>OZ004704.1:83316147-86198897 GCA_963924515.1 Vespertilio murinus | reverse complement strand
ATCTTTTTTAGCCTGTGCTTAATTTATGAGTCTTAGTATTTTTCATTTTCATTATTTTAATTATCAGAGGATATTATATTTGTTTAATTTTGTTTTCATTTTTGGATAAAAAGGAAATGTCTCTGTTAAACTTTTCAAAAGTTCTAGTTAACCTCCCACTTGACATTTTCTTTTGAGCTTTGGTATTCTCATTTAAAAGTTTACCTATTTCTGTATACTACTAATATAGTTTCAAATGCTTAAGTGTTTAATAATGTGAGAAATCAGGGGATTTTTTTACAATAGAAAATTCCTTAAATGTTTTTATTGCTTCCTAGAGCAAAATGGGTACTTTTTGGTTCTCATTATGTGCTATTTCCTTTCCTCCTGACCCTTTTGGATATTGTTACTATATATGAATTACTTTAAGGTAATTTTAATTATCAGTTTTCATTTCAGTTTTTCTAACTTTAAGATTTGTCTTTCATTTTAATTGATGTTAGAGGGAAAGGAAGGGAAAGGAAAAAGAAAGGGAGAGAAACATGGATATGTGAGAAATGTCTATCGGTTGCCTCCCATCCAGTATCTGAGACTGGGAATCAAGCCTGGCACCTGGGTATGTGCCCTGACTGGTCACCGAGTCCTGGACCCTTTAGTGCCTGGGAAGACACTCCAATGCATTGAGCCGTCTGGATAGGGTGAAGGTTTCTCTTTCAAAGAAATTGAATAACAATTATTCTCATTATAAAAATCATATATTCTGTGCTCTTTAGCCTTTGAAAATTCTTGTGTAACTGACCTTAAAAGTGCCATAATGAACTAGTACAGTGGAGAGTTCTGGTGGTACAGAAGCTGTATACAAAGGTGGCTGTTCTGTATCACTTTCCAGGACCTCCTTGCTAGCAGGTAGTTCCAAGGGCTTATATTAAAAAAGTGACCTACTCTAACCTATACTGCATGCCATTAAAGATCATGTCTAGATATTGTTTTTTAAAGAAATTAGACAACCAATTTCTAGAAAGTAAAATTTCATTGTTTGTGATCTACAAACAATTGTAGATTTCCCTATAGGACTGAAATGTGATGCATTATTGCCTTTTTAAGTTAAAATGAGTCTGTGATGTCAGCATTTTATCTCCTTCCTCTAGTTACAATAGAGAATTCTAATAGCACATTAGCAAGGAAGAATTTTTAAAATTTGAATAGTTCTGTGATGTATCTTCTTGAGGCTTTTCAAGCATAACCTTTCAAAAAATTTAACATATTTAGAGTTGATTATACAGTTGAAGGAAGTGAGTAGAAAATATTCACTAGTATGATGGTCAAAAGTGTCAGTAAGAGCTCGTAGAGTCCCAAGCAAAATGAATCCCCAAAGACCAACAGCTAGGCACATTATAATTAAAGTGCAAAACAACAACGACAAAGCAAGAATCTTAAAAGCAGCTAGAGAGAGACAGAAGGTTACATATAAAGGAACCCCCATCAGACTAGCAACTGATTTCTCCACAGAAACTCATCAGGCCAGAAGGGAATGGGATGAAATATACAAAGCCATGCAAAGGAAGGGTCTGAATCCAAGAATACTGTACCCAGCAAGGCTATCAATCAAGATTGAAAATGAAATCAAGAGCTTCACAGACAAAAAAAGACTAAAGGAATTTATCTCCACCAAACCAGCAATGCAATAAATGCTAAAGGGTTTACTGTAAAAATAAAGAAATAGGAAGCAAAGAAGGAATACAGGGGTATAGAATAAAAATGGCATCTAATACCTACTTATCAATGATAACTTTAAATGTAAATGGTTTAAATGCTCCAATCAAAAGACACAGGGTTACAGAATGGATAAGAAAGCAAGACCCATATATCTGCTGTCTACTAGAAACACACTTCAGAAAAAAAGATGCACACAGGCTGAGGGTGAAGGGATGGAAAAAGATTTTCCAGGCGAATGGAAATGAAAAAAAGGCTGGGGTAGCAATACTTATATCTGACAAACTAGATCTCAAAGTGAAGGACATAAAAAGAGATATTGAAGGCCACTTCATTATACTAAAGGGAGCAATCCAACAAAAAGAAATAACCCTGGTAAATATATATACACCCAATATGGGAGCACAAATACATAAAGAAACTGCTGGAGGACATTAAGGGAGAGATTAATAGCAATGCAATCATAGTAGGAGATTTTAATACTCCACTGTCACCTCTGGACAAATCATCTAAACAAAAAATCAGTAAAGAAACGTCAATCCTAAATGAAGTACTAGACCAGATGGAAATAATCGACATCTTCAGAACATTTCATCCCAAAGCCACAGAATATACATTCTTCTCAAGTGCACACGGGTCATTCTCAAAGATAGACCACATATTGGGACATAGGCAAAGTCTCTTCAAATTCAAGAAGATAGAAATCTTATCAAGCATTTTCTCAGATCATAGTGCCATAAAATTGGAAATCAACTACAATAATAATAAGCCAAAGAAATTAAACACATGGAGACTAAATAGCTTGCTGTTGAACAAAGACTGGGTTACCAGAGAAATCAAGGAAGAAATCAAAAACATCATGGCAACTAATGACAATGAAAACACAACAATCCAAAATCTATGGGATACAGCAAAAGCTGTTTTGAGAGGGAAGTTCATATCCCTACAAGCCTATTGCAAAAAACAAGAAAGAATGGTAACAAATTATCTAACCCTACAACTCAAACAGTTAGAAAAAGAACAGCAAGAAAGGCCCAGTGTAAGCAGAAGGAAAGAAATAATAAAAATCAGAGCAGAGATTAACGACAAAGACCCAAAGACACAATACATAAGATCAACAAAACCAAGAGCTGGTTCTTTGAACGGATAAACAAGACTGATGAGCCTCTAGCCAGGCTAACCAAGAAACAAAGAGAGAGGACCCAAATAAACAAAATCAGAAATTAAAGAGGTGAAATAACAACCGACCCCACCGAAATACAAAGGATTGTTACAAAATACTATGAGCAACTCTATTCCAAAAACTGGACAACCTGGAGGAAATGGACATATTCCTAGAAAAATACAACCTTCCAAAACTCAAGCAGGAAGAATCTAAAAATCTCAATAGACCAGTAACTTGGGAAGAAATTGAAACAGTCATCAAAAAGCTTCCAGCAAACAAAAGCCCAGGGCCAGATGGCTTCACAGGAGAGTTTTACCAAACATTCAAGGAAGAACTAAAACCTATCCTCCTCAGACTATTCCAAAAGATTCAAGAGGAAGGAACACTTCCAAACTCCTTTTATGAAGCCAGCATCACCCTAATACCAAAACCAGATAAAGACAACTCAATGAAAGAGAATTACAGGCCAATATCCCTCATGAACATAGATGCCAAAATCCTCAACAAAATTCTAGCAAATCGGCTCTAGCAGTACATCAGGAAGATCATACACCATGACCAAGTAGGTTTTATTCCAGGAATGCAAGGATGGTACAATATTCGCAAATCAATAAACGTGATACATCACATAAATAAATTGAGAGATAAAAATCATATAGTCATATCTATTGATGCAGAAAAGGCATTTGATAAAATCCAACACCCTTTCCTGATAAAAACTCTCAACAAGGTGGGAGTACAAGGATCATACCTCAACATAATACAAGCTATATATGATAAACCCACAGCAAACATCATGCTCAATGGGCAAAATCTAAAATCATTCCCTCTAAGAACAGGAACAAGACAGGGAGGCCCACTCTCACCACTCCTCTTTGACATAGTACTGGAAGTACTCACCATTGCAATTGGACAAGAAGAGGAAATAAAAGGCATCAAAATTAGAAAAGAAGAAGTAAATCTGTCACTATTTGCAGATGACATGATATTGTACATAAAAAAACCCAAAAGACTCCATCAAAAAGCTAATAGACTTAATAAACGAATTTGGCAATGTAGCAGGATACAAAATCAATGCCAAGAAATCAATGGCATTTCTCTACACCAATAGTGAACTTACAGAAACAGAGACTAAAAAAGCAATCCTGTTTACCATCGCACCAAAAAAATTAAGATACCTAGGAATAAACTTAACCAAGGAGGTAAAAGACCTATATGCAGCAAACTACACGACACTGAAAAAAGAAATAGAGAAAGATGCAAACAGATGGAAGAACATGCCATGTTCATGGATTGGTAGAATCAACATCATCAAAATGTCCATACTTCCCAAAGCAATATACAAGTTCAATGCACTCCCCATGAAAATACCATGGACATACTTCACAGACCTAGAAAGAACTCTCCAAAAATTCATTTGGAACAATAAAAGACCCCGAATAGCCTCAGCAATCTTGAGAAATAAGAATAAAGTAGGAGGAATCTCAATACCAGATTTCAAGCTGTATTACAAAGCAACTGTTCTCAAAACAGCCAGGTACTGGCACAAGAACAGACATATTGATCAATGGAATAGATTAGAGAATCCAGACATCAACCCAAATCAATATGCTCAATTAATATTTGACAAAGGAGGCACGAACATACAATGGAGCCAAGACAGTCTTTTCAATAAATGGTGTTGGGAAAATTGGACAGAGACATGCAAAAGAATGAAACTAGATCACCAACTTACACCATACACAAAAATAAACTCAAAATGGATACAGGACTTAAACATAAGACGGGAAACCATAAAAATACTAGAGGCATCCACAGGCAGCAAAATCTCAGACATATGCCTAAAGAACTTCTTCCCTGATACTAACCCTAGGGCAATGGAAGCTAAATAGAAAATAAACAAATGGGACTACATCAAAATAAAAAGCTTTCTTACATCAAAAGAAACCATCAACAAAACAACAAGAAAAACCACTGTATGGGAGAACATATTTGCAAAGGATATCACTGATAAAGGTTTAATCTCCAACATCTACAGACAGCTTATACAACTCAATAAAAGGAAAATGAATGAGCCAATTAAAAAATGGGCAATGGACCTAAATAGAATCCTCTCAAAAAAAGACAGAAGGAAGGCCAAGAGGCACATGAAAAGATGCTCCAAGTCACTAATTATCCGAGAGATGCAGGTCAAAACAACAATGCGGTACCATCTCACAACTGTCAGAATGGCCAACATCAACAAAACAACAAACAACAAATGTTGGCGAGGTTGCGGAGAAAAAGGAACCCTCCTGCACAGCTGGTGGGATTGCAGGGTGGTGCAACCACTGTGGAGAACAGTATGGAGCTTCCTCAAAAAACTGAAAATGGAACTCCCATTTGACCCAGTAATCCCACTACTAGGAATATACCCCAAGAAACTAGAAAGACCAATCAGAAAGGATACATGCACCCCTATGTTCATAGCAGCGCAATTTACAATAGCAAGGACTTGGAAACAGCCTAGGTGCCCGTCAGCAGATGAATGGATCAGAAAACTATGGTACATCTACACCATGGAATACTATGCTGCCATAAAAAGGAAGGAATTCTCATCATTTGCAGTAACCTGGATGGAATTGGAGAGCATCATGCTGAGTGAAATAAGCCAGTCAATGAAAGAGAAACACTACATGACCTCACTCATTTATGGATATTAAAGAACATTATAAACGAATGAACAGAAAGATAGATATAGTGACAGTAAAAAAACAGGCAGACTGCAAAATGACAGCGGGGGGAGGAGGGTAGGGAGATCTGGGGGAGATAAGAGATCAACTGAAGGACTGGTATGCTTGCATATAAGAACAACCAATGGACACAAAACTCTGGGGAGGGAGGGCATCTATGGAGGGGGCAATGATAAGCTATGTACACAGATAATACCGTAAAAAAAATATTTAAAAAAAAATAAAATAAAATTTGCTAAATGGAAAAAAAAAGTGTCAGTAAGTTTGGATTTAAATGTTCTCCAGGTTTTATTGGGTTTCATGTAAGCATATTTAATATTTCATTAAAGTTATCAAAACTTCGGCAGGAATAGTTGAAGTAATTAAAATTTTTGTAAAAGGTGCTTAAAGCCAGTATCTATTTAAAAAGTAAGGCAATAGTAAGATCTTTTATTACTACTTTTTTTTTAGTAGCATCTTAGTATATACTGCATACTTATCATGGACAGTGCTGTAAGTTCCACAGTGATAGGTTAAATATTTCATAACAAGTTAAGTTTCCTACTTCAGTAACTAATTTAGGTGGCATACTACAATGAATTCCCCTTTGAAAAATATAGTTTCATACTTTTTCAATTTACTTTGCCTCATTTTTAAAGTGGACATGAATAAAACCACATTTTAAATTTGTTTTATATTGTGGTATACATTTGAAAAGTTTTGTTAAGTGAAAATATGAGAATTTATCTTAGCTGTCAACAAACAAAGTAGAAACACATTAATATTTTTATTCCATGTAACATTCTATTTTACCAGTTTTTTTCTTCCTTCTTTCCAAGCTATGTTCTTTTTCTCAGGTTTTATATGTTCCACCATTCTGTCTGCTAACCTTTATATCTTGCTTGCCTCCTTTCTCTAAATTGCTTTTTATGAGAATGTTTGTAGTATATGCACAGTAAAATTATTTAGATAATCAGGTACAGAAAAACTAGTATACTTTGGAAAATGTTAGATAGAATTTTATCTTATCCCAACAGTCTAATTGTGAAATATTTTCCCCATTGTCAGTATTACATTTTGTACAAACATTAATTTCACTGGCTTGTGTGGTATATAATTTTGGCTTCTGGCCATGCACACTTGTTTATAGATGTTTTAAAAGTAGAGGACAAATTACAGTGATGTGTGAAACACTATGATTGCCAATAATTTCTAATATTTTAACAACTATCCTAGCATACCTGAACTGAAAATAAGTGTTTGTTATTCATTCACTTTCTATACTCTTAATATTATATCTAGTATTTCATTAAAAACATGGCAACTAATATGTTGAAGCATAAATTTATATTATAGTAAAGTTTAAAAGTAAACAGGATTTAAATGGAGTAAGAAGAGGGAAAATTTTGGTTACTTGAAAGTGTTTGCCTCCTACTATGTGTATGTTGTGTCATTAATTTGCCATGGGTATTACTGAACAGTGTCTTTTAGGTATAGTTGCCTTGGCTGCCAGAGAGCTTAGCTTTGAGCCATTTCATGCATTAATTCAGTATGTAACCTTGGAACATTTAAAATGCCCTGTGAACAGATTGCCATTTTATGTTTGTTCCTACTGGGAAAAGGTACTTAGATTTATATACCTGAGGATTAATTTGTTTTCAAATTTAAAAATAATTTGTAAATGTATACTTAAATTATTCAAATTCATAAATTAACTATCAAAATACATTTTTATAACATCAAAAGCTTTTTCATCATTGCAATGAAAAATAATTTTAGTTTACTGTTTCTCCATCCTGAGTAAGTATAAACATTGCTAGCAGAATCAATATTTGAATTATTATTTATTTTTTGTCAATATATGCTTTCTATACTTTTCATTAAAAGTGCCATGTTTTCATTTAAACTTTTTATTCCAAAAGAAACAATCAGGATAGCTATGGTGATAGAAGTATAATAGTATTTGACTTAAAATGTTAGAATAATAATGTACAACTTATCTTTGGTATTGAGATATTTGTTAATGATTTTCAGGCTTTAAAAATTCAAGATTTGTTTGTTTTTGAAGTTGTCTTAGAAGAGGTTCACCTCATTCTTTAAATAACTGTATAATTATTGAAGAATTTATTGATGCCAGACACTTCACCTAAGAAATGAAGAGATTCCCTACCAGGTAGGCATTCTATCTAATTGGATATTATATATATATATATATATATATATATATATATATATATATATATATATATATATATTAGAAACCTAGCTCAGGTAGGGGGCCTAGTCTGGGGTCAGGACCATCTTCCACCCACTCGCCAGTCCCCAGTCCCCAGTCTCATCTCCCCTCCCCACCACTCACCCAGTTCCCCATGCTGCCATCAGAACCTTTGGGCTGAGGGGAGGGACCAAGAGATTGGCCATGTTGCCTGCTCACCAGTCCCCAGTTCCACCCTGCCACCACCCACCTGGTTCCCCTTGGTTCTCTGTTCTCCATGCTGCGATGGAGAGTTTAGTGGTCGTTTGTTCGTTAAGCCTTTATGGTTGCTGGGCTTTTATTATATGGGATAGGGACAGTTGTCAGCAATAGCTTTAATTTTTAATGGCTAAATTTGTATTTGAAAATTTGAGACACAAAAATCTCCTTCTTTGATAGATACATTTTAATGTATAAGACAATTTAAGATTTTTCCCATCTTTGAATATAGTAAACATCATGATGGTATTCATATTAATTTCTTTTCACCCCCTAGAAAAAGATAATTCAGAAGTTTTCCCCATGAGAAGACACTATCATGCACCAGTATTTGGTGTGGGGAAGCACACTTGGAGCATTGCTTTTCTTGAATTCTGTGCTACTGACAGTGGTTTGTGTAAGAAAATGCTTCTGCTGGCTTTTATTAGTTTAAGTTTCGTATATTTTTTCTGAAACGTACTCTTAATATAGTTTTTGAATCTTAGAATAAAAATCTCATCTGATAATAATTCCCTTTCCTCACCATTCACTTGTTAATTAAACACTCTGAAACTTTCAGCCTTCCTCTTCTGGACTACAGGGGTTATCAATAATGTGCTAATTAAGAAATGAGCTTAGTTCTTCTGAATTTTATTTTCTTTACTCTTAGCAATGTGTGGCAATTCATACCTTAACCCCTTCTGGAAGCTCTCTCTAAACCCCATTCCCTTTCTTACCTTATGTGATAAATGATTGCACTAAGTTCTCTTTCAGTAATGTCTCATAATTACTTCTTTGTTCACATTTTTTTTTCAATCTTTACCTTTTTTCTCCTGGTTCTTTCTTTTCTCCTCTAAGCTTTGATATTTCATAAATTTCAGTCCCCAAGTTCTGGATTCTGCTTCTTTCATGGGTATTGATTTTCTCAGTTAACCTCTAGGTATTTAAACCAATATGTAGAGTGCTAAGTGCCAATCTCGTATCTTTAGTGGCCTGTTAGTCTCATGTGTCTCACTGGACGTGCCTTACTGAAGTCAGACTTCTTTCACTTGACAAAGACTTACTGACCCTATATTAGGCCCTGGGCTGCTAATGTGGGATAGAATTATATTTAATGGTTCCTGTTCGGTGTTGTAAACAACAATTGATAATTAATGATCACTTTCATTATGGCAGCATTTTTTGGTGTGTGTTATTTTTTGTTGAATGCACAAAGCAAATGGGAAAATAGTAAAGGTATACAAAAGTTTAGTTTGTGAAATCAAAGGAGACTTTATATAGTAGGGATCATTTGATGGGTGAAAAAAAGTTTTCTAGACAAAAAAGCTGTGGAAAGATTTCCCAAGCAGTGGGAATAGCAAGTATATGGGTTTAATCAATGGGATATAACGTGTCTGGAGAAACATACACCAGCTTTTACTGCAGCATAGTACACCAGAAAGACACCTGTGGGAGATGAGACTAGGCTGTGGTAAAAATAAGGTTTACAATATGAAGGTACTTGTATATCATAAAAAAATACTTTAGAGTTTTTGTCGCCAAAATTAGAATAAACTAAGAATTAGGATTCAAAACCATGTGGCTTCACTTTACAGAGTTTTTTTTCCTTTTAGGCCTATTTTTGGGAGAAGGGGCAATAGCAGATAAAGATAAAAATTGAAGAAAAGGAAAGTAATACTATATATTTATTGAATAAATGATTGCAGATATTTCTCTTTGGGAGAGGTTGGGAAGATAGATGCTGTGAATTAGAACAATCAATATAATTTCCCTAGTAGGGAATTATCCTGGGAACTTTTTCTTTTTTTAAAAAAATATATTTTATTGATATTTTACAGAGAGGAAGGGAGAGAGATAGAGAGCTAGAAACATCTATGAGAGAGAAACATCAACAAGTTGCCTCTTGAACACCCCCTACCGGGGATGTGCCCTCAACCAAGGTACATGCCCCTGACCAGGATTGAACCCGGGACCTTTCAGTCCGCAGACCAATGCTCTACCACTGAGCCAAAACAGTCTAGGCTTCAGAACTTATTTCAAATCCACTTTACATTAGAAGGAATATTCACTGATTCCTAAAATCAGTACCATAAATACACAATGTGTACCGTAAGTACACAAATACCATAAAATTTTTTAAAATCATGTATCTTCCTTTCATGGCTCTTTTAGGAGAAGGGGCAACAGCAGAGAAAACTGAAAATTGAAGAAAAGGAAAGTAATCATATATGTTTGTTGAATAAATGTTGGCATATATTTCTCAATTGGAAGTGGTTGGGAAGATAGATGCTGTGAATTAGAACAATTAAATTTAATTTCCCTAGTAGGGTATTATCCTGGGAATAAATTTCTAATCCATTTTATATTAGAATGGAATATTAACTGATTCATAAAATCAGTACCATAAGTACACAATGTGTACCATGGTACACAAATACCATAAAATATTTTAAATCATGTATTTTCCTTTCATGGTTACGTTTAGAAGGGGCAATAAGAGGTAAGCTGAAAATTGAAGAAAAGGAAAGTAATCCTATATGTTTGTTGAATATATGATTGCAGATATTTCTAATTTGGGAGCGGTTGGGAAGATAGATGCTGTGAATTAGAACAATTAAATTTAATTTCCCTAGTAGGGTATTATCCTGGGAAAGAATTTCAAATCCATTTTACATTAAAATTGAATATTAACTGATTCATAAAATCAGTATCATAAGTACACAATTTTTACCCTGGTACACAAATACAATAAATTTTTTTTTTAAATCATGTATTTTCCTTTCATGTTTCCTTTTAGGAGAAGGGGCGATAGCAGGGTAAGCTGAAAATTGAAGAAAAGGAAAGTAATCCTATATGTTTGTTGAATAAATGATTGCAGATATTTCTCATTTGGAGTGGTTGGGAAGATAGATGCTGTGAATTAGAACAACTAAATTTAATTTCCCTAGTAGGGTATTGTCCTGGGAAAGAATTTCAAATCCAGTTTTCATTAGAAGGGAATATTCACTGATTCATAAAATCAGTACCATAGGTAAACAATGTGTACCATATTTCGCAAATTCCATAATTTTTTTGAAATAATGTATTTTCCTTTCATGGCTCTTTTAAGGAGAAGGGGCGATAGCCGGGTAAGCTGAAAATTGAAGAAAAGGAAAGTAATCCTATATGTTTGTTGAATAAATGATTGCAGATATTTCTCATTTTGGAGTGGTTGGGAAGATAGATGCTGTGAATTAGAACAATTAAATTTAATTTCCCTAGTAGGGTATTGTCCTGGGAAAGAATTTCAAATCCAGTTTTCATTAGAAGTGAATATTCACTGATTCATAAAATCAGTACCATAAGTACACAATGTGTACCATAGTACGCAAATATCATAATTTTTTTTGAAATAATGTATTTTCCTTTCATGGCTCTTTTTAGGAGAAGGGGCAATAGCAGGGTAAGCTGAAAAATTGAAGAAAAGGAAATTAATCCTATATGTTTGTTGAATAAATGATTGCAGATATTTCTCATTTGGAGTGGTTGGGAAGATAGATGCTGTGATTTCGAACAATTAAATTTAATTTCCCTAGTACGGTATTGTCCTGGGAAAGAATTTCAAATCCAGTTTTCATTAGAAGTGAATATTCACTGATTCATAAAATCAGTACCATAGGTAAACAATGTGTACCATATTTCGCAAATTCCATAATTTTTTTGAAATAATGTATTTTCCTTTCATGGCTCTTTTTAGGAGAAGGGGCGATAGCAGGGTAAGCTGAAAATTGAAGAAAAGGAAAGTAATCCTATATGTTTGTTGAATAAATTATTGTAGATATTTCTCATTTGGAAAAGGTTGGAAATATAGATTCTGTGAATTAGAACAATTAAATTTAATTTCCATATAGGGTAGTATCCTGGAAAAGAATTTCAAATCCAATTTTCATTAGAAGTGAATATTCCCTGATTCATAAAATCAGTACAATAAGTATACAATTTGTACCATAGTACGCAAATATCATATTTTTTTTTAAATAATGTATTTTCCTTTCATGGCTCTTTTTAGGAGAAGGGTCGATAGAAGGGTAAGCGGAAAATTAAAGAAAAGGAAATAAATCCTATATATTTGATGAATAAATGATTGTAGATATTTCTCATTTGGGAGTGGTTGGGAAGATAGATGCTGTGAATGAGAACAATTAAATTTAATTTCCCTATTAGGGTATTATCCTGGAAAAGAATTTCAAATCCAGTTTTCATTAGAAGTGAATATTCACTGATTCATAAAATCAGTTCCATAAGTACACAATGTGTACCATAGTACGCAAATACCATAAGTTTTTTTGAAATAATGTATTTTCCTTTCATGGCTCTTTTCAGGAGAATGGGCAATTGCAGGGTAAGCTGAAAATTGAAGAAAAGGAAAGTAATCCTATATGTTTGTTGAATAAATGATTGTAGATATTTCTCATTTGGGAGTGGGTGGAAAGATAGATGCTCTGAATTAGAACAATTAAATTTAATTTCCCTAGTAGGGTACTATCCTGGAAGAGATTTTCAAATCCATTTTACATTAGAATTGAATATTAACTGATTCATAAATTCAGTATCAAAAGTACACTGTTTACCCTGGTACACAAATACCATAAAATTTTTTAACATGATGTATTTTCCTTTCATTGCTCTTTTTAAGAGAAGGGGCACTAGCAGGGTAAGTGGAAATTGAAGAAAAGGTAAGTAATCCTATATGTTTGTTGAATAAATGATTGCAAGTATTTCCCATTATGGAGTGCTTGGGAAGATAGATGCTGTGAATTAGACCGATTATATTTAATTTCCCTAGTAGGGTATTATCCTGGGAAAGAATTTCATATCCAGTTTACATTAGAAGTGAATATTCCCTGATCCATAAAATCAATATTATACGTACACAATGTGTACCATGGTACACAAATACCATAAAATTTTTAAAAATCACGTATTTTCCTTTCAAGGCTCTTTTTAGGTGAAGGGGGGATATCAGGGTAAGCTGAAAATTGAAGAAAAGGAAAGTAATCCTATTTTTTTGAATAAATTATTGCAGATATTTCTCATTTGGGAGTGGTTGGGAAGATATATGCTGTGATTTCGAACAATTAAATTTAATTTCCCTAGTAGTGTATTATCCTGGGAAAGAATTTCAAATCCAGTTTTCATTAGAAGTGAATATTCACTGATTCATAAAATCAGTTCCATAAGTACACAATGTGTACCATAGTACGCAAATACCATAAGTTTTTTTGAAATAATGTCGTTTCCTTTCATGGCTCTTTTTAGGAGAAGGGGCGATAGCAGGGTAAGCTGAAAATTGAAGAAAAGGAAAGTAATCCTATATGTTTGTTGAATAAATGATTGCAGATATTTCTCATTTTGGAGTGGTTGGGAAGATAGATGCTGTGAATTAGAACAATTAAATTTAATTTCCCTAGTAGGGTATTGTCCTGGGAAAGAATTTCAAATCCAGTTTTCATTAGAAGTGAATATTCACTGATTCATAAAATCAGTACCATAAGTACACAATGTGTATCACAGTACGCAAATATCATAATTTTTTTTGAAATAATGTATTTTCCTTTCATGGCTCTTTTTAGGAGAAGGGGCAATAGCAGGGTAAGCTGAAAATTGAAGAAAAGGAAATTAATCCTATATGTTTGTTGAATAAATGATTGCAGATATTTCTCATTTGGAATGGTTGGGAAGATAGATGCTGTGATTTCGAACAATTAAATTTAATTTCCCTAGTAGGGTATTGTCCTGGGAAAGAATTTCAAATCCAGTTTTCATTAGAAGTGAATATTCACTGATTCATAAAATCAGTACCATAGGTAAACACTGTGTACCATATTTCGCAACTACCATAAGTTTTTTTGAAATAATGTATTTTCCTTTCATGGCTCTTTTCAGGAGAATGGGCAATAGCAGGGTAAGCTGAAAATTGAAGAAAAGGAAAGTGATCCTATATGATTGTTGAATAAATGATTGTAGATTTTTCTCATTTGGGAGTGGGTGGAAAGATAGATGCTCTGAATTAGAACAATTAAATTTAATTTCCCTAGTAGGGTACTATCCTGGAAGAGATTTTCAAATCCATTTTACATTAGAATTGAATATTAACTGATTCATAAATTCAGTATCATAAGTACACAATGTTTACCCTGGTACACAAATACCATAAAATTTTTTAACATCATGTATTTTCCTTTCATTGCTCTTTTTAAGAGAAGGGGCACTAGCAGGGTAAGTGGAAATTGAAGAAAAGGTAAGTAATCCTATATGTTTGTTGAATAAATGATTGCATGTATTTCCCATTATGGAGTGCTTGGGAAGATAGATGCTGTGAATTAGACCGATTAAATTTAATTTCCCTAGTAGGGTATTATCCTGGGAAAGAATTTCATATCCAGTTTACATTAGAAGTGAATATTCCCTGATCCATAAAATCAATATTATACGTACACAATGTGTACCATGGTACACAAATACCATAAATTTTTTAAAAATCACGTATTTTCCTTTCAAGGCTCTTTTTAGGTGAAGGGGGGATAACAGGGTAAGCGGAAAATTGAAGAAAAGGAAAGTAATCCTATTTTATTGAATAAATTATTGCAGATATTTCTCATTTGGGAGTGGTTGGGAAGATACATGCTGTGAATTAGAACAATTAAATTTAATTTCCCTAGTAGTGTATTATCCTGGGAAATAATTTCAAATCCAGTTTTCATTAGAAGTGAATATTCACTGATTCATAAAATCAGTTCCAGAAGTACACAATGTGTACCATAGTACGCAAATACCATAAGTTTTTTTGAAATAATGTATTTTCCTTTCATGGCTCTTTTCAGGAGAAGGGGCGATAGCAGGGTAAGCTGAAAATTGAAGAAAAGGAAAGTAATCCTATATGTTTCTTGAATAAATGATTGCAGATATTTCTCATTTGGAGTGGTTGGGAAGATAGATGCTGTGATTTCGAACAATTAAATTTAATTTCCCTAGTATGGTATTGTCCTGTGAAAGAATTTCAAATCCAGTTTTCATTAGAAGTGAATATTCACTGATTCATAAAATCAGTACCATAGGTAAACAATGTGTACCATATTTCTCAAATTCCATAATTTTTTTGAAATAATGTATTTTCCTTTCATGGCTCTTTTTAGGAGAAGGGGCGATAGCAGGGTAAGCTGAAAATTGAAGAAAAGGAAAGTAATCCTATATGTTTGTTGAATAAATGATTGCAGATATTTCTCATTTTGGAGTGGTTGGGAAGATAGATGCTGTGAATTAGAACAATTAAATTTAATTTCCCTAGTAGGGTGCTATCCTGGGAAAGATTTTCAAATCCAGTTTTCATTAGAAGTGAATATTCACTGATTCATAAAATCAGTACCATAGGTAAACAATGTGTACCATATTTCGCAAATTCCATAATTTTTTTGAAATAATGTATTTTCCTTTCATGGCTCTTTTTAGGAGAAGGGGCGATAGCAGGGTAAGCTGAAAATTGAAGAAAAGGAAAGTAATCCTATATGTTTGTTGAATAAATTATTGTAGATATTTCTCATTTGGGAAAGGTTGGAAATATAGATTCTGTGAATTAGAACAATTAAATTTAATTTCCCTATTAGGGTATTATCCTGGAAAAGAATTTCAAATCCTATTTTCATTAGAAGTAAATATTCCCTGATTCATAAAATCAGTACAATAAGTATACAATTTGTACCATAGTACGCAAATATCATATTTTTTTTGAAATAATGTATTTTCCTTTCATGGCTCTTTTTAGGAGAAGGGTCGATAGAAGGGTAAGAGGAAAATTAAAGAAAAGGAAATAAATCCTATATATTGGATGAATAAATGATTGTAGATATTTCTCATTTGGGAGTGGTTGGGAAAATAGATGCTGTGAATGAGAACAATTAAATTTAATTTCCCTATTAGGGTATTATCCTGGAAAAGAATTTCAAATCCAGTTTTCATTAGAAGTGAATATTCACTGATTCATAAAATCAGTTCCATAAGTACACAATGTGTACCATAGTACGCAAATACCATAAGTTTTTTTGAAATAATGTATTTTCCTTTCATGGCTCTTTTCAGGAGAATGGGCAATTGCAGGGTAAGCTGAAAATTGAAGAAAAGGAAAGTAATCCTATATGTTTGTTGAATAAATGATTGTAGATATTTCTCATTTGGGAGTGGGTGGAAAGATAGATGCTCTGAATTAGAACAATTAAATTTAATTTCCCTAGTAGGGTACTATCCTGGAAGAGATTTTCAAATCCATTTTACATTAGAATTGAATATTAACTGATTCATAAATTCAGTATCAAAAGTACACAATGTTTACCCTGGTACACAAATACCATAAAATTTTTTAACATGATGTATTTTCCTTTCATTGCTCTTTTTAAGAGAAGGGGCACTAGCAGGGTAAGTGGAAATTGAAGAAAAGGTAAGTAATCCTATATGTTTGTTGAATAAATGATTGCATGTATTTCCCATTATGGAGTGCTTGGGAAGATAGATGCTGTGAATTAGACCGATTAAATTTAATTTCCCTAGTAGGGTATTATCCTGGGAAAGAATTTCATATCCAGTTTACATTAGAAGTGAATATTCCCTGATCCATAAAATCAATATTATACGTACACAATGTGTACCATGGTACACAAATACCATAAATTTTTTAAAAATCACGTATTTTCCTTTCAAGGCTCTTTTTAGGTGAAGGGGGGATAACAGGGTAAGCTGAAAATTGAAGAAAAGGAAAGTAATCCTATATGTTTGTTGAATAAATGATTGCAGATATTTCTCATTTGGGAGTGGTTGGGAAGATACATGCTGTGAATTAGAACAATTAAATTTAATTTCCCTAGTAGTGTATTATCCTGGGAAATAATTTCAAATCCAGTTTTCATTAGAAGTGAATATTCACTGATTCATAAAATCAGTTCCATAAGTACAAAATGTGTACCATAGTATGCAAATACCATAAGTTTTTTTGAAATAATGTTTTTTCCTTTCATGGCTCTTTTTAGGAGAAGGGGCGATAGCAGGGTAAGCTGAAAATTGAAGAAAAGGAAAGTAATCCTATATGTTTGTTGAATAAATGATTGTAGATATTTCTCATTTGGGAGTGGGTGGAAAGATAGATGCTCTGAATTAGAACAATTAACTTTAATTTCCCTAGTAGGGTACTATCCTGGGAAAGATTTTCAAATCCATTTTACATTAGAATTGAATATTAACTGATTCATAAAATCAGTACCATAAGTACACAATGTGTACCATCGTATGCAAATATCATAATTTTTTTGAAATAATGTATTTTCCTTTCATGGCTCTTTTTAGGAGAAGGGGCGATAGCAGGGTAAGCTGAAAATTGAAGAAAAGGAAAGTAATCCTATATGTTTGTTGAATAAATGATTGCAGATATTTCTCATTTTGGAGTGGTTGGGAAGATAGATGCTGTGAATTAGAACAATTAAATTTAATTTCCCTAGTAGGGTATTGTCCTGGGAAAGAATTTCAAATCTAGTTTTCATTAGAAGTGAATATTCACTGATTCATAAAATCAGTACCATAAGTACACAATGTGTACCACAGTACGCAAATATCATAATTTTTTTTGAAATAATGTATTTTCCTTTCATGGCTCTTTTTAGGAGAAGGGGCAATAGCAGGGTAAGCTGAAAATTGAAGAAAAGGAAATTAATCCTATATGTTTGTCTAATAAATGATTGCAGATATTTCTCATTTGGAGTGGTTGGGAAGATAGATGCTGTGATTTCGAACAATTAAATTTAATTTCCCTAGTAGGGTATTGTCCTGGGAAAGAATTTCAAATCCAGTTTTCATTAGAAGTGAATATTCACTGATTCATAAAATCAGTACCATAGGTAAACACTGTCTACCATATTTCGCAAATTCCATAATTTTTTTGAAATAATGTATTTTCCTTTCATGGCTCTTTTCAGGAGAATGGGCAATAGCAGGGTAAGCTGAAAATTGAAGAAAAGGAAAGTGATCCTATATGATTGTTGAATAAATGATTGTAGATATTTCTCATTTGGGAGTGGGTGGAAAGATAGATGCTCTGAATTAGAACAATTAAATTTAATTTCCCTAGTAGGGTACTATCCTGGAAGAGATTTTCAAATCCATTTTACATTAGAATTGAATATTAACTGATTCATAAATTCAGTATCATAAGTACACAATGTTTACCCTGGTACACAAATACCATAAAATTTTTTAACATCATGTATTTTCCTTTCATTGCTCTTTTTAAGAGAAGGGGCACTAGCAGGGTAAGTGGAAATTGAAGAAAAGGTAAGTAATCCTATATGTTTGTTGAATAAATGATTGCATGTATTTCCCATTATGGAGTGCTTGGGAAGATAGATGCTGTGAATTAGACCGATTAAATTTAATTTCCCTAGTAGGGTATTATCCTGGGAAAGAATTTCATATCCAGTTTACATTAGAAGTGAATATTCCCTGATCCATAAAATCAATATTATACGTACACAATGTGTACCATGGTACACAAATACCATAAATTTTTTAAAAATCACGTATTTTCCTTTCAAGGCTCTTTTTAGGTGAAGGGGGGATAACAGGGTAAGCTGAAAATTGAAGAAAAGGAAAGTAATCCTATATGTTTGTTGAATAAATGATTGCAGATATTTCTCATTTGGGAGTGGTTGGGAAGATACATGCTGTGAATTAGAACAATTAAATTTAATTTCCCTAGTAGTGTATTATCCTGGGAAATAATTTCAAATCCAGTTTTCATTAGAAGTGAATATTCACTGATTCATAAAATCAGTTCCATAAGTACAAAATGTGTACCATAGTATGCAAATACCATAAGTTTTTTTGAAATAATGTATTTTCCTTTCATGGCTCTTTTTAGGAGAAGGGGCGATAGCAGGGTAAGCTGAAAATTGAAGAAAAGGAAAGTAATCCTATATGTTTGTTGAATAAATGATTGTAGATATTTCTCATTTGGGAGTTGGTGGAAAGATAGATGCTCTGAATTAGAACAATTAAATTTAATTTCCCTAGTAGGGTACTATCCTGGGAAAGATTTTCAAATCCATTTTACATTAGAATTGAATATTAACTGATTCATAAAATCAGTACCATAAGTACACAATGTGTACCATCGTATGCAAATATCATAATTTTTTTGAAATAATGTATTTTCCTTTCATGGCTCTTTTTAGGAGAAGGGGCGATAGCAGGGTAAGCTGAAAATTGAAGAAAAGGAAAGTAATCCTATATGTTTGTTGAATAAATTATTGTAGATATTTCTTATTTGGGAAATGTTGGAAATATAGATTCTGTGAATGAGAACAGTTAAATTTAATTTCCCTGGTAGGGAATTATCCTGGGATAGAATTTCAAATCCAGTTTTCATTAGAAGTGAATATTCCCTGATTCATAAAATCAGTACCATAAGTACACAATGTGTACCATAGTACGCAAATATCATAATTTTTTTGAAATAATGTATTTTCTTTTCATGGCTCTTTTTAGGAGAAGATTGCAGATATTTCTCATTTTGGAGTGGTTGGGAAGATAGTAGATGCTGTGAATTAGAACAATTAAATTTAATTTCCCTAGTAGGGTATTGTCCTGGGAAAGAATTTCAAATCCAGTTTTCATTAGAAGTGAATATTCCCTGATTCATAAAATCAGTACAATAAGTACACAATTTGTACCATAGTACGCAAATATCATATTTTTTTTGAAATAATGTATTTTCCTTTCATGGCTCTTTTTAGGAGAAGGGTCGATAGAAGGGTAAGCTGAAAATTAAAGAAAAGGAAATAAATCCATAGTACGCAAATACCATAAGTTTTATTGAAATAATGTATTTTCCTTTCATGGCTCTTTTCAGGAGAATGGGCAATTGCAGGGTAAGCTAAAAATTGAAGAAAAGGAAAATAATCCTATATGTTTGTTGAATAAATGATTGTAGATATTTCTCATTTGGGAGTGGGTGGAAAGATAGATGCTCTGAATTAGAACAATTAAATTTAATTTCCCTAGTAGGGTACTATCCTGGAAGAGATTTTCAAATCCATTTTACATTAGAATTGAATATTAACTGATTCATAAATTCAGTATCATAAGTACACAATGTTTACCCTGGTACACAAATACCATAAAATTTTTTAACATCATGTATTTTCCTTTCATTGCTCTTTTTAAGAGAAGGGGCACTAGCAGGGTAAGTGGAAATTGAAGAAAAGGTAAGTAATCCTATATGTTTGTTGAATAAATGATTGCATGTATTTCCCATTATGGAGTGCTTGGGAAGATAGATGCTGTGAATTAGACCGATTAAATTTAATTTCCCTAGTAGGGTATTATCCTGGGAAAGAATTTCATATCCAGTTTACATTAGAAGTGAATATTCCCTGATCCATAAAATCAATATTATATGTACACGTATTACAAATGTTCCTCATCCCCCCCCCCCCAATTGCTCCCCTACACCAAGTTTCCATTCAATTCTCTGCCCTTTCCCCATCCCCCATTGTCCTCAACCATAGGTGCAGTTTATGTTCAGTCTCTTCCCGCCCCGCTCCACTCCCCATTTCCCCGAGAATCATCAGACCACTCCCCTTACATACCTCTGATTCTATTATATTCACCAGTTAATATTGTTCATCATGATTTTTACTTCCCTTGGTGTTTAGACTCACTTGTTGGTTACGTGTTTGTTCATAATTTTTATCTTTATTTTCTTCCCCTTCCTAAAGAACCCCTTTTAGCAATTCATATAATTCTGGCTTGGCAGTGATGAATTCCTTTAGCTTAAATTTATTTGTGAAGCTCTTTATCTGGCCTTCGATTCTGAGTGATAACTTTGCTGGGTAGAGTATTTTTGGCTGTAGGTTCTTGTTGTTCATCACCTTGAATATTTCTTGCCATTCCCGTCTGGCCTGCATGGTTTCTGTTGAGAAATCAGCTGACAGTCGTATGGGTGCCCCTTTATAGGTAACTACCTGCTTTTGTCTTGCTGCTTTTAATATTCTCTCTTTGTCTTTAGCTCTTGGAATTTTAATTATGATGTGTCTTGGTGTGGTTCTTTTTGGATTCCTTTTGTTTGGGGTTCTGTGTGCTTCCTGGACGTGTAAGTCTATTTCTTTCACCAGGTGAGGGAAGTTTTCTGTCACTATTTCTTTCAATATGTTTTCAGTATCTTGCTCTCTGTCATCTTCTGGGATGCCCATAATTCTGATGTTGGTTCGCTTGAAGTTGTCCCAGAGGTTTCTTACATTATCTTCAACTTTCTGGATTCTCTTGTCTTCTTGCTTCTGCGGAGGAGTGTCCTCTGGCTCTTTGTGTTCCAAATCTTGGACTTGATCCTTGCAATCTTCCAATCTGTTTTTAGGACTCTGTATAATATTATTTATTTCAGAGATTGTATTCTTTATTTCTAGTTGACCCTTCATTATTTCTTGTTGATCCCTTATCATATCCTCATAGGTCTCATTTATTTTATTGGCCTTTTCTAAGAGATTGTTGAACAACCTTATAAGCGTGGCTTTGAATTCTATATCCAGTCGCTTTTTGTCCTCCATTTCTTTCGTTTGTGATCTGTTTCCTCGTTTCGGCATTTTCGCTGCTTCCCTGAGTTGGTAGGTTGGGAGGATCAGCTGTGTCTATGCCAGCAGACAACCTTATTCCACTAGACTTGGAAACCTGCAAAAGCCTCTCTGAGTTCAGCTTGGATGGGGCAGGGTTTCAGGGTGGAGCCTACAGCCTTGGCTTCCGGTTAGCCCCGCCCTCGGAGGTTCCTGAGTCTCAGTGTACCTCAATGTCCTTTGGTACTCACTGCAAGCACCTCTGAGAGAAAGGCACCCTAGAGCTTCGCCCGCTACCAGACAGTGTAGTCTCTCCCCCAACAAGCCCGCAACTGGGGTTCAGAGCAGTTGGAAGCGGGGTTAAGAACAATCCAGAGCTTATGTCTCCTTCCTGCTAGGGCAATCTCGCGGCCCAAACAACAGTCTGTCCTCTGTGCGCACAATGTGCGCGACTCAGGGGCTCTGCTTTTCGCCGTTCCCCCTGAGCTTCTGTCTTACAGCCCAGATTCCCCCTGTATGAGGCTGGGGCCCGAGGGTCTTGCCCAGGACTGGGGTTCAGTGCAGTCAGAACTGGGACTCAGCACATTCCTGAGCTTTTGAGTCCTTCCCGCTGGGGCAATTCATCAGCTCAGCGAACAGTCCCTCCTCTGCGCGCAATGTGCGCGACTCCGGGGCTCTGCCTTTTCGCCGCTCAGCTGAGCTTCCGCCTTACAGCCCAGATTCCCTCTGTGTGAGCCTGGGACCCCCGGGGTCTCGCCCAGAACTGGGGTTCAGTGCAGTCGGAGTTGGGGTTCAGCACAGTCCGGAGCTTTTATGTCCTTCCCGCTAGGGAACGCCAGCCAGGCACTCAGCCGCCCCTCCTCGCCGGCTCCGTCCTCTTCCCGCGCGCACCATGTCTCCGTACCTCAGGCTTTTACAGCTCCTCTGGTTTTCCTTCTGGTTTTCTCTTTCCTTCTAGTTGTAGAATTTCCAGTCAGTCAACTTTCCTGTAGTTCTGGATAGTGTCCACTCTATATTTTAGTTGTATTTTTTGAAATTGTTGAGTGCGGCTGCAGTTAGGCTTTCACCTCTGCCGCCATCTTGTTGTCTCCTTTCATGGCTCTTTTTAGGAGAAGGGGCGATAGCAGGGTAAGCTGAAAATTGAAGAAAAGGAAAGTAATCCTATATGTTTGTTGAATAAATGATTGCAGATATTTCTCATTTGGGAGTGGGTGGAAAGATAGATGCTCTGAATTAGAACAATTAAATTTAATTTCCCTAGTAGGGTACTATCCTGGGAAAGATTTTCAAATCCATTTTACATTAGAATTGAATATTAACTGATTCATAAAATCAGTACCATAAGTACACAATGTGTACCATCGTACGCAAATATCATAATTTTTTTGAAATAATGTATTTTGCTTTCATGGCTCTTTTTAGGAGAAGGGGCAATAGCAGGTTAAGCTGAAAATTGAAGAAAAGGAAAGTAATCCTATACATTTGTTGAATAAATGATTGCAGATATTTCTCATTTGGAGTGGTTGTGAAGATAGATGCTGTGAATTAGAACAATTAAATTTAATTTCCCTATTAGGGAATTATCCTGGCAAAAAATTTCTAATCCAGTTTTCATTAGAAGTGAATATTCACTGATTCATAAAATCAGTTCCATAAGTACACAATGTGTACCATACTACGCAAATACCATAAATTTTTTGAAATAATGTATTTTCCTTTCATGGCTCTTTATAGGAGAAGGGGCGATAGCAGGATAAGCTGAAAATTGAAGAAAAGGAACATAATCGTATATGTTTGTTGAATAAATGATTGCAGATATTTCTCATTTGGGAGTGGTTGGAAAGATAGATGCTCTGAATTAGAACAATTAAATTTAATTTTCATATTAGGGTATTATTCTGGGAAAGAATTTAAAATCTAGTTTTCATTAGATAGTGAATGTTCACTGATTCATAAAAGCAGTACCATAAGTACACAATGTATACCATAAGTACATAAATACCATAAAATTTTTTGAAATGATGTATTTATATAGACAATTAATATCATTTTATAATAGTAACACCTAAGCACTTGATCTTACTTGAGACCCTGAAAGAATTTGTGAATGCTTGGTAGATCAGCCTTTGGAGGAAGTAGCTGTCAAAGCAGAGAATGTCTGAGCTGAGAGCAGTAATTGTTTTGGAGCAAAGCAGGTTAGAAGTAATCCTTAACTCTTAAGTGTTGCCTGTTCTTATTTGATACATAAATAAGCTTTCTGTTGAGCCTTTTGAATGTTAAATTACTTTAACTTTTAATTTTTAAACTTTTGGATTATAAATTGAGATCTTAAAACAAAAGAGTTGACAGTGGACACCAAAGTATCAGAAAGGATAAAAGGTAGCAGTCAGATTAACTGGATGAGAAACGAGAGTCAAAAGAAAAGCCATTGGACCTGGAGTGGGAAGTGGTTACAGGAGCCTGGGACAGGGTGTGGCCATAGTGTGTACAAGGGGACAGGTGGAAAGCCAGGCCTCTGGCCCTAGATTGGTTGGCACAGTCACACCTGGAGTTTTCTTTTTCTGCATCCATACTCCTTGGAGGCAAGAAGACATTAGCCTGCTATGTGCCACAAAGCATTATATGTTGTGATTTGGGTTTGATTTGATTGTTGGTTGCATGTTGATTTTTTTGACCAGGCCCCGTGGACTGATTGCCCCAGCTCTGGATGCTCAAGCCTCAAGCGAAAGGAGCCAGCCCCTGAAGGCTCCGCCCTGTGGGACCCCCACATTCCCACCTGGAACTGTGAGATAGAGGAGCCTCAGGAAACAGGGCATACAGGCCATTCCAGGTGCGGTCTGGACAAGGGGTGAGGAGGGCAGGGACCTAGGTCTTCTATGGAGATTTACCTCAGCACCTGCTCTAAGGCTGGGGGCTTTGCCATCAATAAGAAAGCCACCAGCCGCCTTGCCAAGGACAGGAAAACAGCCAGCTATGTGGAGATGCGAGTGGCCGGAAGCCCTGTCTCCCATGGGGCCAGGCAGCAGAGCCACAGACACGTCCCATGGGTGTAACTGTGGTGCTTGGGGTGCCCTGGTACAGCACATTGGGGAGCAGCAACTGGCTAGTGACAGACCAGGAGGTCTTCAGGCCGGGCCCCTTCAACCCTGACTGTCTGACCCTTTGCTTCCTTTGGTTACATTAGGTCTAGATAGGCCTGAACTAATGAAATAAAGCTTAAAAGAAAAGACAAAACTCTCCTTTGTTCATGCCAGGGTGAGCACAAAGTCCACTTTCCAGTCATCGAAGTGGCTGCACTACTTGATCTGCCCCTTGGGGTTAAGCTGCCCCTGATCCCAGGAGCAATAATTTATACCATACGATGAAGTTAAGTGAAAAGGTAATTTTTGCCTTGATGTTGGTTGTCTTTGCCAATTTCTACTTGCTTTGAAAGTCAGGTCCTACATTATACAAAGTCCATTAAGGCAATTTGCATTAACATTAACAGCAACAACAAAAAATCAAACCTACATCTAATCCAAGCCATTGTTTAACATTCATGCCAAGCACTTTCATCTAGTGCGGCTTTCACAGAACCATGGGATGGACAGGTGTTATTTTTAGTTCTCTCTTAAGTTTTTGGAAGCATGTTAACTTTTTTTGGTAACAACGCAAGATATACTGATTTAGTGAAGTTTTGTTTACTTAGAAATAAATATTGTTTGGTTCAAAGGTAGAAAATTAATGTTGTTGCTGACATTTAATTATTTCATTATTTTAACCAATAAATTGTTATACAACTTTCTCTGTGGTTATGTTTTAAGAGAAATTCCATCACGTACAAAACTGTGACGATAAAATGGAATTGAAATGAGTTGACTTGCTTCAGTACTGTAACTTCACTTTAATGGAAGAAGGCTCTGCCTCCTGGAAGACACTCCATGATTTCCCCCTACCTTCCTGTCCAGTCTTTACTCCCACCCAGAACCTCTGCTCCCTCCAGTTGGGGTCTTTCATACCTCCTCTCACATACATGGTAATGCTTCTGTGCCTTTCCTCACCTTCCCCATACCTTGCGTATCCTTTCCTCCTCTCCTCAGCCTGTGGATTTCAACCATAATTCAAGATTTTCTTCTGAACTATCATAGCCCCCAATGAGTTTATATTTCCCTGGAATTTTCATTGCCCATGGTTTGTATAATTTTACTCAATACTATTATTCTATAATTATAGTTTTATAACTTTAATCATACTGGGTTATGGTATGTACTTCTCTCAAATCCTTTCTTGTTTACAATCCTCAACACTACACAGTCACACCTCCCCAGCCCTTGACTCAATCACTAACACTAACGGAGTTTCACTACATTTTTTGATTGGTTTCTTTGGTTAATATCGCAAAAAATTCTACCAAGAAGAATTCTGAGTAATCCTCTAAACTTCTCTGTGATGTCAGAAATGAGTAGGGCCCCTTGATATTTGATACTTGCCTAGTAAACATGATTCCTTAAAGCAAGTTTTGCATCTGGGAAATAATTGTTTCTATAAATCTGTCCTATTAGGGCCGTTGTTGGCAAACTGTGGCTTGTGAGCCGCATGCGGCTCTTTGGCCCCTTAAGTGTGGTCTTCCACAAAATATCACAAGCCCAGGCGAGTCTATTTTAAAGAAGTGGTGTTAGAAAAAGTTTAAGTCTAAAAAATTTGGCTCTCAAAAGAAATTCCGAATTGTTGTACTGTTGATATTTGGCTCTGTTGACCAACCACTGTACTAGGGCCAGCTGATTGAAAACCTATCTACCTCCTACAATTTAACTGGCTCATATTCACAGATATAAGCTTTCCTACAGCATGCTTGCCACCTATACCTATACTACTCCTCTTTTGTGTATAATCTTTGCCCTGTCTTTCTTTTGCCTGCTTCCTCAAGGATATTGTTTACTGTGAATTTGACATGCTTGCGTATTACTATTTTCTGCCAAATATTAATTTGCTTATCAACTACCTTTAAAAATATGTTCTCTCTATTCTTATCACATTTGTTCCCCCCCCCCGCGCCAATTGTCTTCATTTAATTATAATTAGGCACCAAGTTATTTTCTTGAAGACTGAGTTTGTGAGAACTTTCCTTTTCTTTCCATAAAAACTCCTCAATGAAGGAATGCTTTATATTTACACTTTCAGTTTTTTTATTTTTTGAAGGAAATCAAGGCAGTATTTTAAATGACAACAAAAGGGTTTATCCTGGCTCCAATGAATGGAATGTTTAAGAGGTATTCTTTGTTTAAGAAGTCAAGTAGTCCAGGTTTGAGAAATCTCTCATCACAGCCCAAAGTCAATATCTAAAAGAAGTCAAGAGCTAAATGTGAGCCTCTAAAAGAAACAGCCCAACCCTGGACTCATGACTGTCGGGTGCTTTATATCTGGCTTCACTGAACTCAGGACATTGCCCCATAGAATTCCTTTCTCTTCCTTCTCAGAGAAGCACTGGCAATTAAGGAATGATTACACTTTATGATTTAGGCTTCTTGGAAGGGATTAAAGCCTAATGTTAAACCCTAGAACAGAAACTGTCCAAGGAAGATTTAAATGGAAAGGAAAGTTAGCATCCTAATCAGTTCCCACCAATCTGCCCTTTTTCCCACATAAGAAGCAGCCTCCCACCTACATTAAGGGAGTTCCTTGAGGATTCCACCCAACCAGGCTGCTTAGTGTTCAGCACATGACTGACATGACTGCTGCCAGACAGAACAACACAGGTCCCTGCAGATAGGTCAGGACTGTGGAGTCTTGTACATTGAATCGGGGCCTGGAAACAGGCCAGGTGCTGTCAGGTTTGCCACATCCCCACACGTTCCAGTCACCTTTCACTTGGGCCAGTTCCTGCTTTGATGTTATTTTAGACTAAACCTTCTGTTTTTCTGAGCAAAAAAGCATAAATGAAAAGAAAAATAATGTAATAACATTAGGACAAAGTCCATGCAAACATCTGTTCTCTACCTTTTTCTTTTTACAGGTTCTCATTAAAGCATTAACACCATCCTGTTAATGAAAATGGACTAAGAACTTTAGGAGAGGGTGTTACTTCTGAGGGCTCCAAGGACAGCCCCCCGACTGATGGCCTTCCAAACGAGGCAGCTGAGGATGGCCCTGCTGGCACGTCTGCCCTATCCCAGGCCTGCCTTCCCCGGAAGAGGGTCAGCAGCAAGTCATCTTGTGTCTCATCCAAGAACCCAAAGGTGAGTGCCAGCATCGGTGCAGAGCCCTGCATAGTCTTCTGCTTAGCACTTGAAGAGGAGTTAGTGGTACTTGGTTGTGGAACAGGTAGAGACATTGCCTGCCTGTTTTGAAGAATTTGCTGACCCTCAGCCACAAGATAACCAGCTGACCTGCTACCTTCTCACATCTGATTCCATCCGCCCACTTGGACATTACCTCCTAAATCCTCCTCAACATAAGGTTCTTTGGTTTTATGGGGGTTTTTTTGTTTGTTTTGTTTTTGTGGTTCAGTGGTTTATTTTTTTCCAAATTTAATAAATCTTTATTGCTCAGATTATTACAATTGTTTCTCCATTTCCCCCCCATAGCTCCCTTTTACCCGGTCTCCACCCTACCTTCTGCCCTTACCTCCCCCACCATTGTCCTCATCCATAGGTGTACGATTTTAATCCAGTCTCTTTCTGCACCCCCCCACACTCCTTTCCCCCTGATAATTATCAATCCACTCCTTTATTTGCCCCCGATTCTATTATATTCACAAGCTTATTCTGTTCCTCAGGTTTTTAATTCATTTGATATTCTTCCTCTTCTTAAAAAATACCTTTCAGCATTTCATATAATACTGGTTTGGTGGTGATGAACTCCTTTAACTTTTTCTTATCTGTGAAGCTCTTTATCTGCCCTTCAATTGTGAATGATAACTTTGCTGGATATAGTAATCATGGTTGTAGGTTCTCGCTATTCATCACTTTGAATATTTCTTTCCACTCCCTTCTGGCCTGCATAGTTTCTGTTGAGAAATCAGCTGATAGTTGTATGGGTGCTCCCTTATAGGTAACCAACTGCTTTTCTCTTGCTGCTTGTAAGATCCTCTTTTTGTCTTTTGCCCTTGGCATTTTAATTATGATGTGTCTTGGTGTGGTCCTCTTTGGATTCCTCTTGTTTGGGGTTCTGTAGACTTCCTGTACATATAAATCTATTTCTTTCAACAGGTGGGAGAAGTTTTCTCTCATTATTTGTTCAAATATGTTTTCAACATCTTGCACTCTCTCTTCTTCTGGCACCCCCATAATTCTGATGTTGGTTCGCTTGAAGTTGTCCCAGAGGCTCCTTACATTTTCTTCAACTTTCTGGATTCCCTTTTCTTCTTGCTTCTCCAGAGGAGTATCCTTTGCCTCTTTGTATTCCATCTCTTTGACCTGATTCTTGTGTTCCTCCATTCTGCTGTTGGATCTCTGCATAATATTTTCCAATTTAGTCAGTTTATGTTTAATTTTTAGTTGGGTCTCATTAAATTTATTGGCCTTTTCTAGGAAATTCTTGAAAAACCTTATAACTGTGGTTTTGAACTCTATATCCTCCATCTCTTTTGTTTCAGATCTATTTCCTTGTCTTGGCATTTTCACTGCTTCCCAGAGTTAGTAGGATCACTTTGCGTGTTTGGTGGCCTATATGGCCCAGTGGATCAGCCTCCCCAGTTACCTAAAGTAGACACCCTTGGTGCTCCCCTTTGTTTTTATAGCCTTGATGTAGCTAAGTCTTTATTGTTGTTGGTATCCCTGGGAGGAATTGACCTTCTGGCCAATTGGATGTGGGTATCAGCTGTGTCTACTCTGGGATACCTTCTGTATTGGAGACAGTCTTATAGAATCAGACTTGCAAAATTGCAGAAGCCTCTGTGATCAGCTTGGATGGGATGGAGTCTCAGGGCTGAGCTGACAGTCTTGGCTTCCTGTCAGCCCTGCTCTTGTGCACTCACCTGAGTTTCCACCTGACCTCTGCCTTCTGAGGCTCCCCTGAGTTTCTGCCTGACCATCCAGATTTCCCATGCAGGAGCATGGGTGCCCCAGGGGCTTGCCCGGAATTGGGTTGAGTCTCTATAGTCTGAAGCTTCTGTCTCCTTTCGCTATGGAGAGCCCACAGCGACCTCCTTGGTCAGACTTCTCTGCAGGCAATCCCTAGAGACTATAGACCTTGCCTGCTGTGGCTCCCAGCTCCCCTGAGTCTCCAAGTCTCTGAGTCTCTAGGTGCCTTTCTCTACAGTCCAGACTCCACTCATATGAGCCTGGGTCCACGGGGTTTGGGCTGGGGTTGGGGTTCAGTGCAGTCGGAAAGGGTTCAGTGCAATCGGGAATTCATCCCCAGCCACCAGCCAGGCGTTTGGCCGCACTTCTCTGTGCACATGTGTCTCCCTACCTCAGAGCTTTGCGGCTCCCAATCCTATCCATGAGCCTCTCTCTTTCTTTCTAGTTGTAGATTTCCCACTCCTTCAGCTTTATTGTGTTTTTGGATGAATTCTCTTCTGATTTTAGTTGTTTTTGAAATTGTTGAGCGAGGCGGCAGCTTAGGTGCTTATCTAGGCCACCATCTTGGTTCTCTCTTCCCCATCTTCTACAATAACTCTTTAATTCATCTTTAACATCTGGGTTTTACTTCATTCTTTTAGACAAACTTGTTTCCGTGCAATATTAGTCAGAATCTTGAGAGAACATAAGAATAGTCTTGTTTTTGTGTATGGTATAAGTTGGTGATCTAGTTTCATTCTTTTGCATGTATCTGTCCAATTTTCCCAACACCATTTATTGAAGAGACTGTCTTGACTCCATTGTATGTTCATGCCTCCTTTGTGAAATATTAATTGAGCATATTGATTTGGGTTGATATCTGGATTCTCTAATCTATTCCATTGATCTATATGTCTGTTCTTGTGCCAGTACCAGGCTGTTTTGAGAACAGTGGCTTTGTAATACAACTTGAAATCTGGTATTGAGATCCCTCCTACTTTACTCTTCTTTCTCAAGATTGCTGCGGCTATTCAGGGTCTTTTATTGTTCCAAATGAACTTTTGGAGAGTCCTTTCTAGGTCTGTGAAGTATGTCATTGGTATTTTAATAGGGAGTGTGTTGAACTTATAAATTGCTTTGGGAAGTATGGACATTTTGATGATGTTGATTCTACCAATCCATGAACATGGTATGTTCTTCCATCTGTTTACATCTTCCTCTATCTCTTTTTTCAGTGTCGTGTAGTTTTCAGCATATAGGTCTTTTACCTCCTTAGTTAAGTTTATTCCTAGGTATCTTAATTTTTTTGGTGCGATGGTAAATGGGATTGCTTTTTTAGTCTCTGTTTCTATGAGTTCACTATTGGTGTATAGAAATGCCATAGATTTCTTGGAGTTGATTTTGTATCCTGCTACATTGCCAAATTCGTTTATTAAGTCTATTAGTTTTTTGGTGGAGTCTTTTTGATTTTTTATGTACAATATCATGTCATCTGCAAATAGGGACAACTTCACTTCTTCTTTTCCAATTTTGATGCCTTCTATTTCCTCTTCTTCTCTAATTGCAATGGCTAGTACTTCCAGTACTATGTCAAACAGAAGTGGTGAGAGTGGGCATCCCTGTCTTGTTCCTGTTCTTAGGGGGAATGGTTTTAGTTTTTGCCCATTGAGAATGATGTTTACTGTGGGTTTATCATATATAGCTTTTATTATGGTGAGGTATGATCCTTGTACTCCCATCTTATTGAGAGTTTTTATCAGGAAAGGGTGGTGAATTTTATCAAATGCTTTTTCTGCATCAATTGATATGACTATATAATTTTTAACTTTTAGTTTGTTTATGTGATGTATCACGTTTATTGATTTGCAGATATTGTACCATCCTTGCATTCGGGGAATAAATCCTACTTGGTCATGGTGTATGATCTTTCTGATGTACTGCTGGAGCCGATTTGCTATAATTTTGTTGAGGATTTTGGCATCTATGTTCATGAGGGATATTGGCCTGTAATTCTCTTTCATTGAGTTGTCTTTATCTGGTTTTGGTATTAGGGTGATGCTGGCTTCATAGAAGGAGTTTGGAAGTGTTCCTTCCTCTTGAAATTTTTGGAATAGTCTGAGGAGGATAGGTTTTAGTTCTTCCTTGAATGTTTGGTAAAATTCTCCTGTGAAGCCATCTGACCCTGGGCTTTTGTTTGCTGGAAGCTTTTTGATGACTGCTTCAATTTATTCCAAAGTCACTGGTCTATTGATATTTTTAGATTCTTCCTGATTGAGCCTTGGCAGGTTATATTTTTCTAGAAATATGTCCATTTCCTCCAGGTTGTCCAGTTTGTTGGAATAGAGTTGTTCGTAGTATTTTGTAACAATCCTTTGTATTTCGGCGGGGTCTGTTGTTATTTCACCTCTTTCATTTCTGATTTTGTTTATTTGGGTCCTCTCTCTTTGTTTCTTGGTTAGCCTGGCTAGAGGTTCATCAACCTTGTTTATTCTTTCAAAGAACCAGCTCTTGGTTTTGTTGATCTTATGTATTGTTTCTTTGGTCTCTATGTCATTTATCTCCGCTCTGATTTTTGTTATTTCCTTCCTTCTGCTTACACTGGGCTTTTCTTGTTACACCATACACAAAAATAAACTCAAAATGGATACAGGACTTAAACATAAGACGGGAAACCATAAAAATACTAGAGACATCCACAGGCAGCAAAATCTCAGACATATGCCTAAAGAATTTCTTCACTGATACTAACCCTAGGGCAATGGAAGCTAAAGAGAAAATGAACAAAGGGGACTACATCAAAATAAAAAGCTTTATTACAGCAAATGAAACCATCAACAAAACAACAAGAAGTCCCACGGTATGGGAGAACATATTTGCAAATGATATTGAAACCCCCCTGCCTCCACCTAGCAGTGAGGAAGCTGGAGTTTCTAATTGGCATGTGGCCTGTGGCTGCCCTGTGCTTTTAAAAGAATAAACATCTTTTAAAGAAGGCTGTCTGTCTTATCTCAACTCCCAAGGTCCCCTGTTAGTGATGGGAACATAGCTCTTAAAACTGCTCAAGGAAATAGCCCCAATTAGTGCTCTGAGAGTTATAGCCCCTGAACAGTGCTCTGATAGATAAGAAAAACGGGATGTAAGATTACCAGGTGGGACTGTTGACTAAGTGTAGACCTTCTCATAAAACAAGTAATTAACGAGCCCAGCTTCCCTTTTTGGAATTCCTTTGTTCCCTTCTTCCCCCTCCATGTGTAACCCCTCCTATGCGTGACTTTTGCCTATATATGCTTGTAAGATTTTCTGCTCGGGGCTTGACTCCTCTGCTCCTGCATGAGTTACGAGTTGAGCCCCAGCACGCTAGAATAAAGCCTCTTGCTGTTTGCATCAAGTGACGCCTCCTGCGGTTGTTTGGGTCGCCGTCGATCCTTGGGACAGAGTGAGGGTCTCCTTCTGGGGGTCTTACAATATCATTGATAAAGGTTTAATCTCCAACATCTATAGACAACTTATACAACTCAATAAAAGGAAAATAAATGAGCCAATTAAAAAATGGGAAATGGACCTAAATAGAATCCTCTCAAAAGAAGACAGAAGGAAGGCCAAGAGGCACATGAAAACATGCTCAAAGTCACTAATCATCCGAGAGATGCAAATGAAAACAACAATGTGGTACCATCTCACACCTTTCAGAATGGCCAACATCAACAAAACAACAAACGACAAATGTTGGCGAGGTTGCGGAGAAAAAGGAACCCTCGTGCACTGCTGGTGGGATTGCAGGTTGGTGCAACCACTGTGGAGAACAGTATGGAGCTTCCTCAAAAAACTGAAAATGGAACTCCCATTTGACCCAGTAATCCCACTACTAGGAATATACCCCAAGAAACTAGAAAGACCAATCAGAAAGGATATATGCACCCCTATGTTCATAGCAGCACAATTTACAATAGCTAGGATTTGGAAACAGCCTAGGTGCCCGTCAGCAGATGAATGGATCAGAAAACTATGGTACATCTATACCATGGAATACTATGCTGCCATAAAAAGGAAGGAATTCTCATCATTTGCAGTAACCTGGATGGAATTGGAGAGCATCATGCTGAGTGAAATAATCCAGTCAATGAAAGAGAAACACCACATGACTCATTTATGGATATTAAAGAACATTATAAACTAATGAACAGAAAGATAGATATAGAGACAGTAAAACAACAAGCACACTGTCAAATGACAGCGGGGGGGGTGGGGGAGGGAGATCTGGGGGAGATAAGAGATCAACTGAAGGACTGGTATACATGCATATAAGTACAATCAATGGACACAAAACTCTGGGGAGGGAGGGCATGTATGGGAGGGTGGCGGGCAATGGTAAGCTATGTACACATATAATACCTTAATAAATTAAAAAAAAAAGAATAGTCTTGTTTTCTAATTTGTATATTGAACATTATTATTACATTGATAATTTATCTTTAAAACTCCAGTAATATATATTAAATTCATAAATTATATTTTAAAATGAAATGACTTGAATATAAATGTCCTGTTAAACAGTAGTAGAGATATACTTCTTACAAAACAATTAGCAATTTATTACTTTGAATACCAAACTTATCAGGTTGTATATCAGTATTATTTTTCATCCTAAAGATGTTTGCTATGATTTTTAAATGTTTATTTATATTTTTTGTTGTTTTGTTTTTCTTACGTTGTCTGTAACCTGAGAATACTTAATAAGTACAGGCATTATATTATGAGTCTAAAGTTAGAGTTCAAAAACAAAACAAGTACATAAAAAACAAGTAAGTTAAATACTTAAATGTGTTTCCTTACATAGAGTTTGGAAGAAAGATTTATATGAAAAGGATTTTCTTATATTATCTTTACCTTTGATTATGACAAAATAATTAAAATTTTTTTCAAAATGTAAGTTTAGAACAGTAATAAAGAATAATTTGAGGTTGCTTTATTGGGCCAAGAAAGGGAAAGGGACAGGTCATCTATATGTCAGTGATAGTTAGCATCCTATTTAATAAAAGAGTAATATGCATATTGACCATCACTCTAATACACAAGATGGCCACCCCATATGGTCAAAGATGGTTGCCCCCATGTGGACACAGAATGGCCGTCACAGATGGTCTACAGGGGAGGGTAGTTGTGGGCTATCAGGCCAGCAGGGGAGGGCAGTTAGGGGTGACCAGGCTGTAAGGGAGAGCAATTGGGGGCAATCGGGCTGACATGGGAGCAGTTAGGTGTCCATCATGCTGGCAGGAAAGTGGTTAGAGGTGATCAGGCTGGCAAGCAGAAGTAGTTAGGGGTAATCAGACAGCCAGGCAGGTGAGCAATTGGGAGCCAGCAATCCTGGATTGTGAGAGGGATGTTCGACTGCCCGTTTAGGCCCTATTGCCCCAAGGATCGGGCCTAAATGGGCAGTTGGACATCCCTCAAGGGGTCCCAGATTGTAGAGGGTGCAGGCTGGGCTGAGGAACACAGACCCATGCATGAATTTCTGTGCACCAGGCCTCTAGTAAATTAATAATTCAATTGCTACTCTAGTGTGTTCCTTCTGTCTGAGTTGGGGCCAATAGGAAGAGTCTATTGTGGCAGAAATATTCTGAAGCTGGAACCTAGATATACCTCCTGGTTTTAAACTGCCACACAATGGATGTGGGACCAGCTGGTTCCACCATTCTGCACCATGTCTCCGCCCCTCCTACCAGTCTCAATGTGTTTCTTCTTTAATTTCCTAGTTGTAGGACTTATGTTCAGCTAGATTTCAAGTGGTTCTGAATGATGGTTGTTCTGTGTTTTGGTTGTAATTTTGATGTGATTGTGGGAGGCAGCGAGTACCACCTTTAACTATGTTGCCATCTTGACTGGAACCCCATTCTTATTTTAAAAGAATAAACATGAAAACATTTTTCTGAGCCCATGAAAAATATAATGAGTCCTCTTCACTGTACCTCTGGATCCTGACAAAATGGTTCATTCTTTGTTTCCAGGGTCTAAGTCTGGCTTCCATCACTTATTAGCTGTGAAATTGGGGAGAGTTTATAAAAATGAGATAAATGAAGGCATAACAATATGGAGAAAAATATTCCTTGTTAGCAGGAAACTTGTTTGGTTGGGGAGAGACTTTGATACCCATCTTAGGGTGGGATATGTGGTAGGAATAACGCATTGTGCACTGGAGTTGATAGGGGAATTTGGAGGTAGTCAAGAACAGAAATACCAAAGGGCAAATCTTACAAAAAGGCTTCTCATCTTCATTTCCTCGGGATATCTTTAGTATCTCTTCCATTTCTCTTTAAACATTCTGAGAGTTGAATCTATTTGGGAGAAATCGAAGGTGCTGAGTTCTGCTCTAAGGTGAGCCTGTGTGTAGAACAGAAGTGGCAATGCCTGAGTTACCTGGGAAGGTCCTAGTTCAGTGCCCAGAAGTGCCCAATAAATACTGTCTTTTAATATCAACAGCCCAGCACAGGATCAAAAGCTCATTTCTGCCTCACTTGCACCGTCTATACTGTGTCTAACAAATACACTAACTAGCCTAGGCAATTATCTCGGGCAGTGGTCCAGCGGGGGATGATTTCATGCCTTTTCCCCTAATGGATGTTTGTCAATGTCTGGAGACATTTTTGGTTGTCACAACCGGGTGGGAGTGTGCTACTGGCATCGAGTACGTAGCAATTGTGGATGTTGCTAAACATTCTGCAATGCTCAGGACAGCCCTGACAACAAAGAACTGTCTGGCCCAACATGTCCATAGTGTCAAGTTCAGAAACCCTGATATGAGTCGTTTCTCTAATGACCACCCCCTGAAATATAAAATGAGGGAGCACACTATGAGTTTAGCTGACTCTAATTTAAAGAAAACAAATATATATACAGCTCCTTCCTTCCCACTATCTCAGATGAATTAACTAACTTTAGTATATAGTATATATATCCTGCAGAATAAATTACTTTTTTCTCAGGACCAAAAAGCAAAGGCGGTTTTTTCCAGTCACAGTATCCTAGCTGCAAGCTCTGTGGCCCAGATTTCCATCTTCATCTAAGCTACCATTGCCCTCTGCTGGGGAAGTTTATGACTGCTGCTTTAAGTACTGAGAACAATAATTGACCTTCGTTCATTTTAATTTAGCAAGTGTCTGGGCCACTAACTTTTCTTTGAACTTGTGATTGCCTACAAGGGGTGGGTTTATATTGATTTATGGGATAAATTTCTTTCTTATAAAATTTTAGGCATTTTTTATAAAAAATCAATAAAATATATATTTTTAAAAAAGTGAAAGGAGGAAGAAAAATATGTGCAGTCCCAGTTCCAGAAGAAAAAACACCCAACTTTTTACATTTTGGAATATTTTCTTCTGGTCCCTTTTCTAGGAACATGAAGATGTGTTTTTTAAATGTTTTTGTTGCTTGTTTTGCCTAGTTGTTACAGGCTGTAGATAAAAATGTGTGTCCTGTATGCTTTTCTCTCCAAATATCATAATCATTTTCTCAAGTTAGTATGATCATTTTCTCTTACTGTGAGGAACAGGTGGGTGTGTCACCCTGACTCCTTTTCCAGGGGAGGATTTGGTGCCCCAACTGCTGCCTTTGGCTCCTGCGCCTCGGGGATTGCCTCAAGGATTGCCTCAGCTGTAGGGAGCCACGTGGACCAGGCGTATGGCCTTCCCAGCACAGCCCACATCCAGCGACTGGCAGAGGCAGGCAGATGGCCCAGCCATTTCGCCCAGTGGGAAGAACTCGGTGGGCCCTGTCGGCTCTGGAGCTCCAAGGGGTTCGTCTGAAGCTGGCCTTCTGCTTCTGGCCAGTGTTGCCTCTCCTCTTATCTCCCATGGGGTTCATTGGAGGCTGCTTCCCGAATACATCCCGAATTCACAAAATTCCCTCTCCCCATATGCTCCTATAGAGCATATCCTCTGTGCCTGAGACTTCTAATTTGTTTAATGTAGTAATATGTACATATATTTTTTAAAAATTTGAACTCTACAAAAGGGGTTTCAGTGCAAAAGTAAGTCTCTCTTTAATCCTGACCCCACTACCCATTGTTATCCCCAGAGGCAAACACTGTTATCCAATCTGAGGGTATCTTAACAGGACTGGGCCGTACACATACAAACATGGATGTTGTGGTGGTTAATTTTATGTGTCTACTTGCCTGGGTCACAGGATGCCTGCATAGCTAGTTAAACATTATCTCCTAGGAGTATGTTCCAGAAGAGATTAGCATCAAATCAGTGAACTGAGTAAAGTGGATGGCCCTCCCCAGTGTGCGTGGGCCTCATCCAATCTGTTAAGGGCCCAACTAGAACAAAACGCTGGAGGGAGGGAGGAGCCACTCATTCTCTGCCTGACTGTATGAACTGGAGCATTGATCTTCTGCCCTCAGAGCACCTGGTTCTCAGGCCTCCACATCTGGACTGGAGTCGACACCGCTGGGTCTCCGGCTCTCAGCCTGGGAACTGCACCACTGACTCTCCAGCCTGCAAGCGGAAGGGCATGGGACCCTACCTCTATAACTGTGTGAGCAATTCCTTATAATAAAGCTCTTTCTAGAGATATCCATCCATCCATTCATCCATCCATCCATCCATCCAACTAACCTATTGGTTCTGGTTTTCTGGAGAACCCTACTACAGATACATGTCACCTTTTTTTTTTTTATTTTTTTTTTTTTTATTTTTTTTTTTTTAGCAATTCTGTATTTACAGAAGAGTTGCAAAAGTAATACAGAGTTCCCTTCTTTCCTTCATGCAGCTTCATCGATTAACATCTTTAACATCTTGCAGCACCATATTCACCACAACAAAGAAACCAACAGTGTACAATACTGTGGATCAAACTACAAATTTAACTCAGATCTCACCATTTTCCAGTGCTTTCCTTTTTCTGGACAGTGTGGGGCCCCACTTTGCATGGAGCCTATCACTTTCAGTGGCTTCACGATATTCCTTCCAGCACATGTTCCAGAATTACCACACTTGTGTTGGACTCAAAGTAATTATTTTTTTAATACTAATATAAATAACATGCTGGTTCGCAGTGTTTTGTTTTTATAACGTTTGTTCTCAGTTTCTGGTTCTTCTGTGAGGATATAAGGCGTGGCCGATTTTTAAGAGTGTTGATGCCTGTACCAAATTTGCCTCCTACAGAGTTGCCTGTTCACTCCAGAAGGACATCACTGCACTTTCCCACCACCTCTTGTCAGCAGGATGGCCTTTGATGTGACCTAAATAGGTACGTGCTGTTCCAGTCCCTTCTTCTAGTTATTAGGACAATTTTCCACAGCTCAGTCACATCCCATATAAGTCTGTTGAGTGTCAGCTTATCTCTTGGACACATCCCTCATGAGGCCTCCGTTCTCCTGTCTGGGCTGGGTACTCTCCTGCCTCCTGCCCAACTGTTACCCTGGGCTGTCATTTTGGGGACTCTCTTTGACCCTCTCCTGAGCTGGTGTCATAGCCTGTGTTCCCCCAGAATGTAGAACCTGAGCCCCAAGCTGGCTTGTAGGTAGTTTATTTTGGAAAGTGAGGCTTGGGAGCAAGAAACAGGAGGGAAAGGCATACAAGTGTGTTGTGGAAGGTAAGAGAAACTGATTGTACTGGCCTCTGCGCCTCCCCTCTTCCCCCCCTCCCCCCCGGCTCCTGGCGCCAGGCTCCCAAGACCCTTGTCCTTTCCTCAGTTATAAGAGCATCAGGAGCATCTGGGTGATAATGTTTCAGGAGTCCAGGGCAGGAGGAATAGGGAAACAGACAGGAAAGTTAAAACAGGGCCCAACAGTGTGGGCCATTTGCAGCCAGCTTGTAACTAACAAACCATTATCTTCCCCAGCCGAGGACACGAGAACAAATGGTTAAAAATCCTCCCTAGTGAGAGAATATAAAAAGGGAGCAGGAATGGAGAAAGGAGGAAAAAAGAGGCAATTTTACTCCCTAAACAGAGAAGCCAGCAGACTCAAAGCCTGGCAAGATAAAGTGCCAGGTGCTTCCCAGGAATTCTGAGAAGGCCACAGCAAAGTAAAATAAAAAGGGACCTTGAGAATTAATCTGTACAAAAATAGCTAGCAGAGGAATTTAGAGACCTATGGATGAAGCATAGTGGCCCCTCCTCTGGAAAAACTGCTGTTTGAAACTGCTATTTCAGCTACTGTTATTCTTAGACAGTCTCGTATTCCGTGGGTCAACTTCTGTTATTTTTAGACTGTAAAATAACTTTGCTTTTTGCTTGAATAAAAAAGATAAACTTTAACTGACCTTGCAAGCTAGCCATCTAAAGGGGCTGATACACTATATTAATTCACATATTCTGCCAAGTGTTTGTTCATCCAAGGTTACAGGTGTTTGATTAGATATAAGATGTATTCAAGGTTACAAGTTGTCTGTATAGATATCACAGGTAAGTTTGATTAGGTATAATATGTATTCAAGGTTAAAAGCTTTCTTACACAAAGAACCAGAAGGATATAAAAAGGAAATACTCCCTCCTGGGCTGGTTCAGAATTTGACAGAGGTAATGTGCTCTGAACCTGCCTGCATGCAACAAAGATGACTCCGAACTAACTGGCTCATTAGGCGTCTTGTCCAGCTCGCCAATTTGTGATACAACATAGACAGGAGCGTACATAACGCCTCGGACCCCCACCCAACCTGCTCTTTAGATTAGCTGAGAGCCCCTCTGCACGTCATAAACCAGATGCATAGGTTTGCTTTTTCAATATAGGCACAGGCTTAAATTGCTTTAATAAATTGGCCCTTCACAACGTAGTCAAGGTCTCTCGTATAAATTCATTTATCTGAGAAGACTAGGATCACCGTTGGGAACAGCCTTCTCCCACTGACTCAGGGGGCGGTATGGTAACACCTCTCTGTGTAGGTGAGAGGTGCCTATAAAAACAGTAGTAATGTCTTTTGTTCTAATAAGGTTACTCTGGAATTCACTTCAAAATATTCTGAGGTGGAAAGGGGGCAGATAATACAAGATTGGCCAGTATGATTGATAAATCATTCATTGGTAGTTGTTAAAGCTGGGTAATGTGGACATGGTAGTTTATCACACATCCTCCCAACTTCTCCTTGTTTGAAATTGTTCACAATGAAAACCCTTTAAAAATACGCTATTCCAGGTTAGAGTCGTGTATCTGACGGTAGGAAGGAGGAGGAGGGCACATGCAGGCTGGCATTGATGCTAATGAATGACTGGCGCTCCAGATGTCTGCAGGTTCATGGTTGTGTTAAGACAGTGCATTTGGAGGGCAAAGAAAACAGTCCATTAACAAAAGTGGTCGCCTTCTTCTCCCAATACCTGCTAGTTCCAGACTTTGCAAGCACACTTGTCAATCATGGTGAGAAGCTGTCGTCTTTAAGAAATGTCCTAGTAGCCGAAACCGGTTTGGCTCAATGGATAGAGCATCGGTCTGCGGACTGAAAGGTCCCAGGTTCGATTCCGGTCAAGGGCATGTACATTGGCTGCGGGTACACACCCAGTGGGGGTTGTGCAGAAGGCAGCTGGTCGATGTTTCTCTCTCATCGATGTTTCTGGCTCTCTGTCCCTTTCTCTTCCTCTCTGTGAAAAATCAATAAATATATTTTTTTTAAAGAAGAAGAAATGTCCTAGTGGTTATTTCACCCAGTTCTCCATAATTTATTTTAAAAAGAAACAGAGAGAATCAGCCTAAAATATGTCCTTAAAGGAATGGCGAGGCACAAGGCCAGAAGATAAGGCATTCATTAAAGGCTGGCCATTTGTCTAAATTCTCTGTGTGCCATAGCGGCTGCCAGTGCAGGATGAGTATTTAAGTAGGATTACCTGAGCTATTTGCTGCTGCAAAGATGGATGGTTTCTGAGTGGAACCTCTTCTCACAGTGACCTGGCATGGTAATGAGTAAAATAATTGTCAGCGAGAATATCACCAGACCCCTAATGAGAAGCTGTTGACAGAAAAATTGCTCTAACATTCATCAAAAAGCCAATAAATGTCAAAGAAGGAACTAGAGTTGCAGCAGCTCATAAATTCCTTCTCAAGGGGCCTCTAGAGGGGGCTTTTAGGACAACATACTTGCTCTCTTTCCTGAATGTTGCTAACTGCACGTCTAGGGAGCTTAGCACACTTCGGGGTGGCTAAGCCTGACGGTTTTGAAGGGATATCAATAGGCTGCTCCAACTTTTGGTCAGAGGATCCTGTTTTTGGTTTTGATCCTGGGTAGGTCTATATTCTTGAATCTTTTACTAGCATATCTTATCTGTGTGATGTCGCAGTTTGTACTTAACTGAGAGTCAAAATCCCACCTGGCTGGAAAAGCCAAAGATTTACATAGAAGATCCCATTTGCTCACCAAAGAGTCCAAATGGATTGTTCCTCTTGAGTCCCATAATACTATCTATGGTATTCATTTAGAAACCAATCCTATTGTTTTATGGCAACAGTTCTTCTGTTAGTAAATCTTGTTTTCACTTTTTTATTAGGGGAGGTGATATTCACTGAGTGGCTAATGTGAACCTGCCTCTTTTTTAGAAATATATATATATTTATTCAGAGGGAGAGACAGAAACATCTCTGATGAGAGAGAAGTATTGATTGGCTGCCCCCTGCACATGCCCCACTGGTGATTGGGCCCACAAGCAGGGCATGTGCCTTGACCTGGAATCAAACCGTGATCTTCTCGTTCATAGGTTGATGCTTAACCACTGAGCTATGCCAGCTGGGCTGAACCTACTTCTTGACTGAGTTTGGGTTCTTACAGTGGCAGATACCAAATCAAGGACTGTGTGAACTTTGTGTACCTGGAAAGTGACCCCAGGAAGCACAAGTGAAGGCATGGGCCAAGGTCAGGCAGGGAAGGAGAAAAACCAATGAGGTTTGCATTAACGAGCAAGTTATTGCTGGTGGGCAACAAGGCTCAACCCTCCTGGACCTTCTCAGGATTGTTTCCTCAGACGATGCAAGGCTGGGGCATTTATCCATGGACTCGTATCTGTTGTTGCTTGAGGAGTGTCCCTGGAGGACCAACCTCCCTCTACTTCTAGGTTAACCTGTTGAAGGCTGAGCAAGCTCCTAGATGTCAAAAATCACCCTCAGAGAGGCAGACAAAGGTGCTTGAGGGAGTGACTTAGGCTGCTAATGCCACAGAGTGGCTGAAACAGAACTTTACTTTCTCGGAGTTTTGAAGGCTGAAAGTCTAAGATCAAGGTGTGGCAGGATTGGTTTCTCCTGAGGTCTCTTTCCTTGGCCTGCAGACAGCCACCTTCTCTCTGTCCCCACATGGCCTTTCTGTGCAGCACATCCCTGGTATCTCTCTCCCCCTGCTTATAAGGACACTGCTTTTTTGTTTTGTTTTTTGTTGTTTTTGTTTGTTTGTTTTTTTAATATATTTTATTGATTTTTTACAGAGAGGAAGAGAGAGGGATAGAGAGTTAGAAACATTGATCAGCTGCCTCCTGCACACCCCCTACTGGGGATGTGCCCACAACCAAGGTACATGCCCTTGACCAACATCTAACCTGGGACCTTTCAGTCCACAGGCCGATGCTCTACCACTGAGCCAAACCGGTTTCAGCTAGGGCACTGTTATTGGATTAGGGTTCCATCTTCATTTAACCTCATTACTTCTTTAGAGGCCCTTTCTCCAAATACAGTCACAGTAGCGGGGGGGGGGGGGGGGTTGAGGCCTGCACTGCTAGCAGTGGCAGCAGCAGAGGTATCACCTTCCCCTGATCACCGGGTCACCTCCCGCCCCTGAGGGCTCCTGGACTGTGAGAGGGGACAGGCCTGGCTGAGGGACACCCCCTCTAGTGCATGGATTTTCATGCACTGAGCCTCTAATCCTATATAATAAAAGGGGTCTGCACTTGTACAGTTCAGATCTTCCATGGGCCACACTTTGGAAATATTCTTAGCACAGTGGGTTTTCAGAGGAAGGAGGGAGGAGAGGGGGCTGAGTAATGCACCTCCTAAACAAAGGAAGGGGAGCTACCAGTTTTGACAGAGATCTGCCTGCTGTAGGGTCTTCCTGGCCACAACATCAGAAGGTTCAGGTGTGACCTGAAAACCTCTGTGTATGTTATGTATTTCTTGTTCTCAAATGTAATAAGGTGTTTTCAATGTAAAAATAGCATGCTCATATTCCTCATTCATATAAGAGCATTTTCTACAAACACAAGTTTCCTGTTTCAAGTTTCAGGCAAGTTTCCAAAACCAGAGGACGTGTCCCGTGGGGCCATGTTTATGACGGGGCAGCTGAGCGCTGAAAGGGGTTAGTCCCATCGGCCACACACAGCGACACGGCTCGGTGATGGCAAACTGGGACTAAGCGCCCTTTGTGTTCCCATTGGCACTTTTCCGAATCCTGTTTAGGAAGGAACATGGTTGGCGTGGCTGTGCCATTTCTCTCTGGCTGCCATTGAGCACCAGCAGTCTCTCTCCAGGCCTCAGTGTGGCGGTCACGTTGGGAGATGTCTAATGTGGTAGTCAGGAGCACAGGCTTCAGAACCATGCAGGTCCAAGCCCTCCACGGTGGCCAATGCCATCACTCTCTGAACTCCCAGATGGCAGGGGGACAGGAAGAGCTACTTCATTGCCTGACAGTTCTCTCCTGTAAAGTTCATCAGTCATGCCAAAACCGGTTTGGCTCAGCAGATAGAGCGTCGGCCTGCGGACTGAAGGGTCCCAGGTTCGATTCCGGTCAAGGGCATGTACCTTGGTTGCGGGCACATCCCCGGTGGGTGATGTGCAGGAGGCAGCTGGTTGATGTTTCTCTCTCATCGATGTTTCTAGCTCTCTATCCCTCTCCCTTCCTCTCTGTAAAAAATCAATAAAATATATTAAAAAGAAACATTTTTTTTAAAGTTAATCAGTCATTCACTCCATTTCTTTATGTTTTCCAGGGCTCAGGCCAGCCTTTGGAATGGTGTCTTGTCCAGGTGAGCAGGAGTGAACACCTGTTTCTCTGTCCTTCCAGCCCCTGTGGTGCTGGGTTAATGACTATTGGGATGAGCTCAGCAGAGCTCCCTGAGCAGTAAAATGTCACAGGGAAAGACGAATATACTAGACTTTCCAGAGGCAATCATGACATGTTAGCAGAAAACGTTCATTCTGTGTCCCAGTGGAAGGAAGCTGATACATATTAACCCAAAATTTATATTAGCCTTGGGGTTAATTATATGACATCAGAAGGTAGGTAGCAGACTTTCATTCTGGATTATTTATGCACAAGGGACTATTAAGTTTTATAGCTAGTCTCTGAGGGCACATCAGTTCACAGGCTGGGAAGGCAGCCAGAGGCCCCAGGATTTCATGGTTTGAGAGAATCGTGTGACTCACACAGACACTGGAAAGTTGTTAACCTTTGCTTTTCATTTGCCAAATGTGTGAGAAGGCTTTGTTACTTTCTCCAACGCGTGGAGAGTTTATAACACCTTCTCCTCTACGCTGTGTGACCTGGCACTGCCAAACAGTGACTGCCACAGCCGGCCCCTGGAGAGAGGGTGCAGTAGGGACCCCCCCCTGACTGCACTGTTCTGGCAGCTCCATCCTTCACCACCTGCTTTAGAACTTCAGCCAGCTCTTTATTAGTTTTGTAGAAAAACTCCAACTGTGGTCTGCCAATAACTCAAATCCGATGTCGCCTGCACACTGGCAGAGTTCTGGAGCAAGGAGCGCCTGGTCTGTTTGGTTGGAAAGCTGCCATGGAGCAGGAAAGTCACTTCCTCGGGCTGGCCTCCCCTAAGGCAGTGGCCAGGAGAAAGCATCCATGACTTCACCATGCAGACAGAGTTTGGAGCCCGCACTGTACTCAGTGTCAGCTGTTTGATCTGGGACCATGTGGGCCTCAGCTATTCACGTGGGAGGTGGAGATCACTGCAGGTCCTGCTCCCTGGGTGTGGTGAGGACTGCAGGAGAATGTAGTATGCCAGGCGTCCAGCAGATGGTAGTTCTAATGATCTTTCCGCTCAGGAGGGGCACTCTTAGAATAACCTCTTCCTTTCCAAGATAAACTTTTATTAACCTTTTTAAACTTGTTTAAAAAAAAAACACAAAACTATACAGCCTAAACCAGTTTGGCTCAGTGGTAGAGCGTCAGTCTGCAGACTGACAGGTCCCGGGTTCGATTCCGGTCAAGGGCATGTACCTTGGTTGCGGGCACATCCCTGGTAAGGGGTGTGCAAGAGGCAGCTGGTCGATATTTCTCTCTCATCGACGTTTCTAGCTCTCTCTCTCTCCCTTCCTCTCTGTAAAATATCAATAAAATATTTTTTAAAAAAACACTATACAAAAATATGCCATTCTGAATAGAAACCTGTGAAACCACTATGGGGCAGCATACCCCTTATCTTGTGCCACCGATCATCATGGGTTTGGGACCGAGTAAACCCACTGTTTTCATTTGCATGTTGAAAAGTTTTAAAAAGGGATTTGATGGAGATTATAGAATTAAAATGAATTCTGATACACTGAGGAAATTCTGTGAAGCAGAATGGCCAGCCTTCAGGGTTGGCTGGCCCTCGGAAAGCTCTTTAAATGAAGTATTGGTCAGGGCGGGGTGGAATGTAGTCACAGGAGATCCTGGGCACCCAGATCACTTTCCCTACATAGACAATTGGTTAGAAATTGCTCAGACCTTGCCGCCTTGGATCTGGTTCTGTGTGTCAGGATCGCATGAATAGAATCCGCTCCTCATTTGTCAGTCTGCTTGTTTTATGGTGGCTGTCTCAGGGCCACACGAATAGAGTCTGCTCCTCCTCTGGTTCTCACGGCCCCTCCCCCTGGCTCCCACTGCTTCCCTAGGGACACACGGCTCACCTGGGGCACATGGCCCCCTGGGACACACCGCTCACCCGGGACACCCAGCCCCTTTGGGGGACACGGCTCACCTGGGGCACACAGCACCCTGGGACACACAGCTCACCCGGGGCACAGGGCCCCATGGGACACACTGCTCACCCGGGACACCCAGCCCCTTTGGGGGACACGGCTCACCTGGGGCACATGGCCCCCTAGGACACACGGCTCGCCCGGAGCACATGGCCCCCTGAGACACACGGCTCACCCGGGACACCCAGCCCCTTTGGGGGACACGGCTCACCTGGGGCACACAGCACCCTGGGACACACGGCTCGCCTGGGGCATAGGGCTCCCTGGGACACACGGCTCACCTGGGGCACACGGCTCCCTGGGACACACGCCTTGCAAAAAGTTACATTTTAGAAAGAATTATGCTGAAGCCACTACCATCAAAAGGAAAACAAATACATGTAGATGTTCATTCATTCAACACTAACTCACTAACTTATTGAAAGGCTACCATTAAATTGTATCTGAAATTACAGGTTGTAAAATAATGTTGCATTCCCTTTTTGAGACCAATTTGATAAACACATATACAAAATACATGCATGTATACATTTTCAAATTTAATATATTTTCAGTAACTGTTGATACTTTTAAGTTAAATTTTGATAGCATTCTTATCTTAAATGTTATAGAAATAAAGGTAATATCAAATGAAATAAAATCAAGTATATTTGCCATTACAAGCATTGCAATTCATGATCTAATTGTGAATACGTTAATGTATGGGGAAAATACACTGGGCAATCTGTAAATATTAAAGACACATATTTTGCTGCAAAAAAATAATGAGGACAAATTTGTTCACCAAGGGGCTGATGAGTTAAGCAGAGAGAAAATGAATGCCAAAAAGAATAGGAAGAAGTTGAGCAATTATCTGTATCCTTCAAAAGACAAAATCACAAAGGGACAATTGTCTAAGTGAGCAAAAGGAAGTGTGGACATGAGCAATTAGATAGAGCAACTTAAATAAACAGGTTTATTAAACTCATCTCTTCCTTATGAGAAACCAGCAGAGCCACTGTGATAGCTTGAACAGAGGTAAAATTCAGAGTGGAAAGGCACTGCCTTGGTGTAAAGTTGAGGCCTGTATTTAGTCAGGAAGCTATCTGGCTCAACATTCTGTTGAGACACAATGTTCTCTGTGCCATTTACAAAGTTAAAGTCTTATGAATATGAACTGCTTTAGCTTTCATGTATTTGTATACAGAGTTGCTAAACTATTGAATACACATTTAAGAAGTGGAAAAAATAATTAGATAAATCATTAGAACCCCGGTATTTTGAGAAAGTGTCAAAATGGACCAAAAGTCCAAACACAATGAATGTAAAATTGATTCTCCCTATTTAACACAGATTTAAAGAACAATGATTGAGGAACTGTCATGCCAGGAATTGAAAAAGAATTGAACATAAAATGTTTGAAAGCAGAGAAATTTCATCTGGTATAAAATTACCTGGAGTAAATTTTCAAGTTTTCAGTTGTTAGTAAAAACTTCTATGTGCAAGAAAACCTAACAAATCCAGGCCAGGAGGCACAATTGTTCAGAGCGGTGGTAGGCAAACTCATTAATCAACAGAGCCCAATATCAACATTAACAACAATCAAAATTTCTTTTGAGAGCCAAATTTTTAAAAATTAAACTATATAGGTAGGCACATTGTTATTAACTTAATTAGGGTACTCCTAAGCTGGCCTTTCCTAAAAACTCAAGGGGCCAAAGAGCTGCATATAGCTCTCAAACCACAGTTTTTCAGCCAGTGGGTTAGAGCATCATCCTGTGCATCAAAAGGCTGCGGCTGTGATTCCCTGCAGGGTACATACTTAGGTTGTGAAGTCCATCAACTGTCTGGAAGCAACCGATCCAGGTTTCTCTCTCTCTTCATCTCTCTTTAAAAAGCAATTAAAAAAAACAACAACATATCCTCAGGTGAAGATTAAACCAAGGAAATCTAACAAGTAATATAACAGTTCAAGCTAATTTTAACTTATGTATTTTATAATATCATTAAATAACACAATTACATAGAACTGAAACTATTCTGATATATTGAAGTAACACCCCACAATGTGAACCCTAAAGGTAAAAATCACAAAGCAGATATGCAGCTCTCTATGCCACTCAATGGAATCAAGTGAGCAAGACTAACCTTCATGTAATGGTGAGAGAAGCAACACATCTAAATATCCTGAAAGTGGAGAAAACTGAAAGCACAGATTAGAGCCATACTTTATTATAATTATTGCCCTTAGAGTTGGACAAACAAGGTAGGAAGAGTCCAAAATGTTAAAATCTTGCAAATAAAGGGGATTGAAAAACAAATTCAACATGAAGCCATTTTTAGTATTTTACTCTCCAGAATCATAGCTTAACTCCTTAGAAGTTGCTGTATTGTAATGCCACATTCCAGAACTCCCCCTATCTTTCATTTTAGAAAGAATGTTATTAGGTCTCATATTCTACTTTATGTTTTCCTACTAGCAATAATTAAATTCCCAGCAACTCCAGAAGGCACCTGTGGTCTATCTCTGTATCTTGATAGAAGAGTGCTTGTTTTACTCTCTCTTATTCAGTCTAGCATAATTAGGCTGATCAATGCCCCATAAGGAAACTATGAGTGTTTTGGAACCAACATTAACTTTAAAAGAAACTATTTTTTCAATTTATCTGGAAATATTGGAAATAAAAAAAGCCCACACTACTTTCCTCCCAAAATATTAACAAAAAAAAAATTCTACAAAAACCATCTTGCAAAGCTTGTGCATTTTCACACACTTTCAACGTCATCTTGTAAAATGAGACATTATCTGATTTTCCTGATAAGAAATAAAGCATTTTGTGTTTGCATCATTCTTACCAATTTATGGAAGTATTCTTTCACCACACCCCTTTTTTTCTTTTTTGTTTCCAGTCATCCAGTTTCACAACTTTGAAGCACAAAGATTTATTTGGACAAAGAGCAAGCTAAAAATCCTTAGTTTTGCTTTTCTATGATGTATTCCAATGGGGCCAAATGGAAAAAAATTTACCACAGGCCTATGCTATTTTTCTCTACATTAAAACCTTAAAAGCACCATCAAAATTCTCAGCCAATGTGCACTGATTTGAAATGGTACTTTAGTGAGTGATAGCATCATGACCAAGGGAAACACCCCTTTGTTTCTGCCCTGAAATCTACAACTTGTGGACATCCAGAACCCAACACAGGTTCCTGTGTCCACACCCTAAAAGATCTGTGCACCAGTACTTGGAAGGGGGAGGAGGAGAGGGAGAGATCAGGAACAAACCCATTACTGCAGCAAGGATAAACGTACAGCCTCAGCAAACAGTAGTGATTGAGGAGTCAGGGTACAGCCCTCATAACACAGACCAGGGGCAGGAGGCAACAGCTCAGAAGCATTCCTAACCCACTCCCACCCACCGTCAAAACAGTTTCCTCCCCAGTTTCAACACCACAGACCAGTAGCAGGTACAGAACCAAGTCTCCAGGCCCCAAACAACAGTACAGTGCTGCCAATGGTCATAGGAAATGAGGCCACAGCCATTGGCCTCACAAATGGGCTTCTCCCCACTGGTCCCATCTCCTGCCATGGTTGTGGTACCTTGAGACCCAGACAAGCCAGATCCAGCACAAACATCCACTACCCTGGTTGCCCTACAACCACTCCCATGTCCTAGGCTAAACCTCCCAAACTTGACTCATAACCTTGCCCTCCTTAAGATTAACTAGTCTAGGTAAGAGAAAACAAAAACTGCCCTATACTAAAAAACAAAAACTACCACCTACTAGAAAACTAAAGGAAGACCTCAAATTGTCAACCTGCTGAATTGTGGAAAGCAAAATGTTCCTAAATAAGAAAAGTGTTCACTACTTCAAGTACACCAGCAGAGGAACAAGCCATCAAGTAGCATGGACCACCAAGGTAACACTAACTCAGGAAGACAATGGAAGTTCTCAGAAAGAAACTCAAAATAGCACATGATTTTTGTATAAATGAGAAAGAAAACAAACAGCAGTCATAAAGAAACCTAATGAGATACAGAATACTCAAAAGGCAGTACAATGAGCTCAAAAATAAAATTAATGAACAGAAAGAGCACTTCACCAGAGAGATAAAAAATATACCAAGAACCAAACAAATTTTGGAGCTAAAGAGCTCAATAAATGAGATAAAGAATGTATATAATAATAAGTGATACACAAAGAAATCTAGAGACATTATCAATACTGCTTTTCACTGCCATCTTGGTCATCAGTCATTCAAGGGCTGGCAAGATATTGCAGACATAATGGAACTTCATTTTAAAATGCAAATATAAAACAATCTATATATAGAAAAGGCTAATATGCAAAGTGTCCCCTGCGGAGTTCCACTGGGAGACCAGGAGTTTGATCACTAGCTATGATGGGGGCTAACCACCAGGGCGAGGCATAGAACAAAGAAAGGCCTTGCCCTGGCCAGCAGCTGGCAGCCAATAGCCCTGATTGCCAGCCAAGCCTAGTGACCCAGCCTGTGAATTTCATGCACAGGGCCTCTAGTAAATTGTAAATTCAAATATTTATTTAGTTTAACTTTTTAGAAAATGTACAACTGCTTGGCAAGACATTTTATAAAAACTGAAATAAAAAGCAGTAAGTAAAGTAGCATTTAAGAAAGTTCTCTCACATAAAAAGACAACAACACTTTTCACTTAAAATGAGAAATTAATCATTTTGGTAGTATAAGTTTATTGTATTCATAAAAGATTCTCAAGTGGGAATCAGTAAGTTTTCTATTATATACAAAACGGTTTAGGATTTTCAACACAAGCTGTCCCCAGGAAGGGCCTCTTATTAGGATGCTTAGTGGTCTGTCTTGTTTCTGAAACAAGGAGAAGTTCGGTGCTGATTCCTCTTAGCTGCTTCTTAGAATTGTGAAGATTGTAAACAACAAATGCTTAGTATTTTATTTTCCCTTAAGAGACTTGCATTCATTAAGTAGCTACAGTAGTAAAGGGAATTTCTCATTACATCGCATTTTAGCAATGAAAATGTATCAAAGCAGATTTACTATATTCAGGTATAGGTTCTAAATTATTCTTTAAAAATACTGGTGTTTTTATGAAGTTGAGGTTGAGGATTCTAACTCAGCAGTAATCCAAAGTGGGGAGGCTGTCGGTGATGTAGATGGCTTCTCAGGTAATTCTCCCTGCCTTCTGGGAGGGCTGTGCCTACAAGACCCCCTTCTGCTGGGCAACCAGGCCTGCCCCACCTTGCCCACCACCACACTGTTGTCTGTGTGCATGCACAGGTGCTCTTTAGCTAACCTCTCTCTCTTCCTTTCTCCATTCCTCCCCCTCTGCCTCTCTGACATTTGACAGGCTGTTCCATGTATGCATGTCTCTGGTTCTATTATGTTCATGCATTTATCTTGTTCCTTAGATTGCACACATTATTAAGGAGGTTCTATGGTATTTGACTTTCTCTGACTTGCTTATTTTGCTTAGTAAAAAATCATTCTTTTATTAGTACTCACACGTTCTGATAACTCAAAGAATAATAAATCAACTTAAGTTCTTAAAATTGGACAATATAATTTAATAATTGTATAACTTTTAAATCCTGGCTTTTGTATTTTTCCTAGTAGTCTGGTTTTTCATCACATTTCTTGTTAAGTATTTGGAATTCTAGCTCCTGCTGAGCTGTATTTTCTTCAGGTTCAGGACGATGCATATATTTTGACTCTGCTACAAGCTCATCACCCTGCATGAATAAAAGAATATAGTTTGGTTATGAAGGTGTGGACTCCTGGTGAGATTTTTTTAAATTTAAATTTCTTATAGTTTAAGAGCATGAAATTCTGAAACAAATTCAATTGCAATAAAATATTATCTGCACTGTGGTAGGGTCGTAAAATGTGGAACCATGAATTACTTAGAATCAAGACCAAAGTAAAAATGACCAGGAATACCAAAAATATATTTTCTGTTCTTCTCTTTGCCACACAACATCTGCAGTTGATTTTAGATTCTTTTTCTCTATCACTTTTCATGTCTCTCCTTCACAAAGTGACTATATGTTGCCTCTTAAAAGAAAGTCCCATTCCTCTTCTCCCATCTTAACACTTCATAATTTTTAAAAAGTCTTAGAGATATCATATTAAGGTATTCAGGATTTTGTCACCTAAAGCTTCTTTAAGTAGCCCTTTCAAAATGAGCATAATTAATGAATCTTTTATATTTGGATTCTAATGTTATAAGTCTTTTACTGAAGTATAAACTTTTTATGCTAATTTGAATTGCATTCCAAGATGAAAGGATTTCATGGTTTATTGAGAAACTGCATCTCTTCCTGTAAAACTTTAGCAAGGTGAGCCTTACAGTTTTCAGAATCAACAAAATGGGGGTAGGGGTTTGATTCAATAGTGCTATCTTGAAATTCTTTGTTACATCCCACAATATAAAGCAGCATGCTAAACAAAACAGCATCAGTAGCAGCAGCAAACTTGCTGGAATGTCAGTGATAATGCTTGGGAAGAACTACTTCTCTTCAGATACAATGATTGTTTGGTAAGACAAGGTGAGGGATGTGAGTTTTTGAAGCAGGTCTCCAGATTGTTTCCTCCATGAAATAGGTGCTGGCCTCAGTGCTAACCGGGTTCTGGTGAACAGCATATGGTGACTGCTGTGTGACTGCTGTGTCTGGGTGCCATCTGACTCTCTCCCTAGGGGAGCTCACCCTGAGAGCACCATGTTGGGAAGAAAGCAGCAGCCCAGGCCACATGGTCAGTCCTCATACAGGTGTCCAGCTGAGACTGCCCCAGTGAACGTCCCAGCCAAAGCTCTCTGCAGCTGACTAACTGGAGAGTGAACAAGCATCAACATGATTCCACTGCCCAGATTCAAGTCATCCCAACTGGTGGCAAATAGAAAAGAAATGAGGTGGCCTTACTGCAGATTTGTGAACTAAGTAAATGCTATTTTAAGGTAGGAGCTTTGGAACTGGTTTATTAAACAACAATAAATAACTGGCACGGATACTGATAGAAAAATAGAGTGCTGACACTAAAAAGGAAACACAAACTCTCATTGGAGTGCCTTTGAACAGGAGATAGGTAGAACCTGACATAATGTAGTGCAGCATGAAAATGAACACCAAGAGGGCCTCTAAGAAACAATGAGCGGAGGCTTCGTGGCTTCTGAGGAGGCTGAGAGCAAAGGATCCTGGGAAATGAATTAAGTGACACTTAAAGGAGGATGACAGGAATTCTTACTAGGAAACAGCAGAAATTGAAATTGATGAGAAAAAATAGGCTAAATAAAGACAACCCTATATAATGAAGAGGTAATAGGCAAATTAACCCATATGCCCTCACAAGATGACTGCCTATGACCAGGCAGGCAGGGAAGTTAGTGAGGGATCACCAAAGAATGAACAGGCAGGCTGAGTAGGGCAAGACTGATTGGGGAGCAGTTGGGGTTGGCCAAGCCTATTATAGGAGACAGCTGGGGGCAGCCAGGCTGACAAAGGTGGGTAATTGGGCAACCAGGCCAGGTGAGGGGGTAGTTGTAGGTTACCAGGCATGAAGGCATGTGTGTGATTAGGAGCCAGCGGTCCAGGATTATGAAAGGGATATCTGACTGCTAGTTTAGGCCCAATCCCCAGGATTGGTGTTGGACATCCCCCGAGGGGTCCCGGATTAGAGAGGTTGCAGGCTGTGCTGAGGGGATCTCCTCACATGCATGAATATCGTGCACTGAGCCTTTAGTTAAATATAAAAGAACCTGGATTTATGGGTTTCAAATATCCATTTCTCATTTATAGTTTATCTCACATGTCCATTTGTCATATAATGCAAAAATAAAGAAATAGCTTCTGAGCTAACATCAATTCCCTGCCTGCTAGCCCCTAAAGGGAGGCCAAGACAGTATGCAGTAAAAAGAGGCCTGTGGGTCTTAGATGGTCCACAGGGAGGAAACAGGCTGATACCAGAGCTGCAAGCATAGGTCATTTCTTATGAAGAGGACAGAGCAAAGACTCAGAGGCACAGGCAGGGTCCACAGAGAAGCATTCCATGGTGAGGAATACCCTTTTCCTTTCCTAGGTGAAAAAACAGAGAATATTGTGAAATAATTTGAAATCTCAATGGAAAAACCAGTGCAGGGTCCTTCGGCAACATTTAAATACCAGTTCTCTTGCTTCCTTCAAGCTTGTTTGTATTTTATACCACAATGTTTTCCACGGAAAACAAATTGGCTTTAAAATTTTTGAGATTTCATATGGAGGCATTTATTTCTTCTTTTAATATTTTTTAATCCTCGCCCAAGGACAGTTTTCCATTGATTTGTTTCAGAGAGAGTGGAAGACAGAGGGAAAGAAACATAAATGGCCAGGGAGAAGTGAGAAACCCAGGTATGTGTCCTTGATGAGAATCAAACCCTGCTCTATCCACCAAGCCAAACCAGCTAGGGTTCAAAATGAGACATTTCTAAAGAGGAATAGTGACAGTCCAGATTTTTATCTTCTCCTCTCCAGGCAGTGAGTCTATGAAGTATGAGTAAAACACAATGAAGAAAATGTCAAACTCAGCAGATCCTGTTACCGGGATTTCATGGAATAGAAGTGAAGTGGGAGGCACTGGGATAGAGATGAAAGGTATGAATGGAGAATAAAAGGAATGGGTGTTCTCTCATCATGTTACAGTGTCAACAAAACATAAGCTGGCCACAAGCTTTATCAAGATACAAAACATCTCCAAAATAAAAAAAATCCACTACACTGCCTTTTTTATTATTACATAAAACAAGTGTTAATATGCAAGAAGACTGGGAATGAGTACTCATAAAATGTGATTGGTACTGGCATAAGGACAGACTTAACCATCAATGAAGTAGAAGGGAGAATTCCAGCATTAACCCTCACCTTTATGGCCAAGTGCTTTTTGTCAAGAGCGCCGAACAAATCAGTTATTAATAGTCTTTTTAATAATTAGTACTGAGACAACTGTATATCCACATGCAAATGAATAAAAGGAGACCTGTACCTCATACCATATATCAAAATTAACTCAAAATGTAAAAGTTGTAACTAGCAAACTCTTAAAGGAAATCACATGTATATATCTACATCACTGAATTTGAGTATTTTTTAGATGTGAAAATAAAAAGACAAAAACAGATGAACTGAACTTCATGAAAATAAAGAACTACTGTGTTTTAAAAGACAGCATCAGGAAAATGAAAAGGTGATGTACTGAATGGGTGAAATATTTGAAAATTCTTTATCTAATAAGTTGCTGCTAAAGAAAAAAGAATTGTATACTATGAAAATACTTAATACAGATTCTAAAGAGATTTTTTTAAGAGGCTTTCCTAGAGTACATGGTATTTCAATTATTTTTTTAATGTGAAGAGATTAGCTAGATAAGAAAAAGGTTCAAGGGTCCAGAATTGCAGAGGGTGCAAGAGGGGCTGAGGAACACCCCCACCCCCGTGCATGAATTTTGGGCACCATGCCTCTAGTAATCCTGTCTAACAGAAGAGTAATATGCAAATTGACCTTCACTCCAACACACATGTGGTCAAAGATGGCCACTCTCATGTGGTCACAAGATGGCCACCACAAGTTAGCTGGCAGGGGAGAGCAGTTGGGATAGACTGGGATTACTGAGGTTGGCAGTTAGGGGGGACCAGGCCTGCAGGGGAGGGCAGATGGGAGGGGTAACGTCTGTAGAGGAGGGCAGTTGGGGGTGACTAGGCCTGAAGGAGAGGGCAGTTGGGACAATCAGGCCACCAGGGGAGGGAAGTTATGGGTTACCATGATGGTAGGGGAGGGCAGTTAGGGGAAATTGAGTCTGCAACGTAGGGCAGTTAGGGGCGACCATGATAGCAAGGGAGAGAAGTTAAGAGTGATCAGGGTCTACAGTGGATTGCACTAGTCTGGCAGTGGAGGACAGTTAGGGGCAGCCAGGCTGGCAGGGGAGGACATTTAGAGTCAATCATCTGGCAGGAAAGCAGTTAGGCATTGATCAAGCTGGCAAGAAAGTTTTAGGGGGTGACCAGGCTTGAAGGCAGAAGTGGTTAGGGGCAAACAGGCAGGCAGGCAGACAAGTGGTTGGGAGCCAAGAGTCCTGGACTGTGAGAGGAACTTCTGACTGCCACCAGAATCGGGCCTAAACAAGCAGTCCCAGACTGGAGAGGGTACAGGATGGGCTGAGGGACATACACACACACACACACACACACACACACACACACACACACACACCTGTACACAAATTTCATGCACAGGGCCTCTAGTGTTAATATAAAACAAGAATCTATTATCAAATATCAACTAAAAACCAGAGATAAGTATCTAAGGTGAAGAAGAAAAGCAAAATGTTTATATGTATATAAACATTCACATATGATTTTATTGATATTCTACAGAGAGGAAGGGAGAGAGATAGAGAGCTAGAAACGTCGATGAGAGAGAAACATCGACCAGCTGCCTCTTGCACACACCCTACCAGGGATGTGCCCGCAACCAATGTACATGCCCTTGACCAGAATTGAACCCGGGACCCTTCAGTCTGCAGACCGACGCTCTACCACTAGCCAAACCGGTTTCGGCCATATGTGAATGTTTTGAAAAGACACAAACATACCTTTTGGTACCTACTGACAACAGTCTACAAGAAGTAAAGAAAAGTACCAACATCAAGATGATTCAAAATAGAAGGAGAAGCATAAAAGAAAACTCTATGACTTTGAAGTGGAAGATGAAATGAGTAAGGAACAGGGGTTTAGAAGAAGAGAAATCAGAGAGATAGTAACAATCATCTCAAGTCTGCTTTAAGAAGAGATCTTTGCTAGCACAATATTAACAAAATGAAAGGAATATGAAACAATATAAAGAAAGAAAGTTACCGTAAGCGAGAGGAAAAGCACTGATAATGAGAATCAAAGAACAAACCAAAATAGAGCCTCCTAGTGTTATGGCTGGCAGGACCCTGTCGAGGCAGGACTACAGCACAGGGGAGGAATGAAGGCCGGGCCCACGGCAGAGAATGTTGCATGATGCACTTTATGTTAGTCATGGGCTGGCTCTGTTTGCAGTCCCCGGCCCCCGGGTATGTCCTGTTCCAAGTAATCGCAAGGCAGCACAAACAGAAACTGCTTAAACTGAAAATAAGACCCCCAACCCAGGTGTTATGCAAACTTTTAACGATGTTACTGTACTAGTGGAATCTTTCATAGCTCATAGTGTGATAGGTTATCATGACCCTAGGACAGGCAAAGAACTCTGCCTTATCAGCTATACCTCCCCCCACCATTGCAAAACAACTGCCAGCTGGCCTAAGCCAAGGTCTCAAAACAAACTCCTCAAAGGATAAAAGCAGGCTCTCCTGTGTGCTCTGGGCTCTCTTTCTTTTTCTTACTGCTGCGACAGTAGGGGGAGAGCCCAGATTCGAATTCATTAATAAAGGCATAAATTTTGATCTGGCGTCTTGGTGGTCTTTTCTGGGGGTCTCTCCATAACACTAGGAGCTTCCCAGACATGGGAAAGATGCTGTTGTGGTTTTATGAGTGGTAAAAACAGGATGGTCCAACTTCTTCTTGAAGTCGTATGCACATTTTTATATGTATGACATCTTTTATTACTAAAAAGCTTCTGCACACATTTTTAAATAGGATAATTTGTTTAATTATAAAAATTACAGATTGGAAATAATTTTTATTTTGGTTTTAATGAAGTGACCACTAAATCCTAATTCATGCTAGAAATGATCTGAGATATGATTTTACCTGGTCATCGTTTTTTCTAAATCACTCTTTATTTCATTACTTCATGCAAGCTCTGTTGAAGAGATATGTTTAAATCAAAGAGTTTTTTTGATTCTTTCTTTTCATGTTGCAACTATAAAAAAATTTAAAGAAAATTATTTTTAGAAATCTAGAGATTTACTTTTCTTTCTTAAAATTATGATTTCTCCTGTGTTCATGAATCATATGGGTGAACAAGTTTATAAAATGTAGTAGACAGGCTTATAAACTAAATGCCAGTCAGTACAGATTTCAAGAATAATGACTTCTTAAAATGACTTTACACTTTCACCACGTTTTTTCTGGAACTAACATTGCCAAAATTTGCAAAAGAAGAGTTTCTGATACATAAAATAGTAAGTTCTAAAAAGGTGAAAAGCTGGTAGTAACCGCTAAGAGGTATAAAGTTTGTGTTTGGAGTGATAAAAATACTCTATACTTAGATTGAGGTGACAGATGCACAACTTTATAAATACGTTTTAAAATATTGCATCATATAATTTAAACTGGCAAATTTTATGCTATCCTATATAATAAAGAGGTAATATGCAAATTAACACTCATGCCCTCACATGATGGCTGCCTACAACCAGGCCAGCAGTGGGGTTAGTGAGGCAAGAACAAATGCCTGAACAAGCAGCCTGAGTGGGGCAACCAGGCTGGCAGGGGCTTTGTGAGAGACAATCAAAGGACTGAACAGTAGGCTGCCTGGGGTGATTAGGCCAGCAGAGGAAGTTGGGGGCAATTAGGCGGTTAGAGGGGAGTAGGGGCAGTAAGTGGTGGCTAGGCCAGCGGGGGAGAGACAGACGGGGGGGTGGAGGGGAGCGACTTAGGGACAATGAGGCTGGCGGAGGGGGCTAGTTTGGGATGACTAGGCCAGCAGGGGGGCAGTTAAGGGTGACCAGGCCAGCAGGGGAGGCAGGAAGGAGTAACCAGGATGGCAGGGAGGGGGAAGTTGGGAGCAACCTGACTGGCAGTGGGTAGCAGTTAGGGGCAAACAGTATGGCACAGAGGGGGGCTACCTAGAGGCAATCAGACCAGCACTCAAAGGCAGTTGCCAGATGAAACTAGTGGGAGTGAGGGGAGTTAGGGGCGATCAGGCAGGCAGTCAGGAGAGTGTTTAGAAGCCAGCAGTCTAGGATTATGAGAAGGATGTCTGACTTTGGTTTAGGCCCAATATCCGAGAGGTTGGGATTGGAGAGGGTACAGGCCAGGCTGATGGTGACCCCTACATGTATGAATTTCGTGCACTAGGCCTCTACTGTGAATTAGATCAATACTGTGTGTATTTTGTAATTTCCTTAATTGTGTATTGTGGGTGTATATATTACAATGATCTGAATATGTCCTTGCTTTCATTTCCAAGTGAGTGAAAATGAAGGATATGCCTACTACAACTGGTGAATATAATGACCTTCCTGTACAAGTTATTCTGAATTCTATGGAATATCCATTCACTGAAGTATAGATAATACATAAAACAGTTTTCTGTAACATTTCATTCAGCACCATCTTCTATTTGATCTGGCTGCCTCATCATGATAATGGAGATATCACTGAAAATATTGTTTTGTAGTGGAAGCAGAGCCTTTTGCCTTCTATGAAGAATGACACATAGTTGTCAACATTCCTAAGGGCAAATATTGTAAGAAAAAACATAAGATACAAAAGGCAGAATAAAATCCAGGGTTTGGGAAATAAGTGCACTCTGAAGATAATAACATTATAATAAATTAATCACAATGACAATAGCAAAGAAAGCTGCCCTTGAAAAGTAGTATCCTAAAATACTTTGTATTATTTAACCAGTTATAGATTAACTGATGACATGCTAAAGTTCATACATACTTCACTTCTGGTTTCATCTAATTCCTTCTGCAATGCTTGTATTTTACATTGTGAATCCATACGATGTTGTGATACATCCTTCAGTAGAGCCTGTGTGGCAGATAGTTTTCTTTGGGTATCAGCCAGTTCTCCTTGAAGATGACTCACAAATGCCTAGTAAGTAAGATATATCTGTTACTGATTTTATAAATTACATTGTTATTAAACTATGTTAATGACAGATAAATTCATGTATAGGATGGGGCAAAAGAAGGTTTACAGTTGTGAGTAGGTTACTTACTACTTATGATATTACTCTCCATACAAAACAACTGTAAACCTACTTTTGGTCCAGCCTGGATGCATTTTGTTAGAGTCATATATTATTAATATAATATGTAACTGTAAATGTATCACTGTCTAACTCAATTCACCTTCTTTTCCTCATATGGGCATGCTCCTGTTTGATTAATTAGGTTAAAGTCATAGGTTAAAGTCACGGAAAATGTAATCCTCCTGCTAATCAGTAGTAGGTTACTTTGACAGCTGACTCAGCCCCACTCTCAAACCCTCCCCCTTCCCTCATGAATCTCAAAGCTTTAGAATCTACTGACATCTCAAAGAAAAATGGATATGTAAGTGGATCTGAGAAGGAAAACCCCTATTTTGTAAAAAAACAACTGCTGTTTGAAATTTTCTGCTGCTTTTCTTAGATAAAATGTTGCTTTCTAGTCTTCTTTAGCTTGTTTGAAGAATGATGAAGATAAACTTAGCTGTATGACCTTATAGGCCAGAGACTAGATATGCCCATAATCTCAATGCCATGCCGGGCACATTTTTAATTGGATAGGACTGTATTGTTTTCAAGGCCAGCATCAAGGTAACCACTAAGTGCACATAGGGCTGGCTCTTTAATAAAAAAGGAAGTTCTGCTTGTAGCCTTGCTTAGAATTTGAATTCATTTTCTCTAAGCCTATCGAGCGATGAATAAAGTAGGTCTCTCCAAACCCTCCTCCTGCATTGTTTGATTATTCGGGAACTCTGTAACATAATTTGGTGCATTGGCCAGGAATCAACCCATGCAGGCCTTTTAGCCACAGGTGGGTGGACCGGGTTGGGGCCCGGGGGCATTGGACAGGCCTCTGGGAGGTGCAGCTCTGCTGATTTAGCAGAATTAAACCTGGGGATTTGGGCGCTCCCAGACCTCAGCCCAGGACCGGACCAGCAGTTGAAGAGAGCAGACAGACACTTCTGGACCTGTCGACAGAATCTGTAAGGTAGGGGCCCCATCAGTTCAGCCCACTCGAATGAGTGGAAGGGGGAGCTTGATCACCTCCCCGGAAGCCATACAGCTTCCTCAGGCAGATCAGGAATTGGGTGGATTATTGTTTAAACTCTGAGTGAATGTCTGGTAAAAGTGTGTGAGTGTGGAGGGAGAGGGCCTGCCCTCTTATCCTTTGTGTGGCTCCACGACTTCAGTTACGGAGTCTGAGTGGGCCCCAACCTGCGGTTCTGTGATTCGTCATACGGCATAACGGTGACTCACCCCCACGTGGAGGTGACCAGGCCCGGGGTTTATGCGGGTGCACCTTAGCTAAGATGAAGCTAAGCTCCAAGGAATGCGGCCATGCGGGCATCTGAGTGAGGATCTGTGAAAACAGGTCACCCCCTCCCTTGTCTGTCTTGTGCCACCGATCATCATGGGGTTGGGACCGAGTAAACCCACTGTTCTCATTTGCATGTTGAAAAGTTTTAAAAAGGGATTTGATGGAGATTATAGAATTAAAATGAATTCTGATACACTGAGGAAATTCTGTGAAGCAGAATGGCCAGCCTTCGGGGTTGGCTGGCCCTCGGAAGGCTCTTTAGATGAAGGATTGGTCAGGGCGGTGTGGAATGTAGTCACAGGAGATCCTGGGCACCCAGATCACTTTCCCTACAGAGACAGCTGGTTAGAAATTGCTCAGACCTTGCCGCCTTGGGTCTGGTTCTGTGTGTACAAGAAGGGACAGAGTAAGGTTTTAGAGCAGGAGTGAAGAGGCAGGCAGGGCAGGAGCAGGCTAAGGAGAGGCAGGCAGGGACATCAGACACAGACAGATGGGCGAGGGAGGCCCTTCCCCATGAGGAACCTAATTGGTCCCTGAACTCAGAAGACGGAAAGACCAGGCTAGAAAGACATCGGCTGGCTTTCCTCCAGGGGGTCAGGGCCGGAACCAAGAAGTCCATCAATATGGCTAAAACCTCTGAGGTTTTCCAGAAGCCTGATGAAAGTCCAGCAGCTTTCTATGAGAGACTATGTGAGGCGTACAGGATCTACACTCCCTTTAACCCTGAGGCCCCGGACACTCAAACCATGGTGAATGCTGCTTTTGTAGGCCAAGCCCAGCCTGATATCAGGAGAAAATTACAGAAGCTGGAAGGGTTTGCAGGAAAAAATGCTAGTCAACTACTAGAGATAGCCAACAAGGTTTTCATCTACTGAGACTGGACAGCAAAACAGGAGGAAGAAAAGAGAAGGCAAAGAAGGACCAATGTGATAGTAGCAGCTTTCAGAGGTTTGGGCCCCCAAACAGCCCAAAAAGGGAAGCAAGACGACAGATCAGGAGGGAAAGGGAGAGTAAATCTGAGACGGGACCAGTGTGCCTATTGTAAAGAAACAGGGCACTGTTTCTTTTCAATGAATGATGAATGTCCCAAATGGCAGAGCAAGAAATTAGGATCCCCTTTTCCACCCAATCGCTATCAACCAGAACCACCCGAAGCAGACCTTATTGGCCTGGCAGCAGCCGACTCTGAGTAGGACAGACCGGACTCTTTACAGCTGGGCCCCCAAGAGCCCATGGTCAGAATGAAAATTGGGGGCCAGACTGTGGACTTTATGGTTGATACGAAAGCGGAGCACTCAGTAGTCACACAGAAAGTAGTGCCTCTCTCAGGGAAGGAGGTCACCGTTATTGGAGCTACTGGGGACCAGACCCGTAGACCATTCTGCTGGCCTCGCCTATGCCAACTTGGCGGCCACCGAGTAATTCATGAATTCCTGTACTTGCCAGACTGTCCAGTACCTCCGCTGGGTAGAGACCTGATAGCCAAAATGAGGGCAGAAATCACGTTTGCTCCAAATGGCTCCGCACAGCTTCGCCTAAGTGGGGAGACTTCTCCAACCATCCTGTCCTTAGCAGTGCCCCGGGAGGAAGAATGGAGACTTTATGGCCCTCAGTCAAAGGCCTCACCTTTAGAGCCTGAATTAGAGGAAGAATTCCCACTGGTCTGGGCAGAAGGAAATCCCCCTGGCCTGGCCGAAGACCATGCCCCGATACTAATTGACTTAAAGCCTGGGGCACAGCCTGTCAAAATCCGACAATATCCAATTCCAAGGGAGGCACGCCTAGGAATTCAGGTCCACTTAGACCGGCTGCTTCAGTGGGGACTCCTTAAAAGATGCCAGTCACCATGGAATACTCCCCTCTTGCCTGTCAAAAAGCCTGGGACTAATGACTACTGCCCGGTACAGGATTTACAGGCTGTTAATGAGGCTGTTACAACCTTGCATGTGACACTGCCAAACCCCTACACACTTCTAGGACTTATTCCATCAGAAGTGGAATGGTTTACATGCCTAGATCTGAAAGATAACTTTTTCTGCCTCTGATTAGCCCCCATCAGTCAGCCACTTTTTGCTTTTGAGTGGGAAAACCCAAATACGGGAGCCAAGGAGCAGTTCACCTGGACTTTACAGAAGTAGGGCCTAGCAGAGGAAATAAATACCTACTGGTCCTTGTTTGTACCTTTTCAGTCTGGGTCAAGGCATATCCCACTCGCACTGAAAAGGCGAGAGAAGTCACTAGGCATTGCTGAAGGACGTAATTCCGAGGTATGGAATGTGCCTCTGACCCTAGGGTCTGATAATGGCCCAGGCTTTGTAGCAGAAATAGTATAACAGGTAGGCTTTAGGAAGTAGATGGAACCTACATACAGCCTACAGGCCTCAGAGTTCAGGAAAGATAGAGCGCATGAACCAGACTCTAAAGCAGGCTATGGCTAAGCTACGCCAAGAGACAATCTTACTCTGGACAGATATCTTGCCTCTTGCACCGCTGCGGGTATGCTGTGCCCCGAGGGCCAGGGTAGGTTTCTCTCCCTTTGAAAATCTATATGATAGACCCCCCTCCCTTAATTCGGCCAAAGGGGGATTTGAGGGAAATAGGAAGCTTAGAAATCCGGAAGCAACTACAAGGACTTGGAAAAACTGTCTTTGAGATCCACAGATGGGTTACTGACCGACTACCCATCTCTCTAGGAACAGCTGTACATCCTTATAAACCTGGAGACCAGGTTTGGGTAAAAGACTAGAAAAAAAAGAGCCCCTTAAGCCAATTTGGAAAGGACCCTGTCCAGTCATACTGACCACTCCCACAGCTCTCAAGGTTGCAGGACTGAACAACTGGATTCACCACTCTCGGGTGAAAGCAGCCCACCAGCCCAGTGACATCAGCCTGAGTGGAAGGTGACCTCTGACCAGAAACACCCCCTGCGGATCACCTTCAAGAAAACAACAGACATGGCTGATCAACCTGCTCCAAGGGATTCAGAAACGCCCTGCTGAATTCTCCCTTACACCAGTCTTTCTTATCTTCTCTTAAATTGGAAATGCTCTGGTATCTCTGGATAATTATTGTTTTTATCTTTCTAATAATTCTCATTTTGTCTTTTTATGAGTACCGCCAGAACCCGAGGCTAGTCCCAGGAGGAGAGCTCTTCTGCCCTTGCTGGAACACAGAGGCACCATAAAATTACTGCTTCCGACACAGCAAAGGAAAACGATGACGCTAAGGCTAATTCTTTCACTGTTACTGAACTTTCTTAATCTTAACCACTCACTGGCAGCTGTTACTCTCCAGAATCAAAGAGGACTAACCTTGTCACAGCGGAGAAAGGGGGGCTGTGCCTGTTCCTTGAGGAAGAATGCTGTTTCTATGCTAACCAGTCTGGTATTGTAAGGGATGGGGCCAAGAAACTAGCTGATCGAGCTTCAAAAATAAGACAGGAGTTATCTGAGACCTGGGCTGCAAGGGGGTGAGGGGGTCTCGAAAAGGCTACTTCTATTGACAGGACCACTGTTAATGCTACTGATAGCCATAAGCCTAGGACCATGTCTTCTAAATCTGTTAACTCGCTTTATCTCATTTCTTCTAGATGCCTTTAAACTTCAAATGGTCCTGCAAGCCAGAAGAATTCCTTACAAACCTCTCCAAGAGGAAGAAATGGGATGTTAACCCCTTGATCATCGTCCCATTCTAGCAGGAAATAGTAAGAGTTTCGACATCCCTGTTCACCATAATATCCCGTGATTATTGTACCACAAAGCTGAAAAGCTTGTGGGATGGGGGTGGGGATGGGGGCAGGGGGGGGATGAGAAGGAAAACCCCTATTTTGTAAAAAACTGCTGTTTGGAATTTCCTGCTGCTTTTCTTAGATAAAATGTTGCTTTCTAGTCTGCTTTAGCCTGTTTGAAGAATGATGAAGATAAACTTAGCTGTATGACCTTGTAGGCCAGAGACTAGATATGCCCATAATCTCAATGCCATGCCGGGCACATTTTTAATTGGATAGGACTGTATTGTTTTCAAGGCCAGCATCAAGGTAACCACTGAGTGCACATAGGGCTGGCTCTTTAATAAAAAGGGAAGTTCTGCTTGTAGCCTTGCTTAGAATTTGAATTCATTTTCTCTAAGCCCATCGAGAGATGAATAAAGTAGGTCTCTCCAAACTCTCCTTCTTCATTGTTTCATTGTTCGGGAACTCTGTAACAGATCAAGTAGTAGTAAATTCAATATTATGGAACATTTTCTCTCTTTACTTTGTTTTTGAACCAGAGGTTTCAATTAATGTCAGAGCTCCTAGAACATTCAATCCCCTGCTCAAATGTTCCCAATAGGTTCATAACTTAAAAGAAAAGTGAAGTCATTCCAAGGGTCTTCAAGGCCCTAGGTAACCTGGCTACACATAAACCCTGCCACTTCTCAGTAGTCTGAAATGGAGGTCCAATGCCAAATTAGTAAATCACAGAGAGCTACAATGCTCTCTATCTTGGACAAAAAGCTCCACATGATAGTAATTAGGCCTTAACATGAGAAATATGAACAAATTATTTGTAAAAGTATTCTAAGAAAATGGTAAATAGTATTTGAAAGTGTAAATCAGGTGTACATTTGCTAAAACTCATCACATTTGTCCTAAATTATGATTGAATGAAAAGTAGATGCTTTTTGTAAAAAAAAAAAGTATTTTATTGATTTTTTACAGAAAGGAAGGGAGAGGGATAGAAAGCTAGAAACATAGATGAGAGAGAAACATTGACCAGCTGCCTCCTGCACACCCCCTACTGGGGATATGCCCACTGTGAAGGAGAACAGCCATTTGCTGACCTGATGAGCTCAGGGAAGGCCTGCGTGGCAGTCTTGCAGACTGAGAGACCTGAAGTAACCACAAAGGATGGTTTGAAAATTAAATATCTAACTACAAACAGGTTATAGTGGGCAGTCATTTTCTAAGCCACTCTTTCCCAGACAAAGATCAGCTTTGATCTTTACTGAGCCCATCTGCCTTCCTGCCTCTAAGATAACCTATCTGTGAGATGTCTGGGTAACTTGTGTAACTTCCTTCTTACCCTGGACCCCTCAGGGCACAACAAATGGCCCCGAGACATTCTCTCATTGTGACTGTTATCAAGTTAATTGCAATATGTTAATTACGTTAGAGTATCCTGTGTCCGTCTCTGTAAAAGAAGCTCTGTAAAAGAAGCCATCATTTTACATTTTATCCAATCCCAGGGCTTTCCCACCAGCTTGCTTTCTCCCGCCTCCTTACTCCATCACCAATGAATATTCATGTAACCCACCTATGTCCCTCCTTTGATTTCTATGTATAAATACAGAAATGTAACCGCCATTCTCCGGAGCATAATCTCAATCCGTTGAGGTTCTGCTTCCCGGCAATTGTCGACAGTTTTTGGCTCAAATAAACTCACAAAAAATTCCTTTACAGGTTTCAATGGTTTTTTTCGTTAACATTAATTGGCGTAGTCATGGCAGGATTCCAAAGAAAACTCACCAGCGATCATCCTTTGGACTTGGACTCGGAGCTAGGATCCAGCCAAGGGCCCCTTGAGCCCGCCGGTTCTCCGCCCATTGGGTGAGCGTGGGTGAGTTGTCTCTTGGATCTGGGACCTTCCCTGATTTTGGTAGAAGGTTTGACTTTATTTGAGCTGTGTTTAAATCCTCGAGGTGGAACCAGGGTTAACAGAACCCCAGGTTAAGGGTTGGCAGACCCAGGCTAAGGCAGAACTGGAGGAGAAAAATGGGTGGCTGGTTTTGATTTTGGCTTTTCAATTGGAATTGCTGGAAGTCTGAGCAAAAATAACTTGCGCCGTATAAATGAGCTGAACTCATTCAGCTTCTAAGATAAAGGGGCAATTTGTTTTTAAAGAAAAGTCCGATTCCGAGGTGTTCTTAGGTAACTAAGAATTTTGTGGATATGTCAGAAATCAGGAGCCCCATCTAGAGTTCCCGATGCAACTGTTAATTAAAAGGCTTATTTGGGGGCCACCATAAGGCTTGGTCTGCCCGGGCCCTGAAACTTTCCTGTGGTTTTAGACAGCCGGGAGAGAAAACTGAGGCCACATTTGACCCACTACTTAACATATCTAAAGTTTGCTCAGACTACAGATATTAAAAAAAAAAATGAATGAATAAAATTAACATGGGAAATTGTGCCTCCACGGCTAGAAGCTCCCGAGACCCCAGCCCTCATTTAATACTCCTGATAAGAAGCCTTTACTTGCAAGTACTTTACAGAAATGAAAAGATTTAACTAGAAATTATTAACTGAGAAATGAATGGCCAGAAATTCGGTTTGTTTGTGGTACCTATGTTAATATCTTGCATGCAGAAATTAGAAAAATGCCGGCTCAGAAATTAAACTATGAGTATATGGGAAACGTATATTGATTTGGAAACTAGAAGCTTCTAAGGAAAAGCATAGAAAAAAAAATTTTTTCTTCCAATAAGATGGCAACTAATAAAAAAAGTTTTAGAGACTGTCTCAGAACTATTCTGAAGTTAATAAATGTACACATCCTGTTTTTCCCTGTAGGAAGCAGGCCTCTGGTTTAGAGGCAACAAGAAAAGACCCCAACCCTTTTTGAATAGTCCATTGGGAATATATTGAAATTCTAGAGAGGGGCAATTCCCGAACTAGGTACAAAAGACATTGCTTTGGAAACTTGAATGCTGGACATTCTCTGGTGTAAACTTAGTGTGTTCTGTGCGCTTGTACAAGAGTGTTGATGTTTTGTGTCTCTTTGTTGTTGTTTAATTTGTTGAAAGAAGAGAAAAGTCCCACTCTGGGGAAGCTTAGTTGTGCGTGGTGGGGTTGAAAGCTTGAGAGAGGTTGCAAGAATGTCCCAGCAGCTGCCAAGAATTCTTTATCTTGGGGGCTCTTCTTGCTCTCCCTCTCAGGGTTCAGCCTCCAGAAATAGATAGTGAGATTTCTGTCTGTTTGTCTGCAAAATAATTGTGCCTGTCTATCTTTTAGAAATTTTGGTTTTTGCTCTTTCCTTATTTATTGTAAGAATAGACAAAATCACCTTTTCTGTCCAAGAACAGTTTAGACAGCCTCCATTTTTGGATTGTAACTCGGGTAGCCGCCATGACCGCATGGTTTGGCTGCTCCCAGAGAAAGAGCAAGGGCCACCCCCTCCCTTTGAATTAGCCAATGGGGAAAGACTATGTGGCTGTACTCCAATCAAGAAGAAGAAGAAAAAAAAAAAACAGGTCACGTGCATTGTTAAAGCACTCTGCTTCAGAAGGAACTTGCAAAGATTCTCAGTCAAATTTAAACGGGAAACTTTAAGAGAGTAGCATGTGTCCAGCCAGGAACACTGGCAAGCCAAGCGTCATGATTCCCTGTGGGGGTTTCTACCATTGATACTCTGGGTATTTGAGTTTCACATATTGGGAGTTTATTAATTATTTTCAATACTCAAAACACTGCTTGCAATAAGTTATATGCCTGATTTAAAAATATATATTATTCTTTATATGTTGATATTATAATTGAATCTAAAGGTATACAAATTTATGTTATTCTCTATATAATATTACAGGGACTATTACTTAACAAATAGATTGTTATCTTGAAATGTTATATTTTATAGAAATGCAAAGTTTTTAATCAAATCCGTAACCGTGCCACTTTAAATTTGTTGTCATTTGTGGACAGCTTTATTCTGATGCATTTATAGGTATATATAGGTGTCTAGAAAAATTCATGAGAAGGACTCGGACTTATTCTAACTTGCAGGCTTCTAAGCAGGTCATATTTTGAACTGGATGAAGATTTATAGAATTTTAAGGAATAACTGAATACAGAAACTACTGGTCAATAATCAGGATAAACAAAAACAACTATGGGACTAAATGAATTGAGGTTGAGTATTCTTATAATTCTGTTTAAAATATTGTTGACTTTAAAATCTCTTGTTTCCCAAATATAGGGAAAAGTAAAGTGCAGATATTCTGAATTGTAGGAACTAACAAATTGGTAACAGATTCATTTCATAGTGCACTCCTGGGAGACGAAGATTTCAAAGATCACAGCTTAACACCAGGAGATTTGGGGTATTGGAAAAGACATCAAATAAAACTATCTCCAACCTCATTGGAAGGGACCTTACCAGGTATTACTAACTAACGCATGTGCAGCTAAACTTAAAGGAGTTAGCTCATGGATTCACATTTCTCGTTTTAAAAAGGCACCTGTCTGTGAATAGACACCTACTCCCATCTCTGATACCATCTCTGTCTGCGACAGAGATCAAAGACTTTTTAAGGACAAGAAACAATTGAGAACTTTCGAGGATGAGAAGTCGCCGATCACAGAGGCAGACAGCTATCCCAAGATGATGTCAACAAGGCCTGTATGCTCACAAACTGATATTGCTTGCTTTTATATCATCTGATTGTTATTGATTGAATGTACGTAAAATGATTTTCATATTCTTATTATCCTTATGGTTTCCTAGTGGAAACAATATCTTCCTTTATTAGATATGAAAAATTTAACTTGGATACCTGCTAATCTTTCCCACCTAATATACAATGATGTTCTGATTATCAGGTATGATAGTGAAGTTAATGCTTTGTTAGCCACACATTGGTCTATCATCATTATAAGCTTTGGTTGTTGTTGTTGTTTTCTGGCTCTATTATAAAGGACCCACCTTAGACAAACACCCCCAAGAATATCTCCCTGGTAATTCCATTGGTAGAATTGTATATGGATCTAATCTAGATGAATATTGTATGGTTATAGAGATAGATGATGAATAGCTAAGAAAAAAAAACAAACACCTGGATGTGATGGCAAAAGGCTTGTAGCAGTCTGTCCTATCTATCATAGCATATTATGTCCTTGGACTCACCAGCCATGCTCTTATGGTTGGATGTCTGTAAATTAGAAAGAAATCAATGGGTCCTCATTTCAGAAATTATTGACATCACTTGGTGGGTAGATAATGTTTATAATTACCCCCACTGTCCTTGTGTCCTAGACTCTTGAGGAGCCTTATGGAATACCCAAACTCTAGCCCATTTGGGAGTTACCTCCACCCATTTAACTACGGCATGGGAAACTCAACATTTTTGGGTCCACTCAGTATACTCTAATTGCTCCCACGCCATAGCTACCCAATGGCAACAACATTTCTGAAGGTCCAACAACATTGGTCTCCCTAAAAGAAGAAAAAGGGAATACTTGAAAGAGAAGGGGCTGGCCTTGGTATTCTGGGACAAGCTGAACTTGTAGCAAATGAAGAAAATCATATATTAAAAAAGGATTTTTATCTCAAATAGATCATATAGAAAGAATGCTGTTTCAGGAAAAAAAGAAAAGAGAGGGAAGCAGCATGAAAAGACAATAAAGCTTTAGTTTTATAGATAGAACAAGCTACAAAAAACTAATGCCCAAAACCAACAATTGGGAACAGGCCTGTGCCCTAACTCAACTGGGTCTATTGTCTATGCTAATGCAAATGGAATCTGAAGTGGCTATGAAACTGGCCAACTGTAATGGTTATAGGAGCCCAGGCCAGACACTTATGGGACTGATATGGTTCCCTAGGAATTTGGAAAATTTTAAATGGAAGATGTGTTCTACGACATTGTGTTTTAAAAGCCCAAGTGCCAGTTAAATCCTAAGCTTAAAATTCCTAGTAGTTCAACTGGCTGGCATAAGGACCATCCTTAATAATACTAGAATGCTTCCAGAGGGAAGTAGATGGGCCGTATTAAAAAAAAAATAATAATAATAATAAACAATGTGAACCCAACTCACTGCCTATTTATAACATTGGAAAGGTGAATGGTTATTCCTCCAATCCATATGGAATACTAAATTCACCCAGCCCTAGCCTATTGTATCTATCCCCATGAATAACAACATGTGGTATATGGGAAAGGGACATTTTGCTGAGAAGGTTTAACAAATAAACAAACAAAAAAAAAACCTCTTCTGTTATAATAAGCTATTTTTACTGTAATAATACCAAGTTTACTTTAAATAATACTGGAATATGGTGTAATACTGAAATTATAGGCAAAATAACTTTGCCTGAGATTTATAAAACCTGTGATAATATTGATACTGAAAAATCAATGTATTGGGAAATTGAATTTAATCCTCCCCATGAAGCCATTTTTATGAGACCTAACTAGTCAGAAGAAAATTAGAACTTCTAAATAATGAAATAGTAGAGAGTCTTAATTCTTCTGGCCAAACATCATAAGGTACAAATGACAGTAGATGAAGGAGGAAACCATATAATTAGCTTGATAAAAATTATGATAATACATGTAAAGAGTTTTTGGTTGGCTGGGATGTTTGTTCCCCTTAGACTTTTCCTTGTCTAGTATTAGACATCTGTTTCTAATCACTGTTATTGGTTGACTATTGTTATTTTTGTCCATGATATGTAAATGTTATATCAGATGCAGAAAGGCAAAATGTAAGACAAACAGCAAAAAGACTCGGATCATGGTGGCTCAAAAATTAGAAATGATCCAGAGTATTTTTTTTTAAGACATATAGGATCTGACTGCCTCCTGTTTACCTGCCTCTTTTTTATATATATATAATTCGACCTTAAATGCCATCTAAGGTTATGGTCTTAGCCATCCCCAGTGGTCCACCGGTTCAGCAAAGACATGCTGACACTGAGACATCCTATGAGCCTTCCTAGTGCCGTGGGACTCCATTATCCAACCAAAAGGTTGGTCATCAATGCATCCTTTGGATTGATTAATGACCAAGTGGGGGATGTGTGAACGAGAACAGCCATTTGCTGACCTGATGAGCTCAGGGAAGGCCTGCGTGGCAGTCTTGCAGACTGAGAGACCTGAAGTAACCACAAAGGATGGTTTGAAAATTAAATATCTAACTACAAACAGGTTATAGTGGGCAGTCATTTTCTAAGCCACTCTTTCCCAGACAAAGATCAGCTTTGATCTTTACTGAGCCCATCTGCCTTCCTGCCTCTAAGATAACCTATCTGTGAGATGTCTGGGTAACTTGTGTAACTTCCTTCTTACCCTGGACCCCTCAGGGCACAACAAATGGCCCCAAGACATTCTCTCATTGTGACTGTTATCAAGTTAATTGCAATATGTTAATTACGTTAGAGTATCCTGTGTCCGTCTCTGTAAAAGAAGCTCTGTAAAAGAAGCCATCATTTTACATTTTATCCAATCCCAGGGCTTTCCCACCAGCTTGCTTTCTCCCGCCTCCTTACTCCATCACCAATGAATATTCATGTAACCCACCTATGTCCCTCCTTTGATTTCTTTGTATAAATACAGAAATGTAACCGCCATTCTCCGGAGCATAATCTCAATCCGTTGAGGTTCTGCTTCCCGGCAATTGTCGACAGTTTTTGGCTCAAATAAACTCACAAAAAATTCCTTTACAGGTTTCAATGGTTTTTTTTCGTTAACACCACAACCAAGGTACATGCCCTTGGCCAGAATCGAACCTGGGACCTTTCAGTCCACAGGCCAATGCTCTATCCACTGAGACAAACCAGTTTGGGCAAAAAATAGATGCTTTTAAAAGATCAGGAGGTCCTATGAATATATTACTTTTCTGGAAACCAAACATTGTCATTGGTAGTTAAATGTGAAAAGGGAATCCCAACCTTAATGGCTCTGAAAGTTCAGAGCTATTAACTCATTGTTTAGTTGAGACAGAGGTAGTTGAAGCAACTTTAACCTGTTAATCATATGTAAATTCTTGATTTTCTATTGTTGGAATTTCCCGCCATTCCAACAATAGAAAATCAAGGATGTGGGTGTATCTCAGAACCTCAATAAAAGGGATGGCAAAAGGCCAGAGCAGCAGGTAGTCCTCCCCCTAGAGGTGGACTCTCCCCTAGCCACCATTTTCCCAAATTAACTCTCTTCCAGTCTCTCTTCATTTGTGTGAGGCCTTCTCCAGAACACACAACCCTGAAGAGTAACCCTGACTATGCTGGACCTGAAAAGGGATCCCACATCACTTGAGACTGAAATATTTCCAAATTTAATTCAAATTAGCATAAATAAAAGTAACTATGTCAACCTAAATGTATAAGGAGCCAGTGAAGAAAAGTTACTATGGGATACAACATCTACACTTCAGTTCATCTGGGAAATCTGAAGTTAAATGTCAAGAGAACTCAAATAAATCTTAATTTAAAAATACTCATTTGAGGTAAGAGCATTTCCATTTAAGTGCTTCCTAACAATATTAAAATTCATGATAGACTAAAATTATTATTCAATTAATATAAGACTGAAGTATTATCAGTCTACATCTATTAGCAATCTGGAACTTAATGTCTTAAAATTTCATGGGTAACACAATGTCTTTATTCAAGCAAAGCACTTCTCAGGTCTAATGCTCATTTGATGGATACAATGTCTGCTTTTAAAATAACAGAACAAACAGCTTTATAATCTATATATTTTTTTATATTCACCTGGATTCAACATTTAGCCATCATCAACTATTGCTCTGAATTTTCTTTGAGGGAATTTGAAAATATTTATCTATCTGGATACTTACATCACTTTCCGCTTTATCATTTTCATACTGATGTGTGTTTTCTTTTAAAAGATTCCATTCATTGATTAGTTCCTTACATGTTTCCTTCAGCATAAGACCTTGGTTTTCACAGTTGGCTTGAAGTATTTTTATGGTATCTGCCAACTGATCTTTGATTTTAATTTTCTTGTCAGCTTTGTGGTGAGCCTGACCCAGTTGCTTTTGAAGGAACTTATTTTCATTTTGCAGGTGAGATAGCATCTCCTGCAAAAATTCCCGCTTCCCGGTATTTTTATCCACTTTAGCTTGTTCCTGTTGATATACGTGTTCAATTTCCTTCTTTTGACTCTGTGTTTGGCTTTGGTCTTCTTCATCTTGTAAAACAAATGTCTTATCTCTGAAAGCATCCCTTGTGGAATGAAGGTCAATTTCTAGGTGATTGAATTTACTTTCAAATTTAGAAAGTTGTTGAGAAAGAATCTTAATGCTATGTTTTATGTCAGACATATCAGAGTTCTTTTTGCCCTGGGAACAAAAATATTCTTCTTTCTCTTTCTTGAAAGCAACTTGTAGATCCCCTTTTGAAGTCTGACAATGCTCATGATACTGTAAAACAGTAGCCCTTCTAGAACTGTATGAGTCACCTTCTGCTTCCAGTCTTCCTCTGTTTTGTTGTATATCCTCCAGTTTAGTGCTTAGCTTGTTAAGCTCGGCTCTCAGAACTTTAAACGTCTCACTGTGTTGAAGTAGGGTCTCTGTTACTGTCTTTTGAAAATGGTCATTTTTTTCTTTGCCAATCACAATGTCCTCAAAATATTTCTTTTCCATTTCCTGCATCTGATTTTTTGCTGTGTCTAGTTCCAGTGTTAGCTTGGCATTTTCATCCTTCAGGATGCAATTTTCATCTATCAGAGATTTTTCTTCTTCATAACTATCAGAAACCTAAGTAAAACAAAGGAGACTTTTAGCTAACTCATTGATGTGATATATCAGGATAGCCTCTGAAATTAAAGAGACCTTTATGTTTACAATAAAAAGCTTCCAATTGGTGGATATCCCTTATAAAAAAATGGAATTGGACCCCAACCTCTAACTTTATACAAGCCTGCATTCTGCAAAGTTTAAAACTGTAATATAAGTTCATGGAGTTTTTTAAACTGAAGAGCAAACCACAGGTTACTGTTTAAGAGTCGCAGAATTGGAAAGGGCTTTATCTGAATCACTACAAACCCAGAATACATTAAGGAAAAGATTAATAACTCTAACTACACTTAAAAATTGAGATTATAGACTGAATATATAGCTATCCCACACTGAGAGTATTAACCTTGCATATACTTGGAGACTAAATTTCCTAAAATATTTTTCAAAACTTATACATCATCTACTTTTTTAGTACTTTCAGTAATAAATATTGCCTCTACTAATAACTGCTCATCTAGGCATTGTCCTAAGCTCTTCTACATCCATCTATGAACTCATTCAGTTATCACAATCTGGAATGGAGGGGTTAAAAACATAAGCAACCTCTACATTTTCCCCAGGTTTCCAGACATAAAAATTGTTGCTCTTGCCCCAATCCATATTTCTTCTCTAGTGTGAATAGAGAAACACAAAAGATGCCTCATATTTCAAAAAAGTAATGGTAAGATAATATGTACAGAGCTCTTGTTAGAAAATCATGAGATTATGTTGCTACAATAACTTTTCATTCTTGTTCACAATGGTTAGTGTAATAAATGCAAAATGGGTAGAAATGTATTGAATTACTTTATTAGCAATAAAGTAACAATAAATTGTCACAACGTATATGTTACAGCATAGCATTCTCTTCAAAATATCTTGTGTTAAAAGGAGATACTATTACGAACAAATTGTTACTTTTCTCAAAGGTAGAATGACATCTAGCATATTATCTCAGAACCGGCTCCTCTTTTCCTCCTTACCACCAGTGGAAATGAAAACTAACCTCTCTATTAATACATCAAGGAAATGAAATCATTGCCAAAATCTGGAGCATCTGTTGTTAGTAGCAATACTTTTGAGATCGTGGAAAACACACTAATTTCTAACAAAAATATTAAAAGCCGTCCCTTAGGATGAGGCTATTGTCACTGTCACTACTTTGACTGGGAGAGACAAATGGATTTGAATTAAGAATATTATTTTATCCAATGTTCCCAAAATGCCACCACCACCACCACCAACACACACACACACACACACACACACACACACACACACACACACAGAGATGTTTTTTTAATTATCTATAGTTTCCTTATGTACAGTATTGGATTTCACATATCTACACACCCACGTATACTCACACACATTTATAAATAACTAAATAAACTACGTCAGATTTCACTTTCTGATGAGCTCTTTCTATCCCTTTTGGCTTGCAAGGGTGTTTGGTCAGAATCCCATTTTGTAATATCGTGGCATTCTATTCTGCAGAAAGTTGCCTCTGCTTGTAATTTTGCTCTTCAATAACCTAGGGACATATTCCATTTTTTTAAAAATCTCATACCACTAACAAAAAGTTCAAAGCATAAGAGTAGATCCTTTAAAAATTGTTTAAAATAAGCAGCCTTTTAAAGAATAAGGGTCTTACATTTTCATAAAAATCTCAAATATTAACTTAAGTAATAGCTAAATTTGTCATAGAGCAAAAATGCAGTATTGTGAAATAAAATTTGTTCATGAACATTCGAGTAATTCCATCAGAGTCTCAAGGCAACTTAGCCTTTTTTAAAAATATATATTTTATTGATTTTTTTACAGAGAAGATGAAAGAGGGATAGAAAGCTAGAAACATCGATGAGAGAGAAACATCGACCAGCTGCCTCTTGCATACTCCTCACCAGGGATGTGCTCACAACCAATGTACATGCCCTTGACCGGAATCAAACCTGGGACCCTTCAGTCCACAGGCCGATGCTCTATCCACTGAGCCAGACCAGTTTCGGCTATATATGTTAACATTTTTAAAAGCCAAAATTAACATTGATGTGAATGGTTAAACTCAATTTATGGTCTCTTTCTTCATTTAGAAAACTTATACCAAGCCTCAACTACCTGCTAAGGATAGTAAAAAATGAATAATTTTAGTCTTAAATGTCACAGTTCATATTTTGAATGACATAACATTTTGGGCTTGTTTTAAATGTAATAATGTACATTAAATCAAAGGGATACAATTATTGACAAAATACTGTTAGATGTAGGACATTTTACCAAAGATAAATGCACCTTATTCCCTGTCAGTCTTCAGGGCTATGGCTGGTCAATTAATAGTTTTCAACTTTGGGACTGATTTCAAGGACTGCCCTTTTTTTCTTAACTGCACCATATGTTTTTTATATAACAGATCAGCTTTTTGTCTCCTCTTTTTGTAAGGTTAATCTGTAGCTAAACATAATAAAAACTGTGATCAACATGAAATGAACTGTTATCCTATATGATAATGATATAATATGCAAATTGACCATCACTCCAACACACAAGATGGCAGCCCCCATGTGGTCAAAGATGGATGCCCACTTTTGGACGCAAGATTGCTGCCATAGATGGCCAGCAGGGGAGGGCAGTTGTGGGTGATCAGACCTGCAGGGGAGGGCAGATGGGGGCAATCAAGCCTGCAGTGGAGGGCATTTGGGTTTCCCTAGTTTGCAGGGGAAAGCAATTGGCAATGATCAAATCTGCATGGCAGGACAGTTGGGAGGGATAAGGCCTGCAGGGGAGAGCAAGTAGTAGGGGAATAGTCCTGTAGGGGAGGAGAGTTAGGGGCAACCAGGCCTGCATGGGAGAGCAGTTAGGAGTAACCCGGCTGGCAGGGAAGTGGAGAGGGCCTGATATGGCCAATTGGGCCCCAGGGGAACAGTTAGGCATCCATCAGGCTGGCAGGGGAGTGGTTAAGGGGTGATCAGGCTGGCAGGCAGAAGCAGTTAGGGGCAATCATGCAGGCTGGCAGGCAAGTGGTTGGGAGCCAGCAGTCTTGGATTGTGAGAGGGATGTCCAAATGCCCGTTTAGGCCTGACGTTTTGAAAGAAGCTTAATTACCCTTTGAAAAAGTTGTGCCAATTTCATCTATAGTAGTGCACAAGAATGCCTTTTCCTCAAATGGAAAAATTCTGGTTTTATTTTTAAAATACACCAATTGTAAGTTCAAAAGAATGGTATCTTATTGCTTGTTGATTTGTATTTTCTGGTTATAAAGCAAGGTTCACTCTAGTATAAATATAAAATTTGTTAATCATGAATATTAGCTCAACGTGGAATTTGTTTTATAGAAAAAGAATGATTACCTACTGTTAAATACTGCTATAGGCTTAGCTATCAGAATCATCATTCTCCACAACAGAAAACTGGTACTTAACACTTTGCTCACTGTTGCTTTTCTGTCTCACACCAATACTGTCAGTGTCATCATCAGTCACATCAAACATGTTTCCTGACTCTTCCTTCTTACTACTTTTCTGATCCTTCTTTTCTTTAATCTTTGATGAAAGTTTGATATTAAGGATGTTGTTATTACCTTACGCACTAAAAAGACTGTGTTTCCATTACTTATATCATTTGGCTTTATCATTTAGCTTTTCTATTACCTTATTCATTAAGAAGACCATGTTTTCATTAATTTTATCATTTGGTTGCTGGTTATCAGTTTCTTCACTGTTACTTTGCTGAGTCAACCCATCACTGCAAGTGTTATCATGAGCACCATCATACATATTTCCTGACACTTCCCTTTTATAATTTTTCTGTTCCTCCTTTTTCTTCAACATTTGATGAACAGTTTATATGAAGGATATTGTTATTACCTTATTCATTAAAAGACTGTGCCATTATCTCTAAGAAAGTAAGAAGACAGGGATGCCCACTTTCACCACTCCTGTTTAACACATTACTGGAAAGTGCTAGCCTTAGTGATCAGACAAGAAGAAGAAATGAATGGCATCCAAATTGTAATAGAAAAAGTAAAACTGTCATCCACAGATGACATGATATTGCATATAAAAAAAAGCCCTAAAGACTTCAACTAAAAAAACTACTAGATTTAATAAATAAATTCAGTAACATAGCAGGATTCAATACTAACACCCAGAAATCCATGACATTTTTATTTTTTTATTTTTTTAAAATATATTTTATTGATATTTTACAGAGAGGAAGGGAGAGACATAGAGAGCCAGAAACATCAATGGGAGAGAAACATTGACCAGCTGCCTCCTGCACACCCCCCACCAGGGACATGCCCACAACAAATGCACATGCCCTTGGCCGGAATCGAACCCGGGACCCCTCAGTCTGCAGACCGATGCTCTATCCACTGAGCCAAACCAGTTTCAGCAGCATGGCATTTTTATATACCAATAATGAATTCACAGAAAGAGATACTAAAAAAAAAAATCCTTTTACCATGGCAAAAACAACAAAAAAATTAAGATACCTATGAATAAGCTTAAGTAAGAAGGTAAAATACAGATTAAAAAAATTAAGATACCTATGAATAAGCTTCACTAAGAAGGTAAAATACAGATTAAAAAAATTAAGATACCTATGAATAAGCTTAACTAAGAAGGTAAAATACAGATACTACTTGACAAAAGAGATAGAGGAAGATATAAACAAGTGATAGAATATACCATGTTCATGGATTGGTAGAATCAACATCATTAAAATGTCCAGACTACACAATGGAATCTAAAGATTCAACACAATCCCCATTAAAATACCAATGGCAGCCCCAGCTGGTTTGGCTCAATGGATAGAGTGTCAACATGCAGACTGAAGGGCCCCAGGTTTGATTTTGTCAAGGGAAAATGCTTGGGTTGTGGGCTCAATCCTCAGTAGGGGACATGCAGGACTCAGCCAATCAATGATTCTCTCTCATCATCTCTCTCTGTCTCTCTCTGTCTCTCTCTCTCTCTCTTTTGCTCCCTTCCTCTCTGAATCATAAAATATATTTAAAAATACCAACAGAGACCGAAACAAGATGGCGGCCTAGGAAGTCTCCTAAGCTGCCACCTCCTCAACAATTTGGAAAAAAAAACCAACAGCTAAAATCGAAAGGGATAGCACCAGACCCACAGGAAAGCTGGCGAAATGGGAAGGCTACAACTAGACACAAAGCAGGATGCTGCTGCTGCCATATGAAGTTTAAAACTACGGCGAAACTGGACCTGCTGGAACCGCTGCCAGTGGAAATGAGGGAAGCCAGACCTCCCTCCGCCCCGGGGCCCAGGGAGTGGGCCAGTCCTGCCGGCCACCACGGGAGCTGATGCAGGCTGGACAAGAAGCCCATGAACGCGACCTCCCTGCCTGCAACCATCCTGGCCCGCAGCCATCCAAGCCCGCCTGCCGTGCTGGTAAGGAGCAGTCGCAGGATCTCCCTGTCCACATCTAGCTCGGCCCAGAAATGGGAAGGCTACAACTAGACACCAAGCAGGGTGCCGCTGCTGCCATGTGGAGTTTAAAACTAAGGCGAAACCGGACCTGCCGGAGACGCTGCTACCAGGAATGAGGGAAGCCAGACCTCTCTCCGCCCCAGGGCCCAGGGACTGGGCCAGCCCGTCGGCCCCCGTGGGAACCAGGGAGCTGATATGGGACCTTGCCACGCATTCGGCGCCTGCCCACAACCATCCCGAGGAGCTGTCGCAGCGTCTCCTGTCCTGCAGCCAGCTCGGCACAGTCTCCGCACACACCTTACTGGTGGGGAGCTGGCGCGGCACCGTCCCTTTGCGCCCCTGCGAGTCTTTCTGCTGCCACCGCCAGCAGCCGGCTCCAAAGCTTATGCCACTACTGCCATGTGGATTTTAATACTACAGGGGAAATTGAGACACAGGAGCTACCGTCACTGCAGCACCCGCTGCTGCCCCCGCAAATGGGAATCCACCGAAATCAGAGTTCACTATGCCCCAGGCCAAGAGAGAGTGTGGCTTCAGAACTTAGCCTCTGCGTCCACAGCAGCTCCGTTTCCGCATCAAAGGAGACACCATTGAGGGGGAACTCTCTGCCCGCAGCCATCTCAGCCCGCCCACAACCTTCCCAGCACACCCGCCGTGCTGGTGAGGAGCCTGCACGGCACCTTCCGTTAGCGGCCCCAGCGAGTCCTCCCTCAGCCGCCGCATAGCCAAGCTGAAGCTCCCGCCACTGCCGCCATGTGAACTTTAAAACTACAGTAGAAATTGAACCACAGGAGCGACCATTGCTGCCGCACCGGCCACTGCCACCGGCCACTGCCACCCGCCACCGCCGCCACAAATAAAGGAAATCCACCGAGAACAGAGCTCACTACACCCGGGGCTCAGGGAGTGGGCGGCCTCAGAACTTAGCCTCCGCGTCAGCAGCTGCTCCGCTTCCACACTGAACAAGACACCTTTGAGGGCAGTCTACCCGCCTGCAGCCATCTCAGCCCACCTGCAACCGTCCCAGCCTGCCCACCGTGCTAGCGCAGCCCCTCCAATACTCGACCCCAGCGCTCCAGAGGGGCCTTGTGCCCTGGGTGAGCCATATGTCCCAGGGAACTGTGTGTCCCGGGTGAGCCGTGTCCCCCAAAGCGGCAGGGTGTCCCGGGTGAGCCATGTGTCCCAGGGGAAGCAGTGGGACCCAGGGGGAGGGGTGGTGAGAACCAGAGGAGGAGCGGACTCTATTCGTGTGGTCCTGAGATATTCACCATAAAAAAAGCAGACTGACAAATGAGGAGCAGATTCTACTCATGTGATCCTGAGATAGTCACCATAAAACAAGCAGATTGTCAAATGACAGCAGGGAGGGGAAGGAGACCTGGGGGGGGGAGATAAGATAACAACCGAAGGACTGGTATGCATGAATATAAGTACAACCAACGAACACAGAACTCTGGGGAGGGAGGGCATGAATGGGATGGGGGGGCAATGGTATGATATGTACACATATAATACCTTAATAAAAAAATTGAAAAAAAAATACCAACAGAATATTTCACAGGCTTAGAACAAACACTCCAAAAATTAATATGGAATAAAAATGGACTCTGGAATAGCCACAGCAATCCTGAGAATGAACAAAGTTCGAGGGATGATAATGCCAGATACCAAGTTATATTACAAAGCCACTGTTCCAAAAACTGCAGAGTACTGGCACAAGAACAGACATATAGACCAAAAGACCCAAACTGAGAACCCAGAAATTGGCCAAGCCATTATGCTCAATTAATATTTGACAAAAAAGGCAAGAGCATAAAATGGAGTCAAAGCAGTCTATTCAATAGATAGAGTTGGGAAAATTGGACAGATACATGCAAAATAATGAAACTAGACCCCCAACTTACAGCACACACAAAAACTCAAAATGCATAAAATACTTACATGTAATATGGAAAATCATAAAAATCCTATAAGAATCCATATACAGCAAAATAGCAGACATATCTCCTCGAAATATGTTTACTGATACATCTCTTAAGACAATGGAAACTGAGCAGAAAACAAATAAGACTACATCAAAATAAAAAGCTTCTGGACAGCAAAAGAAACCGTCAACAAAACAATAAGAAAGCCCACTGCATAGGAGAACATCTTGCCAATAATATTTCTGATAAGGGTTTGATCTATAAAGTTTACCTAGAAATCATACAACTTAACAAATGGAAGATAAACAATCCAATCAGAAAATGAGTAAAGGATCTAAAAGACGCTTATTGAGAGTGGACATACAGAAGGCCAAGAGGCACATGAAAACATGCTCAAAGTCACTAATTATCTTAGAGATGCAAATCGAAACAACAATGAGATACCATCTCACACCTGCCAGGATGGATATCATCAACAAATCAACACGTGACAAGTGTTAGTGAGGACATTGAGAAAAGAGAACCCTCATACACAGCTGGTGGTATTGCAGACTGCTGCAGCCACTGTGGAAAACAGTATGGAGTTTTCTCAAAAAGTTAAAAATGGAATTCCCATTTGATCCTGCAATCACACTTATAAGAATATGTTCCAAGAAAATGGAACCACTAATCAAAAAGGATATATGCACAATATATGTTCATAGCAGCACAATTTACAATAGGTATGATTTGTAAACAGCCTAAGTGTCCATCAGCATATGAGTGGATTAAAAACTTGTGGTACATCAACATAATGGAATACTATGCTGCTATAAAAAAGGAATTCTTACCATTTACAATAGTATGGATGGAACTGGAGAGAATTATGCTAAGTAAAATAAACCAGTCAGGGAAATATAAATATCAACTGATCTCATTCATTTGTGGAATGTAATGAACAGTGTAATGAACAAAATAGGTCCAGAGACATAGAAGCATGAACAGACAAACTAGCCTTGGATAGAAGGAAGGGGAGCAGGAGAGGGCAGGAGAGAGGGTAATAAATCAATCAAAAGACTTGAATACATGCATATAAGCATAACTAATGGACAGACAGTATGGGGGCAGGAGTGGCCAGAGAGGGGTCAATAGGGGAGAAAGGAGATAATACATTCAACAATAAAGAATTTGATTTTGCTGAAACTGGTTTGGCTCAGTGGATAGAGCGTCAACCTGCGAACTGAAAGATCCCAGGGTTCGATTCCAGTCAAGAGCATGTATCTTGGTTGCGGGCACATCCCCAGTATGGGGTGTGCAGGAGGCAGCTGATCCATTATTCTCTCTCATCAATGTTTCTAACTCTCTATCCATCTCTCTTCCTCTCTGTAAAAAAATCAATAAAATATATTTTTTAAAAGAATTTAATTTTTTTAAAAGGCAGGAGAAAGGAGTAAAAGGGTTTTCTACTGGTAACTACAGAATGGAAACTTCCTAAAACAATGAAACCTTTCTATGAAATTATCCTGAATCAATGCTTCCTTCTCCTTATTGGAATGGAAGCTTTTCCTACTTTATCTATCTTCTTCAAACAGAACATTCAGAAAAATAAATGTTTGGTAATAGACAATGCCAAATACTGGAGGACACACAACCATGGGTTCAACGGGCTGGGGAGACTCTTCATCTTTTCCTGGTATTCTTTTCCAAATGGGGCTTGCTCTTACACACCAACTCATATTTCACACTGAAAGTAGAGCATTTTGGTTTAGGATAATGTACTTACAACAATAGCTATACCACTTTCATGGCTAAATTACTTTTTTTTTTCCCCAATATGAAAGCACTTTAAAATTAAGTGCATGGCTTTTCAGTCATACCAAGTACATGGGCTTGCAAAGACGTTATGTCATGACCCTCTTGGCAGGGTCATCCCCTCAAGCCTGTGACAAAGGAGACCTTTGCTCTCACGGCTGGGCCCCCTGTATGAAGACATTTAGGAAAATGCTGCTGGAGAGACACTTGCCTGACCATAGCTTCTGCCGCCCTCCCAGTGATGAGGCCCATTTTCCCTTAAGGAGAGTTCAGCTGGCTCACCCCCACAGGCTCCAGGCTCTGAACGCTGCCTGTGCTGGTGGGCACTGGAGGGAGAGCTGGCCAGCGGCGATACGGGGCTGTGCCCGCCTCTCCCTGGGCTCTCTGCTTGGCACTGCGAACCCAGGACGCAGCTGCAGTCCCTTCACCTTCCCGTGTCCAGGCCCTTCCTGTCAGCCGCCCCAACCCTGCCCAGGGCCCCAAGGAGGACTCTGGAGTCTGTGTTCCTGTTCCTGGTGCCCACAGAACCCAGGCGCCTGAAATAATACCCCCCAAGACACTATACTGAGCCCTGTCCTCGTGGGCCCACCACCCTCCCGGTCCAGGTCACGTTGGGCCTTCCAGGGCCCTGGCGGCCATGATGCCTAAGAGGAGAGAGACACTGACCTCAGGACCTTCCCGCCAGGAGGCCACAGAACCCGACTCTACCCCCCCTCCCCCCCTACCAAGCCCGGGGCTCCTCCTCCCCGTCTCCCCCGTTCATTAAAGTCCTGGGAGGGCTGCTCTCTGGACCTACCAGTTCAGTCTCCATAAGCAAGAAAGGGTGTGATGGAGGATAACGGCCGCCTCTCCTTCCTTCTCCTCCCAGAGTGCTGGCAGCATGGTGCATGTGCAGCAAAGGACAAGGACAAGACTGAAGTGCGCATGCCCGGCGATGGGCTTGACCCCACTGGGCTTGCACAGTCACTTGGGCTATGCAGTGAGACTTGTCGTTTTCTGCTCTTTCTTTTTTTTCCCCCCTTAACTTTTTATAGAATTAGGCAAATTAAAATAGAATAAGTTAACAAGTTTTCTTTCAATAAACATACTGTCAAGATTTCCTAAAAAGCTTTCAATACTGAATATAACTATTAGCACAGTGTCAAAAATGTTGAAGAGAGAAACAAAAATCTGTGATCTTGCAGGCCGGCCTGCATGCGCCATTGCCAGGGAGGCCTGGGACACCATGGAGGAGCAGGAGGCAAGGCTCCAGGAAGGCCAGGGCCCCCGCACTGCCATTCACAGGAAAGGTTGACAGAATCCCGAAGTCCTTGCTCCTGGGTAGGCAGTGACCGCCCAGGGAGGGGACCATTCCTGAGGGCAGGAAGCTGTGGCTTAAAAGGGCAGCCCTTGCAGGGCCATCCCTCCCTCCCATGAGCCCCAGCCTCTCAGAGAACTTCTCCTCAGCCCCCCACCCCCACCCCCACCCCAATGTCCCACTGCCTGGGCGAGGCATCTGGCTGTAGCCCTGGGCTCTGCTGCAGCTGACTCAGCTGTGCTGGCCCTCAGGCAGCCTCCACCCTGCAGCCTGGGCTTCCGCCACCTTCCTGGTGACACTACAGCCAGGCAGCAGCCGACCACCAGGACAACCCAATTTCTCAGGATGGTGGAGAGCTTCTTCCACCGCTCGCCAGCATCATGGAGGACAAGCTGGTGCAGGACCTCAAGACCCAAGAGAGCAAGGAGCAGAAGCAGAACTGGGTGCGTGGCATCCTGTGGATCATCAAGTTCTGCAACCATGTGCTGCGCATGTCCTTCCCCATCTGGCACCGCAAAGGCTCCTGGGAGGTCATCCAGGGCTACCAGGTCCATTACCAGCAACACCTGCACCGCATGCCCTGACAGGGAGGGAGGTATTCGTTCCAGCACTGATGTGAGTGCACATGAAGTGAAAGTTTTGGCTTCTCTGAGGACATACAAGTGTGCAGTGGTTCATGTGTCATTTGGAGATGCCAAACCTGGTGTTATGATCAACCCCAAGAACTATACAGATGATGAGTTGGGAAAGGTCACAAGGAGGTTTACCATGGAACTGGCAAAGAAGGGCTTTATTGGTCCGGTCATTGGTATGTCTGCCCCAGACATGAGCACGGGAGCAAGAGATATCCTGGATGGCAGACACCTGTGCTAGCACCATTGGGCACTAGGACATTAATGCCCATGCCTGTGTACATGAGCATTTTAAGAATGACATCAGAATTTGGAGAGAAAACACTTGCTGTTCAGGGATTTGGTAATGTGGGCCTTCACTCTGTGAGGTATTTGCATCACTTTGGTGCTAACTGTGTTGGTGATGGTGAATCTGATGGGAATCTATGGAATCCAGATGGTATTGACCCAAAGGAACTGGAAGACTTCAAATTGCAGCATGGATCAATCCTGGATTTCCCCAAGGCAGAGCTTTATGAAGGGAGAATCTTCAAGGCCAATTGTGACATACTGACCCTTGCTGCCAGTGAGAAGCAGCTGACCAAGTCCAGGGTGCCCAGAATCAAAGCCAAGATCATCACTGAAGGTGCCAATGGGCCAACAACTCTGGAAGTGAATGAGATTTTCCTGGATAAGAATACCGTGGTTATTCCAGATCTCTTCCTGAATTCTGAGGTAGACAGGGGAGGTGGGTGAGGGCTTACTGTATCTTACTTTGAATGGCTGAGAAAACGAATTCATGTCAAATATGGCCATTTGACCTTCATATATGAAAGGGATTCTAACTACCACTTGCTCATGTTGGTTCAGGAGAGTTTGGAAAGGAACTTTGGAAGGCATGGTGGAACTACTCCTGTTGTGCCCTTCTGCATCAGAGTTCCAAGACAGGATATCGGGGGCATTGAGAAAGACATTGTGAACCTTGGCTCACCCTACACCATGGAGCTCTGGAGCGAGGGAAATCATGGGCACAGCCATGAAATATAACCCGGGATTGGCCTGAAAACAGCTGCCTATATCAATGCCATTGAGAAAGTCTTCAAGGTGTACAATGAAGCCTGTTTGAAGAGATTTAGGAAAATGCTGCTGGAGAGACACTTGCATGACTATTGCTTCTGCCACAGAAGGGCAGCAGATAGGGTCCTAAACTTATACCAACCAGCACACGTTTAAACGTAACCACAGATCTTTCTCTCATTGCTTATTAGATAATGGGCAACATTCCATAGGTCGATCCAAATGAGCCCCTTAAGAAAAACGAAATTAAAGTTAGGGGATCATGTATAAAACAAAAAGTAGATGCCGAGAGCCATTTGCGAACCAGCAAAAGAACTCAATTCTATAGATTACAAACAAAAATAAGTGCTGTTTCTCTTTATGCATTTTATTCTTTTAGAATAAAATAAGTACAAGCTGCTGTAATAAAATGGCCTTTAATCACTTACTAAGCCTAACTAAGCAGAGAAAGCCTATAAATATAATGGATGAAAAAGCTAGTATTTTTGTAACATAAAGCAGTATCATTTATAGTTTATCAGTATTATGTTGTCAATAAAACAAAAAGCTGAAATGGAGAATTATCTTCTTTCCATCATTGCATAGCAAATGATGGAGCCTATTTCTGTTGTGTGATCCTGTCAGAATTCATTAACCACACTGATGACATGTAGTCCAAAGAATACAGTAAACTTTTTATGTTAATTAATTGCTCTTCTTTTTTTCAAAGTCTATTGTGTTGAGTGCTTGAACAAAAACTCAAGTAGAGTGTACCAGGGAAAGGAAAAAAAAAAAAAAAGGTTGCACTCCCACTTTGGAGTATGGCTGGAAGCTATGAGCATTGTCAATAATGGCCAAACTCACACTGATTTTGTGTCACCTTCCAGAGGCCTCTGGGCTCACAAGATTTAATTGTGAGCATCTTTTCTCCATATTGGTAGCTTAAAATTAGCCATAGGGGGGAGTATTTGCACCATTGAAATTGGCAAATACTACAAATCAAGACTCTTCTTTAATCAGTTGTTAAACATTTATCACATGTTAAAAGTCAACAGTTAGCTTCCTCATCTAGACCTTAGAAAAGAGGTTCTATGGACTAACTTTGCTTATGGGATTGGTCATTTGTTCCTGAATAAGTGGACCTTTATTTTTAATGCTCTTCTAGGTTGCCAAGAGTAAGATGGAAGATGTCATAGACAGAGCAGATGATGTAGGCTATCAACTTATTGATCTAGCTTATCTGTACCTAAATGAAAAAGAGATTGGGAGGGCCATTGGGAAGAAAATTATCAATGGCACTGTAAAGAGAGATGACATATTCTTCACTTTGAAGGTGCTGTGTAGTTTCAGATTTACCTGAGGGAAGCTCGTTTTTAGCTGAATAGTTTCTTGGCAAATTTCTCCTCTATGTTTAAATGTTGATTCACTCTCAGACCTTGTTAGACTTATTAGGAACTAGAGGCCTGGTGCATGAAATTCATGCACGGGGGAGGGATGATCCTCAGCCTGTCTTGCACCCTCTCCAATCTGGGATCTCTCAGAGATCAGGCCAAAACCGGCAGTTGAATATCCCTCTTGCAAACTGGGACTGCTGACTCCTAACCACTCACCTGCCTGCCTGCTTGCCTTCCTGATTGCCCCTAACTACTCTGCCTGCTGGCCTGCTCACCCCCAACTGCCCCCCTGCCAGCCTGGTTACCCTCAACTGTCACCCATGCCAGTGTGCTCGCGCCAACTGCCTCTTCTTCCAAACTTCTAATTTCCCACTGTTCCACCTGCTGGCCTGCTCACCCCCACGTCCCCTACCCCCTGCTGGCTTGCTCACTCCAAAGGGCTCCCCAAATGTCCTCATTACCTCACTGACCCCCACTGATAGCCTGCTTGCCCACAACCTGCCACCCCCAAAAGCCCCGCTCCCCACTAGCCTCATCACCCACAATTTCCTTCCCCTCACTGATTTAATTCAAATCCCTATTTTACTTAAAAAGCAATGAAAAGTCAGAAAGATTATAGATTTCCTGAGTTCACAAAACCAATTAGCTACAGGCCAAAAGTGGGCTCTAAGTCTCCTCACTGCACCTAAGGTTCTATGGCAACTAGTTCTTCATATTCAGGAGAAATACATAGATTTTAAACTAAACTCAGAGAAAATGAATATGTAAAACTCTTGTCATGTAGCTCCATAATGTTCAGGCATGAGATCCCAAATGGTAACTTTCTAACTAAATAATAAGTTTTAAAATAATGAATAAATATCAGGGGGCAGAAATTATGAACGCAACATTAGTGTAAGTGAAATACTCAGATAATAAAGCACAACATGTCTTTTAAGCACAGAACAAGAAACTTGGGAGAAAATCTTTATTTAAACCAAGCAAGCTGAAATTGGGGGAAGTCTCCCTTAAAGGAACATTCATTTCTCCCAAATCAATCAAGAAGTTAATTATCCATGTTGTGAATTATCTGAAGCAAAATTTAAAACACAAAACTGATTTTTCTTTACAGATCTGCCTACTTCTGTCCAACCTCTTTTGACCTTGGTTGGTATGTACAAAGGACATGAAGTTAATTTCATTTATGATTTAACCCCATCAGAAATTATAGGAGTGCCTTCAGTTCTTTGTCCTCAAGTCTCCACATGAGGACTTAGACTCTACCTTTCTCCTGAGAGATGTGCCTGACGGGTAAATTTGAGAGAAGTAACAAAGAATAATTGTCTGGCATTAAACCTCTTCTTGGAAAAGATGTGTCTGCCCACAGGTATGTGAATTACTGTCCGTGAGCATCTCAGCAGGGACAGGTGTAAAGCATCTGTTTCCTCTGATTACAACTGTGAGCAGAAGCGATAAGCGTTCAAAGCACCAATGTGACCACACATCTCAACCTTGTCCTCCAGCTTGTTATGATGTGTTGGTAACCAAGTCTCTAAGTTCATCTCCATCTGTCTGACTCCTATGTTCTGATATAATGGAAAGAGGGCTGCCATTTGCACCTATCCCACCTCAGCTCCAAGAAGAAAGATGACTACACAACACTTACAGGCATGTTGTCTTCCTCCTTGAATTTCTACACAATGTACATTGAACAAATCAAGTCCCATTCTAATCAGCAGAAAAGTTACATTTTATTTATTTTAATCCATTTTTTCATGATCAACCTAAGTTATTTATTTAAGCCATCTCCTGCCATAAGTGAGGAGATGGAAGATCAGTATACTCTGTAGTCATTTTACAGTAGGAGAGAAGTCAGCTTAAGGTCCCATACACTGTTCTGTGTGCAGAGTGTGGTTCAAACCAGTGCTGTGGTCCCCACTGGGCAGTGGGCCAGGTTCTCTTTAGTCATCTTCATAGCCAGTTGGCAGCGGATTCAGGTGAGGATTATGGAATAGAGTATGGCTATCATCTCCCCAGGGAAAGGGCTTGGTCCTGATGTGGAGATGGGGTAGGCGATGAAATCGAGTCTAAAGTGCTCTCCTTGGTGCGACTTCAGATAGATGTGAGCAGAGCCCTTCTCGCCGTGGGTGCCACTTGACATCGGTCATGCCAGCTGTGGGCTCAGCAGACCCATAAGCCCAGAAACCCAGGACTCAGCGGCAGTTGTCACTTTGACCAAGGGAAAAGTTACATTTTATTTTATTTTTTTTATTAACTACTTTATTCATAAACCATTTATTGAGTGGACCCACCTCAGTAAAGAACTTTTTTTTTTTTTACTTTCCAATTTTTTTTATTAAGGTATTATATGTGTACATATCTTACCATTGCCCCCCCCCCCACTTCCCATTCATGCTCTCCCTCCCCAGAGTTCTGTGTTTGTTGGTTGTATTCATGCATAGCAGTCCTTCGGTTGTTCTCTTATCTCCCCCCAGGTCTCCTTCCCCTCCCTGCTGGCATTTGACAATCTGCTTGTTTTATGGTGACTATCTCAGGATCGCATGAGTAGAATCCTCTCCTCATTTGTCAGTCTGCTTGTTTTATGGTGGTTGTCTCAGGGCCACACGAATAGAGTCCGCTCCTCCTCTGGTTCTCACGGCCCCTCCCCCTGGCTCCCACTGCTTCCCTAGGGACACACGGCTCGCCCGGGGCACACGGCCCCCTGGGACACACGCCTTGCGAAAAGTTACATTTTAGAAAGAATTATGCTGAAGCCACTACCATCAAAAGGAAAACAAATACATGTAGATGTTCATTCATTCAACACTAACTCACTAACTTATTGAAAGGCTACCATTAAATTGTATCTGAAATTACAGGTTGTAAAATAATGTTGCATTCCCTTTTTGAGACCAATTTGATAAACACATATACAAAATACATGCATGTATACATTTTCAAATTTAATATATTTTCAGTAACTGTTGATACTTTTAAGTTAAATTTTGATAGCATTCTTATCTTAAATGTTATAGAAATAAAGGTAATATCAAATGAAATAAAATCAAGTATATTTGCCATTACAAGCATTGCAATTCATGATCTAATTGTGAATACGTTAATGTATGGGGAAAATACACTGGGCAATCTGTAAATATTAAAGACACATATTTTGCTGCAAAAAAATAATGAGGACAAATTTGTTCACCAAGGGGCTGATGAGTTAAGCAGAGAGAAAATGAATGCCAAAAAGAATAGGAAGAAGTTGAGCAATTATCTGTATCCTTCAAAAGACAAAATCACAAAGGGACAATTGTCTAAGTGAGCAAAAGGAAGTGTGGACATGAGCAATTAGATAGAGCAACTTAAATAAACAGGTTTATTAAACTCATCTCTTCCTTATGAGAAACCAGCAGAGCCACTGTGATAGCTTGAACAGAGGTAAAATTCAGAGTGGAAAGGCACTGCCTTGGTGTAAAGTTGAGGCCTGTATTTAGTCAGGAAGCTATCTGGCTCAACATTCTGTTGAGACACAATGTTCTGTGTGCCATTTACAAAGTTAAAGTCTCATGAATATGAACTGCTTTAGCTTTCATGTATTTGTATACAGAGTTGCTAAACTATTGAATACACATTTAAGAAGTGGAAAAACTAATTAGATAAATCATTAGAACCCCGGTATTTTGAGAAAGTGTCAAAATGGACCAAAAGTCCAAACACAATGAATGTAAAATTGATTCTCCCTATTTAACACAGATTTAAAGAACAATGATTGAGGAACTGTCATGCCAGGAATTGAATAAGAATTGAACATAAAATGTTTGAAAGCAGAGAAATTTCATCTGGTATAAAATTACCTGGAGTAAATTTTCAAGTTTTCAGTTGTTAGTAAAAACTTCTATGTGCAAGAAAACCTAACAAATCCAGGCCAGGAGGCACAATTGTTCAGAGCGGTGGTAGGCAAACTCATTAATCAACAGAGTCCAATATCAACATTAACAACAAAATTTCTTTTGAGAGCCAAATTTTTAAAAATTAAACTATATAGGTAGGCACATTGTTATTAACTTAATTAGGGTACTCCTAAGCTGGCCTTTCCTAAAAACTCAAGGGGCCAAAGAGCTGCATATAGCTCTCAAACCACAGTTTTTCAGCCAGTGGGTTAGAGCATCATCCTGTGCATCAAAAGGCTGAGGCTGTGATTCCCTGCAGGGTACATACTTAGGTTGTGAAGTCCATCATCTGTCTGGAAGCAACCGATCCAGGTTTCTCTCTCTCTTCATCTCTCTTTAAAAAGCAATTAAAAACAACAACAACATATCCTCAGGTGAAGATTAAACCAAGGAAATCTAACAAGTAATATAACAGTTAAAATAACTGTTCAATTAACTTATGTATTTTATAATATCATTAAATAACACAATTACATAGAACTGAAAGTATTCTGATATATAGAAGAAACACCCCACAATGTGAACCCTAAAGGTAAAAATCACAAATCAGATATGCAGCTCTCTATGCCACTCAATGGAATCAAGTGAGCAAGACTAACCTTCATGTAATGGTGAGAGAAGCAACACATCTAAATATCCTGAAAGTGGAGAAAACTGAAAGCACAGATTAGAGCCATACTTTATTATAATTATTGCCCTTAGAGTTGGACAAACAAGGTAGGAAGAGTCCAAAATGTTAAAATCTTGCAAATAAAGGGGATTGAAAAACAAATTCAACATGAAGCCATTTTTAGTATTTTACTCTCCAGAATCATAGCTTAACTCCTTAGAAGTTGCTGTATTGTAATGCCACATTCCAGAACTCCCCCTATTCTTTCATTTTAGAAAGAATGTTATTAGGTCTCATATACTACTTTATGTTTTCCTACTAGCAATAATTAAATTCCCAGCAACTCCAGGAGGCACCTGTGGTCTATCTCTGTATCTTGATAGAAGAGTGCTTGTTTTACTCTCTCTTATTCAGTCTAGCATAATTAGGCTGATCAATGCCCCATAAGGAAACTATGAGTGTCTTGGAACCAACATTAACTTTAAAAGAAACTATTTTTTCAATTTATCTGGAAATATTGGAAATAAAAAAAGCCCACACTACTTTCCTCCCAAAATATTAACAAAAAAAAAAAATTCTACAAAAACCATCTTGCAAAGCTTGTGCATTTTCACACACTTTCAAGGTCATCTTGTAAAATGAGACATTATCTGATTTTCCTGATAAGAAATAAAGCATTTTGTGTTTGCATCATTCTTAACAATTTATGGAAGTATTCTTTCACCACACCCCTTTTTTTCTTTTTTGTTTCCAGTCATCCAGTTTCACAACTTTGAAGCTCAAAGACTTTATTTGGACAAAGAGCAATCTAAAAATCCTTAGTTTTGCTTTTCTATGATGTATTCCAATGGGGCCAAATGGAAAAAAATTTACCACAGGCCTATGCTATTTTTCTCTACATTAAAACCTTAAAAGCACCATCAAAACTCTCAGCCAATGTGCACTGATTTGAAATGGGTATTTTAGTGAGTGATAGCATCATGACCAAGGGAAACACCCCTTTGTTTCTGCCCTGAAATCTACAACTTGTGGACATCCAGAACCCAACACAGGTTCCTGTGTCCACACCCTAAAAGATCTGTGCACCAGTACTTGGAAGGGGGAGGAGGAGAGGGAGAGATCAGGAACAAACCCATTTCTGCAGCAAGGATAAACGTACAGCCCCAGCAAACAGTAGTGATTGAGGAGTCAGTGTACAGCCCTCATAACACAGACCAGGGGCAGGAGGCAACAGCTTAGAAGCATTCCTAACCCACTCCCACCTACCGTCAAAACAGTTTCCTCCCCAGTTTCAACACCACAGACCAGTAGCAGGTACAGAACCAAGTCTCCAGGCCCCAAACAACAGTACAGTGCTGCCAATGGTCATAGGAAATGAGGCCACAGCCATTGGCCTCACAAATGGGCTTCCCTCCACTGGTCCCATCTCCTGCCATGGTTGTGGTACCTTGAGACACAGACAAGCCAGATCCAGCACCAACATCCACTACCCTGGTTGCCCTACAACCACTCCCATGTCCTAGGCTAAACCTCTCAAACCTTGACTCATAACCTTGCCATCCTTAAGATTAACTAGTCTAGGTAAGAGAAAACAAAAACTGCCCTATACTAAAAAACAAAAACTACCACCTACTAGAAAACTAAAGGAAGACCTCAAATTGTCAACCTGCTGAATTGTGGAAAGCAAAATGTTCCTAAATAAGAAAAGTGTTCACTACTTCAAGTACACCAGCAGAGGAACAAGCCATCAAGTAGCATGGACCACCAAGGAAACACTAACACAGGAAGACAATGGAAGTTCTCAGAAAGAAACTCAAAATAGCAGACGATTTTTATATAAATGAGAAAGAAATCAAACAGCAGTCATGAAGAAACCCAATGAAATACAGAACACTCAAAAGGCAGTACAATGAGCTCAAAAATAAAATTAATAAACAGAAAGAGCACTTCACCAGAGAGATGAAAACTATACCAAGAAACAAACAAATTCTGCAACTAAAGAGCTCAATAAATGAGATAAAGAATGTATGTATATATTAATAAGTGATACACAAAGAAATCTAGAGACATTATCAATACTGCTTTTCACTGCCATCTTGGTCATCAGTCATTCAAGGGCTGGCGAAATATGCAGACATAATGGAACTTAATTTTACAATGCAAATATAAAACAATCTATATATAGAAAAGGCTAATATGCAAAGTGTCCCCTGCGGAGTTCCACTGGGAGACCAGGAGTTTGATCACTAGCTATGATGGGGGCTAACCACCAGGGGGAGGCATAGAACAAAGAAAGGCCTTGCCCTGGCCAGCAGCTGGCAGCCAATAGCCCTGATTGCCAGCCAAGCCTAGTGACCCAGCCTGTGAATTTCATGCACAGGGCCTCTAGTAAATTGTAAATTCAAATATTTCTTTAGTTTAACTTTTTAGAAAATGTACAACTGCTTGGCAAGACATTTTATAAAAACTGAAATAAAAAGCAGTAAGTAAAGTAGCATTTAAGAAAGTTCTCTCACATAAAAAGACAACAACACTTTTCACTTAAAATGAGAAATTAATCATTTTGGTAGTATAAGTTTATTGTATTCATAAAAGATTCTCAAGTGGGAATCAGTAAGTTTTCTATTATATACAAAACGGTTTAGGATTTTCAACACAAGCTGTCCCCAGGAAGGGCCTCTTATTAGGATGCTTAGCGGTCTGTCTTGTTGTTTCTGAAACAAGGAGAAGTTCGGTGATGATTCCTCTTAACTGCTTCTTAGAACTGTGAAGATTGTAAACAACAAATGCTTAGTATTTTATTTTCCCCTAAGTGACTTGCATTCATTAAGTAGCTACAGTAGTAAAGGGAATTTCCCATCACATCGCATTTTAGCAATGAAAATGTATCAAAGCAGATTTACTATATTCAGGTATAGGTTCTAAATTATTCTTAAAAAATACTGATGTTTCTAAGAAATTGGGGTTGAGGATTCTAACTCAGCAGTAATCCAAAGTGGGGAGGCTGTCAGTGATGTAGATGGCTTCTCAGGTAATTCTCCCTGCCTTCTGGGAGGGCTGTGCTTACAAGACCCCCTTCTGCTAGGCCACCAGGCCTGCCCCACCTTGCCCACCACCACACTGTTGTCTGTGTGCATGCACAGGTGCTCTTTAGCTAACCTCTCTCCCTTTCTTTCTCCATTCCTCCCCCTCCTCCTCTCTGACATTTGACAGGCTGTTCCATGTATGCATGTCTCTGGTTCTATTATGTTCATCCATTTATCTTGTTCCTTAGATTGCACAAATTACTAAGGAGGTTCTATGGTATTTGACTTTCTCTGACTTGCTTATTTTGCTTAGTAAAAAATCATTCTTTTATTAGTACTCACACATTCTGATAACTCAAAGAATAATAAAATCAATTTAAGTTCTTAAAATTGGACAATATAATTTAATAATTGTATAACTTTTAAAACCTGGCTTTTATATTTTTCCTAGTAGTCTTGTTTTTCATCAACTCATCTTAAAAATAAAATGATACTCTCATAAGAATCATTCTGTAAGATCAACTCAGTGATGCTAATGATGGAAACTAAAATACTGAAAAAAGAAACATGCCATCTTCCTTCCTGAGTTCTATAGAACTATAAGCTGCTATTAAGGGAAGAAGGGAAAACACATACATTGCCTGTATCCAAAGTGTAATTTGCAGTAAAATGAAATAAAGCAAATGAAAGGTCAATAAATTAACCTGGAAATTTTGCCTGACTTGTTCTAGTGTGTATGCTAGATAAGGATTTTCGCATTCTCCAAGCCTGTCGAGACGCCGTTCTTCTTCCTGGTGTCTTGCCCTACTCATTTCCATGTGTCTTCTGACTATTATTGCTGCTTCTTTCCACCACTCTACTCTAGGCGTCATTTCATCACATTTCTTGTTAAGCATTTGGAGTTCTAGCTCCTGCTGAGCTGTATCTTCTTCAGGTTCAGGACGATGCATACATTTAGCTTCTGCTACAAGCTCATCAACCTGCATGAATAAAAGAATATAGTTTGGTTATGAAGGTGTGGACTCCTGGTGAGATTTTTTTAAAATTTAAATGTCTTATAGTTGAACAACATGAAATTATGAAACAAATTCAATTGCAATAAAATATTATCTGCACTGTGGTAGAGTCTTAAAATGTGGAACCATGAGTTACTTAGAATCAAGACCAAGGTAAAAATGACCAGGAATACCAAAAATATATTTACTATTCTTGTCTTTGCCACATAACATCTGCAGTTGATTTTAGATTCTTTTTTTTCTATCACTTTTTCATGTCTCTCCTTCACAAAGTGACTATATGTTGCCTCTTAAAAGAAAGTCCCATTCATCTCCTCCCATCTTAACACTTCATAATTTTTTAAAAGTTTTAAAGATATCATATTGAGGTATTCAGGATTGAGTCACCAAATGCTTCCTTAAATGGCACTTTCAAGTGAGAATAATTAATGAATCTTTTATATTTGGATTCTAATGTTATAAGTCTTTTTATGCTAATTTGAATTGCATTCCAAGATGAAATGATTCCATGGTTTTTTGAGAAACTGCATCTCTTCCTGTAAAACTTTAGCAAGGTGAGCCTTACAGTTTTCAGAATCAACAAAATGGAGTGGGGGTTTGATTCAATAGTGCTATCTTGAAATTCTTTGTTACATCCCACAATATAAAGCAGCATGCTAAACAAAACAACATCGGCAGCAGCAGCAAACTTGCTGGAATGTCAGTGATAATGCTTGGGAAGAACTACTTCTCTTCAGATACAATGATTGTTTGGTAAGTCAAGGTGAGGGATGTGAGTTTTTGAAGCAGGTCTCCAGATTGTTTCCTCCATGAAATAGGTGCTGGCCTCAGTGCTAACCGGGTTCTGGTGAACAGCATATGGTGACTGCTGTGTGACTGCTGTGTCTGGGTGCCATCTGACTCTCTCCCTAGGGGAGCTCACCCTGAGAGCACCATGTTGGAAAGAAGGCAGCAGCCCAGGCCACATGGTCAGTCCTCATACAGGTGTCCAGCTAAGACTGCCCCAGTGAACGTCCCAGCCAAAGCTCTCTACAGCCGACTAACTGGAGAGTGAACAAGCATCAACATGATTCCACTGCCCAGATTCAAGTCATCCCAACTGGTGGCAAATAGCAAAGAAATGAGGTGGCCTTACTGCAGATTTTCGAACTTAGTAAATGCTATTTTAAGGTAGGAGGTGTGGAAATGGTTTATTAAACAGCAATAAATAACTGGCACAGATACTGATAGAAAAATAGAGTGCTGACACTAAAAAGGAAATCTGGACAGTCCAGATTTTAATCTTCTCCTCTTCAGGCAGTGAGTCTATGAAGTATGAGTAAAACACAATGAAGAAAATGTCAAACTCAGCAGATCCTGTTACCGGAATTTCATGGAATAGAAGTGAAATGGGAGGCCCTGGGATAGAGATGAAAGGTATGAATGGAGAATAAAAGGAATGGGTGTTATCCCATCATGTTACAGTCTCAACAAATCTGGCCGCAGGTTTTATCAAGATACAAAACATCTCCAAAGTAAAACAAAAATCCACTACACTGCCTTTTTATAATTACATAAAACAAGTGTTAATATGCAAGAAGACTGGGAATGAGTACTCATAAAATGTGATTGGTACTGGCATAAGGACAGACTTAACCATCAATGAAGTAGAAGGGAGAATTCCAGCATTAACCCTCACCTTTATGGCCAAGTGCTTTTTGTCAAGAGCACCAAACAAATCAGTTATTAATAGTCTTTTTAATAATTAGTACTGAGACAACTGTATATCCACATGCAAATGAATAAAAGGAGACCTGTACCTCATACCATATATCAAAATAAACTCAAAATGTAAAAGTTGTAACTAGCAAACTCTTAAAGGAAATCACACGTATATATCTACATCACTGAATTTGAGTATTTTTTTAGATGTGAAAATAAAATACAAAAATAGATTAACTGAACTTCATCAAAATAAAAAAAAAAAACCACTGTGCTTTAAAAGACAGCAACGGGACAATGAAAAGATGAACTACTGAATGGGAGAAATATTTGAAAATTCTTTATCAATAATGGGTTTGTATCTCTAGGATTAAGAACTTTTCTTACTTTTAAATGTATTTTTTAATTGATTTTTTTTTTACAGAGAGGAAGAGAGAGGAATAGAAAGTAAGCAACATCGATGAGAAAGAATCATCGATCAGCTGCCTCTTGCACACCCCCTATTGGGGATATGCCCACAACCAAGGTACATGCCCTTGACCTAAATCAAACCCGGGACCTTTCAGTCAGCAGGCCGACACTCTATCCACTGAGCCAAATCGGTTTTGACTAGGATTAAGAACTTTTAAAATTCAACAGTAATAAGACAATTCACATCCTCCCCAGCACTTGTGCTTTCTTGATTTGTTGATGATAGCCCTTCTGACAGGTGTGAGATGGTACCTCATTGTTGTTTTGATTTGCACCTCACAGATGATTAGTGACTTTGAGCATGTTTTCATATGTCTTTAGGCCTTCTGTATGCCCTTTCTATAAATATCTATTTAGGTTCTTTTCCCATTTTCTGACTAGATTGCTTATCTTCCTTTTGTTAAGTTGTGTGAGTTCCTGGTAAATTTTGGCAAATTTTTCCTTATCTGAAATATTCCTTATATGAAATATTATTGGCAAATATGTTCTCCCATGTAGTGGGCTTTCTTGTTCTTTTATTGATGATTTCTTTGCTCTGCAGAAGCTTTTTATTTTGATGTAGTCAGTCCTTTAACCATTTTGAATTTGTTTTTGTGTATGCTGTAAGCTGATGATCTAGTTTCTTATTCTTTTTTGCATGTATCTGACCAAATTTCCCAGCACCGTTTACTGAAGAGATTGTCTTATCTAAAAGGAACACTCCTGCACTGCTTGCGGGAATGCAGACTGGTGCAGTCACTGTAGAAAACAGTATGGCATGCCTTAAAAAATTAAACATTGAACTCCCATTTTCCCTAGTACTCCCACTTCTGGGAATATATCCCAAGAAACCAGAAACACTATTCAGAAAGGATATATGCAACCCTGTGTTCATATCAGCACAGTTTACAATAGCTAAGATTTGGAAGCAGCCTAAGTGCCAATCAACAGATGAATGGATTAAAAATTGTGGTACATCTACACAATGGAAAACTACATTGCTATAAAAATAAGAAACTTTTACCATTTTCACAGCATGGATGCAATTGAAGAGCATTATGCTAAGCAAAAGAGGTCAGTTGAAGAAAGATAAATATGACATGATCTCACTCACATGTCGGATATAATGATCAACATAAACAGATGAACAAAAATAGATTCAGAAACAAGGGGAAAGTAAGGGTGGTTATAGATCAACCAAAGGACTTGTATGCATGCAAAAAACAATGGACACAGACAGCGGGGCAGTGAATGCGGGCCCCTTTGGAGTGGAAGTGGCCATGGGTAGGAATGGTCTATCTGGGGAAAAAGAAGACATTTGTAAAACTTCAAACAATTTTAAAAAAGATAATCCAATATAAAATGGCCAAGGCCATTGAGTAAACAGATATACAAAGAGAATATACAAATGAATATTAAGCATGTGAAAGGATGGTTGACAGCATTAGTCCATAGAAAACTGCAAATCAAAAGTAACACTAAGATGCCACTTCATACCCACTGGGATGGCTACAATCAAAAGACAATTAGTGGCACGTTGGCAAGAATGTGGAGAAACTTGAACCCTCATTATGCCAATGAAAAGGCAAAGTGGTGCAACCACTGGGAAAACAGTCTGACAGTTTCCTGGAAGATTAAAGATATGATCTAGCAAATCCAATTATAACTACATTCCTATGAGAATGAAAACATAATTGCACATAAAAACTTAGATATGAATGTTCTTTGCGATATATATATATATATATATATATATATATATATATATATATATATATAATTGATTTTTTTAGAGAGAGGAAGGGAGAGGGATAGAAAGCCAGGAACATCAATCAGCTGCCTCCTGCACATTCCCCTTTTCCCATTTTCTGACACCAGGGATGTGCTCGCAACCAAGGTACATGTCCTTGACCGAAATCGAACCTGGGACCGCTCAGTCAACTGGTTGACCCTCTATCCACTGAGCCAAACCAGTTTCGGACCATTGCAGTATTCGTAACAACACCAAGAAGGGGAAATAACCCAAAAATTCAGCAAATGATGAATAGATTTAAAAATATGCATTCACTGCATACAATGAAATGCTGTTCAGCAATAAACAGAAATCAAGTACCAGTGATACATCTACAAAACAGCTGTACCTTGGACACATTATGCTTCCTAAAATAGCAGTCCTGAGGGAGCACCTATTGTGTGAGGACACTGATATGACATGTTCAGAACGGACAAATCTGGGGAGACTGAGAGGACAGTAGTGGTTCCCTAGGGCCAGGAAGGATGGGGAAGTGGAAGCTGGGACAGGGTGGTTGCTAAAGGGCACAGGGCTACATTATAGGGAGATGAAAATGTCTTCAATGTGGCTGTGATGATGACTAACCAATGGACACAGGGGCGTTTGGACATGAGTGGGGGGTTTTGTGAGGTAATGGGGCAATAAGGACACATATGTAACACCTTCATCAGTAAAGAAACAATAAAACCTTCTTTGAATATAGAAAAAGCCACTGAATTGTACACTTTAAATGAGTGAACTGCATGGTATGATCATTATGTCTCAATAAAGGTGCTTCCTAAAATTCTGTGATTTGGTGCTTGTGCCAGGGTTTAAGACATAGAAGGTTAGCAGTAGGTTTTTTTTGTGTGTTTTTTTTTAAGGAAAAGTGATAAAGAAAAAAGCTGTCTTTTTCCCTGATAATAAGTCCATAAAATTAACAGAAAAATCTATATTTCACTGTTCAAGCATTGAATGATATCTATGTCCCTGAATTAGGTGATTTGGGGGTCCCAAAACTGATTTATAATTACCTCTTGTTGGATCCTTCTAGTCTCCATTGTCATTTCCATTAGACTGGGTTTTGAAGCTCCGGCAAAACTGGGCTCTTCATTGAAATTCCTTTTTGGCGTGTTTAAAGGTTCCTGACATCTGCAGAATTGTAGAATAGAAAAATGTCAAAATCTTTAAGAGTAAATTTTCAATAATTATTTAAACAGATATTATGTTTCTTCATATAAAATAAATGAATGTATAAATTATGATCCCTTTTTTGTCCCAATTTAATTTTGTCTGAAAACATAGTAGCTAAATTATATATATATATATATATATATATATATATATATATATATATATATATATATATATCTCAATATACAAATAAGGCTGGGACACCTTAACATTCACTACCAGGTCAGGAGGAGGGGCCGGCCCAGGCCTGGAGCTGGAGAGAACAACACGCAGAGGGGGCAGAGCACAGACACAATCCCCCAGGGGGCTGGCCCCCAGCAGCCCCGCAGCTGCCTAGCTGAGCTGCTGGAGCCAAGCCAAGCCACCCGGGGATCCCAGGGTGGATAGGCCAAGACGAGCTGCCCAATGGGCCCGTGGTGAAGAGACCAAGCTGCCTGTGGTTCCTGGTGCAGAAGCTGTGCCGCTGACCACCCTGCGTTAGGCACCTGTTTGGGTGCATGGTATGGAGTCTGGGGCTTCTAGCCTGTAGGCACTGGAAGTCTCTCTCTTCCCAGAGTTAGGAGCATCTGATAAGGAGAATCAGAGAACAAACCTAAAGAGAGCCTCCTGGGGCTTCCCAGACATGGAATAGATGCTGCTGTGGCTTTATGAGTGGTAAAAACAGGATTGCCCAACTTCTTGAAGTCATATGCACATTTTTATATGTATGATATCTTTTATTACTAAAAAGGGATAAACATAAGCTGAATCAAGATATTAGCCTATTTGAATGCTGAAGGGACCCACACTATAAAAAGTAGGAAAGGCCAGCAGACAGAGAAGATGTTTTGCAGAAACAAACATTCAAGGTAGACAAAAAACTTGCAGTTGACAGGATATGCAAAAGACAAGCTCATTATGGTTTTAAGAATCATTAAAATGTAAGTACAATATTATGGCCCTCAAAACAGTTTCACATTGTGCTGTAAGTTTCTGCACACAATTTTTAAATAGGGCAATTTGTTTAATTATAAAAATTATAGATAGGAAATAATTTTTATTTTGGTTTTAATGAAGTGACTATTAAATCTTAATTCATTAGAAAAATGATCTGAGATATGATTTTACCTGGTCATCGATTTTTCTAAATCAGTCTTTTGCTTCATTACTTCATGCAAGCTCTGTTGAAGAGATATGCTTAGATCAAGGAGTTTTTCTGATTCTTTCTTTTCATGTTGCAACTTTGAAAAAATTTAAAGAAAATTATTTTTGGAAATCTAGAGATTTACATTTCTTTCTTAAAATTATGATTTCTCCTGTGTTCATGAATCATATGGGTGAACAAGTTTATAAAATGTAGTAGACAGGCTTATAAACTAAATGCCAATCAGTACAGATTTCAAGAATAATGACTTCTTAAAATGAAGCTTAAAATGACTTTACAATTTCACCACTATTTTCCTGAAACTAAAATTGCCAAAGTTTGCCAAAACAGAGGTTTTTTATATATAAAATAGTAAGTTCTAAAAAGGTGAAAAGCTGGTAGTAACCGCTAAGAGGTATAAAGTTTGTGTTTGGAGTGATAAAAATATTCTATAATTGGATTAAGGTGACAGATGCCCAACTTTATAAATACATTTTAAAATTTTGCATCATATAATTTAACTTGGCAAATTATATGCTATCCTATATAATAAAGAGGTAATGTGCACATTAACACTCAGGCTCTCACATGATGGCTGCCTACGACCAGGCCAGCAGGGGGTTAGTTAGGCATGATCAACTGACTGAACAAGCAGTCTGATTGGGGCAACCAGGCTGGCAGGGGCTTTGTGAGAGACAACCAAAGGACTGAACAGCAGGCTGCCTGGGGTGATTAGGCCAGCAGGGGCAGTTGGGGGCAATTAGGCTGTTGGAGGTGGGGGGTAGTGAGTGGTTGCTAGGTTAGCAGGAGGGGCACTTAGGGGCAATGAGGCTGGCAGAATGGGCCACTTTGGGGTGAATAGGCCAGTAGGGGGGCAGTTAAGGGTGACCAGGCCATCAGGGAGGCAGTAAGGAGTGACCAGGATGGCAGGGAGGGGGAAGTTGGGAGCAACCTGGCTGGCAGGGGGTAGCAGTTAGGGACAAACAGCATGGCACAGAGGGGGGCCAGCTAGAGGCAATCAGGCCAGCACTCAGAGGCACTTGCCCAATGAAACTAGTGGGGGTGAGGGGAGTTAGGGGAGGCCAGACAGGCAGTCAAGTGACTGTTTAGAAGCCAGCAGTCTAGGATTATGAGAAGAATGTCTGACTTTGGTTTAGGCCCAATATATGAGAGGTTGGGATTGGAGAGGGTACAGGCCAGCCTGAGTGGACCTCCACATGCATGAATTTCATGCTCTGGGCCTCTACTGTGAATTATATCAATATTGTGTGTGTGTTTTTAATTCCATTAGTGGATCTAGATTTAATTTTCTTAGTTGTGTATTGTGGGTGTACATATTACAATGATCTGAATATGTCCCTGCTTTCATTTCCAAGTGAATGAGAATGAAGGATATGCCTACTACTACTGGTGAATAGAATGACCTTCCTGTACAAGTTATTCTGAATTCTATGGAATATCCATTCACTGAAATATAGATAATACATAAAACAGTTTTCTGGAATATTTCATTCAGCACTATCCTCTATTTGATCTGGCTGCCTCATCATGATAATGGAGATATCACTGAAAATATTGTTTTGTAGGGGAAGCAAAGCCTTTTGCCTTCTATGAAGAATGACACATAGTTGTCAACATTCCTAAGGGCAAATACTATAAGAAAAAACATAAGATACAAAAGACAGAATAAAATCCAGGGTTTAGGAAATGAGTGCACTCTGAAGATAATAACATTATAATAAATTAATCACAATGAAAATAGCAAAGAAAGCTGTCCTTGAAAAGTAGTATCCTAAAATACTTTGTATTATTTAACCAGTTACAGATTAACTGATGACATGCTAAAGTTCATACATACTTCACTTCTGGTTTCATCTAATTCCTTCTGCAATGCTTGTATTTTATATCGAAAATCCATACAATGTTGTGATTCTTCCTTGGGTAGAGCCTGCGTCGAAGATAATTTTCTTTGGGTATCAGCCAGTTCTCCTTGAAGGTGACTCATAAATGCCTAGTAAGTAAGACATATCTGTTACTGATTTTATAAATCACATTATTATTAAATTATGTTAATGACAGATAACTTCACGTACAGGATGAGGCAAGAGGTTTACAGTTTTGAGTAGGTTACTTACTACTTATGATATTACTCTCCATACAAAACAACTGTAAACCTACTGCTGACCCAGCCTTGATACATTTTGTTAGAGTCATACATTATTAACATAATATGTAAGTGTAAACGTATCACTATCTAACTCAATTCACCTTCTTTTCCTCATATAGACATGGTCTTGTTTGCTTAACCAGGTTAAAGTCACGGAAAATGTAATCCTCCTGCTAATCTGTAGTAGGTTACTTGGACAGCTGACTCAGCCCCACTCTCTAACCCTCCACCTTCCCTCATAAATCTCAAAGCTTTAGAATCTACTGACATCTCAAAGAAAAATGGATATGTTAGTGGATCCAGTGGTAGTAAATTCAATATAGGGAACATTTTCTCTTTTTACTTCTTTTTTTAACCAGAGGTTTCAATTCATGTCAGAGCTCCTGGAACATTCAATCCTCTGCTCAAATGTTCCCAATAGGTTCATAACTTAAAAGAAAAGTGAAGTGAAGTCATTCCAAGGGTCTTCAAGGCCCTAGGTATCCTGGCTACACATAAACCCTGCCACTTCTCAGTAGTCTGAAATGGAGGTCCAATGCCAAATTAGAAATCACAGAGAGCTACAATGCTCTCTATCTTAGACAAACAGCTCCACATGATAGTAATTAGGCCTTAACATGAGAAATATGAACAAATTATTTGTAAAAATATTCTAAGAAAATGGTAAATAGTATTTGAAAGTGTAAATCAGGTATACATTTGCTAAAACTCGTCATACATTTGTCCCAAATTATGATTGAATAAAAAGCAGATGACTTTAAAAAATCAGGAGGTCCTATGAATATATTACTTTGCCAATAACCAAACATTGTCATTGGTAGTTAAATGTGAAAAGGGAATCCCAACCTTAATGGGTCTGAATGGTTGGAGCTATTAACTCACTGTTTAGTTCAGACAGAGGTAGTTGAAGCAACTTTAAACTGTTAATCATAAGTAAATTCTTGTTAATTTTCTAGTGTTGGAATTTCCCACCAGAAAGGATGTGGGTGTATCTCAGAACCTCAATAAAAGGGATGGCAAAAGGCCAGAGCAGCAGGTAGTCCTCCCCCTAGAGGTGGACTCCCCCCTGGCCCCCATTTTCCCAAATTAACTCTTTTCCAGTCGCTTTTCAATTGTGTGAGGCCTTCTCCAAACAAGGAACCCTGAAGGGTAACCCTGAACTACGCTGGACCTGGAAAGGGATCCCACATCACTTGAGACTGAAATATTTCCAAATTTAATTCAAATTAGCATAGATAAAAGTAATTCTATGTCAACCTAAATGTATAAGGAGCCAGTGAAGGAAAGTTACTATGGAATACAATATCTACACTTCACTTCATCTGGGAAATCTGAAGTTAAGTGTCAAGAGAACTCACTTAATTAAATCTTAATTTAAAAATACTCATTTGAGGTAAGAGTATTTCCATTTATGTGTTTCCTAACAATATTAAAATTCATGATAGAAAGACTAAAATTATTATTCAATTAATATAAGACTGAAGTATTATCAGTCTACATCTATTAGCAATCTGGAACTTAATGTCTTAAAATTTCATGGGTAACACAATGTCTTTATTCAAGCAAAGCACTTCTCAGGTCTAATGTTCACTTGATGGATACAATGTCTGCTTTTAAAATAATAGAACAAACAGCTTTATAATCTATACATTTTTTATATTCACCTGAATTCAACATTTAGTCATCATCAAATATTGCTTTGAATTATCTTTGAGAAAATTTGGAAATATTTATCTGTCTGGATACTTACATCTCTTTCTGCTTTATCATTTTCATACTGATGTGTGTTTTCTTTTAAAAGATTCCATTCATTGATTAGTTCCTTACATGTTTCCTTCAGCATAACACCTTGCTTTTCACAGTTGGCTTGAAGTATTTTTATGGTATCTGCCAACTGATCTTTGATTTTAATTTTCTTGTCAGCTTTGTGTTGAGCCTCATCCAGTTGCTTTTGGAGGAACTTATTTTCATTTTGCAGGTGAGATAGCATCTCCTGCAAAAATTCCTGCTTTCCTGTGTCTTTATCCACTTTAGCTTGTTCCTGTTGATATACGTGTTCAATTTCCTTCGTTTGATTTTGTGTTTGGCTTTGGTCTTCTTCATCTTGTAAAACAAATGTCTTATCTCTGAAAGCATCCCTTGTGGAATGAAGGTCAATTTCTAGGTGATTGGATTTACTTTCAAATTTAGAAAGTTGTTGAGAAAGAATCTTAATGCTATGTTTTATGTCAGACATATCAGAGTTCTTTTTGCCCTGGGAACAAAAATATTCTTCTTTCTCTTTCTTGAAAGCAACTTGTAGATTTCCTTTTGAAGTCTGACAATGCTCATGATACTGTAAAACAGTAGCCCTTCTAGAACTGTATGAGTCACCTTCTGCTTCCAGTCTTCCTCTGTTTTGTTGTATATCCTCCAGTTTAGTGCTTAGCTTGTTAAGCTCGGCTCTCAGAACTTTAAACGTCTCACTGTGTTGAAGTAGGGTCTCTGTTACTGTCTTTTGAAAATGGTCATTTTTTTCTTTGCCAATCACAATGTCCTCAAAATATTTCTTTTCCATTTCCTGCATCTGATTTTTTGCTGTGTCTAGTTCCAGTGTTAGCTTGGCATTTTCATCCTTCAGGATGCAATTTTCATCTATCAGAGATTTTTCTTTTTCATCACTATCAGAAACCTAAGTAAAACAAAGGAGACTTTTAGCTAACTCATTGATGTGATATATCAGCATAGCCTCTGAAATTAAAGAGACCTTTATGTTTACAATAAAAAGCTTCCAATTGGTGGATATCCCTCATAAAAAAATGGAATTGGACCCCAACCTCTAACTTTATACAAGCCTGCATTCTGCAAAGTTTAAAACTGTAATACAAGTTCATGGAGTTTTTTAAACTGAAGAGCAAACCACAGGTTACTGTTTAAGAGTCGCAGAATTGGAAAGGGCTTCATCTGAATCACTACAAACCCAGAATACATTAAGGAAAAGATTAATAACTTTAACTACACTTAAAAATTGAGATTATAGACTGAATATATAGCTACCCCACACTGAGAGTATTAACCTTGCATATACTTGGAGACTAAATTTCCTAAAATATTTTTCAAAACTTATCTCATACATCATCTACTTTTTTAGTACTTTCAGTAATAAATACTACCTCTACTAATAACTGCTCATCTAGGCATTGTCCTAAGCTCTTCTACATCCATCTATGAACTCATTCAGTTATCACAATCTGGAATGGAGGGGTTAAAAACATAAGCAACCTCTAGATTTTCCCCAGGTTTCCAGACATAAAAATTGTTGCTCTTGCCCCAATCCATAGTTCTTCTCTAGTGTGAATATAAAAACACAAAAGATGCCTCATATTTCAAAAAAGTAATGGTAAGATAATATATACAGAGCTCTTGTTAGAAAATCATGAGATTATGTTGCTACAATAACTTTTGTTCACAATGTTTACTATAATAAATGTTAAATGGGTAGAAATGCACTGAATTACTTTACTAGCAATAAAGTAACAATAAATTGTCACAACGTATATGTTACAGCATAGCATTCTCTTCAAAATATCTTGTGTTAAAATGAGATGCTATTATGAACAAATTGTTACTTTTCTCAAATGTAGAATGACAGCTAGCATATTACCTCAGAACCAGCTCTTCCTTTCCTCCTTACCACCAGTGGAAATGAAAACTAACCTCTCTATTAATATATCAAGCAAATCTAATATTGCCAAAATCTGGAGCATCTGTTTTTGGTATGGAAAACACACCAATTACTATCAAAATATTAAAAGCCTTCCCTTAGGATGAGGCCATTGTCACTGTCACTACTTTGACTGGGAGAGACAAATGGATTTGAATTAAGAATATCATTTTATCCAATGGACCCAAAATGCCACCACAAATACACATGCACGAGCGTGCCCGCGCGAGCGCACACTCACACACACACACACACACACACACACTCTCTCTCTCTCTCTCTCTCACACACAAATACACAGATACGTTTTTTAAATTATCTATAGTTTCCTTTTGTACATATTGGATTTTTACATATCTACATACTCACATATACTTACACACATTTGTAAATGACTAAATAAACTACCTGAGATAAGACTTTTATCTCCTTTGGCTTGCAAGGGTGTTTGGTCAGAATTCCATCTTGTAATATATTCATTTTCTGTCCTTCAGAAAGTTGCCTCTGAGTGTAGTTTTGTTCTTCAACAACCTAGGGACACATTTCATTTAGTTTTTTAAATCTCATACCATTAACAAAATGTTCAAAGCTTAAGAACAGATCCTTAAAAAACTGTTAAAAAGAAATAGCCTATTTAAGTATAAGGATATTTTGTTTTCATGAAAAACTCAAATTTTAACTTAAGTGCTAGCTAGATTTGTCATAGAACAAAAATGCAGTATTGTGAAATAAATTTTGTTTATGAACATTTGAGTAACTTCATCACATTCTCAAGGCAATTTAGCCTATATCTTAACATTTTTAAAAGCCAAAATTAACAATGATGTGAATGGTTAAACTCAATTTATTGTCCCTTTCTTCATTTAGAAAACTTATACAGATCATCTACCACACACCAAGGATAGTAATAAATTAATAATTTTAGTCATAAATGTCACAGTTCGTATTTTGAATGAGATACCATTTTGGGTTTGTTTTAAATGTAATAATGTATATTAAATCAAAGAGATACAATTATTGACACAATACGGTTAGATACAAGACATTTTTACCAAAGATAAATTTACATTATTCCCTCTTACAGTCTTCAGGGCCATGACTTGTGTTCCTATGGTGTTTTCAACTTTGGGGTTCATTTCAACTGCTTTCATGCATTGCCCTTTTTTCCTTAAGTGCGCTGTATTTTTTGGATATAACACATCAGCTTTTTGTGTCATCTCTTTTTCTTTTTGTAATGTTGATCTGCAGTTAAACACAATCAAAGCTGTGATCAACATGAAATGAACTGTTATATTTATCTGATATCTTATGTAAACTTCATGGTAACCACAAAACAAAAAACTAAAGCAGATTCACAAGAGATAAAGAGCAGGAATTTAAAGTACAATACAAAAAAATCTTCAATCCAAAAAAGGAAGGAAGCAACAGAGGAACAATGGAATTACAAAACTGCCAGAGAATTGCAAGATAGCATTAAGAAGTCTTTGCCTGTCAATAATTTCTGTGTAAATGGATTGAATTCTCCAATCAAAAGCATGGAATGACTAGGGGTGCAGAACACACAATATGGCAGGCAGACTATATGTTGTAGAAATGTGTACCTGAAACCTATATACTTTTGTTAACAAGAGTCACCTCAACAAATTCAATAAAAAGGAAAAAAGGCACACAATGTTTTTGATGGATTAAATAATAAGACCCCAATGTATGCTGCCTTCAAGAGACTCCATTCATTTTCTTAAATTAAGAAAAAAAAAATCTCACCAGAGGATATGCTCATCGATTTTAGAGAGTGGGGAATAGACAGAGATACAGACAGACAGAGAAATATCAATGAGAGAGAGATTGATATGGTTGCCTCTCTTATGTACCCAAACCAGAAATGGAATCCACAACTTAGGTACCTGCCCTGACCTGGAACCAAACCTACAACCTTGGGGTATAGAGATTGTGTTCCAGCTAAGAAAGCCACACTGGCCAGGCCTCAATCATTCTTTTTTTTTAAAATATATTTTATTGATTTTTTACAGAGAGGAAGAGAGAGGGATAGAGAGTCAGAAACATCGATGAGAGAGATTCATTGACCAGCTGCCTCTTGTACACCCTCCACCGGGGATGTGCCCGCAACCAAGGTACATGCCCTTGACCGGAATCGAACCTGGGACCTTTCAGTTTGCAGGCCGACACTCTATCCACTGAGCCAAACCAGTCTCAGCCTCAGTCATTCTTAAAGACAATTAAAGACTCAAAGCGAGTAGAGGGAAAAGATATTCCTTACAAGTGAAAACCAAAAGAGAACATTTGTAGGTATTCTTATATCAGACAAAACGGAATTTAAGCCACAAACTATAACACGGCACAGGCAAGGTCTTTACATAACGATAAGGAGATCACTTCATAAAGATATAACAATTGTCAATAGGTATGTACCCAACATTGGTTCCCCTAAAAATATTAAACCAACTTTATCAGAACTAAAGGTTTAAATATTCAACAACACAATAATAACAAGGAGGATCAATACCCCGCTTCCAGCAACAAATTGATCCTCTAGACACAATATCAACAAGGAAATGTTAAACTTGAACCAAACATTAGACCAAATGGACCTAAGGGACATTTAGAGAGCACTCAGACATTTTCTTCTCCACCTCAAAGAGATAGCTGCACTCCCATGTATACTGCAGCCTTATTCACAACAGCCAAGATACATAAACTAAGTGTTCACCAATGGATGAACAGATACAGTGGTATGTATGTATTTATAGGTATGTGTATATTATATATGTAATAGTGTGTCTGTGTATACACACACACAAAGACACATACATAGACAATGGAATTTTCTCTGGCATGAGAAAGGAATAGAATAATAGAGACTGGCTATAGTTATAATAAATGTTATTAGTTATTAGTCATGCTCTATTAACCATGATTGTTTTGTTCTGATTAAAGAAAGTATGCTGTGATCTGGCTGGGTGTTCCCCCCACTTGTCTGGGACCTGGGAGTTAACCTGGAATTGTGGTCCATCCTCCTTAACTGCCTATTATCATGAAAAGATTAACAATGGAGTTCCAGAGGTGCCTACACTTTGCAACCCCCCAGCTTGCATTGTCTGTAATGTGTAAACAGTATACCCATCTTTTTTCTTTTTGCCTATTCCATCATGTGTGTAATACCTATTTTTATTACTTTTGCATAAGCATTCCTATTCTCCTTGCCTACTTTCCCATGTAATCTTTGTCATTCTACCCCATACAAGCAGCTGGTTTCTTGGGTTGGGGGTGGGTGGTGTGCAGAGCAGATATTCTTGGATGACCTACTGCTCTCCCATACTGCCAGTATTGTCGGAATAAATGCTCATATATGAATCGACCCTGTCTCTGCTTAATGGGCTCAAGTAGTGATAGACAGCCTGGACCCACTTGTCAGGTTTTACTCCCATTCGCGACCACATAGGTGAACCTTGAGAGCAGTAGACTAGTAAACACAAGTCAGATAAAGACAAATACTGCATGACCTCACTTGCATGTGGAATCTAAAGTACCTGAACTCATAAAATCAGAGAGTACCTTGGTGGTAGCCAGAGGCTGAGGGTGTGGGAAGCAGGGGAGATGCTGGTCAAAGGTACAAGCTTTTTTTTAATATCACTTGTGGGGGTCTGATGTACAGTGTGGTGATTATAGTTAACAATACGTATTATATTCATTTTTTAAACATTTTTATTAAGGTATTATATGTGTATATATCTTACCATTGCCCGCCCCCTCTCCCACCCATGGCCTCCCTCCCCAGAGTTTTGTGTCCATTGGTTTTGCTTGTATGCATGCATACAAGTGCTTCTGTTGATCTCTTATCTCCCCCATATCTCTCTACCCTCCCCGCTGTAATCTTATAGTCTGTTGCTTTACTGTCTCTGTATCTATCATTTTGTTAATCAGTTTATAATGTTCCTTACTATCTATAAATGAGTAAGGTCATGTGGTGTTTCTCTTTCATTGACTGGCTTATTTCACTCAGCATGATGTTCTTCAATTTCATCCAGGTTGCTGCAATTGATAAGAATTCTTCTTTTTTATGGAAGTATAGTATTCCATTGTGTAGATGCCCCATAGTTTTTTGATCCAATCATCTGCTGATGGGCATCTAGGCTGTTTCCAAATCCCAGCTATTGTAAATTGTGCTGCTATGAACATAGGGGTGCATATTTCCTTTCTGATTGGTGTTTCTGGTTTCTTAGGATATATTCCTAGGAGTGGGATTACTGGGACAAATGGGAGTTCCATTTTCAGTTTTTTGAGGAAACTCCATACTGTTCTTCACTGTGGTTGCATTTCCACCAGAGGTGCACTAGGATTCCTTTTTCTCTGCAACCTCGACAACACTTGTCGTTTGTTAATTTGTTGATGTTAGCCATTCTGACAGGTGTGAGATGGTACCACATTGTTGTTTTGATTTGCATCTCTCAGATAATTAGTGACTTTGAGCATGTTTTCATGTGCCTCTTGGCCTTCCTTATGTCTTCTTTTGAAAAGATTCTATTTAGGTCCATTGCCCATTTTTTTTAAATTTATTAAGGTATTATCTGTGTACATAGATTACCATTGCCCTCCCCCCCCTCCCATAAATGCCCTCCCTCCCCAGAGTTTTGTGTCCATTGGTTGTTCTTATATGCATGCATACCAGTCCTTCGGCGGATCTTTTATCTCCCCCAGATCTTCCTACCCTCCCCCCCCTCCCGCTGTCATTTTACAGTCTGCTTGTTGTTTTACTGTCACTATATCTTTCTGTTCATTCGTTTATAATGTTCTTTAATATCCATAAATGAGTGAAGTCATGTGGTGTTTCTCTTTCATTGACTGGCTTATTTCACTCAGCATGATGCTTTCCAATTCCATCCAGGTTACTGCAAATGATGAGAATTCCTTCCTTTTTATGGCAGCATAGTATTCCATGGTGTAGATGTACCATAGTTTTCTGATCCATTCATCTGCTGATGGGCACCTAGGCTGTGTCCAAATCCTAGCTATTGTACATTGTGCTGCTATGAACATAGGGGTACATATATCATTTCTGATTGGGGTTTCTTGCTTCTTGGCGTATATTCCTAGTAATTGAATTACTGGTTCAAATGGGAGTTCCATTTTCAGTTTTTTGAGGAAGCTTCATACTGTTCTCCACAGTGGTTGCACCAACCTGCAATCCCACCAGCAGTGCACGAGGGTTCCTTTTTCTCTGCAACCTCGCCAATATTTGTTGTTTGTTGTTTTGTTGATGTTGGCCATTCTGACAGGTGTGAGATGGTACCGCATTGTTATTTTGATTTGCATCTCTCAGATAATTAGTGACTTTTTAATAGTTAAGATAGCGAAGAGAGTGATATGTATGCACTTGGAGCAGGGGGTTGGAAATTAGGTAAATAAGTAGGGTGAAAATTTTAGCAGGGGGTATACAGAAAGAATAGGGAAAAACTAAAGCAGGAAAGGGTTAAGATAAACAGGACACGAAAAGGGGAAAGGTTAAGAAGAGAGTGATGACATAGAGGTCGAGTTTAGATAGGGTTGAACGATGCTATAATAGAGATGAAAATAGAATGAAGAACACTAATCCTAATGTAAAATAAAGAGAAAATAAAATGGTACTTAAAGAAAAGAAAAAGAAAGAAAAAGGAAACAAAAAATGCAAAATAGCAGTAGTAATAATGCTGATTGAAACTAAAAAATGTAATAATTGAAAAGGTAAAATCAAGTGAGGAAAAAAGAAAAAATGTTTCTTAAGTAAAAAAATTTAAAAAATGAAAATAAAATAAAAGATGTAAAAATAAAAATAAAATGAAAAATAGAAAAATTAGAATAAAAAATGTGCAATAGTGGTCATTCACTTCCTCTGTTATTGTATTTGGCACTCCTGTTCCTCAGTCCAGACAGTATTGCAGTTCCCTGCATTCCACTGCACCTCAGTTTTGTAAGCTAGTCCTTAATTTTAAGTAGGCTATTTCTTAGTTATTTGTGTTCATTCATTTTTGATTAATTAAAAGTAATAATTTTAAAAAGTCAGTTTGTAATTCAGCCCCTAGGTGGCAGTGTTTCTGGATTCACTTCCCCGTCTTTTGGGTTGCTCTAGTCTTCTTTCTCTATGGCACTCTCTATGGTTTGTCGAGGTGGGCTGCCTCGGTGCTGACTCCCAGTTGGTCTCTTCCAGCCCTGATCCCCTGTTTCCAGGAAGGCAATTTCCCCCTGCAGTATCCCAGGATATGCCAAACTGGGTAGTCCTTCCCTAGTATTCAGAAGCAAGGGGATGAAGGGGACCAGCCACAGGATGGGTCTTTGCCAAGGTGTCCAGATGCTCAGCTTTTGGCGGGACAGTCCCAAATCTTAACAATTTGTCCCACATCCCTTGGCATTTTTAAAAAGTCCTGATTTTGGGGAAGATCATGCCAAACCCAGCACTGGGTATTGCAGCACACGATTCTCTCTGCAGCTGCTGGCACTTTCAGAGCCACCCTGGCCACACAGCTGTTGCAGCCACTGCTACTGCAGCAGGGACCAAGATTCCTCACGTTATCCCTGGCAAACTCTGACCTTTCCATGAGTGATTGAAGAACTCCCTTGAATCCACGTGTTTGCGCCAATTGGGATGTCACAGCTGTTCGGTGGTCTCCACTGTTGTGGGTTTTTTAGGCCTTAGATAAGATCCTCTTTTCTTTGTAAGATGGAGTAGTTTTCCCTCTGAGCCCATAGCTCCAGGAGAGGTCTCTGCCACAGTAGGGGCTGCTTGGTCAGGAAATCCTATCCAGCAGACCCCTACCTTCTCTTAGAGTTCTGCTACCCCTTAGCTTGCCAACTAACACTCCCCGAGTGACTCTCAGGCGCTCCTTCTATCTGCTCTGGGACTAGGCTCAGAACAGGTCCATCTGTTCGGCCGCCATTTTGTCTCTCCGTATTATATTCTTGAAAGTAGCTAAGGGAGTAGATCTAAATGTTCTCATCACAAGGAAAGAATTGGTAATAATATGATGTAATGGAAATGTGAACAAGCACTCCTTGGCTGATCACTTAACAACATAAAAGTATATCAAATGAATACCCTATACACCTTCAAAATATTCAATGTTACATGTCAATTATGACTCAATAAAGCTCAGAAAAAAATAGAAATTTGAAAAATAAAATATTCACATGGAATTACATATATATAGCTAGAAAATGGCAATAAACCAATTAGGTATGATTTTCTTAGAAAATAAAATTGTTTGGTAACTTTTGTATACTCTAGCCTGGTATGTAATCCTATACAATAAAAGCCTACTATGCAAATTGACTAAACGGGAGAACAACTGGTTACTATGACACACAGTAACCACTATGAGGCTGATGCTCAATGCAGGAGCTGCCCACTGGTGGTCAGTGCCCTCCTACAGGGTGAGCTGCTCAGCAAGAAGCTGGGCTTAGAGCTGGGGAGGGCAATGGTGGGGGAAGGAAACTCTCCAACCTCCACAGCAGTGCTAAGGCGCAGAGAGCCAAGTAGTAAGGAGCTGCCAGCAAGCGGGCATTAGGAGCTAGGAGTACCAGACTGTGAGAAGGCACAGGCCAGATTAAAGGACACCCACCGCCATCCCCCAGTGCAAGAATTTGGTACACTGGGCCTCTAGTATTACAAATAATGCATGAAATGACCTATTGTATGATTTATATATATCATGACATAAAAGAAAAGTCCTTAGACTGTATATGTATGTGTTTATAAGGTCATGTTTTTATAAAAGATCTAGTTCTGGAAGTGAAGCTATTGGGATAAAAGAATAACATACATGACATTTTGAAAGAAGCTCAATTACCCTTTGAAAAAAGATGAGCCAATTGTATCTATAGTAATGCATGAGAAGGCCTTTTTATCCAATGGGAAATTACTGGTTTTACATTTTAAATACAATAATTATCATTATAAGTTAAAAAAATGATATCTCATTGTTTGTTGATTTGCATTTTCTGGTTACACAGCAAGATGCACTCAGGTATAAATATAAAATTTATTATTCATGAATATTAGCTCAACTTGGAATTTGTTTTATAGGAAAAGAATAGTTACCTACAGTTTGACACTACTATAGACGTACCTATCAGAATCTTCACTTTGTACAATAGGAAACTGGTGCTCATCACTTTGTTCACTGTTGCTTTTCTGTCTCACACCAACACTGTCAGTGTCATTATCAGTCACATCAAACATGTTTCCTGACTCTTCCCTCTTACTACTTTTCTGTTCCTTCTTTTCTTCAACCTTTGAGGAAAGTTTGATATTAAGGATGCTGTTATTACCTTACACATTAAGAAGACTGTGTTTTCATTACTCTTATCATTGGGCTTTATGATTAGCTTTGCTAATACCTTATTCATTAAGAAGACTGTGTTCTCATTAATTTTTTCATTTGACTGCTGGGTATCAATTTGTTCATTGTTGTTCTGATGTCTCAATCCATTTCTATCACTGTCATCATTAGTAACAACATACGTGTTTCCTGACACTTCTTTTTTACTTCTTGTCTGCCTATTTTCTCCTTCAACCTTTGACTAATGTTTGAAAAGAAAGATGTTGTTAGTACCTTATTCATCAAAAAATTGTGTTTTCATTAATTTCATGATATTAATAAAATTGCTATTACTTGAATCAATAAAATATTTTGAGTGTTTAATTTGATTATAACAGGTCATTGAAATTGCTCTAAATTCTGCTTTATTTCTGTTTCAGCATAGAAGCAGAATTTTCCAAGATTTCTAAGAGTGATTTCTTAATTTTGTGCTCCAATTCACATCACCCACTCTTTGATAACCTAACATTCCCCTTACTCAACCCCATTTCATGTATCTCACAGAGACAACTAAATAAATAACAAAAAATTCAAAATTCCTTCTTTTGTCTTTCCCAACTCTGACTTGCATTGCACAGATAGATTTAAAAGAAGTGACATTGTGCCTCAGTAACAAATAGGAAGCTTCTTTCTTCCTACATGAAACTATTTTTCCTATATTACCTTACACATTTTTTCCAAGATCTTTAAAGATATCAAAAAGTGTGGTATTTATAAAATATATGAGCCAAAGTTTACCACAGCATTGGAGTGGAGTGAAGCCAATGAATTGATAGTTAAGGTACAATTTGGAAAGTGAGTAATCTCCTTAATTTCACACAGCCAAGTCTTGGATTTTGGAGCCTGATGAAATCTGGTGCAATTACCCTAATGCCCCTTTGAGGTGCCACACAACCATAAGGTCCACGGGTACACACACACACACACACACACACACACACACACAAACACACAAAACACACACACAAACAGAAACACACACATACACACACAGACAAACACAAATCAGGATTAATCTCCTGAAAAAAGAGCTAAATAAAATGGAGGCAAGGTATGCACCAGATATAACTGAAAAACATGGTTACAAAGATGATAAGGAACATAGAACTTTGACAATGAAAAAGCAAGTATAAAAAAGCATAAATAAATCATCTAAAATAATCACTCAGAAATAAAGAATATATTACCTGAAATGAAGAATACACAAAAAGGAATCAACAGCAGATAAGATGAATCTCAGATTGGAATCTTTCAGTTATAAGAAAGGTAGCAGGAAACACTGAATTAGAGCAGCTATATATGTACACTAGAGTCCCAGTGCACAAAATTTGTTCATTGGAAAGGGTGTGTCCCTCAGCCCAGCCTGCACCCTCTCCAATCTGGGACCCCTTAAGGGATGCTAATTAAAATGTTTAACTGGGCAGTCAGACATCCCTCTCACAATCCAGGATTGCTGGCTCTCAACTATTAGCCTGCCTGCCAGCCTGATCACCCACTAACCATTCCTTTGTAAGCCTGCTGTATGCCTTATTGCTCCCCTGTCAGACCGATTGCCCCTAATAGCCCTCCCCTGCCAGCTAGATTGTCCTTAATTGTCCTCCCCTCAGGCCCGGTCACCCGCTAAGTGCACTCCTCTACTGGCCTGGTCTCCACCAACTGCCCTCCTCTGTTGTCTTGATCATCCCTAAATTCCCTCCATTGGTGGTCTGATTTCCCACAAGTGCCTTCCCCTGCAGGCCTGGTCCCCCTCAAATACCCGCCCCTGCTGGCCTGATTGCCCACAATTGGCCTCCCATTCTGGCCATCTTGCGTCCACTTGGGGCAAGCATCTTTGACCACATGGGGGCGGCCATGTTGTTGGAGTGATGGTCAATATTACTCTTTTATTAGATAGGATAAATGTATATATACCTCTCTCTCTCTCTCTCTCTCTCTCTCTCTCTCTCTCTCTCTTTAAGGAGAGTAGTTTTCCTTTAAGGAGAGTAGTTTAAGATAACAGAAAGCATAGATACATCCACAATATAGGAGTACCAGAAGGAGGAGAGCAAGAGCCTATTTAAAGAAATAAAATGACTGAGGCTTCCCTCACCTGGTGAAGAAAAATACACAGTAGTGCAGGAAAGGGAGTATCAAACAAGATGAACAGAAAGAGGCATACTCCAAGCTACTTCATAGTACTTCATAATAAAATGGCAAGAGTTAAAGACAAAGAGAGGATGATAGGAGAAGAAAGAAAACACAAATAGTTACCTACAAGGGAGCCCCACTAAGTCTGTTGGATGCTTTCTCAACAGACACATTTCAGGCTGGCAAGGATTAGTACAAAATAGTATTAAGAGATATAAAAGAAGGACCTACATCCAGGACTACTCAACCTAGAAAAGCTTTCATTTACTATTGAAAAAGAGATAAAGAGTTTCCTAGGTAACCTGAAGAAGTTCATCACACACAGAGACAGTATTAGAGGAATCATTAAAGGAATTTTTTTATAAAGTAATAGAAAGGCAAGGGACATAATTATAAAGAATAAAATAGCAATAAGTGAGTAGCTATCAATAACTCCTATAGTGTATATATCTAAAAAAGCTCCAATCAAAAGAAAATAGAGTAGATAGATGAATAAGAAAACAAATTCCCTACATGTGCTATCTACAAAAGCACCACCTCAGCAAAAGATACACACATACTGAAAGTAAAGGGATGGAAAAAATTCAAACAAAAACGATGCTGGCCTGGTAGCTCAATTGGATAATGTTGTCCCTATATACATATTTTCTGGTTCAAACTCTCATTAGGGCATATACAAGAAGCGAGCAATGAATGCGTAAGTAAGTAGAACAACAAATGGGTAGTTCTCTATCTGTCTCTCACCCTTTCCTTGTTCTCCATCAAAATCAATGAATAAAAATTCAACTAAAAAAAATGTTCCCCTAACCAGTATTGCTTAGTGATCAAGTGTCTATATACGAACCAAGAGGTCACTAGTCTAATACCTGGTCAGGGCACATGCCCGGGATACAGGCCCAATCCCCAAAGGGGGGCATGTGGAAGGCAGAGGAAGAATGTTTCTCTCTCATCAATGTTTATATATGTCTAACCATCTCCCTTCCTCTCTCTGAAATCAATATATTAAAATAATAAAATCAATAAAATATAATTAAATAAATTTTTCAAATGCAAACAGTGAGGGGTTGTGGGAAGAAAAGGGTCCTCTTTTGAGGTGACAGGAGAAGATTTGACTTTGGGTGGTGGGCATATAGTCTTATATACAGGTTTTGTGAATTAGTGATCCACATATGAAACCTATATGTTCATGTTGACCAATTCCACCCCAATAAAATTCAAATAACCAAATAAAATGCAAACCACAAAAACAGCTGGGAAAGCAATACTTATATCAGAAAAAATAGAAGTTAAATGTAAGGCTATAAAAAGACACAAAGGAGGCCAATACATGATGATATGGGACCAATCCAATAAGAATAAATAACCCTTATGAACATAAAGGCATCCATCAAAGGGAGCACTTCAATATATAAAGCAAATATCAATACAATCACAGTTAGGGATTTCAATGCCCCTTTGACATTAATAGATAGATATTTCAAAAGAATAAAGGTAAATGTATATATTTTAAAAGCTCCAATCAAAACTCCAATGAATTTCATTGATATGTTCAGAGCATTATTAACCTACAATTGTAGGCTATCAATTTTTCAAGTACACTAGGTAGACCACTTTTAAGGCCATAAAACAATCCAGTCAATTTTAAAAGACTGAAATCATTCCACACATCTTATGCAACCAAAATGGTGTCAATTAACAATGTAACCTTTACCAGAAGACATGTTTTAAATGAGCCTATTGGATTGTTTTAAAGGGTGTGTAACATGATCTTAATTCGATTGATTGATTATGACAGTATTCTTTTCATAGTGACTAAACTTCACCAAACATAATAACCGATTTTAAAGTATAAAATTCAGAAACATTTGGCACATGTGCAATGATCACCTCTATTTAGTTCCAAAGCCTGTCCCCAATCTAGAAAGGAACCTCTTTCTCATGAAATAGGAAGTCCCCTTTCCCCCTACCCATTCTCTGGGAAACACTTGTCTGATTTCTGTCTCTATGGACTCACTTGTTATGGAATTTGCATATAAAAGGTACCACACAATAAAGTAAATATATTTTCCCCTTAGACTCAGTGGGTGGAGTATCATTCCATGCACCTAAGGGTCATGGGTTAAATTCCCAGTCAGGGCATAAAGATAGGTTGTCTGATCAGTCCCTATCAGTGCCCTTCCTTCTTGCAGGATGCAGCCAATCAATGTTTCTTCATCACATCAATGTTTCTCTTTCTCTCTCTCTATCCCTTCCCCTTCCACTCTCTCTCTAAAATCAATAAAACATTTCATAAATTTAGGATTTAACTATACAAAAACTAATTTTGCATTATAAAAATAAAACAATGATAGGTATGCTACTGGGAAATTTTAAGAGTAAGTGTTACACAAAAATTCAATTAAGAGCAAGAAAACTAATTTCACAAGAGAGCACTTTACCTTAAAGATGACATTTTCTAATGTAGGATATGCAACAGCAATGCGACGTCTGCTGTAAAATCCACAGCACAAATGAGAGAATCTATTTCTTTAAAAAAAAAAAAAGCAACAAAATTTAAAGTGAAAGATCAGCTTTCTGTATATTAAATAAAGATTCTTAATATAATTAACACTGGACTTAGATTTTTAAAAAAGCTTTAATTTATCTATTTATGCTGCAACATCTCCCAACTATGTACTATTTAATGAAGACACACTCTGCCTAGGATTGATTTGTTTGCACCACTTACTGACTCACATAACGTTTATTCCCTGAACAGGAACACATCTGATGACCTAACCAAGGTAGGAAGATAGTTATCTCTTCTGTATCATCTATCCCTGTTTCAAAAACTAATCAATATTAGTCAAATATGGCAGGCTTGATTTTTTTACCATGTGAACCACTGACTGAGGAAATCCCAATCTTTCCTTTTACCCAAAAACCACACAGAAAGTTCCCTGAAATGGTGGAAAGTTAAAAGTCCAAATATCAAGGAACATATGTATATTTTGTTAGCTTATTAATATTATGTAATATATACATATACACACACAGATATATGTATATACTAGGGTAGTATACTTACTACATGGAATTATTTACTGTATCTTTTATCTATTGTTTTATATATATAAAAGCTTAAGTGACCAAATGATGGAACAGTCGACCAATCACTATGATGTGCACTGACCACCAGAGGACAAACACTCAACACAGGAGCTGCCCCTGGTTGTTAGTGAGCTCCCACAGCCAACCTCCCACTGCTGGCCAATGTTCCGTAGCCCTTTCCCCCATTTCCCCTGGTAGGCTGAGGGACCATACCTGTGCACAAATTTGTGCACCAGGCCTCCAAATGTATATGTATATGTTTATACAAGTCGTGTTTTCATGTACAACCTAGTTCTGGAAGTGATGATATTGGGATAAAGGAATGACAGCCCTGAATTTTAAAAACAAGTTCAATTACCATTTGAAAAAGATGTGCCAATTCCATCTACCAGTAGTGCACAAGTATGCCTTTTCCTCCCATGGGCCAATTCTGGTTTTATTTTTTAAATAAAATAATTATAATTTTAAATGAAAAATAATGGTAACTCATTGTTGATTTTTGTTTTGTAAGGACCCCAAGATTGAGGAATTGGCCTCCCCCACTGCCTGTTCCAGGATGTGACCTTTACAGTTAAAGATTAGATAGGAATGAAGTCAGTTCTTTAAGGTTGAAGATTAGGCAAGAATGAAGCCAGTACCCAGAAACTCCCTACCCTGAAATGCAAAAAGCCAGAATGCAATATTTTATGACAAAACAATAAAAGCAGGGCTAGGAAGGTTTCATCCTGTTGACCGCTGTGGAATTCTCCCCCTGGGAACTGATCTGACCACCTCGGAATGCACCTGTCAGGGAGAGACCATCCAGCCTCCTTAACCGCAGGGCTATAGGTACTTTATCTGTTTCTGGGATCGACCTGCAAAAACAGACCATCTGGTCTCCTCGGGAAATGAGTCAACTATCAACTATTATGAGCCAAATATTATCTGTTAACATAGTTCCCTGATTTACAGACCACCTGCGTGTGGTTTTAGCCTTTATAAACTCATGCCCTGAAGTTACTCGGGGCTCTCAGCCAGACAGCACTGATGCTGGCTGCTTGAGAAGCCCCTGCGCTGCGCTTGTACTAATAAAACCTCATGCTTTTTGCATCAAGTTTCGGTCTCGGCGTTTGACATGGGGTCGTCGCCCCCTCCGTCGGACTCACTGGGGGTCTTGGGACCTTACAGTTTGTCTGATTACCAAGCAAGGTTCAAACTCTCTGGTATAAATATAAAAATGTGAATGATGAATGTTAATTCAAATTGAAACTTATTTTGTAGGAAAAGAATAATTACCTACTGTTAAATACTGCCATAGGCTTACCTATGAGATTCTACTTTCTCCACAACTGGAAGTTGCTGTTTTTGAGTTGGTTTGCTGTTACTTTCCTGCCCCACACCAACACTGTGCTCCTTCTTTTCTTCAACCTTTGATGAAAGTTTGATATTAAGCATATTGTTATCACATTATTCATTAAAAAGTCTGTGTTTTCATGAGTTTTCTCCTCTGGATTTTATCACTTAAAGGCTTTGTTCTTACCTTATTCATTAAGATGACTGTGTTCTCATTAATTACATCATTTGGCTGCTGGTTACCAGTTTCTTTACTGTTACTGAAATGACTCAACCCATCACTGTCACTGTGATCAGCACCGTGATATTTGTTTCCTGTCTCTTCCTTTTCACTACTTTTCTGTTCCTCCTTTTCTTCAACCTTTGAGGAAAGTTTGATATTAAAGATGCTGTTATTACCTTATTCATTAAGAAGACTGTGTTGTCATTGCTTTTATCATTTGGCTTTATCATTTGCCTTTGCTATTACCTTATTCATTAAAAAGACCGTGTTTTCATTAACTTGATCATTGGGCTTCTGGGTATCAGTCTGTTCACTGTCCCTTTGATGTTTCAATCCATTTCTGTCATTGTTGTCACCAGCACCAGCACAGATGTTTCCTGACACTTCCTTTTCACTGCTGGTCTGCTTATTTTCTTCTTCAACCTTTGATGAATGTTTGATATTAAAGATATTGTTATTACCTTATTCCTTAAAAGATTGTGTTTTCATTAATTTTGTGATATTAATGAAATTGATCAGACTTGAATCGATACAATATTTTGAATGCTTAATTTTATCATAACAGGTCATTGACATTGTAAATCCTGCTTCACTTCTGTTTCTGTATAGAAGCAGAATTTTCCATGATTTCTTAACTTTGTGGTCCTATTCACATTGCAATCCCCTATTTTCTGCCTAACATTTCCCCTCCTCACCCCCATCCCACTTATCTATCAGAGACAATGAAATAAAAAGACAAAGATGCAAAATTCCCCACTTTTGTCTATCCTACTTGGGTCTTGCATTACACAGATAGATTTAGAAGATGTGACATTGTGCCTCAGTAACAAATAGGAAGCTTTCCTCTTTTTTCATGAGGCTATTGTTTCTCACATTGCCTTTTACATTTTTAAGATATTTGAATGCATCAAAAGTAAAGGCATTTATAAAATACATGAACTAACATACTGCAACATTGGAGCACAGTGAAGTCAATTAATTCTTAAAGTACAATTTTAGAAAGTGAGTAATGCTCCTCTAATTTCACAAAGTTAGTTTTCATCTTAGGGTCCTGATGAATTCTGCTGACCTTACCCTAAAGAGACTCTGAGAGGCCCTAAGAGGCCAACAAACCATTAGATCTACTGGTACACAATGGGTTAAAGCTGCTATTTGCATATCCTGAGACTTCTGCTGAGTGGCCTCACACCCAGAAATGAAGCTGACTTTGAATCTGTATCAACATGGTAAGCACCATTCACACCTACCTGAGGACTCACTTACCTCATGGGACTATATACCAATGGGAGCTCTCTCAGTGACTGACCCCAACAGAAAACTGGTAGGTAGAGGTGGATCTCAGAGAGACTTGTGCTTTGCTCTTAGCTGCCTCACAGGCTTGGTGCTGGTGGAAGGAGGCATTGCTGTGCAGCTTGGCCCCTCCCTGGTGCACATAGGCCTAGCAGAGGCAGTCACAAACACTGCACCACTTTGTTGCTTCACACAGTCACCCAAGGGAAGTCACAGGAAGAGACTAACATTGACTTACAACAGAGTGTGCTCACAAGACGCTCCAGAGGAGAGCTACAGTACATGAAGCAATTATTCCACAATCAGAACATCCAAATGAAGATCTCAACATACTAGTGTGTATTATTTGACATGGGGTCAGCCTTCACATAGCAGCTCATACACTGTGATCAGCCAGACTGAGCATCAATTCCATCCACAAACAGCCCAGCATCAAGAATGTACAAAAGGAGAGCTCACATAACACACACAAGTGACATTCCAGGAGCACCTAGCTATGGTGATCAGAAAGATTGTGCCAATGAGCCTGACAAGGCACTTAATACATAAGTCCATTTTACCAAGACTGAGAAGTATAATAGATCTATCCATATTCATAGAAATAAATATGAAGAGGCAGCTTAAATGTAAAGAAGAAGAATGATGCCCCAAATGAAATACACACACACACACACACACACACACACACACACACACAACAACAACAACAACAACAAACAAACAAAAAACAACAGGATAAATACTCAGAAAAAGCAGTGAATGAAATGTAGGCAAGGTATGCATCTGATACAACTGAAAAATATGGTTACAAAGATGATAAGGAACATACTGAGGACTTTGACAATGAAAATGTAAGTATAAAATAGCATAAATAAATCAACCTATCTAACAAAAGAATCATATTCAAATTAACCATCACTCCCTACACCCTCAAGCCAATCAGGAGCAAATATGTAAATAAAGCCAATCAAGATGGCTACGGCCACATAGAGCAGGAGGGAGGCTTGGGTTTCCCCAATGATGGAGGAAGCCAAGCTTTCTGCCTGCCCTTGCCGACCTAGGTCTCCACTCAAAGCTACAAAGTTTTAATGATACAAGATACATAAATCCAAACAGAAATTTTGGCAGACAGGGAGCTGGAAAGAGCAGGAGACTAGGGTTGCCCCTGGCAATGGAGGAAGCCATGTTTTCCACACACCCTGGCCAGCCCAAGCCTCCACTTAAGGCTACAAAGTTTCAATTATAGGAGATACATAAATCCCAACAGAAATGGCTGCTGTCACAGAGTAAGTAGAAGGCTTGGCTCCACTCCAGGCTACAAAGTTTCAATTGTAGAAGATAAACACCAGATACCAGATTTTCTGCTTGGGTCCCCAGGGGGCATGGCCGGTCTGCAAACCACCACAGGCCCCTCACCCAGGCCTCCCCACACCCCAAGGGAACCCCCAACCTGATTCAGGACATCCTTCAGGGCAAACCAGCCAGCCCCCACCCATGCACCAGGCCTCTCTCCTGTCTAATAAAAGAGTAATATGCAGAGTGACCATCACTCCAACACACAAGATGGTTGCCCCCATGTGCTCAAAGATCCTGCCCCCATGTGGACACAAATGGCCACCACAAGATGGCCAGCAGGGAAGGGCAGTTGGGGGCGATCAAGCCTGTAGGGGAGGGTACTTAGGGGTGACCATGCTGGCAAAGAATGGAAGTTGGGGGCGAGCAGGCCTGCAGAAAAGGGCAATTGGGAGGGACTTGGGCCTATAGGGGAGAGAAGTTGGCGGGGGGGGGGGGCAACCAGGCCTGCAGGGGAGGGAAGTTAGGGGCAAACAGGCTGGCAGGGGAGCAGTTAGGCATCAATCATGTTGGCAGAGTAATTAGGAGGTGATCAGGCTGGCAGGCAGAGGTGGTTAGGGGCAATCAGGAAGGCAGGCAGGCAAGCAGTTGGGAGCCAGCAGTCCTAGATTGTGAGAGGGTGCAGGCTGGGCTGAGGGACACCAGCCCCTGTCCCCCATTCACAAATTTCGTGCACCAGGTCTCTAGTCTAAAATAATCACTCAGAAATTAATAATATAATGTCTGAAATGAAGAATATACAAGGTTTCAACAGCAGATAAGATGAAGCTCAGATTGGAATATTTAAATGATAAGCAAGGCAACAGGAAACACTGAATTAAAGCAGATACATATTTTAGAGTTCCAGTGCACAAAATTTTGCACTGGAGAGGATGTGTCCCTCAGCACAGCCTGCACTCTCCAATCTAGGACCCCTTGAGAGATGTCCGACTGCCCATTTAAACATTTAAACGGGCAGTCACACATCCCTCTCACAATCTAGGACTGCTAACTCCCAACTGCTCGCCTGCTTGATTGCCCCTGACCATTCTCCTGTCAGCCTGATCTATGTCTAACTGTTCCCCTGCCAACCCAATTGCTTCTACCCAAAACTGCCCTCCCTTGCTAGCCTGATCACCCTTACTGCCCTACAATGTCAGCTTGGTTGCCCTAACCGTCCTCCCCTACAGGCCTAGTCTCCCAAACTACCCTTCCCTGCAGACCTGGTCCCCCTCAACTACTCTCCTATGCAGGCCTATTCCCCCCTTCCCACCGCAACTGCTCACCCCTTCAGGCCTGGTCTCCCCCAACTACCCTCCCCTGCTGGCCTGGTCCCCCATAACTGCCCTCCTCTGCCGGCCTGATCACCCCTAACTGCTGGCCTGATCACCCATAACTGCCCTACCATATAGACCACCTTGTGGCAGGCATCTTGTTTCCACACAGGGGCAGCCATTTTGACCACATTGGGGGGTCCAACTTGTGTGTTGGATTGATGGTCAATATTACTCTTTTATTAGATAGTATATATATTTTTTCTCTAAATATATATGTTCCTCCTTTAACAAGAGTAGTATAAGGAATTTTGGGGTTAAAAGAAAGCATAGCTACATCCACATTATAGGGGTACCAAAAGGAGAAGAGTGAGAGCAAAAATTAAGAACCTACTTACAGAAATAAAATGACTGAGGCTTCTCTGACGTGGTAAAGAAAAATACACAGAGGTGCAGGAAAGGGAGTAACAAACAAGATGAACAAAAAGAGGCATATACCAAGCTACTTCATAATTAAAATGGCAAAGGTTAAAGACAAAGACAGGCTCTTAGAAGCAAAAAGAAAACACAAATAGTTACCTACAAGGGAGCCCCAATAAGTCTGTTAGATGTTTTCTCAACAGACACAATTCAGGCTGGCAAGGACTGGTACAAAATATTCAAAGTGATAAAAAAAAAAAAGGACCTACATCCAAGACTACTCTACCTAGCAAAGCAGCCTTTTAATATTGAAAAAGAGATAAAGAGCTGAAATTGGTTTGGTTCAGTGGATAGAGCGTCTGCCTGCGGACTCAAGGGTCCCAGGTTCGATTCCAGTCAAGGCTGATCGATGATCGATGATTCTCTCTCATCTCATTTTTCTAACTCTATCCCTCTCCCTTCCTCTCTGTGAAAAATCAATTAAATATATATATTTTTTTAAATTAAAAAAAAAAGAGAGATAGAGCTTCCAAATTAACCAGAAGGAATTCATCACACAAAAAAGACAGTGTTAGAGGAATCATTAAAGGGATTTCTAAATAAAGTAAAAGAAAAAAGACAGGGGGTGTAGTTATAAAAAGTAAAATAGCAATAAGTGAGTAGCTATCAATAATTCCTGTAATGTATATATCTAAAAGGCTCCAATTAAAAGATAGATAGATGGATAAGTAAACAAGTTCTCTATATGTGCTGTCTACAAAAGAACCACCTCAGCAAAAGATACACACACACTGAAAGTAAAAGGATAGAAAAAGATATTTCCTAAAAATACAAACAAAAAAGACCCTGGCCAGGTGGCTCAATTAGTTAGTTTTGTTTCTACAGAACAAGTTTTCTGGTTCAAACTCTCATTAGGGCATATACAAAAAGCAAGCAATGAATGCATTAATAAGTAGAACAACAAATTGATAGTACTCTCTCTTTCTATCTCTCTCTCTCCCTTTGCTTGTTCTCTCTCAAAATCAATCATTGAAAATTCAATTGAAAACAATGTTTACCTAACCAGTGTTGCTCATTGGTCAAGTGTCTATTTAGGAACCAAGAGGTCACTAGTCCGATACTTAGTCAGAGCACATGCTCGGGATACAAGTCCAATCTCGAGAAGGGGGTATGGGGAAGGCAGAGGATAAATATTTCTTATTAAGCAATGCTTACATCTGTATAACACTCTCTCTTCATCTCTCTGAAATCAGTACAATATATTTTAAAAATAAAATCAATAAAACATATTTAAATAAATTTTTCAAATGCAAACAGAGAGGGGTTGTAAGAAAAGGGTCCTATTTTGAGGTGATAGGAGATTTGACTTCGGATGGTGGGCACATGGTCGTATATACAAGTTTTGTGAATTAGTGATCCACACATGAAACCTATATGTTTATGTTGACCAATTCCACCCCAATAAAATTCAAATAAATAAATAAAATGTAAACCACAAAAACAGCTGGGAAAGCAATACTTATGTCAGAAAAAATAGAAGTTAAATCTAAGGCTATAAAATGAGGCTAATACTTAATGATATGGGATCAATCCAACAAGAATAAATAACCCTTAAGAACATAAAGGCACCCACCAAAAGGAGCACTTTAATATACAAAGCAAATATCAATAAAATCAGAGTTATGAAGTTTAATATCCCTTTGACATTAATAGATATTTCAAAAAATGGAAAAGGTAAATATATATATCTTAAAAGCTCCAATCAAAACTCCAGTGAATTTCATTGATATGTTCAGAACATTATTAACCTAAAACTCTAGGGTATAAATTTTTTTTCAAGTACACTTGAAACAGATTCCTACCTAGACTATGTGTAAGGCCATAAAACAAGCCTCAGATACAATAGCTAGGATTTGGAAACAGCCTAGGTGCCCGTCAGCAGATGAATGGATCAGAAAACTGTGGTACATCTACACAATGGAATACTATGCTGCCATAAAAAGGAAGGAATTCTCATCATTTGCAGTAACCTGGATGGAATTGAAGAGCATCATGCTGAGTGAAATAAGCCAGTCAATGAAAGAGAAACACTACATGACCTCACTCATTTATGGATATTAAAGAACATTATAAACGAATGAACAGAAAGATAGATATAGTGACAGTAAAACAACAAGCAGACTGTCAAATGACAGCGGGGACTGGGGTGGGGGGAGGGTAGGGAGATCTGGGGGAGATAAGAGATCAGCTGAAGGACTGGTATGCTTGCATATAAGAACAACCAATGGACACAAAACTCTGGGGAGGGAGGGCATCTCTGGGACGGGGGGTGGGCAATGGTAAACTATGTACACAGATAATACATTAATAAATTAAAAAAAAACAAGCCTCCGTAAATTTTAAAAGATAGAAATCATTCCTCACATCTTATCCAACCAAAATGGTGTCAAAGTAAAAATCAATTCCACACAAATACGTGGAGGGTAAATAACCTGTTACTAAACAGTATTAAGGAAATTGAGGAAGAAATCAAAAGATACCTGGAGACAAATGAAATAATAACATGACAACCCAAAATCTATGGGACAAAGTGAAATCAGTCCTAAGAGGGAAATTCACAGCAATACAGACCTACCTCAAGAAATAAGAAAAAATCTCAAATTAACAATGTAACCTTTACCAGAAGACATGTTTTAAATGAGCCTATTGGATTATTTTATAAGGTGTAACAGGATCTTAATTTGATTGATTGATTGATGATTGATTGATTGTGACAGTATTCTTTTCATAGTGACTAAACTTCACCAAACATTAAATAAACCATTTTAAAGTATAAAATTCAGAAACATTCGGTACATGTACCATGTTGTGCAATGATCACCTCTATTTAGTTCCAAAGCCTGTCACCAATCCAGAAGGGAACCTCATTCCCATGAAATAGGAAATCCCCATTCCCCCTACCCAGTCTCCGGGAAACACTTGTCTTATTTCTGCCTCTATTAACTCACTTATTGTGGAAATTACATATAAAAGGAATCACGCAATAAAGTAAATATATTCTCCCTTTTGGACTGTGGGGATCAGTGGATGGACCATCATCCAATGCACTAAAGGGTTGAATTCCCGGTCAGGGCATATACACAGGATGTCAGATCAATCCCTGTTGGGAACATGCTCTTTGCAGGTGGCAGCCAATCAATGTTTTTCTCTCACATTAATGTTTCTCTTTCTCTCTCTCTCTATCCCTTCCCCTTTTGCTCTCTCTAAATTCAATAGAAAGGAAAACATTTCACAAATTGAGGATTTAACTATAAAAAATAATTTTGTATTAAAAACCTAAAACAATGATAGGTGTGCCACTAGGAAATTTTAAGAGTAAGTGTTACACAATATTCAATTAACAGCAAGAAAATTAATTTCACAAGAGAGCACTTTACCTTGAAGAGCTCGCTATCTGATGTAGGACATGAAACTGCAATGCCAATGCGACGTTTGCTGTAAAATCCACAGCACCAATGAAGGAATCCACTTCTTTTAAAAAAGCATCAAAATTTAAAGTGAAACATTAGTTTTCTGTATATCAAATAAAGATTCTTAATATAATTAACACTGGAATTTTGTTTAAAGAAAGCTTTAAGTTATCTATTTCTGCTGCAACCTTTCCCAACTCTACTATTTAATGAGGACACACACTGCCTAGGATTCATTTGTTTGTACCACTTATTGGCTGACATAACTATTTTTTAAAATATATTTTATTGATTTTTACAGATTGGAAGAGAGAGGGATAGAGAGTTAGAAACATCGATGAGAGAGAATCATTGATCAGCTGCCTCTTGCACACCCCTACTGGGGATGTGCCCACAACCAAGGTACATGCCCTTGACTGGAATCGAACCTGGTACCCTTCAGTCCGCAAGCCGACGCTCTATCCACTGAGCCAAACCGGTTTAGGCTGACATAACTTTTATTCCCTAAACTGGAATTCATCTGATGACTTATCAGGTGTACCAGTTTTTTCAATAGATGGAGTTGCACATATGTTGATATATATGTGATTTGATATGTATGCTATTTTGTTGTATTGACAGCAAGCTTCAAAACTTCATTATGTCATATTTTCTGAAGGTGTTAACATTATAAATATTTTTTATGCTAAAAAATGTCGAATTTCGTGCCATAAAAAGAGCATTTGCAGGAAGTTTTAATTCATTACTTTATTTTGAAGAAAAGTGCTGCTAAAAGTTATCATATACTTCAGGAAGCTTATGGTGAACATGCTCCACCTCAAGATACTGTGAACACTGGTTTAAATGCTTCAAAAGTGATGATTTCAATGTGAAAGACAATGTTCAGGTCAACCTAAATAGTTTGAAGACCAACAATTACAAGCATTATTGGGGGGTGAAGATTCAAATCAAACTAAAAAACAACTTGCAGAAAGATTAAATGTTGTTCAGCAAACAATTTCCGGTCATTTACAAGCAATGGGAAAGATTTTAAAGGAAAAATTATGGGTGCCACATCAATTAAAAAAGACAGATGGAAAACCTAAAAGTCATCAGTAAAATGTTGCTTCAACAGCACGAAAGAAAGGTTTTTTTGCATTGAATTGTGACTGGCGATGAAAAGTGGATTTATTTTGAGAATCCCAAATGCACAAAATCATGGGTAAAGAAGACAATGCTCCGCGTTTGGTGGGATCAGAAAAGTGTGGTGTATTATGAGCTTCTAAAACCAGGTGAAACTGTTAATACTGATTGCTACCAATAACAAATAATCAATTTAAACCACGCTTTGATCGTAAAACAACCAGAATTTGCCAGAAGACACTGCAAAATAATTTTGCTTCATGATAATGAACCATCACACACTTCAAAACCAATTAAAGACACATTAAGAGATCTTGCCTGGAGAATATTAACCCACCCGCCATATTCACCAGACCTTGCTCCTTCAGATTACCACTTGTTCTGATAGATGGCACAACGTACTTTTCTGAGCAGCACTTCAAAATGTACAAAGTAGTGGAAAATTGGGTCTCTGAATGGTTTGCCTCAAAACAAGAAATGTCTATTGGTACAATATCCACAAATTACCTAAAGATGGGGGAAATAGCCGAACTGGTTTGGCTCAGTGGTAGAGCATCGGTCTGCGGATTGAAAGGTCCCGGGTTCGATTCCTGTCAAGGTGATGTACATTGGTTGTGGGCACATCCCTAGTGGGGGGTGTGCAGGAGGCGACTGGTCCATGTTTCTCTCATCGACGTTTCTGACTCTCTATCTCTCTCCCTTCCTCTCTGTTAAAATATCAATAAAATATATTTTAAAAAAAGAGATGGGGGAAATGTATAGCTAGTGATGGACATTACTTTGAATAAAGCACTTTTGAAGTTTCTCTTGAAATTATCATGTTTTCTTTAATCACAAAATCTGCATTATTAACCAGTACACCTGGTAAACCAAGGTAGGAAGATTCTTTGTCCCTTCTGTATCATCTGTCCCTGGTTCAAAGACTAATCAATATCAGTCTTGATTTTTTTAGTATGTGAACCACTTACTGAGGAGATACCAATCTTTCCTTTTACCCTAAAACCACACAGTAAATTCCCTGAAATGATGGAAAGTTAAATGTCCAAATGTCAAGGAACAAATGCATATGTTGTTAGCTTATATAATGTTATGTAATACTAGAGGCGAGGTGCATGAAATTCCTGCAGGGGGAATGGGGGAGTGTCCCTCAGCCCAGCCTGCACCCTGTCCAATCTGGGACCCCTCGAGAGATGTCCAACTCCAGTGGGATTAGGCCTAATCAGGCAGTGAAGTGGAACATTCCTCTCACAATCTAGGACTGCTGGCTCCCAACTGCTCACCTGCCTGCCCTTCATGATTGCCCCTAACGGCTTCTGCCTGCCAGCCTGATCACCCCCTAAGGACTCCCATGCCAGCCTGATTGATATCTAACTGCTCCCCTGCCAGCCTATTTGCCCCCAACTTTCCTCCTCTGCCAGCCTGGTCACCCCTAACTGCACTCCCCTGCAGGGTTGATTGCCTCTAACTGCCCTCCCTTGCAGGCCTGATGCCTTCCAACTGCCTGATCGCCTACAACTGTTCTCCCTTGCAGGCCATCTTGTAGTGGCCATCTTGTGCCCACATGGGGGCAGGATGTTTAACCACATGGGGGTAGCCATCTTGTGTGTTGGAGTGATGGTCAATCTGCATAATATTCTTTTATTAGATAGGATAGGGTCCTAGTGCATGGGTGGGGGCCGGCTGGTTTGCCCTTAAGGGTGTCCTGGATCAGGGTGGGGGTTCCCTTGGGGTGTGGGGCGACCTGGGCGAGGGGCCAGTGGTGATTTGTAGGCTGGCCAAACCCCCAGGCAACCCAAGTGGAGGCCCTGGTATCTGGAATTTATTTACCTTCTACAATTGAAGCTTTATGGCCTGGAGTGTAGGCCTGGGCCTGCCAGGGTGTGGGGAAAGCTATGCTTCTTCCATTTCCACGGGCAACCCTAGCATCCCACTCTTTCCAGCTCCATGGTGGCCGCCATTTCTGTTTGGATTTGTTTATCTTCTATAATTGAATCTTTGTAGCATTGAATGGAGGCCTAGGCCGGCCAGGGTAGGAGGAAAGCTTGGTTTCCTCCGTTGCCTGAGAAACCCAAGTCTCCCTCCTGCTCTCTGTGGCTGAAGCCATCTTGGTTCAGTTTATTTGCATACTCCCTCTTATTGGTTGGTGGGTGTAGCAGAGTGGTGGTTAATTTACATATTACTCTTTTATTAGGTGGGATTATATATATATATATAAACATGTACACGGATACATGTATATATATACTAGTATACTTCATGTAATTATATACTGTGTATTTTATCTATATATATAAAGCCTAAGTGACCAAATGATGGAACAAATGGTCGGCCAATCACTATGATGTGCACTGACCATCAGAGGACAAATGCTCAACAGAGGGGCTGCCCCTGGTTGTTAATGAGCTCCCACAGCCAACCTCTCACTGCTAGCCAATGGCCCCCTGCCCTTTCCCCCTTTCACGTGGTAGACCAAACATCCTGCATCAGTGCCCCAGGCCAGCCAACCTCCGGTGGACCCTCCCCTGGCCGGCTAACATCCCTTGGGTCCAACCACTACCACCCAGCTGGCCAGCCACCCTTTCTTTGCCACTCCCCCTGGCCATAATCTTCAATGGAATATCTCTCATAGTCCCTTTCTCAGGCCAACCTCCAAGGCCCCTATAGGCCTGATTGCCAGCCAGGCCTAAGGAATCCACCTGTGTACAAATATGTGCACCGGGCCTCCAACTATGTGTATGTTTATACAAGTCATGTTTTCACGTACAACCTAGTTCTGGAAGTGAAGACATTGGGATAAAGGAGTGGCACCCATGAATTTTTAAAACAAGTTCAATTACCCTTTGAAAAAGATGTGCCAATTCCATCTACCAATAGTGCACAAGTATGCCTTTTCCTCCCATGGGCCAATTTTGGTTTTTATTTTTTAAATAAAATAATTATCCTTTTAAACGCAAAATAATGGTAACTCATTATTTGTTGATTTGTGTTTTTCTGATTACCAAGCAAGGTTCAAACTCTCTGGAATAAATATAAAATTGTGAATGATAAATGTTAACTCAAATTGAAACAAATATAGGAAAAGAATAATTACCTACTGTTAAATACTGCCATAGGCTTACCTATGAGACTCTACTTTCTCCACAATTGGAAGTTGCTGTTTTTGAGTTGGTTTGCTGTTGCTTTCCTGCCCCACACCAACACTGTGCTCCTTCTTTTCTTCAACCTTTGATGAAAGTTTGATATTAAGCATATTATTATTACATTATTCATTAAAAAGTCTGTGTTTTCATAAGTTTTATCCTCTGGCTTTGTCACTTAAAGGCTTTGTTCTTACCTTATTCATTAAGATGACTGTGTTCTCATTAATTACATCATTTGGCTGCTGGTTACCAGTTTCTTTACTGTTACTGAATTGACTCAACCCATCACTGTCACTATGATCAGCACCGTGATATTTGTTTCCTGTCTCTTCCTTTTCACTACTTTTCTGTTCCTCCTTTTCTTCAACCTTTGAGGAAAGTTTGATATTAAAGATGCTGTTATTACCTTATTCATTAAGAAGACTGTGTTGTCATTGCTTTTATCATTTGGCTTTATCATTTGCCTTTGCTATTACCTTATTCATTAAAAAGACCGTGTTTTCATTAACTTGATCATTGGGCTTCTGGGTATCAGTCTGTTCACTGTCCCTTTGATGTTTCAATCCATTTCTGTCATTGTTGTCACCAGCACCAGCACAGATGTTTCCTGACACTTCCTTTTCACTGCTGGTCTGCTTATTTTCTTCTTCAACCTTTGATGAATGTTTGATATTAAAGATATTGTTATTACCTTATTCCTTAAAAGATTGTGTTTTCATTAATTTTGTGATATTAATGAAATTGATCAGACTTGAATCGATACAATATTTTGAATGCTTAATTTTATCATAACAGGTCATTGACATTGTAAATCCTGCTTCACTTCTGTTTCTGTATAGAAGCAGAATTTTCCATGATTTCTTAACTTTGTGGTCCTATTCACATTACAATCCCCTATTTTCTGCCTAACATTTCCCCTCCTCACCCCCATCCCACTTATCTATCAGAGACAATGAAATAAAAAGACAAAGATGCAAAATTCCCCACTTTTGTCTATCCTACTTGGGTCTTGCATTACACAGATAGATTTAGAAGATGTGACATTGTGCCTCAGTAACAAATAGGAAGTTTTCCTCTCTTTTCATGAGGCTATTGTTTCCCACATTGCCTTTTACATTTTTTAGGATATTTAAATTTATCAAAAGTGGTGGCATTTATAAAAGACATGAACTAACATACTACAACTTTGGAGGAGAGTGAAGACAATAAGTTGATAGGTAAGATACAATTTTGGAATGTTCTCCTAGTTTCAGACCAAATCATGATATTTGAGGCTGAATGAATTCTGCTGACCTTACCTTAAAGAGTCTCTGAGGAGCCAACAAACCATTATGTCCAAGGGTACCCAGTGAGTGATAGCTGCTATTTGCATAGCCTGAGACTTCTGCTGAGTGGCCTCACACCCAGAAATGAAGCTGACTTTGAATCTGTATCAACATGGTAAGCACCATTCACACCTACCTGAGGACTCACTTACCTCATGGGACTACATACCAATGGGAGCTCTCTCAGTGACTGACCCCAACAGAAAACTGGTAGGTAGAGGTGGATCTCAGAGAGACTTGTGCTTTGTTCTTAGCTGCCTCACAGGCTTGGTGCTGGTGGGAGGAGGCATTGCTGTGCAGCTTGGCCCCTCCCTGGTGCACGTAGGCCTTGCAGAGGCAGTCACAAACACTGCACCACTTTGTTGCTCCACACAGGTCACCCAAGGGAAGTCTCAGGAAGAGACTGACATTGACTTACAACAGAGTTTGCTCACAAGAGGCTCCAGAGGAGAGCTACAGTACATGAAGCAATTACTCCACAATCAGAACACCCAAGTGAAGATCTCAGCAGGCATGACAGCATACTGGTGTGTATTACTTGACATGGCATCACCCTTCACATAGCAGCTTGTACACTTTGGTCAGCCAGCCTGAACATCAGACCCATCCAAAAAAATAGGCCAGCATCAATGTTATCCAAAAGGAGAGCTCACATAACATACACAAGTGATATTCCTGGATATTCCTGGAGCAACTAGTTCTGGTGATCAGAAAGATTGTGCCAATGAGCCTAAAACGACACCTAATACATAAGTCTATTTTATGATGACTGGGAGCAAAGTAGATCTACCCATATTTGTAGAAACAAATATAGAGAGACAGCTTAAATGGGGAGAAGAAGGAAGATGCCCCAAATGAAACACTCACACACACACACACACACACACACACACACACACACACACACACAAAACACAACAGGACATATTTCCAGGAAAAAAAGCCTAAATTAAGTGGAGGCAAAGAATGCACCAGATACAACTGAAGAACATGGTTACAGAGATGCTAAAGGAACAATGTGAGAACTTCGACAATGAGAAAGCATGTATCAAAAATGATGAATGAGCCCTCGCCAGCTTGGGTCAGTGGATAGAGCTCCAGCCTGTATATTAAAGAGCTTCAGGTTCAATTCTGTCCAAGGACAAATGCCTGGCTTGTGGCTCAATCTCCAGTGGAGAGGGTGCAGGAGGCAGCTGATCAATGATTCTTTCTCATCATTGATGTTTCTATATCTCTCTCTCCATCTTCCTCTCTGAAATCAATGAAGAAAATATTTCAAAAAGGAAAAATGAATCATAAAATATCTACTCAGAATTAAAGAATATAGTACCTGAAACGAAGAATACACAGGAATGAATCAACAGCAGATAAGATTAAATACAGATTAGAATCTTTCACTTATAAGAAAAGGTAGCAGGACACACAGAATTAGAGCAGATTATATATATATATATATATATATATATATATATATATATATCTATATATATTTCTCTATACATGTATAGATATACTTTATCTAATTAACGCAGTTTAAGGGACTTCTGAGATAAGAGAAAACATAGCTACATCCACATTATAAGGGTACCAGAAGGAGAAGAGTGAGAGCAAAAATTAAGAACCTATTTTAAAAAATAAGACTGAGGCTTCCCTGATGTGGTGAAGAAAAATGCACAGAAGTGCAGGAAAGGGAGTAACAAACAAGATGAACAGAAAGAGGCATCCACCAAGCTACTTCATAATTAAAATGACAAAGGTTAAAGACAAAGAGAGGATCTTAGAAGAAGAAAGAAAAAGTACATAGTTACCTACAACAGAGCCCCAATAAGACTGTTAGATGTTTTCTCAACAGACACATTTCAGGCTGGCAAGGACTGGTATAAAATATTCAGTGATAAAAAAAAAAAGGACCTACATCCATGACTATTCTACCAAGCAAAGCTGTCATTTAACATTGAAAAAGTGATAAAGCACTCCCTAGGTAACCTAAAGAATTTCATCACACAAAAAAGACACTATTAGAGGAATCATTAAATGGATTTCTATATAAAGTAATAGAAAAAAGACAAGTGACATAATTATAAAGAATAAAATAGCAGTAAATGTGTATCTATCAATTAGCCCTATATATGTATATAACTAAAAAGCTCCAATCAAAAGGCATAGAGTAGATGGATAAGAAAACAAATTCCCTACATGTGCTGTCTACAAAAGAACCACCTCAGCAAAAGATACACACATACTGAAAATAAAGGATGGAAAAAGATATTTCCTAAAAATACAAACAAAATAGGCCCTGGCCTGGTGGCTCAATTGGATAGTGTTGTTTCTACAGAGCAAGTTTTCTGGATCAAACTCTCATTAGGGCTTATACAAGAAGTAAGTAATGAATTTATAAGTAAGTGGAACAACAAATCAATGGTTTTCTATCTTTGTATGTCTCTCTCTCTCTCTCTCTCTCTCTCTCTCTGTCTCTCTCCCTTTCCTTGCTCTCTCTCAAAATCAATCAATGAAAATTCAACAACAAAAAAAATGTTCACCTCACTAGTGTTGTTCAGGCATTAAGTGTCTACATAGGAAATAAGAGGTCACCAGTCTGAAACCTGGTCAGGGTACATGCCCAGGATACAGGCCCAATCCCCAAAAGGGGCATGCAGAAGGCAGGGGATGGATACTTCTCACTCATCAGTGTTTATATCTTTATATCTCTCTCTCTCTCTCTGAAATCAATAACAATATATGTAAAAAATAAAAGCAATAAAATATATTTTTAATTTTTTTCAAATGCAGACAATGGAAGATTGTGGAGAGAAAATGGTCCTAATATGAGGTGACAGGAGAAGATTTGACTACGGGTGGTGGGCACATGGTCCTATATTCAGGTTTTGTAAGTTAGTAACCCACACATGAAACCTATATGTTCATGATGACCAATGCCACCCCAATAAAATTCAAATAAATAACCAAATAAATAAATAAAATGCAAATCACACAAAAAAAAAACAGCCTGGAAAGCAATACTTATGTCAGAAAAAAAAAGAAGTTAAATCTAAGACAACAAAAAGAGACAAAGAAGGCCAATACATAATGATATGGGATCAATGCAGCAAGAAGAAATAACCCCTATGAATATATATGCAACACCAGAGGAGCACTTCAATATATAAAGCAAATATCAATATAATCACAGTTAGGGAGTTCAATACCCATTGACATTAATAGGTAGGTCTTTCAAAAAAGATAAGGTAGGAAAATTGTTATGGACTGAAAAATCCCCACGGCCATTGTGCCCCAGAGAAGGGGTAGGACCAGGGGGAGCCGTGTGCCCTAGGGGAGCGGTGGGATCTAGGGGAGCCATGTGACCTGGTGTGGGATCCCTTAACACGACCACCGTGGTTCAGGGCCCACACTCAGGGTCCGGTTTCTGGAGAAGGCCGTTCACTAAAAATGAAGAGACTGGAAAAGAGTTAATTTGGGAAAATGGGGGCCAGGCGGGGAGTCAACCTCTAGTGGGAAGACTCACCACCAATCTGGCCTTTTGCCATTCTTTTTATTGAGATTCTGAGACAAAGACATCGCTTAGGCGGAAAAGTTCCAGCAACAGAAAATTAATAAGAATTTACATACGATTAACAAATTAAAGTTGCCTCAAGCTCTACTATCTCAACTAGACAATGAGTTAATTGCTCTGACCTTTCAGAGCCATTGAGGTTGGCCATCTCTTTTTGCATATTAACAATAGTGACAATGCTTGGTTTAGGTTAGACAGTTCTTTTTACATTTTATCACTAGTGAGTCAACCTAGAGTCAATGAGTTAATAGCTCTGACCATTCAGAGCCATCAAGGTTGGCCAGTTCCCTTTACATTTTATTACCAGTGATAATGTTAGGTTTCGGTTCCCGGCTCAGTGGGACCTGGGGGAGCCGTGTGATGGTGGGGTGGGACCCAGTGGAGCCCCTATGTTCAGAGCAGCACAATTTACAATAGCTAGGATCTGGACACAGGCTAGGTGCCCATCAGCAGATGATTGGAGCAGAAAACTATAGTACATTGACACAATGGAATACTATGCGGCCATAAAAAAGAAGGAAATCTCATCATTAGCAGCAACCTGGATGGAATTGGAGAACATCATGCTGAATGAAATAAGCCAGGCAATGAAAGAGAAACACCACATGTCCTCACTCATTTGGGGATAATAAAGAATATTATAAACTAATGAACAGAAAAATAGATATAGTGACAATAAAGCAACAAGCAGACTGTCAAATGACAGTGGAGAGGGGAGGGTGATCTAGGGGAGATAAGAGATCAACCGAAGGACTGGTATGCATGCAAATAAAAAAAATGGTGGGGGAAAATAAATAAATAAATAAATAAAATAAAAAAATTCCACAAGGCCAGCACGGCCACTGTGCACCATAAATTCCACAAGGCCAGCTCGGCAGCCTCTGCACAGCTCGTTAAAACAAGCTCATTACAAGCAGGAGGTGCTGACCACTGTCTGATACAAGAGGGGTAAGGCCAGGTGGCGGGAGGAGGAAGGGAGAACTGACGTGTTAAATGTAAAAAATTAATTAGGAATTGCTGATGGCTAAAGGCAGATATTCGCTTCTGTACACGTAGCTTGCTTGCTTGCTAAGGATGAGAAGCCTATATAAGCAAAAGGTTTCTAGAGCTTGGTGCTGTAGTCCGGTCCCGTCTTCCCTGCACGAGCCGGCTGCAGACCCTGCCCAGAAAATAAATGTGCTTTTCTAAAAACTTTTGATCTGTGTCCGAGTGAGGTGTCTCTCCTGGGTTATAATAAATGTATACAGTATAACTTAAAAACCAACCAAAACTCCAGTAAGTTTCATTGATATGTTCAGAGCATTATTAACCTAAAACTGTAGGCTATAAATTTTTTTCAAGTGCACATGGAACAGTTTCCTATGTAGGCCACATGTAAGGCCATAAAACAAGCCTCAGTAAATTTAAAAAGGTAGAAATCATTCCTCACCTCTTCTCCAACCTCAATGTTAGAAATCAATTATACATGAACACATTAGGGCAAATTACCTATTACTAAACAGTGGATGTATTAACAATTAGATCAGGGAAGAAATCAAAAGATACCTTGAGACAAATGAAATGAAAACATGATAATTCAAAATCTATGGGACAACATGAAAGCTGTCTTAAGAGGAAAATTTACAGCAATACAGGCCTACCTCAAGAAATAAGAAAAATCTCAAATTAACAATGTAACATTTACCAGAAGACATGTTTTAAATGAGCCTATTGGATTGTTTTATGAGGTATAACAGGATCTTAATTTGATTGATTATGATGTAAGGTCCCTAGACCCCCGGTGAGTCCAATGGAGGGGGCGACGACCCCATGTCAAACGCCGAGACCGAAACTTGATGCAAAAAGCATGAGGTTTTATTAGTACAAGCGCAGTGCAGGGGCTTCTCAAGCAGCCAGCATCAGTGCTGGCTGGCTGAGAGCGCCGAGTAATTACAGGACCTGAGTTTATAAAGGCTAAAACCACACGTAGGTCGTCTGTAAATCAGGGAACTATGTTAACAGATAATATTTGGCTCATAATAGTTGACAGTTGACTCATTTCCCGAGGAGGCCGGATGGTCTGTTTTTGCAGGTCGATTCCAGAAACAGATAAAATACCTATAGCCCTGCGGTTAAGGAGGCTGGATGGTCTCTTCCTGACAGGTGCATTCCGAGGTGGTCAGCTCAGTTCCCAGGGGGAGAATTCCACAGCGGTCAATCTCCCTCAGGACCTAGCCCTGCTTTAATATTTGTCATAAAATATTGCATTCTGGCTTTTTGCATTTCAGGGTAGGGAGTTTCTGGGGACTGGCTTCATTCTTGCCTAATCTTCAGCCATAAAGAACTGACCTCATTCCTGTCTAATCTTTAACCTTAAAGGTCACATCCTGGAACAGGCAGTGGGGGAGGCCAATTCCTCAATCTTGGGGTCCTTACAATGACAGTATTCTTTTCATAGTGACTAAACTTCACCATACATAAAATAAACAATTTTAAAGTAGAAAATTCAGAAACATTTGGCACATGTACCATGTTGTGCAACGATCACCTCTATTTAGTTCCAAAGCCTGTCACCAATCCAGAAGGGAGCCTCATTCCCATGAAATAGGAACTCCCCATTCCTCCTACCCAGTCTCTGGGAAACACTTGTCTGATTTCTGTCTCTATGGTCTCACTTATTGTGGAATTTGCATATAAAAGGAATCACGCAATAAAGTAAATATATTTCCCCATTGGACTGTGGGGATCAGTGGATGGACCATCATCCAATGCACTAAAGGGTTGAATTCCCAGTCAGGGCATATACACAGAATTTCAGATCAATCCCTGTCAGAAACAGGCTCTTCGCAGGTGGAAGCCAATCAATGTTTTTCTCTTAAATGAATCTCTCTCTCTCTCTCTCTCTCTCTCTCTCTCTCTCTATATATATATATATATATATATATTTATATTTATATATATTTCCCTCCCTCCTACCCCTTTCACTCTCTCTAAAATCAATAAAACAAAAATAAAACATTTCCCAGCTTGAGGATTTAACTATAAAAGGACCAATTTTGCATTACAAACATAAAACAATGATAAGTATGCCACTAGGAAAATTTAAGAGTAAGTGTTACACAAAATTCAATTGAGAGCAACAAAACTAATTTCACAAGAGAGCACTTTACCTTGGAGATTACACCGTCTACTGTAGAACATGAAAATCCCGTGCCAATGACATGTTTGGTGTAAAGCCCACAGCTCGAATCAAGGCTTCCATTTCTTTAATAAGAGAAGCAAAATGTTAAGTCAAAGATAAGCTTTCTGTATTTCAAATAAAGATTGTTGATATAATTCACACTGGGCCTATGTTTTAAAAAAAGCTTTTAGTTTTCTATTTCTGCTGCCACCTCTCCCAATCTATGAACTATTTAATGAAGACACACTCTGTCTATAATTAATTTGTTTCCACCACTTACTGGCTGTCATAACTTTTATTCCCTGAAAGGGAACACATCTGATGACCTAAATCAAAATAGGAAGATACATCGTCCCTTCCTCATCATCTGTCCCTGGTTCAAAGACTAATGGATGTTTGTCCAATATGGCAGTCGTGCTTCTTTTTTAGCCTGGAAACCACTTATTGAAGAGATCCCTCTCCTTCCTTTTCCCTCAAACCACACAGGAAGTTCCCTGAAATGATGGAAAGTTTTATGCCCAAATGTCAAAGAACAAATGTATATGTTGTTAGCCTCTGTAATATTATACACATGTATATAATACACATGCAAAGACCTACTGTATGTTTGAAATATATAATAACATAAAATAAATGTCCTTAGGCTGCATATGTGTATGTTTATACAAGTCATGTTTTCATGTAGGATCTAGTTGTGGAAGTGAAGCTATTGCGGAAAAGGAATGACATACTTGAATTTTTGAAACAAGCTCAATTACCCTTCAGAAAAGATGTGCTAATTTCATCTACCAATAGTGCAGGAGAATGCCTTTTTCCTCTCATGGGCCAATTCTGGTTTTTATTTTTTAAAAACAGTAATTATCACTAAAAGTCCAAAAAAAATGGTATCATTCTTACCTATCAGAATTGTTTTTCTCCTCAAGAGGAAGCTGCTGCTTATCTCTCTGTTCAGTGCTGCTGTTCTTTCTCTCACCAACACTATCACTGCTGTCTTCAGCACGGTCATGCATGTTACCTGACACTTCCCTTTTACTACTTGTCTGGGTCTTTTGTTCTTCAACCTTTGACGAAAGTTTGATATTAATAATGTTGTTGTTACCTTATTCATTAGAAGGACTGAGTTTTCATTAATTTTGTCTTTTGGCTTTTATCATTTGGGTTTGTTATTACCTCATTTATTAAAATGGCTGCGTTTTCATTAATATTATCATTTGGCTGCTGGGTATCTCTTTGTTCATTGTTACTTTGCTGTCTCAATTCATTTCTGTCACTGTCATTATTAGCAGCAGCACACGTGTTTTCCAACACTTCCTTTTCACCGCTGGTCTGATTATTTTTTTCTGCAACCTTTGATGAAAGTTTGATATTATGGTTATTGTTATTACCTTAATAATTTAAAAATTATCTTTAATTTTTCATGATATTAATGAAATTACTATTACTGAATCAGTAAAAATATTTTGAGAGTATAATTTGATTGTAGCAGGTCATTGAAATTGTAAATTCTGCTTTATTTCTGTTTCTGTATAGAAGCAGAATTTTCCATGATTTCTAAAAGGGCTTTCTTAATTTTGTGGTCCTATTCACATTTCAATCCCCTCTTTGCTGCTTAACATTTCCCCTTCTCACCCCCATTCCACTTATCTATCAGAGACAATGAAATAAAAAGACAAAGATGCAAAATTCCCCACTTTTGTCTTTCCTACCTGGGTCTTGCATTGCACAGATAGGTTTAGAAGATGTGACATTGTGTCTCAGTAACAAAGCTTTCCTCTTTTTTCACGAGGCTATTGTTTCCCACATTTCCTTTTACATTTTTCAAGATATTTAAATGTATCAAAAGTGGTGGCATTTATAAAATATATGAACCAACATACTACAACTTTGGAGCAGAGTGAAGCCAATAAATTGATAGTTAAGGTACAATTTTGGAGAGTGAGTAATGTTCTCCTAGTTTCAGACCAAATCATGGTATTTGAGGCTGGATGAATTCTGCTGACCTTACCTTAAAGAGTCTCTGAGGAGCCAACAAACCATTATGTCCAAGGGTACCCAGTGAGTGATAGCTGCTATTTGCATAGCCTGAGACTTCTGCTGAGTGGACTCACACCCAGAAATGAAGCTGACTTTGAATCTGTATCAACATGGTAAGCACCATTCACACCTACCTGAGGACTCACTTACCTCATGGGACTACATACCAATGGGAGCTCTCTCAGTGACTGACCCCAACAGAAAACTGGTAGGTAGAGGTGGATCTCAGAGAGACTTGTGCTTTGTTCTTAGCTGCCTCACAGGCTTGGTGCAAGTGGAAGGAAGCACTGCTGTGCAGCTTGGCCCCTCCCTGGTGCACGTAGGCCTAGCAAAGGCAGTCACAAACACTGTACCACTTTGTTGCTCCACACAAGTCGCTCAGGGAAAATCACAAGTAGAGACTGACATTGCCTTACAACAGCATGCCCTCACAAGAGGCTCCAGTGGGGAGCTGCAGAGCAGGAACCAATTATCTCCATAAGCAGAACACCAAAAGGAAGACCTTGGCAGGCACCATACCACACTAGTGTGAATTACTCGACATGGGGTCAGCCTTCACACAGCAGCTTACATACTGTGGAGAGCCAATCTGAGCAACAACCCTATCCACATATAGACCAACATCAAGACTACAAAAATAGGGCTCACGTCACACACAAGTGACATTCCTGGAGCACCTAACTCAGGGGGATCATAAAGATTGTGCCAATGAGCCTGACAAGACAATTAATACATAAGGCCATTTTACCAAGACTTGGAGGCAAGGTAGATCTACCTAATTCATAGAAACAAATACAGACAGGCAGATTAAATGGGGGGAAAAAGAAACGTGCCCCAAATTAAAAAATAGGACCTAGCCCAAGGAAAAAAAAAATCTAAATGCAATGGAGATGGATATGCATAAGATAGAGTTCAAAAATATGGATACAAAAAAAGCTCAAGGAACATAGTGAGAAATTCAACAAAGAGAAACCATGTATGAAAAAGATTAAATAAATTATATAAAATATCTACTCAGAAATGAAGAAACAATACCTGAAATGAAGAATACACAAGAAGGAATCATATATAGAATGAAGCATAGAATAGAATCTTTGACTTAGAAGAGAAGGTAGCAGGAAACAACCAATTAGAGCAGCAAAGCCACCATTGTGGGGGCCGAGGTAGAGATGGTTAGGACCAATCAGGCAGGAAAAAGGGTTAAGGGTGACTAGCCAGGTAGGCAGAGGCAGTTAGGGGTGATCAGGCAGGAAGAAAGAGTGGTTAGGGGCAATCAGGCAGGCAGGTAGGTGAACGGTTAGGAGTAAGCATTCCTAGATTGTGAGAGGATGTCCAACTGCTGGAATTGGGCCTAAACTGGCAGTCGGACATCCCTCAAGGGGGCCCAATTTGGAGAGGTTGCAGGCTGTTGTAAGGTGCCTCACTTTTGTACATTAGGCATCTAGTGTATAGATAGATAGATAGATAGATAGATAGATAGATAATTTTTATTAAAGAGACTAGTGTGAGACTTCTTGGATAGCAGAAATCATAGCACCATCCACATTAAATGAGTACCAGAAGGAGGAGAGTGAGAGCAAAAATAAGAACCTATTTGAGAAAATAATGACTGAAAATTTCCCTGGCCTGGTGAAGAAAAAGATACACAAGTGCAGTATGCAAAGAGTCCCAAACAAGACACTTTTTAATTAAGATGACAAAGGATAAAGAAAGGTGATCTTAGAAGCAGAGAGGGATAAACAGATGGTAACCTGTTTATGGGGCCCCCATAATTCTGTTAGATGCTTTCTCAACAGAAGTATTTCAGGCTGATAGTTAATGGTACAAATAATCAAAATGATAAAACAGAAGGATCTACAACCAAGACCACTCTACCGTCAAAGCTATCACTTAAAATTCAGGAGGAGATGAAGAGCTTACTAAGTAGCCTAAAGGAGTTTATCACACAAAAAGAGACAGTATTGTGGGAAATATTAAAGGGGCTTCTATATAAAGAAAAAGAAAAAGGCAAGGGACAGAATTATAAATGATAAAATAGCAATAAGCGAGTACCTGTCAGTAAACCCTGTAAAGGTATATATCCAAAAAGCTCCAATCAAAAGACGTAGAGTAAATGGACGGCTAAGAAAACAAGATCCCTATGTGTGAACAATGGGCCTTGAAAGGACTGACTCCATCCTGTCTTTTGCTCCCCATCTGAATCATAGACACACCATCTTGTCCCCATAACCTCTATTTGGTAAAAACTGCTCTTTAAAATTTTCCACTAAACACAAATGGTCCTGTGTCCTCTTAATTCCAGGAAGTAACTAAACCAGATAGCCTCCCTGATAGAAGTAACTCTGCTATTTCTAGCTTCTGTAAGCACGCTTGCTCACATAATGGAGACTATAAGACAGTTTTGGGGAGGGGCTAGCTATCTAAAAAGTAAACCAAATAATGTAATGTAATGCACTTCTTGGTAGCCTGTAGTCTAGTCACTGCCCCCTCTTAATTATCTGGTCCTGCAAGCCAATCTGCTGGCCTGGGGGTCTGATCTGTCCTTGGTTCCTTCCTTGCCAGGTGTCTTCTGGTTATCTGAGCTGTGCTCAAGGCTACAAGCTTTCTGCAAGATATCTGCTAAAATCACTGTCCCCTTCCCAGCACATGGTTTTTTGTTTGTTTGTTTGTTTGTTTGTTTGTTTGTTTTGTTTGCCTTTATAAGCCAACCCCTAAGTTCATTGGGGCCATGATAATTTGAGAGACCCAAGTCCTCCTGAGGCCACGGCTTTTGAAATAAAGACTCCAAATTCAGCTCTGATTATGGCGTCTTCTGTTTAGCTCACTGAATTTCCAATATAAGATATGTGCCATCTACAAAAGAAAAACTTCAGCAAAAGATACACGCATTATGAAAGTAAAAGGATGGAAAAGATATTTACTGTAACTACAAACAAAAAGGGCCCTTATCTGGTGGCTCAATTTGTTAGAGTGTGTCCCAATACGTCAACTTTGCAGGTTCAATCTCTCATCAGAGATATACAAAGAAGCCACCAATAATACATAAATTAGTGGAACAACAAATCAATGTTTCTCTCTTTTTCTGTCTCTCTATCTCTCTCTTCTTTTCTCTCTCAAATCAATAATTAAAAATTCACTCAATAAAATATTCCCCTGGCCAGTGTTGCTCAGCAGTCAAGTGTCTACCTAGGAGATAAGAGGTCACCAGTTTGATACCAGGTCAGGACACATGCCAGGTATACAGGCCCAATCCTCAGAAGGGGTCATGCAAGAGGCAGAGGATGGATATTTCTCTCTTATTGATGTTTATAGCTCTCTATCCCTCTCCCTTCCTCTCCTTGAAATCAATAAAAATGTATTTAAAAAATAAAATAAAACATTTTTAAATGCAAACAACAACAAAAGCTGGGATAGCAATATTTATGTCAGACAAAATAGAAGTTAAATGTAAGACTATAAAAAGAGACAAAGGAGGCCATTACATAATGCTATGGGATCAATCCTGCAAGAAGTAATAACCCTTATGCACAGGAGCACTTCAATATATAAAGCAGATATTGATACAATCATAGTTAGGATGTTAAATACTCCATTGATATCAAGGAATACATCTTCCAAAAAAAATCATGAAGGTAAGAGCACCCTTAAAGGACACATTTTACCTGATGCATTTTCTTTTTATTTTCAGAGCATTATTACCCTAAAATTGCAAGGTATAAATTTTCTTCAAGTGTACATGGAATAGTTTCCAAGATAGACCATGAGTAAAACCTCAGTAAATTTTAAAAGATTTAAATCATTTTACACATCTTCTCCAACCACAATGGTATTCAACTAGAAATCAATTATCAATTACAAAAAAACAAACAAATAAACAATCAACAGCAAACACACACACACACACACACACACACACACACACACACACACAAACACCTAGAGGGTAAGTAATCTATTACAAGGCAGTGAATGGGTTAACAATGAGATCAAGGAAGAAATTAAAAGATATCTTGAGACAAATGAGAACAGGACAACCCAAAATCTATGGGACATTATGAAAGCAGCCCTAATGGTAAAATTCACAGCAGTCCAGGCCTACCTCAAGAAATGAGAAAAACCTCAAATTAACAATGTAACCTTTACCAGAAGACATGTTTTAAATGAGCCTATTAGATTGTTTTTAAAAGATGTGTAACATGACCTTAATTCAATTGATTGATTATGACAGTATTCTTTTCTTAGGGATTAAATTTAAACAAACATCAACAATTTTACAGTATAAAATTCAGTAGCATTTGGCATATGTACCATGTTGTGCAATGATCACCCCTATCTATTTCCAAAATCTTTCATCACTCCAGAAGGGAACCTCATTCTCATGAAATAGGAACTCTCCATTCCCCCTACTCAGCCTCTGGAAAACACTTGTCTCAATTCTGTCTCTATGGACTCACTTATTGGGGAAATTGCATATAAAAGGAATCATGTGATAAAATAAATATATTTTGCCCTGTGGCCTGTGGGACAAAGTGGTTGGATCGTAGACTTATGCACCAAAGGATCACAGGTTCAATTCCCAGTCAGGACATTTTTCCAAGTTATCAGTTCAATCCCAGTTGTAGGCCTATGCAGGAGGCAGCCCACAATGTTTCACTCTCACATCAATGTTTCTCTTTCTCTCTCTCTCTCTCTCTCTCTCTCTCTCTCTCTCTCTCTCTCTGTCCCTGCCTGTTCCACTCTCTGTTAGATCAATAAAATGAAAATCAAACCACTTTCTCACTTGATGATTTAACTATAAAAGAACTTATTTTGCATTACAAACATAAAGCAATGATAGGTAGGTCACTAGAATATTTTAAGAGTGTTACACACACACACACACACACACACACACACACACACACAATTCAATTGAGAACAATAAAACTAATTTCACAAAAGAGCACTTTACCTTGAAGGATACATTGTCTGATGTAGGACATGAAACAGCAACTCCATGTTTGCTGTAAAATGTACAACATTTCTTTAAAAAATGCATTTACTTTTTTAAAAAAGCAACAACATTTTATGTGAAAGATCAGCTTTCTGTATATCAAGTAATTACTCTTGATATAATTAACACTGGGCCTATGTTTAAAAAGAGCTTTTAGTTTTTTATTTCTGTTGCCACCTCTTCCAATCTATGAACAATTTAATGAAGACACACTGCGCCTAGGATTAATGTGTTTGCAACACTTACTGGCTGACATAACTTTTATTCCCTGAACTGGAACTCATCTGAAGATCTATTGTCCCTTTCCTCATCATCTGTTCCTGGTTCAAAGACTAACGGATGTCAGTAAAAAATGTTCTTGCTTCTTTAGCATGGAAACCACTTATTAAGGAGTTCCCAATCCTTCCTTGTACCCTCAAACCATATGGAAAGTTCTCTGAAATGGTAGAAAGTTAACTGTCCAAATGTCAAAGAACAAATGTGTAGGCTGTTAGCCTTCCCACTCCCCGATCAGACTGTTGCAGGCTCCATACCAGTTTCCAACACTTGAATCTTCAGCCTATGAAGGCACAGACTCATGAAAAAAGGATGGGCTCAAATGGCCAAGAATAGGAGCTCTCTATTTCCCTTGCTCCTGGAAAACAAACTAAATGGAGTTGAGTTATAACATAGGTGTGTTACCCAACTCCATTAGTGACTTGACATCTAGTCCTGCCTCTGCCCAACCTTCCGTGTGCATGGGAAGCACAACAGCTAATTGGGAAAACAAGTAGATGGGAGAATACACCTGCCTCGGGCCATAGCTTTATGGAGTTCAGCAATCTCCAGTCCCCTAGGACTCAAGGGAACTTAAACCCCACTCTGTGAGTCAGAGTTCAGTTTGATGAGACCACAGTCACATTTGTGATAAAAAAAATCTTTCCAGTGCCTCACATTTTTAAAATATCTTTTAAAATAAACCTTGAATGTTGCTAGTTCCTCCAATTAAATAAATATACAGAATAGCAGCAAACTCGTCAGGACATTTTGAGCCCCATATTTTTTAATCTGTCAAATCCTATGGCCTTCCTTATTAAAATGTATCTTTAACTTGTCTTAAACCCTAATATCTTCATGTCTTTATTAAACTGTTATTCCAATCTCAACCCAGTGTTGTTCCTCTTGAAACTTGAAATTCCCCTTCTAAATCCATTCTTATCTTCTATTGACTGCACTCACTACCCACTCCCCATATTTCTATTATGAAACCTCACCTACAGAGTGATAAAGAAGGAAGAGTATTACACTCAGCAACCTGAATTTACAAGTCAGTTCCACCATTTACTATACCCCAATAAGTCATTTTAATATCTTTGAGTTTCTAAAACTCCATGCCAGCAACCACTTGGCCAGGACATTAAACACTGGTTAAAGAGCTAGAGAGAATTTTGTTTAATTAATTGCTAAGCTTCCTTAAACTCCTGAAATTCTATGTGCCTTTGATTCTGTCTAGAGAGAAATGGAGAATACCATAGCTGGCAAAATTGGGGGGGAGGGGACACAATGAATGAAACACCAAAAAAAGTAGAAAATGAAAATGTTAAAAGTCAAAAAGTCATGGAAGAGGAAAAGAAGAGTATAGCAACAAAGAAAAAAACTTCATACAACTAGGCCAAGATACTAGCCTTGAATAAGCAGAGCACAGAGGATTTTTAGGGCAAAAGAAAAGAAAACCAGACTGGGAAGACAATAAATAGAGAAATCAATTAGAGATATCCTCTAAATATATGATAAATTTAATTAATAGAACATGTCTGGTCTATACATAGATATTCTCTACTTACAGATAAAAAAATTAATCCACCTCCCTGAACCACAGTTGCCTCATTAATAAAAAAGTTGCCTAATTAATACAATAGCACAGCTACTTTGAAAGCTATTGTGATGATTATAGAACACAGGTTAGATACATAATATAGCATCTTCTAGCCCATAATAGAACACTGTAGAACTGTTAGTTTCTTTTCTCTGCATTCCTATAAGTAAAATATATTTTTTTTAAATTCAAAAAATCCTACCTGCATAAAGAGTCTTCTTCAGATATATCACATACTGTTAAGGAAAAAAAGCAAAGTACATTTTAAAACAACAATAGAAAAATATAGGGCATTACCTAAATAATGCTTTGTTAGAAAATATTCCTTTGCGAACACACACCATATACCAGAGGAAATATTAATCATATTATTGTTAGGCCATTATTATATTAAGAATATTTACTTTCTCTTTTGAAATATATCAAATGCAAGAAACAAAAAAATGGGACCTGATATTTACAATGAACATAATCCCAAACAAACCCCATTAGGCTGACAGAAAATGGTATGGATGGTAGAAGCAGAATCATAAACTAACAATGTTAAACGTATATAGCATGAATTTTCTGGACTCCTTTCACTAAGAAAATTTTAGAAGAGAGTGTACTTATTTTTCCATAACACAATACAACTTCTGCAAGTCTTCGGTGAAGACTAGCCAGTTTAGGATGAAACACTGTCACAAGGAAGCTTGGTCGCCAGGCACTACACTTTGCAGCATAGCAAAGCATAGGAAACAGGCTCTTTCTGACACCATTTCTAATTGCAAGATGAGTAGGAAAGACTGTGATTCCAGTTGTCTAAAGTAGAACCCCCTGAGACTGACTCCTTCCACTGCTAGAGTATATCTGTTTCCACATCATCGAGCAGGGTGATCTAGACAGTCAGTGCTCTGCAGTAGTGCATGAGGTCCTTTTTCTCAACCCTCCCCAACAGGTGGCAAATGCCTGTAGAAATCAAGCTTATTCTGCTTGTATGGCACATGTCATCAGAATCTATGCTGATGAACAACAAAAACAAGCCACAAAGGACAAAAAAAAAAAAACGTCTTTGATAGCTACATCCAATTTTCTTGACATTTTAATTTTTAAACACTCAAAAAAGATACCCACTATATGATTCCAACTATACAACACTCAGGAAAGGCAAAACTATGGATACAGTAAAAAAAAGATCAGTGGTTTCCAGGGCCAAGGAAGAAGGGAGGAATGAATAAGCAGAGCACAGAAGACTGTTAGGGCAATGAAATGATTCTATATGATAATCTTAATGGTGGATTCCTCCCATCATACATTTGTCAAAACCCTAGAATGTACACCAAGAGTGAATCTTAATGTAAACTATGGACTTTGGTTGATAATGATAGGTCAGTGCAGGTCTATCCAAAGTACTTCTCTGGTACAGGATGACAAAAATGAGCAAGTCTGTGGGTGTAGGGGATGTGGAGTTTAGAGGAACTCTCTGCACTTTCCCCTCCCTTATGCTGCTCACCTAAACATGCTCTAAAAGTGTCTTATTAAATTTTTACAGTATCTGCGGAACATGCTATTAACAGTTGTCAACATATTTATGCTATTTTCAAGACACAGTCACTTTGTAAATTAATATAAAACTCCAAATATCAGAATATGGGTATTATCCCACACTTGAATGAATCATTTGAAAAGACATAAATAAAGCCAATAATTTTAAATGTATACTAGGGAAAGAAAATCACTAATAAATATGCTTGAATATCTTGCTTTATAATTACAAACAGGGATTAAGTGCAACATAAACCAAAACTGAATCATCCATGTAATTAAAAAAGACACATTTTATTATAATTTTAAATTAGAAATCAGTAGGCTAATTTCATCTAAAAATTGTTTTGAAACATTAATTGGGTAAAATGGAAAGCTTATAATTGCCTAATATTGCCCAAGTGATTTATGTACAGATACCTGTTAAATACTCAGTGACAGTCACACACAAGAAATGTTCAACAAGAAATGCTTTCCTCTGGGAAAACACTTGCTTTCCTCTGGGAATCTAGAATTTTGGTACATGCTATGGGGAAGAGGCTTATGTCATTAAAACCTTGCCACTGAGTCTAAGAAGACTGGTTGATAATATATTTCATGTGCATGGTCAAAATTTGACACTGGAATAATTAAACAACTTCTTCTAATTCCACAGGGAGAGGACTCTTGGAAGCTTGTGTCTGGTGTCCCCCACATATTATCACCCACACCTTTTCTCTTGGCTGGGTAGCAAAATAAAGCAGAGAGATATTTATTATTCTTTCACTATAATAAATCTCAGGTAGGAGAATAATTATATGCTGAGTCTTGAACTTGATTTCATAGAATACCTTTATTTGATTTTCTTCTGCTCCATGCTTTTTTTAGAGACTTCTTTAGACGAGTAACTATTGAAATAAAGGCATGAAAGGGACACATAAAACATTGATGTCAGAAAACAATGTAAAAGAAGCAGCAATTTTATTTACTCATAATAAAAGATAAACATCTGAATGATTGACAACATATTCTATAATACAGAAGTTCCTCTCAAGAAAATTGTCCTCACACTGACAATTTTCTCCTAACTAAGCAGGCTTTAATTTCTTTTTGCAAAAGTAGTTATGAGTCAATGAAATAACGGGGATAGCTACAGAAAACAATAATTATCACATGTAGTGTAATAGTGTTCTGGTGCTTACAGAGTTCTTTTTATTTGCTCCTAATCCTTTTCTTAATTTCTTATAAAACTGAAAGCAGGTGCTGGGTGTGGAACCCATGGGGGCATAGGTCACCAAGGAGATAGAACTAAACCTCACATCACCCTGCTTGGCCCCAGAGGATGGCTGGTTAGCCAGAGACAGGTAAGATTCCTCAGGGAAGGAACAGCCTAAGACAGGCAGGGTCGCAGAGGGGCCATCAGGAGAGAACTTGTGGGTCAACAGAGGTGGAGCACAGACCACCCCCCCCCTGCAATGTGGCAGGCGCCTGAACCTTCTCCCATTCTGAGGCAGTCTCATGCCCTCATGCATAGCTTAAATTGGGACCCAGGTAACAGACAGAGACGTGGCTGAAAGCAGCTGCCATTTTACTGCAACAAGACTTGTTTGAGAGGCCTTGTACCCATGGTATGGGCAAGTGGGTTTTTAATATCCAAGTCCAGCCTAGTAACAGGAATGCTCAGGCCCTTCTCAAGAAGCCAAATAATCAATTCCACTAATACACACATGGTAAATAAGATTGTTGCTAGAGTGTTGAGTTTGACAGATGAATATTAGCCAATTTCTCAGAGGAAATCAATGTAGCTAATAAAAATAAATGAATATTCTAGAAAAACTGAGTGTACTGTACAAAAAGCTGTTCCTTAGTATTAACAAAAATTCTTATTAGCAGAGCGTCTCATGGTAAAATTGCACAACATGTCATAGTGTAGTGCAAATAATTAAAATGTAAAAGCTATCAAGACTACACTATAAAATTTCCAAAAGTCTTCTATTATTTAAAGTAAAAAAGGGGGTGACATCATGTAAGAATATCATGTAATAAAAAATATCCTGAGAATAATTTACATCTAAAAAAATTTTTGTACTTTAGAAAATTAACCTTTATTTGAAACGCTAACAGCAAGATACCCATAAAAATACACACATTGTGTCAAAATAAGCCAGAGGAAAATTATTGGGGGGGGGGAATGAAAAAGAATCCCAAGTCAAATTTAAAGAAAATATTATTTTATTAACTTTTGGTCGAGAATATGTATTTTTTCAGAAAACAACTCCGAGACCATCTGGAATCTGGTAACAGAGAGGAATAGACAGAAGAGACACAATTCAGAGATGGAAGATGCTGACGACGCCTCACCATACCAGCAGACAGCAGCTGCATGTTGCTGAAGGATGCCCAGGACCAAAGCAGAGATGGTCGGACCTGCATCACCACCATTTGTCCACCAACCAGATCTGAAATATCATGGCTGACATGTACACATAAGAAACTATTTGACATTGAAATTGGGACTCAAAAGAACTGTTAGCCAAGAAAGGAACTCACTACAGACTGATTCATTTGCCTCTCAGCATAACCATTAAAGCTTGTCGCAGTTTAGGTTCTTACAAGGGTATTTCTTGGATCACATGACCTCACACATCTAGAGGAAATAATGAACAACATAGACTGGTGAACAAAAACAGACCCAGAGAAAGAGAAGCAGTGATCAGACTCTCAAACCTCAGAGGGAAAGTAGGGGAGGGTGAGGGTAAGGTGAAGAGATCAACCAAAGGACTTGTGTGCATGCACACGGGCCTAGCCAGTGGCCATGGACAACAGGGGGGTGGGGGAATATGTAGGGAGGGGTTTGGCATGGGAATGGGGGGATAAGGACAATTATGTGATACCATAATCAATCAAAATAAATTTTAAAAAAACTGAAAGCATGACTTGCCCATTAAAGGCAATTGTTGGCAGAACAAGTAAAAAAATCAAAGAAATATTATCCAGAAGGTGGGGATATCCATGAATATCCCACCAAACTCAACATGTATAAAAACATACTAGTCTTTCCAGTTGAACTGTGGCTCTTTCCTGCTCATCTCACAAAGTCCTATTCTTCATGTCCACTCTAAATGCCAGTGCACTACCAGGAAACATACAACAAATACCCTGTATTTCTCTCTCCCCACCAACATTTTACATTGATTCATTATAAAATTGTATGAACTGGACCTCTTCTCTCTCTTTGCTTTATTTTGTTATGGTCAACTACCCTAGTCAAACTCTTAACAGATGACTCTTTCAGGGGGGGAAATACCACCAACTGTTATTGTTCCCTCTTAAATTAATAAGATATTTTAAGCAGAAAAATAAGAAAGACATAGACTTAGAAAAACAACATTTTAAATGGAATAAATTGAGCTTTCTGACTCATCTCTGCATGGATAGGTGAAATTTCATAATACACAAATGCAAGCCAAAGGAGGCAAAATTTTCCTTTGTTTTCCAGTCTCTTTATGTGGTTTCCTTTCATATATCATTTACATGGGGGGGGGGCACACACAGAAAACAAGGAACCACAGGCCAATACAAGCTTCCATCTGGTTTTGTAAAGACATGGCTCACTGGAACACAGTCTTGCCTATTCACTTAAAGATGGTCTAGGGCTGCTCTCACAGTACAATGGCAGAGTTGAGTAGCTATGACATACCACACAGCCTAAAATCATGCCCTTCACCAACAAATCTTGTAGACACCTACTTCATATCACAACCAGAAGGCCCTAATCAAATCCAATCTTGTTACACTTCTGCTCAAAACTCCAATTTATCTCCAGTAAATATATTTAACTCCCTACCTCAGTCTCCATTCTTGCTGGAGAACCAATATCTCTATTTGGACATATACTGTCATGATACACAAAGAAGATGGTATCTCTCAAGCTCCCAAAAGAAAAATAATTATACTCCACTCATAATAGTAACTAGATTACCATTAACTGGTTTAGGAATGATCATGTGATGCAAACCAAGCCTATAATACATTAGGGAAAGTCAAATGCAAGGCAATCAGTTTTCTTATGATTTGAAAGAAACATATAGGTCACGCCATTATGGCTTGGTGGATAGAGAGTTGTCCCAGGTACTAAGAGATGGCTGGTAGGATTCTCATTTAGGGTGCACAGGAGGCAGCTGAGCAATGTGATTGTTTTCTTGTTATTTCTATCCCTTTCTCCCCTTTGCTTCTTCTCTCACTAAATATAAATAAATAAGAACATATTTTAAAAAATAAGTAAAGGAAGCACATATCTCAACATCACTAATCAGGAAATGCAACTGAAAACCATAATGAAGTACTAGCTCACTCCTCTCAGAATGGCTTTCGTCAAAATATCCTATCGTCAGCAGATGAATGGATCAGAAAACTATGGTACATCTACACCATGGAATACTATGCTGCCATAAAAAGGAAGGAATTCTCATCATTTGCAGTAACCTGGATGGAATTGGAGAGCATCATGCTGAGTGAAATAAGCCAGTCAATGAAAGAGAAACATCACATGACTTCACTCATTTATGGATATTAAAGAACATTATAAACTAATGAACAGAAAGATAGATATAGAGACAGTAAAACAACAAGCAGACTGTCAAACGACAGCGGGAGGGGGGGGGTAGAGAGATCTGGGGGAGATAAGAGATCAACCGAAGGACTGGTATGCATGCATATAAGTACAACCAATGGACACAAAACTCTGGGGAGGGAGGGCATGAATGGGGGGGGGGCAATGGTAAGCTATGTACACATATAATACCTTAATAAATTTTAAAAAAGTAAAAAAGTAAAAAAAAAAAGTAATATGCCATCACTTTGCTACATTCACAAACGAGGCCCACCAGCCAATCAGGAGCAAGTATGCAAATTAACCCCAACCAAGCTGCCTAGGGCCAGGGAGCAAGCAGGCAGGAGGCTTGGGTTTTCCCGGCGATGAAGGATTCCAAGCTTTCCACACACTCTGGCAAGCCTAGGCCTCCACTCGAATCTACAAAGTTTCAATTATAGAAGATAAATAAATCCCAACAGACATGGCTGCTGCCACAAAGCAAGCAGAAGGCTTGGCTCTGCTCCAGCTACAAAGTTTCAACAGTAGAAGATAAATAAATCCCAAATACCAGGGCTGCCCCTAGGTTCACCTGGGGGTGTAGCCAGCCTGCAAACCACCACAGGCCCCTTGCCCAAGCTGCCACACCCCTAAAAGGAACTCCCACCCTGATCAGGGACACTGTCAGGGCAAACCAGCTGGCCCCCACCCATTTACCAGGCCTCTATCCTATCTAATAAGAGAATGATATGCAGATTGACCATCATTCCACAGAAAAGATGGCTGCCCCCATGTGGTCAAAGATCCTGCCCCCCATTGGACACAAGATGGCTGCCACAAGATGGCAGCAGAGGAGGCAGTTGTAGGAGCCAGGCCTGCAAGGGAGAGCAGTTCAGGGGGACCAGACCTGAAGGGGAGGGCAGTTAGAGATGACCAGGCCTGCAGGAGAGGGCAGTTAGGGGCAAACAGGCTGGTGGGGGAGCAGTTAGGCATCAATCAGGCTGGCAGGGGAGTGGTTAGGGGGTGATTAGAATGGCAGGAAGAAGTGATTAGGGGGAATCGGGAAGGCAGGCAGGCAAGCAGTTGGGAGCTAGCAGTTCTGGATTATTTAGGCCCCATCCTTCTAGGGCAGTTGGATATCCCTCAAGGGGTCCTAGATTGGAGAGGACGCAGGCTGGGCTGAGGGACACCACCCCCATGCATGAATTTCATGCACCAGGCCTCTAGTTAATAAATAACAAGTGTTGGCGAGGTTATGAAGGAAAAGGAAACCCTCGTGTGCTGTTCATATAATTGTAAATTGGTATAGTCACTGTGTAAAGCAGCATAAAAATTCCTTAAAAAGTTGGAAATAGAACTGCAATTTCATTTCTGAATATTTATCCAACAAATACATCAACATAAACTTGCAAAGATATCCACACACATATCTTCACTACACTATTATTTACAGTAGTCAAGATATATAAGCAAACTATGTGTCCTTCTATAGATAAATTAATAAAGAAGATGCAGTCTATATATTACTCAGACATAAAAAAAGAATGAAATCTTGGTATTTAGAGCAACATTTATGGACCGAGTGGAGGGTTGTGCTAAGTGAAATAAGACTGAGAAAGACAAATACCAGATGATGTCACTTACATAGGCAACCTAAAACCACAAAGCAAACAAAATAGAAATGCACCTCATAGCTGCAAAGAACAAACTGATAGTTGCCAGAGAGTAGTGAGTTGAGGACATGATGAAATTAGAAGAATATGAATAATGAGTGCAAAATTCTATTTATAAGATATACAAGCCACAGACATCTATTGTATAGTAAAGGGAGTGTGTCAATATTGTAATAACATGGCACGGTGATAGATGGTTACTAGAGTTATCATGGTGAACACATCATAAGGTATATAAATGTCAAACCACTATGTCATATACCTGAAAGAAATATATTGTGTGCCAACTAGACCTTTAAAAAAAATTGTTTAATTGACCAATGCAGTCCTTTGGTCTTCACACATGGTCACCTGAGAACAGGATGCTTCAGAGCCGTCACTAATTAGCTCACCAGGAAAGCAGACATAACGACTGACAACCTCATAGCTGAATAAGGGACAGCACCTGGGATACTGAGGATATCACTGAACAACCAAAGCAATCCTTGTTCCTGTAGTTTCAGCCTCTGTGAATTAGCCACCCATTATTACCTGAAGCTAAAAGCATTCTATATGAGAAATTTCCCAAGGCCACAGGATAAGATCTAGTCCTTTCTGCGGTAGTAAGACTTTCATAAGCTTGCCTTAGCTAGGCACTCACCTCATTCCCAACCATTCCCATAGCACACATTTTGCACATTAAAACGGAAGTACTCATGTGCTGCCTAGCTTAGTTATCCCCCAAGGTTCACGTGCACATAGTAGCCCTCGGACTCATGTTGCTGTTGCCAAACATCACCCTTCTGCCCCTTTACCTGGAAAAGTTCTCCATCTGCAGGCTTAATTTAAATCCCACCCACGTTTTTATTTTATTTTATATGATTTAATTTATTTGTGTGTGTGGGTGAATTTTGGAGGACATTTATTATAGAAGTTGGGGATAGTGAAATAAGAAAGGGCTGGGGAAATGACCTAGGCTCACTAAGAAGTCAGGTTCAGAGGGTTTGCCCAGGATGAATTGCGCTTAAGACTCGAGACAGCCTTGTGTCTCAGCTGTCTGAGCTAGAAACTTGTACCTATTAACAACAGGTCCTATAATTAATGTTTTCTGTCTCTCTCTTTCTCACCCTTTCTCTCTGAAATCAATAAAAAAATTTTTTTTTTAAATCTCGTTAGGACTTGGCACAGTAAGTTTTGCGGTTATTATTGTATGCCGTTTGTTTGTGGTACCAGGAAAGTATTGTTGAGCTCCCAGTTTTAGCTACTTTTTTAATGAGACAAATTACTATGTAAAACAGGTTTCATTTACTAAATGTATTCCATTGCCTGTCAAAACTAAACAAAAGGTCCATTCTGTATATGCAAGTCCAATCTGTTACAATGTGAATATAGAGAAACATACCACATCCTAACTTAAAATCATTTTCCTTTTTTACATAAAGATATCATATAGGATGTTAGGGGTCAATACTAAATAAATGAACTTTTCAAACAATATTACCCCAGACTTTAAAATTACTTACAATTAACTTTTAAATAATACTGAATACTATTCAGTTACTACTCTCTCTGTTAAGAGAGAGATTAAAATTTATACATGCAATTTACACATTGTTTGTTTTTTATTGCTCCTTTATTATTAAATCTTCCTTATTCTTAATCCATCTATGCACCAAGAGCAATTCACTACCAGAAGTCTTACCAAGATTGTTACTTTGGGAAGATTTCAAAGGTTTTCTTTTTTCTTTTTTTTCAGAAGTTGGTTGTTGGTTGCTGTGAATAAAAAATTGTGATAAATAATATTACTATCTTAATACAAATATAAAAATATTTCCCAAATATTGTAAATTCTTAGCATATGTCAGATAACATCAGAGTTAATATTAAAACAATAATTATTACTACACACTTCAAATTTGTAAGTTCTACTAACTTCTTCTGAAGCATTAATTTTTAAAGCAAATTAACATAAAAGAGTCATGATTTGAAAGCAATCTAGTTCAGTGAATTAATTAGAGTTGGCTTGACATAATGGCAAGTCTCTTGAATTCAGGCATCCTAGTTCTATAAACACGGCTATTTGTTCTCAAACAAGTCAGTTTTCTGTAGCTCAAGGTCCTCCTCTACAAAATAAGAATCTAACTGCCTCACTTTAGAAGGTTGCTAGGAGATTGAAATGAAAGAATACAGCAAAAAAGAGATGCTCAGAGAAACAGTAAGGCAAAGGAAAAATATGTTATTGAACTCTATTTGTTGACATTGTTTTGGAATTCCAAAGAAATGCTAATGAGGGTTTGTGTTTTGTTTTTGTTGTTTTTGTTGTTGTTGTTGTTATAGTTTCTAACATTAAATGTTGCTGTTTTAAGAAAATGCTATTAATTTTGGTTATTGCCTGTCCTTTCTTTGTGGTTTGTAATTCAGGGGATCTCAGTTACTGTATAACTTGCAACTAAATTTGTGTACTAACATATTACCTCCTCAAGTCAGATTTGTGTGCTAACATATTACCTCATGAAGTCAGATAGCACAATGCTCCCTAAGTTTTGTTTTAAATCCTATTAACTGTAGAAAACTAATGGAAGTCAGGAATTAGCCTAAACTACTAGCCTTTCTCTACCTCCTCAAACTGTGAACCAGCAGATCTTTATGAGAATGATGCTTAATCTCCCTGTCCACTCCCAATTGGCTTGGAAGATAGAATCCTACTTGTCACACATGAATACTGATGGGTCATGCACCCATAGCAATGGTAAGGACCAATAACCTAGTTTTGAATCAGAGCTTTCTGTTGACTGGCTTCCATGTGAGGCAAAATTTCAAGTATTTTGAAACCTGAAGTAAGTTCAACTCAGCTGGGAAAGTTTCATCGTTATGGCAAAGAGATCAGTTGAGAGGCCAACCTCAGTTTTGGAATCTCAGGCAGGCTGCTGCCTACTACTCTGCAAAAGGAGAAATGGGATCTCCCATTAACTACCCAAAGATACTCTAAAGATATGGAGTGACCTTGGCATACAGAACTGGTAACAAAGGAGAAAGGAATGATTGTCTTTTCCTGTGGCTTTATTTGAACCTCTCTGACAGCTTAGAATGGATCCAACTAACACCTGATTCTTCTATCCTAAGGTCTTCTTTATTTTACTGTCCCCAGCTTTAACAAATGTACTCTAGAATAAAAAACAAAGAATGAACCATTGTACCTTTCCATCGGATGAACTTTTGAAGCTCTAGTTGCTAAAAATTGCACCATTTTCGCTTTGTCTTCATATTTGGCAAGCAAAAGTGGTGTTAAGTCATTCTGTAGAGCAGAAGAAACAATTTATAAAATTATATATATCCAAACTGAATATTAGAACTTATAAAAGATTCTCTGAACTTAAACATATAATATAGAAAGTTAATAAAAAAACAGCCCCTTTTGCCTGGCTGATGTTCTCACTGGTTAGAGTTTTAGACTGCACGTTGGAGGATTCAGGTTTAATACCCATTCAAAAGGAGGAACCCAGGTTGCAGGTTTGATTCCCAACACACATAGATGTCCTCTCTCTCTCTCTCTCTCTCTCTCTCTCTCTCTCTCTCTCTCTCTCTCTCCCCTCTATCTTTCTCTTTCCTTTCACTCCATCACTCCCTTCAATTCTTTCAAAAACCAACGGGGGGAAAAATCCGCTGATGAGGATGAAAAAAATAATAATAGCAACCCATTTCTTCTCTCCTCTGTGCAGTCACTGGCTGTTCTTCCCTTTATAACATCCTCCACTCCCTTTTCAATAGATTAACGGTAACATCACTCTCCAAAACTCGCTTCAAACATTTACAGTGCGGGTTCCTGTCATAGCATCTATCATGGCATACTGTCGTGATTATACTGTCGTGATTATGCTGCCTGTGGACTGGGACTTCCTCTTCCTACTTGCATTCACCCAGCTCCCCTTGCTGGGATTAGGCCTCCTCTTCCCACCCACACCCAGCAGCACCCATTTCCTAAGCCCCTGTCAGCACAGCAACGAGTCCCCAACATCACCTCAGTCTCCACCCCGACCTCCTCCCTTCGCCCTCCACAGGCCTTCAGTCCTTCCTGGACTCTGAGACTATCACCCATGCCCAAGCCCTAACAGGAAGATCTTCCTTCTGGGGTGGAGACAGAGCTTTGCCCATTCCATGGACACTACATTTCTCCAGCCCTCCCTGACTGGGCTTTGGAGTTGTTTCCATGGTGACAGGGCCTGATACATTGAATTCAGTGTATGTATATGAGAAACAAAATGCTTGTTCCCAGCTGGTGTGGCTCAGTAATAGAGCATTGACCTTGGAACCAGGAGGCACATGTAGGGCTTATGGGCTAGATTCCCAAACGAGGGCATGCAGAAGGAAGCCAATGGATGAGTCTCTGTCATCATTGATATTTCTATCTCTCTCTAACTCTCCCTTCCTTTCTCTTTAAAATCAATAAAACATACATTTTTTTTAAAAAAAAGGCCTGAAACTGAAGTAAAAACATGTATTTCAAATATTGTGTAAATAAAGTTACTTGATCTATACCTTGTTTCTCGCTTCCATATTTGCCATACAGGAAAGTAGCTTTTCCACTATAGCTGTGTTGGTGGTAAGGACAGCATAGTGGAGAGCAGTGTTGCCATGGATGTCCATCACATTTGGGTCGGCACCATGGTCTAGTAGAATGGTGACACATTCTTCTTGCTCACATTGTACGGCCTGTCAGTATTATGCCAAAAAAATTGATGAAAAGTTTTTGGAATGCAAAGTAAACATTCCACAAGTTTCACAATAGCTTTTAGTTAAATGAGATACTCATTGTTATTCCAAGTAATTAAATTAAACCCATCTCATGTTGACATAGCTGGCTAATACATACGTGAATTAGAGCAGTTTTGTTGTCTATATCACAAAGGTTCAATAGGCAATGTCTGAGTGCTAGCAGTCTCACCACTCCTGGATGGCCCTTGCCACTGGCCACGTGCAGAGCGGTCCTATGAAAGTGAGAGGACTCCTTAGGAACTTAGAGGGTACCAGATGAAAGCATACAATTGCCCATGTTATTGTAAACATTTCTCCCTAGGCCTTCAAAACACACATTTATTTTTCTTCTGCAGACATACAATATATATTAGTTCTTGTTACTCACCACATTAGTGAAAGAGAAGCCTATTTGAATAGAGAGAGGATGACCTAGGGATTCAGCTCAACTTGGTTCTGATCCTACTTTAACTGTCACTTATTAGCTGTCACTTGGCCTTTCTGTGCTTCAGTTTTCTCATCAGCAAAATGGAGATGAAAATCATTGATATCTCACAGGACACAATTGTTGGCTTTAATGAGAATCTATGCAAAGTGTTTACTACAGTTCTTAGCCCAGAAAAAAAAACAAAACAAAACACACAACTGAATAATTGTTAGATAATATCAGTATCATTATTATTATTATTACTACCAATTCACAAAAACATTTCAATTAAGTAAAATGATATCATTATACTGACTTTGCTGACCTATTATGAGCATCAGAAAAAAACATATTACTTCGCCGAAACCGGTTTGTCTCAGTGGTAGAGCGTCGGTCTGCGGACTGAAAGGTCCCGGGTTCGATTCCGGTCAGGGGCATGTACATTGGTTGCGGGCACATCCCCAGTGGGGGGTGTGCAAGAGGCAGCTGGTCAATGTTTCTCTCTCATTGACGTTTCTAGCTCTCTATCTCTCTCCCTTCCTCTCTGTAAAATATCAATAAAATATATATATTTTTAAAAAAAACATATTATTTCAATAATTCTAAACTGCTTATTTTCTCACACTTGAACATCTCAGCCATTGGAATCCAATTTTTAATTCAGAATGTCTTACAACCATTATTGGAAGTATTTAAAAATTAATTAATACCAAAAATACTGACATCCTGACATCCATGATACCTTACATTCAGTGTAATAATGCTAACTACAACTTTCCTCTTGCAATTTTGTTAAATGGTTGGCATTTAACTATGGTTTAATTCTTAATAGCTTTATGGGGATAAAGAGGACAAAAAAAGGAAATCAAGAAAATTTTAAAAGATAATTCTTACTTTGATTTTTTAAAAAACAACTCAAAGGAAGGTGAGGATTCAAATATTTAGGATGGCTCATTTTGTTCAATATTTAGATTTATAGATTGTAGGGAAAAGTAGAAGTTCCCAATGATCAACATTAGTATTTATTACTATTATATAGTTAAAGGTTATCTTTTACAATTTCCTACCTTCAGAAATACTTTTGTTTGGAAGCAGGGAGTAAAAGCTTCAACCTGATGCCGTCCTAATACTTCAATTATGAATTTCTCATTTTGCTCATATTGGGCAACATGAAGATTGTAAGGATGAAAGGGGCCTGAGAGTTGGAGGGAAAGGGTCCTGAGTAGAATATTTCTACTACAGAATAAGTATTCGGGTTATATTTCATGTAAAAATGGGTTCAAAGAATGGGTACACATAGTGGAAGAGTTCAATATTTTAAAATAATTCTTTATAGATTAAAAAACACTTCAGCATTAGTAATAATCTTTTACATTTTCTCTCTTTTTACAAAAGGTTTATGGTTGAGAGTATTACAGAAATCCTCCTTTTGTACTACATTGTCTCCCTTTACCTCATTCCTGCCCCTCCTCAGGCATTCAACACCCTACTGCCTGTGACCATTGGTAAAATCTTACGTTAATATCTTCCTGCCTCCTCTGTTCCCCCTTGCCTCTGAGATACAGCACTCTGTTCCATGTTTCCATGCCTTTGGTTCTATTTTATTCATTGATATTTTTTGTTTATTACACTTCTTGTTCATTTATTTTGATTTTTAGATTCAATTGATGACATCTACACTGATAAAAGAGAAATAAGTAACTTGACTATACCTCTGTGACGCCCACCAGCCAATCAGGAGTAAGTATGCAAATTAACCCAACGAAAATGACTGCTTAATTTGCATACACAGGTGTGAAGAGGCTGGGTGGGTTTGGATGCCTGCTATGAGGGGGAGGGAGTGGTTTGCAGATGGAGCTACAGGAGTGGTGCTCCAGCCAGTGCAGAGAAGACTCACGGCTCTGGCCAGAGTGAAGACTCCTGCCAGTCAGAGCAAAGACAGAAGGTGGAAGCCAGAGCAAAGTTTGGTTCCAGGTGTCAGAGGAAAACTGGTGGCAACAGCCAGAGGAAGAAAAGCCTATTGTATGAATCGCCATGCAACAGACCTCTAGTATAATGATAAAAGCATAATATGCTAATTAGACCAAATGTCTTTCCAGATGACCTTCCAGGTGAAGCCGGGGCTATAGCCACAGGATCAAGGAAGCCACCACAGCTGCAAGGGAAGAATCCAGGCAGCTGTTGAAGCTGCGAAGGCCTACTCTTGCACAAATTTCATGCATCGGGCCTCTAGTTAATATATATTTATTGTCATATTATTGTTTATATATTTTAACTCCTCCTCCTCTTCTTCTTCCTCAAGAATACCCTTCAACTAGTAGCCCCTAGTACAGAACATATGCATTATTGTTTTAGTGGTTGTGAACTTTTTTGGGTGGTTTTTTGTCTGTGATACTCAGAAATAAATTTTAACACATTTTGCATCTATTTATCACTAATGTAAGATCATTGTCTGCTTGTGTGTATGTATAACCATAATGAGTTTTTCTTATTAAGAAATTATCTTTTTAAGAAGTACTGAGTGAAACAATCTATATAACTTAGCTTTTAGTATAAATAGAATTGATTGGTATAGGAAATATATCTGTACTAGAGGCCTGGTGCACAAAATTTGTGTATGGGTTGGGTCCCTCAGCCCAGCCTGCACCCTCTCATGACTGAGACCCCTCAAGAGATGTCCAACTGCCGGTTTTAGGCCAGATTCCGCAGAGTATCTATAATAATAAAAGGGTAATATGCTAATTATATCAGACATCATTCCATACAAAGTTGGGGTCATAGAGAAGCCAGCCCAGGTCCCTGGTGCCTGCATGTGGCCAGAGGGAAGCCAGCCCGGGTCCCTAGTGCCAGAGGGAAGCCGGTGCCAGCAGCCAGGGGAAAGGAAGGCCTACTCTTGCACAAATTTCATGCATTGTGTCTCTAGTATTAGTATATCACTCTTTTATTAGGTCTCTTACAATCTGAGATTGATGTTTTCTAACCAGTAATTGAAGCACGATCTCCTGGTGTTCAGGTTGACACTCAACCACTCAGCCATGCCAGCCAGGCTTGAATTTTTACATTGCTCAACCAACCTCCAGAAATTTTTCACTTCAAGTCTTTTTCAACATTAAAATATATATATATATATATAAATAAACATTTGAGTGTTCTCCTGGTACTTCTCTCTCATTGTGCACTTTTCTATAGTATGTAATATTATTATATAAAAATGTGTACAGTATAAACTCCTATGCAATAAAAGGCTAATATCAGTCAGCTGTTAACCAATCAAAGTGTAATATGCTAAGGCCACTCAACCACTCGCTATGATGTTCACTGACCACTAGGGGGCAGACAGTTGAGTGGTCGACCAGTCGCTATGATATGCACTGATCACCAGGAGGCAGACATTCCAACTGGTAGCTTAGCTTACTGCTAGGTAGGGGTGGGCAAACTTTTGACTCGAGGACCACAATGGGTTCTTAAACTGGACCGGAGGGCCGGAACAAAAGCATGGATGGAGTGTTTGTGTGAACTAATATAAATTCAAAGTAAACATCATTACATAAAAGGGTACCGTCTTTTTGTCTGTTTTTTAATTCAATAGTTTTACTCACCAGATCCTGCCCGAGGGCCGTAGTTTGCCCAGCCCTACTAGGGTCAGATCTATTGGGACTGAGCCAGACAGACCAGACATGCCCTAGAGTCCTCCCATGATCTCGCCCCAGCTGGCCAACCTCTGTGTCCTTCCCTGGCTCCAATTGTGCATCAGTGGGGTCCTTTGGCCTGGCCTGTGCCCTCTCACAATCTAGGACCCCCTTAGAGTAATAGGCTTTAAAACATTAAAGCCAGTTACTGTCCAATCCTGCAGGCCAGGCTGAGGGACCCCACTCGTGCATGAAATCATGCATCAGGCCTCTAGTCATATATAAAAATGTTGTATATACTTAATTTCATTTCCATTATTGATATGTAGTTAAATCACTTAAATGTGGTCAGTAAAGTGCTCTGTAAGAGGAATTATGAGTGAGTCCATGTGTTTTTATTTTTGCTGCTCCTAAATTTGGCCTGCACGCTAGACCCCAGGTCAGGTGTTCATCAGAGAGGTGCTGCTAGGCCCCGGGGAAGGAAGTCAACCCAGCACTCTGGCTGACAGGAGGCTGCGCTTCCCCTGCTGAGACCTGCAAGGGTGCACCTCTCCCAGGTCCACCCACCTCCTCCCAGTGGACCCCAGGCCACCAGCCTCCCAGTCTCCATTACCTGCTCATCATATCCTTATCGTTCCGAATATTTTTTCTGGACAATAGGATTTGCTTCACTCTCTCCAGGTCGCCCACGCTGGCAGCTCTGTGGATCTCCCCCATGTGCTGGTCTTCATAGTGGGGCATGCTGGCTCCCATGCCACTGCTCCCAGGACTGGTGGGGGAGTCCATGTCTGCCTCTCCGGGACTTCTCAGAAAATGAAAATCCTTCTCCATGACAGAGAGTCTAGTAGGGCTTCATAGAAGCCTCACCTTCCCTCTGCTTTTCGCGCCTCCTGAGCAGAATACGAGCTCTCTAGTCAACCACCTCATGCCACAGCATTCAAGCAGGGCAGTTTGGCAGGTTAACATCTCCTCTCAGAATCATAGTAACCAAGCAACAGCCTCTGACATCACTACCCCTGCGAACAGAACCTTGAGGTCACAAGTAGCCAGAACACATGTGCAAAGCCCAAATATCTCGAATCTCAGAGACTGCCCGGATGGGTGTGTCCTCTAGTTAGAGCTTCCACCCCAGCACCAGAGGGTGGTGGGTTCCATAACTGGTCAAGGGCATGAACCAAAGTTGCAAATTAGAGCCCTGGTTCCAAGTTCAAGGCATGCTAGGGGCAGTCAACACAAGTCTCTCTCACACCATGTTTCTCTCTCTCTCTCTCTCTCTCTCTCTGTTTCTCTCTCTCCTCCTGCTACTTCTATTACCTTCCCACAAAGTAATAATAAATATTTAAAAATATCCTCAGTGAGGAGTAACAAAAATTAAAATTTAAATAAAATAAAATATATAAGTTATTGCCTGTGGGCAGGTCTGGGTTCTGCTCAAACATCCATGGGAGTTGGTCAAGTGTTTCCAGAGGCTTGAAACAGTTACCCCAGTGAAAAAGCAGTCTTTGCCTAAAAAGAGAGCTAGGGTAGTGTGGGAACCCTTACCATGACCAGCGTGGTTCAGGGCCCACACTCAGGGTCCGGTTTCTGGAGGAGGCCGTACACTAAAAATGAAGAGACTGGAAAAGAGTTAATTTGGGAAAATGCAGGCCAGGCGGGGAGTCAAGCCTCTAGTGGGAAGACTCACCCCGGCTCTGTCTAGCCTTTTGCCATTCCCTTTTATTGAGATTCTCAGACAAAGACATCTCTTAGGCGGAAAAGTTCCAGCAGCAGAAAATTAACAAGAATTTACATACTATTAACAAACTAAAGTTGCCTCAAGCTCTACTACCTCAACTAGACAATGAGTTAATTGCTCTGACCTTTCAGAGCCATTGAGGTTGGCCATCTCTTTTTGCATATTAACAATAGTGACAATGTTTGGTTTCCTTAGACAGTTCTTTTTACATTTTATCACTAGTGACTCAACCTAGAGTCAATGAGTTAGTAGCTCTGACCATTCAGAGCCATCAAGGTTGGCCAGTTCCCTTTACATTTTAGTACCAGTGATAATGTTAGGTTTAGGTTCCTGGCAGGGTAGTGTGGAACTTCAGGATGCTCAAGGAATTGTGCCACAGAAAGCTGCACTTAAAAGACAATTACGGTACTGCAGCCAAAGGACTTGTATGCATGCATATAAGCTTTACCAATGGACACAGACACTAGGGGGTGAGAACATGTGCTGGGGTGGGAGTGGCCAGGGAGAGACCAATTGGGCAAAATCATATTGTAATGGCTATGTACAGTCCAGGGAGGGTACTTGAAATATTCAGGGGAAGCACTCTATAAAATATAAGATTGGGTAACCACTATGTTGTACACCTGAAACTAATCCTATATAGTAATCCTATGTAATAAAATTGTAATATATAAATAGAACAAACAATGTAACAACCGAACAACCGGTCACTATGACCTGCGCTGACCACCAGGGGGCATGGCAGCAGGTGGCATAATGTGGAACATGGCATGTGTCAGCCTGCAGCGGGATAGTAGAGCAGGTTAGTGGGGGCGCCAGACCAAGACGTGGCTCTGGTCACTGTCATCAGGGTGAGCCTCTGCTGGTTACTGAAAATTCTTTGCTCTCACATGCTGTGGTCTCACCAAGCGCTCTTACCTGCTGCTGGCGTCAGCCTCACTCACACCCGCTGCTGGCACCTGGCACTGGCCCCAATCGCTTGGTGCCATCAGCGGATGCGAGTGGGGCCAGTGCTGTCAGCACGAGGGAGTGGCAGTGGAGGGAGCGGGGCTTCTGACAGAGGACTGGGGACCGTGGCAGGAGGGGTCAGGTGGGGGTTGGGAGGATGGGCCGAGACCTGCCCCTGTGCCCACTGCAGCCTTGAGGCCCACGGTTTCTATCAAAGTTCACGGATTTGTGCCCTGGGCCCCTAGTACAGGATAATATTGAAAAAACAGATGGGGAAGGGGCGTGTCAAGATACAGAATCCTGCCCAAAATCAACTGCAAACACTTTATTTTGAAATGTTCATAAAAGAGTGATTTTCAGAAACACTATTTTTCAATCTGGCAAACCTCAAAGAATTCAAAACACATGTGTTCTACTTTTATTCCCGGCAGATACCTTCTGAAGCAGAGGTTCTCAATATTTTTATTTCCAAAGCAAAATGGATTATGCTCACATGAGCACACCTCTATGGCTCCCTTGCCCTCCTCCCTAAACTATATGGAGAAAATAAAACAAATAGTGTTAAGGATTTTCTTGCTATCCACAAAAGAATTGTAGTACAAAGATCTGAGATCATTTTGCTGATATATCTTTTAAAATAATTTTCTGGTAAATATACCTTATAAATGACTTAGCAAAGTTGTAAGATATTAAATATTTTGTAATAAATTACCAGAGAAGCTGAGTGCCTGGACCTTCAGCAGAAATTGCTGCTGGTGATGGATTCCCCCATGAGGGATGAGCAATTACCTTAATTGATAAAGGAACAATGAGCAAAACCAACAACAAATTCTGAGGCCAAGCTTTTGTAACTCAGCCTACCCAGACCAACTGTTTTTGGTGTGTGTGGATTGTTTAAACTATGATCACCAAACGTTGCCTCCTAAAGCAGCCCAACTAGAAATTATCTATTGCACCCTAATTGCTCCTCAGGTTAATGGAAAAGGCTCTCTGTAGTGACATGTGAAGAGAAGGGTCTGGCATTTCCTGATGCATCCTACAAGGAGGATCAAAGACATGACCTGGCTGCAGAGAGGTCGGAACCACACACCAGGACTCCAGGTCACTTGACCCTAGTGTTTCTCTATGGATCAGAGATACTCCAAGTACTTGTTATGCCAGCACTAAGTTTCTGTGTTTCTTGGTCAAACAAGCAGTTGGAATTAAAAATTTCCCATTCCCACACTTCTGTGGAAACTAATTTTGGATCCAGAGCAGATGCCCCATAGAAAGTTGTTGCTTGGAACTCTCATGCTTACCTAAGACTCAAATAATGCCCTGGTTCAGCCTCCCTGCACACTCATTAAGTTATGCTAATAGAATTAACAATGTGTACACTAATATTTCCTTTGTGATGAAAAACAACCAAGAGATGGATGCCTTACCAATCCCTTAGCAAAGATTTTCCAATGCCAGTTCAAAGCATTAATGTTTTCTCCTTGTGTAACCAAGAAACATGTGGAACACTTTTCCACAACTGATCCATTTGTTCTCTGGGATGTGCAAAACCAGGGAAAACTTGAGCATGATCTGAACATTGAATGTACTGTGAGCCAACACACAGATCCATCAGCAGCATGAACGTCCTGACTGATGTGGTGTGTAGAGAACCTTGGTCCAATCATTGGCTAAGGGCAAAGCAATTGCAAACACAGCAACAAACCTTAGGAAGCAATATTTAATTATTTTAAAATATGTTTTATTGATTTTGTTACAGAGAAGAAGGGAGAAGGATAGAGAGTTAGAAACTTTGATGAGAGGGAACCATCAATCAGCTGCCTCATTCACACTCCCTACTGGGGATGTGCCTGCAACCAAGGTACATGCCCTTGACCAGAATCGAACCTGGGAACATTGATTCCTCAGGCTGACACTCTATCCAAACTGGTTAGGGCTATTTTTTTAAAAAATGAACAGAGACCTGAATGGCTGGCTGCACACTCCATTTGGGTCAAATTTCACAAATTTGCTGAAGGCAACTTATTAAACAAAACAAGAACATCCCTCACCAAAGAAAATTGATTCTCCCTATCTTCATTTCATTTCCTCTCTCTGAAATCAATAAGAATATATTCTTATTTTTGCAATACTTGCTGAAATTCAATATGATTTGAAAGCAAATAAATAAGAAAATGTGACCATTATTAAGGAAGAAAATAGAAACTGTTTATCTCCTTCAGATGTTGGATGTCTCATAGACTTTTAAAAAAGCTATTATGAACATGTTCCGAGAACTGGTGGAAGCCATGTTTAAGTAAGTCCCAAGTTTAAGTAAGTCCCAAAATTTGTTTTTCCCCCAAATAACCTACGTGCTCTGACAAGGACCTCCTGTCACTCGCTCACAGCACCTTGGTGGTGTAGAATAGGTCCTCTCTCTTCGCAGTGCCATCCGCAATCTTCTCTCGAAGTGCCTTGCTGACCTCCACCTTATTTTCATAGACGTACGCTGTGTCAGTATGACGGAAGCCTACATCGATCGCCACTTTTGCTCTTAGGAACCTAGAAAATATGAATAAGGAGGGTCTGCAGTTGACTTGACTCAGAGAGATGCAACTTATTTCCCTAAGAGTATGTTTGCCAGCTGTTTCTACAGGTCTTCCGTTTCCCTGTTTGATGGGGCAATTCCTGGCAACAAACCTGTACCCTGGGAGCACAGGTTACACTTCAATATATCCTCTAATCTGAAATGAATCAGTGAAGTGGACTTCACCATGCAACGTGGAAAATTAAGTCATTCAATAAAGAATTTGTTCCACAGGCACACCCTCTCATCCTCGCTCCATGTTTCCCACTGGGGGAATTTATGTTGCCTGTTTGCTCAACTTTAGCATCTGCCAGATTAAAGGACCTGGTTCCCAGTGGAGAAAACCTTCTACCAGGTGACACAGGGAAGGGTTGCACCTACCCCAATGCCATGCCTACTCCCTAGTCACTCTGCGCTCACATGCCAGGAGAGCCTGAGTTTAACAGTAGACTACTATAGGGACAATGGTACTTGATCCTGCTTTTCAGAAGACAGAGTGGCCTCTATGTGATGGTGGCCAGGAGGAGCATGTCCGGAGTTCAGACAAGTCACTAGGGCGGCTCTTGGTGCTTCTATGATTGGTAATAACTATGAATGAACAATGTTAGCAAGTACCTCTGGGCAAGGAAGGGTGTGGTAACTAGGTGTTCAGACAGATCAGTGATGTGCCCCATTGGGATGCAACCTAGACCAGCAGAAATAGTGCCTGAGTGTGTCCAGGAGCTAGAATGGCTGGCGGAGAGAGGAAGAAAGATTATAATGGCCGTGGACCCAACTGAAGCAGTGGAGTGTCCGTGTTATAAGTCTTGGTTTTGTTGTAGTTGTTATTGAATTTATGGAGAGGTAGGCAGATTACTAAATAATAGCATCAGAAATAATATTTCAATCTTATCCAACTTTTTTGTTGTTACTATTAATCCTCACCTGAGGATATTTTTTAATTTTTTAATTTAATTTAATTTATTTATTTATTTTTAGGGAGAGTGGATAGAAGGGAGGGAGGAGGAGAGAGAAACATTCGTGTGAAAGAAACACATGGATTGATTGTCTCTCACGTGTGTGGGATCAAACCTGCAACCCCGGTACATGCCCTTGACCAGGAATAGAAGGGACGATGAGGACAATTATGTGATACCTTAATCAATAAAGAAAGTTTTTTAAAAGAAGTTGTTTTACACCCACACAAACAAGGCTTTCTCAAGCATCCCGGGCACCTCAGTAGTTAGTTTGGGAGTGGTGAAGAAACTGCTAACATTTTGTAGATGAAAATTCTGCACCCCAAGGATTCTCGCTGAGAATGCTGGGGGAGGCGGGGCTAGGGGACAAAATGTGGACGCCCTGGAGGCTGCTGTGCTCTCAGTTCCAGGCTGGATGCTCTGGGTTGGGTGACGGAGGAGATGGGGCGAGGGCAGCGCGCAGAAATAGGGCTTTGGGCGCAGAGCACTGCCAGTCACCACCACAGTCTTCTGCCCCTGCTGGGGACCGGTTCCCACGGAGGCTGGTGTGGTGCAATGCGGGACGCCCACAGGGATCCTTACTCCCCAGACCCTCCGTGAGTCACCCGCTGAGTTCTGTTTACAATCCGGAGGAAATCGGGCACCGGATGGGGCGCATCCCCCCCCCCTCCCCCGCGCCGTGGGGTCACCCCAGCTCACCTCTCCGGGCTGGTAGGACGTGCGCTGAGGTGGCTTCCGTGGTGGTCTGTGCCTCCAGCGGCGAAACAGTTAATCAGCCAGCACTGGACAAGCCCAAAAGTAAGGAAGGAAATTGCTGTCCTTCTGAATCTTTCCTTCCTCTCCTGTTTTCCCCTGCAGAGGTGGATGCCGGGAGGCGGCGCTGATTCTCCTGTGCTGGTCTCTACGCCTCAGCTCTGGGGCCAGGGACAGCCCTCGTGCTCAGACCGCCGCTGAGACCCCTTCCGAAAGGGTGCGCATAGCGGTGGAGGGTGCAGAGCTGGCCTGGGAGGTGCTTTTCGCTGGCGCTCAGCCTCATCCTCCCGCCTTCTGCCCTCAGGGTGTTTTTGGGCATCTCGAAGATGTCCAAGTTCCTGGGAAACCTTTGAGGTGAGCCCAGCAGCGATGCAGCGTCCTCGCACCTCGGGGGCTTTCAGGAAGAGCCTGGTGGGGGGGGGGGGGGTGTATGCATGGGGCCGAGGGTAGAGCAAAGTTTAGGGAGGACCAATTCTGAGGGTGTGCGTTTCTGTTTATCCTGCGCAGGAGCGCTAAGACAGCTTCCACAAAGCTGGAGAAATCCGGGCCAGGACTCCTGGATCACCCTATTGTTCCTCTTCTTGGAGGCAGAGCAACCCCACTTCCTGCACCGTTACTGTTATTTTTACTGATAGATTAACAGTGCGGCCGCCTTTTATATCATTACCTTTCTTTATATCCATCACGCAGTGCCGCTGTCACTTCCCTCTCCGAAGTTTTTACAGCCCCTGGTTTCAGAGGTCCTTTCCTGTACTAAGGCATGATCATGTTCATCTATTCAGGGAATCTTTGGTGAATTAATGGTTTAACTTAAAATCTATTATTTTTAATTTGTGAACCTGGAAGTATGGGCTTTAAACAAACATTTGGGCTTATAGATGTTATTATGACTGTATTTGTGGAACAAAGTATAATTATGCCATGACTACTCCTCTCTTTAAAAAAAAAAAAAAAAAGGTGGGCTGTCTCAATGGTGTGTGTTTGGGATGGCCTCCAAGCAAACCATTTCCTTCTGCACCACTGTTTTCTGAGGTAAGGCGATTGAGTGTCGGTATGATCAGTAGGTACCTATAATAATGTAAAAATGTAACCTTAGAAAGCAATTTCATATTCTGAGCCAAGAAAGTGTTTAAGCTATTCATATACACATAAGAGGTAGAAGATATACTGGTTAATGTTAGGGGAGGTATCACTTTTTAATCTGTCTTTATGAAAAAATAATTAAGGTGACTTTTAAAAAATTCTTTATTGTTGAAAGAATTACAAATATCCCCTTTCTCTCCTCCCTACATTGTCCTCTCCCAACCTACCCCTGCCCCCAGCCCAAATTTAACATTCTTCAGAACAGCTCAGCCTCTCCCTCCTGCTTCATGAGTCCCTTCCTCCATTACAAACTTAAAATTATATATTTTATAATGGCATTCTTATTTTATTTTTTAAATGTAATATTTAAAAAACCTATTTTACTGTTGAGAATATTATAGATGTCCCCATTTGCCCAGCCCTTTGCCCACTTCCATCCATTTTCCACCCCATCCCAAGCCTTCACCTGTCTATTGCCCGTGTCCATGGGCTATGACTAATTTGTACTTCTAAATTCCATCATCTTTTTCACCCATCTCCTCAACTCTCCCCTCATCTGGAAACTGTCAAAATGTTCTCTGTATTGATGAGTCTGTTTCTTTTTTGCTTGTTCATTTATTTTGATTTTTAAATTCAATAGTTGATAGATATGTATTTATTCCATTTTATTGTTCATATTTTTTATATTTTTTTCCCCTTCTACTTCTTCTTGAAGATCCTTTAACATTTCATGTAATACTGGTTTGGTGGTGATGAACTCCTGTAGCTTTTTCTTATCTGGGAAGATCTTTATCTGACCTTCAATTCTGAAAGATAGCTTTGCTGGGTAGAGTAATCTTGGTTTTAGGTTCTTGCTAGTCATCACTTTGAATATCTCTTGCCATTCCCATCTGGCCTGCATAGTTTCTGTTGAGAAATCATGGGTGCTCCCCTGTAGGTAACTAACTGTTTTTATCTTGCTCCTTGTAAGATTCTCTCTTTGTCCGTTGCTCTTGGCATTTTAATTATGATGTGTCTTGGTGTGGTCCTCTTTGGATTGCTTTTTTTGGGGTTCTGTGCGCTTCTTGGACTTGTAAGTCTATTTCTTTCATCAGGTGGGGGAAGTTTTCAGTCATTATTTTTTCAAGTAGATTTTCAGTGTCTTTCTTTCTCTCTTCTTCTAGCACCACCATAATTCTGATGTTGGTATGCTTAAAGTTGTCCCAGAGGCTTCTTACACTATCTTCAACTTTCTGGATTCTCTTCTTGCTTCTATAGAGGAGTATCCTTTTCCTCTTTGTATTTCAAATCTTTGACTTGATTCTTGCATTCCTCTATTCTGCTGTTGGGTCTCTGTATTATATTTTTTATTTAAGTCAGTGTATGTTTAATTTCTAGTTGGTCCTTTTTCATATCCTCGAGGGTCTCATTACATTTATTGGCCTTTTCTAGGAAATTCTTGAAAAACCTTATAATCATGGTTTTCACTTCTAATTCCAGTCATTTGTTCTCCTCCATTTCTTTCAGTTGTGATCTATTTCCTTGGCTTCTTATTTTTGCTGCTTCCTTGAGTTGGTAGGGTAGATTTTTGTGCTGGGTGTCCTATATGGTTCAATGGGTCAGCCTCCCAGTTACCTGAGGTGGACACTCTTGGTGCACCCCTTTGTGGACTGTGTGTACAGCCTTGTTGTAGTTAAGTGTTAATTGTTGTTGGTGTCACTGGGAGGAATTGACCTCCAGGCCAATTGGCTGTGAGGACCCGCTGTGTCTATAACAGAAGAATTGCTGTGCTGGAGACACATTTATGGGGCAGGCCTTGTTCCAGTAGGGCTTTGGTCCTCACTGAGTCTGCCTCTTGAATGTGTCCCTTATGAGAGTAGTTAAAATCTGGTGTCATCTCACACTGACCACTAGATACACTAGTTTCTGGATCTCCAATGGGGTGTAGGTCAGCTACTGTCTGAGGCCAGACAGCAGGAGCTACAGGAAGAACTACAGTTTTCTTCTCTTTGCTTGGGATTTGGCAGTTTTGTAGCAGTTTGACTGGAGCTGCAGTTTATTTTGATAAGTTGCCACAGAGCACGCCATTTATATGCAAAAGCCACTGTGTGGAGCCTGGTGGGGTTTGTAGAATGTGTGGGGTGGGGTCACTAGGCTGGAGCTGACAGTGATGGCTGCTGGCAGCTGTCTCGGCCTTTTTGTGTTTCCAAGTCCCCTCAGCCCAAGCTCCGGTACAGTAAACAATGATTGCTGCGCCTACCTCTGCAAAAAAGTCATCGTTTTCTGACTCAATAGCTGACAGACTAGCTTCTCCCAGTAGGTGTCTGGGTCCCCTGCATGTCCCCAGAAACTGGATTTCAAAGTGATTAGGAGCTTGTTTCCCTTTGGGTTGAAAAAAAGCCACGGGCCCAGTCGCCCACCACCAGCCTGATTCGCCTGCCTCTGTACCTCAGCTTTTCAGCAATTGTGCTCCTTTCTCTTTCCTTCTAGTTATAAAACTACCACTCAGCCAGCTTTCCCATGGTTCTGGGTGATAGACATTTTGTCTTTTAGTTGTATTTTTGAAATTGTTGTGCGAGGCGGCAGTTCAGTTATTTACCTACTCCGCCATCTTGGTTTCTCAAAATCTCACCTTCTTAATTGGGAGTGCTTCTCGCAGGGACAGCCAAGATGTGCCTGGTGAAGGAATGCTGCCGCCACAAAGACAGCCAGGCTGCCGGACAGAATTTTCACTGTCATCACATCGAAATTGTTTTAGTTAATATAATAAATTCCATCCTCAATTTCTTTTAATAGGAAATGCCTACTATTTGGAATCTATGCACTAATGCCTAGTGATTTCCCACTGGGATTTGAGCTGCATATTGTGGGAAAATGTAAGATATGTATGTGTCATGTGTGTGTGTGTGTGTATGGAGGATATGTGCATGTATGAGTGCATGGAGGATAGAGAAGACAAAATTATGAAAATTGGCAGCAATATCTCAGAAGTAAGATTTGCAAAAGATTCTATCTACAATTTCCTTAATCTATCACAGTAAATTTCCATAAACATGACAGGAAGATGGCTCTTTCACTGTAGGCTATTTTATATGAAACCTTTTGAGCCCTGACCTCGGAGCATCCTCTGTGAGTATATATCTTTGAGATTTGAAACCTGAGTGCCAGAGGCATGCTGGTTGTTCACAATCAGCAATAGAAAAATGGATGTGCATGATTCCAGGGATAAGTTTTTGCTTGGTTTTTATTAATTTTTAGAGAGAGAGGAGGCGAGAGGGATAGATAGAAACATTGATGAGAGAGAAACATCACTGATCAGCTGCCTCCTACATGCCCCACACTGGGGATTGTGTCCACCACCCAGGCATGTGCCTCAAGTGGAGTCAAACAGATGACCTCCTGATTTCTGGGATGATGCTCAACCACTGAGCTACACTGGCAGGACAAAGTTTTGTTTAATCAATTGATGTAAGCAAGAAGAAACTGTCTCAAAGAGGTTGGGCACTCCCCTGTGGTCACACAGCCAGCAGGGACAAGTGGGAACTACAATGCTTTCCATATGTTTGATGGCTCCCAAGAGCTTCCCATTTCTGGCAGGTGAACATATGACCTTTCCATGTCGGGAAGAGAAGCTGGGCAGCTGTTATAAAGGTAGGGTCTTTCCCAAAGAAGCGACCATAGAAACACCATGCAGTGGAGATTTTAGCAGGGTCGTTCATGATTTCTGAACTGTCATCTGAATCTTTACCCTATTTAACAAGTATGAGATTCAGAGAAGGGATGTCGCTGTAGACCCTGCTCTCCGAATGCACCAGCGAGGCAATCATTTTGCAGTGCTGGCAGCTGTACTTAATGCTCCGTGATTTATCCCATCTTTGACCCCCCAAGGAATGTGAGGTGTGCCAGATGCTCCGCAGAACCCGGCACGGAGGCTGCTCTTCCGTGGGAATGACTAAGCAGTTCTTATTATTTCAATGAACCTCCTGAGTGAAATAATCACCTTCTCAAAACAGACACAGGATGGGAAGAAGAGATACGGCCATCCAGGTAAGGACCTTGTCTGGACCCAGGCCAGGTGTGTTGAAGGCATGCTCAGTGAGCGCAGTGATATCCTGGGCCCTGCCAGGCACCAGGGGGTTGACACTGCAGCTCCTGGTACAGCAAGATAAAGAGATGGGGCAAATAGCCACACACAGGTCGTGGTCAGTGCCTATCCCAGCATGAAGATGTCCTAATGCTAACCTGTCCTGACTGTTCTGGATGGCAGGTCTAACCCAGTTACAGACCTACTATGTATCAGTATGTGCCTATGGAGGCACTGTGAAGGTGGGAGCAGATTGAGAGGTGGGTCTGTGGGTAGGAGGGAGAAGCTGGGGCAGGTGGGAAAAGCTGGGGCAGGTGGGAGAAGCTGGGGCAGGAGGGAGGCCTGGGCCACCACACACACCTCCCACCCCCACCCTCCAAGCCCCCATAGCAAGAATCCAGTTTCCTCCAGGGAACAGGACTGCACACTGGGGGCTGGAAAGGAAAGGTGGCCTCGAGAGAACAGGGCGCACCCCTGCCCAGGTGCCCCACTTGCCCAGGTTCACCGAGCCCGAGCCAGTGCATCCGCAGATGCAGGTCCCATGGTCTCCCCCTGGGCCCGGTAGCAGGTCCACCGCCTGGTGCCTCAGTGCCCAAGACAAGTGGTGCAGGGCCAGCCTCTCCTCCTTTCCCCTCCCCCGCACACGCGACCCGCACAGACATCACTCTTGTGGGCAGTTTCATGCGCAAGGGGCAACCGAGCCATGGCTTCTGAAAAAAGGGAGAAAGAAACTCACAGGGGCGCCTGGAGTGAGATCTTGTCCCTCCACCGGCACTGGTGCTGGGAGCTCCCCGGGGCTCTGTTACCTGCAGGCCCCGCAGGGCAGGCGGTCACAGCCACACCCAGGAGCCTCCGGCCTGGAGCAAAAGGAGCACAGGGACAACATGGCGGCACCACGGGCACCAGCCTCCCTGACCAGAGCGCTCCTCTCCCGCGGCTCCTGCCCAGGAAGTCAAGAGCACGTGCCCAGGGCCTCAGGCCGCATGCCCTGTGCGTCAGACCACGTGCCCTGTGCGTCAGACCACGTGCCCACAGTGTCAGAGCGGGTGCCCGGGACGCCAAGAGCGCATGCCCAGCTCCAGGCGGCCTCCGCACCCACCGGGCAGCTGGAGGGAAACATGCCGCTTCCGCAGGTCCGCTTTCCGGGCAGCACACCGGAGGGACTGTAGGGAAAGCCGGTTAGCGGGGCGCTCTCAGGGCCGGCCCTTTCGGGGCGCTGTGGGAAAGGGTGGAGATGGCGGGAGTGGTGAGGCGGCTGGAGCCAGTCTGGCGGACAGGTCAGGGTTAGGGGAGAAACAGCGGGAGAGGCCCTGCAGCCTGCGGCAAGCTTTCATGGCTGAAAATTCGCGCCTGGAAAAGGGTGTTTTGAGGGGTAAACGCTGGGTGCCGAGGGCCTCGCACGTCCGCCCGGGTCAGAGGGAAGCTGGTCAGACCCACACGGACAGAGGCCGGGCCGTCCGGGTCCCGCGTCCGCAGGAAACGGGATCGTGGTTCTCACCGAGGAGCCGGCGGTCAGCCTCGGCCCGGGGAGCACGGGGGCCGGGCTTGCCCACCAGGCGTGCACTCACCTGCCCTCCAGCTCGGGCACAGCAGGTCCCCACCTGCCCGCCAGGCTCCGGGAGCTGGGCTTGGGCGGCATCTGAGGGTTAACGGGCCTGCCCAGCCGGTCTGAGCTGCAGGAAGACCAGAGCGGGTCAGCCGAGGCCGCGGTGAGGAGGTGGGCGGTGGGCTCAGCCTCTGGTCAGTGCGGATTCGGGTTCAGCAGAGGCTGCAGACCTTGGCTCCCGGGCTGGGGTGGTCGCTGGGCGGTGGCGGGTCCCCCTGCCGCCCTCCTGGCTGTGGCTGGGCGCTTCGCTGCTGGGCTCTGCGGGGTCGCATGTATGACGGGAGGAGTCTGGCAGACTCAGATGTGGCCAGCGATGTAGCCCCTTTCTCCAGCTCACAAGCAGACTCCATGTACACCCCCCTCTCCCGGATGGCGGTGTGGAGGTAGAAGGCGGGGAGGGCCGGCTCCTTCCTTCCTTGCCTGGGTCCTTCTCTGTGTCCGCAGGCATCCATGGAGCCCACCCTGCAGGGAGAAGCCAGCAGACCCCGTGGTGACAGGGTGTCTGGCGGGGAGCGCAGGGCCCTGGCTCCCTGAGGTCTGGCAGCAGTGTCTGGGGCCCTGTTGGGAAAAATAGAAGGGGGTCGGAGAGAGTGGGCTGCCTGGTGCTGTGGGGACAGGCGTTCACCTGGTGTGACAGGCTTTCTTCTTGTGGATCCGAGGAAGGGAGGGAGGGAGAAGGCGCAGAGTCCTCAGAAAGAGCACATTTTCTTAGGCTACTGGGGCCTGGAGGGAAAGCCTTAAATGTCTGGTAAATGAAGTCTGATTTTTGTTGGGTGTGGCTCTTGATACGTTCAGGCACTGTTTTGCAACCTAATCTTAAGTGTTGTCTCAAGCTTACAAGAGTCATCCAAAATGTTACCTAATGACATTCCTATGACTTTAGACAATAATATTATTAGTAGCATCTAGTTACATCCAGGTTCTAAGGATGTAACTAGATGCTATTTAAAAAACAACTGAAGTTCATCAGATCATTTCCCATTCCACTGTGGTCTCCGCATTTTAATACATTGCTCATCCTTGTCACCAAAACATACTATGTCTCTTATACTGTTGAATGTTAATAATCTCTGCTTCCCTGATTTTTTGACGTGACCTTTCTCTCCTGCTATCCTTTTAATAAGGGGAACATTCCCTCTGGTCCTTTGGGTAGGGAGGGAGAACAACTGTTTGATTGAAGGATTTGTAAATGTTTGTACATTTTGTAATTATTGCACACATCTTTTTCTATTCTTCTCCAAAACGTGTACAGTAATTGATAAATGCATTCACTCTTCACCCAGGTGCCATCGCCAAGGGCATTTGTAGGTTTCCTGCCCTCCTGACATTTGACTGTTGAGGAAATTCTGTAAGAAGCCCGAGACTGGGCCACACGTGTGCGCTGGGAAAGGGGGTGGAGGGGCTGCAGGGCGGGGAGGGCCAGCGTTCTCACCCGCTGCCTTCTCTGCAAGGTGGGCACGTGGAGGGAACTCTGCCCTGATTGGTCCCTCGTAATCAAGGAGACCGCGGAATGTGTTCTGGTTGGCTGGGGCCAGCCAGGAGCCCTGCTTTCAGTTGAGGAGCAGCTGTGGCAGGCGGTGGAGCTTCGGCTTGCTCTCTTCTTGCAGTGGTCGTGATTCTCAATTGCTGATCAGCACACCTTTTAGCTGAGTGAGACCCAGACTGTCCTCACAGACCGGTCACCTCAGTGGAGGCGGCAGAGGCTGACAGCTGTGCGGGGGAGCTGGGCGGGGGGGGGGCGGGGAGCAGGGCGTGGTTTGCCATTTTGGGGGGAGAGGGTGGGTTGGGGGGACTGTTGAGTGAAGGCAGTACCAGCAGCTAGGAGTTCCTCATGGGGAACAAACTCACCTGCCGCTGCCTGAAGGGCAATGCCAGCCCCAAAGTGGGCCGGAGCTTTGAGTGGGTGAATCCACACCCTGAGTATGTCTGTGAGGTGACTCAAGATGCCTGGGCATCTAAGAACTCGGATCTTGTGTTCTGCAAATGCCACCCTGTGGTGCACCTCAGTGACCTACAAAGTCCCAAAGGTAAGGAGGTGGCAGGTGTTCACTGCTGTCAGTTAGACCTCTGGCCTCTGGGGACCGCAGGATCCTCTAGATGACACCCCCTCAGACTCCTTCTTGCCTTCTTTCTGGCATCCCGAACCTTTATTTTCCCCTGTCATGTCTGGCCAGTTTCTTTCCCTGTTTACTATCCAGATGTCCAGTTCTCTCTTCTATCCCCAGCTCAGCCCGAGACACTCCAGTTGTCCCTTCCTGTCCGTGGCTCTGTTTAATGTCTCCTGGGACTCCAGGAAGAATTTTGGGTATATGTTCTCCTTTTTCTCAATGAAAACTTTTAACATCCAGACTGCAGTTTCCATCCCATCTCCCCATCCTTATCTAGCATTATGGTACTTACTGTAGGAATCAGGTAGGACCCAGTGATAACCCTGGCTCCCACCTGTTAGGATAGTTGGTATTCTGGACAGTTCAGCTGCAAAGATTTTAGGGTTTGTTATATAAACTCAAAATCAATAACGGACATAGAACCTATATAGTGTTCTTGCGTAGGCTGTTTTAAGTTGCCTGAATAGAAGCTGTTTACTCCTTCAACTATAATTTGAACAGAGAAGGAAATGGTGGGAGAGGGAACTCAAAATTTCTCAAATGACATGAATAGTTGTTTGTTTGGTTTTTACATGTAGAAGGACCCAGGGAGTTCTGATTACTTTAATATGTCCACGTTGACACAAATTTCCCTCAGTCCTACTTCAGGGACCTAACAGACTTCCTTATCATATTGCTTGTTCTAAAGGAGGGTTGTTCACAAGAGTGTTGGTCAAAAGTTTCCAAAGAGAACACATACATGTAGACTTCAATTTGTAACATAAAGTCTTGGCAGTTAAGATGTAAAATTGTGCACAAGAATGTTTATCTTCATCGTCTCCCCTACTGCCAGTAGATTCCTGTGTAACTGTAAGAATGTTGAGGTAAAAGTGCTAAAGACCAGATGCCTGAAGAGGAGCTCGGGGAGTGGAGAAGTGGGAGCGGAGAGGGAGGAGAGAGGAGATGTGCTACTTGGTTTAAAACAATCCTGGGCAACAGTGTAGCTAATGAAGAGTGATTTGTGAAGTAGAAAACATACATTTACAAAGATGGTAAAGCCTCTTTGGCCCTTTTTTTGTTTCCATTTAAATGGCAGAGATTATTTCATTATTTTATAGAGAAAACACATCAACTCTAGTTGAGTTTTTTAATTTTTTTAAAGTTAGAATAATTAATTTTTAATTTTTTAAAAGTTAGAATAATTAAGCCTATAGATTCACCATATGTCTTTATAACTAAAAATAACTCCTTGTTCAGAATATTGAAACAGTGTGAAAAAGTGAATAAATTATGTGAATTAATGAATTGTACCTTTAGACACAAAACAAGAGAGAACCTGTGAAAATTTCTGTTCACTCTGGTGCTGTAAGATGTGCTTCTGTCTGAGTGATTTTATAAACCATTTAGTAGATAAATAGTGTTGGATGAGAGATCAAAATAGGACCTTTATATAGTTCTTTTTAGATTTACAACTTACTCCCATGTACAGCCTATTTGGTCTTTCTAACTTCAAACAAGTCCTGTGTACATTATCCTATTGCTAATGAAAAAACAGAGATTTAGAGATGTGAACTAACTGTGTAACCAGCTGCTAAACAGATTAGGCTGACATGCAGATGATAGATGTGCCAAATTCAATTTGGTGATGCATACAAAGCTCTTTAGAATGCAGCCTATATATTATATACTCTCCACAAAGTGAGTCTATTTAACTTGCTCTAGTCTTGAGTATTTCCATTTGAAATTATTGTATATAACTCAGAAGCAACAATTACCACTCCATCCATGTCTAAAACAACAACAAACTGATGAACAAAATTGATCCAGAGACATAGAAATATGAAACAACTGATGACTCTCAGAGGAAGGCTGGAGTGGGTGGATGGGTGGGTGGGTGGGAATAGATCAAGGGAAGAACTTGTGTGCATATATGCATAACCCATGGATGCACACAGTAGGGTGGTAAAGGTCTGAGGTGGGCTAGAAGGGGACAATTGTGGAAAATAGGGGACATCTGTAATACTTTGAGCAATAAAGATTGAAAAAAATCACCTTGATGAAAGTATAAAAAGTCACTGTCATGAAAGGTTCCCTGTAGATTAAAACATTGATACTATTCCTTTAAATGTGCCACGATGAATAGCCCCGAGTAAGCCACAGCTAACTAAATAAGTTCACTTTGTGAATGGAGTTAGAATTAGCCTAATGGTAAAGAACATCTGCCAAATACAGCTCATGTGATTTGGGCATGTTTGCTATATTAGCAGGTATATTTGACAGTAATTGGCCACAGTTTAACTTATTTCTTCACACTGTTTCTGAAATGTGCTGATAATATTAGCATGAAATAGAGTGACTATTTCTAATTGATAAGTACATAATTCATAGGTTATTTAGGTCCAAGTTAAAAAAATATCTAAGACATAGCCTGGTTTTACTGCACATGTATAGCAAAATTCCTCAATTTTGAATTTTCCCAGTAGGGTTTTAAATTGTTACCTTTACTAAAATTAAAATTGGCTTTATTATCATTACTTTAAAAAGTCTTCCCAACAGTAAGTGATATAAATTGATGTGTAACTATTTTTTTAATTATGAATTTTCTTACTCAACAAAATTGTATGCCTTTTTCTGGGCTTCAGGTTTAATCCCTTCTGACCATCCGAGGGCTGGCACAATTTTCCTGAAGAAAAGTCAAATGATTGGTAAGTCAAGATAGGATTTAGGTCACAGATTTTTGTTTGAACAAATAAAAAAAAAACATTTCAGTTTATATATGAGGATTGAATTTGTGATCTTACATAGTGCTCAAGCAAAAGATGCTATCTCACCTTAGAATGTGAAGCTATTCAAACTCTCTCACCCTATGTAATGCTGCCAGAGTAGGTCAGAGGAACAGAGCCCTATGGGGTTCCCCAGAAGCTTAGCAGGACCATGTGCAACTATGTCAATTTCCTGTGTCCTGTTTGTTTTAGGATAAGATCCCAGAACTGGAGGATTTTAATGCTTTTGCTTGCCTGCTTATTTCCTTAAAGTTATGTTCAATTGAGTTTACTTGCTTTAAAAGGCACACGGATCAGGTCTTTCAGTTGATTGTGACAGCAAAAGTACAGGCATGGAAGGGTCCATTTTATTTGAATCCATGCAGCTCAATAAAAAGTGGGGGGTTTTAACAAGCATTTTCATGACATGTGTGCATGACTGTCTGGAACTGATCATTTTGGTTAGGATTGCTGTATTTCTCAGTTTCTTCCAGAGCCATGGGCTGCTCACCTGTAAAGAGAGGGTGAGAGAGTAAAGGAAATGCTATCCTGTGCCCCTCTCTGCAGTCCTGAGGAGTGTGTGCCTCCCATTTTGTATATTAGTAATCTTTCAGGTAATCAGTAACTTTGTTTCTTCTATGGCATTTGTATCAGTATTGATCAGTTCATTCTTTTTATTCTTAGTGAGAGGAAAGAGAAAGAACAACTATTTCTACCATGTAAGTAAATAGTTGAAAAGTTATGTAAGAAATCAGTAAGTTGAATTAAAAATTGTCTGCCATAATTGTTAAAAATCTATTATAAACCCAGTATCATTAGCATGAACCTTTTTTGGAAGATTTTCTTAATAACTTCTGTTATCTTAATTAACAAGTTTACATATTCAGGAAAGTTTTTGGCTCAGTAATGGTCATTTTTTAAAGGGGTTCTGATCTTTAAGTTAAATGTCAATAGCATGATTGTGGTATAAAAATCTGCCTTAATTTTTTGCCTTAACTTTTAATTTTATATTTTGTGTTATCTATTGACTTATTGTCGTAGCAGCTGAAAGCTTAGCTTTCTCCCTCCAGTGTGGTCTTATTTCCCTCCTTCTCTCCTCCCAACATGTATCATGGTTTTTAGTAAATCAGAATCAGTGTTTCTATTATCATGACTATGCAAATATTTGTTACTGTTGAGCCATCTAGTTCTATGCCTTTTTCTGGTATTCCCTTCATTCTTTTGATCAAAAAATGTATATGCACTCTGCATGATTATGTTGGTGTTTATTAACTTATTAGAGGCCCAGTGCATGAGAATGGAAGCAAATATCACCCAGTGTTTACCAACTAGTCTATATTTTGGTGCTTTGTTTCCTATTCTTCTTACTCCCCTCTATATAGGTTTCTAGTCATAATTGACTTTATTTATGGTGTATTATATGCCATATTGCACCAATATAGTAGTAAACCTTCCATTGAGAATAAAAGTATTTGAATGAATAGTCACTCTTTATGCTGTATTTGTCTGATGAGATCCCAAAAGTAAATTACATGTTAACTGCATGGCTTAAGAAACATATCAGAGTTTTAGTTATAGTTAACATATTTCTAGTTTGAAGGAGAATTTATTCCTCTAAATAGTGATTGTTTTCAAATTATGCCATCTGGAGCTTCTGGTTAATGAGGAGTAAGTAGTTTGAAGAGAAGCATCTAAAACAGGCAAAATGATGTTTTATCTATAAAAATAAAAGTGTAATATACTAATTTGAGCACATGGTCTTCTGGACGACCTTCCGGATGAAGCCAGGGCTGCAAGGGAAGCCCAGGTCCTGGGTGACTGCCGCAGCCGGAGAGAAGCCGGTTTCTGGGTGCCAGAGGGAAGCTGGTGCTGGCAACTAGGGAAAGAAGGCCTATTCCTGCAAGAATGTTGTGCATCGAGCCTCTAGTGTAATATAAAGATATTTCTGATTATTGGATACTGGCAGTCTTTATTTTTATTTATTTTTAATAAATCTTCATTGCTCAGATTATTCCAATTGTTTCTCTCCCCCCTCCCCCATAGCTCCCTTCTATCTGGTTCCTGCCCCACCCTCTGCCCTTACCCCCTCCCCCGACTATTGTCCTCATCCATAGGTGTACAATTTTAATCCAGTCTCTTCCTGAACCCTCCACACCCCTTTCCCCCTGATAATTATCAATCCACTCCCTTTCTTTGCCCCTGATTCTATTATATTCACCAGTTTATTCTGTTCCTCAGATTTTTAATTCACTTGATTTTTAGATTCACTTGTTGATATATATGTATTTGTTGATCATAATTTTTATCTTTTTTCTTCTTCTTCCTCTTCTTAAAGAATACCTTTCAGCATTTTTTATAATACTGGTTTGGTGGTGATGAACTGCTTTAGCTTTTTCTTGTCTGTGAAGCTCTTTATCTGCCCTTTAATTCTTAATGATAACTTTGCTGGAAAAAGTAATCTTGGTTGTGGGTTCTCGCTATTCATCACTTTGAATATTTCTTGCCACTCCCTTCTGGCCTGCATAGTCTCTGTTGATAAGTCAGCTGACAGTCAGATGGGTACTCTATTGTAGGTAACTAGCTGTTTTTCTCTTGCTGCTTGTAAGATCCTCTTTTTGTCTTTTGCCCTTGGCATTTTAATTATTATGTGTTTTGGTGTTGTCTCTTTGGATTTCTCTTGTTTGGGTTTCTGTACGCTTCCTGTACTTGTAAGTCTATTTCTTTCACCAGGGGGGGGGGGAAGTTTTCTAATATTATTTCTTCAAATATGTTCTCAGCATCTTGAACTCTCTCTTCTTCTGGCACCCCCATAATTCTGAGGTTGGTATGCTTGAAGTTGTCCCAGAGGCTCCTTACACTATCTTCAACTTTCTGGATTCTCTTTTCTTCTTGCTTTTCCAGAGAAGTGTCTTTTGGCTCTTTGTATTCTGACTCTTTGACTTGATTCATGTGTTCCTTTATTCTGCTGTTGGATCTCTGCATAATATTTTCCATGTTTAATTTTTAGTTGAGTCTCATTAAATTTATCAGCCTTTTTTAGGAAATTCTTGAAAAACCTTATAACCGTGGTTTTGAACTCTATATCCAGTCTTTTGTTCTCCTCCATCTCTTTCATTTGAGATCTATTTCCTTGTCTCAGCATTTTTGCTGCTTCCCAGAGTTAATAGGATCGCTATGTGTGTTTGGTGTCCTATATGGCCCAGTGAGTCAGCCTCCCCAGTTACCTGAGGTAGACACTCTTGGTGCTCCCCTCTGTAGACTGCGTGAACAGCCTTGTTGTAGTTAAGACTTGATTGTTGTTGGTATCACTGGGAGGAATTGATCTCCAGGCCCATTGGATGTGAGTATCAGCTGTGTCTACTCTGGGATACCTTCTCTATTGGAGATAGCCTTATAGGATCAGACTTGCAAAATTGCAAAAGCCTCTGTGCTCAGCTTGGATACAGCGGAGTCTCAGGGCTGAGCTGACAGTCTTGGCTTCCCAACAGCCCTGCCTTTGTGAGCTTGCCTGAGTTTCCGCCTGGCCTCTGCCTTCCAAGGCTCTCCTGAGTTTCCGCCTGACCGTCCAGATTCCCCATGCAAGAGCATGGGCGCCCCAGAGGCTCGCCAGAAGTAGTCTGGAGCTTCTGACTCCTTCTGCTAAGGAGAGGCTGAGGCAACATCCACGGTCAGACCTGTCTGCACACGCTCATTGGCGCACAGCTATAGACCCTGCCCGCTGTGGCTCCCGGCTCCCCCAGTTTCCCAGTCTCTGAGTCTCCAGATGCCTTTCTCTACAGTCTGGACTCCACCCGTATGAGCCTGGCTCCATGGGGTTTTGGCTGGGATTGGGGTTCAGTACAGTCGGAAAGGTTTCAGTGTAATTGGGGACTTCCTTTTCCCTCTGGGATACTGGCAGTTTTTAAATGCTCTGTATTTTAAAAGGTATCAACTGGATATTCTCCCTCTACTGTCTTTTGTATGTGAGGGGAATACTGGTGGAAAAGTATGACAGCATGATGAAAACTATTTTATAGGAATATGAGGAAGGAAGGCTTATTTGAATTAGTTTATAATAACACAAGAAAACTGATGCAGTAGGCAATTAGGCCGACATGGACAGAGTAGGAATGATAGGCCAACTATGTCACCAAAGTAGAAAGCTGTTGGTGCCTAGCAGTGGGCAAAACTGGGAAACCAAGTATTGTAGGGAGGGACATCACCCAAGGGTGACCTTTCCTCCCTTAGCATATCATGGTCATGCTATTTACCCCCCTTGAACTTTCATATTGCTGGTCCTGTGGCTCATATCATCCTCTGACCTTTCCTCCCGCAGCATGTGGACCCCCTAAAGAGGAACAAGGGGCCCAGAGAATAGCTTCATACAAATTCTATTTAAGCCCTTGCACCCTGCCTCCCATAGCATTAAACCCTGAGGATAAAGAGGTTCTAGCCTGAATCAAACAATCTTAGGAACAAAGCCTCCGGTCTGCTGAGCTCAGAGACAGAGTTTTGATCAAAGCAGAGATAATATCTAGGCCTCAGTTCAAGCCCAGCTTAGAACCCCTAAGACCTTCCCTAAAATTTCCCCCTTTTGATAAAAGCCCTTACCTGTGCTCTCTCCCTTGAGCATGCCTGTAGCTTTCCCGCCCTCTTCTCAGGTGCTCTCACTCTGGAGCATGTCCATGCCTTCCCCCTCTTACTCCCCGGGGCATGAATATTCTTCCTTTCTTCTAAGATCCAAAGCCATTTCTGCCTCTGTAACTTGTTTGTTGAGCCCAGGCAGCCAAGCTGGCTCAGTTCTACCTCTGTGACTTTCTAAATATTCTTTCTCTTATAATTTGAGTTCTTGGCTCTAAATTCTCGGCCAAACTCAAGGACAAAGGTCAAACATCTGGTGCCATTTTGCCGCTAACAAAATGAAATATATTTAAAATTGTTAGTATTCTGTGATATAAAGAATACTATTACTTTCAACTACTTACAGTGACTAGAATTGGTTTTTGGTTTTACTCTAAGAGGATTTTCCTGACATAGTTTTGGCTATTTCCGTATCTGATTATTGCTGTATTATTGGGCTCTTGACAAATCAATGAATACTTCTAAAAGACATGAGTATTTCTAGTGTTTTACAGATAGTTAATTCTCTAGCGAGTCTCAAAAAGTCATTGTCATATCTCTGACACCATTGCAGGTAAATTTTAATTTGTATCTGTAATAGGATTTACCTTCCAGTTGCAATTGGTTTTAGATAATTGGTCAAACACTTGTTGAACTCCTAATTTGCCCCAGATTCTGTGCTCAGCAGGTGGAGTTAGAAGAGGAGGGAAAGTCCTGCCTTCCCTAGAGAAGCTCACTTTTTATGACGGGGGTGTTCTGGAAGCAGTTGATACTATATAAAAGTAGTATCTCAATTGTGTAAAAGTAGAGAAAGGGAGAAGTTGTGTAGTGTGGCTGCTGACAGAGGTACCCTGGAGGTAAATGGGAAGTTGGGTTAACTTTGCTGAGAAAAGGAGAAAGAAAAAATCCTTGTGGTCAGAGAGAGCAGCTGAGTGTGTCAGGGTCCTGATAAGTATCATGTAGCTTAGGGAATCTAGATCTATAACAGCCTAAGCAACCGAGCAACTCAACAACCAGTCGCTATGATGCGTACTGACCACTGGATGGGAGACACTCAATGCAGTAGCTGCCCCCTAATGGCCAGTGCACTCCCACAGCCAGCCTTCCGTAGTCCCTCCCCCTGGCTGGCTGGCTCTGATCCGCCCGGATCGGGACTGGGCAAGATGGCCCCAATCAGTGGCCAGGCCATGGGACCCTCACCTGTACATGAATTTGTGCACCAGGCCTCTAGTAGAATTCATAATATCATGTAAAGTACCATATTATCTGAGGTTCTCTTTTGAGTAATGTAATAATAGTCTTATTTCAACATGAAGAGAGAGTTAAATCCTCAGAGTTTGATCTGTCTTTGGATTTGAGAGAATCTTAAAACAATATTTTTTATTCTCAAGGTAAGGAAGAGAGACCTCTTGTCCCTTAACTTATGAGCTACAGGCCAGCCCCTGCGCACACACACACCTCTGCCTCAGATACATGTGTTTTGTCACAGTCTCCTGAACCAACATTTATTATTGACTTTCATGTACTTTAATAAGATGCTCTTGCTTCAATATTATTAATGGCAGTATGTCTTGATGTAGAAAATAAGTAGTAGAAATAGAAATCTTGGCAGTTTTCATTTTTTAAGGAAAAATCACTGAAATCTTATTTTCATTCTTATAAAGGGAATTTATCATAGGTGTTTGCCAAGTTGGATTATAGGTAGTATGTCAAGGGTGGCATTTTATGACCCCTTCCTCAATTCTCATCGTTGGAAGTTAGAACATATAATGGGTTTACCAAAGAGCTGCACATGGTATTGCACTAAAGCAGTTCACAGAGTATGAGAACAATGTAATGCCTAATTGTTTGGTGGATAGGTTTAACTTACTGTGATATTTTCTTTTATTCCCCTCCCCCTTCAGGTGTCTCCTGGTCACCTTAGGGAAAAGTACAGCTCATGTACTACTATGTATGTTGAGTCCACGATTTCTCAGCCTGATCTGAGAATCGCTGTGCAGTGGTAAGTACAAGTAGGGGACAGACCTCTTATCCTGCCCACATGTACTTTTCAAGTTAACTTCTTTGTGGGTTAAATTTGTTTGGCTGATGTTTTAATTTCATAGATTTATTGAATTTACATATATATATATATATATATATATATATATATATAAATGCATATTCAAGAACTATATTGATCCATATATAACAAAATCAAAGCTGAAAATCATGAGAGAGGTGAAGTTTTGGAAACATAGTCACAGTCAGGTTTACGTTTAAGCAAACATAATAGTGTCATGATGATAAAAATTATTCATTAAATTCTGTGAGTTCATAGTCCACAATTGAAGACTTTAAAAAAACACCCTAATATGAAACCTTTAAGCTTATTTAAGAGAAAAATAAAACCGAACTTGGATGTAGAGCTTCCTGAATCCAATTGGAGTTGTCCAAGGATCATTATTAGTGTCTCCCTGGGATGTGAGGGTTGACTTTCCAGAACACAGTATGGAAAATGCTACCTGAAAATATTAAAATCCTCATTTCTAATTTTATTTTTCAGTCCTAAAACATAATTTATTTATAAACTAAAATTTGTTTATATTGTACCATATTTTTTTTTGCTAATTAAATTCTCACTAACTTCTATGTTAATTAAAAACAGCCAGTTCACAAGCATAATGTAAGTTTCTTCTCTCATAAAAACAGTTGAGATCAAATTGAGTTTCAGCAAAAATTGAGCCCATCTCTTTCTAAAGTCCTCAGTTTTGACACCTATCTCACAGTCTCTGAGTCTTTTTCTTCAGTCTGACCACTAAATCTGGGAGTAAAAAACCAGTCCACTCTAGCTATGTATCATAGCTTCCTTTGAGTTAGAGGATTCTGATGTTACAAGAGTCATTTTGAATATATGATTTTGTCCTCCAAAATTGTCTAATCTTTGGAAGTATAGTAGCTTTTCATTTGCTCTTATCGAGTTTTGAAAATGATCAGTACATTTACTATTGATAAAATAAAGGTTTAGTGAGAATTTTAATAGAGCTCATTTTAGGATTGCTTTTGAAAAAAATGTTCATTGTGGAGTAGTAATGCATTATTCTCAAAGGAATGGGGGAGCCTTATTATAATCACTTATGCAACTTTTATCTAAATGTGTCTCTAAACACATGAATTCCCTTTCTCCTTCCCCAACACACTCTCTCACTCTCACAAGCCTTCTGATAAACTGAGGAAGGTAAGGCATCTTTATATAGAAAAAGCATCTGGGATGATTTTGATTTTAATCCTAATTCATGTGCTCTCAAACTTTGCTGCACTTTGCCATCACCTGAGAAGCTTTCAGAACAACCCCAGATCATATCCAATGCCAGATGAATCAGATCAACTCACGGTGATAGAATGCAGTTTGTAAAACTTCTCTGATTATCCCAATGCACAGCTAAGCTTGGGAACCACATTGCCTGGTTAGAAGGTAGGAGAAGGAGAACTGCTTCTCACTCTTGGTGGGACCTTGAGGAAGTCAGTTTTAAGCCGTGATTACTTTTTCTGTAAAATGGGTTGTTGAATTAAATATCATTCATCACAAGTTCATTAGTTTCTTTCAGCTTATATATTTCAAATTCTATGATGTTAAAATCATTTTGAAGATGAAACTGTTTGAAGCACTATAGAACTGATGCTAACAATGCTACAGGCCTTTTTACAACTGCTAATATTCTATAATCCAGTTATAAAATTCAGTTTTGCTTTTCCTCAATTATTTGGAGCTTCATTTTTTACATTTTGGAAAAGAGAAAAAGCATATAACTTAATCTACAGCACTCCTGTGTTTCATGTTACACAGCATCTGGGAATAACATAGGGATATTGTAATTTACACACTATCTGAGCACTTACATCTGCTCATTAAAATTGTATTAAACTAATTTGCAAATAAATGTCTTTAATACTACACTGTGTATAATTTTATTCCATTGTATTCTTATATTTGCCATTAAATTTTCTTAACAGTTATGTAAAAGTCACCTTAAATGATTCTGTTTGGTATAGAGCATTTTATTTAACTTTAGGGGAATAAAGGCAAATAGGTGGGCAGGTGGAAAAACTACTATATGGATTAAATTTAAGGATGTGTACAAGTAGATCTAACTTGTACAAGATGAAAGTTTATATGAGTAGAAAGGCAAATAATAGGGCAAGAGTGTTATAACTTATATGCTATAATAATCATCCAAAACATGTCTTCTAACAGCAAATTCCTTAGCATTTTGGTTTTCCTCATTTTACTAACTGACAAAGAATTGCAACATGGCAAAAAGTGCTTAGGAGATACTGTTTTGAATGAGATCTCATGGCTGTTGGGCAGATGGGATGGTCTTCCCCCACCACAACCCTTTTAAAACATGTCTTCAGCCCTGACATAAAGTCAATTTTTACTTTTTGTTTTCTCCACAGCCTGGCATTGGCAATCTACTACCATATTAAAAATAGGTGAGTTTAAAACCTGTCTTATTATTCTAGCTAATAAACTTACAAGATATAATGTTAGTCTTAGGTTTTAACTATAGATATAATTGGAATAAGCTATAGTGATTTTATTACATTGTTAAAGCGACTTTTTTTTTTTGTCTTAGGACTCCTAATGCTTAAGTTATTGAGGATCCCAAAGATTTGTTGATGTGGGGCTATATTGATATTTACTGGATTAGAAATTAAAATTGAGAATTAAAAAATATGTCCCTTGTACATTAAAAACATAGTTTCTATAGCACTGTTGAAATTTGGAGCAGGATACTTCTTTGTTGTGAGGGATTGTCTTGTGTGTTACAGGATATTGAGCAGTTTCCCTGGCCTCTCCTCGCTAGATGCCAGTAGCATCCTCTTCCCAGGCCCCATGGTGACAACAAACAATGTCTCTACCATGGCTGAATGAGAGAATGGCAGTTTTAGTATCAAATAAAAATATTATTCTCTGAAAACTGTAAGGCATTCAGCTCACAACTAATTCCAAGTGCTTTTCCTTAACACAACCACATTTCAGTATGCAGGAGTGCTTAATGCATACTTCCCCTTATTCTAGAGTATAAAAAGAAGATTCAAGTTTTAATAACATTATTTATTGTCACTGTTCTATCAAAATTGTGCTTAAGTAAAGCATATTTCTTGTCAACAAGTGACAGTGAAGAGAATGACTACTAGTACAGGATGGGATCTCTGCCTTGATTCTTGCTCAAAAACCAGTTTTATTGACTTTTGCTTTTATACAGTCATTGCAAATGTCAGTGTAAATGCAGGCAATGTCTTAATATTTGTATACAAACAGTTTTGGCCTCTTGGGTCTCCTGAAAATGGTCTAGTGCCGTGGTTGGCAAACTGCGGCTGGCGAGCCACATGCAGCTTTTTGGCTTCTTCCCCAAAATACCATGGCCTGGGTGAGTCTGTTTTGAAGAAGTGGCATTAGAAGAAGTTTAAGTTAAAAAAATTTGGCTCACAAAAGAATTTTCAATCGTTGTACTGTTGATATTTGGTTCTGTTGACTAATGAGTTTGCCGACCACTACTGGTCTAGTGGAACCAGAGAAGCCTACAAAACCTCTTGGAGAACCACTATGTGGAAAATTAAACCAAAAAAAGAAAGAAAAAAAACGGGAAAAAAACCCAGAAGACTGGTTTCCCTCATTCAGCTGGTTGGAGCATTGTCCTGTACACCAAAAGGTGGCAGGTTTGATCCCAAGTTAGGGCAGCACATGCCTGAGTTGTAGGTTCAGTTCTGTAAGACCACATAGCTAGGCTTCTGGTTCCACCACAGTTCAGCATGTACAGGAGGCAGCCAACCCTTTTTTTATTTTTTCTTCTTTCTTTTCCTCAAATAAACAGAGTGGTCACTTTTAAAATACAAAGGTAAATTTTAAACTCAAGACTATTGTAAAGAATAAAGAAGGAATATATAATAAGAATATAATATACGGAAATAGTAAGAGGAAAAAACCAAATAGGGATCTCATTTTCACATGAAGGATTGCCCACCACTACTGCTTTATAAAATGTTCCTGTGTCTGCCAATGAGAGGCTGGAGGAGTGGCAATTGATTTGGTTGACTAGCATTGCCTATTAGGGAGGGTCAGTGCTTATAAAGGCAGCTCTGGCAGGTCATTATAGAAAAGGTTTCACAGAATTTGATGTGCTGAGTAAAATGAGGTCAGAAAATTTCTACAGATCTAAGAGAAGTTTCTTTGTTGAAGGCTAAGCTCCCGCTACAATTCTCTCTACTCCCAACAGATGTGTTGCTAATACAACAATTCCTGGATTAGTTTTTAAAATCATATTCTTATTTTCTAGAAGTGCAAATAGAACCAAGGAAATATTTGACGAGAGACTCCATCCTGTCACAGTAAGTGCCAGTTGTATTGAGGTTGTCTTTTTCTCTCGGATTATTGTGTTTATTCCATGCTGATTTGCTTTGAAATTAATCACTAGTAGAAAATTACTCTCTCCAGCTGAGTGTTAACATTATCTTCCTTTAAGTTTTCTTCCCCACCCTATGTTGTATCTATTTATTTTACAAAAGGAATATATATATATATAAAAGCATAAGTGACTGTCCAACCATTAGCTATGATGTGCACTGATCATCAGGGGGCAGATGCTCAACACAGGCAGATGCTGTGACTTGGCAGCCGTGGTTCTCAGATGATGTACCAAGAACCAGAGAGGAGGGAGGCCGATTCCGAGGTGCATAACCTGAGAACTGCCCTTTTTAATTTGGGACCCTTTTGGGGGTGTCAGAGAGTTGGTTTCAGCCTGATGCCTGCAGACCAGACCGAGAGACCCGACCTGTGCACAAATCCATGCACCAGGCCTTTAGTCTATAATAATAAAAATGTAATATGAAAATCGACCAAACAACTGAACAGAAGAATGATCTCCCAGACGACCTTCTGAATGACCACATTATGACACGCGCTGGTGCCAGGCCAGCCAAGGTGGGTGCAATACAATTGGTCAGGGGGCCCCACCATTGCCCCCATGATCACCCTGCAGAGGGAGGCCCAGGCCACCCTCTGTGAGGCAATCAATTGCCCCAAAGAGGGAGACTCATGTCACCAGCTGTTGAGGCAAGCCATCCAGTGGGGCGGCTCCACAGTTGCCCCAATGAGGGAGGCCCAGACCGCCCTCTGAGGCGACCATTCATTCTCAGAGCCCCAGGTGGGTGGGTAGAGCCCTGTGCCCAGTCACCCTAAAGAGGAAGGCCCAGGCTACCCCACAGTCAGCACTGTGGCGGGTGGGCAGGGCCTCCCTCTGAGGGCCCCACAATTGATCAACCCACAGAGAGAGGCCCAGCCCACTGGCTAGTGATGTGGTGGTGGGTGTGCGTGGCCAGCCAGTTATTGCCCCGCGGAGGGAAATCCCAAGCCAGCCAGTGATCGCACTCCACACCTGTCACCCACAGAGTGAGGTGACCAGTGGTGGGGTAGTGGGTGGCTGTGCTGCACTGATGGCAAGCAGTGGCAGTGGTGGGGGCACAGCCAGCTGCCGGCAGCCAGGGGAGGGAAAGCCCTGATATGCCCTGATCAGCCAAGCCTTGGAACCCTATCCTAGGGGTCCCAGATTGCAAGAGGCACAGGCTGGGCTGAGGGCCACCCACCCCTCACCCCCACCCAGTGCAGGAATTCGATTTCTGCGCACAGGGCCTCTCGTGTCATATAAGAAACTAGAGGCCCCGGTGGGAGACATTTATGTCCTGGGGGGAAGCCCCTCAGCCCGGCCTGTGCCCTTTTGCAGTCGGGAGCCCTCAGGGGATGTCTGACTGATGGCTTACATCCTCAGGGCTGTGGTGGAGGCAGGGGAGGCTCCTGCCACAGCTGCTAAACTCTCCAGCCATCAGCCTGGCTTTGGCTGAGCAGCGCCCCCCTGTGGGAGCACACTGACCACCAGGGGACAGCTCCTGTGTTGAGACCTTGCCCCTTGGTGGTCAGTGCACATCATAGTGACTGGTCATTCTGCCATTCAGTTGATTTGCATGTTACCCTTTTATTATATAGGATATGTCAGAAAGAACTGAGTTTCAGCTTTGTATAATTAGTGAGCTAAAGTGGGTCAACATACCCAAAAAACAAAAATGTATATTTTTAAAAGAAAATTTTCAATACCATCAAACAATATGAATATTTGTACATAAACCTAATAGATATGTCAAGATCACTAGAAGAAAATTAAACAGCTATTTAAATATTGAATTAATTATAATGAAAAAAATTTCAAATGTCTTCAGATATGCTCTATACCAATATGTGGCTGGTGTGCACTGTACACACAGCACAGCCTTAGAGCCTGATGGTTACATTCTCAAAGTTATTGCAGAGAACTATGACATGATGACCAACAAGTCCTTGGAGCCTAAAAATAGTTCACATTTAGACAGAATGTTGTAGGGGGAAGGTGGAAAGGAAAATATAAATATTCTGAGGTTGTGCCTGTATCTTTAATGAGTGTCGATATTCAATTATTGATTTTTAAGGTCCCATTATTTTATTTAAAAAGCTAAAATACATGACACCCAATCAAAATTATTTTAAGCAGCACATGAGCACAAGTGGAACACTGCTGTTACAAAAGTACCTAATATTTTTCTTCAATGGGTCTTTCTCCCTTTCAGGAAGAAAAGGTTCCTGAGGAATTCTTTCATCATAATCCCGATCCTGACACAATTTACAGATTTATTCGACCTTTTTTCTTTGCCTATAATGTAACAGCAGGCTATGCCGTAACGACTTTGGTAAGATAATTCTTCTTTCAGAACTTTATTAAGGGAAACCTAACAAAGGAAGTAAAGCTCACACATTTGAGCATAATAATCACTATGATTAAAAATGTCCTAGCTTTTCTCACAAATTATTGCTATTCAAGGCAGCAGGAGGGCGAGATTTTCAGTTTCTCCTTCCAGACCTCAGGAGACAGGCACACGCAGTGCACACAGGCACACTTACAATGTGTGCTGAAGGGGCAGGATGGGGGCAATAACAGAACCTTTTGGGCCCCAGGAAGTGACAGGTTCAGTGTAGGTCTAAGCTGAGTCCCAGGCTGCATTCCCTGGGCAGTTGTAATGTGTGTCCTGACTGAGAACTAGAGCCCTAAATTGGCTGTTCCTTGGATGATGGGTGTTCTTCTGTCCTTGCTGTCTCCTCTTGTGCCTGCCTGTGTCATTGCCAGGATTCTAGTGCCAGTGGGACCTGAAAGGGCGTTGCTAGGTGCCTGCTCAGCTACACCTGTGTAAGGACCTTTGTGTCACTCACCCACGATTCCCCTGGAAAGAGTGTATCACTTGGAATGATGGTCCATTCTAGTGAAAAAGAATAGGGATTGTATCATTTCTGCCTCAGGCAATCCTAAAGGGGAAAGTCTCCTGCTTGGTCTGAGGGAAGAGTACTTAGGTCAGCTCCATTAGAGAGATGATCAGAAAGAGCCTCTGAAAAGAGATGACATCTGAACACTGACCTGACTGAACTGAGGAAGATGAGGAGCTCTGGTGTATGTGCAGAGAGGACAAGTGCCAGATTCTGAGATAGGAACTTATACTTGGTATTTGAGTAAGAGTGAGATATGGCCAGGGTGATCACAGTGGAATGAGGGTAAGATGTAGCACATGAGGGCCAGGAGGGCACATGCCATCTGATTGGGCCTTGCAGATTGCAGGCCATGGGAGGAAGTGACAATTTTATTTGTTTTGTGGAAACCCTTTGGCAGAGTTGAGCAGGGTGGGCAAGCCCTCTTGACTAAAAAGGCTATCCTGGCTGCTTTGGGGAGAATGACTGTAGCTGGGAGTCTGAATAGAGGCCAAGAAGTCAGGGCAATAACAGTGACACAGGTGGAAGGTGACAAATAGACTAGAAAGTGATATGACTACCAGTGATAGGTAGAGCTAACCGGAATTGCTAACAGATTGCAGCAGGTTAAGTAATTCAATTGGAAGTCTTTGGCCAAGCACTTAGGCAAATGTCAGTGCCCCACATGACATTAGGGAATGTGTGGGAAGTGGGGAACTGTATAAGCAGTAGTAGTTTCAGTCCAGTGACAGTGCCAGGGGCAGACTACAGTGGGTGAAGGGGAGAGTGGGAGATGAGAAGCAGCATCAGAGCGTTCACTGTGAGCAAACAGAGAGGAAGCATCCTAGGGGTTGTGGGGGTCGGATGGGTTCCATATAAAGACATTCATATTGTGGAGAGTGTCTGGGCCAAAGGGAAGTGTTCAAAAAGAGCTAATTGTGGTAAGTGTTCTTCAGAAGTGGGCTGGGATTTATTTTACTGCTGGAAGAGTTTCAGTGAGGAGAGAAATCCCAATTCCAGTGACTCAGGAGAGCAAGTGGTATAAATGAATGATTAATGGTACATACCAGGTGTACAGTAAAGATTGAAGGAAGTTGAGTGATTCCCAGTGTTGTATATGTCTCTAATTATTCCCAGAAAGTTGACAGTTGAACCTTGTAAGGAGGTTCATTCATAGGATATCTAAGAGCATTTAGTTTTGGAAGATTGGTGCAAACTTTCACTAATAACACATAATGTTCAATAACCGTTTGCTTTCTAAAATATAGTTGGATTTGAAGACCTTTGGCTAATGTGTTGCAATCTCAGAGTTGTCAATCTGAGATTATCTGATAACCTCAGACAGTAAACATACTCTTCTTCAAAGAACTCTTTGATGTAACAACAAATCTCAGCTTGTCTCTATAATCTTTCCTTAGCTGTTACCTTCACCCAGTTCTTTGTAGAATAGACATGTAATACACATGGAGAATTCATGAGACCTCACCAGCTCCCTGGCAGGCTTAGAGGAGAACCAGGGAGACAAAGACTGGCAGCTCTGCCACCACCTGAAACCACAGAACCGACTAAGGTTGTGTAAGACAGAGATAGATTTATTTCACAGAATCGTGATGGAGATGTGAGGCTTAGGGGACATAAAAGGACTACTCTTGGTGTGCATGTGTGTTTCTTACAAAGGCATTGAGTCCAGGAATACGTGACAGTTGTAGAAACCTGCCTCAGAAACACCTGTTTGCACCGCCTGTCCTGCTGCAGCACACAGCAGCTACTGGGGAGCTGTCTTAAAAAAATTTTTTTTAATCCTCATCAGAGGATATATTTTCCATTGATTGGAGAGAGAGAGAATGAGTCATCAGTATGAGAGAGAGACATCTACTGATTGCCTCCAGAATGAGTCCTGACTGGGGCCACGAGTTGAACCAGAGACTTTTTGGTAAGCAGGCTGGAAATTCACCTGGGAAAGTAGGCAATAAAAGTGTCTGATTTGCGACTGTTTCTTGGTCTCTGGCTTTGGTTGGCCAAGCAGTCTCTCTAGAACCTAAGAATAAAAGGCATGTCAAAAACTGATGAGCTGAAACCAGTTTGGCTCAATGGATAGAGTGTCAGTCTGCAGACTGAAAGGTCCCAGGTTCTATTCTGGTCAAGGGTATGTACATTGGTTGCGGGCACATCCCAGTGGGTGGTATGCAGGAGGCAGCTGGTTGATGTTTCTCTCTCATCAATGTTTCTGGATCTCTATCTTTCTCCTTTCCTCTCTGGAAAAAATCAATAAAATATTTAAAAAAAACTGATGAAATCTGTCATTCTTGAAAGTTCTTATCACAGCACTTAAACTGAACTAGAATCAAAGACCAGTGTTTTACTTTGCAGATTTACATAGAACGGCTTTTAACTTATGCTGAAATCGACTTGTGTCCATTTAATTGGAAACGAATTGTTTTGGAAGCGATAATTCAGGCCTACAAATATCTGCACGATCTGGCTGCATGGAATTCTCACTTCTCCCGATTGCTAAGGGGCACTACAGTCAAGGACTTGTGAGTTTGCAAGGTTTTCATGAAGTTTATAACCATTTTTGAATACCTTATTTGCCCCTATAAAATTTACCAAATAAGAAATATTTTGAAAGGTTACATTGTGCAGAGGACTGCACTAGGCATAAAATTACATACATTTTTTCTACCCACATTTGCTATAACTTTTCATACTCCTCCTCATAAAGTAGTATGCCTTCATGTGTTATTATTGTAATAATATATGTGATAATTTAGTAGCAAACTTTGTAGAAGCTCACATCCCAAAACAACAGTAATGTAAATACCTTCATGGCTTCCTTAACACTGTCTACCAGTTTGGGTCTTTTATTTACCCCTTTTAAAATTTTCATTTATTTTCAATAATACTTTACATTCAATATCTATATATAAAAGCCTAAGTAACCAGCAGGCCAGCCAGTAGTTATGACATGCACTGACCACCAGGGGGCAGATGCTTAACGCAGGAGCAAAAACCATAGGCATGGAAACATGGAACAGACTGATGACTCTCAGAAGAGGATAGAGGGAAGGGTGGGAAGAGATTAACCAAAGATCTTATATGCATACTAGAGGCCCAGTCACAGATTCGTGCACCACCTCAGCCTGGCCTGTGGGGATCGAGCCAAAACTGGCTTTCTGACATCCCCCAAGGGGTCCCAGATTGCAAAAGAACACAAGTATGTGCACTGGGCCTATAGTTATTTTATATTAGTCTCACGTGAACAGCATAATAGTTTAAAAACCATGTGCTTTGCTAAGTGTTTTCCACAATATTTTTAGTACTGACCTGATTACATGCATAGTTATTGCAGTATTATTGACTCTCTTTCCTATGGCATAATTTATATCCCCATAACAGCATTGTAATTGACAATCTGTACTTCTCAATTTCTTCACCTTCTTCACCCAGCCCACCAAACCTCTTCTCCTCTGACAAACTTCAAAATGTTCCCTTTACCTATGAGTCTGCTTCTGTTTTGTTTGTTCATTTATATTGCGTTTTAGTGAAGTCATGATATTTGTATTTCTCTGACTGACTTATTTCACTAACATAATACCCTCTAGGTCCTTCTGTTCTTTTACAAATGGCAGGATTTCATTTTTTATGGATGAGTAATGATATTCCACTGCTTTTTTATCCACTCATCAGTTAATGGGCACTCTACAGCTTGAGGATTATAAATAATACTGCAGTGAACATAAGGTGCATATATTCTTTCAAATTAGTATCTTGGTTTTCTTCAGATATATACTCAAGGTAGAATCACTGAGTCATAAGGCAGTTCCATTTTTAATTTTTGAGGAACTTCCATACTATTTTCCACAGAATCTGCACCAGTATACATTGCCACCAAAAGTGCAAGAGGGTTCCCTTTTCTCCACATCCTTATCAATACTTGCTATTTGTTGATTTATTGATGATAGCCATTTTGACAGGTGTGAGTATATCTTATTATGATTTTAATTTGAATCTCAGTGATGATCAGTGATGGTAAGCATCTTTTCATGTACATAAGTAAGCTGTATGCTCTCTTTGGAGAAGTGTCTGTTCAGGTCCTCTGTCCATTTTTTAATTACTAGATTGTATTTTTGGTGTTGGGCTGTATATGTTTTTATAAGGTGTTGAGTTATATATATTTTTTATGAATTTTGAATATTAAACCCCTTATTAGATATATCATTGTCAAATACATTTTCCCATCAGTGGGTTGACTTTTTTTTTAAATATATTTTATTGATATTTTACAGAGAGGAAGGGAGAGAGATAGAGAGCCAGAAATGTCGATTGAGAGAGAAATATCGATCTGCTGCCTCTTGCACACCCCCCACCGGGGATGTGCCCGCAACCAATGTAGATGCCCTTGGCTGGAATCGAACCCGGGACCTTTCACTCCGCAGACCGATGCTCTACCACTGAGCCAAACCGACCTCAGCAGTGAGTTGTCTTTTTATGTTGTTGATGTTTTCTTTTGCTATACTAAAACTATTAGCTTTATGTTGTCCCATTTCTTTAGTTTTTTCTTTTATTTCGCTTGCACAGAGTAATCTATCAGCAAAACACTAAAAGAAATATTTCAGATTTTAGTGCCTATGTTTTCTTCTAGGAGTTTTATGGTTTTGACTCTTATATTTAAGTTAATAATCCATTTTGAGTCTACTCTTGTATGTGATGTAAGAAGTGGTCTAGCTTCATTTTTTGAATGTATCTGTCCAATTTACCCAACATTATTTATTTAATACACTGTCTTTATACCATTTAATGAAGTCTCCTCTTTTGTTAAATAGTAATTAACCATATAGGTGCGGGGCTGTTTCTGGGCTTTCTATTTTGTCTCTTTGATCTATGCTTGTTTTCATGCTAGTACTATGCTGTATTGATTATTACAGAGTTTGATAGCAGGTAGCGTGATATCTTTAACCTATTTTGTTTTCCCTCAACTGCTATGACTTGCAGGGTCTTTTGTGGGTCTGTATAAAACTTTGGATTATTTGTTCTGCTTCTGTAAAAGATGGCATTGATTTCTTGATAGGATTTGGTTGAAATAGATTATTTGAGGTAGTATGGACATTTTAAAGGTGTTAATGCTTCCTGACCATGAGCATTGTACATGCTTCCATTTATTTGTCTCTTCCTCAATTTATTTTTTGGTGTCTGATAATTTCCCAAGAGTTTTCCCCTCAGACGTAATAGTGATGGCTCTGAGTGGATCCATTTGTTGCTGTGGTGACATGCCCAATCCTTTTGTTGGCACATCTCTACTTTACTAATCAGCTTTCTGTTATCAGCCAGGTGAAAATGTCTGCAAGTTCTCCAGGGCTGAGAAACAGCATACATCATTCCTTCCATCTGAACACTAGAGTGGGGCCCAAGGAGAATAAGCCTATAGCTACACTACTGGGACTCTGATAATTGAGCCCCTACCCATCAGCAGTTGTGCACAAGAGACATAACCTGCTTCCCCTTGTTCCAAACTCAAAAGTCCTGGTATGCAAAGGGGACCACAAATTGTTGAACCTTGTTTGCCTATTTGAACATTAGTGTATTAGCCCAGCTGGGTAGCCTTTATTTGTTTCAAAACTAAACTCAGAGCCAACCTAGTAGCTTAGAATGACAATTTTGAAGAGAACCAAATTGACTAAAATTGCCCTGTGGTGGTTTTGTGTTTTCCTTTTCCCGCAGAAATGAGTTGGAAAGACAATACCTATGTCTACTGCGGTTTCGTCTTTATATTTCTGCCAGTGTCTATGCCCAATACTATTTTGACCTTCGGTCTTTAGCAATTAACCATGGATTGCCTATTGCACCTGCTTCTCTTCAAAAATAAAGTGCACTGAAGTAGAGGTAAGGCTATGGATTCACAAAGTGGGGTTTGCTGCCAGACACGAAAACCAGTATCTGTGGATAAATCATATTATGTAGTATTAGGAAAATGAAAAGCTGTTTTAACTAGCACATTGAGTAAGACTTATTAACTCTTTCACATCATGTTAGCAGTATTTTTTAAGGTGTGTATAAGAATCCCATAATATAAAAATTATCTTTTTCTGTGACCATGATTCAGAATAGTTTAAATCCATTTTAAACTTTGATGATTTTGTGAAACTGTATTCTATTTCCTAGCCATACATGAATAATTCTTACAATTGTATCACTAATAATATCTACAACCATATTCTACTTATCACTCCTAACTCAGTTTGCAAATTAATGTCTATTCTGTATAAATCACAGTTCAGTACATTTAGTTTGTTAAACAAAACTAACCTCAGAGAGTGATACTTAGATTGTAGAATATGTACTTCAAACACTGGGTGTAAAAAGTATATGGTTTTTAATGGCAATTGTAAAGTATGTGCAACAAAGTAATATTTATGGTTTATGGATTCTGGGGAGTATACAACAAAATTATACCTGAAACGGACAGTTTCTGTGGTACTTTAATGGTCCTTTAGAATAAGGTGTGCTTCTATCTTAATGTGCAAGTGAAATAGTACCTTTATGGTGCTTCAATCACTAGACCTTTTCTACCTTTCAGTAAAATACAGAACATGCCTGCCTCATTAAAATTTTCTTAGAGTAAGTTCTAACTAACGAAGATTGGATAGAATGTAAATAGCTGAGTAAACAATGACTAGAGTAATATGCTAATTAGACTGGGAGACCTTCCAAACATCCTTCTGAACAAAGTCATGGTGGTGGGGCCAAGGCAGAGGTGGTTAGGGGTGATCAGGCTGGTAGCAGGGGTGGGGAAGTTGGGGGTTATCAGGCCAGCAGTGGGGACAGTTAGGGGTGAGCAGGCTGTTGGGGAGGCAGTTGGGAGTGAGCTGGATGGCAGGGGGTGGGGGGGCAGTTGTGGGTTATCAGGCTGGTGGGGGGAGGCAGTTGGGGCTATTAGGCCAGCAAGGGGGGGCAGGCTCGCAGGGGGCAGTTGGGGATGATGAGGCTGGCAGGCAGAGTGGTTAGGGGCAATCAGACAGGCAGGCAGGTGATCAGTTAGGAGCCAGCAGTCCTGGATTGAAAGAGGGATGTCCAACTGCCAGTTTAGAGTTGGACATCCCCCAAGGAGTCCCAGATTGGAGAGGGGTGCAGGCCGAGCTGAAGGACAACCCCCCTGCCGGTGCACAAATTTTGTGCACCGGGCCACTAGTATTTATTATATTTAAGGAACCAAGTGTACAGACAACAGATGATATTGTTAGGAAACTGTCACACCTTTGACATCATTGCAAAAACCAAAACTTTAAAAAATTCTAAGTTCCCCTTTGCTCTGTCAATCTAATCAGAGTCCCTAAACTACTTAACTTCATGGATGAACATAAAAAAGGATCCCAAGGACAAGCAGTGTAGACCATAGCTCTCCGACGAAGCAGTAGCTATAATCCCTATAAAGAAGTGGGGATGTCTGGCTTTCTCTGAGAAGGCTGCATCTCTTATTTTGAATGTTCCTGTGCTCTATCTCATTTCTCCTCCTAGGCCATTTCCAGATATTGTGAGAATAAAATCCTGTGCAGGGTGGCCATAAAAAAATCTGGCAGCTGTGATAACCTTACTGATGTGCAACATGCCAATGCCATCTTATCGTAAGGAGGAATGAGGGCTGTGACATGATGAGCCCCTCATCTGCAAGGACTGGAGAAGAACCACCACTCCTGCTCCAATCCCAGCTAAGTTATTTCCTTTTAAGGGAGAGTTAAGGGTATTGACATAATGAGTTTCTCACTTACCAGAACAAGGACGGTTGAAATACAAATTTTCTTGTTCCAGAAAGTTTAGTGTTTCCTCTTAAAAAAGAAATGAAAGGTTTCAAACCTTATGAGGATCTTTTTTAGCCTGTGCTTAATTTATGAGTTTTATTATTTTTCATTTTCATTTTAATTATTTTAATTATCAGAGGATATTATATTTGTTTAATTTTGTTTTCATTTTTGGATAAAAAGGAAATGTCTCTGTTAAACTTTTCAAAAGTTCTACTTAACCTCCCACTTGACATTTTCTTTTGAGCTTTGGTACTCTCATTTAAAAGTTTACCTATTTCTGTATACTACTAATATAGTTTCAAATGCTTAAGTGTTTAATAATATGAGAAATCAGGGTTTTTTTACAATAGAAAATTCCTTAAATATTTTTATTGCTTCCTAGAGTAAAATAGGTACTTTTTGGTTCTCATTATGTGCTATTTCCTTTCCTCCTAACCTTTTGGACATTGTTACTGTGTATGAATTACTTTAAAGTAATTTTAATTATGAGTTTTCATTTCAGTTTTTCTAACTTTAAAGATTTGCCTTTCTTTTTAATTGATGTTAGAGGGAAAGGAAGGGAAAGGAAAAATTAAGGGAGAGAAACTTGGATATGTGGGAAATGTCTATCGGTTGCCTCCCATCCAGTATCTGAGACTGGGAATCAAGCCTGGCACCTGGGTATGTGCCCTGACTGGTCACCGAGTCCTGGTCCCTTTAGTGCCTGGGAAGACACTCCAATCCATTGAGCCGTCTGGCCAGCGTGAAGGTTTCTCTTTCAAAGAAATTAAATAACAATTATTCTCATTATAAAAATCATATATTCTGTGCTCTTTAGCCTTTGAAAATTCTTTTGTAACTGACCTTAAAAGTGCCACAATGAACTAGTACAGTGGAGATTTCTGGTGGTACAGAAGCTGTTTACAAAGGTGGCTGTTCTGTATCACTTTCCAGGACCTCCTTGCTAGCAGGTAGTTCCAAGGGCTTATATTAAAAAAGTGACCTACTCTTACCTATAATGCATGCCATTAGTTATCATGTCTAGATATTGTTTTTTAAAGAAATTAGACAACCAATTTCTAGAAAGTAAAATTTCATTGTTTGTGATCTATATCTTGATTTCCCTATAGGACTGAAATGTGATGCACTATTGCCTTTTAAGTTAAAATGAGTCTGTGATGTCAGCATTTTCTCTCCTTCCTCTAGTTACAATAGAGAATTCTAATAGCACATTAGCAAGGAAGAATTTTTAAAATTTGAACAGTTCTGTGATGTATCTTCTTGAGGCTTTTCAAGCATAACCTTTCAAAAATTTAACATGTTTAGAGTTGATTATACAGTTGAAGGAAGTGAGTAGAAAATATTCACTAGTATGATGGTCAAAAGTGTCAGTAAGTTTGGATTTAAATGTTCTCCAGGTTTTATTGGGTTGCATGTAAGCATATTTAATATTTCATTAAATTTATCAAAATTTCGACAGGAATAGTTGAAGTAATTAAAATGTTTGTAAAAGGTGCTTAAAGCCAGTATCTATTTAAAAAGTAAGGCAATAGTAAGATCTTTTATTATAACTTTATTTTAGTAGTATATTAGTATATACTGCATACTTATATGGACAGTGCTGTAAGTTCCACAGTGATAGGTTAAATATTTCATAATAAGTTAAGTTTGCTACTTCAGTAACTAATTTAGGTGGCATACTACAATGAATTCCCCTTTGAAAAATATAGTTTCATACTTTTTCAATTTACTTTGCCTCATTTTTAAAGTGGACATGAATAAAACCAGATTTTAAATTTGTTTTATATTGTGGCATACATTTGAAAAGTTTTGTTAAGTGAAAATATAAGAATTTATCTTAGCTGTCAACAAACAAAGTAGAAACACATTAATATTTTTATTCCATGTAACATTCTATTTTACCAGTTTTTTTCTTCCTTCTTTCCAAGCTATGTTCTTTTTCTCAGGTTTTATATGTTCCACCATTCTGTCTGCTAACCTTTATATCTTGCTTGCCTCTGTTCTCTAAATTGCTTTTTATGAGAACGTTTGTAGTATATGCACAGTAAAATTATTTAGATAATCAGGTACAGAAAAACTAGTATACTTTGGAAAATGTTAGATAGAATTTTATCTTATCCCAATAGTCCAATTGTGAAATATTTTCCCCATTGTCAGTATTACATTTTGTACAAACATTAATTTCACTGGCTTGTGTGGTATATAATTTTGGCTTCTGGCAATGCACACTTGTTTATAGATGTTGTTAAAGTAGAGGACAAATTACAGTGATGTGTGAAACACTATGATTGCCAATAATTTCTCATATTTTAACAACTATCCTAGCATACCTGAACTGAAAATAAGTGTTTGTTATTCATTCACTTTCTATACTCTTAATATTATATCTATTTCATTAAAATCATGGCAACTAATATGTTGAAGCATAAATTTATATTATAGTAAAGTTTAAAAGTAAACATGATTTAAATGGAGTAAGAAGAGGGAACATTTTGGTTACTTGAAAGTGTTTGCCTCCTACTGTGTGTATGTTGTGTCATTAATTTGCCATGGGTATTACCGAACAGTGTCTTTTAGGTATAGTTGCCTTGGCTGCCAGAGAGCTTAGCTTTGAGCTATTTCATGCATTAATTCAGTATGTAACCTTGGAACATTTAAAATGCCCTGTGAACAGGTTGCCATTTTATGTTTGTTCATACTGGGAAAAGGTACCTAGATTTATATACCTGAGGATTAATTTGTTTTCAAATTTAAAAATAATTTGTAAATGTATACTTAAATTATTCAAATTCATAAATTAACTCTCAAAATACATTTTTATAACATCAAAAGCTTTTTCATCATTGCAATGAAAAATAATTTTAGTTTACTGTTTCTCCATCCTGAGTAAGTATAAACATTGCTAGTAGATTCAATATTTGAATTATTATTTATTTTTTGTCAATATACGCTTTCTATACTTTTCATTAAAAGGGCCATGTTTTCATTTAAACTTTTTATTCCAAAAGAAACAATCAGGATAGCTATAGTGATAGAAGTATAATAGTATTTGAATTAAAATGTTAGAATAATAAATGTACAACTTATCTTTGGTATTGAGATATTTGTTAATGATTTTCAGGCTTTAAAAATTCAAGATTTGTTTGTTCTTGAAGTTGTCTTAGAAGAGGTTCACCTCATTCTTTAAATAACTGTATAATTATTGAAGAATTTATTGATGCCAGACACTTCACCTAAGAAATGAAGAGATTCCCTACCAGGTAGGCATTCTATCTGATTGGAGATATATATATATACATATATATATATATATATATATATATATATATATATATATATATATATATATATATATATATTATAGACCTAGCTCAGGTAGGGTCCCTAGGCCTAGTCTGGGGTCAGGACCATCTTCCACCCACTCGCCAGTCCCCAGTCCCCAGTCCCATCCCCCGTCCCCACCACTCACCCAGTTCCCCATGCTGCCATCAGAACCTTTGGGCTGAGGGGAGGGACCAAGAGATTGGCCATTTCGCCTGCTCACCAGTCCCCAGTTCCACCCTGCCACCACCCACCTGGTTCCCTGTGGTTCTCTGTTCTCCATGCTGAGATCTAGAGTTTAGTGGTCCTTTGGTCGTTAAGCCTTTATGGTTGCTGGGCTTTTATTATATGGGATAGGGACAGTTGTCAGCAATAGCTTTTATTTTTAATGGCTAAATTTGTATTTGAAAATTTGAGACACAAAAATCTCCTTCTTGATAGGTACATTTTAATGTATAAGACAATTTAAGATTTTTCCCATCTTTGAATGTAGTAAACATCATGATGGTATTCATATTAATTTCTTTTCACCCCCTAGAAAAAGATCATTCAGAAGTTTGCCCCATGAGAAGACACTATCATGCACCAGTATTTGGTGTGGGGAAGCACACTTGGAGCATTGCTTTTCTTGAATTCTGTGTTACTGACAGTGGTTTGTGTAAGAAAATACTTCTGCTGGCTTTTATTTGTTTAAGTTTGGCATATTTTTTCTGAAACGTACTCTTAATATAGTTTTTGAATCTTAGAATAAAAATCTCATCTGATAATAATTCCCTTTCCTCACCATTCACTTGTTACTTAAACACTCTGAAACTTACTTTCACCCTTGCTCTTTTGGACTACAGGGGTTATTAATAATGTGCTAATTATGAAATGAGCTTAGTTCTTCTGAATTTTATTTTCTTTGCTCTTAGCAATGTGTGGCAATTGATACCTTAGCCCCTTCTGGAAGCTCTCTCTAAACCCCCATTCCCTTTCTTACCTTATGTGATAAATGATTGCACTAAGTTCTCTTTCAGTAATGTCTCATAATTACTTCTTTGTTCACATTTTTTTTTTCCATCTTTACCTTTTTTCTCCTGGTTCTTTCTTTTATCCTCTAAGCTTTGATATTTCATAAATTTAAGTCCCCAAGTTCTGGATTCTGCTTCTTTTATGGGTATTGATTTTCTCAGTTAACCTCTAGGTATTTAAACCAATATGTAGAGTGCTAAGTGCCAATCTCGTATCTTTAGTGGCCTGTTAGTCTCAGGTGTCTCACTGGACGTGCCTTGCTGAAGTCAGACTTCTTTCACTTGACAAAGACTTACTGACCCTATATTAGGCCCTGGGCTGCTAATGTGGGATAGCATTATATTTAATGGTTCCTCTTCGGTGTTGAAAACAACAATTGATAATTAATGATCACTTTCATTATGGCAGCATTTTTTGGTGTGTGTTGATTTTATTGAATGCACAAAGCAAATGGGAAAATAGTAATGGTATACAAAAGTTTAGTTTGTGAAATCAAAGGAGACTTTATATAGTAGGGATCATTTGATGGGTGAAAAAAAAGTTTTCTAGAAAAAAAAAGCTGTGGAAAGATTTCCCAAGCAATGGAAATAGCAAGTATATGGGTTTAATCAATGGGGATATAACGTGTCTGGAGAAACATACACCAGGTTTTACTGCAGAATAGTACACCAGAAAGACACCTGTGGGAGATGAGACTAGGTTGTTATAAAAATAAGGGGCGATAACAGGGTAAGCTGAAAATTGAAGAAAAGGTAAGTAATCCTATATGTTTGTTGAATAAATGAATACATGTGTTTCTCATTTGGGAGTGGTTGGGAAGATAGATGCTGTATAATAGAACAATTAAATTTAATTTCCCTAATAGGGTATTATCCTGGGAAAGAATTTCAAATCCATTTTACATTAGAATTGAATATTAACTCATTCCTAAAATCAGTACCATAAGTACACAATGTTTAACCTGGTACACAAATACCATAATTTTTTAAAATCATGTATTTTCCTTTCATTGCTCTTTTTAGGAGAAGGGGCACTAGCAGGGTAAGTGGAAATTGAAGAAAAGGTAAGTAATCCTATATATTTGTTGAATAAATGAATGCATGTATTTCTCATTTGGGAGTGGTTGGGAAGATAGATGCTGTATAATAGAACAATTAAATTTAATTTCCCTAATAGGGTATTATCCTGGGAAAGAATTTCAAATCCATTTTACATTAGAATTGAATATTAACTGATTCCTAAAATCAGTACCATAAGTACACAATGTTTACCCTGGTACACAAATACCATAACATTTTTTTAAAATCATGTATTTTCTTTCATGGCTCTTTTTAGGAGAAGGGGCACTAGAGATAGATGCTGTGAATTAGAACGATTAAATTTAATTTTCCTAGTAGGGCATTATCATGGGAAAGAATTTCAAATCCAGTTTATATTAGAATTCAATATTCACTGATTCATAAAATCAATACCATAAGTACATAATGTTTACCCTGGTACACAAATACCATAAATTTTTTTTAAATCATGTATTTTCCTTTCATTGCTCTTTTTAGGAGAAGGGGCACTAGCAGGGTAAGTGGAAATTGAAGAAAAGGTAAGTAGTCCTATATGTTTGTTGAATAAATGAATGCATGTATTTCTCATTTGGGAGGGGTTGGGGAGATAGATGCTATGAATTAGAACGATTAAATTTAATTTCCCTAGTAGGATATTATCCTGAAAAATAATTTCAAATCCAGTTTAAATTAGAATATTCACTGATTCATAAAATCAATACCATAAGTACACAATTTGTACAATGGTACACAAACACCATAATTTTGTTTTAAATCATGTATTTTCCTTTCATTTCTCTCTATAGGACAAGGGGCACTAGCAGGGTAAGTGGAAACTAAAGAAAAGGTAAGTAATCCTATATTTTTGTTGAATAAATGATTGCATATATTTCACATTTGGGAGTGGTTGGGGAGATAGATGCTGTGAATTAGAACAAATAAATTTAATTTTTCTAGTAGGGAATTATCCTGGGAAAGAATTTCAAATCCAATTTAAATTAGAAGGAATATTCACTGATTCATAAAATCAGTACCATAAGTACACAATGTGTACAATGGTACAGAAATACCATAATTTTTTTTAAATCATGTATTTTCCTTTCATTGCTCTTTTTAGGAGAAGGAGCACTAGCAGGGTAAGAGGAAATTGAAGAAAAGGTAAGTAATCCTATATGTTTGTTGAATAAATGAATGCATGTATTTCTCATTTGGGAGTGGTTGGGAAGATAGATGCTATGAATTAAAACGATTAAATTTAATTTCTCTAGTAGGATATTATCCGGGGAAATCATTACAAATCCAGTTTAAATTAGAAGGAATATTCACTGATTCATAAAATCAGTACCATAAGTACACAATTTGTACCATGGTACACAAATACCATAATTTTTTTTTTAAATCATGTATTTTCTTTCATGGCTCTTTTTAGGAGAAGGAGCACTAGAGATAGATGCTGTGAATTAGAACGATTAAATTTAATTTTTCTAGTAGGGCATTATCCTGGGAAAGAATTTCAAATCCAGTTTAAATTAGAAGGAATATTCACTGATTCATAAAATCAGTACCATAAGTACACAATGTTTACCCTGGTACACAAATACCATAATTTTTTTTAAATCATGTATTTTCCTTTCATTGCTCTTTTTAGGAGAAGGGGCACTAGCAGGGTAAGTGGAAATTGAAGAAAAGGTAAGTAATCCTATATGTTTGTTGAATAAATGAATGCATGTATTTCTCATTTGGGAGTGGTTCGGAAGATAGATGGTATGAATTAGAACGATTAAATTTAATTTCCCTAGTAGGATATTATCCGGGGAAATCATTTCAAATCCAGTTTAAATTAGATGGAATATTCACTGATTCATAAAATCAGTACCATAAGTACACAATTTGTACCATGGTACACAAATACCATAAATTTTTTTAAAATCATGTATTTTCTTTCATGGCTCTTTTTAGGAGAAGGGGCACTAGAGATAGATGCTGTGAATTAGAACGATTAAATTTAATTTTCCTAGTAGGGCATTATCATGGGAAAGAATTTCAAATCCAGTGTATATTAGAATTCAATATTCACTGATTCATAAAATCAATACCTTAAGTACACAATGTTTACCCTGGTACACAAATACCATAATTTTTTTTTAAATCATGTATTTTCCTTTCATTGCTCTTTTTAGGAGAAGGGGCACTAGCAGGGTAAGTGGAAATTGAAGAAAAGGTACGTAGTCCTATATGTTTGTTGAATAAATGAATGCATGTATTTCTCATTTGGGAGGGGTTGGGGAGATAGATGCTATGAATCAGAACGATTAAATTTAATTTCTCTAGTAGGATATTATCCTGAAAAATAATTTCAAATCCAGTTTAAATTAGAAGTAATATTCACTGATTCATAAAATCAATACCATATGTACACAATTTGTACAATGGTACACAAATACCATAATTTTGTTTTAAATCATGTATTTTCCTTTCATTTCTCTCTATAGGACAAGGGGCACTAGTAGGGTAAGTAGAAACTAAAGAAAAGGTAAGTAATCCTATATTTTTGTTGAATAAATGATTGCATATATTTCACATTTGGGAGTGGTTGGGGAGATAGATGCTGTGAATTAGAACAAATAAATTTAATTTCCCTCGTAGGGTATTATCCTGGGAAAGAATTTCAAATCCAGTTTACATTAGAAGTGAATATTCACTGATTCATAATATCAGTACCATAAGTACACAATGTGTACCATATTACAGAAATACCATATTTTTTTTAAAAATCATGTATTTTCTTTTCATTGCTCTTTTTAGGAGAAGAGGCACTAGAGATAGATGCTGTGAATTAGAAGGATTAAATTTAATTTTTCTAGTAGGGAATTATCCTGGGAAAGAATTTCAAATCCAATTTAAATTAGAAGGAATATTCACTGATTCATAAAATCAGTACCATAAGTACACAATGTGTACAATGGTACAGAAATACCATAATTTTTTTTTAAATCATGTATTTTCCTTTCATTGCTCTTTTTAGGAGAAGGAGTACTAGCAGGGTAAGAGGAAATTGAAGAAAAGGTAAGTAATCCTATATGTTTGTTGAATAAATGAATGCATGTATTTCTCATTTGGGAGTGGTTGGGAAGATAGATGCTATGAATTAGAACGATTAAATTTAATTTCTCTAGTAGGATATTATCCGGGGAAATCATTACAAATCCAGTTTAAATTAGAAGGAATATTCACTAATTCATAAAATCAGTACCCTAAGTACACAATTTGTACCATGGTACACAAATACCATAATTTTTTTTAAAATCATGTATTTTCTTTCATGGCTCTTTTTAGGAGGAGGGGCACTAGAGATAGATGCTGTGAATTAGAAGGATTAAATTTAATTTTTCTAGTAGGGCATTATCCTGGGAAAGAATTTCAAATCCAGTTTAAATTAGAAGGAATTTTCACTGATTCATAAAATCAGTACAATAAGTACACAATTTGTACCATGGTACACAAATACCATAATTTTTTTTTTAAATCATGTATTTTCCTTCCATTTGTCTTTATAGGAGAAGGGGCACTAGCAGGGTAAGTGGAAACTAAAGAAAAGGTAAGTAATCCTATATCTTTGTTGAATAAATGATTGCATATATTTCTCATTTGGAAGTGGTTGGGGAGATAGATGCTGTGAATTAGAACAATTAAATTTAATTTCTCTAGTAGTATATTATCCTGGGGAATTATTTCAAATCCACTTTAAATTAGAAGGAATATTCACTGAATCATAAAATCAGTACCATAAGTACACAATTTGTACCAAGGTACACAAATACCATAAATTTTTTTAAAATCATGTATTTTCTTTCATGGCTCTTTTTAGGAGAAGGGGCAGTAGAGATAGATGCTGTGAATTAGAACGATTAAATTTAATTTTTCTAGTAGGGCATTAACCTGGGAAAGAATTACAAATCCAGTTTAAATTAGAAGGAATATTCACTGATTCATAAAATCAGTACCATAAGTACACAATGTGTACAATGGTACCGAAATACCATAAATTTTTTTTAAAATCATGTATTTTCCTTTCATTGCTCTTTTTAGGAGAAGGGGCACTAGCAGGGTAAGTGGAAACTAAAGAAAAGGTAAGTAATCCTATATTTTTGTTGAATAAATGATTGCATATATTTCACATTTGGGAGTGGTTGGGGAGATAGATGCTGTGAATTAGAACAAATGAATTTAATTTCCCTCGTAGGGTATTATCCTGGGAAAGAATTTCAAATCCAGTTTACATTAGATGTGAATATTCACTGATTCATAATATCAGTACCATAAGTACACAATGTGTACCATGGTACAGAAATACCATAATTTTTTTTAAAATCATGTATTTTCCTTTCATTGCTCTTTTTAGGAGAAGGGGCACTAGCAGGGTAAGTGAAAATTCAAGAAAAGGTAAGTAATCCTATATGTTTGTTGAATAAATGAATGCATGTATTTCTCATTTAGGAGTGGTTGGGAAGATAGATGCTATTAATTAGAAAGATTAAATTTAATTTCCCTAGTAGGACATTATCCTGGGAAATCATTTCAAATCCAGTGTAAATTAGAAGGAATATTCACTGATTCATAAAATCAGTACCCTAAGTACACAATTTGTACCATGGTACACAAATACCATAAATTTTTTTAAAATCATGTATTTTCTTTCATGGCTCTTTTTAGGAGAAGGGGCAGTAGAGATAGATGCTGTGAATTAGAACGATTAAATTTAATTTTCCTAGTAGGGCATTACACTGGGAAAGAATTTCAAATCCAGTTTATATTAGAATTTAATATTCACTGATTCATAAAATCAATACCATAAGTACACAATGTTTACCCTGGTACACAAATACCATAAATTTTTTTTTAAATCATGTATTTTCCTTTCATTGCTCTTTTTAGGAGAAGGGGCACTAGCAGGGTAAGTGGAAATTGAATAAAAGGTAAGTAATCCTATATGTTTGTTGAGTGAATGAATGCATGTATTTCTCATTTGGGAGGGGTTGGGGAGATAGATGCTATGAATTAGAACGATTAAATTTAAATTCCCTAGTAGGATATTATCCTGAAAAATAATTTCAAATCCAGTTTAAATTAGAAGTAATATTCACTGATTCATAAAATCAATACCATAAGTACACAATTTGTACAATGGTACACAAATACCATAATTTTTTTTAAATCATGTATTTTCCTTTCATTTCTCTCTATAGGATAAGGGGCACTAGCAGGGTAAGTGGAAACTAAAGAAAAGGTAAGTAATCCTATATTTTTGTTGAATAAATGATTGCATATATTTCACGTTGGGAGTGGTTTGGGAGATAGATGCTATGAATTAGAACAAATAAATTTAATTTCCCTCGTAGGGTATTATCCTGGGAAAGAATTTCAAATCCAGTTTAAATTAGAAGGAATTTTCACTGATTCATAAAATCAGTACCATAAGTACACAATGTGTACAATGGTACAGAAATACCATAAATTTTTTTTAAATCATGTATTTTCCTTTCATTGCTCTTTTTAGGAGAAGGGGCACTAGCAGGGTAAGTGGAAATTGAAGAAAAGGTAAGTAATCCTATATGTTTGTTGAATAAATGAATGCATGTATTTCTCATTTGGGAGTGGTTGGGAAGATAGATGCTATGAATTAGAACGATTAAATTTAATTTCTCTAGTAGGATATTATCCGGGGAAATCATTACAAATCCAGTTTAAATTAGAAGGAATATTCACTGATTCATAAAATCAGTACCCTAAGTACACAATTTGTACCATGGTACACAAATACCATAATTTTTTTTAAAATCATGTATTTTCTTTCATGGCTCTTTTAAGGAGAAGGGGCACTAGAGATAGATGCTGTGAATTAGAAGGATTAAATTTAATTTTTCTAGTAGGGCATTATCCTGGGAAAGAAATTCAAATCCAGTTTAAATTAGAAGGAATTTTCACTGATTCATAAAATCAGTACCATAAGTACACAATGTGTACAATGGTACAGAAATACCATAAATTTTTTTTAAATCATGTATTTTCCTTTCATTGCTCTTTTTAGGAGAAGGAGCACTAGCAGGGTAAGAGGAAATTGAAGAAAAGGTAAGTAATCCTATATGTTTGTTGAATAAATGAATGCATGTATTTCTCATTTGGGAGTGGTTGGGAAGATAGATGCTATGAATTAGAACGATTAAATTTAATTTCTCTAGTAGGATATTATCCGGGGAAATCATTACAAATCCAGTTTAAATTAGAAGGAATATTCACTAATTCATAAAATCAGTACCCTAAGTACACAATTTGTACCATGGTACACAAATACCATAATTTTTTTTAAAATCATGTATTTTCTTTCATGGCTCTTTTTAGGAGGAGGGGCACTAGAGATAGATGCTGTGAATTAGAAGGATTAAATTTAATTTTTCTAGTAGGGCATTATCCTGGGAAAGAATTTCAAATCCAGTTTAAATTAGAAGGAATTTTCACTGATTCATAAAATCAGTACAATAAGTACACAATTTGTACCATGGTACACAAATACCATAATTTTTTTTTTAAATCATGTATTTTCCTTCCATTTGTCTTTATAGGAGAAGGGGCACTAGCAGGGTAAGTGGAAACTAAAGAAAAGGTAAGTAATCCTATATCTTTGTTGAATAAATGATTGCATATATTTCTCATTTGGAAGTGGTTGGGGAGATAGATGCTGTGAATTAGAACAATTAAATTTAATTTCTCTAGTAGTATATTATCCTGGGGAATTATTTCAAATCCACTTTAAATTAGAAGGAATATTCACTGAATCATAAAATCAGTACCATAAGTACACAATTTGTACCAAGGTACACAAATACCATAATTTTTTTTAAAATCATGTATTTTCTTTCATGGCTCTTTTTAGGAGAAGGGGCAGTAGAGATAGATGCTGTGAATTAGAACGATTAAATTTAATTTTTCTAGTAGGGCATTAACCTGGGAAAGAATTACAAATCCAGTTTAAATTAGAAGGAATATTCACTGATTCATAAAATCAGTACCATAAGTACACAATGTGTACAATGGTACCGAAATACCATAAATTTTTTTTAAAATCATGTATTTTCCTTTCATTGCTCTTTTTAGGAGAAGGGGCACTAGCAGGGTAAGTGGAAACTAAAGAAAAGGTAAGTAATCCTATATTTTTGTTGAATAAATGATTGCATATATTTCACATTTGGGAGTGGTTGGGGAGATAGATGCTGTGAATTAGAACAAATGAATTTAATTTCCCTCGTAGGGTATTATCCTGGGAAAGAATTTCAAATCCAGTTTACATTAGATGTGAATATTCACTGATTCATAATATCAGTACCATAAGTACACAATGTGTACCATGGTACAGAAATACCATAATTTTTTTTAAAATCATGTATTTTCCTTTCATTGCTCTTTTTAGGAGAAGGGGCACTAGCAGGGTAAGTGAAAATTCAAGAAAAGGTAAGTAATCCTATATGTTTGTTGAATAAATGAATGCATGTATTTCTCATTTAGGAGTGGTTGGGAAGATAGATGCTATTAATTAGAAAGATTAAATTTAATTTCCCTAGTAGGACATTATCCTGGGAAATCATTTCAAATCCAGTGTAAATTAGAAGGAATATTCACTGATTCATAAAATCAGTACCCTAAGTACACAATTTGTACCATGGTACACAAATACCATAAATTTTTTTAAAATCATGTATTTTCTTTCATGGCTCTTTTTAGGAGAAGGGGCAGTAGAGATAGATGCTGTGAATTAGAACGATTAAATTTAATTTTCCTAGTAGGGCATTACACTGGGAAAGAATTTCAAATCCAGTTTATATTAGAATTTAATATTCACTGATTCATAAAATCAATACCATAAGTACACAATGTTTACCCTGGTACACAAATACCATAAATTTTTTTTTAAATCATGTATTTTCCTTTCATTGCTCTTTTTAGGAGAAGGGGCACTAGCAGGGTAAGTGGAAATTGAATAAAAGGTAAGTAATCCTATATGTTTGTTGAGTGAATGAATGCATGTATTTCTCATTTGGGAGGGGTTGGGGAGATAGATGCTATGAATTAGAACGATTAAATTTAAATTCCCTAGTAGGATATTATCCTGAAAAATAATTTCAAATCCAGTTTAAATTAGAAGTAATATTCACTGATTCATAAAATCAATACCATAAGTACACAATTTGTACAATGGTACACAAATACCATAATTTTTTTTAAATCATGTATTTTCCTTTCATTTCTCTCTATAGGATAAGGGGCACTAGCAGGGTAAGTGGAAACTAAAGAAAAGGTAAGTAATCCTATATTTTTGTTGAATAAATGATTGCATATATTTCACGTTGGGAGTGGTTTGGGAGATAGATGCTATGAATTAGAACAAATAAATTTAATTTCCCTCGTAGGGTATTATCCTGGGAAAGAATTTCAAATCCAGTTTAAATTAGAAGGAATTTTCACTGATTCATAAAATCAGTACCATAAGTACACAATGTGTACAATGGTACAGAAATACCATAAATTTTTTTTAAATCATGTATTTTCCTTTCATTGCTCTTTTTAGGAGAAGGGGCACTAGCAGGGTAAGTGGAAATTGAAGAAAAGGTAAGTAATCCTATATGTTTGTTGAATAAATGAATGCATGTATTTCTCATTTGGGAGTGGTTGGGAAGATAGATGCTATGAATTAGAACGATTAAATTTAATTTCTCTAGTAGGATATTATCCGGGGAAATCATTACAAATCCAGTTTAAATTAGAAGGAATATTCACTGATTCATAAAATCAGTACCCTAAGTACACAATTTGTACCATGGTACACAAATACCATAATTTTTTTTAAAATCATGTATTTTCTTTCATGGCTCTTTTAAGGAGAAGGGGCACTAGAGATAGATGCTGTGAATTAGAAGGATTAAATTTAATTTTTCTAGTAGGGCATTATCCTGGGAAAGAAATTCAAATCCAGTTTAAATTAGAAGGAATTTTCACTGATTCATAAAATCAGTACCATAAGTACACAATGTGTACAATGGTACAGAAATACCATAAATTTTTTTTAAATCATGTATTTTCCTTTCATTGCTCTTTTTAGGAGAAGGAGCACTAGCAGGGTAAGTGGAAATTGAAGAAAAGTTAAGTAATCCTATATGTTTGTTGAATAAATGAATGCATGTATTTCTCATTTGGGAGTGGTTGGGAAGATAGATGCTATGAATTAGAACGAATAAATTTAATTTCCCTAGTAGGATATTATCCTGAAAAATAATTTCAAATCCAGTTTAAATTAGAAGAAATATTCACTTATTCATAAAATCAATACCATAAGTACACAATTTGTACAATGGTACACAAATACCATAATTTTTTTTAAATCATGTATTTTCCTTTCATTTGTCTTTATAGGAGAAGGGGCACTAGCAGGGTAAGTGGAAACTAAAGAAAAGGTAAGTAATCCTATATCTTTGTTGAATAAATGATTGCATATATTTCTCATTTGGAAGTGGTTGGGGAGATAGATGCTGTGAATTAGAACAATTAAATTTAATTTCTCTAGTAGTATATTATCCTGGGGAATTATTTCAAATCCACTTTAAATTAGAAGGAATATTCACTGAATCATAAAATCAGTACCATAAGTACACAATTTGTACCAAGGTACACAAATACCATAAATTTTTTTAAAATCATGTATTTTCTTTCATGGCTCTTTTTAGGAGAAGGGGCAGTAGAGATAGATGCTGTGAATTAGAACGATTAAATTTAATTTTTCTAGTAGGGCATTAACCTGGGAAAGAATTACAAATCCAGTTTAAATTAGAAGGAATATTCACTGATTCATAAAATCAGTACCATAAGTACACAATGTGTACAATGGTACCGAAATACCATAAATTTTTTTTAAAATCATGTATTTTCCTTTCATTGCTCTTTTTATGAGAAGGGGCACTAGCAGGGTAAGTGGAAACTAAAGAAAAGGTAAGTAATCCTATATTTTTGTTGAATAAATGATTGCATATATTTCACATTTGGGAGTGGTTGGGGAGATAGATGCTGTGAATTAGAACAAATGAATTTAATTTCCCTCGTAGGGTATTATCCTGGGAAAGAATTTCAAATCCAGTTTACATTAGATGTGAATATTCACTGATTCATAATATCAGTACCATAAGTACACAATGTGTACCATGGTACAGAAATACCATAATTTTTTTTAAAATCATGTATTTTCCTTTCATTGCTCTTTTTAGGAGAAGGGGCACTAGCAGGGTAAGTGAAAATTCAAGAAAAGGTAAGTAATCCTATATGTTTGTTGAATAAATGAATGCATGTATTTCTCATTTAGGAGTGGTTGGGAAGATAGATGCTATTAATTAGAAAGATTAAATTTAATTTCCCTAGTAGGACATTATCCTGGGAAATCATTTCAAATCCAGTGTAAATTAGAAGGAATATTCACTGATTCATAAAATCAGTACCCTAAGTACACAATTTGTACCATGGTACACAAATACCATAAATTTTTTTAAAATCATGTATTTTCTTTCATGGCTCTTTTTAGGAGAAGGGGCAGTAGAGATAGATGCTGTGAATTAGAACGATTAAATTTAATTTTCCTAGTAGGGCATTACACTGGGAAAGAATTTCAAATCCAGTTTATATTAGAATTTAATATTCACTGATTCATAAAATCAATACCATAAGTACACAATGTTTACCCTGGTACACAAATACCATAAATTTTTTTTTAAATCATGTATTTTCCTTTCATTGCTCTTTTTAGGAGAAGGGGCACTAGCAGGGTAAGTGGAAATTGAATAAAAGGTAAGTAATCCTATATGTTTGTTGACTGAATGAATGCATGTATTTCTCATTTGGGAGGGGTTGGGGAGATAGATGCTATGAATTAGAACGATTAAATTTAATTTCCCTAGTAGGATATTATCCTGAAAAATAATTTCAAATCCAGTTTAAATTAGAAGTAATATTCACTGATTCATAAAATCAATACCATAAGTACACAATTTGTACAATGGTACACAAATACCATAATTTTTTTTAAATCATGTATTTTCCTTTCATTTGTCTTTATAGGAGAAGGGGCACTAGCAGGGTAAGTGGAAACTAAAGAAAAGGTAAGTAATCCTATATCTTTGTTGAATAAATGATTGCATATATTTCTCATTTGGAAGTGGTTGGGGAGATAGGTGCTGTGAATTAGAACAATTAAATTTAATTTCCCTCGTAGGGTATTGTCCTGGGAAAGAATTTCAAATCCCAGTTGACATTAGAAGTGAATATTCACTGATTCTTAAAATCAGTACCATAAGTACACAATGTGTACCATGGTACAGAAATACCATAAAGTTTTTTAAGATCATGTATTTTCCTTTCATTGCTCTTTTTAGGAAAAGGGTCACTAGCAGGGTAAGTGGAAATTGAAGAAAAGGTAAGTAATCCTATATGTTTGTTGAATAAATGAATGCATGTATTTCTCATTTGGGAGTGGTTGGGAAGATAGATGCTATGAATTAGAACGAATATATTTAATTTCCCTAGTAGGATATTATCCTGAAAAATAATTTCAAATCCAGCTTAAATTAGAAGTAATATTCACTTATTCATAAAATCAATACCATAAGTACACAATTTGTACAATGGTACACAAATACCATAATTTTTTTTAAATCATGTATTTTCCTTTCATTTGTCTTTATAGGAGAAGGGGCACTAGCAGGGTAAGTGGAAACTAAAGAAAAGGTAAGTAATCCTATATCTTTGTTGAATAAATGATTGCATATATTTCTCATTTGGGAGTGGTTGGGGAGATAGGTGCTGTGAATTAGAACAATTATATTTAATTTCCCTCGTAGGGTATTGTCCTGGGAAAGAATTTCAAATCCCAGTTGACATTAGAAGTGAATATTCACTGATTCTTAAAATCAGTACCATAAGTACACAATGTGTACCATGGTACAGAAATACCATAAAGTTTTTTAAGATCATGTATTTTCCTTTCATTGCTCTTTTTAGGAAAAGGGTCACTAGCAGGGTAAGTGGAAATTGAAGAAAAGGTAAGTAATCCTATATGTTTGTTGAATAAATGAATGCATGTATTTCTCATTTGGGAGTGGTTGGGCATATAGATGCTAGGAATTAGAACGATTAAATTTAATTTCCCTACTAGGATATTATCCGGGGAAATCATTTCAAATCCAGTTTAAATTAGAAGGAATATTCACTGATTCATAAAATATATACCATAAGTACACAATTTGTAACATGGTACACAAATACCATAATTTTTTTTAAAATCTTGTATTTTCTTTCATGGCTCTTTTTAGGAGAAGGGGCACTAGAGATAGATGCTGTGAATTAGAACGATTAAATTTAATTTTTCTAGTAGGGCATTATACTGGGAAAGAATTTAAAATCCAGTTTATATTAGAAGTCAATATTTACTGATTCATAAAATCAGTACCATAAGTACACAATGTTAACCATGGTACACAAATACCATGAAATTTTTTAAAACCATGTATTTTCTTTTCATTGCTCTTTTTAGGAGAAGGGGCACTAGCAGGGTAAGTGGAAATTGAAGAAAATGTAAGTAGTCCTATATGTTTGTTGAATAAATGAATGCATGTATTTCTCATTTGGGAGTGGTTGGGCATATAGATGCTATGAATTAGAACGATTAAATTTAATTTCTCTAGTAGTATATTATCCTGGGAAATCATTTCAAATCCAGTTTAAATTAGAAGGCATATTCACTGAATCATAAAATCAGTACCATAAGTACACAATTTGTACCAAGGTACAGAAATACCATAAATTTTTTTAAAATCATGTATTTTCCTTTCATTGCTCTTTTTATGAGAAGGGGCACTAGCAGGGTAAGTGGAAACTAAAGAAAAGTTAAGTAATCCTATCTTTTTTTTGAATAAATGATTGCATATATTTCACATTTGGGAGTGGTTGGGGAGATAGATGCTGTGAATTAGAATAAATAAATTTAATTTCCCTCGTAGGGTATTATCCTGGGAAAGAATTTCAAATCCAGGTTACATTAGATGTGAATATTCACTGATTCATAATATCAGTACCATAAGTACACAATGTGTACCATGGTACAGATATACCATAATTTTTTTTTAAATCATGTATTTTCCTTTCATTGCTCTTTTTAGGAGAAGGGGCACTAGAAGGGTAAGTGAAAATTCAAGAAAAGGTAAGTAATCCTATATGTTTGTTGAATAAATGAATGCATGTATTTCTCATTTAGGAGTGGTTGGGAAGATAGATGCTATTAATTAGAAAGATTAAATTTAATTTCCCTAGTAGGACATTATCCTGGGAAATCATTTCAAATCCAGTGTAAATTAGAAGGAATATTCACTGATTCATAAAATCAGTACCCAAAGTACACAATTTGTACCATGGTACACAAATACCATAAATTTTTTTAAAATCATGTATTTTCTTTCATGGCTCTTTTTAGGAGAAGGGGCAGTAGAGATAGATGCTGTGAATTAGAACGATTAAATTTAATTTTCCTAGTAGGGCATTATCCTGGGAAAGAATTTCAAATCCAGTTTAAATTAGAAGGAATATTCACTGATTCATAAAATCAGTACCATAAGTACACAATGTGTACCATGGTACAGAAATACCATAAAGTTTTTTAAAATCATTTATTTTCCTTTCATTGCTCTTTTTAGGAAAAGGGTCACTAGCAGGGTAAGTGGAAATTGAAGAAAAGGTAAGTAATCCTATATGTTTGTTGAATAAATGAATGCATGTATTTCTCATTTGGGAGTGGTTGGCCATATAGATGCTAGGAATTAGAACGATTAAATTTAATTTCCCTACTAGGATATTATCCGGGGAAATCATTTCAAATCCAGTTTAAATTAGAAGGAATATTCACTGATTCGTAAAATAAATACCATAAGTACACAATTTGTACCATGGTACACAAATACCATATTTTTTTTAAATCATATATTTTCTTTCATGGCTCTTTTTAGGAGAAGGGGCACTAGAGATAGATGCTGTGAATTAGAACGATTAAATTTAATTTTTCTAGTAGGGCATTATACTGGGAAAGAATTTAAATTCCAGTTTATATTAGAAGTCAATATTTACTGATTCATAAAATCAGTACCATAAGTACACAATGTTTACCCTGGTACACAAATACCATAATTTTTTTAAAAATCATGTATTTTCCTTTCATTGCTCTTTTTAGGAGAAGGGGCACTAGCAGGGTAAGTGGAAATTGAAGAAAAGGTAAGTAGTCTTATATGTTTGTTGAATAAATGAATGCATGTATTTCTCATTTGGGAGGGGTTGGGAAGATAGATGCTAAGAATTAGAACGATTAAATTTAATTTCCCTAGTAGGATATTATCCTGAAAAATAATTTCAAATCCAGTTTAAATTAGAAGTAATATTCAATGATTCATAAAATAAATACCATAAGTACACAATTTGTACCATGGTACACGAATACCATAATTTTTTTTTAATCATTTATTTTCCTTTCATTGCTCTTTATAGGAGAAGGGGCACTAGCAGGGTAAGTGGAAACTAAAGAAAAGGTAAGTAATCCTATATCTTTGTTGAATAAATGATTGCATATATTTCTCATTTGGAAGTGGTTGGGGAGATAGATGCTGTGAATTAGAACAATTAAATTTAATTTCCCTCGTAGGGTATTGTCCTGGGAAAGAATTTCAAATCCCAGTTTACATTAGAAGTGAATATTCACTGATTCTTAAAATCAGTACCATAAGTACACAATGTGTACCGTGGTACAGAAATACCATAAAGTTTTTTAAGATCATGTATTTTCCTTTCATTGCTCTTTTTAGGAAAAGGGTCACTAGCAGGGTAAGTGGAAATTGAAGAAAAGGTAAGTAATCCTATATGTTTGTTGAATAAATGAATGCATGTATTTCTAATTTGGGAGTGGTTGGGCATATAGATGCTAGGAATTAGAACGATTAAATTTACTTTGCCTACTAGGATATTATCCGGGGAAATCATTTCAAATCCAGTTTAAATTAGAAGGAATATTCACTGATTCATAAAATAAATACCATAAGTACACAATTTGTACCATGGTACACAAATACCATAATTTTTTTTAAATCTTGTATTTTCTTTCATGGCTCTTTTTAGGAGAAGGGGCACTAGAGATAGATGCTGTGAATTAGAACTATTAAATTTAATTTTTCTAGTACGGCATTATACTGGGAAAGAATTTAAAATCCAGTTTATATTAGAAGTCAATATTTACTGATTCATAAAATAAATACCATCAGTACACAATGTTTACAATGGTACACAAATACCATGAAATTTTTTAAAACCATGTATTTCCTTTTCATTGCTCTTTTTAAGAGAAGGGGCACTAGCAGGGTAAGTGGTAATTGAAGAAAAGGTAAGTAATCCTATATGTTTGTTGAATGAATGAATGCATGTATTTCTCATTTGGGAGTGGTTGGGAAGATAGATGCTATGAATTAGAACGATTAAATTTAATTTCCCTAGTAGGATATTATCCGGGGAAATCATTACAAATACAATTTAAATTTGAAGGAATATTCACTGATTCATAAAATCCGTACCATAAGTACACAATTTGTACCATGGTACACAAATACCATAATTTTTTTTAAAATCATGTATTTTCCTTTCATTGCTCTTTATAGGAAAAGGGGCACTAGCAGGGTAAGTGGAAACTAAAGAAAAGGTATGTAATCCTATATCTTTGTTGAATAAATGATTGCATATATTTCTCATTTGGGAGTGGTTGGGGAGATAGATGCTGTGAATTAGAACAAATAAAATTAATTTCCCTCGTAGGGTATTATCCTGGGAAAGAATTTTGAATCCACTTTAAATTAGAAGGAATATTCACTGATTCATAAAATCAGTACCATAAGTACACAATTTGTACCATGGTACACAAATACCATAATTTTTTTTAAATCATGTATTTTCCTTTCATTGCTCTTTTTAGGAGAAAGGGCACTAGCTGGGTAAGTGGAAATTGAAAAAAAGGTATGTAATCCTATATGTTTGTTGAATAAATAAATGCATGTAGTTCTCATTTGCGAGTGGTTGGGAAGATAGATGCTATGAATTAGAACGATTAAATTTAATTTCCCTAGTAGGATATTATCCGGGGAAATCATTACAAATCCAATTTAAATTAGAAGGAATATTCACTGATTCATAAAATCAGTACCATAAGTACACAATTTGTACCATGGTACACAAATACCATTAATATTTTAAATCATGTATTTTCTTTCATGGCTCTCTTTTGGAGAATGGGCACTAGAGATAGATGCTGTGAATTAGAATGATTAAATTTAATTTTTCTAGTAGGGCATTATACTGGGAAAGAATTTAAAATCCAGTTTATATTAGAAGTCAATATTTACTGATTCATAAAATCAGTACCATAAGTACACAATGTTTACCATGGTACACAAATACCATAAAATTTTTTAAAATCATGTATTTTTTTTTTCATTGCTCTTTTTAGGAGAAGGGGCACTAGCAGTGTAAGTGGAAATTGAAGAAAAGGTAAGTAATCCTATATGTTTGTTGACTGAATGAATGCATGTATTTCTCATTTGGGAGGGGTTGGGAAGATAGATCCTATGAATTAGAACTATTAAATTTGATTTCCCTAGTAGGATATTATCCTGGGAAATCATTTCAAATCCAGTTTAAATTAGAAGGAATATTCACTGATTCATAAAATCAGTACCATAAGTACACAATTTGTACCATGGTACACAAATACCATAAATTTTTTTTTAAATCATGTATTTTCCTTTCATTTCTCTTTATAGGAGAAGGGGCATTAGCAGGGTAAGTGGAAACTAAGGAAAAGGTAAGTAATCCTATATCTTTGTTCAATAAATGATTGCATATATTTCTCATTTGGGAGTGGTTGGGGAGATAGATGCTGTGAATTAGAACAGTTAAATTTAATTTCCCTCGTAGGGTATTATCCTGGGAAAGAATTTCAAATCCAGTTTACATTAGAAGTGAATATTCACTGATTCATAAAATTAGTACCATAAGTACACAATATGTACCATGGTACAGAATTACCATAAATTTTTTTTAAAATCATGTATTTTCCTCTCATTGCTCTTTATAGGAGAAGGGGCACTAGCAGGGTAAGTGGAAATTGAAGAAATGGTAAGTAATCCTATATGTTTGTTGAATAAATGAATGCATTTATTTCTCATTTGGGAGGGGTTGGGAAGATAGATGCTGTGAATTAGAACGATTAAATTTAATTTCCCTAGTAGGATATTATCCTGGGAAATCATTTCAAATCCAGTTTAAATTAGAGGGAATATTCACTGATTCATAAAATCAGTACTATAAGTACACAATTTGTACGATGGTACACAAATACCATAATTTTTTTTAAATCATGAATTTTCTTTCATGGCTCTTTTTAGGAGAAGGGGCACTAGAGATAGTTGGTGTGAATTAGAATGATTAAATTTAATTTTCCTAGTAGGGCATTATCCTGGGAAAGAATTTCAAATCCAGTTTACATTAGAAGTGAATATTCACTGATTCATAAAATCAGTACCATAAGTACATAATGTTTACCCTGGTACAGAAACACCATAAATATTTTTTACAATCATGTATTTTCCTTTCATTGTTCCTTTTAGGAGAAGGGGTGATAGCAGGTAAGCTGAAAATTGAAGAAAAGGAAAGTAATCCTATATGTTTGATGAATAAATGATTGCAGATATTTCTAATTTGGAAATGGTTAGGAAGATAGATGCTGTGAATTAGAACAATTAAATTTAATTTCCCTCGTAGGGTATTATCCTGGGACAGAATTTCAAATCCAGTTTACATTAGAAGTGAATATTCACTGATTCATAAAATCAGTACCATAAGTACACAATTTCTACCATGGTACACATATAACATACATTTTTTTTTAAATCATGTATTTTCCTTTCATTGCTCTTTATAAGAGAACGGGCACTAGCAGGGTAAGTGGAAACTGAAGAAAAGGAAAGTAATCCTATATGTTTGTTGAATAAATGATTGCATATATTTCTCATTTGGGAGTGTTTGGGGAGATAGATGCTGTATAATAGAACACTTAAATTTAATTTCCCTAATAGGGTATTGTCCTGGGAAAGAATTTCAAATCCAGTTTAAATTAGAAGAAATATTCACTGATTCATAAAATCAGTACCATATGTACAAAATCTTTATCCTGGTACACAAATACCTTAAATTTTTTTTTAAATCATGTATTTTCCTTTCATTGCTCTTTTTAGGAGAAGAGGCACTAGCAGGGTAAGTGGAAATTGAAGAAAAAGTTAGTAATCCCATATGTTTGTTCAATAAATGAATTCATGCATTTCTCATTTTGGAGTGGTATGAAAGATAGATGCTATGAATTAGAACGATTAAATTTAATTTACCTAGTAGGATATTTCCTGGGAAAGAATTTCAAATCCAGTTTAAATTAGAAGGAATATTCACTGATTCATTAAATCAGTAACATAAGTACACAATTTGTACCATGGTACACAAATACCATAAATTTTTTTAAATCATGTATATTCCTTTCATTGCTCTTTATAGGAGAAAGGGAAATAGCAGGGTAAGTGGAAACTAAAGAAAAGGTAAGTAATCCTATATGTTTGTTGAATAAATGATTGCATATATTTCTCATTTGGGCGTGGTTTGGGAGATAGATGCTGTGAATTAGTACAAAAAATATAATTTCCCTCGTAGGGTATTATCCTGGGAAAGAATTTCAAATCCAGTTTACATTAGAAGTGAATATTCACTGATTCATAATATCAGTACCATAAGTACACAATGTGTACCATATTACAGAAATACCATAAAATTTTTAAATCATGTCTTTTCCTTTCATGGCTCTTTTTAGGAGAAGGGTCACTAGAGATAGATGCTGTGAATTAGAACGATTAAATTTAATTTTCCCAGTAGGGCATTATCCTGGGAAAGAATTACAAATCCAGTTTACATTAAAAGTGAATATTCACTGATTCATAAAATCAGTACCATAAGTACACAATGTTTACCCTGGTACACAAATACCATAAAATTTTTTTAAAATCATGTATTTTCCTTTCATGACTGCTTTATGAGAAGGGGCGATAGCAGATATGCTAAAAATTGAAGAAAAGGAAAGTAATCCTGTATGTTTGTTGAATAAATGATTGCAGATATTTCTAATTTGGGAGTGGTTGGATAGATAGATGCTGTGAATTAAAACAATTAAATTTAATTTCCCTCGTAGGGAATTATCCTGGGATAGAATTTCAAATCCAGTTTACATTAGAAGTGAACATTCACTTATTCATAAAATCAGTACCCTAAGTACACAATGAGTTCCATGGTACTCAAATAACATAAATTTTTTTTTTTTTTTAGCTGTCTCACATAACTTTTTTTTAAATCATGTATTTTCCTTTCATGTCTCTTTTTACTAGAATGGGCAATAGGAGGGTAAGCTGAAAATTGAAGAAAAGGAAAGTAATCCTACATGTTTAATGAATAAATGATTGCAGATATTTCTCATTTGGGAGTGGTTGGGAAGATAGATGCTGTGAATTAGAACAAATAAATTTAAGTTCCCTAGTAGTGTATTATCCTGGGAGAGAATTTCAAATCCAGTTTACATTAGAAGTGAATATTCACTGATTAATAAAATGAGTACCATAGTACCCAATGTGTACCACAGTACGCAAATACCATAAGTTTTTTGAAATAATACATTTTCCTTTGATGGCTCTTTTTAGGAGAATGGCCAATAGAAGGATAAGCTGAAAATTGAAGAAATGGAAAGTAATCCTATATGTTTGTTGAATAAATGATTGTAGATATTTCTCATTTGGGAGTGGTTGGGAAGATAGATGCTGTGAATTACAACAATTAAATTTAATTTCCCTGGTAGGGAATTATCCTGGGATAGAATTTCAAATGCATTTTACATTAGGAATGAACATTCACTGATTCATAAAATCAGTACCATTAGTACACAATGAGTACCATGGTACACAAATACCATCAGATTTTTAAAATCATGTGTTTTCCTTTCAAGGCTCTTTTTAGGTGAAGGGGCGATAACAGGGTAAGCTGAAAATTGAAGAAAAGGAAAGTAATCCTATGTGTTTGTTGAATAAATTATTGCAGATATTTCTAATTTGGGATGGTTGGGAAGATAGATGCTGTGAATTAGAACAATTAAATTTAATTTCCCTTATAGTGTATTATTCTGGAAAAGAATTTCACATCCAGTTTACATTAGGAGTGAACATTCACTGATTCATAAAATCAGTACCATAAGTACACAATGTGTACCATGGTACACGAATATCATTAAATTTTTTAAAATCATGTATTTCCTTTCATGGCTCTTTTTAGGAGAAGGGGCGATAGCACGTAAGCTGAAAATTGAAAAAAAGGAAAGTAATCGTATATGTTTGTTGAATAAATGATTGCAGATATTTCTCATTTGGGAGTGGTTGGGAAGATAGATGCTATGATTAGAACGATTAAATTTAATTGCCCTAGTAGGGTATTATCCTGGGAAAGAATTTCAAATCCAGTTTACATTCGAAGTGAATATTCACTGATTCATAAAATCAGTACCATAAGTACACAATGTGTACCATGATACACAAATGCCATAATTTTTTTTTAAATCATGTATTTTCCTTTCATGGCTCTTTTTAGAAGGGGCACTATCAGGGTAAGTGGCAATTGAAGAAAAGGTAAGTATTCCTATATGTTTGTTGAATAAATGATTGCATATATTTCTCATTTGGGAGTGGTTGGGAAGATAGATGCTATGAATTACAACGATTAAATTTAATTTCCCTAGTAGGGTATTATCCCGGGAAAGTATTTCAAATCCAGTGTACATTAAAAGTGAATATTCACTGATTCATAAAATCAGTAACGTAAGTACACAATGTGTACCATGGTACACAAATACCATAAATTTTTTTTAAATCATGTATTTTCCTTTCATGGTACCTTCTAGGAGAAGGGGCGATAGCAGGTAATCTGAAAATTGAAGAAAAGAAAGGTAATCCTATATGTTTGTTGAATAAATGATTGCAGATATTTCTCATTTGTGAGTGGTTGGGAAAATAGTTGCTTTGAATTAGAACAATTTAATTTGATTTTCCTCGTAGGGTATTATCCTGGGAAAGAATTTCAATTCCCGTTTACATTATGATTGAATATTCACTGATTCATAAAATCAGTACCATAAGTACACAATGTGTACCATGGTACACAAATACCATAAATTTTTTTTAAATCATGTATTTTCCTTTCATGGCTCTTTTTAGGAGAAGCAGCACTAGCTGGGTAAGTGGAAACTGAAGAAAAGGTAAGTAATCCTATATGTTTGTTGAATAAATGATTGCATATATTTCTCATTTGGGAGTGGTTTGGGAGATAGATGCTGTGAATTAGTACAAAAAATATAATTTCCCTCGTAGGGTATTATCCTGGGAAAGAATTTCAAATCCAGTTTACATTAGAAGTGAATATTCACTGATTCATAAAATCAGTACCATAAGTACACAATGTGTACCATGGTACAGAAATACCATAAAATTTTTAAATCATGTCTTTTCCTTTCATGGCTCTTTTTAGGAGAAGGGTCACTAGAGATAGATGCTGTGAATTAGAACGATTAAATTTAATTTTCCCAGTAGGGCATTATCCTGGGAAAGAATTACAATCCAGTTTACATTAAAAGTGAATATTCACTGATTCATAAAATCAGTACCATAAGTACACAATGTTTACCCTGGTACACAAATACCATAAAATTTTTTTAAAATCATGTATTTTCCTTTCATGACTGCTTTATGAGAAGGGGCGATAGCAGATATGCTAAAAATTGAAGAAAAGGAAAGTAATCCTGTATGTTTGTTGAATAAATGATTGCAGATATTTCTAATTTGGGAGTGGTTGGATAGATAGATGCTGTGAATTAGAACAATTCAATTTAATTTCCCTAGTAGTTTATTATTCTGGAAAAGAATTTCACATCCAGTTTACATTAGGACTGTACATTCACTGATTCATAAAATCAGTACCCTAAGTACACAATGTGTACCACGGTACACGAATATCATAAATTTTTTTTTAAATCAAGTATTTTCCTTTCATGGCCCTTTTTAGGAGAAGGGGCGATAGCAGGGTAAGCTGAAAATTGAAGAAAAGGAAAGTAATCCTACATGTTTGTTGAATAAATGATTGCATGTATTTCTCATTTGGGAGTGGTTGGGAAGATAGATGCTGTGAATTACAACAATTAAATTTAATTTCCCTGGTAGGGAATTATACTGGGATAGAATTTCAAATGCATTTTACATTAGGAATGAACATTCACTGATTCATAAAATCAGTACCATTAGTACACAATGAGTACCATGGTACACAAATACCATCAGATTTTTAAAATCATGTGTTTTCCTTTCAAGGCTCTTTTTAGGTAAAGGGGCGATAACAGGGTAAGCTGAAAATTGAAGAAAAGGAAAGTAATCCTATATGTTTCTTGAATAAATTATTGCAGATGTTTCTCATTTGGGAGTGGTTGGGAAGATAGATGCTGTGAATTAGAACAATTCAATTTAATTTCCCTAGTAGTTTATTATTCTGGAAAAGAATTTCACATCCAGTTTACATTAGGAGTGTACATTCACTGATTCATAAAATCAGTACCATAAGTACACAATGTGTACCAGGGTACACGAATATCATAAATTTTTTTTAAATCAAGTATTTTCCTTTCATGGCCCTTTTTAGGAGAAGGGGCGATAGCAGGGTAAGCTGAAAATTGAAGAAAAGGAAAGTAATCCTACATGTTTGTTGAATAAATGATTGCATGTATTTCTCATTTGGGAGTGGTTGGGTAGATAGATGCTGTGAATTACAACAATTAAATTTAATTTCCCTGGTAGGGAATTATCCTGGGATAGAATTTCAAATGCATTTTACATTAGGAATGAACATTCACTGATTCATAAAATCAGTACCATTAGTACACAATGAGTACCATGGTACACAAATACCATAAAATATTTAAAATCTAGTTTTTTTCCTTTCATGGCTCTTTTTAGGTGAAAGGGCAATAGCAGGGTTTGCTGAAAATTGAAGAAAAGGAAAGTAATCCTATGTGTTTGTTGAATAAATTATTGCAGATATTTCTAATTTGGGAATGGTTGGGAAGATAGATGCTGTGAATTAGAACAATTAAATTTAATTTCCCTTATAGTGTATTATTCTGGAAAAGAATTTCACATCCAGTTTACATTAGGAGTGAACATTCACTGATTCATAAAATCAGTACCATAAGTACACAATGTGTACCATGGTACACGAATATCATTAAATTTTTTAAAATCATGTATTTTCCTTTCATGGCTCTTTTTAGGAGAAGGGGCGATAGCAGGTAAGCTGAAAATTGAAGAAAAGGAAAGTAATCGTATATGCTTATGAATAAATGATTGCAGATATTTCTCATTTGGGAGTGGTTGGGAAGATAGATGCTATGATTAGAACGATTAAATTTAATTGCCCTAGTAGGGTATTATCCTGGGAAAGAATTTCAAATCCAGTTTACATTAGAAGTGAATATTCACTGATTCATAAAATCAGTACCATAAGTACACAGTGTGTACCATGATACACAAATACCATAATTTTTTTTTTAAATCATGTATTTTCCTTTCATGGCTCTTTTTATAAGGGGCACTATCAGGGTAAGTGGCAATTGAAGAAAAGGTAAGTATTCCTATATGTTTGTTGAATAAATGATTGCATATATTTCTCATTTGGGAGTGGTTGGGAAGATAGATGCTGTGAATTACAATAATTAAATTTAATTTCCCTCGTAGGGAATTAAACTTTGATAGAATTTCAAATCCAGTTTACATTAGAAGTGAACATTCACTTATTCATAAAATCAGTACCCTAAGTACACAATGAGTTCCATGGTACTCAAATAACATAATTTTTTTTTTTTTTTTAGCTGTCTCACATAACTTTTTTTTAAATCATGTATTTTCCTTTCATGTCTCTTTTTACTAGAATGGGCAATAGGAGGGTAAGCTGAAAATTGAAGAAAAGGAAAGTAATCCTACATGTTTAATGAATAAATGATTGCAGATATTTCTCATTTGGGAGTGGTTGGGAAGATAGATGCTGTGAATTAGAACAAATAAATTTAAGTTCCCTAGTAGTGTATTATCCTGGGAGAGAATTTCAAATCCAGTTTACATTAGAAGTGAATATTCACTGATTAATAAAATCAGTACCATAGTACCCAATGTGTACCACAGTACGCAAATACCATAAGTTTTTTGAAATAATACATTTTCCTTTGATGGCTCTTTTTAGGAGAATGGGCAATAGAAGGATAAGCTGAAAATTGAAGAAATGGAAAGTAATCCTACATGTTTGTTGAATAAATGATTGCATGTATTTCTCATTTGGGAGTGGTTGGGAAGATAGATGCTGTGAATTACAACAATTAAATTTAATTTCCCTGGTAGGGAATTATCCTGGGATAGAATTTCAAATGCATTTTACATTAGGAATGAACATTCACTGATTCATAAAATCAGTACCATTAGTACACAATGAGTACCATGGTACACAAATACCATAAAATATTTAAAATCTAGTTTTTTTCCTTTCATGGCTCTTTTTAGGTGAAAGGGCAATAGCAGGGTTTGCTGAAAATTGAAGAAAAGGAAAGTAATCCTATGTGTTTGTTGAATAAATTATTGCAGATATTTCTAATTTGGGAATGGTTGGGAAGATAGATGCTGTGAATTAGAACAATTAAATTTAATTTCCCTTATAGTGTATTATTCTGGAAAAGAATTTCACATCCAGTTTACATTAGGAGTGAACATTCACTGATTCATAAAATCAGTACCATAAGTACACAATGTGTACCATGGTACACGAATATCATTAAATTTTTTAAAATCATGTATTTTCCTTTCATGGCTCTTTTTAGGAGAAGGGGCGATAGCAGGTAAGCTGAAAATTGAAGAAAAGGAAAGTAATCGTATATGCTTATGAATAAATGATTGCAGATATTTCTCATTTGGGAGTGGTTGGGAAGATAGATGCTATGATTAGAACGATTAAATTTAATTGCCCTAGTAGGGTATTATCCTGGGAAAGAATTTCAAATCCAGTTTACATTAGAAGTGAATATTCACTGATTCATAAAATCAGTACCATAAGTACACAGTGTGTACCATGATACACAAATACCATAATTTTTTTTTTTAAATCATGTATTTTCCTTTCATGGCTCTTTTTATAAGGGGCACTATCAGGGTAAGTGGCAATTGAAGAAAAGGTAAGTATTCCTATATGTTTGTTGAATAAATGATTGCATATATTTCTCATTTGGGAGTGGTTGGGAAGATAGATGCTGTGAATTACAATAATTAAATTTAATTTCCCTCGTAGGGAATTAAACTTTGATAGAATTTCAAATCCAGTTTACATTAGAAGTGAACATTCACTTATTCATAAAATCAGTACCCTAAGTACACAATGAGTTCCATGGTACTCAAATAACATAATTTTTTTTTTTTTTTAGCTGTCTCACATAACTTTTTTTTAAATCATGTATTTTCCTTTCATGTCTCTTTTTACTAGAATGGGCAATAGGAGGGTAAGCTGAAAATTGAAGAAAAGGAAAGTAATCCTACATGTTTAATGAATAAATGATTGCAGATATTTCTCATTTGGGAGTGGTTGGGAAGATAGATGCTGTGTATTAGAACAAATAAATTTAAGTTCCCTAGTAGTGTATTATCCTGGGAGAGAATTTCAAATCCAGTTTACATTAGAAGTGAATATTCACTGATTAATAAAATCAGTACCATAGTACCCAATGTGTACCACAGTACGCAAATACCATAAGTTTTTTGAAATAATACATTTTCCTTTGATGGCTCTTTTTAGGAGAATGGGCAATAGAAGGATAAGCTGAAAATTGAAGAAATGGAAAGTAATCCTACATGTTTGTTGAATAAATGATTGCATGTATTTCTCATTTGGGAGTGGTTGGGAAGATAGATGCTGTGAATTACAACAATTAAATTTAATTTCCCTGGTAGGGAATTATCCTGGGATAGAATTTCAAATGCATTTTACATTAGGAATGAACATTCACTGATTCATAAAATCAGTACCATTAGTACACAATGAGTACCATGGTACACAAATACCATAAAATATTTAAAATCTAGTTTTTTTCCTTTCATGGCTCTTTTTAGGTGAAAGGGCAATAGCAGGGTTTGCTGAAAATTGAAGAAAAGGAAAGTAATCCTATGTGTTTGTTGAATAAATTATTGCAGATATTTCTAATTTGGGAATGGTTGGGAAGATAGATGCTGTGAATTAGAACAATTAAATTTAATTTCCCTTATAGTGTATTATTCTGGAAAAGAATTTCACATCCAGTTTACATTAGGAGTGAACATTCACTGATTCATAAAATCAGTACCATAAGTACACAATGTGTACCATGGTACACGAATATCATTAAATTTTTTAAAATCATGTATTTTCCTTTCATAGCTCTTTTTAGGAGAAGGGGCGATAGCAGGTAAGCTGAAAATTGAAGAAAAGGAAAGTAATCGTATATGCTTATGAATAAATGATTGCAGATATTTCTCATTTGGGAGTGGTTGGGAAGATAGATGCTATGATTAGAACGATTAAATTTAATTGCCCTAGTAGGGTATTATCCTGGGAAAGAATTTCAAATCCAGTTTACATTAGAAGTGAATATTCACTGATTCATAAAATCAGTACCATAAGTACACAGTGTGTACCATGATACACAAATACCATAATTTTTTTTTTAAATCATGTATTTTCCTTTCATGGCTCTTTTTATAAGGGGCACTATCAGGGTAAGTGGCAATTGAAGAAAAGGTAAGTATTCCTATATGTTTGTTGAATAAATGATTGCATATATTTCTCATTTGGGAGTGGTTGGGAAGATAGATGCTGTGAATTACAATAATTAAATTTAATTTCCCTCGTAGGGAATTAACCTTTGATAGAATTTCAAATCCAGTTTACATTAGAAGTGAACATTCACTTATTCATAAAATCAGTACCCTAAGTACACAATGAGTTCCATGGTACTCAAATAACATAATTTTTTTTTTTTTTTAGCTGTCTCACATAACTTTTTTTTAAATCATGTATTTTCCTTTCATGTCTCTTTTTACTAGAATGGGCAATAGGAGGGTAAGCTGAAAATTGAAGAAAAGGAAAGTAATCCTACATGTTTAATGAATAAATGATTGCAGATATTTCTCATTTGGGAGTGGTTGGGAAGATAGATGCTGTGAATTAGAACAAATAAATTTAAGTTCCCTAGTAGTGTATTATCCTGGGAGAGAATTTCAAATCCAGTTTACATTAGAAGTGAATATTCAGTGATTAATAAAATCAGTACCATAGTACCCAATGTGTACCACAGTACGCAAATACCATAAGTTTTTTGAAATAATACATTTTCCTTTGATGGCTCTTTTTAGGAGAATGGGCAATAGAAGGATAAGCTGAAAATTGAAGAAATGGAAAGTAATCCTATATGTTTGTTGAATAAATGATTGTAGATATTTCTCATTTGGGAGTGGTTGGGAAGATAGATGCTGTGAATTACAACAATTAAATTTAATTTCCCTGGTAGGGAATTATCCTGGGATAGAATTTCAAATGCATTTTACATTAGGAATGAACATTCACTGATTCATAAAATCAGTACCATTAGTACACAATGAGTACCATGGTACACAAATACCATCAGATTTTTAAAATCATGTGTTTTCCTTTCAAGGCTCTTTTTAGGTGAAGGGGCGATAACAGGGTAAGCTGAAAATTGAAGAAAAGGAAAGTAATCCTATATGTTTGTTGAATAAATTATTGCAGATATTTCTCATTTGGGAGTGGTTGGGAAGATAGATGCTGTGAATTAGAACAATTCAATTTAATTTCCCTAGTAGTTTATTATTCTGGAAAAGAATTTCACATCCAGTTTACATTAGGAGTGTACATTCACTGATTCATAAAATCAGTACCCTAAGTACAGAATGTGTACCATGGTACACGAATATCATTAATTTTTTTTTAAATCAAGTATTTTCCTTTCATGGCCCTTTTTAGGAGAAGGGGCGATAGCAGGGTAAGCTGAAAATTGAAGAAAAGGAAAGTAATCCTACATGTTTGTTGAATAAATGATTGCAGATATTTCTCATTTGGGAATGGTTGGGAAGTTAGATACTGTGAATTAGAACAATTAAATTAAATTTCCCTGGTAGGGTATTATCCTGGGAAAGAATTTCAAATCCAGTTTACATTAGAATTGAATATTCCCTGATACTTAAAATCAGTACTATAAGTACACCATATGTACCATAAGTACACAAATACCATAATATTTTTTAAAATCATGTATTTTCCTTTCATGGCGCTTTTTAGGAGAAGGGGCGATAGCAGGGTAAGCTGAAAATTGAAGAAAAGGAAAGTAATCCTATATGTTTGTTGAATAAATGATTGTAGATATTTCTCATTTGGGAGTGGTTGGGAAGATAGATGCTGTGAATTAGAACAATTAAATTTAATTTCCCTAGTAGAGTATTATCCTGGCAAAAAAATTCAAATCCAGTTTTCATTAGAAGTGAATATTCACTGATTCATAAAATCAGTTCCATAAGTACACATCTGTACTATAGTACCCAAATACCATAATTTTTTTGAAATAATGTATTTTCCTTTCATGGCTCTTTTTAGGAGAATGGTCAATAGCAGGGTAAGCTGAAAATTGAAGAAAAGGAAAGTAATTCTATATGTTTGTTGAATAAATGATTGCAGATATTTTTCATTTGAGAATGGTTGGGAAGATAGATACTGTGAATTAGAACAATTAAATTTAATTTCCCTGGTAGGGTATTATCCTGGGATAGAATTTCAAATCCAGTTTACATTAGAATTTAATATTCCCTGATCCATGAAATCAGTAGTATAAGTAGACAATGTGTACCATGGTACACAAATACCAAAAATTTTTTTAAATCATGTATTTTCCTTTCATGGCTCTTTTTAGGAGAAGGGGCGATAGCAGGTAAGCTGAAAATTGAAGAAAAGGAAAGTAATCCTATATGTTTGTTGAATAAATGATTGCAGATATTTCTCATTTGGGAGTGGTTCAAAGATAGATGCTGTGAATTAGAACAAATAAATTTAATTTCCCTAGTATTGTGTTATCCTGGGAAAGAATTTCAAATCCAGTTTACATTAGAGGTGAATATTCCCTGATCCATAAAATCAGTAGTATAAGTAGACAATGTATACCATGGTACACAAATACCATAAATTTTTTTAAAATCGTGTATTTTCCTTTCATGGCGCTTTTTAGGAGAAGGGGTGATAGCAGGGTAACCTGAAAAATGAAGAAAAGGAAAGTAATTCTATTTGTTTGTTGAATAAATGATTGCAGATATTTCTCATTTGGGAGTGGTTGGGAAGATAGATGTTATGAATTAGAACAATTAAATTTAATTTCCCTGATAGGGTATTATTCTGGGAAAGAATTTCAAATCTAGTTTTCATTAGATAGTGAAAGTTCACTGATTCATAAAATCAGTACCATAAGTACACAATGTGTACCATAAGTACATAAATACCATAAAATTTTTTGAAATGATTTATTTATATAGACATTAATGTCATTTTATAATATTAGCACCTAAGCACTTGATCTTACTTGAGACCCTGAAAGGATTTGTGAATGCTTGGTAGATCAGCCTTTGGAGGAAGTAGCTGTCAAAGCAGAGAATGTCTGAGCTGAGAGCAGTAATTGTTTTGAGCAAAGCAGGGTAGAAGTAATCCTTAACTCTTAAGTGTTGCCTTTTCTTATTTGATACATAAATAAGCTTTCTGTTGAGCCTTTTGAATGTTAATTTACTTTAACTTTTAATTTTTAAACTTTTGGATTATAAATTGAGATCTTAAAACAAAAGAGTTGACAGTGGACACCAAAGTATCAGAAAGGATAAAAGGTAGCAGTCAGATTAACTGGATGAGAAACAAGAGTCAAAAGAAAAGCCATTGGACCTGGAGTGGGAAGTGGTTACAGGAGCCTGGGACAGGGTGTGGCCATAGTGTGTACAAGGGGACAGGTGGAAAGCCAGGCCTCTGGCCCTAGATTGGTAGGCACAGTCACACCTGGAGTTTTCTTTTTCTGCATCCATACTCCTTGGAGGCAAGAAGACATTAGCCTGCTATGTGCCACAAAGCATTATATGTTGTGATTTGGGTTTGATTTGATTGTTGGTTTCATGTTCATTTTTTTGACCAGGCCCCATGGACTGATTGCCCCAGCTCTGGCTGCTCAAGCCTCAAGCGAAAGGAGCCAGCCTCTGAAGGCTCCGCCCTGTGGGACCCCCACATTCCCATCTGGAACTGTGAGATAGAGGAGCCTCAGGAAACAGGGCATACAGGCCATTCCAGGTGCGGTCTGGACAAGGGGTGAGGAGGGCAGGGACCTAGGTCTTCTATGGAGATTTACCTCAGCACCTGCTCTAAGGCTGGGGGCTTTGCCGCCAATAAGAAAGCCACCAGCCGCCTTGCCAAGGACAGGAAAACAGCCAGCTATGTGGAGATGCGAGTGGCCGGAAGCCCTGTCTCCCATGGGGCCAGGCAGCAGAGACACAGACAGGTCCCAAGGGTGTAACTGTGGTGCTTGGGGTGCCCTGGTACAGCACATTGGGGAGCAGCAACTGGCTAGTGACAGACCAGGAGGTCTTCAGGCCGGGCCCCTTCAACCCTGACTGTCTGACCCTTTGCTTCCTTTGGTTACATTAGGTCTAGATAGGCCTGAACTAATGAAATAAAGATTAAAAGGAAAGACAAAACTCTCCTTTGTTCCCGCCAGGGTGAGCACAAAGCCCACTTTCCAGTCATCAAAGTGGCTGCACTACTTGATCTGCCCCTTGGGGTTAAGCTGCCCGTGATCCCAGGAAGCAATATTTTATACCATAAGATGAAGTTAAGTGAAAAGGTAATTTTTGCCTTGATGTTGGTTGTCTTTGCCAATTTCTACTTGCTTTGAAAGTCAGGTCCTACATTATACAAAGTCCATTAAGGCAATTTGCATTAACATTAACCGCATAAAAAAATCAAACCTACATCTAATCCAAGGTATTGTTTAACATTCATGCCAAGCACTTTCATCTAGTGCGGCTTTCACAGAACCATGGGATGGACAGCTGTTATTCTTAGTTCTCTCTTTAGTTTTTGAAAGCATGTTAACTTTTTTTGGTAACAATGCAAGATATACTGATTTAGTGAAGTTTTATTTACTTAGAAATAAATATTGTTTGGTTCAAAGGTAAAAAATTAATGTTGCTGACATTTAATTATTTCATGATTTTAACCAATAAAATGTTATACAATTTTCTCTGTGGTTATGTTTTAAGAGAAATTCCATCACATACAAAACTGTGAGGATAAAATGGAATTGAAATGAGTTGACTTGCTTCAGTACTGTAACTTCACTTTAATGGAAGAAGGCTCTGCCTCCTGGAAGACACTCCATGATTTCCCCCTACCTTCCTGTCCAGCCTTTACTCCCACCCAGAACCTCTGCTCCCTCCAGTTGGGGTCTTTCATACCTCCTCTCACATACATGGTAATGCTTCTGTGCCTTTCCTCACCTTCCCCATACCTGGCGTATCCTTTCCTCCTCCTCTCAGTCTGTGGATTTCAACGATAATTGAAGATTTTCTTCTGAACTATCATAGCCCCCAATGAGTTTATATTTCCCTGGAATTTGCATTGCCCATGGTTTGTATAATTTTACTCAATACTAAAATTCTGTAATTATAGTTTTATAACTTAAATCATACTGGGTTATGGTGTGTACTTCTCTCAAATCCTTTCTTGTTTACAATCCTCAACACTACACACACTGTCACACCTCTCCAGCCCTTGACTCAATCACTAAGACTGAAGGAGTTTCACTACATTTTTTGATTGGTTTCTTTGGTTAATATTGCAAAAAATTCTACCAAGAAGAATTCTGAGTAATCCTCTAAACTTCTCTGTGATGTCAGAAATGAGTAGGGCCCCTTAATATTTGATACTTGCCTAGTAAACATGATTTCTTAAATCAAGTTTTGCATCTGGGAAATAATTGTTTTTATAAATCTGTCCTACTAGGGCCATTGTTGGCAAACTGTGGCTTGTGAGCCACATGCGGCTCTTTGGCCCCTTAAGTGTGGCCTTCCACAAAATATCACAAGCCTAGGCGAGTCTATTTTAAAGAAGTGGTGTTAGAAAAAGTTTAAGTCTAAAAAATTTGGCTCTCAAAAGAAATTCCGAATTGTTGTACTGTTGATATTTGGCTCTGTTGACCAACCACTGTACTAGGGCCAGCTGATTGAAAACCTATCTACCTCCTACAATTTAACTGGGTCATATTCACAGACATAAGCTTTCCTACAGCATGCTTGCCACCTATACCTATACCACTCCTCTTTTGTGTCTAATCTTTGCCCTGTCTTTCTTTTGCCTGCTTCCTCAAGGATATTGTTTACTGTGAATTTGACATGCTTGCGTATTACTATTTTCTGCCAAATATTAATTTGCTTATCAACTACCTTTAAAAATATGTTCTCTCTATTCTTATCACATTTGTTCCCCTCCCACCCCAATTGTCTTCATCTAATTATAATTAGGCACCAAGTTATTTCCTTGAAGATTGAGTTTGTGAGAACTTTTCTTTCCATAAAAACTCCTCAATGAAGTAATGCTTTATATTTACACTTTCAGTTTTTTAATATTTTGAAGGAAATCAAGGCAATTATTTTAAATGACAACAAAAGGGTTTATCCTGGCTCCAATGAATGGAATGTTTAAGAGGTATTCTTTGTTTAAAAGGTCAAGTAGTCCAGGTTTGAGAAATCTCTCATCACAGCCCAAAGTCAATATCTAAAAGAAGTCAAGAGGTAAATGTCAGCCTCTAAAAGAAACAGTCAGCCCAACCCTGGACTCAGACTGTCGGGTGCTTTGTATCTGGCTTCACTGAACTCAGGACATTGCCCCATAGAATTCCTGTCTCTTCCTTCTCAGAGAAGCACTGGCAATTAAGGAATGATTACATTTTATGATTTAGGCTTCTTGGAAGGGATTAAAGCCTAATGTTAAGCCCTAGAACAGAAACTGTCCAAGGAAGCTTTAAATGGAAAGGAAAGTAAGCATCCTATTCAGTTCCCACCAATCTGCCCTTTTTCCCACATAAGAAGCAGCCTCCCACCTACATTAAGGGAGCTCCTTGAGGATCCCACCCAGCCAGGCTGCTTAGTGTTCAGCACATGACTGACGTGGCTGCTGCCAGACAGAACAACACAGGTCCCTGCAGACAGGTCAGGACTGTGGAGTCTTGTACATTGAATCGGGGCCTGGAAACAGGCCAGGTGCTCTCAGGTTTGTCACATCCCCACACATTCCAGTCGCCTTTCACTTGGGCCAGTTCCTGCTTTGATGTTATTTTAGACTAAACCTTCTGTTTTCCTGAGCAAAAAAGCATAAATGAAAAGAAAAATAATGTAATAACATTAGGACAAAGTCCATGCAAACATCTGTTCTCTACCTTTTCCTTTTTACAGGTTCTCATTAAAGCATTAACACCATCCTGTTAATGAAAATGGACTAAGAACTCCAGGAGAGGGTGTTACTTCTGAGGGCTTCGAGGACAGCCCCCCAACTGATGGCCTTCCAAGCGAGGCAGCTGAGGATGGCTCTGCTGGCACGTCTGCCCTATCCCAGGCCTGCCTTCCCCGGAAGAGGGTCAGCAGCAAGTCATTGAAGGTTGGCATGATTCCAGCTCCCAAGAAACTGTGTCTCATCCAAGAGCCCAAAGGTGAGTGCCAGCATCAGTGCAGAGCCCTGCATAGTCTTCTGCTTAGCACTTGAAGGGGAGTTAGTGGTACTTGGTTGTGGAACAGGTAGAGACATTGCCTGCCTGTTTTGAAGAATTTGCTGACCCTCAGCCACAAGATAACCAGCTGACATGTTACCTTCTCACCTCTGATTCCACCTGCCCACCTGGACATTACCTCCTAAATCCTCTTCAACATAGGGTTCTTTGGTTTTATGGGGGGGGGGGGGGGTGTTTGTTTTGTTTTTGTGGTTCAGTGGTTTATTTTTTCCAAATTTAATAAATCTTTATTGCTCAGATTATTACAATTGTTTCTCCATTCCCCCCCCCATAGCTCCCTTTTTCCCGTCCCCCATCCTACCCTCTGCCCTTACCTCCCCCACCATTGTCCTCATCCATAGGTGTACGATTTTAATAGTCATTTTCTGCACCCCCCCATACCCCTTTTCCCCTGATAATTATCAATCCACTCCTTTATTTGCCCCCAATTCTATTATATTCACCAGCTTATTCTGTTCCTCAGGTTTTTAATTCATTTGATCTTCTTCCTCTTAAATAATACCTTTCAGCATTTCATATAATACTATTTTGGTGGTGATGAACTCCTTTAACTTTTTCTTATCTGAGAAGCTCTTTATCTGCCCTTCAATTCTGAATGATAACTTTGCTGGATATAATAATCTTGGTTGTAGGTTCTCGCTATTCATCACTTTGAATATTTCTTGCCACTCCCTTCTGGCCTTCATAGTTTCTGTTGAGAAATCAGCTGATAGTCGTATGGGTGCTCCCTTATAGATAACCAACTGCTTTTCTCTTGCTGCTTGTAAGATCCTCTTTTTGTCTTTTGCCCTTGGCATTTTAATTGATGTGTCTTGGTGTGGTCCTCTTTGGATTCCTTTTGTTTGGGGTTCTGTAGACTTCCTGTACATATAAATGTATTTCTTTCAACAGGTGGGAGAAGTTTTCTCTCATTATTTCTTCAAATATGTTTTCAGCATCTTGCACTCTCTCTTCTTCTGGCACCCCCATAATTCTGATGTTGGTTCGCTTGAAGTTGTCCCAGAGGCTCCTTACATTATCTTCAACTTTCTGGATCCCTTTTCTTCTTGCTTCTCCAGAGGAGTATCCTTTGCCTCTTTGTATTCCATCTCTTTGACCTGATTCTTGTGTTCCTCCATTCTGCTGTTGGATCTCTGCATAATATTTTTCAATTTAGTCAGTTTATGTTTAATTTTTAGTTGGGTCTCATTAAATTTATTGGCCTTTTCTAGGAAATTCTTGAAAAACCTTATAACTGTGGTTTTGAACTCTATATTCTCCATCTCTTTTGTTTCAGATCTATTTCCTTGTCTTGGCATTTTCATTGCTTCCAGAGTTAGTAGGATCACTTTGCGTGTTTGGTGTCCTATATGGCCCAGTGGATCAGCCTCCCCAGTTACCTGAAGTACATACCCTTGGTTCTCCCGCTTTGTCTTTATAGACTTGATGTAGCTAAGTCTTTATTGTTGTTGGTATCCCTGGGAGGAATTGACCTCCTGGCCAATTGAATGTGGGTATCAGCTGTGTCTACTCTTGGATACCTTCTGTATTGGAGACAGTCTTATGGATCAGACTTGCAAAATTGCAGAAGCCTCTGTGCTCAGCTTGGATGGGACGGAGTCTCAGGGCTGAGCTGACAGTCTTGGCTTCCTGTCAGCCCTGCTCTTGTGCGCTCACCTGAGTTTCCGCCTGACCTCTGCCTTCTGAGGCTCCCCTGAGTTTCTGCCTGACCGTCCAGATTCCCCATGCAGGAGCATGGGTGCACCAGGGGCTCGCCCGGAATTGGGTTGAATCTCTGTAGTCTGAAGCTTCTGTCTCCTTTCGCTATGGAGAGCCAACAGCCACCTCCTCGTCAGAAGAACATAAGAATTGTCTTATATTCTAATTTGTTTTGAACACTATTATTACATTGGTATTTTATTTTAATAATTTAATAAATCAGTTGTGTGTAATGAATTCATAAATTAAGATTTAACACATAATGAGACTTAAACAGAAATGTACTGTTGTTTAACAATTTTAGAGAGATACTTCTTACAGAATGGTTAGGAATTTAGTATTCATAATACCACACTGTTACTAAATTATAAATTATTATTATTTTTTCTACTGAAAGGGATTACTATCCATGTTAAATGTTTGTCTAATTGTTTTGTTCTTCAGATTGTCTATAACCTCAGAGAATTTAATAAGTATGGGCAATATCATATGAGTATAAAGTTAGATATATCAACAACAACTACTTAAAAAAGTAAGTTAAATACTTAAATTTGTTTTCTTACATAGGGTTTGGAAGAAAGGCTTACTCATATGAAAATTATTTTCTTACAATATTTTACCTTCATTATGACAGGTTAATTTCATATGCTTTTCTAAGTGTAAATTTAGAAAAGGGTTAGAGCATAATTTGAGGTTGCCTTATTGGCCAAGAAAGGGAAAGGGACAGGTCCTCTATACATCAGCAATAATTAGCAGAAATCTATAATTAAATTGCTACTCTAATGTGTTCCTTCTGCCTGAGTTGGGGCCAGTAGGAAGAGTCTATTGTGGCAGAAAGAGTCTGAAGCTGGCCTCTAAGAGTAGCTTTTTATGATACATTTTTAAGGGATGACAGCATTAAATTTGAGGAAGTTCATGCAAAACTCTACAGATATTATGTGCTCATGCTCAGCCATTACCATTACATGGCCTAACCCATATCTTAGGAAATGAAAGGATATCAGTATTTTCTCCTCCTCTTTCCTCCTGCATTAAGGTGAGGGATTGGACTGCACAGCCTGACTTGTATTTTCTGTGGGTCTCTTGAGGTAGCTCCATAAGCATATTGACATACCAGAGACCAGGACTAAAGATGGAAGATTTGTTGAAGGCTCTATAAGTCACAGGGAACCAAGATACATATTTTTCCTCTGGAAATTCAAACCTTTTTTTTTTAGATTTGAAATAAAATAAATTTTCAGATATTCCAGCCCTCTTTGGAAACTCATAACCCCTTGAATTATGAATAATTACTGTGCAAAAATGTTTTGAAGGAATCTGCTGCACATTTTACCACTGTCTTGGCCTTAAGACCAGATACTGTGATGATAGAGAGATTCATATGACTAAGCATGGTGAGAGCTGGCTTACAAGTCCTTGAATAGCACTGAGAGAAGAACTGTAAAATTCTTGAGTTCAAGAAGTAAAAATTGAGCAAGGAGGTTGTCTGGGCATTTAAAAGCAGCAGATGCCACTATAAAGGCAAGAAGCAATTCACCTTTACTTGCATTTGCACTTTATTTAGGTATTTGGATATGACAAGTAGGAAATTAGACCACCATGAGGGCACAGAAGAGCATCCCTTCCTCTGGAGGGACAGAGAAGAAAGAGGCCAGCAGGAACAAACAGGAAGAAAACATAGTCTTCCTTAACTGTGAAGAGGTCAGAGACACGTTTAAAATATTAAGAGAGCCGGGACCGGTTTGGCTCAGTGGATAGAGCGTCGGCCTGCAGACTGAAAGGTTGCGGGTTCGATTCCGGTCAAGGGCATGTACCTTGCTTGCGGGCACATCCCCAGTAAGGGGTGTGAAGGAGGCAGCTGGTCGATGTTTCTCTCTCATCGATGTTTCTAAATCTCTATCTCTCTACCTTCCTCTCTGTAAAAAAATCAATAAAATATATTTTAAAAATAATAAAATGAATAATAAAATAAAATATTAAGAGACATCCGAATATACTGTATTGTTTGTAAATCGTTTTAGCTGTCTGTCATACATCTTGAAGCTATTTAGGTCTAAATAATTTACCCACAGCAATCTTTCTTCATTGCTATCATATACAAGTTGTTGAATAAATAATGAGAAAGACACCACTAACTATATGTATGAGTCAATTATCTCCTCTTAAAGAGATGATTGTGGAATTATTAGACACCATGTAACTCCCTGCTCGCTCTCAAATGCTAGTAAAGGTGAACTGGGTGTTTTAAAGTTTAGCTTTAGTAAAAAGTAATCATGCCATAAATATTCATGCCTGCATTCCTAGTAGGAGTGCAGGACGGAAAGAAGTTTATTCAAAATTCCACTACACTTGACCTGGTTTCTGTTAGGCTCTTGACTTGTTCTAATTTGCTTGTTGTTGGTGGACACAATACAAAGGGTGAGTGTAAATACTAATCACAGAAACACTGTGCTCTCCAGGAATGGAAGACAAAGGACACTTTGCTTCTGACAGAGACTGTAGAAGCTGCTCACAGAGAAGCTGCCATAGAGGAATAATGGAGCAGCAGCAGAGGAGAGAGTGACAGCAGGTAGAGTTAACTTTCACCTCTAATCTGGGCTGTTAGAGGAGAAGCTTTTGCTAGTTTGCATTTTCAAAAGTATCCTATACAAGAGGACAGTGTATCAGCTCCCAGGAATGATATCCATTACACAAAACTGAAAGTTATGGAAATGTTTACTATATTTTGGCCATATTATATTCTGACTAATATAAAAAGTGTTTCCCTATTATTTGAGATAACTACTTTTGACTTTATCTCACACCATAAATGATACTTATAATTCCCATAGAAAAATATGTTATAACTGATATTTTCTTAGAATCAGAATTTCTTAGAAAACTTTCTAATTTTACCACTAATTAATTTTTGAGCAAGGACTTTTAATTTTAAATAATATATAACATTTTATGATTTAAAGCCTAAACCTGTTTAAAGAGAAAGAGAAATCATTTGTAATTTCAGCACCACACTATTAACTTACAGGTACACACACACAAACACACACACACACACACACACACACACACACACACACATTTGTATAATATTTCTATGAAAGTTTATGTATTTTAATGAACCAATTCATATTAATATAGGCTGTTTTATAGATTGCTTTTTAAAATAGCATTGGCAATTTGGTGTATCAATAAATATTGGTTCAAATTTGTAAATAATCAGCTGATGCAGATTTTTTTTTTACAAATCTAGACTAAGTTTAAGAATTACATAATTTGGTTATACTGATATGTAATGCTATGTCATAATTTCATTAATACTCAAAATTCAAATATGTATAACAATATTTTTATTATACTTTTGTCTCATGTGCATGTGTGTGTGAATTATCAGGAACTCACTGCTCAGAAGTTCAGCTCATTCTAATTTATTTTATTTTTAAAAAATATATTATTAATTGTTTTACTTAGAGAAGACAGGAAAGGGATAGAGAGTTTGAAACATAGATGAGAGAGAAATATCAATCAGCTGCCTCCTGAACACACCCTCCTGGGGATGTTCCCACAACCAAGGTACAGGTCCTTGATTGGAATTAAACCTGGGACCCTTCAGTCCACAGGCCAACTATCTATTGAGCCAAACTGGTCAGGGCCATTCCAATTTATTTTAATTATTATTTTCTAATATTCAAAATTTTACACTTTTTTTGAGCAGACATAGTTTGCTTTTATTTATTTATTTATTTATTTATTTATTTATTTATTTATTTATCTTCCAGATGCCTCTGAAAATAGCACTGTTTTTGGAGTGAAACAGAATGCCCCAAGTTTCCCCTTCATTTTTACCAGATGCCAATTTCTCTTCCACGAGTCCTAGCCGATGTTAGTGGCAACCAGCACAGTGGATAAACTCTGGACTGGGTGTGCCCATTAGACATGACCACTGATGGAGGCATGGTGACACCACAGGCTGCTTAAGGTGTGTTAATGGCAGAGTTATTTCAAGTCCTAACATTTTCAGTGGAGTTATTATCAATCGTCTTTTTTACATCATGTTTTACTCCCAAGAACCTCTGAATTCATTTGTGTGTGTTTATCAATAGTTTTATGTATAAGAATCTCTTTCACGGCCCATGTAGAAAGAGTTCCAATTCAGAGTTCAGGTTCTGGAGAAGGGCTGCACACAAATGAAGAGACTTGAAGAAATTTAACTTGGCGATATGGGGGGCCAGGCGGTAGTCCAACTCTAGTGGGAGAACTACTCCTGCTCTGGCCCTGCCATCCCCTTTTATTGAGGCTTTGGGGAAAACATCTTAGGCAACATAAACAGAAATTTACAGGCAGGAAAATAACAGAAACTTACAAGGGACAAAATGAAGGGGAGGCTGCTTCAGCTTAACAGTATCTCAACTAAAGTTTAGAGCAATTAATGTTGTTGACCAGCCTTCCTGTCAACATCTCTTTTTTAAGTGACACTAATTTGTTTTCCAGCAGTTTTATAACTCTTCTTTCAGGTTTAATATTCCATGTATTTTTATTCCAAATGAGGGGCTTAAATTAGAGTTACAAAAATCTCTAAAAGGTTGTTGCAATTGTGTATTTGTCAAAGTAAGTCTGTTTTTGAACTGCTTTTTCTGCTCTGTGAGTTATTTAATTTACTGTCTTGAGTATTGTATTTTTAATAATTTTTAAATAAGTAGTATCAGCCTTTTAAGTTTTGTCTTCCTTTTTGAGGATATTTTACTAAACTAAGCCCTTTAACATATTCATATATATGTTAGAATAAGCTGATCAATTTCTACCAAGAAATATTGCTGGGATGTTGATATTATGTTACTCAATAGCTCAGTTTGGGAACAATCTCTTGATAATACTGACTTTTCCAACTCATGAACTAAATATGTCTCTCCCTTTATTTAGGTATCATTAGTTTTTCTTATCAATGTTTCTTTTGCAGTGTACAAGTCTTACACATATTTTGATCTATTTATCCCTAGGTATTTCATAATTTTTACTATTAGTATTTGTACTTTTTTCAGATTAGATGCTAGTATATACAAAAGTAATATTATATTCTTCTTGTATTCTGCATTATTAAAAATAATTTATTAGTTCTAGTACTTTTCTTCCAGAAGCCAATTGATATTCTACTAAAATGGTCATATGGTCTGTAAATGGACTTTTATTCCTTGTCTTCAAATTCTCTTTGCATTTCTCTTGCCTGATTGCATGGACAACAACCTCCACTATAATGTAGAGTAAAAGCAGCGATGATAAACATTATTGTCAAATACTTTTTGTCCCCTCCCTCATCTCTACAGAAATATTAGGCTGCTTAGTGTTGTCCCACATCTCACTGATACTCTTCATTTTGTCATATTGTTTCTCTCAGTCTTTTTCTTTGGATGATTTCTGTTCCTCAATGGGAATTAATCTCTTCTTTTGAATTTTCTACTAGGCCATTAATGAATTTTCTAGTAACCCATTGTTACTACCTCATGCATTAAAGATTTTATTTTGGTCATTTTTATATCTTTCATGTCTCTTTTTTGCCTTATGAATATGTGGAGTGCAATTATGTTATCTATGTTAATGTTATTGTCTTTAATTCTAACATTTGTGTCAAATTTGACTAACAATCATTTTATGGGCCATCTTTCTCTTTATATTCTTAGTAGCCTTTGATTGGATGCCAGATATTATGAATTAACTTTATGGGTGTGGAGGATTTTTATGTTGTTATAAATGTTTTTAGCTTTTTCCTTGGATATAGATAATCTATTTAGGAATAGTTTGTTATAGGACTTGCTTCTTAAAATTGGTTAGATGGAGCCAGAACCATGTTTAATCTGGGGCTAGTTGTTCCCCACTACTGAGGCAAAACCCATTTTAATACTCTACTCTGTGGATAGCATGTGTCCAGAGTGGCTGTTGAGGATAGACATGACAGGTGGGTGAGGAGGGCTGTTCACCCTAATCCTTTAGGATGGGCATTTCTGTGGCCTTGGATAGATTCTCACTTGCATGTACTGATCCATTCTCTTGTTGAATATGCTAGAGAACCCTCTGAGGAGATCTGGGGCTCTTGCTCTGTGTAATCCTGTTCTTTCTGGTAAATCCAGGATCAATATAGTTCCTGGGATTCACAAAGGGAAGACACATTTTATGTATTATATCATGTTTACCTATGCTCGACCTGCATGACTGTGGTTAAGTCACACAGACATCCTCCAGTTGAAGGTGATTTAGAAATTCCCTCAGCTTCCCAGGACAGCTATGGATTAAGAGACCCTCTCTGATCTGAAATTGGCCTAGTTCCCTGAATATGTGTAGTGAAGTAAATTGCATCTACATGTTAAATATGTATATTCATCATGTTTGACCATAAAGGGAAATTTACCCTTAATATACTACCCTCCCAAATACATACTCAGAGTAACATCATAAGCCACAAGACAAGAATGATTGTTCATTTCCAATATACTATCATAATATAAGTATTTTTGCACATCTAAGTAGCAAGTTGATTCTAACTAAATATATTTTCTTTATCTTTTTAGAAAGAAAGCACTTTTAGATGAAAAATGGCTTATAATTTTCATAAAACGAAGAAAATATATGCACAAGAGAAGACATGGGGGAAAAAATCCATCTGATTACAGAGGTCAAGATGGAACACAGTGTGAATGCAAGAGCTTTAAAAGTTGATGTGGTTCTGTAGAAAGCATTCTGGTTTTTAAGCAGGTGGTGTTTTAATTTCTCAAATTTCTTTATTTTTTATTACACAACTGTCAATTTGTGATTCAACTCCTGAGTGGCAGTCTTTCTGAATTGACTTCCGGATCTATTTGGCCTCTCTAGCCTGTGATTAGATCCTTCTTTCCTTATGGCACTCAATACCAGTTTGTGGGAGTGGGCTGCCTCAGAGCTGGCTCTCCAATGTTCACTCCCTGATCCAATTCCCAGGTTCCAGAAAAAAAAACTTTCCCCTGCAGTTTCCCAAAGTGTCCCCCATTGGGTGACCCTATGCATTGGGCTTAGTAATCAGAAGCAAGGATTTTCAGAGAAAAAAGCCCAAGTGTGTGAACAATGGGTCTGCGAGCAAGTCTGTGCAGTTCTCTTTATAAGTAGCCAACACACCTTTGAAATTCTTAAGCTGTCCCTCTGCATCAGATCAAAATGGATTGCTTTTTAGAGATCCCTTCCCACAGCTCTGAGAATCCCTTCCCACATTCACAGATCATGTCAGCCCCAACTGCCACGGACTTTTCTAGGCAAAGACTTCCCTGTTCCTCCAGCTCCTGCAAAGAGCACATTTCTCTCTCCTGCCAGAGCCAGAGACCTCACCTTATCCCAGGCGAGATCTGACCTTTCTGTGGTGGAGTGAAAAGCTCCTTTGAATCCGTGTTTGCGCTGATTGGGAACTCATGTTCTGGGGTTTACAGCTGTTTGGTGGTTGCTGCAGTTGTAGATTTTCAGGCTTCCGATAAGAACCACTTTCTCCTTCAAGGTGGAGTGGTCTCTGAGTCTGAGCCGAAGTTCTGGAAGGGACCGGCAGCAGTGGGTGATGCCCAGTCAGGGGAACCCTGTCCAGCAGTCCCCCACCTTTTCCTGAAGTTTAGCTCTCCCTTAAACTTCAGGAGAGAAACATCAATCAGCTGCCTCTTGCATAACCCCTCCTGGGGATGTGCCCACAACCAAGGTACATGCCCTTGACTGGAATCAAACTTGGGACCTTTCAGTCCGCAGGCCAATGCTCTATCCACTGAGCCAAACCAGTTTCGAAGGACTATGAAATCATTTTAAAGTTCAGTGGCAAAATAACTGCAATGCCTTTAGCACCATCCTACATAATAAAAGAGTAATTTGCAAATTAACCACCACTCAGCTACACCCACAAGCCATGCCCTCCAGCCACACACACCAACCAACCAGAGCAGAGTGAGTATGCAAATTAACCCCAACCAAGATGGCTGCCACCATAGAGAGTAGCAGGGAGGCTTGGGTTTCCCTGGCAATGGAGGAAGTTAAGCTTTCCACACACCCTGGCCAGCCGAGGCCTCCACTCAAGGATACAAAGTTTCAATTATAGAAAGTGAATAAACTCCAACAGAAATGGCTGCCATCCCTGAGGGAGCAGAAGGTTTGGCTTCACTCTAGGCTACTAAATTTCAATTGTAGAAGATAAATAAATCCCAGATACCAGGGCCTCCACTTGGGTCACCGGGGGGTGCGTGGTTGGCTTGCAAACCACCACAGGCCCCTCGCTCAGGCCGCCCCACGCCCCAAGGGAACCCCACCCTGATCTGGGACACCCTTCAAGGCAAAGCAGTAGGCTCCCACACATGTACCAAGCCTCTATCCTATCTAATAAAAGAGTAATATGCAGATTGACCATAAGTCCAACACATAAGACCAAAATAGTTGCCGCCATGTGGTCAAAGATCCAAAATGTGAACAGAAAATAGCCACCACAAGATGGCCAGCAGGGGAGGGTAGTTGGGAGGAACAGGCCTGCAAGTGAGGACAGTTGGACAAGATCAGGCCTGAAGTGGAGGGCAGTAAGGGGTTAGCAGGCTGGCAAAGGAGGGAAATTGAGGGAAAACAGGCTGGCAGTCCTGGCAGTTAGACATCAATCAGATTGGCAGGGCAGTGGTTAGGGGGTGATCAGGCTGGCAGGTAGAAGTGGTTAGGGCAATCATGAAGGCAGCCAGGTAAGCAGTTGGCAGCCAGCAGTCCTGGAATGTGAGGGGACCATTTAGGGCAGTGGGACATCCCTCAAGGGGTCCCAGATTGGAGAGGGTTCAGGCTGGGCTGAGGTACTACCCCTGTGCACAAATTTTGTGCACTGGGCCTTTAGTTTAATCACAATTTCTCCTCTAACTTACTTCAAGCTTTCTTATGTTATACCACAGTTTCTCCTTGGGAAACAAACTGGCTTTAAAATTTTGAAATTTCAGCCCTAGCTGGTTTGGGTCAGTGAACAGAGCATCAGCTTGTAGACTGAAGTGTCCATGGTTTGATTCAGGTCAAGGGCACATTCCTGGTTTGTGGGATCAATCACCAATATGGAGCATGCAGGAAACAGCCTATCAATGATTCTCTCTCATCCTTGATGTCTCTCTCTCTCTCTCTCTCTCTCTTTCTCTCTCTCTCATTTTTTCTCTCTTCCTTTCTTTTCTTTTTTTGTAATAAAATATATAATATTTGTATATATATATATATATATATATATATATATATATATATATATATTAAAGTAAAATTTGAGATTTCACATTTAGGCATTTCTAAAGGGGAAAGGTGACAGTCCAGATTTTAATCTTCTCCTCCCTATGGGCAAATCTATGAATTAAGAGTTAAACACAATGAAGGAAATGGCTAAGTTACCAGGATTTCATGTAAATGGAAGTAAGTGGAAAGCATTGGGTTAGAGGCTGAAGGTTTGAACAGAGAAAAAATAAGGAACGGGTGTTATCTTTGTAAGCCTACTTTCCCATCAAGTCACAGAGTCAGCAAAACATAAGCTGGCCATAGGCTTTATCAAGAAACAAGAAATCTCCATATAAGTAGAAGTAAAAACATTCCACTACAATAACTTTTAATTATTATTATTACATAAAACAACTGGTAATATACAAGATGACTGGGAAAGATACTCATAAAATTTGATTTGGTACTGTCATAAGGACAGACTTATTCATCAGTGAAATAGAAGGGACTCTTTTATACTGCTGGTGGGAATGCAGACTGGAGAACAGTATGGAGTTTTTTCAAAAAGCTAAAAATGCAACTCCCATTTGACCCAGTGATCCCACTTCTAGGAATATATCCTAGAAACTAGAAACATGAATCAGAAAGGATATATGTACCCCTATGTTCATAGCAGCACAATTCACCATAGCCAAGATTTGGAAACAGCCTAAATGCCCATCAGCAGATGAGTGTATTAAAAAACCATGGTACATCTACACAATAGAATACTATGCTGCAGTAAAAAAGAAGGAGGTCCTACCATTTGCAACAACATGGATGGAAATGGAGAGCATTATGCTAAGTGAAATAAGCCAGGCAGAGAAAGACAAAGATCACATGATCTCACTCATTTGTGGAATATAATTAATGGGATAGACTGGTGAACGAGAACAGACCCAGAGCCTGAGTAACATAGATCAGAAACTCAAACCTCAGGGAAAGAGGGGGTTGGTGGGAGTAAGGGGGAGAAATCAACCAAGGGACTTGTGTGCATATATATGAGCCTAATCAATGGACACAGATAAAAGGGGGTTGGGGCATTAGTGTGGGGTTGAGGGTGGGGGAATAAGAACACATACATAAAATAATAATAATAATAATATTTTAAAAAAGAAAGTGTGAGGTAACCAGAACCCCAAGAACACCTAATAACATCTTTACTGCCATGCTAGTAGTCGTCAGCTCTATGGTAATATAACCTGGGCCTATTGTGGAATTATTTCTGGGCTTATGTTCCTGATCCTTCATGGGTGGGAACTCCCGTTTGACCCAGTAATGCCTCTCCTAGGAATAAATTCCAAGAAACTAGAAACACCAATCAGAAAGGCTATAGGTGCCCATATGTTCATAGTAGCACACTTGACAATAGCTACGATTTGAAAACAGCCTAGATGCCCGTCAGCAGATGACCGGATCAGAAAACTATGGTACATCTAAACAATGGAATACTATGCTGCCATAAAAAAGAAGACATTCTTACCATTTGCAGCAACCTGCATGAAATTAGAGAACATTATGCCAAGTGAAATAAGCCAGTCAATGAAAGAAAAATACCACATGATCTCACTCACTGATGGATAATAAAGAACATTATAAACTGAACAACAAAAAGATAGATGCAGAGACAATAAAGCATTAAACAGACTGTCAAAGTACAGCTGGAAGCTTAGGGAGAGTTGGGGAAGATAGGAGAACAACTGAAAGACTTGTATGCATGCATATAAGCATAACCAATGGATGCAAAACTCTGGGGGGTATGGGAGTGGGTTGGGGGAACAATATTAAAATAAGTACACATATCATACCTTATAAAAATGGGAAAAATAATAAAAATAAAAATAAGGGTAATAAGTACTCGGGTGGTGGGGCACTTAGGTCCCATGTTCATTTGCTGGATACAATGTCTGCTTTTAAGCTGATAGAGCACACACATTTATAATCTATATGTTTTTAATATTTAACTTGATTCAACATTTAGCCATCATTAAATGTTACTTTGAATTTTCTCTTTGGAAACCTGAAAAATATTTATCTCTCTGGATACTTACATCTCCTTCTACATTATAATTTTCATACTGATGTATTCTTTCTTCAAAATTATGCCACTCGTTGATTAACTCATTAATACTTTCCTTCAGGTTAAGAATATGCTTTATGCCTTCAGCTTTAAATGTATTTATTTCATCCTGAATCTGATCTTGGATGTTAATTGCTGTGTTTTCTTCCCTGTCAGCTTTGCTGTGAACCTGATCCAGTTGCTGGCGAAGCAGCATGTTTTCACTCTCCAGGGGAGACAGCCTCTCCTGTAAGGACTCCTGCTTTCCAATGTCTTCATCCACCTTGCCTTGTTCATCTTCATACACCTGTTCAATTTCCTCCTTTTGACACTGTTTTTGACAGAGGTCTCTCTAAAACCAATTTCCTTTCTTTGAGAGCCTCTCTTGTCTGATGAAGCTCAATTTCTAAGCTATTGCTTTTGCATTCTGCTTTAGAAAGTTGTCTCAAAACTGGCCTGGTATTCTGTAGCCAACTCATGTCTTTGTCCTACTAAGTGATTGAAGGGCCCTCCTTGCTCTCACTAGGGAGTCTTTCTGCAGCTTTCAAACACACCCTGGAGGGATCACTCTAGGCAGTTGGGATCCTGCCTCTCTTCCTCATTAAATTTGATGAGGCCCAGGCACTATCTGATCTAGTAACAATGAAAACACAACTCATTTCCCCAAATCCTGTTTAAAAGCAGGCACTCATCTACATGTGTCTATTGTGGCCTTACAGAGCTCAATTCCCCTTCACTTTGTAGAATCTGAACCTCAAACTCTTAGCCTTTCTTATGAGGGAATCTGTTGCTTCCTCCAACTAAATGAATCTCACTTTTTTATTGCATTCTCCTTCTTATTCTATCGGATTTATTCTGATTGCAAAGCCAACAACATAATATCATTTGTCAAAAGACATAATAATAATGGATTCATGTAAGGATCATCATGGATGCTAAAATCTAGTAGGTGAAATTGTGAGGCGTAGCAAAATATTTACAGACATTCAAAATACCTCCACACAAGGTATTTGTGACATATAAAGGTAAATAGTACCTTTACTCTTGACAGATGTAGCAGACACGTGTTAACCACTTGATCACAATCAACAGTGGCAGTAAGGGAGCCGAGCATGTGCCTGCAGATTTACTTCATGGGAAGAAGTCAGCATTGCTTGTGTGACATTCCTTCCCACAAGCCGTAACGTGAAGCTACATGAGGAAACTTCAAAGAAAGCTAACTCCCCTAAACTCTTCAAACTGTGATTCTCATGAAAAGCAAAGGAAGCCTAAAAACTGTCCCAGATTAAAAGAGACTAAAGACACAGGTCAATTGATCATAACACATCATCTTGAATTTACTTGGACTATAAAAGTTATTATTGAGACACGCGCAAATATCTGAACAAGATCCAACATTAAATACTATTACTGATCAAATGTTAATTCCCTGACTTTGATAAATATACTATATCTAGTGGTCCATGCCTATCCTGCACTCTCTCTAATCTGTGACCTCCCAGGGGATGTCCAACTGCCAGTTCAGTTCTGATCCCACAGGGGTCCAACCTAAACCAGCAACTGCTAATCCCTCTCACAATTATGGACTGCTGACTCCTAACAACTCACCTTCCTGCCTACCTGATCATCCCTGAACAAGCTGCCTGCTAGCCTGATCGCCCAAACAAGCCCCCCCTACCAGCCTGCTCACATTAAACTGCCCCATCTTGCAGATCTGCTTGTCCCCAACTGCCCACCCCCCAACCGACTTCCTCACAGCCACCTGACCCCCGATGCTGGGTTGTTAGCCCCATGCTACCACTATCCCTCTGGCCTGCTACCCCAACTGCCACCTTCAGCTGGCCTGCTTGCCCATAAATATGCCCCCTGCCAGCCTCATCACTCCCAACTGCCAACCTGCCTGCTTGCTTGCTCCCAACTACCCACCTCTGCTGACCTGATCACCCCTAACTGTCTCTGCCTTGGCCCTAACACCATGGCTTTGTCAAAAAGTGTGTCTGGAAGGTCTCCTGGTTTAATTAGTATATTACGCTTTTAATACTATTAATTACGTAAGATATCCCCTTTCTTAGGAGAGGAACAATAAAGTATTTAGGAGTTTAGAGGTACTAATGACTGCAACTTACAAATAGTTCATATATTTTATCTAACCAACCTACATTTACATTTATTTAGGTAATAGACAAGAAGGGATAAAGGACAAAGTAAATGTACTAAAATGTTAACCTTTGGGTAATGGTTCCCAGTAATTCTTTGTACTATTCTTGTAACTTTTCTGAAAGACTGAAACATCCAATACATAATATTTCTAAAATAAAAATTCTAAAAATAATTTTAAAAAATTATAACCCATTAAATGAAATAAACCTTGAGTTTGTACTGACAAATAAATCAAAAGTTTAATGAATAGGAGATATTTACACTGACTCCATAAAACTTCCCAATAAAACAATACTTGTGAAGTGAAAAAGGAAACATTACCTAGGAGAAACCCAGCAGATAGTACCTTAACTGATCAACATTAACATAGCCAAGAATGGCAACTCAAAATTGTAGGTCACATCACAGGATGCATTGAGGATAGTATAGGACTACTTCTATGATGCTCTTGCTAAAAATGTCTGATCTAAATATTATAAAGAAACATCAGGAAAATGCACATCGAAGGACATTCTACATGCATTAGTGGAACTTCCTCTTCAAAAGATTCAAGGTCATGAAGTCAAGGAAAGACTAAGGACCTGTTCCAGGCTGAAGGAGAATAGACACTACAGCTCAGTGGAACCCATGGATCTGAACAGGGGCTTTATGCTATAACAGATGTTACCTAGAAGTGGCAAAAATTGAAAAGGATGCGAGGATGCTTTTATAGAATGTATTCAGGTGAATTTTCTGACTGTGAAGGTGGTATGGTAGACAAGAGGGATATTTTAAAGGAATAAGGCATGGTGGCATGGTGTCAACAATTAACTCTCAAAAGGTTCAGGGCAAAGGAGTTCTTTATACTTGGAACTTCCTGTAATTTTAGGACTTTTTCTATAAAAATCAATCAGTAAATGGAAAATCAATCAGAAAAGTCTCCGGTAAACTTTATTTCCCCCATGAGGAAAGACTGTCAGATAAGTGTTTAAGATTACATCAGTCTAATGGCACTATGATAATTTTATACATCCATTTATTAGCTATAGCAGCATATATAAAAATCTTTAGGACAAAATATTGTGACAAAATTGGTATCTATACTAATAAAAGGGAAGATGCTAATTAGGCCTTCCTGACATCTTTCCAGTGAAAAAGCTATGGTGGCAGGGGCCGAGGCAGAGGTGGTTCAGGGCAATCAATCCAGCAGGGGAGACCAGTTAGGGGTGATTAGGCCAGCAGTTGAGAGTGGTTAAGCGTGATCAGGCAGGCAGGCAAGTGACCAGTTAGTAGCCAGTGGTCCCAGATTGTGAAAGGGTTGTCCGACTGCTGGTTCATTTATTTATTTTTTTTTTAATCTCTGACACATCTATTACAGAGAAAGGGAAAATAGAGATATTAAAATGTTTCTTGTAATTAATTTCCTTTCAATGTACACTAATCCATCCCTCACTGTGCTCCCTGCCCACCTGGTTGATGAAATAACCTGGCAGTCAAATATCCTCCAAGGGTTTCAGACTGGAGATGGTGCAGGCCAGGCTGAGGGATCACTAGCATCACTAAAGTATGAATGACAAGTTGTTTGTTTGGGTGTTGTAGGAACAACTGGTATTTGGGTAATTTGAGTATGTAGAACTCAATAGAGCTGGGTTTCATGTACAAAATGTGCTTAAAACCTATTTAGATGCCCCCCCAACAAAAACACAGTTTAAAATGCCATATAAATTTTCATCAAACACATATGATCAAAATTATTTTCTTTAATAAAAGTCTCACATCATGTGTATAATTTGAACAAAATGTTATGCAAACAGTCTAGTAAATAAACTTTTACTGGTATGTTTTAGATAATATAAATTTTTAGCAAAATATCTTTATATTCTTGTGTTTTCAAAAGTAGATCTTGGGATGAACTTGACTGATAGATTGATGCCACAGGCCAACCTCTATAGGATTCAGCTTCAAATTTAGCAGCATCTGGAAAGAAAAATAATTCTATCCTTTATCCAGACTACAACTAAGAATAAGTGTTCAGGAAAATAAAAACACCTATATCTGACAATAATACACAATACAATAATACTATGAAACATAATTTGCCCATGGTTGCACAATGAATTAATTGGTATCATGGCTAAGTATCAGACATTCTCATTTTTCCGTCTTTCATTCATTTATTCAACACCATGAATGAAGGTAATATAATAAGCACTGGAGGTACTAGGTGAAGATGGCACAGACCCTATGCAGTCATCCTACCTAATAAAGAAGTGATATGCAAATTAGCTATCACTCCACTACACCCACGAGCCTTGCCCACCAACCACTCAGGCACGAGTATCCAAAGTGTCCCAACCAAGACAGCTGCAGCCCCAGAGAGCAGGAGGCTAAGGTATCCCCAGCAATGGAGAAAGCCATGTTTTCTGCAAATCCAGGTTTCCCAAGGCCTTCACTCAAGGTTACAAAGTTTCAATTATAGAAGATAAATAAATCCCAACAAAAATGGCAGAAAACATGGAGCTGGAGAGAGCAGGAGGCCTGAGTTGCCCCTGCGATCGAGGAAGCTAAGCTTCTGCTGCCCTGGCCTGCCTTGGCCTCCACTGAAAGCTACAAAGTATCAATTATAGAAGATAAATAAATCCCAGATACTATAGCCTCCTCTTGGGTCACCGAGGGGAGTGGCCATCCTGGAAATCACCACAGGCTCCTCGCTCAGGCCACCCCATGCCACAAGGGAACCCTCACCCTGATCCAGGACACCCTTCAGGGCAAATTAGCCTGCCCCCACTCAGGCACCAGCCTCTATCCTATCTAATAAAAGAGTAATATGCAAATTGACCATCACCAACACATAAGATGTCTGTCCCTAATTGGCCAAAGATCCTGCCCCCATATAGACAAAAGATGGCCACCACATGATGGTCAGCAGGGTAGAGCAGTTGGGAGGGACCAGGCCTACAAGGGAGGGCAGTTGGGGGCAAAGAGGCTGGCAGTGGAGCAGTCAGGTATCAATCAGGCTGGCAGGGGGAGTGCTTAGGGGTGATCAGGCTGGCAGGCAGAAGCAGTTAGAGGCAATCAGGAAGGCAGGCAGACTAGCAGTTGGGAGCCAGTAGTCCTGGATTAGAGAGGGTATAGGCTGGGATGAGGGACGCCTCTCATGCAGGAATTTTGTGCACCAGGCCTCTAGTATATATAATAAAACATAATATATTAATTAGATTGTACAGCTGAACAATCACCTGTATGTCATTCCAGATGTCTCTCTGGATAAAGCCACTGCAGGGGGGCCAAGGAAGAAGCAGTTAGGGGCCATCAGGCAGGCAGGTGAGCAGTTAGGGGAGATTATATAGTCAGGCAGAGTATTTAGGCACCATTAGGCAGGCTTGTGGTTAAGGGTGAGTAGACAGGCAGACAGAGGTAGTTAGGGATGATAAGGCAGGCATACAGGCAGGCAAGTGGTTAGCAACCAGTGGTCCTGGATTGTAAGAGGATGTCTGACTGCTTGGCATCCCTAGAGGGATCCCAGATTGTGAAAAGGTGCAGACTGGGCTGAGGAACCTCCCCACTCTGGGGCACAAATTTTGTGCACCGGGCCTTTAGTCCTATATAATAAAAGGGGACTATGCAAACAGATCAATTGGCAGAACAACCTATCAAAACATAATATGCTAATGATAATGCTAAGTCTGCTCAACCGCTCACTATCCTGTGAACTGACCACTAGGAGGCAGATGCTCCAATCAGTAGTTTAGCTTGCTGTTGGGAGGCTGGACAACTGGGACTGAGCAAGATGGACCTGAGCACCTTGGAGCCTTTCTATTGGCCCGGCCCGGCCCGATCATACAACATTGAGGTCCCTCAGCTGACCTGCACCTGCTTGAAATCCAGGACACTAGGGGGATGTCAGAGAACCAATTTCAGTCTGATCCTGCAGGCTTCTCCCATAGGGAGGGTGCCAGAGGCAGGGCTCATTGCTGTCAAGTACTGCTGGGGCAGTGTGAACCCCTCCTGATAAGGACAGATTGAGCATGATCCTGAGCAGGCACAGTGGGGCTGGGATGAGTGGGAGGGCCAGGTAGAAGCTACAGGCAGTGTTGGACTTTGGGTTTCAGCCCAATTCCTGCAGGCCACCCAGAGGGACCTCATCTGTGCACCAATTCGTGCCCTGAAACTATAAACTATCACAACAAACAAAAAGGCAATTTCTCTCAGAGACATAGATACCACCAACAAGTATAACACAGGGCACTATTGGAGCACACAGAGGAGACATCCCAGTTCTGTGTTGGTTTTTGGTGGAGGTGATGTGTAAATTGACAGTTGATGAACAAACAGATGAAGCAGATGCCAGGACTAGACATGAGGAAGAACATTTGTGGAATTAGAAATGTCTAGTTTAGCTAACTGCTAGAGTAAAGGGGCAGAGTAGTGGAAGGAGCAAAGATAAGGCTGAATTATTTGGCAAGAACTAAGTACATTTCAGTGTTTTTACTCCATGCAAAGGAATTTGGAATTTTTCATGAGGGTAAAAGGTAAGAGAATGACAAAGTCAATGACTGGAGATTTAAATATTGCCCCTCAGCTAACAGTTAGGTGAACTATAACAGCTTAGCTTGGGATTTCTAGAAAAGTCTGGTTATTTAGGCTTATATCACTAGTGACAACATGAGAAGTGGGTGAAGCCAGTTTTCTGACCACAGCTTCAGTGAGCAAGTCAACAGTGCATAGGAAGAGCAGAGGGAAGGAAGGGAATAGCCAGAAATGAAGAGAGATACATGGACTTGTGAGATCTGTAAAGAGCTGTGGAACATGATGATTACATGGGGAATAAGTATATTCTTCCTTATGACTGTTTATATTTCACATTTTTCAGTTGCATGAATAAGAAAATATTTAATGCAGTATATACTATCCAAACGTGAAAACAGATGCCATTTCCCATTTTTAATTTATTTACAAAATCAATGATATCTAAAATTATTAATAAATTTTGGCAACATACCTTTTTTTTAGTTCTCTAGTTAGAATTACCTCATATTTCAGTCACATCTGAAATACCGTATTTGCCGGCATATAAGACGATTTTTTGGCCCTGAAAAATATGCCTCCAAGTGGGGGGTAGTCTTATACGGCGAGTATATAACAAACTCTGTATTTTTAGTGCAAATTTTAGGGGGTCGTCTTATATGCCCAGTCTCTTATATGCTAGCAAATACGGTAGGTAAAATATTATTAGGAGTATTTATGTTAAACAAGAGACATTACTAAATGGGTAATGTGATAAGAACACTAGACAGACTTTGTAAAATAAATAGCTCCATACCAGATAAAGACCAAGGACTTTATTGAATCAATTTTATGTTGCCATTAATAAAATAGGTATTATTTTATTGCACATGGGAGTGGCAGCTCATTTTTACACAACTTGAATTAAGAAACTACCAATGGAACATTATTATCTGTTCCCACAAAAGCTCCTTTTCTAAACATTTACTTCTGTGACATTTATGCTTATTTCTATGTGAAGACTGTGTCCATATGGTGGAAGGAGCTTGAAGTTCCAACGATAATAGAGAGAACACACCTACCATTTTATTTCTCTTGTGTCATTTTCAACAATATAGAAAGGTGAGAAAAGTATACAAGTGAAAATAATGTGCCAGCAACTTTCCATTCAAAGGATTTTTCATTAGAAGGGTTGTTCTCAGAACTGGTAGTTCCCAACTCTGTCCCATAGGAATCTGTTTCCCCTGGGGACACCTGCAGGACTGAGAGCTTCAGAGTCTCCAACCCCCTTCAGTTAGGCAGCTCTGTTTGTCTTATTATATAAACATCTTCATGCAAAATTTATAAGAAAAGATCTAGTCTGAAAAAAATACTTAAAGTATAAAAATCACTGATTTATTTTTTAAAATTTTTATCAAGCATATACTATATATACTATATATGTCTGCTTTCTTACACGAAGCCTAGTGAAGGTAAATATAACAAAGTGCTGAGATTTGAATTGGTTTATCTTCCTTCATGCTCTGTTTCTTTCCTGTGTTTGTTGCTAATGTCAGTTTGTCTATCATTAGCAGGCAGTCTTTTCTACCTTCTGTTAATTGCCATTTCTAATATGTTAGTGATTGAGAAATCAGATAAGCAAACTTTGAAACTTTGGCTCCAAATACACAATTCTGCTTGCAGTCTTTAATCATCCCCTGAACAAATTGCACAATATTTAATGTTTTTATTTTGTGGCAGCTCTTTTGGTTACTCTGAGCTTCATTAACTTTCTGGTTCCTGTCTCTCTTTTGGACCTTGGAGGACTTGCATGGAGGCATATACACACAACAAATGAAAATCACTGACTTAGTCCAGGTCCTTAATTTAATCTGAGAGGCAACAAAGGCTCAGAGAGGTTGCAGGTTGCCTGAGGTCACAAAACCAATTAGCTGCAGGCCCAAAGTGGCTCTAAGGCTTCTTCCTGAGCCTAAGATTCTGTGACAGCTCCTTCCTCAGATTTAAAAAAATAACCCATTTTTAACTATACTTCAGAGAAAAAGAATATGTAAAACTGTCATGTAGCTCAATAAAGTTTTGGCATGAGACACAAAATAATAGCTTCTAACTCAATTATAATTTATTAAGACAATAAGTAAAAATATAGGAACAGAAATTAACATCACAAATTCTATCAGTAGCACTCATTACACTCCATTTATAAAACACAAACTATTTAGCCACATGAAAATAAACTTGAAGTAGAAAATCTTTAGTTAAACTAAAGAAATTCTTCCTTTAAAAAAATCCATTCCTTCCAAATAAAACTCGATTTACCAAAATCAACCAACAAATAAATTAACTGTGTTGGGGGTTATCTATAACAAAATTTAAAACACAAAATAGGTTTTCTTTTCCCTCTAGCATAATTCTGCCCAACTTCTTTCATCCTGAGTTTGTCTGTACACAAGACATGAATTTAATTTCCATTATGATTTAACCCCACCAGAAAGTATAGGACCACCTTCACTTCTCTGCCTTAGACTCTCTCCATCTTCCTCACCAGAGGGCAGGGTATTTACATGATGTGTGCACTTGAGAAAAGGAACTGAGGATGCTTGCTTAGCTCCAAAACACTTATTTGAAAAGACATGTCTTCCCAGTCCGGTGAATTTGGGTTTGCTCTCATCTCTGCGGGAGAAGCCTGTCCAGGGACAGGTGTCAGGTGTTTCTTTCCTCCACTCACAGCTGGGAGTGAAACTGCCTGATTTGGGATGAGTGTTCAGAAGCCCTGTGACCCCACATCTAACCCACATTTTCCAATGCCTCACTGTGTGGGAGTAAGCAAGCTAGTAAATCCACCTCCATCTGCCTGACTCCTCTGAGCTAATCTCAAAAAGGAACCAGGGCTGTCATTTGCACCTACCCCAGCACAGCTCCAGCAAGAGAGGTGACTGCTCTGCACTTAGATACGTCTTCTCCTTCCTTGACTTTGTATTTTATGTACACTGTTCAAAGCAACCCCCACTTTAAAGACGGGGAGTTATGTTTTTGAAAGAAAAACATAGAAAAGCCAACAATACAGCAAAACACAACAAATACAAATATATGTAATTCATTTCACACTAATTTATCGATTGGCTACCATTCAATTATATTTGATATCACGGGTTGGAAAATAACATTGACTTCTCTTTTTAGAACAAAATTGATAAACACATACAAACCACACACACATCCACATTCCCATGTGAGATATATGTTCAATAACCATTGATATTTTTAAGTTAAGTTTTGATAACATCCTTATTTTAAATATTATAAAATAAATGTAATGTACTAAACATAATATACTCAAGTATACTTGCACATTTAAACTATAGCAATGTATTATCTAGATGTAAAGAGGTTAATGTGTGAAGGAAATACATTATCAGTTTGTAATTATCAAAAACATGTATTTTGTTGCAGAAAAAAAGAACTGAGGAAAAATGTTCTGATCAAGGAGCTGAAAAGTTAAATGTAGAGGAAAATGAATGGGGAAAAAAAGCATAGTAAGAAATAGAGCTATTATCTGTTGCCTTTAAAAGATAAAACAACAGGGCAAGTGTCTAAGTGGATAAAATAAAGTGAAGACACGAGGAATTATCTAGAGCATATAATTGATTTGATAAACGAGTTTACAAGTTCTGTTTCTGCCTTCTGAGAAACTAGCATACCCGCTGTGAGAGAGTGAACAGAGGTTAAATGCAAAGTAGAAAGGCACTGCCTTGGTGATGTAAACATGAGGTCTGTGTTTCCTCAGGAAGCACTGAGACTCAACATTCTGTTGAGACACAGTGTTCTATCTGCCATGTACACAGGTAACATCTTAGGAATAGTAACTGTTTTAACTTCCATGTATTTGTATACCAAGAGTTGCTAACTGAATACACATTTGAGAAATGGAAAACTACTACTTAAAAAATTATTAGCGTTCTATTATTTTATGAAAGTCTTAGAAATAAACCAAATGTCCAAAATCAATCCATGTACAATTGATTCTCCCTATTTAACACAGATTGAAAGGACAATGAGGAACTACTTAACATGTATTTTGTTAGGAACACAAATGCCAGTTGACTATAAAAAATTTTGAAATCAGAGAAATTTTATCTGTTTAAAATTGTTGCTGGTAAATTTCTTAAGTTTTTAGTTCTAAGAAAAAATTCTATGTGCATGAAAATTTAGTGATATGTCTACTCAAGCTAATTTTAACTTTTGTAATTTATCATAATATCATTAAATAACACAGTTCAATAAAACTGTGAAATCACTTCTGATGTATTGGACAAACATCCAGAATTAAACTAGAATGGGAAAACTAATAGTTAGAAGTTAGCAAGAACAGATATGTAGCAATCTATACCATACAGATTCAATGGAGTCAGTACAATAGAATCAATCAGGCAAGGCTCACCTCCATGTAATGATGACAAAGGCAACAAAGCTGAATATCATCAACACGAAGAGAACTGAAATCACAGATTAGAGCAATACTTTATTATACAAATCATTGTCCTTAAAGTTAGAATAGCAATGCTGAATAAGACAATATGGCAATATAAATAGTCCAAAATGTTTAAGCCTTGCAAGTAAAATGGATTGATAAACAAATTCAATATTGATGTATTTGTAACACTTACTCTTTAGAATCATAGTTTAAAAATCATTAGAAGTCCATTGGTTTGCAATGCCCCGTTCCCAAACTCACCCCTTTCTATTATTTTAGGCAACATGCTACCATCCCATTCATAGAATTAGTTGTCTTCCTAATGGCAATAACTACATTCCCAATGACTCTACAAGGCACCTTCTTTCCATAAGTCTAAGAATTTTGTAACCAAATCTGCTATAGAAATTTTGGTGACTCATCTTTATATCTTAGATCAGTGCTTCATACTCTCTCTTACTGAATCTAGCATGATTTGGCAGGCCAATGCCACACAAGAAAACTATGTATTCCTTAAAACTACAACATTAAGTTTAAAATCAACTATTTTTTTCAATTTATATTTTAAATACTAAAAGTAAATATCTCTTTCCTCCCAAAATATTAATTAAACAAAAAAAAATTCCAAAAATATCTTCCTGTGCATTGCTTCTGCATTTACATACTAGTTCCTCTTCATTTTGCAAAATGAGACATTTTCTGGTGAGAACATTTCAACTCTGCATCATAGTTTTCCTTAACAATTTACAAAAGCATTTGATTGGTTTTTTTGTTTGTTTGTTTGTTTGTTTAGGGTTTTTTTGGGTACCAGTAGCCCAGTTTCACAAATTTGTGACAACTGCGATCTTATTATTTTTTTAAATATATATTTTATTGATATTTTACAGAGAGGAAGGGAGAGAGATAGAGAGCTGGAAACGTCGATGAGAGAGAAACATTGACCAGCTGCCTCTTGCACACACCCTACTGGGGATGTGCCCGCAACCAATGTACATGTCCTTGACCGGAATTGAACCCTGGACCTTTCAGTCCGCAGACCAATGCTTTACCACTGAGCCAAACCAGTTTCAGCAACAACTGCGATCTTATTTGGCAAAAACGCTGTCTAGAAATTCTTACATTTGCTCTTCTATGTTATGTTATGATGAAGCAAACTGAACAAAACTAGTTTGACATCTAATTTAGCCCAGGCCTGTGCTACCTTTCTCTGAATGAAAAAGACCATAACAACATAATTAAATCATAAACCATCGTGCATTGATTGAAATAGGTATTTCTGTGTGAAGTCAGCATCATAACAAAGTGTGTCTCATTTTATTTATTTAAATTTCTTTATTGATTAAGGGATCACATATTTGTCCTCATCCCCCCATTCCTATCCCAAACCCCTCCTCACACATTCCCCTAAAACCCCCTGTTGTCTATGACCACTGGTTAGGCTCATAAGCATGTATACAAGTCCTTTGGTTGATCTCTCTCCTTACCCCCACCCTCTCCTACTTTTCCTCTGAGGTTTGACAATCTGATCAATGCTTCCATGTCTCCAGACCTGTCTTTTGTCCATCAGTTTATGTTGTTCATTATTTCCCCTAGATGATACTAGAAATACACTTACAAGAACCAAAAATGAGACAAACAATAATTGTTGTGCAGAGAGGCAAATGAAGCAGTCTTTAGTGAGTTTGACAGGACTGCTCCAGCCATGAAGACAAATAAGAAACAATCCAGAGATGGGAGATGCTGATGACGCCTTGCCATACCAGCAGTCAGCAGCTGTGTGTTGCTGCAGGTTGCCCAGGACCAAACCAGAGAGGGTTGAACCTGCATCACCACCATTTGTCCACCATCCAGAATTGAAATATCATTGCTGACATGTACACATAAGGTACTGTTTGGCGTTGAAATTGGGACTCAAAAGAACTGTTGGCCCAGGAAGCGTGTCTCATTTTAAATCTACAAGTGGTCATCTGGAACCCAACAAAGGCTCCTCTGCTCAACCTGGACAGGCCCCACTGCAGTTCTCCAAGGACAAGGCTGAAGGTACAGCCCTAGCACACTCAGTAGTGGTGGGGGAGGCAGGGTGTAGTGCCCACACTACTGCCCACCAGCATTCCCTCCCCCTCCATCAATCCAGGTCCCTCCCCCATTTACACCTGTGCTCACACCACCACAGACCAGTAGCAGCAGCAGAGACAGTCTCCAGCCTCCAGGCCACAGCACACTGCTGTGAGTGGCCAAAGAGAATGAGGTAGCAGCTCTATGGGCTCACAAATTGGCTCCTCTCACCTGGCCACACACAACATACCACAATTCTCCAGAAAGAAACTCAAAATAATGGATGATTGTGATCTAAATGATAAGAGGAATCAAAATAATCACACAATCATGAAGAAACTTGGTGAGATATAAGAAAACTCAAAAGTCAGTTCAATGAGCTTAGGAATAAAATTAATGATCAGAAGGAGTACTTTGCCAAACAGATGAGAAGTATAAAAAAGAACCAAACAGGAATTCTGTTGCTGAAGATCTCAATAATAAGATGAAGAAGGAATATTTTAAAAGCACTGATGCACAATGAAAACTTGTTCCTATTTCAAGACTCCCTATCATTGCCATCCTAGTCATCAGTCATTCAAGTGCTGTCAAAATAAACCAACATAAGTAAACTTCATTTAAAAATTCAAATATTAATACATAAATTTAAAAATAAAAATTCAAATATTTCCTAAATTTAACTATTTTATGAAATGTACAACTGCACAGTAAGATATTTTATAACAATTTGAATAAAAATGCTGAAATAAATATCAATTAACACTGTCCTCTGACTTAAGAAGATGACAAACATTCTCACTTAAAGAAAGACATTAAGGGAGAACATCCAAGATGGCGGCATAGGCAGTCTCCTAAGCTGCCGCCTCATCAACAATTTAATTAAAAAAACAACTAAAATCAAAAAGAACTTCACCAAAACCTCAGGAAAGCTGGCGGAGTGGAATAGCTACAACTAGAAAGAAAGAGAGAGGCTCACGGATTGGACTGTGAGCCGAAAAGCACTGAGGTAGGGAGATGCTCACACACTGAGAGGAAGTGTGGCTGCTGAATGCCTGCCTGGCAGGAGGGGAGGAATTCCCCGATTGCGCAGAACCCTTTCCGACTATACTGAACCCAACCCCGGCTGAAATTCCGGGGTCCTAGGCTCATATGGGAGGAGTTTGGACTGTAGAGAAAGGCACCCAGAGACTCAGAGACTGGGAGAAGGGGGACAGGAGCCACAGCCAGCGGGGTCTACAGTCTCGCGTACTCGAATGAGAACACACTGAGGTCTGACCTCCTCCTGTCCGCAGCGGAAGGAGTCAGAAGCTCCAGGTCTGACTGCGGAGGCTGCTGCCGCCTCTCTGTACAAGGTGGCGGCCTCTCTGTAGTGGAAGGAGTCAGAAGCTCCAGACTACAGGGACCAGCCCAAGTCCGGGTGAGCCCCTGGGGCACCCATGCTCTTGCTTGGGGAAACTGGGCCGGTCAGGCGGAAACTCAGGCGAGTGCACAAGGGCTGGGCAGAAGCCAAGACTGTCAGTTCAGCCCTGAGACTCCGCCCCATCCAAGCTGAGCAGAGGCTTCTGCAGTTTTTCAAGTCTGATCCTATAAGACTGTCTCCAATACAGAAGTTATCCCAGAGTAGACACAGCTGATACCCACATCCAATTGGCCTGAAGGTCAATTCATAACAATAGAGACTTAGCTACAACAAGGCTGTGCACGCAGTCCAAAAAGGGGATCACCAAGAGTGTCTACCTCAGGTAACTGAGGAGGCTGACCCACTGTGCTATATAGGACACCAAACACACAAAGCCATCCTACCAACTCTGAAAAATAGTGATAATGCCAAGACAAGGAAATAGATCTTAAACAAAAGAGATGGAGGATATAGAGTTCAGAACTACGGTTCTAAGGTTATGCAACAATATCCTAGAAAAGCTCGATAAATTTCATGAGACCCAACTAAAAAGTATACATAAACTGACTAAATTGGAAAATATTATGCAGAGATCCAACAGCAGAATGGAAGAACACAAGAATCAGGTCAAAGAGCCAAAAGACACTCAGATGGAGAAGGAAGAAGAAAAGAGGATCCAGAAAGTTGAAGGTAGTGTAAGGAGCCTCTGAGACAACTGCAAGCGCACCAACATCAGAATTATGGGGGTGCCAGAAGAAGAGGGAATGCAAAATACTGAAAACATATTTGAAGAAATAATATCAGAAAACTTCCCTCACCTGGTGAAAGAAATAGACTTACAAGTACAGGAAGCCTACAGAACCCCAAACAAGAGGAATCCAAAGAAAAATTCTTGGAGACACATCATCATCAATATGCCAAGGGTAAAAGACAAAAAGAGGATCTTACAAGCAGCAAGAGAAAAGCAGTTGGTTACCTATAAGGGAGCACCCATATGACTATCAGCTGATTTCTCAACAGAAACCATGCAGGCCAGAAGGGAGTGGCAAGAAATATTCAAATTGATGAATAGTGAGAACCTACAACCAAGATTACTGTATCCAGCAAAGTTATCATTCAGAATTGAAGGGCAGATAAAGAGCTTCACAGATAAGAAAAAGCTAAAGGAGTTCATCACCACCAAACCAGTATTATATGAAATGCTGAAAGGTATTACTTAAGAAGAGGAAGAAGGTCAAGTGAATTAAAAATCTCAGGAATAGAATAAACTGGTGAATATAATAGAATTAGGGGCAAAGAAAGGGAGTGGATAGATAATTATCAGGTGAAAGGGGTGTGGGGTGCAGAAAGAGACTGGGTTGAAATTGTATAACCTATGGATGAGGACAATAGTGGGGGGAGGGGGTAAGAGCAGAAGGTGGGGTGGGAATCAGGTAGAAGGGAGCTATGGGGGAGAAAAAGGAGAAACAATTGTAATAATCTGAGCAATAAAGATTTATTTAAAAAAATAAAATAAATAAATAAAAATGAAAAGTTTAATTAAAAAAGAAAGAAAGAAAGAAAGAAACTCTTTTGTCCAACCCTGTAGCCTCCATAAAGTTTTCCCAAAGCAGGTATGAATGAATGTCATTAATACGAACGTGAGAAATAAATTTACAATAATATTGATCTTATGAAACCCTGGCAGAGATTCTTCAAACTGTGTTTCACGCATACACATTCTAAATCCTGTTTACTCTGTTTATATCCCTGTTTAATTTGCTCATATATGTTGTAGAAAGTAAGTCATCTCAGGAATGTCTACTGTACAATAAAGCTCTGTCATTTACAAAAAAAAAAAAAAAAGAAAGACATTAATCCTTTTAGTGCTACAAATTTATAAAAATTATTTATCTCCATTTCATTTAAATAGAAAACGTCCATATATGGTGAAGTATTTAGATGTCAGTTATTCACTTATGCTTAGGGGTGGAAAAGTCAGGGTCCAGCAAAACTTAAAAATTGTTATGAGCCATCACCAATTTAAAATCCATTGGAAAGTAACCCAAACCATCTTCAAGTATACCACTGGTTATTAGACAATAATATATAATTTCTAATATCAAACTGAAATGCAGCTTTTTAAGAAGTTTGAAATATGTCACTTTACCCATATTAATTTTTAAAAGTTAATGATAGGTATCTCTTGAAAATGAGAGATCCTGGGACTTGAAAATTATTATAAAATGTGTCTCCTTTCTATAATAGCACAATTACTAAGACTTTTCATTACTGCGTATTAGTCAATTCAGCAACTCAGAATTTCACCAACTGAAACACAAGAATTATATCAGAAATCTGAAACCCAAGGGGGAAAAATAATATAACTAACCCTGCAATAAGTTGAAGTGCATGGCCTTGAGGTACGAATCGCCACATTTTCTCTTGGAGTAGAATTTTTCTTGGGTACCAAACTATTATTAAGATTTCTGACAAAAGGTGTTTCCAGGACTGACCTCATATTAGGAGCGGTGAGCTAAAATTTCTGCTGCTGTTCCTTCAGGAGAAGTTTGGCGCTGACCTCTGCTAGCCTCTCCTTAGTCCTGTGAAAACTATTTAAAAAAATGCTTAGTATTTTATTTTTCCCCAAGTGGCTTGCAATGTTTTAAAGTAGTCAGGATAGTAAAAGGAACTGTCCATTAAATAGCATTTTAGCAATGAAAATGTGTCAGAGAAGATCTACTTTATTCAAGTAAGGTTCTTAATTGTTCTAAAAAAGGACTTATGTTTCTAGACAGTGCGGGGAGAGACTTCCTAACTAAATACTTAACCCAAAGTAGGGAGGCTATCAGAGATGCAGATAGCTTATCAGGTAATACTTGGAAGGGCTGTACTTACCTGATCCTTTAAGATGCCCTTGGACATATTTAGTAGCCACTTTAGAGATTAAAAAAAAAATCCCTGAAAGACATTGTCAAGCATTTGCCTTTACCACCTTCTGCAATAAACTCATAAATTTGGAGTTATTAATCAAAGGCATAATTTAGAGCAACAACCTCCAAGGGAGAACAAGATTTCCTGACTGGTGATCAAATGAACAAAAGCAGCTCCAGGGGCCATGTATAAATATAGAAGACTAATATGCAAAGGGTCCCTCGGAGTTCGATTGAGAGGACAGAAGTTTGATTGCTCTCTATGACATGCGCTGACCATCAGGGGGTGGCGTGGAACAAAGGGAGGCCCCAGCCAGCAGCCAGAAGGCCCTGATAGTCCCTTATCACTGGCCAGGCCTAGGGACCCTATCTGTGCACTGATTTCATGCACCAGGCCCCTAATCTATTGATAGTTACAAAGATCACAATCAATAAAGTAAATATACCAATTACCAGAAAGTGTTGGAGTAACTTAACCCTTTGTGTTTAAGTTGTTATCTTAAGTAATTAAATTTAAGGGACATCTAACAAGAAATTTTATAATAAAATCAATGTCTAAATTTGAGAGCTTCAAGACACTCAGTTTAAGTCTATAGTAGACCTATAGACTTAAATAATAAAGGCATGTAAAAGCAAAAAAGGGAGGAAATAAAGGCATGTAAAAGTAAAAAAAAGCGGGAGGCATGAATTGTTTTGGAAGGATATTTGAAATGTGAGTTTATTTACTAACTTCTCTTTCCAAAGTTATAAGATTTAATTGGCTTTAACACCCTACTAATCTATGAATCTGGCTGAATAGTAACTATGTTTAAAGTTTAGAGGCTACTTAACGAGTTAAATATATTTTCTCTGATTCTGCATTTGACTTACTCAGGTAGTTGATTTTTCAATAACTTTTTGCCTTCCAATTGTTCTTGGTAAAGTCGCACATATTTTTCCAATTCTCTTTTGATATCATCTGGAGAAGTTTGCCCTTTGGAGATTTTTGATTCCAGATCTTTATTTCTGAGTTCCAAATGACTTCTTATTGAAGCACTAGAGGCCTGGTGCACAAAATTTGTGCATGGGATGGTCCCTTATTCCAGCTTGCACCCTCTCCATTCTGGGACCCCCTCAGGGGATGTCTGACTGCCAGACATCCCTCTCATAACTTGGGACTGCTGGCTCCTAACCGCTCACCTATCTGCCTGCCTGGTTGTCCCTAACTGCCCGCCCCTGCTGGCCTGGTCACCCCTAAATGCCCTCCCCTGCTGGCCTTGTCACCCCTAATTCCCCTCCCTGGCTGGCGTAGTAAACCCTAACTGCTTCTTCCTCGGTCCCTGTCACCATGGCTTTTTCCAGAAGGATGTCCAGAAGATATCCAGTCTAATTAGCATATTACCCTTTTATTAGTTTAGATAACTATTAATCATATTATTCTCTACCTTTATATATGTATTTAAACTACTCCAGAATATTACAAGCAAATAAAAAACGGTCAAGTTGCAGAAAAATAAGTTTTGAAATACAACCTGGTAGGCTTGAAAGCAACAATATTTGCATAAAAGGGCATAAGTTGCAGTCTGCAACAAAACTTGTTGTCAGTATTGCTTGGTTAATATTCTTTTGTTGGAAAGATGTGGTTTGGGCAAAGGAGAAAGGAAACCAGCCCTATAAAAGGAAATGTCTGATTGGTCATTGCCACAGCAAAGGGGGGCAGGTGCGGCAAAGGTTCAGGCTGTTGCACAGGCAAGTGTGTCTGTGTGTATGTGACATCAAAGGACACCTGTCACACTTGAAACACAATTCACTAACACAATTGCAGAGCTCAGGAAGAATCACTGTTTTTAAAACTATAATTTCCCTGGCAAATAAAATATACATACATATAAATGTACATGCCCTCTTCTGAGCTTCCCCTTCCCTCCACTTAATATTTGGCTATGGCCTTCTTTTCATGTCAAGGAACTAGATGTACAAACATAATTTTTAATGGTGTTATCCCTGACGCTTTGACATTACTATGTTTTACTTCACTAACCCTTTATTGAGGGGCAAATTGTTTCTGGTTTCCCATGGCATCAACAACTACAGTAAACATAATTGCTTATTTGACTGTTTACTTAAGACACATTCACAGACATGGAACTCCTGACCCAAAGCTAATTCACTTGAATTGTGATCCACAGTTCAAAATTGACTTTCTAGAAAGTGCTTCCATTTGTTTAGTCCATTGGTTTTAAATCAAATCACACTCCCACAAACAGGGTAAAAGAAAACTTCAATGTGCCTTCAGCAAATCACAAACTCCTGCTGAACTTGAGTGACCCCTTCTTGGCATAGCTGTCTGCACACTTTTCAGGGAACTTTTGAAGGAAGGAAAGGGATCTGGCACCCCTAAGGTTTTCCTGTGGGGACAGAGATGGAAAAGCAAAGTTTCCCAAGGTGGTGGAAGCACAGTGGCCAGCCTGATCTGTAAGAGCCCCCGGCGCTCTTCCCTGTCCCCTTCCCGGGCAGGCAGGGACAGCAGTTGGTGGGAGACCACACAGTCACTCCTAGTCCTGACTCCCAAATCCCGCAGGCTGTGTTACTGAGAAACCTCAGCGGGGACAGGTCACCGGGCGTGGGACCAGGGGCGTGGCTGGAGAGTGAAGTCCAGAGAGGCATGGGTGGCACGGCCGAGGACCCTGTGTGGGTGCAGGCATGTTAGTGTGTGTTGCTCAGGTCCACGCTCATGCACACACTCACACGCCCCCACTCTGTCTCTGCACCCTTGGCTACCAGGAAATTTGCTGAGCCTGCTTGAGCTTGGATGCATCCAGTCCCACCACCAAGCAAGTGTGAGAAAGTTTCCCCAGCTGACTCCCACCACACCAGTGGGAGGTGGGACCAGGAGGATCTGGGCTGGAGGGTGAAGTGCAGGAAGGCATGGTGGTGTAGCTGAGGGCCCTGTGTGGGTGCTGATGTATGTGTCACCACACCATGTGGGGGGCACATCCTTAGGTCTCCGCCCCGGATCAGCTCTATGCAGCCTCAGGTTCGTGCTGATTGCTCCTTAAGGCTCCTTCTGGAACCCAGCCTACTCTTTGTGGGTGTAGCCATCTTGGGTTACGGGATCCCCCACTCTGCTGTTGGGGCTGCCATCTTGTTATGGCATGTAGTTAATTTGCATATTTCCTCTTTATTAGATAGGATGATTATTTATCATCTGCTCTGACGTTTCTTGAGATTCTCTTTATGTTTATAGCAAATAAAAAGAATACATTTTTAAGTCAGTATAACATGAACACTTATATTTGTTTGCTTGAGTTTTGAGTTGACTCAGAGATCAGCTTTAAGTGTGAAAAAAGCCAAAATTTAAAATATTTATCATCAATGTCCACTCAATTAAATCTCAGTGATAAAGTTAATCATTTTTCTAATAGTACTCATGTAAGCTAATAATTCAAAAATAATGGAATCAGTATATTAAAAGTTAAAAATATAACTTAATTGAAGAGTATGGTACAATTTTAAAATCACATTTTTTACCTTTTTATCCTAATAGTCTTGTTTTATATCAACTAGTCTTAAAAGTAAAATGATTCTCTACTTACTAAGAATCATTTGGAAAGATCAATTTAGTGATAATAAAGTTGGAAACTAAAATACTGAAAAGGAAAAACAAATGCCACCTTCCTTCCAGAAATCTACACAATAAATTGCTATTAAGGAAGTAGAAGAACACAAAAACACTGTATTTATCCAAAGGATAAATTGCATTGAAATGAATCAAAGCACATTAAGTCAATAAATTAACCTGTAAAAATGAACTGAACTATTCTACTATATCTGCTACATCCGTCTTGCTCCTTCTTCAATCTTCTTTTTATACTTTTCTCCTTCTCTGGATTCTACCATATTCGTTTCCATATGTGTTCTGAGGCTTATTGCCTCTTGCTTTGCCATCTTTACTCTATCCTTTAGTTTTCCACGTCTCTTTAGAGGTGCTTCCACTGATAACTCCTGTTGAGGTGTCTTTTCTTTATCCAAATTTCTTTATTGCAAATGGTAAAAGTTCCTTCTTTTTTATAGAAGCAAAATATTCCATTGCTTAGATGTACCACCATTTTTTTAATCCACTAGGGGCCCAGTGCACAAAATTCCTGCACTGGGGAGGGGTCCCTCAGCCCAACCTGCCCCCTGTCATATACTGGGAGACCTCAGAGGAAGTCCTATGGATGGCTTAAGCCTGCACCCATTGGGAGTGGACCTAAGGCACAGTCTGGCCTCCCTTTGCTTGAGGTGACCAGGCTGATCAGGGGAAGGTGCCTGCCCCATCACCCCACTGCTGCAGCCACTGCCAGTCACCACAGCCACCAAGGTATTTTCATCAACAGGGACTTCAGTCCCTTCATCATGAAAAAATGACAACATTCTTTAAGCATTTTCAAGATGTATCTTTCATAGGATATGACATTTTTGTTTTCAAAAATATATATTTTATTGTTGTTGTTTTTTTATACAGAGAGGAAGGGAGAGGGATAGAGAGTTGGAAACATCAATGAGAGAAAAACATCAATCAGCTGCCTCCTGCACAATCCCTAGTGGGGATGTGCACATAACCAAGGTACATGCCCTTGACTGGAATCGAACCTGGGATCCTTGAGTCTGCAGGCCGATACTCTAATGAGCCAAACAAGTTAGGGAGGATATGACATTACTTTCATTATTTTTCTTTTTATCCTCACCTGAGGATATGCTTCCATTGATGTTTTCCCCTTCCCTCCAATCCCGAGCTCAGCCCCTTCTGAAGCCTAAAGCCTCCACCCCAGGCTTTAGGATTGGGAAGGTGACCCCCGCCCCTCTGATCTCAGGCTTGGCCCCTTCCCAAGCTTAAAGCCTGATGAGTTTCCTCCTACCTGCTCTACCTCTCCTGCTGCAGCGGGGAGGGCTGGGCAGGTGGCCACCTCCACCGTCTCCATGGCTGCATGCATGTGCTGCCATCACCAATGCCTCCTCGCCCCACAAGCCAGACCTGCTGCCCCAGCCACCGCCTCTGCCCCCACCACTGAGCAAGCCGCCGCCTATCTACATTATCATTTTCATAATGATATATTCTTTCTTTAGAATGATGCCATTTATTGGTTAACTCATTAATTCTTTCATTCGGCATAAGAATGTGCTTTACTCTTTTCATTTTAAATATTTTTTATCATATCCAGAACCTGATCTTGGATAGTACTTACTGTGTTTTCTTCCCTGTCAGCTCTGCTGTGCGCCTGGTCCAGTTGCTGTTGAGGCAGCATATTTTCACTCTCCAGGAGAGAGAGCCTGTCCTGTAAGGACTCCTGCTTGCCAAAGTCTTTGTCCACTTTACCTTGTTCCTCTTCATGCAGGTGTTCAGCTTCCCCCTGTTGACACTCTTTTTGACTGAGATCTCTTTCTATAACCAATGTCCTCTCTTTGAGAGCATCTCTTGTGCGATGCTCTATTTCTATGCTATTGCTTTTACTCTTTACTTCAGAAAGTTGTTGAGAAAGAATCTCATTGTTATGTTTTAGGTTAGACATATCCAAGTTCATTTTGTCCCATAAACACAACCATTCATCTCTTGCTCTTTGAGAAGCAAGTTGTAGGTCTCTTTTTGATGCTTGACAATGCTCATGATACTGTACAGCGATAGCCAGTCTAGACCGGTATGATTCAACTTCTGCTTCCAGTCTTCCTCTGTTTTGTTTTTCATTCTCCAGTTTATGGTTTAGCATTATACACTCAGCTCTCAGAACTTTGAGCTGTGCATTGTGTTGAAATGCTCTTTCTGTCATTGTCTTTTGAAAATGGTCATTGTTTTCTTTGACAATTGCAATGTCCTCAATATATTTTTTTTTCCTTTTCTTGGGTCAAATTTTTTATCATGTCCATTTCCAGTCTTAATTTGGCAATTGCATCCCACAATATGCGATTTTCATGCAATAGACTTTTTTCTCTGTCAGAACTCTCAGAAACCTAAGTAACACAAAGGAGACTTTTAGCTAAAACATTGAAATGGCATGTCACCATAGCCTCTGAAACTAAAGAATAACCTATGTTTATAATATTATTTATTTTTTTAAAATATATTTTATTGATATTTTACAGAGATGAAGGGAGAGAGATAGAGAGCTCGAAACGTCGATGAGAGAGAAACATCGACCAGCTGCCTCTTGCACACCCCCTATCGGGGATGTGACCGCAAGCAATGTACATGCCCTTGACCGGAATCAAACCCGGGACCTTTCAGTCCGAAGACTGACACTCTACTGTTGAGCCAAACCGGTTTCGGCTATGTATATAATTTTAAAAATTCAATAAGTAGGTATCCCTCTGGAAAAAAATAGAATTGGATTCAATTCTCTCACTCTGAACAAGCACAAATTCTCCAAAGTTAAAAAAAAATTTAATATAAGATTATGATTTTTTAAAAATATATATTTTATTGATTTTTTACAGAGAGGAAGAGAGAGGGATAGAGAGTTAGAAACATCTATGAGAGAATCACCTATCAGCTGCCTCCTGCACACCCCCTACTGGGGATGTGCCTGCAACCAAGGTACATGCCCTTGACCTGAATGGAACCTGGGCCTTTCAGTCCGTAGGCCAATGCTCTATCCATTGAGCCAAACCGGTTTCAGAAAGATTATGATTTTTTAAGGGGAAAAAATCACAAGAGAATTATAAGAGTCTCAGAATTGGAAAAACTGTTTTTGAATCACCACAAGTCTATAATCTATTAAGTAGATGATTAATGACTCTTTCTACACTTAAAAGTTGAGATAATAGTCTGAAAATACAGGTGCCCCACAGTAAGAGTATTAAACCTGCAGATATCAAAATAAACTAAATTTCCTAAAATTCTTTCTTCCCCAAGATTAGGCAATAGATATTCTATTTTTCTAATACATTCCTAGTCAGTTTTAGAGACTACCTCCATGAACAACTGACAACCAAGCATTTCCCTAAGCACTTCTACATCCACCAATGAGCTCATTCAGTTATCACAATCTGCAATGGAGTGGCTAAAAAGATAAGCAAGTTCAGAATTTCCCCTCAGGTTTTCAGACTCCACAATTTGTGCTCTTGCACCAATCCATAGTTCTCCTCTAGTGTGGATATAGAAACACAAAAAAAGCCTATATTTCAAAAAAATTTTAAGTACAATAAAATCTAGTCTTCTCAGAAAAATCATGAGTTTTTGTTGCTGCAATAACTTTTATTTCTCACTCATGATTTTTAAAGTAGTATTAAATGTGAAATGGGGGGAGGGGAGAATACACTGAACAACTTTACTGGGAATAAGATACTTACCAATAAGTTGTCACTAAGTATATATTACAGCATGTCATTCTCTTCAGTGCCGGGAGCCATAAAAACAAGAGTTCGGTCTCACTTCCTGGTCAGTCCTACTTCCAGATTGAGCGCGCGCGGGCGCCAAGAAAAGCTCACCAAGAAAGCCCACGTGCGCCAAAGGCCAGACCAATCAGCCAAGGACAGATACCCAGTCCTCAACCAATCACCCCATGACAACCCCACATTAGAATAACCAATCAGCTAAGGACAGATACCCAGTCCCCAACCAATCACCCCATGACAATCCCACATTAGAATAACCAATCAGCTAAGGACAGATACCCAGTCCCCAACCAATCACCCCATGACAATCCCTTATCGTGTTCCTCCCCTTCCGAGCCTTAAAAAACCACAATGCTTCAATAGAGAAATGAGGCTTGATCAGAACTTCGTCTTGCCTCCATTCTTTCGCGCCCCTCGTTTGTTCATTCTCTTAGGTGGTTTCTGCGTGCCCTCGTTGTTGCCCCGCAGGCCAGGGCACTTCAGAACTTCCTTGTATTAAAATAGAATACTACTAGGAAACATTTGTCACTTTTCTCAGAAGTAGAAGAATGACATCTAAAATATCATCTCTGAACTGGTTATACCCTCCTCCATTCTATCAGTGGAAGTGAAAACTAACCTCTCTATTAGTATATCAAGGAAATAAAATCACTGCTCTAATTTGGAATATCTGTTGTTAGTAGCAATTCCTTTGAGATCATGGACTACACGTTGATTCCTACAGAAAGTATGAAAAGCCTTCCCTTAGGATGAGGCCATTGTGAATGTCACTACTTGACTGTGAGAGACAAATGAATTTGAATTAACAATATCATTTTATCTAATGGATCTAAAATATCACCAATAACACACACACACACACACACACACACACACACACACAGATATGCTTTCTAAATAATCTATAGTTTCCATTGGTTTTTTACATATATACACACCCACATATACTCACACACATTTGAAAATAACTAAATAAACTACCTCAGAATTCATGTCCTTATGACCAATTTCTATCTTCTCTGGTTTGCGAAGGTGTTCGGTTATAATTTCATCTTGTAATATTCTGGCGTTCTGTTCTTGAGAAAGTTGTTTCTGAGTGCAGTTTTTCTCGTCTACAACCTAGGGACACATTCCATTTAGTTTTTGGTCTCATACCATTAAAAAATATAACTGAAGCTTAAGAGCAGTAGTATAGAGAAAAAAAAAAACTGTGAAAAGGATGTAGCCTATTTAACCAAAAGGACCTTTCCTCTCCATGAATAAGTCAAATTTTAAGTGATAACCACATTTGTCATAGAGAAAAATTACAGTATTATGAAATAAAATTTTTTATGAACATTTAACTAGTTCCATTACAGTGTCAAGGCAATTTAGCTTGTATGTTAACATTTTTAAGAGCTAAAATTAACATTTATGTTAATGTATAAGCTCGATTTATTTTCCATTTCTTCATTTAGAAAACATACACAGAGTATTCCTTAGATGCCAAGGATAGTAATAAATTAATCATTTTAGTCATAAGTGTCACAGTTCAGATGTTGAATGAGATGACAATTTTTAATTAGTTTTAAACATAATAATATACATTAAAGTGAAAGAGATATAAATATTGATGATGTACTGTTAGAATCAAGAGATTTTTTCCAAAGAAAATTTACCTCATTTTCTCTTAAAACCTCCAGTGTCATGTCTTGTGTTCTAAGGGTGCTTTCAAGTTGTGGGTTCATTTCAGCTTCTTCAATAGAATGCTCTTCTTTCTCTGTTAACTGCATCCTATTTTTTTCACATAAAAGATCAGCTTTTTGTCTTTTCTCTTTTTCTTCTCTTAAGGGAAATCTGCAGTTAAATATAACCAAACCTGTGATCAACATAAGATAACCTGTTTTATCTATACTAAAAGCCCAAAGCATGAAATTCTTGCAAGGGGCTTGGTCCTTGAAGTCGTGGCTTTGTCCAGAAGGTCATCTGGACTGTTGTTCTGCTGTTTAGTCTAATTAGCATATTAGCCCTTCATTATATAAGATGATGTCTAGTGTAAACCTCATGGTAACCACAAAGCCAAACCTCCAGCAGATTCACAAAAGATAAGAGCAGGAATCAAACCACACTATGGAAAATCTTCAATTCACAAAGGAAGGCAGCAAGAGAGGAAGAATGCAACAATGGAACTACAGAACAGCAAGAAAGCACACAAGATAGCATTATAAGTCATTACCTGTTAATAATTACATTGTAAATGGATTGACTTCTCCAAGCAAAATGCATAGGATGACTAGGGGTGATGAACACACAATGCAGTGGACAGAGAATATCCTATAGAACAGTGCACTTGAACCTGTATAATTTTGTTAACCAAAGTTGCCTCAATAAATTTAATAAAGAAAAAAATTCATAGAATGTCTTTGTGGATTATATTAAGACCCAAATATATGCTGCCTACAATAGACTCAAATCGCTGAAACTGGTTTGGCTCATTGGATAGAGCATAGGCCCTTGGACTGAAAGGTCCTGGGTTCGATTCTGGTCAGGGGCATGTTACTTTGTTTGCAGAACACCCCCAGTAGGGGGTGGGCAAGAGGCAGCTGATCGATGTTTCTCTCTCATCGATGTTTCTAGCTTTCTATCCCTCTCTCTTCCTCTCTGTAAAAACTCAATAAAATATTTTTTTAAAGAGACTCAATTCATTAATTTTCTTTTTTTAAATATATTTTATTGATTTTTTACAGAGAGGAAGGGAGAGAGATATAGAGTTAGAAACATTGATGAGAGAGAGTCATAGACCAACTGCCTCTTGCACACCCCCTACTGGGGATATGCTTGCAACCAAGGTACATGCTCTTGACCAGAATCGAACCCAGGACCCTTCAGTCCACAGGCTGATGCTCTATCCACTGAGCCAAACCGGTTTGGGCCATTCATTTTCTTAAAATTTTTTAACCCTCACCCAAGGAAATGCTCATTGGTTTTAAAAAGAGGGGAATGGAAAGAGAGACAGACACAGAAACATCAAGGTGAGGCAGCCAATGTTTTTATTGATCATATATAATGCATATCCAGGTCAGATATCAAACTTGACTGGGAATTGACCTATAGACTTTTGGTTTAAAGAATGGCCCTCCAACCAACCAAGCCACACAGACCAGGGCTCGATTTATTCTTAAAGACACTTGAAGGCTCAACACGAAGAGATGAAAAGGATATTCCTTGCAAGTGGAAATAAAATGGAAACAGTTGTAATTATACCTTTGTCAGACAAAACAGAATTTAAGCCAAAAACTGGAACAAGAAATAAGGAAGGTCTTTTATAAGGGGATTACTTCATAAAGAAGACATTTAACAACTGTAAATATGAATGCATTCAACATTGGTTCCCCTATAATATTAAATAAAAACTTACAGAACTAAAGGTAGAAATAGACAACAATACCATAATAGTAGGGGACATCAATGCCCCACTTTCAGCAATGAATAGATCATGTAGACACAAAATCAATAAGGAAATGTTAAAATTGAACCAAACATTAGACCAAGTAGATATAACATTTATAGAACAGTAATACATATTTCATCACCAACTCAAGACATAGCTGCATTCCCATGTTCCCTGCAAATTTATTCAAAATAGCAAGATATATAAACTAAGTGCTCTCCAATAGATAAAGAGGATGTGATATGTATGTACATTTGTTTGCAGGTATGTTTGTATGTACCGTATTTGCCGGCGTATAAGACGATTTTTTGGCCCTGAAAAATACCGTATTTGCCGGCGTATAAGAGACTGGGCTTATAAGATGACCCCCTAATATTTCCACTCAAAATACAGAGTTTGTTATATACTCGCCGTATAAGACTACCCCCCACTTGGAGGCATATTTTTCAGGGCCAAAAAATCGTCTTATACGCTGGAAAATACGGTATATGTGTATTATATGTGTGTGTATATACACACAAATCTATGTGCACACACATAAGCACACACACATACAGAGGTATTTTCTGAGGCATGAAAAAGAAGGAAACAGAATAGTGGAGACTAGTAGCAGAAACAGAATAGTGGAGACTAATTATAGTTATAACAAATATTAATCATGCTCTACTCACCTTAGTTGTTTTGTTTTGATTAACGACAGCATATTCTCATGTGGCTGAGAGTTCCCCCCAACCAACCCCTTTGGACATGGGAGTTAACCTGGAAATGTGATCTGTCCTCTTTAACTGACTATTATCATGGGAAGATTTACCACCTTGTTGGTAAAACAATGAAGTACCAGCCTGCAATGGTGTAATCTGTAACCATTATACCCATTTTTATTTCTTTGGCCTACTGTCCCATGCCTGTAATTCCATTTTCATTGCTTTTGCATCATACCCATTCTTATTTTTTTGCCTACTTTCTCATGAAACCTTTGTCTTTCTACATCCTATAAGCTGGCTTTTGGTGTGGGGAGTGCAAAGCAGATTTTCTGGGATGACTTGCTGCTCTCTCATATTGCTAGCATTATTGGAATAAATGTCATATATGTTCATATATGATTAAACCCTATCTGATGTACAGCATAGTGATTATAGCCCACAATATGGTATTATATACTTGAAAGCTGGTAATGGAGTAGATCTAAAGGTTTTCACTGCAAAGAAAGAATTGGTAACTATGTGATGTATTAGAAGTATGAACAAAGTATCCAGTGGTAATCATTTACCAGAAAAATATATAAAATGAACAGATTTGTATGCCTTCAACATATACAATGTCAATTATATCTCAATAAAAGTGGAAAAATAGAAATTGGAAAAAATAATATATATATGTATATATATATATATATATATATATATATATATATATATATATAATGGTGATAATAGAATTAGTTACAATTTTCTTTGAAAATTAAATTATTTGGTAACTTTTGTAGACTTTTAGGCTCTTATCTAATCCTATATAATAAAAGCCTAATATGGTAAGTATCAGGTCATCCAGAGATCGGTCAATTTCCCAAACAATCAAAGTGTAATATGCTAATGATATGCTTAGGATGCTCAACTGATCACCAGGTGCAGGTGCTCCAACTGGTAGTTGTTTGCTGCTGGGATCTGGCCAATCAGGACTGAGCGAGATGGTTCAGACAGGCTCTGGAGCCCTCCTGTGGTTCCTCCCTAGCGCAATCATGCACTGGTGGGGTCCATCAGCCTGGCTTGTGCCCTCTCACAATTCAGAACCCTTTAGGGGATGTTGGAGAGTCAATTTCAGCCCCATCCCACAGGACACTCCCCTCAGGACGGTGCCAGAAACAGGACTTAGAGCTGGTCAGTTCTACTGTTGCTGCATGAGTTTCTCCCAATTGGCACTGATTGGGTGCTAGCCCATGGCAGGTGCAGTGGGGCCAAGATGAGCCAGAGTGGCAGGTAGGAGCTGCAGGAGGTATTGGACTGTGGGTTTTCTCTGGAGGGGCCCAGCCATGAATGAATTCCTGCACTGGGCCTCTGGTTAATCTATATCTATATCTATATCTATATCTATATCTATATCTATATCTATATCTATATCTATATCTATATCTATATCTATATCTATATCTAGCTATAGCTATAATCTATATCATCTATATCTATGTCATCTCTATCTATATCATCTATATCTATATTTATTAAGCTAATATTCAGTGTCCCTTTAAGAGTTCAATCAGGAGTTTGCTGGCTATGATGTGCACTGACCCCATGGGGCGGTGTGAAACAAAGGAAAGCCCAGCTGGCAGCCTGGGAAATGATACCCTAGACTGAAGCCAGAGATGGGAGGCCTTAGCCAGCAGCTGGAGAAGGGAGGCCCTAGCTGACAGCTGAAAAGCAAGCCCTGGCTAGCAGCCAGAAGGCCCCAATTGGCCCTGATCGCTGGCCAGGCATAGGACCCTACCTGTGCATGAATTTTGTGCCCTGGGCTTCTAGTTAGATAATAAAAGTCATGAGAAATATGATCAAGGACTGAATCCCAGGACACCTGAATGTCTAAAAGGTGGCGGATCAGGAGAAACTAGACAGACTAAGAAGGACAGACTAGGCAGGGCAAGGGGGAAACCGGGTGTGTTTGTACCCCCTGAAAACTGAAAGTCCTAAAAGCTGAATGAAAAAAGAGGGAATTTTCAAATGGGTCAAATATTGCTGATAGGTTATATAAGACCAGGTCTAAAACATTATGTCCAAATTTATTAGAGGAAAACAAGTACTAAACTTGAGAAAAACAATTTGGAGAGGAGGTGGGAGTAAAAGATACCTGAGTGAGCTCAAATGTGCATGGAAGGGAAATTATAACCAGTGAGTATAGACAGTTCTTTTCAGGACTTCGTAGGTAAATGGCATGGCCTTGGAAGATCTCATCTGCTTCGTGTTTACCTGTAGCTTTCAATCCTACCATAATGACATGCGAAGCATTTTTAATACTTAAAAGTTTTTTAATTACATACCTTTGGCACTATATGGTTTAATACAAGTCAGACTAGCTATTAAAAAATAAATTCACAAAATTATACAATTAAAGATCCCATGAACTGTTTCTAGATCTGCAAGATTTCATAACCTGATTATCATGTTTCTCATGTTTATAAAAATGACAGAAGGATTTCGTTATAGATTAAATTCATCCAACCTTAGAATATGTTACACTACTCAAATGTACAAAGTACATTATAATTAATCTTATTAAAATTGTGTAACAGAAATAAAGAGGTAAGCATGCAGGTAATATTCTTACTTTATAAACTGAATTTTTGTCAACTATGTATTAAAAATTCCCTGTTGAATAATTGTGTGTGGTGCATACTGAAATGCATTCTCCTTAAAAAATAAGGATAAAGGCAAGTATCCTGAGTACCTTTTAAGAAGAAGATTCACTACATTAGGAGCACATTGGTTTATAATGCAAAGATCAACAAACAAATGCCTACAGGCCAAATCCAGCCCAGAACCTGTTTTTGCAAATAAAGATTTATTGGAACACAGCCACATCCACTCCTTTACCTAGTGTCTATGATAGATTTCAGAGACGGATAGTTCACAGAGCAGACAATACAGACAATCTGTCAACCCCTCATCTAGCAGATTAACCCTTTAATGTTCTTTAATAGGTTTTACCCAATATTCTGAAAACCTATCTAATAAAAGAGAAACATGCAAATTAACCATATTTCCTCTATGCCCACTAGCCAATCAGGACAAGTATGCAAATTAACCTATCCAAGATGGTGGTTAATTTGCATATCCAGATGCAGAGCTAAAACTGAAGACAGCTTAGAAGGAAGCCAAGCACTGCATAAGGGATCAAAGCTATAGAGAAGCAAACAAGTGTGGCAGCAGAGAAGGGAGGTAAGCAGGTGGGGTGGGTGGGAAGGGACACAATCAAGCCCAATGGCGGAGATCATAGCAGGAAGCCCTATGGTGGGAATCTTTCTACAATGGGCCTCTAGTCCTATAAAATAAAAAGCTAATATGGAAATTGACCTAATGAATAAACAACCAGTGACTATGACATGAACTGACCTCCAGGGTGCAGATTGATCAATGCAGAAGCTTCCCCCTGGTGGTCATTGTGCTCCCATAAGGGGAGCACCACTCAACCAGAAGCCATGCTCATGGCTGGTGAGCACAGCAGTGGTAGCAGGAATCTCTCCTGCCTCTGCTCCAGGGCTAAGGATGTCTGATTATGGTTTAGGCCTGCTCCCTGTGGGTGCATGCTGGGCTGAGGGATTCCTCACCCCCCCCCCCCCCACACACACAAATGCAAATTTTTCGTACAATAGGCCACTACTTTGTAGATAAGATATGGAACAAATTGCCTTGTGAAATCAGTGGCCTTTCAGATTAATTTGAGGGACCAATATTTGAGCACTCAGGTATTAAGAACAAAATACAAAAAGCTAGTAACGAGCAATTTAGATGGAAACAAAGAGAGTGAGAATATTGCATATGACTTCCTTTTATACCTTTTATGAGTAGTATTTCTATTAAGAGTAGAGGTCCAGTGCATGGAATTCATGTACAGGGGTGGGGGAAGGGTCTCCCTCAGCCCAGCCCGCACCCTCTCCAATCTGGAACCTCCCACAGGGATGTCTGACTGCTAGTTTAGGCCCAATCCCAGGGTTCTGGTCTAAACTGGCAGTCAGACATTCCTTTCACAATGCTGGACCACTTGCTAGCTCCTAACAGCTCTCACCAGTCTGCCTGCCTGATTGTCCCTAATTACTCCCCTCTACCCCCAGCCAGCCTGATTGCCCCTCTTTCCCTCTGTGTGTCGGCCTGATCATCCCTAACTGTCCTCTGCTGCCAGCTATGTTGCTCCTAACTCCCCCAACCACCACCAGCCTGGTCACCCATTATAGCCACACCCTGATAGAGACAACCTGGGCACCCCACCCAGACTGCATGTTCAGTTGTGGTTGTCCCTCACTAACTCCCCTGTTGGCCTGGTTGTCCATGTAGCCTGCTTGTTCAGTCATTGGACATCCTTTACTGACCCCCATAGCAGCGAAGTCATCTTGTGAGGAGTGATGGTCAATTTGCATATTACCTCTTTATTATATAGGATTCTCACAAAATTTACTTAAGATGTGAAATTAAACCCAATGCTTTAAAGACATTTCAATGTGAAATAGTCAATATACTGTAGACCAGAACTACCCTAATTTTTTTTCCAATGGCTGCATACAACATTATTTTATGGGTAAATAATGTATTTACTTATAGGTAAATACTACCTCCGATTTTTTGGTATGCAATAAATATCCTTAGCATACATGCATATATTTGTAACATTTATACAAATATCTTGAATGCATATATGTAGGTTATATATATTATATATCTTTAACATCTATGTCATAGTAATGAAATACTGCATGTTTTATATACATAATAATCAATAATTAATGTCTGTAGAATGTCTGTGTGTGTGTGTTGATACAAATCGTGTTTTCTTATAGGATCTAGTTCTGGAAGTGAAGCTATTGTTATAAAAGAATGACATAATAAAATTCTAAAACAAGCTCAATTACCCTTCAAAAAAGATGTGCCAATTTCATCTACCAAGAGTGCATGAGAATGCCTTTCCTCCCACGTGCCAATTCTGGTTTTTATTTATTTTTGATAAAATAGTTATCATTATTAATTCAAAAATTATACCTCATTATTTGTTGATTTGCATTTTTTCTGATTACCAAGCAAGTTTCACTCTCTCTATTAAAAATATAAAATTAGTTAATCAAGAATGTAAGCTCAAATTTGAATTTGTTTTATAGGAAAAGAATAATTACATACTGTTAAGTACTGCTGTAGGCTTACCTGTAAGAATCTTCATCCTCCATAATAGCAACCTGCTGCTTATTGGTTGATTCACTGTTGCTCTGCTGAGTCAATCCTCCAATGTCACTGTCATCAGCACCAGCATCCATGTTTCCTGACACTTCCCTTTTACCGGTTTTATGCTCCTTTTTTTCTTCAGCCTTTAATGAAAGTTTAATATTAGGGATGTTGTTGTTATCTCATTCATTAAAAATACTGTGCTTCCATTGATCTTATCATTTGGATCTTAGTTTAGTTGCTATGACTTGAATCAATACAATATTTTGTGTGTTTAATTTTATCATTAAAATTATTGCAAATTCTGCTTAATTTCTTTTTCAATAAAGAAGCAAAAACTTTCAAGATTTCTCAAAGACTTTCTTAATTTTGTGCTCTTATTCGTACGTATTAAATGCTCTCAAAATGCATTCAGTTTTCTTAACCCAAATACCCGAAGTAATCCTGAGAAAGAAGTACAAAGCTAGAGGGATCACAATATCAGATACCAAGCTATATTACAAAGCCATTGTTCTCAAAACTGCCTGGTACTCCCACAAGAACAGACATTTAGACCAATGGATCTGAACAGAGAACCTAGAATCCATCCAAGCCATTATGTTCAATTAATATTTGACAAAGGAGGCAGTTGCATACAATGGAGTAAAGGAGGTCTTTTCAATAAATGCTGTTGGGAAAATTGGACAGAAATATGTTAGACAACCAAACTATAACATACACAAAAATAAACTCAAAATGAATAAAGGACTTAGGCATAAAATGGGAAACCATAAAAATCCAAGAGGAATCCACAGGCATCAAAATATCAGGCATATGTCATAGCAATATCTTTACCAACACAACTCTTAGAACAATGGAAACTAAGGAGAGAATAAAAAAAATTGGACTATATCAAAATAAAAAGCTTCTGCATAGCAGAAGAAACCATTAACAAAACAACATGAGAGCCCACTGCATGGGAGAATATATTTGCCAATGTTAAATCTGATAAGGGTTTAATCTCCAAAATTTATAGGGAACTCATACAACTTAACCAAAAGAAAATAAACAATCCAATAAAAATCTGGACAAAGGTCCTAAATTGATACTTTTCAAAAGTGGACCTACAGGAGGCCAAGATACATGAAAGCATGCTTCAAGTTACTAATCATCCCAGAGATGCAAATCAAAATGACAATGAAGTACCTTCTCACACCTGTCAAAATGGTTACCAACAAAAAATCCACAAATGACAAGTGCTGGTGAGGATGCAGAGAAAAAGAAATCCTCTTACAATGCCCTTGGGAATGCAGAATGGTGCAGCCACTGGGGAAAACAGTATGAAGCTTCCTCAAAAAGTTAAAAATGGAACTGTCATTTGACTCAGTAATCCTACTTCTAGAAATATATCCCAAGAAATCAGAAACAGCTATCAGAAAGGATATATGGCCCTAGTAGGTTTTTCCCAGTGGATAGAGCGTCAGTCTTTGGACCAAAGGGTCCCAGGTTTGATTCCAGTTAAGGCCAGGAACCTCAATTGCAGGCTCCTCCCCAGTCCTGGCCCTGGTCATGCCTTTGCAGGAGGCAACCAATCGATGTGTTTCTCTCACATTGATGTTTCTCTCTTTCATTCCCTCTCTCTTCCACTCTCCCTAAAAATCAATGGAAAAATATCTTCAGGTGAAAAAAAGAAAGAAAGGATATATGCACCTGTATGTTCACAGCAGCACAATTTATAATAGCTAAGATTGAGAAACAGCCTAAGTGCCCAGCAGCAGATGAGTGGATTAAAAAACTGTGGTGTGGTATATCTACACAGTGGAATGCTATATAATAAAGAGATAATATGCTAATTAGACCAAACAGGAGAATGACCATCTGGACTATCTTTGGACGAAGGTGGGGCTGCAGGGCTAACTCAGGCAGCTGGGGCTGTGAAGGCCAGCCAAGGCAGCCAGGGCTGCTAGCACTGAGCCCCTTGCACTAGATATGAAGTGCACTGGCAATCCTATACAATAAAGAGATAATATGCAAATGCTCATCATGCCCTGATGCCATCAGGCCTTAATGGCTTAGACCAGCCAGGCACAAATGAGCTCATGAGAGAGGAATAGGGACCAACTATGCTGTGGCCTGGGAGAGGGACAAGCCGCCTGCCCCACAGTCCCCAGGACCAGTGCCTTTGGCTACGGCCCAGGAAAATCAAACTGCCCATGGTCCCCTGTGGCTTTGGCCAGCCTGGGTAAAGATGGACTGGCTCCTAGGTGGCAGCAGCTGGTCAGAAGGAGAGAAACCAGGGCCCAAGTGCCTGCGACAGGCCAGTGAAGCAAATCCTGGGTCCCAGGTGTAGGTGAAATAGAGGCAGTTAGTGGCGATCAGACTAGCAGGGAAGAAGTTAGGGGTGATCAGGCTTGTAGGGGAGCAGCTAGGGGCAATCAGGCAGACAGAAGAGCAGTTAGGATTCAGCTGTCCAGATTGTGAGAGTCAGTTGGACATCCAAGGAGGTGTCCAGGATTAGAGAGAGTGCAGGCTGGCCTGAGGGACCCCACCACCATGTATGAATTTTGTGGACCAAGCCTCTGGTATATCTATAAAAGTCTAAGTGATCAAACCACTGATCGCTATGATGGCCATTTACAACCAGGGAGTGATGCCCAATGCAGGAGCTGCCCCCTGGTGGTCAGTACGCTCCCACAGCCAACCTTTCATGGTCCCTCCTCCCCTTGGCTGACCAACTTCCAGTGTCCCTACCCCACAACCAGTGACCCTGACTGACCCCATTCGCTGATTGGCCAATCTCTGCAGTCCCGCCCTGCCACACTGACCCAATTGCCCCAATTGGGACTGGTGAGATGGCTTCCATCAGCCAACTAGGCCGAGGGACCCCACTGTTGCATGAATTCATGCTCCAGGCCTCTAGTGCTGCTATAAAAAAGAAGGAACTTTTAAGATTTGCAACAGCATAGATGGACCTGAAGAGCATTATGCTAAGCAAAATAAGCCAGTCAGAGAAAGATAACTATCACATGATCTCAATCATTTGTGGGATATAATGAAAACATAAACTGATTAACAAAATAGATCCTGAGACAAAGAAATACCAAACACACTGTCCAACCTTAAAGTGAAGGCAGGGGAGGTTGGGGGAAGGGTAAGAGAGCAACCAAGGACTTAAGATGCATGCATATAAGCATAACCCATGGAAATAGACAGTAGGAGGGAGGGCATGTGCTGGCGGGCTTAGGAGTGGCCCAGTTGAAGTAAATGTGGGAAAAGGAGACATATGTAATACTTTAAACAATGAAGAATTTAAATGAAAGAAACCTCAGTTTTCTCCTTTAGAGACTAATATTGAGTTTATTGCAAATAATTTATGTGATCTATATGTTTATCTAATAAAGACAAAGAAATAAAAAGACAAAACTTGCAAAATTTGCCCCTTTTGTGTTCCTCACCTGGGACTTACCTTACCCACCAGATTTAGAGGACATGACAATGTGCAACAGTAACAAATAGGAAGATTTCCTCTTTCTGCATGAAGCTATTACTTCCCCCATTGCCTATTAAAACTATTTTTTAAAGATCTTTGCGGTTATCAAAAAACTGTTGGTATTCAAAAAACATATGAACAAATGATTACCACAACACTAAAGCATAGTGAAACCAATAAATTGTTAGTTAATGTAAAATTCTGGAAAATGAGTAATCCTTCCCTAATGTCACATACAATCACTATAAAATAGTATAGCTAGAGGATATACAAGTAGTTATCTGGGTACTTAAGCCCATATTTACTGATAATGGAAATAGAGTCAAGGTTTAATGATATGTTTGAAGTTCTTAAAGGAGCATTACCTAGCATTTCATGTCACCAAAGGAAAAGAAAAAATTATATAATGCTGACTCTGATACACAAACATAAGATCTCATCAAATTAAGTATAACTTTTGAAAAGTAATTAAATGCCTTCATGTAATGAGAGAGTTCATCCACTTTTGCTTAAAAGGAGCATAATATATCAATCTTTTTTCCAATTCAGTTTCTTCTTTAGAGACAAATATTGAATTTATTGTAAATAATTTATGTGATGTATCTGTATATACAAAAGCCTAAGTGACCAAATGAAGGAATGACAGATGAGGAGTCAACTGGTCATTATGATGCTCACAGACCACCAGGGGGCAGACACCAAATGCAGGTGCAGTCCCCTGGTGCTGAGTGTGATCCCACAGCCAATCTCCCATGGACAGCCAACTTTATGTGGTTCCTTCCCTTGGCCAGCCAACCTCCCATGGCCCTTCCCCTATCGGCCAACCTCCAATATCCCTCCCCAGCCCTGATTATGCACTGGTTGGTCCTTTTGACCTGTCATATGCACTTTCCCAATCTAGGACCCCTAGGGAAATGTTGGCAAGCTGGTTTCAGCCTAAACCTGCAGGCCAGGCTGAGGGACCCCACTGGTGCACAAATTCGTGCAACAGACTTCTAGTATAATAATAACATACATGTCAAAATGATAATTGCTCAAAGTGGGGATAGAGGAATCATAACACAACTTAATAGAAGCCTTTTATGGAAAACCTACAGCCAACATCATATTCAATGGGTAAAACGTAAACTATTTCCCGAAGAGCAAGAACAAGACAGGGTTTTCTGTTTTCACCATTCCTGTTCAAAATAGTACTAGAAGTGTTAGCCACAGTGATCAGACAAGAGGAAGAAATAAAAGGAATCTAAATTGGAAAAGAAATAAACTTGTCATTATTAGCAGACGATATGACACTGTCATAGAAAACATTAAAGACTCCATAAAAAATTATTAGGCTTAATAAATTAATTTGCAATGTAGCACAATACAAAATTACTGCCAAGAAATCTATGACATTTCTATACACCAATATTGGACATTCAGAAAGAGAGATTTAAAAAAGAATCCCATTTACCACTGCAACAAAAATGTTAAGATACCTAGGAATAAACTTAACTAAGGAGGTAAAAGACCTGTACTCAGAAAACTCAGGACAATGAAGAAAGCATAGAGGAAGACTTAAGAGATGGAAGAACATACCATGTTCATTGAATTGGTAGAATCAACATCATTAAAATGTCCATACTACCCAAAGCAATCTATAGATCCAATCCACTATTCATTAAAATACCAATGGCATATTTCACAGACCTAGAATAAACTCTCCAAAAATTAATCTGGAATAAAAAAACTCTGAATAGCTGCAGCAATCCTGATAAAGAAGAACAAAGTATGAGGGAGCTCAATACCAGATACCAAGCTGTATTAAAAAGCCACGGTTCTCAAAACTTCCTGGTACTGGCACAAGCACAGACATATAGATCAATGTAGAACAGAGAAACTAGAAATCGATTCAAACCAATTAATATTTGACAAATTAGGCAAGAGCATACAATGTAGTCAAGACAGTCTCTTCAGTAAACGGTGTTGGGAAAATTGGAGAGAGACATGCAAGAAAATGAAACTAGACCACCAACTTATACTATACAAAAAAAAAAATAAACTCAAAATGAATAAAGGACTTAAATGTAAGACGGGAAACCATGAAAATCTTAAGAGGAATCCATAGGGTACAAAATCTTAGACATATACTGAAGCAGTATCTTCACCTATACAACTCCTAGGGCAATGGAAACTAAAGAGAAAGTAAATAAAGTGGAACTAAATTAAATTACAAAGTGTCTGCATACCAAAAGAAACCATCAACAAAACAAGAAAGCCCACTGCATGGTAGAACATATTTGCCAATGTTATCTCCGATACGTGTTTCATCTCCAACATTTACATGGAACTCATACAACTTAACAAAAGGAACATAAACCATCAAATAAAAAAATGGGCAACAGACCTAAATAGATAATTTTTAAAAGAGGACATAAAGAAGGCCAAGAGACATATGAAAACCTGCTCAAAGTCACTAATCATCTGAAAGATGCAAATCAAAACAACCATCTTACCCCTGTCAGATGGCTATCATCAACAAATCAATAAAGTAAAGTGTTGGCGAGGATGCAGAAAAAAAGGAATCCTCATGCATTGCTGGTAGTAATGCAGACTGGTACATCCACCTGGAGAACACTATGGAATTCCTTTAATAACTAAATATGGAACTCACATTTGACACAGTGATCCTACTTCAAGGAATCTCAAGAAACTAGAAACAACAACCAGAAAGGATGTATGTATCCCTATGTTCATTGCAGCACAAATTACAATAGCCAAGATTTGGAAATAGCCTATATGCCCATCAGAAAATGAGCGGATTAAAAAGTTGGTGGTACATTTACTAGAACACAGTGGAATACTACACTGCTGTAAAAAGGAAGGAACTCCTACCATTTGCAGCAGCATGGATGGAGCTGGAGAGCATTATGCTAAGTGAAATAATTCAGACAGAAAAGATAAATGTCACATGATCTCACTTATTTGTGGATTATTATGGACAACATAAACTGATGAACAAAAACAGATCCAGTGACAGAGAAGCATTGATCAGATGCTCAAACCTCAGAGAGAAGGTATGGGAGAGTGGGGATAAGGTGGAGAGATCAACCAAAGGACTTGTATGCATGCATATAAGCATAACCAATGAACACAGACACCAGGGGTATGAGGGCATGAGTGGTCATCGGAGGGGGTAATGTAGAAATAAGGACATATATGTATGTAATACCTTAATCAATAAAGAACTAAAAATAAATAAAAAATTTAAAAATGATCATTGTTATGCTTTTATTTTTGGACGGTATTCTATGTTTTTAATTTTTTTAATCTTTCCATGACATGGAGGGGGAAGAAGGAAACAAGGAAATAAACACCACACGCAGGTGGGCTCGTTAATTACATGTTTTAATCTTGCAAGCCCCTTAATCTCTCCCCTATTCCTCTGGGCAAGTCCTCAGGGTAGGGAGTTTCTGGGGACTGACTTCATTCTTGCCTAATCTTCAACCATAAAGAACTGACCTCATCCCTGTCTAATCTTTAACCGTATAGGTCACATCCTGGAACAGGCAGTGGGGAAGGTCACTTCCTCCATCTTGGGGTCCTACAGTGGTAGCTAAATGCCTAAAGTATAACTTATTTTTGAGAAAATAAATTGTGCTTTCTCTTAAATGATTAGGAATCCAAAGTATTTTAATTCTTTGTATGATTTAAAAGAAAGAGAATTAACTCCTTGATCCAGTTTGAATGTAGTTGATATGTCTTTAAAGTAATTTAAGTATATAACCTTTAAATCATATATATAAATATATTGTGTATTGTACATTTGATCTTTCCAAGAGTATTTCAAGTTTTTTTTATTGATACTTGAAATCACATGGAAAGCTTTATCAAATAGAAATTATATGCTGTATATTAAATGTTATGAAAGTTTTTGCCTGTAAGAAAGGCAAAAACAATATATTTCTTAAATATAGGAAAATTTTTCAACAGCAGTAGAATTTCAAGAAAGAAAAGCCTCACGCAGACTCCTTTTTTTAATTTGCTAGAGGTGTGATACTATACTTTAAGTTTTACTAAATACATTTCTTTATCATTTTTTAAATCAAGATACATACTTAGCTTTTAAAATATAATCAATATCTCATAAGTTAAATTACATGAGAAGCCAATGAAGAATAAATTGAGCAGCCGCCAAGACGGCCACACATCTTATTGCCCACGTGGCCTGCGGATACCATCTTAAAATAACAAAGACCAACCCTCTTCCTTTGAATAAGCCAGTGTCTTTATAAGCAATTTAAATAAGTTTTCTATGAAAGCTGACTTCCCATCATCCCTCTGTATAAGCTTAAGAGGATACTTTGAAATATAATTATAATTTTAATATAAAGAGAAATTAAAAAAAATTTTTGGAATTCTCTTTTAATAATATTTACAGTGAAAATAATATTCTTGTCAAAGTATTAAATCTGATAGAATTGTTACAGCCACAGAATAAGCAGTGGCCCACAAGAACAGAGAAATAATCCAGATATAAAGATAGTAAAGATTGCTTTGCCATGATAGCAATCAGCACCTGTGCATTGCTGCAGGTTGCCCAGGACCAAGGGCAAGGAATGTCCGTGTGCATGCACTTTAGACCATGTGTGCACATCCTTCTGCATAGAAATCAAAATGTTTAATGTTTTTAACAAGACCCTGACTTGGGATCTTGCTTTATTCCTACAGGGAATGGTATTAACTGCCACATTAAAGGAGGTATTATACCTCAAATTTATAAATGGATCCAGTTCTAAAAAAGCTGGATCTACTATATTAGCGGTCACAGTAAGCGAGAAATTCAGTTCATCCCCCTACTTATAGGCCTAGGAGACACAGGGGCAATGGCCACCGGCTCAGCAGGCCTAGGGGTAGCAGTCAACTCATATGTCAAACTCTCTAATCAGTAGATTGATGACGTTCAGGCCCTCTCTAGTACCACTAATGACCTCCAGGACCAGATAGACTCCTTGGCAGAAGTAGTATTACAAAACAGAAGAGGTCTAGACTTACTTACGGCAGAACAGGGAGGGATATGCTTAGCCCTACAGGAACACTGCTGTTTCTACACCAACAAATCCGGAATCGTCCGAGACAAGATCAAGAAACTACAGGAAGATCTGGTACAACGTCGGAAAGAATTGTTCGAGAACCCCTTCTGGAGTGGACTGAACGGACTTCTCCCCTACCTCCTCCCCATCCTGGGCCCCCTCATAACCTTTTTACTAATTCTATCCTTTGGCCCCTGGGCTATTCGGAAGCTGACAGATTTCATAAAGCAACAGGTTAATAGCATCCTGGCTAAACCCATACAAATACATTACCACCGCCTAGCTGAGGCTGACCATGAACTGGACTATGACCTCTACCAGCGCTCCCTCCCTACGGGGACAGCATGATGACCAGAGGAATGCTTACCTACTCCCCACGAGGAGAAAGGTATGGGCACCAAGCTGTGTGCAGAACAAAGCACTGCAAGGGAAGGTCCCATAATCTTTCGACCCCCTCTTCCCAAGGCTTGGTCTAAGGAAGATTTGACCCCCTCTGGTTTTCCCTGAGAGTATACCTGGCTTACATAGAGGTTGATATATATCAAATTTTTTCTCTTAGATGGCCAACAGAGATGCCCATACAGCCCCTGGTGATGTTGGCTGGCAGCCAATGATGGGTAAGAGGAGACGGCATACACTGAGGGGCTTTTCTATAGGCCCTACCAGCAACCTAAGACAGGTGCTGGATCAGAGCGATTCAGTTAAACCAATGACGGGTAATGCAGGCTTAAACCAGGTATCCTGAGTCTCCCAACCTAAGACAGGTGCAGCTGCCACAGGGAAGGCTCTCTGGCCTTAATTCCAGGCTCTACCTTTCCTCCCAAGATACCAAGAGGCGTTGCTAGTGGGTTTGGGAACCCCACGGGAGGAGCGAGGTCACTACTCCATCGCTCGGTTAAAGCCCACTCCCACTTAAAAACAAAGGGAGGAGATGCCGGGAGCCATAAAAACAAGAGTTCAGTTTCACTTCCTGGTCAGCCCCTCTTCCTAAGAAAGCGCGCCAAGATTTCCCGCAGACGCCAAGATTGCGCGCCAAGATAGCCAGCCTACCAACAAAAACTCCGGGCGCACTAAAGGCTAGAAGAACCTCCCACATCAGAATAACCAATCAGCTGAAGACATACCCAGTCCCCAACCAATCACCCCATGACAATCCCTTAACCTGTCCCTCCCCTTCCGAGCCTTTAAAAACACTTACACTTCAATAAAAAAGCGAAGGCTTGATCATATTTCTAAGACTTGCCTTCCTTCTTTGCGTCCCTCTCTTGTTTCATTCTCCTAGGATTCCTGCGTGCCCATGTTGTTGCCCCGCAGGCCGGGGCACCTCTTCCCACAGGTGTAGGAATTTTATGCACCAGGCCTCTAGTAAGTATATATTTAAATAAAAGAATGATACAATAGCATATCTTTTTCACATGGCAAAACTCCAGTTTTTAATTATGTGCATTATTATAATTTCATTTCAAAATAAAAGAACAAATTAGTTATTTGGTAGGAAAAAATAGCACAAAATACTTTTCAGGTGATTTAGAATGTATTATCTCATTTAAATTACTGATTAAGTATATTTATCTAACATCACTATATTTAGAGAATTAAAAATTTTCATCTCTGCTGATAATATCAAATTCACAACTGACAGTTCAATGAACTGATTAGGTTTGGCTTGTAGTATTGGTTGGTTCTGGAGTTTTTAGGAAAATGACTTTCTTCAGATTAAATCCCCTATATAATGTGGCTTAGCAAACTAAGACAGGTTTTTGATTGATTGTAATTTATTATATATATATATATATATATATATATATATATATATATTATTTCAGAGAGGGAGGGAGTGAAACATCAATGATGAGATAGAATTATTGATTGGCTGCCTCCTGCACGCACCCTACTGGGGATCAAGCCTGAAACCCAGGCATGTGACCTTTACTGGAATTGAACCCTGGACCCTTCAGTCCACAGGCAGATGCTCTATTCACTTAGCCAACCCAGCTAGGGCTATTTACTTATTGATTTTAGAGAGATGATAGATAGATAGATAGATAGATAGATAGATAGACAGAACATTGATTTGTTGTTCCACTTATTAATGGATTTATTGGTTGCTTCTTATATGTACCCTGACCAGAGACCAAAACCGTAACCTTGGTATTTTGGGACAAAACTAACCAAATAAGCTACCTGGCCAGGGCCCCAAGTCAATTTCTTAATTTTACTAATGTGGTGGCATTTTATGTCTCTTATTGTTAGCAACAAAGAAAAGTGAGGTTGCATGAGCCAAGAATGTGGGTATATGCAGTGAATTGCACCTACAAGGTAACATTTTTTTAAGTTTTAATTTTTTTTCATAACTGGGAGGATTTTGATGTTTATTCCTTGTGTGTTTTTATCTGGGTTAGCAGATTTATTTAGAATGGAAAAAGTGCATTTTATAATCATTAAAACACTTTTTATTTAGAGATAATTGGAAATTTACACGTAGTTGTAAGAAATAATATACAATCCCATATACCTAAAAACTATATTATGATATCATAACCAGGAGTTGATAGTGATAATTCATTGATTTAATTCAGGTTTCCCCAGTTTGATTTGTACCTATTTCTTTGCTGTGATATGCAGTTTTTTCTGTGTGTATCCATCACCACAATAGTCAAGAAGCAAAAGACTTCCATCACCATAAGGATGCCTCCCTGTGTTGCCTTTTTATAACCACATTATCTTCCCTCTTGTCCCTAACCTGGGCAACCAATAATATGTTTTCCATTTTAACTTTTTTTATTTCAAAATTAATAATCATTTGTTCTGCAGTTATCTCATACATTTATTTACTTTTGTCTGCATGTGTGTGCACTTTAATGCATGCATGTATACTCCTCAAAGTACTCAGAACTAATATATACTGATTAATTAAAGTTCATTACAGCATGTTACATTTTTCAATGCACTGATTTTTTAGGTGTTTTATCCCCTCTTAGTCCTACTCACTGGCCTTTGTGAATAGACACTTGCTCTTTACCAACATGTAATGTTGGACTACATACAGCTAAATTAAATCATTTTTATAAGGGGAATATGACTGACATCATATTAAAAATTTGATAATGAAATGTGGGAGTATAGAAAACACTTAAAATATAGAATATCGTGTTTTAGTATAATAGTGGCAGGTTTTTTCTTCCCATAAGAGTACAATGTAGAATATATTATGGAATGTAATCAATCCAAAATGTTAGACTAAGTCAGTGGTCGGCAAACTCATTAGTCAACAGAGCCAAATATCAACTGTACAATGACTGAAATATCTCTTAAGAGCCAATTTTTTAAAATTTAAACTATATAGGTAGGACAATTGTTATTAACTTAACTAGGGTACTTCTAAGCTGGCCTTTGCTAAAAACTCAAGGGGCCAAAGAGCCACATGTGGCTCACAAGCTGCAGTTTGCCAACGGTAGAGGGCTCCCGGGAATGCACATGGATTTTCTTTAAATTGATGTCAGCTGAGTCCGAGGTGACTGGCATGGCCGTTTCCAGGAAAAGGCCTCCCCCCAAATGAAGGAGACTTACCAGTACTTACTTCTTATCTTTATCCATGTGCTGGGAATGATCTACTGTGCCCTATTTGCTCCTCAGATTTACAGGAGAGGTTCTCTGTGTGACATGTGAAGAGAAGGCTGACATTCCTGATTCAGCCTACAGTGAGGATCAGAGACATGACCTGGCTGCAGAGAGGTAGGAGGCAGTCACCAGGACTGAATGAGGGATGGAATAGGACCTTGGCCCACCCAGGCCTTGATATGTTAAATCCAGTCCTAATACTGGGAATGAGGGAATGTATAGGACCTGGGCACACCCAAAACTTCTTGGATTCGAAGCTTTTCAGGGAAACCCCCTTCATTCTTTCGGAAATAAATAATGTGCTGCTTGGCTCAGGTCAGGTCATTTTCTGTCTCTCCAGCAAAAAGGGGAGCTACCCACCGGGGACCCAGCTTTGAATCTATTTCTACGTCAGCGCTCTCTCTCTCTCTCTCTCTCTCTCTCTCTCTCTCTCTCTCTCTCTCTTACATGGGCATGTATGCATTTGTGGTGTATGGGTGTATGAATGAAATGGGGAAAGTTAGATCCTGCAGGTCTTCTAAGGGGCTGCCAGACAAGGCAGTCTTAAATGGGGGAGCTCTGCTTCCACCACAAATACTCCTGGGGTGGCCAGAACGGGCACAGGGACCATGCCATCTGGAAAAACAGAGCTACTTGGCCTCAGCACCACCCAGTCTAGTCTCAGAGGCAAACCAGGACCCTACAGCCATTGGGAACAGAGACCTGCGACCACATCTGCAGACCAACAGACACCAAAAATCCAGACATCCCAGCTGCAGATTTCTGTGAGTCACAGAGCTCATCTCCCTCTCCGCAGGCTTGCTGCAGCACCATAGGAACTGCTAGACCCTCCCCCTCACCCAGGGCCACAGTGCCACTAAAGGAATTTGAGCCTGGGAGCACGCAGACCCTGGGAATCTGTTCCCTGCAATGCAATCAGGCAAACAAATTCCATGCCCAAGAGGGCAACAGTGCCACCTGACTTTGATTCTCGTCAAGTGCACACAGAGGTCTGTTTTCCACAGGGCAGGAGTGGAACTCCCGTTGACACAGTGCTACTGTGCAACCAGTCCCCCAGACTGACCAGGACCCTGTTTCTCTGGGCAAGAGGCAGCACTGAGCATCAGTGACTTTACTTTGTTTCTCATAGTGTGTGCCTGGGATCCGTGATTCCTAGTGCATTCACACTAAGAGCCAGTGACTCCAATTCTTGGCATATGCACACACAGGAACCCTGATTCTTCGCACAAGGCCACACCAAGCAAAAGAAACTCTGATATTCAATTTATGGTGTGGACACAGGGGACCTCTGACTCCTGGAATACACTAGGGGACTCTGATTTTCGGCACACACCAGTGAGGTCTCTGTTTCAGCATGGCACAGGAGGGTTCCCTGATTAGAAGTGCTTACATGAGGTCACACTGAGTGCCTGAGTCTTCTCCTGGGTGAGTGTGGCTCCCACCAACCCATGACAGCAACACATCTTGGTGTCAGAGCTCTTCGGTGACATGTGAGTGGTGCGAAGCTCCCACTGCACATAATTCCACTGCAGCTCAACTTTTGAACCTTCTGGTGTTAGTCAGAATGGAGAGATGACACAATCCCCAGAGGAAAGAAAATGAGGCATCTCCAAGAAAAGAAATTATTGAAATGGAAGCATGCAACATGACAGAAAAGGAATTCAGAGTGATGGTCGTACAGTTCATACACTGAGGGTGAGAAAACCAGCAATTTATGCAAAAACCAGGAAGAAATAAAAAGTAACATAGCTACAATCAAAAACACCATGTAAGGTTTCAACAGCAGACTAGAAGAAGCAGAGGGCCAAATTAGTGAGTTAGAGATAAGGTACAGAAACAAGCTCAATCTGAACAGCAACTGGGGAAAAAAATTAAAAAGTAGGAGGAGAGCCTAAAGAAGCTTTGGGACAACACAAAATGAAGTCATATATGTATAACAAGGCTTCCATAGGACAAGAGGAGCAGCAAGGATTAAAAAATCTATTTGAATAAATAATGACAGAAAACTTCCTGGATACAGAGAAGAAAAAATTTACACAAGGAGGAGAGTCCCAAGCAAGATGAACCCCAAAAGACCCACACCAAGACATGTCATAATTACAATGGCAAATATTAACAACAAAGAGAGAATTTTAAAGGCTGCAAAGAGAGACAGAGAGTTACCTACAAAGAATCCCCCATCAGATTATCAAATGATTTCTCAACAGAAAAGCATCAAGCTAGAAGGGAATGGAAGGAGATATATAACGTGATGCAAAGCAAAGGACTAAATCCAAGAATACTCTATCCATCAAGGCTATCAAAATTAAAGGGGAAATCAGGAGTTTTGCAGACAAAAAAGGCTAAGAGAGTTTATCACTACAAGGCCAGAAATGCAAGAAATACTAAAGTAATGCTATAAAAAGAAGAAATAGAAATGGAGGAAGGAACAGAGCCATAAAATACAGAAATGGCTACAAACAAGTGCCTATCAATAATAACGTTAAATATAAATGGAATAAATACTCCAATCAAAAGAGATGGAGTGAGTGAATGGATAAGAAAACATAACCCATATACATGCTGTCCACAGGAGACCCTCCTCAGAACAAGGGACCCACAAAGACTGAAAGTGAATAGATGGAAATATATCTATCAGGCTAATGGAATTGAAAAAAAATCTGGGGTAGCAATACTTATATCTGACAAAATGGACCTCAAAGTGAAGACCATAACAAGAGACAATAAAGGGCACTTCACAATTCTAATGGAATCAATAAAATAAGAGAATATAACTCTGCACCCAAGGAAGGAGCATTCAAATACATAAAAGAAAACTTCTGGAAGATATCAGGGGAGAGATTGACAGCAACACAATCATAGTAGAAGACTTTAATACCCCATTAACATCACTGGATAAATCATCTAGAAAAAAATTAGCAAAGAAAGATCAATCTTAAAAGACTCACCAGATCACATGGACATAATTGACATCTTTAGAATATTCTACCCCAAAACTACAGAATATACATTCTTCGCAAGTGCACATGGGACATTTTCAAAGGCCACATATTGGGACACAGGAAAAGTCTCTCCAAATTCAAGAGGATTGAATCACATCAAGAATCTTCTCAGATCACAATGGCATAAAATTATAATTCAATTACTGTAAAAAAATCACAAAAATCCAATCACTTGGAGCAGTGTACCTCTTGTGTACCCCTTCTATAATTTTTGTAATGCTGAGTATCCCTCGTCAAAAAAAAAAAGGATGTATTTTAATAACAATCAAAATATATTTATTTTTTATTTTTTGGTACATACACAAAATAATAAATGAAAAATAAAATTATTCATAATAAAATATAAATAAAAGTTATATTATAAACAACATTTATTTGCACATTGGACCATGTCACGCCTCACAAGACTGTCTTGACTTGACTCATGAGAATGTAAGAATTAGACGCAGCTAAGCACGGTACAGTGCATATCCCCACCAAACTCCGGTGCAATGCGTACCACCATCAAACTCTTCCCATATCCCTGGGGGTATGCGTACCACACTTTGGAAAACACTGACTTGGAGGCTGAATATCACACTATTGAACAATGAGTGGGTTACCAAAGTGATCAAAGAAGAAATAAAACACATCCTGGAAACAAACAACAATGAAAACACAACAATCCAAAATCTTTGGGACACAGTGAAAGCAGTGTCCTAAGAAGGAAGTTCATAGGATTACAGGCCTACTTCCAAAAACCAAGAAAAACTGGAAATAAAACATCTAAACTCTGCAACTGGAAGAATTAGAAAGAGAGCAATGAGAAAAGCCAAATGTGATCAAAAGTAAGGAAATAATAAAGATCAGAGCAAAAATAAATGACATAGAGACAAAAAAATTACAAAATATAAATGAAACCAAGAGCTGGTTTTTTGAAAGGATAAACAAAATTGATGAACCACTAACCAGGCTCACAAAGAAGCAAAGAGAGAGGACCCAAATAAACAAAATCAGAAATGAAAGAGGTGAAATAACAACAAGTCTCACAGGCATATGAAAATCATTAAAAAAAATGCTATGAGTAACTCTATTCCAACAAACTGGTCAACCTAGAAGAAATAGACATATTCCTAAAAAAAAATACGACCATCCAAACTCAACCAGGAAGAATAAAAAATCTGAATAGGCCAATAACTATGGAGAAAATTAAAGCAGTAATAAAAAAATTGTTAATTAAAAAAAAAACCAATAAAGAAAAGCCCTGTAACAGATGCTTCACAGGAGGGTTTTATCAAAAATTCAAAGAAGAAATAAAACCTATCTTCCTTACACTATTCAAAAAAATTAAAGAGGAAGGAGCACTTCCAAGCTTTTTCCATGACGCCAGTACTACTCTAATCCCAAAACAAGATAAAGACAATAAAAAGAAAGAGAATTATAGGCCAATATCCCTCATGAACATAGATGCCAAATTCCTCAACCAAATTCTAGTAAATCAAATCCAGCATTATGTTAGAAATATTATATACCATGACCAAGTGGGATATATTCTGGTGATAAAAGGATGATACAACATCCACAAATCAATAAATGTGACACACCACATAAACAAAATGTGAGATAAAAACTATGTAATCCTATCCATTGATGCAGAAAAAGCATTTGACAAAATCCAACACCCTTTCTTGAAAAAAACTCTCAGCAATGTTGGGATAAAAGGATCATACCTCAACATAATAAATGCAATATATGATGATCCACAGCCAACATCATACTCAATGGATAAAAACTAAAACCATTTCCCCTAAGAACAGGAACAAGACAGAGATGCCCACTCTCACCACTTCTGTTTGACACAGTACTGGAAGTATTATATAATTATAATTAGACAAAAAAGAAGACATAAAAGGCATCCGAATTGGAAAAGAAGTAAATTGTCTTTATTCACAGATGGCATGATATTGTACATAGTCAGACCATGCGCGAAGGAGATCTCACTCCTGCAGGAGGAGTGGAAGCCTGTTGGACTCACCTGAGGCAGAGACATCCCACGTAGAGGGAAAATGGCTGAAGAACAGGTAGGCAGGTTCTGAGTCTTGTCCCGAGGAAGAGAGAGAGAGCATCTGAGGATCACGCTGGGAGTGCTGGTCAGCAAGACAGAAGACTGGCAAACACCAGAGGAAACTTGGGGTCAGCTGATCAGGGTGTCCCTGACAGTTATGCACCCACAGCTGGGTCCCTTCCTGGAGCTATCTACTGGCGCAGATGAGGAAATCTCGCCATCTTGACGGGAAGAGGTTTGTATCAGAGGCCTGAATATCCACAGCTGTAATGACCACCAAGGAGCTGTGAGCCCCAGATCACTTGGACTCAAAGGAGCACTCCACCCCAAGACAAAAAGGTCAGATTTTGCGGAGATCCACAGAGAGAGAACTACATAAGCAGACATCCTAAAAAAGAGAGATCATGGGGAGGCAAAGAAACAACCTGCATATGAAAGAAAATCAAACATCACCAGAAAAGGAAACGAGTTAGAGGCAATCAACCTACCAGAGCAAGAATTCAGAGTAATGATCATAAGTTGGATAAAAAGAATGGAACACAAATTTGACAATATGAGTAAGACCCAAGAGGAAATGAAGAAGAACCAAGAGGATCTGAAGAAGAACCAAGAGGAAATGAAGGTGACCCAAGAAGAAATGAAAAATGACATCGCTTCTATGAAGAACTCAATAGAAAGCATCAAGAGTAGACTAGAAGAAGCAGAGGAGGGCATCAGTGAGTTAGAAGACAAGATGGAAAAAAATACCCAATTACAGTAGCTGCTAGAAAAAAAAATTTAAAAACAGGTGGAGAGCCTACAGGAGCTTTGGGACAATACAAAACAAAACAATATTAGAATAATAGGGGTTCCAGAAGGAAAGCAAACTGGGCAATATATGGAAAAAGTATTTCAAGAAATAATGACAGAAAACTTTCCTGAGATAGAGAGGGGGAAAAACACACAAATCTAAGATGCTTGCAGAGTCCCAAACAAAATGAATCCCCAAAGACCCACACCTAGGCACATTATTATTAAATTGGCAAACACCATAGACAAAACCAGAATCTTAAAAGCAGCCAGAGAGAGACAGAAAGTTACATATAAAGGAACCCCCATTAGACTAGCAACTGATTTCTCAACAGAAACTCATCAGGCCAGAAGGGAATGGGATGACATACACAAAGTCATGCAAAGGTAGGGTCTGAATCCAAGAATACTGTACCCAGCAAGGCTATCAATCAAAATTGAAGGTGAAATCAGGAGCTTCACAGACAAAAAAAAAAGACTATAGGAATTTATCTCCAACAAACCAGCAATGCAAGAAATGTTAAAGGGTCTACTGTAAAAATAAAGAAATAGGAAGTGAAGAAGAACACAGAGGGTTAGAATAAAAATGGCATCAAATACTTACCTATCAATAATTACTTTAAATGTAAATGGTTTAAATGCTCCAAACAAAAGACATAGAGTAATAGATTGGATAAGAAAGCAAGACCCATACATCTTCTGTCTACAAGAAACCCACTTCAGAAAAAAAGACTCTTACAGACTGAGGATGAAGGGATGGAAAAAGGTTTTCCAGACGAAGGGAAATGAAAAAAAAAACTGGGGTAGCAATACTTATATCTGACAAATTAGATCTCAAAGTGAAGGACATAACAAGAGATAAGGAAGGCCACTTCATAATACTAAAGGGAACAATCCAACAAGAAGAAATAACCCTGGTAAACATATATGCACCCAATACGGGAGTACCCAAATACATAAAAAAAACTGCTGGAGGACATTAAGGGAGAGATTAATAGGAATGCAATCATAGTAGGAGATTTTAATACCCCACTGTCACCTTTGGACAAATCATCTAAGCAAAAAATCAGCAAAGAAACATCAATCCTAAATGACGTACTAGACCACATGGAATTAATCGACATCTTCAGAACATTTCATCCCAAAGCCACAGAATATACATTCTTCTCAAGTGCACATGGGTCATTTTCAAAGATAGATCACATGTTGGGACATAGGCAAAGTCTCTTCAAATTCAAGAAGATAGAAATCTTATCAAGCATTTTCTCAGATCATAGTGCCATAAAATTGGAAATCAACTACATTAATAAGAATCCAAAGAAACACATGCAGACTAAATAGAATGCTATTGAACAAAGACTGGGTTACCAGATTAATCAAGGAAGAAATCAAAAACATCATGGCAACTAATGACAATGAAAACACAACAATCCAAAATCTATGGGACACAGCAAAAGCTGTTTTGAGATGGAAGTTCCTATCTCTACAAGCCTATTGCAAAAAATAAGAAAGAATGGTAACAAATTATCTAACCCTACAACTCAAACAGTTAGAAAAAGAACAGCAAATAAAGCCCAGTGGAAGCACGAGGAAGAAATGATATTGTACATAGAAAACCCCAAAAGACTCCATCAAAAAAATACTAGACTTAAGAAATGGACTCAGCGATGTAGCAGGATACAAAATTAACACCCAAAAATCTATGGCTTTTCTATATACCAATAATGAACTTACAGAAAGAGAAATTTAAACAGCAATGCCATTTACCATTGCAACAAAAAAAATAAGATACCTAGGAATAAATGTAACCAAGTAGACAAGGACTTATTCTCAGGAAATTTCAGGATGCTAAAAAAAAGTGATGGAGGAAAACATGAACAAATGGAAGACTACACCATCCATGTTCATGGATTGGTGGAATCAACATCATTACAATGTCCGTACTACCCAAAGCAATCTATAAATTAAACACAATCCCCATTAAAATTCCAATGGTATACTTCAAAGACATAGAACAATTCTCCAAAAATTGATCTGGAATAAAAAAGACCCCGAATAGCTGCAGCAATCTTGAGAAAGAAGAACAATGGTGGATGAATCACAATAACAGGTATCAAGCTATACTACAAAGCCACTGTTCTCAAAACTTCCAGGTACTGGCACAAGAAAAGGCATATAGATCAATGGAACAGAAAAGAGAACCCAGAGATCGACAGAAGCCATTATATGCAATTAATATTTGACAAAGTAGGCAAGAGCATACAATGGAGACAAGACAATCTCTTCAAAAAATGGTGTTGGGGGGGAAATGGAGAGATACTTGTAAAAAAATGAAACTAAACCACCATACACAAAAATAAACTCAAAATGGATAAAAGACTTTAATGTACAATGGGAAACCATAAAAATCTTTGAAGAAGCCATAGGCAACAAAATACAGTCATTTGTCGTAGCAATATCTTTACCCATACAGCTCTTAGGGCAATTGAATCTAAGAAGAAAAACAATCTGATGGGACTACATCAAAATAAAAAGCTTCTGCACAGCAAAAGAAACCATCAACAAAACAACAACAAAAAACCACTGCATCAGAGAACATATTTGCCAATGTTGTCTCCAATAAGGGTTTAATCTTCAAAATTTATAGGGAACTCAAACAACTTACCAAAAGGAAGATGGGCAAATGACCTAAGTAGACACTTTTTAAAAGAGAACATTCAGAAAGCCTAGAGACATATGAAAACATGCTCAAAGTCCCTAATCATCTGAAAGATGCAAATCAAAACAACAGTGAGGTACCATCTCACACCTGTCAGAATAGCTATCATCAACAAATCAACAATTGAGAAGTGCTGGAGAGGATTCAGAGAAAAAGGAACCCTTGTGCACTGCTGGTGGGAATGCAGACTGGTGCAGCCACTGTGGAAAACAGTATGGCATTTCCTCCAAAAATTAAAAATGGAACTGGCATTCAATCCAGTAATACCACTTCTAGGAATATATCCCAGGAAAACAGAAACACCAACCAGAAAAGATATATGCACCCCTATGTTCATAGCAGTTCAATTTACAATAGCCAAGATTTGGAAATAGCCTAAATGCCCACGAGCAGATGAATGGATTAGAAAACTGTGGTACATCTATACAATGGAATAAGATGCTACTATAAAAAAGAAGGAATTCTTACCATTTGCAATAGCATGGATGGATCTGGAGAGCATTATCCTAAGTGAGATAAGTCAGTCAGTGAAATGTAAATACCACATGATCTCACTCATTTATAGAAAATAAAGAACATTACAGACTGTTGAACAAAATTAGACAGAGGCAAAGAAGATCGAACAGACTGTCAAACTGCAGTGGGAAGGTAGGGGAGGGTTGGGGAGCAGGGGTTAAGCGATCAACAGAAGGACTTGTATGCATCCATATAAGCACAACCAACAGACTCAAGACACTTGGACTCACTTCCTCTGAGCTCCTCTGAGATCTAGGAGGTTAATGTGAGTTAGCATTACAAAGAGGAGAGGGAAAAGCATTCAGGCAGGTGGCACAGTGACAGCTTCAAGGTAGTGTAAAAAATCAATAAAATATATATTTTTTTAAAAAGACAACAGGGTAAGAGAAGAAACCGGGTTCCTTGAAGACGGCCTCAATCAATTAGCAACTGACTCTGAACCACCCCAACCTCATCTGTGGCCATCCCTCTCACTGTAAGATCTGCAGGGCAAGCACTGGCCAAATAGCTCCTGCACATCCTATTGCCCCTATGTCAGAATGTCTCAGTCCTCTGTTTAAACACTACTGAGTGTCTTTTAAAGTGTCACTGCTGCATGCTTAAACTTTCAAAGAGGACCAGCAGCGCTCTGGGTGGAATGTCCACACACCAATAGAGTCAGGAGGCCTGTGATTTGTGCTGGCTCTGCTACTGACCAGCTCCTTGACCCTGAGCAGGCCCGGTCAGTTTCCTCATCTGTAAAGTGAGTGTATTGGATATGATTTGATTTTCCAGCTCTTATGTTCAATTGGTCTCTAAGGCCAATGGTGACATCTTTCTAAGGGACAAGGAAAATTCTCAGGTGATGGATATGCAAACCCTGACCAGAGTTTCCAGGAGAGAAAGCAGAGCAGCCTGAGCAGTGAGGGCACAGAGCATGCGGCGGCAGCGTGTGCAGGGGCAGGGAGAGGGTGGGCGGTAGTGAAGGGAAGGACCCACTCCTGCTGGGTCCCATCACAGCCCTCTTCTCGGGTACAGAAGAAATAAAAGGTAGGCGCGAGTCCGATGTCTACTTCGGTGAGCACTTCAGTGGGTTATGCTAAATGTGTTTGATATACATACATATCAAACACATTTAGCATAACCCAATATAATAAGAACCTGCTAAGAAATTGAATACAGACTATCAAATCACAGAATAATATTTTGAGAGGTGTTAATAACTGAATCCAAGTGGGAGTTTTTAACTCTGATTTATTTTATATTACTCAAGGGGACAAAGTCAGATGACAAGCAAAATATATATCCAGTTGTCCTAGTTAATTATAAAAATAACTATGGGAAGGGTAAGGTAAGACTAGTTAGTTTGATATCCCACCTATTTTATAGGGAAGGGGGAGACAATGAAAATAGTTAAAGGAGAAAAGGCTTAATGACTTTTCATTCATGAGAGCAACTTAAGCAAATACACAGAGCATTTATTTGTGTATTGTGTCTCCCAGGCTTTTGCAAGAGAAAGTGCCAAAGTCATAGCCACAGATGTCACTGAGTCCAAGCTGCAGGAACTGGAGAAGTACCCAGGTAAGCAACTCTGCTGCTTGAGCCTGGGATCCAGCATCAGTGGTTCTCAACCTTTCTAATGCCGCGACCCTTTAAGAGTAGCGAGCAGGGTCGCCTAAGACCATCGGAAACACAGATATTTACATTATGATTCATAACAGTAGCAAAATTACAGTTATGAAGTAGCAACAAAAATAATATTATGGTTGGGGGTCACCACAACATGAGGAACTGTGTTAAAGGGCCGCGGCATTAGGAAGGTTGAGAACCACTGGTCCACAGGGATTAGAGAGCAGCAGTGCTCAGATGCTGAGAGAGAATGCCTTAGCTGCGCAGCTCCACTGGCCTCCTCTTTGAGCCTGACTTTCTGGCAATCAAATTTATATTCTGTGAACCTACAAAAATCTGCATACTTAAATACATACCCAGAATTTTAGAAACAGACTTAAAATCATTTATGTATCCAACATGTTGAAGGATTTGTGACCTAACAAGAAAATTCTATGTGCAAGTGGAACAGCTGTTAATTTTTATGACATCTCTTCACTTCCGGGCCCTCCTTTTCCAATGGCAGTGCGTTCCCATAGCAATCGAAGGTGAGCCACAGGTGTTGTTTTAAGTTTTCTAGTGGCTACATTTAAAAAAATTAAAATGAAACAGTTGAAAGATCACTTAATAATCTATTTTATTTAGCCTAATATAACTAAAATATCACTTAACATAATAAAAATTAATGAATTACTTTTATATTTTTAATACTAAATTTTTAAAATCCACATGTGTTTTTACACTTACAGCACATTTCAGTTCAGATTAGCTGCCTTTCACGTGCTCAATAGTCACATCTAGCTTGTGGCTTCCATGTGGGAGACAACTCAGTCCTAAAATCACATGTCATGATCAGAAACCCAAAAAGATTACCCAAATTATTTATGTGTATATTAGCCCTTACTGCATCCCAACATCTGAGAACTTCAGTTAGAGTTATTCTGACAGGAATTAAAACATAAAATTGAAAGAAATCAAAACAGAACAGGTTGTCTAATAAAACACAAATTAGGTCATTGAACTATTTAATTGAATTAGATGATGATGAAGTATCACTCCAACAGCTCAAAGTAGAGCTATTACATAGGAAAAGCACAAAGGGAAAAGGAGTCTTCCTGAAACTCAATTCCAGACTAACTCAATTCCATTTTTCTTTTTCTTTGTTCATGTTTTATTTCCTATATCAAAAGAAAATAATAAAATAACCATATATTGTTTTAAAAAAAGAAATAACAAGTGCTGCTATCCTTAAGAGAATGTTTAGATTTCTCTAGTAACTAGTACAGACCCCATATCTGCTCTTTCAAGGCCAGATCCTTTTTCTGGCCTCTCATTTCTTCTTGCAATTTAGGCCAGAAATAAGTAATGACACCCTTGACCAACAAAGTCATTTCAATAAATAATGGAATTGACATAAAAATAAAGCTCATAAATAGAAACAATATTTCCCACAGCCCTGCCCTCCCTCCAGCCCCCCGCTTACTCCTACCCTCAACACACACTCACACACACACACACACACACACACACACACACACACACACACGATTCAGAATTTCTGTAATAGGGACTCAATCACAGGGGGGAAAGAAGTTGCTAAAATAGCCAATGTTTAGTTATTACTGCTTGCTTACTGAGAAGCATCTGATGTAAATCATTTATACTTCACTGTAAGTCATTACTCAGCAAACACCTTATTAATCAATTCAGAGAATGGTGAGACAGGAAGAGAGCTAGGGAAGTTTGTTATTGGGAGGTCCAGTTGTGAAGGACTTCAATATTTTTACTAATGAGGTTCTTAAATCAACAATCCTATGAAGCCTAACTGGACATATACCACAGTCTTCACACTTCCAAACAGCTGAATCTCTGAGGCTATGTATTTTTTTATGGGTATAGGGAAATGGAGACTTCTGTTTTATTTTTCGGGTGTTCAAACATGGGTCCTTGATGTCACAAAAAAGAAACAAATTGATCAGTTTGCCAATGAAGTTGATCGAGAGAGTTGATGTTCTCTTTAATGTTGCTGGGTAATTCAGAACTTTTTTTTGACTTTGCTCTTCCTACAGAAAGTTTACTATGATTTTTATTAAAAGAATTTTGAGCGGAAACCGGTTTGGCTCAGTGGATAGAGCATTGGCCTGCAGACTGAGGGGTCCCAGGTTAGATTCCAGTCAAGGGCATGTACCTTGGTTGTGGGCATGTCCCCAGTGGGGGGGTGTACAGGAGGCAACTGATCGATGTTTCTCTCTCATCGATGTTTCTGGCTATCTCTCTCCCTTCCTCTCTGTAAAAAATCAATAAAATATATTTTTAAAAGAATTTTGACAATATGGCCAAATTATTTGTCATGAGATACAATATAGTTCTTTAAATATGACTTCTTACTGGGACAATGAATCCCAGGAAAAAAAAAAGTTTCATGTTGTACCTTTGTATGCAGCACAGAAGGGACTCATGAAACTTGATAGGTTGGTCCCAAACTTGCCGGAGCACACATGAATGATGAGACTGAAATTGGACAGCTACATGTCGATGCAGTGACTGCTAACACTGTCCTCTCTCAGGTGTGACAGTAGCAAAGAGTGCATTTGAGGCTGACTAATACACAGAAACTGAGTCAATACATTCTGAAATATCATTTTTCTTATGTAGTGTCATATTTGTATTGCTGGATTGATAGAATAATCCTAGAGCCTTCTACTATAAATTTGTGTTTTTTCTGAACCATGTTTCAGAACCAGGCAGGGTTGAGGAGAGGAGACCTTAATCTGTCCATAGTTTAATTATGTGTTCCAATATTGGAAATTAAGTTAAAGCAGCAATTTGTAATTATGAACTTTATAAACAACCTGCTCATCCCTCATATAAGAATATACCCAGAGCCATAAAAAATATTCAGCTAGAAAAATTAGTTTCTGAGAATTTATTAAACTTTCAGCTAAGTAAGGGTTATTGAAACAGAGCATGTGGTTCTGTCATTCTACTTAATTGGAAGTACAGTCACACCAATAATATTTTATCATTAATTACATAATTTTGGTTCAGTGTATCCCAGTTTTTACAATGCTTTCTGAAGGAAGTGTGATTTGCAAAAGAGTGATGTTACTTTAAGGTTTTTGGCTTGTTCCACTCTGTTTACTCCATGTGTTAGACATAGTGATAATACTGTGCTGTCTGGAGATGTTTTCCTTGCAATTTTGATTTTCCTTGAGAATGTTAAATCTGTGCCACCAGGGGGCACTGTTGCCCTTGAAAGAGGAGTCAGTGCAGTGTGCTGTTCTCATGTTTGTTTTCCATGTTTCCTATGCTGTGGTAGAGAGCTTCTTATATTTAGTGGCCCCGAACTCTCACCTTCTTTTAAAAGAAGGATATTGTTTTCAAATAAATGTATTTAGCTTACCTTGTTGAGATACCTACTAACCTAATGGACTACATGATAATATGTTTGATATATTAAAAATTTTGATTAGGGAAGGGACAATGATCTAAGTCAATAAATGACAATAAAGATAAGAAAATTGAATAGAAATATTTTAAATGACTGATCATTCCCCACACTGTGTAATCACTGTTCCAGTTTTGTGCATCATGGAACCAACCTGGACTGTGAAGAGAAAGACTGGTACTTTTCAATGAATCTCAACATCTGCAGCATATACCTAATAATCAAGGCATTTCTTCCCAAAGTAAAATGATCCTCTAGGAAAGTGGTAGGCAAACTACAGCTCAAGAGCCACATGCAGCTCTTTGGCCCCTTGAGTGTGGCTTGGCATTAGAACCACTTCTTCAAAATAGACTTGCCCAGGCCGAAAACCGACTTCTGTGCATGGGCCATGAAGTTTCAATAGCACTATACATGCGCACCGCACATGGTATTTTGTGGAAGAGCCACATTCAAGGGGCCAAAGACCTGCATGTGGCTTGCAGTCTGCCGACCAGTGCTCTAGGAGAAGTACCACTGGGTAACTAGGTCTCCTCATGGGCATCAAGAAAGAACCTAGGTGCTAAAGAGTGATAATAGCTGACATAATGAGTAACCTGTACTGATTGATTAGGGAAGGGACAACTCACCCTGTTCATCCATTCAAGGAATATTAAGCACTTTCTACATGCCAGGCTCCATTCTAGGTGCAGAAGAGAACAAGACAAACTTCTTCTGTAAGGGATGTCCCATTTTTTGAGGGCTCATGAGGCAGGCTAATATGTAATCAAATAAACATACATCATGGGTGGTTGTAAGTGCTATGAAGAAAGAGAAGTGAAGCCCACTTAGGTATCTGGGGAGACGGCTCCTTGAAAGAGGACAGCAAGGAGGCACACTGGCGAGGACAGTCTGATGAGTGGGCACCAGCTTACCCCATCCACCGTGCAGAGATTAGACAGGAGGCTGTGGAACTTGCACAAGGTCACATAGCTGGCAAGTTGTTAGAACCAGGATAGTTAAGTCCCTTTCTTGAATTTCAGTGTCTAGGCATATGCCCTCAAGATGGATGCACCCCGATGATTTTTCTGGACTCTGAGTATTCTCCCAGCAGTCCTGTTTTTAGCTAGGCCACAGAAGTACCAGAGAGGTCAGAGACGTTGCATGCTAAGAGCCAGAGATCTTCCTGTGTCTGCTACCCTTGAATTCTCCAGCCTTCACAACTCATCAGCATTCTTCATTTTATTTTACAATCATTAAGTACCTTTTGATAGAAAGCACCACACTAGTTACTCTGGGGGGAGAAGGTATAAACATGAAAAGCACTGACCTGGATGAGCTTATATAAGTCAATAGTCGCAGACAGCACAGGCTCAGACAGTGGGAGGGACTGAGTACAGAACCAGCCAGTTCAGAATTGTAAGTTTAACCCTCGAGAAAAGCAGAAGAGCCCTCCCCTCCGCCCACCTGCATTAGAGGACCTACACACTGAATGCTGCCCAGCCCAGGGCTGGAAAGAGCTTTTCAGTGAGAAGGCAGGGCTGGTACTTTGCTCTGAATATTCAGTCTGATGGCAGGAAGCATCCAGATGGACTTTAAAAGGAAAATTAGAACAATTAACTTAGTAAAAAATGAATTTTTAAAATCTACTTGTTGAGAGCCTAGAACAGGAGTAGGCAGGCTCCTGTTCAAAACTCAAGGGCCACAATGGGTTCTTAAACTGGACCGGAGGGCCGGAACAAAAGCATGGATGGAGTGTTTGTGTGAACTAATATAAATTCAAAGTAAACATCATTACATAAAAAGGGTAAGGTCTTTTTTCCCCCCAATAGTTTAGAACAGCCAACAGCCCTCGGGCTGTAGTTTGCCCACAGCTGGCCTAGAATGTATCTTTGGTTGGATCCACAGAATATTGAACTAGAAAACTTTTTAAAGTATATAAATTGCATGTTTTGTTTATTTAGAGTTTTAGTCTGTTACTTGGAACTTGAATGTGTTTTTGGAAGGCTTACTGTTAGTGTCAGGTATGGGAGAGAAGCAGAGGCTCTGGTAAAGGGAAAGCTTAGGGAACAGCGGGCATACTGTATGGGACTCGTTTGTAAAACCAGCCTGCTGTTAGGAAAGCTTTACAAATATCAGTGAAGGAAGCAGGTGTGAGTGTAGTGAAGCTGAAATTTAAACATGTACACAAGTGTTACTGAAAACATCAAACACTAACTTGTAAGTTAATGAGTTTGTCTATGATTGAAAACATAGCAAGTTTGTATCCACAAAACATTTTAACAAAAACCCATATGAACCAATAACACTCATCTGTTTAAAAAAATCCCAAGAGATAATAATGACTGGGACAGGGAATCAGGAGCCAGTGCCACTCATTACATCTGACCCTGGCCCCCAGCCTCAGAAGACCTCAGGTACTGCCTGAGCACTGCCCCTAACTCACCATGTGAGTTGAGAGATGGCACTTGCTCCCTTTTAGCATCTATTATTTTTTTAATGAAGGTAATAGGCTACCCAATCCCTTCCAGGACGAATTGTGTAGGACCCTCTGTGTTCATTAGCCATGGTGCACGTATACCAGGTTGGAACTTTCTGGGAAGGCCAGGATTGAAGTGTAGGCAGATCTGATATGTCAGATGGCCAAAACATAGATACACTTGTAGGAAATGTTTGTTTATGGGTAGACAACAGGAAATCATCCCAAAACTGGAGGATCAGTCAAATGGCAGAGAACAAGTTGAGAATGCTGTAAGGAGGTCAGTGCAGAATCCAAGGTCCACAATGGAATGGAAAGAAAACCCATGATGGCAAGCATTCTGGTAGGTCTTAGATGTGTGGGGTTTTAACAATTTGCTGTGAATTACAGGAGCCCCTACCCATAGAGGTGCTCACAAAACACTTGAGTGACTGTGTTTCTAGGTTGTCAATCCAGGTATAGCTCAGGCATAGAATCACTGAAGATCCAGTCTGCCTAGTTTAGGAGCTGAGCTCTGGTCAGCGGGAGAAGGAGGACTGGTTCAGAGTAGGATAAAGCTAGAAGGAATCTTTAGAGATCTTTCTAGCGTCTGTCTGAGTTTCAGGGACATCAGTCCTGTGTGGCATTACTATGTACCAGGCACTTCTCTTTACAGTCATCCTTGCCAGAGAGGACGGTTGCATGGGGTACCAGGAAGAGCATTCACACAATGACAGCAGGTACCAAGCTGGTGTTTAGAAGGCAAAGTACAATTAGTAGCTAAGTATCAAAATAGGAAGTAATAACGCCAAAGAAATGTAATCTATGGGCTCTAGAATCAGCAGAGAAACTTGGGTTGAATGGGTAATAGAGGTGATAGAGGGTGGCACTACCATCTCCTAAAGTTTGGCTTGAGTTATTACCGTATTTCAGAAATTTGGAGAATGAATTCACTTAATAACCCATCATTATGTATTAAATTGGGCTATATGTATTCTATATGCATTTAAAATTGGTTCTATAATACAGTGATAGCTCAATAAAATTGGAAAATATAAGTAAAAATGGGTTATGCTATTTGCTAAATTTGATGAGAAAGAATAATTGTAAGGCCTGGTTTTCAGTATGATTATGTTGTCCTAACTGTCCGGGGTGTTCCCGAGGACCCCATTTCATTATGGCATTCTTTATTATATAAGTTGGGGTAAATTTTTCCCCTGCCATTTTCCTTGACTTAGTTGGGTCACCTCAGCCTCTTTTGTGTCCTGTTAGTCTGTTCAGCACAATGCCTTAGGGTTGTTTTAGAGAATCTCCTTTTAGATACAATTAGTAGCTAAGTATCAAAATAGGAAGTAAGAATGCCATAGGAAACATAATCTTGCAGCCTCACCCCTGGATCGATCTATTCCTACACCGCTTTGAAAGCTGCTGGAGAAACTCACCCCAATAGAAACTTTTAGAAATTTTTCATTGATTTTCATTTTATAGAACATACTGTTTTTTTCTTCTATTCTCTAGTTGGTTCTTTCATTTCCCCCGACAATTATGTTAACTCTTCACCCCACTCTTGTCCACTATCTCCCCTGGTTCTCTGTGGCCTCTGCTTTCAGTGAGAAGTTAGTGATCAGGAGGGAGAAATTCTCCCCACTTCTTGCTTCTTCCCCCAAAACATTCATGGGCATCTGTGCACATACATGTATTATCTTGAAAGCATACACATATATGCTGAAACAAATAAAGTTCATTTGAAAACACTCTAACTCATAAAGGCTTATTTCATTAGATATTCCATAGTTCTGGGGCAGAGCCTTGAAATCTGCACTTTATTTTGATTCATCAAAATGTATTGACCACCTATGGTGTACTCTGTCTAGAAGGACAGGACAGCCAGAGACCCTCCTCTCACTGAGCTCCCTCGTTAGTGGAGGAATTCTGAGGGAGGGGATCTTCACAGCTCCAGGTGGGGAGGCAGCCCTCACTGCACATAACCATTTACCAACTCCTGTCCTTATGGCCTCAGTTTCCTCTTACCCACTGAGAGCTCTGCATCTCTGCTTTATCCCCCTTTCCTGAAGCACTACCTCCGCTTCCAGGGGTCTCCTCTCCAGGAGTAACCCCCACATCTGAATGTGGCTCTCCTCTGCATTAAACTCTTCCTTCTCACCACTGATGTGCTTCAGTTTAAAGTCCAAATTCCTATATTCAACCCCGCATGGCCTCTGAGCCTCACTGCTCTCACACCCTGCATTGCAACCAGACCCATCCTTGCCTCCCAGCTCCTCGATGGAGCCTTTCCCTTGGATTTTTCTTACTAACACTGGTTTTCAAAAATCAACCCACATATTTCTTCCTCAAGAGCCTCTTCTGTGTGTCTTGCACCTGGATTGCTCCCTTCCTACACCCTCCCACTTCTCTGTGAAGGTTGCTGCTGTCCTGGGTGCTGATTAAATCAGCTGTTCCAAGCAGACTGGCAGCACTCTGCAGGCAGGGACTGTCATTGACCTTTGCATCTCCTAGACCTAGCACTGTGCCCGACCACGGAGGTATTCAACAGATATTGTGGTGAACAGGCAAGAGCTTTCCAACATCAGGACACACAGTAAAGATTACCTTTCTTTTCCTTCCATTCAGCTCAGTTCATTCTTAGTCTGGCTGATGCTCTTGTGCCACTGCAAGGTGGTTGGTAATCTCCCTGGGAACTCCCCTCGTGCAGTGGCTGTAGCACCAGGCGTCAACTCCCAGCAGTGATAGGATCAGACTCTTAAGAGTGCTTAACTGCACTTAGTGTTAATAGCTAATAAGGTGGATCTGTAAATCCTAATTAAATGCACATCTTCTAAAGAGGCAGTATTTTTTAGCCTGCAGAGTAGCATTTTTAAAAATTTGTTTTGTTTTGGCAGATGCTTACTCAGAAATCTGGCAACATTATCAATGTGTCTTCTGTGGCTTCCAACATCTCAGGTAGGTCTGTCTCCTTGGGTCACGATGCACAAAGCCACTCACCTCCCTGAGCTAAGGGAAGGAGCACAGCAGACCCATAAAAGCCAAATGTCACTTCAAAACTGCCTTTTAAAATTGGTCTTAAAGTTCCTTAATTTCTGGTCCCTTTGCCTTAGATGTATACCAGTCATAAAATTAAATAAAACTTTTTTGTTTTTCCCTCCTTTTAACTCTTTCAATGGAAAAATCAGGAGAGGGAAGAAGGAAATCAAGTGGGAGAAGGAAACATTTCAGCATTTAATTTGTCAAAATAGATATACTGTCTTGACTGGGTGGTCAAAGCGCCATCCTTTGCACTGAAAGGTTGCGGGTTCGATTCCAGGTCAGGGTGCTTATGGGAAACAACCAACTGATGTTTCTCTCCCACATCAATGATTCTCTCCCTTCCTCTCTCTAAAACATATCCTCAGGTGAAGAAGTTTTTTTAAAATGATGTGTTGAACACCCACTATGTGCCACTTCACCAGAAGAATTCACAGTCCCAAAGGGGTGTCATGCAAACTCAAGTCTTCCGCAGTGTAAGAGGTTTATAACAGAGCTCTGTGCAAAATGCTGCCCCATCACTAGGGAGCTAACTGCCTGTGGATATGAGGAGGGATTCACGGGGACAGCTGGTCTGGGCCCTGAGTGAGGAGTCAAGTTGAAGAGCAGGATTGCAGTGCAAGCTGGAGATAAGGCCCCAGTCTGGCACAGATGGGTTTGCAAGTTTAAAATGAAATAGCTGCTGCTGAGATACCATCCTTCTCTTTTCAAGGATGCACACGTTAAAAACTACACAAGAGAGGAATCCAAAGACATGCCTGGGCCCCTTGGTTTTGCTTTGTTTTCTTTAACCTGACTCTCTTTTGGAACCTGCCTAAGGGGTCTACCAACTGATGGTGAGAAACAAAGATCACTCTAGTCACTTAAGTGAAGCTTGTCAACTCCTAAGGCTCAGTTGAATTGTGCCAATAATGATATCATTGTCCCACTTTCAGAAAATAGCCCTATTAAGGGAGAAAACCTGATAATTTTTTAAAAGTGTGGAGTGAGGGAAGCATGACCATGGCTGCTGGGGACCCTTATGGTGCTCCCTTTTTAAAGGAGGCTGTGTTTTTTATTCCTTCAGTTGCTGAGCCCTCCCTGCCCCCAGGAGTTGTGAACAGATGTGTGTACAGCACCACCAAGGCCACTGTGATTGGCCTCACGAAGGCCGTGGCTGCAGACTTCATACAGCAGGGTATCAGGTGCAACTGTGTGTGTCCAGGTGAATTCCACACTAAAGGGCCGTGACCCTGTCCTTTATGACCTCCTGGCTGCCACTGTGCAAGATATCTACATAAGTTTGTTTACTCAGTGTTTTATTGTCTCCTGTCATCCGGAAAAGTTCCAAAGCAAACAGAGCAACTGTAAACGCTTCACAAAAGAATTTTAGTGTAAATACATAGAAGAATGCTTTCTACAGAAACACATCAACTTTTAAAGCTCTTGCATTCACACTGTGTTCCATCTTGACCTCTGTAATCAGATGGATTTTTCCCCCATGTCTTCTCTTGTGAATATAGTTTCTTCATTTTTTGAAAATTATAAGCCATTTTTTCATCTAAAAGTGCTTTCTTTCTAAAACAATAAAGAAAATATATTTAGTTAGAATCAACTTGCTACTTAGATGTGCAAAAATATTTATATTATGATAGTATGTTGGAAATGAACAATCATTCTTTTCTTGTGGCTTATGATGTTATTCTGAGTATGTATTCGGGAGGGTAGTATATTAAGGGTAAATTTCCTTTATGGTCAAACATGATGAATATACATATTTAACATGTAGATGCAATTTACTTCACTACACATATTCAGGGAACTAGGCCAATTTCAGATCAGAGAGGGTATCTTAATCCATAGCAGTCCTGGGAAGCTGAGGGAATTTCTAAATCAACTTCAACTGGAGGATGTCTGTGTGACTTAACCACAGTCATGCAGGTCAAGCATAGGTAAACATGATACAATACATGAAATGTGACTTCCCTTTGTAAATCCCAGGAACTATATTGATCCTGGATTTACCAGAAAGAACAGGATTGCAAAGAGCAAGAACCCCAGATCTCCTGAGAAGGTTCCCTAGCATATTCAACAAGAGAATGGATCAGTACATGCAAGTGAGAATCTATCCAAGGCCACAGAAATGCCCATCCTAAAGGATTAGGGTGAACAGCCCTCCTCACCCACCTGTCATGTCTATCCTTTACAGCCACTCTGGAAACATGCTATCCACAGAGTAGAGTATTAAAATGGGTCTTGCCTCAGTAGTGGGGAACAACTAGCCCCAGATTAAACATGGTTCTGGCTCCATCTAACCAATTTTAAGAAGCAAGTCCTATAACAAACTATTCCTAAATAGATTATCTATATCCAAGGAAAAAGCTAAAAACATTTATAACAACATAAAAATCCTCCACACCCACAAAGTTAAATTCATAATATCTGGCATCCAATCAAAGGCTACTAAGAATATAAAGTGAAAGATGGCCCATAAAATGATTGTTAGTCAAATTTAACACAAAAATGACACAAATGTTAGAATTAAAGACAATAACATTAACATAGATAACATAATTGCACTCCACATATTCATAGGGCAAAAAAGAGACATGAAAGATATAAAATGGCCAAAATAAAATCTTTAATGCGTGAGGTAGTAACAATGGGTTACTAGAAAATTCATTAATGGCCTAGTAGAAAATTCAAAAGAAGAGATTAATTCCCATTGAGGAACAGAAATCATCCAAAGAAAAAGACTGAGAGAAACAATATGACAAAATGAAGAGTATCAGTGAGATGTGGGACAACACTAAGCAGCCTAATATTTCTGTAGAGATGAGGGAGGGGACAAACAGTATTTGACAATAATGTTCATCATCACTGCTTTTACTCTACATTATAGTGGAGGTTGTTGTTCATGCAATCAGGCAAGAGAAATGCAAAGAGAATTTGAAGAGAAGAAATAAAAGTCCATTTACAGACCATATGATCATTTTAGTAGAATATCAATTGGCTTCTGGAAGAAAAATACTAGAACTAATAAATTATTTTTAATAATGCAGAATACAAGAAGAGTATAATATTGCTTTTGTATATACTAGCATCTAATCTGAAAAAAGTACAAATACTAATAGTAAAAATTATGAAATACCTAGGGATAAATAGATCAAAATATGTGTAAGACTTGTACACTGCAAAAGAAACATTGATAAGAAAAACTAATGATACCTAAATAAAGGGAGAAACATATTTGGTTCATGAGTTGGAAAATTCAGTATTATCAAGAGATTGTTCCCAAACTGAGCTATTGAGTAACATAATTCTAATCAACATCCCAGCAATATTTCTTGGTAGAAATTGATCAGCTTATTCTAACATATATATGAATATGTTAAAGGGCTTAGTTTAGTAAAATATCCTCAAAAAGGAAGACAAAACTTAAAAGGCTGATACTACTTATTTAAAAATTATTAAAAATACAATACTCAAGACAGTGAATTAAATAACTCACAGAGCAGAAAAAGCAGTTCAAAAACAGACTTACTTTGACAAATACACAATTGCAACAACCTTTTAGAGATTTTTGTAACTCTAATTTGAGCCCCTCATTTGGAATAAAAATACATGGAATATTAAACCTGAAAGAAGAGTTATAAAACTGCTGGAAAACAAATTAGTTTCACTTAAAAAAGAGATGTTGACAGGAAGGCTGGTCAACAACATTAATTGCTCTAAACTTTAGTTGAGATATTGTTAAGCTGAAGCAGCCTCCCTTCATTTTGTCCCTTGTAAGTTTCTGTTATTTTCCTGCCTGTAAATTTCTGTTTATGTTGCCTAAGATGTTTTCCCCAAAGCCTCAATAAAAGGGGATGGCAGGGCCAGAGCAGGAGTAGTTCTCCCACTAGAGTTGGACTACCGCCTGGCCCCCCATATCGCCAAGTTAAATTTCTTCAAGTCTCTTCATTTGTGTGCGGCCCTTCTCCAGAACCTGAACCCTGAATTGGAACTCTTTCTACGTGGGCCGTGAAAGAGATTCTTATACATAAAACTATTGATAAACACACACAAATGAATTCAGAGGTTCTTGGGTGTAAAACATGATGTAAAAAAGACGATTGATAATAACTCCACTGAAAATGTTAGGACTTGAAATAGCTCTGCCATTAACACACCTTAAGCAGCCTGTGGTGTCACCATGCCTCCATCAGTGGTCATGTCTAATGGGCACGCCCAGTCCAGAGTTTATCCACTGTGCTGGTTGCCACTAACATCGGCTAGGACTCGTGGAAGAGAAATTGGCATCTGGTAAAAATGAAGGGGAAACTTGGGGCATTCTGTTTCACTCCAAAAACAGTGCTATTTTCAGAGGCATCTGGAAGATAAATAAATAAATAAATAAATAAATAAATAAATAAATAAATGCCAACTATGTCTGCTCAAAAAAAGTGTAAAATTTTGAATATTAGAAAATAATAATTAAAATAAATTGGAATGGCCCTGACCAGTTTGGCTCAATATATAGTTGACCTATGGACTGAAGGGCCCCAGGTTTAATTCCAATCAAGGACCTGTACCTTGGTTGTGGGAAGGGGGGTGTTCAGGAGGCAGCTGATTGATATTTCTCTCTCATCTATGTTTCAAACTCTCTATCCCTTTCCTATCTTCTCTAAGTAAAACAATTAATAATATATTTTTTAAAAATAAAATAAATTAGAATGAGCTGAACTTGGCATCTGAGCAGTGAGTTCCTGATAATTCACACACAAATGCACATGAGACAAAAGTATAATGAAAATATTGTTATACATATTTGAATTTTGAGTATTAATGAAATTATGACATAGCATTACATATCAGTATAACCAAATTATGTAATTCTTAAACTTAGTCTAGATTTGTAAAAAAAAATCTGCATCAGATGATTATTTACAAATTTGGACCAATATTTATTGATATGGCAAATGGCCAATGCTATTTTAAAAAGCAATCTATAAAACAGCCTATATTAATATGAATTGATTCATTAGAATACATAAACATTCATAGAAATATTATACAAATGTGTGTGTGTGTGTGTGTGTGTGTGTGTGTGTGTACCTGTAAGTTAATAGTGTGGTGCTGAAATTACAAATGATTTCTTTTTCTCTTTAAAGAGGTTTAGGCTTTAAATCATAAAATGTTATATATTATTTAAAATTAAAAGTCCTTGCTCAAAAATTAATTAGTGGTAAAATTAGAAAGTTTTCTAAGAAAGTCTGATTCTAAGAAAATATCAGTTATAACATATTTTTCTATGGGAATGATAAGTATCATTTATGGTGTGAGATAAAGTCAAAAGTAGTTATCTCAAATAATAGGGAAACACTTTTTATATTAGTCAGAATATAATATGGCCAAAATATAGTAAACATTTCCATAACTTTCAGTTTTGTGTAATGGATATCATTCCTGGGAGCTGATACACTGTCCTCTTGTATAGGATACTTTTGAAAATGCAAACTAGCAAAAGCTTCTCCTCTAACAGCCCAGATTAGAGGTGAAAGTTAACTCTACCTGCTGTCACTCTCTCCTCTGCTGCTGCTCCATTATTCCTCTATGGCAGCTTCTCTGTGAGCAGCTTCTACAGTCTCTGTCAGAAGCAACGTGTCCTTTGTCTTCCATTCCTGGAGAGCACAGTGTTACTGTGATTAGTATTTACACTCACCCTTTGTATTGTGTCCACCAACAACAAGCAAATTAGAACAAGTCAAGAGCCTAACAGAAACCAGGTCAAGTGTAGTGGAATTTTGAATAAACTTCTTTCCGTCCTGCACTTCTACTAGGAATGCAGGCATGAATATTTATGGCATGATTACTTTTTACTAAAGCTAAACTTTAAAACACCCAATTCACCTTTACTAGCATTTGAGAGCGAGCAGGGAGTTACATGGTGTCTAATAATTCCACAATCATCTCTTTAAGAGGAGATAATTGACTCATACATATAGTTAGTGGTGTCTTTCTCATTATTTATTCAACAACTTGTATATGATAGCAATGAAGAAAGATTGCTGTGGGTAAATTATTTAGACCTAAATAGCTTCAAGATGTATGACAGACAGCTAAAACGATTTACAAACAATACAGTATATTCGGATGTCTCTTAATATTTCATTTTATTATTTATTTTATTATTTTTTAAAATATATTTTATTGATTTTTTTACAGAGAGGAAGGTAGAGAGATAGAGAGTTAGAAACATCGATGAGAGAGAAACATCGACCAGCTGCCTCCTTCACACCCCTTACTGGGGATGTGCCCGCAACCAAGGTACATGCCCTTGACCGGAACCGAACCCGCAATCTTTCAGTTTGCAGGCCGACGCTCTAACCACTGAGCCAAACCGGTCCCGGCTCTCTTAATATTTTAAACGTGTCTCTGACCTCTTCACAGTTTAGGAAGACTATGTTTTCTTCCTGTTTGTTCCTGCTGGCCTCTTTCTTCTCTGTCCCTCCAGAGGAGGGGATGCTCTTCTGTGCCCTCATGGTGGTCTAATTTCCTACTTGTCATATCCAAATACCTAAATAAAGTGCAAATGCAAGTAAAGGTGAATTGCTTCTTGCCTTTATAGTGGCATCTGCTGCTTTGAAATGCCCAGACCACCTCCTTTAGTAACAGTGTGGTATTAAGAATAGTAAATTCCTAACCATTCTTTAAGAAGTATCTCTCTAAAATTGTTAAAAAACAGTACATTTCAGTTTAAGTCTCATTATGTGTTAAATTTTAATTTATGAATTCATTACACACAACTGATTTATTAAATTATTAAAATAAAATACCAATGTAATAATAGTGTTCAAAACAAATTAGAATATAAGACAATTCTTACGTTCTATCAAGATTCTATCTGGTTAATATTACTGAGTATTTTGCCTCAAGTTTTAAAAATTATATAGGACATAATCCTTGACAAGCATACAGAACATTGGAGGCACCAAAAGAGAACTAGGATACAGTTGGGAAATTATCTTTACATCCTCAAATTATTTTATAATCATATTTTGGCTATTAAAAATTTAAATGTGGGAGAAGTGGTATCATTGAGAAACAACTGTAGTCAGATTTCTCTTGACCCAAAATACTCAGTAATTTCTAGAATTTCTCATTAACTATCTCTCATGATCAAGTTAAAGGTGAAACCACAGCCCTACTTGGTTATAGGTGTCAGCTTATACCACGTGTTTGAAGTCTTCAATGATTAAAAAGAAGTCATCTTCAACCCACTTTTTATTGCTGGGAATGTAGCCTCCTTCCTTTAATTTCCTCTAGAAATCTTTGCTTGGATGATTGCTCTTAACTGTGGATCCTAGAGATGATTGTATTGCTTGTCCAAATGCTGACAATAAGGATCAGTCAGGTTAAAGCCATATTGAGAGGAGTTAGCTTGACACGAAGGCAGGCAGGGCAGGTGTCCAGTGGAAAACAAAGGCAGGTGGAACATAGGCAGGGCAGACACGGCAATTTGAGCAAGCCTAACCACAGTCAACCATGCAGGAACAACAATGTTTTAGAATCAGAGCAGGAGGTTTGTAAACCTAGGGAGGGGCTACAGCAATAAGGTGATCTTACGCATAGGAAAAGTTCAGGTCCTTTGCTGGGCAAGAACCAACGAGAGAATCAATGAGATGGTGAAATTGGTAGATACAGAGCAGGCTTGTAGCAGATATATATCCCTAGATGACAGGGCTTCAGTGGCAACCCATTATTGGGCCCCTCCCTTTTTGGAGAGTCTCAATAAATTTTCCATGCTTTACTTAAATCTTCAGGTCCACGATTTCATTCTTTGAAGTCTTGAGACAGGAAGCCACTGTCTTGGCTCACTGTTCTGGTTATCAGACATAAGAAGGTTAAAAAAAAAAAAAGCTGCAAACTGCCAAAACCAGTTTGGCTCAGTGGTAGAGCATCGGTCTGTGGACTAAAAGGTCCCAGGTTCGATTCCAGTCAAGGGCATGTACATTGGTTGCGGGCACATCCCCGTGCAATAGGCAGCTGGTCGATGTTTCTCTCTCATTGACGTTCCTAGCTCTCTATCCCTCTCCCTTCCTCTCTATGGAAAATCAATAAAATATATTTTTTTTAAAAAAGCTGCAAACTGATTTAAAAAGACCACAAACTTAAACTTAGTGAATTTTATTTTTAAATATTGACCTATTCAAATGACTAGATTTTTCATTCAAAATAAAGCATGCAAGAAGAATATGAAAGGGAGAAAACCAGCATAAAAAATATTTGGGTTGTGTAATGCTAATTGCTTATTCCTACTTTTCCCCCCATTGACCTGATTTATTCTAAAAACCCACCCTTACTCAATTCCTCCACTGATCTCCATCAGTCCCTAGCCCTAACCCAGAGAAGAAAGGAAGAGAGTAAATGAAAGAGACTAGGATAAAATGTGTTTTAATGGATAACGCTAATGCTTTTTCTTCATTTCCCTTTTGCCCCTTTATGTCAATGCACTGCATTCAAATTATAGAGAGATAATATCAATTATGAATATGTTATCTCAATTATCTGAAAATGAATAAAATGGGAAATCTTTTTGTTAGATGCATGGAAACAAGTTTGTCTAAAAGACAGAAGTAAAACCCAGATGTTAAAGATGGATTAAAGAGTTATTGTAGAAGATGGGGAAGAGAGAACCAAGATGGTGGCCTAGATAAGCACCTAAGCTGCCGCCTCGCTCAACAATTTCAAAAACAACAACTAAAATCAGAACGGAATTCATACAAAAACACAGGAAAGCTGAAGGAGTGGGAAATCTACACCTAGAAAGAAAGAGAGAGGCTCACGGATAGGATTGGGAGCCACAAACCACTGAGGTAGGGAGACACGCGTGCACAGAGAAGTGTGGCCAAACGCCTGGCTGGTGGGAGGGGAGGAATTCCTGATTGCACTGAACCCTTTCAGACTGCACTGAACCCTAACCCCAGCCCAAACCCCGTGGACCCAGGCTCATATGGGTGGAGTCTGGACTGTAGAGAAAGGCACCTAGAGACTCAGAGACTTGGAGACTCGGGGGAGCTGGGAGCCACAGCAGGCAAGGTCTATAGTCGCTAGGGATTGCCTGCAGAGAGGTCTGACGAGGAGGTGGCTGTGGGCTCTCCATAGCGAAAGGAGACAGAAGCTTCAGACTACAGAGATCCAACCCAATTCCGGGCGAGCCCCTGGGGCACCCATGCTCCTGCATGGGGAATCTGGACGGTCAGGCAGAAACTCAGGGGGGCCTCAGAAGGCAGAGGTCAGGCGGAAACTCAGGTGAGCGCACAAGAGCAGGGCTGACAGGAATCCAAGACTGTCAGCTCAGCCCTGAGACTCAGTCCCATCCAAGCTGAGAACAAAGGCTTCTGCAATTTTGCAAGTCTGATCCGATAAGACTGTCTCCAATACAGAAGGTATCCCAGAGTAGACCCAGCTGATACCCACATTCAATTGGCCTGAAGGTCAATTCCTCCCAGGGATACCAACAACAATAAAGACTTAGCTACATCAAGTCTATGAAGACAAAGGGGAGCACCAAGGGTATCTACTTCAGGTAACTGGGGAGGCTGATCCACTGGGCCATATAGGACACCAAACACGCAAAGTGATCCTACTAACTCTGGGAAGCAGTGAAAATGCCAAGACAAGGAAATAGATCTGAAACAAAAGAGATGGAGGATACAGAGTTCAAAACCACAGTTATAAGGTTTTTCAAGAATTTCCTAGAAAAGGCCAATAAATTTAATGAGAGCCAACTAAAAATTAAACAGAAACTGACTAAGTTGAAAAATATTATGCAGAGATCCAACAGCAGAATGGAGGAACACAAGAATCAGGTCAATGAGATGGAATACAAAGAGGCAAAGGATACTCCTCTGGAGAAGCGAGAAGAAAAGGGATCCAGAAAGTTGAAGATAATGTAAGGAGCCTCTGGGACAACTTCAAGTGAACCAACATCAGAATTATGGGGATGCCAGAAGAAGAGAGAGTGCAAGATGCTGAAAACATATTTGAAGAAATAATGAGAGAAAACTTCTCCCACCTGTTGAAAGAAATAGATTTATATGTACAGGAAGTCTACAGAACCCCAAACAAGAGGAATCCAAAGAGGACCACACCAAGACACATCATAATTAAAATGCCAAGGGCAAAAGACAAAAAGAGGATCTTACAAGCAGCAAGAGAAAAGCAGTTGGTTACCTATAAGGGAGCACCCATACGACTATCAGCTGATTTCTCAACAGAAACTATGAAGGCCAGAAGGGAGTGGCAAGAAATATTCAAAGTGATGAATAGCGAGAACCTACAACCAAGATTATTATATCCAGCAAAGTTATCATTCAGAATTGAAGGTCAGATAAAGAGCTTCTCAGATAAGAAAAAGTTAAAGGAGTTCATCACCACCAAAATAGTATTATATGAAATGCTGAAAGGTATTATTTAAGAAGAGGAAGAAGATCAAATGAATTAAAAACCTGAGGAACAGAATAAGCTGGTGAATATAATAGAATTGGGGGCAAATAAAGGAGTGGATTAATAATTATCAGGGGAAAAGGGGTGTGGGGGGTGAAGAAAGAGACTGGATTAAAATCGTACACCTATGGATGAGGACAATGGTGGGGGAGGTAAGGGCAGTGGGTAGGATGGGGGACGGGTAAAAGGGAGCTATGGGGGGGGAGGATGGAGAAACAATTGTAATAATCTGAGCAATAAAGATTTATTAAATTTGAAAAAAATAAACCACTGAACCACAAAAACAAAACAAACACCCCCCGCCCCATTAAACCAAAGAACCCTATGTTGAAGAGGATTTAGGAGGTAATGTCCAGGTGGGCGGGTGGAATTAGAGGTGAGAAGGTAACAGGTCAGCTGGTTATCTTGTGGCTGAGGGTCAGCAAATTCTTAAAAACAGGCAGGCAATGTATCTACCTGTTCCACAACCAAGTACCACTAACTCCTCTTCAAGTGCTAAGCAGGAGACTATGCAGGGCTCTGTACTGATGGGGGCACTCACCTTTGGGCTCTTGAATGAGACACAGTCTCTTGGGAGCTGGAATCATGCCAACCTTCAATGACTTGCTGCTGACCCTCTTCCGGGGAAAGCAGGCATGGGATAGGGCAGACGTGCCAGCAGGGCCATCCTCAGCTGCCTCGCTTGGAAGGCCATCAGTCGGGGGGCTGTCACGAAGCCCTCAGAAGTAACACTCTCTCCTGGAGTTCTTAGTCCATTTTCATTAACAGGATGGTGTTAATGCTTTAATGAGAACCTGTAAAAAGGAAAAGGTAGAGAACAGATATTTGCATGGACTTTGTCCTAATGTTATTACATTATTTTTCTTTTCATTTATGCTTTTTTGCTCAGGAAAACAGAAAGTTTAGTCTAAAATAACATCAAAGCAGGAACTGGCCCAAGTGATAGGTGACTGGAACGTGTGGGGATGTGGCAAACCTGACAGCACCTGGCCTGTTTCCAGGCCCCGATTCAATGTACAAGACTCCATAGTCCTGACCTGTCTGCAGGGACCTGTGTTGTTCTGTCTGGCAGCAGTCACGTCAGTCATGTGCTGAACACTAAGCAGCCTGGCTGGGTGGGATCCTCAAGGAACTCCCTTAATGTAGGTGGGAGGCTGCTTGTTATGTGGGAAAAAGGGCAGATTGGTGGGAACTGAATAAGATGCTAACTTTCCTTTCCATTTAAAGCTTCCTTGGACAGTTTCTGTTCTAGGACTTAACATTAGTCTTTAGTCCCTTCCAATAACCCTAAATCATAAAGTGTAATCATTCCTTAATTGCCAGTGCTTCTCTGAGAAGGAAGAGAAAGGAATTCTATGGGGCAATGTCCTGAGTTCAGTGAAGCCAGATACAAAGCACCTGACAGTCATGAGTCCAGGGTTGGGCTGACTGTTTCTTTTAGAGGCTGACATTTAGTTCTTGACTTCTTTTAGATATTGACTTTGGGCTGTGATGAGAGATTTCTCAAACCTGGACTACTTGACCTCTTAAACAAAGAATACCTCTTAAACTTTCCATTCATTGGAGCCAGGATAAACCCTTTTGTTGTCATTTAAAATAATTGCCTTGATTTCCTTCAAAATATTAAAAAACTGAAAGTGTAAATATAAAGCATTACTTCATTGAGGAGTTTTTATGGAAAGAAAAGGAAAGTTCTCACAAACTCAATCTTCAAGGAAATAACTGGTGCCTAATTATAATTAGATGAAGACAATTGGGGCGGGAGGGGAACAAATGTGATAAGAATAGAGAGAACATATTTTTAAAGGTAGTTGATAAGCAAATTAATATTTGGCAGAAAATAGTAATACGCAAGCATGTCAAATTCACAGTAAACAATATCCTTGATGAAGCAGGCAAAAGAAAGACAGGGCAAAGATTAGACACAAAAGAGGAGTAGTATAGGTATAGGTGGCAAGCATGCTGTAGGAAAGCTTATGTCTGTGAATATGACCCAGTTAAATTGTAGGAGGTAGAGAGAGAAAATGGCAGAAGAGCAGATGGGCAGTTCCTGAGTCTTGTCCCGAGGAAGAGAGAGAGAGCAGCGGAGGAGCGCGCTAGGAGTGCTGGTCAACAATCCAGGAGACGGGCAAACACCAGAGGAAATTTGGGGTCTGCTGATCAGTGAGCCCCCGACAGTTGATCACCAGCGGCTGGGTCCCTTACCGGAGATACTTGTCAGTGCGCACGGGGAGATCTCGCCATCTTGGAAGGGAGGAGGTTTGAGTCGGAGGCCTGATTATCCACAGCCGCAAGGAACACCAACTGAACATAGTCGGCGCGAACCCTTGATCTCAGAGGAGCTCAGATTTCGCAGTGATCCAGTGGGTGAGTTCCCCTTGGCCCGGTAGTTCTGACTGAGTTCCACTCAGCGCAGCAACCCCCGCCCACCAGTTCTCGTGCACCAGCTCTCGCGTGCACGCAGCGCAAGGCACACCGAGGCTGAAGGACTGGGCCTGGATTTGCAGAAAGCCCCAGGGTTTCCGGTTGGAGGCGAGCATGTCTGTGGACTGGGCTCCTAGGAGGGGGGATATGTGGGGAGCAGCACATCTGGATCTGAATCCAAGAAGTGTCCACAGAGATACAGGGGAGTGCAGCCAGCTCGGGACCGCCCCACCCCCAGCCCTCCATAGACCAGAGACACAGAGAGAGGGGGGAAAAAGATAAAAAGGCTTTAGAGTCCTGGAAGTCATCCAGAAACACTGCCACCCAGAGGCTAAAGCACATATGGTCTCTAGATCCGCCTAAAAATCAGGACTTGTAATCAACACGGAGGAACAGTGAAACACAGGGATCTGCAACTACCGCCCAGACGGGGAACAGGCGTGCCAGACAGAACAACACAGAAACTGAATGACCTTCATTACAGCAAATTTTGTTTAATTTTCAATTTTTACTTTTTAACTGTTTAATTTTTGTCTTTTACCTACTTTAATTGCAAAGTTTACTCAAGAAATTTTTTCATCAGCCCTCACATGATTTTACCTTTTTAATTAATTCATTTTTTATAGGTAATCAACATTATTACTACTACTATTTTACCTTTTATTTTCTTTTATTTTTATTACTACTTTTTAAGTGACATATTATAATCCTTTTTTTATTTCTTTTTTTTTTCTTTCTCTTTTTCTTCTTTTTCTTTCTTTTCTCTTTTTTTCCCCTTTGGGATTACTTTTCAAAAGACTATTTATACCTTTCCTTCTCCAACGCTCTATTCTAACTCAACCCTACGTTTATGCCATCACTCTCTTCCTAACCCTTTCCCTTTGGTGCCCTGCTTATCTTAACTCTTTACTGCTCTAGATTTTCCCTATTTTTTTTCTATTTATCCCCTCCTAAATTTCACCCTTCCAGTGTATATCTAACCCCCAACCCCCTACTCCAAGTCCATTCGCACCTACCTTGTCACTGTACTTAAAAAAAAAAAAAAAATCCTTCTCTCTACCCCTTTGTAGTTGTATGCTAAATGCTAACTATATCAAAGTTTTATGCTTTTTTGTAAGATTGGTTTGCTTATTCTGTTTATTTGATTGTATGATTTTGTTAGCTGGGTTCTAGTCACCTTTATTGGAGGATATTAATATTGCAAACGCTTTTCTGTTCAGTGCCTTGTGTGTTGTACCTGATTGTGTTGTATTTTGTACCTTTAAATCTAAGCAGGAGAGAGAGAACTACATAAACAGGCGTCCTAAAAAGATAGATCATGGGGAGGCTAAGAAACAACCCGCCTATGAAAGAAAATCAGCCATCACCAGAAAATGAAGTAAACGATTTAGAGGCAAGCAACCTACCAGAGCAAGAATTCAGAGTAATGATCATGGGATGGCTAAAAAGAATGGAAGACAAATTTGACAATATGAGTAAGACCCAAGAGGAAATGAAGAAGAACCAAGAAGAAATGAAAAATGACATAGCTACTGTAAAGAACTCAATAGAAAGCATCAAAAGTAGGCTAGATGAAGCAGAGGACCGGATCAGTGAGCTTGAAGACAAGATGGAAAAAAATACCCAATTAGAGCAGCTTTTAGAAAAAAAAATTAAAAAACAGGAAGAGAGCCTACGGGAACTTTGGGACATTACAAAGCAAAACAATATTAGAATAATAGGGGTTCCAGAAGGAAAGGAAACAGAGGAAGGCATAGAAAAACTGTTTCAAGATATAATGACAGAAAACTTTCCTGAGATAGAGAAGAAAAAAACCATACAAATACAAGAAGCTCGTAGAGTCCCAAGCAAAATGAATCCCCAAAGACCAACAGCTAGGCACATTATAATTAAAGTGCAAAACAACAATGACAAAACAAGAATCTTAAAAGCAGCTAGAGAGAGACAGAAGGTTACATATAAAGGAACCCCTATCAGACTAGCAACTGATTTCTCCACAGAAACTCATCAGGCCAGAAGGGAATGGGATGAAATATACAAAGCCATGCAAAGGAAGGGTCTGAATCCAAGAATACTGTACCCAGCAAGGCTATCAATCAAGATTGAAAATGAAATCAAGAGCTTCAAAGACAAAAAAAGACTAAAGGAATTTATCTCCACCAAACCAGCAATGCAAGAAATGCTAAAGGGTTTACTGTAAAAATGAAGAAATAGGAAGCAAAGAAGGAACACAGGGGTATAGAATAAAAATGGCATCTAATACCTACTTATCAATAATAACTTTAAATGTAAATGGTTTAAATGCTCCAATCAAAAGACATAGGGTAACAGAATGGATAAGAAAGCAAGACCCATATATCTGCTGTCTACAAGAAACACACTTCAGGAAAAAAGATGCACACAGGCTGAGGGTGAAGGGATGGAAAAAGATTTTCCAGGCGAACGGAAATGAAAAAAAGGCTGGGGTAGCAATACTTATATCTGACAAATTAGATCTCAAAGTGAAGGACATAAAAAGAGATATTGAAGGCCACTTCATTATACTAAAGGGAGCAATCCAACAAGAAGAAATAACCCTGGTAAACATATATGCACCCAATAAGGGAGCACCCAAATACATAAAGAAACTGCTGGAGGACATTAAGGGAGAGATTAATAGCAATGCAATCATAGTAGGAGATTTTAATACTCCACTGTCACCTCTGGACAAATCATCTAAACAAAAAATCAGTAAAGAAACGTCAATCCTAAATGACGTACTAGACCAGATGGAATTAATTGACATCTTCAGAACATTTCATCCCAAAGCCACAGAATATACATTCTTCTCAAGTGCACATGGGTCATTCTCAAAGATAGACCACATGTTGGGACATAGGCAAAGTCTCTTCAAATTCAAGAAGATAGAAATCTTATCAAGCATTTTCTCAGATCATAGTGCCATAAAATTGGAAATCAACTACAATAATAATAAGCCAAAGAAATTAAACACATGGAGACTAAATAGCATGCTATTGAACAAAGACTGGGTTACCAGAGAAATCAAGGAAGAAATCAAAAACATCATGGCAACTAATGACAATGAAAACACAACAATCCAAAATCTATGGGATACAACAAAAGCTGTTTTGAGAGGGAAGTTCATATCCCTACAAGCCTATTGCAAAAAACAAGAAAGAATGGTAACAAATTATCTAACCCTACAACTCAAACAGTTAGAAAAAGAACAGCAAGAAAGGCCCAGTGTAAGCAGAAGGAAGGAAATAATAAAAATCAGAGCGGAGATTAACGACATAGAGACCAAAGACACAATACATAGGATCAACAAAACCAAGAGCTGGTTCTTTGAACGGATAAACAATATTGATGAGCCTCTAGCCAGGCTAACCAAGAAACAAAGAGAGAGGACCCAAATAAACAAAATCAGAAATGAAAGAGGTGAAATAACAACAGACCCAGCCGAAATACAAAGGATTGTTACAAAATACTATGAACAACTCTATTCCAACAAACTGGACAACCTGGAGGAAATGGACATATTCCTAGAAAAATACAACCTTCCAAAACTCAAGCAGGAAGAATCTAAAAATCTCAATAGACCAGTAACTTGGGAAGAAATTGAAGCAGTCATCAAAAAGCTTCCAGCAAACAAAAGCCCAGGGCCAGATGGCTTCACAGGAGAGTTTTACCAAACATTCAAGGAAGAAGTAAAACCTATCCTCCTCAGACTTTTCCAAAAAATTCAAGAGGAAGGAACACTGCCAAACTCCTTTTATGAAGCCAGCATCACCCTAATACCAAAACCAGATAAAGACAACTCAATGAAAGAGAATTACAGGCCAATATCCCTCATGAACATAGATGCCAAAATCCTCAACAAAATTCTAGCAAATCGGCTCCAGCAGTACATCAGGAAGATCATACACCATGACCAAGTAGGTGTTATTCCAGGAATGCAAGGATGGTACAATATTCGCAAATCAATGAATGTGATACATCACATAAACAAATTGAGAGATAAAAATCATATAGTCATATCTATCGATGCAGAAAAGGCATTTGATAAAATCCAACACCCTTTCCTGATAAAAACTCTCAACAAGGTGGGAGTACAAGGATCATACCTCAACATAATAAAAGCTATATATGATAAACCCATAGCCAACATCATGCTCAATGGGCAAAAACTAAAACCATTCCCTCTAAGAACAGGAACAAGACAGGGATGCCCACTCTCACCACTCCTCTTTGACATAGTACTGGAAGTACTCGCCATTGCAATTAGACAAGAAGAGGAAATAAAAGGCATCAAAATTGGAAAAGAAGAAGTAAAGCTGTCACTATTTGCAGATGACATGATATTGTACATAAAAAACCCAAAAGACTCCATCAAAAAGCTAATAGACTTAATAAAAGAATTTGGCAATGTAGCAGGATACAAAATCAATGCCAAGAAATCAATGGCATTTCTCTACACCAAAAGTGAAATTACAGAAACAGAGACTAAAAAAGCAATCCCGTTTACCATCGCACCAAAAAAATTAAGATACCTAGGAATAAACTTAACCAAGGAGGTAAAAGACCTATATGCAGCAAACTACACGACACTGAAAAAAGAAATAGAGAAAGATGCAAACAGATGGAAGAACATGCCATGTTCATGGATTGGTAGAATCAACATCATCAAAATGTCCATACTTCCCAAAGCAATATACAAGTTCAATGCACTCCCCATGAAAATACCATGGACATACTTCACAGACCTAGAAAGAACTCTCCAAAAATTCATTTGGAACAATAAAAGACCCCGAATAGCCTCAGCAATCTTGAGAAATAAGAATAAAGTAGGAGGAATCTCAATACCAGATTTCAAGCTGTATTACAAAGCAACTGTTCTCAAAACAGCCAGGTACTGGCACAAGAACAGACATATTGATCAATGGAATAGATTAGAGAATCCAGACATCAACCCAAATCAATATGCTCAATTAATATTTGACAAAGGAGGCACGAACATACAATGGAGCCAAGACAGTCTTTTCAATAAATGGTGTTGGGAAAATTGGACAGAGACATGCAAAAGAATGAAACTAGATCACCAACTTACACCATACACAAAAATAAACTCAAAATGGATACAGGACTTAAACATAAGACGGGAAACCATAAAAATACTAGAGGCATCCACAGGCAGCAAAATCTCAGACATATGCCTAAAGAACTTCTTCACTGATACTAACCCTAGGGCAATGGAAGCTAAATAGAAAATAAACAAATGGGACTACATCAAAATAAAAAGCTTTTTTACATCAAAAGAAACCATCAACAAAACAACAAGAAAACCCACTGTATGGGAGAACATATTTGCAAACGATATCACTGATAAAGGTTTAATCTCCAACATCTACAGACAGCTTATACAACTCAATAAAAGGAAAATGAATGAGCCAATTAAAAATGGGCAATGGACCTAAATAGAATCCTTCCTAAAGAAGACAGAAGGAAGGCCAAGAGGCACATGAAAACATGCTCCAAGTCACTAATTATCCGAGAGATGCAGGTCAAAACCACAATGTGGTACCATCTCACACCTGTCAGAATGGCCAACATCAACAAAACAACAAACAACAAATGTTGGGGAGGTTGTGGAGAAAAAGGAACCCTCCTGCACTGCTGGTGGGATTGCAGGGTGGTGCAACCACTGTGGAGAACAGTATGGAGCTTCCTCAAAAAACTGAAAATGGAACTCCCATTTGACCCAGTAATCCCACTACTAGAAATATACCCCAAGAAACTACAAAGACCAATCAGAAAGGATATATGCACCCCTATGTTTATAGCAGCACAATTTACAATAGCTAGGACTTGGAAACAGCCTAGGTGCCCGTCAGCAGATGAATGGATCAGAAAACTATGGTACATCTACACCATGGAATACTATGCTGCCATAAAAAGGAAGGAATTCTCATCATTTGCAGTAACCTGGATGGAATTGGAGAGCATCATGCTGAGTGAAATAAGCCAGTCAATGAAAGAGAAACACTACATGACCTCACTCATTTATGGATATTAAAGAACATTATAAACGAATGAACAGAAAGAGAGATATAGTGACAGTAAAACATCAGGCAGAAGGCCAAATGACACCAGGGTGGGAGGAGGGGAGGGGAGGGAGATTTGGGGGAGATAAGAGATCAACCGAAGGACTGGTATGCTTGCATATAAGAACAACCAAGGGACACAAAACTCTGGGGAGGGAGGGCATCTATGGGGGGCGGGGGCAATGATAAGCTATGTACACAGATAATACCTTAATAAAAATATAAAAAAAATAAAAATAAATTGTAGGAGGTAGATAGGTTTTCAATCAGCTGGCCCTAGTACAGTGGTTGGTCAACAGAGCCAAATATCAACAGTACAACAATTCGGAATTTCTTTTGAGAGCCAAATTTTTTAGACTTAAACTTTTTCTAACACCACTTCTTTAAAATAGACTCGCCTAGGCTTGTGATATTTTGTGGAAGGCCACACTTAAGGGGCCAAAGAGCCGCATGTGGCTCACAAGCCACAGTTTGCCAACAATGGCCCTAGTAGGACAGATTTATAAAAACAATTATTTCCCAGATGCAAAACTTGCTTTAAGAAATCATGTTTACTAGGCAAGTATCAAATATTAAGGGGCCCTACTCATTTCTGACATCACAGAGAAGTTTAGAGGATTACGCAGAATTCTTCTTGGTAGAATTTTTTGCAATATTAACCAAAGAAACCAATCAAAAAATGTAGTGAAACTCCTTCAGTCTTAGTGATTGAGTCAAGGGCTGGAGAGGTGTGACAGTGTGTGTAGTGTTGAGGATTGTAAACAAGAAAGGATTTGAGAGAAGTACACACCATAACCCAGTATGATTTAAGTTATAAAACTATAATTACAGAATTATAGTATTGAGTAAAATTATACAAACCATGGGCAATGCAAATTCCAGGGAAATATAATCTCATTGGGGGCTATGATAGTTCAGAAGAAAATCTTGAATTATCGTTGAAATCCACAGACTGAGGAGAGGAGGAAAGGATACACCAGGTATGGGGAAGGTGAGGAAAGGCACAGAAGCATTACCATGTATGTGAGAGGAGGTATGAAAGACCCCAACTGGAGGGAGCAGAGGTTCTGGGTGGGAGTAAAGGCTGGACAGGAAGGTAGGGGGAAATCATGGAGTGTCTTCCAGGAGGCAGAACCTTCTTCCATTAAAGTGAAGTTACAGTACTGAAGCAAGTCAACTCATTTCAATTCCATTTTATCCTCACAGTTTTGTATGTGATGGAATTTCTCTTAAAACACAACCACAGAGAAAATTGTATAACAATTTATTGGTTAAAATCATGAAATAATTAAATGTCAGCAACATTAATTTTCTACCTTTGAACCAAACAATATTTGTTTCTAAGTAAATAAAACTTCACTAAATCAGTATATCTTGCGTTGTCACCAAAAAAAGTTAATATGCTTTCAAAAACTCAAGAGAGAACTAAGAATAACAGCTGTCCATCCCATGGTTCTGTGAAAGCCGCACTAGATGAAAGTGCTTAGCATGAATGTTAAACAATACCTTGGATTAGATGTAGGTTTGATTTTTTTATGCGGTTAATGTTAATGCAAATTGCCTTAATGGACTTTGTATAATGTAGGACCTGACTTTCAAAGCAAGTAGAAATTGGCGAAGACAACCAACATCAAGGCAAAAATTACCTTTTCACTTAACTTCATCGTATGGTATAAATTATTGCTTCCTGGGATCATGGGCAGCTTAACCCCAAGGGGCAGATCAAGTAGTGCAGCCACTTTGATGACTGGAAAGTGGGCTTTGTGCTCACCCTGGTGGGAACAAAGGAGAGTTTTGTCTTTCCTTTTAAGCTTTATTTCATTAGTTCAGGCCTATCTAGACCTAATGTAACCAAAGGAAGCAAAGGGTCATACAGTCAGGGTTGAAGGGGCCCGGCCTGAAGACCTCCTGGTCTGTCACTAGCCAGTTGCTGCTCCCCAATGTGCTGTACCAGGGCACCCCAAGCACCACAGTTACACCCATGGGACGTGTCTGTGGCTCTGCTGCCTGGCCCCATGGGAGACAGGGCTTCCGGCCACTCGCATCTCCACATAGCTGGCTGTTTTCCTGTCCTTGGCAAGGCGGCTGGTGGCTTTCTTATTGGAGGCAAAGCCCCCAGCCTTAGAGCAAGTGCTGAGGTAAATCTCCATAGAAGACCTAGGTCCCTGCCCTCCTCACCCCTTGTCCAGACCGCACCTGGAATGGCCTGTATGCCCTGTTTCCTGAGGCTCCACTATCTCACAGTTCCAGGTGGGAATATGGGGGTCCCACAGGGCGGAGCCTTCAGGGGCTGGCTCCTTTCGCTTGAGGCTTGAGCATCCAGAGCTGGGGCAATCAGTCCACGGGGCCTGGTCAAAAAAATCAACATGCAACCAACAATCAAATCAAACCCAAATCACAACATATAATGCTTTGTGGCACATAGCAGGCTAATGTCTTCTTGCCTCCAAGGAGTATGGATGCAGAAAAAGAAAACTCCAGGTGTGACTGTGCCAACCAATCTAGGGCCAGAGGCCTGGCTTTCCACCTGTCCCCTTGTACACACTATGGCCACACCCTGTCCCAGGCTCCTGTAACCACTTCCCACTCCAGGTCCAATGGCTTTTCTTTTGACTCTCGTTTCTCATCCAGTTAATCTGACTGCTACCTTTTATCCTTTCTGATACTTTGGTGTCCACTGTCAACTCTTTTGTTTTAAGATCTCAATTTATAATCCAAAAGTTTAAAAATTAAAAGTTAAAGTAATTTAACATTCAAAAGGCTCAACAGAAAGCTTATTAATGTATCAAATAAGAACAGGCAACACTTAAGAGTTAAGGATTACTTCTAACCTGCTTTGCTCCAAAACAATTACTGCTCTCAGCTCAGACATTCTCTGCTTTGACAGCTACTTCCTCCAAAGGCTGATCTACCAAGCATTCACAAATTCTTTCAGGGACTCAAGTAAGATCAAGTGCTTAGGTGTTACTATTATAAAATGACATTAATTGTCTATATAAATACATCATTTCAAAAAATTTTATGGTATTTATGTACTTATGGTATACATTGTGTACTTATGGTACTGCTTTTATGAATCAGTGAACATTCACTATCTAATGAAAACGAGATTTTAAATTCTTTCCCAGAATAATACCCTAATATGAAAATTGAATTTAATTGTTCTAATTCAGAGCATCTATCTTTCCAACCACTCCCAAATGAGAAATATCTACAATAATTTATTCAACAAACATATAGGATTACTTTCCTTTTCTTCAATTTTCAGCTTACCCTGCTATCGCCCTTCTCCTAAAAAGAGCCATGAAAGGAAAACACATTATTTCAAAAAAATTATGGAATTTGCGAAATATGGTACACAGTGTTTACCTATGGTACTGATTTTATGAATCAGTGAATATTCACTTCTAATGAAAACTGGATTTGAAATTCTTTCCCAGGACAATACCCTACTAGGGAAATTAAATTTAATTGTTCGAAATCACAGCATCTATCTTCCCAACCACTCCAAATGAGAAATATCTGCAATCATTTATTCAACAAACATATAGAATTAATTTCCTTTTCTTCAATTTTCAGCTTACCCTGCTATTGCCCCTTCTCCTAAAAAGAGCCATGAAAGGAAAATACATTATTTCAAAAAAATTATGATATTTACGTACTATGGTACACATTGTGTACTTATGGTACTGATTTTATGAATCAGGGAATATTCACTTCTAATGAAAACTGGATTTGAAATTCTTTCCCAGGACAATACCCTAATAGGGAAATTAAATTTAATTGTTCTAATTCACAGCATCTACTATGTTCCCAACCACTCCAAAATGAGAAATATCTGCAATCATTTATTCAACAAACATATAGGACTACTTTCCTTTTCTTCAATTTTCAGCTTACCCTGTTATCGCCCCTTCTCCTAAAAAGAGCCATGAAAGGAAAATACATTATTTCAAAAAAATTATGATATTTGCGTACTATGGTACACATTGTGTACTTATGGTACTGATTTTATGAATCAGGGAATATTCACTTCTAATGAAAACTGGATTTGAAATTCTATCCCAGGATAATTCCCTACCAGGGAAATTAAATTTAATTGTTCTCATTCACAGAATCTATATTTTCAACATTTCCCAAATGAGAAATATCTACAATAATTTATTCAACAAACATATAGGATTACATTCCTTTTCTTCAATTTTCAGCTTACCCTGCTATCGCCCCTTCTCCTAAAAAGAGCCATGAAAGGAAAATACATTATTTCAAAAAAATTATGATATTTGCATACGATGGTACACATTGTGTACTTATGGTACTGATTTTATGAATCAGTTAACATTCAATTCTAATGTAAAATGGATTTGAAAATCTTTCCCAGGATAGTACCCTACTAGGGAAATTAAATTTAATTGTTCTAATTCAGAGCATCTATCTTTCCACCCACTCCCAAATGAGAAATATCTACAATCATTTATTCAACAAACATATAGGATTACTTTCCTTTTCTTCAATTTTCAGCTTACCCTGCTATCGGCCCTTCTCCTAAAAAGAGCCATGAAAGGAAAATACATTATTTCAAAAAAACTTATGGTATTTGCGTACTATGGTACACATTTTGTACTTATGGAACTGATTTTATGAATCAGTGAATATTCACTTCTAATGAAAACTGGATTTGAAATTATTTCCCAGGATAATACTCTACTAGGGAAATTAAATTTAATTGTTCTAATTCACAGCATGTATCTTCCCAACCACTCCCAAATGAGAAATATCTGCAATAATTTATTCAATAAAATAGGATTACTTTCCTTTTCTTCAATTTTCAGCTTACCCTGATATCCCCCCTTCACCTAAAAAGAGCCTTGAAAGGAAAATACGTGATTTTTAAAAATTTTATGGTATTTGTGTACCATGGTACACATTGTGTACGTATAATATTGATTTTATGGATCAGGGAATATTCACTTCTAATGTAAACTGGATATGAAATTCTTTCCCAGGATAATACCCTACTAGGGAAATTAAATTTAATCGGTCTAATTCACAGCATCTATCTTCCCAAGCACTCCATAATGGGAAATACATGCAATCATTTATTCAACAAACATATAGGATTACTTACCTTTTCTTCAATTTCCACTTACCCTGCTAGTGCCCCTTCTCTTAAAAAGAGCATTGAAAGGAAAATACATGATGTTAAAAAATTTTATGGTATTTGTGTACCAGGGTAAACATTGTGTACTTATGATACTGAATTTATGAATCAGTTAATATTCAATTCTAATGTAAAATGGATTTGAAAATCTCTTCCAGGATAGTACCCTACTAGGGAAATTAAATTTAATTGTTCCAATTCAGAGCATCTATCTTTCCACCCACTCCCAAATGAGAAATATCTACAATCATTTATTCAACAATCATATACGATCACTTTCCTTTTCTTCAATTTTCAGCTTACCCTGCTATTGCCCATTCTCCTGAAAAGAGCCATGAAAGGAAAATACATTCTTTCAAAAAAACTTATGGTATTTGCGTACTATGGTACACATTGTGTACTTCTGGAACTGATTTTATGAATCAGTGAATATTCACTTCTAATGAAAACTGGATTTGAAATTCTTTTCCAGGATAATACCCTAATAGGGAAATTAAATTTAATTGTTCTCATTCACAGCATCTATCTTCCCAAACACTCCCAAATGAGAAATATCTACAATCATTTATTCATCAAATATATAGGATTTATTTCCTTTTCTTTAATTTTCAGCTTACCCTTCTATCGACCCTTCTCCTAAAAAGAGCCATGAAAGGAAAATACATTATTTCCAAAAAAATATGATATTTGCGTACTATGGTACAAATTGTGTACTTATTGTACTGATTTTATGAATCAGGGAATATTCACTTCTAATGAAAATTGGATTTGAAATTCTTTTCCAGGATAATACCCTAATAGGGAAATTAAATTTAATTGTTCTAATTCACAGAATCTATATTTCCAACCTTTCCCAAATGAGAAATATCTACAATAATTTATTCAACAAACATATAGGATTACTTTCCTTTTCTTCAATTTTCAGCTTACCCTGCTATCGCCCCTTCTCCTAAAAAGAGCCATGAAAGGAAAATACATTATTTCAAAAAAATTATGGAATTTGCGAAATATGGTACACAGTGTTTACCTATGGTACTGATTTTATGAATCAGTGAATATTCACTTCTAATGAAAACTGGATTTGAAATTTTTTCCCAGGACAATACCCTAATAGGGAAATTAAATTTAATTGTTCGAAATCACAGCATCTATCTTCCCAACCACTCCAAATGAGAAATATCTGCAATCATTTATTCAACAAACATATAGGATTAATTTCCTTTTCTTCAATTTTCAGCTTACCCTGCTATTGCCCCTTCTCCTAAAAAGAGCCATGAAAGGAGAATACATTATTTCAAAAAAAATTATGATATTTGCGTACTATGGTACACATTGTGTACTTATGGTACTGATTTTATGAATCAGTGAATATTCACTTCTAATGAAAACTGGATTTGAAATTCTTTCCCAGGACAATACCCTACTAGGGAAATTAAATTTAATTGTTCTAATTCACAGCATCTATCTTCCCAACCTCTCCCAAATGAGAAATATCTGCAATCATTTATTCAACAAACATATACGATTACTTTCCTTTTTTTCAATTTTCAGCTTACCCTGTTATCCCCCCTTCACCTAAAAAGAGCCTTGAAAGGAAAATACGTGATTTTTAAAAATTTTATGGTATTTGTGTACCATGGTACACATTGTGTACGTATAATATTGATTTTATAGATCAGGGAATATTCACTTCTAATGTAAACTGGATATGAAATTCTTTCCCAGGATAATACCCTACTAGGGAAATTAAATATAATCGGTCTAATTCACAGCATCTATCTTCCCAAGCACTCCATAATGGGAAATACACGCAATCATTTATTCAACAAACATATAGGATTACTTACCTTTTCTTCAATTTCCACTTACCCTGCTAGTGCCCCTTCTCTTAAAAAGAGCAATGAAAGGAAAATACATGATGTTAAAAAATTTTATGGTATTTGTGTACCAGGGTAAACATTGTGTACTTATGATACTGAATTTATGAATCAGTTAATATTCAATTCTAATGTAAAATGGATTTGAAAATCTCTTCCAGGATAGTACCCTACTAGGGAAATTAAATTTAATTGTTCTAATTCAGAGCATCGATCTTTCCACCCACTCCCAAATGAGAAATATCTACAATCATTTATTCAACAAACATATAGGATTACTTTCCTTTTCTTCAATTTTCAGCTTACACTGCTATCGCCCCTTCTCCTAAAAAGAGCCATGAAAGGAAAATACATTATTTCAAAAAAATTATGATATTTGCGTACTATGGTACAAATTGTGTACTTATTGTACTGATTTTATGAATCAGTGAATATTCACTTCTAATGAAAACTGGATTTGAAATTCTTTTCCAGGATAATACCCTAATAGGGAAATTAAATTTAATTGTTCTCATTCACAGCATCTATCTTCCCAACCACTCCCAAATGAGAAATATCTACAATCATTTATTCATCAAATATATAGGATTTATTTCCTTTTCTTTAATTTTCAGCTTACCCTTCTATCGACCCTTCTCCTAAAAAGAGCCATGAAAGGAAAATACATTATTTCAAAAAAAATATGATATTTGCGTACTATGGTACAAATTGTGTACTTATTGTACTGATTTTATGAATCAGTGAATATTCACTTCTAATGAAAATTGGATTTGAAATTCTTTTCCAGGATAATACCCTAATAGGGAAATTAAATTTAATTGTTCTAATTCACAGAATCTATATTTCCAACCTTTCCCAAATGAGAAATATCTACAATAATTTATTCAACAAACATATAGGATTACTTTCCTTTTCTTCAATTTTCAGCTTACCCTGCTATCGCCCCTTCTCCTAAAAAGAGCCATGAAAGGAAAATACATTATTTCAAAAAAATTATGGAATTTGCGAAATATGGTACACAGTGTTTACCTATGGTACTGATTTTATGAATCAGTGAATATTCACTTCTAATGAAAACTGGATTTGAAATTTTTTCCCAGGACAATACCCTAATAGGGAAATTAAATTTAATTGTTCGAAATCACAGCATCTATCTTCCCAACCACTCCAAATGAGAAATATCTGCAATCATTTATTCAACAAACATATAGGATTAATTTCCTTTTCTTCAATTTTCAGCTTACCCTGCTATTGCCCCTTCTCCTAAAAAGAGCCATGAAAGGAAAATACATTATTTCAAAAAAACTTATGGTATTTGCGTACTATGGTACACATTGTGTACTTATGGAACTGATTTTATGAATCAGGGAATATTCACTTCTAATGAAAATTAGATTTGAAATTATTTTTCAGGATAATACCCTAATAGGGAAATTATATTTAATTGTTCTAATTCACAGAATCTATATTTCCAACCTTTCCCAAATGAGAAATATCTACAATAATTTATTCAACAAACATATAGGATTACTTTCCTTTTCTTCAATTTTCAGCTTACCCTGCTATCGCCCCTTCTCCTAAAAAGAGCCATGAAAGGAAAATACATTATTTCAAAAAAATTATGATATTTGCGTACTATGGTACACATTGTGTACTTATGGTACTGATTTTATGAATCAGTGAATATTCACTTCTAATGAAAACTGGATTTGAAATTCTTTCCCAGGACAATACCCTACTAGGGAAATTAAATTTAATTGTTCTAATTCACAGCATCTATCTTCCCAACCTCTCCCAAATGAGAAATATCTGCAATAATTTATTCAAAAAAATAGGATTACTTTCCTTTTCTTCAATTTTCAGCTTACCCTGTTATCCCCCCTTCACCTAAAAAGAGCCTTGAAAGGAAAATACGTGATTTTTAAAAATTTTATGGTATTTGTGTACCATGGTACACATTGTGTATGTATAATATTGATTTTATAGATCAGGGAATATTCACTTCTAATGTAAACTGGATATGAAATTCTTTCCCAGGATAATACCCTACTAGGGAAATTAAATATAATCGGTCTAATTCACAGCATCTATCTTCCCAAGCACTCCATAATGGGAAATACACGCAATCATTTATTCAACAAACATATAGGATTACTTACCTTTTCTTCAATTTCCACTTACCCTGCTAGTGCCCCTTCTCTTAAAAAGAGCAATGAAAGGAAAATACATGATGTTAAAAAATTTTATGGTATTTGTGTACCAGGGTAAACATTGTGTACTTATGATACTGAATTTATGAATCAGTTAATATTCAATTCTAAAGTAAAATGGATTTGAAAATCTCTTCCAGGATAGTACCCTACTAGGGAAATTAAATTTAATTGTTCTAATTCAGAGCATCTATCTTTCCACCCACTCCCAAATGAGAAATATCTACAATCATTTATTCAACAAACATATAGGATTACTTTCCTTTTCTTCAATTTTCAGCTTACCCTGCTATCGCCCCTTCTCCTAAAAAGAGCCATGAAAGGAAAATACATTATTTCAAAAAAATTATGATATTTGCGTACTATGGTACACATTGTGTACTTATGGTACTGATTTTATGAATCAGTGAATATTCACTTCTAATGAAAACTGGATTTGAAATTCTTTCCCAGGACAATACCCTAATAGGGAAATTAAATTTAATTGTTCTAATTCACAGCATCTACTATCTTCCCAACCACTCCAAAATGAGAAATATCTGCAATCATTTATTCAACAAACATATAGGATTACTTTCCTTTTCTTCAATTTTCAGCTTACCCTGTTATCGCCCCTTCTCCTAAAAAGAGCCATGAAAGGAAAATACATTATTTCAAAAAAATTATGATATTTGCGTACTATGGTACACATTGTGTACTTATGGTACTGATTTTATGAATCAGGGAATATTCACTTCTAATGAAAACTGGATTTGAAATTCTATCCCAGGATAATTCCCTACCAGGGAAATTAAATTTAATTGTTCTCATTCACAGAATCTATATTTCCAACATTTCCCAAATGAGAAATATCTACAATAATTTATTCAACAAACATATAGGATTACTTTACTTTTCTTCAATTTTCAGCTTACCCTGCTATCGCCCCTTCTCCTAAAAAGAGCCATGAAAGGAAAATACATTATTTCAAAAAAATTATGATATTTGCATACGATGGTACACATTGTGTACTTCTGGAACTGATTTTATGAATCAGTGAATATTCACTTCTAATGAAAACTGGATTTGAAATTCTTTCCCAGGACAATACCCTACTAGGGAAATTAAATTTAATTGTTCTAATTCACAGCATCTACTATCTTCCCAACCACTCCAAAATGAGAAATATCTGCAATCATTTATTCAACAAACATATAGGATTACTTTCCTTTTCTTCAATTTTCAGCTTACCCTGTTATCGCCCCTTCTCCTAAAAAGAGCCATGAAAGGAAAATACATTATTTCAAAAAAAATATGATATTTGCGTACTATGGTACACATTGTGTACTTATGGTACTGATTTTATGAATCAGGGAATATTCACTTCTAATGAAAACTGGATTTGAAATTCTATCCGAGGATAATTCCCTACCAGGGAAATTAAATTTAATTGTTCTCATTCACAGAATCTATATTTCCAACATTTCCCAAATGAGAAATATCTACAATAATTTATTCAACAAACATATAGGATTACTTTCCTTTTCTTCAATTTTCAGCTTACCCTGCTATCGCCCCTTCTCCTAAAAAGAGCCATGAAAGGAAAATACATTATTTCAAAAAAATTATGATATTTGCATACGATGGTACACATTGTGTACTTATGGTACTGATTTTATGAATCAGTTAATATTCAATTCTAATGTAAAATGGATTTGAAAATCTTTCCCAGGATAGTACCCTACTAGGGAAATTAAATTTAATTGTTCTAATTCAGAGCATCTATCTTTCCACCCACTCCCAAATGAGAAATATCTACAATCATTTATTCAACAAACATATAGGATTACTTTCCTTTTCTTCAATTTTCAGCTTACCCTGCTATCGCCCCTTCTCCTAAAAAGAGCCATGAAAGGAAAATACATTATTTCAAAAAAATTATGATATTTGCGTACTATGGTACACATTGTGTACTTCTGGAACTGATTTTATGAATCAGTGAATATTCACTTCTAATGAAAACTGGATTTGAAATTCTTTTCCAGGATAATACCCTAATAGGGAAATTAAATTTAATTGTTCTCATTCACAGCATCTATCTTCCCAACCACTCCCAAATGAGAAATATCTACAATCATTTATTCATCAAATATATAGGATTTATTTCCTTTTCTTTAATTTTCAGCTTACCCTTCTATCGACCCTTCTCCTAAAAAGAACCATGAAAGGAAAATACATTATTTCAAAAAAAATATGATATTTGCGTACTATGGTACAAATTGTGTACTTATTGTACTGATTTTATGAATCAGGGAATATTCACTTCTAATGAAAATTGGATTTGAAATTCTTTTCCAGGATAATACCCTAATAGGGAAATTAAATTTAATTGTTCTAATTCACAGAATCTATATTTCCAACCTTTCCCAAATGAGAAATATCTACAATAATTTATTCAACAAACATATAGGATTACTTTCCTTTTCTTCAATTTTCAGCTTACCCTGCTATCGCCCCTTCTACTAAAAAGAGCCATGAAAGGAAAATACATTATTTCAAAAAAATTATGGAATTTGTGAAATATGGTACACAGTGTTTACCTATGGTACTGATTTTATGAATCAGTGAATATTCACTTCTAATGAAAACTGGATTTGAAATTCTTTCCCAGGACAATACCCTACTAGGGAAATTAAATTTAATTGTTCTAATTCACAGCATCTACTATCTTCCCAACCACTCCAAAATGAGAAATATCTGCAATCATTTATTCAACAAACATATAGGATTACTTTCCTTTTCTTCAATTTTCAGCTTACCCTGCTATCGCACTTTCTCCTAAAAAGAGCCATGAAAGGAAAATACATTATTTCAAAAAAATTATGATATTTGCATACGATGGTACATATTGTATACTTATGGTACTGATTTTATGAATCAGTTAATATTCAATTCTAATGTAAAATGGATTTGAAAATTTTTCCCAGGATAGTACCCTACTAGGGAAATTAAATTTAATTGTTCTAATTCAGAGCATCTATCTTTCCACCCACTCCCAAATGAGAAATATCTACAATCATTTATTCAAAAAACATATAGGATTACTTTCCTTTTTTTCAATTTTCAGCTTACCCTGCTATCGCCCCTTCTCCTAAAAAGAGCCATGAAAGGAAAATACATTATTTCAAAAAAACTTATGGTATTTGCGTACTATGGTACACATTTTGTACTTATGGAACTGATTTTATGAATCAGTGAATATTCACTTCTAATGAAAACTGGATTTGAAATTGTTTCCCAGGATAATACACTACTAGGGAAATTAAATTTAATTGTTCTAATTCACAGCATGTATCTTCCCAACCACTCCCAAATGAGAAATATCTTCAATAATTTATTCAATAAAATAGGATTACTTTCCTTTTCTTCAATTCTCAGCTTACCCTGTTATCCCCCCTTCACCTAAAAAGAGCCTTGAAAGGAAAATACGTGATTTTTAAAAATTTTATGGTATTTGTGTAACATGGTACACATTGTGTACGTATAATATTGATTTTATGGATCAGGGAATATTCACTTCTAATGTAAACTGGATATGAAATTCTTTCCCAGGATAATACCCTACTAGGGAAATTAAATTTAATCGGTCTAATTCACAGCATCTATCTTCCCAAGCACTCCATAAAGGGAAATACATGCAATCATTTATTCAACAAACATATAGGATTACTTACCTTTTCTTCAATTTCCACTTACCCTGCTAGTGCCCCTTCTCTTAAAAAGAGCATTCAAAGGAAAATACATGATGTTAAAAAATTTTATGGTATTTGTGTACCAGGGTAAACATTGTGTACTTATGATACTGAATTTATGAATCAGTTAATATTCAATTCTAATGTAAAATGGATTTGAAAATCTCTTTCAGGATAGTACCCTACTAGGGAAATTAAATTTAATTGTTCTAATTCAGAGCATCTATCTTTCCACCCACTCCCAAATGAGAAATATCTACAATCATTTATTCAACAATCATATACGATCACTTTCCTTTTCTTCAATTTTCAGCTTACCCTGCTATTGCCCATTCTCCTGAAAAGAGCCATGAAAGGAAAATACATTATTTCAAAAAAACTTATGGTATTTGCGTACTATGGTACACATTGTGTACTTCTGGAACTGATTTTATGAATCAGTGAATATTCACTTCTAATGAAAACTGGATTTGAAATTCTTTTCCAGGATAATACCCTAATAGGGAAATTAAATTTAATTGTTCTCATTCACAGCATCTATCTTCCCAACCACTCCCAAATGAGAAATATCTACAATCATTTATTCATCAAATATATAGGATTTATTTCCTTTTCTTTAATTTTCAGCTTACTCTTCTATCGACCCTTCTCCTAAAAAGAGCCATGAAAGGAAAATACATTATTTCAAAAAAAATATGATATTTGCGTACTATGGTACAAATTGTGTACTTATTGTACTGATTTTATGAATCAGGGAATATTCACTTCTAATGAAAATTGGATTTGAAATTCTTTTCCAGGATAATACCCTAATAGGGTAATTAAATTTAATTGTTCTAATTCACAGAATCTATATTTCCAACCTTTCCCAAATGAGAAATATCTACAATAATTTATTCAACAAACATATAGGATTACTTTCCTTTTCTTCAATTTTCAGCTTACCCTGCAATTGCCCATTCTCCTGAAAAGAGCCATGAAAGGAAAATACATTATTTCAAAAAAACTTATGGTATTTGCGTACTATGGTACACATTGTGTACTTATGGAACTGATTTTATGAATCAGGGAATATTCACTTCTAATGAAAATTAGATTTGAAATTATTTTTCAGGATAATACCCTAATAGGGAAATTATATTTAATTGTTCTAATTCACAGAATCTATATTTCCAACCTTTCCCAAATGAGAAATATCTACAATAATTTATTCAACAAACATACAGGATTACTTTCCTTTTCTTCAATTTTCAGCTTACCCTGCTATCGCCCCTTCTCCTAAAAAGAGCCATGAAAGGAAAATACATTATTTCAAAAAAATTATGATATTTGCATACGATGGTACACATTGTGTACTTATGGTACCGATTTTATGAATCAGTTAATATTCAATTCTAATGTAAAATGGATTTGAAAATTTTTCCCAGGATAGTACCCTACTAGGGAAATTAAATTTAATTGTTCTAATTCAGAGCATCTATCTTTCCACCCACTCCCAAATGAGAAATATCTACAATCATTTATTCAAAAAACATATAGGATTACTTTCCTTTTTTTCAATTTTCAGCTTACCCTGCTATCGCCCCTTCTCCTAAAAAGAGCCATGAAAGGAAAATACATTATTTCATAAAAACTTATGGTATTTGCGTACTATGGTACACATTTTGTACTTATGGAACTGATTTTATGAATCAGTGAATATTCACTTCTAATGAAAACTGGATTTGAAATTGTTTCCCAGGATAATACACTACTAGGGAAATTAAATTTAATTGTTCTAATTCACAGCATGTATCTTCCCAACCACTCCCAAATGAGAAATATCTGCAATAATTTATTCAATAAAATAGGATTACTTTCCTTTTCTTCAATTCTCAGCTTACCCTGTTATCCCCCCTTCACCTAAAAAGAGCCTTGAAAGGAAAATATGTGATTTTTAAAAATTTTATGGTATTTGTGTACCATGGTACACATTGTGTACGTATAATATTGATTTTATGGATCAGGGAATATTCACTTCTAATGTAAACTGGATATGAAATTCTTTCCCAGGATAATACCCTACTAGGGAAATTAAATTTAATCGGTCTAATTCACAGCATCTATCTTCCCAAGCACTCCATAATGGGAAATACATGCAATCATTTATTCAAAAAACATATAGGATTACTTACCTTTTCTTCAATTTCCACTTACCCTGCTAGTGCCCCTTCTCTTAAAAAGAGCATTCAAAGGAAAATACATGATGTTAAAAAATTTTATGGTATTTGTGTACCAGGGTAAACATTGTGTACTTATGATACTGAATTTATGAATCAGTTAATATTCAATTCTAATGTAAAATGGATTTGAAAATCTCTTCCAGGATAGTACCCTACTAGGGAAATTAAATTTAATTGTTCCAATTCAGAGCATCTATCTTTCCACCCACTCCCAAATGAGAAATATCTACAATCATTTATTCAACAATCATATACGATCACTTTCCTTTTCTTCAATTTTCAGCTTACCCTGCTATTGCCCATTCTCCTGAAAAGAGACATGAAAGGAAAATACATTATTTCAAAAAAACTTATGGTATTTGCGTACTATGGTACACATTGTGTACTTCTGGAACTGATTTTATGAATCAGTGCATATTCACTTCTAATGAAAACTGGATTTGAAATTCTTTTCCAGGATAATACCCTAATATGGAAATTAAATTTAATTGTTCTCATTCACAGCATCTATCTTCCCAACCACTCCCAAATGAGAAATATCTACAATCATTTATTCATCAAATATATAGGATTTATCTCCTTTTCTTTAATTTTCAGCTTACCCTTCTATCGACCCTTCTCCTAAAAAGAGCCATGAAAGGAAAATACATTATTTCAAAAAAAAATATGATATTTGCGTACTATGGTACAAATTGTGTACTTATGGTACTGATTTTATGAATCAGGGAATATTCACCTCTAATGAAAATTGGATTTGAAATTCTTTTCCAGGATAATACCCTAATAGGGAAATTAAATTTAATTGTTCTAATTCACAGAATCTATATTTCCAACCTTTCACAAATGAGAAATATCTACAATAATTTATTCAACAAACATATAGGATTACTTTCCTTTTCTTCAATTTTCAGTTTACCCTGCTATCGCCCCTTCTCCTAAAAAGAGCCATGAAAGGAAAATACATTATTTCAAAAAAATTATGATATTTGCATACGATGGTACACATTGTGTACTTATGGTACTGATTTTATGAATCAGTTAATATTCAATTCTAATGTAAAATGGATTTGAAAATCTTTCCCAGGATAGTACCCTACTAGGGAAATTAAATTTAATTGTTCTAATTCAGAGCATCTATCTTTCCACCCACTCCCAAATTAGAAATATCTACAATCATTTATTCAACAAACATATAGGATTACTTTCCTTTTCTTCAATTTTCAGCTTACCCTGCTATCGCCCCTTCTCCTAAAAAGAGCCATGAAAGGAAAATACATTATTTCAAAAAAATTATGATATTTGCGTACTATGGTACACATTGTGTACTTACGGTACTGATTTTATGAATCAGGGAATATTCACTTCTAATGAAAACTGGATTTGAAATTCTATCCCAGGATAATTCCCCACCAGGGAAATTAAATTTAATTGTTCTCATTCACAGAATCTATATTTCCAAGATTTCCCAAATGAGAAATATCTACAATAATTTATTCAACAAACGTATAGGATTACTTTCCTTTTCTTCAATTTTCAGCTTACCCTGCTATCGCCCCTTCTCCTAAAAAGAGCCATGAAAGGAAAATACATTATTTCAAAAAAAATATGATATTTGCGTACTATGGTACAAATTGTGTACTTATTGTACTGATTTTATGAATCAGGGAATATTCACTTCTAATGAAAATTGGATTTGAAATTCTTTTCCAGGATAATACCCTAATAGGGAAATTAAATTTAATTGTTCTAATTCACAGAATCTATATTTCCAATCTTTCCCAAATGAAAAATATCTACAATAATTTATTCAACAAACATATAGGATTACTTTCCTTTTCTTCAATTTTCAGCTTACTCTGCTATTGCCCCTTCTCCTAAAAAGAGCCATGAATGGAAAATACATTATTTCAAAAAAATTATGATATTTGCGTACTATGGTACCCATTTTGTACTTATGGTACTGATTTTATGAATCAGTGAATATTCACTTCTAATGAAAACTGGATTTGAAATTCTTTCCCAGGATAATACCCTACTAGGGAAATTAAATTTAATCGTTCTAATTCACAGGATCTATCTTCCCAACCAGTCCCAAATGAGAAATACATGCAATCATTTATTCAGCAAACCTATAGGATTACTTACCTGTTCTTGAATTTCCACTTACCCTGCTAGTGCCCCTTCTCCTAAACGGAACCATGAAAGCAAAATACATGATTTAAAAAAATTTATAGTATTTGTGTACCCTGGTATACATTGTGTACTTATGATACGGATTTTATGAATGGGGGAATATTCCTTCTAATGTAAACTGGATTTGAAATTCTTTCCCAGTTTAATACCCTACTAGGGAAATTAAATTTAATTGTTATAATTCACAGCATCTAACTTCCCAACCGCTTCCAAATTAGAAATATCTGCAATCATATATTCAACAAACATATAGGATTACTTACCTTTTCTTCAATTTTCAGCTTACCTGTTATTGCCACTTCTCCTAAACGTAACCATGAAAGGAAAATACATGATTTAAAAAAAATTTATGGTATTTGTGTACCATGATACACATTGTGTACTTATGGTACTGATTTTATGAATCAGTGAATATTCCTTCTAATGTAAACTGGATTTGAAATTCTTTCCCAGGATAATAACCTACTAGGGAAATTAAATTTAATTGTTCTAATTCACAGCATCTATCTTCCCAACTACTCCCAAATGAGAAATACATGCAATCATTTATTCAGCAAACCTAGAGGATTACTTTTCTTTTCTTCAATTTTCAGTTTAACCTGCTATTGCCCATTCTCCTAAAAAGAGCCATGAAAGGAAAATACATTATTTCAAAAAAATTATGGAATTTGCGAAGTATGGTACACATTGTTTACCTATGGTACTCATTTTATGAATCAGTGAATATTCACTTCTAATGAAAACTGGATTTGAAATTCTTTTCCAGAATAATACCCTAATAGGGAAATTAAATTTATTTGTTCTAATTCACAGAATCTATATTTCCAATCTTTCCCAAATGAAAAATATCTACAATAATTTATTCAACAAACATATAGGATTACTTTCCTTTTCTTCAATTTTCAGCTTACTCTGCTATTGCCCCTTCTCCTAAAAAGAGCCATGAAAGGAAAATACATTATTTCAAAAAAATTATGATATTTGCGTACTATGGTACACATTGTGTAGTTATGGTACTGATTTTATGAATCAGTGAATATTCACTTCTAATGAAAACTGGATTTGAAATTCTTTCCCAGGATAATACCCTACTAGGGAAATTAAATTTAATCGTTCTAATTCACAGGATCTATCTTCCCAACCAGTCCCAAATGAGAAATACATGCAATCATTTATTCAGCAAACCTATAGGATTACTTACCTGTTCTTGAATTTCCATTTACCCTGCTAGTGCCCTTTCTCCTAAACGTAACCATGAAAGCAAAATACATGATTTAAAAAAATTTATAGTATTTGTGTACCCTGGTATACATTGTGTACTTATGATACGGATTTTATGAATGGGGGAATATTCCTTCTAATGTAAACTGGATTTGAAATTCTTTCCCAGTTTAATACCCTACTAGGGAAATTAAATTTAATTGTTATAATTCACAGCATCTAACTTCCCAACCGCTTCCAAATTAGAAATATCTGCAATCATATATTCAACAAACATATAGGATTACTTACCTTTTCTTCAATTTTCAGCTTACCTGTTATTGCCACTTCTCCTAAACGTAACCATGAAAGGAAAATACATGATTTTAAAAAAAATTATGGTATTTGTGTACCATGATACACATTGTGTACTTATGGTACTGATTTTATGAATCAGTGAATATTCCTTCTAATGTAAACTGGATTTGAAATTCTTTCCCAGGATAATAACCTACTAGGGAAATTAAATTTAATTGTTCTAATTCACAGCATCTATCTTCCCAACTACTCCCAAATGAGAAATACATGCAATCATTTATTCAGCAAACCTAGAGGATTACTTTTCTTTTCTTCAATTTTCAGTTTAACCTGCTATTGCCCATTCTCCTAAAAAGAGCCATGAAAGGAAAATACATTATTTCAAAAAAAATTATGGAATTTGCGAAGTATGGTACACATTGTTTACCTATGGTACTCATTTTATGATTCAGTGAATATTCACTTCTAATGAAAACTGGATTTGAAATTCTTTTCCAGAATAATACCCTAATAGGGAAATTAAATTTATTTGTTCTAATTCACAGAATCTATATTTCCAACCTTTCCCAAATGAGAAATATCTACAATAATTTATTCAACAAACATATAGGATTACTTTCCTTTTCTTCTATTTTCAGTTTAACCTGCTATTGCCCCTTCTCCTTAAAAGAGCCATGAAAGGAAAATACATTATTTCAAAAAAATTATGGAATTTGCATAGTATGGTGCACATTGTTTACCTATGGTACTGATTTTATGAATCAGTGAATATTCACTTCTAATGAAAACTGGATTTGAAATTCTTTCCCAGGACAATACCCTACCAGGGAAATTAAATTTAATTGTTCTAATTCACAGCATCTATATTCCCAACCACTCCAAATGAGAAATATCTGCAATCATTTATTCAACAAACATATAGGATTACTTTCCTTTTCTTCAATTTTCAGCTTACCCTGCTATCGCCCCTTCTCCTAAAAGGAAACATGAAAGGAAAATACATGATTTTAAAAAAAAATTATTGTATTTGTGTACCAGGGTAAAAATTGTGTACTTATGATACTGATTTTATGAATCAGTTAATATTCAATTTTATTGTAAAATAGATTTGAAATTCTTTCCCAGGATAATACCCTACTAGGGAAATTAAATTTAATTGTTCTAATTCACAGCATCTATATTCCCAACCACTCCAAATTAGAAATATCTGCAATCATATATTCAACAAACATATAGGATTACTTTCCTTTTCTTCAATTTTCAGCTTACCTCTTATTGCCCCTTCTAAACGTAACCATGAAAGGAAAATACATGATTTAAAAAATTTTATGGTATTTGTGTACCATGGTACACATTGTGTACTTATGGTACTGATTTTATGAATCAGTTAATATTCAATTCTAATATAAAATGGATTAGAAATTTATTCCCAGGATAATACCCTACTAGGGAAATTAAATTTAATTGTTCTAATTCACAGCATCTATCTTCCCAACCACTTCCAATTGAGAAATATATGCCAACATTTATTCAACAAACATATAGGATTACTTTCCTTTTCTTCAATTTTCAGTTTTCTCTGCTGTTGCCCCTTCTCCTAAAAGAGCCATGAAAGGAAGATACATGATTTTTAAAAATTTTATGGAATTTTGTACTTACGGTACACATTGTGTATTTATGGTACTGATTTTAGGAATCAGTGAATATTCCTTCTAATGTAAAGTGGAATTGAAATAAGTTCTGAAGCCTAGACTGTTTTGGCTCAGTGGTAGAGCATTGGTCTGCGGACTGAAAGGTCCCGGGTTCAATCCTGGTCAGGGGCATGTACCTTGGTTGAGGGCACATCCCCGGTAGGGGGTGTGCAAGAGGCAACTGGTTGATGTTTCTCTCTCATAGATGTTTCTAGCTGTCTATCTCTCTCCCTTCCTCTCTGTAAAATATCAATAAAATATATTTTTTTTAAAAAAAGAAATAAGTTCCCAGGATAATACCCTACTAGGGAAATTATATTGATTGTTCTAATTCACAGCATCTATCTTCCCAACCTCTCCCAAAGAGAAATATCTGCAATCATTTATTCAATAAATATATAGTATTACTTTCCTTTTCTTCAATTTTTATCTTTATCTGCTATTGCCCCTTCTCCCAAAAATAGGCCTAAAAGGAAAAAAAACTCTGTAAAGTGAAGCCACATGGTTTTGAATCCTAATTCTTAATTTATTCTAATTTTGGCGACAAAAACTCTAAAGTATTTTTTTATGATATACAAGTACCTTCATATTGTAAACCTTATTTTTACCACAGCCTAGTCTCATCTCCCACAGGTGTCTTTCTGGTGTACTATGCTGCAGTAAAAGCTGGTGTATGTTTCTCCAGACACGTTATATCCCATTGATTAAACCCATATACTTGCTATTCCCACTGCTTGGGAAATCTTTCCACAGCTTTTTTGTCTAGAAAACTTTTTTTCACCCATCAAATGATCCCTACTATATAAAGTCTCCTTTGATTTCACAAACTAAACTTTTGTATACCTTTACTATTTTCCCATTTGCTTTGTGCATTCAACAAAAAATAACACACACCAAAAAATGCTGCCATAATGAAAGTGATCATTAATTATCAATTGTTGTTTACAACACCGAACAGGAACCATTAAATATAATTCTATCCCACATTAGCAGCCCAGGGCCTAATATAGGGTCAGTAAGTCTTTGTCAAGTGAAAGAAGTCTGACTTCAGTAAGGCACGTCCAGTGAGACACATGAGACTAACAGGCCACTAAAGATACGAGATTGGCACTTAGCACTCTACATATTGGTTTAAATACCTAGAGGTTAACTGAGAAAATCAATACCCATAAAAGAAGCAGAATCCAGAACTTGGGGACTGAAATTTATGAAATATCAAAGCTTAGAGGAGAAAAGAAAGAACCAGGAGAAAAAAGGTAAAGATTGAAAAAAAAATGTGAACAAAGAAGTAATTATGAGACATTACTGAAAGAGAACTTAGTGCAATCATTTATCACATAAGGTAAGAAAGGGAATGGGGGTTTAGAGAGAGCTTCCAGAAGGGGTTAAGGTATGAATTGCCGCACATTGCTAAGAGTAAAGAAAATAAAATTCAGAAGAACTAAGCTCATTTCTTAATTAGCACATTATTGATAACCCCTGTAGTCCAGAAGAGGAAGGGTGAAAGTTTCAGAGTGTTTAAGTAACAAGTGAATGGTGAGGAAAGGGAATTATTATCAGATGAGATTTTTATTCTAAGATTCAAAAACTATATTAAGAGTACGTTTCAGAAAAAATATACCAAACTTAAACTAATAAAAGCCAGCAGAAGCATTTTCTTACACAAACCACTGTCAGTAGCACAGAATTCAAGAAAAGCAATGCTCCAAGTGTGCTTCCCCACACCGAATACTGGTGCATGATAGTGTCTTCTCATGGGGAAAACTTCTGAATTATCTTTTTCTAGGGGGTGAAAAGAAATTAATATGAATACCATCATGATGTTTACTATATTCAAAGATGGGAAAAATCTTAAATTGTCTTATACATTAAAATGTATCTATCAAAGAAGGAGATTTTTGTGTCTCAAATTTTCAAATACAAATTTAGCCATTAAAAATTAAAGCTATTGCTGACAACTGTCCCTATCCCATATAATAAAAGCCCAGCAACCATAAAGGCTTAACGACCAAACGACCACTAAACTCTCCATCGCAGCATGGAGAACAGAGAACCAAGGGGAACCAGGTGGGTGGTGGCAGGGTGGAACTGGGGACTGGTGAGCAGGCAACATGGCCAATCTCTTGGTCCCTCCCCTCAGCCCAAAGGTTCTGATGGCAGCATGGGGAACTGGGTGAGTGGTGGGGAGGGGAGATGAGACTGGGGACTGGGGACTGGCGAGTGGGTGGAAGATGGTCCTGACCCCAGACTAGGCCCCCTACCTGAGCTAGGATATATATAATATCCAATTAGATAGAATGCCTACCTGGTAGGGAATCTCTTCATTTCTTAGGTGAAGTGTCTGGCATCAATAAATTCTTCAATAATTATACAGTTATTTAAAGAATGAGGTGAACCTCTTCTAAGACAACTTCAAAAACAAACAAATCTTGAATTTTTAAAGCCTGAAAATCATTAACAAATATCTCAATACCAAAGATAAGTTGTACATTATTATTCTAACATTTTAAGTCAAATACTATTATACTTCTATCACCAAAGCTATCCTGATTGTTTCTTTTGGAATAAAAAGTTTAAATGAAAACATGGCCCTTTTAATGAAAAGTATAGAAAGCATATATTGACAAAAAATAAATAATAATTCAAATATTGATTCTACTAGCAATGTTTATACTTACTCAGGATGGAGAAACAGTAAACTAAAATTATTTTTCATTGCAATGATGAAAAAGCTTTTGATGTTATAAAAATGTATTTTGATAGTTAATTTATGAATTTGAATAATTTAAGTATACATTTACAAATTATTTTTAAATTTGAAAACAAATTAATCCTCAGGTATATAAATCTAAGTACCTTTTCCCAGTATGAACAAACATAAAATGGCAATCTGTTCACAGGGCATTTTAAATGTTCCAAGGTTACATACTGAATTAATGCATGAAATTGCTCAAAGCTAAGCTCTCTGGCAGCCAAGGCAACTATACCTAAAAGACACTGTTCAGTAATACCCATGGCAAATTAATGACACAACATACACATAGTAGGAGGCAAACACTTTCAAGTAACCAAAATTTTTCCTCTTCTTACTCCATTTAAATCCTGTTTACTTTTAAACTTTACTATAATATAAATTTATGCTTCAACATATTAGTTGCCATGTTTTTAATGAAATACTAGATATAATATTAAGAGTATAGAAAGTGAATGAATAACAAACACTTATTTTCAGTTCAGGTATGCTAGGATAGTTGTTAAAATATTAGAAATTATTGGCAATCATAGTGTTTCACACATCACTGTAATTTGTCCTCTACTGTTAAAACATCTATAAACAAGTGTGCATTGCCAGAAGCCAAAATTATATACCACACAAGCCAGTGAAATTAATGTTTGTACAAAATGTAATACTGACAATGGGGAAAATATTTCACAATTAGACTGTTGGGATAAGATAAAATTCTATCTAACATTTTCCAAAGTATACTAGTTTTTCTGTACCTGATTATCTAAATAATTTTACTGTGCATATACTACAAACATTCTCATAAAAAGCAATTTAGAGAAAGGAGGCAAGCAAGATATAAAGGTTAGCAGACAGAATGGTGGAACATATAAAACCTGAGAAAAAGAACATAGCTTGGAAAGAAGGAAGAAAAAAACTGGTAAAATAGAATGTTACATGGAATAAAAATATTAATGTGTTTCTACTTTGTTTGTTGACAGCTAAGATAAATTCTCATATTTTCACTTAACAAAACTTTTCAAATGTATACCACAATATAAAACAAATTTAAAATGTGGTTTTATTCATGTCCACTTTAAAAATGAGGCAAAGTAAATTGAAAAAGTATGAAACTATATTTTTCAAAGGGGAATTCATTGTAGTATGCCACCTAAATTAGTTACTGAAGTAGGAAACTTAACTTGTTATGAAATATTTAACCTATCACTGTGGAACTTACAGCACTGTCCATGATAAGTATGCAGTATATACTAAGATGCTACTAAAAAAAGTAGTAATAAAAGATCTTACTATTGCCTTACTTTTTAAATAGATACTGGCTTTAAGCACCTTTTACAAAAATTTTAATTACTTCAACTATTCCTGCCAAAGTTTTGATAACTTTAATGAAATATTAAATATGCTTACATGAAACCCAATAAAACCTGGAGAACATTTAAATCCAAACTTACTGACACTTTTTTTTTCCATTTAGCAAATTTTATTTTATTTTTTTTTTAATATTTTTTTTACGGTATTATCTGTGTACATAGCTTATCATTGCCCCCTCCATAGATGCCCTCCCTCCCCAGAGTTTTGTGTCCATTGGTTGTTCTTATATGCAAGCATACCAGTCCTTCGGTTGATCTCTTATCTCCCCCAGATCTCCCTACCCTCCTCCCCCCGCTGTCATTTTGCAGTCTGCCTGTTTTTTTACTGTCACTATATCTATCTTTCTGTTCATTCGTTTATAATGTTCTTTAATATCCATAAATGAGTGAGGTCATGTAGTGTTTCTCTTTCATTGACTGGCTTATTTCACTCAGCATGATGCTCTCCAATTCCATCCAGGTTACTGCAAATGATGAGAATTCCTTCCTTTTTATGGCAGCATAGTATTCCATGGTGTAGATGTACCATAGTTTTCTGATCCATTCATCTGCTGACGGGCACCTAGGCTGTTTCCAAGTCCTTGCTATTGTAAATTGCGCTGCTATGAACATAGGGGTGCATGTATCCTTTCTGATTGGTCTTTGTAGTTTCTTGGGGTATATTCCTAGTAGTGGGATTACTGGGTCAAATGGGAGTTCCATTTTCAGTTTTTTGAGGAAGCTCCATACTGTTCTCCACAGTGGTTGCACCACCCTGCAATCCCACCAGCTGTGCAGGAGGGTTCCTTTTTCTCCGCAACCTCGCCAACATTTGTTGTTTCTTGTTTTGTTGGCCATTCTGACAGTTGTGAGATGGTACCGCATTGTTGTTTTGACCTGCATCTCTCGGATAATTAGTGACTTGGAGCATGTTTTCATGTGCCTCTTGGCCTTCCTTCTGTCTTTTTTTGAGAGGATTCTATTTAGGTCCATTGCCCATTTTTTAATTGGCTCATTCATTTTCCTTTTATTGAGTTGTATAAGCTGTCTGTAGATGTTGGAGATTAAAACTTTATCAGTGATATCCTTTGCAAATATGTTCTCCCATACAGTGGTTTTTCTTGTTGTTTTGTTGATGGTTTCTTTTGATGTAAGAAAGCTTTTTATTTTGATGTAGTTCCATTTGTTTATTTTCTATTTAGCTTCCATTGCCCTAGGGTTAGTATCAGTGAAGAAGTTCTTTAGGCATATGTCTGAGATTTTGCTGCCTGTGGATGCCTCTAGTATTTTTATGGTTTCCCGTCTTATGTTTAAGTCCTGTATCCATTTTGAGTTTATTTTTGTGTATGGTGTAAGTTGGTGATCTAGTTTCATTCTTTTGCATGTCTCTGTCCAATTTTCCCAACACCATTTATTGAAAAGACTGTCTTGGCTCCATTGTATGTTCGTGCCTCCTTTGTCAAATATTAATTGAGCATATTGATTTGGGTTGATGTCTGGATTCTCTAATCTATTCCATTGATCAATATGTCTGTTCTTGTGCCAGTACCTGGCTGTTTTGAGAACAGTTGCTTTGTAATACAGCTTGAAATCTGGTATTGAGATTCCTCCTACTTTATTCTTATTTCTCAAGATTGCTGAGGCTATTCGGGGTCTTTTATTGTTCCAAATGAATTTTTGGAGAGTTCTTTCTAGGTCTGTGAAGTATGTCCATGGTATTTTCATGGGGAGTGCATTGAACTTGTATATTGCTTTGGGAAGTATGGACATTTTGATGATGTTGATTCTACCAATCCATGAACATGGCATGTTCTTCCATCTGTTTGCATCTTTCTCTATTTCTTTTTTCAGTGTCATGTAGTTTGCTGCATATAGGTCTTTTACCTCCTTGGTTAAGTTTATTCCTAGGTATCTTAATTTTTTTGGTGCGATGGTAAACGGGATTGCTTTTTTAGTCTCTGTTTCTGTAAGTTCACTATTGGTGTAGAGAAATGCCATTGATTTCTTGGCATGGATTTTGTATCCTGCTACATTGCCAAATTCGTTTATTAAGTCTATTAGCTTTTTGATGGAGTCTTTTGGGTTTTTTATGTACAATATCATGTCATCTGCAAATAGTGACAGCTTTACTTCTTCTTTTCCAATTTTGATGCCTTTTATTTCCTCTTCTTGTCCAATTGCAATGGTGAGTACTTCCAGTACTATGTCAAAGAGGAGTGGTGAGAGTGGGCCTCCCTGTCTTGTTCCTGTTCTTAGAGGGAATGATTTTAGTTTTTGCCCATTGAGCATGATGTTTGCTGTGGGTTTATCATATATAGCTTTTATTATGTTGAGGTATGATCCTTGTACTCCCACCTTGTTGAGAGTTTTTATCAGGAAAGGGTGTTGGATTTTATCAAATGCCTTTTCTGCATCAATAGATATGACTATATGATTTTTATCTCTCAATTTATTTATGTGATGTATCACGTTTATTGATTTGCGAATATTGTACCATCCTTGCATTCCTGGAATTAAACCTACTTGGTCATGGTGTATGATCTTCCTGATGTACTGCTAGAGCCGATTTGCTAGAATTTTGTTGAGGATTTTGGCATCTATGTTCATGAGGGATATTGGCCTGTAATTCTCTTTCATTGAGTTGTCTTTATCTGGTTTTGGTATTAGGGTGATGCTGGTTTCATAAAAGGAGTTTGGAAGTGTTCCTTCCTCTTGAATCTTTTGGAATAGTCTGAGGAGGATAGGTTTTAGTTCTTCCTTGAATGTTTGGTAAAACTCTCCTGTGAAGCCATCTGGCCCTGGGCTTTTGTTTGCTGGAAGCTTTTTGATGACTGTTTCAATTTCTTCCCAAGTTACTGGTCTATTGAGATTTTTAGATTCTTCCTGCTTGAGTTTTGGAAGGTTGTATTTTTCTAGGAATATGTCCATTTCCTCCAGGTTGTCCAGTTTTTGGAATAGAGTTGCTCATAGTATTTTGTAACAATCCTTTGTATTTCGGTGGGGTCTGTTGTTATTTCACCTCTTTAATTTCTGATTTTGTTTATTTGGGTCCTCTCTCTTTGTTTCTTGGTTAGCCTGGCTAGAGGCTCATCAGTCTTGTTTATCCGTTCAAAGAACCAGCTCTTGGTTTTGTTGATCTTATGTATTGTGTCTTTGGGTCTTTGTCGTTAATCTCCGCTCTGATTTTTATTATTTCCTTCCTTCTGCTTACACTGGGCCTTTCTTGCTGTTCTTTTTCTAACTGTTTGAGTTGTAGGGTTAGATAATTTGTTACCATTCTTTCTTGTTTTTTGCAATAGGCTTGTAGGGATATGAACTTCCCTCTCAAAACAGCTTTTGCTGTATCCCATAGATTTTGGATTGTTGTGTTTTCATTGTCATTAGTTGCCATGATGTTTTTGATTTCTTCCTTGATTTCTCTGGTAACCCAGTCTTTGTTCAACAGCATGCTATTTAGTCTCCATGTGTTTAATTTCTTTGGCTTATTATTATTGTAGTTGATTTCCAATTTTATGGCACTATGATCTGAGAAAATGCTTGATAAGATTTCTATCGTCTTGAATTTGAAGAGACTTTGCCTATGTCCCAACATGTGGTCTATCTTTGAGAATGACCCGTGTGCACTTGAGAAGAATGTATATTCTGTGGCTTTGGGATGAAATGTTCTGAAGATGTCGATTATTTCCATCTGGTCTAGTACTTCATTTAGGATTGACGTTTCTTTACTGATTTTTTGTTTAGATGATTTGTCCAGAGGTGACAGTGGAGTATTAAAATCTCCTACTATGATTGCATTGCTATTAATCTCTCCCTTAATGTCCTCCAGCAGTTTCTTTATGTATTTGGGTGCTCCCGTATTGGGTGTATATATGTTTACCAGGGTTATTTCTTTTTGTTGGATTGCTCCCTTTAGTATAATGAAGTGGCCTTCAATATCTCTTTTTATGTCCTGCACTTTGAGATCTAGTTTGTCAGATATAAGTATTGCTACCCCAGCCTTTTTTTTCATTTCCATTCGCCTGGAAAATCTTTTTCCATCCCTTCACCCTCAGCCTGTGTGCATCTTTTTTTCTGAAGTGTGTTTCTAGTAGACAGCAGATATATGGGTCTTGCTTTCTTATCCATTCTGTAACCCTGTGTCTTTTGATTGGAGCATTTAAACCATTTACATTTAAAGTTATCATTGATAAGTAGGTATTAGATGCCATTTTTATTCTATACCCCTGTGTTCCTTCTTTGCTTCCTATTTCTTCATTTTTACAGTAAACCCTTTAGCATTTATTGCATTGCTGGTTTGGTGGAGATAAATTCCTTTAGTCTTTTTTTGTCTGTGAAGCTCTTGATTTCATTTTCAATCTTGATTGATAGCCTTGCTGGGTACAGTATTCTTGGATTCAGACCCTTCCTTTGCATGGCTTTGTATATTTCATCCCATTCCCTTCTGGCCTGATGAGTTTCTGTGGAGAAATCAGTTGCTAGTCTGATGGGGGTTCCTTTATATGTAACCTTCTGTCTCTCTCTAGCTGCTTTTAAGATTCTTGCTTTGTCGTTGTTGTTTTGCACTTTAATTATAATGTGCCTAGCTGTTGGTCTTTGGGGATTCATTTTGCTTGGGACTCTACGAGCTCTTACTGACACTTTTGACCATCATACTAGTGAATATTTTCTACTCACTTCCTTCAACTGTATAATCAACTCTAAATATGTTCAATTTTTTGAAAGGTTATGCTTGAAAAGCCTCAAGAAGATACATCACAGAACTATTCAAATTTTAAAAATTCTTCCTTGCTAATGTGCTATTAGAATTCTCTATTGTAACTAGAGGAAGGAGATAAAATGCTGACATCACAGACTCATTTTAACTTAAAAAGGCAATAATGCATCACATTTCAGTCCTATAGGGAAATCTACAATTGTTTGTAGATCACAAACAATGAAATTTTACTTTCTAGAAATTGGTTGTCTAATTTCTTTAAAAGACAATATCTAGACATGATCTTTAATGGCATGCAGTATAGGTTAGAGTAGGTCACTTTTTTAATATAAGCCCTTGGAACTACCTGCTAGCAAGGAGGTCCTGGAAAGTGATACAGAACAGCCACCTTTGTATACAGCTTCTGTACCACCAGAACTCTCCACTGTACTAGTTCATTATGGCACTTTTAAGGTCAGTTGCACAAGAATTTTCAAGGGCTAAAGAGCACAGAATATATGATTTTTATAATGAGAATAATTGTTATTCAATTTCTTTGAAAGAGAAACCTTCACCCTATCCAGACGGCTCAATGGATTGGAGTGTCTTCCCAGGCACTAAAGGGTCCAGGACTCGGTGACCAGTCAGGGCACATACCCAGGTGCCAGGCTTGATTCCCAGTCTCAGATATTGGATGGGAGGCAACCGATAGACATTTCTCACATATCCATGTTTCTCTCCCTTTCTTTTTCCTTTCCCTTCCTTTCCCTCTAACATCAATTAAAACGAAAGACAAATCTTAAAGTTAGAAAAACTGAAATGAAAACTGATAATTAAAATTACCTTAAAGTAATTCATATATAGTAACAATATCCAAAAGGTTCAGGAGGAAAGGAAATAGCACATAATGAGAACCAAAAAGTACCCATTTTGCTCTAGGAAGCAATAAAAACATTTAAGGAATTTTCTATTGTAAAAAAATCCCCTGATTTCTCACATTATTAAACACTTAAGCATTTGAAACTATATTAGTAGTATACAGAAATAGGTAAACTTTTAAATGAGAATACCAAAGCTCAAAAGAAAATGTCAAGTGGGAGGTTAACTAGAACTTTTGAAAAGTTTAACAGAGACATTTCCTTTTTATCCAAAAATGAAAACAAAATTAAACAAATATAATATCCTCTGATAATTAAAATAATGAAAATGAAAAATACTAAGGCTCATAAATTAAGCACAGGCTAAAAAAGATCCTCATAAAGTTTGAAACCTTTCATTTCTTTTTTAAGAGGAAAACTAAACTTTCTGGAACAAAAAAAATTAGTATTTCCACCATCCTTGTTCTGGTAAGTGAGAAACTCATTATGTCAATACCCTTAACTCTCCCTTAAAAGGAAATGACTTAGCTGGGATTGGAGTAGGAGTGGTGGTTCTTCTCCAGTCCTTGCAGATGAGGGGCTCATCATGTCACAGCCCTCATTCCTCCTTACGATAAGATGGCATTGGCATGTTGCACATCAGTAAGGTTATCACAGCTGCCAGATATTTTTATGGCCACCCTGCACAGGATTTTGTTCTCACAATATCTGGAAATGGCCTAGGAGGAGAAATGAGATAGAGCACAGGAACTTTCAAAATAAGAGATGCAGCCTTCTCAGAGAAAGCCAGACATCCCCACTTCTTTATAGGGATCATAGCTACTGCTTCGTCGGAGAGCTATGGTCTACACTGCTTGTCCTTGGGATCCTATTTTATGTTCATCCATGAAGTTAAGTAGTTTAGGGACTCTGATTAGATTGACAGAGCAAAGAGGAACTTAGAATTTTTTTAAGTTTTGGCTTTTGCAACGATGTCAAAGGTGTGGCAGTCTCCTAACAATATCATCTGTTCTTTGTACACTTGGTTCCTTAAATATAATAAATACTAGTGGCCCGGTGCATAATATTTGTGCACGGGCAGGGGGGTTGTCCTTCAGCCCAGCCTGCACCCCTCTCCAATCTGGGACTCCTTGGGGGATGTCCAACTCTAAACTGGCAGTTGGCCATCCCTCTTTCAATCTGGGACTGCCGGCTCCTAACTGATCACCTGCCTGCCGGTCTGATTGCCCCTAACCACTCTGCCTGCCAGCCTCATCATCCCCAACTGCCCCCCTGCCAACCTGCCCCCCCTTGCTGGCCTAATAGCCCCAACTGCCTCCCCCGCCAGCCTAATAACCCACAACTGCCCCCCTGCCATCCAGCTCACTCCCAACTGCCTCCCCACCAGACTGCTCACCCCTACCTGTCCCCACTGCTGTCCTGATAACCCCCAAAGATCAATTTAGTGATAATAAAGTTGGAAACTAAAATACTGAAAAGGAAAAACAAATGCCACCTTTCTTCCAGAAATCTACACAATAAATTGCTATTAAGGAAGTAGAAGAACACAAAAAACACTGTATTTATCCAAAGGATAAATTGCATTGAAATGAATCAAAGCACATTAAGTCAATAAATTAACCTGTAAAAATGAACTGAATTATTCTACTATATCTGCTACATCCGTCTTGCTCCTTCTTTAATCTTCTTTTTATACTCTTCTCCTTCTCTGGATTCTACCATATTCGTTTCCATATGTGTTCTGAGGCTTAGTGCCTCTTGCTTTGCCATCTTTACTCTTTTCTTTAGTTTTCCATGTCCCTTTAGAGGTGCTTCCACTGATAACTCCTGTTGAGGTGTCTTTTCTTTATCCAGACTTACACATTTTGAAGATGAAGGTTGCAGTTTTGTTATATGCTCATCATTCTGCATGAATAAAAGAATATAGTTTGGTGATGAAGGTGTGGACACCAGTATGAATTTTTTAAATGAATTCAGTTGCAATCAAATGTTACCTATACTCTGGTAGGGTCTTAGAATGTGGGACCTTGAATTGCTTAGAATCAAGACTAAAGTCAAAATGAGCAGGTGTCACAGAAATATATTTATTGTTATCATCTTTGCCCCACATCTCTTCTGCACTTGATATTGTATTCTTTTTTCTATGACTGTTTCATGTCTTTCCTCCACAAAATGACTATACATTGCTCCTGAATAGAAAGTTTCTTACCTCTTCCCCATCTTAACCCTTTATAATCTTTGGGGGGGGGGAAGCTTTAAGAATATCATACTGAGGTTTTCAGGACTGAGTCAACAAATTCCTCCCAAAATAAGACTTTCATAATGAGACTAATTAATGAATCTAATAAATATAGACTCTAATGCCATATGTCTTTTACTGCACTACAAATATTTGATGCTAATTTGACTTGCATTCCAAAAAGAAAGGATCCCAGCATCCAATTAAAAATGGGCAAATAAATTGAAAAATTTTTAGAGAATATATGCAAATGGAAAAGCATGTGAAAAGATGGTCAACATCACTAATCATTAAAAAACTGCAAATCAAAACCAACAATAAGGTGCCACTTCATACCCACTAGGATAGTTACAATCAAAAGACAGGTAATGACAAGTGTTGGCAAGAATGTGTAGAAATTGGAACCCTCATACACTGTCAATGAAAATACAAATTGGTGGAGCCACTGTGGAGAAGTCTGGCAGTTTCTCAAAAGGCTAACAATCTTATCCAACAATTCCATTTATAATTATATTCCCAAGAGAACAAAACCATATGCTCGCATAAAAAGTTGGATATGAATGTTCAGGGCAGTATTGGTAACACCACCAAAGAGGATGCAAACCAATAATTCATTAAATGATGAACATGTTTTAAAAATTTTGTCACTTCATGTAATAAAATATTATTCATCAATGAACAGAAATGAAGTACTGGTGACACATGCTACAAAAGACATTTGAAAACATTATGCCAAATACAAAAGGCAGTCACAAAGGAGCACCTACTGTGTGATTCCACTGATATGACATGTGCAGAACAGACAAATCTGGAGAGACTGAGAGGACAGTGGTGGTTCCTGAGGGCCAGGAAGAGTGGGGTAGTGGAATCTGGCACAGGGTGGTTGTTAAAGGGCACAGGGCCACTTTTTAAGGGGATGAAAATGACCCCAAACTGACTGTGAGGATGACTGTGTGACTTTGAAGAAGCCACTGAATTGTACACTTTATCATTATTTTCTTATGTTAAGATTCTATTTTTTTGAAATTTCAGCACGGGCAAAATCATCTTTGATGATAGGAAATCAGTGCTGTAGTTTGGAATGGAGGCAGGAGAGTGGGTGGGAGCAGGGATTAACTACAAAGGATCTTGGGGGTACTTTCTGGGATGTTGAGGATCTTCACTGTATTTTCAAAATATGTTTTTATTGATCTCAGTTTTTATTTTGTTTACCTCAAAGTTATTTTTAATTTAAGTCATATAATATATATAGCAAAAGAAAAACTGATGCTATGGTAAAATCCATAACAACTTAAATCATTTTTCTTCAAGCTCCTGTTTCTAACTTATATATTTTTCATTTTGATTGTTTAAAGAATTACAGATGTCTGCTTTTTTCCCTGATTGGCCCCTCCCCAGCCATTCCCACCCCCCAGGACAAGCCCCACTATCCCAGTGACTGTGTGTATTGGTTATGCTAATATGCATGCAGATAAGTCCTTTGGTTGATCTCTTACCCCATCCCTTCCCCTGCATTCCCTCTGAGATTAGAGAGTCTTTTTGCTGTTTCTTTGTCTCTGGATCTATTTTTCCTTCATCAGTTTATGTTATTCATTATGTTCCACAAATGACTGAGATAATGAAATATTTATATTTCTCTAACTGGCTTATTTCATGTAGTGTAATGCTGTTCAGAAACATCCGTGTTATTGCAAATGGTAAAAGTTCCTTCTTTTTTATAGAAGCACAGTATTCCATTGCTTAGATGTACCACCATTTTTTTAATCCACTAGGGGCCCAGTGCACAAAATTCCTGCACTGGGGAGGGGTCCCTCAGCCCAACCTGCCCCCTGTCATATACTGGGAGACCTCAGAGGAAGTCCTATGGATGGCTTAAGCCTGCACCCCATTGGGAGTGGACCTAAGGCACAGTCTGGCCTCCCTTTGCTTGAGGTGACCAGGCTGATCAGGGGAAGGTGCCTGCCCCATCACCCCACTGCTGCAGCCACTGCCAGTCACCACAGGCACCAAGGTATTTTCATCAACACGGACTTCAGTCCCTTCATCATGAAAAAATGATAATATTCTTTAAGCATTTTCAAGATGTATTTTTCATAGGATATGACATTTTTGTTTTCAAAAATATATATTTTATTGTTGTTGTTTTTTTATACAGAGAGGAAGGGAGATGGATAGAGAGTTGGAAACATCAATGAGAGAAAAACATCGATCAGCTGCCTCCTGCACAATCCCTAGTGGGGATGTGCCCATAACCAAGGTACATGCCCTTGACTGGAATCGAACCTGGGATCCTTGAGTCTGCAGGCCGATACTCTAATGAGCCAAACAAGTTAGGGAGGATATGACATTACTTTCATTATTTTTCTTTTTATCCTCACCTGAGGATATGCTTCCATTGATGTTTTCCCCTTCCCTCCAATCCCAAGCTCAGCCCCTTCAGAAGCCTAAAGCCTCCACCCCAGGCTTTAGGATTGGGAAGGTGACCCCCGCCCCTCTGATCTCAGGCTTGGCCCCTTCCCAAGCTTAAAGCCTCATGAGTTTCCTCCTACCTCCTCTACCTCTCCTGCTGCAGCGGGGAGGGCTAGGCAGGTGGCCACCTCCACCATCTCCTAGGCTGCGTGCATGTGCTGCCATCACCAATGCCTCCTCGCCCCACAAGCCAGACCTGCTGCCCCAGCCACCGCCTCTGCCCCCGCCACTGAGCAAGCCGCCGCCTTTCTACATTATCATTTTCATAATGATATATTCTTTCTTTAGAATGATGCCATTTATCGGTTAACTCATTAATTCTTTCATTCGGCATAAGAATGTGCTTTACTCTTTTCATTTTAAATATTTTTTATCATATCCAGAAACTGATCTTGGATAGTACTTACTGTGTTTTCTTCCCTGTCAGCTTTGCTGTGCGCCTGGTCCAGTTGCTGTTGAGGCAGCATATTTTCACTCTCCAGGAGAGAGAGCCTGTCCTGTAAGGACTCCTGCTTGCCAAAGTCTTTGTCCACTTTACCTTGTTCCTCTTCATGCAGGTGTTCAGCTTCTCCCTGTTGACACTCTTTTTGACTGACATCTCTTTCTATAACCAATGTCTTTTCTTTGAGAGCATCTCTTGTGCGATGCTCTATTTCTAAGCTATTGCTTTTACTCTTTACTTCAGAAAGTTGTTGAGAAAGAATCTCAATGTTATGTTTTAGGTTAGACATATCCAAGTTCATTTTGTCCCATAAACACAACCATTCATCTCTTGCTCTTTGGGAAGCAAGTTGTAGGTCTCTTTTTGATGCCTGACAATGCTCATGATACTGTACAGCTATAGCCAGTCTAGACCGGTATGATTCAACTTCTGCTTCCAATCTATCTCTGTTTTGTTTTTCATTCTCCAGTTTATGGTTTAGCATTATACACTCAGCTCTCAGAACTTTGAGCTGTGCATTGTGTTGAAATGCTGTTTCTGTCATTGTCTTTTGGGTCAGATTTTTTATTGTGTCCATTTCCAGTCTTAATTTGGCAATTGCATCCCATAACATGCGATTTTCATGCAATAGACTTTTTTCTCTGTCAGAACTCTCAGAAACCTAAGTAACACAAAGGAGACTTTTAGGTAAAACATTGAAATGGCATGTCACCATAGCCTCTGAAACTAAAGAATAACCTCTGTTTATAATTTTATTTATTTTTAAAAAATATATTTTATTGATATTTTACAGAGATGAAGGGAGAGAGATAGAGAGCTAGAAACGTCTATGAGAGAGAAACATCAACCAGCTGCCTCTTGCACACCCCCTACCGGAGATGTGTCCGCAACCAATGTACATGCCCTTGACCGGAATCAAACCCGGGACCTTTCAGTCCGCAGACTGACACTCTACCGCTGAGCCAAACCGGTTTTGGGTATGTTTATAATTTTAAAAATTCAATAAGTAGCTATCCCTCTGGAAAAAAATAGAATTGGATCCAATTCTCTCACTTTGTACAAGCACAAATTCTCCAAAGTTAAAAAAATTTAATATAAGATTATGATTTTTTAAATATATATATTTTATTGATTATTTACAGAGAGGAAGAGAGAGGGATAGAGAGTTAGAAACATCTATGAGAGAATCACCTATCAGCTGCCTCCTGCACACCCCCTACTGGGGATGTGCCTGCAACTAAGGTACATGCCCTTGACCTGAATGGAACCTGGGCCTTTCAGTCCTCAGGCCGATGCTCTATCCATTGAGCCAAACTGGTTTTGGCAAGATTATGATTTTTTAAGGGGAAAAAATCACAAGAGAATTATAAGAGTCTCAGAATTAGAATAAGTGTTTTTGAATCACCACAAGTCTATAATCTATTAAGTAGATGATTAATGACTCTTTCTACACTTAAAAGTTGAGATTATATTCTGAACATACAGGTGCCCCACAGTAAGAGTATTAAACCTGCAGATATCAAAATAAACTAAATTTCCTAAAATTCTTTCTTCCCCAAGATTAGGCAATAGATATTCTATTTTTCTAATACATTCCTAGTCAGTTTTAGAGACTACCTCCATGAACAACTGACAACCAAGCATTTCCCTAAGCACTTCTACATCCACCAATGAGCTCATTCAGTTATCACAATCTGCAATGGAGTGGCTAAAAAGATAAGCAAGTTCAGAATTTCCCCTCAGGTTTTCAGACTCCACAATTTGTGCTCTTGCACCAATCCATAGTTCTCCTCTAGTGTGGATATAGAAACACAAAAAAAGCCTGTGTTTCAAAAAATATTTAAGTACAATAAAATCTAGTCTTTTCAGAAAATTCATGAGTTTTTGTTGCTGCAATAACTTTTATTTCTCACTCATGATTTTTAAAGTAGTATTAAATATGAAATGGGGGGAGGGGAGAATACACTGAACAACTTTACTGGGAATAAGATACTTACAAATAAGTTGTCACTAAGTATATATTACAGCATGCCATTCTCTTCAGTGCCGGGAGCCATAAAAACAAGAGTTCGGTCTCACTTCCTGGTCAGCCCTACTTCCAGATTGAGCCCGCGCATGCGCCAAGAAAAGCTCACCAAGAAAGCCCACATGCGCCAAAGGCCAGACCAATCAGCCAAGGACAGATACCCAGTCCTCAACCAATCACCCCATGACAACCCCACATTAGAATAACCAATCAGCTAAGGACAGATACCCAGTCCCCAACCAATCACCCCATGACAATCCCTTATCCTGTTCCTCCCCTTCCGAGCCTTTAAAAACCACAATGCTTCAATAGAGAAATGAGGCTTGATCAGAACTTCGTCTTGCCTCCATTCTTTCGCGCCCCTTGTTTGTTCATTCTCTTAGGTGGTTTCTGCGTGCCCTCGTTGTTGCCCCGCAGGCCGGGGCACTTCAGAACTTCCTTGTATTAAAATGGAATACTACTAGGAAACATTTGTCACTTTTCTCAGAAGTAGAAGAATGACATCTAAAATATAATCTCTGAACTGGTTATCCCCTCCTCCATTCTATCAGTGGGAGTGAAAACTAACCTCTCTATTACTATATCAAGGAAATAAAATCACTGCTCTAATTTGGAACATCTGTTGTTAGTAGCAATTCCTTTGAGATCATGGACTACACGTTGATTCCTACAGAAAGTATGAAAAGCCTTCCCTTAGGATGAGGCCATTGTGAATGTCACTACTTGACTGTGAGAGACAAATGAATTTGAATTAACAATATCATTTTATCCAATGGATCTAAAATATCACCAATAAAACACACACACACACACACACACACACACACACACACACACACACACAGATATGCTTTCTAAATAATCTATAGTTTCCATTGGTTTTTTACATATATACACACCCACATATACTCACACACATTTGAAAATAACTAAATAAACTACCTCAGAATTCATGTCCTTATGACCAATTTCTATCTTCTCTGGATTGCGAAGGTGTTCGGTTATAATTTCATCTTGTAATATTCTGGCGTTCTGTTCTTGAGAAAGTTGTTTCTGAGTGCAGTTTTTCTCGTCTACAACCTAGGGACACATTCCATTTAGTTTTTGGTCTCATACCATTAAAAAATATAACTGAAGCTTAAGAACAGTACTATAAAAAAAAAACTGTGAAAAGGATGTAGCCTGTTTAACCAAAAGGACCTTTCCTCTCCATGAAAAAGTCAAATTTTAAGTGATAACCACATTTGTCATAAAGAAAAATTACAGTATTATGAAATAAAAAATTTTATGAACATTTAACTAGTCCCATTACAATGTCAAGGCAATTTAGCTTGTATGTTAACATTTTTAAGAGCTAAAATTAACATTTATGTTAATGAATAAGCTCAATTTATTTTCCATTTCCTCATTTAGAAAACATACACAGAGTATTCCTTAGATGCCAAGGATAGTAATAAATTAATCATTTTAGTCATAAGTGTCACAGTTCAGATGTTGAATGAGATGACAATTTTTAATTAGTTTTAAACATAATAATATACATTAAAGTGAAAGAGATATAAATATTGATGATGTACTGTTAGAATCAAGAGATTTTTTCCAAAGAAAAATTTACCTCATTTTCTCTTAAAATCTCCAATGTCATGTCTTGTGTTCTAAGGGTGCTTTCAAGTTGTGGGTTCATTTCAGGTTCTTGAATAGAATGCTCTTCTTTCTCTGTTAACTGCACCCTATTTTTTTCACATAAAAGATCAGCTTTTTGTCTTTTCTCTTTTTCTTCTCTTAAGGGAAATATGCAGTTAAATATAACCAAAGCTGTGATCAACATAATGTAACCTGTTACATTTATACTAGAAGCCCAAAGTATGAAATTCTTGCAAGGGGCTTGGTCCTTGAAATCATGGCTTTGTCCAGAAGGTCATCTGGGCTGTTGTTCTGCTGTTTAGTCTAATTAGCACATTAGCCCTTCATTATATAAGATGATGTCTAGTGTAAATCTCATGGTAACCACAAAGCCAAACCTCCAGCAGATTCACAAAAGATAAGAGCAGGAATCAAACCACACTTGGAAAATCTTCAATTCACAAAGGAAGGCAGCAAGAGATGAAGAATGCAACAATGGAACTACAGAACAGCCAGAAAGCCCACAAGATAGCATTATAAGTCATTACCTGTTAATAATTATGTTGTAAATGGTTTGAATTCTCCAAGCAAAATGCATATGATGACTAGGGGTGATGAACACACAATGCAGTGGACAGAGAATATCCTATAGAACAGTCCACCTGAATCTGTATAATTTTGTTAGCCAAAGTCGCCTCAATAAATGTAATAAAAAAAAATTCATAGAATGTCTTTGTGAGTTATATTAAGACCCAAATATATGCTGCCTACAAGAGTCAATTCGCTAAAACTGGTTTGGCTCATTGGATAGAGCATAGGCCCTCGGACTGAAAGATCCTGGGTTCGATTCTGGTCAGGGGCATGTTACCTTGGCAGCTGATCGATGTTTCTCTCTCATTGATGTTTCTAGCTTTCTATCCCTCTCTCTTCCTCTCTGTAAAAACTCAATAAAATATTTTTTAAAAGAGACTCAATTCATTAATTTTCTTTTTTTTAAATATATTTTATTGATTTTTTTACAGAGAGGAAGGGAGATAGATATAGAGTTAGAAACATTGATGAGAGAGAGTCATAGACCAACTGCCTCTTGCACACCACCTAATGGGGATATGCTTGCAACCAAGGTACATGTTCTTGACCAGAATCGAACCGGGGACCCTTCAGTCCACAGGCTGATGCTTTATCCACTGAGCCAAACCGGTTTGGGCCATTCATTTTCTTAAAAATTACTAAGTCCCTGTTGAATAATTGGGTGTGGTGCATACTGAAATGCATTCTCCTTAAAAAATAAGGATAAAGGCATGTATCCCAAGTACCTTTTAAAAAGAAGATTCACTACATTAGGAGCATGCTGGTTTATAAAACAAAGGTCAACAAACAAATGCCTACAGGCCAAAACCAGCCCAGAACCTGTTTTTGCAAATAAAGATTTATTAGAACACAGCCTTTACCTAGTGTCTATGATAGATTTCAGAGATGGATAGTTCACAGAGCAGACAATACAGACTATCTGTCAACCACTCATCTAGCAGATTAACCCTTTGATGTTCTTTAATATGTTTTACTCAATATTCTGAAATCCTATCCAATAAAAGAGAAACATGCAAATTAACATACTTCCTCTATGCCCACTAGCCAATCAGGACAAGTATGCAAATTAAACCATCCAAGATGGTAGTTAATTTGCATATCCAGATGCAGAGCTAAAACTGAAGACAGCTTAGAAAGAAGCCAAGCACGGCATAAGGGAGCAAAGCTGTAGAGAAGCAAACAAGTGTGGCAGCCGAGAAGGGAGGTAAGCAGGTGGGGTGGGTGGGAAGGGACACAATCAGGCCCAATGGCGGAGATCATAGCAGGAAGCCCTATGGTGGGAATCTATCTGCAATGGGCCTCTAGTCCTATAAAATAAAAAGCTAATATGGAAATTGACCTAATGAATAAACAACCAGTGACTATGACATGAACTGACCACCAGGGTGCAGATTGATCAATGCAGAAGCTTTCCCCTGGTGGTCATTGTGCTCCCATAAGGGGAGCACCACTCAACCAGAAGCCATGCTCATGGCTGGTGAGCACAGCCGTGGTGGCAGGAATCTCTCCTGCCTCTGCTCCAGGGCTAAGGATGTCTGACTATGGTTTAGGCCTGCTCCCTGTGGGTGCATGCTGGGCTGAGGGATTCTGCCCCCCCCCCACACACACACACACAAATGCACAATTTTCATACACTAGGCCACTACTTTGTAGATAAGATATGGATCAAATTGCCTTGTGAAATGAGTGGCCTTTCAGATTAATTTGAGGGTCCAATATTTGAGCACTCAGGTATTAACAACAAAATAAAAAAAGCTAGTAACGAGCAATTTAGATGGAAACAAAGTAGAGTGACGATGTTGCATATGACTTCCTTTTATACCTTTTATGAGTAGCATTTCTATTAAGAGTAGAGGTCCAGTGCATGGAATTCATGCATAGGGGTGGGGGAAGGGTCTCCCTCAGCCCAGCCCGCACCCTCTCCAATCTGGAACCTCCCACAGGGATGTCTGACTGCTGGTTTAGGCCCAATCCCAGGGTTCTGGTCTAAACTGGCAGTCAGACATTCCTTTCACAATGCTGGACCACTTGCTAGCTCCTAACAGCTCTCACCAGTCTGCCTGCCTGATTGTCCCTAATTACTCCCCTCTCCCCCCAGCCAGCCTGATTGCCCCTCTTTCCCTCTGTGTGTCGGCCTGATCATCCTTAACTGTCCTCTGCTGCCAGCTATGTTGCTCCTAACTCCCCCAACCACCACCAGCCTGGTCACCCATTACAGCCACACCCTGATAGAGACAACCTGGGCACCCCACCCAGACTGCATGTTCAGTTGTGGTTGTCCCTCACTACCTCCTCTGTTGGCCTGGTTGTCCAATGTAGCCTGCTTGTTCAGTCATTGGACATCCTTTACTGACCCCCATAGCAGCCAAGTCATCTTGTGAGGAGTGATGGTCAGTTTGCATATTACCTCTTTATTATATAGGATTCTCACAAAATTTGCTTAAGATGTGAAATTAAACCCAATGCTTTAAAGACATTTCAATGTGAAATAGTCAATATACTGTAGACCAGAACTACCCTAATTTTTTTCCAATGGCTGCATACAACATTATTTTATGGGTAAATAATGTATTTACTTATAGGTAAATACTACCTCCGATTTTTTGGTATGCAACAAATATCCTTAGCATACATGCATATATTTGTAACATTTATACAAATATCCTGAATGCATATGTGTATGTTATATATGTTATATATCTTTAACATCTATGTCATAGTAATGAACTACTGCATGTTTTATATACATAATAATATATAATTAATGTCTGTAGAATGTCTGTGTGTGTGTTGATACAAATCACGTTTTCTTATAGGATCTAGTTCTGGAAGTGAAGCTATTGGGATAAAAGAATGACATAATAAAATTTTAAAACAAGCTCCATTACCCTTCAAAAAAGATGTGCCAATTTCATCTACCAAGAGTGCATGAGAATGCCTTATCCTCCCACATGCCAATTCTGGTTTTATTTATTTTTGATAAAATAGTTATCATTATTAGTTCAAAACTGTACCTCATTATTTGTTGATTTGCATTTTTTCTGATTACCAAGCAAGTTTCACTCTCTCTATTAAAATATAAAATTAGTTAATCAAGAATGTAAGCTCAAATTTGAATTTGTTTTATAGGAAAAGAATAATTACACACTGTTAAGTACTGCTGTAGGCTTACCTGTAAGAATCTTCATCCTCCATAATAGCAACCTGCTGCTTATTGGTTGATTCACTGTTGCTCTGCTGAGTCAATCCTCCAATGTCACTGTCATCAGCACCAGCATCCATGTTTCCTGACACTTCCCTTTTACTGGTTTTCTGCTCCTTTTTTTCTTCAGCCTTTAATGAAAGTTTAATATTAGGGATGTTCTTGTTATCTCATTCATTAAAAATACTGTGCTTCCATTGATCTTATCATTTGTATCTTAGTTTAGTTGCTATGACTTGAATCAATACAATATTTTTTGTGTTTAATTTTATCATTAAAATTATTGCAAATTCTGCCTAATTTCTTTTTCAATAAAGAAGCAAAAACTTTCAAGATTTCTCAAAGACTTTCTTAATTTTGTGCTCTTATTCGTACGTATTAAATGCTCTCAAAATGCACTCAGTTTTCTTAACCCAAATACCCGAAGTAATCCTGAGAAAGAAGTACAAAACTAGAGGAATCACAATATCATATACCAAGCTATATTACAAAGCCATTGTTCTCAAAACTGCCTGGTACTCCCACAAGAATTGACATTTAGACCAATGGATCTGAACAGAGAACCTAGAATCCATGCAAGCCATTATGCTCAATTAGTATTTGACAAAGGAGGCAGTTGCATACAATAGAGTAAAGGAGGTCTTTTCAATAAATGCTGTTGGGAAAATTGGACAGATATATGTTAGACAACCAAATTATAACATACACAAAAATAAACTCAATGATGAGCTCTAGCTGATTTGGCTCAGTGGATAGAGTGTCAACCTGCAGACTGAAGGGCCCTGGGTTTAATTCCCATCAGAGGCATGTGCATGGGTTGTGGGCTTGATGCTCAGTAGAGGATGTGCAGGAGACATCCAACCAATGACTCTCTCTCATCATAGATGTTTCTGTCTCTCTCTCTCTCCCTCTTCCATCCTCTCTGAAATCAATAAAAATATTAAACACATGCACATACATACACACACACACACACACACACACACACACACACACACACATACACACACACAAAACAACAACAATAACCATCAATACTGAGAGAGAATCATTGATCAGCTGCCTCCTGCATGCTCCACATGCCTAATTTCCAATCTGTGGTATTTTGGTTCATATTTTTTGCCATCTGCATAGATGACATAGCACATGCAAGTTACATTCCAGGAGCACCTAGCTCAGTTGATCAGAAAGGATGTGCCAATGAGCCTTACAAGAGACCGAATACATAAGGCTATTATACCAAGATGGGGGGCAAAGCAGATCTACCCAATACACAGAAACAAATGCAAAGAGGCAGCTAAGATGGGGATAAAAAGAAACATGCCACGAATGAAAAACAACAACAAAAACAAACAAACAGAGCAACCCTGAGAAAAAACAAACTGAATAAAATGGAGGAAAGCTATATATGCACAGATGACTTGCTCTTCTTTCACTTCAGATGTAACTCCTGGGGTCCTTACTTTTTTATTTTCTGCATCATTATAAAAACTCTCCACATTTTGTTTAAAACATGTTCAGAGCCTGCAACCCTGGCATATACTCTGACCTAGATTGAACCATGACCTCATAGTTCATAGTTTGACACTTAAGCACTGAGCTATGCCAGCTGGGTAAAGATAGAATCTTTGATTTAGAAGACAAGATAGCAGGTAACATCCATTTAGTGCAGGAAAACATATTTTTAAATAATGATAATTTGAAGCCTTCTGTGACAACACAAAGTATAGCAACATCCACATTATATGTGTACCAGAAGGAGGAGATAGCGATGAGATAGGAGATAGTGTAGACCCAGGAAATAAGAGGTCAACTGGTGTGATTCCTGGTCAGGGCACCAATCCCCACAAGGGAATATGCAGAAGTCAGAGGAATAATGTTTCTCTCTCCCTAAAATAATTTTCTCCAACCACAATGGTCTCAAACTGGAAATCAATTACCAAATTAATGCTGAAAACACACAAGCACATGCAGAGTAAATAATCTGTTACTAAAAAGTGAATGGGTTAACAATGAGATCAAGGAAGAAATCAAAAGATAGCTAGAGACAACTGAAATGAGAACATGACAACCCAAAATCTATGGGACATAGTGAAAGCAACACTAAGAGGGAACAACAGTATAGACCTACCTCAACAAACATGAAAAATCTCAAATTAACAATGTAACCTTTCACCAGAAGACATGTTTTAAATGAGCTTATTGGATTGTTTTCAAATGGGTAACATAATCTTCATTTCATTGGTTGAGTGATTGATTGATTGATTGATTGATTATGACAGTATTCTTTTTTTAAGTTCACCAAACATAAAGTTACCCAGTGAAAAATTCAGTAGTATTTGCCGCATGTACCATGTTTTGCAATGATCACCTCTATTTAGTTCTAAAACCTTTCATCTCTCCCAAAGGGAACCTCATTCCCATGAAATACATACTCCCCACTCCCCCTAGCCAAATCTCTGACAACCACTTGTCTGGTTTGTGTCTCTATGGATCCTCTTTTTATGGAAATTGTATATAAAAAGAACCCCAGAATAAAATAAATATATTTTCCTTTCTGGCCTTTGGGGTTTGGTGACTTGAGCATTGACCCATGCACGGAAGAATCACAGGTTCAATTCTCAGTCAAGGCATATATACAGGTTTTCAGTTGAATCCCAGTTGTGGCCATGCAGAAGAAAGCCAATCAACATTTCTCTCTCACATCAATGTTTCACTTGCTCTCTCACTCCAAGTCCCTCTCTCTTAAAATCAATTTTAAAAATATTTCCTCACTTCAGGATTTAACAATATAAGACTAATTTTGCATTACAAACATAAAACAATGATAGGTAGGCCACTAGGAAACTTTAAGAGTGATACACATAATTCAATTCAGAACAGGGAAATTAATTTCAGAAGAGAGCTCTTTACCTTCAAGGCTTCATGGTCTGATGTAGGGTATGAATCAATAATGCGAGGTTTGTAGTAAGATATACAACACAAATAACTGAGTCCATTTCTTTAAAAAAAATAACAAAACAATATTAGTGAAAGATCAGCTATCTACATATGAAATAAAGATTCTTGATATAGTAACACTGGGCCTTAATTTTATTTTTTTAACTTTTTATTATCTATTTCTGCTGCTATTTCTCCCAACCTGTGGACTATTTAATGAAGGCACACTCTGCCTCAGATTAATCTGTTTTCACCACTTACTGGCTGACATAACTTTTATTCCCAGAACTAGAGCACATCTGAGGATCTAAGTCAATGTAGTATGATACACTGTCCCTTCCTCCTTGTCTGTCCCTGATTCAAAGACTACTGGATGTAAGTCAAAAATGGCAGCCTTGCTTCTTTAGTAGGGAACTTATTAAAGAGAACTTATTAAAGAGAACCCATTCCTTCCTTTTACCCTAAAACCATACAGGAAGTTCCTGAAATGATTAAGGAACATCAACCATTTGAGGAACAAATATATGTCCAAATGTCAAAAATCAAATGCTTATGTTTATAAGCTTCCCACTCCCAGATCACCCTTTTTCAGGCTCCAGAACATTTAAATCTTCAGCCCATGAGGGCATAGACTCTGAAACAAGGATGGGAGCCCAGCATGGGGTTGAGACCACATGCTCCTCAGGGGCACCACTGCTCTGAGACATGCCTCTGCATTCTCAGCCACCACAAGTGGATGTGGGGCCAGCCCTTTTGGAATCCCTGACTTCCTGCCAGTCTAGCTGAGGCTTCTCCTGTAATCTTTGGTTATAAGACTAATGTTGAGATAGGCATCATGTGGTTGTTATTTAACTTAGTTGTCATTTCAATTTGGCCCAGAGAGGAGGTGAGTGTAACTTCTGCCTCCATCTTGGATTACCCCTAACAAATTCTGCACTTCAGGGGCTCACTGTTAGGATATGGTGAGGTGAAATATTTTGAATGAGGAAGCAAGCATTTGTAATGCTAAAATTCAGCTAGTAATTTAATTTTGATAGATTTAATATCTAATAAATTGTATAATTCCAATAGTGCCAAATTAGGTTTGAGGCTTCATATTTTATTTTAATTTAGACCAAGGCAAGTTATTTTATTTTTTTCTTCTTAATTTCAGTACTGTGATTGGGAGTAACTAATCATAGATTAAGAAGTCTAACAGTTAAATTTTAATTATATTCTAATTTGTCCTTGTCCATACTTGATTACTTAGGAAGAAAGTCATTTCAAAAACATGTATCCTGATTGGAAAGACATTTGAAAATCAAAGCAAGCATATTCATCTTCCACCTTTGCATTTAGAAAAAAATGTCTCAAGGATCACAAATAAATATGACATGTGACAAAGAGGATACATCTGCATATTCCGGACACCCCTTTGTGCAAAGGGTGAAAAAATATGCATCAAACAAGGCACAGTAGAGCAGAGGAAGAACTTACTATTTTCCAAAGATGAGTCAAAGCAGAAGTCACATGAATTTTCTGTAAAATTCAAAATGACTGAGTGCCCTGAGGAAGAGCCACTAGGTGATAACTCTAAAGAAGGAGTAAGCTTAAGACAAATGCCTTCTAATTTGACAAGTAAAGTGGTTGATTGTGAGATGAAAGATGCATTGGGAATGTCTGTCTCTGCAGCATTACAAACATTTCCTGAATGAGAAGAACCCACTCTCAAAATTGTTTTTCCATCTCATGCAGACCCTGGGTTCCTGGAAGACTCTCCCTGGTCCTCTTCTTCTGAGCTTTGTTAAAGAGAAAAGGAATTACACTCTGAAAATGATCACAATGCCCTGAGAACCAGAGACTAGAAGAGAAGCACACAAGACATCTGTCTGTGAAATTCAGCAGGGCTTCTGCCCTCCAGGAAGAGGTGAGATTCTACTAGAAACCCAGGAGCCCTCTTAAAGGGCCAGTGCACAAGTATTATTCCTACCACTCACCCTGGGCCTATGAAGAAAGGGTGGCTCAGAGTAGACTGGGGTCATATGGGGAGACTGCTTTGTGTGACTCTAGGAGAGAGCTTAGGGGATAGTTTCTGGGTGCCTACCTGTGCTGATTCCTTCTCCTACATCGCCCATAGATACCATCACCCCTGAGTCAAGCCCTCCCTTCCTTATGGCTTCAGCCTGGGAAATGTATTAGCCCATCATCCTGAATCCTTGTCCCTGACCCTGAACACTGAAAAGAAGCCAGCTGCCTGGCCCTATGGTTTACACTTTCATGGAGGCCCCTTAAGAAGGTCGGGATGGACTCATGGGGTGACACAGACTGAATTGTGTGACTTGGGTTGGGGGCTTTTATTCCCTTGCCTAACTGAGGCCAACATTCCAGTGCTGAGAGCTTTCTTCACACAGCCAAATCTTGATACTTGGTGTCTGATGAATTCTGGTGGCCTTACTCTAATGACTCCTTGAGGAACCGCCCAACCACAAAGGTCCACAGGTCTCCACTGAGTGATAACTGATATTTGTATACCCTGGGACTTGTGTTCAGTGGCCTCACACCCAGAAATAAAGCTGAGTTTAAATCTGCATCAATCTGGTAAACACCACTTGCACCTACCTGATGACTCACTTACCTCATGCCACTCACATGCCAACAGGAGCTCTTTTAGTGACTTACCCCAACAGAATGCTGGTAGGTGGAGGTGAATCTTGGGAATTTTGCTCAGCTGCCCCATGGGCTTGGTGCTGGTAACAGGAGGCATTGCTCTGCAGCTTGGCCCCTCCCAGCTTCACCCAGGCCTAGCAGAGGCAGTCACAAACCAGATCGCTTTGTAGCTCCACACAGGTAGCTCAGAGGAAATCACAGGCAGAGACTGACATCTTGCAACAGAGTCCCTCCCAAGAGGCCCCAGGACCAACACACTCAGTAGGGCATTTCAGAGCATGACCCAGTTTGCTCCACAAGCAGAACACCCAAATGACAATCTGGACAGGTACCACACTGAGCTGGCACGAAGCATGAATTACTTGACATGGGGTCAGTCTTTGAACAGCAGCTTGTGTGCTGTGTGTCGTCAGCCAGCATGAAGAGCAACCCCAATTAGCTGATGTGCTTCCTATGTACACAGAGGGTTGGCAGGGGAAGGACTACATGTCATCAGTAATGGAGTTCCTATGTAATGAGTGCCTATGTAATGAGTGGGTCACTCAGACTCCATTTAGTTTGTTTGACAAGAGCAGGGGAAGTAGTGCTTTTATTTATTTATTTTGTCATCTGAGCCCACACTAGAACTCAAGTGGACCTAAGACCCACTCTATGAATCAGAGTGCAGGTTGATGAGACCACAGTGTTTTTGGTGATCAAAAGAATATTTTCAGTGGCTCCACTGTTTTAAATATCTTCGTAAAGAAACCTTGAGTGATGCTAGTTCTTTCTATTAAATGAACAAATAGAAGAGCAGCAACTTCTTTAGGACACACTTGAGCCTCATTTTTTAAGCTGCCTTTCTGGAGATTTTCCAACATCCTATGGCCTTCCTTATTAAAACTTATCTTTAACTTGTCACAAACCCCAATATTCTCAACCCAGAGTTGTTCCTCTTGAAACTTGGGATTCTCCAGCTAATGCAATTCTTACCCTCTATTGACTGTGTTCACTACCACCCTACATATTTCTATTATGAAATTCTCTTACAGAATGATAAAGAAGGTAGTTTATTTCACATAGGCAAACTGAATTTACAAGTCAGTTCCACCACCTAACATAGCCCAATGAGTCACTTTATCTCTTCTTTTCCAGTATTCTATACCAGCATCAGTTAGCCAAGACATTAAACACAAGTTGAAAGGCTAGAGGCAGTTGTGTTTAATTAATTGCTAGGCTTCCCTAAATACTGAAATTCTATGTGCCTTTGTTTCTGTCTATAGAAAAATGAAGAACACCATAGCTGGCCGAATTGGAAAAAAAACAAAAACCGAATACACACACACACACACACACACACACACACACACACACACACACAATGAATGAAACACCAATAAAAGTAGAGAATAAAATAAATCAAGAACTCATGCAAGAGGGGGAAAAAGACTATAGTAACAACGAAAAAATCTCATACAACTAAGCAAACGTCCTAGCCTAAAGAGAAAACCAGACTGGGGAGTCAGTAGAGGAATAAATTAAAAATATCCTCTAAATACATGCTGAATTTTACATGAACTATTCATAGATATTATTTACTTACAGATAAGTAATTTATTCCAAGAAGAATAGATATCCCTTTACCTAACAATGCTTGCCTGATGAGGCCTTGCTTAGGTACAACCTTTGGTTCTGTGGCCATAGCTAACTGAGAAGGGCCCTCCAAGCTTTGGTGGGAAGAGCAAGGTCCTGTTTACCACTGCAGTTGTCAAGGTGGGTGAGATAAATGCTTAGACTCACTGAGCCTCTTAGAAAATCTCTAAATCAGAGTTAACTTTCTGAGCTGATCTGATTTCACTTTCTGAAATAATCTGATTCACATCTATATCTCAATGCCAGCACTACACAGGAACTTATCCGTGTATGTTGACAGACAACAGAATAGATTGGGGAGTCAAACAGGTCCAAAGTCAAATCATGCGATGGACACTTGCTAACTATGGAACCATGGGTCAATTCATCCACCTCCCTGAATTACCTCATTAATAAAAAGTAGGCTACAATTGACAGCTCTTATGATGATTATCTAACACAGGTTAATTTCATAATATAGGGTCTAGCCCACAGTAGAACACTCTAGAACTTTTAGTTTCTTTTATCTGCATTCCTTTTGGTAACATATAATTTTTTAAAATATATATTTTATTGATTTTTTTACAGAGAGGAAGAAAGAGGGCTAGAGGGTTAGAAACATTGGTGAGAGAGAATCATCGATCAGCTGCCTCTTGCACACTCCCTACTGGGGATGTGCGCACAACCAAGGTACATGCCCTTGACCAGAATCGGACCTGGTACCTTTCAGTCCGCAGGCTGACACTCTATCCACTGTGCCAAACCGGTTTCAGCTGGTAACATATAATTTTTAAAAACCCATAAAATCCTACCTGCATGAAGAGTCTTCTTCAGAGATCTCATACACTATTAAGAAAAAAAGTAAAATACATTTTAAAACAACAATACAGGACACTAAAAGTATCAGAGTAATGCTTTTTTTTTAGAAAGTATTCCTTTAGGACCACACATACAGACTATACCAGAGGGAATATTAATCATGTTATTGGTAGGCCATTAAGAACACTTACTTTCTCTTTTTAAATATATCAAATCCAAAAATAAAAGAGAATGGAATTTTTCAAATATTGATAATTATCTGTCAAATGCTATTTACAATGAACATAATCTTAAGCAAAACCCATAAAGCTGCCAGAAAATGGCAATATTAGTAGAAACAGAATCCTATATAATAAAAACCTACTATGCTAAGTGTCTGGTTGTCTGGTCAACCGTTCAAGCAATCAAAGCATAATATGCTAATGATATGCTAAGGCAGCTCAACTGCTTGCTATGATAAGCACTGATCACCAGGGGTCAGATTCTCTGACCAGTAGGTTAGCTTGCTCCTGGGGTCCAGCAGAATGGAGCTGAGTGAGATGGGCCTGACTTACCCTGGAGCCCTTCCATGGTCCCTCCCCAGCCTCAATTGTGCACCAGTGGGGTCTCTTGGCCTGGCCTGTGCCCTCTCTCAATCTGTGACCCCTAGAGGGATGTCAAAGAGCTGGATTTGAACTGATCCTGGAGGTTGCCCCCCTCAGTAGGGTGTCAGTTGCAGGACTCAGAGTCTATAATAATAAAAACATACTATGCTAATTAGACTGGACATCCTTCCAGATGACCTTCTGGATGAAGCCTCAGTGGCAGTAGCCGAGGCCAACACTAGAATAATGAAGACCTGGTAACTCCACAGGGAGAGGAGTCAGGGAAGCTTGTGCCTGGTGTCCGCTACCCTTTGTCATGAAAACAATTGCTCTTTGTTGATTTTACTTTGGTCTTTCGTGGTAATAAAACTCAGGTATGAACACAACTATATGCTGAGTCCTATAAATTTCTCTAGTGAATAAGCAAACTTGGATGTGGGGTTATGATCTTTAACAAAATTGCATTATGTAAAATTGTTATTGTTTGATTTGATGTATTATACATAATTACAATCAGAAGCTGATTTCACAATACCTGTCTTTGATTTTGTTTTGCTCAGTGCTTGTTTTGGAGATTCCTGTAGATCTGTAGCTATTGGAATAAAAGCAAAAACAGGGATGAATAAAACACTGATGTCAGAAAACATTGTGAAATAAGCAACAATCCTATTTACTCAGAATAGAAAATACAGAGCCCTAATGATTGACAATATGTTCTATAACATACAAATTCCTCTCAAGAAAAGGAAAATATCATACTGTCAATTTTCTTCAACAAAACAGGGTTTAATTCCTTTTTATAATATTTATAAATCAATCAAGTTTCCCTGATAACTACAGAAAAGCAATGATTATTATATTTGCATAATAGTATCCTTGTACTTACAGAATTTTTTATATGTGTTCCTAATCCTACCTAGTAAGAGTAATATACAAATTAACAATCACTCCTCTACACACACAAGCAAAGCTCACCAGCCACACCCACCAGCCAATCGGAGCGAGTATGAAAATCAACCCAACCAAGATGGCTACTGGCCACAGAGAGCAGGAGGGATGCTTGGGGTTCCCAGGCAACAGCGGAAGCCAAGCTTTCTGCCTGCCCTTGAGAGCCCAGGCCTCCACTTAAGGCTACAAAGTTTCAATTATAGAAGGTAAACTAATCCAAACAGAAATGGCTGCCAGCCATGGAGCAAGCAGGAGGCTCTGCTCAGCTCCAGGCTACAAAGTTTCAATTGTAGAAGGTAAATACATTCCAGATATCAGGCCTTCTGCATGGGTCGCCCGGGGGGTGTGGCCGGCCTACAAACCACCACAGGCCCCTCACTCAGGCCACCCCACACCCCATGGGAACTGCCACCCTGATCCAGGACAACTTTCAGGGAAAACCAGCTGGCACCCATCCATGCACCAAGTTTCTATCCTATCTAATAAAAGAATAATATGCAGATTGACCATCACTCCAACACACAAAGTCTGCCCCCATGTGGTCAAACAGGGCTGCCCACATGTGGATACAAGATGGCCACCACAAAATGGTCAGCTGGGGAGGGCAGTTGAGAGAGACCAGGCCTGCAAAAAAATGGCAGTTAGGAGTGACCAGGCTGGCAGAGGAGGGAAGTTGGGGGGAAACAGGGTGGTAGGGGAGCAGTTAGACATCAATCAAGCTGACATGGGAGTGGTTATGGGGTGATCAGGCTGGCAGGCAGAAGCAGTTAGGGGCAATAAAAAAGGCAGGCAGGTGAGCAGTTGGGAGCCAGCAGTCCTGGATTGTGAGAGAGATCCCTCCAGGATTGGGCCTAAATGAGCAGTCATACATCCCTCAGGGGGTCCCATATTGGAGATGGTGCAGGCTAGGGTGAGGAACACTACCACCCCCTCCATCCCCCATGCACAAATTATGGTTCACCTATTAAAGGCAGTTATTTGCAGTACAAATCAAAAAATCAAAGAAATCATATGCAATATGTAGGGATATCCATGGATATTCCACCAAACTCAGTATGTATGGAAACCTACTGCTCTTTCCAGTTGAACTTTTTTTTAAAATATATTTTATTGATATTTTACAGAGAGGAAGGGAGAGAGATAGAGAGCTAGAAACATTGATGAGAGAGAAACATCGACCAGCTGCTTCCTGCACACCCCCCACCGGGGATGCACCCGCAACCAAGGCACATGCCCTTTGACCGGAATCCAACCCGGGACCCTTCAGTCCGCAGACCGACTCTCTACCACTGAGCTAAACTGGCTTCGGCCCAGTTGAACTTTTGCTCTTTCCAGTTCATCTGAAGAAAGTCCTATTCTTCATGTCCAATCGAAATGCAGTGCTCTCCCGGGAAACCTATGAATCACCTTAGATATCTCTCTCCCTGCTAACTCATTACATGTAATCATGACCACAATCATATGAACTAGATCTCTCTAGTGTCTTTGCTTTATTTTGCTTCTGTCAACTGTCCTAGTCAAACATGTGCCCTTAACAGATGGCTCTCATAGGTAGGGGGAATACCAACAACTACTACTGTTCCATCTTAAATTTTTTAAGCAGGAAAAGTGAGAAAAACATAGACATAGAAAAAATCTAACGTTTCAAATGGAATAAATATAGCTCCCTGAATCATTTCTACATGGATGGGTGAAAATTTCATAATAGAATGGTGCTGGTCCAAGGAGCCAAAATCTTCCTTTGTCTGCATGTTTCTTTACATGGTTTCTTTCTATGTACCCACTACATGAGGGGTCAGTCAGCAAAGGAGGGCTCACAAGAAAGTACAATCTGCCTACTGGTTTTACAAAGAAAGCCCCACTGGAACACAGCATGCCTGTTTGCTAACAGATTCTCTAGGACTGCTCTCACACTGCAATGGCAGACCACACAGCCTAAAATCAGGCCCTTTATAGAAAAAGCTTGCTGAACCCTGCTTCCTATCATAACCACAGGGCCCTTATCAAATCAATTCTTGTTCCTCTTCTGCTCAAAACACCAATGAATCCCTGCAGCAAATATTGCTGACTTCATAACTCAGTCTTATTCTTGCTGCACAACCACAATTATATTTGGATATTCACTGACCTAATACACAAATAAGGTGGTGTCTCCCATTCTCCAAAAAGGGAAATGATTATACTAAGCTCATCACAGTACCTCGTTTACCAATAACTGGTTAAGAAATGAGTATGTGATTTACCTCCGGCCTGTAAAACTTTAGAGGGGGTCAACTGAAAGTCTGTCCGTTTTCTCCCTATTTAAAAGAAACACATAGGCCAGGCCAGTGTAGATCTGAGGCTTGAGCATTGTCCCATGAACCAAGAGGTCACTGGTTCTATTCCCAGTCAGGCCACATGTGTTGCAGGCTTGGTTCCCAGTAGGGGTGGGCAAGAGGCATCAGATCAATGTGATGGTTATTATTGCTATTTCCATCTCTCTCTCCCTTTCCTATCCTCTCATGCTAAATATCAATAAAACTTTCTCTCTTTTTTTTTTCAAGTTTAAGAAAGTACATATCACAACATCACTAACCAGTGAAATACAAATGAAAGCTTCAATGAAGTACCAGCTCATTCCTCTCAAAATGGCTGTCATCAAAATAAATAAAAAAAATTAAAAAATAACAAGTGATGGCAAGGATATGGAGAAAAGAGCAAGCGTTGTGCACTGTACAGGTGATTGTAAATTGGTACAGTCATGGTGGAAAACAGCATGGACATTCCTCAAGAAACTGGAAATAGAATTGCCAATCCACTATTGGGTATTTATCCAACAATAACATGAACACAAACTTGAAGATATTCAGACCCATATTCACTACAGCAAGATTTAGAATAGCCAGAATGTGGAAGCAACATAGATGTCCTTCCATATATAAATAAATAAAGGAGCAGCAATATATATATATATATATATATATATATATATATATATATATATATATAAATATATGAGGTGATATGCAAATTGACCATTACTCCAACACATAAGATGGGTGCCCCCATGTGGACATAAGATGCTTGCCACAAGACAGCCAGCAGGGAAGGGGAGTTGGGAGGGAACAGGCCTGCTGGGTAAGTTAATTGGGAGCAACCAGGCCTGCAGGGGGAGGGCAATTGGGGGGAAAAACCAGGCCTGGAGGGGAGGGGAGTTGGGGGGGACCATACCTGCAGAAGAAGGCAGTTAGCGGGACCAGGCTGGCAAGGGAGGGCATATGGTGTGAACTGGGCTGGCAGGGGAGGGCAATTGTGGGGATCAGGCCTGCAGTGGAGGACAGTTGGAGGGGACCAGGCCTACAGGGGCGGACAGGTGTGGGGACCATGCTTGCAAAAGAAGGCAGTTGAGGGGGAAACAGGCTGGCAAGGGAGGGCAATTAGGGTTGATCGGGCCAGCAGGTGATGCAGTTTGGGGCAACCAGGCCTACAGGGGAGGAACATTAGAGGTGACTGGTCTGGCAGGCAGGGCAGTTAGGGGCGAAGAGGCCTTCAGGGGAGAGCAGTAAGGGGTGACTGGGCCAGCAGGGGAAGGCAATTCGAGGAGACTAGGCCTTTAGGGGAGGACAGTTAGGGGCAACCAGGCCTATAGTGGAGGACGGTTGGGGGCAACCAGGCCTGCAGGGGAGGGCAGTTAAGGGCCACCAGGCAGGCTAGGGAGGGCAGTTAGAGATGACCGGTCCTGCAGGGGAGGGCAGTTAGGGGTAATCAGGCTAGCAGGGTAATGATAAGGGGTGATCAGACTGGCAGGCAGAAGAGGTTAGGCTCAATCAGGCAGGCAGGCAGGCGATCTGTTGGGAGCTAGCAGGCCTGGATTGTGATAGGGATGTCTCAGGTTGGAGAGAGTACAGGCTTGGCTTAACCACATGATCACAGTCAACACTGGCAGTAAGGGAGCTCTGCTGAGGGACACACACACACCCATGCGTGAATTTCATGCATCAGGCCTCTAGTTATATATAAGATCATATATATGTGTGTGTGTGTGTGTGTGTGTGTGTGTGTGTACCTATATACTATTACTCAGACATAAAAAAGAATGAAATCTTGCCATTTAGGACAACATGCAAAAGGACCAAAAGGTTGTTTTGCTAAGTGAAGTAAGATAAAGACAAATACTGTTTGATCTCATTTACCTGTACAATCTAAAACAACAAAACAAAAACACACCCTGTACCTACAGAAAACAAACTGATGGTTGTCAGAGGGTAATTGAGGAGATGGATTAAATAAAGATTATGAATAAGAAGTGCAAACTTATAAAATGTATAAGCCACAGGGATTTGTGCATAGCACAGGGAATGTGTTAATTATTGTAATAACTTTGTGTAGTGACAGGTGAGTACTAGATTTTTCATTGTGAACCCATCATAAGATATGTAAATGTCAAACCACTATGTAATCCACCTCAAAGTAATATATTGTATGCCAATTAGACTTTAACAAATAATTTAAAAATGAACAAAACATTCCTTTGGCCTTCACATATGGACATGTGAGAATAGCATGCTTTGGAGCCATAGCAGATTACTGACCAGGAAAGCAGACATAAACACTGACACCCTCACAACTGAATGAGGGACAGCACCTGGGATCCTTATGTCATCATTGAATCACCAAAACAATCCTGGTTCCTATTGTTTCAGCCTCTTAATTAGGCCACCTACTATTATCTGAAGCTAACAGCATTCTACTGAACATATTCCCAAGGTCTACAAGATAAGATCCAGTCCTTTCTGTAGCACTAAAGACTTTCATAAGCCTGCCTTAGCTAAGCACTCGCCTCCTTCCCAACCATTCCCATAGCACACATTTTTTTCACTTTGAAATGGTAGAGCTCGTGAATCCCATACACTTCACGTGTACACCTTAGCTCTTGCCCTGCTATTCCTGCTGCCTAACATGTAATCGCAATACCTGTTCCTCCTGCCAAACACAAGCCTTCTGGCCCTTTACTTGGAAAACTTCTCCATCTGCATGCTTACTTCAAATCCCATCTACATTTTTATATTTTTAAATTATTTTTTATTGTGTTAGTGTGTGAATTTTAGAGGACATTTATTGAAGATGGGGATAGTGAAACAAAAAAGGGATGGGGAAATGAGCCTAGGCACACTATGAACTCTGAGAAAAGAGCGTCTTGGGGACAGGTTTAGAGGGTTTTCCCAGGAAAATTGCCACTGACTATTGTTTCTCTGGTTGTAAGACTCTTGGGGGCCCTCAGAGTTTAAGAGCTGCATTCCTTTGGGAAAAGAAAGGGGGGAAGGCTTGGGTGTACAAGCACACCTTTATTTTTATTTAATTTTTAAGTACCTCAAAAACATTGGTTAGAGAGAGAAAAGGAGAGAAGTTTGGCCTGTTGTTCCACTCATTTATGCAGTCCTTGGTTGATTCTGGTATGTACCATGACCAGGGATGAAACCCACAACCTTTGCCTATTGGTAAGAATGCTTTAAGAACTAAACTACAGGTCCAAGGCCTCATGCACATTTTAAAAACTCTAATTCTTATCATGGCTAGCATATACTACACATCAATAAAGAATAAGTAATGATAATTATAAGGTCCTAGTACATTATAAAACCTGGATAGAAGCACTGAATAAAGTATAGTACATAATAGGTATGACAATGACAGTAACAAGCTCTCAGAGGGCAGGGACTGTGTTTTTAAAATGTTTCAATTCTGCCACATCAGAATAACATTCAGTACCTAAAAGACACCTGAGAATTAAATAGTAGACCAGTAAGCAGACAAATCAATAAGTAAATTTAATATTTTTTTGAAAATTCTGATGGGAAAAAAAAAATACCACAGATGTAAACCAGGGACAGAGCTCTCATATTATGAGATCCTTCAAGGTCAAAACACTATTTCATCCTTGTATTTCCTAAAAGTTGAAAAACCAACCTACATAAGTCCTCTGATAAACGTCTATTAAATCCAAGGTGTCCTCATACAGTTCCAATTGCACAACAAACTAGGTGCCACATCTGGGTAGCACACTGGCATTTTTGTTATTGTGAAACATTTTTGTACTTTGATTGAAATTTGTGGAGTCCTTAGTTGGTATATTCAAGTACTTATTAAATTATCTTCTAATCAATGGTAACAGAGCATCTTGTTCTAAAGAAATTACAAATGTCCTGACAACTATCCAACAAACAGAATGAAGCATCTTGTTCAACTGATTCAACATATCTCATTGAGTTTTGACTTCTGAGGAATGAAGTTGATAATAGTGAGATTTTTTTGGCATTATCTATAAAAAACTCAATGATTCTCAACAGGTTTGCCTCTCTGACTTCTGTGTTATTGGTTGGTATCTTTGAAAACAACCTCTTGGGCCCTGCCAACACAGCTCAGTGGTTTAGCATCAACCATTAAAACTGGAGGTCAAAGTTAGATTCATGGTCAGGGCACAGGCCCCCTTTGCAGACTCGATCCCCAGTGTGGGGTGTGCAAGAAGCAGCCGATCAATGATTCTCTCTCATCATTGATGTTCCTATGCCTCTCTCCCACACCCTTCCTCTCTGAAATCAAGAAAATCAATATTGAGATTGTTGCATAATAACTAAGTATTGTAGCTGTTATTGTTTGCCATTTGTTTGTGGTACCAGGAAACTACTGTTGAGTTCCCAGTTATAGTGACTTTTTTTTTAGTGAGACAAAGCTCTATGTAAATAGAGGTTTTCATTTATTAAATGTAATCTGTGGCTTTAAAACTAAATAAAAGATCCATTTTTAGAAAAAGTCCTATTTGTTACAATGTTACTATAGAGGAAACATACAACATCCTAACTTAAAAATTTTTTTTTTACATAAATGTATCATATTTTTTACATAAATGTATCATATCATTATGTAAAAAAATTTTTTTTATATAAATGTATCATAGGATTTTAGGGGTCAGGACTAAATAAATGAACCTCTTTTCAATCAATAATGCCCAGATTTTAAAATTACATATAATTAACTTTTTTAATAACACTGGATACTATTCTATTAAGAAAGATTAAGGAAAACTACACATGCAACTTATACATTCTTTCATGTGTTTTTTTTTATTGCTCTTTCATTAGCAAAACTTTCTTACTCTTCATCTATAGTAGAGCCACCAAGAGTAATTCACTATCAGAAATCTTACCAAAATTGCTACTTTCAGAAGTTCTCATAGGTCTTTTTTCTTTACATTCCGAAGTTAGTTGTTGCTTGTTGTTACTAAAAAATAGTGATGAATAATATTACTATGTTAATACAAACATAAAAAATTTCCCAAATATTATAAATTCTTAAAATATTTCAGATAACATCAGAGTAAGAATTAAAACTTTAATTCTACTGTAGACTCCAAATTTGTAAGTTCTACAGACTTCTTTTAAAGCATGTAATTTAAAAAAAAGCATAAAGCAGTCATGATTTGAGGGCATTGTAGTTTGGTGAATTAATTGGACTTAGCTTGACATAATGGCAAGTCTCTTGAACTCAGATATTCTAGTTCTATAACCAACAGTTATTTGTTCTCAAATAAGTCAGTTTTCTGTGGCTCAAAGTACTCCCCTACAAAGGAACAGTCTTACTACCTTACTTTTGAAGGTTGTTTAGAAAATTAAATAAGATAATACAGCAAAAAGAGATGCTTGGAGAAACAGTAAGGCAATTCTTTTTTGAAACTATTTAGAATCCCAATGAAATCCCAATGTGGATTTTTCATAGTTTCTAACATTCAAATTTTCAGTTCTCAGAAAATATTAACTAAAGGCCTGGTGCATGAAATCTGTGTGTCTGTGGGGGGAGTATAAGGGGGAGAGGCTCAGCCCAACCTCTGCCCTCTCATAGTCCAGGAGTCTTTGGGGTATGTCTGACTGATGGCCTAGACCCACTTGGGAGTTGGACATGCTTAGTGCTGCCTCAGAGGCTGGGGAGGCTCCCTCCACTGCCACTGTGCTCACTAACTGTGAGCCCAGCTCAGGGCTTCTGGCTGCGTGGCACTCCCCCTGTGGAAGCACACTGACAACCAGGGGGAAGCCCCTGTGTTAAGCTTCTGCTGCCTGGTGGTCAGTGTGTATCATAGAGATTGTTGGTTCTACCATTTGTTTGATTTGCATATTAGCCTTTTATTATACAGGATGGAACTACCTGACAGTCAATGTGCCTCATTGAGGACTCCCAGGTTTTGAGAAGGCACAGGCCAGGCCAAGGGATTCCACTGGTGCACAGTCAGAGCCAGGGAGGGAAGTAGGAAATTGGCCAGCTGGGAAGGGACTGCAGGATGGCTCCAGGGCATGTCTGGCCCATCTCACTCTGTCCCGATCAATTGGACCCCAGCAGCAAGCTAACCTACCAGAGTGTCTGCCCCTGATAGTCAGTGGACATCATAGTGAGTGGATGAGCAGCTTTAGCATATCATTAGCATATTATGCCTTGATTGTTTGAAAGGACACCTGGAAAACTGGACACTTAGCATATTGGGCTTTAATACATAAGATTTTGGTTATTACCTTTCTTTCTTTGTGGTCTGTAATTCAGGGAGTCTCAGTTACTATATAACTTGCCACTAAAGTTATGTACAAATTCATTACCTCATGAAGTCAGATAACACAATGCTCCCTTATTTTTGTTGTGAATCATACCAGCCACAGAAAACTAAGAGAAGTCAGGACCTGGCCTGGACCACTACTGTCCCTTCCCTTTCTACTCACACTGTGAACCAGCAGATCTTTATGAGAATGATGCTGAATATCCCTGTCCACTCCCAATTGGGTTGGATGATAGAATCCTAGTTGCCTCTCATAGATACTGATGAGCCGAGAATGGGGCCTTAGCAATTGTAAGGACCAATAACCTACTTTTGAATCTGAGCTTTCTAACTGGTTTCCATGTGAGGTATCATTTAAAATAATTTGAAACCTGATGCAAATTCAACTCACACGGGAATGTTTCGTTCTGATGGCATGGAGATCCCTTAGGGAGCCAACCTCAGTTATGGAGTCTTAGGCAGGCTGCTGTCTATTTCTCTGGGAAAGGCGACATGGGCTCTTTCACTACCTAAATAAAGATGCACTAGTGTCTTTGGGGGGCAGAACTGGTAACAAAAGAGAGAGTCTGGCCTTTTCCTGCAGCTTTATTTCAATCTCTACAACAGCTTACAATGCTTTCAACTAACACCTGCTTCTTCTACCCTAAGCCCTTCATTATTGCACTGTCCCCAGCTTTAATAAATTACCCTCCAAATAAAAAACAAGGAATGAACAACTGTACCTTTCCTTGCGATTGACGTTTGAACTTTTACTGACTGAAAGTTCCACCATTTTCTCTTTGTTTTCATATTTAGCAAGTGAGAATGGTGTGAAGTGATTCTGTATAAAGAGAAAAACAGTTTATAATTTATTAAATTACATATATACAAACTGAATATTAAAACTTATACAAGATCCTCTGAACTTAAACATATAATACCGAAAGTAAATAAAAAGTAACCCCTTTTTCCCTGGCTGGTGTTCTCCCTGGTTAGAGCACTGGCCTACTCATGGAACGGTCCAGGTTTGATTCCCATTCAAGAGACTGTATCTGGGTTGCAATTTTGATCCCCTGCCCTGGTCTGGGCCTATGCAGGAGGCACCCACACATTGATGTTTCTCTCTGTCTCTGTCTCTGTCTCTGTCTCTGTCTCTGTCTCTCTCTCTCTCTCTCTCTCCCCACCCCTCAATCCTTCTCTCTCTTCCACTTTCTCTAACATCAATGGGGGGGGAGGGAATCCTCTGGTGAGCAGGGAAAAAAAGAGCCCCGTATCTTTTCACCTCTGTGCAGTTACTGGCTGTTCTTTCCTTTAAAATGCCTTTCACTGCCTCTTCAACAGATTAACTGCAACATGATTCTCCAAATCTCACTTTGAATAAGAACAGTCTGTGTCCCAAGAATCTTTGTTCCTATTGTGGTGTCCTGCTGCTATTTTGTTGCCTGTGGACTGAGGCTTCCTCTTCCCACTTGCCCTCACCCAGCTCCCCTTGCTGGGCTCCAGGCCTCCTCCTCCCATCCATCCCCAGAAGCACCACTTCCCAAGCCCCTGCCAGCATAGCAGCCAGTCCCCAGCATCACTTCATTTCCCCAGGCCTTCCGTCCTTAGTGGGCTCTGAGCCTATCTCCCACTCCCAGGCACTAACAGGAAGTTCTTCCTTCTTTGGTGGAAGGGTCACTGGGAGGCAGAGCTTTGCCACTTCCATGGACACTACATTTCCCCATGCCCCTGATTGGGTTTTGGATTTGTTGCCATGCTGACGGGCCTGATCTATTATATTTAGTGTATGCATGTGAGAAAGAAAATGCTTGTGGAAAAGAAAACAAGAGAAAGAGGAGAGAGAGAGCAAGACTGAGTGCAAGACCAAGAGTGCGAGCCAGGAAGGAAGGGAGGGAGGGAGGGAGGGAGGGAGGGAAGGAAGGAAGAAGGAATACTTGTGCTCTGCTTGTGTTGCTCAGTGGTTGAGTGTTGACCCTTGAATCAGGAAGTCAGGGCTGAATCCCCAGATGGGGATGGGCAGGAGGCTGCCCATTCATAATTATATCTCATAATTGATGTTTCTATCTCTCTCTCCCTCTTCTTTTCTTTCCCTTTAAAATTAAGACCATACAGTTTAAAAAAAAAATTGAAACTAAAGTAAAAACATGTATTTCAAATATTGTGTGAATAAAGTTACTTGATCTATACCTTGTTTCTTGCTTCCATATTTTCCATACAGGAAAGAAGCTTTTCCACTATAGTTGTGTTGGTAGCAAGGAGGGCATAGTGGAGAGCAGTGTTGCCGTGGATGTCCATCACATTAGGGTCGGCACCATAGTCTAGTAGAATGGAGGCACATTCTTCTTGCTCATATTGTATGGCCTGTCAGTATTATGCCAAGAAATAGATTATAAGTTCTAGGAATTCAAAGTAAACATTCCACAACTTTCACCAATGACTTCTAGTTAAATGAGATAAGCTCATTTTTATCCTAATTAAATTAAACCCATCTCATGTTGATGTAGTTGGTGAGTACATACATGAATGAGGGCCGTTTTATTGTCAATGTCACATAGGTTCAATAAGCAACGTCTGCGTGTCAGCAGTCTCACCACTTTCGGAAAGCCCTTGCCACAGGCCACATGTAGAGCAGTCCTATAAAAGTGAGAGGAATACTTAGGAAATTAGAGTGCACTAGATGCAAGCATACAATTGTCCATGTTATTGTAAACATTTCTCTCTATGCCTTCAAAGCAAATGTTTAATTTTCTTCTGTGGAGAGTACAATATTTATTAGTTCTTGTTATTCACCACAATAGTGAAGGAGAAGCCCATTTGAATACAGAGAGGATGCCCTGTGAATTCGGCTCAACTTGGTTCTGATCCTATTTTAACTGTCACATTAGCTGTCACTGGAATTTCCTGAATTCAATTTGTTCATCAAGAAAATGGGGATAAAAATAATAGGTATCTCACAGGACCTATTATTTATTTTAATGAGAATCTATGCAAAATATTTACTATAGTACCTAGCACACAAAACACAGCTCAATAATTGTGATAATATTAGTATTATCATTACTACCACTTTACAAAGACAACATTTCAATTAAGTAAACTGATACCATTATACCTACTTTGCAGATGTGTTTAAAGAATCAGAAAGAAGACAGTATTTAAATTATTCTAATTAATTATATTATCTCACTTTAATATCTCTGATATTGGAATCCAATTTTTAGTTCAGAATGTCTTACAGCTATTATTGGCAGCATTTAAAAATTTATTGGTACATAAAATACTGAAATCATGTCATTCATGGTGCCTTACATTAAGTCAAGTATTAATAGTTACAACTGACCACTTGCAATTCTAGTCAAATGGTTTGCTTTTAAATAAATTTATTTCTTAAAAGCATTATGGGGAAAAGAAGTCTAAAAAAGCAAAACACAAATTTTGTTTTGAAGTAATTCCTACTCTGATTTTCAAAAGAAACTTAAACCAAAGGTAAATCAGAATTCAAATACATAGGATGGCTCATTTTGCTCAATATTTAGATTTATAGATAGTAGGGAAAGCAAATGATCAATATTTGTATTTCATATTATTATATATTTCAAAAGGGCAAGCAAAGGTTATCTTTTATAATTTCCTACATTCAAAAAAATTGTTGGAAATCAGGGAGAAAAATTTCAACCTGATGAGTGCCTAATTTCAGTTATAAATTTCTCATTTTGCTCATATTGGTCAACATGAATATTATAAGAATGAAAAGGGCCTAAGAGGGTTTAATCACCAAAATTTATAGGTATCTCATACTTGATAATAAACAATCAAATCAAAAAATGGGCAAAGGATTTAAATAGACCCTTTTTGACAGTGTACATATAGAAGGCCAAGAGACATATGTAAAGCTGCTCAAAGTCACTAATCATTCGAGAAATGCAAATCAAAATAACAATCAGGTACCATCTCACAGCTGTCAGAATGGCTATCATCAACAAATCAACAAACAACTAGTGCTGATGAGGATGTGGGAAAAAAGAATTGCTGGTATGAATGCAAACTGATGCAGCCACTGTGGAGAACAGTATGAAGTTTCATAAAAAAATTAATAATGGAACTCCCATTTGACCCAGCAATCCACTTCTAGGAATATATCACAATAAACTAGAAACACCAATCAGAAAGAATATATGTTCATAGCAGCACAATTTACAATAGCTAAGATTTGTAAGCAGCCTTAAGTGCCCATCAGCAGATGAGTGGATTAAAAAACTGTGGTATATTTACACAATGGAATACTATCTATTCTATATAATAAAGTGGTAATATGCAAATTGACCATCACTCCAAAATACAATATGGCCATCCTCATATGTTCAAATTTGTCTGCCCCCAAGTGGACTTAAGACGGCCACCACAAGATGGCCAGCAGGGGAGGGAAGTTGTGGGCAATCAGGCCAGCAGAAAAAGGAAGTTGGAGGGGACCAGGCCTGCAGAGGGGGGAGGTTGCAGGAAAGGGAAGTTAGGGGTGATCAGGCCTGCAAGGGAAGACAGTTGGTGGCAACCAGGAATACAGAGGAGGGCATTTACGGGTGACCAGAGCTGCAGGGCAGGACAGTTGGGGAGACCATCCTGCAGGAAAAGGAAGTTGGGGACAATCACACTAGCATGGGCGGTAGGTAGAAGCAATCAGGCTGGCAGGGGAGCAATTATGCGTCAATCAGTCTGACAAGGGGATGATCAGGATGGCAGGCTGAAGCAGTTAGAAGCAATCAGGCAGGCGGGAAGGCAACAGTTGGAAGTTAGCAGTCTTGGAATATGAGAGGGATGTTCAACTGTCTATTTAGGCCCAATTACAGGGGGCCTAAATGTGCAGTTGAACATCTGTTGAGGGGTCCCAGATTGGAGAGAGTGCAGGCTGGGCTAAAGGACATCCCCCCACCCAATGCACAAATTTTGTGCACCACACCTCTAATCTATATACTAAAAGAGTAATATGCTAATTAGACCAGATAGACCAGGCATCTCCTGGACGACCTTCTTGAGAAAGCCATGTTGGTGGGGGCCGAGGCAGAGGTGGTTAGTGGTGATCTGGTTGGCAGGGGAGAACAGTTATGCGTAATCAGGCAGGCAGGGAAAAGCAGTTGGGAACAATCAAAAGGCAGACAGGGGTGGATAGGGGTCATCAGTCAGGCAAGGGTGCATTTAGGGTGATCAGGCAGTCAGTGGAGCAGTTAGGGTGATCAGGCAGGCAGGCAGGGTGGTTAGAGCCATCAGGCAGGCAGGCAGGCAGATGAGCAGTTGGGAGCCAGCAATCCTGGATTGCAAAAGGATATGTCTGACTGCCACTTTAGGCCGTATCCCTATCAGTCAGACATCTCCCGAGGGGTCCCAGATTGTAGGGGGTGCAAGCTCCACTGAGGGATTCCCCCCTATGCACAAATTTCATGCACTGGGCCTTAAGTATATGTTATATAAATCATAAGCGACCAGGTGACAGGTCAACCTATTGCTATGATGTGTACTGACCACCAGCGGGCAGATGCTCAACACAGGACCTGCTTTCTTGTGGTCAGTGCATTCCCACAGCAAGAGCACAGCTCAGCTGATGAATAGGCACCAGATGCAGGGCTTACTGCTGGCTGCCACAGCCCAGAGATTGAAGTGGATCAGTAAGAGTGGCGGTTGGGGCAGGTACAGTGGAGCAGTAAGTGTAGCAGTGGGGCAGGTGCAGTGGGGCCAGGATGAGCAGGAGTGGCAGGTAAGAGCAGCAAACAGTTTTGGACTGCCAGTTGCGGTCAATTCCCATAGGCCATGGTTCTCCTATATTTTCTATTTTATTACTTTTTTACAGAAAAAAACAAAGATAGAGAAAGAAAAACAACACATGATTTCACTTATATGTGTAATCTAATGAACAAAACATACTGATGAAAAAAATATGTCCATAGGTTTGGAAGCATGGAATAGAACAACAGATCGCAGGGTCGTAGTGGTAGGACAGGAAGAGATCAACCAAAGGACATATATGCATAACCCATGAACACAGATAATAATATTGGAAAGTCAGGTGGTGGGGTGGGGATTGGGTGGAGGGAGGACAAAAAGAAAAAAATGGGAGCCAACTGTTATACTGTCCACAAGAAAACAACAAAAAGCATTTTTAATGTTTTTTTATTTTGTTTTTGACTCATTTGAGAGAGAAGAAGAAGGAAGAGGAGGAAGAGGAGTAGAAGGAGCAGAAAGAGGAGGAGGAGGAGAAGGAGAGGGAGGGGGAGGAGGAGGAGGAGAAGGAGAAGGAAGAGGAGGATGAGGAGAAGAAGAAGAAGAAGAAGAAGAAGAAGAAGAAGAAGAAGAAGAAGAAGAAGAAGAAGAAGAAGAAGAAGACTAAGAAGAAGGAGCATAAATTGGTTTCCTCCCTTAGGCACCCCACCCAAACAATGAACAAACAGAAAACTGGATAGAAGACCTGACTTGAAAAGAACCTGAGACCTTTCAGTGTACAGGAGGGATACCAGCTGATGCTCCCACCAACTGAGCCATACTAGTCAGGGCACTATATTGAATTTTTTATTTTTATAACCACACAACTAACAAGTTTAACCTATAACCATTTACATATTATATGTAATAAAAGTATATAAAGTAAAATAAATATGATGTGGTTACTGGCATAGATGAAAAACAGCTCAAGTGCCCATCAGTAGATGAATAGATGAAAAAGATGTAGTACATTTACACAATGGAATGCTATGCTGCTGTATAAAAGAAGGAACTCTTATACACTATGTGACAGCATGGATGGATCTGGAGATTATTATGGTAAATGAAATGAGCCAGTTAGAGAAAGACTATTACTATATGATCTCACTTACATGTGGAATCTAAGAAACAAAATAAACTGACAAACAAAACAGGAGCTTAGGCATGGACACATGGGGTAGACTGACAGATATCAGGGGGACAGGGTGGGGGAACTGGAAGAGATTATCCAAAAACATTCACGAACATGTCCATAGCCCATGGACACAGACAACTGTGTGTGAAGGCTGACGGGGGCTGGTGGAGGGGCACTAAGGGGTGAAACGGGGACGTGTGTAACAGTGTCAACAATACAAGTAAACATAAAAATGAAAACATTCCCTTTACTTCTGAAGAGGCCAACAGTTGTCAGAACATACCAATTCTCAAAAATTTTCTCCAAAATTCAGAAAAACAGAGTGAGAAAACAATTCATCATTTTTACTATAATGTCTATATATGTTAATTAAAGAAATTATATTTTTTAAAAGGATATGTTCATTTATAATACAAATGTTCAGGACTAAATTTTATCACATTTTGCACGTATTTTTCCCTAAGAAAAGATCATAGTCTGTTTGTATGTATAACCAATCTGAGTCTTTCTTATTAATGCACTGCTATCTTAAGAAGTGCTGTATAAAATGAATTATGTAATTTATCTGATTATTTCATAATAATATTTTAGTATAAGTAGAATTGATGGGTATAAGTTATATATATATATCTTCAGCATCAAATTGCCTATTTCAAAAGACAAAACCAACTTAAACTTGAAGCAGCAATATAAAGGAAATCTCAGGTCAACTTCACAAATTTTGTGGATGGAAAATATTATATTCACTCCTCCTTTAACTTATCCCTTTCTTACCAGGGACACTAAATATATTTTCTTTTGTCCACTGGCCACTTATACTTATACAAAAAGTTACTTTGTCCACTTTCAAATTAGAGTTTTTTTCTTGTTGACTTTAAAGACTTCTCTGTAAAAGGAAGACTCACTTTTTCTCTGATACACATACATTACAAATATTTTGCAAATACATTTTCTTTTATTTTGACAATATTATTTTCTGATACACAGAGGGTTTGAATTTTTTATATTGCCCAATTAACCTCCTGAAAGAAATCTTGAACTTCAAGTCTTGGTCAATATTTTTTTAAATGTATAAATAGGCATTTGCACTTTCTTCTGGTACTTTTCTCATTTTCCATATTTAAAAATTTTAATCTGGAACTTATTTTAGTCTAGTTACTTTTCTCCAAATACTCAACAGAAAATTTCTACCATTTTTAATTGAATTTTTCCTACAAACATGAAATATCACCAGTATCAATTTCTAGCATCTTACATATATTTGGGGTGTTTGGGAATTTTCCATTCTCTTCCAATCATTTATCTGTAAATAAATACTTTGTCAAAGTTTATAGCAGATGTTGATAGCTAGAAGGGTAAACCTGTGTCTGCTATACAAAATATTCTTAATTTCATCACAACAATTAAAGATAGCATGTAACTGAAAGAAGGGTAAAACATATTTATTTGGTTGCAAAATTGATAAACACAGGAAAAACACACATTTTGAGAAAGTGATTCTTTCTAATCAGGCCACAGCCATCTTCCCACTTCGAAGTTCCTTCTGAGGTCCCTCCATAAAGAACATAGGTATACACTGATATAAAGCGGTCATTGGATTTTATCCAAAGAACTTTTAGCCCAGAAGTTGATCAGTTATGGGAATTATTTATCTCATTATGCATTTTTATATAGCATGTAACATTACAGAATAAAAATGCATACATCCTATCTAATAGAAGCCTTATATGGACATCGACCAAACAACCAAATGGCAAGTCACTATGATGCGCACTGACCACCAGGGGACAGATGTTCAATGAAGGGCTGCCCCTGGTGGTCAGTGTGCTCCCACAGGGCAAGCTTTTCTCAGCCAGAAGCCTGGCTCAAACCTGTCAAGCGCAGTGGGAGGGCTGTAGCCTCTCCTGCCTCTGCAGCAGCACAAGGAGCAATGAGCAGGCGGGTGGTAAGGAGTAGGGGTCCTGGACTGTGAGAGGGCACAGGCTGGTGTGAAAAATTTTGTGCACCAGGCCTCTAGTTCAATATAAAATGCTGTATATACGGTACTTAATTTTGCTTCCATTACTGATAAATTTGTCAAGAGTTCTGTAGGAGGAATTCTGAGAGGGTCCTTTTGTTTTGGCTCATAAAGTTGGTCTGAGGCTAGACCCCAGGTCAGGTGTCCACCAGGGAGGAGCTGCGGGGCCCCAGGAGGGAAGTCAGCCCAGCGCCCTGGCTGACAGGAGGCTGCTCTGCAGCTGCTGAGCCAGAACCCCCCGCCTCCTCCCAGTGGGCCCCGGTGCCCTGGGCTCCCAGTCCCCATTACCTGCTCATCCTGTCCCTGTCATTCAGGCCACTTTTCCTGAACAATAGGATTTGCTTCACTTTCCGCACGTTGCCCACGCTGGCAGCTTTGTGGATCGCTCCCATGTGCTGGTCTTCATAGTGGGGCATTCTGGCTCCCACACCACTGCTCCCAGCCTTGGTTGGGGAGTCCATGCCCGCCATGCGGGGACTTCTCAGAAAAGAAAACACCTTCTTCATGGCAGAGAGTCAGGGCTTCAGAGAAGCCTCACCTTCCCTCTGCTTTTTGCTTTTTGCGGCTGCTAAGCTCAATACCAGCTCTCTAGCCAACCACCTCCCACCACAGCATTCAAGCAGGGCAGTTTGGCAGTTTAACATCCTCCTCTCAGAATCATAGTAACCAAGCAACGGCCTCTGACATCACTAGGCATGTGCACAGGGTGTACATGTATTCAAGGGTAGCCAGAGCCCATGTGCTAAGTCCAAGTAACTCAAATCTCACAGAGTGCCTTGTGGGTGTGTCTCCCTGGTTAGAGCTTTAGCCCAAGCACCAGAGGGTGGCAGGTTCCATAACTAGTCAAGGGCTGAACCAAAGTTGCAGATTAGAGCCCTGGTCCCCAATCAGCTGCATTCCCAGGGCAGTCAACCAAGGTCTCCCTCATATTGATGTCTCTCTCTCTCTCTCTCCTACCCCCACCTGTCCTCCTTCCCTTCCTTCTACAATGAAACAATTAATGGAAATAATATTCTCAGTGAGGAGTAACAAAAATTAAAAATTTTAAAAAGCTCAGTGATTATATGTGGGCGGGTGTGAGTTCTGTTTACACATCCCTGGGAGTTGGCCAAGTGTTTGCAGAGGCTTGGAATGGTCACCCCAGTGAAAAAGCAGTATTAGCCTAAGACCAGGCTAGGGTGGTGTAGAACTTCAGGATGCTCAAGGTCTGGTCCCCCAGAAAACTCCCCTTAAAAACATGTCTAACTCTCCCAGTGCCCTAGTTTATCTGTTCCACATCTCTCTGGGCCATCCAATCTCCAGGGAATTTAGCAGAGGCAGCAACAGAAGGATGTTTTCATGGTTTCAGAGACTGTAGCAATGTGTGTCTGCAGGTGCAAATTTATAAGAAACCAGTGCCTGTTCTCCAGATGAAAGCACCTTTCCACAGGCCTCTTAATCTTCCCCCTTTGGCTCACCTCTTACATTATATTGCATTTTCCCCAAATATATCTTTAATTAATCCAAGATTTATTTTGGAGCCTGGTGTTCACATTTAAGAAATTTCTTAAAAACTGGCTATTTACCTGTCCCAAACCACATTTTCTAGCCCAGTTTAAAATGTTACTTTACTGTTCATTACACTCTCTGGCTAGGTTTTCTGTTTCTGGGTGGTCTGTTTTATCCATCGTACTGCCCGCTTCCTTTTGAATTTGCCCTGAACTATTGAAACTTCTTTATAAAATGTATTATAGTATTTTACAATTTCAATGTTCCCCCTCCTTGATATTCTTTTTCAGTCTCCTCCTGGCAATGTTTACTTTGAAAATATTTGAATTGAAGTTTTTATAAAATATATATTTTATTGACTTTTTACAGAGAGGAAGGGAGAGGGATAGAGAGTTAGACATATCAATGAGGAAAACATCAATCAGTTGCCTCCTGCACACCTCCAAACCGGAGATGTGCCCGCAACCAAGGTACATGCCCTTAACCAGAATCAAACCTGGGAACTTTCAGTCCACAGACCAAAGCTTTATCCACTGGGCCAAAACGGTTAGGGCTGAAATGAATTTTATTCAGTATTCCACCTTTAAAAAAAATCGTAGTGAGATTTTCATTAGCTTGAGAATTAATTTTAACTGACAATCTCTTGAATCAATATATCCAGATACTTATGATGTCACTCAATTAATTTAAGTCCTACTGTATGTTCCTTTTAGCTTTTGGTAGTTTGGGGGTTTTTTAAATAAATATTTTTAAATATTCTTATATGTTTAGAGAGAAACATATGTTGTCCCACTTATTTACACTTTCATTGGTTGCTTCTCATATGTGCCCGGACTGGGATTCAAACCCACACACAATCTTGGAATACCTGCACCATGCTCTAACCAGCTAAGCGCCCAGGCAGGGTGATACTTTCATTTTTGGATTTTTGGTTTGTTTTTGTGGTTGTTGCTGACACTATTGGCGATGTAGTATTTGTTTTTCTTTTAAATCCTGCCCACTTTAGACATATCAGAGATTTTTCATTTTTTATTGTAAATGGAATATTTTTCCATTATCATTATAAATGACTTGAGGCCCTGTGCACAAAATTTGTGTATGAGGTGGGGGTGTCCCTCAACCCAGCCTGAACCCTCTCCAATCTGGGACCCCTCAAGGAATGTCTGACTGCCTTTTAGGATTGGGCCTAAACAGGCATTCAGACATCCCTCTCACAATCCAGGACTGCTGGCTCTCAACTGCTCGCCTGCCTGCCTTCTTGATGGTCCCTAACCAATTCTGCCTGCCAGCCTGATCACAGTCTAACCACTCCCCTGCCAGCTTTTTTGCCCCTAATTTCTCTCCCATGCAAAACTGCCCTCCCGCCCCCAGAAACCCCTGCACCTGCTCTCTCCTGCAGTCCTGGGTCCCTGCCAACTGCCCTTCCATACAGGTCCAGTTGCCCACAACTTTCCTCATTTGCCAGCCTGATCACCCTTAAGTGCCCTCCCTGCAGACTTGATTGCCCCCAATTGCCCTCCTTTTCAGACCTGGCCTCAACTGCCCTTCCCTGCTGAACATCTTGTGTTGAGGGACAAGTGACTTTATTGGTAAAAGAACAATTAATCAAAACAACAACAAAAAATTCTCAGGATGACTCAACTTAGTTAGACCAATTTTTTTGTTTCTTTGTTTTTTGTGTGTTTGTGTGTGTTTTTTTGTATGTATGTGAAAGGTTTAAACTATGATCACCTAGCATTTGCCTGATACAGCAGCCTAATTAGAAAATGATCTACTGTACCCTATTTGCTCCTCAGATTTGCAGGAGAGGCTCTCTGTCCAGCTCAGCTGATAAATGGGAGCCCGATTCAGGGCTTACCGCTGGCTGCCACAGCCCAGAGACTGCAGTGGAGCAGTAAGAGTGGGAGTGGGGCAGGTGCAGTGGAGCAGTAAGAGTGGGAGTGGGGACTGTGAAAATAAGATGGCGGCCTAGGTAGTCTCCTAAGCTGCTGCCTCATCAACAATTTGGAAAAAAACAACAGCTAAAATCGAAAGGGATTGCACCAGACCCACAGGAAAGCTGGCAGAATGGGAAGGCTACAACTAGACACAATGCAGGGCGCCACTGCTGCCATGTGGAGTTTAAAACTACGGGCAGAACCGGAGCTGCCAGAGCTGCCACCAGGAATGAGGGCCCAGGGAGTGGGCCAGCCTGGCCGGCCTGCCATGGGAACGAGGGAGCTGATGTCGGGCCTACACCGCACCTTCGGCTCCTGCCCAGACAAGAAGCCTTTGAGCGCAGTCTCCCTGCCCGCTCAGCCTGGCCTCTGTGCACACCTTGCTGGTGAGGAGCTGGCGCGGCACCTTCCTTTCGCGGCACAGCGAGCCCTTTGCCCATCAGGCCTACCGCCAAAGGGCGGAGCCGGAGCCTCTGCCGGGACCCCAAGGAGGGGCACCGCTGCCATGTGGATTTTAAAAATACAGTGGAAATTGAGCCACAAAAGCCACTGCCTCCACCGCACCCGCCGCCGCTGCCGGGAGTGAGGTAAGCCCACCCAGAACAGAGCTCACTCCACCCCGGGCCCAGGGAGTGGGCATCTTCGGAGCTTGGCCTCCACATCAGCAGCCATTTCACTGAGACTCCTTGGAGCTCGGTCTCCCCACCCACAGCTGTCCCAGCCTGTCCTCCATGCTAGCAAGGAGCTAGCGCAGCACCTGCAATTTGTGACCCCAGCGACCCAGAGGGGCCGTGTGCCCCGGGTGAGCCGTGTGCCCACTGGGGCGTGTGCCCCAGGTGAGCCGTGTCCCAGGGGGCCGTGTGCCCTGGGTGAGCCATGTGTCCCAGGGGGCCGTGTGCCCCTGATGAGCCTTGTGCCCCAGGGGGGCCGGGTGTCCCTTGAGTGCAGTGTGTCCCAGGGAAGCAGTGCGACTGGGGGGGGGGGGTGAACCAGAGGAGCATTGGATTCTATTCATGTGGTCCTGAGATAGTCACCATAAAACAAGCAGATTGGTAAATGACAGCAGGGAGGGGAAGGAGACCTGGGGGGTGATAAGAGAACAACCGAAGGACTGGTATGCATGAATATAAGTACAACCTACGAACACAGAACTCTGGGGAGGAAGGGCATGAATGGGAGGGGGGGCAATGGTAAGCTATGTACACATATAATACCTTAATAAAAGAAAAAAAGAATAAAAAAAGAAAGACAAAAAATAAATAAAGTTCCCTACTGTGACTGTAAAAAAAAAAAAAAAAAGAGTGGGAGTGGGGCAGGGGCAGTGGTGCCAGGATGAGCAGGACTGGCAGGTAGGAGCAGCAAATAGCATTGGACTGCCTGTTTCGGTAGATTCCCAAGGCCATAGTTCTCCTATATTTTCTATTTTATTTTTTTTAAGAAAAGAAAAAAAAAAAAACCAGATAGAGAAAGAAAAACATCACTGATCTCACTTGTATGTGAAATCAAATGAACAAAACATACTGATGAACAAAGTATGTCCATAGGTTTAGAAGCATAGAATAGAACAACAGACATCAGGGTCATAGTGGTAGGACAGGAAAAGATCAACCAAAGAACATATATGCATAACCCATGAACACAGAAAATAATATGGGAAAGTCATGTGATGGGTAGGGTTTGGGTGGAGGGAGAACAGAAAGGAAAAAATGAGAGTCATCTGTAATACTGTCAACAATAAACAACAAAAACCATAGAAGGAGGAAGAGGAGGAGGAGGAGGAGGAGGAGGAGAAGGAGAAGGAGAAGGAGAAGAAGAAGCAGCAGCAGCAGCAGCAGAAGCAGAAGAAGCATCAATTGGTTTCCTCGCTTAGGCACCCCAACCAAGCAGTGAACAAACCAGAAACTTGGATAGGAGACCTGACTTGAAAAGAACCTGAGACATTTCAGTGTACAGGTGGGGTACCAGCTGATGCTCCCACCAACAGAGCCATACTAGTCAGGGCACTATATTGAATTTTTTATTTTAATATCCACACAACTAAAAAGATTAATCTGTAACCATTTACATATTATATGTAATAAAAGTATATAAAGTAAAATAAATATGATGTGCTTACTGGCATAGATAAAAAACAGCTCAAGTGCCCATCAGTAGATGAATAGATGAAAAATATGTAGTACATTTACACAATGGATTACTACTCTGCTGCATAAAAGAAGGAATTCTTATACACTTTGTGACAGCATGGATGGATCTGGAGATTATTATGGTAAATGAAATAAGTCACTCAGAGAAAGACAAATACCATATAATCTCACTTACATGGGGAATCTAAGAAACAAAATAAACTGACACACAAAATAGGAGCAGAGGCATGGATACATGGGGCAGACTGACAGATCTCAGAGGGAGGGGGTGGGAGAACTGGAAAACATTAGCCAAGAGCATACATGAACATGTCCATAGCCCATGGACACAGACAACTGTGTGTGAAGGCTGACGGGGGCTGGGTGGAAGGGCACTAAGGGGGTGAAACGGGGACGTGTGTAACAGTGTCAACAATACAAGTAAACATAAAAGTAAAAACATTCCCTTTACTTCTGAAGAGGCCAACAGCTGTCAGAACATACCAATTCTCAAAAAATTTTCTCCAAAATTCAGAAAAACAGAGTGAGAAAACAATTCATCATTTTTACTAGAATGTCTGCATATGTTAATTAAAGAAATTATATATTTTAAATAGGATATGTTCATTTATAATACAAATGTTAAGGACTAAATTTTATCACATTTTGCACGTATTTTCCCCTAAGAAAAGATCATAGTCTGTTTGTATGTATAACCAAACTGAGTCTTTCTTATTAATACACTGCTATTTTAAGAAGTGCTATATAAAACAAATTATGTAATATATCTAATTATTTCATAATGATATTTTAGTATCAATAGAATTGATGGGTATAAGGAATATATATATATATATTCAGCATCAAATTGCCTATTTCAAAAGTCAAAACCAACTTAAACTTGAAGCAGCAATATAAAGGCAAAATCGGGTCAACTTCACAAATTTAGTGGAAGGAAAATATCATTTCATTCCTATTTTGACTTATTCCTTTCTTACCAGGTACACTAAATATATATATATATATATATATATATATATATATATATATATATATATTTTTTTTTTTTTTTTTTGTCTACTGGTCACTTATACTTATGCAAAAAGTTACTTTGTCCACTTTCAAATTGGAGTTTTTTCTTGTTTATTTTAAAGACTTCTCTGTAAAAGGAAGAGTTAGTTTTCTCTGATACACATACATTGAAAATATTTTGAAATATATTTTCTTTTTATTTTGACAATGTTATTTTCTGATACACAGAGGGTTTGAATTTTTCATATTGCTCAGTTAACCTCCTAAAATCTTGCCCTTGAAGTCTTGGTCAATATTTTTTTAAATGTACAAATAGGTATTTGCACTTTCTTTTAGTACTTTTCTCATTTTCCATATTTAAAATTTTTAATCTGAAATTTATTTTAGTCTAGTTACTTTTCTCCAAATACTCAACAGGAAATTTTCACCATATCTAATTGAAATTTTCCTACAAACATGAAATATCACCAGTATCAATTTCTAGGGGCTTACATATATTTGGGGTGTTTGGGAATTTTCCATTCTATTCCAATCATTTATCTGACCACCATGGCACAGGCACTCAATGCAGGAGATACCCCCTGGTGGTCAGTGTGCTCCCACAGGGCAAGCTTTCTCAGCCAGAAGCCTGGCTCAAGGCTGGCAAGCACAGTGGGAGGGCTGTAGCCTCTCCTGCCTCTGCAGCAGCACAAGGAGCAATGAGCAGGCAGTTGGTAAGGAGTAGGGGTCCTGGACTGTGAGAGGGCACAGGCTGGGCTGAAGGATTTTGTGCACCAGGCCTCTAGTTTAATATAAAATGCTGTATATAAGGTACTTAATTAGGCTTCCATTACTGATATATTAGTCAAGAGTTCTGTAGGAGGAATTGTGAGAGGGTACTTTTGTTTTTGCTCATAAAGTTGTTCTGAGAGCTAGACCCCAGGTCAGGTGTCCACCAGGGAGGAGCTGCGGGGCCCCAGAAGGGAACTCAGCCCAGCGCCCTGGCTGACAGGAGGCTGCTCTGCAGCTGCTGAGCCAGAACCACCCGCCTCCTCCCAGTCCCCATTACCTGCTCATCCTGTCCCTGTCATTCAGGCCACTTTTCCTGAACAATAGGATTTGCTTCACTTTCCGCACGTTGCCCACGCTGGCAGCTTTGTGGATCGCTCCCATGTGCTGTTCTTCATAGTGGGGCATTCTGGCTCCCACACCACTGCTCCCAGCCTTGGTGGGGGAGTCCATGCCCGCCATGCGGGGACTTCTCAGAAAAGAAAACACCTTCTTCATGGCAGAGAGTCAGGGCTTCAGAGAAGCCTCACCTTCCCTCTGCTTTTTGCTTTTTCTGGCTGCTGAGCTCAATACCAGCTCTCTAGCCAACCACCTCACGCCACAGCATTGAAGCAGGGCAGTTTGGCAGTTTAGCATCCTCCTCTCAGAATCATAGTAACCAAGCAACGGCCTCTGACATCACTAGGCATGTGCACAGGGTGTACATGTATTCAAGGGTAGCCAGAGCCCATGTGCTAAGTCCAAGTAACTCAAATCTCACAGAGTGCCTTGTGGGTGTGTCTCCCTGGTTAGAGCTTTAGCCCAAGCACCAGAGGGTGGCAGGTTCCATAACTAGCCAAGGGCTGAACCAAAGTTGCAGATTAGAGCCCTGGTCCCCAATCAGCTGCATTCCCAGGGCAGTCAACCAAGGTCTCCCTCATATTGATGTTTCTCTCTCTCTCTCTCCTACCCCCACCCGTCCTCCTTCCCTTCCTTCCACAAAGAAACAATTAATGGAAATAGTATTCTCAGTGAGGAGTAACAAAAATTAAAAATTTTTAAAAGCTCAGTGATCACATGCGTGCAGGTGTGGGTTCTGTTTAAACCCCCTGGGAGTTGGCCAAGCGTTTGCAGAGACTTGCAATGGTCACCCCAGTGAAAAAGCAGTATTAGCCTAAGACCAGGCCTAGGGTGGTTTGGAACTTCAGGATGCTCAAGGTCTGGTTCCCCAGAAAAGTCCCCTGAAAAACATCTCTATGCCAATACCAGTTTGGCTCATTGGATAGAGCATTGGTCTGCAGAGTTAAAGGTCCCAGTTTCTATTCCGGTCAAGGGCATGTACCTTGGTTGCGGGCACATCCCCGGTGGGGGATTTGCAGGAGGCAGCTGATCGATGTACCTCTCTCTTATCTATGTTTCTAACTATCTCCCTTCCTCTTTGTAAAAAATCAATAAAATGTATATATTTAAAATAACTTTCTTAAAAAATGGCTATTCACCTGCCACAAACCACCTTTTCTTGCCCAGTTTAAAATGTTACTTTACTGTTCATTACACTCTCTGGTTACGTATACTGTTTTGGGGTCATCTGTTTTATCCATCAAACTGCCTGCTTCCTTTTGAATTTGCCCTGCATTATTGAAACTTCTTTATAAAGTGTATTATAGTATTTTACAGTTTCAGTGTTCCCACTCCTTATTCTTTTTCTGTATCCTCCTGGCAATGTTTACCTTGAAATTATTTGAAATGAAGTTTTTTAAAAATATTTTTTTGACTTTTTACACAGAGGAAGGGAGAGAGATAGTTACACACATCAATGAGAGAAACATCAATCAGCTACCTCCTGACATCTCCAAACCGGTATGTGCCTAAAACCGGGGATGTGGTACCCTTCACCAGAATCGAACCTGAGACCTTTCAATCCACATGCCTATGCTCTATCCACTGGGCCAAAACGGTTAGGACTGAAATTAATTTTATTCAGTATCCCATGTTTTGAAAACAATCTTAGTGAGATTTTCATTAGCTTGAGAATTTACTTTAACTGACAATCTCTTGAATCAGTATATCCAGATACCTATGATGTCTCTCAATTAATTTAAGTCCTATTATATGTTCCTTTTAGCTTTTGGTAGTTTGGGGTTTTTTAAATAAATATTTTTTTAAAAAAATATTTATTTTATTGATATTTTACAGAGAGGAAGGGAGAGAGATAGAGAGCTTGAAATGTTGATGAGAGAGAAACACCAACCGGCTGCCTCTTGCACACTCCCTACTGGGGATGTGCCCGCAACCAATGTGCATGCCCTTGACCGGAATTGAACCCGGAACCCTTCAGTCTGCAGTTTCGGCTTAAATAAATATTTTTAAATATTCTTATTTATTTATAGAGAAACATCTGTTGTCCCACTTATTTATGCTTTCATTGGTTGTTCTGATATGTGCCCGGACTGGGATTCAAACCCACAACCTTCGAATACCTAGACCATGCTCTAACCAACTGACCTCCCAGGAAGGGTGATACTTTCATTTTTAGATTTTTTGTTTGTTTTTGTGGTTGTTGCTGACACTATTGGCGATGTAATGTTTGTTTTCCTATTAAATCCTGCTCACTATAGACATATCAGAGATTTTTCCTTTTTAATTGTGAATGGAATATTTTTCCATTATCATTATAAATGACTAGAGGCCCTGTGCATAGGGAAGGGGTTTTCCTCAGCCCAGCCTGCATGCACCCTCTCCAATCTGGGACCCCTTGAAAGATGTCTGACTGCCCCTTAGGATTGGGGCTAAACAGGCAGTCAGACATCCCTCTCACAATCCGGGAATGCTGGCTCTCAACTGCTCGCCTGCCTGCCTTCCTGATCGACCCTAACTGCTTCTGCTTCTGCCTGCCAGCCTGATCTCCCCCTAACCACTCCCCTGCCAGCCTATTTGCCCCTAATTTCTCTCCCCTGCAGTCCTAGTCTCCTCCCTCCCCCTACCCCCTTCCCTTACCTGCCAACTGCTCTCTCCTGCAGTCCTGGGTCCCTGCCAACTGCCCTTCCCTACAGGCCCAGTCGCCCCTAACATCCCTCCTCTGCCAGCCTGGTCACCCCTCAAGTGTCATCCCCTGCAGACTTGATTGCCCCCAATTGCCCTCCTTTTCAGACCTGGTCCCTCCCAACTGCCCTCCCCTGCTGAACATCTTGTGCTGAGGGACAGGTGCCTTTATTGGTAAAAGAACAATTAACCAAAACAACAATAAAAAATTCTCAGGATGACTCAGCTTAGTTAGACCAACTTGTGTGTGTGTGTGTGTGTGTGTGTGTGTGTGTGTGTGTGTGAATGGTTTAAACTATGATCACCTAGCATTTGCCTCCTACAGCAGCCTAATTAGAAAATGATCTACTGTGCCCTATTTGCTCCTCAGATTTACAGGAGAGGCTCTCTGTGTGACATATGTGAAGAGAAGGCTGACATTCCTGATTCAGCCTACAGTGAGGATCAGTGACATGACCCGGCTGCAAAGAGGTGGGAGGCAGCCACAGGACCCCAGGTCAGTGGACCCTAGTGTTGCTCTATGGACCAGAGATACTCAGAGTAAAAGTTAGGCCAACTCTGAGTTTCCGTGTTTCCTTGGTCAAATGAGCAATTGGAATTTAAAATTCCCCATTCCCAGATTTGTGTAGAACTAATTTTGGACCCAGAGCAGATGCCCTGTAGAAAGGTGTTGCTTGGAATCCTCATGTCTATTGAAGACTCAAATAATGCCCTGGTTCAGCCTCCCTGCACACTCATTTAAGTTATGCTGATGGAATTCATAATGTGTAAATTAGTATTTGTTTTGTGATGAAAAACAACTGAGAGATGGATACCTTGCCAATTCCTTAGCAAAGGTTTTCCAATGCCAGTTCAAAGGTTGTCATTAATGTGTTTTTCCTGTAAGAGTAACCAAGAAACATGTGGAACACTTTTCTACAAACGATTCATTCATTCTCTGGGATGTGCAAAACCTGGGCAGACTTGAAAATGACCTGAATATTGAATGTCCTTGTGAGCCCACACACAGATCCACCAGCAGGAGGAAGTCCTGATTGATGGGATGTAAAGAGAAGTTTGGTCCAATCTTTGGCTAAATGCCAAGCAATGTAGACCCAGCAGCAAAGCTTAGGAAGCAAGATTTAAACATTTTATAAATGAACAGACATGAATGTCTGCACACTCCAGCAGGGACAAACTTCACCAATTTGTTGGAGGCATCTTATTCAACAAAACAAGGACAACACTCTATAAAGAAAATCGACTCTCAGGGATTAAAAACCGTGGCAGAACAAGAGGATGCTGCAGGAACACACTCCCAGGAACAAAGTAGAATTACAACTAAAACACACAGCAAAAAAACTTCTTAAATAATCAACAGAACACTCTCAGGAGAGAACTCTGACCCTGAGGACTGAAAGTGGAGACTGCATAGATGACTAGGAAGGGCAGAGGTGGAAAAGGGCTGGCTGGAAGCCTACAGACAACAACTGGAGTTGCAGAGAGATATGTCAGCTGTAGGGGGGTGCCACTAAGAACTCTGGAATCTAATCCCCAAGCTAAGCCCCAATCCCCAAACTGGGTCCCCCAGCAAAGAGCACCATACCTGAGGAGGGTACCCACATAACATCTGGCTGTGAAAAGCAGCCAGGTTGCTGTCTGCCAGGGAGCAACAACTGAAAATTCAGGCACCATCTTAAAGGGCCAATGCACAAAATTCCCTGTGGAGTCACCCACCTTGTGCTCTGGCAGAGGGAGGGTGGAGTGGACTGGAGCTGTGTGAGAAGCCAGTATTGGGGACTCATTGATTAGAACTCAAAAGACAAACACCCCCAGTTTCCTTGGCTGAGTCATTCCCTCAGGCAGCAAAGGACATCTTTCCCTCACAGACATGTGCCTTGCCTGGGGGAAGATGGTTGACTCACTCTATTGGAAAACACCTAGCCCTGAGGCCACTTAAGAAACAAAAAAATAATAATTAGCCTCCAGGCAGAAGCAACTGCCCCACCCTGTTGAAAAAGTCTCTCACCACACCTGAGCATGATTGTCTGGAGGGCAATTCAAGTCTGAATCCTATCAATCTGTGGGCTGAGGCAGAAATAAAGAACACATTGGAAAGAATACACTGCAGATTAGGGGAAGTGAGGACCAAAATCATTGAATTAGAAGACAGGGTTGAATAAATTCACTCAATCCAAGAACAAAAAAGAAAAAAAAAATTAAAAAACAGGAGGACAGTTTAAAGGAGTTGTGGGACAATGTGAAATGTGACAATTTTAGAATAGCAGGTATGCCAGAAGAGACAGAAAGGGAGAAAATAATAGAGAACATGTTTGAAGAAATAATGGCATAAAACTACCCTAACCTAGTAAAGGAAAAAGTCACACAGGTTCAGGAAGTATAGAGAAGTCCAAGTAGGAAGAACCCAAAGAGGCCATTCCCAGACACATCATAATTAAAATGTCAACAATTAGAGACAAAGATAGAATCCTAAAGGCAGCAAGAAAAAAGCAAACTGTTGCTGAAACCGGTTTGGCTCAGTGGTAGAGCTTTGGTCTGCTGACTGAAAGGTCCCGGGTTTGATTCCGGTCAAGGGCATGTACAGTGGTTGCGGGCACATCCTCGGTAGGGGGTGTGCAGGAGGCGGCTGGTCGATGTTTCTCTCTCATCGATGTTTCTAGCTCTCTATCTCTCTGCCTTCCTCTCTATTAAAAAATATCAATAAGACATATTTTTTTTAAAAGCAAGCTGTTACCTACAAAAGAACTCTCATAATGCTGACATCTGATTTCTTATCAGAAACCCTTTAAGCCAGATAGAAATGATATGAAGTACTCAAGGTAATAGAAAGCAAGGATCTGAAATCAAGATTACTATATCCAGAAAGGCAATCATTTAAAATAGATGGTCAAATAAAAAGGTTCCCAGACCAAAAAAAAAAAAAAAAAAAAAGGCCATTATACAGGACTTTATACATATACATATACACTGTAATGAAGGCCATTACAAGAGACAAAAAAGGTTAAGCAAGTACATCACCACTAAGCCAATATTAAAAGAGATGCTAGAGGGACTACTGTAATGAGAAGAAACAGAGAGAGAAAAGTAGGCATACAGAATTAAAATGGCAATAAATAAGTAGCTATCAATAATAACCCTAAATGTAAGTGGATTAAATGCTCCAGTGAAAAGGTATAGTGTAGCTGAATGGATACAAAAACATGACCCAACTATATGATGTCCACAAGAGACCCACCTCAGACCAAAAGACACACACAGGATGAGAGTGAAGAGATGGAAAAAAATTTCCATGCAAATAGCAAATTATAAAAAGCTGGAGTAGCAATGCACAAATGTGACAAAAGAGACTTCAAAATAAAGGCCATTACAAGAGACAACAATGGTCACTACATAATACTCAAGGGATCAATCCAACAAGAGGATATACTCCTAGTAAACATGTATGCAACCAATATAGGAGCATCTAAATACATAAAAAACTTCTAGAGGACTTTATCAAAGAGATCAAAAACAATACAGACTTAGAAATGGAATTTCACACCCCGCTGACTCCACTGGATACATATTCTGGATAAAAACGTAACAAGAAAACAATGACTCTAAAGGACATATTAGAACAGATGGATTTAATTGACATTTAAAGAACATTTCACCCAAAGCAGCAGAATATATACACTCTTTTCAAGTGCACTTGGATCACTGACAAAGATAGACCACATGTTAGGACACAAAGCAAGTCTCTACAAGTTCAAGAAGTTTGAAATCAAATCAAGCATCTTCTCAGATCACAGTGGAATGAAATTAGAAATCAACTACAGTAAAAACACCCAAAAACATTCAAACTCATGAAGGCTAAATAGTATGTTATTAAAGAATGAATGGGTTACCAAGGAGATTAAAAAAATGCTTCCTGGAAACAAATGAAAATGAACACACTACATACAACCCAAAATCTTTGGGACACAGTGAAATTCATAGTACTACAGGCATCCCTCAAAAACAAACAAACAAAACAAAACAAAACAAAAAAAAAAAAACAACACAAAAAAATCTTCAATAAGCTATTGAACCGTACAACTCAAAGAACTAGAAAGAGAATTATAAGAAAGACCCAGAATAAGTAGAAGGAATAAAATAATAAAGATTAAGCAGAAATAAATAACATAGAGACTAAAAAAAACCCCAAAACACACACACACAAAAAACCAATAAAACCAGGAGCAGGTTCTTTGAAAGGATAAATATTATTGATAAACCATTGGCTATACTCATCAAGAAACAATGAGAGAGGACCCAAATAAATAAAATCAGAAACTAAAATAGAGAAGTAATCACTGACACCACAGCAACAGAAAGGTTGTAAGACAATTCTGTGAACACTATATGCCAACAAGCTGAACAAAGTGGATGAAATGGACAAATTCTTAGAAAAATACAATCCCCAAAAACAGAATCAGGAGGAATCAGAAAACATTCATAGATCAATAACAACTGATTAAATAGAAGCAGAAATAAAAAAAAATAAAATAAACCTCCCAGTAAAAAAAAATGTCTAGGACCAGACAGCTACACAGGAGAGTTTTACCAAACTTTTAAAGAACTAACTCCTCAAACTGTTTCAGAAAATCCAGAAGGAAGGAATACTTCCAAATCTCATAATGAGGCCAGCATTATCCTAATTCCAAAACCAGACAAAGACACTACAGAGAAAGAGAATTATATGCCAATATCCCTGATGAACATAGATACTAAAATCCTCAACTAAATATTAACAAATCACATCCAGCACTATATTAAAAATATAATACATCATTGCCAAATGGTTTATTCCAAGGGGGCAAGTTTGGTACATTATTCACAAGTCAATAAATGTAATACATCATATAAACAAATTGAAAGACAAAAATCACATGATCATATCAATAGATGCAGAAAGAGCATTCAACATAGTCCAACACCCATTTGGGATTAATACTCTCAGCAAAGTGGGAATAGAGAGAGCATATCTCAACATGATGAAAGTTATACAGTATATGACATGCCTACAGCCAACATCATATTCAATGGGCAAAAATTAAAAGCATTTCCCCTACGAACAGAAACAAGACAGGAATGTCCACTTTCACCACTCTTATTATTCAACATTCATAATACTGAAAGTTCTAGCCACAGCAATCAAATAAGAAAAAGAAAGAAAAGGCATCCAAATTGTAAAGGAAGAACTAAAATTCTCATTATTTTACAGATGGCATGAAATTGTACAGAGAAAAACCCTAAAGATTCAACCAAAATTACTAGATTTAATAAATGAATTTGGCAATGTAGCAGGATACAAAATCAATACACTAAAATCAATGGCTTTTTCATACACCAATAATGAATTCTCAGAATGAAAAATTAAACAGTCTTATTTACCATTGGAACAAAAAATTTAAGATAGCTAGGAATAAACGTAACCAGAGGCAAAAGAACTGTACTCAGAAAACTATAGGACGTTGAAAAAAAGATAAAAGAAGATATAAAGAAGTAGGACAATCCAGCATGTTCATGAATAGATAGAATCACCATAATAAAAATGTGCATATATCAAGGCAATCTACATATTTAATACAATGCCTATTAAAATACCAATGGCATATTTTACAGAGCCATAACAAGTACTCCAAAAATTTATATGGAATCAAAAGCCCCGGAATAGCTGAAAAAATCTTGAGAAAGAAATTCAAAGTTGGAGGAATCATCATACCAGATTTCAAGTTAAACTATAAGGCCTCTGCACTCAAAACAGCTGGTACTGGCATAAGAGCAGACATATAAATCAATAGAACAGAACAGACAACCCAGAAATCGACATAAGCAACTATGATTAATTAATATTTTATAAAAGAGGCAAGAGCAAACAATGGAGTAGAGATTGACTTTTCAATCTGCGTCTATTGATATGATCATGTGATTTTTGTCTTTCAATTTGTTTATATGATGTATTACATTGACTTTTCAAGAAATGGGGCTAGGAAAATTAGACAGGTACATGCAAAAAAATGAAGCTAGACCAGGAGTCGGCAAACTGCAGCTCACGGACCACATGTGGCTATTTGCCCCCTTGCGATTTAGCAAAGGCTGGCTTAGGAGTACCCTAATTAAGTGAATAATAATGTACCTACCGATATAGTTTAAGTTTAAAAAATTTGGCTCAAAAGAAATTTCAATCATTGTACTATTTCTATTTGGCTCTGTTGACTAATGAGTTTGCCCACTATATGGGAGAGCATATTTTCCGAGGCTACATCCAATAAGGGGTTAAACTAAAAAATATATAGGAAACTCACAAAATGTAACAAAAGGAAGAAAAACAATCGAATAAAAATTGGGCAAAGGTCGTTAATAGACATGTCTCCAAAGTGGACATATGATAGCCAAGAGATATATGAAAAAATGTTCAAAGTCACTAATCATCCAAGATATCTAAATCAGAAGGACAATGAGATATCACCTCACACATGTTGGAATGGTTATCATAAACAAATCAACGAAGGACAAGTGTGTCGAGGCTGTGGAGAAAAGGAGTACCTAGTACATTGCTGGTGGGAATGCACACTGGTGTAGCTATTATGGGGGGGGAAGTATGGAGTCTCCTCAAAAAAATTAAAAATGGATCTTCCATTTGACTCAGTGATTTCAATTCTAGGAATATATCCTAAATCCCAAAACATTCACCAGAAAGAATGTATGCACCCCTATGTTCATAGTAGTACAATTTATAATAGCTAAGATTTAGAAATAGCCTAAGTGCCCATAAGTAGATGAGTAGATAAAAAAAAAACTGTGATACATTTACAAAAAGAAATACTACATAGCAATAAAAAAGAAAGAACTCTTACTTTTTGCAATATCATGCATGGTGCCAGAGAGTATTGTTAAGCGAAATAAGCCAGACAGATAAGTATCACATAATTTCACTTATATGAGGAATCTAAAAATTATTTTAGATTCCTAAATAAATTTTAGATTGCGAAAATATTTTAGATTCCTAAATAATCTAAAAATTATTTTTAATAAATGGAAGAATAAGAAATGAATAGTAAGAATCCCCATATTCATACATGAATTTAAAACCAGTGACGTGAGCATTATGCAAGACAATGTTTCTATGATTATGAGGAATCTAATGAACAAAATAAGCCTAACCCTAACCCTAACTCAAACTGTTTTTGTGTACAAAAATAAACCCAGAGACATAGAAGCATGAACAGACTATCGAACGTCTGAGGGAAAGCAGGGGAGAGTGGCTGGATGGGAAGAGATCAACCAATGAGCTTGTACTCGTGTATGCGTGACCTGTGGACAAAGACCATGGGATGGTGTAGGCTTGGGGGAGGAGGGACAGGAATGGGCTGGAAGAGGTCAATGGGGCAGTAGGAGGAAGAAAAACTTATGCAATACTTACAGCAATAAAGGTAAAATAAATCAAAACAAAATTTAAGAAAACAACAATAACAAACAAGCAAAAAATCCTCTTTCTTAAAAGCCAAAGTCATGGTATTGGCTTCTATGCACCTTTGCAAGCAAACCCTTGCTTAGTAACAAAATTAGAAATGACAGGTTAGAGAGTTTAAGAAATTTGCTAAAGATTACACAGTTTAAGAAATGGGACCTAAAACCAGATCTTGGAAATCCTAAAGCTTTTACCATTCTTTTAAAACTTGTTGGAATGGTTAACGAGCAATAGGTAAGATCAGAATATACTCAGATAATCAGCAATATTTAACCTCCATGAGACTCAAGACAATAAAATTATTTTTTAACAAATGGAAGAATAAGAAATGAATAGTAAGAATCCCCATATTCATACATGAATTTAAAACCAGTGGCATGAGCATTATGCAAGACAGTGTTTCTATGATTATGAGTTTAACAGAAGTATTCTAAGAGATGGAGGACAAAGGCCTTTTCCACAAAGGAGCTTTATGCCTAGAGTTTAAGATATTTATATTTTAAAAAGCTAAGATCAAGTTTGGAAGAGAGGGAAGCTTCCTCTCTGCACAACTATATCTCAAATGGAGGCAAGTGTTGGAGCTGGACTAAAGGATCATTAGTAGCTCCTGAAGAATGTTAAGTGACACTACTGAGATATTTGGGAAAATGAATTGGTTATTAGAAAGTAGCCACCAATATCATTTGTTTTAGTTATAATAGGTGTCAAAGCAGTGTCATTATGTTTAATAGAATGCTGCTTAAGTCACCGATTACCATTTAATAGCCCATGTTGCCCTAACCGGTTGGGTTCAGTGGATAGAACATCAACCTATAGACTAAAGGGTCCCAGGTCCGATTCTGGTCAAGGGCGCATGCCCTGGTTGCAGACTCAATCCCCAGTGAGGGCCATGAAGGAGGCAACCAATCAATGATTCTCATCGTTGATGTTTCTATCTATCTCTCCTTCCCCCTTCCTCTCCAAAATCAATCTATAATAATAAATGAGTAATATGATAATTAGACTGGGCAGCTGAACGACCTTCTGGACATCCTTCTGAATGAAGCCATGGTGGCAGTGGCTGAGGCAGAGGCAGAGGCAGTTAGGGGTGATCAGGCAGGCAGGCAGAGTGGTTAGGAGCCAGTGGTCCTGGATTGCGAGAGGGATGTCTGACAGCTGTTTTAGGCCTGATTCTGCAGGGATCCCAGATTAAGAGAGGGGTAAGGCTGGGTTGAGGGACCCTCCTCCCACTGGTGTAGGAATTTTATGCACCAGGCCTCTAGTAAGTATATATTTAAATAAAAGAATGATACAATAGCCTATCTTTTTCACATGGCAAAACTCCAGTTTTTAATTATTTGCATTATTATAATTTCATTTCAAAATAAAAGAACAAATTAGTTATTTGGTAGGAAAAAATAGCACAAAATACTTTTCAGGTGATTTAGAATGTATTATCTCATTTAAAGTACTGATTAAGTAAATTTATCTAGCATCGTTATATTTAGAGAATTAAAAATTTTCATCTCTGCTGATAATATCAAATTCACAACTGACAGTTCAATGAACTGATTAGGTTTGGGGTGTAGTATTGGTTGGTTCTGGAGTTTTTAGGAAAATGACTTTCTTCAGATTAAATTCCCTATATAATGTGGCTTAGCAAACCAAGACAGGTTTTTGATAGATTGTAATTTATTTTTTTAAATATACATATTTTTTATTTATTTCAGAAAGAAAGGGAGAGAAACATCAACGATGAGATAGAATTATTGATTGGCTGCCTCCTGCATGCACCCTACTGGGGATCAAGCCTGAAACCCAGGCATGTGCCCTTTACTGGAATTGAACCCTGGAACCTTCAGTCCACAGGCAGATGCTCTATCCACTGAGCCAACCCAGATAGGGCTGTTTACTTATTGATTTTAGATAGATGATAGATAGATAGATAGATAGATAGATAGAACTTTGATTTGTTGTTCCACTTATTTGTGGATTTATTGGTTGCTTCTTTTTTTAAAATATATTTTACAGAGAGAAAAGGAGAGAGATAGAGAGCTAAAAATGTCGATGAGAGAGATACATCGACCAGCTGCCTCTTGCACACCCCCTACCAGGGATGTGCCCACAACCAATGTACATGCCGTTGACCAGAATCGAACCCGGGACCTTTTAGTCCACAGACCGACGCTCTACCACTGAGCCAAACCGGCTTCGGCTATTGGTTGCTTTTTATATGTACTCTGACCAGAGACCAAAACCGTAACCTTGGTATTTGGGACAAAACTAACCAACTAAGCTACCTGGCCAGGGCCCCAAGTCAATTTCTTAATTTTACTAACGCTGTGGCATTTTATGTCTCTTATTGTTAGCAACAAAGAGAAGTGAAGTTGCATGAGCCAAGAATGTGGGTATATGCAGTGAATTGCACCTACATGGTAACTTTTATTTTTAAGTTTTAATTTTTTTTTAATAACTGGGAGGATTTTGGTGTTTATTCCTTGTGTGTTTTTATTTGGGTTAGCAGATTTATTTAGAATGGAGAAAGTGCATTTAATAATCATTAAAACACTTTTTATTTAGGGATAATTGGAAATTCACAGGCAGTTGTAAGAAATGATACATGATCCCATATACCTAAAAACTATATTATGATATCACAACCAGGAGTTGATATTGATAATTCATTGATTTAATTCAGGTTTCCCTAGTTTGATTTGTACTTATTTCTTTGCTGTGATATGCAATTTTTTCTGTGTGTATCCATCACCACAATAGTCAAGATGCAAAAGACTTTCATCACCATAAGGATGCCTCCCTGTGTTGCCTTTTTATAACCACATTATCTTCCCTCTTGTCCCTAACCTGGGCAACCAATAATATGTTTTCCATTTTAATTTTTTTATTTCAAAATTAATAATCTTTTGTTCTGCAGTTATCTCATGTGCATTAATTTACTTGTGTCTGCATGTGTGTGTGCTTTAATGCATGAATGTATACTCCTCAAAGTACTCAGAACTTATATATACTGATTAAAGTTCATTACAGCATGTTACAGTTTTCAATGCACTGATTTTTTAGTTGTTTTATCCCCTCTTAGTCCTACTCACTGGCCTTTGTGAATAGACACTTGCTTTTTACCAACATGTAATTTTGGACTACATACAGCTAAATTAAATCATTTTTATAAGGGGAATATGACTGACATCATATTAAAAATTTGATAATGAAATGTGGGAGTATAGAAAACACTTAAAATATAGAATATCATGTTTTAAAATGTAGTGGCAGGTTTTCTCTTCCCATAAGAGTACAATGTAGAATATATTATGGAATGTAATCAATCCAAAATGTTAGACTAAGTCAGTGGTTGGCAAACTCATTAGTCAACAGAGCCAAATATCAACAGTACAATGACTGAAATATATTTTAGAGCCAATTTTTTAAAACTTAAACTATATAGGTAGGACAATTGTTATTAACTTAACTAGGGTACTTGTAAGCTGGCCTTTGCTAAAAACTCAAGGGGCCAAAGAGCCACATGTGGCTCACAAGCTGCAGTTTGCCAATGGTAGAGGGCCCCCCGGGAATGCACATGGATTTTCTTTAAATTGATGTCAGCTGAGTCCGAGGTGACTGGCATGGCCGTTTCCAGGAAAAGGCCTCCCCACAAATGAAGGAGACTTAACAGTACTGACTTCTTATCTTTATCCATGTGCTGGGAATGATCAACTGTGCCCTATTTGCTCCTCAGATTTACAGGAGAGGCTCTCTGTGTGACATGTGAAGAGAAGGCTGACATTCCTGATTCAGCCTACAGTGAGGATCAGAGACATGACCTGGCTGCAGAGAGGTAGGAGGCAGTCACCAGGACTGAATGAGGGATGGAATAGGACCTTGGCCCACCCAGGCCTTGATATGTTAAATCCAGTCCTAATACCGGGAATGAGGGAATGAATAGGACCTGGGCACACCCAAAACTTCTTTGATTCAAAGCTTTTCAGGGAAACCCCCCTTCATTCTTTTGGAAATAAATAATGTGCTGCTTGGCTCAGGTCATCTTTTGTCTCTCCAGCAAAAAGGGAAGCTACCCACCAGGGACCCAGCTTTGAATCTATTTCTATGTCATCTCTCTCTCTCTCTCTCTCTCTCTCTCTCTCTCTCTCTCTCAAATGGGCATGTTTGCATTTGTGGTGTGTGGGTGTATGAATGAACTGGGGAAAGTTAGATCCTGCAAGTCTTCTAAAGGGCTGCCAAACCAGGCAGTCTTAAACGGGGGAGCTCTGCTTCCACCGCAGACACTCCTAGGGTGGCCAGAATGGGCACAGAGACCATGCCATCTGGAAAAACAGAGCTACTTGGCCTCAGCACCACCCAGTATGGTCTCAGAGGCAAACCAGGACCCTGCAACCATTGGGAACAGAGACCTGCGACCACATCTGCAGACCCACAGACACCAAGAATCCAGACATCCCAGCTGCAGATTTCTGTGAGTCACAGAGCTCATTGCCCTCTCTGCAGGCTTGCTGCAGCACCATAGGAACTGCTAGACCCTCCCCCTCACACAGGGCCACAGTGCCACTAAAGGAATTTGAGCCTGGGAGCACGCAGACCCTGGGAATCTGTTCCCTGCAATGCAATCAGGCAAACAAATATCATGCCCAAGAGGGCAACAGTGCCACCTGATTTTGATTCTGGTCAAGTGCACACAGAGGTCTGTTTTCCACAGTGCAGGAGTGGAACTCCTGCTGACACAGTGCTACTGTGCAACCAGTCCCCCAGACTGACCAGGACCCTGTTTCTCTGGGCAAGAGGCAGCACTGAGCATCAGTGACTTGACTTTGTTTCTCATAGTGTGTGCCTGGGATCCGTGATTCCCAGTGAATTCACACTAAGAGCCAGTGACTCCAATTCTTGGCATATGCACACACAGGAACCCTGATTCTTGGCTTAAGGCCACACCAACCAACAGAAACTCTGATACTCAATTTATGGTGTGGACACAGGGGACCTCTAACTCCTGGCATACACTAGGGAACTCTGATTTTCGGCACACACCAGCGAGGTCTCTGTTTCAGCATGGCACAGGAGGGTTCCCTGATTCTAAGTGTGTACATGAGGTCACACTGAGTGCCTGAGTCTTCTCCTGGGCGAGTGTGTCTCCCACCAACCCATGACAGCAACACATCTTGGTGTCGGAGCTCTTCGGTGACACGTGAGTGGTGCGAAGCTCCCACTGCACATAATTCCACTGCAGCTCAACTTTTGAACCTTCTGGTGATAGTGAGAATGGAGAGACAACACAATCCCCAGAGGAAAGAAAATGAGGCATCTCCAAGATGAATTAGTGAAATGGAAGCATGCAACATGACAGAAAAAGAATTCAGAGTGATGGTCGTACAGTTCATACACTGGATGGATGAGAAAACCAGCAATTTATGCAAAAACCAGGAAGAAATAAAAAGTGGTATAGCTACATTCAAAAACACCATGTAAGGTTACAACAGCAGACTAGAAGAAGCAGAGGACCAAATTAGTGAGTTAGAAGATAAGGTACAGAAACAAGCTCAATCTGAACAGCAACTGGGGAAAAAAATTAAAAAGTAGGAGGAGAGCCTAAAGAAGCTTTGGGACAACACAAAATGAAGTCACATATGTATAACAGGGTTTCCATAAGGACAAGAGGAGCAGCAAGGATTAAAAATCTATTTGAATAAATAATGACAGAAAACTTCCTGGATACAGAGAAGAAAAAAATTTACACAAGGACTGAGAGTCCCAAGCAAGATGAACCCCAAAAGACCCACACCAAGACATGCCGTAATTACAATGGCAAATATTAACAACAAAGAGAGAATTTTAAAGGCTGCAAAGAGAGACAGAGAGTTACCTACAAAGAATCCCCCATCAGATTATCAAATGATTTCTCAACCGAAAAGCATCAAGCTAGAAGGGAATGGAAGGAGATATACAATGTGATGCAAAGCAAAGGACTAAATCCAAGAATACTCTATCCAGCAAGGCTATCAAAATTAAAGGGGAAATCAGGAGTTTTTCAGACAAAAAAGGCTAAGAGAGTTTATCACTACAAGGCCAGAAATGCAAGAAATACTAAAGTAATGCTGTAAAAAGAAGAAATAGAAAGGGAGGAAGGAACACAGCCATAAAGTACAGAAATGGCTACAAACAAGTGCCTATCAATAATAATGTTAAATACAAATGGAATAAATACTCCAATCAAAAGAGATGGAGTGAGTGAATGGATAAGAAAACATAACCTATATACATGCTGTCCACAGGAGACCCATCTCAGAACAAGGGACTCACAAAGACTGAAAGTGAATAGATGGAAAAATATCTATCAGGCTAATGGAATTGAAAAAAAAATCTGGGGTAGCAATACTTATATCTGATAAAATGGACTTTAAAGTGAAGACCATAACAAGAGACAATAAAGGGCACTTCACAATTCTAAAGGGATCAATAAAATAAGAGAATATAACTCTGTTTGCACCCAAGGAAGGAGTATCCAAATACATAAAAGAAAACCTGAAGATATCAGGGGAGAGATTGACAGCAACACAATCATAGTAGGAGACTTTAATACCCCATTAACATCACTGGATAAATCATCTAGAAAAAAATTAGCAAAGAAAGATCAATCTTAAAAGACTCACCAGATCACATGGACATAATTGACATCTTTAGAATATTCTACCCCAAAACTACAGAATATACATTCTTCTCAAGTGCACATGGGACATTTTCAGAGGCCACATATTGGGACACAGGAAAAGTCTCTCCAAATTCAAGAGGATTGAATCATTGCAAGAATCTTCTCAGATTACAATGGCATAAAATTAGAATTTGATTACTGTAAAAAAAAATCACAAAAATCCAATCACTTGGAGCAGTGTACCTCTTGTGTACCCCTTCTATAATTTTCATAACACTGAATATCCCTAGTAAAAAAAAAATGGATGTATTTTAATAACAATCAAAATATATTTATTTATTTTGTTTTTTGGTACATACACAAAATAATAAATGAAAAATAAAATTATTCATAATAAAATATAAATAAAAGTTATATTATAAATAACATTTATTTGCACACTGGACCATCTCACGCCTCACAAGACTGTCTTGACTTGACTCATGAGAACATAGAATTAGGCGCAGCTAAGCAAGGTGCAGTTCATATCCCCACCAAACTCTGGTGCAATGCGTACCACCATGAAACCCTTCCCTTACCCCTGGGGGTATGCGTACCACACTTTGGAAAACACTGACTTGGAGGCTGAATAGCACACTATTGAACAATGAGTGGGTTACCAAAGTGATCAAAGAAGAAATAAAACACATCCTGGAAACAAACAACCATGAAAACACAACAATCCAAAATCTTTGGGACACAGTGAAAGCAGTGTCCTAAGAAGGAAGTTCATAGAATTACAGGCCTACCTCTAAAAACCAAGAAAAACTGGAAATAAAACATCTAAACTCTGCAACTAGAAGAACTGGAAAGAGAGCAACAAGAAAAGCCAAATGTGATCAAAAGGAAGGAAATAATAAAAATCAGAACAAAAATAAATGACCTAGAGACAAAAAAAAAATACAAAATATAAATGAAACCAAGAGCTGTTTTTTTGAAAGAATAAACAAGATTGATGAACCTCTAACCAGGCTCACCAAGAAGCAAAGAGAGAGGACCCAAATAAACAAAATCAGAAATGAAAGGGGTGAAATAACATCAAGTCCCACTTGAATATGAAGAATCATTTAAAAAATGCTATGAGCAACTCTATTCCTACAAACTGGTCAACCTAGAAGAAATAGACATATTCCTAAAAAAAAATACAATCTTCCAAACTCATCCAGGAAGGATAAAAAAAATCTGAATAGGCCAATAACTATGGAGAAAATTAAAGCAGTAATAAAAATTTTTTCTTAATTAAAAAAAAATAAACAAAAGCCCTGGAACAGATGCTTCACGGGAGAGTTTTATCAAAAATTCAAAGAAGAAATAAAACCTATCTTCCTTACACTATTCAAAAAAAATTCAGGTGAGGACCGAAACAAGATGGCGGCCTAGGTAGCCTCCTAGGCTGCCACCTCATCAACAATTTGGAAAAAAAACAACAGCTAAAATCGAAAGGGATCGCACCAGACCCACAGGAAAGCTGGCAAAATGGGAAGGCTACAACTAGATACCAAGCAGGGTTCCGCTGCTGCCATGTGGAGTTTAAAACTACAGTGAACCTGGACCTGCCAGAGCCGCTGCCACTGGGAATGAGAGAAGCCAGACCTCGCTCCGCCCCGGAGCCCAGGGACTGGGCCAGCCCTGCCAGGCCACCGTGGGAACCAGGGAGCTGATAGGGGGCCTCCGCCACACCTTCGGCTCCTGCCCGGACAAGAAGCCTGTGAGCCTGGTCTCCCTACCCACAACCATCCAGGACCGAAGCTGTCCCAGCCCGCCCTCCATGCTGGTGAGGAGCTGGTGCAGCGCCTTCCTTTCAAGGCCCGGTCCGGTCCTTCCTCCGCCGCTGCCCGCAGCTTGCTCGGCCCGGCCTCTGCGCGTGCCATGCTGGTGGGTAGCTGGCATGGCGGCTTCCATTTCCAGCCCCGGCAATTCCTTCCTCCAACGCTGCCCGCAGCAGGCTCGGGCCGGCCTCCGCACATACCATGCTGGTGAGGGGCTGGCACGGCGCCTTCTGTTGGCAGCCACCGCATGGACAGGCCGAAGCTTCCGCCACTACCGCCATGTGGATTTTAAAACTACAGGGGAAATTGAGCCACAGGAGCTACCGTCGCTTCCGCCCCCGCCCCCGCGAATGGGAATCCACCGAAAACAGAGCTCACTATGCCCCAGGCTCAGGAAGAGTGCAGCTTCAGAACTTAGCCTCTGCATCCACAGCAGCTCCACTTCCGCACCAAAGGAGACACCATTAAGGGCGGTTTCTCCGCCCCCAGCCATCTCAGGCCGCCCACAACCTTCCCAGCACACCCTCCATGCTAGTGAGGAGCTGGTGCAGCGCCTTCTGTTAGCGGCCCCGGCGACTCCTTCCTCTGCCACCACATGGCCAGGCTGAAGCTCCCGTCACTGCTGCCATGTGAACTTTAAAACTACAGTGGAAATTGAACCACAGGAGCGACCATCGCTGCCGCACCCGCCACCACCACCCGCCACCGCCACGGCGAATAAAGGAAATCCACTGAGAACAGAGCACACTATGCCCCGGGCTCAGGGAGTGGGCGGCCTCAGAACTTAGCCTCCAAATCCGCAACTGCTCCACTTCCGCAGCGAACCAGACACCTTTGAGGGCAATCTCCCCGCCTGCAGCCATCTCAGCCCGCCTGCAGCCACCCCAGCCTGCACGCCGTGCTAGCAAGGAGCTAGCACGGCACCTCCAATTCGTGACCCCAGGGCCCCAGGGGGGCCGTGTGCCCCGGGTGAGCCATGAGTCCAGGGGGCCGTGTGCCCCGGGTGAGCCATATGTCCCAGGGGGCCATGTTCCCTGGGTGAGCCAGGTGTTCCAGGGGGCCATGTGCCCCCAGTGAGCCCTGTGTCCCAGGGGGCCGTGTGCCCCGGGCGAGCCGTGCCCGGGGCGAGCCGTGTGTCCCAGGGGAAGCAGTGGGACCTGGGGGGAGGGGCGGTGAGAACCAGAGGAGGAGTGGACTCTATTCGTGTGGTCCTGAGATAGTCACCATAAAACAAGCAGATTGTCAAATGACAGTGGGAAGGGGAAGGAGACCTGGGGGGAGATAAGAGAACAATGGAAGGACTGGTATGTATGAATATAAGTACAACCAACAAACACAGAACTCTGGGGAGGCAGGGTATGAATGGGAGGTCGGGGGGGGGGGCAATGGTAAGCTATGTACACATATAATACCTTAAAAATAATAATAATAATAATAATAATAATAATAATAAAATTCTATCCAAAAAAAAATTCAAGAGGAAGGAGCACTTCCAAGCTCTTTCTATGAAGCCAGCACTACTCTAATGCCAAAACTAGATAAAGACAATAAAAAGAAAGAGAATTATAGGCCAATATCCCTCATGAACATAGATGCCAAATTCCTCAACAAAATTCTAGCAAATCAAATCCAGCATTATGTTAGAAATATTATATACCATGACCAAGTGGGGTATATTCTTGTGATAAAAGGATGATACAACATCCGCAAATCAATAAATGTGATACACCATATAAACAAATTGTGAGATAAAAACTATGTAATCCTATCCATTGATGCAGAAAAAGCATTTGACAAAATCCAACACCCTTTCTTGAAAAAAAAAAAAAAACTCTCAGCAAGGTGGGAATAGAAAGATCATACCTCAACATAATAAAAGCAATATATGATGACCCACAGCCAACATCATACTCAATGGACAAAAACTAAAACCATTTCCCCTAAGAACAAGAACAAGACAGAGATGCCCACTCTCACCACTTCTGTTTGACATAGTACTGGAAGTATTATATAATTATAATTGGACAAAAAAGAAGACATAAAAGGCATCCAAATTGGAAAAGAAGTAAACTGTCTTTATTCACAGATGACATGATATTGTACATAGAAAACCCCAAAGACTCCATCAAAAAACTACTAGACTTAAGAAATGGACTCAGCAATGTAGCAGGATACAAAATTAACACCCAAAAATCTATGGCTTTTCTATACACCAATAATGAACATACAGAAAGAGAAATTTAAAAAGCAATGCCATTTACCATTGCAACAAAAAATTTAAGATACCTAGGAATAAGTGTAACCAAGGATACAAGGACTTATACTTAGGAAATTTCAGTCTTCCATGAACAAATGGAAGACTATACCATCCATGTTCATGGATTGGTAGAATCAACATCATTAAAATGTCCATACTACCCAAAGCAATCTATAAATTAAACACAATCCCCATTAAAATTCCAAAGGTATACTTCAAAGACCTAGAACAATTCTTCAAAAATTCATCTGGAATAAAAAGACCCCGAATAGCTGCAGCAATCTTGAAAAAGAACAATGGTGGAGGGATCACAATGACAGATATCAAGCTATACTACAAAGCCACTGTTCTCAAAACTGCCAGGTACTGGCACAAGAAAAGACATATAGACCAATGGAACAGAAAAGAGAACCCAGAGATCGACATAAGCCATTATGTGCAATTAATATTTGACAAAGTAGGCAAGAGCACACAATGGAGACAAGACAATCTCTTCAATAAATGGTGTTGGGGGGAAATGGAGAGATACTTGTAAAAAAAAAAATGAAACTAAACCACCATACACAAAAATAAACTCAAAATGGATAAAGGACTTTAATGTAAGATGGGACATTAAAGACAAAATTAGACAGAGGCAAAGAAGATCAAACAGACTGTCAAACTGCAGTGGGAAGGTAGGGGAGGGTTAGGGGAGCAGGGGTTAAGAGATCAATAGAAGGACTTGTATGCATCCATATAAGCACAACCATAAAAATCTTGGAAGAAGCCATAGGCAACAAAATACAGACATTTGTCGTAGCAACATCTTTACCCATACAGGGCAACTGAATCTAGAAGAAAAATAATCAAATGGGACTGCATCAAAATAAAAAGCTTCTGCACAGCAAAAGAAACCATCAACAAAACAACAAATAAGCCCACTGCATCAGAGAACATATTTGCCAATGTTGTCTCCAATAAGGGTTTAATCTTCAAAATTTATAGGGAACTCATACAACTTACCAAAAGGAAGATGGGTAAATGACCTAAGTAGACACTTTTGAAAAGAGAACATTCAGAAAGCCAAGAGACATATGAAAACATGCTTAAAGTCCCTAATCATCTGAAAGACGCAAATCAAAACAACAATGAGGTACCATCTCACACCTGTCAGAATGGCTATCATCAACAAATCAACAAATGACAAGAGCTGGAGAGGATTCAGAGAAAAAGGAATCCTTCACTGCTGGTGGGAATGCAGACTGGTGCAGCCACTGTGGAAAACAGTATGGCATTTCCTCCAAAAATTAAAAATGGAACTGGCATTCAATCCAGTAATACCACTTCTAGGAATATATCCCAGGAAAACAGAAACACCAACCAGAAAAGATATATGCTCCCCTATGTTCATAGCAGTTCAATTTACAATAGCCAAGATTTGGAAATACTAGCCTAAATGCCCACAAGCAGATGAATGGATTAGAAAACTGTGGTACATCTATAAAATGGAATAAAATGCTACTATAAAAAAGAAGGAATTCTTACCATTTGCAACAGCATGGATGGATCTGGAGAGCATTTTCCTAAGTGAGATAAGCCAGTCAGTGAAATATAAATACCACATGATCTCACTCATTTATAGAAAATAAAGAACATTACAAACTGTTGAACAAAATTAGACAGAGGCAAAGAAGATCAAACAGACTGTCAAACTGCAGTGGGAAGGTAGGGGAGGGTTAGGGGAGCAGGGGTTAAGAGATCAATAGAAGGACTTGTATGCATCCATATAAGCACAACCAACATACTCAAGACACTTGGACTCACTTCCTCTGAGCTCCTCTGAGATCTAGGAGGTTAATGTGAGTTAGCATTACAAAGAGGAGAGGGAAAAGCATTCAGGCAGATGGCACAGTGACAGCTTCAAGGTAGATTAAAAAATCAATAAAACATATTAAAAAAAAAAAAGACAACAGGGTAAGAGAAGAAACCGGGTTGCTTGAAGACCGCATCAAACAATTAGCATCTGACTCTGAACCACCCCAACGTCATCCGTGGCCATCCCTCTCACTGTAAGATCTGCAGGGCAAGCACTGGCCAAATAGCTCCTGCACATCCTATTGCCCCTATGTCAGAATGTCTCAGTCCTCTGTTTAAACACTCCTGAGTGTCTTTTAAAGTGTCACTGTTGCATGCTTAAACTTTCAAAGAGGACCAGCAGCGCTCTGGGTGGAATGTCCACACACCAATAGAGTCAGGAGGCCTGTGATTTGTGCTGGCTCTGCTACTGACCAGCTCCTTGACCCTGAGCAGGCCTGGTCAGTTTCCTCATCGGTAAAGTGAGCGTATTGGATATGATTTGATTTTTCAGCTCTTATATTCAATGAGTCTCTGAGGCCAATTGTGACATCTTTCTAAGGGACAAGGAAAAACCTCAGGTGATGGATACGCAAACCCTCACCAGAGTTTCCAGGAGAGAAAGCAGAGCAGCCTGAGCAGTGAGGGCACAGAGGATGCGGCGGCAGCGTGTGCAGGGGCAGGGAGGTTGGGCAGTAGTGAAGGGAAGGACTCCACTCCTGCTGGGTCCCATCACAGCCCTCTTCTCGGGTACCGAAGAAATAAAAGGTAGGCACGAGTTTGATGTCTGCTTCGGTTAGCACTTCAGTGGGTTATGCTAAATGTGTCTGATATACATACACAGCTAGGTATAGGGCAATAAGCATTCAGATGATGGGCTCTTGGTACAGAGATGCTGTCTGCAAGTTCTTAAAGGTGCACATTAATCCATTTGTTCTAGATGTTGCTACTGGCACAGGGCCGGACCGCAGTAACTGACCAAGACCCAGGTAACTGACCACTAGGCCACCAGTACATGAACTTGACTTCAGATTCCACCACAGGTTCCATTATGGGTCAGCCGGGCAGCTGCCACAGTAAGTTACCATCTCTTGCTGTTTGCTCACTAACTGTTGAAGTACTGAATTATGTGGACAGATTCCATGCTTAGCTACTTCTGCTCTACTTGTTTGTTGTTGTTGTTGCTGTTGTTTTTTATGTTTGTGCTTCTGTTGTCTAAAGTTACAAAAAGAAAAGTTGCTATTTCTGACCCCAGTCAGATGAAGGAATGAATACCTGATAAGTTTGCTATATGACATTACAGATAACCTGTGATTCTGAGAAACTTACTTCATCTCGGTTTCTTTGCACACAGGCCTTACAGGAGTGCATAGCTTTCTGAAATCATGGCGTTTCAGATAAAGGACAGCAGAGTTCAAACTGTCAGGTCACCTCCACCTTCTCATTCCTATCAAACCTCCCACACTATACCCCACTCCTGAGCTAATCATGCACTTTAAGCATAATGGCAGTGTGTGGTTTGACGTTTATGAAAATAGTGTTATGCTTTGGAGAGGAAAGTGTTGAAATAACCCATTTTCCTCTTATTATTTGGAACATAATAAGAAATTGAATATAATAAGAACCTGCAAAGAAATTGAATACAGACTATCAAATCACAGAATAATATTTTGAGAGGTGTTAATAACTGAATCCTAGTGGGGGTTTTAACACTGATTTATTTTATATTACTCAAGGGGACAAAGTCAGATGACAAGCACAATATATGTCCAGTTGTCCTAGTTAATGATAAAAATAACTATGGGAAGGGTAAGGTAAGACTAGTTAGTTTGATATCCCACCTATTTTATAGGGAAGGGGGAGACAATGAAAATAGTTAAAGGAGAAAAGGCTTAATGACTTTTCATTCATGAGAGCAACTTAAGCAAATACACAGAGCATTTATTTGTGTATTGTGTCTCCCAGGCTTTTGCAAGAGAAAGTGCCAAAGTCATAGCCACAGATGTCACTGAGTCCAAGCTGCAGGAACTGGAGAAGTACCCAGGTAAGCAACTCTGCTGCTTGAGCCTGGGATCCAGCATCAGTGGTTCTCTACCTTTCTAATGCCGCGACCCTTTAAGACTAGAGAGCAGGGTCGCCTAAGCCCATCTGAAACACAGATATTTACATTATGATTCACAACAGTAGCAAAATTACAGTTATGAAGTAGCAACGAAAATAATATTATGGTTGGGGGTCACCACAACATGAGGAACTGTGTTAAAGGGCCACGGCATTAGGAAGGTTGAGAACCACTGGTCCACAGGGATTAGAGAGCAGCAGTGCTCAGATGCTGAGAGAGAATGCCTTAACTGTGCAGCTCCACTGGCCTCCTTTCGGAGCCTGACTTTCTGACAATCAAATTTATATTCTGTGAACCTACAAAAATCTGCATATTTAAATGTATACACAGAATTTTAGAAAAAGACTTAAAATCATTTATGTATCTAACATGTTGAAGGATTTGTGACCTAACAAGAAAATTCTAGGGATTTTGCAATAAGATGGTGGCAGAGGTAACCGCCTAACTGCAGCCGCACTCAACAATTTCAAAAAATACAACAAAAATATAAAGTGGACACTATCCAGAACTACAGGAAAGTTGACTGCCTGGAAATTCTACAACTAGAAGGAAAGAGAAAACCAGAAGGAATACCAGAGGAGTTGTAAAAGCTTAAGGTATGGAGACATGGTGTGCTCGTGGGGAGAGGACAGAGCCCGAGAGGAGGGGCAGCTGAGTGCCTGGCTGGCGTTCCCTAGCGGGAAGGAGCTAAAAGCTCCAGACTGTGCTGAACCCCAACTCCGACTGCACTGAACCCCAGTTCTGGGCGAGACCCTGGGGTCCCAGGCTCATACAGAGGGAATCTGGGCTGTAAGGCGGAAGCTCAGGAGAGCAGTGAAGGGCAGAACCCTGGAGTCGCACACATTGCGCGCAGAGGACAGACTGTTCACTGAGCTGCTGAATTGCCCCAGTGGGAAGGACTCAAAAGCTCAGGAATGTGCTGAGCCCCAGTTCTGACTGCACTGAATCCCAGTCCTGGGCAAGACCCTCGGGCCCCAGCCTCATACAGAGGGAATCTGGGCTGTAAGGCGGAAGCTCAGGGGAGCAGCGAAAGGCAGTACCCTGGAGTTGCACACATTGCTCGCACAGAGGACAGACTGTTGATTGGGCCGCAAGATTGCCCTAGCAGGAAGGAGACATAAGCTCCGGACTGTTCTTAACCTCACTTCCAACTGCTCTGAACCCCAGTTGCGGGCTCGTTGGGGGAGAGACTACACTGTCTGGTAGCGGGCGAAGCTCTAGGGCGCCTTTCTCTCAGAGGTGCTTGCAGCCAGTTCCAAAGTACACTGAGGAACACTGAGACTGAGGAACCTCAGAGGGCGGGGCTAACCAAAGCCAAGGCCATAGGCTCCACCCTGAAACTCTGCCCCATCCAAGCTGAACTCAGAGGCTTTTATAGGTTTCCAAGTCTAGTGGAATACAGCTGTCTCCTGGCATAGACACAGCTGATCCTCCCAACCTACCAACTCAGGAAGCAGTGAAAATGCCGAGATGAGGAAACAGATCACAAACGAAAGAAATGGAGGACAAAAAGCGACTGGATATAGAGTTCAAAACCACGCTTATAAGGTTGTTCATCAATCTCTTAGAAAAGGCCGATAAAATAAACGAGACCTATGAGGATATGAAAAGGGATCAACTAGAAATAAAGAATACATTCTCTGAAATAAAAAATATTATACAGACTCCCAAAAACAGATAGGAAGATTGCAAGAATCAAGTCAAAGTTTGGGAACACAAAGAGCCAGAGGACACTCCTCAGCAGAAGCAAGAAGATAAGAGAATCCAGAAAGTTGAAGATGGTATAAGAAACCTCAGGGACAACTTCAAGTGAACCAACATCAGAATTATGGGCATCCCAGAAGATGACAGAGAACAAGATACCGAAAACATATTGAAAGAAATAGTGACAGAAAACTTTCCCAACCTGGTGAAAGAAATAGACTTACATGTCCAGGAAGCACACAGAACCCCAAACAGAAGGAATCCAAAGAGGACCACACCAAGACACATCATAATTAAAATTCCAAGAGCTAAAGACAAAGAGAGAATATTAAAAGCAGCAAGACAAAAGCAGGTAATTACCTATAAAGGGGCACCCATATGACTGTCAGCTGATTTCTCAACAGAAACCATGCAGGTCAGACGGGAATGGCAAGAAATATTCAAGGTGATGAATAAAAAGAACCTACAGCCAAAAATACTCTACCCAGCAAAGCTATCATTCAGAATCCAAGGCCAGATAAAGAGCTTCACAAATAAATTTAAGCTAAAGGATTTCGTCACTGCCAAGCCAGAATTATATGAATTGCTAAAAGGGGTTCTTTAGGAAGAGGAAGAAAATAAAGAAAAAAATTATGAACAAACACATAACTATCAACAAGTGAGTCTAAAAACCAAGGGAAGTAAAAATCATGATGAACAATATTAACTGGTGAATATAATAGAATCAGAGGTATGGGAGGAGAGTGGACTGATGATTCTCAGGGAAATGGGGAGTGGGGCGGGGCAGGAAGAGACTGAACATAAACTGCACCTATGGATGAGGACAATGGGGGATGGGGAAAGGGCAGAGAGTTGAATGGAAACTTGGTGGAGGGGAGCAATGGAGGGGGGGAAATGAGGAACATTTGTAATAATATGAACAATAAAGATTTATTTTAAAAAAAAAGAAGAAGAAGAAAATTCTATGTGCAAGTGGAATAGCTGTTAATTTTTATGACAACTCTTCACTTCCGGGCCCTCCTTTTCTAGTGGCAGTGCGGTCCCACAGCAACCGAACATGAGCCACAGGTGTTGTTTTAAGTTTTCTAGTGGCTGCATTTAAAAAATTAAAATGAAACAGTTGAAAGATCATTTAATAATCTATTTTATTTAACCTAATATAGCTAAAATATCACTTAGCATAATAAAAATTATTAATGAATTATTTTATATACTTTTTTAATACTAAATTTTTTAAATCCACATGTGTTTTACACTTACAGCATATTTCAGTTCAGATTAGCTGCCTTTCAAGTGCTCAATAGTCACATCTAGCTCATGGCTTCCATGATGGGGAGACAGCATAGCCCTAAAATCAGAAACCCAAAAATGTAATGTAATGTAGTGTAATGATCAGAAACCCAAAAAGATTACCCAAATTTTTTATGTGTATATTAGCCCTTGCTGCATCCCAACATCAGAGAACTTCAGTTAGAGTTATTCTGAAAGGAATTAAAACATAAAATTGAAAGAAATCAAAACAGAACAGGTTGTCTAATCAAACACAAATTAGGTCATTGGACTATTCAAGTGAATTAGATGATGATGAAGTATCACTCCAACAGCTCAAAGTAGAGCTATTACATAGGAAAAGCACAAAGGGAAAAGGAGTCTTCCTGAAACTCAATTCCAGTCTAACTCAATTCCATTTTTCTTTTTCTTTGTTCATGTTTTATTTCCTATATCCAAAAGAAAATAATAAAATAGCCGTATATTGTTTTTTTAAAAAAAAATAACAAGTGCTGCTATCCTTCAGAGAATGTTTAGATTTCTCTAGTAACTAGTACAGACCCCATATCCACTCTTTCAAGGCCAGATCCTTTTTCTGGCCTCTCATTTCTTCTTGCAATTTAGGCCAGAAATAAGTAATGATACCCTTGACCAACAAAGTCATTTCAATAAATAATGGAATTGACATAAAAATAAAGCTCATAAATAGAAACAATATTTCCCACAGCCCTGCCCTCCCTCCAGCTACCCTGCTTACTCCTACCCCCAACACACACACTCACACACACACACACACACACACACACACGACTCAGAATTTCTGTAATAGGGACTTAATCACAGGGGGAAAGAAGTTGCTAAAATAGCCAATGTTTAGTTATTACTGCTTGCTTACTGAGAAGCATCTGATGTAAATCATTTATACTTCACTGTAAGTCATTACTCAGCAAACACCTTATTAATCAATTCAGAGAATGGTGAGACAGGAAGAGAGCTAGGGAAGTTTGTCATTGGGAGGTCCAGTTGCGAAGGACTTGAATATTTTTACTAATGAGGTTCTTAAATCAACAATCCTATGAAGCCTAACTGGACATATACCACAGTCTTCACACTTCCAAACAGCTGAATCTCTGAGGCTAGGTATTTTTTTATGGGTATAGGGAAATGGGGTCTTCTGTTTTATTTTTCGAGTGTTCAAACATGGGTCCTTGATGTCACAAAAAAGAAACAAATTGATCAGTTTGCCAATGAAGTCGATCGAGAGAGTTGATGTTCTCTTTAATGTTGCTGGGTAATTCAGAACTTTTTTTTTTACTTTGCTCTTCCTACAGAAAGTTTACTATGATTTTTATTAAAAGAATTTTGAGCGGAAACCGGTTTGGCTCAGTGGATAGAGCATTGGCCTGCAGACTGAGGGGTCCCAGGTTCGATTCCAATCAAGGGCATGTACCTTGGTTGTGGGCATGTCCCCAGTGGAAGGTATGCAGGAGGCAACTGATCGATTTTTCTCTCTCATCGATGTTTCTGGCTATCTCTCTCCCTTCCTCTCTGTAAAAAATCAATAAAATATATTTTTAAAAGAATTTTGACAATATGGCCAAATTATTTGTCATGAGATACAATATAGTTCTTGAAATATGACTTCTTACTGGGACAATGAATCCCAGGAAAAAAAGTTTCATGTTGTACCTTTGTATGCAGCGCAGAAGGAACTCATGAAACTTGATAGGTTGGCCCCAAACTTGCCGGATCACACATGAATGATGAGACTGGAATTGGACAGCTACATGTCGATGCAGTGACTGCTAACACTGTCCTCTCTCAGGTGTGACAGTAGCAAAGAGTGCAATTGAGGCTTACTAGTACATAGAAACTGAGACAATACATTCTGAAATTTCATTTTTCTTATGTAGTGTCATATTTGTATTACTGGATTGATAGAATAATCCTAGAGACTTCTACTATATATTTGTGTTTTTTCTGAACCATGTTTCAGAACCAGGCAGGGTTGAGGAGAGGAGACCTTAATCTGTCCATAGTTTAATTATGTGTTCCAATATTGGAAATTAAGTCAAAGCAGTAGTTTGTAATTATCTACTTTATAAACAACCTGCTCATCCATCATATAAGAATATACCCTGAGCCATAAATAAAGTCATCTAGAAAAATTAGTTTCTGAGAATTTATTAAACTTTCAGCTAAGTAAGGGGTATTGAAACAGAGCATGTGGTTCTTTCTGTCATTCTACTTAATTGGAAGTACAGTCACACCAATAATATTTTATCATTAATTACATAATTTTGGTCCAGGGGATCCCAGTTTTTACAATGCTTTCTGAAGGAAGTGTGATTTGCAAAAGAGATGTTACTTTAAGGTTTTTGGCTTGTTCCACTCTGTTTACTCAATGTGTTAGACATACTGATAATACTTTTCTGCGTGGAGATGTTTTACTTGCAATTTTGATTTTCCTTGAGAATGTTAAATCTGTGCCACCAGGGGGCACTGTTGCCCTTGAAAGAGGAGTCATGGCAGTGTGCTGTTCTCATTTATGTTTATTTTCCATGTTTCCTATGCTGTGGTAGAGAGCTTCTTATATTTGGTGGCCCTGAACTCTCACCTTCTTTTAAAAGAAGGATATTGTTTTCAAATAAATGTATTTAGCTTACCTTGTTGGGATACCTACTAACCTAATGTACTACGTGATAATATGTTTGATATATTAAAATTTTTGATTAGGGAAGGGACAATGATCTAAGTCAATAAATGACAATAAAGATAAGAAAATTGAATAGAAATATTTTAAATGACTGATCATTCCCCCCACTGTGTAATCACTGTTCCAGTTTTGTGCATCATGGAACCAACCTGGACTGTGAAGAGAAAGACTGGGACTTTTCAATGAATCTCAACATCTGCAGCATATACCTAATCAAGGCATTCCTTCCCAAAGTAAGACGATCCTCTAGGACAGTGGTAGGCAAACTGCGGCTCAAGAGCCACATGCAGCTCTTTGGCCGCTTGAGTGTGGCTTGGCATTAGAACCACTTCTTCAAAATAGACTTGCCCAGGCCGAAAACCGACTTCTGTGCATGGGCCATGAAGTTTCAATAGCACTATACATGCGCACTGCACATGGTATTTTGTGGAAGAGCCACATTCACGGGGCCAAAGAGCTGCATGTGGCTTGCAGTCTGCCGACCACTGCTCTAGGAGAAGTACCACTGGGTAAGTAGGTCTCCTCACGGGCATCTAGAAAGAACCTAGGTGCTAAAGAGTGATAATAGCTGACATAATGAGTAACCTGTACTGATTGATTAGGGAAGGGACAACTCACCCTGTTCATCCATTCAAGGAATATTAAGCACTTTCTACATGCCAGGCTCCATTCTAGGTGCAGAAGAGAAAAAGACAAAGTTCTTCTGTAAGGGACATCCCCTATTTTTGAGGGCTCATGAGGCAGGCTAATATGTAATCAAATAAACATACATCATGGGTTGTAAGTGCTATGAAGAAAGAGAAGTGAGGCCCACTTAGGTATCTGGGGAGAGGGCTCCTTGAAAGAGAACAGCAAGGAGGCACACTGGCGAGAACAGTCTGATGAGTGGGCACCAGCTTACCCCATCCACCGTGCAGAGATTAGACAGGAGGCTTTGGAACTTGCACAGGTCACATAGCTGGCAAGTTGTTAGAACCAGCATCGGAACCCTGAAAGTTAGTCCCTTTCTTGAATTTCAGTGTCTAGGCACATGCCCTCAAGGTGGATGCACCCCGTTGATTCTTCTGGACTCTGAGTATTCTCCCAGCAGTCCTGTTTTTAGCTAGGCCACAGAAGTACCAGAGAGGTCAGAGACCTTGCATGCTAAGAGTCAGAGATCTTCCTGTGTCTGCTACCCTTGAATTCTCCAGCCTTTACAACTCATCAGCATTCTTAATTTTATTTTACAATCATTAAGTACCTTTTGATAGAAAGCACCACACTAGGTGCTCTTGGGGGAGGAAGGTATAAACATGAAAAGCACTGACTTGGATGAGCTTATATAAGTCAATAGTCACAGACAGCACAGGCTCAGACAATGGGAGGGATTGACTGAGTACAGAACCAGCCAGTTCAGAATTGTAAGTTTAACCCTCGAGAAAAGCAGAAGAGCCCTCCCCTCCGCCCACCTGGATTAGAGGACCCACACACTGAATGCTGCCCAGCCCGGGGCTGGAGAGAGCTTTTCAGTGACAAGGAAAGGCTGGTACTTTGCTCTGAATATTCAGTCTGATGGCAGGAAGCATCCAGATGGACTTTAAAAGGAAAATTAGAACAATTAACTTAGTAACAAATGAATTTTTAAAATCTACTTGTTGAGAGCCTAGAACAGGAGTGGGCAGACTTTTTGACTCAAGGGACACAATGGGTTCTTAAACTGGACCGGAGGGCTGGAACAAAAGCATGGATGGAGTGTTTGTGTGAACTAATATAAATTCAAAGTAAACATCATTACATAATAGGGTATGGTCTTTTTTTTTTCCCCAATAGCTTAGAACAGCCAACAGCCCATAGGCTGTAGTTTGCCCATGGCTGGCCTAGAATGTATCTTTGGTTGGATCCACGGAATATTGAACTAGAAAACTTTTTAAAGTATATAAATTGCATGTTTTGTTTATTTAGAGTTTAAGATAGTCTGTTACTTGGAACTTGAATGTGTTTTTCGAAGGCTTACTGTTAGTGTCAGGAATGGGAGAGAAGCAGAGGCTCTGGTAAAGGAAAAGCTTAGGGAACAGCGGGCATACTGTATGGGACTCGTTTGTAAAACCAGCCTGCTGTTAGGAAAGCTTTACAAATATCAGTGAAGGAAGCAGGTGTGAGTGTAGTGAAGCTGAAATGTAAACATGTACACAAGTGTTACTGAAAACATCAAACACTAACTTGTAAGTTAATGAGTTTGTCTATGATTGAAAACATAGCAAGTTTGTATCCACAAAACATTTTAACACAAACCCATATGAACCAATAACACTCATCTGTTTAAAAAAAAAATCCCAAGAGATAATAATGACTGGGACAGGGAATCAGGAGCCAGTGCCACTCATTATATCTGACCCTGGCCCCCAGCCTCAGAAGACCTCAGGTACTGCCTGAGCCCTGCCCCTAACTCACCAGGTGAGCTGAGAGATGGCACTTGCTCCCTTTTAGCATCTATTATTTTTTTAATGAAGGTGATAGGCTACCCAATCCTTTCCAGGACGAATTGTGTAGGACCCTCTGTGTTCATTAGCCATGGTGCACGTATACCAGGTTGGAACTTTCTGGGAAGGCCAGGATTGAAGTGTAGGCAGATCTGATATGTCAGATGGCCAAAACATAGGTACACTTGTAGGAAATGTTTGTTTATGGGTAGACAACAGGAAATCATCCCAAAACTGGAGGATCAGTAAAATGGCAGAGAACAAGTTGAAAATGCTGTAAGGAGGTCAGTGCAGAATCCAAGGTCCACAATGGAATGCAAAAGAAAACCCATGATGGCAAGCATTCTGGTAGGTCTTAGATGTGTGGGGTTTTAAACATTTGCTGTGTAGTACAGGGGCCCCTACCCATAGAGGTGCTCACAAAACACTTGAGTGACTGTGTTTCTAGGTTGTTAATCCAGGTGCAGCTCAGGCATAGGATCACTGAAGATCCAGTCTGCCTAGTTTAGGAGCTGAGCTCTGGTCAGCGGGAGAAGGAGGGCTGGGCCAGAATAGGATAAAGCTAGAGGGAATCTTTGGAGATCTTTCTAGTGCCTGTCTGAGTTTCAGGGACATCAGTCCTGTGTGGCATTACTATGTACCAGGCACTTCTCTTTACAGTCATCCTTGCCAGAGAGGACGGTTGCATGGGGTACCAGGAAGAGCATTCACACAATGACAGCAGGTACCAAGCTGGTGTTAAGAAGGCAAAGTACAATTAGTAGCTAAGCATCAAAATAGGAAGTAATAACGCCAAAGAAATGTAATCTATGGGCTCTAGAATCAGCAGAGAAACTTGGGTTGAATGGGTAATAGAGGTGATAGAGGGTGGCACTACCATCTTCTAAAGTTTGGCCTGAGTTATTACTGTATTTCAGAAGTTTGGAGAATGAATTCACTTAATAACCCATCATTATGTATTAAATTGGGCTATATGTATTCTATATGCATTGAAAATGGGTTCTATAAGACAGTGATAGCTCAATAAAATTGGAAAATATAAGTAAAAATGGGTTATGCTATTTGCTAAATTTGATGAGAAAGAATAATTGTAAGGCTCCGTTTTTCAGTATGATTATGTTGTACTAACTGTCCAGGGTGTTCCCGAGGCCCCCATTTCATTATGGCATTCTTTATTATATAAGAAGGGGTAAATTTTTCCCCTGCCATTTTCCTTGACTTAGTTGGGTCACCTCAGCCTCTTTTGTGTCCTGTTAGTCTGTTCAGCACAATGCCTTAGGGTTGTTTTAGAGAATCTCCTTTTAGATACAATTAGTAGCTAAGTATCAAATAGAAAGAACGCCATAGGAAACGTAATCTTGCAGCCTCACCCCTGGATCCATCCAGTCTGAAAGCTGCTGTAGAAACTCACCCCAATAGAAACTTTTAGAAATTTCTCTATTTTCATGTTATAGAACATACTGTTTTTTTTTCTTCTATGCTCTAGTTGGTTCTTCCATTTCCCCTGACAGTTATGTTAACTCTTCACCCCACTCTTGTCCACTATCTCCCCTGGTTCTCTGTGGCCTCTGCTTTCAGTGAGAAGTTAGTGATCAAGAGGCAGAAATTCTCCCCACTTCTTGCTTCTTCCCCCAAAACATTCATGGGCACCCCTGCACGTACATATATTATCTTGAAAGCATACACATATATGCTGAAACAAATAAAGTTTATTTGAAAACACTGTTACTCATAGCAGCTTATTTCATTAGTTCTGGGGCAGAGCCCTGTAATCTGCACTTTATTTTGATTCATCAAAATGTATTGACCGCTTATGGTGTACTCTGTCTAGAAGGACAGGACAGCCAGAGACCCTCCTCTCACTGAGCTCACTCGTTAGTGGAGGAATTCTGGAGGAAGAGATCTTCACAGCTCTAGGTGAGGAGGCAGCCCTCACTGCACATAACCATTTACCAACTCCTGTCCTTATAGCCTCAGTTTCCTCTTACCCACTGAGAGCTCTGCATCTCTGCTTTATCCCCCTTTCCTGAAGCACTACCTCCACTTCCAGGGGTCTCCTCTCCAGGAGTAACCCCCACATCTGAATGTGCCTCTCCTCTGCATTAAACTCTTCCTTCTCGCCACTGATGTGCTTCAGTGTAAAGTCCAAATTCCTATATTCAACCCCGCATGGCCTCTGAGCCTCACTGCTCTCACACCCTGCATTGCAACCAGACCCATCCCTGCCTCACAGCTCCTCGATGGAGCCTTTCCCTTGGATTTTTCTTACTAACACTGGTTTTCAAAAATCAACCCACATATTTCCTCCTCAAGAGCCTCTTCTGGGTGTCTTGCACCTGGATTGCTCCCTTCCTACCCCCTCCCACTTCTCTGTGAAGGTTGCTGCTGTCCTGGGTGCTGATTAAATCAGCCATTCCAAGCAGACTGGCAGTGCTCTGCAGGCAGGGACTGTCATTGACCTTTGCATCTCCTAGACCTAGCACCGTGCCCGACCACGGAGGTATTCAACAGATATTGTGGTGAACAGGTAAGAGCTTTCCAACATCAGGATACACAGTAAAGATTACCTTTCTTTTCCTTCCATTCAGCTCAGTTCATTCTTAGTCTGGCTGATGCTCTTATACCACTGCAAGGTGGTTGGTAATCTCCCTGGGAACTCCCCTTGTGCAGTGGCTGTAGCACCAGGCGTCAACTCCCAGCAGTGATTGGATCAGACTCTTGAGAGTGCTTAACTGCACTTAGTGTTAATAGCTAATAAGGTGGATCTGTAAATCCTAAGTAAATGCACATCTTCTAAAGAGGCAGTATTTTTTAGCCTGCAGAGTAGCATTTTTAAAAATTTGTTTTGTTTTGGCAGATGCTTACTCAGAAATCTGGCAACATTATCAATGTGTCTTCTGTGGCTTCCAGCATCTCAGGTAGGTCTGTCTCCTTGGGTCATGATGCACAAAGCCACTCACCTCCCTGAGCTAAGGGAAGGAGCACAGCAGACCCATAAAATCCAAATGTCACTTCAAAACTGCCTTTTAAAATTGGTCTTAAGTTAAGTTCCTTAACTTCTGGTCCCTTTGCCTTAGGTGTGTACCAGTCATAAAATTAAATAAAACTTTTTTTGTTTTTCCCTCCTTTTAACACTTTCAATGGAAAAATCAGGAGAGGGAAGAAGGAAATCAAGCGGGAGAAGGAAACATTTCAGCATTTAATTTGTCAAAATAGATGTACTGTCTTGACTGTGTGGTCAAAGCGTCATCCTTTGCACTGAAAGGTTGCGGGTTCCATTCCAGGTCAGGGTGCTTATGCGAAACCACCTATTGATGTTTTTCTCCCACATCAATGATTCTCTCCCTTCCTCTCTCTAAAACATATCCTCAGGTGAAGAAGTTTTTTTTTTTTAAATGATGTGTTGAACACCCACTATGTGCCACTTCACCAGAAGAATTCACAGCCCCAAAGGGGTGTCAGGCAAACTCACATCTTCCGCAGTGTAAGAGGTTTATAACAGAGCTCTGTGCAAAGTGCTGCCCCATCACTAGGGAGCTAACTGCCTGTGGATATGAGGAGGGATTCACGGGGACAGCTGGTCTGGGCCCTGAGTGAGGAGTCAAGATGAAGAGCAGGATTGCAGTGCAAGCTGGAGATAAGGCCACAGTTTGGCACAGATGGGTTTGCAAATTTAAAACGAAATAGCTGCTGGTGAGATAATATCCTCTTTGCAATGATGCACACGTTAAAACCTACACAAGAGAGGAATCCAAAGACATGCCTGGGCCCTGTGGTTTGGTTTTGTTTTCTTTACCCTGACTCTATTTTGGAACCTGCCTAACGTTTCTACCAACTGATGGTGAAAAACAAAGATCACTCTAGTCACCTGAGTGAAGCTTGTCAACTCCTAAGGCTCAGTTGAATTGTGCCAATAATGATATCATTGTCCCACTTTCAGAAACTAGCCCTATTAAGGGAGAAAACCTGATAATTTTTTAAAAGGGTGGAGTGAGGGAAGCATGACCATGGCTGCTGGGGACACATATTGCGCTCCCTTTTTAAAGGAGGCTGTGTTTTTTATTCCTTCAATTGCTGAGCCCTCCCTTCCCCAGGAGTTGTGAACAGAAGTGTGTACAGCACCACCAAGGCCACTGTGATTGGCCTCACGAAGGCCGTGGCTGCAGACTTCATCCAGCAGGGCATCAGGTGCAACTGTGTGTGTCCAGGTGAATTCCACACTAAAGGGCCGTGACCCTGTCCTATCTGACCTCCTGGCTGCCACTGTGCAAGATATCTACATAAGCTTGTTTACTCAGTGTTTCATTGTCTCCTGTCATCCGGAAAAGTTCAAAAGGAAAGAGCTAGGCTAGTTAACATAATTGGGAATGAGACGCTAAGTCATTAGAATAAGCCACAGAGGCAAAGGGTTTAATGTTATTTATCTGCATGAGGCAACTCCAAACCACAGGATGAGAGACGGCGCTGGCCAGGGCATGGTGTCTTGGAAGCAGACCAGGGATGACCTTGTCAGGGCAGAAAGGAAAAGAAGACCTTATTGACAGGACAGCGGGAAGGAGGGGAGAGGAGCCTCCCAGAAGACAGGGAGCTGCTGAGTAATGTGAACCACCTGGGGTGGCCCATGAATGAACAGCTTCCTAACAGGGGGTGGGAAAATGATGGCCTACAGACCAAATCTGGCCACCAACTGTTTTGTAAATATGGATTAATGGGAGCGCATCCACACCCTGCTTATGTGTTGGCTAGGATTGCTCCCACGCTATAGGCAGAGTTGAATAGTTAAAGCACGCCAAATGTTTCTCAAAGCTCAAAATATTCCCTATCTGGCTTTTTACTAGAAATTATGCTGACTCTCGTATAAAGAAAAGGAGAAAGGAGAAACCCAGAAATAACATTCAACTTGTCCAAACAAAAACATTCAATAACTTATTTCTTGATAAAAACTTCCCCTTTTCTTAATGGCCGAGGGTGTGTCAGTTAAATAGATATGCCCTTTCACCTGGCTCAACCTACCCCAAATGATACAAGGTGCCTGAGAACAATTATTAACTTCCTCTCTGGAAAGCAATGAAATAACGCCTGTTCAGGATCAGAGTTTCTTTCAGTAGTTCACAATGAGTATTGAGGAGTTGACGAGAAGTATAACTTCACAGTTGCCTGTAGGACCTTTCAAAAACCTGAAGGGCAGGCTGGAATTTGGGGTGTGATGGAGAAACTGTGTGTATGGTACAGACCTACCTTGGAGGTATTATGGGTTCAGTTCCAGACCACCACAATAAAGCAAATACCTCAATAAAGCTGGTATTGCAATAAAGCAAGTCATATCTTTTTGCTGGCAAAGAGTCTTGTCTTTAACTTATAACAGGCTCAATGGGTGTGAAACACAATAAAGGGAAACACAATAAAACAAGTATGCTTGTGAATGGAAAGCCCCACAGGAGATTATGACATAATCCATCAGAGTTTCCCCTCAGATTGAAAACCACTGACTTACTAGTTAAATAGGGAAAACTACTATATACCCTGCAAACTACAGAATTTCCATGATTGCGGTGTTCTGCTTGATTTTTCTTACGTAGATTAGAAAAGTAAACATAGCCCTGGAGAAATTGCTCAGTGGTTAGAGGGTGAGCTCATTGATTAAAGGGTCACAGGTGCAATTCCTGGTCAAGGGCATGTACCTAAGTTGCACATTTGATCCCCAGCCCCAGTCAGGGTGCATTGGGCAGTCAACTAATCAAAGTGTCTCTCTCCCATTAAAGTTTATCTCTCTCTCTCTTTATCCATCCCTATCACTCTCTAAGAATCAATGGAGAAAATATCCTCAGATAAGGATTTTTTTTTTTTAAATAAGGTAAACAAAGGTAACAGGAAGAAAAGGAAGATATAGGTCAGTGGTCAGCAAACCGCGGCTTGCAAGCCACATGCAGCTCTTTGGTCCCTTGAGTGTGGCTTTTCCACAAAATACCATATGCAGGGGAAGCTTTAAAAGCTACAACTGCGGTAACCACCAAAGGGTTGTGAGCCCCAGAACACCAGTCCCCAATTGGCACAAACACACAGATTCAAAGGAGCTCTTCACTCCACCACAGTAATCAGATCTCCAGGGATAAGGAGAGAAAAGAACTACATAACGAGACATCCTAAGAAGAGAGACAATGGGGAGACAAAGAAACACCTGCATATGAAAGAAAAGCAGGCATCACTATAAAAAGAAGAAAATGAAATAGAGGCAAGCAACCTATCAGAGAAAGAATTCAGAAAAATAGTCAAAAGTGGCTGAAAAGAATGAAAGACAAATTCAACAATATGAGTAAGAACCAAGAGGAGATGAGGAAGAATCAAAAAGAAATTTAAAAAATTGCATTACTGCTGTAAAGAACTCAATTGAAAGCATCAATAGTAGATTAGAAGAAGCAAAGGACCACATCAGTGAGATAGAAGACAAGATGGGGAAAATACCCAAGTAGACCAGCTTCTAGGAAAAAAAGAATTTTTTTTAAAGCAGGAGGAGAGAAGATGGCAGCCTAGGTAAGCACCTAAGCTGCCGCCTCGCACAACAATTTCAAAAACAACTTAAATCAGAACTGACTTCATCCAAAAACACAGGAAAGCTGGCTGAGTGGGAAATCTACAGCTAGAAAGGAGAGAGGCTCACAGATCAGATTGGGAATGGCAAAGTGCTGAGGTAGGGAGACGCTCACACACAGAGGAAGTGCGGGACAAATGCCTGGCTGGGGGGAGGGGAAAGGAATTCCCGATTGCACTGAACCCTTTCCGAATGTACTGAACCCCAACCCCTGCCAAAACCCCATGGACCCAGGCTCATACGGGTGGAGTCTGGACTGTAGAGAGAGACACACAGAGACTCAGAGACTAGGAAACTGGGGGAGCCGGGAGCCCCAACAGCAGGGTATATAGCTGTGCACGAGTGAGTACACTCAGAGAGCTCGGACCTTGGAAGTTGCCGCCACCTCTCCATAGTGGAAGGAGTCAGAAGCTCCAGACTATACAGACAAACCCAATTCCAGGTGAGCCCCTGAGGAACCCATGCTCTTGCACAGGGAATTTGGGACAGTCAGGCAGAAACTCAGAGTAGCTGCAGAAGGCAGAGATCAGGTGGAAACTCAGGCGAGTGCACAAGGGCAGGGCTGTCTGGAAGCCAAGACTGTCAGCTCAGCCCTGAGACTCTGCCCCATCCAAGCTGAGCACAGAAGCTTCTGCAATTTTGCAAGTCTGATCCTATAAGACTGTCTCCAATACAAAAATTATCCCAGAGTAGATACAGCTGATACTCATAACCATTTGTCCTGGAGGTCAATTCCTCCCAGGGATACCAACAACAGTCAAGACTTAACTACAACAAGGCTGTACACGCAGTCCACAAAGGGGAGCACCAAGAGTGTCTACTTCAGGTAACTTAGGAGGCTGACCCACTGGGCCATATAGGACACCAAACACACAAAGCCATCCTACCAATTCTGGGAAGCAGCGAAAATGCCGACACAAGGAAATAGATCTCAAATGGAAGAGATGGAAGAGAACAAAAGACTGAATATAGAGTTCAAAACCATGGTTATAAGGTTATGAAAGAATTTCCTAGAAAAGGCCGATAAATTTCATGAGACCCTACTAAAAATTAAACATAAACTGACTAAATTGGAAAATATTATGCAGAGATCCAACAGCAGAATGGAGGAACACAAGAATCAGGTCAAAGAGTCAGAATATAAAGAGCCAAAAGACACTTCTCTGGGGAAACAAGAAGAAAAGAGAATCCAGAAAGTTGGAGATAGTGTAAGGAGCCTCTGGGACAACTTTAAGAGTACCAACATCAGAATTATGGGGGTGCCAAAAGAAGAGAGAGTGCAAGATACAGAAAACATATTTGAAGAAATAATATCAGAAAATTTCCCCCACGTGGTAAAAGAAATAGAGTTGCATGTACAGGAAGTGTACAGAACCCCAAACAAGAGGAATCCAAAAAGGAACACTCCAAGAGACATCATAATTAAAATGCCAAGGGCAAAAGACAAAAAGAGAATCTTACAAGTAGCAAGAGAAAAGCAGTTGGTTACCTATAAGGGAGCACCCATATGACTATCAGCTGATTTCTCAACAGAAACTATGCAGGCCAGAAGGGAGTGGCAAGAAATATTCAAAGTGATGAATAGCGAGAACTTACAACCAAGATTACTATATCCAGCAAAGTTATTCAGAATTGAAGGGCAGATAAAGAGCTTCACAGATAAGAAAAAGTTAAAGGAGTTCATCACCACCAAACCAGTATTATATGAAATGCTGAAAGAAATTATGTATGAAGAAGAAGAAGAAGAAGAAGAAGAAGAAGAAGAAGATCAAGTGAATTAAAAATCTGAGGAACAGAATAAACTGCTGAATATAATAGAATCACAGGCAAAGAAAGGGAGTGGATTGATAATTATCAGGGGGAAAGGGGTGTGGGGGGTGCAGACAGACTGGATTAAAATTATACACCTATGGATGAGGACAATGGCGGGGGGGGGGGGGTTGGTAAGGGCAGAGGATGGGCCGGGAACCTGGAGGAAGGGAGCTTTGGAGGGAAAAAGGAGAAATAATTGTAATAATCTGAGCAATAAATATTTATTTTTTAAAAAAGCAGGAGGAGAGCCTAAGGGAACTTTGGGACAACATGAAACAAAACAACATCTGCATAATAAGGGTGCCAGAAGGGAGGAAACTGAGCAAAAAAAAAAAAAAAAATTAGAAAACCTGTTTGAAGAATTAATGACAGAAAATTTCCCTGATGTAGGGAAGAAAAAATCCACACAAATTCAAGAAGTTCACAGAGTCCCAAGCAAAATGTACCCCAAAAGACTGATCCCAAGGCACATTATAATTAAAGTAGGGAACACCAATGACAAAGTAAGAATCTTAAAAGCAGCCAGAGATAGACAGAAAGTTACATACAAAGGAACCCCCATCAGATTAGCAACTGATTTATCAGCAGAAACTCATCAGGCCAGAAGGGAATGGAATGAAATATACAAAGTCATGCAAAGGAAGGGTCTGAATCCAAAAATACTGTACCCAATAAGGCTTTCAATCAAATGAAGATGAAATTAGGAGCTGCATAGACAAAAAAGGACGAGGTGAATTTATTACCACCAAAACAGCAATGCAAGAAATGTTCAAGGGTCTGCTGTAAAAAGAAGAAATAAGAAGTGAAGAAGGAACACAGAAGTAAAGAATAAAAAAGGAGACAAGTACATATCAGTAATAACTTTAAATGTAAATGGATTAAATGTCCCAATCAAAAGACAGAGGGTAATGGATTGGATTAAAAAAACAAGACACATATATCTTCTGTATACAAGAAACCCAACTCAGAAAAAAAAAAAAAAAAAAAAAAAAAACGCTCATAGACTGAGGGTGAAAGGATAGAAAAAGGTGGAAATGAAAAAAAAAAAAAAGCTAGGATAGCAATACTTATATCTGACAAATTAGATCTCAAATTGAAGGACATAACAAGAGATGTAGAAGGCCACTTCATAATACTAAAAGGAGCAGTTCAACAAGAAGAAATGAGTATGGTAAACATATACTCACCCAATTCATGAGCACCCAAATACATAAAAAACTCCTGGAGGATATCAAGGGAGAAATTAAGAGCAATACAATCATAGTAGGTGACATTAATACCCCAGTATCACCATTAAACAAATCCTCTAAACAAAAATCAGCAAAGAAACATCAATCCTAAATGACTCAATAGACCGATGGAATTGACATCTTCAGAACATTTCACCACAAAGCCACAGAATATACATTCTTCTCAAGTGCACAAGGGTCATTTTCAATGATAGACCACATATTGAGCCACAAGCAAAGTGTCTTCAAATTAAAGAAGATAGAAATCATATCAAACATCTTCTCAGACCACAATAGCATAACACTGGAAATCAACTACAATAAAAATAATCCAAAAAATCAAACACATGGAGACTAAGCAGCATGCTATTAAATAATGACTGGGTTACTAGAGAGATGAAGGAAGAAATAAAAAACATCATGGCAACAAATGACAATGAAAACACAACAATCCAAAGTCTATGGGACACAGCAAAAACAGTCTTGAGAAGGAGGAAATCCATAGCTCTATAAGTCTACTGCAAAAAAAAAAAAAAAAAAAAAAAAAAAAAAAAAGGTAATAAATCACCTAACTCTGCAACTCAAAGAGTTAGTAAAGGAGCATCAAGAAAAGCCCAGTGTAAGCAGAAGGAAATAAATAATAAAGATCAGAGCAGAGATAAACAACATAGAGACCAAAGAAACAATACAAAAGATGGGCCAAACCAAGAGCCGGTTCTTTGAAAAGGTAAATAAGATTGATGAACTTCTTAGCTAAGCTCACCAAGAAGCATAGAGAATGAACCTAAATAAACAAAATCAGAAATTAAAGATTTGAAATAACAACAGATCCCCGCCAAAATACAAAGGATTGTTACAAAATACTACGAACAACTCTATTCCAACAAACTGGACAACCTGAAGAAAATGGACATGTTCCTAGAATAGCCATATGAACTATAGCCACATGAAGAATAGCCACAGCAATCCTAAGAAAGAAGAATAAAGTAGGAGGTATCTCAATACCAGTATTACAAAGCCACTGTTCTCAAAAGAGCATGGTACTGGCACAAGAACAGACATATAGATCAATGGAATAGAATAGAGAATCCGGATATCAACCTAAACCACTATGCTCAATTAATATTTGACAAAGGAGGCATGAACATACAATGGAGTCAAGACAGTCTCTTCAATAAATCGTGTTGGGAAAAATGGACAGATACATGAAAAAATGAAACTAGATCACCAAGTTATACCATACACAAAAAATAAACTCAAAATGGATACAGGACATAAATATAAGATGGGAAACTATAAAAACACTAGAGGAATCCACAGTCAACAAAATCTCAGACATATGCCGAAAGAACTTCTTCACTAATACTGCACCTAGGGCAATAGAAACAAAAAATAAAATAAACAAATGGGACTACGTCAAAATAAAAAGCTTTTGCACAGAAATAAAATATCATCAAACAACAAGAAATCTCATTGTATGGGAGAAGATATTTACAAATGTTATCACTGATAAAGGTTTAATCTCCAACATCTACAGGCAGCTTATACAACTTAATAAAAGGAAGATAAATGATCCAATTTAAAAAATGGGCAATGGACCTAAATAGAATATTTTTTAAAGAAGATGGAAGGCCAAGAGACACATGAAAACATGGTCAAAGTCACTAACTATCTAAAAGATGCAAATCAAAACAACAATGTGGTACCATCTCACACCTGTCAGAATGGCTATCATCAACAAATCAACCAACGACAAGTGTTGGCCAGGATGTGAAGAAAAAGGAACCCTCGTGCACTGCTGGTGGGAATGCAGACTGGTGCAGCCACTCTGGAAAACAGAATGGAGTTCCCTCAAAAACTAAAGATGGAACTCCCATTTGACCCAGTAATCTCACTTCTAGGAATATATCCTAAGGAAGTAGAAACACAGATCTGAAAGGACATATGCACCCCTATATTCATAGCAGCACAATTTACAATAGCTAAGATTTGGAAACAGCCTAGGTGCCCGTCAGCAGATGAGTGGATCAGAAAACTATGGTACATCTATACAATGGAATATTATGCTGCCATAAAAAAGTTTTTAGCATTTGCAGCAACCAAGATGGAATTGGAAAACATTATGCTAAGTGAAATAAGCCAGTCAATGAAAGAAAAATACCACATGATCTCACTCATTTATGGATAATAAAAAACATTACAAACTGATGAAAATAGATAGATACAGAGTCAGTACAGCATCAAACAGACTGTCAAATTATAGTGGGAAGTTTAGGGAGATGTGGGAGAGATAAGAGACCAACCGAAGGACTTATATGCATGCATATAAGCATAGCCAATGGACGCAAAACTCTGGGGGGGGGTGAGGGCATGTATGGGAGTGGGGTAGGGGTGGCAATGGTAAGATATGTACACATATAATAACACACACACACACACCAAAAAAAAAACACGTGCGGGCGTGCACATACAGTGTGATTGAAACTTCATGGCCCATACGCAGAAGTCGGTTTTCAGCTCTCAAAAAAAATTTCAATCATTGTACTGTTGACATTTGGCTCTGTTGACTAATGAGTTTGCCAACCACTGATATAGGTGAAACAATTTTAACACATACTGGTTAAACTTGGGTAAAGGAATAAATGACAAAATTATTTGGAAAATTTGGTTGTTTTAGCAGCTGGACTTTTCAGGAGACTGGAAAATATGTTATCAAACTCTCTGGAACAAGGAACCAGCCATGACTCACCAAGCCAGTCACAGAAAAGACATCACTAGGAATGGTTGTGTCTGGATGACACTGGTGGTTTTATAATCACTGCACTTCAAAGGTGGACTTGTGTAAACTGTGGCGTGGGCGGTGGTCTGTGCCAAGGACACAGCAAAATCCAGTGGCAATGAAGTAAGTGGAAGGCAAAGGCTTGCTCCACAGTTTTCATGTAATAGCCATCATACCAGTAATATGTAGGGTTCGATACGCATTTACTTCAGTGGAGGGAAGTGGGTAAGTAAAGCTGTAAGGATTTTGAAGAGAGCATGCAGTGGACATGTTAGAGGCCTTGAGCACACTGTTGGTAGAATGTTGTATTGTGAGGTGGCGGTTGATGAGGGAGGTGAAGGAAACACTTTGGAAACTGATACAAGGTACAGTTGGTCCTCAGTTATGTTGGAGATCACTTCTTATGGCATAATGTGATTTTCGCTTTAAGTTGGAACCCACCTACATTAGTATCTATGTCACTCACATGGAGCACATATATAGCATTAATGTCACTCAGAGAACCGAAAAACAAACAAACACACAAACAAATAATTTGAAAACCAGAAGGCAGCTTAAAGGAGCTGTAGGACAACATGAAAGGTAATATTTGCATAATAGATGGCTGAGAAATATTCCAACAAAATGGACAACCTAGACAAAATTGACATATTCCTAGAAAAATACAATCTTCCAAAACTATCAGGAAGAATAAAAATATCTGAATAGAATGATAAATACGGATGAAATTGAAGGAATAATTTTAAAAAAACTTCCAGCAAATAAAAGCCCTAGTCAGGATGGCTTCACAGGGGAGCTTTACCAAACGTTCAAAGAAAAAATTAACCAATCCTCCTTAGACTATTCCAAAAAAGTTCATACTCAATGGGCAAAAACTAAAACCATTTACCTTAAGAACAGGAACAAGACAGGAATGCCCACTCTGACCATTCCTGTTGACATAGTACTAGAAGTACTAGCCATAGCAATCAGAAAAGCAGAAAAAACAAAAGGCATTCAAATTGGAAAGGAAGAAATAAAACTGTCATTTTTCTTAGATGACATGATATTGTACATAGAAATATGTTGTTCAATATATTCCACAAATGAGATCATGTGATATTACCTTTCTCTGACTTATTTTACTTAGCATAATGCTCTCCAGTTCCAGCCATGCTGTTGCAAAAGGTAAGTATTCCTCCTTTTTTTTTTTTTACAGTAGTTTATTATTCCATTGTGTAGAATCCACTCATCTGCTAATGGGCACTTAAGCTGTTTCTAAATCTTAGTTATTGTAAATTGTGCTGCTATAAACATAGGGGTGCATATAAACTTTCTGATTTGTGTTTCTGTTTACTTGGGATATATTCCTAGAAGTGGGATTACTGGGAGTTCCATTTTAGTTTTTTTGAGTAAACTCCATACTGTTTTTTATGGTGGCTGCACCAGTTTGCATTCCCACCAATAGTGCATGAGGGTTCATTTTCCTCCACATCCTTGCCGGCACTTGTCATTTGTCGATTTGTTGATGACAGCCATTCTGACAGGTATGAGATGGTATCACATTGTCATTTTGATTTGCATCTTTTGGATTATTAGTAACTTTGAGCATGTTTTCATATGTCTCTTGGCCTTCTGTATGTCCTCTTGCAAAAAGTGCCTATCTATGTCCTTTGCCATTTTTCAGTTGGATTGTCTATCTTCCTTTTGTTAAGTTGTATGAGTTCTCTGTAAATGTTGGAGATTAAACCCTTATAGGAGATAACATTAGCAAATATGTTTTCTCATGCAGTGGGCTTTCTTGTTGTCTTATTGATGGTTTCTGTTGCTGTGCAAAAACTTATTTTGATGTAATCCTATTTGTTTATTTTCTCCTTAGTTTCCATTTCCCTAGGAGCTGTATTGGTAAATAAATTGCTACAACATATGTCTGTCATTTTGCAAGGATGAGGCAGAAAGAGACATCAGGCAACTTGTTACTACATAGTTTTTCTTCAAAGCTTGATTCTTGATTGCTTTATTTTTCCAAAGCCCATAACTTGCTCTACTAACAAGGCAAAAGATGTCCACATGCCTAGCAACCCATTTCCCTCCCTCTCTCCCTTTCTTCCTTCTCTCCTCTCCTTCCTTCCTTCCTTCCTTCTTTCTTTCCTTCCTTCCTTCCTTCCTTCCTTCCTTCCTTCCTTCCTTCCTTCCTTCCTTCCTTCCTTCCAATAAATTTTATTGAGGTGACATTAGTTAACACAAACATATAGGTTTAAAGTGTGGATTGCTAAATTGGTGCACGTTTTAGTAATGACTAGTTAAGAGCTCACCATCAGCTGGTGCTGGAAAGGCTTTTCTCCAGCAGCCAACTGGGAGATACTGCTTTTGAACATCATTAAGGTTTCCAGACACTCAATGCCAAATCTTCTAGCCAGAGTTGTCCTCGCAATTCCTATAGGTAAAATCATTTTGGAAATCAGTGAGCTCCTGCATTTTCATTCTAACTTGGCCATAAGGCCCAGGTGCAACCAGGCAGACCAAGAGATGACCAAAGAGCCCAGACCGCCTCTGCAAAGTCAGAAGCACTGCTTGGAGTTCCTGCAAGTGGGTCCCATCAGCATTAATGTGCTGGAAAATTATTTCCTTGTTGGAACCTCAGCTTCCTCATCTAGAAGCTGAGGCCATTGGAATGGATTTCCTATATATCTCTTTCAGAACTAATCTCCAGTGTCCATATTGAACATTCATCCAAGTGAAAGCACTGTGTCTGAAGGTTCTCCTCAGCCTTCTGTTTTATTAACATTGTAGTTTGTATTTTAAGAAAACAATGTATCTAAAATAGCACTCAGACCAGTTTTTGTATTTTTCTAGTTTCCCTAGAGAAGGGGTAGGGAAACTTTTTGACTTGAGGGCCACAATGGGTTCTTAAACTGGACCGGAGGGCTGGAACAAAAGCAACCTGACCATGCTGGCACTCTCATCTTGGGCTGCTGGTGAAGGAGCGGAGGGGAGAGCAAGAGAATCCTCCGCTCTTTCAGCTCCTCGGGCCGGATAGAACAGCCAAACGGGCAGTAGTTTGCCCACGGCTGCGTAGACCCTGCTCTCCAAATGCACCAGCGAGGCAATCATTTTTCAGTGCTAGCTGCTTAATGCTCTGTGATTTATCTGGTCTGTGACCCACCAAGGACTGTGAGGTGTGCCAGATGCTCTGCAGAGGCGGACACGGGGGCTGCTCTTCCGTGGAAATGACTCAATGAACCTTTTGAGTGAAATAATCACCTTCTCAAAAACAGACACAGGATGAGAAGTGAGGATACTGCCATCCAGGTAAGTGCCGGTACCTGCCAGCAACGAACAGTACCTGATTGAGGGGGTGAGGATAAGAAAAAGATAGACAAGAACAGATGGGGTCCGAAGGACTGAGGCCGAGGTCTCCAGTCCCAAGTTTATTTCTCAAAGCCTTCTTATACCTCAGGCAAGCACAATAAGTTTTGAAATCCACCCGGTTCCTAATCTTTTCACCCCGCCAACTTTCTTACACAAACACACTATCTTCCTCTGGTTTCTAGGTCCTTCTAAGACAATAGTCTCCTGACTAATCTTTGACCTTCTGAATAAGGAAAGCTGTCTGCAGTTAAGTACATATTATCATTCCTAAAAGTAGCAGTTATTTCTCACTTAGATTAATGCGAAGGGCACATGGAGAGCTGTGTCCTACACTTATGCCTGCATTCAGGCACGTAGGACCCCTGCATTCAGGGCAGCTCCCCACAGGTAAGGACCCTGTCTGGGCCCAGGCCAGGCGTGTTGAAGGCATGCTCAGTGAACTCAGTGATATCCTGGGCCCTGCCAGGACCCAGGGGGTTTGACACTAGTTCCTGGTGCAGAAGGATAAAGAGATGGGGCAAATAGCCATACACAGGTCGTGGTCAGTGCCTATCCCAGCATGAAGATGTCCTAATGCTAACCTGTCCTGTTCTGGGTGGCAGGTCTAACCCAGTTATAGACATACTGTGTATCTGTGTGTGCCAGATACACATACTGTGTATCTGTGTGTGCCTATATGTGAAAGTGGGAGCAGATTGAGAGGTGGGTCTGTGGGCAGGTGGGAGAAGCTGGGGCAGGAGGGAGAAGCTGGGGCAGGTGGGAGAAGCTGGGGCAGGAGGGAGGCCTGGGCCACCACACACACCTCCCACCCCCACCCTCCAAGCCCCCATAGCAGGAATCCAGTTTCCTCCAGGGAACAGGACTGCACACTGGGGGCTGGAAAGGAAAGGTGGCCTCGAGAGAACAGGGTACACCCCTGCCCAGGTGCCCCACTTGCCCAGGTTCACCGAGCCCGAGCCAGTGCATCCGCAGATGCAGGTCCCATGGTCTCCCCTGGGCCCGGTAGCAGGTCCACCGCCTGGTGCCTCAGGGCCCAAGGCAAGTAGTGCAGGACCAGCCTCCCCTCCCCAGCACACCTGACCCGCTCAGACATCACTCCTGTGGACAGACAGCTTCACTCCCGAGGGGCAACCGAGCCATGGCTTCTGACAAACGGGAGAAAGAAACTCACAGGGGCGCCTGGAGTGAGATCTTGTCCCTCCACCGGCACTGGTGGTGGGAGCTCCCCGGGGCTCTGTTACCTGCAGGGCCCCGCAGGGCGGGCGGTCACAGCCACACCCAGGAGCCTCCGGCCTGGAGCAAAAGGAGCACAGGGACAACATGGCGGCACCGCGGGCACCAGCCTCCCTGCCCAGAGCACTCCTCTCCAGCGGCTCCTGCCCAGGAAGTCAAGAGCACGTGCCCAGGGCCTCAGACCGCATGCCCTGTGCGTCAGACCACGTGCCCACAGCGTCAGAGCGCGTGGCCCCAGCGTGGCGAGCCTGTGCCCGGGACGCCAAGAGCGCATGCCCAGCTCCAGGCGGCTTCCCCTCACCCGCGGCAGCTGGAGCGGAACAGAGGCCGCTTCCGCAGGACCGCTTTCCGGGCAGCACACCGGAGGGACTGTAGGGAAAGCCGGTTAGCGGGGCGCTCTCAGGGCCGGCCCTTTCGGGGGCTGTGGGAAAGGGTGGAGATGGCGGGAGTGGTGAGGCGGCTGGAGCCAGTCTGGCGGACAGGTCAGGGTTAGGGGAGAAACAGCGGGAGAGGGCCTGCAGCCTGCGGCAAGCTTTCATGGCTGAAAATTCGCGCCTGGAAAAGGGTGTTTTGAGGGGTAAGTGGGCCCGCTCTGGTGCCGAGGGCCTCGCACGTCTGCCCGGGTCAGAGGGAAGCTGGTCAGACCCACACGGACAGAGGCCGGGCCGTCCGGGTCCCGCGTCCGCAGGAAACGGGAGCGTGGTTCTCACCGGGAGACGGCGGTCAGCCTCGGCCCTGGGAGCACGGGGGCCGGGCTTGCCCACCAGGCGTGCACTCACCTGCCCTCCAGCTCGGGCACAGCAGGTCCCACCTGCCCGCCAGGCTCCGGGAGCTGGGCTTGGGGGGCATCTGAGGGTTTGGCGGGCCTGCCCAGCCGGTCTGAGCTGCAGGAAGACCAGAGCGGCTCAGCCGAGGCCGCGGTGAGGAGGTGGGCGGTGGGCTCAGCCTCTGGTCAGTGCGGATTCGGGTTCAGCAGAGGCTGCAGACCTTGGCTCCCGGGCTGGGGTGGTCGCTGGGCGGTGGCAGGTGAACAGCCAGGACCAGCCCAGCGCACATGTGCCAGGCCCAAGTGGACACCTCTAGGTGTGCTCCTTCCCTGCGGGGGGAGGGGGGAGCCAGCCCCGACTACAACCCTATCCCCTATCCCTAACCCAACCAATCAGGGGTCCATATCCCCTATTCCCTGTCACTAACCCAACCAATCAGGGTGATATGCCCCCTGATATAAAACCCATGGAAATGTTACTTTTGCTCTCTTTCCCGCCTGGCTGTTGCCAGCGTAGGTGGGACTGAGCTCGGACTGGCCCGCAATAAATTCAGGCTTACTGCAATTATATTGGATGCGGCTCCCTGATAGTCTTTGGGGTTCAGGTACAAGGGCACAACAGTAGGGTCCCCCTGCCGCCCTCCTGGCTGTGGCTGGGCGTTTCGCTGCTGGGCTCTGCGGGGTCGCATGTATGACGGGAGGAGTCTGGCAGACTCAGATGTGGCCAGCGATGTAGCCCCTTTCTCCAGCTCACAAGCAGACTCCATGTACACCCCCTCTCCCGGATGGCGGTGTGGAGGTAGAAGGCGGGGAGGGCCGGCTCCTTCCTTCCTTGCCTGGGTCCTTGTCTGTGTCCGCAGGCAGCCATGGAGCCCGCCCTGCAGGGAGAAGCCAGCAGACCCCGTGGTGACAGGGTGTCTGGCGGGGAGCGAGGGGCCCTGGCTCCCTGAGGTCTGGCAGCAGTGTCTGGGGCCCTGTTGGGAAAAATAGAAGGGGTCGGAGAGAGTGGGCGGCCTGGTGCTGTGGGGACAGGCGTTCACCCGGTGTGACAGGCTTTCTTCTTGTGGATCCGAGGAAGGGAGGGAGGGAGAAGGCGCAGAGTCCCCAGAAAGAGCACATTTTCTTAGGCTACTGGGGCCTGGAGGGAAAGCCTTAAATGTCTGGTAAATGAAGTCTGATTTTTGTTGGGTGTGTCTCTTGTTACGTTCAGGCACTGTTTTGTAACCTAATCTTAAGTGTTGTCTCAAGCTTACAAGAGTCATCCAAAATGTTACCTAATGACATTCCTATGACTTTAGGATAATATTATTAGTAGCATCTAGTTACATCCAGGTTCTAAGGATTTAACTAGATGCTATTTAAAAAAACAACAACTGAGGTTCATCAGATCATTTCCCATTCCACTGTGGTCTCCGCATTTTAATACATTGCTCATCCTTGTCACCAAAACATACTATGTCTCTTATACTGTTGAATGTTAATAATCTCTGCTTCCCTGATTTTTCGAGGTGACCTTTCTCTCCTGCTATCCTTTTAATAAGGAGAACATTCCCTCTGGTCCTTTGGGGAGGGAGGGAGAACAACTATTTGATTGAAGGATTTGTAAATGTTTGTACATTTTGTAATTATTGTACACATCTTTTTCTATTCTTCTCCAAAACGTGTACAGTAATTGATAAATGCATTCACTCTTCACCCAGGTGCCATCGCCAAGGGCATTTGTAGGTTTCCTGCCCTCCTGACATTTGACTGTTGAGGAAATTCTGTAAGAAGCCCGAGACTGGGCCACACGTGTGCGCTGGGAAAGGGGGTGGAGGGGCTGCAGGGCAGGGAGGGCCAGCGTTCTCACCCGCTGCCTTCTCTGCCAGGTGGGCACGTGGAGGGAACTCTGCCCTGATTGGTCCCTCGTAACCAAGGAGACCGCGGAATGTGTTCTGGTTGGCTGGGGCCAGGAGCCCTGCTTTCAGTTGAGAAGCAGCTGTGGCATGCGGTGGAGCTTCGGCTTGCTCTCTTCTTGCAGTGGTTGTGATTCTCAATTGCTGATCAGCACACCTTTTAGCTGAGTGAGACCCAGACTGTCCTCACAGACCGGTCACCTCAGTGGAGGCGGCAGCGGCTGATGGCTGACAGCTGTGCGGGGGGGGGGAGAGCAGGGCGTGGTTTGCCATTTTGCGGGGAGAGGGTGGGTTGGGGGGACTGTTGAGCAAAGGCAGTACCAGCAGCTAGGAGTAGAGGTTCCTCATGGGGAACAAACTCACCTGCCGCTGCCTGAAGGGCAATGCCAGCCCCAAAGTGGGCCGGAGCTTTGAGTGGGTGAATCCGCACCCTGAGTCTGTCTGTGAGGTGACTCAAGATGCCTGGGCATCTAAGAACTCGGATCTTGTGTTCTGCAAATGCCACCCTGTGGTGCACCTCAGTGACCTGCAAAGTCCCAAAGGTAAGGAGGTGGCAGGTGTTCACTGCTGTCAGTTAGACCCCTGGCCTCTGCCGACCGCAGGATCCTCTAGATGACACCACCTCAGACTCCTTCTTGCCTTCTTTCTGGCATCCCGAACCTTTATTTCCCCTGTCATGTCTGGCCAGTTTCTTTCCCTGTTTACTACCCAGATGTCCAGTTCTCTCTTCTATCCCCAGCTCAGCCCGAGACACTCCAGTTGTCCCTTCCTGTTCGTGGCTCTGTTTAATGTCTCCTGGGACTCCAGGAAGAATTTTGGGTATATGTTCTCCTTTTTCTCAATGAAAACTTTAACAACCCGACTGCAGTTTCCATCCCATCTCCCCATTCTTATCTAGCATTATGGTACTTACTGTAGGAATCAGGTAGGGCCCAGTGATAACCATTGCTCCCACCTGTTAAGATAGTTGGTATTCTGGACAGTTCAGCTGCAAAGATTTTAGGGTTTGTTATATAAACTCAAAATCAATAACTGACGTAGAACCTATATAGTGTTCTTGCATAGGCTGTTTTCAGTTGCCTGAATAGAAGCTGTTTACTCCTTCAACTATAATTTGAACAAGAAGGAAATGGTGGGAGAGGGAATTCAAAATTTCTCAAATGACATGAATAGTTGTTTGTTTGGTTTTTACATGTAGGAGGACCCAGGGAGTTCTGATTACTTTAATATGTCCACGTTGACACAAATTTCCCTCAGTCCTACTTCAGGGACCTAACAGATTTCCTTATCATGTTGCTTGTTCTAAAGGAGGGGTGGGTTGTTCACAAGAGTGTTGGTCAAAAGTTTCCAAAGAGAACACATACATGTAGATTTCAATTTGTAACATAAAGTCTTGGCAGTTAAAATGTAAAATTGTGCACAAGAATGTTTATCTTCATCGTCTCCCCTACTGCCAGTAGATTCCTGTGTAACTGTAAGAATGTTGAGGTAAAAGTGCTAAAGACCAGATGCCTGAAGAGGAGCTCGGGGAGTGGAGAAGTGGGAGCAGAGAGGGAGGAGAGAGGAGATGTGCTACTTGGTTTAAAACAATTCTGGGCAACACTGTAGCTAATGAAGAGTGATTTGTGAAGTAGAAAACATACATTTACAAAGATGGTAAAGCCTCTTTGGCCCTTTTTTTGTTTTCATTTAAATGGCAGAGATTATTTCATTATTTTATAGAGAAAACACATCAACTCTAGTTGAGTTTTTAATTTTTTTAAAGTTAGAATAATTAATTTTTAATTTTTTTAAAGTTAGAATAATTAAGCCTATGGATTCACCATATGTCTTTATAACTGAAAACTACTCCTTGTTCAGAATATTAAAACAGTGTGAAAAAGTGAATAAATTATGTGAATTAATGAATTGTACCTTTAGACACAAGAGAGAACCTGTGAAAATTTCTGTTCACTCTGGTGCTGTAAGATGTGCTTCTGTCTGAGTGATTTTATAAACCAGTTAGTAGATGAGTAGTGTTGGATGAGAAACCAAAATAGGACCTTTATATAGTTCTTTTAAGATTTACAACTCACTCCCATGTACAGCCCATTTGGTCTTTCTAACTTCAAACAAGTCCTGTGTACATTATCCTTCTATTGCTAATGAAAAAAGAGACTTAGAGATGTGAACCAACTGTGTAACCTGCTGCTAAACAGATTAGGCTGGCATGCAGATGATAGATGTGCCAAATTCAATTTGGTGATGCATACAAAGCTCTTTAGAATGCAGCCTATATATTATATACTCTCCACAAAGTGAGTCTATTTAACTTGCTCTAGTCTTGAGTATTTCCATTTGAAATTATTGTATATAACTCAGAAGCAACAATTACCACTCCATCCATGTCTAAAACAACAACAAACTGATGAACAAAATTGATCCAGAGACATAGAAATATGAAACAACTGATGAATCTCAGAGGGAAGGCTGGAGTGGGTGGATGGGTGGGTGGGTGGGAATAGATCAAGGGAAGAACTTGTGTGCATATATGCATAACCCATGGATGCACACAGTAGGGTGGTGAAGGAATGGGGTGGGCTAGAAGGGGACAATTGTGGAAAATAGGAGACATCTGTAATACTTTGAGCAATAAAGATTGAAAAAAATCACCTTGATGAAAGTATAAAAAGTCACTGTCATGAAAGGTTCCCTGTAGATTAAAACATTGATACTATTCTTTTAAATGTGCCACGATGAATAGCCCCAAGTAAGCCACAGCTAACTAAATAAGTTCATTGTGTGAATGGAGTTAGGATTAGCCTAATGGTAAAGAACATCTGCCAAATACAGCTCATGTGATTTGGGCATGTTTGATATATTAGCAGGTATATTTGACAATAATTGGCCACAGTTTAACTTATTTCTTCACACTGTTTCTGAAATTTGCTGATAATATTAGCATGAAAGAGAGTGACTATTTCTAATTGATAAGTAAATAATTCATAGGTTATTTAGGTCCAAGTTAAAAAAATATCTAAGACATAGCCTGGTTTTACTGCACATGTATAGCAAAATTCTGCAATTTTGAATTTTCCCAGTAGAGTTTTTATATTGTTACCTTTACTAAAATTAAAATTGGCTTATTATCATTACTTTAAAAAGTCTTCCCAACAGTAAGTGATATAAATTGATGTGTAACTATTTTTTTTAATTATGAATTTTCTTACTCAACAAAATTGTATGCCTTTTTCTGGGCTTCAGGTTTAATCCCTTCTGACCATCCGAGGGCTGGCACAATTTTCCTGAAGAAAAGTCAAATGATTGGTAAGTCAAGATAGGATTTAGGTCACAGATTTTTGTTTGAACAAATAAAAAAACATTTCAGTTTATATATGAGGATTGAATTTCTGATCTTACATAGTGCTCAAGTAAAAGATGCTATCTCACCTTAGAATGTGAAGCTATTCAAACTCTCTCACCCTATGTAATGCTGCCAGAGTAGGTCGGAGGAACAGAGCCCTATGGGGTTCCCCAGAAGCTGAGCAGGAGCATGTGCAACTATGTCAATTTCCTGTGTCCTGTTTGTTTTAGGATAAGAACCCAGAACTGGAGGATTTTAATGCTTTTGCTTGCCTGCTTATTTCCTTAAAGTTATGTTCAATTGAGTTTACTTGCTTTAAAAGGCACACGGATCAGGTCTTTCAGGTGATTGTGACAGCAAAAGTACAGGCATGGAAGGGTCCATTTTATTTGAATCCATGCAGCTCAATAAAAAGTGGGGGTTTTAACAAGCATTTTCATGGCATGTGTGCATGACTGTCTGGAACTGATCATTTTGGTTAGGATTGCTGTATTTCTCAGTTTCTTCCAGAGCCATGGGCTGCTCACCTGTAAAGAGAGGGTGTGAGAGTAAAGGAAATGCTATCCTGTGCCCCTCTCTGCAGTCCTGAGGAGTGTGTGCCTCCCGTTTTGTATATTAGTAATCTTTCAGGTAATCAGTAACTTTTGTTTCTTCTATGGCATTTGTATCAGTATTGATCAGTTCATTCTTTTTATTCTTAGTGAGAGGAAAGAGAAAGAACAACTATTTCTACCATGTAAGTAAATAGTTGAAAAGTTATGTAAGAAATTAGTAAGTTGAATTAAAAATTGTCTGCCATATTTGTTAAAAATCTATTATAAACCCAGTATCATTAGCATGAACCTTTTTTGGAAGATTTTCTTAATAACTTCTGTTATCTTAATTAACAAGTTTACATATTCAGGAAAGTTTTTGGCTCAGTAATGGTCATTTTTTAAAGGGGTTCTGATCTTTAAGTTAAATGTCAATAGCATGATTGTGGTATAAAAATCTGCCTTAATTTTTTGCCTTAACTTTTAATTTTATTTTTTGCCTTAACTTTTATGTTATTTTTTGTGTTATCTATTGACTTATTGTCGTAGCAGCTGAAAGCTTAGCTTTCTCCCTCCAGTGTGGTCTTATTTCCCTCCTTCTCTCCTCCCAACATGTATCATGGTTTTTAGTAAATCAGAATCAGTGTTTCTATTATCATGACTATGCAAATATTTGTTACTGTTGAGCCATCTAGTTCTATGCCTTTTTCTGGTATACCCTTCATTCTTTTGATCAAAAAATGTATATGCACTCTGCATGATTATGTTGGTGTTTATTAACTTATTAGAGGCCCAGTGCATGATAATGGAAGCAAATATCACCCAGTGTTTACCAACTAGTCTATATTTTGGTGCTTTGTTTCCTATTCTTCTTACTCCCCTCTATATAGGTTTCTGGTCATAATTGACTTTATTTATGGTGTATTATATGCCATATTGCACCAATATAGTAGTAAACCTTCCATTGAGAATAAAAGTATTTGAATGAATAGTCACTCTTTATGCTGTATTTGTCTGATGAGATCCCAAAAGTAAATTACATGTTAACTGCATGGCTTAAGAAACATATCAGAGTTTTAGTTATAGTTAACATATTTCTAGTTTGAAGGAGAATTTATTCCTCCAAATAGTGATTGTTTTCAAATTATGCCATCTGGAGCTTCTGGTTAATGAGGAGTAAGTAGCTTTGAAGAGAAGCATCTAAAACAGGCAAAATGATGTTTTATCTATAAAAATAAAAGTGTAATATACTAATTTGAGCACATGGTCTTCTGGACGACCTTCCGGATGAAGCCAGGGCTGCAAGGGAAGCCCAGGTCCTGGGTGACTGCCGCAGCCGGAGAGAAGCCGGTTTCTGGGTGCCAGAGGGAAGCTGGTGCTGGCAACTAGGGAAGGAAGGCCTACTCCTGCAAGAATGTTGTGCATCGAGCCTCTAGTGTAATATAAAGATATTTCTGATTATTGGATACTGGCAGTCTTTATTTTTATTTATTTATTTTTAATAAATCTTCATTGCTCAGATTATTACAATTGTTTCTCTCCCCCCTCCCCCATAGCTCCCTTCTATCCGATTCCTGCCCCACCCTCTGCCCTTACCCCCTCCCCCGACTATTGTCCTCATCCATAGGTGTACAATTTTAATCCAGTCTCTTCCTGAACCCTCCACACCCCTTTCCCCCTGATAATTATCAATCCACTCCCTTTATTTGCCCCTGATTCTATTATATTCACCAGTTTATTCTGTTCCTCAGATTTTTAATTCACTTGATTTTTAGATTCACTTGTTGATATATATGTATTTGTTGATCATAATTTTTATCTTTTTTCTTCTTCTTCCTCTTCTTAAAGAATACCTTTCAGCATTTTTTATAATACTGGTTTGGTGGTGATGAACTGCTTTAGCTTTTTCTTGTCTGTGAAGCTCTTTATCTGCCCTTTAATTCTTAATGATAACTTTGCTGGAAAAAGTAATCTTGGTTGTAGGTTCTCGCTATTCATCACTTTGAATATTTCTTGCCACTCCCTTCTGGCCTGCATAGTTTCTGTTGATAAGTCAGCTGACAGTCAGATGGGTACTCTCTTGTAGGTAACTAGCTGTTTTTCTCTTGCTGCTTGTAAGATCCTCTTTTTGTCTTTTGCCCTTGGCATTTTAATTATGATGTGTTTTGGTGTTGTCTCTTTGGATTTCTCTTGTTTGGGGTTCTGTACGCTTCCTGTACTTGTAAGTCTATTTATTTCACCAGGTGGGGGAAGTTTTCTAATATTATTTCTTCAAATATGTTCTCAGCATCTTGAACTCTCTCTTCTTCTGGCACCCCCATAATTCTGATGTTGGTGCTCTTAAAGTTGTCCCAGAGGCTCCTTACACTATCTTCAACTTTCTGGATTCTCTTTTCTTCTTGCTTCTCCAGAGAAGTGTCTTTTGGCTCTTTGTATTCTGACTCTTTGACTTGTTTCATGTGTTCCTTTATTCTGCTGTTGGATCTCTGCATAATATTTTCCATGTTTAATTTTTAGTTGAGTCTCATTAAATTTATCAGCCTTTTCTAGGAAATTCTTGAAAAACCTTATAACCGTGGTTTTGAACTCTATATCCAGTCTTTTGTTCTCCTCCATCTCTTTCATTTGAGATCTATTTCCTTGTCTCAGCATTTTTGCTGCTTCCCAGAGTTAATAGGATCGCTATGTGTGTTTGGTGTCCTATATGGCCCAGTGAGTCAGCCTCCCCAGTTACCTGAGGTAGACACTCTTGGTGCTCCCCTCTGTAGACTGTGTGAACAGCCTTGTTGTAGTTAAGACTTGATTGTTGTTGGTATCACTGGGAGGAATTGATCTCCAGGCCCATTGGATGTGAGTATCAGCTGTGTCTACTCTGGGATACCTTCTCTATTGGAGATAGCCTTATAGGATCAGACTTGCAAAATTGCAAAAGCCTCTGTGCTCAGCTTGGATAAGGCAGAGTCTCAGGGCTGAGCTGACAGTCTTGGCTTCTTGACAGCCCTGCCTTTGTGTGCTTGCCTGAGTTTCCGCCTGGCCTCTGCCTTCCAAGGCTCTCCTGAGTTTCCGCCTGACCGTCCAGATTCCCCATGCGAGAGCATGGGTGCCCCAGAGGCTCGCCAGAAGTAGTCTGGAGCTTCTGACTCCTTCTGCTAAGGAGAGGCTGAGGCAACATCCACGGTCAGACCTGTCTGCACATGCTCATTGGCGCACGACTGTAGACCCTGCCCGCTGTGGCTCCTGGCTCCCCCAGTTTCCCAGTCTCTGAGTCTCCAGATGCCTTTCTCTACAGTCTGGACTCCACCCATATGAGCCTGGCTCCATGGGGTTTTGGCTGGGGTTGGGGTTCAGTACAGTCGGAAAGGTTTCAGTGTAATCGGGGACTTCCTTTTCCCTCTGGGATACTGGCAGTTTTTTAATGCTCTGTATTTTAAAAGATATCAACTGGATATTCTCCCTCTACTGTCTTTTGTATGTGAGGGGAATACTGGTGGAAAAGTATGACAGCATGATGAAAACTATTTTATAGGAATATGAGGAAGGAAGGCTTATTTGAATTAGTTTATAATAACACAAGAAAACTGATGCAGTAGGCAATTAGGCTGACATGGACAGAGTAGGAATGATAGGCCAACTATGTCACCGAAGTAGAAAGCTGTTGGTGCCTAGCAGTGGGCAAAACTGGGAAACCAAGTATTGTAGGGAGGGACATCACCCAAGGGTGACCTTTCCTCCCTTAGCATATCATGGGTCATGCTATTTACACCCTGTGAACTTTCATATTGCTGGTCCTGTGGTTCATATCGTCCTCTGACCTTTCCTCCCCCAGCATGTGGACCCCCTAAAGAGGAACAAGGGGCCCAGAGAATAGCTTCATACAAATTCTATTTAAGACCTTGCACCCTGCCTCCCATAGCATTAAACCCTGAGGATAAAGAGGTTCTAGCCTGAATCAAACAATCTTAGGAACAAAGCCTCCAGTCTGCTGAGCTCAGAAACAGAGTTTCGGTCAAAGCAGAGATAATATCTAGGCCTCAGTTGGTTTCAATTCAAGCCCATCTTAGGACCCCTAAGACCTTCCCTAAAATTTCCCCCTTTTGATAAAAGCCCTTACCTGTGCTCTCTCCCTTGAGCATGCCTGTAGCTTTCCCTCCCTCTTCTCAGGTGCTCTCACTCTCGAGCATGTCCATACCTTCCCCCTCTTACTCCCCAGGGCATGAATATTCTTCCTTTCTTCTAAGATCCAAGGCCATTTCTGCCTCTGTAACTTGTTTGTTGAGCCCAGGCAGCCAAGCTGGCTCAGTTCTACCTCTGTGACTTTCTAAATATACTTTCTCTTATAATTTGAGTTCTTGGCTCTAAATTCTCGGCCAAACTCAAGGACAAAGGTCAAACATCTGGTGCCATTTTGCCGCTAACAAAATGAAATATATTAAAATTGTTAGTATTCTGTGATATAAAGAATACTATTACTTTCAACTACTTACAGTGACTAGAATTGGTTTTTGGTTTTACTCTAAGAGGATTTTCCTGACATAGTTTTGGCTATTTCCGTATTTGATTATTGCTGTATTATTGGGCTCTTGACAAATCAATGAATACTTCTAAAAGACATGAGTATTTCTAGTGTTTTACAGATAGTTAATTCTCTAGCGAGTCTCAAAAAGTCATTGTCATATCTCTGACACCATTGCAGGTAAATTTTAATTTGTATCTGTAATAGGATTTACCTTCCAGTTGCAATTGGTTTTAGATAATTGTTCAAACACTTGTTGAACTCCTAATTTGCCCCAGATTCTGTGCTCAGCAGGTGGAGTTAGAAGAGGAGGGAAAGTCCTGCCTTCCCTAGAGAAGCTCACTTTTTATGACAGGGGTGTCCTGGAAGCAGTTGATACTATATAAAAGTAGTATCTCAATTGTGTAAAAGTAGAGAAAGGGAGAAGTTTTGTAGTGTGGCTGCTGACAGAGGTACCCTGGAGGTAAATGGGAAGTTGGATTAACTTTGCTGAGAAAAGGAGAAAGAAAAAGTCCTTGTGGTCAGAGAGAGCAGCTGAGTGTGTCAGGGTCCTGATAAGTATCATAGCTTAGGGAATCTAGATCTATAACAGCCTAAGCAACCGAACAACTCAACAACCGGTAGCTATGATGCGTACTGACCACTGGATGGGAGACACTCAATGCAGTAGCTGCCCCCTAATGGCCAGTGCACTCCCACAGCCAGCCTTCCGTAGTCCCTCCCCCTGGCTGGCTGGCTCTGATCCGCCCACATCAGGACTGGGCAAGATGGCCCCAATCAGTGGCCAGGCCATGGGACCCTCACCTGTGCATGAATTTGTGCACCAGGCCTCTAGTAGAATTCATAATATCATGTAAAGTACCATATTATCTGAGGTTCTCTTTTGAGTAATATAATAATAGTCTTATTTCAACATGAAGAGAGAGTTAAATCCTCAGAGTTTGATCTGTTTTTGGATTTGAGAGAATCTTAAAACAATATTTTTTATTCTCAAGGTAAGGAAGAGAGAACTCTTGTCCCTTAACTTATGAGCTACAGGCCAGCCCCTGCGCGCACACACACCTCTGCCTCAGATACATGTGTTTTGTCACAGTCTCCTGAACCAACATTTATTATTGACTTTCATGTACTTTAATAAGATGCTCTTGCTTCAATATTATTAATGGCAGTATGTCTTGATGTAGAAAATAAGTAGTAGAAATAGAAATCTTGGCAGTTTTCATTTTTTAAGGAAAAATCACTGAAATCTTATTTTCATTCTTATAAAGGGAATTTATCATAGGTGTTTGCCAAGTTGGATTATAGGTAGTATGTCAAGGGTGGCATTTTATGACCCCTTCCTCAATTCTCATCATTGGAAGTTAGAGCATATAATGGGTTTACCAAAGAGCTGCACATGGTATTGCACTAAAGCAGTTCACAGAGTATGAGAACAATTGTAATGCCTAATTGTTTGGTTTATAGGTTTAACTTACTGTGATATTTTCTTCTATTCCCCTCCCCCTTCAGGTGTCTCCTGGTCACCTTAGGGAAAAGTACAGCTCATGTACTACTATGCATGTTGACTCCACGATTTCTCAGCCTGATCTGAGAATTGCTGTGCAGTGGTGAGTACAAATAGGGGACAGACCCCTTATCCTGCCCATATGTACTTTTCAAGTTAACTTCTTTGTGGGTTAAATTTGTTCGGCTGATGTTTTAATTTCATAGATTTATTAAATTTACATATATATAGATAGATGTATAAATGCATATTCAAGAACTATATCGATCTATATATAACAAAATCAAAGCAGAAAATCATGAGAGAGGTGAAGTTTTGGAAACATAGTCACAGTCAGGTTTACGTTTAAGCAAACATAACAGTGTCACGATGATGAAAACTATTCATTAAATTCTGTGAGTTCATAGTCCACAATTGAAGACTTAAAAAAAAACACTAATCTGAAACCTTTAAGCTTAAGAGAAAAATAAAATCGAACTTGGATGTAGAGCTTCCTGAATCCAATTGGAGTTGTCCAAGGATCATTATTAGTGTCTCCCTGCGATGTGAGGGTTGACTTTCCAGAACTCAGTATGGAAAATGCTACCTGAAAATATTAAAATCCTCATTTCTAATTTTATTTTTCAGTCCTAAAACATAATTTATTTATAAACTAAAATTTGTTTATATTGTACCAGATTTTTTTTTGCTAATTAAATTCTCACTAACTTCTATGTTAATTAAAAACAGCCAGTTCACAATCATAATGGAAGTTTCTTCTCTCATAACAACAGTTGAGATCAAATTGAGTTTCAGCAAAAATTGAGCCCATCTCTTTCTAAAGTCCTCAGTTTTGACACCTATCTCACAGTCTCTGAGTCTTTTTCTTCAGTCTGAGGACTAAATCTGGGAGTAAAAAACCAGTCCACTCTAGCTATGTACCATAGCTTCCTTTGAGTTAGATGATTCTGATGTTACAAGAGTCATTTTGAATATATGATTTTGTCCTCCAAAATTGTCTAATCTTTGGAAGTATAGTAGCTTTTCATTTGCTCTTATCGAGTTTTGAAAATGATCAGTACATTTACTATTGATAAAATAAAGGTTTAGTGAGAATTTTAATGGAGCTCATTTTAGGATTGGTTTTGAACAAAATGTTCATTGTGGAGTAGTAATGCATTATTCTCAAAGGGATAGGCGAGCCTTATTATAATCACTTATGCAACTTTTATCTAAATGTGTCTCTAAACATATGAATTCCCTTTCTCCTTCCCCAACACACTCTCTCACTCTCACAATCCTTCTGATAAACTGAGGAAGGTAAGGCATCTTTATATAGAAAAAGCATCTGGGATGATTTTGATTTTAATCCTAATTCATGTGCTCTCAAACTTTGCTGCACTTTGCCATCACCTGAGAAGCTTTCAGAACAACCCCAGATCATATCCAATGCCAGATGAATCAGATCAACTCACGGTGATAGAATGCAGTTTGTAAAACTTCTCTGATTATCCCAATGCACAGCTGAGCTTGGGAACCACATTGCCTGGTTAGAGGGTAGGAGAAGGAGAACTGCTTCTCACTCTTGGTGGGACCTTGAGGAAGTCAGTTTTAAGCTGTGATTACTTTCTCTGTCAAATGGGTTGTTGAATTAAATATCATTCATCACAAGTTCATTAGTTTCTTTCAGCTTATATATTTCAAATTCTATGATGTTAAAATCATTTTGAAGATGAAACTGTTTGAAGCACAATAGAACTGATGCTAACAATGCTGCAGGCCTTTTTACAACTGCTAATATTCTATAATCCAGTTATAAAATTCAGTTTTGCTTTTCCTCAATTATTTGGAGCTTCATTTTTTACATTTTGGAAAAGAGAAAAAGCATATAACTTAATCTACAGCACTCCTGTGTTTCATGTTACACAGCATCTGGGAATAACATAGGGATATTGTAATTTACCCAGTATCTGAGCACTTACATCTGCTCATTAAAATTGTATTAAACTAATTTGCAAATAAATGTCTTTAATACTACACTGTGTATAATTTTATTCCATTGTATTCTTATATTTGCCATTAAATTTTCTTAACAGTTATGTAAAAGTCACCTTAAATGATTCTGTTTGGTATAGAGCACTTTATTTAACTTAGGGGAATAAAGGCAAATAGGTGGGCAGGTGGAAAAACTACTATATGGATTAATTTTAAGGATGTGTACAAGTAGATCTAACTTGTACAAAATGAAAGTTTATATGAGTAAGTAGAAAGGCAAATAATAGGGCAAGAGTGTAATAACTTATATGCTATAATAATCATCCAAAACATGTCTTCTAACAGCATATTCCTTAGCATTTTGGTTTTCCTCATTTTACTAACTGACAAAGAATTGCAACACGGCAAAAAGTGCTTAGGAGATACTGTTTTGAATGAGATCTCATGGCTATTGGGCAGATGGGATGGTCTTCCCCCACCACAACCCTTTTAAAACATGTCTTCAGCCCTGACATAAAGTCAATTTTTACTTTTGGTTTTCTCCACAGCCTGGCATTGGCAATCTACTACCATATTAAAAATAGGTGAGTTTAAAACCTGTCTTATTATTCTAGCTAATGAACTTACAAGATATAATGTTAGTCTTAGGTTTTAACTATAGATATAATTGGAATAAGCTATAGTGATTTTATTACATTGTTAAAGCGACTTTTTTTTTGTCTTAGGACTCCTAATGCTTAAGTTATTGAGGATCCCAAAGATTTGTTGATGTGGGGCTATATTGATATTTATTGGATTAGAAATTAAAATTGAGAATTAAAAAATAAGTCCCTTGTACATTAAAAACATAGTTTCTATAGCACTGTTGAAATTTTGAGCAGGATACTTCTTTGTTGTGAGGGATTGTCTTGTGTGTTACAGGATATTGAGCAGTTTCCCTGGCCTCTCCTCGCTAGATGCCAGTAGCATCCTCTTCCCAGGCCCCATGGTGACAACAAACAATGTCTCTACCATGGCTGAATGAGAGAATGACAGTTTTAGTATCAAATAAAAATATTATTCTCTGAAAACTGTAAGGCATTCAGCTCACAACTAATTCCAAGTGCTTTTCCTTAACACAGCCACATTTCAGTATGCAGGAGTGCTTAATGCATACTTCCCCTTATTCTAGAGTATAAAAAGAAGATTCAAGTTTTAATAACATTATTTATTGTCACTGTTTTATCAAAGTTGTGCTTAAGTAAAGCATATTTCTTGTCAACAAGTGACAGTGAAGAGTAGAATGACTACTAGTACAGGATGGGATCTCTGCCTTGATTCTTGCTCAAAAACCAGTTTTATTGACTTTTGCTTTTATACAGTCATTGCAAATGTCAGTGTAAATGCAGGCAATGCCTTAATATTTCTATACAAACAGTTTTGGACTCTTGGGTCTCCTGAAAATGGTCTAGTGCCGTGGTTGGCAAACTGCAGCTGGCGAGCCACATGCAGCTTTTTGGCTTCTTCCCCAAAATACCATGGCCTGGGTGAGTCTGTTTTGAAGAAGTGGCATTAGAAGAAGTTTAAGTTAAAAAAAATTGGCTCTCAAAAGAAATTTCAATCTTTGTACTATTGATATTTGGTTCTGTTGACTAATGAGTTTGCTGACCACTGGTCTAGTGGAACCAGAGAAGCCTACAAAACCTCTTGGAGAACCACTATGTGGAAAATTAAACCAAAAAAAGAAAGAAAAAAAAACGGGAAAAAAAACCCAGAAGACTGGTTTCCCTCATTCAGCTGGTTGGAGCATTGTCCTGTACACCAAAAGGTGGCAGGTTTGATCCCAAGTTAGGGCAGCACATGCCTGAGTTGTAGGTTCAGTTCTGTAAGACCACATAGCTAGGCTTCTGGTTCCACCACAGTTCAGCAAGTACAGGAGGCAGCCAACCCTTTTTTTTTTATTTTTTCTTCTTTCTTTTCCTCAAATAAACAGAGTGGTAACTTTTAAAATACAAAGGTAAATTGTAAACTCAAGACTATTGTAAAGAATAAAGAATATAATATAGGGAAATAGTAAGAGGAAAAAAACAAATAGGGATCTCATTTTCACATGAAGTATTGCCCACCACTACTGCTTTATAAAATGTTCCTGTGTCTGCCAATGAGAGGCTGGAGGAGTGGCAATTGATTTGGTTGACTAGCATTGCCTATTAGGGAGGGTCAGTGCTTATAAAGGCAGCTCTGGCAGGTCATTATAGAAAAGGTTTCACAGAATTTGATGTGCTGAGTAAAATGAGGTCAGAAAATTTCTACAGATCTAAGAGAAGTTTTTTTTGTTGAAGGCTAAGCTCCCGCTACAATTCTCTCTACTCCCAACAGATGTGTTGCTAATACAACAATTCCTGGATTAGTTTTTAAAATCATATTCTTATTTTCTAGAAGTGCAAATAGAACCAAGGAAATATTTGACGAGAGACTCCATCCTGTCACAGTAAGTGCCAGTTGTATTGAGGTTGTCTTTTTCTCTCGGATTATTGTGTTTATTCCATGCTGATTTGCTTTGAAATTAATCACTAGTAGAAAATTGCTCTCTCCAGCTGAGTGTTAACATTATCTTCCTTTAAGTTTTCTTCCCCACCCCATGTTGTATCTAATTATTTTACAAAAGGAATATATATATACATATATATATATATATATATATATATATATATGCATAAGTGACTGTCCAACCATTAGCTATGATGTGCACTGATCATCAGGGGGCAGATGCTCAACACAGGCAGATGTTGTGACTTGGCAGCCGTGGTTCTCAGATGATGTACCAAGAACCAGAGAGGAGGGAGGCCGATTCCGAGGTGCATAACCTGAGAACTGCCCTTTTCAATTTGGGACCCTTTTGGGGGTGTCAGAGAGTTGGTTTCAGCCTGATGCCTGCAGACCAGACCGAGAGACCCTACCTGTGCACAAATCCATGCACCAGGCCTTTAGTCTATAATAATAAAAATGTAATATGAAAATCGACCAAACAACTGAACAGAATAACAATCTCCCAGACGACCTTCTGAATGACCACATTATGACACGCTCTGGTGCCAGGCCAGCCAAGGTGGGTGCAATACAATTGGTCAGGGGGCTCCCCATTGCCCCATGATCACCCTGCAGAGGGAGGCCCAGGCCACCCTCTGTGAGGCAATCAATTGCCCCAAAGAGGGAGACTCATGTCACCAGCTGTTGAGGCAAGCCATCCAGTGGGGCGGCTCCACAGTTGCCCCAATGAGGGAGGCCCAGACCTCCCTCTGTGGCGACCATTCATTCTCAGAGCCCCAGGTGGGTAGGTAGAGCCCTGTGCCCAATCACCCTAAAGAGGAAGGCCCAGGCTACCCCACAGTCAGCACTGTGGCGGGTGGGCAGGGCCTCCCTCTGAGGGCCCCACAATTGATCAACCCACAGAGAGAGACCCAGCCCACTGGCTAGCGATGTGGTGGCGGGTGTGCGTGGCCAGCCAGTTATTGCCCCTCGGAGGGAAATCCCAAGCCAGCCAGTGATCGCACTCCATACCTGTCACCCAGAGTGAGGTGACCAGTGGTGGGGTAGTGGGTGGCTGTGCTGCACTGATGGCAAGCAGTGGCAGTGGTGGGGGCACAGCCAGCTGCCGGGAGCCAGGGGAAGGAAAGCCCTGATATGCCCTGATCATCAGCCAAGCCTTGGAACCCTATCCTAGGGGTCCCAGATTGCAAGAGGGCACAGGGTTGGCTGAGGGCCACCCACCCCTCACCCCCACCCAGTGCAGGAATTTGAATTTTGTGCACAGGGCCTCTCGTGTCATATAAGAAACTAGAGGCCCCGGTGTGAGACATTTATGTACTGGGGGGAAGCCCCTCAGCCAGGCTTGTGCCCTTTTGCAGTCGGGAGCCCTCAGGGGAAGTCTGACTAATGGCTTACATCCTCAGGGCTGTGGTGGAGGCAGGGGAGGCTCCTGCCACAGCTGCTAAACTCTCCAGCCATCAGCCTGGCTTCTGGCTGAGCAGCGCCCCCCTGTGGGAGCACACTGACCACCAGGGGGCAGCTCCTGTGTTGAGACTCTGCCCCTTGGTGGTCAGTGCACATCATAGTGACTGGTGGTTCTGCCATTCAGTTCATTTGCATATTACCCTTTTATTATATAGGATATGTCAGAAAGAACTGAGTTTCAGCTTTGTATAATTAGTGAGCTAAAGTGGGTCAACATACCCAAAAAACAAAAATGTATATTTTTAAAAGAAAATTTTCAATAGCATCAAACAATAGGAATATTTGTACATAAACCTAATAGATATGTCAAGATCACTAGAAGAAAATTAAACAGCTATTTAAATATTGAATTAATTATAATGAAAAAAATTTTCAAATGTCTTCAGATATGCTCTATACCAATATGTGGCTGGTGTGCACTGTACACAGAGCACAGCCTAAGAGCCTGATGGTTACATTCTCAAAGTTATTGCAGAGAACTATGACATGATGACCAACAAGTCCTTGGAGCCTAAAAATAGTTCACATTTAGACAGAATGTTGTAGGGGGAAGGTGGAAAGGAAAATATAAATATTCTGAGGTTGTGCCTGTATCTTTAATGAGTGTCGATATTCAATTATTGATTTTTAAGGTCTCATTATTTAATTTAAAAAGCTAAAATACATGACACCCAATCAAAATTATTTTAAGCAGCACATGAGCACAAGTGGAACCCTGCTGTTACAAAAGTACCTAATATTTTTCTTCAATGGGTCTTTCTCCCTTTCAGGAAGAAAAGGTTCCTGAGGAATTCTTTCATCATAATCCCGATCCTGACACAATTTACAGATTTATTCGACCTTTTTTCTTTGCCTATAACGTAACAGCAGGCTATGCCGTAACGACTTTGGTAAGATAATTCTTCTTTCAGAACTTTATTAAGGGAAACCTAACAAAGGAAGTAAAGTTCACACATTTGAGCATAATAATCACTATGATTAAAAATGTCCTAGCTTTTCTCACAAATTATTGCTATTAAAGGCAGCAGGAGGGCGAGATTTTCAGTTTCTCCTTCCAGACCTCAGGAGACAGGCACACGCAGTGCACACAGGCACACTTACAATGTGTGCTGATGGGGCAGAATGGGGCAATAACAGAACGTTCTGGGCCCCAGGAAGTGACAGGTTCAGTGTAGGTCTAAGCTGAGTCCCAGGCTGCATTCCCTGGGCAGTTGTAATGTGTGTCCTGACTGAGAACTAGAGCCCTAAATTGGCTGTTCCTTGGATGATGGGTGTTCTTCTGTCCTTGCTGTCTCCTCTTGTGCCTGCCTGTGTCATTGCCAGGATTCTAGTGCCAGTGGGACCTGAAAGAGCATTGCTAGGTGCCTGCTCAGCTACAGCTGTGTAAGGACCTTTGTGTCACTCACCCACAATTCCCCTGGAAAGAGTGTATCACTTGGAATGATGGTCCATTCTAGTGAAAAAGAATAGGGATTGTATCATTTCTGCCTCAGGCAATCCTAAAGGGGAAAGTCTCCTGCTTGGTCTGAGGGAAGAGTACTTAGGTCAGCTCCTTTAGAGAGATGATCAGAAAGAGCCTCTGAAAAGAGATGACATCTGAACACTGACCTGAGGAAGATGAGGAACATCTGAACATCTGACCTGACTGAACTGAGGAAGATGAGGAGCTCTGGTGTATGTGCAGAGAGGACAAGTGCCAGATTCTGAGATAGGAACTTATACTTGGTATTTGAGTAAGAGTGAGATATGGCCAGGATGGTCAGAGTGGAATGAGGGAAAGATGTAGCACATTAGGGCCAGGAGGGCACGTGCCATCTGATTGGGCCTTGCAGATTGCAGGCCATGGGAGGAAGTGACATTTTTATTTGTTTTGTGGAAACCCTTTGGCAGAGTTGAGCAGGGTGGGCAAGCCCTCTTGACCTAAAAGGCTATCCTGGCTGCTTTGGGGAGAATGACTGTAGCTGGGAGTCTGAATAGAGGCCAAGAAGTCAGGGCAATAACAGTGACACAGGTGGAAAGTGACAAATATACTAGAAAGTGATATGACTACCAGTGATAGGTAGAGCTAACCGGAATTGCTAACAGATTGCAGCAGGTTAATTCAATTGGAAGTCTTTGGCCAAGCACTTAGGCAAATGTCAGTGCCCCACATGACATTAGGGAATGTGTGGGAAGTGGGGAACTGTATAAGCGGTAGTAGTTTCAGTCCAGTGACAGTGCCAGGGGCAGACTACAGTGGGTGAAGGGGAGAGTGGGAGATGAGAAGCAGCACCAGGGCGTTCACTGTGAGAAAACAGAGAGGAAGCATCCTAGGGGTTGTGGGGGTCGGATGGGTTCCATATAAAGACATTCATATTGTGGAGAGTGTCTGGGCCAAAGGGAAGTGTTCAAAAAGAGCTAATTGTGGTAAGTGTTCTTCAGAAGTGGGCTGGGATTTATTTTACTGCTGGAAGAGTTTCATTGAGGAGAGAAGTCCCAATTCCAGTGACTCAGGAGAGCAAGTGGTATAAATGAATGATTAATGGTACATACCAGGTGTACAGTAAAGATTGCAGGAAGTTGAGTGATTCCCAGTGTTGTATATGTCTCTAATTATTCCCAGAAAGTTGACAGTTGAACCTTGTAAGGAGGTTCATTCATAGGATATCTAAGAGCATTTAGTTTTGGAAGATTGGCACAAACTTTCACTAATAACACATAATGTTCAATAACCGTTTGCTTTCTAAAATATAGTTGGATTTGAAGACCTTTGGCTAATGTGTTGTCAATCTCAGAGTTGTCAATCTGAGATTATCTGATAACCTCAGACAGTAAATATACTCTTCTTCAAAGAACTCTTTGATGTAATAACAAATCTCAGCTTGTCTCTATAATCTTTGCTTAGCTGTTACCTTCACCCAGTTCTTTGTAGAATAGACATGTAATACACGTGGAGAATTCATGAGACCTCACCAGCTCCCTGGCAGGCTTAGAGGAGAACCAGGGAGACAAAGACTGGCAGCTCTGCCACCACTTGAAACCAACAGAACCGACTAAGGTTGTGTAAGACAGAGATAGATTTATTTCACAGAATCACGATGGAAATGTGAGGCTTAGGGGACATAAAAGGACTACTCTTGGTGTGCATGTGTGTTTCTTACAAAGACACTAAGTCCAAGAATACGTGACAGTTGTAGAAACCTGCCTCAGAAACACCTGTTTGCACCGCCTGTCCTGCTGCAGCACACAGCAGCTGCTACTGGGGAGCTGTCTTTAAAAATATTTTTTAATCCTCATCAGAGGATATATTTTCCATTGATTTTCAGAGAAAGTAGAAAAGAGAGGGGATAAGAGGAGAGAGAGAGAGAGAGAGAGAGAGAGAGAGAGAGAGAGAGAGAGAGAGAGGGAGAATGAGTCATCAGTATGAGAGAGAAACATCTACTGATTGCCTCCAGAATGAGTCCTGACTGGGGCCACGAGTTGAACCAGAGACTCTTTGGTAAGCAGGCTGGAAATTCACCTGGGAAAGTAGGCAATAAAAGTGTCTGATTTGCGACTGTTTCTTGGTCTCTGGCTTTGGCCTGCCAAGCAGTCTCTCTGCAACCTAAGAATAAAAGGCATGTCAAAAACTGATGAGCTGAAACCAGTTTGGCTCAATGGATAGAGTGTCAGTCTGCAGACTGAAAGGTCCCAGGTTCTATTCTGGTCAAGGGTATGTACATTGGTTGCAGGCACATCCCAGTGGGGGGTATGCAGGAGGCAGCTGGTTGATGTTTCTCTCTCATCAATGTTTCTGGCTCTCTATCCCTCTCCTTTCCTCTCTGTAAAAAATCAATAAAATATTTTTAAAAAACTGATGAAATCTGTAATTCTTGAAAGTTCTTATCACAGCACTTAAACTGAACTAGAATCAAAGACCAGTGTTTTACTTTGCAGATTTACATAGAACGGCTTTTAACTTATGCCGAAATCGACTTGTGTCCATTTAATTGGAAACGAATTGTTTTGGAAGCGATAATTCAGGCCTACAAATATCTGCACGATCTGGCTGCATAATATTCTCACTTCTCCCCATTGCTAAGGGGCACTACAGTCAAGGACTTGTGAGTTTGCAAGGTTTTGATGAAGTTTATAACCATTTTCGAATACCTTATTTGCCCCCATAAAATTTACCAAATAAGAAATATTTTGAAAGGTTACATTGTGCAGAGGACTGCACTAGGCATAAAATTACATACATTTTTTCTACCCACATTTGCTATAACTTTTCATATTCCTCCTCATAAAGTAGTATGCCTTCATGTGTTATTATTGTAATAATCTGTGTGATTATTTAGTAGCAAACTTTGAAGAAGCTCACATCCCAAAACAACAGTAATGTAAATACCTTCATGGGCTTCCTTAACACTGTCTACCAGTTTAAGTCTTTTATTTACCCCTTTTAAAATTTTCATTTATTTTCCATAAGACTTTACATTCAATATCTATATATAAAAGCCTAAGAAACCAGCAGACCAGCCAGTAGTTATGACATGCACTGACACCAGGGGGCAGATGCTTAACGCAGGAGCAAAAACCATAGGCATGGAAACATGGAACAGACTGAAGACTCTCAGAAGAGGATAGAGGGAAGGGTGGGAAGAGATTAACCAAAGATCTTATATGCATACTAGAGGCCCAGTCACAGATTCGTGCACCACCTCAGCTTGGCCTGCGGGGATCAAGCCAAAACTGGCTTTCTGATATCCCCCAAGGGGTCCCAGATTGCAAAAGAACACAAATATGTGCACTGGGCCTATAGTTATTTTATATTAGTCTCACGTGAACAGCATAATAGTTAAAAAACCATGTGCTTTGCTAAGTGTTTTCCACAATATTTTTAGTACTGACCTGATACCATGCATAGTTATTGCAGTATTATTGACTCTCTTTCCTATGGCATAATTTATATCCCCATAACAGCATTGTAATTGACAATCTGTACTTCTCAATTTCTTCACCTTCTTCACCCAGCCCACCAAACCTCTTCTCCTCTGACAAACTTCAAAATGTTCCCTTTACCTATGAGTCTGCTTCTGTTTTGTTTGTTCATTTATATTGCGTTTTAGTGAAGTCATGATATTTGTATTTCTCTGACTGACTTATTTCACTAACATAATACCCTCTAGGTCCTTCTGTTCTTTTACAAATGGCAGGATTTCATTTTTTATAGATGAGTAATGATATTCCACTGCTTTTTTATCCACTCATCAGTTAATGGGCACTCTACAGCTTGAGGATTATAAATAATACTGCAGTGAACATAAGGTGCATATTTTCTTTCAAATTAGTATCTTGGTTTTCTTCAGATATATACTCAAGGTAGAATCACTGAGTTATAAGGCAATTCCATTGTTAATTTTTGAGGAACTTACATACTATTTTTGCCACCAAAAGTGCAAGAGGGTTCCCTTTTCTCCACATCCTTATCAATACTTGCTATTTGTTGATTTATTGATGATAGCCATTTTGACAGGTGTGAGTATATCTTATGATTTTAATTTGCATCTCAGTGATGATCAGTGATGGTAAGCATCTTTTCATGTATATAAGTCAGCTATATGCTCTCTTTGGAGAAGTGTCTGTTCAGGTCCTCTGTCCATTTTTTAATTAGATTGTTTGTATTTTTGGTGTTGGGCTGTATATGTTTTTATAAGGTGTTGAGTTATATATATTTTTATGAATTTTGAATATTAAACCCCTTATTAGATATATCATTGTCAAATACATTTTCCCATCAGTGGGTTGTCTTTTTATTTTGTTGATGTTTTCTTTTGCTATACTAAAACTATTAGCTTTAAGTAGTCCCATTTCTTTAGTTTTTTCTTTTATTTCGCTTGAACAGAGTAATCTATCAGCAAAACACTAAAAGAAATATTTCAGATTTTAGTGCCTATGTTTTCTTCTAGGAGTTTTATGGTTTTGACTCTTATATTTAAATTAATAATCCATTTTGAGTCTACTCTTGTATGTGATGTAAGAAGTGGTCTAGCTTCATTTTTTGAATGTATCTGTCCAATTTACCCAACATTATTTATTTAATAGACTGTCTTTATACCATTTAATGAGGTCTCCTCTTTTGTTAAATAGCAATTAACCATATAGGTGCAGGGCTATTTCTGGGCTTTCTATTTTGTCTCTTTGATCTATGCTTGTTTTCATGCTAGTACCATGCTGTTTTGATTATTATAGAGTTTGATAGCAGGTAGTGTGATACCTTTAACCAATTTTGTTTTTCTCTCAACTGTTATGACTTTTCAGGGTCTTTTGTGGGTCTGTATAAAACTTTGGATTATTTGTTCTGCTTCTGTAAAAGATGGCATCGATTTCTTGATAGGATTTGGTTGAAATAGATTATTTGAGGTAGTATGGACATTTTAAAGGTGTTAATGATTCCTGACCATGAGCATTGTACATGCTTCCATTTATTTGTCTCTTCCTCAATTTCTTTTTTGGTGTCTGATAATTCCCCAAGAGTTTTCCCCTCAGACATAATAGTGGTGGCTCTGAGTGGATCCATTTGTTGCTGTGGTGACGTGCCCAATCCTTTTGTTGGCACATCTCTACTTTACTAATCAGCTTTCTGTTATCAGGCAGGTGAAAATGTCTGCAAGTTCTCCAGGGCTGAGAAACAGCATAAATCATTCCTTCCATCTGAACACTAGAGTGGGGCCCAAGGAGAATAAGCCTATAGCTACACTACTGGGACTCTGATAATTGAGCCCCTACCCATCAGCAGTTGTGCACAAGAGACATAACCTGCTTCCCCTTGTCCCAATCTCAAAAGTCCTGGTATGCAAAGGGGACCACAAATTGTTGAACCTTGTTTGCCTATTTGAACATTAGTGTATTAGCCCAGCTGGGTAGCCTTTATTTGTTTCAAAACTAAACTCAGAGCCAACCTAGTAGCTTAGAATGACAATTTTGAAGAGAACCAAATTGACTAAAATTGCCCTGTGGTGGTTTTGTGTTTTCCTTTTCCCCCAGAAATGAGTTGGAAAGACAATACCTATGTCTACTGCGGTTTCGTCTTTATATTTCTGCCAGTGTCTATGCCCAATACTATTTTGACCTTCGGTCTTTAGCAATTAACCATGGACTGCCTAATGCACCTGCTTCTCTTCAAAAAGAATGTGCACTGAAGTAGAGGTAAGGCTGTGGATTCACAAAGTGGGGTTTGCTGCCAGACACGAAAACCAGTATCTGTGGATAAATCATATTATGTAGTATTAGGAAAATGAAAAGCTGTTTTAACTAGCACATTGAGTAAGACTGATTAACTCTTTCACATCATGTTAGCAGTATTTTTTAAGGTGTGTATAAGAATCCCATAATATAAAAATTATCTTTTTCTTGACCATGATTCAGAATAGTTTAAATCCATTTTAAACTTTGATGATTTTTTGAAACTGTATTCTATTCCCTAGCCATACATGAATAATTTCTTACAATTGTATCACTAATAATATCTACAACCATATTCTACTTATCACTCCTAACTCAGTTTGCAAATTCATGTCTATTCTGTATAGATCACAGTTCAGTACATTTAGTTTGTTAGACAAAACTAACCTCAGAGAGTGATACTTAGATTGTAGAATATGTACTTCAAACACTGGGTGTAAAAAGTATATGGTTTTTAATGGCAATTGTATAGTATGTGCAACAAAGTAATATTTATGGCTTATGGATTCTGGGGAGTATACAACAAAATTATAACTGAAATGGACAATTTCTGTGGTACTTTAATGGTCCTTTAGAATAAGATGTGCTTCTATCTTAATGTGCAAGTGAAATAGTACCTTTATGTTGCTTCAATCACTAGACCTTTTCTACCTTTCAGTAAAATACAGAACATGCCTGCCTCATTAAAATTTCCTTAGAGTAAGTTCTAACTAAAGAAGATTGGATAGAATGTAAATAGCTGAGTAAACAATGACTAGAGTAACATGCTAATTAGACTGGGAGACATTCCAAACATCCTTCTGAACAAAGTCATGGTGGTGGGGTCAAGGCAGAGGTGATTAGGGGTGATCAGGCTGGTAGCAGGGGTGGGGAAGTTGGGGGTTATCAGGCCAGCAGTGGGGACAGTTAGGGGTGAGGAGGCTGGTGGGGAGGCAGTTGGGAGTGAGCTGGATGGCAGGGGGGCAGTTGTGGGTTATTAGGCTGGCGGGGGGGGGCAGTTGTGGGTTATTAGGCTGGCGGGGGGGGGGAGGCAGTTGGGGCTATTAGGCCAGCAAGGGGGGGCAGGCTGGCAGGGGGGCAGTTGGGGATGATGAGGCTGGCAGGCAGAGTGGTTAGGGGCAATCAGACAGGCAGGCAGGTGATCAGTTAGGAGCCAGCAGTCCCGGATTGAAAGAGGGATGTCCAACTACCAGTTTAGAGTTGGACTTCCCCCAAGGAGTCCCAGATTGGAGAGGGGTTCAGACCGGGCTGAAGGACAACCCCCCTGCCCGTGCACAAATTTTATGCACCGGGCCACTAGTATTTATTATATTTAAGGAACCAAGTGTACAGACAAGAGATGATATTGTTAGGAGACTGTCACACCTTTGACATCGTTGCAAAAACCAAAACTTTAAAAAATTCTAAGTTCTTCTTTGCTCTGTCAATCTAATCAGAGTCCCTAAACTACTTAACTTCATGGATGAACATAAAATAGGATCCCAAGGACAAGCAGTGTAGACCATAGCTCTCCGACGAAGCAGTAGCTATAATCCCTATAAAGAAGTGGGGATGCCTGGCTTTCTCTGAGAAGGCTGCATCTCTTATTTTGAATGTTCCTGTGCTCTATCTCATTTCTCCTCCTAGGCCATTTCCAGATATTGTGAGAACTAAAACCTGTGCAGGGTGGCCATAAAAAAATCTGGCAGCTGTGATAACCTTTCTGATATGCAACATGCCAATGCCATCTTATCATAAGGAGGAATGAGGGCTGTGACATGATGAGCCCCTCATCTGCAAGGACTGGAGAAGAACCACCACTCCTGCTCCAAACCCAGCTAAGTTATTTCCTTTTAAGGGAGAGTTAAGGGTATTGACATAATGAGTTTCTCACTTACCAGAACAAGGACGGTTGAAATACAAATTTTCTTGTTCCAGAAAGTTTAGTGTTTCCTCTTAAAAAAGAAATGAAAGGTTTCAAACCTTATGAGGATCTTTTTTAGCCTGTGCTTAATTTATGAGCCTTAGTATTTTTCATTTTCATTTTAATTTTTTTAATTATCAGAGGATATTATATTTGTTTAATTTTGTTTTCATTTTTGGATAAAAAGGAAATGTCTCTGTTAAACTTTTCAAAAGTTCTAGTTAACCTCCCACTTGACATTTTCTTTTGAGCTTTGGTACTCTCATTTAAAAGTTTACCTATTTCTGTATACTACTAATATAGTTTCAAATGCTTAAGTGTTTAATAATGTGAGAAATCAGGGGTTTTTTACAATAGAAAATTCCTTAAATGTTTTTATTGCTTCCTAGAGCAAAATGGGTACTTTTTGGTTCTCATTATGTGCTATTTCCTTTCCTCCTGAACCTTTTGGACATTGTTACTATATATGAATTACTTTAAAGTAATTTTAATTATCAGTTTTCATTTCAGTTTTTCTAACTTTAAAGATTTGTCTTTCTTTTTAATTGATGTTAGAGGGAAAGGAAGGGAAAGGAAAAACAAAGGGAGAGAAACATGGATATGTGGGAAATGTCTATCGGTTGCCTCCCATCCAGTATCTGAGACTGGGAATCAAGCCTGGCACCTGGGTATGTGCCCTGACTGGTCACCGAGTCCTGGACCCTTTAGTGCCTGGGAAGACACTCCAATCCATTGAGCCGTCTAGCCAGGGTGAAGGTTTCTCTTTCAAAGAAATTAAATAACAATTATTTTCATTATAAAAATCATATATTCTGTGGTCTTTAGCCTTTGAAAATTCTTGTGTAACTGACCTTAAAACTGCCACAATGAACTAGTACAGTGGAGATTTCTGGTGGTACAGAAGCTGGATACAAAGGTGGCTGTTCTGTATCACTTTCTAGGACCTCCTTGCTAGCAGGTAGTTCCAAGGGCTTATATTAAAAAAGTGACCTACTCTAACCTATACTGCATGCCATTAAAGATCATGTCTAGTTATTGTTTTTTAAAGAAATTAGACAACCAATTTCTAGAAAGTAAAATTTCATTGTTTGTGATCTACATCTTGATTTCCCTATACGACTGAAATGTGATGCACTATTGCCTTTTTAAGTTAAAATGAGTCTGTGATGTCAGCATTTTCTCTCCTTCCTCTAGTTACAATAGAGAATTCTAATAGCACATTAGCAAGGAAGAATTTTTAAAATTTGAACAGTTCTGTGATGTATCTTCTTGAGGCTTTTCAAGCATAAGCTTTCAAAAAATTTAACATGTTTAGAGTTGATTATACAGTTGAAGGAAGTGAGTAGAAAATATTCACTAGTATGATGGTCAAAAGTGTCAGTAAGTTTGGATTTAAATGTTCTCCATGTTTTATTGGGTTGCATGTAAGCATATTTAATATTTCATTAAAGTTATCAAAATTTTGGCAGGAATAGTTGAAGTAATTAAAATTTTTGTAAAAGGTGCTTAAAGCCAGTATCTATTTAAAAAGTAAGGCAATAGTAAGATCTTTTATTATAACTTTTTTTTAGTAGTATCTTAGTATATACTGCATACTTATCATGGACAGTGCTGTAAGTTCCACAGTGATAGTTTAAATATTTCATAATAAGTTAAGTTTGCTACTTCAGTAACTAATTTAGGTGGCATACTACAATGAATTCCCCTTTGAAAAATATAGTTTCATAATTTTTCAATTTACTTTGCCTCATTTTTAAAGTGGACATGAATAAAACCAGATTTTAAATTTGTTTTATATTGTGGTATACATTTGAAAAGTTTTGTTAAGTGAAAATATGAGAATTTATCTTAGCTGTCAACAAACAAAGTAGAAACACATTAATATTTTTATTCCATGTAACATTCTATTTTACCAGTTTTTTTCTTCCTTCTTTCCAAGCTATGTTCTTTTTCTCAGGTTTTATATGTTCCACCATTCTGTCTGCTAACCTTTATATCTTGCTTGCCTCCTCTCTCTAAATTGCTTTTTATGAGAATGTTTGTAGTATATGCACAGTAAAATTATTTAGATAATCAGGTACAGAAAAACTAGTATACTTTGGAAAATGTTAGATAGAATTTTATCTTATCCCAACAGTCTAATTGTGAAATATTTTCCCCATTGTCAGTATTACATTTTGTACAAACATTAATTTCACTGGCTTATGTGGTATATAATTTTGGCTTCTGGCAATGCACACTTGTTTATAGATGTTTTAAAAGTAGAGGACAAATTACAGTGATGTGTTAAACACTATGATTGCCAATAATTTCTCATATTTTAACAACTATCCTAGCATACCTGAACTGAAAATAAGTGTTTGTCATTCATTCACTTTCTATATTCTTAATATTATAACTATTTCATTAAAATCATGGCAACTAATATGTTGAAGCATAAATTTATATTATAGTAAAGTTTAAAAGTAAACAGGATTTAAATGGAGTAATAAGAGGGAAAATTTTGGTTACTTGAAAGTGTTTGCCTCCTACTGTGTGTATGTTGTGTCATTAATTTGCCATGGGTATTACCGAACAGTGTCTTTTAGATATAGTTGCCTTGGCTGCCAGAGAGCTTAGCTTTGAGCCATTTCATGCATTAATTCAGTATGTAACCTTGGAACATTTAAAATGCCCTGTGAACAGATTGCCATTTTATGTTTGTTCATACTGGGAAAAGGTACTTAGATTTATATACCTGAGGATTAATTTGTTTTCAAATTTAAAAATAATTTGTAAATGTATACTTAAATTATTCAAATTCATAAATTAACTATCAAAATACATTTTTATAACATCAAAAGCTTTTTCATCATTGCAATGAAAAATAATTTTAGTTTACTGTTTCTCCATCCTGAGTAAGTATAAACATTGCTAGTAGATTCAATATTTGAATTATTATTTATTTTTTGTCAATATATGCTTTCTATACTTTTCATTAAAAGGGCCATGTTTTCATTTAAATTTTTTTTACAAAAGAAACAATCAGGATAGCTATGGTGATAAAAGTATAATAGTATTTAACTTAAAATGTTAGAATAATAAATGTACAACTTATCTTTGGTATTGAAATATTTGTTAATGATTTTCAGGCTTTAAAAATTCAAGATTTGTTTGTTTTTGAAGTTGTCTTAGAAGAGGTTCACCTCATTCTTTAAATAACTGTATAATTATTGAAGAATTTATTGATGCCAGATACTTCACCTAAGAAATGAAGAGATTCTCTACCAGGTAGTCATTCTATCTAATTGGATATTTTATATATATATTAGAGAACTAGCTCAGGTAGGGTCCCTAGGCCTAGTCTGGGGTCAGGACCATCTTCCACCCACTCGCCAGTCCCCAGTCCCCAGTCCCATCCCGCCTCCCCACCACTCACCCAGTTCCCCATGCTGCCATCAGAACCTTTGGGCTGAGGGGAGGGACCAAGAGATTGGCCATGTGGCCTGCTCACCAGTCCCCAGTTCCACCCTGCCACCACCCACCTGGTTCCCCGTGGTTCTCTGTTCTCCATGCTGCGATCCAGAGTTTAGTGGTTGTTTGGTCGTTAAGCCTTTATGGTTGCTGGGCTTTTATTATATGGGATAGGGACAGTTGTCAGCAATAGCTTTTATTTTTAATGGCTAAATTTGTATTTGAAAATTTGAGACACAAAAATCTCCTTCTTGATAGATACATTTTAATGTATAAGACAATTTAAGATTTTTCCCATCTTTGAATGTAGTAAACATCATGATGGTATTCATATTAATTTCTTTTCACCCCCTAGAAAAAGATCATTCAGAAGTTTGCCCCATTAGAAGACACTATCATGCACCAGTATTTGGTGTGGGGAAACACACTTGGAGCATTGCTTTTCTTGAATTCTGTGTTACTGACAGTGGTTTGTGTAAGAAAATGCTTCTGCTGGCTTTTATTAGTTTAAGTTTGGTATATTTTTTCTGAAACGTACTCTTAATATAGTTTTTGAATCTTAGAATAAAAATCTCATCTGATAATAATTCCCTTTCCTCACCATTCACTTGTTAATTAAACACTCTGAAACTTACTTTCACCCTTGCTCTTCTGGACTACAGGGGTTATCGATAATGTGCTAATTATGAAATGAGCTTAGTTCTTCTGAATTTTATTTTCTTTGCTCTTAGCAATGTATGGCAATTGATACCTAAGCCCCTTCTGGAAGCTCTCTCTAAAACCCCATTCTCTTTCTTTCCTTATGTGATAAATGATTGCACTAAGTTCCCTTTCAGTAATGTCTCATAATTACTTCTTTGTTCACATTTTTTTTTCCATCTTTACCTTTTTTCTCCTGGTTCTTTCTTTTCTCCTCTAAGCTTTGATATTTCATAAATTTCAGTCCCAAGGTCTGGATTCTGCTTCTTTTATGGGTATTGATTTTCTCAGTTAACCTCTAGGTATTTAAACCAATATGTAGAGTGGTAAGTGCCAATCTCGTATCTTTAGTGGCCTGTTAGTCTCAGGTGTCTCACTGGACGTGCCTTGCTGAAGTCAGACTTCTTTCACTTGACAAAGACTTACTGACCCTATATTAGGCCCTGGGCTGCTAATGTGGGATAGAATCATATTTAATGGTTCCTCTTCGGTGTTGTAAACAACAATTGATAATTAATGATCACTTTCATTATGGCAGCATTTTTTGGTGTGTGTTGATTTTATTGAATGCACAAAGCAAATGGGAAAATAGTAAAGGTATACAAAAGTTTAGTTTGTGAAAGCAAAGGAGACTTTATATAGTAGGGATCATTTGATGGGTGAAAAAAAGTTTTCTACACAAAAAAAGCTGTGGAAAAATTTCCCAAGCAGTGGGAATAGCAAGTATATAGGTTTAATCAATGGGGATATAACATGTCTGGAGAAACATACACCAGCTTTTACTGAAACATAGCACACCAGAAAGACACCTGTGGGAGATGACACTAGGCTGTTATGAAAATAAGGGGCGATAACAGGGTAAGCTTAAAATTGAAGAAAAGGTAAGTAATTCTATATGTATGTTGAATAAATGATTGCAGATATTTCTAATTTGGGAGTGGTTGGGAAGATAGATTCTGTGAATTAGAAAAATTAAATTTAATTTCCCTGGTAGGGTACTATCCTGGTAAAGAATTTCAAATCCATTGTACATTAGAAGTGAATATTCATTGATTCATAAAATCAGTAACATAAGTACACAATGTTTACCCTGGTACACAAATACCATAAAATTTTTAAAAATCATGTATTTTCTGTTCATGGCTCTTTTTAGGAGAAGGGGCACTAGAGACAGATGCTGTGAATTACAATGATTAAATTTAATTTCCCTCGTAGGGTATTATCCTGGGAAAGAATTTCAAATCCACTGTACATTAGAAGTGAATATTCACTGTTTCATAAAACCAGTACCATAAGTACACAATGTGTACAATGGTACACAAATGCAATAATTTTTTTTAAATCATGTATTTTCCTTTCATGGCTCTTTTTAGGAGAAGGGGCACTAGCAGGGTAAGTGGAAATTGAAGAAAAGGTAAGTAGTCCTATATGTTTGTTGAATAAATGTATGCATGTATTTCTCATTTGGGAGAGGTTGGGAAGATAGATGCTGTATAATAGAAGAGATAAATTTATTTTCCCTAGTAGGGTATTATCCTGGGAAAGAATTTCAAATCCAGTTTACATTAGAAGGAAAATTCATTGATTCATAAAATCAATACCATAAGTACACAATGTGTACCATGGTACACAAATACCATAAATTTTTTTTTAATCATGTGTTTTCCTTTCATGGCTCTTTTTAGGAGAAGGGGCACTAGCAGGGTAAGTGGATACTGAAGAAATGGTAAGTAATCCTATAAGTTTGTTGAATTCATGATTGCATATATTTCTCATTTGGGAGTTGTTGGGAAGATAGATGCTATGAATTAGAACGATTAAATTTAATTTCCCTACTGGGTATTATCCTGGGAAAGAATTTCAAATCCAGTTTAAATTAGAAGGAATATTCATTGATTCATAAAATCAGTACCATAAGTACACAATGTGTACCATGGTACACAAATACCGTAAATTTTTTTTAATAATGTATTTTCCTTTCATGGCTCTTTTTAGGAGAAGGGGCACTAGCAGGGTAAGTGGAAACTGAAGAAAAGGTAAGTAATCCTATATGTTTGTTGAATAAATGATTGCATATATTTCTCATTTGGGAATGGTTGGGAAGATAGATGCTGTATAAGAGAACAAATAAATTTAATTTCCCTAGTAGGGTATTATCCTGGGAAAGAATTTCAAATCCACTGTACATTAGAAGTGAATATTCACTGATTCATAAAATCAGTACAATAGGTACACAATGTGTACCATGGTACACAAATACCGTAAATTTTTTTAATAATGTATTTTCCTTTCATGGCTCTTTTTAGGAGAAGGGGCACTAGCAGGGTAAGTGGATACTGAAGAAATGGTAAGTAATCCTATAAGTTTGTTGAATTCATGATTGCATATATTTCTCATTTGGGAGTTGTTGGGAAGATAGATGCTATGAATTAGAACGATTAAATTTAATTTCCCTACTGGGTATTATCCTGGGAAAGAATTTCAAATCCAGTTTAAATTAGAAGGAATATTCATTGATTCATAAAATCAGTACCATAAGTACACAATGTGTACCATGGTACACAAATACCGTAATTTTTTTTTAATCATGTGTTTTCCTTTCATGGCTCTTTTTAGGAGAAGGGGCACTAGCAGGGTAAGTGGAAACTGAAGAAAAGGTAAGTAATCCTATATGTTTGTTGAATTAATGATTGCATATATTTCTCATTTGGGAGTGGTTGGGAAGATAGATGCTGTAAATTAGAACGATTAAATTTAATTTCCCTACTGGGTATTATCCTGGGAAAGAATTTCAAATCCAGTTTAAATTAGAAGGAATATTCATTGATTCATAAAATCAGTACCATAAGTACACAATGTGTACCATGGTACACAAATACCATAAATTTTTTTTTAATCATGTGTTTTCCTTTCATGGCTCTGTTTAGGAGAAGGGGCACTAGCAGGGTAAGTGGAAACTGAAGAAAAGGTAAGTAATCCTATATGTTTGTTGAATAAATGATTGCATATATTTCTCATTTGGGAATGGTTGGGAAGATAGATGCTGTATAATAGAACAAATAAATTTAATTTCCCTAGTAGGGTATTATACTGGGAAAGAATTTCAAATCCACAGTACATTTGAAGTGAATATTCACTGATTCATAAAATCAGTACAATAGGTACACAATGTTTACCTTGTTATACAATACCATAAATTTTTTTAAAATCATGTATTTTGCTTTCATGGCTCTTTTTAGGAGATGGGGCACTAGCAGGGTAAATGGAAACTGAAGAAAAGGTAAGTAATCATATATGTTTGTTGAATAAATGATTGCATATATTTCTCATTGGGGAGAGGTTTGGAAGGTAGATGCTGTATAATAGAACAATTAAATTTAATTTCCCTAGTAGGGTAGTATCCTGGGAAAGAATTTCAAATCCATTGTACATTAGAAGTGAATATTCACTGATTCATAAAATCAATACCATAAGTACACAATGTTTACCCTGGTACACAAATACCATAAAAATTTTTAAAATCATGTATTTTCCGTTCCTGGCTCTTTTTAGGAGAAGGGGCACTAGAGATAGATGTTGTTAATTAGAATGATTAAATTTAATTTCCCTGGTAGGGTATTATCCTGGGAAAGAATTTCAAATCCAGTTTACATTAGAAGTGAATATTCACTGATTCATAAAATCAGTACCATAAGTACACAATGTATACAATGGTACAAAAATACCATAAATTTTTTTTTTAATCATGTGTTTTCCTTTCATGGCTCTTTTTAGGAAAAGAGGCACTACCAGGGTAAGTGGAAACTGAAGAAAAGGTAAGTAATACCATATTTTTGTTGAATAAATGATTGCATATATTTCTCATTTGGGAATGGTTGGGAAGATAGATGCTGTATAATAGAACAAATAAATTTATTTTCCTTAGTAGGGTATTATCCTGGGAAAGAATTTCAAATCCAGTTTACATTAGAAGGAAAATTCATTGATTCATAAAATCAGTACCATAAGTACACAATGTGTACCATGGTACACAAATACCATAAATTTTTTTTAATCATGTGTTTTCCTTTCATGGCTCTTTTTAGGAGAAGGGGCACTAGCAGGGTAAGTGGAAACTGAAGAAAGGGTAAGTAATCCTATATGTTTGTTGAATAAATGATTGCATATATTTCTCATTTGGGAGTGGTTGCGAAGATAGATGCTGTGAATTAGAACGATTAAAAATAATTTCCCTAGTAGCGTATTATTCTGGGAAAGAATTTCAAATCCACTGTACATTAGAAGTGAATATTCACTGATTCATAAAACCAGTACCATAGGTACACAATGTGTACAATTGTACACAAATACCATAAATTTTTTTTAATAATGCATTTTCCTTTCATGGCTCTTTTTAGTAGAAGGGGCACTAGCAGGGTAAGTGGAAACTGAAGAAAAGGTCAGTAATCCTATATGTTTGTTGAATAAATGATTGCATATATTTCTCATTTGGGAGAGGTTGGGAAGATAGATGCTGTATAATAGAACAATTAAATTTAATTTCCCTAGTAGGGTATTATCCTAGTAAATAATTTCAAATCCATTGTACATTAGAAGTGAATATGCACTGATTCATAAAATCAATAACATAAGTACACAATGTTTACCCTGGTACAAAAATATCATAAAATTTTTTAAAACCATGTATTTGCCATTCATGGCTCTTTTTAGGAGAATGGGCACTAGAGATAGATGCTGTGAATTAGAATGATTAAATTTAATTTCCCTCGTAGGGTATTATCCTGGGAAAGAATTTGAAATCCAGTTTACATTAGAAGTGAATATTCACTGATTCATAAAATCAGTACCATAAGTACACAATGTATACCATGGTACACAAATACCATAATTTTTTTTTAATCATGTGTTTTCCTTTCATGGCTCTTTTTAGGAGAAGGGGCAATAGCAGGGTAAGTGGAAACTGAAGAAAAGGTAAGTAATCGTATATGTATGTTGAATAAATGATTGCATATATTTCTCATTTGGGAATGGTTGGGAAGATAGATGCTGAATAATAGAACAATTAAATTTAATTTCCCTAGTAGGGTATTATCCTGGGAAAGAATTTCAAATCCACTGTACATTAGAAGTAAATATTCACTGATTCATAAAACAAGTACCATAGGTGCACAATGTGTACAATGGTACACAAATGCCATAAATTTTTTTTAAATCATGTATTTTCCTTTCATGGCTCTTTTTAGGTGAAGGGACGAAAGCAGGGTAAGCTAGAAATTGAACAAAAGGAAAGTAATCCTATATGTTTGTTGAATAAATGATTCCAGATATTTCTCATTTGGGAATGGTTGGAAAGATAGATGCTGTGAATTAGAACAATTAAATTTAATTTCCCCAGTAGTCTATTATTCTTGAAAAGAATTTCACATCCAGTTTACATTAGGAGTGAAAATTCACTGATTCTTAAAATCAGTACCATAAGTACACAATGTGTACCATGGTATACGAATATCATAAAATTTTTTAAAATAATGTATTTTCCTTTCATGGCTCTTTTTAGGAGAAGTGGTGATAGCATGGTAAGCTGAAAATTGAAGAAAAGGAAAGTAATCCTATATGTTTTTTGAATAAATGATTGCAGATATTTCTCATTTGTTAGTGGTTGGGAAGATAGATGCTGTGAATTAGAACAATTAAATTTAATTTCCCTAGTAGAGTATTATCCTGGGAAAGAATTTCAAATCCAGTATACATTAGAAGTTAATATTCCGTGATCCATAAAATCAGTAGTATAAGTAGACAATGTGTACCATGGTACACAAATACCATAAATTTTTTTTTAAATCATGTATTTTCCTTTCATGGCGCTTTTTAGGAGAAGGGGCGATAGCAGGGTAAGCTGAAAATTGAAGAAAAGGAAAGTAATCCTATATGTTTGTTGAATAAATGATTGCAGATATTTCTCATTTGGGAATGGTTGGAAAGATAGATGCTGTGAATTAGAACAATTAAATTTAATTTCCCTAGTAGGGTATTATCCGGGCCAAAAATTTTAAATCCATTTTTCATTAGAAGTGAATATTCACTGATTCATAAAATAAGTTCCATAAGTACACAATGTGTACCATAGTAAGCGAATACCATAAATTTTTTTGAAATAATGTATTTTCCTTTCATGGCTCTTTTTATGACAAGGGGCGATAGCAGGGTAAGCTGGAAATTGAAGAAAAGGAAAGTAATCCTATATGTTTGTTCAATAAATGATTGCAGATATTTCTCATTTGGGAATGGTTGGAAAGATAGATGCTGTGAATTAGAACATTAAATTTAATTTCCCTAGTGGAGTATTATCCTGGGAAAGAATTTCAAATCCAGTTTACATTAGTAGTTAATATTCCCTGATCCATCAAATCAGTAGTATAAGTAGACAGTGTGTACCCTGGTACACAAATACCATAATTTTTTTTAAATCATGTATTTTCCTTTCATGGCCCTTTTTAGGAGAAGGGGCGATAGCAGGGTAAGCTGAAAATTGAAGAAAAGGAAAGTAATCCTATATGTTTGTTGAATAAATGATTGCAGATATTTCTCATTTGGGAATGGTTGGAAAGATAGATGCTGTTAATTAGAACAATTAAATTTAATTTCCACAGTAGTGTATTATTCTGAAAAAGAATTTCACATCCAGTTTACATTAGGAGTCAAAATTCACTGATTCTTAAAATCGGTACCATAAGTACAAAATGTGTACCATGGTACACGAATATCATAAAGTTTTTTAAAATAATGTATTTTCCTTTCATGGCTCTTTTTAGGAGAAGGGGCGATAGCAGGGTAAGCTGGAAATTGAAGAAAAGGAAAGTAATCCTATATGTTTGTTGAATAAATGACTGCAGATATTTCTCATGCGGGAGTGGTTGGGAAGATAGATGCTGTGAATTAGAACAATTAAACTTAATTTCCCTATTAGGATATTATCGTGGGAAAGAATTTCAAATCCAGCTTTCATTAGAAGTGAATATTCACTGATTCATAAACTCAGTACCATAGTATACAATGTGTACCATAAGGACACAAATACCATAAAATTTTTTGAAATCATGTATTTTCCTTTGATGGCTCTTTTTAGGAGAAGGGGCAATAGCAGGGAAAGCTGAAAATTGAAGAAAAGGAAAATAATCCTATATGTTCATTGCATAAATGATTGCAGATATTTTTCATTTGGGAGAGGTTGGGAAGATAGATTCTGTGGATTAGAACAATTAAATTTAATTTCCCTATTAGGATATTATCCTGGGAAAGAATTTCAAATCCAGTTTTCATTAGAAGTGAATATTCACTGATTCATAAACTCAGTACCATAAGTACACAATGTGTACCATAAGTACACAAATACCATAAAATTTTTTAAGTCATGTATTTTCCTTTCATGGCTCTTTTTAGGCAAGGGGCAATAGCAGGAAAAGCTGAAAATTGAAGAAAAGGAAAGTAATCCTATATGTTTGTTTAATAAATGATTTCAGATATTTTTCATTTGGGAGTGGTTGGGAAGATAGATGCTGTGAATTAGAACAATTAAATTTAATTTCCCTATTAAGGTATTATTGTGGGAAAGAATTTCAAATTCAGTTTTCATTAGAAGTGCATGTTCACTGATTCATAAACTCAGTACCATAAGTACACAATGTGTACCAGCAGTACATAAATACCATAACATTTTTTGAAATCATGTATGTATATTAGACAATTAAATCATTTTATAATATTAACAACTAAGCACTTGATCTTACTTGAGACCCTGAAAGGATTTGGGCCTGCGTGGTAGGTAAGTCTTTGGAGGAAGTAGCTGTCAAAGCAGAGAACGTCTGAGCTGAGAGCAGTAATTGTTGTGGAGCAAAGCAGGGTAGAAGTAATCCTTAACTCTTAAGTGTTGCCTGTTCTTATTTGATACATAAATAAGGTATGTGTTGAGCCTTTTGAATGTTAAATTACTTTAACTTTTCATTTTTAAACTTTTGGATTATGAATTGAGAGCTTAAAACAAAAGAGTTGACAGTGGACACCAAAGTCTCAGATTGGATAAAAGGTAGCAGTCAGTTTAACTGGATGAGACACAAGAGTCAAAAGAAAGGCCATTGGACCTGGAGTGGGAAGTGGTTACAGGAGCCTGGGACAGGGTGTGGTCATTGTGTGTACAAGGGGACAGGTGGAAAGCCAGGCCTCTGGCCCTAGAATGGTTGGCACAGTCACTCCTGGAGTTTTCTTTTTCTGCATCCATACTCCTTGAAGGCAATAAGACATTAGCCTGCTATGTGCCACAAAGCATTATATGTTGTGATTTGGGTTTAATTTGATTGTTGGTTTCATGTTGATTTTTTTTTTGACCAGGCCCCGTGGACTGATTGCCCCAGCTCTGGATGCTCAAGCCTCAAGCGAAAGGAGCCAGCCTCTGAAGGCTCCGCCCTGTGGGACCCCCACATTCCCACCTGGAACTGTGAGATAGAGGAGCCTCAGGCAACAGGGCATACAGGCCATTCCAGGTGCGGTCTGGACAAGGGGTGAGGAGGGCAGGGACCTAGGTCTTCTATGGAGATTTACCTTAGCACCTGCTCTAAGGCTGGGGGCTTTGCCGCCACTAAGAAGGCCACCAGCCGCCTTGCCAAGGACAGGAAGACAGCCAGCTATGTGGAGATGTGAGTGGCCGGAAGCCCTGTCTCCCATGGGGCCAGGCAGGAGAGCCACAGACAGGTCCCATGGGTGTAACTGTGGTGATTGGGGTGCCCTGGTACAGCACATTGGGGAGCAGCAACTGGCTAGTGACAGACCAGGAGGTCTTCAGGCCGGGCCCCTTCAACCCTGACTGTCTGACCCTTTGCTTCCTTTGGTTACATTAGGTCTAGATAGGCCTGAACTAATGAAATAAAGCTTAAAAGGAAAGACAAAAACTCTCCTTTGTTCCCGCCAGGGTGAGCACAAAGCCCACTTTCCAGTCATCGAAGTGGCTGCACTACTTGATCTGCCCCTTGGGGTTAAGCTGCCCGTGATCCCAGGAGCAATAATTTATACCTTACGATGAAGTTAAGTGAAAAGGTAATTTTTGCCTTGATGTTGGTTGTCTTTGCCAATTTCTACTTGTTTTGAAAGTCAGGTCCCTACATTATACAGAGTCCACTAATGCAATTTGCATTAACATTAACAGCAACAACAAAAAATCAAACCTACATCTAATCCAAGTTATTGTTTAACATCCATGCCAGGCACTTTCATCTAGTGCGGCTTTCACAGAACCATGGGATGGACAGGTGTTATTCTTAGTTCTCTCTTAAGTTTTTGGAAGCATGTTAACTTTTTTTGGTAACAACGCAAGATATACTGATTTAGTGAAGTTTTATTTACTTAGAAATAAATATTGTTTGGTTCAAAGGTAGAAAATTAATGTTGTTGCTGACATTTAATTATTTCATGATTTTAACCAATAAATTGTTATACAACTTTCTCTGTGGTTATGTTTTAAGAGAAATTCCATCACATACAAAACTGTGAGGACAAAATGGAATTGAAATGAGTTGACTTGCTTCAGTACTGTAACTTCACTTTAATGGAAGAAGGCTCTGCCTCCTGGAATACACTCCATGATTTCCCCCTACCTTCCTGTCCAGCCTTTACTCCCACCCAGAACCTCTGCTCCCTCCAGTTGGGGTCTTTCATACCTCCTCTCACATACATGGTAATGCTTCTGTGCCTTTCCTCACCTTCCCCATAACTGGCGTATCCTTTCCTCCGCTCCTCAGCCTGTGGATTTCAACCATAATTCAAGATTTTCTTCTGAACTATCATAGCCCCCAGTGAGTTTATATTTCCCTGGAATTTTCATTGCCCATGGTTTGTATAATTTTACTCAATACTATTATTCTATAATTATAGTTTTATAACTTTAATCATACTGGGTTATGGTATGTACTTCTCTCAAATCCTTTCTTGTTTACAATCCTCAACACTACACACACTGTCACACCTCTCCAGCCCTTGACACAATCACTAACACTAAAGGAGTTTCACTACATTTTTTGATTGGTTTCTTTGGTTAATATCGCAAAAAATTCTACCAAGAAGAATTCTGAGTAATCCTCTAACCTTCTCTGTGATGTCAGAAATGAGTAGGGCCCCTTGATATTTGATACTTGCCTAGTAAACATGATTTCTTAAAGCAAGTTTTGCATCTGGGAAATAATTGTTTTTATAAATCTGTCCTACTAGGGCCGTTGTTGGCAAACTGTGGCTTGTGAGCCACATGCGGCTCTTTGGCCCCTTAAGTGTGGTCTTCCACAAAATATCACAAGCCTAGGCGAGTCTATTTTAAAGAAGTGGTGTTAGAAAAAGTTTAAGTCTAAAAAATTTGGCTCTCAAAAGAAATTCCGAATTGTTGTACTGTTGATATTTGGCTCTGTTGACCAACCACTGTACTAGGGCCAGCTGATTGAAAACCTATCTACCTCCTACAATTTAACTGGGTCATATTCACAGATATAAGCTTTCCTACAGCATGCTTGCCACCTATACCTATACTACTCCTCTTTTGTGTCTAATCTTTGCCCTGTCTTTCTTTTGCCTGCTTCATCAAGGATATTGTTTACTGTGAATTTGACATGCTTGGGTATTACTATTTTCTGCCAAATATTAATTTGCTTATCAACTACCTTTAAAAATATGTTCTCTCTATTCTTATCACATTTGTTCCCCCCCCTCCGCCCCAATTGTCTTCATTTAATTATAATTAGGCTCCAAGTTATTTCCTTGAAGACTGAGTTTGTGAGAACTTTCCTTTTCTTTCCATAAAAACTCCTCAATGAAGGAATGCTTTATATTTACACTTTCAGTTTTTTTATTTTTTGAAGGAAATCAAGGCAGTATTTTAAATGACAACAAAAGGGTTTATCCTGGCTCCAATGAATGAAATGTTTAAGAGGTATTCTTTGTTTAAGAAGTCAAGTAGTCCAGGTTTGAGAAATCTCTCATCACAGCCCAAAGTCAATATCTAAAAGAAGTCAAGAGCTAAATGTCAGCCTCTAAAAGAAACAGTCAGCCCAACCCTGGACTCATGACTGTCGGGTGCTTTGTATCTGGCTTCACTGAACTCAGGACATTGCCCCATAGAATTCCTTTCTCTTCCTTCTCAGAGAAGCACTGGCAATTAAGGAATGATTACACTTTATGATTTAGGCTTCTTGGAAGGGATTAAAGCCTAATGTTAAACCCTAGAACAGAAACTGTCCAAGGAAGCTTTAAATGGAAAGGAAAGTTAGCATCCTATTCTGTTCCCACCAATCTGCCCTTTTTCCCACATAAGAAGCAGCCTCCCACCTACATTAAGGGAGTTCCTTGAGGATTCCACCCAGCCAGGCTGCTTAGTGTTCAGCACATGACTGACATGACTGCTGCCAGACAGAACAACAATAGGTCCCTGCAGACAGGTCAGGACTGTGGAGTCTTGTACATTAAATCAGGGCCTGCAAACAGGACAGGTGCTCTCAGGTTTGCCACATCCCCACACGTTCCAGTCACCTTTCACTTGGGCCAGTTCCTGCTTTGATGTTATTTTAGACTAAACCTTTTTTTCTGAGCAAAAAAGCATAAATGAAAAGAAAAATAATGTAATAACATTAGGACAAAGTCCATGCAAACATCTGTTCTCTACCTTTTTCTTTTTACAGGTTCTCATTAAAGCATTAACACCGCCAAACCAGTTTGGCTCAGTGGTAGAGCGTCGGTCTGCGGACTGAAAGGTCCCGGGTTCGATTCCAGTCAAGGGCATGTGCATTGGTTGCGGGCACATCCCCAGTAGGGGGTGTGCAAGAGCCAGCTGGTCGATGTTTCTCTCACATCGACGTTTCTAGCTCTCTATCTCTCTCCCTTCCTCTCTGTAAAATATCAATAAAATATATTTTTTTAAAAAAGCATTAACACCATCCTGTTAATGAAAATGGACTAAGAACTCCAGGAGAGGGTGTTACTTCTGAGGGCTCCGAGGACAGCCCCCCGACTGATGGCCTTCCAAGCGAGGCAGCTGAGGATGGCCCTGCTGGCACGTCTGCCCTTTCCCAGGCCTGCTTTCCCCGGAAGAGGGTCAGCAGCAAGTCATTGAAGGTTGGCATGATTCCAGCTCCCAAGAGGCTGTGTCTCATCCAAGATCCCAAAGGTGAGTGCCAGCATCGGTGCAGAGCCCTGCATAGTCTTCTGCTTAGCACTTGAAGAGGAGTTTGTGGTACTTGGTTGTGGAACAGGTAGAGACATTGCCTGCCTGTTTTGAAGAATTTGCTGACCCTCAGCCACAAGATAACCAGCTGACCTGTTACCTTCTCACATCTGATTCCATCCGCCCACTTGGACATTACCTCCTAAATCCTCCTCAACATAAGGTTCTTTGGTTTTATGGGGGGGGGGGGTTGTTTGTTTTGTTTTTGTGGTTCAGTGGTTTATTTTTTTCCAAATTTAATAAATCTTTATTGCTCAGATTATTACAATTGTTTCTCCATTCCCCCCCCATAGCTCCCTTTTACCCGGTCTCCGCCCTACCTTCTGCCCTAACCTCCCCCACCATTGTCCTCATCCATAGGTGTACGATTTTAATCCAGTCTCTTTCTGCACCCCCCACACTCCTTTCCCCCTGATAGTTGTCAATCCACTCCTTTATTTGCTCCCAATTCTATTATATTCACCAGCTTATTCTGTTCCTCAGGTTTGTAATTCATTTGATCTTCTTCCTCTTCTTAAATAATACCTTTCAGTATTTCATATAATACTAGTTTGGTGGTGATGAACTCCTTTAACTTTTTCTTATCTCTATAGCTCTTTATCTGCCCTTCAATTCTGAATGATAACTTTGCTGGATATAGTAATCTTGGTTGTAGGTTCTCGCTATTCATCACTTTGAATATTTCTTGCCACTCCCTTCTGGCCTGAATAGCCTGCATAGTTTCTGTTGAGAAATCAGCTGATAGTCATATGGGTGCTCCCTTATAGGTAACCAACTGCTTTTCTCTTGCTGCTTGTAAGATCCTCTTTTTGTCTTTTGCCCTTGGCATTTTAATTATGATGTGTCTTGGTGTGGTCCTCTTTGGATTCCTCTTGTTTGGGGTTCTGTAGACTTCCTGTACATATAAATCTATTTCTTTCAACAGGTGGGAGAAGTTCTCTCTCATTATTTCTTCAAATATGTTTTCAGCATCTTGCACTCTCTCTTCTTCTGGTACCCCCATAATTCTGATGTTGGTTCGCTTGAAGTTGTCCCAGAGGCTCCTTACATTATCTTCAACTTTCTGGATTCCCTTTTCTTCTTGCTTCTCCAGAGGAGTATCCTTTGCCTCTTTGTATTCCATCTCTTTGACCTGATTCTTGTGTTCCTCCATTCTGCTGTTGGATCTCTGCATAATATTTTCCAATTTAGTCAGTTTATGTTTAATTTTTAGTTGGGTCTCATTAAATTTATTGGCCTTTTCTAGGAAATTCTTGAAAAACCTTATAACTGTGGTTTTGAACTCTATATCCTCCAATCTCTTTTGTTTCAGATCTATTTCCTTGTCTTGGCATTTTCACTGCTTCCCAGAGTTAGTAGGATCACTTTGCGTGTTTGGTGGCCTATATGGCCCAGTGGATCAGCCTCCCCAGTTACCTAAAGTAGACACCCTTGGTGCTCCCCTTTGTTTTTATAGCCTTGATGTAGCTAAGTCTTTATTGTTGTTGGTATCCCTGGGAGGAATTGACCTTCAGGCCAATTGGATGTGGGTATCAGCTGTGTCTACTCTGGGATACCTTCTGTATTGGAGACAGTCTTATAGGATCAGACTTGCAAAATTGCAGAAGCCTCTGTGCTCAGCTTGGATGGGACGGAGTCTCAGGGCTGAGCTGACAGTCTTGGCTTCCTGTCAGCCCTGCTCTTGTGCACTCACCTGAGTTTCCGCCTGACCTCTGCCTTCTGAGGCTCCCCTGAGTTTCTGCCTGACCATCCAGATTTCCCATGCAGGAGCATGGGTGCCCCAGGGGCTTGCCCGGAATTGGGTTGGGTCTCTGTAGTCTGAAGCTTCTGTCTCCTTTCGCTATGGAGAGCCCACAGCGACCTCCTCGGTCAGACTTCTCTGTAGGCAATCCCTAGCGACTATAGACCTTGCCTGCTGTGGCTCCCAGCTCCCCCGAGTCTCCAAGTCTCTGAGTCTCTAGGTTCCTTTCTCTACAGTCCAGACTCCACCCATATGAGCCTGGGTCCACGGGGTTTTGGCTGGGGTTGGGGTTCAGTGCAGTCTGAAAGGATTCAGTGCAAGCTGGAATTCATCCCCTCCCACCAGTCAGGCGTTTGGCTGCACTTCTCTGTGCACATGTGTCTCCCTACCTCAGCGTTTGCAGCTCCCAATCCTATCCGTGAGCCTCTCTCTTTCTTTCTAGTTGTAGATTTCCCACTCCTTCAGCTTTACTGTGTTTTTGGATTAATTCTCTTCTGATTTTAGTTATTATTTTGAAATTGTTGAGCTAGGCGGCAGCTTAGGTGCTTATCTAGGCCACCATCTTGGTTCTCTCTTCCCCATCTTCTACAATAACTCTTTAATTCATCTTTAACATCTGAGTTTTACTTCATTCTTTTAGACAAACTTGTTTCCATGCAATATTAGTCAGAATCTTGAGAGAACATAAGAATAGTCTTGTTTTTGTGTATGGTGTAAGTTGGTGATCTAGTTTCATTCTTTTGCATGTATCTGTCCAATTTTCCCAACACCATTTATTGAAGAGACTGTCTTGACTCCATTGTATGCTCATGCCTCCTTTGTCAAATATTAATTGAGCATATTGATTTGGGTTGATATCTGGATTCTCTAATCTATTCCATTGATCTATATGTCTGTTCTTGTGCCAGTACCAGGCTGTTTTGAGAACAGTGGCTTTGTAATACAACTTGAAATCTGGTATTGAGATCCCTCCTACTTTACTCTTCTTTCTCAAGATTGCTGCGGCTATTCAGGGTCTTTTATTGTTCCAAATGAACTTTTGGAGAGTCCTTTCTAGGTCTGTGAAGTATGTCATTGGTATTTTAATAGGGAGTGCATTGAACTTATAAATTGCTTTGGGAAGTATGGACATTTTGATGATGCTGATTCTACCAATCCATGAACATGGTATGTTCTTCCATCTGTTTACATCTTCCTCTATCTCTTTTTTCAGTGTCGTGTAGTTTTCAGCATATAGGTCTTTTACCTCCTTAGTTAAGTTTATTCCTAGGTATCTCAATTTTTTTGGTGCGATGGTAAATGGGATTGCTTTTTTAGTCTCTGTTTCTATGAGTTCACTATTGGTGTATAGAAATGCCATAGATTTCTTGGTGTTGATTTTGTATCCTGCTACATTGCCAAATTCGTTTATTAAGTCTATTAGTTTTTTGATGGAGTCTTTTGGATTTTTTATGTACAATATCATGTCATCTGTAAATAGGGACAACTTCACTCATTTATGGATATTAAAGAACATTATAAACTAATCAACAGAAAGATAGATATAGAGACAGTAAAACAACAAGCAGACTGTCTAATGACAGCGGGGCGGGGGGGGGGGAGGAGATCTGGGGGAGATAAGAGATCAACCGAAGGACTGGTATACATGCATATAAGTACAATCAATGGACACAAAACTCTGGGGAGGGAGGGCATGTATGGGAGGGTGGCGGGGAATGGTAAGCTATGTACACATATAATACCTTAATAAATTTAAAAAAATAGTCTTGTTTTCTAATTTGTATATTGAACATTATTATTACATTGATAATTTATTTTTAAAACTCCAGTAATATATATTAAATTCATAAATTATATTTTAAAATGAAATGACTTGAATATAAATGTCCTGTTAAACAGTAGTAGAGATATACTTCTTACAAAACAATTAGCAATTTATTACTTTGAATACCAAACTTATCAGGTTGTATATCATTACTATTTTTCATCCTAAAGATGTTTGCTATGATTTTTAAATGTTTATTTATATTTTTTTGTTGTTTTGTTTTTCTTACGTTGTCTGTAACCTGAGAATACTTAATAAGTACAGGCATTATATTATGAGTCTAAAGTTAGAGTTCAAAAACAAGTACATAAAAAACAAGTAAGTTAAATACTTAAATGTGTTTCCTTACATAGAGTTTGGAAGAAAGATTTATATGAAAAGGATTTTCTTATAATATCTTTACCTTTGATTATGACAAAATAATTAAAAAATTTTTCAAAATGTAAGTTTAGAACAGTAATAAAGAATAATTTGAGTTTGCTTTATTGGGCCAAGAAAGGGAAAGGGACAGGTCATCTATATGTCAGTGATAGTTAGCATCCTATTTAATAAAAGAGTAATATGCATATTGACCATCACTCTAATACACAAGATGGCCACCCCATATGGTCAAAGATGGTTGCCCCCATGTGGACACAGAATGGCCGCCACAGATGGCCTACAGGGGAGGGTAGTTGTGGGCTATCAGGCCAGCAGGGGAGGGCAGTTAGGGGTGACCAGGCTGCAAGGGAGAGCAATTGGGGGCAATCGGGCTGACAGGGGAGCAGTTAGGTGTCCATCATGCTGGCAGGAAAGTGGTTAGAGGTGATCAGGCTGGCAAGCAGAAGTAGTTAGGGGTAATCAGACAGCCAGGCAGGTGAGCAATTGGGAGCCAGCAATCCTGGATTGTGAGAGGGATGTTCGACTGCCCGTTTAGGCCCTATTGCCCCAAGGATCAGGCCTAAATGGGCAGTTGGACATCCCTCAAGGGGTCCCAGATTGTAGAGGGTGCAGGCTGGGCTGAGGAACACAGACCCATGCATGAATTTCTGTGCACCAGGCCTCTAGTAAATTAATAATTCAATTGCTACTCTAGTGTGTTCCTTCTGTCTGAGTTGGGGCCAATAGGAAGAGTCTATTGTGGCAGAAATATTCTGAAGCTCGAACCTAGATATACCTCCTGGTTTTAAACTGCCACACAATGGATGTGGGACCAGCTGGTTCCACCATTCTGCACCATGTCTCTGTCCCTCCTACCAGTCTCAATGTGCTGCTTCTTTAATTTCCTAGTTGTAGGACTTATGTTCAGCTAGATTTCAAGTGGTTCTGAATGATGGTTGTTCTGTGTTTTGGTTGTAATTTTGATGTGATTGTGGGAGGCAGCGAGTACCACCTTTAACTATGTTGCCATCTTGACTGGAACCCCATTCTTATTTTAAAAGAATAAACATGAAAACATTTTTCTGAGCCCATGAAAAATATAATGAGTCCTCTTCACTGTACCTCTGGATCCTGACAAAATGGTTCATTCTTTGTTTCCAGGGTCTAAGTCTGGCTTCCATCACTTATTAGCTGTGAGATTGGGGAGAGTTTATAAAAATGAGATAAATGAAGGCATAACAATATGGAGAAAAATATTCCTTGTTAGCAGGAAACTTGTTTGGTTGGGGAGAGACTTTGATACCCATCTTAGGGTGGGATATGTGGTAGGAATAACGCATTGTGCACTGGAGTTGATAGGGGAATTTGGAGGTAGTCAAGAACAGAAATACCAAAGGGCAAATCTTACAAAAAGGCTTCTCATCTTCATTTCCTCGGGGTATCTTTAGTAACTCTTCCATTTCTCTTTAAACATTCTGAGAGTTGAATCTATTTGGGAGAAATCGAAGGTGCTGAGTTCCGCTCTAAGGTGAGCCTGTGTGTAGAACAGAAGTGGCAATGCCTGAGTTACCTGGGAAGGTCCTAGTTCAGTGCCCAGAAGTGCCCAATAAATACTGTCTTTTAATATCAACAGCCCAGCACAGGATCAAAAGCTCATTTCTGCCTCACTTGCACTGTCTATACTGTGTCTAACAAATACACTAACTAGCCTAGGCAATTATCTCAGGCAGTGGTCCAGCAGGGGATGATTTCATGCCTTCTCCCCTAATGGATGTTTGTCAATGTCTGGAGACATTTTTGATTGTCACAACCGGGTGGGAGTGTGCTACTGGCATCGAGTACGTAGCAGTTGTGGATGTTGCTAAACATTCTGCAATGCTCAGGACAGCCCTGACAACAAAGAACTGTCTGGCCCAACATGTCCATAGTGTCAAGTTCAGAAACCCTGATATGAGTCGTTTCTCTAATGACCACCCCCTGAAATATAAAATGAGGGAGCACGCTATGAGTTTAGCTGACTCTAATTTAAAGAAAACAAATATATACAGCTCCTTCCTTCCCACTATCTCAGATGAATTACTAACTTTAGTATATAGTATATATATATATATATATATCCTGCAGAATAAATTACTTTTTTCTCAGGACCAAAAAGCAAAGGCTATTTTTTTCCAGTCACAGTATCCTAGCTGCAAGTTCCATAGCCAAGATTTCCATCTTCATCTAAGCTACCATTGCCCTCTGCTGGGGAAGTTTATGACTGCTGCTTTAAGTACTGAGAACAATAATTGACCTTAGTTCATGTAATTTAGCAAGTGTCTGGGCCACTAACTTTTCTTTGAACTTGTGATTGCCTACAAGGGGTGGGTTTACGGTATATTGATTTATGGGATAAATTTCTTTCTTATAAAATTTTAGGCATTTTTTATAAAAAAATCAATAAAATATATATTTTTTAAAAAGTGAAAGGAAGAAGAAAAATACCGTATTTGCCGGCGTATAAGACGATTTTTTGGCCCTGAAAAATACGTATTTGCGGGCGTATAAGACGACTGGGCGTATAAGATGACCCCCTAACATTTCCACTCAAAATACAGAGTTTGTTATATACTCGCCATATAAGGCTACCCCCCACTTGGAGGCATATTTTTCAGGGCCAAAAAATCGTCTTGTACGCCGGCAAATACGGTATGTGCAGTCCCAGTTCCAGAAGAAAAAACACCCAACTTTTTACATTTTGGAATATTTTCTTCTGGTTCCTTTTCTAGGAACATGAAGATGTTTTTAAAATGTTTTTGTTGCTTGTTTTGCCTAGTTGTTACAGGCTGTAGATAAAAATGTGTGTCTTGTATGCTTTTCTCTCCAAATATCATAATCATTTTCCCAAGTTAGTATGATCATTTTCTCTTACTGTGAGGAACAGGTGGATGTGTCACCCTGACTCCCTTTCCAGGGGAGGATTTGGTGCCCCAACTGCTGCCTTTGGCTCCTGCGCCTCAGGGATTGCCTCAAGGATTGCCTCAGCTGTAGGGAGCCACGTGGACCAGGTTTATGGCCTTCCCTGCACAGCCCACATCCAGGGACTGGCAGAGGCAGGTAGATGGCCCAGCCATTTTGCCCAGTGGGAAGAACTCGGTGGGTCCTGTCGGCTCTGGAGCTCCAAGGGGTTCGTCTGAAGCTGGCCTTCTGCTTCTGGCCAGTGTTGCCTCTCCTCTTACCTCCCATGGTGTTCATTGGAGGCTGCTTCCCGAATACATCCCAAATTCACAAAATTCCCTCTCCCCATATGCTCCTATAGAGCATAGCCTCTGTGCCTGAGACTTCTAATTTTTTTAATGTAGTAATATGTACATATGTTTAAAAAATTTGAACTCTACAAAAGGGGATTCAGTGCAAAAGTAAGTCTCTCTTTAATCCTGACCCCACTACCCATTGTTATCCCCAGAGGCAAACACTGTTATCCAATCTGAGGGTATCTTAACAGGACTGGGCCGTACACATACAAACATGGATGCTGTGGTGGTTAATTTTATGTATCTACTTGCCTGGGTCACAGGATGCCTGCATAGCTAGTTAAACATTATCTCCTAGGAGTGTGTTCCAGAAGAGATTAGCATCAAATCAGTGAACTGAGTAAAGTGGATGGCCCTCCCCAGTGTGCGTGGGCCTCATCCAATCTGTTAAGGGCCCAACTAGAACAAAACGCTGGAGGGAGGGAGGAGCCACTCATTCTCTGCCTGACTGTATGAACTGGAGCATTGATCTTCTGCCCTCAGAGCGCCTGGTTCTCAGGCCTCCACATCTGGACTGGAGTCGACACCACTGGGTCTCCGGCTCTCAGCCTGGGAACTGCACCACTGACTCTCCAGCCTGCAAGCGGAAGGGCATGGGACTCTGCCTCCATAACTGTGTGAGCAATTCCTTATAATAAAGCTCTTTCTAGAGATATCCATCCATCCATTCATCCATCCATCCATCCATCCAACTAACCTATTGGTTCTGGTTTTCTGGAGAACCCTACTACAGATACATGTCACCTTTTTTTTTTTTTTTTTTTTTTTTTTTTTTAGCAATTCTGTATTTACAGAAGAGTTGCAAAAGTAATACAGAGTTCCCTTCTTTCCTTCATGCAGCTTCATCGATTAACATCTTGCAGCACCATATTCACCACAACTAAGAAACCAACAGTGTACAATACTGTGGATCAAACGACAAATTTAATTCAGATCTCACCATTTTCCAGTGCTTTCCTTTTTCTGGACAGTCTGGGGCCCCACTTGGCATGGAGCCTATCACTTTCAGTGGCTTCACGATATTCCTTCCAGCACATGTTCCAGAATTACCACACTTGTGTTGGACTCAAAGTAATTATTTTTTTTAATACTAATATAAATAACATGCTGGTTCGCAGTGTTTTGTTTTTATAACGTTTGTTCTCAGTTTCTGGTTCTTCTGTGAGGATATAAGGCATGGCCGATTTTTAAGGGTGTTGATGCCTGTTCCAAATTTGCCTCCTACAGAGTTGCCTGTTCACTCCAGAAAGACATCACTGCACTTTCCCACCACCTCTTGTCAGCAGGATGGCCTTTGATGTGACCTAAATAGGTACGTGCTGTTCCAGTCCCTTCTTCTAGTTATTAGGACGATTTTCCACAGCTCAGTCACATCCCATATAAGTCTGTTGAGTGTCAGCTTATCTCTTGGACACATCCCTCATGAGGCCTCCATTCTCCTGTCTGGACTGGGTACTCTCCTGCCTCCTGCCCAACTGTCACCCTGGGCTGTCATTTTGGGGACTCTCTTTGACCCTCTCCTGAGCTGGTGTCATAGCCTGTGTTCCCCCAGAATGTAGAACCTGAGCCCCAAGCTGGCTTGTAGGTAGTTTATTTTGGAAAGTGAGGCTTGGGAGCAAGAAACAGGAGGGAAAGGCATACAAGTGTGTTGTGGGAGGTAAGAGAAACTGATTGCACTGGCCTCTGCCCACTGGCTCCTGGCGCCGGGCTCCCAAGACCCTTGTCCTTTCCTCAGTGATAAGAGCATCAGGAGCATCTGGGTGATAATGTTTCAGGAGTCCAGGGCAGGAGGAATAGGGAAACAGACAGGAAAGTTAAAACAGGGCCCAACAGTGTGGGCCATTTGCAGCCAGCTTGTAACTAACAAACCATTATCTTCCCCAGCCGAGGACACGAGAACAAATGGTTAAAAATCCTCCCTAGTGAGAGAATATAAAAAGGGAGCAGGAATGGAGAAAGGAGGAAAAAAGAGGCAATTTTACTCCCTAAACAGAGAAGCCAGCAGACTCAAAGCCTGGCAAGATAAAGTGCCAGGTGCTTCCCAGGAATTCTGAGAAGGCCACAGCAAAGTAAAATAAAAAGGGACCTTGAGAATTAATCTGTACAAAAATAGCTAGCAGAGGAATTTAGAGACCTATGGATGAAGCATAGTGGCCCCTCCTCTGGAAAAACTGCTGTTTGAAACTGCTATTTCAGCTACTGTTATTCTTAGACAGTCTCGTATTCCGTGGGTCAACTCTGTTATTTTTAGACTGTAAAATAACTTTGCTTTTTGCTTGAATAAAAAAGATAAACTTTAACTGACCTTGCAAGCTAGCCATCTAAAGGGGCTGATACACTATATTAATTCACATATTCTGCCAAGTGTTTGTTCATCCAAGGTTACAGGTGTTTGCTTAGATATAAGATGTATTCAAGGTTACAAGTTGTCTGTATAGATATCACAGGTAAGTTTGATTAGGTATAATATGTATTCAAGGTTAAAAGGTTTCTTACACAAAGAACCAGAAGGATATAAAAAGGAAATACTCCCTCCGGGGCTGGTTCAGAATTTGACAGAGGTAATGTGCTCTGAACCTGCATGCAACAAAGATGACTCCGGACTAACTGGCTCATTAGGCGTCTTGTCCAGCTCGCCAATTTGTGATACAACATAGACAGGAGCATACATAACGCCTCGGACCCCCACCCAACCTGCTCTTTAGATTAGCTGAGAGCCCCTCTGCACGTCATAAACCAGATGCATAGGTTTGCTTGCTTTGCTTTTTCAATATAGGCACAGGCTTAAATTGCTTTAATTGTCCCTTCACAACGTAGTCAAGGTCTCTCATATAAATTCATTTATCTGAGAAGACTAGGATCACCGTTGGGAACAGCCTTCTCCCACTGACTCAGGGGGCGGTATGGTAACACCTCTCTGTGTAGGTGAGAGGTGCCTATAACAACAGTAGTGTCTTTTGTTCTAATAAGGTTACTCTGGAATTCACTTCAAAATAGTCTGAGGTGGAAATGGGGCAGATAATACAAGATTGGCCAGTATGATTGATAAATCATTCATTGGTAGTTGTTAAAGCTGGGTAATGTGGACATGGTAGTTTATCACACATCCTCCCAACTTCTCCTTGTTTGAAATTGTTCACAATGAAAACCCTTTAAAAATATGCTATTCCAGGTTAGAGTCGTGTATCTGACTGTAGGAAGGAGGAGGAGGGCACATGCAGGCTGGCATTGATGCTAATAAATGACTGGCGCTCCAGATGTCTGCAGGTTCATGGTTGTGTTAAGACAGTGCATTTGGAGGGCAAAGAAAACAGTCCATTAACAAAAGTGGTCGCCTTCTTCTCCCAATACCTGCTAGTTCCAGACTTTGCAAGCACACTTGTCAATCATGGTGAGAAGCTGTCGTCTTTAAGAAATGTCCTAGTAGCCGAAACCGGTTTGGCTCAATGGATAGAGCATGGGTCTGCGGACTGAAAGGTCCCAGGTTCGATTCCGGTCAAGGGCATGTACATTGGCTGCGGGTACACACCCAGTGGGGATTGTGCAGAAGGCAGCTGGTCGATGTTTCTCTCTCATCGATGTTTCTGGCTCTCTGTCCCTCTCTCTTCCTCTCTGTGAAAAATCAATAAATATATTTTTTTTAAAGAAGAAGAAATGTCCTAGTGGTTATTTCACCCAGTTCTCCATAATTTATTTTAAAAAGAAACAGAGAGAATCAGCCTAAAATATGTCCTTAAAGGAATGGCGAGGCACAAGGCCAGAAGATAAGGCATTCATTAAAGGCTGGCCATTTGTCTAAATTCTCTGTGTGCCATAGCGGCTGCCAGTGCAGGATGAGTATTTAAGTAGGATTACCTGAGCTATTTGCTGCTGCAAAGATGGATGGTTTCTGAGTGGAACCTCTTCTCACAGTGACCTGGCATGGTAATGAGTAAAATAATTGTCAGCGAGAATATCACCAGACCCCTAATGAGAAGCTGTTGACAGAAAAATTGCTCTAACATTCATCAAAAAGCCAATGAATGTCAAAGAAGGAACTAGAGTTGCAGCAGCTCATAAATTCCTTCTCAAGGGGCCTCTAGAGGGGGCTTTTAGGACAACATACTTGCTCTCTTTCCTGAATGTTGCTAACTGCAAGTCTAGGGAGCTTAGCACACTTCGGGGTGGCTAAGCCTGACGGTTTTGAAGGGATATCAATAGGCTGCTCCAACTTTTGGTCAGAGGATCCTGTTTTTGGTTTTGATCCTGGGTAGGTCTATATTCTTGAATCTTTTACTAGCATATCTTATCTGTGTGATGTCGCAGTTTGTACTTAACTGAGAGTCAAAATCCCACCTGGCTGGAAAAGCCAAAGATTTACATAGAAGATCCCATTTGCTCACCAAAGAGTCCAAATGGATTGTTCCTCTTGAGTCCCATAATACTATCTATGGTATTCATTTAGAAACCAATCCTATTGTTTTATGGCAACAGTTCTTCTGTTAGTAAATCTTGTTTTCACTTTTTTATTAGGGGAGGTGATATTCACTGAGTGGCTAATGTGAACCTGCCTCTTTTTTAGAAATATATATATTTTTATTCAGAGGGAGAGACAGAAACATCTCTGATGAGAGAGAAGTATTGATTGGCTGCCCCCTGCACATGCCCCACTGGTGATTGGGCCCACAAGCAGGGCATGTACCTTGACCTGGAATCAAACCGTGATCTTCTCGTTCATAGGTTGATGCTTAACCACTGAGCTATGCCGGCTGGGCTGAACCTACTTCTTGACTGAGTTTGGGTTCTTACAGTGGCAGATACCAAATCAAGGACTGTGTGAACTTTGTGTACCTGGAAAGTGACCCCAGGAAGCACAAGTGAAGGCATGGGCCAAGGTCAGGCAGGGAAGGAGAAAAACCAATGAGGTTTGCATTAACGAGCAAGTCATTGCTGGTGGGCAACAAGGCTCAACCCTCCTGGACCTTCTCAGGATTGTTTCCTCAGACGATGCAAGGCTGGGGCATTTATCCATGGACTCGTATCTGTTGTTGCTTGAGGAGTGTCCCTGGAGGACCAACCTCCCTCTGCTTCTAGGTTAACCTGTTGAAGGCTGAGCAAGCTCCTAGATGTCAAAAATCACCCTCAGAGAGGCAGACAAAGGTGCTTGAGGGAGTGACTTAGGCTGCTAATGCCACAGAGAGGCTGAAACAGAACTTTACTTTCTCGGAGTTTTGAAGGCTGAAAGTCTAAGATCAAGGTGTGGCAGGATTGGTTTCTCCTGAGGTCTCTTTCCTTGGCCTGCAGACAGCCACCTTCTCTCTGTCCCCACATGGCCTTTCTGTGCAGCACATCCCTGGTATCTCTCTCCCCCTGCTTATAAGGACACTGCTTTTTTGTTTTGTTTTTTGTTGTTTTTGTTTGTTTGTTTTTTTAATATATTTTATTGATTTTTTACAGAGAGGAAGAGAGAGGGATAGAGAGTTAGAAACATTGATCAGCTGCCTCCTGCACACCCCCTACTGGGGATGTGCCCGCAACCAAGGTACATGCCCTTGACCAACATCTAACCTGGGACCTTTCAGTCCACAGGCCGACGCTCTACCACTGAGCCAAACCGGTTTCAGCTAGGGCACTGTTATTGGATTAGGGTTCCATCTTCATTTAACCTCATTACTTCTTTAGAGGCCCTTTCTCCAAATACAGTCACAGTAGCGGGGGGGGGGGGGGGGGGTCGAGGCCTGCACTGCTAGCAGTGGCAGCAGCAGAGGTATGATGGGGCATCACCTTCCCCTGATCACCGGGTCACCTCCCGCCCCTGAGGGCTCCTGGACTGTGAGAGGGGACAGGCCTGGCTGAGGGACACCCCCTCTAGTGCATGGATTTTCATGCACTGAGCCTCTAATCCTATATAATAAAAGGGGTCTGCACTTGTACAGTTCAGATCTTCCATGGGCCACACTTTGGAAATATTCTTAGCACAGTGGGTTTTCAGAGGAAGGAGGAAGAAGAGGGGGCTGAGTAATGCACCTCCTAAACAAAGGAAGGGGAGCTACCAGTTTTGACAGAGATCTGCCTGCTGTAGGGTCTTCCTGGCCACAACATCAGAAGGTTCAGGTGTGACCTGAAAACCTCTGTGTATGTTATGTATTTCTTGTTCTCAAATGTAATAAGGTGTTTTCAATGTAAAAATAGCATGCTCATATTCCTCATTCATATAAGAGCATTTTCTACAAACACAAGTTTCCTGTTTCAAGTTTCAGGCAAGTTTCTAAAACCAGAGGACGTGTCCCGTGGGGCCATGTTTATGACGGGGCAGCTGAGCGCTGAAAGGGGTTAGTCCCATCGGCCACACACAGTGACACGGCTCGGTGATGGCAAACCTGGGACTAAGCGCCCTTTGTGTTCCCATTGGCACTTTTCCGAGTCCTGTTTGGGAAGGAACATGGTTGGCGTGGCTGTGCCATTTCTCTCTGGCTGCCATTGAGCACCAGCAGTCTCTCTCCAGGCCTCAGTGTGGCGGTCACGTTGGGAGATGTCTAATGTGGTAGTCAGGAGCACAGGCTTCAGAACCATGCAGGTCCAAGCCCTCCACGGTGGCCAATGCCATCACTCTCTGAACTCCCAGATGGCAGGGGGACAGGAAGAGCTACTTCATTGCCTGACAGTTCTCTCCTGTAAAGTTCATCAGTCATGCCAAAACCGGTTTGGCTCAGCGGATAGAGCGTCGGCCTGCGGACTGAAGGGTCCCAGGTTCGATTCCGGTCAAGGGCATGTACCTTGGTTGCGGGCACATCACCGGTGGGTGATGTGCAGGAGGCAGCTGGTTGATGATTCTCTCTCATCGATGTTTCTAGCTCTCTATCCCTCTCCCTTCCTCTCTGTAAAAAATCAATAAAATATATTAAAAAGAAACATTTTTTTTAAAGTTAATCAGTCATTCACTCCATTTCTTTATGTTTTCCAGGGCTCAGGCCAGCCTTTGGAATGGTGTCTTGTCCAGGTGAGCAGGAGTGAACACCTGTTTCTCTGACCTTCCAGCCCCTGTGGTGCTGGGTTAATGACTATTGGGATGAGCTCAGCAAAGCTCCTTGAGCAGTAAAATGACACGGGGAAAGATGAATATACTAGACTTTCCAGAGGCAATCATGACATGTTAGCAGAAAACGTTCATTCTATGTCCCAGTGGAAGGAAGCTGATACATATTAACCCAAAATTTATATTAGCCTTGGGGTTAATTATATGACATCAGAAGGTAGGTAGCAGACTTTCATTCTGGATTATTTATGCACAAGGGACTATTAAGTTTTATAGCTAGTCTCTGAGGGCACATCAGTTCACAGGCTGGGAAGGCAGCCAGAGGCCCCAGGATTTCGTGGTTTGAGAGAATCGTGTGACTCACACAGACACTGGAAAGTTGTTAACCTTTGCTTTTCATTTGCCAAATGTGTGAGAAGGCTTTGTTACTTTCTCCAACGCGTGGAGAGTTTATAACACCTTCTCCTCTACGCTGTGTGACCTGGCACTGCCAAACAGTGACTGCCACAGCCGGCCCCTGGAGAGAGGGTGCAGTAGGGACCCCCCCCTGACTGCACTGTTCTGGCAGCTCCATCCTTCACCACCTGCTTTAGAACTTCAGCCAGCTCTTTATTAGTTTTGTAGAAAAACTCCAACTGTGGTCTGCCAATAACTCAAATCCGATGTCGCCTGCACACTGGCAGAGTTCTGGAGCAAGGAGCGCCTGGTCTGTTTGGTTGGAAAGCTGCCATGGAGCAGGAAAGTCACTTCCTCGGGCTGGCCTCCCCTAAGGCAGTGGCCAGGAGAAAGCATCCATGACTTCACCATGCAGACAGAGTTTGGAGCCCGCACTGTACTCAGTGTCAGCTGTTTGATCTGGGACCATGTGGGCCTCAGCTATTCACGTGGGAGGTGGAGATCACTGCAGGTCCTGCTCCCTGGGTGTGGTGAGGACTGCAGGAGAATGTAGTATGCCAGGCGTCCAGCAGATGGTAGTTCTAATGATCTTTCCGCTCAGGAGGGGCACTCTTAGAATAACCTCTTCCTTTCCAAGATAAACTTTTATTAACCTTTTTAAACTTGTTTTAAAAAAAAAAACCACAAAACTATACAGCCTAAACCAGTTTGGCTCAGTGGTAGAGCGTCAGTCTGCAGACTGACAGGTCCCGGGTTCGATTCCGGTCAAGGGCATGTACCTTGGTTGCGGGCACATCCCTGGTAAGGGGTGTGCAAGAGGCAGCTGGTCGATATTTCTCTCTCATCGACGTTTCTAGCTCTCTCTCTCTCCCTTCCTCTCTGTAAAATATCAATAAAATATTTTTTTAAAAAAACACTATGCAAAAATATGCCAATCTGAATAGAAACCTGTGAAACCACTATGGGGCAGCATACCCCTTATCTTGTGCCACCGATCATCATGGGGTTGGGACCGAGTAAACCCACTGTTTTCATTTGCATGTTGAAAAGTTTTAAAAAGGGATTTGATGGAGATTATAGAATTAAAATGAATTCTGATACACTGAGGAAATTCTGTGAAGCAGAATGGCCAGCCTTCAGGGTTGGCTAGCCCTCGGAAAGCTATTTAAATGAAGTATTGGTCAGGGCGGTGTGGAATGTAGTCACAGGAGATCCTGGGCACCCAGATCACTTTCCCTACATAGACAATTGGTTAGAAATTGCTCAGACCTTGCCGCCTTGGATCTGGTTCTGTGTGTCAGGATCGCATGAATAGAATCCGCTCCTCATTTGTCAGTCTGCTTGTTTTATGGTGGCTGTCTCAGGGCCACACGAATAGAGTCTGCTCCTCCTCTGGTTCTCACGGCCCCTCCCCCTGGCTCCCACTGCTTCCCTAGGGACACACGGCTCACCTGGGGCACATGGCCCCCTGGGACACACCGCTCACCCGGGACACCCAGCCCCTTTGGGGGACACGGCTCACCTGGGGCACATGGCCCCCTGGGACACACGGCTCGCCCGGAGCACATGGCCCCCTGGGACACACGGCTCACCCGGGACACCCAGCCCCTTTGGGGGACACGGCTCACCTGGGGCACACAGCACCCTGGGACACACGGCTCGCCTGGGGCATAGGGCTCCCTGGGACACACGGCTCAACTGGGGCACACGGCCCCCTGGGACACACGCCTTGCAAAAAGTTACATTTTAGAAAGAATTATGCTGAAGCCACTACCATCAAAAGGAAAACAAATACATGTAGATGTTCATTCATTCAACACTAACTCACTAACTTATTGAAAGGCTACCATTAAATTGTATCTGAAATTATATGTTGTAAAATAATGTTGCATTCCCTTTTTGAGACCAATTTGATAAACACATATACAAAATACATGCATGTATACATTTTCAAATTTAATATATTTTCAGTAACTGTTGATACTTTTAAGTTAAATTTTGATAGCATTCTTATCTTAAATGTTATAGAAATAAAGGTAATATCAAATGAAATAAAATCAAGTATATTTGCCATTACAAGCATTGCAATTCATGATCTAATTGTGAATACGTTAATGTATGGGGAAAATACACTGGGCAATCTGTAAATATTAAAGACACATATTTTGCTGCAAAAAAATAATGAGGACAAATTTGTTCACCAAGGGGCTGATGAGTTAAGCAGAGAGAAAATGAATGCCAAAAAGAATAGGAAGAAGTTGAGCAATTATCTGTATCCTTCAAAAGACAAAATCACAAAGGGACAATTGTCTAAGTGAGCAAAAGGAAGTGTGGACATGAGCAATTAGATAGAGCAACTTAAATAAACAGGTTTATTAAACTCATCTCTTCCTTATGAGAAACCAGCAGAGCCACTGTGATAGCTTGAACAGGGGTAAAATTCAGAGTAGAAAGGCACTGCCTTGGTGTAAAGTTGAGGCCTGTATTTAGTCAGGAAGCTATCTGGCTCAACATTCTGTTGAGACACAATGTTCTCTGTGCCATTTACAAAGTTAAAGTCTTATGAATATGAACTGCTTTAGCTTTCATGTATTTGTATACAGAGTTGCTAAACTATTGAATACACATTTAAGAAGTGGAAAAAATAATTAGATAAATCATTAGAACCCCGGTATTTTGAGAAAGTGTCAAAATGGACCAAAAGTCCAAACACAATGAATGTAAAATTGATTCTCCCTATTTAACACAGATTTAAAGAACAATGATTGAGGAACTGTCATGCCAGGAATTGAAAAAGAATTGAACATAAAATGTTTGAAAGCAGAGAAATTTCATCTGGTATAAAATTACCTGGAGTAAATTTTCAAGTTTTCAGTTGTTAGTAAAAACTTCTATGTGCAAGAAAACCTAACAAGTCCAGGCCAGGAGGCACAATTGTTCAGAGCGGTGGTAGGCAAACTCATTAATAAACAGAGCCCAATATCAACATTAACAACAATCAAAATTTCTTTTGAGAGCCAAATTTTTAAAAATTAAACTATATAGGTAGGCACATTGTTATTAACTTAATTAGGGTACTCCTAAGCTGGCCTTTCCTAAAAACTCAAGGGGCCAAAGAGCTGCATATAGCTCTCAAACCACAGTTTTTCAGCCAGTGGGTTAGAGCATCATCCTGTGCATCAAAAGGCTGCGGCTGTGATTCCCTGCAGGGTACATACTTAGGTTGTGAAGTCCATCAACTGTCTGGAAGCAACCGATCCAGGTTTCTCTCTCTCTTCATCTCTCTTTAAAAATCAATTAAAAAAAACAACAACATATCCTCAGGTGAAGATTAAACCAAGGAAATCTAACAAGTAATATAACAGTTCAAGCTAATTTTAACTTATGTATTTTATAATATCATTAAATAACACAATTACATAGAACTGAAACTATTCTGATATATTGAAGTAACACCCCACAATGTGAACCCTAAAGGTAAAAATCACAAAGCAGATATGCAGCTCTCTATGCCACTCAATGGAATCAAGTGAGCAAGACTAACCTTCATGTAATGGTGAGAGAAGCAACAAATCTAAATATCCTGAAAGTGGAGAAAACTGAAAGCACAGATTAGAGCCATACTTTATTATAATTATTGCCCTTAGAGTTGGACAAACAAAGTAGGAAGAGTCCAAAATGTTAAAATCTTGCAAATAAAGGGGATTGAAAAACAAATTCAACATGAAGCCATTTTTAGTATTTTACTCTCCAGAATCATAGCTTAACTCCTTAGAAGTTGCTGTATTGTAATGCCACATTCCAGAACTCCCCCTATCTTTCATTTTAGAAAGAATGTTATTAGGTCTCATATTCTACTTTATGTTTTCCTACTAGCAATAATTAAATTCCCAGCAACTCCAGAAGGCACCTGTGGTCTATCTCTGTATCTTGATAGAAGAGTGCTTGTTTTACTCTCTCTTATTCAGTCTAGCATAATTAGGCTGATCAATGCCCCATAAGGAAACTATGAGTGTTTTGGAACCAACATTAACTTTAAAAGAAACTATTTTTTCAATTTATCTGGAAATATTGGAAATAAAAAAAGCCCACACTACTTTCCTCCCAAAATATTAACAACAAAAAAAAATTCTACAAAAACCATCTTGCAAAGCTTGTGCATTTTCACACACTTTCAACGTCATCTTGTAAAATGAGACATTATCTGATTTTCCTGATAAGAAATAAAGCATTTTGTGTTTGCATCATTCTTACCAATTTATGGAAGTATTCTTTCACCACACCCCTTTTATTCTTTTTTGTTTCCAGTCATCCAGTTTCACAACTTTGAAGCACAAAGACTTTATTTGGACAAAGAGCAAGCTAAAAATCCTTAGTTTTGCTTTTCTATGATGTATTCCAATGGGGCCAAATGGAAAAAAATTTACCACAGGCCTATGCTATTTTTCTCTACATTAAAACCTTAAAAGCACCATCAAAACTCTCAGCCAATGTGCACTGATTTGAAATGGTACTTTAGTGAGTGATAGCATCATGACCAAGGGAAACACCCCTTTGTTTCTGCCCTGAAATCTACAACTTGTGGACATCCAGAACCCAACACAGGTTCCTGTGTCCACACCCTAAAAGATCTGTGCACCAGTACTTGGAAGGGGGAGGAGGAAAGGGAGAGATCAGGAACAAACCCATTACTGCAGCAAGGATAAACGTACAGCCTCAGCAAACAGTAGTGATTGAGGAGTCAGGGTACAGCCCTCATAACACAGACCAGGGGCAGGAGGCAACAGCTCAGAAGCATTCCTAACCCACTCCCACCCACCGTCAAAACAGTTTCCTCCCCAGTTTCAACACCACAGACCAGTAGCAGGTACAGAACCAAGTCTCCAGGCCCCAAACAACAATACAGTGCTGCCAATGGTCATAGGAAATGAGGCCACAGCCCTTGGCCTCACAAATGGGCTTCTCTCCACTGGTCCCATCTCCTGCCATGGTTGTGGTACCTTGAGACACAGACAAGCCAGATCCAGCACCAACATCCACTACCCTGGTTGCCCTACAACCACTCCCATGTCCTAGGCTAAACCTCTCAAACCTTGACTCATAACCTTGCCATCCTTAAGATTAACTAGTCTAGGTAAGAGAAAACAAAAACTGCCCTATACTAAAAAACAAAAACTACCACCTACTAGAAAACTAAAGGAAGACCTCAAATTGTCAACCTGCTGAATTGTGGAAAGCAAAATGTTCCTAAATAAGAAAAGTGTTCACTACTTCAAGTACACCAGCAGAGGAACAAGCCATCAAGTAGCATGGACCACCAAGGTAACACTAACTCAGGAAGACAATGGAAGTTCTCAGAAAGAAACTCAAAATAGCAGATGATTTTTGTATAAATGAGAAAGAAAACAAACAGCAGTCATAAAGAAACCCAATGAGATACAGAATACTCAAAAGGCAGTACAATGAGCTCAAAAATAAAATTAATGAACAGAAAGAGCACTTCACCAGAGAGATAAAAAATATACCAAGAACCAAACAAATTCTGGAGCTAAAGAGCTCAATAAATGAGATAAAGAATGTATATAATAATAAGTGATACACAAAGAAATCTAGAGACATTATCAATACTGCTTTTCACTGCCATCTTGGTCATCAGTCATTCAAGGGCTGGCAAGATATTGCAGACATAATGGAACTTCATTTTAAAATGTAAATATAAAACAATCTATATATAGAAAAGGCTAATATGCAAAGTGTCCCCTGCGGAGTTCCACTGGGAGACCAGGAGTTTGATCACTAGCTATGATGGGGGCTAACCACCAGGGCGAGGCATAGAACAAAGAAAGGCCTTGCCCTGGCCAGCAGCTGGCAGCCAATAGCCCTGATTGCCAGCCAAGCCTAGTGACCCAGCCTGTGAATTTCATGCACAGGGCCTCTAGTAAATTGTAAATTCAAATATTTCTTTAGTTTAACTTTTTAGAAAATGTACAACTGCTTGGCAAGACATTTTATAAAAACTGAAATAAAAAGCAGTAAGTAAAGTAGCATTTAAGAAAGTTCTCTCACATAAAAAGACAACAACACTTTTCACTTAAAATGAGAAATTAATCATTTTGGTAGTATAAGTTTATTGTATTCATAAAAGATTCTCAAGTGGGAATCAGTAAGTTTTCTATTATATACAAAACGGTTTAGGATTTTCAACACAAGCTGTCCCCAGGAAGGGCCTCTTATTAGGATGCTTAGTGGTCTGTCTTGTTTCTGAAACAAGGAGAAGTTCAGTGCTGATTCCTCTTAGCTGCTTCTTAGAATTGTGAAGATTGTAAACAACAAATGCTTAGTATTTTATTTTCCCTTAAGAGACTTGCATTCATTAAGTAGCTACAGTAGTAAAGGGAATTTCTCATTACATCGCATTTTAGCAATGAAAATGTATCAAAGCAGATTTACTATATTCAGGTATAGGTTCTAAATTATTCTTTAAAAATACTGGTGTTTTTATGAAGTTGAGGTTGAGGATTCTAACTCAGCAGTAATCCAAAGTGGGGAGGCTGTCGGTGATGTAGATGGCTTCTCAGGTAATTCTCCCTGCCTTCTGGGAGGGCTGTGCCTACAAGACCCCCTTCTGCTGGGCAACCAGGCCTGCCCCACCTTGCCCACCACCACACTGTTGTCTGTGTGCATGCACAGGTGCTCTTTAGCTAACCTCTCTCTCTTCCTTTCTCCATTCCTCCCCCTCTTCCTCTCTGACATTTGACAGGCTGTTCCATGTATGCATGTCTCTGGTTCTATTATGTTCATGCATTTATCTTGTTCCTTAGATTGCACACATTATTAAGGAGGTTCTATGGTATTTGACTTTCTCTGACTTGCTTATTTTGCTTAGTAAAAAATCATTCTTTTATTAGTACTCACACGTTCTGATAACTCAAAGAATAATAAATCAACTTAAGTTCTTAAAATTGGACAATATAATTTAATAATTGTATAACTTTTAAATCCTGGCTTTTGTATTTTTCCTAGTAGTCTGGTTTTTCATCACATTTCTTGTTAAGTATTTGGAATTCTAGCTCCTGCTGAGCTGTATTTTCTTCAGGTTCAGGACGATGCATATATTTTGACTCTGCTACAAGCTCATCACCCTGCATGAATAAAAGAATATAGTTTGGTTATGAAGGTGTGGACTCCTGGTGAGATTTTTTTAAATTTAAATTTCTTATAGTTTAAGAGCATGAAATTCTGAAACAAATTCAATTGCAATAAAATATTATCTGCACTGTGGTAGGGTCGTAAAATGTGGAACCATGAGTTACTTAGAATCAAGACCAAAGTAAAAATGACCAGGAATACCAAAAATATATTTTCTGTTCTTCTCTTTGCCACACAACATCTGCAGTTGATTTTAGATTCTTTTTCTCTATCACTTTTCATGTCTCTCCTTCACAAAGTGACTATATGTTGCCTCTTAAAAGAAAGTCCCATTCCTCTTCTCCCATCTTAACACTTCATAATTTTTAAAAAGTCTTAGAGATATCATATTAAGGTATTCAGGATTTTGTCACCTAAAGCTTCTTTAAGTAGCCCTTTCAAAATGAGCATAATTAATGAATCTTTTATATTTGGATTCTAATGTTATAAGTCTTTTACTGAAATATAAACTTTTTATGCTAATTTGAATTGCATTCCAAGATGAAAGGATTTCATGGTTTATTGAGAAACTGCATCTCTTCCTGTAAAACTTTAGCAAGGTGAGCCTTACAGTTTTCAGAATCAACAAAATGGGGGTAGGGGTTTGATTCAATAGTGCTATCTTGAAATTCTTTGTTACATCCCACAATATAAAGCAGCATGCTAAACAAAACAGCATCAGTAGCAGCAGCAAACTTGCTGGAATGTCAGTGATAATGCTTGGGAAGAACTACTTCTCTTCAGATACAATGATTGTTTGGTAAGACAAGGTGAGGGATGTGAGTTTTTGAAGCAGGTCTCCAGATTGTTTCCTCCATGAAATAGGTGCTGGCCTCAGTGCTAACCGGGTTCTGGTGAACAGCATATGGTGACTGCTGTGTGACTGCTGTGTCTGGGTGCCATCTGACTCTCTCCCTAGGGGAGCTCACCCTGAGAGCACCATGTTGGGAAGAAAGCAGCAGCCCAGGCCACATGGTCAGTCCTCATACAGGTGTCCAGCTGAGACTGCCCCAGTGAACGTCCCAGCCTAAGCTCTCTGCAGCTGACTAACTGGAGAGTGAACAAGCATCAACATGATTCTACTGCCCAGATTCAAGTCATCCCAACTGGTGGCAGAAAAGAAATGAGGTGGCCTTACTGCAGATTTGTGAACTAAGTAAATGCTATTTTAAGGTAGGAGCTTTGGAACTGGTTTATTAAACAACAATAAATAACTGGCACGGATACTGATAGAAAAATAGAGTGCTGACACTAAAAAGGAAACACAAACTCTCATTGGAGTGCCTTTGAACAGGAGATAGGTAGAACCTGACATAATGTAGTGCAGCATGAAAATGAACACCAAGAGGGCCTCTAAGAAACAATGAGCGGAGGCTTCGTGGCTTCTGAGGAGGCTGAGAGCAAAGGATCCTGGGAAATGAATTAAGTGACACTTAAAGGAGGATGACAGGAATTCTTACTAGGAAACAGCAGAAATTGAAATTGATGAGAAAAAATAGGCTAAATAAAGACAACCCTATATAATGAAGAGGTAACAGGCAAATTAACCCATATACCCTCACAAGATGACTGCCTATGACCAGGCAGGCAGGGAAGTTAGTGAGGGATCACCAAAGAATGAACAGGCAGGCTGAGTAGGGCAAGACTGATTGGGGAGCAGTTGGGGTTGGCCAAGCCTATTATAGGAGACAGCTGGGGGCAGCCAGGCTGACAAAGGTGGGTAATTGGGCAACCAGGCCAGGTGAGGGGGTAGTTGTAGGTTACCAGGCATGAAGGCATGTGTGTGATTAGGAGCCAGCGGTCCAGGATTATGAAAGGGATATCTGACTGCTAGTTTAGGCCCAATCCCCAGGATTGGTGTTGGACATCCCCCGAGGGGTCCCGGATTAGAGAGGTTGCAGGCTGTGCTGAGGGGATCTCCTCACATGCATGAATATCGTGCACTGAGCCTTTAGTTAAATATAAAAGAACCTGGATTTATGGGTTTCAAATATCCATTTCTCATTTATAGTTTATCTCACATGTCCATTTGTCATATAATGCAAAAATAAAGAAATAGCTTCTGAGCTAACATCAATTCCAGGGTATTCCAGGAAAACATGGTCTAAGGATGAAGCCACGACATATAAAAGTAATTAAGACCTCAGAAACATTTACATGGTGCCTCAAATTGTGTTAAGGATTTTCAGAATGTAAGCATTTTAAAGGCACTGCCCTACAACACCCCAGGAAGCACCAGGTGAAGAGCTTATCTGAAAACAATTTATAAGGTAGCTTTTCTAATGCCATGAACCCCAATAAAATTCACAGGAAACTCAAAGCTTCTAAGAGAATTGTAGTAGCAAAAACCCTGCCTGCTAGCCCCTAAAGGGAGGCCAAGACAGTATGCAGTAAAAAGAGGCCTGTGGGTCTTAGATGGTCCACAGGGAGGAAACAGGCTGATACCAGAGCTGCAAGCATAGGTCATTTCTTATGAAGAGGACAGAGCAAAGACTCAGAGGCACAGGCAGGGTCCACAGAGAAGCATTCCATGGTGAGGAATACCCTTTTCCTTTCCTAGGTGAAAAAACAGAGAATATTGTGAAATAATTTGAAATCTCAATGGAAAAACCAGTGCAGGGTCCTTCGGCAACATTTAAATACCAGTTCTCTTGCTTCCTTCAAGCTTGTTTGTATTTTATACCACAATGTTTTCCACGGAAAACAAATTGGCTTTAAAATTTTTGAGATTTCATATGGAGGCATTTATTTCTTCTTTTAATATTTTTTAATCCTCGCCCAAGGACAGTTTTCCATTGATTTGTTTCAGAGAGAGTGGAAGACAGAGGGAAAGAAACATAAATGGCCAGGGAGAAGTGAGAAACCCAGGTATGTGTCCTTGATGAGAATCAAACCCTGCTCTATCCACCAAGCCAAACCAGCTAGGGTTCAAAATGAGACATTTCTAAAGAGGAATAGTGACAGTCCAGATTTTTATCTTCTCCTCTCCAGGCAGTGAGTCTATGAAGTATGAGTAAAACACAATGAAGAAAATGTCAAACTCAGCAGATCCTGTTACCGGGATTTCATGGAATAGAAGTGAAGTGGGAGGCACTGGGATAGAGATGAAAGGTATGAATGGAGAATAAAAGGAATGGGTGTTCTCTCATCATGTTACAGTGTCAACAAAACATAAGCTGGCCACAAGCTTTATCAAGATACAAAACATCTCCAAAATAAAAAAAATCCACTACACTGCCTTTTTTATTATTACATAAAACAAGTGTTAATATGCAAGAAGACTGGGAATGAGTACTCATAAAATGTGATTGGTACTGGCATAAGGACAGACTTAACCATCAATGAAGTAGAAGGGAGAATTCCAGCATTAACCCTCACCTTTATGGCCAAGTGCTTTTTGTCAAGAGCGCCGAACAAATCAGTTATTAATAGTCTTTTTAATAATTAGTACTGAGACAACTGTATATCCACATGCAAATGAATAAAAGGAGACCTGTACCTCATACCATATATCAAAATTAACTCAAAATGTAAAAGTTGTAACTAGCAAACTCTTAAAGGAAATCACATGTATATATCTACATCACTGAATTTGAGTATTTTTTAGATGTGAAAATAAAAAGACAAAAACAGATGAACTGAACTTCATGAAAATAAAGAACTACTGTGTTTTAAAAGACAGCATCAGGAAAATGAAAAGGTGATGTACTGAATGGGTGAAATATTTGAAAATTCTTTATCTAATAAGTTGCTGCTAAAGAAAAAAGAATTGTATACTATGAAAATACTTAATACAGATTCTAAAGAGATTTTTTTAAGAGGCTTTCCTAGAGTACATGGTATTTCAATTATTTTTTTAATGTGAAGAGATTAGCTAGATAAGAAAAAGGTTCAAGGGTCCAGAATTGCAGAGGGTGCAAGAGGGGCTGAGGAACACCCCCACCCCCGTGCATGAATTTTGGGCACCATGCCTCTAGTAATCCTGTCTAACAGAAGAGTAATATGCAAATTGACCTTCACTCCAACACACATGTGGTCAAAGATGGCCACTCTCATGTGGTCACAAGATGGCCACCACAAGTTAGCTGGCAGGGGAGAGCAGTTGGGATAGACTGGGATTACTGAGGTTGGCAGTTAGGGGGGACCAGGCCTGCAGGGGAGGGCAGATGGGAGGGGTAACGTCTGTAGAGGAGGGCAGTTGGGGGTGACTAGGCCTGAAGGAGAGGGCAGTTGGGACAATCAGGCCACCAGGGGAGGGAAGTTATGGGTTACCATGATGGTAGGGGAGGGCAGTTAGGGGAAATTGAGTCTGCAACGTAGGGCAGTTAGGGGCGACCATGATAGCAAGGGAGAGAAGTTAAGAGTGATCAGGGTCTACAGTGGATTGCACTAGTCTGGCAGTGGAGGACAGTTAGGGGCAGCCAGGCTGGCAGGGGAGGACATTTAGAGTCAATCATCTGGCAGGAAAGCAGTTAGGCATTGATCAAGCTGGCAAGAAAGTTTTAGGGGGTGACCAGGCTTGAAGGCAGAAGTGGTTAGGGGCAAACAGGCAGGCAGGCAGACAAGTGGTTGGGAGCCAAGAGTCCTGGACTGTGAGAGGAACTTCTGACTGCCACCAGAATCGGGCCTAAACAAGCAGTCCCAGACTGGAGAGGGTACAGGATGGGCTGAGGGACATACACACACACACACACACACACACACACACACACACACACCTGTACACAAATTTCATGCACAGGGCCTCTAGTGTTAATATAAAACAAGAATCTATTATCAAATATCAACTAAAAACCAGAGATAAGTATCTAAGGTGAAGAAGAAAAGCAAAATGTTTATATGTATATAAACATTCACATATGATTTTATTGATATTCTACAGAGAGGAAGGGAGAGAGATAGAGAGCTAGAAACGTCGATGAGAGAGAAACATCGACCAGCTGCCTCTTGCACACACCCTACCAGGGATGTGCCCGCAACCAATGTACATGCCCTTGACCAGAATTGAACCCGGGACCCTTCAGTCTGCAGACCGACGCTCTACCACTAGCCAAACCGGTTTCGGCCATATGTGAATGTTTTGAAAAGACACAAACATACCTTTTGGTACCTACTGACAACAGTCTACAAGAAGTAAAGTAAAGTACCAACATCAAGATGATTCAAAATAGAAGGAGAAGCATAAAAGAAAACTCTATGACTTTGAAGTGGAAGATGAAATGAGTAAGGAACAGGGGTTTAGAAGAAGAGAAATCAGAGAGATAGTAACAATCATCTCAAGTCTGCTTTAAGAAGAGATCTTTGCTAGCACAATATTAACAAAATGAAAGGAATATGAAACAATATAAAGAAAGAAAGTTACCGTAAGCGAGAGGAAAAGCACTGATAATGAGAATCAAAGAACAAACCAAAATAGAGCCTCCTAGTGTTATGGCTGGCAGGACCCTGTCGAGGCAGGACTACAGCACAGGGGAGGAATGAAGGCCGGGCCCACGGCAGAGAATGTTGCATGATGCACTTTATGTTAGTCATGGGCTGGCTCTGTTTGCAGTCCCCGGCCCCCGGGTATGTCCTGTTCCAAGTAATCGCAAGGCAGCACAAACAGAAACTGCTTAAACTGAAAATAAGACCCCCAACCCAGGTGTTATGCAAACTTTTAACGATGTTACTGTACTAGTGGAATCTTTCATAGCTCATAGTGTGATAGGTTATCATGACCCTAGGACAGGCAAAGAACTCTGCCTTATCAGCTATACCTCCCCCCACCATTGCAAAACAACTGCCAGCTGGCCTAAGCCAAGGTCTCAAAACAAACTCCTCAAAGGATAAAAGCAGGCTCTCCTGTGTGCTCTGGGCTCTCTTTCTTTTTCTTACTGCTGCGACAGTAGGGGGAGAGCCCAGATTCGAATTCATTAATAAAGGCATAAATTTTGATCTGGCGTCTTGGTGGTCTTTTCTGGGGGTCTCTCCATAACACTAGGAGCTTCCCAGACATGGGAAAGATGCTGTTGTGGTTTTATGAGTGGTAAAAACAGGATGGTCCAACTTCTTCTTGAAGTCGTATGCACATTTTTATATGTATGACATCTTTTATTACTAAAAAGCTTCTGCACACATTTTTAAATAGGATAATTTGTTTAATTATAAAAATTACAGATTGGAAATAATTTTTATTTTGGTTTTAATGAAGTGACCACTAAATCCTAATTCATGCTAGAAATGATCTGAGATATGATTTTACCTGGTCATCGTTTTTTCTAAATCACTCTTTATTTCATTACTTCATGCAAGCTCTGTTGAAGAGATATGTTTAAATCAAAGAGTTTTTTTGATTCTTTCTTTTCATGTTGCAACTATAAAAAAATTTAAAGAAAATTAGTTTTAGAAATCTAGAGATTTACTTTTCTTTCTTAAAATTATGATTTCTCCTGTGTTCATGAATCATATGGGTGAACAAGTTTATAAAATGTAGTAGACAGGCTTATAAACTAAATGCCAGTCAGTACAGATTTCAAGAATAATGACTTCTTAAAATGACTTTACACTTTCACCACGTTTTTTCTGGAACTAACATTGCCAAAATTTGCAAAAGAAGAGTTTCTGATACATAAAATAGTAAGTTCTAAAAAGGTGAAAAGCTGGTAGTAACCGCTAAGAGGTATAAAGTTTGTGTTTGGAGTGATAAAAATACTCTATACTTAGATTGAGGTGACAGATGCACAACTTTATAAATACGTTTTAAAATATTGCATCATATAATTTAAACTGGCAAATTTTATGCTATCCTATATAATAAAGAGGTAATATGCAAATTAACACTCATGCCCTCACATGATGGCTGCCTACAACCAGGCCAGCAGTGGGGTTAGTGAGGCAAGAACAAATGCCTGAACAAGCAGCCTGAGTGGGGCAACCAGGCTGGCAGGGGCTTTGTGAGAGACAATCAAAGGACTGAACAGTAGGCTGCCTGGGGTGATTAGGCCAGCAGAGGAAGTTGGGGGCAATTAGGCGGTTAGAGGGGAGTAGGGGCAGTAAGTGGTGGCTAGGCCAGCGGGGGAGAGACAGACGGGGGGGTGGAGGGGAGCGACTTAGGGACAATGAGGCTGGCGGAGGGGGCTAGTTTGGGATGACTAGGCCAGCAGGGGGGCAGTTAAGGGTGACCAGGCCAGCAGGGGAGGCAGGAAGGAGTAACCAGGATGGCAGGGAGGGGGAAGTTGGGAGCAACCTGACTGGCAGTGGGTAGCAGTTAGGGGCAAACAGTATGGCACAGAGGGGGGCTACCTAGAGGCAATCAGACCAGCACTCAAAGGCAGTTGCCAGATGAAACTAGTGGGAGTGAGGGGAGTTAGGGGCGATCAGGCAGGCAGTCAGGAGAGTGTTTAGAAGCCAGCAGTCTAGGATTATGAGAAGGATGTCTGACTTTGGTTTAGGCCCAATATCCGAGAGGTTGGGATTGGAGAGGGTACAGGCCAGGCTGATGGTGACCCCTACATGTATGAATTTCGTGCACTAGGCCTCTACTGTGAATTAGATCAATACTGTGTGTATTTTGTAATTTCCTTAATTGTGTATTGTGGGTGTATATATTACAATGATCTGAATATGTCCTTGCTTTCATTTCCAAGTGAGTGAAAATGAAGGATATGCCTACTACAACTGGTGAATATAATGACCTTCCTGTACAAGTTATTCTGAATTCTATGGAATATCCATTCACTGAAGTATAGATAATACATAAAACAGTTTTCTGTAACATTTCATTCAGCACCATCTTCTATTTGATCTGGCTGCCTCATCATGATAATGGAGATATCACTGAAAATATTGTTTTGTAGTGGAAGCAGAGCCTTTTGCCTTCTATGAAGAATGACACATAGTTGTCAACATTCCTAAGGGCAAATATTGTAAGAAAAAACATAAGATACAAAAGGCAGAATAAAATCCAGGGTTTGGGAAATAAGTGCACTCTGAAGATAATAACATTATAATAAATTAATCACAATGACAATAGCAAAGAAAGCTGCCCTTGAAAAGTAGTATCCTAAAATACTTTGTATTATTTAACCAGTTATAGATTAACTGATGACATGCTAAAGTTCATACATACTTCACTTCTGGTTTCATCTAATTCCTTCTGCAATGCTTGTATTTTACATTGTGAATCCATACGATGTTGTGATACATCCTTCAGTAGAGCCTGTGTGGCAGATAGTTTTCTTTGGGTATCAGCCAGTTCTCCTTGAAGATGACTCACAAATGCCTAGTAAGTAAGATATATCTGTTACTGATTTTATAAATTACATTGTTATTAAACTATGTTAATGACAGATAAATTCATGTATAGGATGGGGCAAAAGAAGGTTTACAGTTGTGAGTAGGTTACTTACTACTTATGATATTACTCTCCATACAAAACAACTGTAAACTTACTTTTGGTCCAGCCTGGATGCATTTTGTTAGAGTCATATATTATTAATATAATATGTAACTGTAAATGTATCACTGTCTAACTCAATTCACCTTCTTTTCCTCATATGGGCATGCTCCTGTTTGATTAATTAGGTTAAAGTCATAGGTTAAAGTCACGGAAAATGTAATCCTCCTGCTAATCAGTAGTAGGTTACTTTGACAGCTGACTCAGCCCCACTCTCAAACCCTCCCCCTTCCCTCATGAATCTCAAAGCTTTAGAATCTACTGACATCTCAAAGAAAAATGGATATGTAAGTGGATCTGAGAAGGAAAACCCCTATTTTGTAAAAAAACAACTGCTGTTTGAAATTTTCTGCTGCTTTTCTTAGATAAAATGTTGCTTTCTAGTCTTCTTTAGCTTGTTTGAAGAATGATGAAGATAAACTTAGCTGTATGACCTTATAGGCCAGAGACTAGATATGCCCATAATCTCAATGCCATGCCGGGCACATTTTTAATTGGATAGGACTGTATTGTTTTCAAGGCCAGCATCAAGGTAACCACTAAGTGCACATAGGGCTGGCTCTTTAATAAAAAAGGAAGTTCTGCTTGTAGCCTTGCTTAGAATTTGAATTCATTTTCTCTAAGCCTATCGAGCGATGAATAAAGTAGGTCTCTCCAAACCCTCCTCCTGCATTGTTTGATTATTCGGGAACTCTGTAACATAATTTGGTGCATTGGCCAGGAATCAACCCATGCAGGCCTTTTAGCCACAGGTGGGTGGACCGGGTTGGGGCCCGGGGGCATTGGACAGGCCTCTGGGAGGTGCAGCTCTGCTGATTTAGCAGAATTAAACCTGGGGATTTGGGCGCTCCCAGACCTCAGCCCAGGACCGGACCAGCAGTTGAAGAGAGCAGACAGACACTTCTGGACCTGTCGACAGAATCTGTAAGGTAGGGGCCCCATCAGTTCAGCCCACTCGAATGAGTGGAAGGGGGAGCTTGATCACCTCCCCGGAAGCCATACAGCTTCCTCAGGCAGATCAGGAATTGGGTGGATTATTGTTTAAACTCTGAGTGAATGTCTGGTAAAAGTGTGTGAGTGTGGAGGGAGAGGGCCTGCCCTCTTATCCTTTGTGTGGCTCCACGACTTCAGTTACGGAGTCTGAGTGGGCCCCAACCTGCGGTTCTGTGATTCGTCATACGGCATAACGGTGACTCACCCCCACGTGGAGGTGACCAGGCCCGGGGTTTATGCGGGTGCACCTTAGCTAAGATGAAGCTAAGCTCCAAGGAATGCGGCCATGCGGGCATCTGAGTGAGGATCTGTGAAAACAGGTCACCCCCTCCCTTGTCTGTCTTGTGCCACCGATCATCATGGGGTTGGGACCGAGTAAACCCACTGTTCTCATTTGCATGTTGAAAAGTTTTAAAAAGGGATTTGATGGAGATTATAGAATTAAAATGAATTCTGATACACTGAGGAAATTCTGTGAAGCAGAATGGCCAGCCTTCGGGGTTGGCTGGCCCTCGGAAGGCTCTTTAGATGAAGGATTGGTCAGGGCGGTGTGGAATGTAGTCACAGGAGATCCTGGGCACCCAGATCACTTTCCCTACAGAGACAGCTGGTTAGAAATTGCTCAGACCTTGCCGCCTTGGGTCTGGTTCTGTGTGTACAAGAAGGGACAGAGTAAGGTTTTAGAGCAGGAGTGAAGAGGCAGGCAGGGCAGGAGCAGGCTAAGGAGAGGCAGGCAGGGACATCAGACACAGACAGATGGGCGAGGGAGGCCCTTCCCCATGAGGAACCTAATTGGTCCCTGAACTCAGAAGACGGAAAGACCAGGCTAGAAAGACATCGGCTGGCTTTCCTCCAGGGGGTCAGGGCCGGAACCAAGAAGTCCATCAATATGGCTAAAACCTCTGAGGTTTTCCAGAAGCCTGATGAAAGTCCAGCAGCTTTCTATGAGAGACTATGTGAGGCGTACAGGATCTACACTCCCTTTAACCCTGAGGCCCCGGACACTCAAACCATGGTGAATGCTGCTTTTGTAGGCCAAGCCCAGCCTGATATCAGGAGAAAATTACAGAAGCTGGAAGGGTTTGCAGGAAAAAATGCTAGTCAACTACTAGAGATAGCCAACAAGGTTTTCATCTACTGAGACTGGACAGCAAAACAGGAGGAAGAAAAGAGAAGGCAAAGAAGGACCAATGTGATAGTAGCAGCTTTCAGAGGTTTGGGCCCCCAAACAGCCCAAAAAGGGAAGCAAGACGACAGATCAGGAGGGAAAGGGAGAGTAAATCTGAGACGGGACCAGTGTGCCTATTGTAAAGAAACAGGGCACTGTTTCTTTTCAATGAATGATGAATGTCCCAAATGGCAGAGCAAGAAATTAGGATCCCCTTTTCCACCCAATCGCTATCAACCAGAACCACCCGAAGCAGACCTTATTGGCCTGGCAGCAGCCGACTCTGAGTAGGACAGACCGGACTCTTTACAGCTGGGCCCCCAAGAGCCCATGGTCAGAATGAAAATTGGGGGCCAGACTGTGGACTTTATGGTTGATACGAAAGCGGAGCACTCAGTAGTCACACAGAAAGTAGTGCCTCTCTCAGGGAAGGAGGTCACCGTTATTGGAGCTACTGGGGACCAGACCCGTAGACCATTCTGCTGGCCTCGCCTATGCCAACTTGGCGGCCACCGAGTAATTCATGAATTCCTGTACTTGCCAGACTGTCCAGTACCTCCGCTGGGTAGAGACCTGATAGCCAAAATGAGGGCAGAAATCACGTTTGCTCCAAATGGCTCCGCACAGCTTCGCCTAAGTGGGGAGACTTCTCCAACCATCCTGTCCTTAGCAGTGCCCCGGGAGGAAGAATGGAGACTTTATGGCCCTCAGTCAAAGGCCTCACCTTTAGAGCCTGAATTAGAGGAAGAATTCCCACTGGTCTGGGCAGAAGGAAATCCCCCTGGCCTGGCCGAAGACCATGCCCCGATACTAATTGACTTAAAGCCTGGGGCACAGCCTGTCAAAATCCGACAATATCCAATTCCAAGGGAGGCACGCCTAGGAATTCAGGTCCACTTAGACCGGCTGCTTCAGTGGGGACTCCTTAAAAGATGCCAGTCACCATGGAATACTCCCCTCTTGCCTGTCAAAAAGCCTGGGACTAATGACTACTGCCCGGTACAGGATTTACAGGCTGTTAATGAGGCTGTTACAACCTTGCATGTGACACTGCCAAACCCCTACACACTTCTAGGACTTATTCCATCAGAAGTGGAATGGTTTACATGCCTAGATCTGAAAGATAACTTTTTCTGCCTCTGATTAGCCCCCATCAGTCAGCCACTTTTTGCTTTTGAGTGGGAAAACCCAAATACGGGAGCCAAGGAGCAGTTCACCTGGATTTTACAGAAGTAGGGCCTAGCAGAGGAAATAAATACCTACTGGTCCTTGTTTGTACCTTTTCAGGCTGGGTCAAGGCATATCCCAGTCGCACTGAAAAGGCGAGAGAAGTCACTAGGCATTGCTGAAGGACGTAATTCCGAGGTATGGAATGTGCCTCTGACCCTAGGGTCTGATAATGGCCCAGGCTTTGTAGCAGAAATAGTATAACAGGTAGGCTTTAGGAAGTAGATGGAACCTACATACAGCCTACAGGCCTCAGAGTTCAGGAAAGATAGAGCGCATGAACCAGACTCTAAAGCAGGCTATGGCTAAGCTATGCCAAGAGACAATCTTACTCTGGACAGATATCTTGCCTCTTGCACCGCTGCGGGTATGCTGTGCCCCGAGGGCCAGGGTAGGTTTCTCTCCCTTTGAAAATCTATATGATAGACCCCCCTCCCTTAATTCGGCCAAAGGGGGATTTGAGGGAAATAGGAAGCTTAGAAATCCGGAAGCAACTACAAGGACTTGGAAAAACTGTCTTTGAGATCCACAGATGGGTTACTGACCGACTACCCATCTCTCTAGGAACAGCTGTACATCCTTATAAACCTGGAGACCAGGTTTGGGTAAAAGACTAGAAAAAAAAGAGCCCCTTAAGCCAATTTGGAAAGGACCCTATCCAGTCATACTGACCACTCCCACAGCTCTCAAGGTTGCAGGACTGAACAACTGGATTCACCACTCTCGGGTGAAAGCAGCCCACCAGCCCAGTGACATCAGCCTGAGTGGAAGGTGACCTCTGACCAGAAACACCCCCTGCGGATCACCTTCAAGAAAACAACAGACATGGCTGATCAACCTGCTCCAAGGGATTCAGAAACGCCCTGCTGAATTCTCCCTTACACCAGTCTTCCTTATCTTCTCTTAAATTGGAAATGCTCTGGTATCTCTGGATAATTATTGTTTTTATCTTTCTAATAATTCTCATTTTGTCTTTTTATGAGTACCGCCAGAACCCGAGGCTAGTCCCAGGAGGAGAGCTCTTCTGCCCTTGCTGGAACACAGAGGCACCATAAAATTACTGCTTCCTACACAGCAAAGGAACACGATGACGCTAAGGCTAATTCTTTCACTGTTACTGAACTTTCTTAATCTTAACCACTCACTGGCAGCTGTTACTCTCCAGAATCAAAGAGGACTAACCTTGTCACAGCGGAGAAAGGGGGGCTGTGCCTGTTCCTTGAGGAAGAATGCTGTTTCTATGCTAACCAGTCTGGTATTGTAAGGGATGGGGCCAAGAAACTAGCTGAGCGAGCTTCAAAAATAAGACAGGAGTTATCTGAGACCTGGGCTGCGAGGGGGTGAGGGGGTCTGGAAAACGCTACTTCTATTGACAGGACCACTGTTAATGCTACTGATAGCCATAACCCTAGGACCATGTCTTCTAAATCTGTTAACTGGCTTTATCTCATCCTGTCTAGATGCCTTTAAACTTCATATGGTCCTGCAAGCCAGAATTCCTTACAAACCTCTCCAAGAGGAAGAAATGGGATGTTAACCCCTTGATCATCGCCCCTTTCTAGCAGGAAATAGTAAGAGTTTCGACATCCCTGTTCACCATAATATCCCGTGATTATTGTACCACAAAGCTGAAAAGCTTGTGGGATGGGGGTGGGGGTGGGGGCGAGGGGGGGATGAGAAGGAAAACCCCTATTTTGTAAAAAACTGCTGTTTGGAATTTCCTGCTGCTTTTCTTAGATAAAATGTTGCTTTCTAGTCTGCTTTAGCCTGTTTGAAGAATGATGAAGATAAACTTAGCTGTATGACCTTGTAGGCCAGAGACTAGATATGCCCATAATCTCAATGCCATGCCGGGCACATTTTTAATTGGATAGAACTGTACTGTTTTCAAGTCCAGCATCAAGGTAACCACTGAGTGCACATAGGGCTGGCTCTTTAATAAAAAGGGAAGTTCTGCTTGTAGCCTTGCTTAGAATTTGAATTCATTTTCTCTAAGCCCATCGCGAGATGAATAAAGTAGGTCTCTCCAAACTCTCCTTCTTCATTGTTTCATTGTTCGGGAACTCTGTAACAGATCAAGTAGTAGTAAATTCAATATTATGGAACATTTTCTTTCTTTACTTTGTTTTTGAACCAGAGGTTTCAATTAATGTCAGAGCTCCTGGAACATTCAATCCCCTACTCAAATGTTCCCAATAGGTTCATAACTTAAAAGAAAAGTGAAGTCATTCCAAGGGTCTTCAAGGCCCTAGGTAACCTGGCTACACATAAACCCTGCCACCTCTCAGTAGTCTGAAATGGAGGTCCAATGCCAAATTAGTAAATCACAGAGAGCTACAATGCTCTCTATCTTGGACAAACAGCTCCACATGATAGTAATTAGGCCTTAACATGAGAAATATGAACAAATTATTTGTAAAAATATTCTAAGAAAATGGTAAATAGTATTTGAAAGTGTAAATCAGGTGTACATTTGCTAAAACTCATCACATTTGTCCTAAATTATGATTGAATGAAAAGTAGATGCTTTTTGTAAAAAATATATATATATATATATTTTATTGATTTTTTACAGAAAGGAAGGGAGAGGGATAGAAAGCTAGAAACATAGATGAGAGAGAAACATTGACCAGCTGCCTCCTGCACACCCCCTACTGGGGATATGCCCACAACCAAGGTACATGCCCTTGGCCAGAATCGAACCTGGGACCTTTCAGTCCACAGGCCAATCCTCTATCCACTGAGACAAACCAGTTTGGGCAAAAAATAAATGCTTTTAAAAGATCAGGAGGTCCTATGAATATATTACTTTTCTGGAAACCAAACATTGTCATTGGTAGTTAAATGTGAAAAGGGAATCCTAACCTTAATGGCTCTGAAAGTTCAGAGCTATTAACTCATTGTTTAGTTGAGACAGAGGTAGTTGAAGCAACTTTAACCTGTTAATCATATGTAAATTCTTGATTTTCTATTGTTGGAATTTCCCGCCATTCCAACAATAGAAAATCAAGGATGTGGGTGTATCTCAGAACCTCAATAAAAGGGATGGCAAAAGGCCAGAGCAGCAGGTAGTCCTCCCCCTAGAGGTGGACTCCCCCCTGGCCCCCATTTTCCCAAATTAACTCTCTTCCAGTCTCCCTTCATTTGTGTGAGGCCTTCTCCGGAACACACAACCCTGAAGAGTAACCCTGACTATGCTGGACCTGAAAAGGGATCCCACATCACTTGAGACTGAAATATTTCCAAATTTAATTCAAATTAGCATAAATAAAAGTAACTCTATGTCAACCTAAATGTATAAGGAGCCAGTGAAGAAAAGTTACTATGGGATACAACATCTACACTTCAGTTCATCTGGGAAATCTGAAGTTAAATGTCAAGAGAACTCAAATAAATCTTAATTTTAAAATACTCATTTGACTGGAGCGACGGAGAGGCGAATACGGGGAGATCTCGCCATCTTGACGGGAAGAGACTTTGATTAGAGGACAGAATAACCAGGCTGTAAAGACAACCAAGTAGCTGTCTGCACCTAAACGCCGACCACAATCTGTGCGAACGCTTGGATTAAAAGGAGTGCTCTACCCCAGGGTGAAAAATCAGACTTTGCCTAGATCTGGTGAGTTTTCATCGCGGAGCGCCCATCCCCCCACACAGCAGCTTGCATAAAGCAGCTCGCGTGCAGCTTGCTTACACTAGCCCCACAGAGGGGTCCAGCGAGTTTTCACCTGGCGCGCCCATCCCCTGCGCAGCAGCTTGCATAAAGCTGCTCTCGCGCACCAAATTGCATACACCTGGCGCACAGAGGGGTCTGTGTTTATTAGAAATCCAGAGCTGGGCTGGGGCCACCTCTGACTGTGGTCAAGGCTCCTAAGCGGGGGGATATCTAAGGAGCAGCACGCCTGGATCTGAATCAGAAAGAATTACAGGGGAGTGCGGTCGGCTCGTCCTGCCCAACCCCCACCCCTCCACAGACCAGAGCCACAGAGAGGCTGGCTCTCTGCCACTAAGAAACACCGCCACCTAGAGGCTACAGTACATATGGACTCTAGATCTGCTTTAAAAATCAAGACCGGATTACAACACAGAAGAAACACTGGGAATTGCAATTAACGCCCAGACGGGGAACTGGTGAGCTAGACAGAACAACAGAGGAAGTGAATGACCTCCATTACTGCAAATTTTATTTAATTTTTGATTTTGATTTTCTGTTTAATTTTTTTTCTGTTTTTGTTTTGTTTTTTAAGTTACATTAGTTGCAAAGTTTACTTAAGAAGATATTTTTTTTAATCTTTCCTCACTTGATTTTACTTTTTTAATTAACTCACTTTTATATGTAATCAAGATTATTACTACTACTAATTTGCCCGTTTTATCTTTTTTATCTTATTTTCTTTTGTTTATTTTTATCATTATCTTTTAAGTGCCATATTATATACTTTAAAAAAAAATTTTTTCTTTTCTCTTTTTTCCCCTTTGAGATTACTATTCAACAGACTATTTATACCTTTCCTTCTCCAACGCTCTATTCTAACTCATCCCTACCTTTATGCTATCACTCTCTTCCTAACCCTTTCCCTTTGGTGTCCTGCTTATCTTAACTCTTTACTGCTCTAGACTTTCCCTATTTTTTTTTCTATCTACCCTCTCCTAAAATTTCACCCTTCCTGTGTATATCTAACTCCCAACCCCCTACTCCAAGCCCACTCACACCTACCTTGTCGCTGTCCTAAAAAAAACAACAACAACACAACAACAAAAAAAAAAACCTTCTCTCCACCCCTATGTAGTTGTATGTTAAATGCTAACTATATCAAAGTTGTATGCTTTTTTGTAAGATTGATTCGCTTATTCTTTTTATTTGATTGTATGATTTTGTTATCTGGGTTCTAGTCACCTTTATTGGAGGATATTAATATTGCAAACACCCTTCTGATCAGTGTCTTGTGTGTTGTACCTGGCTGTGTTGTATTTTGTACCTTTAATTCTAAGCAGGAGAGAGAGAACTACATAAACAGGCAGCCCAAAACACAAAGATCATGGGGAGGCTAAGAAACACCCCACCTATGAAAGAAAATCAGCCACCACCAGAAAAGGAAGTAAACGATTTAGAGGCAAGCAACCTACCAGAGCAAGAATTCAGAGTAATGATCATGGGATGGCTAAAAAGAATGGAAGACAAATTTGACAATATGGGTAAGACCCAAGAGGAAATGAAGAAGAACCAAGAAGAAATGAAAAATGACATAGCTTCTGTAAAGAACTCAATAGAAAGCATCAAAAGTAGGCTAGATGAAGCAGAGGACCGGATCAGTGAGCTAGAAGACAAGATGGAAAAAATACCCAATTAGAGCAGCTTTTAGAAAAAAAAATTAAAAAGCAGGAAGAGAGCCTACGGGAACTTTGGGACATTACAAAACAAAACAATATTAGAATAACAGGGGTTCCAGAAGGAAAGGAAACAGAGGAAGGCATAGAAAAACTGTTTCAAGATATAATGACAGAAAACTTTCCTGAGATAGAGAAGAAAATACCCATACAAATACAAGAAGCTCGAAGGATCCCAAGCAAAATGAATCCCAAAAGACCAACAGCGAGACACATTATAGTTAAAGTGCAAAATAACAACGACAAAGCAAGAATCTTAAAAGCAGCCAGAGCGAGACAGAAGGTTACATATAAAGGAACCCCTATCAGACTAGCAAATGATTTCTCCACAGAAACTCATCAGGCCAGAAGGGAATGGGATGAAATATACAAAGTCATGCAAAGGAAGGGTCTGAATCCAAGAATACTGTACCCAGCAAGGCTATCAATCAAGATTGAAAATGAAATCAAGAGCTTCACAGACAAAAAAAGACTAAAGGAATTTATCTCCACCAAACCAGCAATGCAAGAAATGCTAAAGGGTTTACTGTAAAAATAAAGAAATAGGGAGCAAAAAAGGAACACAGGGGTATAGAATAAAAATGGCATCAAATACCTACTTATCAATAATAACTTTAAATGTAAATGGTTTAAATGCTCCAATCAAAAGACACAGGGTAACAGATTGGATAAAAAAGCAAGACCCATATATCTGCTGTCTACAAGAAACACACTTCAGAAAAAAAGATGCACACAGGCTGAGGGTGAAGGGATGGAAAAAGATTTTCCAGGCGAACGGAAATGAAAAAAAGGCTGGGGTAGCAATACTTATATCAGACAAATTAGACCTCATAGTGAAGGACATAAAAAGAGATAATGAAGGCCACTTCATTATACTAAAAGGAGCAATCCAACAAGAAGAAATAACCCTGGTGAACATATATGCGCCCAATGTGGGAGCACCCAAATACATAAAAAAACTGCTGGAGGACATGAAGGGAGAGATTAATAGCAATGCAATCATAGTAGGAGATTTTAATACCCCACTGTCACATTTGGACAAATCACCCAAACAAAAAATCAGCAAAGAAATATCAATCCTAAATGACTCACTAGACCAGATGGAATTAATCGACATCTTCAGAACATTCCACCCCAAAGCCACAGAATACACATTCTTCTCAAGTGCACATGGGACATTTTCAAAGATAGACCACATGTTGGGACATAGGCAAAGTCTCTTCAAATTCAAGAAGATAGAAATCATATCAAGCATCTTTTCAGATCATAGTGGCATAAAACTGGAAATTAACTACAATAAAAATAATCCAAAGAAATCAAACACATGGAGACTAAACAGAATGCTATTAAACGAGGACTGGATTACCAAAGAAATCAAGGAAGAAATTAAAAACATCCTGGAAACAAATGACAATGAAAACACAACAATCCAAAATCTATGGGACACAGCAAAAGCAGTCTTGAGAGGGAAGTTCATATCTCTACAAGCCTATTGCAAAAAACTAGGAAAAAAGGTAACAGATTATCTAACTCTAAAACTCAAAGAGTTAGAAAAAGAGCAACAAGAAAAGCCCACTGTAAGCAGAAGGAAAGAAATAATAAAAATCAGAGCAGAGATAAACGACATAGAGACCAAAGAAACAATACACAAGATCAACAAAACCAAGAGCTGGTTCTTTGAACGCATAAACAAGATTGATAAACCTCTAGCCAGGCTAACCAAGAAACAAAGAGAGAGGACCCAAATAAACAAAATCAGAAATGAAAGAGGCGAAATAACAACATACCCCACCGAAATACAAAGGATTGTTACAAAATACTATGAGCAACTCTATTCCAACAAACTGCACAACCTGGAAGAAATGGACATATTCCTAGAAAAATACAACCTTCCAAAACTCAATCAGGAAGAATCTAAAAATCTCAACAGACCAGTTACTTGGGAAGAAATTGAAACAGTCATCAAAAAGCTGCCAGCAAACAAAAGCCCAGGGCCAGATGGCTTTACAGGAGAGTTTTACCAAACATTCAAGGAAGAACTAAAACCTATCCTCCTCAGACTATTTCAAAAAATTCAAGAGGAAGGAACACTTCCAAACTCCTTTTATGAAGCCAGCATCACCCTAATACCAAAACCAGATAAAGACAACTCAATGAAAGAGAATTACAGGCCAATATCCCTCATGAACATAGATGCCAAAATACTCAACAAAATCCTAGCAAATCGGCTCCAGCAGTACATCAGGAAGATCATACACCATGACCAAGTAGGTTTTATCCCAGGAATGCAAGGATGGTACAATATCCGCAAATCAATAAACGTGATACATCACATAAACAAATTGAAAGTTAAAAATCATATGGTCATATCAATTGATGCAGAAAAAGCATTTGATAAAATCCAACACCCTTTCCTGATAAAAACTCTCAACAAGGTGGGAGTACAAGGATCATACCTCAACATAATAAAAGCTATATATGATAAACCCACAGCCAACATCATACTCAATGGGCAAAAACTAAAGCCATTCCCTCTTAAAACAGGAACAAGACAGGGATGCCCACTCTCACCACTCCTGTTTGACATTGTACTGGAAGTACTTGCCATTGCAATTAGACAAGAAGAGAAAATAAAAGGCATCCAAATCGGAAAAGAAGAAGTAAAGTTATCCTTATTTGCAGATGACATGATATTGTACATAGAAAACCCAAAAGACTCCATCAAAAAACTAATAGACTTAATACATGAATTTGGCAATGTAGCTGGATACAAAATTAATGCCAGGAAATCGATGGCATTCCTGTACACCAACAATGAATTTACAGAAACAGAGACCAAAAAAGCAATCCCATTTACCATCGCACCAAGAAAATTGAGATACCTGGGAATAAATTTAACTAAGGAGGTAAAAGACCTATATACGGAAAACTACACAACACTGAAAAAAGAAATAGAGGAAGATCTAAACAGATGGAAGAACATACCATGTTCATGGATTGGTAGAATCAACATCATCAAAATGTCCATACTTCCCAAAGCAATCTATAGGTTCAATGCACTCCCCATCAAAATACCAACAGCATATTTCACTGACCTAGAAAGAACTCTCCAAAAATTCATTTGGAACAATAAAAGACCTCGAATAGCATCAGCAATCCTGAGAAAGAAGAGTAAAGTAGGAGGGATCTCCATACCAGATTTCAAACTGTATTACAAAGCCACTGTGCTCAAAACAGCCTGGTACTGGCACAAGAACAGACATATAGATCAATGGAATAGAATAGAGAATCCAGATATCAACCCAAATCAATATGCTCAATTAATATTTGACAAAGGAGGCACGAGCATACAATGGAGTCAAGACACTCTCTTCAGTAAATGGTGTTGGGAAAATTAGACAGATACTTGCAAAAGAATGAAACTAGAGCACCAACTTACTCCATACACAAAAATAAATTCGAAATGGTTACAGGACTTAAACATAAGACGGGAAACCATAAAAATACTAGAGGCATCCACAGGCAGCAAAATCTCAGATATATGCCAAAAGAACTTCTTCACTGACACTGCCCCTTGGGCAATGGAAGCTAAAGAGAAAATAAACAAATGGGACTATATCAAAATAAAAAGTTTTTTCACAGCAAAAGAAACCATCAACAAAACAACAAGAAAGCCCACTGCATGGGAGAACATATTTGCAAACGATTTTACTGATAAAGGTTTAATCTCCAATATCTACAAACAGCTTATTCAACTCAGTAAAAGGAAAATAAATGAGCCAATTAAAAAATGGGCAATGGAACTAAATAGAATCTTCTCAAAAGAAGACAGAAGGAAAGCCAAGAGGCACATGAAAAACTGTTCAAAGTCACTACTTATCCGAGAGATGCAAATCAAAACAACAATGCGATACCATCTCACACCTGTCAGAACGGCCAACATTAACAAATCAACAAACGACAAGTGTTGGCCAGGTTGTGGAGAAAAAGGAACCCTCGTGCACTGCTGGTGGGAATGCAGACTGGTACAACCACTGTGGAGAACAGTATGGAGTTTCCTCAAAAAACTGAAAATGGAACTCCCATTTGACCCAGTAATCCCACTTCTAGGAATATATCCCAAGAAAATAGGAGCACAAATCAGAAAGGATATATGCACCCCTATGTTCATAGCAGCACAATTTACAATAGCTAGGATTTGGAAACAGCCTAGGTGTCCATCAGCAGATGATTGGATCAAAAAACTATGGTACATCTACACAATGGAATACTATGCTGCCATAAAAAGAAGGAATTCTCATCATTTGCAGCAACCTGGATGGAATTGGAGAATATCATGCTGAGTGAAATAAGCCAGTCAATGAAAGAGAAACACCACATGACTTCACTCATTTATGAATAATAAAAAACATTATAAACTGATGAACCATAAGTTAAATATACCGACAGTAAAGCAACAAGCAGACTGTCTAATTACAACGGGGAGGGGAGGGAAATATGAGGGAAATGAGATCAACCAAAGGACTTGTACACATGCATATAAGTATAACCAATGGACACAAAACTCTGGGGAGGGAGGGAATGTTTTTTTTGGGGGGGGATCAATGGAAATATATGTACACAGATAATAATTTAATAAAAAAAAACTTAAAAATAAATAAGAATAAAAAAAATATATATATATATATATATATATAAATAAAAATAAAAAAATAAAATACTCATTTGAGGTAAGAGCATTTCCATTTATGTGCTTCCTAACAATATTAAAATTCATGATAGACTAAAATTATTATTCAATTAATATAAGACTGAAGTATTATCAGTCTACATCTATTAGCAATCTGGAACTTAATGTCTTAAAATTTCATGGGTAACACAATGTCTTTATTAAAGCAAAGCACTTCTCAGGTCTAATGTTCACTTGATGGATACAATGTCTGCTTTTAAAATAACAGAACAAACAGCTTTATAATCTATATATTTTTTTATATTCACCTGGATTCAACATTTAGCCATCATCAACTATTGCTCTGAATTTTCTTTGAGGGAATTTGAAAATATTTATCTATCTGGATACTTACATCACTTTCCGCTTTATCATTTTCATACTGATGTGTGTTTTCTTTTAAAAGATTCCATTCATTGATTAGTTCCTTACATGTTTCCTTCAGCATAAGACCTTGCTTTTCACAGTTGGCTTGAAGTATTTTTATGGTATCTGCCAACTGATCTTTGATTTTAATTTTCTTGTCAGCTTTGTGTTGAGCCTCATCCAGTTGCTTTTGAAGGAACTTATTTTCATTTTGCAGGTGAGATAGCATCTCCTGCAAAAATTCCTGCTTTCCTGTGTCTTTATCCACTTTAGCTTGTTCCTGTTGATATACGTGTTCAATTTCCTTCATTTGACTCTGTGTTTGGCTTTGGTCTTCTTCATCTTGTAAAACAAATGTCTTATCTCTGAAAGCATCCCTTGTGGAATGAAGGTCAATTTCTAGGTGATTGGATTTACTTTCAAATTTAGAAAGTTGTTGAGAAGGAATCTTAATGCTATGTTTTATGTCAGACATATCAGAGTTCTTTTTGCCCTGGGAACAAAAATATTCTTCTTTCTCTTTCTTGAAAGCAACTTGTAGATCCCCTTTTGAAGTCTGACAATGCTCATGATACTGTAAAACAGTAGCCCTTCTAGAACTGTATGAGTCACCTTCTGCTTCCAGTCTTCCTCTGTTTTGTTGTATATCCTCCAGTTTAGTGCTTAGCTTGTTAAGCTCGGCTCTCAGAACTTTAAACGTCTCACTGTGTTGAAGTAGGATCTCTGTTACTGTCTTTTGAAGATAGTCATTTTTTTCTTTGGCAATCACAATGTCCTCAAAATATTTCTTTTCCATTTCTTGCATCTGATTTTTTGCTGTGTCTAGTTCCAGTGTTAGCTTGGCATTTTCATCCTTCAGGATGCAATTTTCATGTATCAGAGATTTTTCTTTTTCATAACTATCAGAAACCTAAGTAAAACAAAGGAGACTTTCAGCTAACTCATTGATATGACATATCAGGATAGCCTCTGAAATTAAAGAGACCTTTATGCTTACAATAAAAAGCTTCCAATTGGTGGATATCCCTCATAAAAAAAATAGAATTGGACCCCAACCTCTAACTTTATACAAGCCTGCATTCTGCAAATTTTAAAACTGTAATATAAGTTCATGGAGTTTTTTAAACTGAAAAGCAAACCACAGGTTACTGTTTAAGAGTCGCAGAATCGGAAAGGGCTTTATCTGAATCACTACAAACCCAGAATACATTAAGGAAAAGATTAATAACTCTAACTACACTTAAAAATTGAGATTATAAACTGAATATATAGCTACCCCACACTGAGAGTATTAACCCTGCATATACTAGGAGAGACTAAATTTCCTAAAATCTTTTTCAAAACTTATCTCATACATCATCTACTTTTTTAGTACTTTCAGTAATAAATACTACCTCTACTAATAACTGCTCATCTAGGCATTGTCCTAAGCTCTTCTACATCCATCTATGAACTCATTCAGTTATCACAATCTGGAATGGAGGGGTTAAAAACATAAGCAACCTCTAGATTTTCCCCAGGTTTCCAGACTTAAAAATTGTTGCTCTTGCCCCAATCCATATTTCTTCTCTAGTGTGAATATAGAAACACAAAAGATGCCTCATATTTCAAAAAAGTAATGGTAAGATAATATGTACAGAGCTCTTGTTAGAAAATCATGAGATTATGTTGCTACAATAACTTTTCATTCTTGTTCACAATGGTTAGTGTAATAAATGCAAAATGGTTAGAAATGTATTGAATTACTTTATTAGCAATAAAGTATCAATAAATTGTCACTACGTATATGTTACAGCATAGCATTCTCTTCAAAATATCTTGTGTTAAAAAGAGATACTATTACGAACAAATTGTTACTTTTCTCAAAGGTAGAATGACATCTAGCATATTATCTCAGAACCGGCTCTTCTTTTCCTCCTTACCACCAGTGGAAATGAAAACTAACCTCTCTATTAATACATCAAGGAAATGAAATCATTGCCAAAATCTGGAGCATCTGTTGTTAGTAGCAATACCTTTGAGATCGTGGGAAACACACTAATTTCTACCAAAAATATTAAAAGCCGTCCCTTAGGATGAGGCTATTGTCACTGTCACTACTTTGACTGGGAGAGACAAATGGATTTGAATTAAGAATATCATTTTATCCAATGTTCCCAAAATGCCACCACCACCACCAACACACACACACACACACACACACACACACACACACACACACAGATATGTTTTTTTAATTATCTATAGTTTCCTTATGTACAGTATTGGATTTCACATATCTACACACCCACGTATACTCAAACACATTTATAAATAACTAAATAAACTACATCAGATTTCACTTTCTGATGAGCTCTTTCTATCCCTTTTGGCTTGCAAGGGTGTTTGGTCAGAATCCCATTTTGTAATATCGTGGCATTCTATTCTGCAGAAAGTTGCCTCTGCTTGTAATTTTGCTCTTCAATAACCTAAGGACATATTTCATTTTTTTAAATCTCATACCACTAACAAAAAGTTCAAAGCATAAGAGTAGATCCTTTAAAAATTGTTTAAAATAAGCAGCCTTTTAAAGAATAAGGGTCTTACATTTTCATAAAAATCTCAAATATTAACTTAAGTAATAGCTATATTTGTCATAGAGCAAAAATGCAGTATTGTGAAATAAAATTTGTTCATGAACATTGGAGTAATTCCATCAGAGTCTCAAGGCAATTTAGCCTTTTTTAAAAATATATATTTTATTGATTTTTTTACAGAGAGGATGAAAGAGGGATAGAAAGCTAGAAACATCGATGAGAGAGAAACATCGACCAGCTGCCTCTTGCATACTCCTCACCAGGGATGTGCTCACAACCAATGTACATGCCCTTGACCGGAATCAAACCTGGGACCCTTCAGTCCACAGGCCGATGCTCTATCCACTGAGCCAGACCAGTTTCGGTTATATATGTTAACATTTTTAAAAGCCAAAATTAACATTGATGTGAATGGTTAAACTCAATTTATGGTCTCTTTCTTCATTTAGAAAACTTATACCAAGCCTCAACTACCTGCTAAGGATAGTAAAAAATGAATAATTTTAGTCTTAAATGTCACAGTTCATATTTTGAATGACATAACATTTTGGGCTTGTTTTAAATGTAATAATGTACATTAAATCAAAGGGATACAATTATTGACAAAATACTGTTAGATGTAGGACATTTTACCAAAGATAAATGCACCTTATTCCCTGTCAGTCTTCAGGGCTATGGCTGGTCAATTAATAGTTTTCAACTTTGGGACTGATTTCAAGGACTGCCCTTCTTTTTTTCTTAACTGCACCATATGTTTTTTATATAACAGATCAGCTTTTTGTCTCCTCTTTTTGTAAGGTTAATCTGTAGCTAAACATAATCAAAACTGTGATCAACATGAAATGAACTGTTATCCTATATGATAATGATATAATAGGCAAATTGACCATCACTCCAACACACAAGATGGCAGCCCCCATGTGGTCAAAGATGGATGCCCACTTTTGGACGCAAGATTGCTGCCATAGATGGCCAGCCGGGGAGGGCAGTTGTGGGTGATCAGACCTGCAGGGGAGAGCAGATGGGGGCAATCAAGCCTGCAGTGGAGGGCATTTGGGTTTCCCTAGTTTGCAGGGGAAAGCAATTGGCAATGATCAAATCTGCATGGCAGGACTTTTGGGAGGGATAAGGCCTGCAGGGGAGAGCAAGTAGTAGGGGAATAGTCCTGTAGGGGAGGAGAGTTAGGGGCAACCAGGCCTGCATGGGAGAGCAGTTAGGAGTAACCAGGCTGGCAGGGAAGTGGAGAGGGCCTGATATGGCCAATTGGGCCCCAGGGGAACAGTTAGGCGTCCATCAGGCTGGCAGGGGAGTGGTTAAGGGGTGATCAGGCTGGCAGGCAGAAGCAGTTAGGGGCATTCATGCAGGCTGGCAGGCAAGTGGTTGGGAGCCAGCAGTCTTGGATTGTGAGAGGGATGTCCAAATGCCCGTTTAGGCCTGACGTTTTGAAAGAAGCTTAATTACCCTTTGAAAAAGTTGTGCCAATTTCATCTATAGTAGTGCACAAGAATGCCTTTTCCTCAAATGGAAAAATTCTGGTTTTATTTTTAAAATACACTAATTGTAAGTTCAAAAAAATGGTATCTTATTGCTTGTTGATTTGTATTTTCTGGTTATAAAGCAAGGTTCACTCTAGTATAAATATAAAATTTGTTAATCATGAATATTAGCTCAACGTGGAATTTGTTTTATAGAATAAGAATGATTACCTACTGTTAAATACTGCTATAGGCTTAGCTATCAGAATCATCATTCTCCACAACAGAAAACTGGTACTTAACACTTTGCTCACTGTTGCTTTTCTGTCTCACACCAACACTGTCAGTGTCATCATCAGTCACATCAAACATGTTTCCTGACTCTTCCTTCTTACTACTTTTCTGTTCCTTCTTTTATTTAATCTTTGATGAAAGTTTGATATTAAGGATGTTGTTATTACCTTACGCACTAAAAAGACTGTGTTTTCATTACTTATATCATTTGGCTTTATCATTTAGCTTTTCTATTACCTTATTCATTAAGAAGACCGTGTTTTCATTAATTTTATCATTTGGTTGCTGGTTATCAGTTTCTTTACTGTTACTTTGCTGAGTCAACCCATCACTGCAAGTGTTATCATGAGCACCATCATACATATTTCCTGACACTTCCCTTTTATAATTTTTCTGTTCCTTCTTTTCTTCAACATTTGATGAACAGTTTATATGAAGGATATTGTTATTACCTTATTCATTAAAAGACTGTGCCATTATCTCTAAGAAAGTAAGAAGACAGGGATGCCCACTTTCACCACTCCTGTTTAACACATTACTGGAAAGTGCTAGCCATAGTGATCAGACAAGAAGAAGAAATGAATGGCATCCAAATTGTAATAGAAAAAGTAAAACTGTCATCCACAGATGACATGATATTGCATATAAAAAAAAAGCCCTAAAGACTTCAACTAAAAAAACTACTAGATTTAATAAATAAATTCAGTAACATAGCAGGATTCAATACTAACACCCAGAAATCCATGGCATTTTTATTTTTTTATTTAAAAAAAAATATATTTTATTCATATTTTTACAGAGAGGAAGGGAGAGAGATAGAGAGCCAGAAACGTCAATGGGAGAGAAACATTGACCAGCTGCCTCCTGCACACCCGCCACCGGGGACGTGCCCGCAACAAATGTACATGCCCTTGGCCGGAATCGAACCCAGGACCCCTCAGTCCGCAGACCGATGCTCTATCCACTGAGCCAAACCAGTTTTGGCAGCATGGCATTTTTATTTACCAATAATGAATTCACAGAAAGAGATACTAAAAAAAAAAATCCTTTTACCATGGCAAAAACAACAAAAAAATTAAGATACCTATGAATAAGCTTAACTAAGAAGGTAAAATACAGATTAAAAAAAATTAATATACCTATGAATAAGCTTAACTAAGAAGGTAAAATACAGATACTACTTGACAAAAGAGATGGAGGAAGATATAAACAACTGATAGAATATACCATGTTCATGGATTGGTAGAATCAACATCATTAAAATGTCCAGACTACACAATGGAATCTTAAGAATCAACACAATCCCCATTAAAATACCAATGGCGGAGACCGGAACCAAGATGGCGGCCTAGGCAGTCTCCTACGCTGCCGCCTCATCAACAATTTAATTAAAAAAACAACTAAAATCATAAAGGACTTCACCAAAACCTCAGGAAAGCTGGTGGAGTGGAATAGCTACAACTAGAAAGAAAGAGAGAAAGGCTCGCGGATCAGACTGGGAGCCGAAAAGCGCTGAGGTAGGGTGACGCTTGCACGCGGAGAGGAAGTGCGGCCGCCGAATGCCTGCCGGGCAGGAGGGGAGGAATTCCCCGATTGCACGGAACCCTTTCCGACTGTACTGAACCCAACCCCAGCTGAAATTCCGTGGTCCCAGGCTCATACGGGTGAAGTCTGGACTGTAGAGAAAGGCACCCAGAGATTTAGAGACTGGGGGACTGGGGACCGGAGCCGCAGCCGGCAGGGTCTACAGTCATGCACGCGCGAATGAGAACACGCTGAGGTCTGACCACCGCCTCTCTGTAGCGGAAGGAGTCAGAAGATCCAGGTCTGACCACGGAGGCTGCCGCTGCCTCTCTGTACTAGGTGGCAGCCTCTCTGTAGCGGAAGGAGTCAGAAGCCCCAGACTACAGAGACCAGCCCAAGTCCGGGCGAGCCCCTGGGGCACCCACACTCTTGCTTGGGGAACCTGGGACGGTCAGGCGGAAACTCAGGCGAGTGCACAAGGGCAGGGCTGAAGCCAAGACTGTCAGTTCAGCCCTGAGACTCCGCCCCATCCAAGCTGAGCAGAGGCTTCTGCAGTTTTCAAGTCTGATCCTATAAGACTGTCTCCAATACAGAATTTATCCCAGAGTAGACACAGCTGATACCCACATCCAATTGGCCTGAAGGTCAATTCACAACAATAAAGACTTAGCTACAACAAGGCTGTGCACACAGTACACAAAGGGGGTCACCAAGAGTGTCTACCTCAGGTAACTGAGGAGGCTGACCCACTGTGCTATATAGGACACCAAATACACAAAGCCATCCTACCAACTCTGAAAAATAGTGATAATGCCAAGACAAGGAAATAGATCTCAAACAAAAGAGATGGAGGATATAGAGTTCAGAACTACGGTTCTAAGGTTATGCAAGAATATCCTAGAAAAGCTCGATAATCTTCATGAGACCCAACTAAAAAGTATACATAAACTGACTAAATTGGAAAATATTATGCAGAGATCCAACAGCAGAATGGAAGAACACAAGAATCAGGTCAAAGAGCCAAAAGACACTCCTTTGGAGAAGGAAGAAGAAAAGAGGATCCAGAAAGTTGAAGATAGTGTAAGGAGCCTCTGGACAACTGCAAGCGCACCAACATCAGAATTATGGGGGTGCCAGAAGAAGAGAGAGTGCAAAATACTGAAAACATATTTGAAGAAATAATATCAGAAAACTTCCCTCACCTGGTGAAAGAAATAGACTTACAAGTACAGGAAGCCTACAGAACCCCAAACAAGAGGAATCCAAAGAAAAATACTTGGAGACACATCATCATCAATATGCCAAGGGTAAAAGACAAAAAGATCTTACAAGCAGCAAGAGAAAAGCAGTTAGTTACCTATAAGGGAGCACCCATAAGACTATCAGCTGATTTCTCAGCAGAAACCATGCAGGCCAGAAGGGAGTGGCAAGAAATATTCAAAGTGATGAATAGCGAGAACCTACAACCAAGATTACTGTATCCAGCAAAGTTATCATTCAGAATTGAAGGGCAGATAAAGAGCTTCACAGATAAGAAAAAGCTAAAGGAGTTCATCACCACCAAACCAGTATTATATGAAATGCTGAAAGGTATTACTTAAGAAGAAGAAGAAGATCAAGTGAATTAAAAATCTGAGGAATAAAATAAACTGGTGAATATAATAGAATTAGGGGCAAAGAAAGGGAGTGGATAGATAATTATCAGGGTGAAAGGGGTGTGGGGTGCAGAAAGAGACTGGATTAAAATTGTATAACCTATGGATGAGGACAATAGTGGGGGGAGGGGGTAAGGGCAGAGGGTGGGGTGGGAATCAGGTGGAAGGGAGCTATGGGGGAGAAAAAGGAGAAACAATTGTAATAATCTGAGCAATAAAGATTTATTTTAAAAAAAATAAAATAAAATAAAAATAAAATAAAATAAAAATAAAATAAAATAAAATACCAATGGCAGCCCCAGCTGGTTTGGCTCAATGGATAGAGTGTCAACATACAGACTGAAGGGCCCCAGCTTTGATTTTGTCAAGGGCAAATGCTTGGGTTGTGGGCTCAGTCCTCAGTAGGGGGCGTGCAGGACTCAGCCAATCAATGATTCTCTCTCATCATCTCTCTCTCTCTCTCTCTGTCTCTGTCTGTATCTCTCTCTCTCTCTCTCTCTCTCTCTCTCTCTCTCTCTCTCTCTCTCTTGCTCCCTTCCTCTCTGAATCATAAAATACATTTAAAAATACCAACAGAGACCGAAACAAGATGGCGGCCTAGGAAGTCTCCTAAGCTGCCACCTCCTCAACAATTTGGAAAAAAACCAACAGCTAAAATCGAAAGGGATAGCACCAGACCCACAGGAAAGCTGGCGAAATGGGAAGGCTACAACTAGACACAAAGCAGGACGCCGCTGCTGCCATGTGGAGTTTAAAACTAAGGCAAAACCGGACCTGCCGGAGACGCTGCTACCAGGAATGAGGGAAGCCAGACCTCTCTCCGCCCCGGGGCCCAGGGACTGGGCCAGCCCGGCGGCCATGGGAACCAAGGAGCTGATATGGGACCTTGCAGCGCATTCGGTGCCTGCCCACAACCATCCCGAGGAGCTGTCGCAGCATCTCCTGGCCTGCAGCCAGCTTGGCCCAGTCTCCGCACACACCTTACTGGTGGGGAGCTGGCGCGGCGCCTTCCCTTTGCGCCCCTGCGAGTCTTTCTGCTGCCACCGCCAGCAGCCGGCTCCAAAGCTTACGCCACTACTGCCATGTGGATTTTAATACTACAGAGGAAATTGAGACACAGGAGCTACCGTCGCTGCTGCCCCCGCCGCCGCCACCCCCGCGAATGGGAATCCACCGAAATCAGAGCTCACTATGCCCCAGGCCCAGAGAGAGTGTGGCTTCAGAACTTAGCCTCTGCGTCCACAGCAGCTCCGCTTCCGCACCAAAGGAGACACCATTGAGGGGGAATTCTCTGCCCGCAGCCATCTCAGGCCGCCCACAACCTTCCCAGCACACCCACCGTGCTGGTGAGGAGCCTGCATGGCACCTTCTGTTAGTGGCCCCAGCGAGTCCTCCCTCAGGCACCACATAGCCAAGCCGAAGCTCCCGCCACTGCCGCCATGTGAACTTTAAAACTACAGTGGAAATTGAACCACAGGAGCGACCGTCGCTGCCGCACCAGCCACCGCCACCCGCCACCGCTGCCACAAATAAAGGAAATCCACCGAGAACAGAGCTCACTAAGCCTGGGGCTCAGGGAGTGGGCGGCCTCAGAACTTAGCCTCCGCGTCCGCAGCTGCTCCGCTTCCACACTGAACGAGACACCTTTGAGGGCAGTCTACCCGCCTGCAGCCATCTCAGCCCGCCTGCAACCGTCCCAGCCTGCCCACCGTGCTAGCACAGCCCCTCCAATACTCGACCCCAGTGCTCCGGAGGGGCCGTGTGCCCTGGGTGAGCCATATGTCCCAGGGAGCTGTGTGCCCCAGGTGAGCCGTGTCCCCCAAAGCGGCAGGGTGTCCCAGGTGAGCCATGTGTCCCAGGGGAAGCAGTGGGACCCAGGGGGAGGGGCCGTGAGAACCAGAGGAGGAGCGGACTCTATTCGTGTGGTCCTGAGATATTCACCATAAAACAAGCAGACTGCCAAATGAGGAGCGGATTCTATTCATGTGATCCTGAGATAGTCACCATAAAACAAGCAGATTGTCAAATGACAGCAGGGAGGGGAAGGAGACCTTGGGGGGAGATAAGATAACAACCGAAGGACTGGTATGCATGAATATAAGTACAACCAACGAACACAGAACTCTGGGGAGGGAGGGCATGAATGGGATGGGGGTGGGGGGGGGCAATGGTATGATATGTACACATATAATACCTTAATAAAAAAATTGAAAAGAATACCAACAGAATATTTCACAGGCTTAGAACAAACACTCCAAAAATTAATATGGAATAAAAATGGACTCTGGAATAGCCACAGCAATCCTGAGAATGAACAAAGTTTGAGGGATGATAATGCCAGATACCAAGTTATATTACAAAGCCACTGTTCCAAAAACTGCAGAGTACTGGCACAAGAACAGACATATAGACCAAAAGACCCAAACTGAGAACCCAGAAGTTGGCCAAGCCATTATGCTCAATTAATATTTGACAAAAAAGGCAAGAGCATAAAATGGAGTCAAAGCAGTCTATTCAATAGATAGAGTTGGGAAAATTGGACAGATACATGCAAAATAATGAAACTAGACCACCAACTTACAGCATACACAAAAACTCAAAATGCATAAAATACTTACATGTAATATGGAAAATCATAAAAATCCTATAAGAATCCATATACAGCAAAATAGCAGACATATCTCCTCGAAATATGTTTACTGATACATCTCTTAAGACAATGGAAACTGAGCAGAAAACAAATAAGACTACATCAAAATAAAAAGCTTCTGGACAGCAAAAGAAACCGTCAACAAAACAATAAGAAAGCCCACTGCATAGGAGAACATCTTGCCAATAATATTTCTGATAAGGAATTGATCTATAAAGTTTACATAGAAATCATACAACTTAACAAATAGAAGATAAACAATCCAATCAGAAAATGAGTAAAGGATCTAAAAGACGCTTATTGAGAGTGGACATACAGAAGGCCAAGAGGCACATGAAAACATGCTCAAAGTCATTAATTATCTAAGAGATGCAAATGGAAACAACAATGAGATACCATCTCACACCTGCCAGGATGGATATCATCAACAAATCAACACACGACAAGTGTTAGTGAGGATGTTTGGGAAAAGAGAACCCTCATACACAGCTGGTGGTATTGCAGACTGCTGCAGCCACTGTGGAAACAGTATGGAGTTTTCTCAAAAAGTTAAAAATGGAATTCCCATTTGATCCTGTAATCACACTTATAAGAATATGTTCCAAGAAAATGGAACCACTAATCAAAAAGGATATATGCACAATATATGTTCACAGCAGCACAATTTACAATAGGTATGATTTGGAAACAGCCTAAGTGTCCATCAGCATATGAGTGGATTAAAAACTTGTGGTACATCAACATAATGGAATACTATGCTGCTATAAAAAAGGAATTCTTACCATTTACAATAGTATGGATGGAACTGGAGAGAATTATGCTAAGTGAAATAAACCAGTCAGGGAAATATAAATATCAACTGATCTCATTCATTTGTGGAATGTAATGAACAGTGTAATGAACAAAATAGGTTCAGAGACATAGAAGCATGAACAGACCAACTAGCCTTGGATAGAAGGAAGGGGAGCGGGAGAGGGCAGGAGAGAGGGTAATAAATCAATCAAAAGACTTGAATGCATGCATATAAGCATAACTAATGGACACAGACAGTATGGGGGCAGGAGTGGCCAGAGAGGGGACAATACGGGAGAAAGGAGATAATACATTCAACAATAAAGAATTTAATTTTGCAGAAACTGATTTGGCTCAGTGGATAGAGCGTCAACCTGCGGACTGAAAGATCCCGGGGTTCGATTCCACTCAAGAGCATGTATCTTGGTTGTGGGCACATCCCCAGTATGGAGTGTGCAGGAGGCAGCTGATCCATTATTCTCTCTCATCAATGTTTCTAACTCTCTATCCATCTCTCTTCCTCTCTGCAAAAAAATCAATAAAATATATTTTTTTAAAGAATTTAATTTTTTTAAAAGGCAGGAGAAAGGAGTAAAAGGGTTTTCTACTGGTAACTACAGAATGGAAACTTCCTAAAACAATGAAACCATTCTATGAAATTATCCTGAATCAATGCTTCCTTCTCCTTACCGGAATGGAAGCTTTTCCTACTTTATCTATCTTCTTCAAACAGAACTTTCAGAAAAATAAATGTTTGGTAATAGACAATGCCAAATACTGGAGGACACACAACCATGGGTTCAACGGGCTGGGGAGACTCTTCATCTTTTCCTGGTATTCTTTTCCAAAGGGGCTTGCTCTTACACACCAACTCATATTTCACACGGAAAGTAGAGCATTTTGGTTTAGGATAATCTACTTACAACAATAGCTATACCACTTTCATGGCTAAATGACTTTTTTTTCCCCCAATATGAAAGCACTTTAAAATTAAGTGCATGGCTTTTCAGTCATACCAAGTACATGGGCTTGCAAAGACGTTATGTCATGGCCCTGCTGGCAGGGTCATCCCCTCAAGCCTGTGACAAAGGAGGCCTTTGCTCTCACGGCTGGGCCCCCTGTATGAAGACATTTAGGAAAATGCTGCTGGAGAGACACTTGCCTGACCATAGCTTCTGCCGCCCTCCCGGTGATGAGGCCCATTTTCCCTTAAGGAGAGTTCAGCTGGCTCACCCCCACAGGCTCCAGGCTCTGAACGCTGCCTGTGCTGGTGGGCACTGGAGGGAGAGCTGGCCAGCGGCGATACGGGGCTGTGCCCGCCTCTCCCTGGGCTCTCTGCTTGGCACTGCGAACCCAGGACGCAGCTGCAGTCCCTCGGCAGCTGCAGTCCCTTCACCTTCCCGTGTCCAGGCCCTTCCTGTCAGCCGCCCCAACCCTGCCCAGGGCCCCAAGGAGGACTCTGGAGTCTGTGTTCCTGTTCCTGGTGCCCACAGGACCCAGACACCTGAAATAATACCCCCAAGACTCTATACTGAGCCCTGTCCTCGTGGGTCCACCACCCTCCCGGTCCAGGTCACGCAGGGACTTCCAGGGCCCTGGCGGCCATGATGCCTAAGAGGAGAGAGACACTGACCTCAGGACCTTCCCGCCAGGAGACCACAGAACCCGACTCTACCCCCCCTCCACCCCTATCAAGCCCGGGGCTCCTCCTCCCCGTCTCCCCCGTTCATTAAAGTCCTGGGAGGGCTGCTCTCCGGACCTACCAGTTCAGTCTCCATAAGCAAGAAAGGGTGTGATGGAGGATAACGGCCGCCTCTCCTTCCTTCTCCTCCCAGAGTGCTGGCAGCATGGCGCATGTGCAGCAACGGACAAGGACAAGACTGAAGTGCGCATGCCCGGCGATGGGCTTGACCCCACTGGGCTTGCACAGTCACTTGGGCTATGCAGTGAGACTTGTCGTTTTCTGCTCTTTCTTTTTTTTCCCCCCTTAACTTTTTATAGAATTAGGCAAATTAAAATAGAATAAGTTAACAAGTTTTCTTTCAATAAACATACTGTCAAGATTTCCTAAAAAGCTTTCAATACTGAATATAACTATTAGCACAGTGTCAAAAATGTTGAAGAGAGAAACAAAAATCTGTGATCTTGCAGGCCGGCCTGCATGCGCCATTGCCAGGGAGGCCTGGGACACCATGGAGGAGGAGGAGGCAAGGCTCCAGGAAGGCCAGGGCCCCCGCACTGCCATTCACAGGAAAGGCTGACAGAATCCCGAAGTCCTTGCTCCTGGGTAGGCAGTGACCGCCCAGGGAGGGGACCATTCCTGAGGGCAGGAAGCTGTGGCTTAAAAGGGCAGCCCTTGCAGGGCCATCCCTCCCTCCCATGAGCACCAGCCTCTCAGAGAACTTCTCCTCAGCCCCCCACCCCCACCCTCACCCCAATGTCCCACTGCCTGGGCGAGGCATCTGGCTGTAGCCCTGGGCTCTGCTGCAGCTGACTCAGCTGTGCTAGCCCTCAGGCAGCCTGCAGCCTCCACCCTGCAGCCTGGGCTTCCGCCACCTTCCTGGTGACACTACAGCCAGGCAGCAGCCGACCACCAGGACAACCCAATTTCTCAGGATGGTGGAGAGCTTCTTCCACCGCTCGCCAGCATCATGGACAAGCTGGTGCAGGACCTCAAGACCCAAGAGAGCAAGGAGCAGAAGCAGAACTGGGTGCGTGGCATCCTGTGGATCATCAAGTTCTGCAACCATGTGCTGCGCATGTCCTTCCCCATCTGGCACCGCAAAGGCTCCTGGGAGGTCATCCAGGGCTACCAGGTCCATTACCGGCAACACCTGCACCGCACGCCCTGACAGGGAGGGAGGTATTCGTTCCAGCACTGATGTGAGTGCACATGAAGTGAAAGTTTTGGCTTCTCTGAGGACATACAAGTGTGCAGTGGTTCGTGTGTCATTTGGAGATGCCAAACCTGGTGTTATGATCAACCCCAAGAACTATACTGATGATGAGTTGGGAAAGGTCACAAGGAGGTTTACCATGGAACTGGCAAAGAAGGGCTTTATTGGTCCGGTCATTGGTATGTCTGCCCCAGACATGAGCACGCGAGCAAGATATATCCTGGATGGCAGACACCTGTGCTAGCACCATTGGGCACTAGCACATTAATGCCCATGCCTGTGTACATGAGCATTTTAAGAATGACATCAGAATTTGGAGAGAAAACACTTGCTGTTCAGGGATTTGGTAATGTGGGCCTTCACTCTGTGAAGTATTTGCATCACTTTGGTGCAAACTGTGTTGGTGATGGTGAATCTGATGGGAATCTATGGAATCCAGATGGTATTGACCCAAAGGAACTGGAAGACTTCAAATTGCAGCATGGATCAATCCTGGATTTCCCCAAGGCAGAGCTTTATGAAGGGAGAATCTTCAAGGCCAATTGTGACATACTGACCTTTGCTGCCAGTGAGAAGCAGCTGACCAAGTCCAGGGTGCCCAGAATCAAAGCCAAGATCATCACTGAAGGTGCCAATGGGCCAACAACTCTGGAAATGAATGAGATTTTCCTGGATAAGAATGCCGTGGTTATTCCAGATCTCTTCCTGAATTCTGAGGTAGACAGGGGAGGTGGGTGAGGGCTTACTGTATCTTACTTTGAATGGCTGAGAAAACGAATTCATGTCAAATATGGCCATTTGACCTTCATATATGAAAGGGATTCTAACTACCACTTGCTCATGTTGGTTCAGGAGAGTTTGGAAAGGAACTTTGGAAGGCATGGTGGAACTACTCCTGTTGTGCCCTTCTGCATCAGAGTTCCAAGACAGGATATCGGGGGCATTGAGAAAGACATTGTGAACCTTGGCTCACCCTACACCATGGAGCTCTGGAGCGAGGGAAATCATGGGCACAGCCATGAAATATAACCCGGGATTGGGCCTGACAACAGCTGCCTATATCAATGCCATTGAGAAAGTCTTCAAGGCGTACAATGAAGCCTGTTTGAAGAGATTTAGGAAAATGCTGCTGGAGAGACACTTGCATGACTATTGCTTCTGCCACAGAAGGGCAGCAGATAGGGTCCTAAACTTATACCAACCAGCACACGTTTAAACGTAACCACAGATCTTTCTCTCATTGCTTATTAGATAATGGGCAACATTCCATAGGTCGATCCAAATGAGCCCCTTAAGAAAAACGAAATTAAAGTTAGGGGATCATGTATAAAACAAAAAGTAGATGCCGAGAGCCATTTGCGAACCAGCAAAAGAACTCAATTCTATAGATTACAAACAAAAATAAGTGCTGTTTCTCTTTATGCATTTTATTCTTTTAGAATAAAATAAGTACAAGCTGCTGTAATAAAATGGCCTTTAATCACTTACTAAGCCTAACTAAGCAGAGAAAGCCTATAAATATAATGGATGAAAAAGCTAGTATTTTTGTAACATAAAGCAGTATCATTTATAGTTTATCAGTATTATGTTGTCAATAAAACAAAAAGCCGAAATGGAGAATTATCTTCTTTCCATCATTGCATACCAAATGATGGAGCCTATTTCTGTTGTGTGATCCTGTCAGAATTCATTAACCACACTGATGACATGTAGTCCAAAGAATACAGTAAACTTTTTATGTTAATTAATTGCTCTTCTTTTTTTCAAAGTCTATTGTGTTGAGTGCTTGAACAAAAACTCAAGTAGAGTGTACCAGGGAAAGGGAAAAAAAAAAAAAAGGTTGCACTCCCACTTTGGAGTATGGCTGGAAGCTATGAGCATTGTCAATAATGGCCAAACTCACACTGATTTTGTGTCACCTTCCAGAGGCCTCTGGGCTCACAAGATTTAATTGTGAGCATCTTTTCTCCATATTGGTAGCTTAAAATTAGCCATAGGGGGGAGTATTTGCACCATTGAAATTGGCAAATACTACAAATCAAGACTCTTCTTTAATCAGTTGTTAAACATTTATCACATGTTAAAAGTCAACAGTTAGCTTCCTCATCTAGACCTTAGAAAAGAGGTTCTATGGACTAACTTTGCTTATGGGATTGGTCATTTGTTCCTGAATAAGTGGACCTTTATTTTTAATGCTCTTCTAGGTTGCCAAGAGTAAGATGGAAGATGTCATAGACAGAGCAGATGATGTAGGCTATCAACTTATTGATCTAGCTTATCTGTACCTAAATGAAAAAGAGATTGGGAGGGCCATTGGGAAGAAAATTATCAATGGCACTGTAAAGAGAGATGACATATTCTTCACTTTGAAGGTGCTGTGTAGTTTCAGATTTACCTGAGGGAAGCTCGTTTTTAGCTGAATAGTTTCTTGGCAAATTTCTCCTCTATGTTTAAATGTTGATTCACTCTCAGACCTTGTTAGACTTATTAGGAACTAGAGGCCTGGTGCATGAAATTCATGCACGGGGGAGGGATGATCCTCAGCCTGTCTTGCACCCTCTCCAATCTGGGATCTCTCAGAGATCAGGCCAAAACCGGCAGTTGAATATCCCTCTTGCAAACTGGGACTGCTGACTCCTAACCACTCACCTGCCTGCCTGCTTGCCTTCCTGATTGCCCCTAACTACTCTGCCTGCTGGCCTGCTCACCCCCAACTGCCCCCCTGCCAGCCTGGTTACCCTCAACTGTCACCCATGCCAGTGTGCTCGCGCCAACTGCCTCTTCTTCCAAACTTCTAATTTCCCACTGTTCCACCTGCTGGCCTGCTCACCCCCACGTCCCCTACCCCCTGCTGGCTTGCTCACTCCAAAGGGCTCCCCAAATGTCCTCATTACCTCACTGACCCCCACTGATAGCCTGCTTGCCCACAACCTGCCACCCCCAAAAGCCCCGCTCCCCACTAGCCTCATCACCCACAATTTCCTTCCCCTCACTGATTTAATTCAAATCCCTATTTTACTTAAAAAGCAATGAAAAGTCAGAAAGATTATAGATTTCCTGAGTTCACAAAACCAATTAGCTACAGGCCAAAAGTGGGCTCTAAGTCTCCTCACTGCACCTAAGGTTCTATGGCAACTAGTTCTTCATATTCAGGAGAAATACATAGATTTTAAACTAAACTCAGAGAAAATGAATATGTAAAACTCTTGTCATGTAGCTCCATAATGTTCAGGCATGAGATCCCAAATGGTAACTTTCTAACTAAATAATAAGTTTTAAAATAATGAATAAATATCAGGGGGCAGAAATTATGAACGCAACATTAGTGTAAGTGAAATACTCAGATAATAAAGCACAACATGTCTTTTAAGCACAGAACAAGAAACTTGGGAGAAAATCTTTATTTAAACCAAGCAAGCTGAAATTGGGGGAAGTCTCCCTTAAAGGAACATTCATTTCTCCCAAATCAATCAAGCAGTTAATTATCCATGTTGTGAATTATCTGAAGCAAAATTTAAAACACAAAACTGATTTTTCTTTACAGATCTGCCTACTTCTGTCCAACCTCTTTTGACCTTGGTTGGTATGTACAAAGGACATGAAGTTAATTTCATTTATGATTTAACCCCATCAGAAATTATAGGAGTGCCTTCAGTTCTTTGTCCTCAAGTCTCCACATGAGGACTTAGACTCTACCTTTCTCCTGAGAGATGTGCCTGACGGGTAAATTTGAGAGAAGTAACAAAGAATAATTGTCTGGCATTAAACCTCTTCTTGGAAAAGATGTGTCTGCCCACAGGTATGTGAATTACTGTCCGTGAGCATCTCAGCAGGGACAGGTGTAAAGCATCTGTTTCCTCTGATTACAACTGTGAGCAGAAGCGATAAGCGTTCAAAGCACCAATGTGACCACACATCTTAACCTTGTCCTCCAGCTTGTTATGATGTGTTGGTAACCAAGTCTCTAAGTTCATCTCCATCTGTCTGACTCCTATGTTCTGATATAATGGAAAGAGGGCTGCCATTTGCCACCTATCCCACCTCAGCTCCAAGAAGAAAGATGACTACACAACACTTACAGGCATGTTGTCTTCCTCCTTGAATTTCTACACAATGTACATTGAACAAATCAAGTCCCATTCTAATCAGCAGAAAAGTTACATTTTATTTATTTTAATCCATTTTTTCATGATCAACCTAAGTTATTTATTTAAGCCATCTCCTGCCATAAGTGAGGAGATGGAAGATCAGTATACTCTGTAGTCATTTTACAGTAGGAGAGAAGTCAGCTTAAGGTCCCATACACTGTTCTGTGTGCAGAGTGTGGTTCAAACCAGTGCTGTGGTCCCCACTGGGCAGTGGGCCAGGTTCTCTTTAGTCATCTTCATAGCCAGTTGGCAGCGGATTCAGGTGAGGATTATGGAATAGAGTATGGCTATCATCTCCCCAGGGAAAGGGCTTGGTCCTGATGCGGAGATGGGGTAGGCGATGAAATCGAGTCTAAAGTGCTCTCCTTGGTGCGACTTCAGATAGATGTGAGCAGAGCCCTTCTCGCCGTGGGTGCCACTTGACATCGGTCATGCCAGCTGTGGGCTCAGCAGACCCATAAGCCCAGAAACCCAGGACTCAGCGGCAGTTGTCACTTTGACCAAGGGAAAAGTTACATTTTATTTTATTTTTTTTATTAACTACTTTATTCATAAACCATTTATTGAGTGGACCCACCTCAGTAAAGAACTTTTTTTTTTTTTACTTTCCAATTTTTTTTATTAAGGTATTATATGTGTACATATCTTACCATTGCCCCCCCCCCCCACTTCCCATTCATGCTCTCCCTCCCCAGAGTTCTGTGTTTGTTGGTTGTATTCATGCATAGCAGTCCTTCGGTTGTTCTCTTATCTCCCCCCAGGTCTCCTTCCCCTCCCTGCTGGCATTTGACAATCTGCTTGTTTTATGGTGACTATCTCAGGATCGCATGAGTAGAATCCTCTCCTCATTTGTCAGTCTGCTTGTTTTATGGTGGTTGTCTCAGGGCCACACGAATAGAGTCCGCTCCTCCTCTGGTTCTCACGGCCCCTCCCCCTGGCTCCCACTGCTTCCCTAGGGACACACGGCTTGCCCGGGGCACACGGCCCCCTGGGACACACGCCTTGCAAAAAGTTACATTTTAGAAAGAATTATGCTGAAGCCACTACCATCAAAAGGAAAACAAATACATGTAGATGTTCATTCATTCAACACTAACTCACTAACTTATTGAAAGGCTACCATTAAATTGTATCTGAAATTACAGGTTGTAAAATAATGTTGCATTCCCTTTTTGAGACCAATTTGATAAACACATATACAAAATACATGCATGTATACATTTTCAAATTTAATATATTTTCAGTAACTGTTGATACTTTTAAGTTAAATTTTGATAGCATTCTTATCTTAAATGTTATAGAAATAAAGGTAATATCAAATGAAATAAAATCAAGTATATTTGCCATTACAAGCATTGCAATTCATGATCTAATTGTGAATACGTTAATGTATGGGGAAAATACACTGGGCAATCTGTAAATATTAAAGACACATATTTTGCTGCAAAAAAATAATGAGGACAAATTTGTTCACCAAGGGGCTGATGAGTTAAGCAGAGAGAAAATGAATGCCAAAAAGAATAGGAAGAAGTTGAGCAATTATCTGTATCCTTCAAAAGACAAAATCACAAAGGGACAATTGTCTAAGTGAGCAAAAGGAAGTGTGGACATGAGCAATTAGATAGAGCAACTTAAATAAACAGGTTTATTAAACTCATCTCTTCCTTATGAGAAACCAGCAGAGCCACTGTGATAGCTTGAACAGAGGTAAAATTCAGAGTGGAAAGGCACTGCCTTGGTGTAAAGTTGAGGCCTGTATTTAGTCAGGAAGCTATCTGGCTCAACATTCTGTTGAGACACAATGTTCTCTGTGCCATTTACAAAGTTAAAGTCTCATGAATATGAACTGCTTTAGCTTTCATGTATTTGTATACAGAGTTGCTAAACTATTGAATACACATTTAAGAAGTGGAAAAACTAATTAGATAAATCATTAGAACCCCGGTATTTTGAGAAAGTGTCAAAATGGACCAAAAGTCCAAACACAATGAATGTAAAATTGATTCTCCCTATTTAACACAGATTTAAAGAACAATGATTGAGGAACTGTCATGCCAGGAATTGAATAAGAATTGAACATAAAATGTTTGAAAGCAGAGAAATTTCATCTGGTATAAAATTACCTGGAGTAAATTTTCAAGTTTTCAGTTGTTAGTAAAAACTTCTATGTGCAAGAAAACCTAACAAATCCAGGCCAGGAGGCACAATTGTTCAGAGCGGTGGTAGGCAAACTCATTAATCAACAGAGTCCAATATCAACATTAACAACAAAATTTCTTTTGAGAGCCAAATTTTTAAAAATTAAACTATATAGGTAGGCACATTGTTATTAACTTAATTAGGGTACTGCTAAGCTGGCCTTTCCTAAAAACTCAAGGGGCCAAAGAGCTGCATATAGCTCTCAAACCACAGTTTTTCAGCCAGTGGGTTAGAGCATCATCCTGTGCATCAAAAGGCTGAGGCTGTGATTCCCTGCAGGGTACATACTTAGGTTGTGAAGTCCATCATCTGTCTGGAAGCAACCGATCCAGGTTTCTCTCTCTCTTCATCTCTCTTTAAAAAGCAATTAAAAACAACAACAACATATCCTCAGGTGAAGATTAAACCAAGGAAATCTAACAAGTAATATAACAGTTAAAATAACTGTTCAATTAACTTATGTATTTTATAATATCATTAAATAACACAATTACATAGAACTGAAAGTATTCTGATATATAGAAGAAACACTCCACAATGTGAACCCTAAAGGTAAAAATCACAAATCAGATATGCAGCTCTATATGCCACTCAATGGAATCAAGTGAGCAAGACTAACCTTCATGTAATGGTGAGAGAAGCAACACATCTAAATATCCTGAAAGTGGAGAAAACTGAAAGCACAGATTAGAGCCATACTTTATTATAATTATTGCCCTTAGAGTTGGACAAACAAGGTAGGAAGAATCCAAAATGTTAAAATCTTGCAAATAAAGGGGATTGAAAAACAAATTCAACATGAAGCCATTTTTAGTATTTTACTCTCCAGAATCATAGCTTAACTCCTTAGAAGTTGCTGTATTGTAATGCCACATTCCAGAACTCCCCCTATTCTTTCATTTTAGAAAGAATGTTATTAGGTCTCATATACTACTTTATGTTTTCCTACTAGCAATAATTAAATTCCCAGCAACTCCAGGAGGCACCTGTGGTCTATCTCTGTATCTTGATAGAAGAGTGCTTGTTTTACTCTCTCTTATTCAGTCTAGCATAATTAGGCTGATCAATGCCCCATAAGGAAATTATGAGTGTCTTGGAACCAACATTAACTTTAAAAGAAACTATTTTTTCAATTTATCTGGAAATATTGGAAATAAAAAAAGCCCACACTACTTTCCTCCCAAAATATTAACAAAAAAAAAATTCTACAAAAACCATCTTGCAAAGCTTGTGCATTTTCACACACTTTCAAGGTCATCTTGTAAAATGAGACATTATCTGATTTTCCTGATAAGAAATAAAGCATTTTGTGTTTGCATCATTCTTAACAATTTATGGAAGTATTCTTTCACCACACCCCTTTTTTTCTTTTTTGTTTTCAGTCATCCAGTTTCACAACTTTGAAGCTCAAAGACTTTATTTGGACAAAGAGCAATCTAAAAATCCTTAGTTTTGCTTTTCTATGATGTATTCCAATGGGGCCAAATGGAAAAAAATTTACCACAGGCCTATGCTATTTTTCTCTACATTAAAACCTTAAAAGCACCATCAAAACTCTCAGCCAATGTGCACTGATTTGAAATGGGTATTTTAGTGAGTGATAGCATCATGACCAAGGGAAACACCCCTTTGTTTCTGCCCTGAAATCTACAACTTGTGGACATCCAGAACCCAACACAGGTTCCTGTGTCCACACCCTAAAAGATCTGTGCACCAGTACTTGGAAGGGGGAGGAGGAGAGGGAGAGATCAGGAACAAACCCATTTCTGCAGCAAGGATAAACGTACAGCCCCAGCAAACAGTAGTGATTGAGGAGTCAGGGTACAGCCCTCATAACACAGACCAGGGGCAGGAGGCAACAGCTCAGAAGCATTCCTAACCCACTCCCACCCACCGTCAAAACAGTTTCCTCCCCAGTTTCAACACCACAGACCAGTAGCAGGTACAGAACCAAGTCTCCAGGCCCCAAACAACAGTACAGTGCTGCCAATGGTCATAGGAAATGAGGCCACAGCCATTGGCCTCACAAATGGGCTTCCCTCCACTGGTCCCATCTCCTGCCATGGTTGTGGTACCTTGAGACACAGACAAGCCAGATCCAGCACCAACATCCACTACCCTGGTTGCCCTACAACCACTCCCATGTCCTAGGCTAAACCTCTCAAACCTTGACTCATAACCTTGCCATCCTTAAGATTAACTAGTCTAGGTAAGAGAAAACAAAAACTGCCCTATACTAAAAAACAAAAACTACCACCTACTAGAAAACTAAAGGAAGACCTCAAATTGTCAACCTGCTGAATTGTGGAAAGCAAAATGTTCCTAAATAAGAAAAGTGTTCACTACTTCAAGTACACCAGCAGAGGAACAAGCCATCAAGTAGCATGGACCACCAAGGAAACACTAACACAGGAAGACAATGGAAGTTCTCAGAAAGAAACTCAAAATAGCAGACGATTTTTATATAAATGAGAAAGAAATCAAACAGCAGTCATGAAGAAACCCAATGAAATACAGAACACTCAAAAGGCAGTACAATGAGCTCAAAAATAAAATTAATAAACAGAAAGAGCACTTCACCAGAGAGATGAAAACTATACCAAGAAACAAACAAATTCTGGAACTAAAGAGCTCAATAAATGAGATAAAGAATGTATGTATATATTAATAAGTGATACACAAAGAAATCTAGAGACATTATCAATACTGCTTTTCACTGCCATCTTGGTCATCAGTCATTCAAGGGCTGGCGAAATATGCAGACATAATGGAACTTAATTTTACAATGCAAATATAAAACAATCTATATATAGAAAAGGCTAATATGCAAAGTGTCCCCTGCGGAGTTCCACTGGGAGACCAGGAGTTTGATCACTAGCTATGATGGGGGCTAACCACCAGGGGGAGGCATAGAACAAAGAAAGGCCTTGCCCTGGCCAGCAGCTGGCAGCCAATAGCCCTGATTGCCAGCCAAGCCTAGTGACCCAGCCTGTGAATTTCATGCACAGGGCCTCTAGTAAATTGTAAATTCAAATATTTCTTTAGTTTAACTTTTTAGAAAATGTACAACTGCTTGGCAAGACATTTTATAAAAACTGAAATAAAAAGCAGTAAGTAAAGTAGCATTTAAGAAAGTTCTCTCACATAAAAAGACAACAACACTTTTCACTTAAAATGAGAAATTAATCATTTTGGTAGTATAAGTTTATTGTATTCATAAAAGATTCTCAAGTGGGAATCAGTAAGTTTTCTATTATATACAAAACGGTTTAGGATTTTCAACACAAGCTGTCCCCAGGAAGGGCCTCTTATTAGGATGCTTAGCGGTCTGTCTTGTTGTTTCTGAAACAAGGAGAAGTTCGGTGATGATTCCTCTTAACTGCTTCTTAGAACTGTGAAGATTGTAAACAACAAATGCTTAGTATTTTATTTTCCCCTAAGTGACTTGCATTCATTAAGTAGCTACAGTAGTAAAGGGAATTTCCCATTACATCGCATTTTAGCAATGAAAATGTATCAAAGCAGATTTACTATATTCAGGTATAGGTTCTAAATTATTCTTAAAAAATACTGATGTTTCTAAGAAATTGGGGTTGAGGATTCTAACTCAGCAGTAATCCAAAGTGGGGAGGCTGTCAGTGATGTAGATGGCTTCTCAGGTAATTCTCCCTGCCTTCTGGGAGGGCTGTGCTTACAAGACCCCCTTCTGCTAGGCCACCAGGCCTGCCCCACCTTGCCCACCACCACACTGTTGTCTGTGTGCATGCACAGGTGCTCTTTAGCTAACCTCTCTCCCTTTCTTTCTCCATTCCTCCCCCTCCTCCTCTCTGACATTTGACAGGCTGTTCCATGTATGCATGTCTCTGGTTCTATTATGTTCATCCATTTATCTTGTTCCTTAGATTGCACAAATTACTAAGGAGGTTCTATGGTATTTGACTTTCTCTGACTTGCTTATTTTGCTTAGTAAAAAATCATTCTTTTATTAGTACTCACACATTCTGATAACTCAAAGAATAATAAAATCAATTTAAGTTCTTAAAATTGGACAATATAATTTAATAATTGTATAACTTTTAAAACCTGGCTTTTATATTTTTCCTAGTAGTCTTGTTTTTCATCAACTCATCTTAAAAATAAAATGATACTCTCATAAGAATCATTCTGTAAGATCAACTCAGTGATGCTAATGATGGAAACTAAAATACTGAAAAAAGAAACATGCCATCTTCCTTCCTGAGTTCTATAAAACTATAAGCTGCTATTAAGGGAAGAAGGGAAAACACATACATTGCCTGTATCCAAAGTGTAATTTGCAGTAAAATGAAATAAAGCAAATGAAAGGTCAATAAATTAACCTGGAAATTTTGCCTGACTTGTTCTAGTGTGTATGCTAGATAAGGATTTTCGCATTCTCCAAGCCTGTCGAGACGCCGTTCTTCTTCCTGGTGTCTTGCCCTACTCATTTCCATGTGTCTTCTGACTATTATTGCTGCTTCTTTCCACCACTCTACTCTAGGCGTCATTTCATCACATTTCTTGTTAAGCATTTGGAGTTCTAGCTCCTGCTGAGCTGTATCTTCTTCAGGTTCAGGACGATGCATACATTTAGCTTCTGCTACAAGCTCATCAACCTGCATGAATAAAAGAATATAGTTTGGTTATGAAGGTGTGGACTCCTGGTGAGATTTTTTTTAAATTTAAATGTCTTATAGTTGAACAACATGAAATTATGAAACAAATTCAATTGCAATAAAATATTATCTGCACTGTGGTAGAGTCTTAAAATGTGGAACCATGAGTTACTTAGAATCAAGACCAAGGTAAAAATGACCAGGAATACCAAAAATATATTTACTATTCTTGTCTTTGCCACTTAACATCTGCAGTTGATTTTAGATTCTTTTTTTTCTATCACTTTTTCATGTCTCTCCTTCACAAAGTGACTATATGTTGCCTCTTAAAAGAAAGTCCCATTCATCTCCTCCCATCTTAACACTTCATAATTTTTTAAAAGTCTTAAAGATATCATATTGAGGTATTCAGGATTGAGTCACCAAATGCTTCCTTAAATGGCACTTTCAAGTGAGAATAATTAATGAATCTTTTATATTTGGATTGTAATGTTATAAGTCTTTTACTGAAGTATAAACTTTTTATGCTAATTTGAATTGCATTCCAAGATGAAATGATTCCATGGTTTTTTGAGAAACTGCATCTCTTCCTGTAAAACTTTAGCAAGGTGAGCCTTACAGTTTTCAGAATCAACAAAATGGAGTGGGGGTTTGATTCAATAGTGCTATCTTGAAATTCTTTGTTACATCCCACAATATAAAGCAGCATGCTAAACAAAACAACATCGGCAGCAGCAGCAAACTTGCTGGAATGTCAGTGATAATGCTTGGGAAGAACTACTTCTCTTCAGATACAATGATTGTTTGGTAAGTCAAGGTGAGGGATGTGAGTTTTTGAAGCAGGTCTCCAGATTGTTTCCTCCATGAAATAGGTGCTGGCCTCAGTGCTAACCGGGTTCTGGTGAACAGCATATGGTGACTGCTGTGTGACTGCTGTGTCTGGGTGCCATCTGACTCTCTCCCTAGGGGAGCTCACCCTGAGAGCACCATGTTGGAAAGAAGGCAGCAGCCCAGGCCACATGGTCAGTCCTCATACAGGTGTCCAGCTGAGACTGCCCCAGTGAACGTCCCAGCCAAAGCTCTCTACAGCCGACTAACTGGAGAGTGAACAAGCATCAACATGATTCCACTGCCCAGATTCAAGTCATCCCAACTGGTGGCAAATAGCAAAGAAATGAGGTGGCCTTACTGCAGATTTTCGAACTTAGTAAATGCTATTTTAAGGTAGGAGGTGTGGAAATGGTTTATTAAACAGCAATAAATAACTGGCACAGATACTGATAGAAAAATAGAGTGCTGACACTAAAAAGGAAATCTGGACAGTCCAGATTTTAATCTTCTCCTCTTCAGGCAGTGAGTCTATGAAGTATGAGTAAAACACAATGAAGAAAATGTCAAACTCAGCAGATCCTGTTACCGGAATTTCATGGAATAGAAGTGAAATGGGAGGCCCTGGGATAGAGATGAAAGGTATGAATGGAGAATAAAAGGAATGGGTGTTATCCCATCATGTTACAGTCTCAACAAATCTGGCCGCAGGTTTTATCAAGATACAAAACATCTCCAAAGTAAAACAAAAATCCACTACACTGCCTTTTTATAATTACATAAAACAAGTGTTAATATGCAAGAAGACTGGGAATGAGTACTCATAAAATGTGATTGGTACTGGCATAAGGACAGACTTAACCATCAATGAAGTAGAAGGGAGAATTCCAGCATTAACCCTCACCTTTATGGCCAAGTGCTTTTTGTCAAGAGCACCAAACAAATCAGTTATTAATAGTCTTTTTAATAATTAGTACTGAGACAACTGTATATCCACATGCAAATGAATAAAAGGAGACCTGTACCTCATACCATATATCAAAATAAACTCAAAATGTAAAAGTTGTAACTAGCAAACTCTTAAAGGAAATCACACGTATATATCTACATCACTGAATTTGAGTATTTTTTTAGATGTGAAAATAAAATACAAAAATAGATTAACTGAACTTCATCAAAATAAAAAAAAAACCACTGTGCTTTAAAAGACAGCAACGGGACAATGAAAAGATGAACTACTGAATGGGAGAAATATTTGAAAATTCTTTATCAATAATGGGTTTGTATCTCTAGGATTAAGAACTTTTCTTACTTTTAAATGTATTTTTTAATTGATTTTTTTTTACAGAGAGGAAGAGAGAGGAATAGAAAGTAAGCAACATCGATGAGAAAGAATCATCGATCAGCTGCCTCTTGCACACCCCCTATTGGGGATATGCCCACAACCAAGGTACATGCCCTTGACCTAAATCAAACCCGGGACCTTTCAGTCAGCAGGCCGACACTCTATCCACTGAGCCAAATCGGTTTTGACTAGGATTAAGAACTTTTAAAATTCAACAGTAATAAGACAATTCACATCCTCCCCAGCACTTGTGCTTTCTTGATTTGTTGATGATAGCCCTTCTGACAGGTGTGAGATGGTACCTCATTGTTGTTTTGATTTGCACCTCACAGATGATTAGTGACTTTGAGCATGTTTTCATATGTCTTTAGGCCTTCTGTATGCCCTTTCTATAAATATCTATTTAGGTTCTTTTCCCATTTTCTGACTAGATTGCTTATCTTCCTTTTGTTAAGTTGTGTGAGTTCCTGGTAAATTTTGGCAAATTTTTCCTTATCTGAAATATTCCTTATATGAAATATTATTGGCAAATATGTTCTCCCATGTAGTGGGCTTTCTTGTTCTTTTATTGATGATTTCTTTGCTCTGCAGAAGCTTTTTATTTTGATGTAGTCAGTCCTTTAACCATTTTGAATTTGTTTTTGTGTATGCTGTAAGCTGATGATCTAGTTTCTTATTCTTTTTTGCATGTATCTGACCAAATTTCCCAGCACCGTTTACTGAAGAGATTGTCTTATCTAAAAGGAACACTCCTGCACTGCTTGCGGGAATGCAGACTGGTGCAGTCACTGTAGAAAACAGTATGGCATGCCTTAAAAAATTAAACATTGAACTCCCATTTTCCCTAGTACTCCCACTTCTGGGAATATATCCCAAGAAACCAGAAACACTATTCAGAAAGGATATATGCAACCCTGTGTTCATATCAGCACAGTTTACAATAGCTAAGATTTGGAAGCAGCCTAAGTGCCAATCAACAGATGAATGGATTAAAAATTGTGGTACATCTACACAATGGAAAACTACATTGCTATAAAAATAAGAAACTTTTACCATTTTCACAGCATGGATGCAATTGAAGAGCATTATGCTAAGCAAAAGAGGTCAGTTGAAGAAAGATAAATATGACATGATCTCACTCACATGTCGGATATAATGATCAACATAAACAGATGAACAAAAATAGATTCAGAAACAAGGGGAAAGTAAGGGTGGTTATAGATCAACCAAAGGACTTGTATGCATGCAAAAAACAATGGACACAGACAGCGGGGCAGTGAATGCGGGCCCCTTTGGAGTGGAAGTGGCCATGGGTAGGAATGGTCTATCTGGGGAAAAAGAAGACATTTGTAAAACTTCAAACAATTTTAAAAAAGATAATCCAATATAAAATGGCCAAGGCCATTGAGTAAACAGATATACAAAGAGAATATACAAATGAATATTAAGCATGTGAAAGGATGGTTGACAGCATTAGTCCATAGAAAACTGCAAATCAAAAGTAACACTAAGATGCCACTTCATACCCACTGGGATGGCTACAATCAAAAGACAATTAGTGGCACGTTGGCAAGAATGTGGAGAAACTTGAACCCTCATTATGCCAATGAAAAGGCAAAGTGGTGCAACCACTGGGAAAACAGTCTGACAGTTTCCTGGAAGATTAAAGATATGATCTAGCAAATCCAATTATAACTACATTCCTATGAGAATGAAAACATAATTGCACATAAAAACTTAGATATGAATGTTCTTTGCGATATATATATATATATATATATATATATATATATATATATATATATAATTGATTTTTTTAGAGAGAGGAAGGGAGAGGGATAGAAAGCCAGGAACATCAATCAGCTGCCTCCTGCACATTCCCCTTTTCCCATTTTCTGACACCAGGGATGTGCTCGCAACCAAGGTACATGTCCTTGACCGAAATCGAACCTGGGACCGCTCAGTCAACTGGTTGACCCTCTATCCACTGAGCCAAACCAGTTTCGGACCATTGCAGTATTCGTAACAACACCAAGAAGGGGAAATAACCCAAAAATTCAGCAAATGATGAATAGATTTAAAAATATGCATTCACTGCATACAATGAAATGCTGTTCAGCAATAAACAGAAATCAAGTACCAGTGATACATCTACAAAACAGCTGTACCTTGGACACATTATGCTTCCTAAAATAGCAGTCCTGAGGGAGCACCTATTGTGTGAGGACACTGATATGACATGTTCAGAACGGACAAATCTGGGGAGACTGAGAGGACAGTAGTGGTTCCCTAGGGCCAGGAAGGATGGGGAAGTGGAAGCTGGGACAGGGTGGTTGCTAAAGGGCACAGGGCTACATTATAGGGAGATGAAAATGTCTTCAATGTGGCTGTGATGATGACTAACCAATGGACACAGGGGCGTTTGGACATGAGTGGGGGGTTTTGTGAGGTAATGGGGCAATAAGGACACATATGTAACACCTTCATCAGTAAAGAAACAATAAAACCTTCTTTGAATATAGAAAAAGCCACTGAATTGTACACTTTAAATGAGTGAACTGCATGGTATGATCATTATGTCTCAATAAAGGTGCTTCCTAAAATTCTGTGATTTGGTGCTTGTGCCAGGGTTTAAGACATAGAAGGTTAGCAGTAGGTTTTTTTTGTGTGTTTTTTTTTTAAGGAAAAGTGATAAAGAAAAAAGCTGTCTTTTTCCCTGATAATAAGTCCATAAAATTAACAGAAAAATCTATATTTCACTGTTCAAGCATTGAATGATATCTATGTCCCTGAATTAGGTGATTTGGGGGTCCCAAAACTGATTTATAATTACCTCTTGTTGGATCCTTCTAGTCTCCATTGTCATTTCCATTAGACTGGGTTTTGAAGCTCCGGCAAAACTGGGCTCTTCATTGAAATTCCTTTTTGGCGTGTTTAAAGGTTCCTGACATCTGCAGAATTGTAGAATAGAAAAATGTCAAAATCTTTAAGAGTAAATTTTCAATAATTATTTAAACAGATATTATGTTTCTTCATATAAAATAAATGAATGTATAAATTATGATCCCTTTTTTGTCCCAATTTAATTTTGTCTGAAAACATAGTAGCTAAATTATATATATATATATATATATATATATATATATATATATATATATATCTCAATATACAAATAAGGCTGGGACACCTTAACAGTCACTACCAGGTCAGGAGGAGGGGCCGGCCCAGGCCTGGAGCTGGAGAGAACACCGCGCAGAGGGGGCAGAGCACAGACACAATCCCGCAGGGGGCTGGCCCCCAGCAGCCCCGCAGCTGCCTAGCTGAGCTGCTGGAGCCAAGCCAAGCCACCCGGGGATCCCAGGGTGAACAGGCCAAGACGAGCTGCCCAATGGGCCCGTGGTGAAGAGACCAAGCTGCCTGTGGTTCCTGGTGCAGAAGCTGTGCCGCTGACCACCCTGCGTTAGGCACCTGTTTGGGTGCATGGTATGGAGTCTGGGGCTTCTAGCCTGTAGGCACTGGAAGTCTCTCTCTTCCCAGAGTTAGGAGCATCTGATAAGGAGAATCAGAGAACAAACCTAAAGAGAGCCTCCTGGGGCTTCCCAGACATGGAATAGATGCTGCTGTGGCTTTATGAGTGGTAAAAACAGGATTGCCCAACTTCTTGAAGTCATATGCACATTTTTATATGTATGATATCTTTTATTACTAAAAAGGGATAAACATAAGCTGAATCAAGATATTAGCCTATTTGAATGCTGAAGGGACCCACACTATAAAAAGTAGGAAAGGCCAGCAGACAGAGAAGATGTTTTGCAGAAACAAACATTCAAGGTAGACAAAAAACTTGCAGTTGACAGGATATGCAAAAGACAAGCTCATTATGGTTTTAAGAATCATTAAAATGTAAGTACAATATTATGGCCCTCAAAACAGTTTCACATTGTGCTGTAAGTTTCTGCACACAATTTTTAAATAGGGCAATTTGTTTAATTATAAAAATTATAGATAGGAAATAATTTTTATTTTGGTTTTAATGAAGTGACTATTAAATCTTAATTCATTAGAAAAATGATCTGAGATATGATTTTACCTGGTCATCGATTTTTCTAAATCAGTCTTTTGCTTCATTACTTCATGCAAGCTCTGTTGAAGAGATATGCTTAGATCAAGGAGTTTTTCTGATTCTTTCTTTTCATGTTGCAACTTTGAAAAAATTTAAAGAAAATTATTTTTGGAAATCTAGAGATTTACATTTCTTTCTTAAAATTATGATTTCTCCTGTGTTCATGAATCATATGGGTGAACAAGTTTATAAAATGTAGTAGACAGGCTTATAAACTAAATGCCAATCAGTACAGATTTCAAGAATAATGACTTCTTAAAATGAAGCTTAAAATGACTTTACAATTTCACCACTATTTTCCTGAAACTAAAATTGCCAAAGTTTGCCAAAACAGAGGTTTTTTATATATAAAATAGTAAGTTCTAAAAAGGTGAAAAGCTGGTAGTAACCGCTAAGAGGTATAAAGTTTGTGTTTGGAGTGATAAAAATATTCTATAATTGGATTAAGGTGACAGATGCCCAACTTTATAAATACATTTTAAAATTTTGCATCATATAATTTAACTTGGCAAATTATATGCTATCCTATATAATAAAGAGGTAATGTGCACATTAACACTCAGGCTCTCACATGATGGCTGCCTATGACCAGGCCAGCAGGGGGTTAGTTAGGCATGATCAACTGACTGAACAAGCAGTCTGATTGGGGCAACCAGGCTGGCAGGGGCTTTGTGAGAGACAACCAAAGGACTGAACAGCAGGCTGCCTGGGGTGATTAGGCCAGCAGGGGCAGTTGGGGGCAATTAGGCTGTTGGAGGTGGGGGGTAGTGAGTGGTTGCTAGGTTAGCAGGAGGGGCACTTAGGGGCAATGAGGCTGGCAGAATGGGCCACTTTGGGGTGAATAGGCCAGTAGGGGGGCAGTTAAGGGTGACCAGGCCATCAGGGAGGCAGTAAGGAGTGACCAGGATGGCAGGGAGGGGGAAGTTGGGAGCAACCTGGCTGGCAGGGGGTAGCAGTTAGGGACAAACAGCATGGCACAGAGGGGGGCCAGCTAGAGGCAATCAGGCCAGCACTCAGAGGCACTTGCCCAATGAAACTAGTGGGGGTGAGGGGAGTTAGGGGAGGCCAGACAGGCAGTCAAGTGACTGTTTAGAAGCCAGCAGTCTAGGATTATGAGAAGAATGTCTGACTTTGGTTTAGGCCCAATATCCGAGAGGTTGGGATTGGAGAGGGTACAGGCCAGCCTGAGTGGACCCCCACATGCATGAATTTCATGCTCTGGGCCTCTACTGTGAATTATATCAATATTGTGTGTGTGTTTTTAATTCCATTAGTGGATCTAGATTTAATTTTCTTAGTTGTGTATTGTGGGTGTACATATTACAATGATCTGAATGTGTCCCTGCTTTCATTTCCAAGTGAAGGAGAATGAAGGATATGCCTACTACTACTGGTGAATAGAATGACCTTCCTGTACAAGTTATTCTGAATTCTATGGAATATCCATTCACTGAAATATAGATAATACATAAAACAGTTTTCTGGAATATTTCATTCAGCACTATCCTCTATTTGATCTGGCTGCCTCATCATGATAATGGAGATATCACTGAAAATATTGTTTTGTAGGGGAAGCAAAGCCTTTTGCCTTCTATGAAGAATGACACATAGTTGTCAACATTCCTAAGGGCAAATACTATAAGAAAAAACATAAGATACAAAAGACAGAATAAAATCCAGGGTTTAGGAAATGAGTGCACTCTGAAGATAATAACATTATAATAAATTAATCACAATGAAAATAGCAAAGAAAGCTGTCCTTGAAAAGTAGTATCCTAAAATACTTTGTATTATTTAACCAGTTACAGATTAACTGATGACATGCTAAAGTTCATACATACTTCACTTCTGGTTTCATCTAATTCCTTCTGCAATGCTTGTATTTTATATCGAAAATCCATACAATGTTGTGATTCTTCCTTGGGTAGAGCCTGCGTCGAAGATAATTTTCTTTGGGTATCAGCCAGTTCTTCTTGAAGGTGACTCATAAATGCCTAGTAAGTAAGACATATCTGTTACTGATTTTATAAATCACATTATTATTAAATTATGTTAATGACAGATAACTTCACGTACAGGATGAGGCAAGAGGTTTACAGTTTTGAGTAGGTTACTTACTACTTATGATATTACTCTCCATACAAAACAACTGTAAACCTACTGCTGACCCAGCCTTGATACATTTTTTTAGAGTCATACATTATTAACATAATATGTAAGTGTAAACGTATCACTATCTAACTCAATTCACCTTCTTTTCCTCATATAGACATGGTCTTGTTTGCTTAACCAGGTTAAAGTCACGGAAAATGTAATCCTCCTGCTAATCTGTAGTAGGTTACTTGGACAGCTGACTCAGCCCCACTCTCTAACCCTCCACCTTCCCTCATAAATCTCAAAGCTTTAGAATCTACTGACATCTCAAAGAAAAATGGATATGTTAGTGGATCCAGTGGTAGTAAATTCAATATAGGGAACATTTTCTCTTTTTACTTCTTTTTTTAACCAGAGGTTTCAATTCATGTCAGAGCTCCTGGAACATTCAATCCTCTGCTCAAATGTTCCCAATAGGTTCATAACTTAAAAGAAAAGTGAAGTCATTCCAAGGGTCTTCAAGGCCCTAGGTATCCTGGCTACACATAAACCCTGCCACTTCTCAGTAGTCTGAAATGGAGGTCCAATGCCAAATTAGTAAATCACAGAGAGCTACAATGCTCTCTATCTTGGACAAACAGCTCCACATGATAGTAATTAGGCCTTAACATGAGAAATATGAACAAATTATTTGTAAAAATATTCTAAGAAAATGGTAAATAGTATTTGAAAGTGTAAATCAGGTATACATTTGCTAAAACTCGTCATACATTTGTCCCAAATTATGATTGAATAAAAAGCAGATGACTTTAAAAAATCAGGAGGTCCTATGAATATATTACTTTGCCAATAACCAAACATTGTCATTGGTAGTTAAATGTGAAAAGGGAATCCCAACCTTAATGGGTCTGAATGGTTGGAGCTATTAACTCACTGTTTAGTTCAGACAGAGGTAGTTGAAGCAACTTTAAACTGTTAATCATAAGTAAATTCTTGTTAATTTTCTAGTATTGGAATTTCCCACCAGAAAGGATGTGGGTGTATCTCAGAACCTCAATAAAAGGGATGGCAAAAGGCCAGAGCAGCAGGTAGTCCTCCCCCTAGAGGTGGACTCCCCCGGCCCACATTTTCCCAAATTAACTCTTTTCCAGTCGCTTTTCAATTGTGTGAGGCCTTCTCCAAACAAGGAACCCTGAAGGGTAACCCTGAACTACGCTGGACCTGGAAAGGGATCCCACATCACTTGAGACTGAAATATTTCCAAATTTAATTCAAATTAGCATAGATAAAAGTAATTCTATGTCAACCTAAATGTATAAGGAGCCAGTGAAGGAAAGTTACTATGGAATACAATATCTACACTTCACTTCATCTGGGAAATCTGAAGTTAAGTGTCAAGAGAACTCACTTAATTAAATCTTAATTTAAAAATACTCATTTGAGGTAAGAGTATTTCCATTTATGTGTTTCCTAACAATATTAAAATTCATGATAGAAAGACTAAAATTATTATTCAATTAATATAAGACTGAAGTATTATCAGTCTACATCTATTAGCAATCTGGAACTTAATGTCTTAAAATTTCATGGGTAACACAATGTCTTTATTCAAGCAAAGCACTTCTCAGGTCTAATGTTCACTTGATGGATACAATGTCTGCTTTTAAAATAATAGAACAAACAGCTTTATAATCTATACATTTTTTATATTCACCTGAATTCAACATTTAGTCATCATCAAATATTGCTTTGAATTATCTTTGAGAAAATTTGGAAATATTTATCTGTCTGGATACTTACATCTCTTTCTGCTTTATCATTTTCATACTGATGTGTGTTTTCTTTTAAAAGATTCCATTCATTGATTAGTTCCTTACATGTTTCCTTCAGCATAACACCTTGCTTTTCACAGTTGGCTTGAAGTATTTTTATGGTATCTGCCAACTGATCTTTGATTTTAATTTTCTTGTCAGCTTTGTGTTGAGCCTCATCCAGTTGCTTTTGGAGGAACTTATTTTCATTTTGCAGGTGAGATAGCATCTCCTGCAAAAATTCCTGCTTTCCTGTGTCTTTATCCACTTTAGCTTGTTCCTGTTGATATACGTGTTCAATTTCCTTCGTTTGACTCTGTGTTTGGCTTTGGTCTTCTTCATCTTGTAAAACAAATGTCTTATCTCTGAAAGCATCCCTTGTGGAATGAAGGTCAATTTCTAGGTGATTGGATTTACTTTCAAATTTAGAAAGTTGTTGAGAAAGAATCTTAATGCTATGTTTTATGTCAGACATATCAGAGTTCTTTTTGCCCTGAGAACAAAAATATTCTTCTTTCTCTTTCTTGAAAGCAACTTGTAGATTTCCTTTTGAAGTCTGACAATGCTCATGATACTGTAAAACAGTAGCCCTTCTAGAACTGTATGAGTCACCTTCTGCTTCCAGTCTTCCTCTGTTTTGTTGTATATCCTCCAGTTTAGTGCTTAGCTTGTTAAGCTCGGCTCTCAGAACTTTAAACGTCTCACTGTGTTGAAGTAGGGTCTCTGTTACTGTCTTTTGAAAATGGTCATTTTTTTCTTTGCCAATCACAATGTCCTCAAAATATTTCTTTTCCATTTCCTGCATCTGATTTTTTGCTGTGTCTAGTTCCAGTGTTAGCTTGGCATTTTCATCCTTCAGGATGCAATTTTCATCTATCAGAGATTTTTCTTTTTCATCACTATCAGAAACCTAAGTAAAACAAAGGAGACTTTTAGCTAACTCATTGATGTGATATATCAGCATAGCCTCTGAAATTAAAGAGACCTTTATGTTTACAATAAAAAGCTTCCAATTGGTGGATATCCCTCATAAAAAAATGGAATTGGACCCCAACCTCTAACTTTATACAAGCCTGCATTCTGCAAAGTTTAAAACTGTAATACAAGTTCATGGAGTTTTTTAAACTGAAGAGCAAACCACAGGTTACTGTTTAAGAGTCGCAGAATTGGAAAGGGCTTCATCTGAATCACTACAAACCCAGAATACATTAAGGAAAAGATTAATAACTTTAACTACACTTAAAAATTGAGATTATAGACTGAATATATAGCTACCCCACACTGAGAGTATTAACCTTGCATATACTTGGAGACTAAATTTCCTAAAATATTTTTCAAAACTTATCTCATACATCATCTACTTTTTTAGTACTTTCAGTAATAAATACTACCTCTACTAATAACTGCTCATCTAGGCATTGTCCTAAGCTCTTCTACATCCATCTATGAACTCATTCAGTTATCACAATCTGGAATGGAGGGGTTAAAAACATAAGCAACCTCTAGATTTTCCCCAGGTTTCCAGACATAAAAATTGTTGCTCTTGCCCCAATCCATAGTTCTTCTCTAGTGTGAATATAAAAACACAAAAGATGCCTCATATTTCAAAAAAGTAATGGTAAGATAATATATACAGAGCTCTTGTTAGAAAATCATGAGATTATGTTGCTACAATAACTTTTGTTCACAATGTTTACTATAATAAATGTTAAATGGGTAGAAATGCACTGAATTACTTTACTAGCAATAAAGTAACAATAAATTGTCACAACGTATATGTTACAGCATAGCATTCTCTTCAAAATATCTTGTGTTAAAAGGAGATGCTATTATGAACAAATTGTTACTTTTCTCAAATGTAGAATGACAGCTAGCATATTACCTCAGAACCAGCTCTTCCTTTCCTCCTTACCACCAGTGGAAATGAAAACTAACCTCTCTATTAATATATCAAGCAAATCTAATATTGCCAAAATCTGGAGCATCTGTTTTTGGTATGGAAAACACACCAATTACTATCAAAATATTAAAAGCCTTCCCTTAGGATGAGGCCATTGTCACTGTCACTACTTTGACTGGGAGAGACAAATGGATTTGAATTAAGAATATCATTTTATCCAATGGACCCAAAATGCCACCACAAATACACATGCACGAGCGTGCCCGCGCGAGCGCACACTCACACACACACACACACACACACACACACTCTCTCTCTCTCTCTCACACAAACACACAGATACGTTTTTTAAATTATCTATAGTTTCCTTTTGTACATATTGGATTTTTACATATCTACATACTCACATATACTTACACACATTTGTAAATGACTAAATAAACTACCTGAGATAAGACTTTTATCTCCTTTGGCTTGCAAGGGTGTTTGGTCAGAATTCCATCTTGTAATATATTCATTTTCTGTCCTTCAGAAAGTTGCCTCTGAGTGTAGTTTGGTTCTTCAACAACCTAGGGACACATTTCATTTAGTTTTTTAAATCTCATACCAGTAACAAAATGTTCAAAGCTTAAGAACAGATCCTTAAAAAACTGTTAAAAAGAAATAGCCTATTTAAGTATAAGGATATTTTGTTTTCATGAAAAACTCAAATTTTAACTTAAGTGCTAGCTAGATTTGTCATAGAACAAAAATGCAGTATTGTGAAATAAATTTTGTTTATGAACATTTGAGTAACTTCATCACATTCTCAAGGCAATTTAGCCTATATCTTAACATTTTTAAAAGCCAAAATTAACAATGATGTGAATGGTTAAACTCAATTTATTGTCCCTTTCTTCATTTAGAAAACTTATACAGATCATCTACCACACACCAAGGATAGTAATAAATTAATAATTTTAGTCATAAATGTCACAGTTCGTATTTTGAATGAGATACCATTTTGGGTTTGTTTTAAATGTAATAATGTATATTAAATCAAAGAGATACAATTATTGACACAATACGGTTAGATACAAGACATTTTTACCAAAGATAAATTTACATTATTCCCTCTTACAGTCTTCAGGGCCATGACTTGTGTTCCTATGGTGTTTTCAACTTTGGGGTTCATTTCAACTGCTTTCATGCATTGCCCTTTTTTCCTTAAGTGCGCTGTATTTTTTGGATATAACACATCAGCTTTTTGTGTCATCTCTTTTTCTTTTTGTAATGTTGATCTGCAGTTAAACACAATCAAAGCTGTGATCAACATGAAATGAACTGTTATATTTATCTGATATCTTATGTAAACTTCATGGTAACCACAAAACAAAAAACTAAAGCAGATTCACAAGAGATAAAGAGCAGGAATTTAAAGTACAATACAAAAAAATCTTCAATCCAAAAAAGGAAGGAAGCAACAGAGGAACAATGGAATTACAAAACTGCCAGAGAATTGCAAGATAGCATTAAGAAGTCTTTGCCTGTCAATAATTTCTGTGTAAATGGATTGAATTCTCCAATCAAAAGCATGGAATGACTAGGGGTGCAGAACACACAATATGGCAGGCAGACTATATGTTGTAGAAATGTGTACCTGAAACCTATATACTTTTGTTAACAAGAGTCACCTCAACAAATTCAATAAAAAGGAAAAAAGGCACACAATGTTTTTGATGGATTAAATAATAAGACCCCAATGTATGCTGCCTTCAAGAGACTCCATTCATTTTCTTAAATTAAGAAAAAAAAATCTCACCAAAGGATATGCTCATCGATTTTAGAGAGTGGGGAATAGACAGAGATACAGACAGACAGAGAAATATCAATGAGAGAGAGATTGATATGGTTGCCTCTCTTATGTACCCAAACCAGAAATGGAATCCACAACTTAGGTACCTGCCCTGACCTGGAACCAAACCTACAACCTTGGGGTATAGAGATTGTGTTCCAGCTAAGAAAGCCACAATGGCCAGGCCTCAATCATTCTTTTTTTTTTTAAATATATTTTATTGATTTTTTACAGAGAGGAAGAGAGAGGGATAGAGAGTCAGAAACATCGATGAGAGAGATTCATTGACCAGCTGCCTCTTGTACACCCTCCACCGGGGATGTGCCCGCAACCAAGGTACATGCCCTTGACCGGAATCGAACCTGGGACCTTTCAGTTTGCAGGCCGACACTCTATCCACTGAGCCAAACCAGTCTCAGCCTCAGTCATTCTTAAAGACAATTAAAGACTCAAAGCGAGTAGAGGGAAAAGATATTCCTTACAAGTGAAAACCAAAAGAGAACATTTGTAGGTATTCTTATATCAGACAAAACGGAATTTAAGCCACAAACTATAACACGGCACAGGCAAGGTCTTTACATAACGATAAGGAGATCACTTCATAAAGATATAACAATTGTCAATAGGTATGTACCCAACATTGGTTCCCCTAAAAATATTAAACCAACTTTATCAGAACTAAAGGTTTAAATATTCAACAACACAATAATAACAAGGAGGATCAATACCCCGCTTCCAGCAACAAATTGATCCTCTAGACACAATATCAACAAGGAAATGTTAAACTTGAACCAAACATTAGACCAAATGGACCTAAGGGACATTTAGAGAGCACTCAGACATTTTCTTCTCCACCTCAAAGAGATAGCTGCACTCCCATGTATACTGCAGCCTTATTCACAACAGCCAAGATACATAAACTAAGTGTTCACCAATGGATGAACAGATACAGTGGTATGTATGTATGTATAGGTATGTGTATATTATATATGTAATAGTGTGTCTGTGTATACACACACACAAAGACACATACATAGACAATGGAATTTTCTCTGGCATGAGAAAGGAATAGAATAATAGAGACTGGCTATAGTTATAATAAATGTTATTAGTTATTAGTCATGCTCTATTAACCATGATTGTTTTGTTCTGATTAAATAAAGTATGCTGTGATCTGGCTGGGTGTTCCCCCCACTTGTCTGGGACCTGGGAGTTAACCTGGAATTGTGGTCCATCCTCCTTAACTGCCTATTATCATGAAAAGATTAACAATGGAGTTCCAGAGGTGCCTACACTTTGCAACCCCCCAGCTTGCATTGTCTGTAATGTGTAAACAGTATACCCATCTTTTTTCTTTTTGCCTATTCCATCATGTGTGTAATACCTATTTTTATTACTTTTGCATAAGCATTCCTATTCTCCTTGCCTACTTTCCCATGTAATCTTTGTCATTCTACCCCATACAAGCAGCTGGTTTCTTGGGTTGGGGGTGGGTGGTGTGCAGAGCAGATATTCTTGGATGACCTACTGCTCTCCCATACTGCCAGTATTGTCGGAATAAATGCTCATATATGAATCGACCCTGTCTCTGCTTAATGGGCTCAAGTAGTGATAGACAGCCTGGACCCACTTGTCAGGTTTTACTCCCATTCGCGACCACATAGGTGAACCTTGAGAGCAGTAGACTAGTAAACACAAGTCAGACAAAGACAAATACTGCATGACCTCACTTGCATGTGGAATCTAAAGTACCTGAACTCATAAAATCAGAGAGTACCTTGGTGGTAGCCAGAGGCTGAGGGTGTGGGAAGCAGGGGAGATGCTGGTCAAAGGTACAAGCTTTTTTTTAATATCACTTGTGGGGGTCTGATGTACAGTGTGGTGATTATAGTTAACAATACGTATTATATTCATTTTTTAAACATTTTTATTAAGGTATTATATGTGTATATATCTTACCATTGCCCGCCCCCTCTCCCACCAATGGCCTCCCTCCCCAGAGTTTTGTGTCCATTGGTTTTGGTTGTATGCATGCATACAAGTGCTTCTGTTGATCTCTTATCTCCCCCATATCTCTCTACCCTCCCCGCTGTAATCTTATAGTCTGTTGCTTTACTGTCTCTGTATCTATCATTTTGTTAATCAGTTTATAATGTTCCTTACTATCTATAAATGAGTAAGGTCATGTGGTGTTTCTCTTTCATTGACTGGCTTATTTCACTCAGCATGATGTTCTTCAATTTCATCCAGGTTGCTGCAATTGATAAGAATTCTTCTTTTTTATGGAAGTATAGTATTCCATTGTGTAGATGCCCCATAGTTTTTTGATCCAATCATCTGCTGATGGGCATCTAGGCTGTTTCCAAATCCCAGCTATTGTAAATTGTGCTGCTATGAACATAGGGGTGCATATTTCCTTTCTGATTGGTGTTTCTGGTTTCTTAGGATATATTCCTAGGAGTGGGATTACTGGGACAAATGGGAGTTCCATTTTCAGTTTTTTGAGGAAACTCCATACTGTTCTTCACTGTGGTTGCATTTCCACCAGAGGTGCACTAGGATTCCTTTTTCTCTGCAACCTCGACAACACTTGTCGTTTGTTAATTTGTTGATGTTAGCCATTCTGACAGGTGTGAGATGGTACCACATTGTTGTTTTGATTTGCATCTCTCAGATAATTAGTGACTTTGAGCATGTTTTCATGTGCCTCTTGGCCTTCCTTATGTCTTCTTTTGAAAAGATTCTATTTAGGTCCATTGCCCATTTTTTTTAAATTTATTAAGGTATTATCTCTGTACATAGATTACCATTGCCCTCCCCCCCCCTCCCATAAATGCCCTCCCTCCCCAGAGTTTTGTGTCCATTGGTTGTTCTTATATGCATGCATACCAGTCCTTCGGCGGATCTTTTATCTCCCCCAGATCTTCCTACCCTCCCCCCCCTCCCGCTGTCATTTTACAGTCTGCTTGTTGTTTTACTGTCACTATATCTTTCTGTTCATTCGTTTATAATGTTCTTTAATATCCATAAATGAGTGAAGTCATGTGGTGTTTCTCTTTCATTGACTGGCTTATTTCACTCAGCATGATGCTTTCCAATTCCATCCAGGTTACTGCAAATGATGAGAATTCCTTCCTTTTTATGGCAGCATAGTATTCCATGGTGTAGATGTACCATAGTTTTCTGATCCATTCATCTGCTGATGGGCACCTAGGCTGTGTCCAAATCCTAGCTATTGTACATTGTGCTGCTATGAACATAGGGGTGCATATATCATTTCTGATTGGGGTTTCTTGCTTCTTGGCGTATATTCCTAGTAATTGAATTACTGGTTCAAATGGGAGTTCCATTTTCAGTTTTTTGAGGAAGCTTCATACTGTTCTCCACAGTGGTTGCACCAACCTGCAATCCCACCAGCAGTGCACGAGGGTTCCTTTTTCTCTGCAACCTCGCCAATATTTGTTGTTTGTTGTTTTGTTGATGTTGGCCATTCTGACAGGTGTGAGATGGTACCGCATTGTTATTTTGATTTGCATCTCTCGGATAATTAGTGACTTTTTAATAGTTAAGATAGCGAAGAGAGTGATATGTATGCACTTGGAGCAGGGGGTTGGAAATTAGGTAAATAAGTAGGGTGAAAATTTTAGCAGGGGGTATACAGAAAGAATAGGGAAAAACTAAAGCAGGAAAGGGTTAAGATAAACAGGACATGAAAAGGGGAAAGGTTAAGAAGAGAGTGATGACATAGAGGTCGAGTTTAGATAGGGTTGAACGATGCTATAATAGAGATGAAAATAGAATGAAGAACACTAATCCTAATGTAAAATAAAGAGAAAATAAAATGGTACTTAAAGAAAAGAAAAAGAAAGAAAAAGGAAACAAAAAATGCAAAATAGCAGTAGTAATAATGCTGATTGAAACTAAAAAATGTAATAATTGAAAAGGTAAAATCAAGTGAGGAAAAAAGAAAAAATGTTTCTTAAGTAAAAAAATTAAAAAAATGAAAATAAAATAAAAGATGTAAAAATAAAAATAAAATGAAAAATAGAAAAATTAGAATAAAAAATGTGCAATAGTGGTCATTCACTTCCTCTGTTATTGTATTTGGCACTCCTGTTCCTCAGTCCAGACAGTATTGCAGTTCCCTGCATTCCACTGCACCTCAGTTTTGTAAGCTAGTCCTTAATTTTAAGTAGGCTATTTCTTAGTTATTTGTGTTCATTCATTTTTGATTAATTAAAAGTAATAATTTTAAAAAGTCAGTTTGTAATTCAGCCCCTAGGTGGCAGTGTTTCTGGATTCACTTCCCCGTCTTTTGGGTTGCTCTAGTCTTCTTTCTCTATGGCACTCTCTATGGTTTGTCGAGGTGGGCTGCCTCGGTGCTGACTCCCAGTTGGTCTCTTCCAGCCCTGATCCCCTGTTTCCAGGAAGGCAATTTCCCCCTGCAGTATCCCAGGATATGCCAAACTGGGTAGTCCTTCCCTAGTATTCAGAAGCAAGGGGATGAAGGGGACCAGCCACAGGATGGGTCTTTGCCAAGGTGTCCAGATGCTCAGCTTTTGGCGGGACAGTCCCAAATCTTAACAATTTGTCCCACATCCCTTGGCATTTTTAAAAAGTCCTGATTTTGGGGAAGATCATGCCAAACCCAGCACTGGGTATTGCAGCACACGATTCTCTCTGCAGCTGCTGGCACTTTCAGAGCCACCCTGGCCACACAGCTGTTGCAGCCACTGCTACTGCAGCAGGGACCAAGATTCCTCACGTTATCCCTGGCAAACTCTGACCTTTCCATGAGTGATTGAAGAACTCCCTTGAATCCACGTGTTTGCGCCAATTGGGATGTCACAGCTGTTCGGTGGTCTCCACTGTTGTGGGTTTTTTAGGCCTTAGATAAGATCCTCTTTTCTTTGTAGGATGGAGTAGTTTTCCGTCTGAGCCCATAGCTCCAGGAGAGGTCTCTGCCACAGTAGGGGCTGCTTGGTCAGGAAATCCTATCCAGCAGACCCCTACCTTCTCTTAGAGTTCTGCTACCCCTTAGCTTGCCAACTAACACTCCCCGAGTGACTCTCAGGCGCTCCTTCTATCTGCTCTGGGACTAGGCTCAGAACAGGTCCATCTGTTCGGCCGCCATTTTGTCTCTCCGTATTATATTCTTGAAAGTAGCTAAGGGAGTAGATCTAAATGTTCTCATCACAAGGAAAGAATTGGTAATAATATGATGTAATGGAAATGTGAACAAGCACTCCTTGGCTGATCACTTAACAACATAAAAGTATATCAAATGAATACCCTATACACCTTCAAAATATTCAATGTTACATGTCAATTATGACTCAATAAAGCTCAGAAAAAAATAGAAATTTGAAAAATAAAATATTCACATGGAATTACATATATATAGCTAGAAAATGGCAATAAACCAATTAGGTATGATTTTCTTAGAAAATAAAATTGTTTGGTAACTTTTGTATACTCTAGCCTGGTATGTAATCCTATACAATAAAAGCCTACTATGCAAATTGACTAAACGGGAGAACAACTGGTTACTATGACACACAGTAACCACTATGAGGCTGATGCTCAATGCAGGAGCTGCCCACTGGTGGTCAGTGCCCTCCTACAGGGTGAGCTGCTCAGCAAGAAGCTGGGCTTAGAGCTGGGGAGGGCAATGGTGGGGGAAGGAAACTCTCCAACCTCCACAGCAGTGCTAAGGCGCAGAGAGCCAAGTAGTAAGGAGCTGCCAGCAAGCGGGCATTAGGAGCTAGGAGTCCCAGACTGTGAGAAGGCACAGGCCAGATTAAAGGACACCCACCGCCATCCCCCAGTGCAAGAATTTTGTACACTGGGCCTCTAGTATTACAAATAATGCATGAAATGACCTATTGTATGATTTATATATATCATGATATAAAAGAAAAGTCCTTAGACTGTATATGTATGTGTTTATAAGGTCATGTTTTTATAAAAGATCTAGTTCTGGAAGTGAAGCTATTGGGATAAAAGAATAACATACATGACATTTTGAAAGAAGCTCAATTACCCTTTGAAAAAAGATGAGCCAATTGTATCTATAGTAATGCATGAGAAGGCCTTTTTATCCAATGGGAAATTACTGGTTTTACATTTTAAATACAATAATTATCATTATAAGTTAAAAAAATGATATCTCATTGTTTGTTGATTTGCATTTTCTGGTTACACAGCAAGATGCACTCAGGTATAAATATAAAATTTATTATTCATGAATATTAGCTCAACTTGGAATTTGTTTTATAGGAAAAGAATAGTTACCTACAGTTTGACACTACTATAGACGTACCTATCAGAATCTTCACTTTGTACAATAGGAAACTGGTGCTCATCACTTTGTTCACTGTTGCTTTTCTGTCTCACACCAACACTGTCAGTGTCATTATCAGTCACATCAAACATGTTTCCTGACTCTTCCCTCTTACTACTTTTCTGTTCCTTCTTTTCTTCAACCTTTGAGGAAAGTTTGATATTAAGGATGCTGTTATTACCTTACACATTAAGAAGACTGTGTTTTCATTACTCTTATCATTGGGCTTTATGATTAGCTTTGCTAATACCTTATTCATTAAGAAGACTGTGTTCTCATTAATTTTTTCATTTGACTGCTGGGTATCAATTTGTTCATTGTTGTTCTGATGTCTCAATCCATTTCTATCACTGTCATCATTAGTAACAACATACGTGTTTCCTGACACTTCTTTTTTACTTCTTGTCTGCCTATTTTCTCCTTCAACCTTTGACTAATGTTTGAAAAGAAAGATGTTGTTAGTACCTTATTCATCAAAAAATTGTGTTTTCATTAATTTCATGATATTAATAAAATTGCTATTACTTGAATTAATAAAATATTTTGAGTGTTTAATTTGATTATAACAGGTCATTGAAATTGCTCTAAATTCTGCTTTATTTCTGTTTCAGCATAGAAGCAGAATTTTCCAAGATTTCTAAGAGTGATTTCTTAATTTTGTGCTCCAATTCACATCACCCACTCTTTGATAACCTAACATTCCCCTTACTCAACACCATTTCATGTATCTCACAGAGACAACTAAATAAATAACAAAAAATTCAAAATTCCTTCTTTTGTCTTTCCCAACTCTGACTTGCATTGCACAGATAGATTTAAAAGAAGTGACATTGTGCCTCAGTAACAAATAGGAAGCTTCTTTCTTCCTACATGAAACTATTTTTCCTATATTACCTTACACATTTTTTCCAAGATCTTTAAAGATATCAAAAAGTGTGGTATTTATAAAATATATGAGCCAAAGTTTACCACAGCATTGGAGTGGAGTGAAGCCAATGAATTGATAGTTAAGGTACAATTTGGAAAGTGAGTAATCTCCTTAATTTCACACAGCCAAGTCTTGGATTTTGGAGCCTGATGAAATCTGGTGCAATTACCCTAATGCCCCTTTGAGGTGCCACACAACCATAAGGTCCACGGGTACACACACACACACACACACACAAAACACACACACAAACAGAAACACACACATACACACACAGACAAACACAAATCAGGATTAATCTCCTGAAAAAAGAGCTAAATAAAATGGAGGCAAGGTATGCACCAGATATAACTGAAAAACATGGTTACAAAGATGATAAGGAACATAGAACTTTGACAATGAAAAAGCAAGTATAAAAAAGCATAAATAAATCATCTAAAATAATCACTCAGAAATAAAGAATATATTACCTGAAATGAAGAATACACAAAAAGGAATCAACAGCAGATAAGATGAATCTCAGATTGGAATCTTTCAGTTATAAGAAAGGTAGCAGGAAACACTGAATTAGAGCAGCTATATATGTACACTAGAGTCCCAGTGCACAAAATTTGTTCATTGGAAAGGGTGTGTCCCTCAGCCCAGCCTGCACCCTCTCCAATCTGGGACCCCTTAAGGGTTGCTAATTTAAATGTTTAACTGGGCAGTCAGACATCCCTCTCACAATCCAGGATTGCTGGCTCTCAACCATTAGCCTGCCTGCCAGCCTGATCACCCACTAACCATTCCTTTGTAAGCCTGCTGTATGCCTTATTGCTCCCCTGTCAGACCGATTACCCCTAATAGCCCTCCCCTGCCAGCTAGATTGTCCTTAATTGTCCTCCCCTCAGGCCCGGTCACCCGCTAAGTGCACTCCTCTACTGGCCTGGTCTCCACCAACTGCCCTCCTCTGTTGTCTTGATCATCCCTAAATTCCCTCCATTGGTGGTCTGATTTCCCACAAGTGCCTTCCCCTGCAGGCCTGGTCCCCCTCAACTACCCACCCCTGCTGGCCTGATTGCCCACAATTGGCCTCCCATTCTGGCCATCTTGCGTCCACTTGGGGCAAGCATCTTTGACCACATGGGGGCGGCCATGTTGTTGGAGTGATGGTCAATATTACTCTTTTATTAGATAGCATAAATGTATCTCTCTCTCTCTCTCTCTCTCTCTCTCTCTCTCTCTCTCTCTCTCTTTAAGGAGAGTAGTTTTCCTTTAAGGAGAGTAGTTTAAGAGATTTCTGGGATAACAGAAAGCATAGATACATCCACAATATAGGAGTAGCAGAAGGAGGAGAGCAAGAGCCTATTTAAAGAAATAAAATGACTGAGGCTTCCCTCACCTGGTGAAGAAAAATACACAGTAGTGCAGGAAAGGGAGTATCAAACAAGATGAACAGAAAGAGGCATACTCCAAGCTACTTCATAGTACTTCATAATAAAATGGCAAGAGTTAAAGACAAAGAGAGGATGATAGGAGAAGAAAGAAAACACAAATAGTTACCTACAAGGGAGCCCCACTAAGTCTGTTGGATGCTTTCTCAACAGACACATTTCAGGCTGGCAAGGATTAGTACAAAATAGTATTAAGAGATATAAAAGAAGGACCTACATCCAGGACTACTCAACCTAGAAAAGCTTTCATTTACTATTGAAAAAGAGATAAAGAGTTTCCTAGGTAACCTGAAGAAGTTCATCACACACAGAGACAGTATTAGAGGAATCATTAAAGGAATTTCTTTATAAAGTAATAGAAAGGCAAGGGACATAATTATAAAGAATAAAATAGCAATAAGTGAGTAGCTATCAATAACTCCTATAGTGTATATATCTAAAAAAGCTCCAATCAAAAGAAAATAGAGTAGATAGATGAATAAGAAAACAAATTCCCTACATGTGCTATCTACAAAAGCACCACCTCAGCAAAAGATACACACATACTGAAAGTAAAGGGATGGAAAAAATTCAAACAAAAACGATGCTGGCCTGATAGCTCAATTGGATAATGTTGTCCCTATATACATATTTTCTGGTTCAAACTCTCATTAGGGCATATACAAGAAGCGAGCAATGAATGCGTAAGTAAGTAGAACAACAAATGGGTAGTTCTCTATCTGTCTCTCACCCTTTCCTTGTTCTCCATCAAAATCAATGAATAAAAATTCAACTAAAAAAATCTTCCCCTAACCAGTATTGCTTAGTGATCAAGTGTCTATATACGAACCAAGAGGTCACTAGTCTAATACCTGGTCAGGGCACATGCCCGGGATACAGGCCCAATCCCCAAAGGGGGGCATGTGGAAGGCAGAGGAAGAATGTTTCTCTCTCATCAATGTTTATATATGTCTAACCATCTCCCTTCCTCTCTCTGAAATCAATATATTAAAATAATAAAATCAATAAAATATAATTAAATAAATTTTTCAAATGCAAACAGTGAGGGGTTGTGGGAAGAAAAGGGTCCTCTTTTGAGGTGACAGGAGATATTTGACTTTGGGTGGTGGGCATATAGTCTTATATACAGGTTTTGTGAATTAGTGATCCACATATGAAACCTATATGTTCATGTTGACCAATTCCACCCCAATAAAATTCAAATAACCAAATAAAATGCAAACCACAAAAACAGCTGGGAAAGCAATACTTATATCAGAAAAAATAGAAGTTAAATGTAAGGCTATAAAAAGACACAAAGGAGGCCAATACATGATGATATGGGACCAATCCAATAAGAATAAATAACCCTTATGAACATAAAGGCATCCATCAAAGGGAGCACTTCAATATATAAAGCAAATATCAATGCAATCACAGTTAGGGATTTCAATGCCCCTTTGACATTAATAGATAGATATTTCAAAAGAATAAAGGTAAATGTATATATTTTAAAAGCTCCAATCAAAACTCCAATGAATTTCATTGATATGTTCAGAGCATTATTAACCTAAAATTGTAGGCTATCAATTTTTCAAGTACACTAGGTAGTCCACTTGTAAGGCCATAAAACAAGCCAGTCAATTTTAAAAGACTGAAATCATTCCTCACATCTTATGCAACCAAAATGGTGTCAATTAACAATGTAACCTTTACCAGAAGACATGTTTTAAATGAGCCTATTGGATTGTTTTAAAGGGTGTGTAACATGATCTTAATTCCATTGATTGATTATGACAGTATTCTTTTCATAGTGACTAAACTTCACCAAACATAATAAATGATTTTAAAGTATAAAATTCAGAAACATTTGGCACATGTGCAATGATCACCTCTATTCAGTTCCAAAGCCTGTCACCAATCTAGAAAGGAACCTCTTTCTCATGAAATAGGAAGTCCCCTTTCCCCCTACCCATTCTCTGGGAAACACTTGTCTGATTTCTGTCTCTATGGACTCACTTGTTATGGAATTTGCATATAAAAGGTACCACACAATAAAGTAAATATATTTTCCCCTTGGACTCAGTGGGTGGAGTATCATTCCATGCACCTAAGGGTCATGGGTTAAATTCCCAGTCAGGGCATAAAGATAGGTTGTCTGATCAGTCCCTATCAGTGCCCTTCCTTCTTGCAGGATGCAGCCAATCAATGTTTCTTCATCACATCAATGTTTCTCTTTCTCTCTCTCTATCCCTTCCCCTTCCACTCTCTCTCTAAAATCAATAAAACATTTCATAAATTTAGGATTTAACTATACAAAAACTAATTTTGCATTATAAAAATAAAACAATGATAGGTATGCTACTGGGAAATTTTAAGAGTAAGTGTTACACAAAAATTCAATTAAGAGCAAGAAAACTAATTTCACAAGAGAGCACTTTACCTTAAAGATGACATTTTCTAATGTAGGATATGCAACAGCAATGCGCCGTCTGCTGTAAAATCCACAGCACAAATGAGAGAATCTATTTCTTTAAAAAAAAAAAAGCAACAAAATTTAAAGTGAAAGATCAGCTTTCTGTATATTAAATAAAGATTCTTAATATAATTAACACTGGACTTAGATTTTTAAAAAAGCTTTAATTTATCTATTTATGCTGCAACATCTCCCAACTATGTACTATTTAATGAAGACACACTCTGCCTAGGATTGATTTGTTTGCACCACTTACTGACTCACATAACGTTTATTCCCTGAACAGGAACACATCTGATGACCTAACCAAGGTAGGAAGATAGTTATCTCTTCTGTATCATCTATCCCTGTTTCAAAAACTAATCAATATCAGTCAAATATGGCAGGCTTGATTTTTTTACCATGTGAACCACTGACTGAGGAAATCCCAATCTTTCCTTTTACCCAAAAACCACACAGAAAGTTCCCTGAAATGGTGGAAAGTTAAAAGTCCAAATATCAAGGAACATATGTATATTTTGTTAGCTTATTAATATTATGTAATATATACATATACACACACAGATATATGTATATACTAGGGTAGTATACTTACTACATGGAATTATTTACTGTATCTTTTATCTATTGTTTTATATATATAAAAGCTTAAGTGACCAAATGATGGAACAGTCGACCAATCACTATGATGTGCACTGACCACCAGAGGACAAACACTCAACACAGGAGCTGCCCCTGGTTGTTAGTGAGCTCCCACAGCCAACCTCCCACTGCTGGCCAATGTTCCGTAGCCCTTTCCCCCATTTCCCCTGGTAGGCTGAGGGACCATACCTGTGCACAAATTTGTGCACCAGGCCTCCAAATGTATATGTATATGTTTATACAAGTCGTGTTTTCATGTACAACCTAGTTCTGGAAGTGATGATATTGGGATAAAGGAATGACAGCCCTGAATTTTAAAAACAAGTTCAATTACCCTTTGAAAAAGATGTGCCAATTCCATCTACCAGTAGTGCACAAGTATGCCTTTTCCTCCCATGGGCCAATTCTGGTTTTATTTTTTAAATAAAATAATTATCATTTTAAATGAAAAATAATGGTAACTCATTGTTGATTTTTGTTTTGTAAGGACCCCAAGATTGAGGAATTGGCCTCCCCCACTGCCTGTTCCAGGATGTGACCTTTACAGTTAAAGATTAGATAGGAATGAAGTCAGTTCTTTAAGGTTGAAGATTAGGCAAGAATGAAGCCAGTCCCCAGAAACTCCCTACCCTGAAATGCAAAAAGCCAGAATGCAATATTTTATGACAAAACAATAAAAGCAGGGCTAGGAAGGTTTCATCCTGTTGACCGCTGTGGAATTCTCCCCCTGGGAACTGAGCTGACCACCTCGGAATGCACCTGTCAGGGAGAGACCATCCAGCCTCCTTAACCGCAGGGCTATAGGTACTTTATCTGTTTCTGGGATCGACCTGCAAAAACAGACCATCTGGTCTCCTCGGGAAATGAGTCAACTAAAAACTATTATGAGCCAAATATTATCTGTTAACATAGTTCCCTGATTTACAGACCACCTGCGTGTGGTTTTAGCCTTTATAAACTCATGCCCTGCAGTTACTCGGGGCTCTCAGCCAGACAGCACTGATGCTGGCTGCTTGAGAAGCCCCTGCGCTGCGCTTGTACTAATAAAACCTCATGCTTTTTGCATCAAGTTTCCATCTCGGCGTTTGACATGGGGTCGTCGCCCCCTCTGTCGGACTCACCGGGGGTCTTGGGACCTTACAGTTTGTCTGATTACCAAGCAAGGTTCAAACTCTCTGGTATAAATATAAAAATGTGAATGATGAATGTTAATTCAAATTGAAACTTATTTTGTAGGAAAAGAATAATTACCTACTGTTAAATACTGCCATAGGCTTACCTATGAGATTCTACTTTCTCCACAACTGGAAGTTGCTGTTTTTGAGTTGGTTTGCTGTTACTTTCCTGCCCCACACCAACACTGTGCTCCTTCTTTTCTTCAACCTTTGATGAAAGTTTGATATTAAGCATATTGTTATCACATTATTCATTAAAAAGTCTGTGTTTTCATGAGTTTTCTCCTCTGGATTTTATCACTTAAAGGCTTTGTTCTTACCTTATTCATTAAGATGACTGTGTTCTCATTAATTACATCATTTGGCTGCTGGTTACCAGTTTCTTTACTGTTACTGAAATGACTCAACCCATCACTGTCACTGTGATCAGCACCGTGATATTTGTTTCCTGTCTCTTCCTTTTCACTACTTTTCTGTTCCTCCTTTTCTTCAACCTTTGAGGAAAGTTTGATATTAAAGATGCTGTTATTACCTTATTCATTAAGAAGACTGTGTTGTCATTGCTTTTATCATTTGGCTTTATCATTTGCCTTTGCTATTACCTTATTCATTAAAAAGACCGTGTTTTCATTAACTTGATCATTGGGCTTCTGGGTATCAGTCTGTTCACTGTCCCTTTGATGTTTCAATCCATTTCTGTCATTGTTGTCACCAGCACCAGCACAGATGTTTCCTGACACTTCCTTTTCACTGCTGGTCTGCTTATTTTCTTCTTCAACCTTTGATGAATGTTTGATATTAAAGATATTGTTATTACCTTATTCCTTAAAAGATTGTGTTTTCATTAATTTTGTGATATTAATGAAATTGATCAGACTTGAATCGATACAATATTTTGAATGCTTAATTTTATCATAACAGGTCATTGACATTGTAAATCCTGCTTCACTTCTGTTTCTGTATAGAAGCAGAATTTTCCATGATTTCTTAACTTTGTGGTCCTATTCACATTGCAATCCCCTATTTTCTGCCTAACATTTCCCCTCCTCACCCCCATCCCACTTATCTATCAGAGACAATGAAATAAAAAGACAAAGATGCAAAATTCCCCACTTTTGTCTATCCTACTTGGGTCTTGCATTACACAGATAGATTTAGAAGATGTGACATTGTGCCTCAGTAACAAATAGGAAGCTTTCCTCTTTTTTCATGAGGCTATTGTTTCTCACATTGCCTTTTACATTTTTAAGATATTTGAATGCATCAAAAGTAAAGGCATTTATAAAATACATGAACTAACATACTGCAACATTGGAGCACAGTGAAGTCAATTAATTCTTAAAGTACAATTTTAGAAAGTGAGTAATGCTCCTCTAATTTCACAAAGTTAGTTTTCATCTTAGGGTCCTGATGAATTCTGCTGACCTTACCCTAAAGAGACTCTGAGAGGCCCTAAGAGGCCAACAAACCATTAGATCTACTGGTACACAATGGGTTAAAGCTGCTATTTGCATATCCTGAGACTTCTGCTGAGTGGCCTCACACCCAGAAATGAAGCTGACTTTGAATCTGTATCAACATGGTAAGCACCATTCACACCTACCTGAGGACTCACTTACCTCATGGGACTATATACCAATGGGAGCTCTCTCAGTGACTGACCCCAACAGAAAACTGGTAGGTAGAGGTGGATCTCAGAGAGACTTGTGCTTTGCTCTTAGCTGCCTCACAGGCTTGGTGCTGGTGGAAGGAGGCATTGCTGTGCAGCTTGGCCCCTCCCTGGTGCACATAGGCCTAGCAGAGGCAGTCACAAACACTGCACCACTTTGTTGCTTCACACAGTCACCCAAGGGAAGTCACAGGAAGAGACTAACATTGACTTACAACAGAGTGTGCTCACAAGACGCTCCAGAGGAGAGCTACAGTACATGAAGCAATTATTCCACAATCAGAACATCCAAATGAAGATCTCAACATACTCGTGTGTATTATTTGACATGGGGTCAGCCTTCACATAGCAGCTCATACACTGTGATCAGCCAGACTGAGCATCAATTCCATCCACAAACAGCCCAGCATCAAGAATGTACAAAAGGAGAGCTCACATAACACACACAAGTGACATTCCAGGAGCACCTAGCTATGGTGATCAGAAAGATTGTGCCAATGAGCCTGACAAGGCACTTAATACATAAGTCCATTTTACCAAGACTGAGAAGTATAATAGATCTATCCATATTCATAGAAATAAATATGAAGAGGCAGCTTAAATGTAAAGAAGAAGAATGATGCCCCAAATGAAATACACACACACACACACACACACATACACACACACACACACAACAACAACAACAACAAACAAACAAAAAACAACAGGATAAATACTCAGAAAAAGCAGTGAATGAAATGTAGGCAAGGTATGCATCTGATACAACTGAAAAATATGGTTACAAAGATGATAAGGAACATACTGAGGACTTTGACAATGAAAATGTAAGTATAAAATAGCATAAATAAATCAACCTATCTAACAAAAGAATCATATGCAAATTAACCATCACTCCCTACACCCTCAAGCCAATCAGGAGCAAATATGTAAATAAAGCCAATCAAGATGGCTACGGCCACATAGAGCAGGAGGGAGGCTTGGGTTTCCCCAATGATGGAGGAAGCCAAGCTTTCTGCCTGCCCTTGCCGACCTAGGTCTCCACTCAAAGCTACAAAGTTTTAATGATACAAGATACATAAATCCAAACAGAAATTTTGGCAGACAGGGAGCTGGAAAGAGCAGGAGACTAGGGTTGCCCCTGGCAATGGAGGAAGCCATGTTTTCCACACACCCTGGCCAGCCCAATCCTCCACTTAAGGCTAAAAAGTTTCAATTATAGGAGATACATAAATCCCAACAGAAATGGCTGCTGTCACAGAGTAAGTAGAAGGCTTGGCTCCACTCCAGGCTACAAAGTTTCAATTGTAGAAGATAAATACGTAAATTTATGTAAAAGATACCAGATTTTCTGCTTGGGTCCCCAGGGGGCATGGCCGGTCTGCAAACCACCACAGGCCCCTCACCCAGGCCTCCCCACACCCCAAGGGAACCCCCAACCTGATTCAGGACATCCTTCAGGGCAAACCAGCCAGCCCCCACCCATGCACCAGGCCTCTCTCCTGTCTAATAAAAGAGTAATATGCAGAGTGACCATCACTCCAACACACAAGATGGTTGCCCCCATGTGCTCAAAGATCCTGCCCCCATGTGGACACAAATGGCCACCATAAGATGGCCAGCAGGGAAGGGCAGTTGGGGGCGTTCAAGCCTATAGGGGAGGGTACTTAGGGGTGACCATGCTGCCAAAGAATGGAAGTTGGGGGCGAGCAGGCCTGCAGAAAAGGGCAATTGGGAGGGACTCGGGCCTATCGGGGAGAGAAGTTGGCGGGGGCGGGGGGGCGACCAGGCCTGCAGGGGAGGACAGTTAGGGGTGACCAGGCCTGCAGGGGAGGGAAGTTAGGGGCAAACAGGCTGGCAGGGGAGCAGTTAGGCATCAATCATGTTGGCAGAGTAATTAGGAGGTGATCAGGCTGGCAGGCAGAGGTGGTTAGGGGCAATCAGGAAGGCAGGCAGGCAAGCAGTTGGGAGGCAGCAGTCCTAGATTGTGAGAGGGTGCAGGCTGGGCTGAGGGACACCAGTCCCTGTCCCCCATTCACAAATTTCGTGCACCAGGTCTCTAGTCTAAAATAATCACTCAGAAATTAATAATATAATATCTGAAATGAAGAATATACAAGGTTTCAACAGCAGATAAGATGAAGCTCAGATTGGAATATTTAAATGATAAGCAAGGCAACAGGAAACACTGAATTAAAGCAGATACATATTTTAGAGTTCCAGTGCACAAAATTTTGCACTGGAGAGGATGTGTCCCTCAGCACAGCCTGCACTCTCCAATCTAGGACCCCTTGAGAGATGTCCGACTGCCCATTTAAACATTTAAACGGGCAGTCACACATCCCTCTCACAATCTAGGACTGCTAACTACCAACTGCTTGCCTGCTTGATTGCCCCTGACCATTCTCCTGTCAGCCTGATCTATGTCTAACTGTTCCCCTGCCAACCCAATTGCTTCTACCCAAAACTGCCCTCCCTTGCTAGCCTGATCACCCTTACTGCCCTACAATGTCAGCTTGGTTGCCCTAACCGTCCTCCCCTACAGGCCTAGTCTCCCAAACTACCCTTCCCTGCAGACCTGGTGCCCTCAACTACTCTCCTATGCAGGCCTATTCCCCCCTTCCCACCGCAACTGCTCACCCCTTCAGGCCTGGTCTCCCCCAACTACCCTCCCCTGCTGGCCTGGTCCCCCATAACTGCCCTCCTCTGCCGGCCTGATCACCCCTAACTGCTGGCCTGATCACCCATAACTGCCCTACCATATAGACCACCTTGTGGCAGGCATCTTGTTTCCACACAGGGGCAGCCATTTTGACCACATTGGGGGGTCCAACTTGTGTGTTGGATTGATGGTCAATATTACTCTTTTATTAGATAGTATATATATTTTTTCTCTAAATATATATGTTCCTCCTTTAACAAGAGTAGTATAAGGAATTTTGGGGTTAAAAGAAAGCATAGCTACATCCACATTATAGGGGTACCAAAAGGAGAAGAGTGAGAGCAAAAATTAAGAACCTACTTACAGAAATAAAATGACTGAGGCTTCTCTGACGTGGTAAAGAAAAATACACAGAGGTGCAGGAAAGGGAGTAACAAACAAGATGAACAAAAAGAGGCATATACCAAGCTACTTCATAATTAAAATGGCAAAGGTTAAAGACAAAGACAGGCTCTTAGAAGCAAAAAAAAAAACACAAATAGTTACCTACAAGGGAGCCCCAATAAGTCTGTTAGATGTTTTCTCAACAGACACAATTCAGGCTGGCAAGGACTGGTACAAAATATTCAAAGTGATAAAAAAAAAAGGACCTACATCCAAGACTACTCTACCTACCAAAGCAGCCTTTTAATATTGAAAAAGAGATAAAGAGCTGAAATTGGTTTGGTTCAGTGGATAGAGCGTCTGCCTGCGGACTCAAGGGTCCCAGGTTCGATTCCAGTCAAGGCTGATCGATGATCGATGATTCTCTCTCATCTCATTTTTCTAACTCTATCCCTCTCCCTTCCTCTCTGTGAAAAATCAATAAAATATATATATTTTTTTAAATTAAAAAAAAAGAGAGATAGAGCTTCCAAATTAACCAGAAGGAATTCATCACACAAAAAAAGACAGTGTTAGAGGAATCATTAAAGGGATTTCTAAATAAAGTAAAAGAAAAAAGACAGGGGGTGTAGTTATAAAAAGTAAAATAGCAATAAGTGAGTAGCTATCAATAATTCCTGTAATGTATATATCTAAAAGGCTCCAATTAAAAGATAGATAGATGGATAAGTAAACAAGTTCTCTATATGTGCTGTCTACAAAAGAACCACCTCAGCAAAAGATACACACACACTGAAAGTAAAAGGATAGAAAAAGATATTTCCTAAAAATACAAACAAAAAAGACCCTGGCCAGGTGGCTCAATTAGTTAGTTTTGTTTCTACAGAACAAGTTTTCTGGTTCAAACTCTCCTTAGGGCATATACAAAAAGCAAGCAATGAATGCATAAATAAGTAGAACAACAAATTGATAGTACTCTCTCTTTCTATCTCTCTCTCTCCCTTTGCTTGTTCTCTCTCAAAATCAATCATTGAAAATTCAATTAAAAACAATGTTTACCTAACCAGTGTTGCTCAGTCGTCAAGTGTCTATTTAGGAACCAAGAGGTCACTAGTCTGAAACTTAGTCAGAGCACATGCTCGGGATACAAGTCCAATCTCGAGAAGGGAGTATGGGGAAGGCAGAGGATAAATATTTCTTATTAAGCAATGCTTACATCTGTATAACACTCTCTCTTCCTCTCTCTGAAATCAGTACAATATATTTTAAAAATAAAATCAATAAAACATATTTAAATAAATTTTTCAAATGCAAACAGAGAGGGGTTGTAAGAAAAGGGTCCTATTTTGAGGTGATAGGAGATTTGACTTCGGATGGTGGGCACATGGTCGTATATACAAGTTTTGTGAATTAGTGATCCACACATGAAACCTATATGTTTATGTTGACCAATTCCACCCCAATAAAATTCAAATAAATAAATAAAATGTAAACCACAAAAACAGCTGGGAAAGCAATACTTATGTCAGAAAAAAATAGAAGTTAAATCTAAGGCTATAAAATGAGGCTAATACTTAATGATATGGGATCAATCCAACAAGAATAAATAACCCTTAAGAACATAAAGGCACCCACCAAAGGAGCACTTTAATATACAAAGCAAATATCAATAAAATCAGAGTTATGAAGTTTAATATCCCTTTGACATTAATAGATATATCAAAAAATGGAAAAGGTAAATATGTATATCTTAAAAGCTCCAATCAAAACTCCAGTGAATTTCATTGATATGTTCAGAACATTATTAACCTAAAACTCTAGGGTATAAATTTTTTTTCAAGTACACTTGAAACAGATTCCTACCTAGACTATGTGTAAGGCCATAAAACAAGCCTCAGATACAATAGCTAGGATTTGGAAACAGCCTAGGTGCCCGTCAGCAGATGAATGGATCAGAAAACTGTGGTACATCTACACAATGGAATACTATGCTGCCATAAAAAGGAAGGAATTCTCATCATTTGCAGTAACCTGGATGGAATTGGAGAGCATCATGCTGAGTGAAATAAGCCAGTCAATGAAAGAGAAACACTACATGACCTCACTCATTTATGGATATTAAAGAACATTATAAACGAATGAACAGAAAGATAGATATAGTGACAGTAAAACAACAAGCAGACTGTCAAATGACAGCGGGGATTGGGGTGGGGGGGAGGGTAGGGAGATCTGGGGGAGATAAGAGATCAGCTGAAGGACTGGTATGCTTGCATATAAGAACAACCAATGGACACAAAACTCTGGGGAGGGAGGGCATCTCTGGGACGGGGGGTGGGCAATGGTAAACTATGTACACAGATAATACATTAATAAATTAAAAAAAAACAAGCCTCCGTAAATTTTAAAAGATAGAAATCATTCCTCACATCTTATCCAACCAAAATGGTGTCAAAGTAAAAATCAATTCCACACAAATACGTGGAGGGTAAATAACCTGTTACTAAACAGTATTAAGGAAATTGAGGAAGAAATCAAAAGATACCTGGAGACAAATGAAATAATAACATGACAACCCAAAATCTATGGGACAAAGTGAAATCAGTCCTAAGAGGGAAATTCACAGCAATACAGACCTACCTCAAGAAATAAGAAAAAATCTCAAATTAACAATGTAACCTTTACCAGAAGACATGTTTTAAATGAGCCTATTGGATTATTTTATAAGGTGTAACAGGATCTTAATTTGATTGATTGATTGATGATTGATTGATTGTGACAGTATTCTTTTCATAGTGACTAAACTTCACCAAACATTAAATAAACCATTTTAAAGTATAAAATTCAGAAACATTCGGTACATGTACCATGTTGTGCAATGATCACCTCTATTTAGTTCCAAAGCCTGTCACCAATCCAGAAGGGAACCTCATTCCCATGAAATAGGAAATCCCCATTCCCCCTACCCAGTCTCCGGGAAACACTTGTCTTATTTCTGCCTCTATTAACTCACTTATTGTGGAAATTACATATAAAAGGAATCACGCAATAAAGTAAATATATTCTCCCTTTTGGACTGTGGGGATCAGTGGATGGACCATCATCCAATGCACTAAAGGGTTGAATTCCCCGTCAGGGCATATACACAGGATGTCAGATCAATCCCTGTTGGGAACATGCTCTTTGCAGGTGGCAGCCAATCAATGTTTTTCTCTCACATTAATGTTTCTCTTTCTCTCTCTCTCTATCCCTTCCCCTTTTGCTCTCTCTAAATTCAATAGAAAGGAAAACATTTCACAAATTGAGGATTTAACTATAAAAAATAATTTTGTATTAAAAACATAAAACAATGATAGGTATGCCACTAGGAAATTTTAAGAGTAAGTGTTACACAATATTCAATTAACAGCAAGAAAATTAATTTCACAAGAGAGCACTTTACCTTGAAGAGCTCGCTATCTGATGTAGGACATGAAACTGCAATGCCAATGCGACGCTTGCTGTAAAATCCACAGCACCAATGAAGGAATACACTTCTTTTAAAAAAGCATCAAAATTTAAAGTGAAACATTAGTTTTCTGTATATCAAATAAAGATTCTTAATATAATTAACACTGGAATTTTGTTTAAAGAAAGCTTTAAGTTATCTATTTCTGCTGCAACCTTTCCCAACTCTACTATTTAATGAGGACACACACTGCCTAGGATTCATTTGTTTGTACCACTTATTGGCTGACATAACTATTTTTTAAAATATATTTTATTGATTTTTACAGATTGTAAGAGAGAGGGATAGAGAGTTAGAAACATCGATGAGAGAGAATCATTGATCAGCTGCCTCTTGCACACCCCTACTGGGGATGTGCCCACAACCAAGGTACATGCCCTTGACTGGAATCGAACCTGGTACCCTTCAGTCCGCAAGCCGACGCTCTATCCACTGAGCCAAACCGGTTTAGGCTGACATAACTTTTATTCCCTAAACTGGAATTCATCTGATGACTTATCAGGTGTACCAGTTTTTTCAATAGATGGAGTTGCACATATGTTGATATATATGTGATTTGATATGTATGCTATTTTGTTGTATTGACAGCAAGCTTCAAAACTTCATTATGTCATATTTTCTGAAGGTGTTAACATTATAAATATTTTTTATGCTAAAAAATGTCGAATTTCCTGCCATAAAAAGAGCATTTGCAGGAAGTTTTAATTCATTACTTTATTTTGAAGAAAAGTGCTGCTAAAAGTTATCATATACTTCAGGAAGCTTATGGTGAACATGCTCCATCTCAAGATACTGTGAACACTGGTTTAAATGCTTCAAAAGTGATGATTTCAATGTGAAAGACAATGTCCAGGTCAACCTAAATAGTTTGAAGACCAACAATTACAAGCATTATTGGGGGGTGAAGATTCAAATCAAACTAAAAAACAACTTGCAGAAAGATTAAATGTTGTTCAGCAAACAATTTCCGGTCATTTACAAGCAATGGGAAAGATTTTAAAGGAAAAATTATGGGTGCCACATCAATTAAAAAAGACAGATGGAAAACCTAAAAGTCATCAGTAAAATGTTGCTTCAACAGCACGAAAGAAAGGTTTTTTTGCATTGAATTGTGACTGGCGATGAAAAGTGGATTTATTTTGAGAATCCCAAATGCACAAAATCATGGGTAAAGAAGACAATGCTCCGCGTTTGGTGGGATCAGAAAAGTGTGGTGTATTATGAGCTTCTAAAACCAGGTGAAACTGTTAATACTGATTGCTACCAATAACAAATAATCAATTTAAACCACGCTTTGATCGTAAAACAACCAGAATTTGCCAGAAGACACTGCAAAATAATTTTGCTTCATGATAATGAACCATCACACACTTCAAAACCAATTAAAGACACATTAAGAGATCTTGCCTGGAGAATATTAACCCACCCGCCATATTCACCAGACCTTGCTCCTTCAGATTACCACTTGTTCTGATAGATGGCACAACGTACTTTTCTGAGCAGCACTTCAAAATGTACAAAGTAGTGGAAAATTGGGTCTCTGAATGGTTTGCCTCAAAACAAGAAATGTCTATTGGTACAATATCCACAAATTACCTAAAGATGGGGGAAATAGCCGAACTGGTTTGGCTCAGTGGTAGAGCATCGGTCTGCGGATTGAAAGGTCCCGGGTTCGATTCCTGTCAAGGTGATGTACATTGGTTGTGGGCACATCCCTAGTGGGGGGTGTGCAGGAGGCGACTGGTCGATGTTTCTCTCATCGACGTTTCTGACTCTCTATCTCTCTCCCTTCCTCTCTGTTAAAATATCAATAAAATATATTTTAAAAAAAGAGATGGGGGAAATGTATAGCTAGTGATGGACATTACTTTGAATAAAGCACTTTTGAAGTTTCTCTTGAAATTATCATGTTTTCTTTAATCACAAAATCTGCATTATTAACCAGTACACCTGGTAAACCAAGGTAGGAAGATTCTTTGTCCCTTCTGTATCATCTGTCCCTGGTTCAAAGACTAATCAATATCAGTCTTGATTTTTTTAGTATGTGAACCACTTACTGAGGAGATACCAATCTTCCCTTTTACCCTAAAACCACACAGTAAATTCCCTGAAATGATGGAAAGTTAAATGTCCAAATGTCAAGGAACAAATGCATATGTTGTTAGCTTATATAATGTTATGTAATACTAGAGGCGAGGTGCATGAAATTCCTGCAGGGGGAATGGGGGAGTGTCCCTCAGCCCAGCCTGCACCCTGTCCAATCTGGGACCCCTCGAGAGATGTCCAACTCCAGTGGGATTAGGCCTAATCAGGCAGTGAAGTGGAACATTCCTCTCACAATCTAGGACTGCTGGCTCCCAACTGCTCACCTGCCTGCCCTTCATGATTGCCCCTAACGGCTTCTGCCTGCCAGCCTGATCACCCCCTAAGGACTCCCATGCCAGCCTGATTGATATCTAACTGCTCCCCTGCCAGCCTATTTGCCCCCAACTTTCCTCCTCTGCCAGCCTGGTCACCCCTAACTGCACTCCCCTGCAGGGTTGATTGCCTCTAACTGCCCTCCCTTGCAGGCCTGATGCCTTCCAACTGCCTGATCGCCTACAACTGTTCTCCCTTGCAGGCCATCTTGTAGTGGCCATCTTGTGCCCACATGGGGGCAGGATGTTTAACCACATGGGGGTAGCCATCTTGTGTGTTGGAGTGATGGTCAATCTGCATAATATTCTTTTATTAGATAGGACAGGGTCCTAGTGCATGGGTGGGGGCCGGCTGGTTTGCCCTTAAGGGTGTCCTGGATCAGGGTGGGGGTTCCCTTGGGGTGTGGGGCGACCTGGGCGAGGGGCCAGTGGTGATTTGTAGGCTGGCCAAACCCCCAGGCAACCCAAGTGGAGGCCCTGGTATCTGGAATTTATTTACCTTCTACAATTGAAGCTTTATGGCCTGGAGTGTAGGCCTGGGCCTGCCAGGGTGTGGGGAAAGCTATGCTTCTTCCATTTCCACGGGCAACCCTAGCATCCCACTCTTTCCAGCTCCATGGTGGCCGCCATTTCTGTTTGGATTTGTTTATCTTCTATAATTGAATCTTTGTAGCATTGAGTGGAGGCCTAGGCCGGCCAGGGTAGGAGGAAAGCTTGGTTTCCTCCGTTGCCTGAGAAACCCAAGTCTCCCTCCTGCTCTCTGTGGCTGAAGCCATCTTGGTTCAGTTTATTTGCATACTCCCTCTTATTGGTTGGTGGGTGTAGCAGAGTGGTGGTTAATTTACATATTACTCTTTTATTAGGTGGGATTATATATATATATATAAACATGTACACGGATACATGTATATATATACTAGTATACTTCATGTAATTATATACTGTGTATTTTATCTATATATATAAAGCCTAAGTGACCAAATGATGGAACAAATGGTCGGCCAATCACTATGATGTGCACTGACCATCAAAGGACAAATGCTCAACACAGGGGCTGCCCCTGGTTGTTAATGAGCTCCCACAGCCAACCTCTCACTGCTAGCCAATGTCCCCCTGCCCTTTCCCCCTTTCACGTGGTAGACCAAACATCCTGCATCAGTGCCCCAGGCCAGCCAACCTCCGGTGGACCCTCCCCTGGCCGGCTAACATCCCTTGGGTCCAACCACTACCACCCAGCTGGCCAGCCACCCTTTCTTTGCCACTCCCCCTGGCCATAATCTTCAATGGAATATCTCTCATAGTCCCTTTCTCAGGCCAACCTCCAAGGCCCCTATAGGCCTGATTGCCAGCCAGGCCTAAGGAATCCACCTGTGTACAAATATGTGCACCGGGCCTCCAACTATGTGTATGTTTATACAAGTCATGTTTTCACGTACAACCTAGTTCTGGAAGTGAAGACATTGGGATAAAGGAGTGGCACCCATGAATTTTTAAAACAAGTTCAATTACCCTTTGAAAAAGATGTGCCAATTCCATCTACCAATAGTGCACAAGTATGCCTTTTCCTCCCATGGGCCAATTTTGGTTTTTATTTTTTAAATAAAATAATTATCCTTTTAAACGCAAAATAATGGTAACTCATTATTTGTTGATTTGTGTTTTTCTGATTACCAAGCAAGGTTCAAACTCTCTGGAATAAATATAAAATTGTGAATGATAAATGTTAACTCAAATTGAAACAAATATAGGAAAAGAATAATTACCTACTGTTAAATACTGCCATAGGCTTACCTATGAGACTCTACTTTCTCCACAATTGGAAGTTGCTGTTTTTGAGTTGGTTTGCTGTTGCTTTCCTGCCCCACACCAACACTGTGCTCCTTCTTTTCTTCAGCCTTTGATGAAAGTTTGATATTAAGCATATTATTATTACATTATTCATTAAAAAGTCTGTGTTTTCATAAGTTTTATCCTCTGGCTTTGTCACTTAAAGGCTTTGTTCTTACCTTATTCATTAAGATGACTGTGTTCTCATTAATTACATCATTTGGCTGCTGGTTACCAGTTTCTTTACTGTTACTGAATTGACTCAACCCATCACTGTCACTGTGATCAGCACCGTGATATTTGTTTCCTGTCTCTTCCTTTTCACTACTTTTCTGTTCCTCCTTTTCTTCAACCTTTGAGGAAAGTTTGATATTAAAGATGCTGTTATTACCTTATTCATTAAGAAGACTGTGTTGTCATTGCTTTTATCATTTGGCTTTATCATTTGCCTTTGCTATTACCTTATTCATTAAAAAGACCGTGTTTTCATTAACTTGATCATTGGGCTTCTGGGTATCAGTCTGTTCACTGTCCCTTTGATGTTTCAATCCATTTCTGTCATTGTTGTCACCAGCACCAGCACAGATGTTTCCTGACACTTCCTTTTCACTGCTGGTCTGCTTATTTTCTTCTTCAACCTTTGATGAATGTTTGATATTAAAGATATTGTTATTACCTTATTCCTTAAAAGATTGTGTTTTCATTAATTTTGTGATATTAATGAAATTGATCAGACTTGAATCGATACAATATTTTGAATGCTTAATTTTATCATAACAGGTCATTGACATTGTAAATCCTGCTTCACTTCTGTTTCTGTATAGAAGCAGAATTTTCCATGATTTCTTAACTTTGTGGTCCTATTCACATTGCAATCCCCTATTTTCTGCCTAACATTTCCCCTCCTCACCCCCATCCCACTTATCTATCAGAGACAATGAAATAAAAAGACAAAGATGCAAAATTCCCCACTTTTGTCTATCCTACTTGGGTCTTGCATTACACAGATAGATTTAGAAGATGTGACATTGTGCCTCAGTAACAAATAGGAAGTTTTCCTCTCTTTTCATGAGGCTATTGTTTCCCACATTGCCTTTTACATTTTTTAGGATATTTAAATTTATCAAAAGTGGTGGCATTTATAAAAGACATGAACTAACATACTACAACTTTGGAGGAGAGTGAAGACAATAAGTTGATAGGTAAGATACAATTTTGGAATGTTCTCCTAGTTTCAGACCAAATCATGATATTTGAGGCTGGATGAATTCTGCTGACCTTACCTTAAAGAGTCTCTGAGGAGCCAACAAACCATTATGTCCAAGGGTACCCAGTGCGTGATAGCTGCTATTTGCATAGCCTGAGACTTCTGCTGAGTGGCCTCACACCCAGAAATGAAGCTGACTTTGAATCTGTATCAACATGGTAAGCACCATTCACACCTACCTGAGGACTCACTTACCTCATGGGACTACATACCAATGGGAGCTCTCTCAGTGACTGACCCCAACAGAAAACTGGTAGGTAGAGGTGGATCTCAGAGAGACTTGTGCTTTGTTCTTAGCTGCCTCACAGGCTTGGTGCTGGTGGGAGGAGGCATTGCTGTGCAGCTTGGCCCCTCCCTGGTGCACGTAGGCCTTGCAGAGGCAGTCACAAACACTGCACCACTTTGTTGCTCCACACAGGTCACCCAAGGGAAGTCTCGGGAAGAGACTGACATTGACTTACAACAGAGTTTGCTCACAAGAGGCTCCAGAGGAGAGCTACAGTACATGAAGCAATTACTCCACAATCAGAACACCCAAGTGAAGATCTCAGCAGGCATGACAGCATACTGGTGTGTATTACTTGACATGGCATCACCCTTCACATAGCAGCCTGTACACTTTGGTCAGCCAGCCTGAACATCAGACCCATCCAAAAAAATAGGCCAGCATCAATGTTATCCAAAAGGAGAGCTCACATAACATACACAAGTGATATTCCTGGATATTCCTGGAGCAACTAGTTCTGGTGATCAGAAAGATTGTGCCAATGAGCCTAAAACGACACCTAATACATAAGTCTATTTTATGATGACTGGGAGCAAAGTAGATCTACCCATATTTGTAGAATCAAATATAGAGAGACAGCTTAAATGGGGAGAAGAAGGAAGATGCCCCAAATGAAACACTCACACACACACACACACACACACACACACACACACACACACACGAAACACAACAGGACATATTTCCAGGAAAAAAAGCCTAAATTAAGTGGAGGCAAAGAATGCACCAGATACAACTGAAGAACATGGTTACAGAGATGCTAAAGGAACAATGTGAGAACTTCGACAATGAGAAAGCATGTATCAAAAATGATGAATGAGCCCTCGCCAGCTTGAGTCAGTGGATAGAGCTCCAGCCTGTATATTAAAGAGCTTCAGGTTCAATTCTGTCCAAGGACAAATGCCTGGCTTGTGGCTCAATCTCCAGTGGAGAGGGTGCAGGAGGCAGCTGATCAATGATTCTTTCTCATCATTGATGTTTCTATATCTCTCTCTCCATCTTCCTCTCTGAAATCAATGAAGAAAATATTTCAAAAAGGAAAAATGAATCCTAAAATATCTACTCAGAATTAAAGAATATAGTACCTGAAACGAAGAATACACAGGAATGAATCAACAGCAGATAAGATTAAATACAGATTAGAATCTTTCACTTATAAGAAAAGGTAGCAGGACACACAGAATTAGAGCAGATTATATATATATATATATATATATATATATATATATATATATTTCTCTATACATGTATAGATATACTTTATCTAATTAACGCAGTTTAAGGGACTTCTGAGATAAGAGAAAACATAGCTACATCCACATTATAAGGGTACCAGAAGGAGAAGAGTGAGAGCAAAAATTAAGAACCTATTTTAAAAAATAAGACTGAGGCTTCCCTGATGTGGTGAAGAAAAATGCACAGAAGTGCAGGAAAGGGAGTAACAAACAAGATGAACAGAAAGAGGCATCCACCAAGCTACTTCATAATTAAAATGACAAAGGTTAAAGACAAAGAGAGGATCTTAGAAGAAGAAAGAAAAAGTACATAGTTACCTACAACAGAGCCCCAATAAGACTGTTAGATGTTTTCTCAACAGACACATTTCAGGCTGGCAAGGACTGGTATAAAATATTCAGTGATAAAAAAAAAAAGAAGGACCTACATCCATGACTATTCTACCAAGCAAAGCTGTCATTTAACATTGAAAAAGTGATAAAGCACTCCCTAGGTAACCTAAAGAATTTCATCACACAAAAAAGACACTATTAGAGGAATCATTAAATGGATTTCTATATAAAGTAATAGAAAAAAGACAAGTGACATAATTATAAAGAATAAAATAGCAGTAAATGAGTATCTATCAATTAGCCCTATATATGTATATAACTAAAAAGCTCCAATCAAAAGGCATAGAGTAGATGGATAAGAAAACAAATTCCCTACATGTGCTGTCTACAAAAGAACCACCTCAGCAAAAGATACACACATACTGAAAATAAAGAATGGAAAAAGATATTTCCTAAAAATACAAACAAAATAGGCCCTGGCCTGGTGGCTCAATTGGATAGTGTTGTGTCTACAGAGCAAGTTTTCTGGATCAAACTCTCATTAGGGCTTATACAAGAAGTAAGTAATGAATTTATAAGTAAGTGGAACAACAAATCAATGGTTTTCTATCTTTGTATGTCTCTCTCTCTCTCTCTCTCTCTCTCTCTCTCTCTCTCTCTCTCTCTCTGTCTCTCTCCCTTTCCTTACTCTCTCTCAAAATCAATCAATGAAAATTCAACAACAAAAAAAATGTTCACCTCACTAGTGTTGTTCAGGCATTAAGTGTCTACATAGGAAATAAGAGGTCACCAGTCTGAAACCTGGTCAGGGTACATGCCCAGGATACAGGCCCAATCCCCAAAAGGGGCATGCAGAAGGCAGGGGATGGATACTTCTCACTCATCGATGTTTATATCTTTATATCTCTCTCTCTCTCTCTGAAATCAATAACAATATATGTAAAAAATAAAAGCAATAAAATATATTTTTAATTTTTTTCAAATGCAGACAATGGAAGATTGTGGAGAGAAAATGGTCCTAATATGAGGTGACAGGAGAAGATTTGACTACGGGTGGTGGGCACATGGTCCTATATTCAGGTTTTGTAAGTTAGTAACCCACACATGAAACCTATATGTTCATGATGACCAATGCCACCCCAATAAAATTCAAATAAATAACCAAATAAATAAATAAAATGCAAATCACACAAAAAAAAAAAAAACAGCCTGGAAAGCAATACTTATGTCAGAAAAAAAAAGAAGTTAAATCTAAGACAACAAAAAGAGACAAAGAAGGCCAATACATAATGATATGGGATCAATGCAGCAAGAAGAAATAACCCCTATGAATATATATGCAACACCAGAGGAGCACTTCAATATATAAAGCAAATATCAATATAATCACAGTTAGGGAGTTCAATACCCATTGACATTAATAGGTAGGTCTTTCAAAAAAGATAAAGTAGGAAAATTGTTATGGACTGAAAAGTCCCCACGGCCATTGTGCCCCAGAGAAGCGGTAGGACCAGGGGGAGCCGTGTGCCCTAGGGGAGCGGTGGGATCTAGGGGAGCCATGTGACCTGGTGTGGGATCCCTTAACACGACCACCGTGGTTCAGGGCCCACACTCAGGGTCCGGTTTCTGGAGAAGGCCGTTCACTAAAAATGAAGAGACTGGAAAAGAGTTAATTTGGGAAAATGGGGGCCAGGCGGGGAGTCAACCTCTAGTGGGAAGACTCACCACCAATCTGGCCTTTTGCCATTCTTTTTATTGAGATTCTGAGACAAAGACATCGCTTAGGCGGAAAAGTTCCAGCAACAGAAAATTAATAAGAATTTACATACGATTAACAAATTAAAGTTGCCTCAAGCTCTACTATCTCAACTAGACAATGAGTTAATTGCTCTGACCTTTCAGAGCCATTGAGGTTGGCCATCTCTTTTTGCATATTAACAATAGTGACAATGCTTGGTTTCAGTTAGACAGTTCTTTTTACATTTTATCACTAGTGAGTCAACCTAGAGTCAATGAGTTAATAGCTCTGACCATTCAGAGCCATCAAGGTTGGCCAGTTCCCTTTACATTTTATTACCAGTGATAATGTTAGGTTTCGGTTCCCGGCTCAGTGGGACCTGGGGGAGCCGTGTTATGGTGGGGTGGGACCCGGTGGAGCCCCTATGTTCAGCGCAGCACAATTTACAATAGCTAGGATCTGGACACAGGCTAGGTGCCCATCAGCAGATGATTGGAGCAGAAAACTATAGTACATTGACACAATGGAATACTATGCGGCCATAAAAAAGAAGGAAATCTCATCATTAGCAGCAACCTGGATGGAATTGGAGAACATCATGCTGAATGAAATAAGCCAGGCAATGAAAGAGAAACACCACATGTCCTCACTCATTTGGGGATAATAAAGAATATTATAAACTAATGAACAGAAAAATAGATATAGTGACAATAAAGCAACAAGCAGACTGTCAAATGACAGTGGAGAGGGGAGGGTGATCTAGGGGAGATAAGAGATCAACCGAAGGACTGGTATGCATGCAAATAAAAAAATGGTGGGGGAAAATAAATAAATAAATAAATAAATAAATAAAATAAAAAAATTCCACAAGGCCAGCACGGCCACTGTGCACCATAAATTCCACAAGGCCAGCTCGGCAGCCTCTGCACAGCTCGTTAAAACAAGCTCATTACAAGCAGGAGGTGCTGACCACTGTCTGATACAAGAGGGGTAAGGCCAGGTGGCGGGAGGAGGAAGGGAGAACTGACGTGTTAAATGTAAAAAATTAATTAGGAATTGCTGATGGCTAAAGGCAGATATTCCCTTCTGTACACGTAGCTTGCTTGCTTGCTAAGGATGAGAAGCCTATATAAGCAAAAGGTTTCTAGAGCTTGGTGCTGTAGTCCGGTCCCGTCTTCCCTGCACGAGCCGGCTGCAGACCCTGCCCAGAAAATAAATGTGCTTTTCTAAAAACTTTTGATCTGTGTCCGAGTGAGGTGTCTCTCCTGGGTTATAATAAATGTATACAGTATAACTTAAAAACCAACCAAAACTCCAGTAAGTTTCATTGATATGTTCAGAGCATTATTAACCTAAAACTGTAGGCTATAAATTTTTTTCAAGTGCACATGGAACAGTTTCCTATGTAGGCCACATGTAAGGCCATAAAACAAGCCTCAGTAAATTTAAAAAGGTAGAAATCATTCCTCACCTCTTCTCCAACCTCAATGTTAGAAATCAATTATACATGAACACATTAGGGCAAATTACCTATTACTAAACAGTGGATGTATTAACAATTAGATCAGGGAAGAAATCAAAAGATACCTTGAGACAAATGAAATGAGAACATGATAATTCAAAATCTATGGGACAACATGAAAGCTGTCTTAAGAGGAAAATTTACAGCAATACAGGCCTACCTCAAGAAATAAGAAAAATCTCAAATTAACAATGTAACATTTACCAGAAGACATGTTTTAAATGAGCCTATTGGATTGTTTTATGAGGTATAACAGGATCTTAATTTGATTGATTATGATGTAAGGTCCCTAGACCCCCGGTGAGTCCAATGGAGGGGGCGACGACCCCATGTCAAACGCCGAGACCGAAACTTGATGCAAAAAGCATGAGGTTTTATTAGTACAAGCGCAGTGCAGGGGCTTCTCAAGCAGCCAGCATCAGTGCTGGCTGGCTGAGAGCGCCGAGTAATTACAGGACCTGAGTTTATAAAGGCTAAAACCACACGTAGGTCGTCTGTAAATCAGGGAACTATGTTAACAGATAATATTTGGCTCATAATAGTTGACAGTTGACTCATTTCCCGAGGAGGCCGGATGGTCTGTTTTTGCAGGTCGATTCCAGAAACAGATAAAATACCTATAGCCCTGCGGTTAAGGAGGCTGGATGGTCTCTTCCTGACAGGTGCATTCCGAGGTGGTCAGCTCAGTTCCCAGGGGGAGAATTCCACAGCGGTCAATCTCCCTCAGGACCTAGCCCTGCTTTAATATTTTTCATAAAATATTGCATTCTGGCTTTTTGCATTTCAGGGTAGGGAGTTTCTGGGGACTGGCTTCATTCTTGCCTAATCTTCAGCCATAAAGAACTGACCTCATTCCTGTATAATCTTTAACCTTAAAGGTCACATCCTGGAACAGGCAGTGGGGGAGGCCAATTCCTCAATCTTGGGGTCCTTACAATGACAGTATTCTTTTCATAGTGACTAAACTTCACCATACATAAAATAAACAATTTTAAAGTAGAAAATTCAGAAACATTTGGCACATGTACCATGTTGTGCAACGATCACCTCTATTTAGTTCCAAAGCCTGTCACCAATCCAGAAGGGAGCCTCATTCCCATGAAATAGGAACTCCCCATTCCTCCTACCCAGTCTCTGGGAAACACTTGTCTGATTTCTGTCTCTATGGTCTCACTTATTGTGGAATTTGCATATAAAAGGAATCACGCAATAAAGTAAATATATTTCCCCATTGGACTGTGGGGATCAGTGGATGGACCATCATCCAATGCACTAAAGGGTTGAATTCCCAGTCAGGGCATATACACAGAATTTCAGATCAATCCCTGTCAGAAACAGGCTCTTCGCAGGTGGAAGCCAATCAATGTTTTTCTCTTAAATGAATCTCTCTCTCTCTCTCTCTCTCTCTCTCTCTCTCTCTCTCTCTCTCTATAATATATATATATATATATATTTATATTTATATATATTTCCCTCCCTCCTACCCCTTTCACTCTCTCTAAAATCAATAAAACAAAAATAAAACATTTCCCAGCTTGAGGATTTAACTATAAAAGGACCAATTTTGCATTACAAACATAAAACAATGATAAGTATGCCACTAGGAAAATTTAAGAGTAAGTGTTACACAAAATTCAATTGAGAGCAACAAAACTAATTTCACAAGAGAGCACTTTACCTTGGAGATTACACCGTCTACTGTAGAACATGAAAATCCCGTGCCAATGACATGTTTGGTGTAAAGCCCACAGCTCGAATCAAGGCTTCCATTTCTTTAATAAGAGAAGGAAAATGTTAAGTCAAAGATAAGCTTTCTGTATTTCAAATAAAGATTGTTGATATAATTCACACTGGGCCTATGTTTTAAAAAAAGCTTTTAGTTTTCTATTTCTGCTGCCACCTCTCCCAATCTATGAACTATTTAATGAAGACACACTCTGTCTATAATTAATTTGTTTCCACCACTTACTGGCTGTCATAACTTTTATTCCCTGAAAGGGAACACATCTGATGACCTAAATCAAAATAGGAAGATACATCGTCCCTTCCTCATCATCTGTCCCTGGTTCAAAGACTAATGGATGTTTGTCCAATATGGCAGTCGTGCTTCTTTTTTAGCCTGGAAACCACTTATTGAAGAGATCCCTCTCCTTCCTTTTCCCTCAAACCACACAGGAAGTTCCCTGAAATGATGGAAAGTTTTATGCCCAAATGTCAAAGAACAAATGTATATGTTGTTAGCCTCTGTAATATTATACACATGTATATAATACACATGCAAAGACCTACTGTATGTTTGAAATATATAATAACATAAAATAAATGTCCTTAGGCTGCATATGTGTATGTTTATACAAGTCATGTTTTCATGTAGGATCTAGTTGTGGAAGTGAAGCTATTGCGGAAAAGGAATGACATACTTGAATTTTTGAAACAAGCTCAATTACCCTTCAGAAAAGATGTGCTAATTTCATCTACCAATAGTGCAGGAGAATGCCTTTTTCCTCTCATGGGCCAATTCTGGTTTTTATTTTTTTAAAACAGTAATTATCACTAAAAGTCCAAAAAAAATGGTATCATTCTTACCTATCAGAATTGTTTTTCTCCTCAAGAGGAAGCTGCTGCTTATCTCTCTGCTCAGTGCTGCTGTTCTTCCTCTCACCAACACTATCACTGCTGTCTTTAGCACCATCATGCATGTTACCTGACACTTCCCTTTTACTACTTGTCTGGGTCTTTTGTTCTTCAACCTTTGACGAAAGTTTGATATTAATAATGTTGTTGTTACCTTATTCATTAGAAGGACTGAGTTTTCATTAATTTTGTCTTTTGGCTTTTATCATTTGGGTTTGTTATTACCTCATTTATTAAAATGGCTGCGTTTTCATTAATATTATCATTTGGCTGCTGGGTATCTCTTTGTTCATTGTTACTTTGCTGTCTCAATTCATTTCTGTCACTGTCATTATTAGCAGCAGCACACGTGTTTTCCAACACTTCCTTTTCACCGCTGGTCTGATTATTTTTTTCTGCAACCTTTGATGAAAGTTTGATATTATGGTTATTGTTATTACCTTAATCATTTAAAAATTATCTTTAATTTTTCATGATATTAATGAAATTACTATTACTGAATCAGTAAAAATATTTTGAGTGTATAATTTGATTGTAGCAGGTCATTGAAATTGTAAATTCTGCTTTATTTCTGTTTCTGTATAGAAGCAGAATTTTCCATGATTTCTAAAAGGGCTTTCTTAATTTTGTGGTCCTATTCACATTTCAATCCCCTCTTTGCTGCTTAACATTTCCCCTTCTCACCCCCATTCCACTTATCTATCAGAGACAATGAAATAAAAAGACAAAGATGCAAAATTCCCCACTTTTGTCTTTCCTACCTGGGTCTTGCATTGCACAGATAGGTTTAGAAGATGTGACATTGTGTCTCAGTAACAAAGCTTTCCTCTTTTTTCACGAGGCTATTGTTTCCCACATTTCCTTTTACATTTTTCAAGATATTTAAATGTATCAAAAGTGGTGGCATTTATAAAATATATGAACCAACATACTACAACTTTGGAGCAGAGTGAAGCCAATAAATTGATAGTTAAGGTACAATTTTGGAGAGTGAGTAATGTTCTCCTAGTTTCAGACCAAATCATGGTATATGAGGCTGGATGAATTCTGCTGACCTGACCTTAAAGAGTCTCTGAGGAGCCAACAAACCATTATGTCCAAGGGTACCCAGTGAGTGATAGCTGCTATTTGCATAGCCTGAGACTTCTGCTGAGTGGCCTCACACCCAGAAATGAAGCTGACTTTGAATCTGTATCAACATGGTAAGCACCATTCACACCTACCAGAGGACTCACTTACCTCATGGGAGTACATACCAATGGGAGCTCTCTCAGTGACTGACCCCAACAGAAAACTGGTAGGTAGAGGTGGATCTCAGAGAGACTTGTGCTTTGTTCTTAGCTGCCTCACAGGCTTGGTGCAAGTGGAAGGAAGCACTGCTGTGCAGCTTGGCCCCTCCCTGGTGCACGTAGGCCTAGCAAAGGCAGTCACAAACACTGTACCACTTTGTTGCTCCACACAAGTCGCTCAGGGAAAATCACAAGTAGAGACTGACATTGCCTTACAACAGCATGCCCTCACAAGAGGCTCCAGTGGGGAGCTGCAGAGCAGGAACCAATTATCTCCATAAGCAGAACACCAAAAGGAAGACCTTGGCAGGCACCATACCACACTAGTGTGAATTACTCGACATGGGGTCAGCCTTCACACAGCAGCTTACATACTGTGGAGAGCCAATCTGAGCAACAACCCTATCCACATATAGACCAACATCAAGACTACAAAAATAGGGCTCACGTCACACACAAGTGACATTCCTGGAGCACCTAACTCAGGGGGATCATAAAGATTGTGCCAATGAGCCTGACAAGACAATTAATACATAAGGCCATTTTACCAAGACTTGGAGGCAAGGTAGATCTACCTAATTCATAGAAACAAATACAGACAGGCAGATTAAATGGGGGAAAAAAGAAACGTGCCCCAAATTAAAAAATAGGACCTAGCCCAAGGAAAAAAAAAATCTAAATGCAATGGAGATGGATATGCATAAGATCGAGTTCAAAAATATGGATACAAAAAAAGCTCAAGGAACATAGTGAGAAATTCAACAAAGAGAAACCATGTATGAAAAAGATTAAATAAATTATATAAAATATCTACTCAGAAATGAAGAAACAATACCTGAAATGAAGAATACACAAGAAGGAATCATATATAGAATGAAGCATAGAATAGAATCTTTGACTTAGAAGAGAAGGTAGCAGGAAACAACCAATTAGAGCAGCAAAGCCACCATTGTGGGGGCCGAGGTAGAGATGGTTAGGACCAATCAGGCAGGAAAAAGGGTTAAGGGTGACTAGCCAGGTAGGCAGAGGCAGTTAGGGGTGATCAGGCAGGAAGAAAGAGTGGTTAGGGGCAATCAGGCAGGCAGGTAGGTGAACGGTTAGGAGTAAGCATTCCTAGATTGTGAGAGGATGTCCAACTGCTGGAATTGGGCCTAAACTGGCAGTCGGACATCCCTCAAGGGGGCCCAATTTGGAGAGGTTGCAGGCCGTTGTAAGGTGCCTCACTTTTGTACATTAGGCATCTAGTGTATAGATAGATAGATAGATAGATAGATAGATAGATAGATAATTTTTATTAAAGAGACTAGTGTGAGACTTCTTGGATAGCAGAAATCATAGCACCATCCACATTAAATGAGTACCAGAAGGAGGAGAGTGAGAGCAAAAATAAGAACCTATTTGAGAAAATAATGACTGAAAATTTCCCTGGCCTGGTGAAGAAAAAGATACACAAGTGCAGTATGCAAAGAGTCCCAAACAAGACACTTTTTAATTAAGATGACAAAGGATAAAGAAAGGTGATCTTAGAAGCAGAGAGGGATAAACAGATGGTAACCTGTTTATGGGGCCCCCATAATTCTGTTAGATGCTTTCTCAACAGAAGTATTTCAGGCTGATAGTTAATGGTACAAATAATCAAAATGATAAAACAGAAGGATCTACAACCAAGACCACTCTACCGTCAAAGCTATCACTTAAAATTCAGGAGGAGATGAAGAGCTTACTAAGTAGCCTAAAGGAGTTTATCACACAAAAAGAGACAGTATTGTGGGAAATATTAAAGGGGCTTCTATATAAAGAAAAAGAAAAAGGCAAGGGACAGAATTATAAATGATAAAATAGCAATAAGCGAGTACCTGTCAGTAAACCCTGTAAAGGTATATATCCAAAAAGCTCCAATCAAAAGACGTAGAGTAAATGGACGGCTAAGAAAACAAGATCCCTATGTGTGAACAATGGGCCTTGAAAGGACTGACTCCATCCTGTCTTTTGCTCCCCATCTGAATCATAGACACACCATCTTGTCCCCATAACCTCTATTTGGTAAAAACTGCTCTTTAAAATTTTCCACTAAACACAAATGGTCCTGTGTCCTCTTAATTCCAGGAAGTAACTAAACCAGATAGCCTCCCTGATAGAAGTAGCTCTGCTATTTCTAGCTTCTGTAAGCACACTTGCTCAAATAATGGAGACTATAAGACAGTTTTGGGGAGGGGCTAGCTATCTAAAAAGTAAACCCAATAATGTAACGTAATGCACTTCTTGGTAGCCTGTAGTCTAGTCACTGCCCCCTCTTAATTATCTGGTCCTGCAAGCCAATCTGCTGGCCTGGGGGTCTGATCTGTCCTTGGTTCCTTCCTTGCCAGGTGTCTTCTGGTTATCTGAGCTGTGCTCAAGGCTACAAGCTTTCTGCAAGATATCTGCTAAAATCACTGTCCCCTTCCCAGCACATGGTTTTTTGTTTGTTTGTTTGTTTGTTTTGTTTTGTTTGCCTTTATAAGCCAACCCCTAAGTTCATTGGGGCCATGATAATTTGAGAGACCCAAGTCCTCCTGAGGCCACGGCTTTTGAAATAAAGACTCCAAATTCAGCTCTGATTATGGCGTCTTCTGTTTAGCTCACTGAATTTCCAATATAAGATATGTGCCATCTACAAAAGAAAAACTTCAGCAAAAGATACACGCATTATGAAAGTAAAAGGATGGAAAAGATATTTACTGTAACTACAAACAAAAAGGGCCCTTATCTGGTGGCTCAATTTGTTAGAGTGTGTCCCAATACGTCAACTTTGCAGGTTCAATCTCTCATCAGAGATATACAAAGAAGCCACCAATAATACATAAATTAGTGGAACAACAAATCAATGTTTCTCTCTTTTTCTGTCTCTCTATCTCTCTCTTCTTTTCTCTCTCAAATCAATAATTAAAAATTCACTCAATAAAATATTCCCCTGGCCAGTGTTGCTCAGCAGTCAAGTGTCTACCTAGGAGATAAGAGGTCACCAGTTTGATACCAGGTCAGGACACATGCCAGGTATACAGGCCCAATCCTCAGAAGGGGTCATGCAAGAGGCAGAGGATGGATATTTCTCTCTTATTGATGTTTATAGCTCTCTATCCCTCTCCCTTCCTCTCCTTGAAATCAATAAAAATGTATTTAAAAAATAAAATAAAACATTTTTAAATGCAAACAACAACAAAAGCTGGGATAGCAATATTTATGTCAGACAAAATAGAAGTTAAATGTAAGACTATAAAAAGAGACAAAGGAGGCCATTACATAATGCTATGGGATCAATCCTGCAAGAAGTAATAACCCTTATGCACAGGAGCACTTCAATATATAAAACAGATATTGATACAATCATAGTTAGGATGTTAAATACTCCATTGATATCAAGGAATACATCTTCCAAAAAAAATCATGAAGGTAAGAGCACCCTTAAAGGACACATTTTACCTGATGCATTTTCTTTTTATTTTCAGAGCATTATTACCCTAAAATTGCAAGGTATAAATTTTCTTCAAGTGTACATGGAATAGTTTCCAAGATAGACCATGAGTAAAACCTCAGTAAATTTTAAAAGATTTAAATCATTTTACACATCTTCTCCAACCACAATGGTATTCAACTAGAAATCAATTATCAATTACAAAAAAACAAACAAATAAACAATCAACAGCAAACACACATACACACACACACACACACACACAAACACCTAGAGGGTAAGTAATCTATTACAAGGCAGTGAATGGGTTAACAATGAGATCAAGGAAGAAATTAAAAGATATCTTGAGACAAATGAGAACAGGACAACCCAAAATCTATGGGACATTATGAAAGCAGCCCTAATGGTAAAATTCACAGCAGTCCAGGCCTACCTCAAGAAATGAGAAAAACCTCAAATTAACAATGTAACCTTTACCAGAAGACATGTTTTAAATGAGCCTATTAGATTGTTTTTAAAAGATGTGTAACATGACCTTAATTCAATTGATTGATTATGACAGTATTCTTTTCTTAGGGATTAAATTTAAACAAACATCAACAATTTTACAGTATAAAATTCAGTAGCATTTGGCATATGTACCATGTTGTGCAATGATCACCCCTATCTATTTCCAAAATCTTTCATCACTCCAGAAGGGAACCTCATTCTCATGAAATAGGAACTCTCCATTCCCCCTACTCAGCCTCTGGAAAACACTTGTCTCAATTCTGTCTCTATGGACTCACTTATTGGGGAAATTGCATATAAAAGGAATCATGTGATAAAATAAATATATTTTGCCCTGTGGCCTGTGGGACAAAGTGGTTGGATCGTAGACTTATGCACCAAAGGATCACAGGTTCAATTCCCAGTCAGGACATTTTTCCAAGTTATCAGTTCAATCCCAGTTGTAGCCTATGCAGGAGGCAGCCCACAATGTTTCACTCTTACATCAATGTTTCTCTTTCTCTCTCTCTCTCTCTCTCTCTCTCTCTCTCTCTCTCTCTCTCTCTCTCTGTCCCTGCCTGTTCCACTCTCTGTTAGATCAATAAAATGAAAATCAAACCACTTTCTCACTTGATGATTTAACTATAAAAGAACTTATTTTGCATTACAAACATAAAGCAATGATAGGTAGGTCACTAGAATATTTTAAGAGTGTTACACACACACACACACACAAACACACACACAATCACAATTCAATTGAGAACAATAAAACTAATTTCACAAAAGAGCACTTTACCTTGAAGGATACATTGTCTGATGTAGGACATGAAACAGCAATTCCATGTTTGCTGTAAAATGTACAACATTTCTTTAAAAAATGCATTTACTTTTTTAAAAAAGCAACAACATTTTATGTGAAAGATCAGCTTTCTGTATATCAAGTAATTACTCTTGATATAATTAACACTGGGCCTATGTTTAAAAAGAGCTTTTAGTTTTTTATTTCTGTTGCCACCTCTTCCAATCTATGAACAATTTAATGAAGACACACTGCGCCTAGGATTAATGTGTTTGCAACACTTACTGGCTGACATAACTTTTATTCCCTGAACTGGAACTCATCTGAAGATCTATTGTCCCTTTCCTCATCATCTGTTCCTGGTTCAAAGACTAATGGATGTCAGTAAAAAATGTTCTTGCTTCTTTAGCATGGAAACCACTTATTAAGGAGTTCCCAATCCTTCCTTGTACCCTCAAACCATATGGAAAGTTCTCTGAAATGGTAGAAAGTTAACTGTCCAAATGTCAAAGAACAAATGTTTAGGCTGTTAGCCTTCCCACTCCCCGATCAGACTGTTGCAGGCTCCATACCAGTTTCCAACACTTGAATCTTCAGCCTATGAAGGCACAGACTCATGAAACAAGGATAGGCTCAAATGGCCAAGAATAGGAGCTCTCTATTTCCCTTGCTCCTGGAAAACAAACTAAATGGAGTTGAGTTATAACATAGGTGTGTTACCCAACTCCATTAGTGACTTGACATCTAGTCCTGCCTCTGCCCAACCTTCCGTGTGCATGGGAAGCACAACAGCTAATTGGGAAAACAAGTAGATGGGAGAATACACCTGCCTCGGGCCATAGCTTTATGGAGTTCAGCAATCTCCAGTCCCCTAGGACTCAAGGGAACTTAAACCCCACTCTGTGAGTCAGAGTTCAGTTTGATGAGACCACAGTCACATTTGTGATAAAAAAAATCTTTCCAGTGCCTCACATTTTTAAAATATCTTTTAAAATAAACCTTGAATGTTGCTAGTTCCTCCAATTAAATAAATATACAGAATAGCAGCAAACTCGTCAGGACATTTTGAGCCCCATATTTTTTAATCTGTCAAATCCTATGGCCTTCCTTATTAAAATGTATCTTTAACTTGTCTTAAACCCTAATATCTTCATGTCTTTATTAAACTGTTATTCCAATCTCAACCCAGTGTTGTTCCTCTTAAAACTTGAAATTCCCCTTCTAAATCCATTCTTATCTTCTATTGACTGCACTCACTACCCACTCCCCATATTTCTATTATGAAACCTCACCTACAGAGTGATAAAGAAGGAAGAGTATTACACTCAGCAACCTGAATTTACAAGTCAGTTCCACCATTTACTATACCCCAATAAGTCATTTTAATATCTTTGAGTTTCTAAAACTCCATGCCAGCAACCACTTGGCCAGGACATTAAACACTGGTTAAAGAGCTAGAGAGAATTTTGTTTAATTAATTGCTAAGCTTCCTTAAAATCCTGAAATTCTATGTGCCTTTGATTCTGTCTAGAGAGAAATGGAGAATACCATAGCTGGCAAAATTGGGGGGGAGGGGACACAATGAATGAAACACCAAAAAAAGTAGAAAATGAAAATGTTAAAAGTCAAAAAGTCATGGAAGAGGAAAAGAAGAGTATAGCAACAAAGAAAAAAACTTCATACAACTAGGCCAAGATACTAGCCTTGAATAAGCAGAGCACAGAGGATTTTTAGGGCAAAAGAAAAGAAAACCAGACTGGGAAGACAATAAATAGAGAAATCAATTAGAGATATCCTCTAAATATATGATAAATTTAATTAATAGAACATGTCTGGTCTATACATAGATATTCTCTACTTACAGATAAAAAAATTAATCCACCTCCCTGAACCACAGTTGCCTCATTAATAAAAAAGTTGCCTAATTAATACAATAGCACAGCTACTTTGAAAGCTATTGTGATGATTATAGAACACAGGTTAGATACATAATATAGGATCTTCTAGCCCATAATAGAACACTGTAGAACTGTTAGTTTCTTTTCTCTGCATTCCTATAAGTAAAATATATTTTTTTTAAATTCAAAAAATCCTACCTGCATAAAGAGTCTTCTTCAGATATATCACATACTGTTAAGGAAAAAAAGCAAAGTACATTTTAAAACAACAATAGAAAAATATAGGGCATTACCTAAATAATGCTTTGTTAGAAAATATTCCTTTGCGAACACACACCATATACCAGAGGAATATTAATCATATTATTGTTAGGCCATTATTATATTAAGAATATTTACTTTCTCTTTTGAAATATATCAAATGCAAGAAACAAAAAAATGGGACCTGATATTTACAATGAACATAATCCCAAACAAACCCCATTAGGCTGACAGAAAATGGTATGGATGGTAGAAGCAGAATCATAAACTAACAATGTTAAACGTATATAGCATGAATTTTCTGGACTCCTTTCACTAAGAAAATTTTAGAAGAGAGTGTACTTATTTTTCCATAACACAATACAACTTCTGCAAGTCTTCGGTGAAGACTAGCCAGTTTAGGATGAAACACTGTCACAAGGAAGCTTGGTCGCCAGGCACTACACTTTGCAGCATAGCAAAGCATAGGAAACAGGCTCTTTCTGGCACCATTTCTAATTGCAAGATGAGTAGGAAAGACTGTGATTCCAGTTGTCTAAAGTAGAACCCCCTGAGACTGACTCCTTCCACTGCTAGAGTATATCTGTTTCCACATCATCGAGCAGGGTGATCTAGACAGTCAGTGCTCTGCAGTAGTGCATGAGGTCCTTTTTCTCAACCCTCCCCAACAGGTGGCAAATGCCTGTAGAAATCAAGCTTATTCTGCTTGTATGGCACATGTCATCAGAATCTATGCTGATGAACAACAAAAACAAGCCACAAAGGACAAAAAAAAAAAAACGTCTTTGATAGCTACATCCAATTTTCTTGACATTTTAATTTTTAAACACTCAAAAAAGATACCCACTATATGATTCCAACTATACAACACTCAGGAAAGGCAAAACTATGGATACAGTAAAAAAAAGATCAGTGGTTTCCAGGGCCAAGGAAGAAGGGAGGAATGAATAAGCAGAGCACAGAAGACTGTTAGGGCAATGAAATGATTCTATATGATAATCTTAATGGTGGATTCCTCCCATCATACATTTGTCAAAACCCTAGAATGTACACCAAGAGTGAATCTTAATGTAAAGTATGGACTTTGGTTGATAATGATAGGTCAGTGCAGGTCTATCCAAAGTACTTCTCTGGTACAGGATGACAAAAATGAGCAAGTCTGTGGGTGTAGAGGATGTGGGGTTTAGAGGAACTCTCTGCACTTTCCCCTCCCTTATGCTGCTCACCTAAACATGCTCTAAAAGTGTCTTATTATTGGAGGAGAAAATGGCGGAAGAGCAGATGGGCGGTTTCTGAGTCTTGTCCCGAGGAAGAGAGAGAAAGCAGCTGAGGATCGCACTAGGAGTGCTCGTCAACAAGCCAGGAGACTAGCAAACACCAGAGGAAATTTGGGGTCTGCTGATTAGGGAGCCACCAACAGCTGACCACCCACAGCTGGATCCCTTACCGGAGATACTTGCCAGCGCGGACGGGAAATCTCGCCATCTTGGAAGGGAGGAGGTTCGAGTGTCGGAGGCCTGATTATCCCCAGCCCCAAGGAACACCAAATGAACATAGTCGGCGCGAACCCTCGATCTCAGAGGAGCTCAGATTTCGCAGCGATCCGGTGGGTGAGTTCCCCTCGGACCGGTAGTTCTGACTGAGTTCCACTTGGCGCAGCAACACCCCCCCCCCTCTGCGCACCAGCGCGCGCGGCGCACAGAGGCTGAGGGACTGGGACCGGTAGTTCTGACCGAGTTCCACTCGGCGCAGCAACACCCCTCCTCCCCCCTGCGCACCAGGGCGCGCGGCGCACAGAGGCTGAGGGACTGGTCGTGGATTTACTTCTCGGCTGGAGGCGCGCCTGTCTGTGGACAGGGCTCCTAAGACTAGGGATATCTAAGGAGCAGCACAGCTGGATCTGAGTCCAAGAAGTAGCCGCAGAATTACAGGGGAGTGCAGCCAGCTCCGGACCGCCCCACCCCCAGCCATCAAAGACACAGAGAAGAGGAAAAAGCTAGAAAGACCTTAGAGTCCTGGAAGTCATCCAGAAACACTGCCACCCAGAGGCTAAAGCACATAGGGTCTCTAGATTGGCTTAAAAATCAGGTCTTGTAATCAACACGGAGGAACGGTGAAACACAGTGAACTGCCACTACCGCCCAGACTGGGAACAGGCGTGCGAGACATAGCAACACAGAAAGTGAATGACCTTCATTACTGCAAATTTTGTTTAATTTTTAATTTTCAATTTTTATTTTTTTAACTGTTGAATTTTTGTTTTTTACCTACTTTAATTGCAAAGTTTACTCAAGAAATTTTTTTCATCTGCCATCACTAGATTTTACCTTTTTAATTAATTCATTTTTATAGGTAATCAACATTATTACTACTACTATTTTACCTTTTTTATCTTTTTTATCTTATTTTCTTTTGTTTATTTTTATTACTACTTTTTAAGTGTCATATTATAATCCTTTTTTTTGCTTTCTATTTTTTTTTTCCTTTTTCCTCTATTTCCTTTTTTCTCTATTTCCTCCTTCGGGATTACTATTCTAAAAACTATTCATACCTTGCCTTCTCCAACGCTCTATTCTATCTCAAACCTACCTTTATGATATCTCTCTATTCCTAACCCTTTACCTTTGGTGTCCTGCTTATCTTAACCCTTTACTGCTATAGATTTTCCTTACTCTTTCTGTTTACCCTCTCCAAAATTTTCACCTGTCCTGTGTATATATAATTCCCAACCCCCTGCTCCAATCCCATTCACACCTACCTTGCCACTGCCCCCCCACCAAAAAAAAAAAAAAAAAAAGCCTTCTCTCTACCCCTTTGTTGTTGTATGTTGAATGCTAACTATATCAAAGGTTTATGCTTTTTTGTGTGTGTGTAAGATTGGTTTGCTTATTCTTTTTATTGGATTGTATGTTCTTGTTATCTGGGTTCTAGACACCTTTATTGGAGGATATTAATATTGCAAATACATTTCTGTCCAGTGCCTTGTGTGTTGTACCTGGTTGTGTTGTATTTTGTGCCTTTAAATCAAAGCAGGAGGGAGAGAACTACGTTACCAGGCACCCTATAAAGAGAGAGCATGGGGAGACTAAGAAACAACCCACCTGTGAAAGAAAATCAACCATCACCAGAAAATGAAGTAAACGAGTTAGAGGCAAGCAACTTACCAGAGCAAGAATTCAGAGTAATGATCATAAGTTGGCTAAAAAGAATGGAAGACAAATTTGACAATATGAATAAGACCCAAGAGGAAATGAAGAAGACCCAAGAGGAAATGAAGGTGACCCAAGAGGAAATGAAGGTGACCCAAGAAGAAATGAAAAATGACATCGCTACTATGAAGAACTCAATAGAAAGCATCAAGAGTAGACTAGATGAAGCAGAAGACCGCATCAGTGAGCTAGAAGACAAAATGGAAAAAAATACCCAATTACAGCAGTTGCTAGAAAAAAAAATTAAAAACAGGAGGAGAGCCTAAGGGAGCTTTGGGACAATACAAAACAAAACAATATTAGAATAATAGGGGTTCCAGAAGGAAAGGAAACTGAGCAAGATATGGAAAAAGTATTTCAAGAAATAATGACAGAAAACTTTCCTGAGATAGAGAAGAAAAAACCAACACAAATCCAAGATGCTCGAAGGGTCCCCAACAAAATGAACCCCCAAAGATCAACACCCAGACACATTATAATTAAACTGGCAAACAACATCGACAAAACCAGAATCTTAAAAGCAGCCAGAGAGAGACAGAGAGTTACATATAAAGGAAACCCCATCAGACTAGCAACTGATTTCTCAACAGAAACTCATCAGGCCAGAAGGGAATGGGATGACATATACAAAGTCATGCAAAGGAAGGGTCTGAACCCAAGAATACTGTACCCCGCAAGGCTGTCAATCAAAATTGAAGGTGTAATCAGGAGCTTCACCGACAAAAACAGACTAAAGGAATTTATCTCCAACAAACCAGCAATGCAAGAAATGCTAAAGGGTCTACTGTAATAATAAAGAAATAGGAAGTGAAGAAGGAACACAGGGGGATAGAATAAAAATGGCATCAAATACCTACCTTTCAATAATTACTTTAAATGTAAATGGTTTAAATGCTCCAATTAAAAGACATAGGGTAACAGAATGGATAAGAAAGCAAAACCCATTCATCTGCTGTCTACAAGAAACCCACCTAAGAAAAACAGACGCCCACAGACTGAAGGTGAAAGGATGGAAAAAGATTTTCCAGGCAAACGGAAACGAAAAAAAAAGCTGGGGTAGCAATACTTATATCTGACAAAGTAGATCTCAAAGTGAAGGACATAACAAGAGATAAGGAAGGCCACTTCATAATACTAAAGGGTGTAATCCAACAAGAAGAAATAACCCTGGTAAACATATATGCACCCAATTTGGGAGCACCCAAATACATAAAGAAACTGCTGGAGGACATTAAGGGACAGATTAATAGCAATGCTATCATAGTAGGAGATTTTAATACTCCATTGTCACCTCTGGACAAATCATCTAAACAAAAAATCAGTAAAGAAACGTCAATTCTAAATGACGTATTAGACCAGATGGAATTAATTGACATCTTCAGAACATTTCATCCCAAAGCCACAGAATATACATTCTTCTCAAGTGCACACGGGTCATTCTCAAAGATAGACCACATATTGGGACATAGGCAAAGTCTCTTCAAATTCAAGAAGATAGAAATCTTATCAAGCATTTTCTCAGATCACAGTGCCATAAAATTGGAAATCAACTACAATAATAATAAGCCAAAGAAATTAAACACATGGAGACTAAATAGCATGCTATTGAACAAAGACTGGGTTACCAGAGAAATCAAGGAAGAAATCAAAAACATCATGGCAACTAATGACAATGAAAACACAACAATCCAAAATCTATGGGACACAGTAAAAGCTGTTTTGAGAGGGAAGTTCATATCCCTACAAGCCTATTGCAAAAAACAAGAAAGAATGGTAACAAATTATCTTACCCTACAACTCAAACAGTTAGAAAAAGAACAGCAAGAAAGGCCCACTGTAAGCAGAAGGAAGGAAATAATAAAAATCAGAGCGGAGATTAACGACATAGAGACCAAAGACACAATACATAAGATCAACAAAACCAAGAGCTGGTTCTTTGAAAGGATTAACAAGATTGATGAGCCTCTAGCCAGGCTAACCAAGAAACAAAGAGAGAGGACCCAAATAAACAGAATTAGAAATGAAAGAGGTGAAATAACAACAGACCCCGCCGAAATACAAAGGATTGTTACAAAATACTATGAACAACTATATTCCAACAAACAGGACAACCTGGAGGAAATGGACATATTCCTAGAAAAATACAACCTTCAAAAACTCAATCAGGAAGAATCTAAAAATCTCAATAGACCAGTAACTTGGGAAGAAATTGAAGCAGTCATCAAAAAGCTTCCAGCAAACAAAAGCCCAGGGCCAGATGGCTTCACAGGAGAGTTTTACCAAACATTCAAGGAAGAACTAAAACCTATCCTCCTCAGACTTTTCCAAAAAATTCAAGAGGAAGGAACACTGCCAAACTCCTTTTATGAAGCCAGCATCACCCTAATACCAAAACCAGATAAAGACAACTCAATGAAAGAGAATTACAGGCCAATATCCCTCATGAACATAGATGCCAAAATCCTCAACAAAATTCTAGCAAATCGGCTCCAGCAGTACATCAGGAAGATCATACACCATGACCAAGTAGGTTTTATACCAGGAATGCAAGGATGGTACAATATTCGCAAATCAATAAACGTGATACATCACATAAACAAATTGAGAGATAAAAATCATATGGTCATATCTATCGATGCAGAAAAGGCATTTGATAAAATCCAACACCCTTTCCTGATAAAAACTCTCAACAAGGTGGGAGTACAAGGATCATACCTCAACATAATAAAAGCTATATATGATAAACCCACAGCCAACATCATGCTCAATGGGCAAAAACTAAAACCATTCCCTCTAAGAACAGGAACAAGACAGGGATGCCCACTCTCACCACTCCTCTTTGACATAGTACTGGAAGTACTCGCCATCGCAATTAGACAAGAAGAGGAAATAAAAGGCATCAAAATCGGAAAAGAAGAAGTAAAGCTGTCACTATTTGCAGATGACATGATATTGTACATAAAAAACCCAAGAGACTCCATCAAAAAGCTAATAGACTTAATAAACGAATTTGGCAATGTAGCAGGATACAAAATAAATGCCAAGAAATCAATGGCATTTCTCTACACCAATAGTGAACTTACAGAAACAGAGACTAAAAAAGCAATCCCGTTTACCATCGCACCAAAAAAATTAAGATACCTAGGAATAAACTTAACCAAGGAGGTAAAAGACCTATATGCAGAAAACTACAGGACACTGAAAAAAGAAATAGAGAAAGATGTAAACAGATGGAAGAACATACCATGTTCATGGATTGGTAGAATCAACATCATCAAAATGTCCATACTTCCCAAAGCAATATATAAGTTCAATGCACTCCCCATGAAAATACCATGGACATACTTCACAGACCTAGAAAGAACTCTCCAAAAATTCATTTGGAACAATAAAAGACCCCGAATAGCCTCAGCAATCTTGAGAAATAAGAATAAAGTAGGAGGAATCTCAATACCAGATTTCAAGCTGTATTACAAAGCAACTGTTCTCAAAACAGCCTGGTACTGGCACAAGAACAGACATATTGATCAATGGAATAGATTAGAGAATCCAGACATCAACCCAAATCAATATGCTCAATTAATATTTGACAAAGGAGGCACGAACATACAATGGAGTCAAGACAGTCTTTTTAATAAATGGTGTTGGGAAAATTGGACAGATACATGCAAAAGAATGAAACTAGATCACCAACTTACACCATACACAAAAATAAACTCAAAATGGATACAGGACTTAAACATAAGACGGGAAACCATAAAAATACTAGAGGCATCCACAGGCAGCAAAATCTCAGACATATGCCTGAAGAACTTCTTCACTGATACTAACCCTAGGGCAATGGAAGCTAAAGAGAAAATAAACAAATGGGACTACATCAAAATAAAAAGCTTTTTTACGTCAAAAGAAACCATCAACAAAACAACAAGAAAACCCACTGTAGGGGAGAACATATTTGCAAACGATATCACTGATAAAGGTTTAATCTCCAACATCTACAGACAGCTTATACAACTCAATAAAAGGAAAATGAATGAGCCAATTAAAAAATGGGCAATGGACCTAAATAGAACCCTCTCAAAAGAAGACAGAAGGAAGGCCAAGAGGCACATGAAAACATGCTCCAAGTCACTAATTATCCGAGAGATGCAAATCAAAACAACAATGTGGTACCATCTCACACCTGTCAGAATGGCCAACATCAACAAAACAACAAACAACAAATGTTGGCGAGGTTGTGGAGAAAAAGGAACCCTCGTGCACTGCTGGTGGGATTGTAGGTTGGTGCAACCACTGTGGAAAACAGTATGGAGCTTCCTCAAAAAACTGAAAATGGAACTCCCATTTGACCCAGTAAACCCACTACTAGGAATATACCCCAAGAAACTAGAAAGACCAATCAGAAAGGATATATGCACCCCTATGTTCATAGCAGCACAATTTACAATAGCTAGGACTTGGAAACAGCCTAGGTGCCCGTCAGCAGATGAATGGATCAGAAAACTATGGTACATCTACACCATGGAATACTATGCTGCCATAAAAAGGAAGGAATTCTCATCATTTGCAGTAACTTGGATGGAATTGGAGAGCATCATGCTGAGTGAAATAAGCCAGTCAATGAAAGAGAAACACTACATGACCTCACTCATTTATGGATATTAAAGATCATTATAAACGAATGAACAGAAAGATTGTTATAGTGACAGTAAAACAACAGGCAGTCTGTCAAATGACAGCGGGGGGGGGGGGGTAGGGAGATCTGGGGGAGATAAGAGATCAACCAAAGGACTGGTATGCTTGCATATAAGAATAGCCAATGGACACAAAACTCTGGGGAGGGAGGGCATATATTGGGGGGGGGGGCAATGATAAGCTATGTATACAGATAATACCTTAATAAAAAAAAAAATAAAAAAAAAAGTGTCTTATTAAATTTTTACAGTATCTGCGAAACATGCTATTAACAGTTGTCAACATATTTATGCTATTTTCAAGACACAGTCACTTTGTAAATTAATATAAAACTCCAAATATCAGAATATGGGTATTATCCCACACTTGAATGAATCATTTGAAAAGACATAAATAAAGCCAATAATTTTAAATGTATACTAGGGAAAGAAAATAACTAATAAATATGCTTGAATATCTTGCTTTATAATTACAAACAGGGATTAAGTGCAACATAAACCAAAACTGAATCATCCATGTAATTAAAAAAGACACATTTTATTATAATTTTAAATTAGAAATCAGTAGGCTAATTTCATCTAAAAATTGTTTTGAAACATTAATTGGGTAAAATGGAAAGCTTATAATTGCCTAATATTGCCCAAGTGATTTATGTACAGATACCTGTTAAATACTCAGTGACAGTCACACACAAGAAATGTTCAACAAGAAATGCTTTCCTCTGGGAAAACACTTGCTTTCCTCTGGGAATCTAGAATTTTGGTACATGCTATGGGGAAGAGGCTTATGTCATTAAAACCTTGCCACTGAGTCTAAGAAGACTGGTTGATAATATATTTCATGTGCATGGTCAAAATTTGACACTGGAATAATTAAACAACTTCTTCTAATTCCACAGGGAGAGGACTCTTGGAAGCTTGTGTCTGGTGTCCCCCACATATTATCACCCACACCTTTTCTCTTGGCTGGGTAGCAAAATAAAGCAGAGAGATATTTATTATTCTTTCACTATAATAAATCTCAGGTAGGAGAATAATTATATGCTGAGTCTTGAACTTGATTTCATAGAATACCTTTATTTGATTTTCTTCTGCTCCATGCTTTTTTTAGAGACTTCTTTAGACGAGTAACTATTGAAATAAAGGCATGAAAGGGACACATAAAACATTGATGTCAGAAAACAATGTAAAACAAGCAACAATTTTATTTACTCATAATAAAAGATAAACATCTGAATGATTGACAACATATTCTATAATACAGAAGTTCCTCTCAAGAAAATTGTCCTCACACTGACAATTTTCTCCAACTAAGCAGGCTTTAATTTCTTTTTGCAAAAGTAGTTATGAGTCAATGAAATAACGGGGATAGCTACAGAAAACAATAATTATCACATTTAGTGTAATAGTGTTCTGGTGCTTACAGAGTTCTTTTTATTTGCTCCTAATCCTTTTCTTAATTTCTTATAAAACTGAAAGCAGGTGCTGGGTGTGGAACCCATGGGGGCATAGGTCACCAAGGAGATAGAAATAACCTCACATCACCCTGCTTGGCCCCAGAGGATGGCTGGTTAGCCAGAGACAGGTAAGATTCCTCAGGGAAGGAACAGCCTAAGACAGGCAGGGTCGCAGAGGGGCCATCAGGAGAGAACTTGTGGGTCAACAGAGGTGGAGCACAGACCACCCCCCCCCCTGCAATGTGGCAGGCGCCTGAACCTTCTCCCATTCTGAGGCGGTCTCATGCCCTCATGCATAGCTTAAATTGGGACCCAGGTAACAGACAGAGACGTGGCTGAAAGCAGCTGCCATTTTAGTGCAACAAGACTTGTTTGAGAGGCCTTGTACCCATGGTATGGGCAAGTGGGTTTTTAATATCCAAGTCCAGCCTAGTAACAGGAATGCTCAGGCCCTTCTCAAGAAGCCAAATAATCAATTCCACTAATACACACATGGTAAATAAGATTGTTGCTAGAGTATTGAGTTTGACAGATGAATATTAGCCAATTTCTCAGAGGAAATCAATGTAGCTAATAAAAATAAATGAATATTCTAGAAAAACTGAGTGTACTGTACAAAAAGCTGTTCCTTAGTATTAACAAAAATTCTTATTAGCAGAGCGTCTCATGGTAAAATTGCACAACATGTCATAGTGTAGTGCAAATAATTAAAATGTAAAAGCTATCAAGACTACACTATAAAATTTCCAAAAGTCTTCTATTATTTAAAGTAAAAAAGGGGGTGACATCATGTAAGAATATCATGTAATAAAAAATATCCTGAGAATAATTTACATCTAAAAAAATTTTTGTACTTTAGAAAATTAACCTTTATTTGAAACGCTAACAGCAAGATACCCATAAAAATACACACATGTGTCAAAATAAGCCAGAGGAAAATTATTGGGGGGGGGAATGAAAAAGAATCCCAAGTCAAATTTAAAGAAAATATTATTTTATTAACTTTTGGTCGAGAATATGTATTTTTTCAGAAAACAACTCCGAGACCATCTGGAATCTGGTAACAGAGAGGAATAGACAGAAGAGACACAATTCAGAGATGGAAGATGCTGACGACGCCTCACCATACCAGCAGACAGCAGCTGCATGTTGCTGAAGGATGCCCAGGACCAAAGCAGAGATGGTCGGACCTGCATCACCACCATTTGTCCACCAACCAGATCTGAAATATCATGGCTGACATGTACACATAAGAAACTATTTGACATTGAAATTGGGACTCAAAAGAACTGTTAGCCAAGAAAGGAACTCACTACAGACTGATTCATTTGCCTCTCAGCATAACCATTAAAGCTTGTCCCAGTTTAGGTTCTTACAAGGGTATTTCTTGGATCACATGACCTCACACATCTAGAGGAAATAATGAACAACATAGACTGGTGAACAAAAACAGACCCAGAGAAAGAGAAGCAGTGATCAGACTCTCAAACCTCAGAAGGAAAGTAGGGGAAGGTGGAGGTAAGGGGAAGAGATCAACCAAAGGACTTGTGTGCATGCACACGGGCCTAGCCAGTGGCCATGGACAACAGGGGGTGGGGGAATATGTAGGGAGGGGTTTGGCATGGGAATGGGGGGATAAGGACAATTATGTGATACCATAATCAATCAAAATAAATTTTAAAAAACTGAAAGCATGACTTGCCCATTAAAGGCAATTGTTGGCAGAACAAGTAAAAAAATCAAAGAAATATTATCCAGAAGGTGGGGATATCCATGAATATCCCACCAAACTCAACATGTATAAAAACATACTAGTCTTTCCAGTTGAACTGTGGCTCTTTCCTGCTCATCTCACAAAGTCCTATTCTTCATGTCCACTCTAAATGCCAGTGCACTACCAGGAAACATACAACAAATACCCTGTATTTCTCTCTCCCCACCAACATTTTACATTGATTCATTATAAAATTGTATGAACTGGACCTGTTCTCTCTCTTTGCTTTATTTTGTTATGGTCAACTACCCTAGTCAAACTCTTAACAGATGACTCTTTCAGGGGGGGAAATACCACCAACTGTTATTGTTCCCTCTTAAATTAATAAGATATTTTAAGCAGAAAAATAAGAAAGACATAGACTTAGAAAAACAACATTTTAAATGGAATAAATTGAGCTTTCTGACTCATCTCTGCATGGATAGGTGAAATTTCATAATACACAAATGCAAGCCAAAGGAGGCAAAATTTTCCTTTGTTTTCCAGTCTCTTTATGTGGTTTCCTTTCATATATCATTTACATGGGGGGGGGGGGCACACACAGAAAACAAGGAACCACAGGCCAATACAAGCTTCCATCTGGTTTTGTAAAGACATGGCTCACTGGAACACAGTCTTGCCTATTCACTTAAAGATGGTCTAGGGCTGCTCTCACAGTACAATGGCAGAGTTGAGTAGCTATGACATACCACACAGCCTAAAATCATGCCCTTCACCAACAAATCTTGTAGACACCTACTTCATATCACAACCAGAAGGCCCTAATCAAATCCAATCTTGTTACACTTCTGCTCAAAACTCCAATTTATCTCCAGTAAATATATTTAACTCCCTACCTCAGTCTCCATTCTTGCTGGAGAACCAATATCTCTATTTGGACATATACTGTCATGATACACAAAGAAGATGGTATCTCTCAAGCTCCCAAAAGAAAAATAATTATACTCCACTCATAATAGTAACTAGATTACCATTAACTGGTTTAGGAATGATCATGTGATGCAAACCAAGCCTATAATACATTAGGGAAAGTCAAATGCAAGGCAATCAGTTTTCTTATGATTTGAAAGAAACATATAGGTCACGCCATTATGGCTTGGTGGATAGAGAGTTGTCCCAGGTACTAAGAGATGGCTGGTAGGATTCTCATTTAGGGTGCACAGGAGGCAGCTGAGCAATGTGATTGTTTTCTTGTTATTTCTATCCCTTTCTCCCCTTTGCTTCTTCTCTCACTAAATATAAATAAATAAGAACATATTTTAAAAAATAAGTAAAGGAAGCACATATCTCAACATCACTAATCAGGAAATGCAACTGAAAACCATAATGAAGTACTAGCTCACTCCTCTCAGAATGGCTTTCGTCAAAATATCCTATCGTCAGCAGATGAATGGATCAGAAAACTATGGTACATCTACACCATGGAATACTATGCTGCCATAAAAAGGAAGGAATTCTCATCATTTGCAGTAACCTGGATGGAATTGGAGAGCATCATGCTGAGTGAAATAAGCCAGTCAATGAAAGAGAAACATCACATGACTTCACTCATTTATGGATATTAAAGAACATTATAAACTAATGAACAGAAAGATAGATATAGAGACAGTAAAACAACAAGCAGACTGTCAAACGACAGCGGGAGGGGGGGGGGGTAGAGAGATCTGGGGGAGATAAGAGATCAACCGAAGGACTGGTATGCATGCATATAAGTACAACCAATGGACACAAAACTCTGGGGAGGGAGGGCATGAATGGGGGGGGGGGGCCAATGGTAAGCTATGTACACATATAATACCTTAATAAATTTTAAAAAAGTAAAAAAGTAAAAAAAAAAGTAATATGCCATCACTTTGCTACATTCACAAACGAGGCCCACCAGCCAATCAGGAGCAAGTATGCAAATTAACCCCAACCAAGCTGCCTAGGGCCAGGGAGCAAGCAGGCAGGAGGCTTGGGTTTTCCCGGCGATGGAGGATTCCAAGCTTTCCACACACTCTGGCAAGCCTAGGCCTCCACTCGAATCTACAAAGTTTCAATTATAGAAGATAAATAAATCCCAACAGACATGGCTGCTGCCACAAAGCAAGCAGAAGGCTTGGCTCTGCTCCAGCTACAAAGTTTCAACAGTAGAAGATAAATAAATCCCAAATACCAGGGCTGCCCCTAGGTTCACCTGGGGGTGTAGCCAGCCTGCAAACCACCACAGGCCCCTTGCCCAAGCTGCCACACCCCTAAAAGGAACTCCCACCCTGATCAGGGACACTGTCAGGGCAAACCAGCTGGCCCCCACCCATTTACCAGGCCTCTATCCTATCTAATAAGAGAATGATATGCAGATTGACCATCATTCCACAGAAAAGATGGCTGCCCCCATGTGGTCAAAGATCCTGCCCCCCATTGGACACAAGATGGCTGCCACAAGATGGCAGCAGAGGAGGCAGTTGTAGGAGCCAGGCCTGCAAGGGAGAGCAGTTCAGGGGGACCAGACCTGAAGGGGAGGGCAGTTAGAGATGACCAGGCCTGCAGGAGAGGGCAGTTAGGGGCAAACAGGCTGGTGGGGGAGCAGTTAGGCATCAATCAGGCTGGCAGGGGAGTGGTTAGGGGGTGATTAGAATGGCAGGAAGAAGTGATTAGGGGGAATCGGGAAGGCAGGCAGGCAAGCAGTTGGGAGCTAGCAGTTCTGGATTATTTAGGCCCCATCCTTCTAGGGCAGTTGGATATCCCTCAAGGGGTCCTAGATTGGAGAGGACGCAGGCTGGGCTGAGGGACACCACCCCCATGCATGAATTTCATGCACCAGGCCTCTAGTTAATAAATAACAAGTGTTGGCGAGGTTATGAAGGAAAAGGAAACCCTCGTGTGCTGTTCATATAATTGTAAATTGGTATAGCCACTGTGTAAAGCAGCATAAAAATTCCTTAAAAAGTTGGAAATAGAACTGCAATTTCATTTCTGAATATTTATCCAACAAATACATCAACATAAACTTGCAAAGATATCCACACACATATCTTCACTACACTATTATTTACAGTAGTCAAGATATATAAGCAAACTATGTGTCCTTCTATAGATAAATTAATAAAGAAGATGCAGTCTATATATTACTCAGACATAAAAAAAGAATGAAATCTTGGTATTTAGAGCAACATTTATGGACCGAGTGGAGGGTTGTGCTAAGTGAAATAAGACTGAGAAAGACAAATACCAGATGATGTCACTTACATAGGCAACCTAAAACCACAAAGCAAACAAAATAGAAATGCACCTCATAGCTGCAAAGAACAAACTGATAGTTGCCAGAGAGTAGTGAGTTGAGGACATGATGAAATTAGAAGAATATGAATAATGAGTGCAAAATTCTATTTATAAGATATACAAGCCACAGACATCTATTGTATAGTAAAGGGAGTGTGTCGATATTGTAATAACATGGCACGGTGATAGATGGTTACTAGAGTTATCATGGTGAACACATCATAAGGTATATAAATGTCAAACCACTATGTCATATACCTGAAAGAAATATATTGTGTGCCAACTAGACCTTTAAAAAAAATTGTTTAATTGACCAATGCAGTCCTTTGGTCTTCACACATGGTCACCTGAGAACAGGATGCTTCAGAGCCGTCACTAATTAGCTCACCAGGAAAGCAGACATAACCACTGACAACCTCATAGCTGAATAAGGGACAGCACCTGGGATACTGAGGATATCACTGAACAACCAAAGCAATCCTTGTTCCTGTAGTTTCAGCCTCTGTGAATTAGCCACCCATTATTACCTGAAGCTAAAAGCATTCTATATGAGAAATTTCCCAAGGCCACAGGATAAGATCTAGTCCTTTCTGCGGTAGTAAGACTTTCATAAGCTTGCCTTAGCTAGGCACTCACCTCATTCCCAACCATTCCCATAGCACACATTTTGCACATTAAAACGGAAGTACTCATGTGCTGCCTAGCTTAGTTATCCCCCAAGGTTCACGTGCACATAGTAGCCCTCGGACTCATGTTGCTGTTGCCAAACATCACCCTTCTGCCCCTTTACCTGGAAAAGTTCTCCATCTGCAGGCTTAATTTAAATCCCACCCACGTTTTTATTTTATTTTATATGATTTAATTTATTTGTGTGTGTGGGTGAATTTTGGAGGACATTTATTATAGAAGTTGGGGTTAGTGAAATAAGAAAGGGCTGGGGAAATGACCTAGGCTCACTAAGAAGTCAGGTTCAGAGGGTTTGCCCAGGATGAATTGCTCTTAAGACTCGAGACAGCCCTGTGTCTCAGCTGTCTGAGCTAGAAACTTGTACCTATTAACAACAGGTCCTATAATTAATGTTTTTCTGTCTCTCTCTTTCTCACCCTTTTTCTCTGGAATCAATAAAAATATTTTTTAAAAAAAAATCTCCTTAGGACTTTGCACAGTAAGTTTTGCGGTTATTATTGTATGCCGTTTGTTTGTGGTACCAGTAAAGTATTGTTGAGCTCCCAGTTTTAGCTACTTTTTTAATGAGACAAATTACTATGTAAAACAGGTTTCATTTACTAAATGTATTCCATTGCCTGTCAAAACTAAACAAAAGGTCCATTCTGTATAAGCAAGTCCAATCTGTTACAATGTGAATATAGAGAAACATACCACATCCTAACTTAAAATCATTTTCCTTTTTTACATAAAGATATCATATAGGATGTAAGGGGTCAATACTAAATAAATGAACTTTTCAAACAATATTACCCCAGACTTTAAAATTACTTGCAATTAACTTTTAAATAATACTGAATACTATTCAGTTACTACTCTCTCTGTTAAGAGAGAGATTAAAATTTATACATGCAATTTACACATTGTTTGTTTTTTATTGCTCCTTTATTATTAAATCTTCCTTATTCTTAATCCATCTATGCACCAAGAGTAATTCACTACCAGAAGTCTTACCAAGATTGTTACTTTGGGAAGATTCCAAAGGTTTTCTTTTTTCTTTTTTTTCAGAAGTTGGTTGTTGGTTGCTGTGAATAAAAAAATTGTGATAAATAATATTTCTATCTTAATACAAATATAAAAATATTTCCCAAATATTGTAAATTCTTAGCATATGTCAGATAACATCAGAGTTAATATTAAAACAATAATTATTACTACACACTTCAAATTTGTAAGTTCTACTAACTTCTTCTGAAGCATTAATTTTTAAAGAAAATTAACATAAAAGAGTCATGATTTGAAAGCAATCTAGTTCAGTGAATTAATTAGAGTTGGCTTGACATAATGGCAAGTCTCTTGAATTCAGACATCCTAGTTCTATAAACACGGCTATTTGTTCTCAAACAAGTCAGTTTTCTGTAGCTCAAGGTCCTCCTCTACAAAATAAGAATCTAACTGCCTCACTTTAGAAGGTTGCTAGGAGATTGAAATGAAAGAATACAGCAAAAAAGAGATGCTCAGAGAAACAGTAAGGCAAAGGAAAAATATGTTATTGAACTCTATTTGTTGACATTGTTTTGGAATTCCAAAGAAATGCTAATGAGGGTTTGTGTTTTGTTTTTAGTGTTGTTGTTGTTGTTGTTGTTGTTATAGTTCCTAACATTAAATGTTCCTGTTTTAAGAAAATGCTATTAATTTTGGTTATTGCCTGTCCTTTCTTTGTGGTTTGTAATTCAGGGGATCTCAGTTACTGTATAACTTGCAACTAAATTTGTGTACTAACATATTACCTCATCAAGTCAGATTTGTGTGCTAACATATTACCTCATGAAGTCAGATAGCACAATGCTCCCTAAGTTTTGTTTTAAATCCTATTAACTGTAGAAAACTAATAGAAGTCAGGAATTAGCCTAAACTACTAGCCTTTCTCTACCTCCTCAAACTGTGAACCAGCAGATCTTTATGAGAATGATGCTTAATCTCCCTGTCCACTCCCAATTGGCTTGGAAGATAGAATCCTACTTGTCACACATGAATACTGATGGGTCATGCACCCATAGCAATGGTAAGGACCAATAACCTAGTTTTGAATCAGAGCTTTCTGTTGACTGGCTTCCATGTGAGGCAAAATTTCAAGTATTTTGAAACCTGAAGTAAGTTCAACTCAGCTGGGAAAGTTTCATCGTTATGGCAAAGAGATCAGTTGAGAGGCCAACCTCAGTTTTGGAATCTCAGGCAGGCTGCTGCCTACTACTCTGCAAAAGGAGAAATGGGATCTCCCATTAACTACCCAAAGATACTCTAAAGATATGGAGTGACCTTGGCATACAGAACTGGTAACAAAGGAGAAAGGAATGATTGTCTTTTCCTGTGGCTTTATTTGAACCTCTCTGACAGCTTAGAATGGATCCAACTAACACCTGATTCTTCTATCCTAAGGTCTTCTTTATTTTACTGTCCCCAGCTTTAACAAATGTACTCTAGAATAAAAAACAAAGAATGAACCATTGTACCTTTCCATCAGATGAACTTTTGAAGCTCTAGTTGCTAAAAATTGCACCATTTTCGCTTTGTCTTCATATTTGGCAAGCAAAAGTGGTGTTAAGTCATTCTGTAGAGCAGAAGAAACAATTTATAAAATTATATATATCCAAACTGAATATTAGAACTTATAAAACATTCTCTGAACTTAAACATATAATATAGGAAGTTAATAAAAAAACAGCCCCTTTTGCCCTGGCTGATGTTCTCACTGGTTAGAGTTTTAGACTGCACGTTGGAGGACTCAGGTTTAATACCCATTCAAAAGGAGGAACCCAGGTTGCAGGTTTGATTCCCAACACACATAGATGTTCTCTCTCTCTCTCTCTCTCTCTCTCTCTCTCTCTCTCTCTCTCTCTATCTCCTCTATCTTTCTCTTTCCTTTCACTCCATCACTCCCTTCAATTCTTTCAAAAACCAACGGGGGGAAAAATCCGCTGATGAGGATGAAAAAAATAATAATAGCAACCCATTTCTTCTCTCCTCTGTGCAGTCACTGGCTGCTCTTCCCTTTATAATATCCTCCACTCCCTTTTCAATAGATTAACGGTAACATCACTCTCCAAAACTCGCTTCAAACATTTACAGTGCGTGTTCCTGTCATAGCATCTATCATGGCATACTGTCGTGATTATACTGTCGTGATTATGCTGCCTGTGGACTGGGACTTCCTCTTCCTACTTGCATTCACCCAGCTCCCCTTGCTGGGATTAGGCCTCCTCTTCCCACCCACACCCAGCAGCACCCATTTCCTAAGCCCCTGTCAGCACAGCAACGAGTCCCCAACATCACCTCAGTCTCCACCCCGACCTCCCCCCTTCGCCCCCCACAGGCCTTCAGTCCTTCCTGGACTCTGAGACTATCACCCATGCCCAAGCCCTAACAGGAAGATCTTCCTTCTGGGGTGGAGACAGAGCTTTGCCCATTCCATGGACACTACATTTCTCCAGCCCTCCCTGACTGGGCTTTGGAGTTGTTTCCATGGTGACAGGGCCTGATACATTGAATTCAGTGTATGTATATGACAAACAAAATGCTTGTTCCCAGCTGGTGTGGCTCAGTAATAGAGCATTGACCTTGGAACCAGGAGGCACATGTAGGGCTTATGGGCTAGATTCCCAAACGAGGGCATGCAGAAGGAAGCCAATGGATGAGTCTCTGTCATCATTGATATTTCTATCTCTCTCTAACTCTCCCTTCCTTCCTCTTAAAAATCAATAAAACATACATTTTAAAAAAAAAAAGGCCTGAAACTGAAGTAAAAACATGTATTTCAAATATTGTGTAAATAAAGTTACTTGATCTATACCTTGTTTCTCGCTTCCATATTTGCCATACAGGAAAGTAGCTTTTCCACTATAGCTGTGTTGGTGCCAAGGACAGCATAGTGGAGAGCAGTGTTGCCATGGATGTCCATCATATTTGGGTCGGCACCATGGTCTAGTAGAATGGTGACACATTCTTCTTGCTCACATTGTACGGCCTGTCAGTATTATGCCAAAAAATTGATGAAAAGTTTTTGGAATGCAAAGTAAACATTCCACAAGTTTCACAATAGCTTTTAGTTAAATGAGATACTCATTGTTATTCCAAGTAATTAAATTAAACCCATCTCATGTTGACATAGTTGGCTAATACATACGTGAATTAGAGCAGTTTTGTTGTCTATATCACAAAGGTTCAATAGGCAATGTCTGAGTGCTAGCAGTCTCACCACTCCTGGATGGCCCTTGCCACTGGCCACGTGCAGAGCGGTCCTATGAAAGTGAGAGGACTCCTTAGGAACTTAGAGGGTACCAGATAAAAGCATACAATTGCCCATGTTATTGTAAACATTTCTCCCTAGGCCTTCAAAACACATATTTATTTTTCTTCTGCAGACATACAATATATATTAGTTCTTGTTACTCACCACAGTAGTGAAAGAGAAGCCTATTTGAATAGAGAGAGGATGACCTAGGGATTCAGCTCAACTTGGTTCTGATCCTACTTTAACTGTCACTTATTAGCTGTCACTTGGCCTTTCTGTGCTTCAGTTTTCTCATCAGCAAAATGGAGATGAAAATCGTTGATATCTCACAGGACACAATTGTTGGCTTTAATGAGAATCTATGCAAAGTATTTACTACAGTTCTTAGCCCAGAAAAAAAAACAAAACAAAACACACGACTGAATAATTGTTAGATAATATCAGTATCATTATTATTATTATTACTACCAATTCACAAAAACATTTCAATTAAGTAAAATGATATCATTATACTTACTTTGCTGACCTATTATGAGCATCAGAAAAAAACATATTACTTCGCCGAAACCGGTTTGTCTCAGTGGTAGAGCGTCGGTCTGCGGACTGAAAGGTCCCGGGTTCGATTCCGGTCAGGGGCATGTACATTGGTTGCGGGCACATCCCCAGTGGGGGGTGTGCAAGAGGCAGCTGGTCAATGTTTCTCTCTCATTGACGTTTCTAGCTCTCTATCTCTCTCCCTTCCTCTCTGTAAAATATGAATAAAATATATATATTTTTTTAAAAAACATATTATTTCAATAATTCTAAACTGCTTATTTTCTCACACTTGAACATCTCAGCCATTGGAATCCAATTTTTAATTCAGAATGTCTTACAACCATTATTGGAAGTATTTAAAAATTAATTAATACCAAAAATACTGACATCCTGACATCCATGATACCTTACATTCAGTGTAATAATGCTAACTACAACTTTCCTCTTGCAATTTTGTTAAATGGTTGGCATTTAACTATGGTTTAATTCTTAATAGCTTTATGGGGATAAAGAGGACAAAAAAAGGAAATCAAGAAAATTTTAAAAGATAATTCTTACTTTGATTTTTTAAAAAACAACTCAAAGGAAGGTGAGGATTCAAATATTTAGGATGGCTCATTTTGTTCAATATTTAGATTTATAGATTGTAGGGAAAAGTAGAAGTTCCCAATGATCAACATTAGTATTTATTACTATTATATAGTTAAAGGTTATCTTTTACAATTTCCTACCTTCAGAAATACTTTTGTTTGGAAGCAGGGAGTAAAAGCTTCAACCTGATGCTGTCCTAATACTTCGATTATGAATTTCTCATTTTGCTCATATTGGGCAACATGAAGATTGTAAGGATGAAAGGGGCCTGAGAGTTGGAGGGAAAGGGTCCTGAGTAGAATATTTCTACTACAGAATAAGTATTCGGGTTATATTTCATGTAAAAATGGGTTCAAAGAATGGGTACACATAGTGGAAGAGTTCAATATTTTAAAATAATTCTTTATAGATTAAAAAACACTTCAGCATTAGTAATAATCTTTTACATTTTCTCTCTTTTTACAAAAGGTTTATGGTTGAGAGTATTACAGAAATCCTCCTTTTGTACTACATTGTCTCCCTTTACTTAGTTCCTGCCCCTCCTCAGGCATTCAACACCCTACTGCCTGTGACCATTGGTAAAATCTTACGTTAATATCTTCCTGCCTCTTCTGTTCCCCCTTGCCTCTGAGATACAGCCCTCTGTTCCATGTTTCCATGCCTTTGGTTCTATTTTATTCATTGATATTTTTTGTTTATTAGACTTCTTGTTCATTTATTTTGATTTTTAGATTCAATTGATGACATCTACACTGATAAAAGAGAAATAAGTAACTTGACTATACCTCTGTGACGCCCACCAGCCAATCAGGAGTAAGTATGCAAATTAACCCAACGAAAATGACTGCTTAATTTGCATACACAGGTGTGAAGAGGCTGGGTGGGTTTGGATGCCTGCTATGAGGGGGAGGGGGTGGTTTGCAGATGGAGCTACAGGAGTGGTGCTCCAGCCAGTGCAGAGAAGACTCAGGGCTCTGGCCAGAGTGAAGACTCCTGCCAGTCAGAGCAAAGACAGAAGGTGGAAGCCAGAGCAAAGTTTGGTTCCAGGTGTCAGAGGAAAACTGGTGGCAACAGCCAGAGGAAGAAAAGCCTATTGTATGAATCGCCATGCAACAAACCTCTAGTATAATGATAAAAGCATAATATGCTAATTAGACCAAACGTCTTTCCATATGACCTTTAAGGTGAAGCCGGGGCTATAGCCACAGGATCAAGGAAGCCACCACAGCTGCAAGAGAAGAATCCAGGCAGCTGTTGAAGCTGCGAAGGCCTACTCTTGCACAAATTTCATGCATCGGGCCTCTAGTTAATATATATTTATTGTCATATTATTGTTTATATATTTTAACTCCTCCTCCTCCTCTTCTTCTTCCTCAAGAATACCCTTCAACTAGTAGCCCCTAGTACAGAACATATGCATTATTGTTTTAGTGGTTGTGAACTCTTTTAGGTGGTTTTTTGTCTGTGATGCTCAGAAATAAATTTTAACACATTTTGCATCTATTTATCACTAATGTAAGATCATAGTCTGCTTGTGTGTATGTATAACCATAATGAGTTTTTCTTATTAAGAAATTATCTTTTTAAGAAGTACTGAGTGAAACAATCTATATAACTTAGCTTTTAGTATAAATAGAATTGATTGGTATAGGAAATATATCTGTACTAGAGGCCTGGTGCACAAAATTTGTGTATGGGGTGGGTCCCTCAGCCCAGCCTGCACCCTCTCATGACTGAGACCCCTCAAGAGATGTCCAACTGCCGGTTTTAGGCCAGATTCCACAGAGTATCTATAATAATAAAAGGGTAATATGCTAATTATATCAGACATCATTCCATACAAAGTTGGGGTCATAGAGAAGACAGCCCAGGTCCCTGGTGCCTGCATGTGGCCAGAGGGAAGCCAGCCCGGGTCCCTAGTGCCAGAGGGAAGCCGGTGCCAGCAGCCAGGGGAAAGGAAGGCCTACTCTTGCACAAATTTCATGCATTGTGTCTCTAGTATTAGTATATCACTCTTTTATTGGGTCTCTTACAATCTGAGATTGATGTTTTCTAACCAGTAATTGAAGCACGATCTCCTGGTTTTTAGGTTGACACTCAACCACTCAGCCATGCCAGCCAGGCTTGAATTTTTACATTGCTCAACCAACCTCCAGAAATTTTTCACTTCAAGTCTTTTTCAACATTAAAATATATATATAAATAAACATTTGAGTGTTCTCCTGGTACTTCTCTCTCATTGTGCACTTTTCTATAGTATGTAATATTATTATATAAAAATGTGTGCAGTATAAAATCCTATGCAATAAAAGGCTAATATCAGTCAGCTGTTAACCAATCAAAGTGTGATATGCTAAGGCCACTCAACCACTCGCTATGATATTCACTGACCACTAGGGGGCAGACAGTTGAGTGGTCGACCAGTCGCTATGATATGCACTGATCACCAGGAGGCAGACATTCCAACTGGTAGCTTAGCTTACTGCTAGGTAGGGGTAGGCAAACTTTTGACTCGAGGACCACAATGGGTTCTTCAACTGGACCGGAGGGCCGGAACAAAAGCATGGATGGAGTGTTTGTGTGAACTAATATAAATTCAAAGTAAACATCATTACATAAAAGGGTACCGACTTTTTGTTTATTTTTTAATTCAATAGTTTTACTCACCAGATCCTGCCCGAGGGCCGTAGTTTGCCCAGCCCTACTAGGGTCAGATCTATTGGGACTGAGCCAGACACATCAGACATGCCCTAGAGTCCTCCCATGATCTCGCCCCAGCTGGCCAACCTCTGTGTCCTTCCCTGGCTCCAATTGTGCATCAGAGGGGTCCTTTGGCCTGGCCTGTGCCCTCTCACAATCTAGGACCCCTTAGAGTAACTGGCTTTAAAACATCCCTTAGAGGATGTTTTAACTGTACATCCCTTAGAGGATGTTTTAAAGACAGTTACTGTCCAATCCTGCAGGCCAGGCTGAGGGACCCCACTCGTGCATGAAATCATGCATCAGGCCTCTAGTCATATATAAAAATGTTGTATATACTTAATTTCATTTCCATTATTGATATGTAGTTAAATCACTTAAATGTGGTCAGTAAAGTGCTCTGTAAGAGGAATTATGAGTGAGTCCATGTGTTTTTATTTTTGCTGCTCCTAAATTTGGCCTGCACGCTAGACCCCAGGTCAGGTGTTCATCAGAGAGGTGCTGCTAGGCCCCGGGGAAGGAAGTCAACCCAGCACTCTGGCTGACAGGAGGCTGCGCTTCCCCTGCTGAGACCTGCAAGGGTGCACCTCTCCCAGGTCCACCCACCTCCTCCCAGTGGACCCCAGGCCACCAGCCTCCCAGTCTCCATTACCTGCTCATCATATCCCTATCGTTCCGAATATTTTTTCTGAACAATAGGATTTGCTTCACTCTCTCCAGGTCGCCCACGCTGGCAGCTCTGTGGATCTCCCCCATGTGCTGGTCTTCATAGTGGGGCATGCTGGCTCCCATGCCACTGCTCCCAGGACTGGTGGGGGAGTCCATGTCTGCCTCTCCGGGACTTCTCAGAAAATGAAAATCCTTCTCCATGGCAGAGAGTCTAGTAGGGCTTCATAGAAGCCTCACCTTCCCTCTGCTTTTCGCGCCTCCTGAGCCGAATACGAGCTCTCTAGTCAACCACCTCACGCCACAGCATTCAAGCAGGGCAGTTTGGCAGGTTAACATCTCCTCTCAGAATCATAGTAACCAAGCAACAGCCTCTGACATCACTACCCCTGAGAACAGAACCTTGAGGTCACAAGTAGCCAGAACACATGTGCAAAGCCCAAATATCTCGAATCTCAGAGACTGCCCGGGTGGGTGTGTCCTCTAGTTAGAGCTTCCACCCCAGCACCAGAGGGTGGTGGGTTCCATAACTGGTCAAGGGCATGAACCAAAGTTGCAAATTAGAGCCCTGGTTCGAAGTTCAAGGCATGCTAGGGGCAGTCAACACAAGTCTCTCTCACACCATGTTTCTCTCTCTCTCTCTCTCTCTCTCTCTCTCTCTCTGTTTCTCTCTCTCCTCCTGCTACTTCTATTTCCTTCCCACAAAGTAATAATAAATATTTAAAAAAAATTTTAATGGGAAAAATATCCTCAGTGAGGAGTAACAAAAATTAAAATTTAAATAAAATAAAATATATAAGTTATTGCCTGTGGGCAGGTCTGGGTTCTGCTCAAACATCCATGGGAGTTGGTCAAGTGTTTCCAGAGGCTTGAAACAGTTACCCCAGTGAAAAAGCAGTCTTTGCCTAAAAAGAGAGCTAGGGTAGTGTGGGAACCCTTACCACGACCAGCGTGGTTCAGGGCCCACACTCAGGGTCCGGTTTCTGGAGGAGGCCGTACACTAAAAATGAAGAGACTGGAAAAGAGTTAATTTGGGAAAATGCAAGCCAGGCGGGGAGTCAAGCCTCTAGTGGGAAGACTCACCCCCGGCTCTGTCTAGCCTTTTGCCTTTCCCTTTTATTGAGATTCTGAGACAAAGACATCGCTTAGGCGGAAAAGTTCCAGCAGCAGAAAATTAACAAGAATTTACATACTATTAACAAACTAAAGTTGCCTCAAGCTCTACTACCTCAACTAGACAATGAGTTAATTGCTCTGACCTTTCAGAGCCATTGAGGTTGGCCATCTCTTTTTGCAAATTAACAATAGTGACAATGTTTGGTTTCCTTAGACAGTTCTTTTTACATTTTATTACTAGTGACTCAACCTAGAGTCAATGAGTTAGTAGCTCTGACCATTCAGAGCCATCAAGGTTGGCCAGTTCCCTTTACATTTTATTACCAGTGATAATGTTAGGTTTCGGTTCCCAGCAGGGTAGTGTGGAACTTCAGGATGCTCAAGGAATTGTGCCACAGAAAGCTGCACTTAAAAGACAATTACGGTACTGCAGCCAAAGGACTTGTATGCATGCATATAAGCTTTACCAATGGACACAGACACTAGGGGGTGAGAACATGTGCTGGGGTAGGAGTGGTCAGGGAGAGACTGATTGGGCAAAATCATATTGTAATGGCTATGTACAGTCCAGGGAGGGTACTTGAAATATTCAGGGGAAGCACTCTATAAAATATAAGATTGGGTAACCACTATGTTGTACACCTGAAACTAATCCTATATAGTAATCCTATGTAATAAAATTGTAATATATAAATAGAACAAACAATGGAACAACCAAACAACCGGTCACTATGACCTGCGCTGACCACCAGGGGGCATGGCAGCAGGTGGCATAATGTGGAACATGGCACGTGTCAGCCTGCAGCGGGATAGTAGAGCAGGTTAGTGGGGGCGCCAGACCAAGACTTGGCTCTGGTCACTATCATCAGGGTGAGCCTCTGCTGGTTACTGAAAATTCTTTGCTCTCACATGCTGTGGTCTCACCAAGCGCTCTTACCTGCTGCTGGCGTCAGCCTCACTCACACCCGCTGCTGGCACCTGGCACTGGCCCCAATCGCTTGGTGCCATCAGCGGATGCGAGTGGGGCCAGTGCTGTCAGCAGGAGGGAGTGGCAGTGGAGGGAGCGGGGCTTCTGACAGAGGACTGGGGACCGTGGCAGGAGGGGCCAGGTGGGGGTTGGGAGGATGGGCCGAGACCTGCCCCTGTGCCCACTGCAGCCTCGAGGCCCACGGTTTCTATCAAAGTTCACGGATTTGTGCCCTGGGCCCCTAGTACAGGATAATACTGAAAAAACAGATGGGGAAGGGGCGTGTCAAGATACAGAATCCTGCCCAAAATCAACTGCAAACACTTTATTTTGAAATGTTCATAAAAGAGTGATTTTCAGAAACACTATTTTTCAATCTGGCAAACCTCAAAGAATTCAAAACACATGTGTTCTACTCTTATTCCCGGCAGATACCTTCTGAAGCAAAGGTTCTCAATATTTTTATTTCCAAAGCAAAATGGATTATGCTCACATGAGCACACCTCTATGGCTCCCTTGCCCTCCTCCCTAAACTTTATGGAGAAAATAAAACAAATAGTGTTAAGGATTTTCTTGCTATCCACAAAAGAATTGTAGTACAAAGATCTGAGATCATTTTGCTGATATATCTTTTAAAATAATTTTCTGGTAAATATACCTTATAAATGACTTAGCAAAGTTGTAAGATATTAAATATTTTGTAATAAATTGTACTTTTACAACTTAAAAATTACCAGAGAAGCTGAGTGCCTGGACCTTCAGCAGAAATTGCTGCTGGTGATGGATTCCCCCATGAGGGATGAGCAATTACCTTAATTGATAAAGGAACAATGAGCAAAACCAACAACAAATTCTGAGGCCAAGCTTTTGTAACTCAGCCTACCCAGACCAACTGTTTTTGGTGTGTGTGGATTGTTTAAACTATGATCACCAAACGTTGCCTCCTAAAGTAGCCCAACTAGAAATTATCTGTTGCACCCTATTTGCTCCTCAGATTAATGGAAAAGGCTCTCTGTAGTGACATGTGAAGAGAAGGGTCTGGCATTTCCTGATGCATCCTACAAGGAGGATCAAAGACATGACCTGGCTGCAGAGAGGTCGGAACCACACACCAGGACTCCAGGTCACTTGACCCTAGTGTTTCTCTATGGATCAGAGATACTCCAAGTACTTGTTATGCCAGCACTAAGTTTCTGTGTTTCTTGGTCAAACAAGCAGTTGGAATTAAAAATTTCCCATTCCCAAACTTCTGTGGAAACTAATTTTGGATCCAGAGCAGATGCCCCATAGAAAGTTGTTGCTTGGAACTCTCATGCTTACCTAAGACTCAAATAATGCCCTGGCTCAGCCTCCCTGCACACTCATTAAGTTATGCTAATGGAATTAACAATGTGTACACTAATATTTCCTTTGTGATGAAAAACAACCAAGAGATGGATGCCTTACCAATCCCTTAGCAAAGGTTTTCCAATGCCAGTTCAAAGCATTAATGTTTTCTCCTTGTGTAACCAAGAAACATGTGGAACACTTTTCCACAACTGATCCATTTGTTCTCTGGGATGTGCAAAACCAGGGAAAACTTGAGCATGATCTGAACATTGAATGTACTGTGAGCCAACACACAGATCCATCAGCAGCATGAACGTCCTGACTGATGTGGTGTGTAGAGAACCTTGGTCCAATCATTGGCTAAGGGCAAAGCAATTGCAAACACAGCAACAAACCTTAGGAAGCAAGATTTAATTATTTTAAAACATATTTTATTGATTTTGTTACAGAGAAGAAGGGAGAAGGATAGAGAGTTAGAAACTTTGATGAGAGGGAAACATCAATCAGCTGCCTCATTCACACTCCCTACTGGGACCCTTGACCGGAATCGAACCTGGGACCCTTGATTCCTCAGGCTGACACTCTATCCAAACTGGTTAGGGCTATTTTTTTAAAAATGAACAGAGACCTGAATGGCTGGCTGCACACTCCATTAAGGTCAAATTTCACAAATTTGCTGAAGGCAACTTATTAAACAAAACAAGAACATCCCTCACCAAAGAAAATTGATTCTCCCTTACTTCATTTCATTTCCTCTCTCTGAAATCAATAAGAATATATTCTTATTTTTGCAATACTTGCTGAAATTCAATATGATTTGAAAGCAAATAAATAAGAAAATGTGACCATTATTAAGGAAAAAAACAGAAACTGTTTATCTCCTTCAGATGTTGGATGTCACATAGACTTAAAAAAAAGCTCTTATGAACATGTTCCGAGAACTGGTGGAAGCCATGTTTAAGTAAGTCCCAAGTTTAAGTAAGTCCCAAAATTTGTTTTGCCCCCAAATAACCTACGTGCTCTGACAAGGACCTCCTGTCACTCGCTCACAGCACCTTGGTGGTGTAGAATAGGTCCTCTCTCTTCACAGTGCCATCCGAAATCTTCTCTCAAAGTGCCTTGCCGACCTCCACCTCATTTTCATAGACATACGCTGTGTCAGTATGACGGAAACCTACATTGATCGCCACTTTTGCTCTTAGGATCCTATAAAATATGAATAAGGAGGGTCTGCAGTTGACTTGACTCAGAGAGATGCAACTTATTTCCCTAAGAGTATGTTTGCCAGCTGTTTCTACAGGTCTTCCGTTTCCCTGTTTGATGGGGCAAGCCCTGGCAACAAACCTGTACCCTGGGGGCACAGGTTACACTTCAATATATCCTCTAATCTGAAATGAATCAGTGAAGTGGACTTCACCATGCAACGTGGAAAATTAAGTCATTCAATAAAGAATTTGTTCCACAGGCACACCCTCTTATCCTCGCTCCATGTTTCCCACTGGGGGAATTTATGTTGCCTGTTTGCTCAACTTTAGCATCTGCCAGATTAAAGGACCTGGTTCCCAGTGGAGAAAACCTTCTACCAGGTGACACAGGGAAGGGTTGCACCTACCCCAATGCCATGACTACTCCCTAGTCATTCAGGGCTCACATGCCAGGAGAGCCTGAGTTTAACAGCAGATTACTATAGGGACAATGGTACTTGATCATGCTTTTCAGAAGACAGAGTGGCCTCTATGTGATGGTGGCAAGGAGGAGCATGTCCGGAGTTCAGACAAGTCTCTAGGGCGGCTCTTGGTGCTTCTATGATTGGTAATAACTATGAATGAACAATGTTAGCAAGTACCTCTGGGCAAGGAAGGGTGTGGTAACTAGGTGTTCAGACAGGTCAGTGATGTGCCCCATTGGGAAGCAACCTAGACCAGCAGAAATAGTGCCCAAGTGTGTCCAGGAGCTAGAATGGCTGGCTGAGAGAGGAAGAAAGATTATAATGGCCGTGGACCCAACTGAAGCAGTATTATAAGTCTTGGTTTTGTTGTAGTTGTTATTGTATTGATGGAGAGGTAGGCAGATTACTAAATGATAGCATCAGAAATAATATTTTAATCTTATCCAACTTTTTTGTTGTTACTTTTAATCCTCACCTGAGGATATTTTTTAATTTTTTAATTTACCGTATTTGCCGGTGTATAAGACAATTTTTTGGCCCTGAAAAATACGTATTTGCCGGCGTATAAGACGACTGGACATATAAGAAGACCCCCTAACATTTCCACTCAAAATACAGAGTTTGTTATATACTCGCCGTATAAGACTACCCCCCACTTGGAGGCATATTTTTCAGGGCCAAAAAATCGTTTTATACGCTGGCAAATACGGTAATTTAATTTATTTATTTATGTTTAGGGAGAGTGGATAGAAGGGAGGGAGGAGGAGAGAGAAACATTCGTGTGAAAGAGACACATGGATTGATTGTCTCTCACGTGTGTGGGATCAAACCTGCAACCCCGGTACATGCCCTTGACCAGGAATAGAAGGGACGATGAGGACAATTATGTGATAGCTTAATCAATAAAGAAAGTTTTTTAAAAGAAGTTGTTTTACACCCACACAAACAAGGCTTTCTCAAGCATCCCGGGCACCTCAGTAGTTAGTTTGGGAGTGGTGAAGAAACTGCTAACATTTTGTAGATGAAAATTCTGCACCCCAAGGATTCTCGCTGAGAATGCTGGGGGAGGCGGGGCTAGGGGACAAAATGTGGATGCCCTGGAGGCTGCTGTGCTCTCAGTTCCAGGCTGGATGCTCGGGGTTGGGTGACGGAGGAGATGGGGCGAGGGCAGCGCGCAGAAATAGGGCTTTGGGCGCAGAGCACTGCCAGTCACCACCACAGTCTTCTGCCCCTGCTGGGGACCGGTTCCCACGGAGGCTGGTGCGGTGCAGTGCGGGACGCCCACAGGGATCCTTACTCCCCAGACCCTCCGTGAGTCACCCGCTGAGTTCCGGAGGAAATCGGGCACCGGATGGGGCGCATCCCCCCCGCGCCGTGGGGTCACCCCAGCTCACCTCTCCGGGCTGGTGTTACCAGCTCTGCTGTGCTCTGTGGTGGCTTCCGAGGTGGTCTGTGCCTCCAGTGGCGAAAGAGTTAATCAGCCAGCCCTGGACCAGCCCAAAAGGAAGGAAAGAAATTGCCTTCCTTCTGAATCTTTCCTTCCTCTCCTGTTTTCCCCTGCAGAGGTGGATGCCGGGGGCTGTGCTGATTCTCCCTCGCAGGTCTCTATGCCTCAGCTCCGGGAGCTGCTGCCCAACTGCCTGGGGCCAGGGACAGCCCTCGTGCTCTGAAGGCCTCTGGGACCCCTTCAGAAAGGGTGCGCATAGCGGTGGAGAGCGCAGAGCTGGCCGGGGAGGTGCTTTTCGCTGGTGCTCAGCCTCATCCTCCCGCCTTCGGCCCTCAAGGTGTCCTTGGGCATCTCTGAGATGTCCAAGTTCCTGGGGAAACCTTTGAGGTGAGCCCAGCAGCGAAGCGGTGTCCTCGCACCTCGGGGGCTTGCTTTCAGGAAGAGCCTGGTGGTGGGGGTACGCATGGGGCCGAGGGTAGAGCAAAGTTTAGGGAGGACCAGTTCTGAGGGTTCGGTGGTGTGCGTTTCTGTTTATCCTGCGCAGTAGCGCGAAGACAGCTTCTGCAGAGCTGGAGAAATCCGGGCCGGGACTCCTGGATCACCCTATTGTTCCTATTCTTGGAGGCAGAGCAACCCCACTTCCTGCACCGTTACTGTTATTTTTACTGATAGATTAACAGTGCGCCGCCTTTTATATCATTAGCTTTCTGTATATCCATCACGCAGTGCCGCTGTCACTTCCCTCTCCGAAGTTTTTACAGCCCCTGGTTTCAGAGGTCCTTTCCTGTACTAAGGCATGATCATGTTCATCTATTCAGGGAATCTGGTGAATTAATGGTTTAACTTAAAATCTATTATTTTTAATTTGTGAACCTGGAAGTATGGGCTTTAAACAAACATTTGGGCTTATAGATGTTATTATGACTGTATTTGTGGAACAAAGTATAATTATGCCATGACTACTCCTCTCTTTAAAAAAAAAAAAAAAAAGGTGGGCTGTCTCAATGGTGTGTGTTTGGGATGGCCTCCAAGCAAACCATTTCCTTCTGCACCACTGTTTTCTGAGGTAAGGCGATTGAGTGTCGGTATGATCAGTAGGTACCTATAATAATGTAAAAATGTAACCTTAGAAAGCAATTTCATATTCTGAGCCAATAAAGTGTTTAAGCTATTCATATACACATAAGAGGTAGAAGATATACTGGTTAATGTTAGGGGGGGTATCACTTTTTAATCTGTCTTTATGAAAAAATAATTAAGGTGACTTTTAAAAAATTCTGTATTGTTGAAAGAATTACAAATATCCCCTTTCTCTCCTCCCTACATTGTCCTCTCCCAACCTACCCCTGCCCCCAGCCCAAATTTAACATTCTTCAGAACAGCTCAGCCTCTCCCTCCTGCTTCATGAGTCCCTTCCTCCATTACAAACTTAAAATTATATATTTTATAATGGCATTCTTCTTATTTTATTTTTTAAATGTAATATTTTTAAAAAAAACTATTTTACTGTTGAGAATATTATAGATGTCCCCATTTGCCCAGCCCTTTGCCCACTTCCATCCATTTTCCACCCCATCCCAAGCCTTCACCTGTATAATTGCCTGTGTCCATGGGCTATGACTAATTTGTACTTCTAAATTCCATCATCTTTTTTACCCATCTCAACTCTCCCCTCATCTGGCAACTGTCAAAATGTTCTCTGTATTGATGAGTCTGTTTCTTTTTTGCTTGTTCATTTATTTTGATTTTTAAATTCAATAGTTGATAGATATGTATTTATTCCATTTTATTGTTCATATTTTTTATCTTTTTTTCCCCTTCTACTTCTTCTTGAAGAAGATCCTTTAACATTTCATGTAATACTGGTTTGGTGGTGATGAACTCCTGTAGCTTTTTCTTATCTGGGAAGATCTTTATCTGACCTTCAATTCTGAAAGATAGCTTTGCTGGGTAGAGTAATCTTGGTTGTAGGTTCTTGCTAGTCATCACTTTGAATATCTCTTGCCACTCCCATCTGGCCTGCATAGTTTCTGTTGAGAAATCATGGGTGCTCCCCTGTAGGTAACTAACTGTTTTTATCTTGCTGCTTGTAATATTCTCTCTTTGTCCTTTGCTCTTGGCATTTTAATTATGATGTGTCTTGGTGTGGTCCTCTTTGAATTGCTTTTTTTGGGGCTCTGTGCGCTTCTTGGACTTGTAAGTCTATTTCTTTCATCAGGTGGGGGAAGTTTTCAGTCATTATTTTTTCAAGTAGATTTTCAGTGTCTTTCTTTCTCTCTTCTTCTAGCACCCCCATAATTCTGATGTTGGTATGCTTAAAGTTGTCCCAGAGGCTTCTTACACTATCTTCAACTTTCTGGATTCTCTTCTTGCTTCTATAGAGGAGTATCCTTTGCCTCTTTGTATTTCAAATCTTTGACTTGATTCTTGCATTCCTCTATTCTGCTGTTGGGTCTCTGTATTATATTTTTTATTTAAGTCAGTGTATGTTTAATTTCTAGTTGGTCCTTTTTCATATCCTCAAGGGTCTCATTAAATTTATTGGCCTTTTCTAGGAAATTCTTGAAAAACCTTATAATCATGGTTTTCACTTCTAATTCCAGTCATTTGTTCTCCTCCATTTCTTTCAGTTGTGATCTATTGCCTTGGCTTCTTATTTTTGCTGCTTCCTTGAGTTGGTAGGGTAGATTTTTGTGCTGGGTGTCCTATAGGGTTCAATGGGTCAGCCTCTCAGTTACCTGAGGTGGACACTCTTGGTGCACCCCTTTGGGGACTGTGTGTACAGCCTTGTTGTAGTTAAGTGTTAATTGTTGTTGGTGTCACTGGGAGCAATTGACCTCCAGGCCAATTGGCTGTGAGGACTCGCTGTGTCTATAACAGAAGAATTGCTGTACTGGAGACACATTTATGAGGCAGGCCTTGTTCCAATAGGGCTTTGGTCCTCACTGAGTCTGCCTCTTGAATGTGTCCCTTATGAGAGTAGTTAAAATCTGGTGTCATCTCACACTGACCACTAGATACACTAGTTTCTGGATCTCCAATGGGGTGTAGGTCAGCTACTGTCTAAGGCCAGACAGCAGGAGCTACAGGAAGAACTACAGTTTTCTTCTCTTTGCTTGGGATTTGGCAGTTTTGGAGCAGTTTGACTGGAGCTGCAGTTTATTTCGATAAGTTGCCACAGAGCACGCCATTTATATGCAAAAGCCACTGTGTGGAACCTGGGTGGGTTTGTAGAATGTGCGGGGTGGGGTCACTAGGCTGGGGCTGACAGTGATGGATGCTGTCAGCTGTCTCGGCCTTTTTGTGTTTCCAAGTCCCCTCAGCCCAAGCTCCGGTACAGTAAACAATGATTGCTGCGCCTACCTCTGCAAAAAAGTCATCGTTTTCTGACTCAATAGCTGACAGACTAGATTCTCCCAGTAGGTGTCTGGGTCCCCTGCATGTCCCCAGAAACTGGATTTCAAAGTGAATGGGAGCTTGTTTACCTTTGGGTTGAAAAAAAGCCACGGGCCCAGTCGCCCACCACCAGCCTGATTCGCCTGCCTCTGTACCTCAGCTTTTCAGCAATTGTGCTCCTTTCTCTGTCCTTCTAGTTATAAAACTACCATTCAGCCAGCTTTCCCATGGTTCTGGGTGATAGATGTTTTGTCTTTTAGTTGTATTTTTGAAATTGTTGTGCGAGGCAGCAGTTCAGTTATTTACCTACTCCGCCATCTTGGTTTCTTAAAATCTCACCTTCTTAATTGGGAGTGCTCTCACCGGGGCAGCCAAGATGTGCCTGGTGAAGGAATGCTGCTGCCACAAAGACAGCCAGGCTGCCGAACAGAATTTTCACTGTCATCACATGGAAATTGTTTTAGTTAATATAATAAATTCCATCCTCAATTTCTTTTAATAGGAAATGCCTACTATTTGGAACCTATGCACTAATGCCTGGTGATTTCCCACTGGGATTTGAGCTGCATATTGTGGGAAAATCTAAGATATATATGTGTCATGTGTGTGTGTGTGTGTATATATATATATATATATATATATATATATATATTCTTAAATGTGCATGTATGAGTGTATGGAGGATAGAGGAGACAAAATTATGAAAATTGGCAGCAACATCTCAGAAGTAAGATTTGCAAAAGAGTCTATCTAGATTATAATTTCCCAAATCAATCACAGTAAATTTCCATAAACATGACAGGAAGATGGCTCTTTCACTGTAGGCTATTTTATATGAATCCTTTTGACCCCTGACCTCGGAGCATCCTCTGTGTGTATATATCTTTGAGATTTGAAACCTGAGTGCCAGAGGCATGCTGGTTGTTCACAATCAGCAATAGAAAAATGGATGTGCATGATTCCAGGGATAAGTTTTTGCTTGGTTTTTATTAATTTTTAGAGAGAGAGGAGGGGAGAGGGATAGATAGAAACATTGATGAGAGAGAAACATCACTGATCAGCTGCCTCCTACATGCCCCACACTGGGGATTGTGTCCACCACCCAGGCTTGTGCCTCAAGTGGAATCAAACAGATGACCTCCTGATTTCTGGGACGATGCTTAACCACTGAGCTACACTGGCAGGACAAAGTTTTGTTTAATCAATTGATGTAAGCAGGAAGAAACTGTCTCAAAGAGGTTGGGCACTCCCCTGTGGTCACACAGCCAGCAGGGGACAAGTGGGAACTACAATGCTTTCCATATGTTTGATGGCTCCCAAGAGCTTCCCATTTCTGGCAGGTGAACATATGACCTTTCCAGGTCGGGAAGAGAAGCTGGGCAGCTGTTATAAAGGTAGGGTCTTTCCCAAAGAAGCGACCATAGAAACACCATGCAGTGGAGATTTTATCAGAGTCGTACATGATTTCTGAACTGTCATCTGAATCTTTACCCTATTTAACAAGTATGAGATTCAGAGAAGGGATGTCGCTGTAGACCCTGCTCTCCGAATGCACCAGCGAGGCAATCATTTTGCAGTGCTGGCAGCTGTACTTAATGCTCCATGATTTATCCCGTCTTTGACCCACCAAGGACTGTGAGGTGTGCCAGATGCTCTGCAGAACCCGGCACGGAGGCTGCTCTTCCGTGGGAAATGACTAAGCAGTTCTTATTATTTCAATGAACCTCTTGAGTGAAATAATCACCTTCTCAAAACAGACACAGGATGGGAAGAAGAGATACGGCCATCCAGGTAAGGACCTTGTCTGGACCCAGGCCAGGTGTGTTGAAGGCATGCTCAGTGAGCGCAGTGATATCCTGGGCCCTGCCAGGCACCAGGGGGGTTGACACTGCAGCTCCTGGTACAGCAAGATAAAGAGATGGGGCAAATAGCCATACACAGGTCGTGGTCAGTGCCTATCCCAGCAGGAAGATGTCCTAATGCTAACCTGTCCTGACTGTTCTGGATGGCAGGTCTAACCCAGTTACAGACCTACTGTGTATCAGTATGTGCCTATGGAGGCACTGTGAAGGTGGGAGAAGATTGAGAGGTGGGTCTGTGGGCAGGAGGGAGAAGCTGGGGCAGGAGGGAGAAGCTGGGGGAAGAGGGAGGCCTGGGCAACCACACACACCTCCCACCCCCACCCTCCAAGCCCCCATAGCAGGAATCCAGTTTCCTTCAGGGAACAGGACTACACACTAGGGGCTGGAAAGGAAAGGTGGCCTCGAGAGAACAGGGCACACCCCTGCCTAGGTGCCCCACTTGCCCAGGTTCACCGAGCCCGAGCCAGTGCATCCGCAGATGCAGGTCCCATGGTCTCCCCTGGGCCCGGTAGCAGGTCCACCGCCTGTGGCCTCAGTGCCCAAGACAAGTGGTGCAGGACCAGCTTCCCCTCCCCAGCACACCTGACCCGCACAGACATCACTCCTGTGGACAGACAGCTTCACTCCCGAGGGGCAACCGAGCCATGGCTTCTGACAAACGGGAGAAAGAAACTCACAGGGGCTCCTGGAGTGAGATCTTCGTCCCTCCACCGGCAATGGCGGTGGGAGCTCCCCGGGGCTCTGTTACCTGCAGGACCCGCAGGGCGGGCGGTCACAGCCACACCCAGGAGCCTCCGGCCTGGAGCAAAAGGAGCACAGGGGCCACAGGGCGGCACCACAGGCACCAGCCTCCCTGACCAGAGCGCTCCTCTCCCGCGGCTCCTGCCCAGGAAGTCAAGAGCACGTGCCCAGGGCCTCAGGCCGCATGCCCTGTGCGTCAGACCACGTGCCCACAGCGTCAGACCACGTGCCCCCAGCGTCAGACCACGTGCCCCGTATATCAGCGTGCACGTCCCGTGCGTCAGAGCGCGTGCCCCCAGCGTGGCGAGCCTGTGCCCGGGACGCCAAGAGCGCATGCCCAGCTCCAGGCGGCCTCCGCACCCACCGGGCAGCTGGAGGGAAACATGCCGCTTCCGCAGGACCGCTTTCCGGGCAGCACACCGGAGGGACTGTAGGGAAAGCCGGTTAGCGGGGCGCTCTCAGGGCCGGCCCTTTCGGGGCGCTGTGGGAAAGGGTGGAGATGACGGGAGTGGTGAGGCGGCTGGAGCCAGTCTGGCGGACAGGTCAGGGTTAGGGGAGAAACAGCGGGAGAGGGCCCTGCAGCCTGCGGCAAGCTTTCATGGCTGAAAATTCGCGCCTGGAAAAGGGTGTTTGGAGGGGTAAACGCTGGGTGCCGAGGGCCTCGCACGTCTGCCCGGGTCAGAGGGAAAGCTGGTCAGACCCACACGGACAGAGGCCGGGCCGTCCGGGTCCCGCGTCCGCAGGAAACGGGAGCGTGGTTCTCACCGGGAGACGGCGGTCAGCCTCGGCCCGGGGAGCACGGGGGCCGGGCTTGCCCACCAGGTGTGCACTCACCTGCCCTCCAGCTCGGGCACAGCAGGTCCCCACCTGCCCGCCAGGCCCCGGGAGCTGGGCTTGGGGGGCATCTGAGGGTTAACGGGGCTGCCCAGCCGGTCTGAGCTGCAGGAAGACCAGAGCGGGTCAGCCGAGGCCGCGGTGAGGAGGTGGGCGGTGGGCTCAGCCTCTGGTCAGTGCGGATTCGGGTTCAGCAGAGGCTGCAGACCTTGGCTCCCGGGCTGGGGTGGTCGCTGGGCGGTGGCGGGGCCCCCCTGCCGCCCTCCTGGCTGTGGCTGGCGCTCCGCTGCTGGGCTCTGCGGGGTCGCATGTGTGACGGGAGGAGTCTGGCAGACTCAGATGTGGCCAGCGATGTAGCCCCTTTCTCCAGCTCACAAGCAGACTCCATGTACACCCCTCTCCCGGATGGCGGTGTGGAGGTAGAAGGCGGGGAGGGCCGGCTCCTTCCTTCCTTGCCTGGGTCCTGGTCTGTGTCCGCAGGCAGCCATGGAGCCCGCCCTGCAGGGAGAAGCCAGCAGACCCCGTGGTGACAGGGTGTCTGGCGGGGAGCGCGGGGCCCTGGCTCCCTGAGGTCTGGCAGCAGTGTCTGGGACCCTGTTGGGAAAAATAGAAGGGGTCGGAGAGAGTGGGCGGCCTGGTGCTGTAGGGACAGGCGTTCACCCGGTGTGACAGGCTTTCTTCTTGTGGATCCGAGGAAGGGGGGGAGGAAGAAGGAGCAGAGTCCCCAGAAAGAGCACATTTTCTTAGTCTACTGGGGCCTGGAGGGAAAGCCTTAAATGTCTGGTAAATGAAGTCTGATTTTTGTTGGGTGCGTCTCTTGTTACCTTCAGGCACTGTTTTGCACCATAATATTAAGTGTTGTCTCAAGCTTACAAAAGTCATCCAAAACGTTACCTAATGACATTCCTATGACTTTAGACAATAATATTATTAATAGCATCTAGTTACATCCAGGTTCTATGGATTTAACCAGATGCTATTAAAACAAACAAACAAACAAACAAAAAAACAACAACAACTGAAGTTCATCAGATCATTTCCCATTCCACTGTGGTCTCCGCATTTTAATACATTGCTCATTGTTGTCACCAAAACATACTATGTCTCTTATACTGTTGAATATTAGTAATAATCTCTGCTTCCCTGATTTTTTGAGGTGACCTTTCTCTCCTGCTATCCTTTTAATAAAGGAGAACATTCCCTCTGGTCCTTTGGGGAGGGAGGGAGAACAACTATTTGATTGAAGAATTTGTAAATGTTTGTACATTTTGTAATTATTGTACACATCTTTTTCTATTCTTCTCCAAAACGTGTACAGTAATTGATAAATGCATTCACTCTTCACCCAGGTGCCATCGCCAAGGGCATTTGTAGGTTTCCTGCCCTCCTGACATTTGACTGTGTTGAGGAAATTCTGTAAGAAGCCCGAGACTGGGCCACACGTGTGCGCTGGGAAAGGGGGTGGAGGGGCTGCAGGGCAGGGAGGGCCAGCGATCTCACCCGCTGCCTTCTCTGCAAGGTGGGCACGTGGAGGGAACTCTGCCGTGATTGGTCCCTCATAACCAAGGAGACCGCGGAATGTGTTCTGGTTGGCTGGGACCAGCCAGGAGCCCTGCTTTCAGTTGAGGAGCAGCTGTGGCATGCGGTGGAGCTTCGGCTTGCTCTCTTCTTGCAGTGGTTGTGATTCTCAATTGCTGATCAGCACACCTTTTAGCTGAGTGAGACCCAGACTGTCCTCACAGACCGGTCACCTCAGTGGAGGCGGCAGCGGCTGACAGCTGTGCGGGGGAGCGGGGGGGGGGTACAGGGGCGTGGTTTGTCATTTGGGGGGGGAGAGGGTGGGTTGGGGGCACTGTTTAGCAAAGGCAGTATCAGCAGCTAGGAGTAGAGGTTCCTCATGGGGAACAAACTCACCTGCCGCTGCCTGAGGCCCAATGCCAGCCCCAAAGTGGGCCGGAGCTTTGAGTGGGTGAATCCGCACCCTGAGTCTGTCTGTGAGGTGACTCAAGAAGCCCGGGCATCTAAGAACTCGGATCTTGTGTTCTGCAAATGCCACCCTGTGGTGCACCTCAGTGACCTGCAAAGTCCCAAAGGTAAGGAGGTGGCAGGTGTTCACTGCTGTCAGTTAGACCTCTGGCCTCTGCCGACCGCAGGATCCTCTAGATGACACCACCTCAGACTCCTTCTTGCCTTCTTTCTGGCATCCCGAACCTTTATTTTCCCCTGTCATGTTGGCCAGTTTCTTTCCCTGTTTACTACCCAGATGTCCAGTTCTCTCTTCTATCCCCAGCTCAGCCTGAGACACTCCAGTTGTCCCTTCCTGTTCATGGCTCTGTTTAATGTCTCCTGGGACTCCAGGAAGAATTTTGGGTATATGTTCTCCTTTTTCTCAATGAAAACTTTAACATCCCGACTGCAGTTTCCATCCCATCTCCCCATCCTTATCTAGCATTATGGTACTTACTGTAGGAATCAGGTAGGGCCCAGTGATAACCATTGCTCCCACCTGTTAAGATAGTTGGTATTCTGGACAGTTCAGCTGCAAAGATTTTAGGGTTTGTTATGTAAACTCAAAATCAATAACTGACACAGAACCCATATAGTGTTCTTGCGTAGGCTGTTTTCAGTTGCCTGAATAGAAGCTGTTTACTCCTTCAACTATAATTTGAACACAGAAGGAAATGGTAGGAGAGGGAACTCAAAATTTCTCCAATGACATGAATAGTTGTTTGTTTGGTTTTTACATGTAGGAGGACCCAGGGAGTTCTGATTAATATGTCCACGTTGACACAAATTTCCCTCAGTCCTACTTCAGCGACCTAACCGACTTCCTTATCATGGTTGCTTGTTCTAAAGGAGGGGTGGGTTGTTCACAAGAGTGTTGGTCAAAAGTTTCCAAAGAGAACACATACATGTAGACTTCAATTTGTAACATAAAGTCTTGGCAGTTAAGATGTAAAATTGTGCACAAGAATGTTTATCTTCATCGTCTCCCCTACTGCCAGTAGATTCCTGTGTAACTGTAAGAATGTTGAGGTAAAAGTGCTAAAGACCAGATGCCTGAAGAGGAGCTCGGGGAGTGGAGAAGTGGGAGGAGAGAGGGAGGAGAGAGGAGATATGCTACTTGGTTTAAAACAATTCTGGGTAACAATGTAGCTAATGAAGAGTGATTTGTGAAGTAGAAAATACATTTACGAAGATGTAAATTTACAAAAAGCCTCTTTGGCCCTTTTTTTTTGTTTTCATTTAAATGGCAGAGATTATTTCATTATTTTATAGAGAAAACACATCATAGCTCTTATTCTATTTAAACTCTAGTTGAGCTTTTAATTTTTTAAAATTTATAATAAGCCTAGGGATTCACCTGAATGATGGGTATGTCTTTATAACTGAAAACTACTCCTTGTTCAGAATATTAAAACAGTGTGAAAAAGTGAATAAGTTATGTGAATTAATGAATTGTACCTTTAGACACAAAACAAGTGAGAACCCGTGGAAATTTCTGTTCACTCTGTTTGGTGCTGTAAGGTGTGCTTCTCTCTGGGTGATTTTATAAACCAGTTAAGTAGATGAATAGTGTTGGATGAGAGACCAAAATAGGACCTTTATATAGTTCTTTTAAAATTTACAACTCACTCCCATGTACAGCCCATTTGGTCTTTCTAACTTGAAACAAGTCCTGTGTACATTATCCTTCTATTGCTAATGAAAAAAACAGAGACTTAGAGATGTGAACCAACTGTGTAACCAGCTGCTAAACAGAATAGGCTGACATGCAGATGATAGATGTGCCAAATTCAATTTGGTGATGCATACAAAGCTCTTTAGAATGCAGCCTATATATTATAAACTCTCCACAAAGTGAGTCTATTTAACTTGCTCTAGTCTTGATTATTTCCATTTGAAATTATTGTATACAACTCAGAAGCAACAATTACCACTCTGTCCATGTCTAAAACAACAACAAACTGATGAACAAAATTGATCCAGAGACATAGAAATATGAAACAACTGATGAATCTCAGAGGGAAGGCTGGAGTGGGTGGATGGGTGGGTGGGTGGGAATAGATCAAGCAAAGAACTTGTGTGCATATATGCATAACCCATGGACACAAACAGTAGGGTGATGAAGGCCTGGGGGTGGGCTAGAAGGGGACAATTGTGGAAAATAGGGGACATCTGTAATACTTTGAACAATAAAGATTGAAAAAAACCCACTTTGATGAAAGTATAAAAAGTCACTGTCATGAAAGGTTCCCTGTAGATGAAAACATTGATACCATTATTTTAAATGTGCCACGATGAATAGCCCCAAGTAAGCCACGGCTAACTAAGTTCATTGTGTGAATGGAGTTAGAATTAGCCTAATGGTAAAGAACATCTGCCAAATACAGATCATGTGATTTGGACATATTTGGTATATTAGCAGGTATTTGACAATAATTGGCCACAGTTTAACTTGTTTCTTGACACTGTTTCTGGAATGTGCTAGTAATATTAGCATGAAAGAGAGTGAGTGGCTGTTTCTAATTGATAAGTACATAATTCATAGATTATTTATGGCCAAGTTAAAAAAAAATCTAAGATATAGCCTGGTTTTACTGCATATATATGGAATTCCAAATTCTGCGATTTTGAATTTTCCCAGTAGAGTTTTTATATTGTTACCTTTACTTAAAATGTCTTATTACCATTAAATTAAAATTGGCTTATTACCATTACTTAAAAAGTCTTCCCAATAGTAAGTGATATAAATTGATGTGTAGCTATTTTTTTAATTATGAATTTTCTTACTCAACAAAATTGTATGCCTTTTTCTGGGCTTCAGGTTTAATCCCTTCTGACCATCCAAGGGCTGGCACAATTTTCCTCAAGAAAAGTCAAATGATCGGTAAGTCAAAATAGGATTTAGGTCACAGATTTTTGTTTGAACAAATAAAAAACATTTCAGTTGTTTATATGTGAGGATTGAATTTGTGATCTTACATAGTGCTCAAGCAAAGGATGCTATCTCACATTAGAATTTGAAGCTATTCAAACTCCCTCACCCTATGTAATACTGCCAGAGTAGGTCAGAGGAACAGAGCCCTATGGGGTTCCCCAGAAGCTTAGCAGGAGCATGTGCAACTATGTCAATTTCCTGTGTCCTGTTTGTTTTAGGATAAGAACTCAGAACTGGAGGATTTTAACACTTTTGCTTGCCTGCTTATTTCCTTAACATTATGTTCAATTGAGTTTACTTGCTTTAAAAGGCACACGGATCCCCCCAAAGGGGGTGGGTGTCCCGGGTGAGCCGTGTGTCCCACGGGAAGCAGTGGGACCCGGGGGGAGGGGCGGTGTGAACCAGAGGAGGAGCAGACTCTATTCATGTGGTCCTGAGATAGTCACCATAAAACAAGCAGATTGTCAAATGACAGCGGGGAGGGGAAGGAGACCTGGGGGGAGATAAGAGAATAGCCGAAGGACTGGTATGCATGAATATAAGTACAACCAATGAACACAGAACTCTGGGGAGGGAGAGCATGAATGGGAGGTGGGGTGTGGGGGGGGGGCAATGGTAAGCTATGTACACATATAATACCTTAATAAAAAATAATAAAATAAAATAAAATAAAAATGGACTAATTACAGTGCAAAGTGGTCGCTTGAGAGACACTTGCCTGCACGGATAGTTTACAAAATAAAAGAAATACAAAAAAAAAAAAAAAGGCACAAGGATCAAGTCTTTCAATTGATTGTGATAGCAGAAGTCCAGGCAGGGAAGGGTCCATTTTATTTGAATCCATGCAGCTGAATAAAAAGTGGGGGTTTTAACAAGCATTTTCATGGCATGTGTGCATGACTGTCTGGAACTGATCATTTTGGTTAGGATTGCTGTATTCCTCAGGTTCTTCCAGAGCCATGGGCTGCTCACCTGTAAAGAGGGGGCAAGAGAGTAAAGGAAATGCTAATTTGTGCCCCTCTCTGCAGTCCTGAGGAGTGTGTGCCTCCAGTTTTGTATATTAGTAATCTTTCAGGAAATCAGTAACTTCTGTTTTTCTATGGCATTTGTATCTGTATTGATCAGCTCATTCTTTTTATTCTTAGTGGGAGGAAAGAGAAAGAACAACTATTTCTACCATGTAAGTAGTTGAAAAGTTATGTAAGAAATTAGTAATTTGAATTAAAAATTGCCTGCCATAATTGTTAAAAAATATATTATAAACCCAGTATCATTAGCATGAACATTTTTGGGAAGATTTTCTTAATAACTTCTGTTATCTTAATTAACAAGTTTACATATTCAGGAAAGTTTTTGGCTCAGTAATGGTCATTTTTTAAAGGGGTTCTGATCTTTAAGTTAAATGTCAGTAACATGATTGTGGTATAAAAATCTGCCTTAATTTTTTGCCTTAACTTTTAATTTTGTTTTTTAATAAAATTAACAGCAATATAATAGCTAAGGCAATTTTTGTGTTATCTATTGAGTTATTGTCGTAGCAGCTGAAAGCTTAGCTTTCTCCCTCCAGTGTGGTCTTATTTTCCTCCTTCTGTCCTCCCAACATGTATCATGGTTTTTAGTAAATCAGAATCAATGTTTCTGTTATCATGACTATGCAAATATTTGTTACTGTTGAGCCATCTAATTCTCTGGCAAAGCCTTTTTCTGGTATACCCTTCATTCTTTTGATTAAAAAATGTATATGCACTCTGCATGATTATGTTGGTGTTTATTAACTCATTAGAGGCCCTGTGCATGAGATTCATGCACTGGTGTGGATGTAGCCTGTGGGCATAGGCCCACTGCGAGAGCAGCCAGGCGGTGCTCCCCCTGTGGGAGTGCACTGACCACCAGGGGGCAGCTCCTGCATTGGGCATCTGTCCCTGGTTGTCAGTGCACATCATAGCGACCAGTCATTCCACCATTGCATCATTTTGCTATTAGTCTTTTATTATATAGGAGAGTTCATTTTCAAAATTTAAAAAAATCTACAGAAGTGAATAATTTTTGTCAGTACCTGTTTTCAAACTGATGATCATTCCGGTCCAAGCACTGCTGACAAAACAAAGCAATGGAATTGCAAATGTCAAGAATTAATGATTTTAGTTGATAATTGTCTGCCCTCAATTTGTCACCTATTACCGGTTTTATATCTCTCCATTAAAAAAAAAAGTAGTCAGAGTTTAGAATAAGTTTTCTTTGTTCAAAGCATAGTCTGGCTTTACTTATTATTTTGAATCAATTAAACCTGAAAAGGAGTGAAAATTGACTTATCAGCTTTTAAAATGTGTATTCATTTTTGGGGACTGCTATATTACTGAAATTTGAGCACTGCTACATTTCTCCAGAATGATTCAAACCTCTCTTTCTCATCAAAATGATCTCACATAGCCAAATTCAGCAAGTAGGCTGGTCTTTCTGATTTCAGAAATAACTGCTTTATATCTAACGATCTAGTATCTTAGCAGAGAAAGATGATTATTGGACAAAAACTCTACATTTATGCTACATTAACATAACACCTAGTAAGTTTTCATTTTTATGTGTGTGGAAATAGTTTTTTTAGTGTGATCACTTATTCTATTTTTTTTTTCTGAACATGCTGTGACATTTGTCACAGGCCTGTCAAAAATATTTTCCATGTACTAAACACATTTGTTCTGTTTCTTATTGGAAGCCATCTCCCTAGCCTTTTCTTATCCTCTTCTTCTATACACTTGTTCTCTGAAGGCCTGTTCTGTGCCTGCTTTTAGCATATTTCTTTAAAGTCATCTGGGATCTTACACACACTGGTGTTGGTTCCCAATTTCTTACGTCAGTGATTTTCAACCTTTTTCATCTCTTGACATGCATAAACTAAAGACTAAAATTCTGTGATATACCAAAAAAATATATATATTTTTACCCATCTAAAAAAAGTATAATTGTGATTCATTCACTTTTTAAAAAATGTATATTTTATTGATTTTTTTACAGAGAGGAAGGGAGAGGGATAGAAAGTTAGAAACTTTGATAAGAGAGAAACATCAATCAGCTGCCTCCTGCACACACCCTACTACGGATATGCCCACAACCAAGGTACATGCCCTTAGCCGGAATTGAACCTGGGACCTTTCAGTACGTAGGCCAATGCTCTAGCCACTGAGCTAAACCGGTTTCGGCATAATTCATTCACTTTTGTGATGTCTATTGTAGTATTGGCTGTTGTCATTTTCTTATTTGACAATGTAAGGGAAAAGGTCAGTGCCCCTGCCCAAATAGTCGGGTATTGTATTTTTTAAATATTCTTGCCACACACCAGTGTGCTGGGTGGTACACTGGTTGGAAATCACTTTATGTTTTCCTCTGTATTGTTATTCTCCTTTTTTTTTTTTTTCTGAAGAACCTTTTCCTGGGGAAGGATACATGGGCAGAAATTGTTTAGAGATCTAGCCTCTCTGAAATGCCTCCTACTTAATAAAGCAGAGAATTATAGGTTGAAATAAATTTTTGCAATTCTAAAGACATTTCTACTATTTTCTCATTACATTCTTGTTCTTAGATATATTAGTAATGTATGATAGATTGTATATTTGCAACTTTAGTAATTTCCCCCAGTTTCTTCTCTGAAAATATTTAGAAGCTTACTATTGTTGATTATATCTGTAGTTAGCATATTGCACTTTTTTACTAAAACCTCGGTAAGAGTTCTATTCAAACAATTGATTTCTTCAGATTGTCCCATTTCTGAGCCACATAGATGGAACAGATATAGGGATTATGTATTTTTGTCTGCCAAAATTTCTAATATATATAAGTGTTAGAAATTTTAAGTGATTTAGAAGTCATTATTAATTCTTAGTATCCAAGACTTGTATTGTGAAAAAGTAGAGAGAAAACAGTAAACTTCCATTTTATGTTTTAACTACAGGCCCAGTGCATGGAATTTGTGCATGGGGGGTGGGGAGGGTGTCCCTCAGCCTGTACTGCAACCTCTCCAATATGGGACTCCTTGGGGATGTCTTACTGCCCGTTTAGGCTCTCACAATCCAGGACTGCTGGCTGCTAACTGCTCGCCTGCCTGCTGCCTGCCTAATCACTTCTGCCTGCCAGCCTGATTGACACCTAACTGCTCCCCTGCAAGCCTCATTGATACCTAACTGCTCCCCTTCCAGCCCAATCACTCCCAACTGCCCTCCCCTCCTGGCCCGATCACCCCCATTTGCCCTCCCCTGCTGGCCATCTTGTGGTAACCATCTTGTGGAGGCCATCTTGTGACATCATGGAGGCCATCTTGTGGTGGCCATCTTGTGACAATGTTGGTGCGGCCATCTTGTAACAATAGCACTTAAACCACCTAGGCTTTTATTATATAGGATAGATTAAGATGAGGCAAGTGACAGGATTTCAACAGGTACTTGATAGTAAGATTTGAGTTGTCACTTAGACACCTAGGCATGATAATTTTTCTAGTCTTTGCTATTGAACTTTAAATCTAAGGAACCCTGGGTTCTCTGTTCTGTTCCATTGGTCTATATGTCTGTTCTTATGCCAGTACCAGGCATTTTTGAGAACCGTGGCTTGCTAATAGAACTTGATATCAGGTATTGGGATCCCTTCAACTTTATTCATCTTTCTCAGGATTGCTGTGATTATTTGGGATCCTTTTTTATTTCAGATGAATTGTTGGAAAGTTAGTGATAGATCTTTGACATGTGCCATTGGTGTTTTAATGGGGATTGCATTGAATCTGTAGATTTCATTGGGTCTTATGGACATTTTAATGATGTTGATTCTACCAATCCATGAACATAATATGTTCTTCCATTTTTTTATGTCCTTGTCTGTCTCCTTTTTCAATGTCCTATAGTTTTCCTAGTATAGGTCTTTTACCTCCTTAGTTTAATTTATTCCTAGGTATCTTAATTTTTGTTTTGTTTTTGGTGCAATTGTAAATGGGCTTGCTTTTTTTCATTTCTCTTTCTGTGAGTTCACTATATATAAACAGCCAGGGTCTGTAACATCCAAAACAACCGAAGGGACAACCGAACACCAGACTGTGTGCCCAGCAGGCTCGGGTGGGCAGGGACCGGCAAGTGGGCTGAACTGACCTTTTGGAGAGAAAGAGAGATTGGGCTGATCAGCAGCTGCCACAGCTGCTGGCAAAACCCAGAGATAGAAGCAGGGTTTGATCTGCAGCCTCATGGCAACTGCTGATCAGCCCTTGGCTCTCTTTCTCACTCCAGGCCTCACCAGCAGCTGTGCCTCTCTCTCTCTCCAAGAGGTCAGCAGTTCAAGCCACTCGCCAGCAGCCTGGGGCAGCGGCTGAACAGTCCTACCTCTCTGATCAGGCCTGGAGATAGGTCCAGAGACACTGACTGGCATAGAAACTAACCAATCAGAACCAAATCTGGGTGAACTACAAAGGCAGAACCTAAGGTGGGGGCAGAGGAGGGGTTTTAAGGGCAACAGATGTTTGATGTAAGGTGTAAGAAAGCAGTTCAATTTTTTAATGACCAGTTTGCCAGTATAGTGCATATGGCTGGCTCTCAGTCCAGATACAGGGATTTTGTATTTTTATCTGCCAAGAGCATCTCCTCCTGCTGAAAAAGCCCCCCCCACCACCATTTAAGCAATCCTATCCTACATAATCTATCTATACCAGGGGTGGGCAAACTTTTTGACACAATGGGTTCTTAAACTGGACTGGAGGGCCAGAACAAAAGCAACCTGACCATGCTGGCACTCTCATCTTGGGCTGCTGGTGAAGGAGCAGAGGGGAGAGCAAGAGAACCCTCCGCTCTTTCAGCTCCGTGAGCCGGATAGAACAGCTGAATGGGCCAGATCCAGCCTGTGGGCCGTAGTTTGCCCACGGCTGATCTATAGCATATTACCCTTCTATTACCCTAGATCTATACCAATAGAAGGGTAATATGCACAATTTACAATAACTAAGATTTGGAAACAACCTAAGTGCCCAACAGCAGAAGAGTGGATTAAAAAATGGTGGTGCATCTACACAATGGAATACTGTCTATACTAATAAAAGTCTAGGTGGCCCTTGCATCTTCTTGCCCTCACATGATGCCCTCATATCATCACATGATGGCCGCCCCACCTTGTCACAAGATGGCCACCCCCATGTCATAAGATGGCCACTCCCTCATTATCACAAGATGGCTGGCAGGGGAGGGAAGTTGGGGGCAATCAGGCCAGCAAGGGAGGGCAGTTGGGGGATCAGGCCAGAAGGAGAGCAGTTAGGGGGTGATCAGGGTGGCAGGCAAAAGCAGTTTGGGGCAATCAGACAGGTAGGCAGGCGAGTGGTTAGGAGCCAGCAGTCCAGGATTGTGAGAGGGATGTCTGACTACTGAATTGGGCCTAAACCAGCAGATGTACATCCTCCTAGGGATTCCAGATTGGAGAGGGTGCATGCTGGGCTGAGACACCCCCCTCCCAATGCACAGATTTCATGCACTGTGCTTCTAGTTGTTATAAAAAAGAAGGGACTTTTACCATTTGCAACAGCATGGATGGAACTGGAGAGCATTATGCTAAGCAAACTAAGCCAGTTAGAGAAAGATAAATATCATATGATCTCATATTTGTGATATAATTAATGAACATAATTTGATGAACAAGAATAGATCCAGAGACAAATGGCAGCAGGGGTGGGGTGAGGGGAAGAGTAGAAAGCTACCAAAGGATTGTATGCATGCATATTAGAATAACCAATGGACACAGATACTGGGGCAGTGGGGTTTGCCCGGGGTGGGCATGGTGGGGGGTGGGGCTCAATCGGGAAAAAAGGATACATGTAAAACTTTAGACAATAAAAAAAATAATAAATAAATAAATCTAACAAATCCCTTCCCTTTCCTGAAAAGATTGTAAAAGTCCATCTATTCTGCCATTTGTTCTGAATGACTGAAGATACAGTAGGATTTTTGCCTGTGTATTTTAGTGACCTACGGAAATACCTGTAAACACTATCTTGTCATTACCATTTAGGCTCTTTGATTCTTTTTTAGTATTTGCATTTTTATCTCTGTTTTTCTGTGTAGTTTATTGAGGTTGTAAGCCAGCAATAGTAAGATTTTAACCATAAAGAACAATTGTTTTACATTTTCAAACAAGATGAGAGGAAAGTAATCATTTGACAGCCAGTATATCCAGGATTTACTATGAGTTTAATTCTGTCACCATAGTGGGTACTAGATATTTGGTACTGGAAAATTTGAAAAATTGGGAGTAGACTGGACTGATGGGGAAGTACTTAGTATTTCTTTGATTGGATCTAACAGTACTATACTGTAAATTGTTGCTTTACTAAATGAACTCCATAGACCAGTGACCCCCATGTGTGATTAAAATTTTTCAATATTTTGGCACTATTTTCAAATAGAACACAATGTACATTTATATTGGGAAAAAATTTAAATAGAGGAGAATGGAAGCAAATATCACCCAGTGTTTACCAACTAGTCTATATTTTGGTGCTTTGTTTTCTATTCTTCTTACTCTCCTATATATAGGTTTCTGGTCATAATTGACTTTATTTATGGTGTATTATGTGCCATATTGCACCAATATAGTAATAAACCTTCCATTTAGAATAAAAGTATTTGAATGAATGGTCACTCTTTATGCTGAATTTGTCTGATGAGATCCCAAAAGTAAATTACATGTTAACTGCATGGCTTAAGAAACATATCAGAGTTTTAGTTAACATATTTCTAGTTTGAAGGAGAATTTATTCCTCCAAATAGTGATTGTTTTCAAATTATGCCATCTGGAGCTTCTGGTTAATGAGGAGTAAGTAGCTTTGAAGAGAAGCATCTAAAACAGGCAAAATGATGTTTTATCTATAAAAATAAAAGTGAAATATACTAATTTGAGCACATGGTCTTCTGGACGACTTTCTGGATGAAGCCAGGGCTGCAAGGGAAGCCCAGGTCCTGGGTGACTGCCGCAGCCAGAGAGAAGCCGGTTTCTGGGTGCCAGAGGGAAGCTGGTGCTGGCAACTAGGGTAAGAAGGCCTACTCCTGCAAGAATGTTGTGCATCGAGCCTCTAGTGTAATATAAAGATATTACTGATTATTGGATACTGGCAGTCTTTATTTTTATTTATTTATTTTTAATAAATCTTTATTGCTAAGATTATTACAATTGTTTCTCCTTCCCTCCCCCCCCCATAGTTCCCTTTTACCTGGTTCCTGCCCCACCCTCTGCCCTTACCTTCCCCCCCCCTCCGCCATTGTCCTCATCCATAGGTGTACAATTTTAATCCAGTCTCTTCCTGAACCCTCCACACCCCTTCCCCCCTGATAATTATCAATCCATTCCCTTTCTTTGCCCCTGATTCTATTATATTCACCAGTTTATTCTGTTCCTCAGATTTTTAATTCACTTGATTTTTAGATTCACTTGTTGATATATATGTATTTGTTGACCATAATTTTTATCTTTTTTCTTCTTCTTCCTCTTCTTAAAGAATACCTTTCAGCATTTCTTATAATACTGGTTTGGTGGTGATGAACTTCTTTAGCTTTTTCTTGTCTGTGAAGCTCTTTATCTGCCCTTTAATTCTTAATGATAACTTTGCTGGAAAAAGTAATCTTGGTTGTAGGTTCTTGCTATTCATCACTTTGAATATTTCTTGCCACTCCCTTCTGGCCTGCATAGTTTCTGTTGATAAGTCAGCTGATAGTCAGATGGGTACACTCTTGTAGGTAACTAGCAGTTTTTCTCTTGCTGCTTATAAGATCCTCTTTTTGTCTTTTGCCCTTGGCATTTTAATTATGATGTGTTTTGGTGTTGCTCTTTGGATTTCTCTTGTTTGAGGTTCTGTACGCTTCCTGTACTTGTAAGTCTATTTCTTTTACCAGGTGGGGGAAGTTTTCTAATATTATTTCTTCAAATATGTTCTCAGCATCTTGAACTCTCTCTTCTTCTGGCACCCCCATAATTCTGAGGTTGGTATGCTTGAAGTTGTCGCAGAGGCTCCTTACACTATCTTCAACTTTCTCTTCTTCTTGCTTCTCCAAAGAAGTGTCTTTTGGCTCTTTGTATTCTGACTCTTTGACTTGATTCATGTGTTCCTTTATTCTGCTGTTGGATCTCTGCATAATATTTTCCATGTTTAATTTTTATTTTTATTTTTATTTTCACTCTCTTTCTCGTCTCGCTGTTGCCAGCGTAGGTGGGACTGAGCTCGGACTGGTCCGAAATAAATTCAGGCTTCCTGCAATTACATCGGATGCAGCTCCCTGATGGTCTTTGGGGTTCAGGTACAAGGGCACAACATTGGGGGCTCGTCCAGGATTTAAAAATTAACGGGATTTAAAAACTGGCAGTTTTTAAATGCTCTGTATTTTAAAAGATATCAACTGGATATTCTCCCTCTACTGTCTTTTGTGTATGTGAGGGGAATACTGATGGAAAAGTATGACAGCATGATGAAAACTATTTTATAGGAATATGAGGAAGGAAGGCTTATTTGAATTAGTTTATAATAGCACAAGAAAACTGATACAGAAGGCAATTAGGCCGACATGGACAGAGTAGGAATGATAGGCCAACTATGTCACCGAAGTAGAAAGCTGTTGGTGCCTAGCAGTGGGAAAAACTGGGAAACCAAGTATTGTAGGGAGGGACCGTTCCTCCCAAGGGTGACCTTTCCTCCCTTAGCATATCATAGTCATGCTATTTACCCCCCTTGAACTTTCATATTGCTGGTCCTGTGGCTCATATCATCCTCTGACCTTTCCTCCCCCAGCATAGGGACACCCTTAAAGAGGAACAAGGGGCCCAGAGAATATCTTCATACAAGTTCTATTTAAGCCCTTGCACCCTGCCTCCCATAGCATTAAACCCTGAGGATAAAGAGGTTCTAGCCTGAATCAAACAATCTTAGCAACAAAGCCTCCGGTCTGCTGAGCTCAGAGACAGAGTTTCGGTCAAAGTAGAGATAATATCTAGGCCTCAGTTGGTTTCAATTCAAGCCCAGCTTAGGACCTTCCCTAAAATTTCCCCCTTTTGATAAAAGCCCTTACCTGTGCACTCTCCCTTGAGCATGCCTGTAGCTTTCCCACCCTCTTCTCAGGTGCTCTCACTCTGGAGCATGTCCATGCCTTGCCCCTTTTACTCCCCCGGGCATGAATATTCTTCCTTTCTTTCTCCTAAGTTCCAAGGCCCCTTCTTCTGCCTCTGTAACTTGTTTGTTGAGCCCAGGCAGCCAAGCTGGCTCAGTTCTACCTCTGTGACTTTCTAAATATACTTTCTCTTATAATTTGAGTTCTTGGCTCTAAATTCTCGGCCAAACTCAAGGACAAAGGTCAAACATCTGGTGCCATTTTGCCGCTAACAAAATGAAATATATTAAAATTGTTAGTATTCTGTGATATAAAGAATACTATTACTTTCAACTACTTACAGTGACTAGAATTGGTTTTTGGTTTTACTCTTAAGAGGATTTTCCTGACATAGTTTTGGCTATTTCCGTATTTGATTATTGCTGTATTATTGGGCTCTTAACAAATCAATGAATACTTCTAAAAGACATGAGTATTTGTAGTGTTTTAAAGATAATTAATTCTCTAACGAGTCTCAAAAAGTCATTGTCATATCTCTGACACGATTGCAGGTAAATTTTAATTTGTATCTATAATAGGATTTACCTTCCAGTTGCAATTGGTTTTAGATAATTGGTCAAATACTTGTTGAACTCCTAATTTGCCCCAGATTCTGTGCTCAGCAGGTGGAGTTAGAAGAGGAGGGAAAGTCCTGCCTTCCCTAGAGAAGCTCAATTTTTATGAGGGGGGTGTCCTGGAAGCAGTTGATACTATATAAAAGTAGTATCTCAAGTGCGTAAAAGTAGAGAAAGGGAGAGGTTGTGTAGTGTGGCTGCTGACAGAGGTATCCTGGAGGTAAATGGGAAGTGGGGTTAACTTTGCTGAGAAAAGGAGAAAGAAAAAGTGCTTGTGGTCAGAGAGAGCAGCTGATTGTGTCAGGGTCCTGATAAGTATCATGTAGCTTAGGGAATCTAGATCTATAACAGCCTAAGCAACCGAACAACTCAACAACTGGTCACTATGATGCGTACTGACCACTGGATGGGAGACACTCAATGCAGGAGCTGCCCCCTAATGGTCAGTGCACTCTCACAGCCAGCCTTCCATAGTGCCTTCCCCTGGCTGGCTGGCTCTGATCCGCCCGGATTGGGACTGGGCAAGATGGCCCCAATCAGTGGCCAGGCCATGGGACCCTCACCTGTGCATGAATTTGTGCACCAGGCCTCTAGTAGAATTCATAATATCATGTAAAGTACCATATTATCTGAGGTTCTCTTTTGAGTAATGTAATAATAGTCTTATTTCAACATGAAGAGAGAGTTAAATCCTCAGAGTTGTTTGATCTGTTTTGGGATTTGAGAGAATCTTAAAACAATATTTTTTTATTCTCAAGGTAAGGAAGAGAGACCTCTTGTCCCTTAACTTATGAGCTACAGGCCAGCCCCTGCACACACACACCTCGGCCTCAGATACATGTGTTTTGTCACAGTCTCCTGAACCAACATTTATTATTGAATTTCATGTACTTTAATAAGATGCTCTTGCTTCAATATTATTAACGGCAGTATGTCTTGATGTAGAAAATAAGTAGTAGAAATAGAAATCTTGGCAGTTTTTATTTTTTAAGGAAAAATCACTGAAATCTTATTTTCATTCTTATAAAGGGAATTTATCATAGGTGTTTGCCAAGTTGCATTATAGGTAGTATGTCAAGGGTGACATTTTATGACCCCTTCCTCAATTCTCATCGTTGGAAGTTAGAGCATATAATGGGTTTACCAAAGAGCTGCACATGGTATTGCACTAAAGCAGTTCACAGAGTATGAGAACAATTGTAATGCCTAATTGTTTGGTTTATAGGTTTAACTTACTGTGATATTTTCTTCTATTCCCCTCCCCCTTCAGCTGTCTCCTGGTCACCTTAGGGGAAAGTACAGCTCATGTACTACTATGTATGTTGACTCCACGATTTCTCAGCCTGATCTGAGAATCGCTGTGCAGTGGTGAGTACAAATAGGGGACAGACCCCTTATCCTGCCCATATGTACTTTTCAAGTTAACTTCTTTGTGGGTTAAATTTGTTCGGCTGATGTTTTAATTTCATAGATTTATTAAATTTACATATATATAGATAGATGTATAAATGCATATTCAAGAACTATATCGATCCATATATAACAAAATCAAAGCAGAATATCATGAGAGAGGTGAAGTTTTGGAAACATAGTCACAGTCAGGTTTACGTTTAAGCAAACATAACAGTGTCACGATGATGAAAACTATTCATTAAATTCTGTGAGTTCATAGTCCACAATTGAAGACTTTAAAAAAAACACTAATCTGAAACCTTTAAGCTTATTTAAGAGAAAAATAAAACCGAACTTGGATGTAGAGCTTCCTGAATCCAATTGGAGTTGTCCAAAGATCATTATTAGTGTCTCCCTGGGATGTGAGGGTTGACTTTCCAGAACACAGTATGGAAAATGCTACCTGAAAATATTAAAATCCTCATTTCTAATTTTATTTTTCAGTCCTAAAACATAATTTATTTATAAACTAAAATTTGTTTATATTGTACCAGATTTTTTTTGCTAATTAAATTCTCACTAACTTCTATGTTAATTAAAAACAGCCAGTTCACAATCATAATGTAAGTTTCTTCTCTCATAACAACAGTTGAGGTCAAATTGAGTTTCAACAAAAATTGAGCCCATCTCTTTCTAAAGTCCTCAGTTTTGACACCTATCTCACAGTCTCTGAGTCTTTTTCTTTAGTCTGACCACTAAATCTGGGAGTAAAAAAACCAGTCCACTCTAGCTATGTACCATAGCTTCCTTTGAGTTAGATGATTCTGATGTTACAATATATAATTCAAGAGTCATTTTGAATATATGCTTTTGTCCTCCAAAATTGTCTAATCTAGTAGCTTTTCATTTGCTCTTATCAAGTTTTGAAAATGATCAGTACATTTACTATTGATAAAATAAAGGTTTAGTGAGAATTTTAATAGAGCTCATTTTAGGAATGGTTTTGAAAAAAATGTTCATTGTGGGTAGTAATGCATCATTCTCAAAGGGATGGGTGAGCCTTATTATAATCACTTATGCAACTTTTATCTAAAAATGTCTCTAAACACATGAATTCCCTTTTTCCTTCCCCAACACACTCTCTCACTCTCACAAGCCTTCTGATAAACTGAGGAAGGTAAGGCATCTTTATATAGAAAAAACATCTGGGATGATTTTGATTTTAATCCTAATTCATGTGCTCTCAAACTTTGCTGCACTTTGCCATCACCTGAGAAGCTTTCAGAACAACCCCAGATCATATCCAATGCCAGATGAATCAGATCAACTCACGGTGATAGAATGCAGTTTATAAAACTTCTCTGATTATCCCAATGCCTGACAAAGAATTGCAACACGGCAATTATTTATTGTCACTGTGGCTTGGGAACCACATTGCCTGGTTAGAGGGTAGGAGAAGGAGAACTGCTTCTCACTCTTGGTGGGACCTTAAGGAAGTCAGTTTTAAGCCTTGATTACTTTCTCTGTAAAATGGGTTGTTGAATTAAATATAATTCATCACAAGTTCATTAGTTTCTTTCAGCTTATATATTTCAAATTCTATGATGTTAAAATCATTTTGAAGATGAAACTGTTTGAAGCACTATAGAACTGATGCTAACAATGCTACAGACCTTTTTACAACTGCTAATATTCTATAATACAGTTATAAAATTCAGTTTTGCTTTTCCTCAATTATTTGGAGCTTCATTTTTTACATTTGGAAAAGAGAAAAAGCATATAACTTAATCTATAGCACTCCTGTGTTTCATGTTACACAGCATCTGGGAATAACATAGGGATATTGTAATTTACACAGTATCTGAGCACTTATATCTGCTCATTAAAATTGTATTAAACTAATTTGCAAATAAATGTCTTTAATACTACATTGTGTATAATTTTATTCCATTGTATTCTTATATTTGCCATTAAATTTTCTTAACAGTTATGTAAAAGTCACCTTAAATGATTCTGTTTGGTATAGAGCATTTTATTTAACTTTAGGGGAATAAAGGCAAATAGGTGGGCAGGTGGAAAAACTACTATAGGGATTAAATTTAAGGATGTGTACAAGTAGATCGAACTTGTACAAGATGAAAGTTTATATGAGTAGAAAGACAAATAATAGGGCAAGAGTGTAATAACTTATATGCTATAATAATCATCCAAAACATGTCTTCTAACCGCAAATTCCTTAGCATTTTGGTTTTCCTCATTTTACTAACTGACAAAGAATTGCAACACGGCAAAAAGTGCTTAGGAGATACTGGTTTGAATGAGATCTCATGGCTATTGGGCAGATGGGATGGTCTTCCCCCACCACAACCCTTTTAAAACATGTCTTCAGCCCTGACATAAAGTCAATTTTTACTTTTTGTTTTCTCCACAGCCTGGCATTGGCAATCTACTACCATATTAAAAATAGGTGAGTTTAAAACCTGTCTTATTATTCTAGCTAATAAACTTACAAGATATAATGCTAGTCTTAGGTTTTAACTATAGATATAATTGGAATAAGCTATAGTGATTTTATTACATTGTTAAAGCGACTTTTTTTTTTTTTTTGTCTTAGGACAAATGCTTAAGTTATTGAGGATCCCAAAGATTTGTTGATGTGGGGCTATATTGATATTTACTGGATCAGAAATTAAAATTGAGAATTAAAAAATAAGTCCCTTGTACATTAAAAACATAGTTTCTATAGCACTGTTGAAATTTTGAGCAGGATACTTCTTTGTTGTGAGGGATTGTCTTGTGTGTTACAGGATATTTGACAGTTTCCCTGGCCTCTCCTCGCTAGATGCCAGTAGCATCTTCTACCCAGGCCCCATGGTGACAACAAACAATGTCTCTACCATGGCTGAATGAGAGAATGACAGTTTTAGTATCAAATAAAAATATTATTCTCTGAAAACTGTAAGGCATTCAGCTCACAACTAATTCCAAGTGCTTTTCCTTAACACAACCACATTTCAGTATGCAGGAGTGCTTAATGCATACTTCCCCTTATTCTAGAGTATAAAAAGAAGATTCAAGTTTTAATAACATTATTTATTGTCACTGTTTTATCAAAATTGTGCTTAAGTAAAGCAGATTTCTTGTCAACAAGTGACAGTGAAGAGTAGAATGACTACTAGTACAGGATGGGATCTCTGCCTTGATTCTTGCTCAAAAACCAGTTTTATTGACTTTTGCTTTTATACAGTCATTGCAAATGTCAGTGTAAATGCAGGCAATGCCTTAATATTTCTATACAAACAGTTTTGGCCTCTTGGGTCTCCTGAAAATTGTCTAGTGCCGTGGTCGGCAAACTGCGGCTCGTGAACCACATGCAGCTTTTTGGCTTTTTCCCCAAAATACGATGGCCTGGGTGAGTCTGTTTTGAAGAAGTGGCATTAGAAGAAGTTTAAGTTAAAAAAATTTGGCTCTCAAAAGAAATTTCAATCGTTGTACTGTTGATATTTGGTTCTGTTGACTAATGAGTTTGCCGACCACTGGTCTAGTGGAACCAGAGAAACCTACAAAACCTCTTGGAGAACCACTATGTGGAAAATTAAACCAAAAAAAGAAAGAAAAAAAAAAAACGGGAAAAAAACCCCAGAAGACTGGTTTCCCTCATTCATCTGGTTGGAGCATTGTCCTGTACACCAAAAGGTGGCAGGTTTGATCCCAAGTTAGGGCAGCACATGCCTGAGTTGTAGGTTCAGTTCTGTAAGACCACATAGCTAGGCTTCTGGTTCCACCACAGTTCAGCATGTACAGGAGGCAGCCAACCCTTTTTTTTTATTTTTTCTTCTTTCTTTTCCTCAAATAAACAGAGTGGTCACTTTTAAAATACAAAGGTAAATTTTAAACTCAAGACTATTGTAAAGAATAAAGAAGAAATATATAATAAGAATATAATATAGGGAAATAGTAAGAGGAAAAAACCAAATAGGGATCTCATTTTCACATGAAGGATTGCCCACCACTACTGCTTTATAAAATGCTCCTGTGTCTGCCAATGAGAGGCTGGAGGAGTGGCAATTGATTTGGTTGGCTAGCATTGCCTATTAGGGAGGGTCAGTGCTTATAAAGGCAGCTCTGGCAGGTCATTATAGAAAAGGTTTCACAGAATTTGATGTGCTGAGTAAAATGAGGTCAGAAAATTTCTACAGATCTAAGAGAAATTTTTTTGTTGAAGGCTAAGCTCCCGCTACAATTCTCTCTACTCCCAACAGATGTGTTGCTAATACAACAATTCCTGGATTAGTTTTTAAAATCATATTCTTATTTTCTAGAAGTGCAAATAGAACCAAGGAAATATTTGACGAGAGACTCCATCCTGTCACAGTAAGTGCCAGTTGTATTGAGGTTGTCTTTTTCTCTCGGATACTTGTGTTTATTCCATGCTGATTTGCTTTGAAATTAATCACTAGTAGAAAATTACTCTCTCCAGCTGAGTGTTAACATTATCTTCCTTTAAGTTTTCTTCCCCACCCCATGTTGTATCTAATTATTTTACAAAAGGAATATATATATATATATATATATATATATATATATATAAGCATAAGTGACTGTGACTGTCCAACCATTAGCTATGATGTGCACTGATCATCAGGGGGCAGATGCTCAACACAGGAGCTGCCAAGCTGCTGTGACTTGGCAGCCGTGGTTCTCAGATGATGTACCAAGAACCAGAGAGGAGGGAGGCCGGTTCCGAGGTGCATAACCTGAGAACTGCCCTTTTCAATTTGGGACCCTTTTGGGGGTGTCAGAGAGTTGGTTTCAGCCTGATGCCTGCAGACCAGACCGAGAGACCCCACCTGTGCACAAATCCATGCACCAGGCCTTTAGTCTATAATAATAAAAATGTAATATGAAAATCGACCAAACAACTGACCAGAAGAACGACCTCCCAGACGACCTTCTGAATGACCACATTATGACACGCGCTGGTGCCAGGCCAGCCAAGGTGGGTGCAATACAATTGGTCAGGGGGCCCCGCCATTGCCCCATGATCACCCTGTAGGGGGAGGCCCAGGCCACCCTCTGTGAGGCAATCAATTGCCCCAAAGAGGGAGACTCATGTCACCAGCTGTTGAGGCAAGCCATCCAGTGGGGCAGCTCCACAATTGCCCCAATGAGGGAGGCCCAGACCGCCCTCTGCGGCGACCATTCATTCTCAGAGCCCCAGGTGGGTGGGTAGAGCCCTGTGCCCAATCACCCTAAAGAGGAAGACCCAGGCTACCCTACAGTCAGCACTGTGGCGGGTGGGCAGGTCCTCCCTCTGAGGGCCCCACAATTGATCAACCCACAGAGAGAGGCCCAGCCCACTGGCTAGCGATGTGGTGGCGGGTGTGCGTGGCCAGCCAGTTATTGCCCCGAGGAGGGAAATCCCAAGCCAGCCAGTGATCGCACTCCACACCTGTCACCCACAGAGTGAGGTGACCAGTGGTGGGGTAGTGGGTGGCTGTGCTGCACTGATGGCAAGCAGTGGCAGCGGTGGGGGCACAGCCAGCTGCTGGCAGCCAGGGGAAGGAAAGCCCTGATATGCCCTGATCATCAGCCAAGCCTTGGAACCCTATCCTAGGGGTCCCAGATTGCAAGAGGGCACAGGCTGGGCTGAGGGCCACCCACCCCTCACCCCCAACCAGTGCAGGAATTCGAATTTTGCACACAGGGCCTCTCATGTCATATAAGAAACTAGAGGCCCCGGTGTGAGACATTTATGTACTGGGGGGAAGCCCCTCAGCCCGGCTTGTGCCCTTTTGCAGTCGGGAGCCCTCAGGGGATGTCTGACTGATGGCTTACATCCTCAGTGCTGCTGTGGAGGCAGGGGAGGCTCCTGCCACAGCTGCTAAGCTCTCCAGCCATCAGCCTGGCTTCTGGCTGAGCAGCGCCCCCCTGTGGGAGCACACTGACCACCAGGGGGCAGCTCCTGTGTTGAGACTGTGCCCCTTGGTGGTCAGTGCACATCATAGTGACTGGTCTTTCTGCCATTCAGTTGATTTGCATATTACACTTTTATTATATAGGATATGTCAGAAAGAACTGAGTTTCAGCTTTGTATAATTAGTGAGCTAAAGTGGGTCAACATACCCAAAAAACAAAAATGTATATTTTTAAAAGAAAATTTTCAGTAGTATCAAACAATATGAATATTTGCACATAAACCTAATAGATATGTCAAGATCACTAGAAGAAAATTAAACAGCTATTTAAATATTGAATTAATTATAATGACAAAAATTTTCAAATGTCTTCAGATATGCTCTATACCAATATGTGGCTGGTGTGCACTGTACACACAGCACAGCCTTAGAGCCTCATGGTTACATTCTCAAAGTTATTGCAGAGAACTATGACATGATGACCAACAAGTCCTTGGAGCCTAAAAATAGTTCACATTTAGACAGAATGTTGTAGGGGGAAGGTAGAAAGGAAAATATAAATATTCTGAGGTTGTGCCTGTATCTTTAATGAGTGTCGATATTCAATTATTGATTTTGAAGGTCCCATTATTTTATTTAAAAAGCTAAAATACATGACACCCAATCAAAATTATTTTAAGCAGCACATGAGCACAAGTGGAACACTGCTGTTACAAAAGTACCTAATATTTTTCTTCAATGGGTCTTTCTCCCTTTCAGGAAGAAAAGGTTCCTGAGGAATTCTTTCATCATAATCCCGATCCTGACACAATTTACAGATTTATTCGACCTTTTTTCTTTGCCTATAATGTAACAGCAGGCTATGCTGTAACGACTTTGGTAAGATAATTCTTCTTTCAGAACTTCATTAAGGGAAACCTAACAAAGGAAGTAAAGTTCACACATTTGAGCATAAAAATCACTATGATTAAAAATATCCTAGCTTTTCTCACAAATTATTGCTATTAAAGGCAGCAGGAGGGCGAGATTTTCAGTTTCTCCTTCCAGACCTCAGGAGACAGGCACACGCAGTGCACACAGGCACACTTACAATGTGTGCTGAAGGGGCAGGATGGGGGCAATAACAGAACCTTTTGGGCCCCAGGAAGTGACAGGTTCAGTGTAGGTCTAAGCTGAGTCCCAGGCTGCATTCCCTGGGCAGTTGTAATGTGTGTCCTGACTGAGAACTAGAGCCCTAAATTGGCTGTTCCTTGGATGATAGGTGTTCTTCTGTCCTTGCTGTCTCCTCTTGTGCCTGCCTGTGTCATTGCCAGGATTCTAGTGCCAGTGGGACCTGAAAGAGCGTTGTTAGGTGCCTGCTCAGCTACAGCTGTGTAAGGACTTTTGTGTCACTCACCCAGGATTCCTCTGGAAAGAGTGTATCACTTGGAATGAGTGGTCCATTCTAGTGAAAAAGAATAGGGATTGTATCACTTCTGCCTCAGGCAATCCTAAAGGGGAAAGTCTCCTGCTTGGTCTGAGGGAAGAGTACTTAGGTCAGCTCCTTTAGAGAGATGATCAGAAAGAGCCTCTGAAAAGAGATGACATCTGAACACTGAACTGAGGAAGATGAGGAGCTCTGGTGTATGTGCAGAGAGGACAAGTGCCAGATTCTGAGATAGGAACTTATACTTGGTATTTGAGTAAGAGTGAGATATGGCCAGGATGGTCAGAGTGGAATGAGGGAAAGATGTAGCACATGAGGGCCAGGAGGGCATGTGCCATCTGATTGGGCCTTGCAGATTGCAGGCCATGGGAGGAAGTGACATTTTTATTTGTTTTGTGGAAACCCTTTGGCAGAGGTGAGCAGGGTGGGCAAGCCCTCTTGACTAAAAAGGCTATCCTGGCTGCTTTGGGGAGAATGACTGTAGCTGGGAGTCTGAATAGAGGCCAAGAAGTCAGGGCAATAACAGTGACACAGGTGGAAAGTGACAAATAGACTAGAAAGTGATATGACTACCAGTGATAGGTAGAGCTAACCGGAATTGCTAACAGATTGCAGCAGGTTAATTCAATTGGAAGTCTTTGGCCAAGCACTTAGGCAAATGTCAGTGCCCCACATGACATTAGGGAATGTGTGGGAAGTGGGGAACTGTATAAGCGGTAGTAGTTTCAGTCCAGTGACAGTGCCAGGGGCAGACTACAGTGGGTGAAGGGGAGAGTGGGAGATGAGAAGCAGCACCAGGGCGTTCACTGTGAGCAAACAGAGAGGAAGCATCCTAGGGGTTGTGGGAGTCGGATGGGTTCCATATAAAGACATTCATATTGTGGAGAGTGTCTGGGCCAAAGGGGAGTGTTCAAAAAGAGCTAATTGTGGTAAGTGTTCTTCAGAAGTGGGCTGGGATTTATTTTACTGCTGGAAGAGTTTCAGTGAGGAGAGAAATCCCAATTCCAGTGACTCAGGAGAGCAAGTGGTATAAATGAATGATTAATGGTACATACCAGGTCTACAGTCAAGATTGCAGGAAGTTGAGTGATTCCCAGTGTTGTATATGTCTCTAATTATTCCCAGAAAGTTGACAGTTGAACCTTGTAAGGAGGTTCATTCATAGGATATCTAAGAGCATTCAGTTTTGGAAGATTGGTGCAAACTTTCACTAATAACACATAATGTTCAATAACCGTTTGCTTTCTAAAATATAGTTGGATTTGAAGACCTTTGGCTAATGTGTTGTCAATCTCAGAGTTGTCAATCTGAGATTATCTGATAACCTCAGACAGTAAACATACTCTTCTTCAAAGAACTCTTTGATGTAACAACAAATCTCAGCTTGTCTCTATAATCTTTCCTTAGCTGTTACCTTCACCCAGTTCTTTGTAGAATAGACATGTAATACACGTGGAGAATTCATGAGACCTCACCAGCTCCCTGGCAGGCTTAGAGGAGAACCAGGGAGACAAAGACTGGCAGCTCTGCCACCACCTGAAACCACAGAGCCGACTAAGGTTGTGTAAGACAGAGATAGATTTATTTCACAGAATGGTGATGGAGATGTGAGGCTTAGGGGACATAAAAGGACTACTCTTGGTGTGCATGTGTGTTTCTTACAAGGGCATTGAGTCCAAGAATATGTGACAGTTGTAGAAACCTGCCTCAGAAACACCTGTTTGCACCGCCTGTCCTGCTGCAGCACACAGCAGCTACTGGGGAGCTGTCTTAAAAAATTTTTTTAATCCTCATCAGAGGATATATTTTCCATTGATTTTCAGAGAAAGTAGAAAAGAGAGGGGATAAGAGTAGAGAGAGAGAGAGAGAGAGAGAGAGAGAGAGAGAGAGAGACAGACAGAATGAGTCATCAGTATGAGAGAGAGACATCTATTGATTGCCTCCAGAATGAGTCCTGACTGGTGCCACGAGTTGAACCAGAGACTCTTTGGTAAGCAGGCTGGAAATTCACCTGGGAAAGTAGGCAATAAAAGTGTCTGATTTGCGACTGTTTCTTGGTCTCTGGCTTTGGTTGGCCAAGCAGTCTCTCTAGAACCTAAGAATAAAAGGCATGTCAAAAACTGATGAGCTGAAACCAGTTTGGCTCAATGGATAGAGTGTCAGTCTGCAGACTGAAAGGTCCCAGGTTCTATTCTGGTCAAGGGTATGTACATTGGTTGCGGGCACATCCCAGTGGGGGGTATGCAGGGGCAGCTGGTTGATGTTTCTCTCTCATCAATGTTTCTGGCTCTCTATCCCTCTCCTTTCCTCTCTGTAAAAAATCAATAAAATATTTTTAAAAAACTGATGAAATCTGTCATTCTTGAAAGTTCTTATCACAGCACTTAAACTGAACTAGAATCAAAGACCAGTGTTTTACTTTGCAGATTTACATAGAACGGCTTTTAGCTTATGCCGAAATCGACTTGTGTCCATTTAATTGGAAACGAATTGTTTTGGAAGCGATAATTCAGGCCTACAAATATCTGCACGATCTGGCTATATGGAATGCTCACTTCTCCCGATTGCTAAGGGGCACTACAGTCAAAGACTTGTGAGTTTGCAAGGTTTTGATGAAGTTTATAACCATTTTCGAATACCTTATTTGCCCCCATAAAATTTACCAAATAAGAAATATTTTGAAAGGTTACATTGTGCAGAGGACTGCACTAGGCATAAAATTACATACATTTTTTCTACCCACATTTGCTATAACTTTTCATACTCCTCCTCATAAAGTAGTATGCCTTCATGTGTTATTATTGTAATAATCTGTGTGATAATTTAGTAGCAAACTTTGTAGAAGCTCACATCCCAAAACAACAGTAATGTAAATACCTTCATGGCTTCCTTAACACTGTCTACCAGTTTAGGTCTTTTATTTACCCCTTTTAAAATTTTCATTTATTTTCAATAAGACTTTACATTCAATATCTATATATAAAAGCCTAAGTAACCAGCGGACCAGCCAGTAGTTATGATATGCACTGACCACCAGGGGACAGATGCTTAAAACAGGAGCAAAAACCATAGGCATGGAAACATGGAACAGACTGATGACTCACAGAAGAGGATAGAGGGAAGGGTGGGAAGAGATTAACCAAAGATCTTATATGCATACTAGAGGCTCAGTCACAGATTCGTGCACCACCTCAGCCTGGCCTGCGGGGATCGAGCCAAAACTGGCTTTCTGATATCCCCCAAGGGGTCCCAGATTGCAAAAGAACACAAATATGTGCACTGGGCCTATAGTTATTTTATATTAGTCTCACGTGAACAGCATAATAGTTTAAAAACCATGTGCTTTGCTAAGTGTTTTCCACAATATTTTTAGTACTGACCTGATACCATGCATAGTTATTGCAGTATTATTGACTCTCTTTCCTATGGCATAATTTATATCCCCATAACAGCATTGTAATTGACAATCTGTACTTCTCAATTTCTTCACCTTCTTCACCCAGCCCACCAAACCTCTTCTCCTCTGACAAACTTCAAAATGTTCCCTTTACCTATGAGTCTGCTTCTGTTTTGTTTGTTCATTTATATTGTGTTTTAGTGAAGTCATGATATTTGTATTTCTCTGACTGACTTATGTCACTAACATAATACCCTCTAGGTCCTTCTGTTCTTTTACAAATGGCAGGATTTCATTTTTTATGGATGAGTAATGATATTCCACTGCTTTTTTTATCCACTCATCAGTTAATGGGCACTCGACAGCTTGAGGATTATAAATAATACTGCAGTGAACATAAGGTGCATATATTCTTTCAAATTAGTATCTTGGTTTTCTTCAGATATATACTCAAGGTAGAATCACTGAGTCATAAGGCAGTTCCATTTTTAATTTTTGAGGAACTTCCATACTATTTTCCACAGAATCTGCACCAGTATACATTGCCACCAAAAGTGCAAGAGGGTTCCCTTTTCTCCACATCCTTATCAATATACTTGCTATTTGTTGATTTATTGATGATAGCCATTTTGACAGGTGTGAGTATATCTTATTATGATTTTAATTTGCATCTCAGTGATGATCAGTGATAGTAAACATCTTTTCATGTATATAAGTCAGCTGTATGCTCTCTTTGGAGAAGTGTCTGTTCAGGTCCTCTGTCCATTTTTTAATTAGATTGTTTGTATTTTTGGTGTTGGGCTGTATATGTTTTTATAAGGTGTTGAGTTATATATATTTTTATGAATTTTGAATATTAAACCCCTTATTAGATATATCATTGTCAAATACATTTTCCCTTCAGTGGGTTGTCTTTTTATTTTGTTGATGTTTTCTTTTGCTATACTAAAACTATTAGCTTTAAGTAGTCCCATTTCTTTAGTTTTTTCTTTTATTTCGCTTGCACAGAGTAATCTATCAGCAAAACACTAAAAGAAATATTTCAGATTTTAGCGCCTATGTTTTCTTCTAGGAGTTTTATGGTTTTGACTCTTATATTTAAGTTAATAATCCATTTTGAGTCTACTCTTGTATGTGATGTAAGAAATGGTCTAGCTTCATTTTTTGAATGTATCTGTCCAATTTACCCAACATTATTTATTTAATAGACTGTCTTTATACCATTTAATGAAGTCTCCTCTTTTGTTAAATAGTAATTAACCATATAGGTGCGGGGCCGTTTCTGGGCTTTCTATTTTGTCTCTTTGATCTATGCTTGTTTTCATGCTAGTACCATGCTGTTTTGATTATTATAGAGTTTGATAGCAGGTAGTGTGATACCTTTAACCTATTTTGTTTTTCTCTCAACTGCTATGACTTTTCAGGGTCTTTTGTGGGTCTGTATAAAACTTCGGATTATTTGTTCTGCTTCTGTAAAAGATGGCATTGATTTCTTGATAGGATTTGGTTGAAATAGATTATTTGAGGTAGTATGGACATTTTAAAGTTGTTAATGCTTCCTGACCATGAACATTGTACATGCTTCCATTTATTTGTCTCTTCCTCAATTTCTTTTTTGGTGTCTGATAATTTCCCAAGAGTTTTCCCCTCAGACATAATAGTGGCGGCTCTGAGTGGATCCGTTTGTTGCTGTGGTGACGTGCCCAATCCTTTTGTTGGCACATCTCTACTTTACTAATCAGCTTTCTGTTATCAGCCAGGTGAAAATGTCTGCAAGTTCTCCAGGGCTGAGAAACAGCATACATCATTCCTTCCATCTGAACACTAGAGTGGGGCCCAAGGAGAATAAGCCTATAGCTACACTACTGGGACTCTGATAATTGAGCCCCTACCCATCAGCAGTTGTGCACAAGAGACATAACCTGCTTCCCCTTGTCCCAAACTCAAAAGTCCTGGTATGCAAAGGGGACCACAAATTGTTGAACCTTGTTTGCCTATTTGAACATTAGTGTATTAGCCCAGCTGGGTAGCCTTTATTTGTTTCAAAACTAAACTCAGAGCCAACCTAGTAGCTTAGAATGACAATTTTGAAGAGAACCAAAGTGACTAAAATTGCCCTGTGGTGGTTTTGTGTTTTCCTTTTCCCCCAGAAATGAGTTGGAAAGACAATACCTATGTCTACTGCGGTTTCGTCTTTATATTTCTGCCAGTGTCTATGCCCAATACTATTTTGACCTTCGGTCTTTAGCAATTAACCACGGACTGCCTATTGCACCTGCTTCTCTTCAAAAAGAAAGCGCACTGAAGTAGAGGTAAGGCTGTGGATTCACAAAGTGGGGTTTGCTGCCAGACACGAAAACCAGTATCTGTGGATAAATCATATTATGTAGTATTAGGAAAATGAAAAGCTGTTTTAACTAGCACATTGAGTAAGACTTATTAACTCTTTCACATCATGTTAGCAGTATTTTTTAAGGTGTGTATAAGAATCCCATAATATAAAAATTATCTTTTTCTGTGACCATGATTCAGAATAGTTTAAATCCATTTTAAACTTTGATGATTTTTTGAAACTGTATTCTATTTCCTAGCCATACATGAATAATTCCTTACAATTGTATCACTAATAATATCTACAACCATATTCTACTTATCACTCCTAACTCAGTTTGCAAATTCATGTCTATTCTGTATAGATCACAGTTCAGTACATTTAGTTTGTTAGACAAAACTAACCTCAGAGAGTGATACTTAGATTGTAGAATATCTACTTCAAACACTGGGTGTAAAAAGTATATGGTTTTTAATGGCAATTGTAAAGTATGTGCAACAAAGTAATATTTATGGCTTATGGATTCTGGGGAGTATACAACAAAATTATAACTGAAATGGACAGTTTCTGTGGTACTTTAATGGTCCTTTAGAATAAGGTGTGCTTCTATCTTAATGTGCAAGTGAAATAGTACCTTTATGGTGCTTCAATCACTAGACCTTTTCTACCTTTCAGTAAAATACAGAACATGCCGGCCTCATTAAAATTTTCTTAGAGTAAGTTCGAACTAATGAAGATTGGATAGAATGTAAATAGCTGAGTAAACAATGACTAGAGTAATATGCTAATTAGACCGGGAGACCTTCCAAACATCCTTCTGAACAAAGTCATGGTGGTGGGGCCGAGGCAGAGGTGGTTAGGGGTGATCAGGCTGGTTGGGAGGCAGTTGGAAGTGAGCTGGATGATGGGGGGGGCAGTTGTGGGTCATCAGGCTGGCGGGGGGAGGCAATTGGGGCTATTAGGCCAGCAGGGGGGGGCAGTTGAGGGTGAGCAGGCTGGCAGGGGGGCAGTTGGGGATGATGAGGCTGGCAGGCAGAGTGGTTAGGGGCAATCAGACAGGCAGGCAGGAGATCAGTTAGGAGCCAGCAGTCCCGGATTGAAAGAGGGATATCCAACTGTCAGTTTAGAGTTGGACATCCCCCAAGGAGTCCCAGATTGGAGAGGGGTGCAGGCCGGGCTGAAGGACAACCCCCCTGCCCGTGCACAAATTTTGTGCACCGGGCCACTAGTGTTTATTATATTTAAGGAACCAAGTGTACAGACAACAGATGATATTGTTAGGAGACTGTCACACCTTTGACATCGTTGCAAAAACCAAAACTTTAAAAAATTCTAAATTCCCCTTTGCTCTGTCTATCTAATCATAGAGTCCCTAAACTACTTAACTTCATGGATGAACATAAAATAGGATCCCAAGGACAAGCAGTGTAGACCATAGCTCTCCGACAAAGCAGTAACTATAATCCATATAAAGAAGTGGGAATGTCTGGCTTTCTCTGAGATGACTGCATCTCTTATTTTGAATGTTCCTGTGCTCTATCTCATTTCTCCTCCTAGACCATTTCCAGATATTGTGAGAACAAAAACCTGTGCAGGGTGGCCATAAAAAAATCTGGCAGCTGTGATAATCTTACTGATGTGCAACATGCCAATGCCATCTTATCTTAAGGAGGAATGAGGGCTGTGACATGATGAGCCCCTCATCTGCAAGGACTGGAGAAGAACCACCACTCCTGCTCCAATCCCAGCTAAGTTATTTCCTTTTAAGGGAGAGTTAAGGGTATTGACATAATGAGTTTCTCACTTATCAGAACAAGGACGGTTGAAATACAAATTTTCTTGTTCCAGAAAGTTTAGTGTTTCCTCTTAAAAAAGAAATGAAAGGTTTCAAACCTTATGAGGATCTTTTTTAGCCTGTGCTTAATTTATGAGCCTTAGTATTTTTCATTTTCATTTTAATTATTTTAATTATCAGAGGATATTATATTTGTTTAATTTTGTTTTCATTTTTGGATAAAAAGGAAATGTCTCTGTTAAACTTTTCAAAAGTTCTAGTTAACCTCCCACTTGACATTTTCTTTTGAGCTTTGGTACTCTCATTTAAAAATTTCTGTATACTACTAATATAGTTTCAAATACTTAAGTGTTTAATAATGTGAGAAATCAGGGTTTTTTTATAATAGAAAATTCCTTAAATGTTTTTATTGCTTCCTAGAGCAAAATGGGTACTTTTTGGTTCTCACTATGTGCTATTACCTTTCCTCCTGAACCTTTTGGACATTGTTACTGTATATGAATTACTTTAAACTAATTTTAATTATCAGTTTTCATTTCAGTTTTTCTAACTTTAAAGATTTGTCTTTCTTTTTAATTGATGTTAGAGGGAAAGGAAGGGAAAGAAAAAAGAAAGGGAGAGAAACATGGATATGTGGGAAATGTCTATCGGTTGCCTCCCATCCAGTATCTGAGACTGGGAATCAAGCCTGGCACCTGGGTATGTGCCCTGACTGGTCACCGAGTCCTGGACCCTTTAGTGCCTGGGAAGACACTCCAATCCAAAGAGCCATCTAGCCAGGGTGAAGGTTTCTCTTTCAAAGAAATTAAATAACAATTATTCTCATTATAAAAATCATATATTCTGTGCTCTTTAGCCTTGGAAAATTCTTGTGTAACTGACCTTAAAACTGCCACAATGAACTAGTACAGTGGAGATTTCTGGTGGTACAGAAGCTGGATACAAAGGTGGCTGTTCTGTATCACTTTCCAGGACCTCCTTGCTAGCAGGTAGTTCCAAGGGCTTATATTAAAAAAGTGACCTACTCTAACCTATAATGCATGCCATTAGCTATCATGTCTAGATATGGTTTTTTAAAGAAATTAGACAACCAATTTCTAGAAAGTAAAATTTCATTGTTTGTGATCTACATCTTGATTTCCCTATAGGACTGAAATGTGATGCACTATTGCCTTTTTAAGTTAAAATGAGTCTGTGATGTCAGCATTTTCTCTCCTTCCTCTGTAGTTACAAAAGAGAATTCTAATAGCACATTAGCAAGGAAGAATTTTTAAAATTTGAACAGTTCTGTGATGTATCTTCTTCAGGCTTTTCAAGCATAACCTTTCAAAAAATTTAACATGTTTAGAGTTGATTATACAGTTGAAGGAAGTGAGTAGAAAATATTCACTAGTATGATGGTTAAAAGTGACAGTAAGTTTGGATTTAAATTTTCTCCAGGTTTTATTGGGTTGCATGTAAGCATATTTAATATTTCATTAAAGTTATCAAAATTTTGGCAGGAATAGTTGAAGTAATTAAAAAAATTTCGTAAAAGGTGCTTAAAGCCAGTATCTATTTAAAAAGTAATGCAATAGTAAGATCTTTTATTATAACTTTTTTTTAGTAGTATCTTTGTATATACTGCATACTTACTATGGACAATGCTGTAAGTTCCACAGTGATAGGTTAAATATTTCATAATACGCTAAATTTGCTACTTCAGTAACTAATTTAGGTGGCATACTACAATGAATTCCCCTTTGAAAAATATAGTTTCATACTTTTTCAATTTACTTTGCCTCATTTTTAAAGTGGACATGAATAAAATCAGATTTTCAATTTGTTTTATATTGTGGTATACATTTGAAAAGTTTTGTTAAGTGAAAATATGAAAATTTATCTTAGCTGTCAACAAACAAAGTAGAAACACATTAATATTTTTATTCCATGTAACATTCTATTTTACTAGTTTTTTTCTTCCTTCTTTCCAAGCTATGTTCTTTTTCTCAGGTTTTATATGTTCCACCATTCTGTCTGCTAACCTTTATATCTTGCTTGCCTCCTTTTTCTAAATTGATTTTTATGACAACGTTTGTAGTATATGCACAGTAAAATTATTTAGATAATCAGGTACAGAAAAACTAGTATACTTTGGAAAATGTTAGATAGAATTTTATCTTATCACAACAGTCTAATTGTGAAATATTTTCCCCATTTTCAGTATTACATTTTGTACAAACATTAATTTCATTGGCTTGTGTGGTATATAATTTTGGCTTCTGGCCATGCACACTTGTTTGTAGATGTTTTAAAAGTAGAGGACAAATTACAGTGATGTGTGAAACACTATGATTGCCAATAATTTCTCATATTTTAACAACTATCCTAGCATACCTGAACTGAAAATAAGTGTTTGTTATTCATTCACTTTCTATACTCTTAATATTATATCTATTTCATTAAAGTCATGGCAACTAATATGTTGAAGCATAAATTTATATTATAGTAAAGTTTAAAAGTAAACAGGATTTAAATGGAGTAAAAAGAGGGAAAATTTTGGTTACTTGAAAGTGTTTGCCTCCTACTGTGTGTATGTTGTGCCATTAATTTGCCATGGGTATTACCAAACAGTGTCTTTTAGGTATAGTTGCCTTGGCTGCCAGATAGCTTAGCTTTAAGCCATTTCATGGATTAATTCAGCATGTAACCTTGGAACATTTAAAATGCCCTGTGAACAGATTGCCATTTTATGTTTGTTCATACTGGGAAAAGGTACTTAGATTTATATACCTGAGGATTAATTTGTTTTCAAATTTAAAAATAATTTGTAAATGTATACTTAAATTATTCAAATTCATAAATTAAGTATCAAAATACATTTTTATAACATCAAAAGTTTTTTCATCATTGCAATGAAAAAATAATTTTAGTTTACTGTTTCTCCATCCTGAGTAAGTATAAACATTGCTAGTAGAATAAATATTTGAATTATTATTTATTTTTTGTCAATATATGCTTTCTATACTTTTCATTAAAAGGGCCATGTTTTCATTTAAACTTTTTATTCCAAAAGAAACAATCAGGATAGCTATGGTGATAGAAGTATAATAGTATTTGACTTGAAATGTTAGAATAATAAATGTAAAACTTATCTTTGGTATTGAGATATTTGTTAATGATTTTCAGGCTTTAAAAAGTCAAGATTTGTTTGTTCTTGAAGTTGTCTTAGAAGAGGTTCACCTCATTCTTTAAATAACTGTATAATTATTGAAGAATTTATTGATGCCAGACACTTCACCTAAGAAATGAAGAGATTCCCTACCAGGTAGGCATTCTATCTAATTGGATATATTATATATATATTAGAGACCTAGCTCAGGTAGGGTCCCTAGGCCTAGTCTGGGGTCAGGACCATCTTCCACCCACTCGCCAGTCCCCAGTCCCCAGTCCCATCCCCACCACCACCATCACCCAGTTCCCCATGCTGCCATCACAGCCTTTGGGCTGGGGGGAGGAACCAAGAGATTGGCCATTTCACCTGCTCACCAGTCCCCAGTTCCACCCTGCCACCACCCACCTGGTTCCCCGTGGTTCTCTGTTCTCCATGCTGCGATCGAGAGTTTAGTGGTCGTTTGGTCGTTAAGCTGTTACGGTTGCTGGGCTTTTATTTTATGGGATAGGGACAGTTGTCAGCAATCGCTTTTATTTTTAATGGCTAAATTTGTATTTGAAAATTTGAGACACAAAAATCTACTTCTTGATAGGTACATTTTAATGTATAAGACAATTTAAGATTTTTCCCATCTTTGAATGTAGTAAACATCATGATGGTACTCATATTAATTTCTTTTCACCCCCTAGAAAAAGATCATTCAGAAGTTTGCCCCATGAGAAGACACTATCATGCACCAGTATTTGGTGTGGGGAAGCACACTTGGACCATTGCTTTTCTTGAATTCTGTGTTACTGACAGTGGTTTGTGTAAGAAAATGCTTCTGCTGGCTTTTATTAGTTTGAGTTTGGTATATTTTTTCTGAAACATACTCTTAATATAGTTTTTGAATCTTAGAATAAAAATCTCATCTGATAATAATTCCCTTTCCTCACCATTCACTTGTTACTTAAACACTCTGAAACTTACTTTCACCCTTGCTCTTCTGGACTACAGGGGTTATCAGTAATGTGCTAATTATGAAATGAGCTTAGTTCTTCTGAATTATATTTTCTTTGCTCTTAGCAATGTGTGGCAATTGATACCTTAACCCCTTCTGGAAGCTCTCTCTAAACCCCCATTCCCTTTCTTACCTTATGTGATAAATCATTGCACTAAGTTCTCTTTCAGTAATGTCTCATAATTACTTCTTTGTTCACATTTTTTTTCCATCTTTACCTTTTTTCTCCTGGTTCTTTCTTTTCTCCTCTAAGCTTTGATATTTCATAAATTTAAGTCTCCAAGTTCTGGATTCTGCTTCTTTTATGGGTATTGATTTTCTCAGTTAACCTCTAGGTATATAATCCAATATGTACAGTACTAAGTGCCAATCTCATATCTTTAGTGGCCTGTTAGTCTCAGTTGTCTCACTAGACTTGCCTTGCTGAAGTCAGACTTCTTTCACTTGACAAAGACTTACTGACCCTACATTAGGCCCTGGGCTGCTAATGTGGGATAGAATTGTATTTAATGGTTCCTCTTCGGTCTTGTAAACAATAATTGATGATTAATGATCACTTTCATTATGGCAGCATTTTTTGGTGTGTGTTGTTTTTTGTTGAATGCACAAAGCAAATGGGAAAATAGTAAAGGTATACAAAAGTTTAGTTTGTGAAATCAAAGGAGATTTTATATAGTAGGGATCATTTGATGGGTGAAGAAAAGTTTTCTAGACAGAAAGCTGTGGGAAGATTTCCCAAGCAGTGGGAATAGCAAGTATATGGTTTAATCAATGGTGATATAACCTGTCTGGAGAAACATACACCAGCTTTTACTGCAGCAAAGTACACCAGAAAGACACCTGTGGAAGATGAGACTAGGCTGTTATAAAAATAAGGTTTAGAATATGAAGGTCCTTGTATATCATACAAAAATACATTAGATTTCTTGTCTCCAAAATTAGAATAAATTAAGAATTAGGGGACCGGAAACAAGATGGCGGCCTAGGCAGTCTCCTAAGCTGCCGCCTCATCAACAATTTAATTAAAAAAACAACTAAAATCAAAAAGGACTTCACCAAAACGTCAGGAAAGCTGGCGGAGTGGAATAGCTACAACTAGAAAGAAAGAGAGAGGCTCACGGATTGGACTGGGAGCCGAAAAGCCCTGAGGTAGGGAGAAGCTTGCGTGCGTGGAGAGGAAGTGCGGCCTCTGAATACCTGCCTGGCGGGAGGGGAGGAATTCCCCGATTGCACGGAACCCTTTCCAACTGTACTGAACCCAACCCCGGCTAAAATTCCGTGGTCCCAGGCTCATAAGGGTGGAGAAAGGCACCCAGAGACTCAGAGACTGGAAGACCGGGGACCGGGGACCGGGAGCCGCGAGCTGCGAGCCGTGAGCCGCAGGCCACAGCCCGCTGGGTCTACAGTCACGCTTGAGCAAATGAGAACGCACTGAGGTCTGACCGCCGCCCCTCCGTAGCGGAAGCAGTCAGAAGCTCCGCTGCCTCTCTGTATGAGGTGGCGGCCTCTCTGTAGCAGAAGGAGTCAGAAGCTCCAGGTCTGACCAAGGAGGCTGCCGCTGCCTCTATGTACAAGATGGCTGCCTCTCTGTAGCAGAAGGAGTCAGAAGCTCCAGACTACAGAGACCAGCCCAAGTCCGGGCGAGCCCCTGGGGCACCCATGCTCTTGCTTGGGGAAACTGGGACAGTCAGGCGGAAACTCAGGGAAGCCGCGGAAGACAGAGGTCAGGCGGAAACTCAGGCGAGTGCACAAGGGCAGGGCGGAAGCCAAGACTGTCAGTTCAGCCCTGAGACTCCGCCCCATCCAAGCTGAGCAGAGGCTTCTTCAGTTTTTCAAGTCTGATCCTATAAGACTGTCTCCAATACAGAATTTGTCCCAGAGTAGACACAGCTGATACCCATATCCAATTGGCCTGAAGGTCAATTCACAACAATAAAGACTTAGCTACAACAAGGCTGTGCACGCAGTCCACAAAGGGGATCACCAAGAGTGTCTACCCCAGGTAACTGAGGAGGCTGACCTACTGGGACATATAGGACACCAAACACACAAAGCCATCCTACCAACTCTGAAAAACAGCGAAAATGCCGAGACAAGGAAATAGATCTCAAACAAAAGAGATGGAGGATATAGAGTTCAGAACTACGGTTCTAAGGTTATGCAACAATATCCTAGAAAAGCTCGATAAACTTCATGAGAACCAACTAAAAAGTATACATAAACTGACTAAATTGGAAAATATTATGCAGAGATCCATCAGCAGAATGGAAGAACACAAGAATCAGGTCAAAGAGCCAAAAGACACTCCTTTGGAGAAGGAAGAAGAAAAGAGGATCCAGAAAGTTGAAGATAGTGTAAGGAGCCTCTGGGACAACTGCAAGCGCACCAACATCAGAATTATGGGGGTGCCAGAAGAAGAGGGAGTGCAAAATACTGAAAACATATTTGAAGAAATAATATCAGAAAACTTCCCTCACCTGGTGAAAGAAATAGACTTACAAGTACAGGAAGCCTACAGAACCCCAAACAAGAGGAATACAAAAAGAAATACTCCGAGGCACATCATCATCAATATGCCAAGGGTAAAAGGCAAAAAGAAGATCTTACAAGCAGCAAGAGAAAAGCAGTTGGTTACCTATAAGGGAGCACCCATACGACTAACAGCTGATTTCTCAACAGAAATCATGCAGGCCAGAAGGGAGTGGCAAGAAATATTCAAAGTGATGAATAGCGAGAACCTACAACCAAGATTACTGTATCCAGCAAAGTTATCATTCAGAATTGAAGGACAGATAAAGAGCTTCACAGATAAGAAAAAGCTAAAGGAGTTCATCACCACCAAACCAGTATTATATGAAATGCTGAAAGGTATTACTTAAGAAGAGGAAGAAGATCAAGTGAATTAAAAATCTGAGGAATAGAATAAACTGGTGAATATAATAGAATTGGGGGCAAGGAAAGGGAGTGGATAGATAATTATCAGGGTGAAAGGGGTGTGGGGTGCAGAAAGAGACTGGATTAAAATTGTATAACCTATAGATGAGGACAATAGTGGGGGGAGGGGGTAAGGGTAGAGGGTGGGGTGCGAGTCAGGTGGAAGGGAGTTATGGGGGAGAAAAAGGAGAAACAATTGTAATAATCTGAGCACTAAAGATTTATTAAAAAAAAAAGAATTAGGATTCAAAACCATGTCTTTGGCTTCATTTTACAAAGTTTGTTTCCTCTTATGGCTATTTTTAGGAGAAGGGGCGATAGCAGAGAAAGCTGAAAAATGAAGAAAAGGAAAGTATTCCTATATGTTTATTGAATAAATAATTGCAGATATTTCTAATTTGGGAGTGGTTGGGAATGTAGATGCTGTGAATTAGAACAATTAAATTTCATTTCCCTATTAGGGTATTATCCAGGAAACTAATTTCAAATCCATTTTTCATTAGAAGTGAATATTCACTGATTCATGAAATCAGTACCATAAGTACACAATGTGTACCATAAGTACACAAATACCATAAAATTTTTTGAAATCATGTATTTTCCTTTCATGGCTCTTTTTAGGAGAAGGGGCGATAGCAGGGAAAGCGGAAAATTGAAGAAAAGTAAAATAATCCTATATGTTTGCTGAATAAATGATTTCAGATATTTCTCATTTGGGAGTGGTTGGGAAGATAGATGCTGTGAATTAGAACAATTAAATTTAATTTCCATATGTTGGTATTATCCTGGGAACTAATTTCAATGTATTTTCCTTTCATGGCTCTTTTTAGGAGAAGGGGCGATAGCAGGGAAAGTCTAAAATTGAAGAAAAGGAAAGTAATCCTATATGTTTGTTGAATAAATGACTGCAGATATTTCTCATTGGGGAGTGGTTGGGAAGATAGATGCTGTGAATTAGAATAATTAAATTTAATTTCCCTATTAGGGTATTATCCTGGGAAAGAATTTCAAATCCAGTTTTCATTAGAAGTGAACATTCACTGATTCATAAACTCAGTACCATAAGTACACAATGTGTACCATAAGTACACAAATACCATAAAATTTTTTAAGTCATGTATTTTCCTTTCATGGCTCTTTTTAGAAGAGGAGATGGCAGGGAAAGGTGAAAATTTAAGTAAAGGAAAGTAATCCTATATGTTTGTTGAATAAATGACTGAAGATATTTCTCATTCGGGAGTGGTTGGGAAGATAGATGCTGTGAATTAGAACAATTAAATTTAATATTCCTATGAGGATATTATCATGGGAAAGAATTTCAAATCCAGTTTTCATTAGAAGTGAATATTCACTGATTGATAAAATCACTACCATAAGTACACAATGTGTACCATAAGTACACAAATACCATACAATTTTTTAAAATCATGTATTTTCCCTTCATGGCTCTTTTTAGGAGAAGGGGCGATAGCAGGGAAAGCTGAAAATTGAAGAAAAGGAAAGTAATCCTATATGTTTGTTGAATAAATGATTGCAGATATTTCTCATTTGGGAGTGGTTGGGAAGATAGATGCTGTGAATTAGAACAATTAAATTTAATTTCCATATGTTGGTATTATCCTGGGAACTAATTTCAATGTATTTTCCTTTCATGGCTCTTTTTAGGAGAAGGGGCCATAGCAGGGAAAGCCTAAAATTGAAGAAAAGGAAAGTAATCCTATATGATTATTGAATAAATGATTTCAGATATTTTTCATTTGAGGGAGGTTGGGAAGATACATGCTGTGAATTAGAACAATTAAATTTAATTTCCATATGTTGGTATTATCCTGGGAACTAATTTCAAATGTATTTTCCTTTCATGGCTATTTTTAGGAGAAGGGGCAATAGCAGGGAAAGGTGAAAATTGAAGAAAAGGAAAGTAATCCTATATGATTATTGAATAAATAATTGCAGATATTTCTCATTTGGGAGTGGTTGGGAAGATAGATGCTGTGTATTAGAACAATTAAATTTAATTTCCCTATGTGGATATTATCGTGGGAAAGAATTTCAAATCCAGCTTTCATTAGAAGTGAATATCCACTGATTCATAAACTCAGTACCATAAGTACACAATGTGTACCATAAGTACACAAATACCATAAAATTTTTTAAGTCATGTATTTTCCTTTCATGGCTCTTTTTAGGAGAAGGGGAAATGGCAGGGAAAGGTGAAAATTGAAGAAAAGGAAAGTAATCCTATATGATTATTGAATAAATGATTTCAGATATTTCTCATTTGGGAGTGGTTGGGAAGATAGATGCTGTGAATTAGAACAATTAAATTTAATATTCCTATGAGGATATTATCGTGGGAAAGAATTTCAAATCCAATTTTCATTAGAAGTGAATATTCACTGATTCATAAACTCACTACCATAAGTACACAATGTGTACCATAAGTACACAAATACCATACAATTTTTTAAAATCATGTATTTTCCCTTCATGGCTCTTTTTAGGAGAAGGGGCGATAGCAGGGAAAGCTGAAAATTGAAGAAAAGGAAAGTAATCCTATATGTTTATTGACTAAATGATTGCAGATATTTTTCATTTGAGAGAGGTTGGGAAGATAGATGCTGTGAATTAGAACAATTAAATTTAATTTCCCTATGAGGATATTATCGTGGGAAAGAATTTCAAATCCAGTTTTCATTAGAAGTGAACATTCACTGATTCATAAACTCAGTACCATAAGTACACAATGTGTACCATAAGAACACAAATACCATAAAATTTTTTGATATCATGTATTTTCCTTTCATGGCTCTTTTTAGGAGAAGGGGAGATAGCAGGGAAAGCAGAAAATTGAAGAAAAGGAAAGTAATCCTATATGATTATTGAATAAATAATTGCAGATATTTCTCATTTGGGAGTGGTTGGGAAGATAGATGCTGTGAATTAGAACAATTAAATTTAATTTCCCTATGTGGATATTATCGTGGGAAAGAATTTCAAATCCAGCTTTCATTAGAAGTTAATATTCCCTGATCCATAAAATCAGTAGTATAAGTAGACAATGTGTACCATAAGTACACAAATACCATACAATTTTTTAAAATCATGTATTTTCCCTTCATGGCTCTTTTTAGGAGAAGGGGCGATAGCAGGGAAAGCTGAAAATTGAAGAAAAGGAAAGTAATCCTATATGTTTATTGACTAAATGATTGCAGATATTTTTGATTCGAGAGAGGTTGGGAAGATAGATGCTGTGAATTAGAACAATTATTTTTTTTATTAAATTATTATCTGTGTACATATATTACCATTGCCCCCCCCCAAAAAAAAACAAAACATTCCCTCCCTCCCCAGAGTTTTGTGTCCATTGGTTATACTTATATGCATGTGTACAAGTCCTTCGGTTGATCTCTTATTTCCCTCATATTTCCCTCCCCTCCCCGTTGTAATTAGACAGTCTGCTTGTTGCTTTACTGTCGCTATATTTAACTTATGGTTCATCAGTTTATAATGTTCTTTATTATTCATAAATGAGTGAAGTCATATGGTGTTTCTCTTTCATTGACTGGCTTATTTCACTCAGCATGATATTCTCCAGTTCCATCCAGGTTGCTGCAAATGATGAGAATTCCTTCTTTTTTATGGCAGCATAGTATTCCATTGTGTAGATGTACCATAGTTTTCTGATCCAATCATCTGCTGACGGGCACCTAGGCTGTTTCCAAATCCTAGCTATTGTAAATTGTGCTGCTATGAATAAAGGGGTGCATATATCCTTTCTGATTGGTGCTCCTATTTTCTTGGGATATATTCCTAGTAGTGGGATTACTGGGTCAAATGGGAGTTCCATTTTCAGTTTTTTGAGGAAACTCCATACTGTTCTCCACAGTGGTTGTACCAGTCTGCATTCCCACCAGCAGTACACGAGGGTTCCTTTTTCTCCACAACCTCGCCAACATTTGTCGTTTGTTGATTTGTTAATGTTGGCCATTCTGACAGGTGTGAGATGATATCGCATTGTTGTTTTGATTTGCATCTCTGTGAATTAGAACAATTAAATTTAATTTCCCTATGAGGATATTATCGTGGGAAAGAATTTCAAATCCAGTTTTCATTAGAAGTGAACATTCACTGATTCATAAACTCAGTACCATAAGTACACAATGTGTACCATAAGAACACAAATACCATAAAATTTTTTGATATCATGTATTTTCCTTTCATGGCTCTTTTTAGGAGAAGGGGAGATAGCAGGGAAAGCAGAAAATTGAAGAAAAGGAAAGTAATCCTATATCTTTGTTGAATAAATGATTTCAGATATTTCTCATTTGGTAGTGGTTGGGAATATAGATTCTGTGAATTAGAACAATTAAATTTATTTTATTTTTTTAAATATATTTTATTGATTTTTTACAGAGCGGAAGGGAGAGAGATAGAGAGCTAGAAATGTCCATGAGAGAGAAACATCGACCAGCTGCCTCTTGCACACCCCCTACCAGGGATGTGCCCGAAACCAATGTACATGCCCTTGGCCGGAATTGAACCTGGGACCTTTCAGTCCGCAGACCGACGCTCTGCCACTGAGCCAAACCAGTTTCGGCAGAACAATTAAATTTAATTTCCATATGTTGGTATTATCCTGGGAACTAATTTCAAATGTATTTTCCTTTCATGGCTCTTTTTAGGAGAAGGGGCGATAGCAGGAAAAGCCTAAAATTGAAGAAAAGGAAAGTAATCCTATATGTTTGTTGAATAAATGATTGTAGATATTTCCTATTTGTTAGTGGTTGGGAAGATAGATGCTGTGAATTAGAACAATTAAATTTAATTTCCCTAGTACGGTATTATCCGGGCAAAAAATTTCAAATCCATTTTTCATTAGAAGTGAATATTCACTGATTCATAAAATAAGTTCCATAAGTACACAATGTGTACCATAGTACGCAAATACCATAAATTTTTTTGAAATAATGTATTTTCCTTTCATGGCTCTTTTTAGGAGAAGGGGCGATAGCAGGGTAAGCTGGAAATTGAAGAAAAGGAAAGTAATCCTATATGTTTGTTGAATAAATGATTGCACATATTTCTCATTTGGGAGTGGTTGGAAAGATAGATGCTGTGAATTAGAACATTAAATTTAATTTCCTTAGTAGAGTATTATCCTGGGATAGAATTTCAAATCCAGTTTACATTAGAAGTTAATATTCCCTGATCCATAAAATCAGTAGTATAAGTAGACAATGTGTACCCTGGTACACAAATACCATAATTTTTTTTTACATCATGTATTTTCCTTTCATGGCGCTTTTTAGGAGAAGGGGCGATAGCAGGGTAAGCTGAAAATTGAAGAAAAGGAAAGTAATCCTATATGTTTGTTGAATAAATGATTGCAGATATTTCTCATTTGGGAATGGTTGGAAAGATAGATGCTGTGAATTAGAACAATTAAATTTAATTTCCCTAGTAGAGTATTATCCTGGGAAAGAATTTCAAATCCAGTTTACATTAGAAGTTAATATTCCCTGATCCATAACATCAGTAGTATAAGTAGACAATGTGTACCATGGTACACAAATACCATAATTTTTTTTAAATAATGTATTTTCCTTTCATGGCGCTTTTTAGGAGAAGGGGCGATAGCAGGGTAAGCTGAAAATTGAACAAAAGGAAAGTAATCCTATATGTTTGTTGAATAAATGATTGCAGATATTTCTCATTTGGGAATGGTTGGAAAGATAGATGCTGTGAATTAGAAAAATTAAATTTAATTTCCACAGTAGTGTATTATTCTGGAAAAGAATTTCACATCCAGTTTACATTAGGAGTGAAAATTCACTGATTCTTAAAATCAGTAACATGCGTACACAATGTGTACCATGGTACATGAATATCATAAAATTTTTTAAAATCATGTGTTTTCCTTTCATGGCTCTTTTTAGGAGAAGGGGCGATAGCAGGGAAAGCCTAAAATTGAAGAAAAGGAAAGTAATCCTATATGTTTGTTAAATAAATGATTGTAGATATTTCTCATTTGGAGTGGTTGGGAAGATAGATGCTGTGAATTAGAACAATTAAATTTAATTTCCCTAGTACGGTATTATCCGGGCAAAAAATTTCAAATCCATTTTTCATTAGAAGTGAATATTCACTGATTCATAAAATAAGTTCCATAAGTACACAATGTGTACCATAGTACGCAAATACCATAAATTTTTTTGAAATAATGTATTTTCCTTTCATGGCTCTTTTTAGGAGAAGGGGCGATAGCAGGGTAAGCTGGAAATTGAAGAAAAGGAAAGTAATCCTATATGTTTGTTGAATAAATGAATGCAGATATTTCTCATTTGGGAGTGGTTGGAAAGATAGATGCTGTGAATTAGAACATTAAATTTAATTTCCCTAGTAGAGTATTATCCTGGGAAAGAATTTCAAATCCAGTTTACATTAGAAGTTAATATTCCGTGATCCATAAAATCAGTAGTATAAGTAGACAATGTGTACCCTGGTACACAAATACCATAACTATTTTTAAAATCATGTATTTTCCTTTCATGGCGCTTTTTAGCAGAAGGGGCGATAGCAGGGAAAGCTGAAAATTGAAGAAAAGGAAAGTAATCCTATATGTTTATTGACTAAATGATTGCAGATATTTCTCATTTGGGAATGGTTGGAAAGATAGATGCTGTGAATTAGAACAATTAAATTTAATTTCCCTAGTAGGGTATTATCCTGGGAAAGAATTTCAAATCCAGTTTTCATTAGAAGTGAATATTCAGTGATTCATAAAATCAGTGCCTTAAGTACACAATGTGTACCACAGTATGCAAATAACATAAATTTTTTGAAATAATGTATTTTCCTTTCATGTCTCTTTTTAGGAGAATGGGCAATAGGAGGGTAAGCTAAAATTGAAGAAAAGGAAAGTAATCCTATATGTTTGTTGAATAAATGTTGGCATATATTTCTCAATTGGAAGTGGTTGGGAAGATAGATGCTGTGAATTAGAACAATTAAATTTAATTTCCCTAGTAGGGAATTATCCTGGGATAGAATTTCAAATGCATTTTACATTAGAAATGAACATTCACTAATTCATAAAATCAGTACCATTAGTACACAATGAGTACCATGGTACACAAATACCATAAAATTTTTAACATCATGTATTTTCCTTTCATGGCTCTTTTTAGGTGAAAGGGCAATAGCAGGATTTGCTGAAAATTGAAGAAAAGGAAAGTAATCCTATACGTTTGTTGAATAAATGATTGCAGATATTTCTCATTTGGGAGTGGTTGGGAAGATAGATGCTGTGAATTACAACAAATAAATTTTATTTCTCTAGTAGGGTATTATCCTGGGAAAGAATTTCAAATCCACTTTACATTGTAATTGAATATCCTTGATACATAAAATCAGTACTATAAGTACACAATATGTACCTTGGTACACAAATACCATAATTTTTTTTAAATCATGTATTTTCCTTTCATGGCGCTTTTTAGGAGAAGGGGCGATAGCAGGGTAAGCTGGAAATTGAAGAAAAGGAAAGTAATCCTATATGTTTGTTGAATAAATGATTGCAGATATTTCTCATTTGGGGATGGTTGGAAAGATAGATGCTGTGAATTAGAACATTAAATTTAATTTCCTTAGTAGAGTATTATCCTGGGAAAGAATTTCAAATCCAGTTTTCATTAGAAGTGAATATTCAGTGATTCATAAAATCAGTGCCTTAAGTACACAATGTGTACCACAGTATGCAAATAACATAAATTTTTTGAAATAATGTATTTTCCTTTCATGTCTCTTTTTAGGAGAATGGGCAATAGGAGGGTAAGCTAAAATTGAAGAAAAGGAAAGTAATCCTATATGTTTGTTGAATAAATGTTGGCATATATTTCTCAATTGGAAGTGGTTGGGAAGATAGATGCTGTGAATTAGAACAATTAAATTTAATTTCCCTAGTAGGGAATTATCCTGGGATAGAATTTCAAATGCATTTTACATTAGAAATGAACATTCACTAATTCATAAAATCAGTACCATTAGTACACAATGAGTACCATGGTACACAAATACCATAAAATTTTTAACATCATGTATTTTCCTTTCATGGCTCTTTTTAGGTGAAAGGGCAATAGCAGGATTTGCTGAAAATTGAAGAAAAGGAAAGTAATCCTATACGTTTGTTGAATAAATGATTGCAGATATTTCTCATTTGGGAGTGGTTGGGAAGATAGATGCTGTGAATTACAACAAATAAATTTTATTTCTCTAGTAGGGTATTATCCTGGGAAAGAATTTCAAATCCACTTTACATTGTAATTGAATATCCTTGATACATAAAATCAGTACTATAAGTACACAATATGTACCTTGGTACACAAATACCATAATTTTTTTTAAATCATGTATTTTCCTTTCATGGCGCTTTTTAGGAGAAGGGGCGATAGCAGGGTAAGCTGGAAATTGAAGAAAAGGAAAGTAATCCTATATGTTTGTTGAATAAATGATTGCAGATATTTCTCATTTGGGGATGGTTGGAAAGATAGATGCTGTGAATTAGAACATTAAATTTAATTTCCTTAGTAGAGTATTATCCTGGGAAAGAATTTCAAATCCAGTTTACATTAGAAGTTCATATTCCCTGATCCATAAAATCAGTAGTATAAGTAGACAATGTGTACCATGGTACAGAAATACCATAAATTTTTTTAAAATCATGTATTTTCCTTTCATGGCGCTTTTTAGGAGAAGGGGCGATAGCAGGGTAAGCTGAAAATTGAAGAAAAGGAAAGTAATCCTATATGTTTATTGACTAAATGATTGCAGATATTTCTCATTTGGGAATGGTTGGAAAGATAGATGCTGTGAATTAGAACAATTAAATTCAATTTCCCTAGTAGGGTATTATCCTGGGAAAGAATTTCAAATCCAGTTTTCCTTAGAAGTGAATATTCAGTGATTCATAAAATCAGTGCCTTAGGTACACAATGTGTACCACAGTATGCAAATAACATAAATTTTTTTGAAATAATGTATTTTCCTGTTATGTCTCTTTTTAGGAGAATGGGCAATAGGAGGGTAAGCTAAAATTGAAGAAAAGGAAAGTAATCCTATATGTTTGTTGAATAAATGATTGCAGATATTTCTCATTTGGAGTGGTTGGGAAGAAAGATGCTGTGAATTACAACAATTAAATTTAATTTCCCTGGAAGCGAATTATCTTGGGATAGAATTTCAAATGCATTTTACATTAGAAATGAACATTCACTGATTCATAAAATCAGTACCATTAGTACACAATGAGTACCATGTTACACAAATACCATAAAACTTTTTAAAATCATGTATTTTCCTTTCATGGCTCTTTTTATGTGAAAGGGCAATAGCAGGGTTTGCTGAAAATTGAAGAAAAGGAAAGTAATCTTATATGTTTGTTGAATAAATGATTGCAGATATTTCTCATTTGGGAGTGGTTGGGAAGATAGATGCTGTGAATTACAACAAATAAATTTTATTTCTCTTGTAGGGTATTATCCTGGGAAAGAATTTCAAATCCAGTTTACATTAGAATTGAATATTCCCTGATACATAAAATCAGTACTATAAGTACACAATATATACCATGGTACACAAATACCATAATATTTTTTAAAATCATGTATTTTCCTTTCAAGGCTCTTTTTAGGTGAAGGGGTGATAACAGGGTAAGCTGAAAATTGAAGAAAAGGAAAGTAATCCTATATGTTTGTTGATTAAATGATTGTAGATATTTCTCATTTGGGAGTGGTTCGGAAGATAGATGCTGTGAATTAGAACAATTAAATTTAATTTCCCTAGTAGGGTATTATCATGGCAAAAAATTTCAAATCCAGTTTTCCTTAGAAGTGAATATTCACTGATTCATAAAATCAGTTCCATAAGTACACATGTGTACCATAGTACCCAAATACCATAATTTTTTTGAAATTATGTATTTTCCTTTCATGGCTCTTTTTAGGAGAAGTGCAATAGCAGGGTAAGCTGAAAATTGAAGAAAATGAAAGTAATTCTATATGTTTGTTGAATAAATGATTGCAGATATTTCTCATTTGGGAATGGTTGGGAAGATAGATGCTGTGAATTAGAACAATTAAATTTAATTTCCCTAGTAGGGTATTATTCTGGCAAAGAATTTCAAATCTAGTTTTCATTACATAGTGAATGTTTACTGATTCATAAAATCAGTACCATAAGTACACAATGTGTACCATAAGTACATAAATACCATAAAATTTTTTGAAATGATTTATTTATATAGACAGTTAATGTCATTTTCTCATATTAATACCTAAGCACTTGATCTTACTTGAGACCCTGTAAAGGATTTGTACATGCTTGGTAGATCAGTCTTTACAGGAAGTAGCTTTCAAAGCAGGGAATGTCTGAGCTGAGAGCAGTAATTGTTTTGGAGCAAAGCAGGGTAGAGGTAATCCTTAACTCTTAAGTGTTGCCTGTTCTTATTTGATACGTAAATAAGCTTTCTGTTGAGCCTTTTGAATGCTAATTACTTTAACTTTTAATTTTTAAACTTTTGGATAATTGAGAGCTAAAAAGAAAAGAGTTGACAGTGGACATCAAAGTTTCAGAAAGGATAAAAGGTAGCAGTCAGATTAACTAGATGAGAAATGAGAGTCAAAAGAAAAGCCATTGGACCTGGAGTGGAAAGTGGTTACAGGAGCCTGGGACAGGGTGTGGCCATAGTGTGTACAAGGGGACAGGTGGAAAGCCAGGCCTCTGGCCCTAGAATGGTTGGCACAGTCACTCCTGGAGTTTTCTTTTTCTGCATCCATACTCCTTGGAGGCAAGAAGACATTAGCCTGCTATGTGCCACAAAGCATTATATGTTGTGATTTGGGTTTGATTTGATTGTTGGTTGCATGTTGATTTTTTTGACCAGGCCCCGTGGACTGATTGCCCCAGCTCTGGATGCTCAAGCCTCAAGCGAAAGGAGCCAGCCTCTGAAGGCTCCGCCCTGTGGGACCCCCACATTCCCACCTGGAACTGTGAGATAGAGGAGCCTCAGGAAACAGGGCATACAGGCCATTCCAGGTGCGGTCTTGACAAGGGGTGAGGAGGGCAGGGACCTAGGTCTTCTATGGAGATTTACCTCAGCACCTGCTCTAAGGCTGGGGGCTTTGCCGCCACTAAGAAGGCCACCAGCAGCCTTGCCAAGGACAGGAAAACAGCCAGCTATGTGGAGATGCGAGTGGCTGGAAGCACTGTCTCCCATGGGGCCAGGCAGCAGAGCCACAGACAGGTCCCATGGGTGTAACTGTGGTGCTTGGGGTGCCCTGGTACAGCACATTGGGGAGCAGCAACTGGCTAGTGACAGACCAGGAGGTCTTCAGGCCGGGCCCCTTCAACCCTGACTGACCCTTTGCTTCCTTTGGTTACAGTAGGGCTAGATAGGCCTGAACTAATGAAATAAAGCTTAAAAGAAAAGACCAAACTCTCCTTTGTTCCCGCCAGGGTGAGCACAAAGCCCAATTTCCAGTCATCGAAGTGGCTGCACTACTTGATCTGCCCCTTGGGGTTAAGCTGCCCGTGATCTCAGGAAGCAATAATTTATACCATACGATGAAGTTAAGTGAAAAGGTAATTTCTGCCTTGATGTTGGTTGTCTTTGCCAATTTCTACTTGCTTTGAAAGTCAGGTCCTACATTATACAAAGTCCATTAAGGCAATTTGCATTAACATTAACCGCAAAAAAAAATCAAACCTACATCTAATCCAAGGTATTGTTTAACATTCATGCCAAGCACTTTCATCTAGTGCGGCTTTCACAGAACCATGGGATGGACAGGTGTTCTTCTTAGTTCTCTCTTGAGTTTTTGAAAGCATGTTAACTTTTTTTGGTAACAACGCAAGATATACTGATTTAGTGAAGTTTTCTTTACTTATAAATAAATATTGTTTAGTTCAAAGGTAGAAAATTAATGTTGCTGACATTTAATTATTTCATGATTTTAACCAATAAATTGTTATACAATTTTCTCTGTGGTTATGTTTTAAGAGAAATTTCATCACATACAAAACTGTGAGGATAAAATGGACTTGAAATGAGTTGACTTGCTTCAGAACTGTAACTCCACTTTAATGGAAGAAGGCTCTGCCTCCTGGAAGACACTCCATGATTTCCCCCTACCTTCCTGTCCAGCCTTTACTCCCACCCAGAACGTCTGCTCCCTCCAGTTGGGGACTTCCATACCTCCTCTCACATATATGGTAATGCTTCTGTGCCTTTCCTCACCTTCCCCATACCTGGCGTATCCTTTCCTCCTCTCCTCAGTCTGTGGATTTCAACGATAATTCAAGATTTTCTTCTGAACTATCATAGCCCCCAATGAGTTTATATTTCCCTGGAATTTGCATTGCCCATGGTTTATATAATTTTACTCAATACTATAATTCTATAATTATAGTTTTATAACTTAAATCATACTGGGTTATGGTGTGTACTTCTCTCAAATCCTTTCTTGTTTACAATCCTCAACACTACACACACTGTCACACCTCTCCAGCCCTTGACTCAATCACTAACACTGAAGGAGTTTCACTACATTTTTTATTGGTTTCTTTGGTTAATATTGCAAAAAATTCTACCAAGAAGAATTCTGAGTAATCCTCTAACCTTCTCTGTGATGTCAGAAATGAGTAGGGCCCCTTAATATTTGATACTTGCCTAGTAAACATGATTTCTTAAAGCAAGTTTTGCATCTGGGAAATAATTGTTTTTATAAATCTGTCCTACTAGGGCCATTGTTGGCAAACTGTGGCTTGTGAGCCACATGCGGCTCTTTGGCCCCTTAAGTGTGGCCTTCCACAAAATATCACAAGCCTAGGCGAGTCTATTTTAAAGAAGTGGTGTTAGAAAAAGTTTAAGTCTAAAAAATTTGGCTCTCAAAAGAAATTCCGAATTGTTGTACTGTTGATATTTGGCTCTGTTGACCAACCACTGTACGAGGGCCAGCTGATTGAAAACCTATCTACCTCCTACAATTTAACTGGGTCATATTCACAGACATAAGCTTTCCTACAGCATGCTTGCCACCTATACCTATACTACTCCTCTTTTGTGTCTAATCTTTGCCCTGTCTTTCTTTTCCCTGCTTCCTCAAGGATATTGTTTACTGTGAATTTGACATGCTTGGGTATTACTATTTTCTGCCAAATATTAATTTGCTTATCAACTACCTTTAAAAATATGTTCTCTCTATTCTTATCACATTTGTTCCCCTCCCGCCCCAATTGTCTTCATCTAATTATAATTAGGCACCAAGTTATTTCCTTGAAGATTGAGTTTGTGAGAACTTTCTTTCCATAAAAACTCCTCAATGAAGTAATGCTTTATATTTACACTTTCAGTTTTTTAATATTTTGAAGGAAATCAAGGCAATTATTTTAAATGACAACAAAAGGGTTTATCCTGGCTCCAATGAATGGAATGTTTAAGAGGTATTCTTTGTTTAAGAGGTCAAGTAGTCCAGGTTTGAGAAATCTCTCATCACAGCCCAAAGTCAATATCTAAAAGAAGTCAAGAGCTAAATGTCAGCCTCTAAAAGAAACAGTCAGCCCAACCCTGGACTCATGACTGTCGGGTGCTTTGTATCTGGCTTCACTGAACTCAGGACATTGCCCCATAGAATTCCTTTCTCTTCCTTCTCAGAGAAGCACTGGCAATTAAGGAATGATTACACTTTATGATTTAGGCTTCTTGGAAGGGATTAAAGCCTAATGTTAAGCCCTAGAACAGAAACTGTCCAAGGAAGCTTTAAATGGAAAGGAAAGTTACATCCTATTCAGTTCCCACCAATCTGCCCTTTTTCCCACATAAGAAGCAGCCTCCCACCTACATTAAGGGAGTTCCTTGAGGATCCCACCCAGCCAGGCTGCTTAGTGTTCAGCACATGACTGACGTGGCTGCTGCCAGACAGAACACACAGGTCCCTGCAGACAGGTCAGGACTGTGGAGTCTTGTACATTGAATCGGGGCCTGGAAACAGGCCAGGTGCTCTCAGGTTTGCCACATCCCCACATGTTCCAGTCGCCTTTCACTTGGGCCAGTTCCTGCTTTGATGTTATTTTAGACTAAACCTTCTGTTTTCCTGAGCAAAAAAGCATAAATGAAAAGAAAAATAATGTAATAACATTAGGACAAAGTCCATGCAAACATCTGTTCTCTACCTTTTCCTTTTTACAGGTTCTCATTAAAGCATTAACACCATCCTGTTAATGAAAATGGACTAAGAACTCCAAGAGAGGGTGTTACTTCTGAGGGCTTCGAGGACAGCCCCCCGACTGATGGCCTTCCAAGCGAGGCAGCTGAGGATGGCCCTGCTGGCACGTCTGCCCTATCCCAGGCCTGCTTTCCCCGGAAGAGGGTCAGCAGCAAGTCACTGAAGGTTGGGATGATTCCAGCTCCCAAGAGACTGTGTCTCATCCAAGAGCCCAAAGGTGAGTGCCAGCATCAGTGCAGAGCCCTGCATAGTCTCCTGCTTAGCACTTGAAGAGGAGTTAGTGGTACTTGGTTGTGGAACAGGTAGAGACATTGCCTGCCTGTTTTTAAGAATTTGCTGACCCTCAGCCACAAGATAACCAGCTGACCTGTTACCTTCTCACCTCTAATTCCACCCGCCCACCTGGACATTACCTCCTAAATCCTCTTCAACATAGGGTTCTTTGGTTTTATGGGGGGGGGGGGGGGTGTTTGTTTTGTTTTTGTGGTTCAGTGGTTTATTTTTTCCAAATTTAATAAATCTTTATTGCTCAGATTATTACAATTGTTTCTCCATTTCCCCCCCCCATAGCTCCCTTTTACCCGTCCCCCATCCTACCCTCTGCCCTTACCTCCCCCACCATTGTCCTCATCCATAGGTGTACGATTTTAATCCAGTCTCTTTCTTCACCCCCCACACCCCTTTTCCCCTGATAATTATTAATCCACTCCTTTATTTGCCCCCAATTCTATTATATTCACCAGCTTATTCTGTTCCTCAGGTTTTTAATTCATTTGATCTTCTTCCTCTTCTTAAATAATACCTTTCAGCATTTCATATAATACTATTTTGGTGGTGATGAACTCCTTTAACTTTTTCTTATCTGAGAAGCTCTTTATCTGCCCTTCAATTCTGAATGATAACTTTGCTGGATATAATAATCTTGGTTGTAGGTTCTCGCTATTCATCACTTTGAATATTTCTTGCCACTCCCTTCTGGCCTGCATAGTTTCTGTTGAGAAATCAGCTGATAGTCGTATAGGTGCTCCCTTATAGGTAACCAACTGCTTTTCTCTTGATGCTTGTAAGATCCTCTTTTTGTCTTTTGCCCTTGGCATTTTAATTATGATGTGTCTTGGTGTGGTCCTCTTTGGATTCCTCTTGTTTGGGGTTCTGTAGACTTCCTGTACATATAAATCTATTTCTTTCAACAGGCGGGAGAAGTTTTCTCTCATTATTTCTTCAAATATGTTTTCAGCATCTTGCATTCTCTCTTCTTCTGGCATCCCCATAATTCTGATCTTGGTTCACTTGAAGTTGTCCCAGAGGCTCCTTAAATTATCTTCAACTTTCTGGATCCCTTTTCTTCTTGCTTCTCCAGAGGAGTATCCTTTGCCTCTTTGTATTCCATCTCTTTGACCTGATTCTTGTGTTCCTCCATTCTGCTGTTGGATCTCTGCATAATATTTTTCAACTTAGTCAGTTTCTGTTTAATTTTTAGTTGGGTCTCATTAAATTTATTGGCCTTTTCTAGGAAATTCTTGAAAAACGTTATAACTGTGGTTTTGAACTCTGTATCCTCCATCTCTTTTGTTTCAGATCTATTTCCTTGTCTTGGCATTTTCACTGCTTCCCAGAGTTAGTAGGATCACTTTGCCTGTTTGGTGTCCTATATGGCCCAGTGGATCAGCCTCCCCAGTTACCTGAAGTAGATACCCTTGGTGCTCCCCTTTGTCTTTATAGCCTTGATGTAGCTAAGTCTTTATTGTTGTTGGTATCCCTGGGAGGAATTGACCTTCAGGCCAATTGAATGTGGGTATCAGCTGTGTCTACTCTGGGATACCTTCTGTATTGGAGACAGTCTTATCGGATCAGACTTGCAAAATTGCAGAAGCCTTTGTTCTCAGCTTGGATGGGACTGAGTCTCAGGGCTGAGCTGACAGTCTTGGATTCCTGTCAGCCCTGCTCTTGTGCGCTCACCTGAGTTTCCGCCTGACCTCTGCCTTCTGAGGCCCCCCTGAGTTTCTGCCTGACCGTCCAGATTCCCCATGCAGGAGCATGGGTGCCCCAGGGGCTCGCCCGGAATTGGGTTGGATCTCTGTAGTCTGAAGCTTCTGTCTCCTTCCGCTATGGAGAGCCCACAGCCACCTCCTCGTCAGACCTCTCTGCAGGCAATCCCTAGCGACTAGAGACCTTGTCTGCTGTGGCTCCCAGCTCCCCCGAGTCTCCAAGTCTCTGAGTCTCTAGGTGCCTTTCTCTACAGTCCAGACTCCACCCATATGAGCCTGGGTCCACGGGGTTTGGGCTGGGGTTAGGGTTCAGTGCAGTCTGAAAGGGTTCAGTGCAATCAGGAATTCCTCCCCTCCCACCAGCCAGGCGTTTGGCCGCACTTCTCTGTGCACGCGTGTCTCCCTACCTCAGTGGTTTGTGGCTCCCAATCCTATCCGTGAGCCTCTCTCTTTCTTTCTAGGTGTAGATTTCCCACTCCTTCAGCTTTCTTGTGTTTTTGGATGAATTCCGTTCTGATTTTAGTTGTTGTTTTTGAAATTGTTGAGCGAGGCGGCAGCTTAGGTGCTTATCTAGGCCACCATCTTGGTTCTCTCTTCCCCATCTTCTACAATAACTCTTTAATCCATCTTTAACATCTGGGTTTTACTTCTGTCTTTTAGACAAACTTGTTTCCATGCATCTAACAAAAAGATTTCCCATTTTCTTCATTTTCAGATAATTGAGATAACATAGTCATAATTGATATTATCTCTCTATAATTTGAATGCAGTGCATTGACATAAAGGGGCAAAAGGGAAATGAAGAAAAAGCATTAGCGTTATCCATTAAAACACATTTTATCCTAGTCTCTTTCATTTACTCTCTTCCTTTCTTCTCTGGGTTAGGGCTAGGGACTGATGGAGATCAGTGGAGGAATTGAGTAAGGGTGGGTTTTTAGAATAATTCAGGTCAATGGGGGGAAAAGTAGGAATAAGCAATTAGCATTACACAACCCAAATATTTTTTATGCTGGTTTTCTCCCTTTCATATTCTTCTTGCATGCTTTATTTTGAATGAAAAATCTAGTAATTTGAAGAGGTCAATATTTAAAAATAAAATTCACTAAGTTTAATTTTGTGGTCTTTTTAAATCAGTTTGCAGCTTTTTAAAAAAAAATATATATATATATATTTTATTGATTTTCCATAGAGAGGAAGGGAGAGGGATAGAGATCTAGGAACATCAATGAGAGAGAAACATCGACCAGCTGCCTATTTCACGGGGATGTGCCCGCAACCAATGTACATGCCCTTGACCAGAATCGAACCTGGGTCCTTTTAGTCCACAGACCGATGCTCTACCACTGAGCCAAACTGGTTTTGGCAGTTTGCAGCTTTTTTTTTTAACCTTCTTATGGCTGATAACCAGAACAGTGAGCCTAGACAGTGGCTTCCTGTCTCAAGACTTCAAAGAATGAAATCGTGGACCTGAAGATTTAAGTAAAGCATGGAAAATTTATTAAGACTCTCCAAAAAGGGAGGGGCCCAATAATAGGTTGCCACTGAAGCCCTGTCATCTAGGGATATATATCTGCTACAAGCCTGCTCTGTATCTACCAATTTCACCATCTCATTGATTCTCTCGTTGGTTCTTGCCCAGCAAAGGACCTGAACTTTTCCTATGCGTAAGATCACCTTATTGCTGTAGCCCCTCCCTAGGTTTACAAACCTCCTGCTCTGATTCTAAAACATTGTTGTTCCTGCATGTTTGACTGTGGTTAGGCTTGCTCAAATTGCCGTGTCTGCCCTGCCTATGTTCCACCTGCCTTTGTTTTCCACTGGACACCTGCCCTGCCTGCCTTCGTGTCAAGCTAACTCCTCTCATTATGGCTTTAACCTGACTGATCCTTATTGTCAGCATTTGGACAAGCAATACAATCATCTCCAGGATCCACAGTTAAGAGCAATCATCCAAGCAAAGATTTCCAGAGGAGATTAAAGGAAGGAGGATACATCCCCAGCAATAAAAAGTGGGTTGAAGATGACTTCTTTTTAATCATTGAAGACTTCAAACACGTGGTATAAGCTGACACCTATAACCAAGTAGGGCTGTGGTTTCACCTTTAACTTGATCATGAGAGATAGTTAATGAGAAATTCTAGAAATTACTGAGTATTTTGGGTCAAGTGAAATCTGACAACAGTTGTTTCTCAATGATACCACTTCTCCCACATTTAAATTTTTAATAGCCAAAATATGATTATAAAATAATTTGAGGATGTAAAGATAATTTCCCAACTGTATCCTAGTTCTCTTTTGGTGCCTCCAATGTTCTGTATGCTTGTCAAGGATTATGTCCTATATAATTTTTAAAACTTGAGGCAAAATACTCAGTAATATTAGCCAGATAGAATCTTGATAGAACGTAAGAATTGTCTTATATTCTAATTTGTTTTGAACACTATTATTACATTGGTATTTTATTTTAATAATTTAATAAATCAGTTGTGTGTAATGAATTCATAAATTAAAATTTAACACATAATGAGACTTAAACAGAAATGTACTGTTGTTTAACAATTTTAGAGAGATACTTCTTACAGAATGGTTAGGAATTTACTATTCTTAATACCACACTGTTACTAAAGGAGGTGGTCTGGGCATTTCAAAGCAGCAGATGCCACTATAAAGGCAAGAAGCAATTCACCTTTACTTGCATTTGCACTTTATTTAGGTATTTGGATATGACAAGTAGGAAATTAGACCACCATGAGGGCACAGAAGAGCATCCCCTCCTCTGGATGGACAGAGAAGAAAGAGGCCAGCAGGAACAAACAGGAAGAAAACGTAGTCTTCCTAAACTGTGAAGAGGTCAGAGACACGTTTAAAATATTAAGAGAGCCGGGACCGGTTTGGCTCAGTGGTTAGAGCGTCGGCCTGCAAACTGAAAGGTTGCGGGTTCGGTTCCGGTCAAGGGCATGTACCTTGGTTGCGGGCACATCCCCAGTAAGGGGTGTGAAGGAGGCAGCTGGTCGATGTTTGTCTCTCATCGATGTTTCTAACTCTCTATCTCTCTACCTTCCTCTCTGTAAAAAAATCGATAAAATATATTTTAAAAAATAATAAAATAAATAATAAAATAAAATATTAAGAGACATCCGAATATACTGTATTGTTTGTAAATCGTTTTAGCTGTCTGTCATACATCTTGAAGCTATTTAGGTCTAAATAATTTACCCACAGCAATCTTTCTTCATTGCTATGATATACAAGTTGTTGAATAAATAATGAGAAAGACACCACTAACTATATGTATGAGTCAATTATCTCCTCTTAAAGAGATGATTGTGGAATTATTAGACACCATGTAACTCCCTGCTCGCTCTCAAATGCTAGTAAAGGTGAATTGGGTGTTTTAAAGTTTAGCTTTAGTAAAAAGTAATCATGCCATAAATATTCATGCCTGCATTCCTAGTAGGAGTGCAGGACGGAAAGAAGTTTATTCAAAATTCCACTACACTTGACCTGGTTTCTGTTAGGCTCTTGACTTGTTCTAATTTGCTTGTTGTTGGTGGACACAATACAAAGGGTGAGTGTAAATACTAATCACAGTAACACTGTGCTCTCCAGGAATGGAAGACAAAGGACACGTTGCTTCTGACAGAGACTGTAGAAGCTGCTCACAGAGAAGCTGCCATAGAGGAATAATGGAGCAGCAGCAGAGGAGAGAGTGACAGCAGGTAGAGTTAACTTTCACCTCTAATCTGGGCTGTTAGAGGAGAAGCTTTTGCTAGTTTGCATTTTCAAAAGTATCCTATACAAGAGGACAGAGTATCAGCTCCCAGGAATGATATCCATTATACAAAACTGAAAGTTATGGAAATGTTTACTATATTTTGGCCATATTATATTCTGACTAATATAAAAAGTGTTTCCCTATTATTTGAGATAACTACTTTTGACTTTATCTCACACCATAAATGATACTTATCATTCCCATAGAAAAATATGTTATAACTGATATTTTCTTAGAATCAGAATTTCTTAGAAAACTTTCTAATTTTACCACTAATTAATTTTTGAGCAAGGACTTTTAATTTTAAATAATATATAACATTTTATGATTTAAAGCCTAAACCTGTTTAAAGAGAAAAAGAAATCATTTGTAATTTCAGCACCACACTATTAACTTACAGGTACACACACACACACACACACACACACACACACACATTTGTATAATATTTCTATGAATGCTTATGTATTCTAATGAAACAATTCATATTAATATAGGCTGTTTTATAGATTGCTTTTTAAAATAGCATTGGCCATTTGCCGTATCAATAAATATTGGTCCAAATTTGTAAATAATCATCTGATGCAGATTTTTTTTTACAAATCTAGACTAAGTTTAAGAATTACATAATTTGGTTATACTGATATGTAATGCTATGTCATAATTTCATTAATACTCAAAATTCAAATATGTATAACAATATTTTCATTATACTTTTGTCTCATGTGCATTTGTGTGTGAATTATCAGGAACTCACTGCTCAGATGCCAAGTTCAGCTCATTCTAATTTATTTTATTTTTAAAAAATATATTATTAATTGTTTTACTTAGAGAAGATAGGAAAGGGATAGAGAGTTTGAAACATAGATGAGAGAGAAATATCAATCAGCTGCCTCCTGAACACCCCCTCCTGAACACCCCCCTTCCCACAACCAAGGTACAGGTCCTTGATTGGAATTAAACCTGGGGCCCTTCAGTCCACAGGCCAACTATCTATTGAGCCAAACTGGTCAGGGCCATTCCAATTTATTTTAATTATTATTTTCTAATATTCAAAATTTTACACTTTTTTTTTTGAGCAGACATAGTTGGCATTTATTTATTTATTTATTTATTTATTTTATTTTTTTATTTATCTTCCAGATGCCTCTGAAAATAGCACTGGTTTTGGAGTGAAACAGAATGCCCCAAGTTTCCCCTTCATTTTTACCAGATGCCAATTTCTCTTCCACGAGTCCTAGCCGATGTTAGTGGCAACCAGCACAGTGGATAAACTCTGGACTGGGTGTGCGCATTAGACATGACCACTGATGGAGGCATGGTGACACCACAGGCTGCTTAAGGTGTGTTAATGGCAGAGCTATTTCAAGTCCTAACATTTTCAGTGGAGTTATTATCAATCGTCTTTTTTACATCATGTTTTACTCCCAAGAACCTCTGAATTCATTTGTGTGTGTTTATCAATAGTTTTATGTATAAGAATCTCTTTCACGGCCCACGTAGAAAGAGTTCCAATTCAGGGTTCAGGTTCTGGAGAAGGGCCGCACACAAATGAAGAGACTTGAAGAAATTTAACTTGGCGATATGGGGGGCCAGGCGGTAGTCCAACTCTAGTGGGAGAACTACTCCTGCTCTGGCCCTGCCATCCCCTTTTATTGAGGCTTTGGGGAAAACATCTTAGGCAACATAAACAGAAATTTACAGGCAGGAAAATAACAGAAACTTACAAGGGACAAAATGAAGGGAGGCTGCTTCAGCTTAACAATATCTCAACTAAAGTTTAGAGCAATTAATGTTGTTGACCAGCCTTCCTGTCAACATCTCTTTTTTAAGTGAAACTAATTTGTTTTCCAGCAGTTTTATAACTCTTCTTTCAGGTTTAATATTCCATGTATTTTTATTCCAAATGAGGGGCTTAAATTAGAGTTACAAAAATCTCTAAAAGGTTGTTGCAATTGTGTATTTGTCAAAGTAAGTCTGTTTTTGAACTGCTTTTTCTGCTCTGTGAGTTATTTAATTTACTGTCTTGTGTATTGTATTTTTAATAATTTTTAAATAAGTAGTATCAGCCTTTTAAGTTTTGTCTTCCTTTTTGAGGATATTTTACTAAACTAAGCCCTTTAACATATTCATATATATGTTAGAATAAGCTGATCAATTTCTACCAAGAAATATTGCTGGGATGTTGATTAGAATTATGTTACTCAATAGCTCAGTTTGGGAACAATCTCTTGATAATACTGAATTTTCCAACTCATGAACCAAATATGTCTCTCCCTTTATTTAGGTATCATTAGTTTTTCTTATCAATGTTTCTTTTGCAGTGTACAAGTCTTACACATATTTTGATCTATTTATCCCTAGGTATTTCATAATTTTTACTATTAGTATTTGTACTTTTTTCAGATTAGATGCTAGTATATACAAAAGCAATATTATACTCTTCTTGTATTCTGCATTATTAAAAATAATTTATTAGTTCTAGTATTTTTCTTCCAGAAGCCAATTGATATTCTACTAAAATGATCATATGGTCTGTAAATGGACTTTTATTTCTTCTCTTCAAATTCTCTTTGCATTTCTCTTGCCTGATTGCATGAACAACAACCTCCACTATAATGTAGAGTAAAAGCAGTGATGATGAACATTATTGTCAAATACTGTTTGTCCCCTCCCTCATCTCTACAGAAATATTAGGCTGCTTAGTATTGTCCCACATCTCACTGATACTCTTCATTTTGTCATATTGTTTCTCTCAGTCTTTTTCTTTGGATGATTTCTGTTCCTCAATGGGAATTAATCTCTTCTTTTGAATTTTCTACTAGGCCATTAATGAATTTTCTAGTAACCCATTGTTACTACCTCACGCATTAAAGATTTTATTTTGGCCATTTTATCTTTCATGTCTCTTTTTTGCCCTATGAATATGTGGAGTGCAATTATGTTATCTATGTTAATGTTATTGTCTTTAATTCTAACATTTGTGTCATTTTTGTGTTAAATTTGACTAACAATCATTTTATGGGCCATCTTTCACTTTATATTCTTAGTAGCCTTTGATTGGATGCCAGATATTATGAATTTAACTTTGTGGGTGTGGAGGATTTTTATGTTGTTATAAATGTTTTTAGCTTTTTCCTTGGATATAGATAATCTATTTAGGAATAGTTTGTTCTAGGACTTGCTTCTTAAAATTGGTTAGATGGAGCCAGAACCATGTTTAATCTGGGGCTAGTTGTTCCCCACTACTGAGGCAAGACCCATTTTAATACTCTACTCTGTGGATAGCATGTTTCCAGAGTGGCTGTAAAGGATAGACATGACAGGTGGGTGAGGAGGGCTGTTCACCCTAATCCTTTAGGATGGGCATTTCTGTGGCCTTGGATAGATTCTCACTTGCATGTACTGATCCATTCTCTTGTTGAATATGCTAGGGAACCTTCTCAGGAGATCTGGGGTTCTTGCTCTTTGCAATCCTGTTCTTTCTGGTAAATCCAGGATCAATATAGTTCCTGGGATTCACAAAGGGAAGTCACATTTCATGTATTATATCATGTTTACCTATGCTCGACCTGCATGACTGTGGTTAAGTCACACAGACATCCTCCAGTTGAAGGTGATTTAGAAATTCCCTCAGCTTCCCAGGACAGCTATGGATTAAGAGACCCTCTCTGATCTGAAATTGGCCTAGTTCCCTGAATATGTGTAGTGAAGTAAATTGCATCTACATGTTAAATATGTATATTCATCATGTTTGACCATAAAGGAAATTTACCCTTAATATACTACCCTCCCAAATACATACTCAGAATAACATCATAAGCCACAAGAAAAGAATGATTGTTCATTTCCAACATACTATCATAATATAAATATTTTTGCACATCTAAGTAGCAAGTTGATTCTAACTAAATATATTTTCTTTATTGTTTTAGAAAGAAAGCACTTTTAGATGAAAAAATGGCTTATAATTTTCAAAAAATGAAGAAACTATATTCACAAGAGAAGACATGGGGGAAAAATCCATCTGATTACAGAGGTCAAGATGGAACACAGTGTGAATGCAAGAGCTTTAAAAGTTGATGTGGTTCTGTAGAAAGCATTCTTCTATGTATTTACACTAAAATTCTTTTGTGAAACGCTTACAGTTGCTCTGTTTGCTTTGTACCAGGCACAAGTATAGGCATGTCCCTATTATAGTTCAAGGTGAAAAGGGGATATAATGTGAAAAACAAACCCAAATAATCTTACCAAGTGGTTCTGTGGACAAGCTTGTCTATATTTCAGTTCTATCAAATTTCCCTACACTTAAAATAATGTAGTTTTTTACACTGAAACTTGAAAAAGTTGCATGTACGGTAATACACACCAATATAGTTTTCTGCTATTTGTTCAGCCTTAGGAAATAACAAAGAATACCAGAGGAAAATGAAGGCAAGGAAGAATGGGAGGAGTTAGAGAAGGAAGGAAAGAAAGAATTGAAGGGAAAAAGGAAAGAAATTAAGAAAGTTTAGAAGAGGAACATCAGATCAGGACTTTGCCCTGCCTTCTTTCTGCCAACTTCCTTTGAATTATAACATAATAAGACTATAGAGGACTCTTATCATATCAGTTTAATTAATGATAATTAAAATTTCATGGCTAGAATGCAAAAAAATATAGACTTGATTGAATTATCAATGATTGTGTAGTATCAGGAAAACATGATTATCTTCCATGCAGTCATCCTCAAAGCATCCATCCATCCTATCTGTCCCACTAGTCCTGTTTCTAGAGTTGAGCCTACCTATGCCACTCCAGTAAATTACTAACTAATCTCCACTGGCTCTTAATTTAACCTACTTCAAACCCATTTTATTTAAAATGCTACCTAATTATAATTTTTATTATAAAATTGTGAATTATTAGTTAATTTATTTTGTTTTCTTTTGGACTTTTCCATATTTTTTAAAATTTTCTTTATTGATTAAGGTGTTACATTTGTGTCCTTATTCCCACATTATTTCCCCCATCCCTCCCACTCATGCCCTCACCCACTGTTGTCTGTGTTCATTGGTTAAGCTTATATACAAGTTCTTTGGTTGATCTCTCTCCCTTGTTCCCACTCTGACCTCTGAAGTTTGATAGTCTGATCAATGTTTCTCTGTCTCTAGATCTGTTTTTGTTCATTAGTTTATGTTGCTCATTATATTCCATAAATGAGTGAGATCATATGATATTTATCTTTCTCTGATTGGTTTATTTCGCTTAGCAAAATGCTCTCCAGTTCCATCCAGGTTGTTGCAAATGGTAAGAATTCCTTCCTTTTTACAGCTGCAAGGTATTGCATTGTGTAGATATACCACAGTTTTTTTAATTCACTCATCTGTTGATGGTCACTTAGGCTGTTTCCAAATCTTAGCTATAGTGAATTGCGCTTTTATGAACATAGGGATTCATATATCCTTTCTGATTGGTGTTTCTAGCTTCTTGGGATATATTCCTAGAAGTGGGATCACTGGGTCAAATGGGAATTCCATTTTTAGTTTTTTTAGGAAACTCAATGCCATTCCCCACAGTGGCTGTACCAATCTGCATTCCCACCAGCAGTGCACGAGGGTTCCTTTTTCTCCACATCCTCACCAGCACTTGTCCTTTGTTGATTTGTTGATGACAGCCATTCAGGCAGGTGAGATGGCACTGCATTGTCGCTTTGATTTGTACCTCTCAGATGATTAGTGATTTGAGCATGTTTTCATATATCTCTAGGCCTTCTGTCTTCTCTCAAAAAGTATCTATTTAGGTAGGTTGCCCATTTTTTGATTGGGTTGTTTATCTTTCTTTTGTTAAATTGTTTGAGTTCCCTATAAATGTTGGAGATTAAACCCAAATCAGTGATAATATTTGCAAATACATAGAGTGGGCTTTCTTGTTGTTTTGTTTATGGTTTCTTTTGCTGTGAAAAAGTTTTTTATTTTGATGTAGTTCCATTTGTTTATTTTCTCTTTAGCTTCCATTGCACTAGGAGCAGTATCAGTGGAGGGGTTCTTTCGGCATATGACAGAGATTTTGCTGCCTGTGGATTCCTCTGGTATTTTTATGGTTTCCTGTCTTATGTTTAAGTCCTGTATCCATTTTGAGTTTATTTTTGTGTATAGTGTCTGTTGGTGGTCTAGTTTCATTTTTTTGCATGTATCTGTCCAATTTTCCCAACTCCATTTATTGAAGAGACTCTCTTGACTCCATTGTATGTTCATGCCTCCTTTGTCAAGGATTAATTAAATATAGTGGCTTGGTTCAACACCTGGATTCTCTAATCTATTCCATTCGTCTATATGTCTGTTCTTGTGCCAGTAGCAGGCTTTTTTGAGAACAGTGGCTTTGTAATACAGCTTAAAAGCTGGTATTGAGAACCCACCTACTTTATTCTTCTTTCTCGGGATTACTGTGACTATTCAGAGTCTTCTTTTTATTCCAGATGAATTTTTGGAGAGTTCTTTCTAGGTCTGTGAAATATGCTGGTGGTATATTAATTGGGAGTGCATTGAATCTGTAGATTTCTTTGGGTAGTATGGACATTTTGATGATGTTGATTCTGCCAATCCATGAATATGGTATATTCTTCCATCTATTTATGTCTTCTATCTCTTTTTTCAGTGTCCTGTGGTTTTCTGCATATAGGTCTTTTACCTCCTCAGTTATGTTTATTTCTAGGTATCTTAATTCTTTTGGTTCGATGATGAATGGGATTGCCTTTTTAGTCTCTATTTTTGTAAGTTCATTATTGGTGAATAGAAATGCCACAGATTTCTTGGCATTAATTTTGTATCCTGTTACTTTGCCGAATTCATTTATTAAGTCTACTAATTTTTTGATGGAGTCTTTTGTTTTTTATGCATAATATCATGTCATCTGAAAATAAGGACAGCTTTACTTCTTCTTTTACAATTTGTATGTCTTTTATTTCTTCTTCTTGTCTGATTGCAGTGGCTAGTACTTCCAGTACTGTGTCAAACAGGAGTGTGAGAGTCAGCATCCCTGTCTTGTTCCTGTTCTTAGGGGAAATGGTTTTGTTTTATGCCCATTGAGTATGATGTTAACTGTGGCTTTTATTATGTTGAGGTATGATACTTCTATTCCCACCTTGTTGAGAGTTTTTATCAAGAAAGGGTGTTGGATTTTGTCAAATAATTTTTGGCATCAATTGATATGACTGTGTGATTTTTACCTCTCAATTTGTTTATGTGATGTATCATGTTTATTGATTTGCAGATAGTGTACCACCCTTGCATTCCTGTATAAGTCCTATTTGGCCACAGTGTATGATCTTTCTGATGTACTATTTGATCTGATTTGCTATAATTTTGTTGAGAATTTTGGCATCTATATTCAAGAGGGATGTTGGCCTGTAATTCTTTTTCATTGTGTTGTCTTTATCTGTTTTTGGTATTAGGATGATGCAGGCTTCATAGGATGAACTCGGAAGTGTTCCATTCTCTTTATTATTTTGGAATAGTCTGAGGAGGAGAGTTTTCAGTGCTTCCTTGAATGTTTGGTAAAATTCTCCTGTGAAGGCATCTGGTCCCAGGCTTTTGTTTTCTGAAAGTTTTTTGATGACTGCTTCAATTTCTTCCATAGTTACTGGCCTATTGAGCTGTTTAGATGCTTCCTGATTGAGATTTGGAAGGTAGTATTTTTCTAGGGATATGTTCATTTCCTCAAGATTGTCCACTTTTTGGAATAGAGTTGTTTGTAGTATTTTTTTTAACAATCCTTTGTTTTTCAGTGGGGTCTGTTGTTATTTCACCTCTTTAATTTCTGATTTTGTTTATTTTTCCTCTCTCTTTGCTTCCTAGTGAGCCTGGCTAGAGGTTCATCATCTTTGTTTTCCTTTCAAATAACCAGCTCTTGGTTTTATTGATCTTTTTTATTTTTTTTTTTTGGTCTCTATGTCATTTATCTCTGCTCTGATATTTACTCTTTCCTTTCTTATTCTTACACTGGGCTTTTCTTGTTGCTCTCTTTCTAATTCTTTGAGTTGTAGGTTTATATAATTTATTAGAATTGTCTCTTGTTTTTTGCAGTAGGCTTGTATATCTATGAACTTCCCTCTCAAGACTGCTTTCTCTGTGTCCTATACATTTTGGATTGTTGTGTTTTCATTGTTATTTGTTGTAAAGATATTTTTTATTTCTTCCTTGATCTCTCTAAGAACCCAGTCATTCTGTAATTGCATGCTTTTTAGTCTCTATGTGTTTTGTTTCTTTGGATTGTTTTTATTATAGTTGATTTTCAGTTTTATGACACTGTGGTCTGAGAACTTGCTTGATATGATTTCTATCTTCTTGAATTTGAAGAGACTTTGCCTATGTCCCATAGAGTATTTTTGAAAATGATCCATGTGCACTTGAGAAGAATGTGTATTCTGTGCCTTTTGGGTGAAATGTTATGAAGATGTCAATTAATTCCATCTGGTCTAGTGAGTCATTTAGGATTGATGTTTCTTGGCTGATTTTTTGTTTAGAGGATTTGTCCAGTGGTGATAGTGGGGTTTTAAAGTCTCCTGCTCTTATTGTATTGCTGTTGATCTCTTTTACATCCTCCAGGAGTTTTTTTTGTTTTGTTTTGTTTTTTTAATGTATTTGGGTGCTCCTGTATTGGTGCATATATGTTTACCAGAGTTATTTCTTCTTGTTTGATTACTCCCTTTAGTATTATGCAGCGGCATTCCTTATCTCTTCTTATCTCTATGTCATTCTCTTTGAGTTATAATTTTCCAGATATGAGTATTGCTACCAGCCTTTTTTTTAAATTTTTATTTCCATTTGTCTGGAAATCCTTTTTCTATCTCTTCACCATCAATCTTTGTGTGTCTTTTCTTCTGAGGTTGGTTTCTTGTAGACAGCAGATATATGGGTCATGTTTTCTTATTCAATCTGTTATCCTATCTCTTTTGATTGGAACATTTAATCAATTTACATTTAAAGTTATTATTATTTTTTGAAATATATTTTTATTGATTTTTTACAGAGAGGAAGAGAGAGGGATTGAGAGTTAGAAACATCAATGAGAGAGAAACATCGATCAGCTGCCTCTTGCACTCCCCTCACTGGGGATATGCCCGCAACAAAGGGCCATGCCCTTCACCAGAATCGAACCTGGAACCCTTCAGTCCACAAGCTGATGCTCTATCCACTGAGCCAAACCAGTTTTGGCATAAAATTATTATTAATAGGTACTTATTTATCACCATTTTTATTCTTTATCCCTATGTTCCCTCTTTGCTTCCTACTTTTTAAAATTTATTTACAGCAGATCCTTTAGCATTTCTTGCATTGCTCATTTGGTGGAAATAAATTCCCTTAGTCCATTTTTGTCTGTGAAGCTCCTGATTTCACCTTCAATTTTGTTTGATAGCCTTGCTGGGTATAGTATTCTTGGATTCAGACCCTTCTTTTGCATGACTTTGTATATTTCATTCCATTCCCTCCTGGCCTGATGAGTTTCTGTTGAGAAATCAGTTGCTAGTCTGATGGGGGTTCATTTGTATGTAACTTTCTGTCTCTCCCTGGCCACTTTTAAGACTCTTACTATGTCTTAGGTGTTTGCGAATTTAATTATAATGTGCCTTAGCATCAGTCTTTTGAGCTTCATTTTGCTTGGGACTCTGTGAGCTTCTTGGATTTGTGTGGGGTTTTTCTTTCCTATATTGGGGAAATTTTCTGTCATTTCATCAAACAGGTTTTCTATTCCTTGCCCAGTTTCTTCTCTTTGTGGCACTCCTATTATGCAGATTGTGTGTGTGTGTGTGTGTGTGTGTGTGTGTGTGTGTGTTGTGCCAAAGTTCTCTTAGGCTCTCCTCTTGCTTTTTAATTTTTTTTTTCTAGAAGCTGCTCTACTTGGATATTTTTTCCCATCTTGTCTTCTAGCTCACTGATGCGGTCCTCTGCTTCTTCTAATCTACTCTTGATGCTTTCTATTGAATTCTTTACAGCAGCAATGTCCTTTGTCATTTCCTCTTGTTTCTTACTCATATTGTCAAATGTATCTTCCACCTTATCACCATTTCTCTGAATTCTTTCTCTGTTAGTTGCTTTCTTCTATTTAGTTTACTCCCCTTTCTGGTTATGCCTGCTTTACTTTCATATTGGGGTCATTTCATTATCTCCCAATGATCTCCCTTCTCCAGATGTTTGGTTATGTAGTTCTCTTTTTTTCTGCATTGATTTAATGGAGCAAAATACAACACAACCAGGTACAATACACAATGCACTGAACAAAAATTTAGTCACAATATTAATAACCTCCAATAAAGGTGACCACCAGAGAAAGTCCAATTAGAGGACTGGAGAAATAGAAAGGGGAAAAAAGAGAAAATAAGTCAAAACAAAATTGGAGAAAGGGAAAAAAAAGTAAGAGGGACAAGGAAGTGTCTAATAAAGAAAAGAGGAACAAACTATCAACATGTGGAGAAAACTCCAATAGAACAACCACTAATCTCAGCAAAAGGCAGCAACAAGTACCTGGAGATTAATACAAATTACACCACCAACTAACATCCAGTGAGGCAAGGGAAAAGAGAAGCAAAAAACAAACAAAAACAAAGTGAACAAAACAAAATAAAAAATAATCAAAACAATCTCACATAAAGCATAAAAATTCAATATAATCAACATTCAAGCAAACAACCACAAAAGAACAGAGAGGGGAAAAAATTGTATAGGTAAGACAGCGAGGATAGAGGTGTGTATGGACTTGGAGCAAGGGATTGGAGGTTACATATAAAAATAGGGTGAAATGTTCACAGGGGGTAAACAGAAAGAAAAGGGAAATTCTAAATCAGGAAAGAGTTAAAATAAATAGGACACCACAATGGGAAACTTTAGGAAGAGAGTGATGGCAAAAACCTAGAGTTGAGATAAAGTAAAATGATTTTAAAGGAAAGATGAAAATAGAATGTAGAACACTGATCCCAAATTAAAATAAAGAGAAAATATAAAATGAAAATGAAAAAATAAAAAATAAATAAAATGTACAGTAGTGAAGCTCCTTCACTTACTTATTCTATTGTTCTGTTTGACACACCTATTTCCCAGTACAGACTGTATTGCAGTTTGCTGTATTCCACTGCTCCTCAGTGTTGTAAGCTCATCCTGGTTTTTAAGCAGGTGGTGTTTTATTTTCTCATATTTCTTTATTTTTTATTACACAATAGTCAATTTGTGATTCAGCTCCTGAGTGGCAGTCTTTCTGAATTGACTTCTGGATCTATTTTGAATCCGTGTGTTTGGTGCGGATTGGGAACTGGTGTTCTGGGGCTCATAGCTGTTTGGTGATAGCCGCAGTTGTAGATTTTCAGGCTTCCGGTAAGATCCACTTTCTCCTTCAAGGTGGAGTGGTCTCTGTGTCTGAGCCTAAGTTCTGGAAGGGACCCAGCAGCAGTGGGGGATGCCCAGTCAGGGGAATCCTGTCCAGCAGTCCCCCACCTTTTCCTGAAGTTTAGCTCTCCCTTAAACTTCAGGAGAGAAACATGGATCAGCTGCGTCTTGCATAACCCCTACTGGGGATGTGCCCACAACCAAGGTACATGCCCTTGACTGAAATCGAACCTGGGACCTTTCAGTCCGCAGGCCAACGCTCTATCCACTGAGCCAAACTGCTTTTGAAGGATTATGAAATCATTTTAAAGTTCAGTGGCAAAATAACTGCAATGCCTTTGGCACCATCCTGCATAATAAAAGAGTAATATGCAAATTTACCATCACTCAGCTACACCCACAAGCCATGCCCTCCAGCCACACACACCAACCAACCAGAGCAGAGTGAGTAAGCAAATTAACCCCAACCAAGATGGCTGCCACCATAGAGAGTAGCAGGGAGGCTTGGGTTTCCCTGGCAATGGAGGAAGTTAAGCTTTCCACACACCCTGGCCAGCCGAGGCCTCCACTCAAGGATACAAAGTTTCAATTATAGAAAGTGAATAAACTCCAACAGAAATGGCTGCCATCCCTGAGGGAGTAGAAAGCTTGGCTTCACTCTAGGCTACTAAATTTCAATTGTAGAAGATAAATGAATCCCAGATATCAGGGCCTCCACTTGGGTTGCTGGGGGGGAGGGGAGTGGGGGTGGTGGAGGTGAGGTTGGATTGCAAACCACCACAGGCCCCTCGCTCAGGCCACCCCATGCCCCAAGGGAACCCTACCCTAATCGGGACACCCTTCAGGGCAAAGCAGTAGGCTCCCACACGTGCCCCAAGCCTCTATCCTATCTAATGAAAGAGTAATATGCAGATTGACCATAAGTCCAGCACATAAGACCAAAATAGTTGCCCCGATGTGGTCAAAGATCCTGCCCCAATGTGGACAGAAGATGGCCACCACAAGATGGCCAGCAGGGGAAGGCAGTTGGGGGGAACAGGCCTGCAAGTTAGGGCAGTTGGAGGAGATTAACCCTACAGTGGAGGGCAGTTAGGGGTGACCAGGCTGGCAAAGGAGGGAAATTGATTGAAAACAGGCTGGCAGTCCTGGCAGTTAGACATCAATCAGATTGGCAGGGCAGTGGTTAGGGGGTGATCAGGCTGGCAGGTAGAAGTGGTTAGGGCAATCATGAAGGCAGCCAGGCAAGCAGTTGGCAGCCAGCAGTCCTGGAATGTGAGGGGACCATTTAGGGCAGTGGGACATCCCTCAAGGGGTCCCATATTGGAGAGGGTGCAGGCTAGGCTGAGGTACAACCCCTATGCACAAATTTTGTGCACTGGGCCTTTAGTTTAATTACAATTTCTTCTCTAGCTCACTTCAAGCTTACTTAAGTTATACCACAGAGTTTCTCCTTGGGAAACAAACTGGCTTTAAAATTTTGAAATTTCAGCCCTAGCTGGTTTGAGTCAGTGGACAGAGCATCAGCTTGTAGACTGAAGTGTCCACGGTTTGATTCAGGTCAAGGGCACATTCCTGGGTTGTGGGATCAATCCCCAATATGGAGCATGCAGGAAACAGCCTATCAATGATTCTCTCTCATCCTTTATGTCTCTCTCTCTCTCTCTCACCTTTCTCTCTCTTCCTTTCTTTTCTTTTTTGTAATAAAATATATTGTACATATATATATATATACATATATATATATATATATATATATATATATATATATTTAAAATAAAATAAAATTTGAGATTTCACAGATAGGCATTTCTAAAGGGGAAAGGTGACAGTCCAGATTTTAATCTTATCCTCCCTATCGGCAAAACTATGAATTAAGAGTTAAACACAATGAAGGAAATGGCTAAGTTACCAGGATTTCATGTAAATGTAAGTAAGTGGGAAGCATTGGGTTAGAGGCTGAAGGTTTGAACAGAGAAAAAAAGGAACGGGTGTTATCTTTGTAAGCCTACTTTCCCATCAAGTCACAGAGTCAGCAAAACATAAGCTGGCCATAGGCTTTATCAAGAAACAAGAAATCTCCATATAAGTAGAAGTAAAAACATTCCACTACAATAACTTTTAATTATTATTATTACATAACACAACTGGTAATATATAAGATGACTGGGAAAGATACTCATAAAATTTGATTTGGTACTGTCATAAGGACAGACTTATTCATCAGTGAAATAGAAGGAACTCTTTTACACTGCTGGTGGGAATGCAGACTGGAGAACAGTATGGAGTTTTTTCAAAAAGCTAAAAATGCAACTCCCATTTGACCCAGTGATCCCACTTTTAGGAATATATCCTAAGAAACTAGAAACATTAATCAGAAAGGATATATGTACCCCTATGTTCATAGCAGCACAATTCACCATAGCCAAGATTTGGAAACAACCTAAATGCCCATCAACAGATGAGTGGATTAAAAAACTGTGGTACAGCTACACAATAGAATACTATGCTGCAGTAAAAAAGAAGGAGTTCCTACCATTTGCAACAACATGGATGGAAATGGAGAGCATTCTGATAAGTGAAATAAGCCAGGCAGAGAAAGACAAACATCACATGATCTCACTCATTTGTGGAATATAATTAATGGTATAGACTGGTGAACGAGAACAGACCCAGAGCCTGAGTAACATCGATCACAAACTCAAACCTCAGGGAAAGAGGGGGTTGGTGGGAGTAAGGGGGAGAAATCAACCAAGGGACTTGTGTGCATATATATGAGCCTAATAAATGGACACAGATAAAAGGGGGTTGGGGCATTAGTGGGGGGTTGAGAGTGGGGGAATAAGAACACATACATAAAATAATAATAATAATAATAATAATTTTAAAAGAAAGTGTGAGGTAACCAGAACCCCAAGAACACCTAATAATATCTTTACTGCCATGCTAGTAGTCATCAGCTCTATGGTAATATAACCTGGGCCTATTGTGGAATTATTTCTGGGCTTCTGTTCCTGATCCTTCATGGGTGGGAACTCCTGTTTGACCCAGTAATGCCTCTCCTAGTAATAAATCCCAAGAAACTAGAAACACTAATCAGAAAGGCTATAAGCACCCATATGTTCATAGTAGCACACTTTACAATAGCTACGATTTGGAAACAGCCTAGATGCCCATCAGCAGATGACTGGATCAGAAAAGTATGGTACATCTATGCAATGGAATACTATGCTGCCATAAAAAAGAAGGCATTCTTACCATTTGCAGAAACCTGGATGAAATTGGAGAACATTATGCCAAGTGAAATAAGTGAGTCAAAGAAAGAAAAATACCACATGATCTCACTCACTGATGGATAATTAAGAACATTATAAACTGATGAACAAAAGGATAGATACAGAGACAGTATAGCATCAAACAGACTGTCAAAGTACAGCTGGAAGCTTAGGGAGAGTTGGGGAAGATAAGAGAATGACTGAAGGACTTGTATGCATGCATGTAAGCATAACTAATGGATGCAAAACTCTGGGGGGTGAGGGCATGTATGGGAGTGGGTTGGGGGAACAATATTAAAATAAGTACACATATCATACCTTATAAAAATGGGAAAATAATATAAATAAAAATAAGGGTAATAATTACTCGGGTGGAGGGGCTCTTAGGTCCCATGTTTATTTGCTGGATACAATGTCTGCTTTTAAGCTGATAGAGCACACACATTTATAATCTATATGTTTTTAATATTTAACTTGATTCAACATTTAGCCATCATTAAATGTTACTTTGAATTTTCTCTTTGGAAACCTGAAAAATATTTATCTCTCTGGATACTTACATCTCCTTCTACATTATCATTTTCATACTGATGTATTCTTTCTTCAAAATTATGCCACTCGTTGATTAACTCATTAATACTTTCCTTCAGGTTAAGAATATGCTTTACACCTTCAGCTTTAAATGTATTTATTTCATCCTGAATCTGATCTTGGATGTTAATTGCTGTGTTTTCTTCCGTGTCAGCTTTGCTGTGAACCTGATCCAGCTGCTGGCGAAGCAGCATGTTTTCACTCTCCAGGGGAGATAGCCTCTCCTGTAAGAACTCCTGCTTTCCAATGTCTTCATCCACCTTGCCTTGTTCATCTTCATACACCTGTTCAATTTCCTCCTTTTGACACTGTTTTTGACAGAGGTCTCTCTAAAACCAATTTCCTTTCTTTGAGAGCATCTCTTGTCTGATTAAGCTCAATTTCTAAGCTATTGCTTTTGCATTCTGTTTTAGAAAGTTGTCTCAAAACTGGCCTGGTATTGTGTAGCCAACTCATGTCTTTGTCCCTCTAAGTGATTGCAAGGGCCCTCCTTGCTCTCACTAGGGAGTCTTTCTGCAGCTTTCAGACACACCCTGGAGGGATCACTCTAGGCATTTGGGATCCTGCCTCTCTTCCTCATTAAATTTGATGAGGCCCAGGCACTATCTGATCTAGTAACAATGAAAACACAACTCATTTCCCCAAATCCTGTTTAAAAGCAGGCACTCATCCACATGTGTCTATTGTGGCCTTACAGAGCTCAATTCCCCTTCACTTTGTAGAGTCTGAACCTCAAACTCTTAGCCTTTCTCATGAGGGAATCTGTTGCTTCCTCCAACTAAATCAATCTTAATTTTTTATTGCATTCTCCTTCTTATTCTATCGGATTTATTCTGATTGCAAAGCCAACAACATAATATCATTTGTCAAAAGACATAATAATAATGGATTCATGTAAGGATCATCACTGGATGCTAAAATCTAGTAGGTGAAATTGTGAGGCATAGCAAAATATTTACAGACACTCAAAATACCTCCACACAAGGTATTTGTGACATATAAAGGTAAATAGTACCTTTACTCTTGACAGATGTAGCAGACACGTGTTAACCACTTGATCACAATCAACAGTGGCAGTAAGGGAGCCGAGCATGTGCCTGCAGATTTACTTCATGGGAAGAAGTCAGCATCGCTTGTGTGACATTCCTTCCCACAAGCCATAACGTGAAGCTACATGAGGAAACTTCAAAGAAAGCTAACTCTCCTAAACTCTTCAAACTGTGATTCTCATGAAAAGCAAAGGAAGCCTAAAAACTGTCCCAGATTAAAAGAGACTAAAGACTCAGGTCAATTGATCATAACACATCATCTTGAATTTACTTGGACTATAAAAGTTATTATTGAGACAAGCGCAAATATCTGAACAAGATCCAACATTAAATACTATTACTGATCAAATGTTAATTCCCTGACTTTGATAAATATACTATATATAGTGGCCCAGTGCACAAAATTCATGTCTATCCTGCACCCTCTCTAATCTGTGACCTCCCAGGGGATGTCCAACTGCCAGTTCAGTTCTGATCCCACAGGGGTCCAACCTAAACCGGCAACTGCTAATCCCTTTCACAGTTCTGGACTGCTAGCTCCTAACAACTCACCTTCCTGCCTACCTGATCATCCCTGAACAAGCTGCCTGCTAGCCTGATCGCCCAAACAACCCCCCCCCCTACCAGCCTGCTCACATTAAACTGCCCCATCTTGCAGACCTGCTTGACCCCAACTGCCTACCCCCCAACCGACTTGCTCACAGCCACCTGACCCCCGATGCTGGGTTGTTAGCCCCATGCTACCACTATCCCTCTGGCCTGCTACCTCAACTGCCACCTTCAGCTGGCCTGCTTGCCCATAAATATGCCCCCTGCCAGCCTCATCACTCCCAACTGCCAACCTGCCTGCTTGCTTGCTCCCAACTACCCACCCCTGCTGACCTGATCACCCCTAACTGTCTCTGCCTTGGCCCTAACACCATGGCTTTGTCCAAAAGTGTGTCTGGAAGGTCTCCTGGTTTAATTAGTATATTACCCTTTTAATACTATTGATTATGTAAGATATCCCCTTTCTTAGGAGAGGAACAATAAAGTATTTAGGAGTTTAGAGGTACTAATGTCTGCAACTTACAAATAGTTCATATATTTTATCTAATCAACCTACATTTACATTTATTTAGGTAATAGACAAGAAGGGAGAAAGGACAAAGTAAATGTACTAAAATGTTAACCTTCGGGTAATGGCTCCCAGTAATTCTTTGTACTATTCTTGTAACTTTTCTGAAAGACTGAAACATCCAATACATAATATTTCTAAGATAAAAATTCTAAAAATAATTTTAAAAAATTATAACCCATTAAATGAAATAAACCTTGAGTTTGTACTGACAAATAAATCAAAAGTTTAATGAATGGGAGATATTTACACTGACTCCATAAAACTTCCCAATAAAACAATACTTGTGAAGTGAAAAAGGAAACATTACATAGGAGAAAACCAGCAGATACTACCTTAACTGATCAACATTAACATAGCCAAGAATGGCAACTCAAAATTGTAGGTCACATCACAGGATGCATTGAGGATAGTATAGGACTACTTCTATGATGCTCTTGCTAAAAATGTCTGATCTAAATATTATCATAAATAAACATCAGGAAAATGCACATCGAAGGACATTCTACATGCATTAGTGGAACTTCCTCTTCAAAAGATTCAAGGTCATGAAGTCAAGGAAAGACTAAGGACCTGTTCCAGGCTGAAGGAGAATAGACACTACAGCTCAGTGGAACCCATGGATCTGAACAGGGGCTTTATGCTATAACAGATGTTACCAATAAGTGGTAGAAATTGAAAAGGATGCAAGGATGCTTTTATAGAATGTATTCGGGTGAATTTTCTGACTGTGAAGGTGGTATGGTAGACAAGTGGGATATTTTAAAGGAATAAGACTTGGTGGCATGGTGTCAACAATTAACTCTCAAACGGTTCAGGGCAAAGGAGTTCTTTATACTTGGAACTTCCTATAATTTTAGGACTTTTTCTATAAAAATCAATCAGTAAATGGAAAATCAATCAGAAAAGCTTCAGGCAAACTTTATTTCCCCCATGAGGAAAGACTATCAAATAAGTGTTTAAGATTACATCAGTCTAATGGCATTATGATAATTTTATACATCCATTTAGTAGCTATAGCAGCATATATAAAAATCTTTAGGACAAAATATTGTGACAAAATTGGTATCTATACTAATACAAGGGAAGATGCTAATTAGGCCTTCCTGACATCTTTCCAGTGAAAAAGCTATGGTGGCAGGGGCCGAGGCAGAGGTGGTTCAGGGCAATCAATCCAGCAGGGGAGACCAGTTAGGGGTGATTAGGCCAGCAGTTGAGAGTGGTTAAGCGTGATCAGGCAGGCAGGCAAGTGACCAGTTAGGAGCCAGTGGTCCCGGATTGTGAAAGGGTTGTCCGACTGCTGGTTCATTTATTTTTTTTTTAAATCTCTGACACATCTATTACAGAGAATGGGAAAATAGAGATATTAAAATGTTTCTTGTAATTAATTTCCTTTCAAGGTAGACTAATCCATCCCTCACTGTGCCCCCTGCCCACCTGGTTGATGAAATAACCTGGCAGTCAGATATCCCTCAAGGGTCCCAGGCTGGAGATGGTGGAGGCCAGGCTGAGGGATCCCCCATGCACAAATTTTGTGCACTGGGCCTTTAGTATAAATATAAAATTTATCAACTAGCATCACTAAAGTAAGAATGACAAGTTGTTTGTTTGGGTGTTGTTTGAACAACTGGTATTTGGGTAATTTGAGTATGTAGAACTCAATAGAGCTGTCTTTCATGTATAAAATGTGCTTCAAACTTATTTAGATGCCCCCCTCAACAAAAACCCCCTTTAAAATACCATATAAATTTTCATCAAACACATATGATCAAAATTATTTTCTTTAATAAAAGTCTCACATCATGTGTATAATTTGAACAAAATGTTATGCAAACTCTCTAGTAAATAAACTTTTATTGGTATATTTTAGATAATATAATTTTTAGCAAAATATCTTTATATTCTTGTTGCGTTTTCAAAAGTAGATCTTGGGATGAACTTGACTGATAGATTGATGCCAAAGGCTCTATAGGATTCAGCTTCAAATTTAGCAGCAGCAGGAAAGAAAAAGAATTCTATCCTTTATCCAGACTACAACTAAGAATAAGTGTTCAGAAGAATAAAAACACCTATATCTGACAATAATACACAATACAAGAATACTATGAAACATAATTTCCTCATGGTTGCACAATGAATTAATTGGTATCATGGCTAAGTATCATTCTTTTTTCTGTCCTTCATTTATTTATTCAACACCATGAATGAAGGTAATATAATAAGCACTGGAGGTACTAGTTGAAGATGGCACAGGCCGTGTGCAGTCATCCTACCTAATAAAGAAGTGATATGCAAATTAACCATCACTCCACTACATCCACGAGCCTTGCGCACCAACCACTCAGGCACGAGTATGCAAAGTGGCCCAACCAAGATGGCTGCAGCCCCTGAAAGCAGGAGGCTAAGATATCTCCAGCAATGAAGAAAGCCAAGTTTTCTGAAAATCCAGGTTGCTCAAGGCCTTCACTCAAGGTTACAAAGTTTTAATTATAGAAGATAAATAAATCCCAACAAAAATGGCAGAAGACATGGAGATGGAGAGGGCAGGAGGCTTGAGTTGCCCCTGCGATCGAGGAAGCTAAACTTCTGCTGCCCTAGCCTGCCTTGTCCTCCACTGAAAGCTACAAAGTATCAATTATAGAAGATAAATAAATCCCAAGAAAAATGGCTGTGGCCATGGAGAGAGCAGGAGGCTTGGCTCTGAATGCTACAAATTTTAATTATAGAAGATAAATAAATCCCAGATACTATAGCCTCCTCTTGGGTCACCGAGGGGAGTGACCATCCTGGGAATCACCATAGGCTCCTCGACCAGGCCGCCCCATGCCACAAGGGAAAACTCACCCTTCAGGGCAAATCAGCCTGCTCCCACCCATGTACCAGACTCTATCCTATCTGATAAAAGAGTAATATGCAAATTGACTATCACTCCAACACACAATATGTCCGTCCCTAATTGGTCAAAAATCCTGCCCCCATGTGGACAAAAGATGGCCACCACATGATGGTCAGCAGGGAAGGGCAGTTGGGAGGGACCAGGCCTACAAGGGAGGGCAGTTATGGGTAATCAGGCCAGCAGGGGAAAGCAGTTGAAAGGAACCAGGCCTACAAGGAGGGCAGTTGGGAGCAAAGAGGCTGGCAGTGGAGTAGTCAGGCATCAATCAGGCTGGCAGGGGAGTGGTTAGGGAGTGATCAGGCTGACAGTTAGAAGAAGTTAGGGGCAATCAGGAAGGCAGGCAGGCTAGCAGTTGGGAGCCAGGACTCCTGGATTGGAGAGGGTGTACGCTGGGATGAGGGACACCTCTCATGCAGGAATTTTGTGCACCAGGCCTCTAGTTTATATATAATAAAAACAAAATGTACTAATTAGATTGTATAGCTGAACAATCGTCCGGATGTCATTCCAGATGTCCCTCTGGATAAAGCCACCACAGGGGGCCAAGGAAGAAGCAGTTAGGGGCCTCAGGCAGGCAGGTGAGCAGTTAGGGGAGATTACATAGGTAGGCAGAGTGGTTAGGCACCATCAGGCAGGCATGGTGGTTAAGGGTGAGTAGACAGGCAGGCAGAGGTAGTTAGGGGTGATGAGGCAGGCATACAGGCAGGCAAGTGGTTAGCAACCAGTGGTCCTGCATTGTGAGAGGATGTCTGACTGCTTGACATCCCTAGAGGGATCCCAGATTGTGAAAAGGTGCAGACTGGACTGAGGAACCTCCCCACTCCGGGGCAGTGTCACCGTGCTCTGTGCTGCCAGCTGTGGAATGGGTGCTCCAACCTGGGGAATAGCTTTTGGCCTCCTCATGTCTGTTAACGACCTGCATCGAATGGATGCTTTCTTCGTCATTTTACTGAGTTTTCTGTAGAGCCAGATTCAAGTTTTGTTCATAAAATCATGACGGTGATAAATGAAGGGGGCACTATAAACCCTCCAAAGCATATAGCTGATAGGCTAGGAATACAACAGCAGGTTTTGCTAAAGAAAGGAAATATGTCAACTCTCTAGGTTACAGATTTTTTAAACATGTATTTGCTTAATGAAAAGGTGGTACAGTGTGTGTGTAAAACTCACAGTGTACAACCGGTATAAGGGTACAGTGGAAACCTAAAACCGGTCTCCAGCTAACAAATCTCTGTCTAGGGGAAACTAAGGTTATCGATTCTTGTGTGACCCATGACTGACTTTACAGTGAAGGAAAATAGCACTCAGACAAGCAAAGTGATTAATTAAGCCACACCACTGGTTACTTGCTGTGTAATTAGACTACTGGACCAGGACCTGGCCTACCCTAACCTAACACATTCTACCCCATCGTCCGTGGCTGTCCACAGGCCCTAGGGCAGCCATGGGCAAACTGTGGCCCGCGGGCCTGATCCGGCCCATTCGGCTGTTCTATCTAGCCTGCAGAGCCAAAAGAGCGGAGGGTTCTCTTGCTCTCCCCTCTGCTCCTTCACCAGCAGCCCAAGATGAGAGTGCCAGCATGGCCAGGTTGCTTTTGTTCCGGCCCTCCGGTCCAGTTTAAGAACCCATTGTGGCCCTCGAGTCAAAAAGTTTGCCCACCCCTGCCCTAGGGAAACTAGAAAAATACAAATAGTGGTCTGAGTGCTATTTTAGATACATTTTTTTCTTAAGATACAAACTACGATGTTAATAAAACAGAAGGCTGAGAACCTTCAGACACAGTGCTTTCACTTGGATGAATGTTCAATATGGACACTGGAGATTAGTTCTGAAAGAGATATATAGGAAATCCATTCCAATGGCCTCAGCTTCTAGATGAGGAAGCTGAGGTTCGAACAAGGAAATAATTTTCCAGCACATTAATGCTGATGGGACCCGCTTGCATGAACTCCAAGCAGTGCTTCTGACTTTGCAGAGGCAGTCTGGTTTCTTTGGTCATCTCTTGGTCTGCCTGGTTGCACCTGGGCCTTATGGCCAAGTTAGAATGAAAATGCAGGAGCTCACTGATTTCCAAAATGGTTTTACCTATAGGAATTTCGAGGACAACTCTGGCTAGAAGATTTGGCATTGAGTGTCTGGAAACCTTAATGATATTCAAAAGCAGTATCTCCCAGTTGGCTGCTGGAGAAAAGCCTTTCCAGCACCAGCTGATGGTGAGCTCTTAACTAGTCATTACTAAAACGTGCACCAATTTAGCATTCCACACTTTAAACCTATATGTTTGTGTTAACTAATGTCACCTCAATAAAATTTATTGGAAGGAAGGAAGGGAGGAAGGAAGGAAAGAAGGAAAGAAGGAAGGAAGGAAGGAAAGAAGGAAGGAAGGAAAGAAGGAAGGAAGGAAGGAAGGAAGGAAGGAAGGAAGGAAGGAAGGAAGGAAGGAAGAAAGGAGAGAAGGAAGAAAGGGAGAGAGGGAGGGAAATGGGTTGCTAGGCATGTGGACATCTTTTGCCTTGTTAGAAGAGCAAGTTATGGGCTTTGGAAAAATAAAGCAATCAAGAATCAAGCTTTGAAGAAAAACTATGGAGTAACAAGTTGCCTGATGTCTCTTTCTGCCTCATCCTTGCAAAATGACAGACATATGTTGTAGCAATTTATTTACCAATACAGCTCCTAGGGAAATGGAAACTAAGGAGAAAATAAACAAATAGGATTACATCAAAATAAAGTTTCTGCACAGCAAAAGAAACCATCAACAAGACAACAAGAAAGCCCACTGCATGAGAAAACATATTTGCTAATGTTATCTCCTATAAGGGTTTAATCTCCAACATTTACAGAGAACTCATACAACTTAACAAAAGGAAGATAGACAATCCAACTGAAAAATGGCAAAGGACATAGATAGGCACTTTTTGCAAGAGGACATACAGAAGGCCAAGAGACATATGAAAACATGCTCAAAGTTACTAATAATCCAAAAGATGCAAATCAAAATGACAAAGTGATACCATCTCATACCTGTCAGAATGGCTGTCATCAACAAATCGACAAAGGACAAGTGCCAGCAAGGATGTGGAGGAAAAGGAACCCTCATGCACTATTGGTGGGAATGCAAACTGGCGCAGCCACCATAAAAAACAGTATGGAGTTTACTCAAAAAAACTAAAATGGAACTCCCAGTAATCCCACTTCTAGGAATATATCCCAAGTAAACAGAAACACAAATCAGAAAGTTTATATGCACCCCTATGTTTATAGCAGCACAATTTACAATAACTAAGATTTAGAAACAGCTTAAGTGTCCATTAGCAGATGAGTGGATTAAAAAACTGTTGCACATCTACACAATGGAATAATAAACTACTGTAAAAAAAAAAAGGAGGAATACTTACCATTTGCAACAGCATGGCTGGAACTGGAGAGCATTATGCTAAGTAAAATAAGTCAGAGAAAGGTAATATCACATGATATCATTTGTGGAATATATTGAACAACATATTTCTATGTACAATATCATGTCATATAAGAATAATGACAGTTTTATTTCTTCCTTTCCAATTTGGATGCCTTTTGTTTTTTCTGCTTTTCTGATTGCTATGGCTAGTACTTCTAGTACTATGTCAACAGGAATGGTCAGAGTGGGCATTCCTGTCTTGTTCCTGTTCTTAAGGTAAATGGTTTTAGTTTTTGCCCATTGAGTATGAACTTTTTTGGAATAGTCTAAGGAGGATTGGTTAATTTTTTCTTTGAATGTTTGGTAAAACTCCCCTGTGAAGCCATCCTGACTAGGGCTTTTATTTGCTGGAAGTTTTTTTAAATTATTGCTTCAATTTCATCAGTATTTATCATTCTATTCAGATATTTTTATTCTTCCTGCTAGTTTTGGAAGATTGTATTTTTCTTGGAAGATGTCAATTTTGTCTAGGTTGTCCATTTTGTTGGAATATTTCTTAGCCATCTATTATGCAAATATTACCTTTCATGTTGTCCTACAGCTCCTTTAAGCTGCCTTCTGGTTTTCAAATTATTTGTTTGTGTGTTTGTTTGTTTTTCGGTTCTCTGAGTGACATTAATGCTATATATGTGCTCCATGTGAGTGACATAGGTACTTATGTAGGTGGGTTCCAACTTAAAGCGAAAATCACATTATGCCATAGGAAGTGATCTCCGACATAACTGAGGACCAACTGTACCTTGTATCAGTTTCCAAAGTGTTTCCTTCACCTCCCTCATCAACAGCCACCTCACAATACAACATTCTACCAACAGTGTGCTCAAGGCCTCTAACATGTTCACTGCATACTCTCTTCAAAATCCTTACAGTTTTACTTACCCACTTCCCTCCACTGAAGCAAATGTGCATCAGACCCTACATATGACTGGTATGATGGCTATTACATGAAAACTGTGGAGCAAGCCTTTGCCTTCCCCTTAATTTATTGCCACTGGATTCTGCTGTGTCCTTGGCACAGACCACCGCCCACGCCACAGTTTACACAAATCCACCATTGAAGTGCAGTGACTATACAACCACCAGTGTCATCCAGACACAACCATTCCTAGTGATGTCTTTTCTGTGACTGGCTTGGGGAGTCATGGCTGGTTCCTTGTTCCAGAGAGTTTGATAATATATTTTCCAGTCTCCTGAAAAGTCCAGCTGCTAAAACAACCAAATTTTCCAAATAATTTTGTCATTTATTCCTTTACCTAAGTTTAACCAGTATATGTTAAAATTGTTTCACCTATATCAGTGGTTGGCAAACTCATTAGTCAACAGAGCCAAATATCAACAGTACAATGATTGAAATTTTTTTTGAGAGCTGAAAACCAACTTCTGCACATGGGCCATGAAATTTCAATCACACTGTATGTGCACGACCACATGTGTTTGTTTTTTTTTTTGTTTTTGTTTTTGTTTTTGTTTTGTGTGTGTGTGTGAATTTGTTATTTATTTTTAAATTAAGGTATTACATGTGTACATATCTTACCAGTGCCTCCCCCACCCCACTCCCATACATGCCCTCACCCCCCAGAGTTTTGCGTCCATTGGCTATGCTTATATGCATGCATATAAGTCCTTCGGTTGGTCTCTTATCTCTCCCACATCTCCCTAAACTTCCCACTATAATTTGACAGTCTGTTTGATGCTGTACTGACTCTGTATCTATCTATTTTCATCAGTTTATAATGTTTTTTATTATCCACAAATGAGTGAGATCATGTGGTATTTTTCTTTCATTGACTGGCTTATTTCACTTAGCATAATGTTTTCCAATTCCATCTTGGTTGCTGCAAATGCTAAAAACTTTTTTTAATGGCAGCATAATATTCCATTGTGTAGATGTACCATAGTTTTCTGATCCACTCATCTGCTGACGGGCACCTAGGCTGTTTCCAAATCTTAGCTATTGTAAATTGTGCTGCTATGAATATAGGGGTGCATATATCCTTTCAGATCTGTGTTTCTACTTCCTTAGGATATATTCCTAGAAGTGAGATTACTGGGTCAAATGGGAGTTCCATCTTTAGTTTTTATGGGAACTCCATTCTGTTCTCCACAGTGGCTGCACCAGTCTGCATTCCCACCAGCAGTGCACGAGGGTTCCTTTTTCTCCACATCCTGGCCAACACTTGTCGTTGGTTGATTTGTTGATGATAACCATTCTGACAGGTGTGAGATGGTACCACATTGTTGTTTTGATTTGCATCTTTCAGATAATTAGTGACTTTGAGCATGTTTTCATGTGTCTCTTGGCCTTCCATCTTCTTTAAAAAATATTCTATTTATGTCCATTGCCCATTTTTTTAATTGGATCATTTATCTTCCTTTTATTAAGTTGTATAAGCTGCCTGTAGATGTTGGAGATTAAACCTTTATCAGTGATAACATTTGTAAATATCTTCTCCCATACAATGATATTTCTTGTTGTTTGATGATTTTTATTTTTCTGTGCAAAAGCTTTTTATTTTGATATAGTCCCATTTGTTTATTTTATTTTTTGTTTCTATTGCCTTAGATGCAGTATGAGTGAAGAAGTTCTTTTGGCATATGTCTGAGATTTTGTTGACTGTGGATTCCTCTAGTACTTTTATAGATTCCCATCTTATATTTATGTCCTCTATCCATTTTGAGTTTATTTTTGTGTATGGAATAAGTTGGTGATCTAGTTTCATTTTTTCATGTATCTGTCCATTTTTCCCAACACGATTTATTGAAGAGACTGTCTTGACTCCATTGTATGTTCATGCCTCCTTTGTCAAATATTAATTGAGCATAGTGGTTTAGGTTGATATCCGGATTCTCTATTCTATTCCATTGATCTATATGTCTGTTCTTGTGCCAATACCATGCTCTTTTGAGAACAGTGGTTTGTAATACTGGTATTGAGATACCTCCTACTTTATTCTTCTTTCTTAGGACTGCTGTGGCTATTCTTCATGTGGCTATAGTTCATATGGCTATTCTAGGAATATGTCCATTTTCTCCAGGTTGTCCAGTTTGTTGGAATAGAGTTGTTCATAGTATTTTGTAACAATCCTTTGTATTTTGGCGGGGATCTGTTGTTAATTCAAATCTTTAATTTCTGATTTTGTTTATTTAGGTTCATTCTCTATGCTTCTTGGTGAGCTTAGCTAAGAAGTTCATCAATCTTGTTTACCTTTTCAAAGAACCTGATCTTGGTTTGGCCCATCTTTTGTATTGTTTCTTTGGTCTCTATGTTGTTTATCTCTGCTCTGATCTTTATTATTTATTTCCTTCTGCTTACACTGGGGTTTTCTTGATGCTCCTTTACTAACTCTTTGAGTTGCAGAGTTAGATGATTTATTACCTTTTTTTTTTTTTTTTTTTTTTTTTGCAGTAGACTTGTGGAGCTATGGATTTCCTCCTTCTCAAGACTGTTTTTGCTGTGTCCCATAGACTTTGGATTGTTGTGTTTTCATTGTCATTTGTTGCCATGATGTTTTTTATTTCTTCCTTGATCTCTCTAGTAACCCAGTCATTATTTAATAGCATGCTGCTTAGTCTCCATGTGTTTGATTTTTTGGATTATTTTTATTGTAGTTGATTTCCAGTGTTATGCTATTGTGGTCTGAGAAGATGTTTGATATGATTTCTATCTTCTTTAATTTGAAGACACTTTGCTTGTGGCACAATATGTGGTCTATCATTGAAAATGACGCTTGTGCACTTGAGAAGAATGTATATTCTGTGCATTTGTGGTGAAATGTTCTGAAAATGTCAATTCCATAGGTCTATTGAGTCATTTAGGATTGATGTTTCTTTGCTGATTTTTGTTTAGAGGATTTGTTTAATGGTGATAGTGGGGGATTAATGTCACCTACTATGATTGTATTGCTGTTAATTTCTCGCTTGATATCTTCCAGGAGTTTTTTATGTATTTGGGAGCTCATGTATTGGGTGAGTATATGTTTACCATAGTTATTTCTTCTTGTTGGACTGCTCCTTTTAGTATTATGCAGTGGCCTTCTATATCTCTTGTTATGTCCTTCAATTTGAGATCTAATTTGTCAGATATAAGTATTGCTACCCTAGCTTTTTTTTTTTTTTTCATTTCCACCTTTTTCTATCCCTTCACCCTCAGTCTGTGAGCGTTGTTTTTTGTTTTGTTTTTTCTGAGTTGGGTTTCTTGTATACAGAAGATATATGTATCTTGTTTTTTTTATCCAATCCGTTACCCTCTGTCTTTTGATTGGGACATTTAATCGATTTACATTTAAAGTTATTACTGATATGTACTTGTCTCCTTTTTTATTCTTTACTTCTGTGTTCTTTCTTCACTTCTTATTTCTTCTTTTTACAGCAGACCCTTGAACATTTCTTGCATTGCTCTTTTGGTGGTAATAAATTCCCCTCATCCTTTTTTGTCTAGGCAGCTCCTGATTTCATCTTCATTTGATTGAAAGCCTTATTGGGTACAGTATTCTTGGATTCAGATCCTTCCTTTGCATGACTTTGTATATTTCATCCCATTCCCTTCTGGCCTGATGAGTTTCTGCTGAGAAATCAGTTGCTAATCTGATGGGGGTTCCTTTGTATGTAACTTTCTGTCTATCTCTGGCTGCTTTTAAGATTCTTACTTTGTCATTGGTGTTCACTACTTTAATTATAATGTGCCTTGGCATCAGTCTTTTGGGGTTCATTTTGCTTGGGACTCTGTGAGCTTCTTGGATTTGTGTGGGTTTTTTCTTCCCTACATCAGGGAAATTTTCTGTCATTAATTCTTCAAACAAGTTTTCTATTTTTTTTTTGCTCAGTTTCCTCCCTTCTGGCACCCTTATTATGCACATGTTGTTTTGTTTCATGTTGTCCCAAAGTTCCCTTAGGCTCTCCTCCTGCTTTTTTAAAATATAAATATTTATTGCTCAGATTATTACAATTATTTCTCCCTTTTCCCTCCAAAGCTCCCTTCCACCAGGTTCCCGCCCCATCCTCTGCCCTTACCTCCCCCCCTGCCATTGTCCTCATCCATAGGTGTATGATTTTAATCCAGTCTGTCTGCACCCCCTACACCCCTTTCCCCCTGATAATTATCAATCCACTCCCTTTCTTTGCCTGTGATTCTATTATATTCACCTGTTTATTCTGTTCCTCAGATTTTTAATTCACTTGATCTTCTTCTTATTCTTCTTCTTCTTCTTCTTCTTCTTCTTCTTCTTCATAAATAATTCCTTTCAGCATTTCATATAATACTGGTTTGGTGGTGATGAACTCCTTTAACTTTTTCTTATCTGTGAAGCTCTTAATCTCCCCTTCAATTCTGAATAACTTTGCTGGATATAGTAATCTTGGTTGTAAGTTCTCGCTATTCATCACTTTGAATATTTCTTGCCACTCCCTTCTGGCCTGCATAGTTTCTGTTGAGAAATCAGCTGATAGTCATATGGGTGCTCCCTTATAGGTAACCAAGTGCTTTTCTCTTGCTACTTGTAAGATTCTCTTTTTGTCTTTTGCCCTTGGCATTTTAATTATGATGTGTCTTGGAGTGTTCCTCTTTGGATTCCTCTTGTTTGGGGTTCTGTACACTTCCTGTACATGTAACTCTATTTCTTTTACCACGTGGGGGAAATTTTCTGATATTATTTCTTCAAATATGTTTTCTGTATCTTGCACTCTCTCTTCTTTTGGCACCCCCATAATTCTGATGTTGGCACTCTTAAAGTTGTCCCAGAGGCTCCTTACACTATCTCCAACTTTCTGGATTCTCTTTTCTTCTTGCTTCCCCAGAGAAGTGTCTTTTGGCTCTTTGTATTCTGACTCTTTGACTTGATTCATGTGTTCCTTTATTCTGCTGTTGGATCTCTGCATAATATTTTCCATGTTTAATTTTTAGTTGAGTCTCATGAAATTTATCAGCCTTCTCTAGGAAATTCTTGCATAACCTTATAACCATGGTTTTGAACCCTATATTCAGTCTTTTGTTCTCCTCCATCTCTTTCATTTGAGATCTATTTCCTTGTGTCGGCATTTTCGCTGCTTCCCAGAATTGGTAGGATGGCTTTGTGTGTTTGGTGTCCTATATGGCCCAGTGGGTAAGCCTCCTAAGTTACCTGAAGTAGATACTCTTGGTGCTCCCCTTTGTGGACTGCGTGTACAGCCTTGTTGTAGTTAAGTCTTGACTGTTGTTGGTATCCCTGGGAGGAACTGACCTCCAGGAAAATTGGATGTGAGTATCAGTTGTATCTACTCTGGGATAACTTTTGTATTGGAGACAGTCTTATAGGATCAGACTTGCAAAATTGCAGAAGCTTCTGTGCTCAGCTTGGATGGGGCAGAGTCTCAGGGCTGTCGGGAAGTCTTGGCTTCCCGACAGCCCTGCCCTTGTGCACTTGCCTGAGTTTCTGCCTGACTGTCTCAGATTCCCTGTGCAAGAGCATGGGTGCCTCAGGGGCTCACCTGGAATTGGGTTGGGTCTGTGTAGTCTGGAGCTTCTGACTCCTTACACTATGGAGAGGAGAGGTGGCAGAAACTTCCAAGGTCAGAGCTCTCTGCGTGTACTCACTCGTGCACAGCTGTAGAACCTGCTGTTGGGGCTCCCAGCTCCCCCAGTTCCCTAGTCTCAGAGTCTCTGTGTGTCTCTCTCTACAGTCCAGACTCCACCCGTATGAGCCTGGGTCCACGGGGTTTTGGCAGGGGTTGAGGTTCAGTACATTCGGAAAGGGTTCAGTGCAATCGGGAATTCCTTTCCCCTCCCTCCAGCCAGGCATTTGTCCCGCACTTCCTCTGTGTGTGAGCGTCTCCCTACCTCAGCGCTTTGCCATTCCCAATCTGATCTGTGAGCCTCTCTCCTTTCTAGCTGTAGATTTCCCACTCAGCCAGCTTTCCTGTGTTTTTGGATGAAGTCAGTTCTGATTTTAGTTGTTTTTGAAATTGTTGTGAGAGGTGGCAGCTTAGGTGCTTACCTAGGCGGCCATCTTCTCTCCTCCTGCTTTTTAATTTTTTTTTTTTCTAGAAGTTGGTCTACTTGGGTATTTCCCCATCTTGTCTTCTATCTCACTGATGTGGTCCTTTGCTTCTTCTAATTTACTATTGATGCTTTCAATTGAGTTCTTTGCAGCAGTAATGCAATTTTTTAAATTTCTTTTTGATTCTTCTTCATCTCCTCTTGGTTCTTACTCATATTGTTGAATTTGTCTTTCATTCTTTTCAGCCACTTTTGACTATTTTTATGAATTCTTTCTCTGATAGATTGCTTGCCTCTATTTCATTTTCTTCTTTTTATAGTGATGCCTGCTTTTCTTTCATATGCAGGTGTTTCTTTGTCTCCCCATTGTCTCTCTTCTTAGGATGTCTCGTTATGTAATTCTTTTATCTCCTTATCCCTGCAGATCTGACCTTACTGTGGTGGAGTGAAGAGCTCCTTTGAATCTGTGTTTGTGCCAATTGGGGACTAGTGTTCTGGGGCTCACAACCCTTTGGTGGTTACCACAGTTGTAGCTTTCAAGCTTTCCCTGCATATGGTATTTTGTGGAAGAGCCACACTCAAGGGACCAAAGAGCTGCTTGTGGCTTGCAAGCTGCAGTTTGCTGACCACTGACCTATATCTTCCTTTTCTTCCTGTTACCTTTGTTTACCTTTTTTTTAAAAAAAAAAATCCTTATCTGAGGATATTTTCTCCATTAATTCTTAGAGAGTGATAGGGATGGATAAAGAGAAAGAGATAAACTTTGATGGGAGAGAGACACTTTGATTAGTTGACTGCACCCTGACTGGGACTGGGGATCAAATGTGCAAACTAGGTACATGCCCTTGACCAGGAATGGCACCTGTGACCCTTCAATCAATGAGCTCTCCCTCTAACCACTGAGCAATTTCTCCAGGGCTATGTTTACTTTTCTAATCTACATAAGAAAAATCAAGCAGAACACCGCAATCATGGAAATTCTGTAGTTTGCAGGGTATATAGTAGTTTTCCCTATTTAACTAGTAAGTCAGTGGTTTTCAATCTGAGGAGAAACTCTAATGGATTATGTCATAATCTCCTGTGGGACTTTCCATTCACAAGCATACCTTGTTTTATTGTGTTTCCCTTTATTGTGTTTCACACCCATTGAGCCTATTATAAATTAAAGACAAGACTCTTTGCCAGCAAAAAGATGTGACTTGCTTTATTGCAATACTAGCTTTATTGAGGTATTTGCTTTATTGTGGTGGTCTGGAACTGAACCCATAATACCTCCAAGGTAGGTCTGTACCATACACACAGTTTCTCCATCACACCCCAAATTCCAGCCTGCCCTTCAGGTTTTTGAAAGGTCCTACAGGCAACTGTGAAGTTATACTTCTCATCAACTCCTCAATACTCATTGTGAACTACTGAAAGAAACTCTGATCCTGGACAGGCGTCATTTAATTGCTTTCCAGAGAGGGAGTTAATAATTGTTCTCAGGCACCTTGTATCATTTGGGGTAGGTTGAGCCAGGTGAAAGGGCATATCTACTTAACTGACACACCTTCGGCCATTAAGAAAAGGGGAAGTTTTTATCAAGAAATAAGTTATTGAATGTTTTTGTTTGGACAAGTTGAATGTTCTTTCTGGGTTTCTCCTTTCTCCTTTTTTTTATAGGAGAGTCAGCATAATTTCTATTAAAAAGCCAGATAGGGAATATTTTGAGCTTTGAGAAACATTTGGCATGCTCTAACTATTCAACTCTGCCTATAGCGTGGGAGCAATCCTAGCCAACACATAAGCAGGGTGTGGATGTGCTCCCATTAATCCATATTTACAAAACAGGTGGTGGCCAGATTTGGTGTGTATGCCATCATTTTCCGACCCCCTGTTAGGAAGCTGTTCATTTATGGGCCACCCCAGGTGGTTCACATTACCCAGCAGCTCCCTGTCTTCTGAGAGGCTCTTCTCCCCTCCTTTCCGCTGTCCTGTCAATAAGGTCTTCTTTTCCTTTCTGCCCTGACGTGGTCATCCCTGGTCTGCTTCCAAGACACCATGGCCTGGCCAGCGCCGTCTCTCATCCTGTGGTTTGGAGTTGCCCCATGCAAATAAATAACATTAAACCCTTTGCCTCTGTGGCTTATTCCTAATGACTTAGCCTCTCATTCCCAATTATGTTAAGTGGCCTAGCTCTTTCCTTTGGAACTTTTCCCGATGACAGGAGACAATTGAACACTGAGTAAACAAGCTTATGTAGATATCTTGCACAGTGGCAGCCAGGAGGTCATATAGGACAGGGTCACGGCCCTTTAGTGTGGAACTCACCTGGACACACACAGTTGCACCTGATACCCTGCTGTATGAAGTCTGCAGCCATGGTCTTTGCCAGGCCAATCACAGTGGCCTTGGTGGTGCTGTACACACATCTGTTCACAACTCCTGGGGGCAGGGAGGGCTCAGCAATTGAAGGAATAAAAAACACAGCCTCCTTTAAAAAGGGAGCACCATAAGTGTCCCCAGCAGCCATGGTCATGCTTCCCTCACCCCACCCTTTTAAAAAATTATCAGGTTTTCTCCCTTAATAGGGCTAGTTTCTGAAAGTGGGACAATGATATCATTATTGGCACAATTCAACTGAGCCCTAGGAGTTGACAAGCTTCACTCAAGTGACTAGAGTGATCTTTGTTTCTCACCATCAGTTGGTAGACCCCTTAGGCAGGTTCCAAAAGAGAGTCAGGGTAAAGAAAACCAAACCAAACCACGGGGCCCAGGCATGTCTTTGGATTCCTCTCTTGTGTAGGTTTTAACGTGTGCATCCTTGCAAAGAGAAGGATGGTATCTCAGCAGCAGCTATTTCGTTTTAAACTTGCAAACCCATCTGTGCCAGACTGTGGCCTTATCTCCAGCTTTCACTGCAATCCTGCTCTTCAACTTGACTCCTCATTCAGGGCCCAGACCAGCTGTCCCCGTGAATCCCTCCTCATATCCACAGGCAGTTAGCTCCCTAGTGATGGGGCAGCACTTTGCACAGAGCTCTGTTATAAACCTCTTACACTGCGGAAGATGTGAGTTTCCCTGACACCCCTTTGGGACTGTGAATTCTTCTGGTGAAGTGGCACATAGTGGGTGTTCAACACATCATTTTAAAAAACTTCTTCACCTGAGGATATGGTTTAGAGAGAGGAAGGGAGAGAATCATTGATGTGGGAGAAAAACATCAATTGGTTGTTTCCTATAAGCACCCTGACCTGGAATCGAACCCGCAACCTTTCAGTGCAAAGGACGAGGCTTTGACCACCCAGTCAAGACAGTACATCTATTTTGATTAATTAAATGCTGAAATGTTTCCTTCTCCCGCTTAATTTCCTTCTTCCCTCTCCTGATTTTTCCATTAAAAGAGATAAAAGGAGGGAAAAATAAAAAAAAGTTTTATTTAATTTTATGACTGGTACACACCTAAGGCAAAGGGACCAGAAGTTAAGGAACTTAAGACCAATTTTAAAAGGCAGTTTTGAAGTGACATTTGGCTTTTATGGGTCTGCTGTGCTCCTTCCCTTAGCTCAGGGAGGTGAGTGGCTTTGTGCATCGTGACCCAAGGAGACAGACCTACCTGAGATGCTGGAAGCCACAGAGGACATGTTGATAATGTTGCCAGATTTCTGAGTAAGCATCTTCCAAAACAAAACAAATTTTAAAAAATGCTACTCTGCAGGCTAAAAAATACTGCCTCTTTAGAAGATGTGCATTTAATTAGGATTTACAGATCCACCTTATTAGCTATTAACACTAAGTGCAATTAAGCACTCTTAAGAGTCTGATCCAATCACTGCTGGGAGTTGACGCCTGGTGCTACAGCCACTGGCACGAGGGGAGTTCCCAGGGAGATTACCAATCACCTTGCAGTGGTACAAGAGCATCAGCCAGACTAAGAATGAACTGAGCTGAATGGAAGGAAAAGAAAGGTAATCCTTACTGTGTGTCCTGATGTTGGAAAGCTCTTGCCTGTTCACCACAATATCTGTTGAATACCTCTGTGGTCGGGCACAGTGCTAGGTCTAGGAGATGCAAAGGTCAATGACAGTCCCTGCCTACAGACAGCTGCCAGTCTGCTTGGAATGGCTGATTTAATCAGCACCCAGGACAGCAGCAACCTTCACAGAGAAGTGGGAGGGGGTAGGAAGGGAGCAATCCAGGTGCAGGACACCCGGAAGAGGCTCTTGAGAAAGAAATATGCGGGTTGATTTTTAAAAACCAGAGTTAGTAGGAAAAATCCAAGGGAAAGGCTCCATCGAGGAGCTGGGAGGCAGGGATGGGTCTGGTTGCAATGCAGGGTGTGAGAGCAGTGAGGCTCAGAGGCCATGCAGGGTTGAATGTAGGAATTTGGACTTTACACTGAAGCACATCAGTGGTGAGAAGGAAGGGCTTAATGCAGAGGAGAGGCACATTCAGATGTGGGGGTTACTCCTGTAGAGGAGACCCCTGGAAGTGGAGGTAGTGCTTCACGAAAAGGGGATAAAGCAGAGATGTAGAGCTCTCAGTGGGTAAGAGGAAACTGAGCCATAAGGACAGGAGTTGGTAAATGGTTATGTGCAGTGAGGGCTGCCTCCCCACCTAGAGCTGTGAAGATCCCCTCCCTCAGAATTCCTCCACTAACGAGTGAGCTCAGTGAGAGGAGGGTCTCTGGCTGTCCTGTCCTTCTAGACAGAGTACACCATAGGAGGTCAATACATTTTGATGAATCAAAATAAAGTGCAGATTACCGGGCTCTGCCCCAGAACTAATGGAATATCTAATGAAATAAGCTGTTATGAGTTACAGTGTTTTCAAATGAACTTTATTTGTTTTAGCATATATGTGAAAGCATAGCATGCTTTCAAGATAATACATGTATGTGCACGGGTGCCCATGAATGTTTTGGGGGAAGAAGCAAGAAGTGAGGAGAATTTCTGCCTCCTGAGCACTAACTTCTCACTGAAAGCAAAGGCCACAGAGAACCAGGGGAGATAGTGGACAAGAGTGGGGTGAAGAGTTAACATAACTGTCAGGGGAAATGAAAGAACCAATTAGAAAATAGGAGAAAAAAACAGTATGTTTTATAAAATGAAAATCAATGAGAAATTTCTAAAAGTTTCTATTGGGGTGAGTTTCTCCAGCAGCTTTCAAAGCGGTGTAGGACTGGATGGATCCAGGGATGAGGCTGCAAAATTACATTTCTTATGGCGTTCTTACTTCCTATTTTGATACTTAGCTACTAATTGTATCTAAAAGGAGATTCTCTAAAACAACCCTAAGGCATTGTGCTGAACAGACTAACAGGACACAGAAGAGGCTGAGGTGACCTAACTAAGTCAAGGAAAATGGCAGGGGAAAAATTTACCCCAACTTATATAATAAAGAATGGCATAATGAAATGGGGTCCTCGGGAACACCCCGGAGAGTTAGTACAACATAATCATACTGAAAAACCAAGCCTTACAATTATTCTTTCTCATCAAATTTAGCAAATAGCATAACCCATTTTTACTTATATTTTCCAGTTTTATTGAGCTATCACTGTCTTACAGAACCCATTTTAATTGCATATAGAATACATATAGCCCAATTTAATACATAATGATGGGTTATTAAGTGAATTCATTCTCCAAACTTCTGAAATACAGTAATAACTCAGGCCAAACTTTAGGAGATGGTAATGCCACCCTCTATCACCTCTATTACCCAATTCAACCTAAGTTTCTCTGCTGATTCTAGAGCCCATAGATTTCATTTCTTTGGCGTTCTTACTTCCTATTTTGATACTTAGCTACTAATTGTACTTTGCCTTCTTAACACCAGCTTGGTACCTGCTGTCATTGTGTGAATGCTCTTCCTGGTACCCCATGCAACCGTCCTCTCTGGCAAGGATGACTGTAAAGAGAAGTGCCTGGTACATAGTAATGCCACATCAGTCATTTAAAATATTTCTATTCAATTTTCTTATCTTTATTGTCATTTATTGACTTAGATCATTGTCCCTTCCCTAATCAAAATTTTTAATATATCAAACATATTATCATGTAGTCCATTAGGTTAGTAGGTATCTCAACAAGGTAAGCTAAATACATTTATTTGAAAACAATATCCTTCTTTTAAAAGAAGGTGAGAGTTCGGGGCCACTAAATATAAGAAGCTCTCTACCACAGCATAGGAAACATGGAAAACAAACATGAGAACAGCACACTGCACTGACTCCTCTTTCAAGGGCAACAGTGCCCCCTGGTGGCACAGATTTAACATTCTCAAGGAAAATCAAAATTGCAAGGAAAACATCTCCAGACAGCACAGTATTATCACTATTTCTAACACATGGAGTAAACAGAGTGGAACAAGCCAAAAACCTTAAAGTAACATCACTCTTTTGCAAATCACACTTCCTTCAGAAAGCATTGTAAAAACTGGGATCCCCTGGACCAAAATTATGTAATTAATGATAAAATATTATTGGTGTGACTGTACTTTCAATTAAGTAGAATGACAGAAAGAACCACATGCTCTGTTTCAATACCCCTTACTTAGCTGAAAGTTTAATAAATTCTCAGAAACTAATTTTTCTAGCTGAATATTTTTTTATGGCTCTGGGTATATTCTTATATGAGGGATGAGCAGGTTGTTTATAAAGTAGATAATTACAAACTGCTGCTTTAACTTAATTTCCAATATTGGAACACATAATTAAACTATGGACAGATTAAGGTCTCCTCTCCTCAACCCTGCGTGGTTCTGAAACATGGTTCAGAAAAAACACAAATTTATAGTAGAAGGCTCTAGGATTATTCTATCAATCCAGCAATACAAATATGACACTACATAAGAAAAATGAAATTTCAGAATGTATTGACTCAGTTTCTGTGTACTAGTAAGCCTCAATTGCACTCTTTGCTACTGTCACACCTGAGAGAGGACAGTGTTAGCAGTCACTGCATCGACATGTAGCTGTCCAATTCCAGTCTCATCATTCATGTGTGCTCCGGCAAGTTTGGGACCAACCTATCAAGTTTCATGAGTCCCTTCTGTGCTGCATACAAAGGTACAACATGAAACTCTTTTTCCTGGGATTCATTGTCCCAGTAAGAAGTCATATTTCAAGAACTATATTGTATCTCACGACAAATAATTTGGCCATATTGTCAAAATTGTTTTAAAAATATATTTTATTGATTTTTTACAGAGAGGAAGGGAGAGAGATAGCTAGAAACATCGATGAGAGAGAAACATCGATCAGTTGCCTCCTGCACACCTCCCACTGGGGACATGCCCACAACCAAGGTACATGCCCTTGACTGGAATCTAACCTGGGACCCCTCAGTCTGCAGGCCAATGCTCTATCCACTGAGCCAAACCGGTTTCCGCACAAAATTCTTTTAATAAAAATCATAGTAAACTTTCTGTAGGAAGAGCAAAGTCAAAAAAAAAAAGTTCTGAATTACCCAGCAACATTAAAGAGAACATCAACTCTCTCGATCAACTTCATTGGCAAACTGATCAATTTGTTTCTTTTTTGTGACATCAAGGACCCATGTTTGAACACCCGAAAAATAAAACAGAAGTCTCCATTTCCCTATACCCATAAAAAAATACCTAGCCTCAGAGATTCAGCTGTTTGGAAGTGTGAAGACTGTGGTATATGTCCAGTTAGGCTTCATAGGATTGTTGATTTAAGAACCTCATTAGTAAAAATATTGAAGTCCTTCACAACTGGGCCTCCCAATAACAAACTTCCCTAGCTCTCTTCCTGTCTCACCATTCTCTGAATTGATTAATAAGATGTTTGCTGAGTAATGACTTACAGTGAAGTATAAATGATTTACATCAGATGCTTCTCAGTAAGCAAGCACTAAACATTGGCTATTTTAGCAACTTCTTTCCCCCTGTGATTGAGTCCCTATTACAGAAATTCTGAATCGTGTATGTGTGTGTGTGTGTGTGTGTGTGTGTGTGTGTGTGTGTGTTGGGGGTAGGAGTAAGCGGGGGGCTGGAGGGAGGGCAGGGCTGTGGGAAATATTGTTTCTATTTATGAGCTTTATTTTTATGTCAATTCCATTATTTATTGAAATGACTTTGTTGGTCAAGGGTATCATTATTTATTTCTGGCCTAAATTGCAAGAAGAAATGAGAGGCCAGAAAAAGGATCTGGCCTTGAAAGAGCAGATATGGGGTCTGTACTAGTTACTAGAGAAATCTAAACATTCTCTTAAGGATAGCAGCACTTGGTATTTTTTAAAAAAAAAAAAAACAATATACGGTTATTTTATTATTTTCTTTTGATATAGGAAATAAAACATGAACAAAGAAAAAGAAAAATGGAATTGAGTTAGACTGGAATTGAGTTTCAGGAAGACTCCTTTTCCCTTTGTGCTTTTCCTATGTAATAGCTCTACTTTGAGCTGTTGGAGTGATACTTCATCATCTAATTCAATTAGATAGTTCAATGACCTAATTTGTCTTTTATTAGACAACCTGTTCTGTATTGATTTCTTTCAATGTTATGTTTTAATTCCTTTCATAATAACTCTAACTGAAGTTCTCTGATGTTGGGATTCAGTAAGGGCTAATATACACATACATAATTTGGGTAATCTTTTTGGGTTTCTGATCATGACATGTGATTTTAGGGCTGAGCTGTCTCCCACATGGAAGCCACAAGCTAGAGGTGACTATTGAGCACGTGAAAGGCAGCTAATCTGAACTGAAATGTGCTGTAAGTGTAAAAACACATGTGGATTTTAAAAATTTAGTATTAAAAATATAAAAGTAATTCATTAATTTTTATTATGTTAAGTGATATTTTAGTTATATTAGGCTAAATAAAATAGATTATTAAGTGATCTTTCAACTGTTTCATTTTAATTTTTTAAATGCAGCCACTAGAAAACTAAAACAACACCTGTGGCTCACGTTCGGTTGCTGTGGGACCACACTGCCACTGGAAAAGGAGGGCCCGGAAGTGAAGAGTTGTCATAAAAATTAACAGCTGTTCCACTTGCACATAGAATTTTCTTGTTAGGTCCCAAATCCTTCAACATGTTGGATACATAAATGATTTTAAGTCTGTTTCTAAAATTCTGTGTATACATATAAGTATGCAGATTTTTGTAGGTTCACAGAATATAAATTTGATTGCCAGAAAGTCAGGCTCCAAGAGGAGGCCAGTGGAGCTGCGCAGCTAAGGCATTCTCTCTCAGCATCTGAGCACTGCTGCTCTGTAATCCCTGTGGACCAGTGGTTCTCAACCTTCCTAATGCCGCGGCCCTTTAACACAGTTCCTCATGTTGTGGTGACCCCCAACCATAATATTTTTGTTGCTACTTCATAACTGTAATTTTGCTACTGTTATGAATCATAATGTAAATATCTGTGTTTCCGATGGTCTTAGGCGACCCTGCTCGCTAGTCTTAAAGGGTCGCTGCATTAGAAAGGTTGAGAACCACTGATGCTGGATCCCAGGCTCAAGCAGCAGAGTTGCTTACCTGGGTACTTCTCCAGTTACTGCAGCTTGGACTCAGTGACATCTGTGGCTATGACTTTGGCACTTTCTCTTGCAAAAGCCTATACACAGAGCAATAAATGCTCTGTGTATTTGCTTAAGTTGCTCTCTTGAATGAAAAGTCATTAAGCCTTTTCTCCTTTAACTATTTTCATTGTCTCCCCCTTCCCTATAAAATAGGTGGGATATCAAACTAACTAGTCTTACCTTACCCTTCCCATAGTTATTTTTGTAATTAACTAGGACAACTGGACATATATTTTGCTTGTCATCTGACTTTGTCGCCTTGAGTAATATAAAATAAATCAGTGTTAAAAACCCCCACTAGCATTCAGTTATTAACACCTCTCAAAATATTATTCTGTGATTTGATAGTCTGTATTCAATTTCTTAGCAGGTTCTTATTATATTGGGTTATGCTAAATGTGATTGATATGTATGTATATCAAACACATTTAGCATAACCCACTGAAGTGCTCACCGAAGCAGACATCGGACTCGCGCCTACCTTTTATTTCTTAGGTACCCGAGAAGAGGGCTGTGATGGGACCCAGCAGGAGTGGAGTCCTTCCCTTCACTACTGCCCACCCTCCCTGCCACTGCACACGCTGCTGCCTCTTCCTCTGTGCCCTCACTACTCAGGCTGCTCTGCTTTCTCTCCTGGAAACTCTGGTCAGGGTTTGCATATCAATCACCTGAGGTTTTTCCTTGTCCCTTAGAAAGATGTCACTGTTGGCCTCAGAGACTCATTGAACATAAGAGCTGGAAAATCAAATCATATCCAATACACTCACTTTACAGATGAGGAAACTGACCGGGCCTGCTCAGGGTCAAGCAACTGGTCAGTAGCAGAGCCAGCACAAATCACAGGCCTCCTGACTCTACTGTTGTGTGGACATTCCACCCAGAGCGCTGCTGGTCCTCTTTTAAAGTTTAAGCATGCAGCAGTGACACTTTAAAAGACACTCAGTAGTGTTTAAACAGAGGACTGAGACATTCTGACATAGGGGAAATAGGATGGGCATGAGCTATTTGGCCAGTGCTTGCCCTGCAGATCTTACAGTGAGAGGGATGGCCACGGATGAGGTTGGGTTGTTCAGAGTCAGATGCTAATTGTTTGAGTTGGTCTTCAAGGAACCCAGTTTCTTCTCTTACCCTGTTGTCTTTTTTTTTTATAATATATTTTATTGATTTTTTACTCTACCTTGAAGCTGTCACTGTGCCATCTGCCTGAATGCTTTTCCCTCTCCTCTTTGTAATGCTAACTCACATTAACCTCCTAGATCTCAGAGGAGCTCAGAGGAAGTGAGTCCAAGTGTCTTGAGTCTGTTGGTTGTGCTTATATGGATGCATACAAGTCCTTCTGTTGATCTCTTAACCCCTGCTCCCCTAACCCTCCCCTACCTTCCCACTGCAGTTTGACAGTCTGTTCGATCTTCTTTGCCTCTGTCTAATTTTGTTCAAAAGTTTGTAATGTTCTTTATTTTCTATAAATGAGTGAGATCATGTGGTATTTACATTTCACTGACTGCCTTATCTCACTTAGGATAATGCTCTCCAGATCCATCCATGCTATTGCAAATGGTAAGAATTCCTTCTTTTTTATAGTAGCATCTTATTCCATTGTATAGATGTACCACAGTTTTCTAATCCATTCATCTGCTCCTAGGCATTTAGGCTATTTCCAAATCTTGGCTATTGTAAATTGAACTGCTATGAACATAGGGGTGCATATATCTTTTCTGGTTGGTGTTTCTGTTTTCCTGGGATATATTCCTAGAAGTGGTATTACTGGATTGAATGCCAGTTCCATTTTTAATTTTTGGAGGAAATGCCATACTGTTTTCCACAGTGGCTGCACCAGTCTGCATTCCCACCAGCAGTGCACAAGGGTTCCTTTTTCTCTGAATCCTCTCCAGCACTTGTCAATTGTTGATTTGTTGATGATAACCATTTTGACAGGTGTGAGATGGTACCTCACTGTTGTTTTGATTTGCATCTTTCAGATGATTAGGGACTTTGAGCATGTTTTCATATGTCTCTAGGCTTTCTGAATGTTCTCTTTTAAAAAGTGTCTACTTAGGTCATTTGCCCATCTTCCTTTTGGTAAGTTGTTTGAGTTCCCTATAAATTTTGAAGATTAAACCCTTATTGGAGACAACATTGGCAAATATGTTCTCTGATGCAGTGGTTTTTTGTTGTTGTTTTGTTGATGGTTTCTTTTGCTGTGCAGAAGCTTTTTATTTTGATGTAGTCCAATCAGATTATTTTTCTTCTTAGATTCAATTGCCCTAAGAGCTTTATGGGTAAAGATATTGCTACGACAAATGACTGTATTTTGTTGCCTATGGCTTTTTCAAAGATTTTTATGGTTTCCCATTGTACATTAAAGTCTTTTATCCATTTTGAGTTTATTTTTGTGTATGGTGGTTTAGTTTCATTTTTTTAAAAGTATCTCTCCATTTCCCCCCAACACCATTTTTTGAAGAGATTGTCTTGTCTCCATTGTATGCTCTTGCCTACTTTGTCAAATATTAATTGCATATAATGGCTTCTGTCGGTCTCTGGGTTCTCTTTTCTGTTCCATTGATCTATATGCCTTTTCTTGTGCCAGTACCTGGCAGTTTTGAGAACAGTGGCTTTGTAGTATAGCTTGATACCTGTTATTGTGATCCATCCACCATTGTTCTTCTTTCTCAAGATTGCTGCAGCTATTCGGGGTCTTTTTTATTCCAGATCAATTTTTGGAGAATTGTTCTATGTCTTTGAAGTATACCATTGGAATTTTAATGGGGATTGTGTTTAATTTATAGATTGCTTTGGGTAGTACGGACATTGTAATGATGTTGATTCCACCAATCCATGAACATGGATGGTGTAGTCTTCCATTTGTTCATGTTTTCCTCCATCACTTTTTTTTAGCAACCTGAAATTTCCTGAGAATAAGTCCTTGTCTACTTGGTTACATGTATTCCTAGGTATCTTATTTTTTTTGTTGCAATGGTAAATGGCATTGCTGTTTAAATTTCTCTTTCTGTAAGTTCATTATTGGTGTATAGAAAAGCCATAGATTTTTGGGTGTTAATTTTGTATCCTGCTACATCGCTGAGTCCATTTCTTAAGTCTAGTATTTTTTTTGATGGAGTCTTTTGGGGTTTTCTATGTACAATATCATTTCTTCCTCCTGCTTCCACTGGGCTTTTCTTGCTGTTCTTTTTCTAACTCTTTGAGTTGTAGGGTTAGATAATTTGTTACCATTCTTTCTTGTTTTTTGCAATAGGCTTGTAGAGATAGGAACTTCCATCTCAAAACAGCTTTTGCCGTGTCCCATAGATTTTGGATTGTTGTGTTTTCATTGTCATTAGTTGATTTCTTCCTTGATTAATCTGGTAACCCAGTCTTTGTTCAATAGCATTCTATTTAGTCTCCATGTGTTTCTTTGGATTCTTATTAATGTAGTTGATTTCCAATTTTATGGCACTATGATCTGAGAAAATGCTTGATAAGATTTCTATCTTCTTGAATTTGAAGAGACTTTGCCTATGTCCCAACATGTGATCAATCTTTGAAAATGACCCATGTGCACTTGAGAAGAATGTATATTCTGTGGCTTTGGGATGAAATGTTCTGAAGATGTCGATTAATTCCATGTGGTCTAGTACGTCATTTAGGATTGATGTTTCTTTGCTGATTTTTTGCTTAGATGATTTGTCCAAAGGTGACAGTGGGGTATTAAAATCTCCTACTATGATTGCATTCCTATTAATCTCTCCCTTAATGTCCTCCAGCAGTTTTTTTTATGTATTTGGGTACTCCCGTATTGGGTGCATATATGTTTACCAGGGTTATTTCTTCTTGTTGGATTGCTCCCTTTAGTATTATGAAGTGGCCTTCCTTATCTCTTGTTATGTCCTTCACTTTGAGATCTAATTTTTCAGATATAAGTATTGCTACCCCAGTTTTTTTTTCATTTCCCTTCGTCTGGAAAACCTTTTTCCATCCCTTCATCCTCAGTCTGTGAGCATCTTTTTTTTCTGAGGTGGGTTTCTTGTAGACAGAAGATGTATGGGTCTTGCTTTCTTATCCAATCTGTTACTCTATGTCTTTTGTTTGGAGCATTTAAACCATTTACATTTAAAGTAATTATTGATAGGTAAGTATTTGATGCCATTTTTATTCTAACCCTCTGTGTTCCTCTTCACTTCCTATTTCTTTATTTTTACAGTATACCCTTTAACATTTCTTGCATTGCTGGTTTGTTGGAGATAAATTCCTATAGTCTTTTTTTGTCTGTGAAGCTCCTGATTTCACCTTCAATTTTGATTGATAGCCTTGCTGGGTACAGTATTCTTGGATTCAGACCCTACCTTTGCATTACTTTGTGTATGTCATCCCATTCCCTTCTGGCCTGATGAGTTTCTGTTGAGAAATCAGTTGCTAGTCTAATGGGGGTTCCTTTATATGTAACTTTCTGTCTCTCTCTGGCTGCTTTTAAGATTCTGGTTTTGTCTATGGTGTTTGCCAATTTAATAATAATGTGCCTAGGTGTGGGTCTTTGAGGATTCATTTTGTTTGGGACTCTGCAAGCATCTTAGATTTGTGTGTTTTTCCCCCTCTCTATCTCAGGAAAGTTTTCTGTCATTATTTCTTGAAATACTTTTTCCATATATTGCCCAGTTTGCTTTCCTTCTGGAACCCCTATTATTCTAATATTGTTTTGTTTTGTATTGTCCCAAAGCTCCCGTAGGCTCTCCACCTGTTTTTAATTTTTTTTTTCTAGCAGCTACTGTAATTGGGTATTTTTTTCCATCTTGTCTTCTAACTCACTGATGCCCTCCTCTGCTTCTTCTAGTCTACTCTTGATTCTTTCTATTGAGTTCTTCATAGAAGCGATGTCATTTTTCATTTCTTCTTGGGTCACCTTCATTTCCTCTTGGTTCTTCTTCAGATCCTCTTGGTTCTTCTTCATTTCCTCTTGGGTCTTACTCATATTGTCAAATTTGTGTTCCATTCTTTTTATCCAACTTATGATCATTACTCTGAATTCTTGCTCTGGTAGGTTGCTTGCCTCTAACTCGTTTACTTCCTTTTCTGGTGATGTTTGATTTTCTTTCATATGCAGGTTGTTTCTTTGCCTCCCCATGATCTCTCTTTTTTAGGATGTCTGCTTATGTAGTTCTCTCTCTGTGGATCTCCGCAAAATCTGACCTTTTTGTCTTGGGGTGGAGTGCTCCTTTGAGTCCAAGTGATCGCACTGACCATGATCAGTGCTCTGGGGCTCACAGCTGCTTGGTGGTCATTACAGCTGTGGATATTCAGGCCTCTGATACAAACCTCTTCCCGTCAAGATGGCGAGATTTCCTCATCTGCGCCAGTAGATAGCTCCAGGAAGGGACCCAGCTGTGGGTGCATAACTGTCAGGGACACCCTGATCAGCTGACCCCAAGTTTCCTCTGGTGTTTGCCAGTCTTCTGGCTTGCTGACCAGCACTCCCAGCGTGATCCTCAGATGCTCTCTCTCTCTTTCTCGGGACAAGACTCAGAACCTGCCTACCTGTTCTTCAGCCATTTTCCCTCTACGTGGGATGTCTCTGCCTCAGGTGAGTCCAACAGGCTTCCACTCCTCCTGCAGGAGTGAGATCTCCTTCGCGCATGGTCTGACTATGTACAATATCATGCCATCTGTGAATAAAGACAATTTACTTCTTTTCCAATTTGGATGCCTTTTATGTCTTCTTTTTTGTCTAATTATAATTATATAATACTTCCAGTACTGTGTCAAACAGAAGTGGTGAGAGTGGGCATCTCTGTCTTGTTCTTGTTCTTAGGGGAAATAGTTTTAGTTTTTGTCCATTGAGTATGATGTTGGCTGTGGATCATTATATATTGCATTTATTATGTTGAGGTATGATCCTTTTATCCCAACATTGCTGAGAGTTTTTTTCAAGAAAGGGTGTTGGATTTTGTCAAATGCTTTTTCTGCATCAATGGATAGGATTACATAGTTTTTATCTCACATTTTGTTTATGTGGTGTGTCACATTTATTGATTTGTGGATGTTGTATCATCCTTTTATCACCAGAATATATCCCACTTGGTCATGGTATATAATATTTCTAACATAATGCTGGATTTGATTTACTAGAATTTTGTTGAGGAATTTGGCATCTATGTTCATGAGGGATATTGGCCTATAATTCTCTTTCTTTTTATTGTCTTTATCTTGTTTTGGGATTAGAGTAGTACTGGCTTCATGGAAAAAGCTTGGAAGTGCTCCTTCCTCTTTAATTTTTTTTGAATAGTGTAAGGAAGATAGGTTTTATTTCTTCTTTGCATTTTTGATAAAACCCTCCTGTGAAGCATCTGTTACAGGGCTTTTCTTTATTGTTTTTTTTTTTAATTTTATTTTATTAAGGTATTTTCTGTGTACATAGTTTACCATTGCGCCCCCTCACCTCCCATTTATGCCCTCCCTCCCCAGAGTTCTGTGTTCATTGGTTGTACTTATGTTCATTTATACCAGTCCCTCGGTTGTTCTCCTATCTCCCCCCAGGTCTCCTTCCCCTCCCCCCAGTCATTTGACAATCTGCTTGTTTTATGGTGACTATCTCTGGACCCCATGAATAAAATCTGCTCCTCATTTGGCAGTCTGCTTGTTTTATGGTGACTATCTCTGGACCATATGAATAGAGTCCGCTCCTCCTCTGGTTTTCACCGCCCCTTCCCCTGGGTCCCACTGCTTTTCCTGGGACACTCGGCTCACCCGGGGCACTCGGCCCCCTGGACACTCGGCTCACCCGGGGCACTCGGCCCCCTGGGACACTCGGCTCACCCGGGGCACTCGGCCCCCTGGGGCACTCGGCCCCCTGGGACACTCGGCTCACCCGGGGCACTCGGCCCCCTGGGACACTCGGCTCACCCTGGGCACTCGGCCCCCTGGGACACTCGCCTCACCCGGGGCACTCGGCCCCCTGGGACACTCGGCTCACCCGGGGCACTCGGCCCCCTGGGACACTCGGCTCACCCGGGGCACTCGGCTCACCCGGGGCACTCGGCCCCGTGGGACACTCGGCTCACCCGGGGCACTCGGCCCCCTGGGACACTCGGCTCACCCGGGGCACTCGGCCCCCTGGGACACTCGGCTCACCCGGGGCACTCGGCCCCCTGGGGCACTCGGCCCCCTGGGACACTCGGCTCACCCGGGGCACTCGGCCCCCTGGGACACTCGGCTCACCCGGGGCACTCGGCCCCCTGGGACACTCGGCTCACCCGGGGCACTCGGCCCCCTGGGACACTCGGCTCACCCGGGGCACTCGGCCCCCTTGGACACTCGGCTCACCCGGGGCACTCGGCCCCCTGGGACACTCGCCTCACCCGGGGCACTCGGCCCCCTGGGACACTCGGCTCACCCGGGGACTCGGCCCCCTGGGACACTCGGCTCACCCGGGGCACTCGGCCCCGTGGGACACTCCGCTCACCCGGGGCACTCGGCCCCCTGGGACACTCGGCTCACCCGGGGCACTCCGCCCCCTGGGACACACGGCTCACCCGGGACACCCTTCCCCTTTGGGGGGTACGGCTCACCCGGGGCACATGGCCCCCTGGGACACTCGGCTCACCCGGGGCACTCGGCCCCCTGGGGCACTCGGCCCCCTGGGACTCTCGGCTCACCCGGGGCACTCGGCCCCCTGGGACACTCGGCTCACCCGGGGCACTCGGCCCCCTCGGACACTCGGCTCACCCGGGGCACTCGGCCCCCTGGGACACTCGGCTCACCGGGGACAATCGGCTCACCCGGGGCACTCGGCCCCCTGGGACACACGGCTCACCCGGGACACCCTTCCCCTTTGGGGGGTACGGCTCACCCGGGGCACATGGCCCCCTGGGACACTCGGCTCACCCGGGGCACTCGGCCCCCTGGGGCACTCGGCTCACCCAGGGCACTCGGCCCCCTGGGACACTTGGCTCACCCGGGGCACTCGGCCCCCTGGGACACTCGGCTCACCCGGGGCACTCGGCCCCCTGGGACACTCGGCTCACCCGGGGCACTCGGCCCCCTGGGACACTCGGCTCACCCGGGGCACTCGGCCCCCTTGGACACTCGGCTCACCCGGGGCACTCGGCCCCCTGGGACACACGGCTCATCCAGGGCACACGGCCCCTCTAGGGTGTTGGGGTCGCATACTGGAGGCACCGCGCCAGCTCCTTGCTAGCATGGGGGGGGGCAGGCTGGGAGAGCTGCAGTTGGTCTGAGATGGTTTCAGGCGGGGGGACCACCCCCAAAGGTGTCTCGTTCGGTGTGGGAGCGGAGCAGCTACAGACATAGAGGCTAAGTTCTGAGGTCGCCCACTCCCTGAGCCCAAGGTGTGGTGAGCTCTGTTCTTGGTGGATTTCCTTTATTCTCGGTGGCAGTGGCGGGTGGCGGTGCCAGGTGCAATATTGACGGTCGCTCCTGTGGTTCAATTACCACTGTAGTTTTAAAGTTCATATGGCGGTGGTGGTGAGAGCTTCGGCTTGGCCATGTGGCATCGGAGGATAGGCTCGCCTGAGTGGGTAATGGAAGGCACCGTGCCATTTCTTCACCAGCGCGCTCCATTTCCCTCCCAGCATGGTGGGTGTGCTGGGAAGATTGTGGGCGGGCTGTGATGGCTGCATGGGGAGAGTCCGCCCTCAATGGTGTCCTCTTTGTTACAAATGTGGAGCTTCTGTGGATGCAGAGGCTAATTTCTGAAGCCACACTCTCTATGAGCCCGGTGTGTAGTGAGCTCTGATTTCGGTGGATTCCCATTCTTGGGGGCGGCGGCGGGTGTGGCAGCGATAGCAGCGCCTGTGGCTCAATTTCCCCTGCAGTTTTAAAATCCGCGTGGTGGTAGTGTCTGATGCCCTGGCCTGGCCATGTGGCAGTGGAGAGAGGACTCTCCGGGTCTGCCAATGGAAGGCGCAGCGCCAGCACTGCGCGTGCGAAGGCCTGGCAGAGCAGGCCGCGGGCGGTGGCGGAGAGTCCCCGCGATGTCCCAGACTTTCAGACTTAGTGGAACGTTTCCCCTGAGCCAGGACAAGCAGCACCACCACCACAAATATTGGCCAGCTCAGCGCTGCCCCTCCACAGGTGACAGTAGGGGCATCCTCACCTCGGTAGGCCCTCGCTCTCGGAGGTCTCAACCAGTGGCAGGCGGCACGGCACAGAACTGCCCCACCTTCTCAGTTCTCCACTCGCCGTAGTTTTAAACTCCACATGGCAGCTGCGGCGCCCTGCTTGGTGTCTAATTGTAGCCTTCCCATTTCTGGGCCGAGCTGGTTGTGCGGGAGGGGAGACGCTGTGCCCGCTCCTCTCTCGCACTGTGGGCGGGCTGGGAGGTCGCGCTCACGGGCTTCTAGTCCAGACAGGAGCCAAAGGCGCGGCGAAGGCGCGGTGGCAGCGGCGGTGGTGGCGGCAGCGGCGTAGGCCCCCAGCAGCTCCTGTAGTGGCGGCAGGGCTGGCCCACTCCCTGGGCCCCAGGGCGGGGTGAGGTCTGGCTTCCTTCATTCCCGGCATCAGCAGCAGGTTAAGTTTCGCTGTAGTTTTAAACTCCACATGGGGGCCGAGGCGCCCTGCTTGGTTTCTAATTGTAGTCTTCCCACTTCTGGGCTGGTTGCGGACGGGGAGACGCTGCGCGATTTCTTTGCCTGCACAGTAAGCGCGGGGGCTGGGCCGGCGGGGAGATACTACACCATCTCTTCGCCCGCCTGGCGGCAAGTGCGGGGGGCCGAGCCCAGGCGCCCACTCCCCTCCAGCACTGCGGGTGGGCTGGGAAGTCGAGCTCACGGGCTTCTCGTCCAGGGAGGAGCCGAAGGCGCTGTGGAGGCGGTGGCGGCTTAGGCCCCCATCAGCTCCCGTGGCAGCCAGCGGGGCTGGCCCACTCCCTGGGCCCCGGGGCAGAGCAGCGAGATCTGGCTTCCCTCATTCCCGGCGGCAGCGGCTCCGGCAGGTTCAGTTTCGCTGTAGTTTTAAACTCCACATGGCAGCAGCGACGTCCTGCTTTGCGTTTAGTTGTAGCCTTCCCATTTCGCCAGCTTTCCTGTGGGTCTGGTGCGATCCCTTTCAGTTTTATCCGTTGTTTATTTCCAAATTGTTGAGGAGATGGCGGCCCAGGAGACTTCCTGGGCCGCCATCTTGCTTCGGTCTCTTTATTGTTTTTTTTTAAATTAACATTTTTTTTATTACTGCTTTAATTTTCTCCATAGTCATTGGCCTATTCAGATTTTTTATTCTTCCTGGTTGAGTTTGGATGGTCGTATTTTTTTTTAGGAATATGTCTATTTCTTCTAGGTTGACCAGTTTGTTGGAATAGAGTTACTCATAGCATTTTTTTTAATGATTTTCATATGCCTGTGAGACTTGTTGTTATTTCACCTCTTTCATTTCTGATTTTGTTTATTTGGGTCCTCTCTCTTTGCTTCTTTGTGAGCCTGGTTAGTGGTTCATCAATCTTGTTTATCCTTTCAAAAAACCAGCTCTTGGTTTCATTTATATTTTGTAATTTTTTTGTCTCTATGTCATTTATTTTTGCTCTGATCTTTATTATTTCCTTACTTTTGATCACATTTGGCTTTTCTCGTTGCTCTCTTTCTAATTCTTCCAGTTGCAGAGTTTAGATGTTTTATTTCCAGTTTTTCTTGGTTTTTGGAAGTAGGCCTGTAATCCTATGAACTTCCTTCTTAGGACACTGCTTTCACTGTGTCCCAAAGATTTTGGATTGTTGTGTTTTCATTATTGTTTGTTTCCAGGATGTGTTTTATTTCTTCTTTGATCACTTTGGTAACCCACTCATTGTTCAATAGTGTGATATTCAGCCTCCAAGTCAGTGTTTTCCAAAGTGTGGTACACATACCCCAGGGATATGGGAAGAGTTTGATGGTGGTACGCATTGCACCGGAGTTTGGTGGGGATATGCACTGTACCGTGCTTAGCTGCATCTAATTCTTACATTCTCATGAGTCAAGTCAAGACAGTCTTGTGAGGCGTGACATGGTCCAGTGTGCAAATAAATGTTGTTTATAATATAACTTTTATTTATATTTTATTATGAATAATTTTATTTTTCATTTATTATTTTGTGTATGTACCAAAAAATAAAAAATAAATATATTTTGAGTGTTATTAAAATACATCCTTTTTTTTTTTGACGAGGGATACTCAGCATTACAAAAATTATAGAAGGGGTACACAAGAGGTACACTGCTCCAAGTGATTGGATTTTTGTGATTTTTTTACAGTAATTGAATTCTAATTTTATGCCATTGTGATCTGAGAAGATTCTTGATGTGATTCAATCCTCTTGAATTTGGAGAGACTTTTCCTGTGTCCCAATATGTGGCCTTTGAAAATGTCCCATGTGCACTTGAGAAGAATGTATATTCTGTAGTTTTGGGGTAGAATATTCTAAAGATGTCAATTATGTCCATGTGATCTGGTGAGTCTTTTAAGATTGATCTTTCTTTGCTAATTTTTTTCTAGATGATTTATCCAGTGATGTTAATGGGGTATTAAAGTCTTCTACTATGATTGTGTTGCTGTCAATCTCTCCCCTGATATCTTCCAGAAGTTTTCTTTTATGTATTTTGATGCTCCTTCCTTGGGTGCAGAGTTATATTCTCTTATTTTATTGATCCCTTTAGAATTGTGAAGTGCCCTTTATTGTCTCTTGTTATGGTCTTCACTTTGAGGTCCATTTTGTCAGATATAAGTATTGCTACCCCAGATTTTTTTTCAATTCCATTAGCCTGATAGATATTTTTCCATCTATTCACTTTCAGTCTTTGTGAGTCCCTTGTTCTGAGGTGGGTCTCCTGTGGACAGCATGTATATGGGTTATGTTTTCTTATCCATTCACTCACTCCATCTCTTTTGATTGGAGTATTTATTCCATTTATATTTAACGTTATTATTGATAGGCACTTGTTTGTAGCCATTTCTGTATTTTATGGCTCTGTTCCTTCCTCCATTTCTGTTTCTTCTTTTTACAGCATTACTTTAGTATTTCTTGCATTTCTGGCCTTGTAGTGATAAACTCTCTTAGCCTTTTTTGTCTGCAAAACTCCTGATTTCCCCTTTAATTTTGATAGCCTTTCTGGATAGAGTATTCTTGTATTTAGTCCTTTGCTTTGCATCACGTTATATATCTCCTTCCATTCCCTTCTAGCTTGATGCTTTTCTGTTGAGAAATCATTTGATAATCTGATGGGGGATTCTTTGTATGTAACTCTCTGTCTCTCTTTGCAGCCTTTAAAATTCTCTCTTTGTTGTTAATATTTGCCATTGTAATTATGACATGTCTTGGTGTGGGTCTTTTGGGGTTCATCTTGCTTGGGACTCTCCGTCCTTGTGTAAATTTTTTCTTCTCTGTATCCAGGAAGTTTTCTGTCATTATTTATTCAAATAGATTTTTTAATCCTTGCTGCTCCTCTTGTCCTATGGAAGCCTTGTTATACATATGTGACTTCATTTTGTGTTGTCCCAAAGCTTCTTTAGGCTCTCCTCCTACTTTTTAATTTTTTTCCCCAGTTGCTGTTCAGATTGAGCTTGTTTCTGTACCTTATCTCTAACTCACTAATTTGGCCCTCTGCTTCTTCTAGTCTGCTGTTGAAACCTTACATGGTGTTTTTGATTGTAGCTATGTTACTTTTTATTTCTTCCTGGTTTTTGCATAAATTGCTGGTTTTCTCATCCATCCAGTGTATGAACTGTACGACCATCACTCTGAATTCTTTTTCTGTCATGTTGCATGCTTCCATTTCACTAATTTCTTTTCTTGGAGATGCCTCATTTTCTTTCCTCTGGGGATTGTGTCATCTCTCCATTCTGACTAACACCAGAAGGTTCAAAAGTTGAGCTGCAGTGGAATTATGTGCAGTGGGAGCTTCGCACCACTCACATGTCACCGAAGAGCTCTGACACCAAGATGTGTTGCTGTCATGGGTTGGTGGGAGCCACACTCACCCAGGAGAAGACTCAGGCACTCAGTGTGACCTCATGTAAGCACTTCGAATCAGGGAATCCTCCTGTGCCATGCTGAAACAGAGACCTCACTGGTGTGTGCCGAAAATCAGAGTCCCCTAGTGTATTCCAGGAGTCAGAGGTCCCCTGTGTCCACACCATAAATTGAATATCAGAGTTTCTTTTACTTGGTGTGGCCTTGTGCCAAGAATCAGGGTTCCCGTGTGTGCATATGCCAAGAATTGGAGTCACTGGCTCTTAGTGTGAATGCACTAGGAATCACGGATCCCAGGCACACACTATGAGAAACAAAGTGAAGTCACTGATACTCAGTGCTGCCTCTTGCCCAGAGAAACAGGGTCCTGGTCAGTCTGGGGGACTGGTTGCACACTAGCACTGTGTCAGCAGGAGGTCCACTCCTGCACTGTGGAAAACAGACCTCTGTGTGCACTTGACCAGAATCAAAATCAGTTGGCACTGTTGCCCTCTTGGGCATGGAATTTGTTTGCCTGATTGCATTGCAGGGAACAGATTCCCAGGGTCTGCGTGCTCCCAGGCTCAAATTCCTTTAGTGGCACTGTGGCCCTGTGTGAGGGGGAGGGTCTAGCAGTTCCTATGGTGCTGCAGCAAGCCTGCGGAGAGGGCGATGAGGTCTGTGACTCACAGAAATCTGCAGCTGGGATGTCTGGATTTTTGGTGTCTGTTGGTCTGCAGATGTGGTCGCAGGTCTCTGTTCCCAATGGCTGCAGGGTCCTGGTTTGCCTCTGAGACTAGACTGGGTGGTGCTGAGGCCAAGTAGCTCTGTTTTTCCAGATGGCACTGTCCCTGTGCCCGTTCTGGCCACCCCAGGGGTATCTGTGGTGGAAGCAGAGCTCCCCCATTTAAGACTGCCTTGTCTGGCAGCCCCTTAGAAGACCTGCAGGATCTAACTTTCCCCAGTTCATTCATACACCCATACACCACAAATGCATACATGCCCATGTAAGAGAGAGAGAGAGAGAGAGAGAGAGAGAGAGAGAGAGAGAGAGAGATGAGAGAGAGAGAGAGAGAGAGAGAGAGAGAGAGAGAGAGAGAGAGAGAGCGCTGACGTAGAAATAGATTCAAAGCTGGGTCCCTGGTGGGTAGCTCCCCTTTTTGCTGGAGAGACAGAAAATGACCTGACCTGAGCCAAGCAGCACATTATTTATTTCCAAAAGAATGAAGTGGGGTTTCCCTGAAAAGCTTCAAATCCAAGAAGTTTTGGGTGTGCCCAGGTCCTATTCATTCCCTCATTCCCAGTATTAGGACTGGATTTAACATATCAAGGCCTGGGTGGGCCAAGGTCCTATTCCATCCCTCATTCAGTCCTGGTGACTGCCTCCTACCTCTCTGCAGCCAGGTCATGTCTCCGATCCTCACTGTAGGCTGAATCAGGAATGTCAGCCTTCTCTTCACATGTCACACAGAGAGCCTCTCCTGTAAATCTGAGGAGCACATAGGGCACAGTAGATCATTCCCAGCACATGGATAAAGATAAGAAGTCAGTACTTATAAGTCTCCTTCATTTGGGGGGAGGCCTTTTCCTGGAAACGGCCATGCCAGTCACCTCGGACTCAGCTGACATCAATTTAAAGAAAGTCCATGTGCATTCCCGGGGGCCCTCTACCGTTGGCAAACTGCAGCTTGTGAGCCACATGTGGCTCTTTGGCCCCTTGAGTTTTTAGCAAAGGCCAGCTTACAAGTACCCTAGTTAAGTTAATAACAATTGTCCTACCTATATAGTTTAAATTTTAAAAAATTGGCTCTTAAAAGATATTTCAGTCATTGTATAGTTGATATTTGGCTCTGTTGACTAATGAGTTTGCCGACCACTGACTTAGTCTAACATTTTGGATTGATTACATTCCATAATATATTCTACATTGTACTCTTATGGGAAGAAAAAACCTGCCACTATTATACTAAAACACGATATTCTATATTTGAAGTGTTTTCTATACTCCCACATTTCATTATCAAATTTTTAATATGATGTCAGTCATATTCCCCTTATAAAAATGATTTAATTTAGCTGTATGTAGTCCAACATTACATGTTGATAAAGAGCAAGTGTCTATTCACAAAGGCCAGTGAGTAGGATTAAGAGGGGATAAAACACCTAAAAAATCAGTGCATTGAAAAATGTAACATGCTGTAATGAACTTTAATTAATCAGTATATATTAGTTCTGAGTACTTTGAGGAGTATACATGCATGCATTAAAGTGCACACACATGCAGACGAAAGTAAATAAATGTACGAGATAACTGCAGAACAAATGATTATTAATTTTGAAATAAAAAAAGTTAAAATGGAAAACATATTATTGGTTGCCCAGGTTAGGGACAAGAGGGAAGATAATGTGGTTATAAAAAGGCAACACAGGGAGGCATCCTTATGGTGATGGAAGTCTTTTGCTTCTTCACTATTGTGGTGATGGATACACACAGAAAAAACTGCATATCACAGCAAAGAAATAAGGACAAATCAAACTGGGGAAACCTGAATTAAATCAATGAATTATCAATATCAACTCCTGGCTATGATATCATAATATAGTTTTTAGGTATATGGGATTGTATATTATTTCTTACAACTGCGTGTAAATTTCCAATTATCTCTAAATAAAAAGTGTTTTAATGATTATAAAATGCACTTTTTCCATTCTAAATAAATCTGCTAACCCAGATAAAAACACACAAGGAATAAACACCAAAATCCTCCCAGTTATTAAAAAAAATTAAAACTTAAAAAAATGTTAACTTGTAGGTGCAATTCACTGCATATACCCACATTCTTGGCTCATGCAACCTCACTTTGCTTTGTTGCTAACAATAAGAGACATAAAATGCCACCACATTAGTAAAATTAAGAAATTGACTTGGGACCCGGCCAGGTAGCTTAGTTGGTTAGTTTTGTCCCAAAATACCAAGGTTACGGTTTTGGTCTCTGGTCAGGGTACATATAAGAAGCAACCAATAAATCCATTAATAAGTGGAACAACAAATCAAAGTTCTATCTATCTATCTATCTATCTATCTATCTATCTATCATCTCTCTAAAATCAATAAGTAAATAGCCCTAGCTGGGTTGGCTAAGTGGATAGAGCATCTGCCTGAGGACTGAAGGGTCCAGGGTTCAATTCCAGTAAAGGGCACATGCCTGGGTTTCAGGCTTGATCCCCAGTAGGGTGCGTGCAGGAGGCAGCCAATCAATAATTCTATTTCATCATTGATGTTTCTCTCCCTCCCTCTCTGAAATTATATATATATATATATATATATATATATATATAATAATAAATTACAATCAATCAAAAACCTGTCTTAGTTTGCTAAGCCACATTATATAGGGGATTTAATCTGAAGAAAGTCATTTTCCTAAAAACTCCAGAACCAACCAATACTACAAGCCAAACCTAATCAGTTCATTGAACTGTCAGTTGTGAATTTGATATTATCAGCAGAGATGAAAATTCTTAATTATCTAAATATAGTGATGTTAGATAAATATACTTAATCAGTAATTTAAATGAGATAATACATTCTAAATCACCTGAAAAGTATTTTGTGCTATTTTTTCCTACCAAATAACGAATTTGTTCTTTTATTTTGAAATGAAATTATAATAATGCACATAATTAAAAACTGGAGTTTTGCCATGTGAAAAAGACATGCTATTGTATCATTCTTTTATTTAAATATATACTTACTAGAGGCCTGGTGCATAAAATTCCTACACCAGTGGGAAGAGGTGCCCCGGCCTGCGGGGCAACAACATGGGCACGCAGGAATCCTAGGAGAATGAAACAAGAGAGGGACGCAAAGAAGGAAGGCAAGTCTTAGAAATATGATCAAGCCTTCACTTTTTTATTGAAGTGTAACTGTTTTTAAAGGCTCGGAAGGGAAGGGACAGGGTAAGGGATTGTCATGGGGTGATTGGTTGGGGACTGGGTATGTCTTCAGCTGATTGGTTATTCTGATGTGGGAGGTTCTTCTAGCCTTTGGCGCGCCCGGGGTTTTTGTTGGTAGACTGGCTATCTTGGCACACAATCTTGGCGTCCGCGGGAAATCTTGGCGCGCTTTCTTAGGAAGAGGGGCTGACCAGGAAGTGAAACTGAACTCTTGTTTTTATGGCTCCTGGCAAGGAGGGTCCTTCAACCCAGCCTTACCCCTCTCTTAATCTGGGATCCCTGCAGAATCATGCCTAAACCGGCTGTCAGACATTCCTCCCCCAATTCAGGACCACTGGCTCCTAACCACTCTGCCTGCCTCCCTGATCACCACTGATTGCCTCTGCCTCAGCCATTGCCAGTAGGGCTTCATTCAGAAGGATGTCCAGAAGGTCGTTCGGCTGCCCAATCTAATTATGATGTTACTCTTTAATTATTATAGATTGATTTCAGAGAGGAAGGGAGGAGAGATAGATAGAAACATCAACTATGAGAGAGAATCATTGATTGGTTGCCTCCTTCATGGCCCCCACTGGGGATTGAGTCTGCAAACAGGGCATGTGCCCTTGACCAGAATCAGACCTAGGACCCTTTAGTCTATAGGCTGGTGTTCTGTCCACTGAACCGAACCGGTTAGGGCAACATGGGCTATTAAATGGTAATCGGTGACTTAAGCAGCATTCTATTAAACATAATGACACTGCTTTGACACCTATTATAACTAAAACAAATGATATTGGTAGCTACTTTCTAATAACCAATTAATTTCCCCAAATATCACAATAGTGTCACTTAACATTCTTCAGGAGCTACTAGTGATCCTTTAGTCCAGCTCCAACACTTGCATCCATTTGAAATCTAGTTGTGCAGGGAGGAAGCTCCCCTCTCTTCCAAACTTGATCTTAGATTTTTAAAATATAAATATCTTAACTCTAGGCATAAAAGCTCCTTTGTGGAAAAGGTCTTTGTCCTCCATCTCTTAGAATACTTCTGTTAAACTCATAATCATAGAAACATTGTCTTGCATAATGCTCATGCCACTGGTTTTAAATTCATGTGTGAATATGGGGATTCTTACTATTAATTTCTTATTCTTCCATTTATTAAAAAATAATTTTATTGTCTTGAGTCTCATGGAGGTTAAATATTACTGATTAGCTGACTATATTCTGATCTTACCTATTGCTCATTAACCATTCCAACAAGTTTTGAAAGAATGGTAAAAGCTTTAGGATTTACAACATCTAATTTTATGTCCCATTTCTTAAACTGTGTAATCTTCAGCAAATTTCTTAAACTCTCTAACCTGTCATATCTAATTTTTTTACGAAGCAAAGGTTTGCTGGCAAAGGTGTATATAAGCCAATGCCATGACTTTGGCTTTTAAGAAAGAGGATTTTTTGTTTGTTTGTTATTGTTGTTTTCTTAAATTTTATTTTGATTTATTTTATCTTTATTGCTAGAAGTATTGCATAAGTTTTTCTTCCTCCCACTGCCCCATTGACCTCCTCCAGCCCATTCCTATCTCTCCTCCCCTAAGCCTACAACATCCCATGGTCTTTGTCCACAGGTCACACATACACCAGTACAAGCTCATTGGTTGATCTCTTCCCACCCAGCCACTCTCCCCTGCTTTCCCTCAGACGTTCGATAGTCTGTTCATGCTTCTATGTCTCTGGGTCTATTTTTGTAAACAAAAACAGTTTGGGTTAGGGTTAGGGTTAGGGTTATTTTGTTCATTAGATTCCTCATAATCATAGAAACATTGTCTTGCATAATGCTCATGTCACTGGTTTTAAATTCATGTATGAATAAGGGGATTCTTACTATTCATTCCTTATTCTTCCATTTATTAAAAAATAATTTTTAGATTATTTAGGAATCTAAAATATTTTAGGAATCTAAAAATTATTTAGGAATCTCATATAAGTGAAATTATGTGATACTTATCTGTCTGGCTTATTTCGCTTAACAATACTCTCTGGCACCATGCATGCTATTGCAAAAAGTAAGAGTTCTTTCTTTTTAATTGCTATGTAGTATTTCTTTTTGTAAATGTATCACAGTTTTTTTTTTTAATCTACTAATCTACTTATGGGCACTTAGGCTATTTCTTAATCTTAGCTATTATAAATTACACTACTATGAACATAGGGGTGCATACATTCTTTCTGGTGAATGTTTTGGGATTTAGGATATATTCCTAGAAGTGAAATCACTGAGTCAAATGGAAGATCCATTTTTAATGTTTTTGAGGAAACTCCATACTTCTCCCCCCCGCCCCCCAGAATAGCCGCACCAGTGTGCATTCCCACCAGCAATGTACTAGGTACTCCTTTTCTCCACAGCCTCGACACACTTGTCCTTCATTGATTTGTTTATGATAGCCGTTCCAACATGTGTGAGGTGATAGCTTATTGTCCTTCTGATTTAAATATCTTGGATGATTAGTGACTTTGAACATTTTTTCATATATCTCTTGGCTATCATATGTCTACTTTGGAGACATGTCTATTAACGACCTTTGCCCTATTTTTACTAGATAGTTTATCTTCCTTTTGTTACATTTCGTGAGTTCCCCATATATTTTTTAGTTGAACCCCTTATTGGATGTAACCTTGGAAAATATGCTCTCCCATATAGTGGGCAAACTCATTAGTCAACAGAGCCAAATAGAAATAGAACAATGATTGAAATTTCTTTTGAGCCAAAATTTTAAAACTTAAACTATATAGGTAGGTACATTATTATTCACTTAATTAGGGTACTCCTAAGCCAGCCTTTGCTAAATCTCAAGGGGGCAAATAGCCACATGTGGCTCGTGAGCTGCAGTTTGCCAACACCTGGTCTAGCTTCATTTTTTTGCATGTACCTGTCTAATTTTCCTAGCCCCATTTCTTGAAAAGTCAATGTAATACATCATATAAACAAATTGAAAGACAAAAATCACATGATCATATAATAGACTCAGATTGAAAAGTCAATCTCTACTCCATTGTTTGCTCTTGCCTCTTTTATAAAATATTAATTAATCATAGTTGCTTATGTTGATTTCTGGGTTGTCTGTTCTTTTCTATTGATTTATATGTCTGCTCTTATGCAAGTACCAGCTGTTTTGAGTGCAGAGGCCTTGTAGTTTAACTTGAAATCTGGTATGATGATTCCTCCAACTTTGAATTTCTTTCTCAAGATTTTTTTGGCTATTCGCGGTTTTTTGATTCCATATAAATTTTTGGAGTACTTGTTATGGCTCTGTAAAATATGCCATTGGTATTTTAATAGGCATTGTATTAAATATGTAGATTGCCTTGATATATGCACATTTTTATTATGGTGATTCTATCTATTCATGAACATGCTGGATTGTCCTACTTCTTTATGTCTTCTTTTATCTTTTTTTCAATGTCCTGTAGTTTTCTGAGTACAGGTCTTTTGCCTCTTTGGTTACGTTTATTCCTAGTTATCTTAAATTTTTTGTTCCAATGGTAAATAAGACTGTTTATTTTTCATTCTGAGAATTCATTATTGGTGTATGAAAAAGCCATTGATTTTTGTGTATTGATTTTGTTTCCTGCTACATTGCCAAATTCATTTTTTAAGTCTAGTAATTTTGGTTGAATCTTTAGGGTTTTTCTCTGTACAATTTCATGCCATCTGTAAAATAATGAGAATTTTAGTTCTTCCTTTACAATTTGGATGCCTTTTCTTTCTTTTGCTTATTTGATTGCTGTGACTAGAACTTTCAGTATTATGAATGTTGAATAATAAGAGTGGTGAAAGTGGACATTCCTGTCTTGCTTCTGTTCGTAGGGGAAATGTTTTTAATTTTTGCCCATTGAGTATGATGTTGGCTGTAGGCATGTCATATACTGTATAACTTTCATCATGTTGAGATATGCTCTCTCTATTCCCACTTTGCTGAGAGTATTAATCCCAAATGGGTGTTGGACTATGTTGAATGCTCTTTCTGCATCTATTGATATGATCATGTGATTTTTGTCTTTCAATTTGTTTATATGATGTATTACATTTATTGATTTGTGAATAATGTACCAAACTTGCCCCCTTGGAATAAATCATTTGGCAATGATGTATGATATTTTTAATATAGTGCTGGATTTGATCTGTTAATATTTAGTTGAGGATTTTAGTGTCTATGTTCATCAGGGATATTGGCCTATAATTCTCTTTCTCTGTAGTGTCTTTATCTGGTTTTGGAATTAGGATAATGCTGGCCTCATTATGAGATTTGGAAGTATTCCTTCCTCCTGGATTTTCTGAAACAGTTTGAGGAGTTAGTTCTTTGAAAGTTTGGTAAAACTCTCCTGTGTAGCTGTCTGGTCCTAGACTTTTTTTTTTTTTTTTTTTACTGGGAGGTTTTTGTTTTGTTTTGTTTTGTTTTTTTGATTGCTGCTTCTATTCAATCAGTTGTTATTGATCTATGAATGTTTTCTGATTCCTCCCGATTCTGCTTTTGAGGATTGTATTTTTCTAAGAATTTGTCCATTTCATCCACATTGTTCAGCTTGTTGGCATATAGTTGTTCACAGAATTGTCTTACAACCTTTGTGTTGCTGTGGTGTCAGTGATTACTTCTCTATTTTAGTTTCTAAGTTTATTTATTTGGGTCCTCTCTCATTGTTTCTTGATGAGTATAGCCAATGGTTTATCAATAATATTTATCCTTTCAAAGAACCTGCTCCTGGTTTCATTGTTTTTTTTGTGTGTGTTTTGGGTTTTTTTTTTAGTCTCTATGTTATTTATTTCTGCTTAATCTTTATTATTTAATTCCTTCTACTTATTATGGGTCTTTCTTATAATTCTCTTTCTAGTTCTTTAAGTTGTAGAGTTCATTAGCTTATTGAAGATTTTTTTTGTGTTGGCTTTTTTGTTTTGTTTTGTTTGTTTGTTTTTGAGGGATGCCTGTAGTACTATGAATTTCACTGTGTCCCAAAGATTTTGGGTTGTATGTAGTGTGTTCATTTTCATTTGTTTCCAGGAAGTATTATTTTAATCTCCTTGGTAACCCATTCATTCTTTAATAACATACTATTTAGCCTTCATGAGTTTGAATGTTTTTGGGTGTTTTTACTGTAGTTGATTTCTAATTTCATTCCACTGTGATCTGAGAAGATGCTTGATTTGATTTCAATCTTCTTGAACTTGTAGAGACTTGCTTTGTGTCCTAACATGTGGTCTATCTTTGTCAGTGATCCAAGTGCACTTGAAAAGAGTGTATATATTCTGCTGCTTTGGGTGAAATGTTCTTTAAATGTCAATTAAATCCATCTGTTCTAATATGTCCTTTAGAGTCATTGTTTTCTTGTTAAGTTTTTATCCAGAAGATGTATCCAGTGGAGTCAGCGGGGTGTTAAATTCCATTTCTAAGTCTGTATTGTTTTTGATCTCTTTGATAAAGTCCTCTAGAAGTTTTTTATGTATTTAGATGCTCCTATATTGGTTGCATACATGTTTACTAGGAGTATATCCTCTTGTTGGATTGATCCCTTGAGTATTATGTATTGACCATTGTTGTCTCTTGTAATGGCCTTTATTTTGAAGTCTCTTTTGTCACATATGTGCATTGCTACTCCAGCTTTTTATTATTTGCTATTTGCATGGAAATTTTTTTCCATCTCTTCACTGTCATCCTGTGTGTGTCTTTTGGTCTGAGGTGGGTCTCTTGTGGACATCATATAGTTGGGTCATGTTTTTGTATCCATTCATCTACCCTATACTTTTTCACTGGAGCATTTAATCCACTTACATTTAGGGTTATTATTGATGGCTACTTATTTATTGCCATTTTAATTCTATATGCCTACTTTTCTCTCTCGGTTTCTTCTCATTACAGTAGTTCCTCTAGCATCTCTTTTAATATTGGCTTAGTGGTGATGTACTTGCTTAGCCTTTTTTGTCTCTTGTAATGGCCTTCATTACAGTGTATATGTATAAAGGCCTGTATAATGGCCTTTTTTTTTTTTTTTTTTTTTTTTGTCTGGGAACCTTTTTGTTTGACCATCTATTTTGAATGATTGCCTTTCTGGATATAATAATCTTGATTTCAGATCCTTGCTTTCTATTACCTTGAGTACTTCATATCATTTCTATCTGGCTTAAAGGGTTTCTGATAAGAAATCAGATGTCAGCATTATGAGAGTTCTTTTGTAAGTAACAGCTTGCTTTTTAAGAAAAATATATTTTATTGATATTTTTTAATAGAGAGGAAGGGAGAGAGATAGAGAGCTAGAAACATCAATGAGAGAGAAACACCGACTAGCCGCCTCCTGCACACCCCCTACCGGGGATGTGCCCGCAACCAATGTACATGCCCTTGACCAGAATCAAACCCGGGACCTTTCAGTCCGCAGACCAACGCTCTACCACTGAGACAAACCAGTTTCAGCAACAGTTTGCTTTTTTCTTGCTGCCTTTAGGATTCTATCTTTGTCTCTCATTGTTGGCATTTTAATTATGATGTGTCTGGGAATGGCTTCTTTGGGTTCTTCCTACTTGGACTTCTCTATACTTCCTGAACCTGTGTGACTTTTTCCTTTACTAGGTTAGGGTAGTTTTATGCCATTATTTCTTCAAACATGTTCTCTATTATTTTCTCCCTTTCTGCCTCTTCTGGCATACCTGCTATTCTAAAATTGTCACATTTCACATTGTCCCACAACTCCTCTAAACTGTCCTCCTGTTTTTAATTTTTTTTTTCTTTTTTGTTCTTGGATTGAGTGAATTTTTTCAACCCTGTCTTCTAATTCACTGATTTCGGTCCTCACTTCCCCTAATCTGCAGTGTATTCTTTCCAATGTGTTCTTTATTCCTGCCTCAGCCCACAGATTGATAGGATTCAGACTTGAATTGCCCTCCAGACAATCATGCTCAGGTGTGGTGAGAGACTTTTTCAACAGGGTGGGGCAGTTGCTTCTGCCTGGAGGCTAATTATTTTTTTTTTTTTCTTAAGTGGCCTCAGGGCTAGGTGTTTTCCAATAGAGTGAGTCAACTGTCTTCTCCCCAGGCAAGGCAAATGTCTGTGAGGGAAAGCTGTCCTTTGCTGCCTGAGGGAATGACTCAGCCAAGGAAACTGGGGGTGTTTGTCTTTTGAGTTCTAATCTATGAGTCCCCAATACTGGCTTCTCACACAGCTCCAGTCCACTCCACCCTCCCTCTGCCAGAGCACAAGGTGGGTGACCCCACAGGGAATTTTGTGCATTGGCCCTTTAAGATGGTGCCTGAATTTTCAGTTGTTGCTCCGTGGCAGACAGCAACCTGGCTGCTTTTCACAGCCAGATGTTATGTGGGTACCCTCCTCAGGTATGGTGCTCTTTGCTGGGGGACCCAGTTTGGGGATTGGGGCTTAGCTTGGGGATTAGATTCCAGAGTTCTTAGTGGCCCCCCCCCTACAGCTGACATATCTCTCTGCAACTCCAGTTGTTGTCTGTAGGCTTCCAGCCAGCCCTTTTCCACCTCTGCCCTTCCTAGTCATCTATGCAGTCTCCACTTTCAGTCCTCAGGGTCAGAGTTCTCTCCTGAGAGTGTTCTGTTGATTATTTAAGAAGTTTTTTTGCTGTGTGTTTTAGTTGTAATTCTACTTTGTTCCTGGGAGTGTGTTCTTGCAGCATCCTCTTGTTCTGCCACGGTTTTTAATCCCTGAGAGTCGATTTTCTTTATAGAGTGTTGTCCTTGTTTTGTTGAATAAGATGCCTCCAACAAATTGGTGAAGTTTGTCCCTGCTGGAGTGTGCAGACATTCATGTCTGTTCATTTATAAAATGTTTAAATCTTGCTTCCTAAGCTTTGCTGCTGGGTCTACATTGCTTGGCATTTAGCCAAAGATTGGACCAAACTTCTCTTTACATCCCATCAATCAGGACTTCCTCCTGCTGGTGGATCTGTGTGTGGGCTCACAAGGACATTCAATATTCAGGTCATTTTCAAGTCTGCCCTGGTTTTGCACATCCCAGAGAATGAATGAATCGTTTGTAGAAAAGTGTTCCACATGTTTCTTGGTTACTCTTACAGGAAAAACACATTAATGACAACCTTTGAACTGGCATTGGAAAACCTTTGCTAAGGAATTGGCAAGGTATCCATCTCTCAGTTGTTTTTCATCACAAAACAAATACTAATTGACACATTATGAATTCCATCAGCATAACTTAAATGAGTGTGCAGGGAGGCTGAACCAGGGCATTATTTGAGTCTTCAATAGACATGAGGATTCCAAGCAACACCTTTCTACAGGGCATCTGCTCTGGGTCCAAAATTAGTTCTACACAAATCTGGGAATGGGGAATTTTAAATTCCAATTGCTCATTTGACCAAGGAAACACGGAAACTCAGAGTTGGCCTAACTTTTACTCTGAGTATCTCTGGTCCATAGAGCAACACTAGGGTCCACTGACCTGGGGTCCTGTGGCTGCCTCCCACCTCTTTGCAGCCGGGTCATGTCACTGATCCTCACTGTAGGCTGAATCAGGAATGTCAGCCTTCTCTTCACATATGTCACACAGAGAGCCTCTCCTGTAAATCTGAGGAGCAAATAGGGCACAGTAGATCATTTTCTAATTAGGCTGCTGTAGGAGGCAAATGCTAGGTGATCATAGTTTAAACCATTCACACACACACACACACACACACACACACACACACACAAGTTGGTCTAACTAAGCTGAGTCATCCTGAGAATTTTTTATTGTTGTTTTGGTTAATTGTTCTTTTACCAATAAAGGCACTTGTCCCTCAGCACAAGATGTTCAGCAGGGGAGGGCAGTTGGGAGGGACCAGGTCTGAAAAGGATGGCAATTGGGGGCAATCAAGTCTGCAGGGGATGACACTTGAGGGGTGACCAGGCTGGCAGAGGAGGGATGTTAGGGGCGACTGGGCCTGTAGGGAAGGGCAGTTGGCAGGGACCCAGGACTGCAGGAGAGAGCAGTTGGCAGGTAAGGGAAGGGGGTAGGGGGAGGGAGGAGACTAGGACTGCAGGGGAGAGAAATTAGGGGCAAATAGGCTGGCAGGGGAGTGGTTAGGGGGAGATCAGGCTGGCAGGCAGAAGCAGAAGCAGTTAGGGTAGATCAGGAAGGCAGGCAGGCGAGCAGTTGAGAGCCCGCATTCCTGGATTGTGAGAGGGATGTGTGACTGCCTGTTTAGCCCCAATCCTAAGGGGCAGTCAGACATCTTTCAAGGGGTCCCAGATTGGAGAGGGTGCATGCAGGCTGGGCTGAGGAAAACCCCTTCCCTATGCACAGGGCCTCTAGTCATTTATAATGATAATGGAAAAATATTCCATTCACAATTAAATAGGAAAAATCTCTGATATGTCTATAGTGAGCAGGATTTAATAGGAAAACAAATATTAGATCGCCAATAGTGTCAGCAACAACCACAAAAACAAACAAAAAATCTAAAAATGAAAGTATCACCCTTCCTGGGAGGTCAGTTGGTTAGAGCATGGTCTAGGTATTCGAAGGTTGTGGGTTTGAATCCCAGTCCGGGCACATATCAGAACAACCAATGAAAGCATAAATAAGTGGGACAACAGATGTTTCTCTATAAATAAATAAGAATATTTAAAAATATTTATTTAAGCCGAAACTGCAGACTGAAGGGTCCCGGGTTCAATTCCGGTCAAGGGCATGTACATTGGTTGCGGGCACATCCCCAGTAGGGAGTGTGCAAGAGGCAGCCGGTTGGTGTTTCTCTCTCATCAACATTTCAAGCTCTCTATCTCTCTCCCTTCCTCTCTGTAAAATATCAATAAAATAAATATTTTTTTAAAAAAAATATTTATTTTAAAAACCCCAAACTACCAAAAGCTAAAAGGAACATATAATAGGACTTAAATTAATTGAGAGACATCATAGGTATCTGGATATACTGATTCAAGAGATTGTCAGTTAAAGTAAATTCTTAAGCTAATGAAAATCTCACTAAGATTGTTTTCAAAACATGGGATACTGAATAAAATTAATTTCAGTCCTAACTGTTTTGGCCCAGTGGATAGAGCATAGGCATGTGGATTGAAAGGTCTCAGGTTCGATTCTGGTGAAGGGTACCACATCCCAGGTTTTAGGCACATACCCGGTTTGGAGATGTCAGGAGGTAGCTGATTGATGTTTCTCTCATTGATGTGTGTAACTATCTCTCTCCCTTCCTCTGTGTAAAAAGTCAAAAAAATATTTTTAAAAAACTTCATTTCAAATAATTTCAAGGTAAACATTGCCAGGAGGATACAGAAAAAGAATAAGGAGTGGGAACACTGAAACTGTAAAATACTATAATACATTTTATAAAGAAGTTTCAATAATGCAGGGCAAATTCAAAAGGAAGCAGGCAGTTTGATGGATAAAACAGATGACCCCAAAACAGTATACGTAACCAGAGAGTGTAATGAACAGTAAAGTAACATTTTAAACTGGGCAAGAAAAGGTGGTTTGTGGCAGGTGAATAGCCATTTTTTAAGAAAGTTATTTTAAATATATATATATTTTATTGATTTTTTACAAAGAGGAAGGGAGATAGTTAGAAACATAGATAAGAGAGAGGTACATCGATCAGCTGCCTCCTGCAAATCCCCCACCGGGGATGTGCCCGCAACCAAGGTACATGCCCTTGACCGGAATAGAAACTGGGACCTTTAAGTCTGCAGACCAATGCTCTATCCAATGAGCCAAACTGGTATTGGCATAGAGATGTTTTTCAGGGGACTTTTCTGGGGGACCAGACCTTGAGCATCCTGAAGTTCCAAACCACCCTAGGCCTGGTCTTGGGCTAATACTGCTTTTTCACTGGGGTGACCATTGCAAGTCTCTGCAAACGCTTGGCCAACTCCCAGGGGGTTTAAACGGAACCCACACCTGCACGCATGTGATCACTGAGCTTTTAAAAATTTTTAATTTTTGTTACTCCTCACTGAGAATACTATTTCCATTAATTGTTTCTTTGTGGAAGGAAGGGAAGGAGGACGGGTGGGGGTAGGAGAGAGAGAGAGAGAAACATCAATATGAGGGAGACCTTGGTTGACTGCCCTGGGAATGCAGCTGATTGGGGACCAGGGCTCTAATCCGCAACTTTGGTTCAGCCCTTGGCTAGTTATGGAACCTGCCACCCTCTGGTGCTTGGGCTAAAGCTCTAACCAGGGAGACACACCCGCCAGGCACTGTGAGATTTGAGTTACTTGGACTTAGCACATGGGCTCTGGCTACCCTTGAATACATGTACACCCTGTGCACATGCCTAGTGATGTCAGAGGCCGTTGCTTGGTTACTATGATTCTGAGAGGAGGATGCTAAACTGCCAAACTGCCCTGCTTGAATGCTGTGGCGTGAGGTGGTTGGCTAGAGAGCTGGTATTGAGCTCAGCAGCCGCAAAAAGCAAAAAGCAGAGGGAAGGTGAGGCTTCTCTGAAGCCCTGACTCTCTGCCATGAAGAAGGTATTTTCTTTTCTGAGAAGTCCCCGCATGGCGGCCATGGACTCCCCCACCAAGGCTGGGAGCAGTGGTGTGGGAGCCAGAATGCCCCACTATGAAGACCAGCACATGGGAGCGATCCACAAAGCTGCCAGCGTGGGCAACGTGCGGAAAGTGAAGCAAATCCTATTGTTCAGGAAAAGTGGCCTGAATGACAGGGACAGGATGAGCAGGTAATGGGGACTGGGAGGAGGCGGGTGGTTCTGGCTCAGCAGCTGCAGAGCAGCCTCCTGTCAGCCAGGGCGCTGGGCTGAGTTCCCTTCTGGGGCCCCGCAGCTCCTCCCTGGTGGACACCTGACCTGGGGTCTAGCTCTCAGAACAACTTTATGAGCAAAAACAAAAGTACCCTCTCACAATTCCTCCTACAGAACTCTTGACTAATATATCAGTAATGGAAGCCTAATTAAGTACCGTATATACAGCATTTTATATTAAACTAGAGGCCTGGTGCACAAAATCCTTCAGCCCAGCCTGTGCCCTGTCACAGTCCAGGACCCCTACTCCTTACCAACTGCCTGCTCATTGCTCCTTGTGCTGCTGCAGAGGCAGGAGAGGCTACAGCCCTCCCACTGTGCTTGCCAGCCTTGAGCCAGGCTTCTGGCTGAGAAAGCTTGCCCTGTGGGAGCACACTGACCACCAGGGGGTATCTCCTGCATTGAGTGCCTGTGCCATGGTGGTCAGATAAATGATTGGAATAGAATGGAAAATTCCCAAACACCCCAAATATATGTAAGCCCCTAGAAATTGATATTGGTGATATTTCATGTTTGTAGGAAAATTTCAATTAGATGTGGTGGAAATTTCCTGTTGAGTATTTGGAGAAAAGTAACTAGACTAAAATAAATTTCAGATTAAAAATTTTAAATATGGAAAATGAGAAAAGTACTAAAAGAAAGTGCAAATACCTATTTGTACATTTAAAAAAATATTGACCAAGACTTCAAGGGCAAGATTTTAGGAGGTTAACTGAGCAATATGAAAAATTCAAACCCTCTGTGTATCAGAAAATAACATTGTCAAAATAAAAAGAAAATATATTTCAAAATATTTTCAATGTATGTGTATCAGAGAAAACTAACTCTTCCTTTTACAGAGAAGTCTTTAAAATAAACAAGAAAAAACTCCAATTTGAAAGTGGACAAAGTAACTTTTTGCATAAGTATAAGTGACCAGTAGACAAAAAAAAAAAAAAAAATATATATATATATATATATATATATATATATATATATATTTAGTGTAGCTGGTAAGAAAGGAATAAGTCAAAATAGGAATGAAATGATATTTTCCTTCCACTAAATTTGTGAAGTTGACCCGATTTTGCCTTTATATTGCTGCTTCAAGTTTAAGTTGGTTTTGACTTTTGAAATAGGCAATTTGATGCTGAATATATATATATATATATTCCTTATACCCATCAATTCTATTGATACTAAAATATCATTATGAAATAATTAGATATATTACATAATTTGTTTTATATAGCACTTCTTAAAATAGCAGTGTATTAATAAGAAAGACTCAGTTTGGTTATACATACAAACAGACTATGATCTTTTCTTAGGGGAAAATACGTGCAAAATGTGATAAAATTTAGTCCTTAACATTTGTATTATAAATGAACATATCCTATTTAAAATATATAATTTCTTTAATTAACATATGCAGACATTCTAGTAAAAATGATGAATTGTTTTCTCACTCTGTTTTTCTGAATTTTGGAGAAAATTTTTTGAGAATTGGTATGTTCTGACAGCTGTTGGCCTCTTCAGAAGTAAAGGGAATGTTTTTACTTTTATGTTTACTTGTATTGTTGACACTGTTACACACGTCCCCGTTTCACCCCCTTAGTGCCCTTCTACCCAGCCCCCGTCAGCCTTCACACACAGTTGTCTGTGTCCATGGGCTATGGACATGTTCATGTATGCTCTTGGCTAATGTTTTCCAGTTCTCCCACCCCCTCCCTCTGAGATCTGTCAGTCTGCCCCATGTATCCATGCCTCTGCTCCTATTTTGTGTGTCAGTTTATTTTGTTTCTTAGATTCCCCATGTAAGTGAGATTATATGGTATTTGTCTTTCTCTGAGTGACTTATTTCATTTACCATAATAATCTCCAGATCCATCCATGCTGTCACAAAGTGTATAAGAATTCCTTCTTTTATGCAGCAGAGTAGTAATCCATTGTGTAAATGTACTACATATTTTTCATCTATTCATCTACTGATGGGCACTTGAGCTGTTTTTTATCTATGCCAGTAAGCACATCATATTTATTTTACTTTATATACTTTTATTACATATAATATGTAAATGGTTACAGATTAATCTTTTTAGTTGTGTGGATATTAAAATAAAAAATTCAATATAGTGCCCTGACTAGTATGGCTCTGTTGGTGGGAGCATCAGCTGGTACCCCACCTGTACACTGAAATGTCTCAGGTTCTTTTCAAGTCAGGTCTCCTATCCAAGTTTCTGGTTTGTTCACTGCTTGGTTGGGGTGCCTAAGCGAGGAAACCAATTGATGCTTCTTCTGCTTCTGCTGCTGCTGCTGCTGCTGCTGCTTCTCCTTCTCCTTCTCCTTCTCCTTCTCCTTCTCCTTCTCCTTCTCCTCCTTCTCCTTCTCCTTCTCCTTCTCCTTCTCCTCCTCCTCCTCCTCCTCTTCCTCCTCCTCCTCCTCCTCTTCCTCCTTCTATGGTTTTTGTTGTTTATTGTTGACAGTATTACAGATGACTCTCATTTTTTCCTTTCTGTTCTCCCTCCACCCAAACCCTACCCATCACATGACTTTCCCATATTATTTTCTGTGTTCATGGGTTATGCATATATGTTCTTTGGTTGATCTTTTCCTGTCCTACCACTATGACCCTGATGTCTGTTGTTCTATTCTATGCTTCTAAACCTATGGACATACTTTGTTCATCAGTATGTTTTGTTCATTTGATTTCACATACAAGTGAGATCAGTGATGTTTTTCTTTCTCTATCTGGTTTTTTTTTTTTCTTTTCTTAAAAAAAATAAAATAGAAAATATAGGAGAACTATGGCCTTGGGAATCTACCGAAACAGGCAGTCCAATGCTATTTGCTGCTCCTACCTGCCAGTCCTGCTCATCCTGGCACCACTGCCCCTGCCCCACTCCCACTCTTTTTTTTTTTTTTTTACAGTCACAGTAGGGAACTTTATTTATTTTTTGTCTTTCTTTTTTTATTCTTTTTTTCTTTTATTAAGGTATTATATGTGTACATAGCTTACCATTGCCCCCCCTCCCATTCATGCCCTTCCTCCCCAGAGTTCTGTGTTCGTAGGTTGTACTTATATTCATGCATACCAGTCCTTCGGTTGTTCTCTTATCACCCCCCAGGTCTCCTTCCCCTCCCTGCTGTCATTTACCAATCTGCTTGTTTTATGGTGACTATCTCAGGACCACATGAATAGAATCCAATGCTCCTCTGGTTCACCCCCCCCCCCCCCAGTCGCACTGCTTCCCTGGGACACACTGCACTCAAGGGACACCCGGCCCCCCTGGGGCACAAGGCTCATCAGGGGCACACGGCCCCCTGGGACACATGGCTCACCCAGGGCACACGGCCCCCTGGGACACGGCTCACCTGGGGCACACGCCCCAGTGGGCACACGGCTCACCCGGGGCACACGGCCCCTCTGGGTCGCTGGGGTCACAAATTGCAGGTGCTGCGCTAGCTCCTTGCTAGCATGGAGGACAGGCTGGGACAGCTGTGGGTGGGGAGACCGAGCTCCAAGGAGTCTCAGTGAAATGGCTGCTGATGTGGAGGCCAAGCTCCGAAGATGCCCACTCCCTGGGCCCGGGGTGGAGTGAGCTCTGTTCTGGGTGGGCTTACCTCACTCCCGGCAGCGGCGGCGGGTGCGGTGGAGGCAGTGGCTTTTGTGGCTCAATTTCCACTGTATTTTTAAAATCCACATGGCAGCGGTGCCCCTCCTTGGGGTCCCGGCAGAGGCTCCGGCTCCGCCCTTTGGCGGTAGGCCTGATGGGCAAAGGGCTCGCTGTGCCGCGAAAGGAAGGTGCCGCGCCAGCTCCTCACCAGCAAGGTGTGCACAGAGGCCAGGCTGAGCGGGCAGGGAGACTGCGCTCAAAGGCTTCTTGTCTGGGCAGGAGCCGAAGGTGCGGTGTAGGCCCGACATCAGCTCCCTCGTTCCCATGGCAGGCCGGCCAGGCTGGCCCACTCCCTGGGCCCTCATTCCTGGTGGCAGCTCTGGCAGCTCCGGTTCTGCCCGTAGTTTTAAACTCCACATGGCAGCAGTGGCGCCCTGCATTGTGTCTAGTTGTAGCCTTCCCATTCTGCCAGCTTTCCTGTGGGTCTGGTGCAATCCCTTTCGATTTTAGCTGTTGTTTTTTTCCAAATTGTTGATGAGGCAGCAGCTTAGGAGACTACCTAGGCCGCCATCTTATTTTCACAGTCCCCACTCCCACTCTTACTGCTCCACTGCACCTGCCCCACTCCCACTCTTACTGCTCCACTGCAGTCTCTGGGCTGTGGCAGCCAGCGGTAAGCCCTGAATCGGGCTCCCATTTATCAGCTGAGCTGGACAGAGAGCCTCTCCTGCAAATCTGAGAAGCAAATAGGGTACAGTAGATCATTTTCTAATTAGGCTGCTGTATCAGGCAAATGCTAGGTGATCATAGTTTAAACCTTTCACATACATACAAAAAAACACACACAAACACACAAAAAACAAAGAAACAAAAAAATTGGTCTAACTAAGTTGAGTCATCCTGAGAATTTTTTGTTGTTGTTTTGATTAATTGTTCTTTTACCAATAAATTCACTTGTCCCTCAACACAAGATGTTCAGCAGGGAAGGGCAGTTGAGGCCAGGTCTGAAAAGGAGGGCAATTGGGGGCAATCAAGTCTGCAGGGGAGGGCACTTAAGGGTGATCAGGCTGGCAAATGAGGAAAGTTGTGGGCAACTGGACCTGTATGGAAGGGCAGTTGGCAGGGACCCAGGACTGCAGGAGAGAGCAGGTGCAGGGGTTTGTGGGGGCGGGAGGGCAGTTTTGCATGGGAGAGAAATTAGGGGCAAAAAAGCTGGCAGGGGAGTGGTTAGACTGTGATCAGGCTGGCAGGCAGAATTGGTTAGGGACCATCAAGAAGGCAGGCAGGCGAGCAGTTGAGAGCCAGCAGTCCTGGATTGTGAGAGGGATGTCTGAATGCCTGTTTAGGCCCAATCCTAAAAGGCAGTCAGACATTCCTTGAGGGGTCCCAGATTGGAGAGGGTTCAGGCTGGGTTGAGGGACACCCCCACCTCATACACAAATTTTGTGCACAGGGCCTCAAGTCATTTATAATGATAATGGAAAAATATTCCATTTACAATAAAAAATGAAAAATCTCTGATATGTCTAAAGTGGGCAGGATTTAAAAGAAAAACAAATACTACATCGCCAATAGTGTCAGCAACAACCACAAAAACAAACCAAAAATCCAAAAATGAAAGTATCACCCTGCCTGGGCGCTTAGCTGGTTAGAGCATGGTGCAGGTATTCCAAGATTGTGTGTGGGTTTGAATCCCAGTCCGGGCACATATGAGAAGCAACCAATGAAAGTGTAAATAAGTGGGACAACATATGTTTCTCTCTAAACATATAAGAATATTTAAAAATATTTATTTAAAAAACCCCCAAACTACCAAAAGCTAAAAGGAACATACAGTAGGACTTAAATTAATTGAGTGACATCATAAGTATCTGGATATATTGATTCAAGAGATTGTCAGTTAAAATTAATTCTCAAGCTAATGAAAATCTCACTACGATTTTTTTTAAAGGTGGAATACTGAATAAAATTCATTTCAGCCCTAACCGTTTTGGCCCAGTGGATAAAGCTTTGGTCTGTGGACTGAAAGTTCCCAGGTTTGATTCTGGTTAAGGGCATGTACCTTGGTTGCGGGCACATCTCCGGTTTGGAGGTGTGCAGGAGGCAACTGATTGATGTTTTCCTCATTGATATGTCTAACTCTCTATTCCTCTCCCTTCCTCTCTGTAAAAAGTCAATAAAATATATATTTTATAAAAACTTCAATTCAAATATTTTCAAAGTAAACATTGCCAGGAGGAGACTGAAAAAGAATATCAAGGAGGGGGAACATTGAAATTGTAAAATACTATTATACATTTTATAGAGAAGTTTCAATAGTTCAGGGCAAATTCAAAAGGAAGCGGGCAGTACGATGGATAAAACAGACCACCCAGAAACAGAAAACCTAGCCAGAGAGTGTAATGAACAGTAAAGTAACATTTTAAACTGGGCTAGAAAATGTGGTTTGGGACAGGTAAATAGCCAGTTTTTAAGAAATTTCTTAAATGTGAACACCAGGCTCCAAAATAAATCTTGGATTAATTAAAGATATATTTGGGGAAAATGCAATATAATGTAAGAGGTGAGCCAAAGGGGGAAGATTAAGAGGCCTGTGGAAAGGTGCTTTCATCTGGAGAACAGGCACTGGTTTCTTATAAATTTGCACCTGCAGACACACATTGCTACAGTCTCTGAAACCATGAAAACATCCTTCTGTTGCTGCCTCTGCTAAATTCCCTGGAGATTGGATGGCCCAGAGAGATGTGGAACAGATAAACTAGGGCACTGGGAGAGTTAGACATGTTTTTAAGGGGAGTTTTCTGGGGGACCAGACCTTGAGCATCCTGAAGTTCTACACCACCCTAGCCTGGTCTTAGGCTAATACTGCTTTTTCACTGGGGTGACCATTGCAAGCCTCTGCAAACGCTTGGCCAACTCCCAGGGATGTGTAAACAGAACTCACACCCGCCCACATATAATCACTGAGCTTTTTAAAATTTTTAATTTTTGTTACTCCTCACTGAGAATATTATTTCCATTAATTGTTTCATTGTAGAAGGAAGGGAAGGAGGACAGGTGGGGGTAGGAGAGAGAGAGAGAGAAACATCAATATGAGGGAGACCTTGGTTGACTGCCCTGGGAATGCAGCTGATTGGGGACCAGGGCTCTAATCTGCAACTTTGGTTCAGCCCTTGACTAGTTATGGAACCTGCCACCCTCTGGTGCTTGGGCTAAAGCTCTAACCAGGGAGACACACCCGCCAGGCACTCTGTGAGATTTGAGTTACTTGGACTTAGCACATGGGCTCTGGCTACCCTTGAACACATGTACACCCTGTGCACATGCCTAGTGATGTCAGAGGCCGTTGCTTGGTTACTATGATTCTGAGAGGAGGATGTTAAACTGCCAAACTGCCCTGCTTGAATGCTGTGGTGGGAGGTGGTTGGCTAGAGAGCTGGTATTGAGCTCAGCAGCCGCGAAAAGCAAAAAGCAGAGGGAAGGTGAGGCTTCTCTGAAGCCCTGACTCTCTGCCATGAAGAAGGTGTTTTCTTTTCTGAGAAGTCCCCGCATGGCGGGCATGGACTCCCCCACCAAGGCTGGGAGCAGTGGTGTGGGAGCCAGAATGCCCCACTATGAAGACCAGCACATGGGAGCGATCCACAAAGCTGCCAGCGTGGGCAACGTGCGGAAAGTGAAGCAAATCCTATTGTTCAGGAAAAGTGGCCTGAATGACAGGGACAGGATGAGCAGGTAATGGGGACTGGGAGCCCAGGGCACCGGGGCCCACTGGGAGGAGGCGGGGGGTTCTGGCTCAGCAGCTGCAGAGCAGCCTCCTGTCAGCCAGGGCGCTGGGCTGACTTCCCTCCTGGGGCCCCGCAGCTCCTCCCTGGTGGACACCTGACCTGGGGTCTAGCCTCAGACCAACTTTATGAGCCAAAACAAAAGGACCCTCTCAGAATTCCTCCTACAGAACTCTTGACAAATTTATCAGTAATGGAAGCAAAATTAAGTACCGTATATACAGCATTTTATATTGAACTAGAGGCCTGGTGCACAAAATTTTTCACACCAGCCTGTGCCCTCTCACAGTCCAGTACCCCTACTCCTTACCAACCATCTGTTCATTGCTTCTTAGTGCTGCTGCAGAGGCAGGAGAGGCTACAGCCCTCCCACTGCACTTGCCAGCCTTGAGCCAGGCTTCTGGCTGAGAAAAGCTTGCCCTGTGGGAGCACACTGACCACCAGGGGCAGCCCTTCATTGAATATCTGTCCCCTGGTTGTCAGTGTGCATCATAGTGACTTGCCATTTGGTTGTTTGGTCGATGTCCATATAAGGCTTCTATTAGATAGGATGTATGCATTTTTATTCTGTAATGTTACATGCTATATAAAAATGCATAATGAGAGAAATAATTCCCATAACTGATCAACTTCTGGGCTAAAAGTTCTTTGGATAAAATCCAATGACCGCTTTATATCAGTGTATACCTATGTTCTTTATGGAGGGACCTCAGAAGGAACTTTGAAGTGGGAAGATGGCTGTGGCCTGATTAGAATCACTTTCTCAAAATGTGTGTTTTTCCTGTGTTTATCAATTTTGCAACCAAATAAATATGTTTTACCCTTCTTTCAGTTACATGCTATCTTTAATTGTTGTGATGAAATTAAGAATATTTTGTATAGCAGACACAGGTTTACCCTTCTAGCTATCAACATCTGCTATAAACTTTGACAAAGTATTTATTTACAGATAAATGATTGGAAGAGAATGGAAAATTCCCAAACACCCCAAATATATGTAAGATGCTAGAAATTGATACTGGTGATATTTCATGTTTGTAGGAAAAATTCAATTAAAAATGGTAGAAATTTTCTGTTGAGTATTTGGAGAAAAGTAACTAGACTAAAATAAGTTCCAGATTAAAATTTTTAAATATGGAAAATGAGAAAAGTACCAGAAGAAATTGCAAATGCCTATTTATACATTTAAAAAAATATTGACCAAGACTTGAAGTTCAAGATTTCTTTCAGGAGGTTAATTGGGCAATATAAAAAATTCAAACCCTCTGTGTATCAGAAAATAATATTGTCAAAATAAAAGAAAATGTATTTGCAAAATATTTGTAATGTATGTGTATCAGAGAAAAAGTGAGTCTTCCTTTTACAGAGAAGTCTTTAAAGTCAACAAGAAAAAACTCTAATTTGAAAGTGGACAAAGTAACTTTTTGTATAAGTATAAGTGGCCAGTGGACAAAAGAAAAAATATTTAGTGTCCCTGGTAAGAAAGGGATAAGTTAAAGGAGGAGTGAATATAATATTTTCCATCCACAAAATTTGTGAAGTTGACCTGAGATTTCCTTTATATTGCTGCTTCAAGTTTAAGTTGGTTTTGTCTTTTGAAATAGGCAATTTGATGCTGAAGATATATATATATATATATAACTTATACCCATCAATTCTACTTATACTAAAATATTATTATGAAATAATCAGATAAATTACATAATTCATTTTATACAGCACTTCTTAAGATAGCAGTGCATTAATAAGAAAGACTCAGATTGGTTATACATACAAACAGACTATGATTTTTCTTAGGGAAAAATACGTGCAAAATGTGATAAAATTTAGTCCTGAACATTTGTATTATAAATGAACATATCCTTTTAAAAATATAATTTCTTTAATTAACATATATAGACATTATAGTAAAAATGATGAATTGTTTTCTCACTCTGTTTTTCTGAATTTTGGAGAAAATTTTTGAGAATTGGTATGTTCTGACAACTGTTGGCCTCTTCAGAAGTAAAGGGAATGTTTTCATTTTTATGTTTACTTGTATTGTTGACACTGTTACACACGTCCCCGTTTCACCCCCTTAGTGCCCCTCCACCAGCCCCCGTCAGCCTTCACACACAGTTGTCTGTGTCCATGGGCTATGGACATGTTCGTGAATGTTTTTGGATAATCTCTTCCAGTTCCCCCACCCTGTCCCCCTGATATCTGTCAGTCTACCCCATGTGTCCATGCCTAAGCTCCTGTTTTGTTTGTCAGTTTATTTTGTTTCTTAGATTCCACATGTAAGTGAGATCATATAGTAATAGTCTTTCTCTAACTGGCTCATTTCATTTACCATAATAATCTCCAGATCCATCCATGCTGTCACATAGTGTATAAGAGTTCCTTCTTTTATATAGCAGCATAGCATTCCATTGTGTAAATGTACTACATCTTTTTCATCTATTCATCTACTGATGGGCACTTGAGCTGTTTTTCATCTATGCCAGTAACCACATCATATTTATTTTACTTTATATACTTTTATTACATATAATATGTAAATAGTTATAGGTTAAACTTGTTAGTTGTGTGGTTATAAAAATAAAAAATTCAATATAGTGCCCTGACTAGTATGGCTCAGTTGGTGGGAGCATCAGCTGGTATCCCTCCTGTACACTGAAAGGTCTCAGGTTCTTTTCAAGTCAGGTCTTCTATCCAGTTTTCTGTTTGTTCATTGTTTGGGTGGGGTGCCTAAGGGAGGAAACCAATTTATGCTGCTGCTTCTTCTTCTTCTTCTTCTTCTTCTTCTTCTTCTTCTTCTTCTTCTTCTTCTTCTTCTTCTTGTTCTTCTTCTTCTTCTTCTTCTTCTTCTTCTTCTTCTTCTTCTTCTTCTTCTTCTTCTTCTTCTTCTTCTTCTCCTCATCCTCCTCTTCCTTCTCCTTCTCCTCCTCCTCCTCCCCCTCCCTCTCCTTCTCCTCCTCCTCCTCTTTCTGCTCCTTCTACTCCTCTTCCTCCTCTTCCTTCTTCTTCTCTCTCAAATGAGTCAAAAACAAAATAAAAAAACATTAAAAAATGCTTTTTGTTGTTTTCTTGTGGACAGTATAACAGTTGGCTCCCATTTTTTTCTTTTTGTCCTCCCTCCACCCAATCCCCACCCCACCACCTGACTTTCCAATATTATTATCTGTGTTCATGGGTTATGCATATATGTCCTTTGGTTGATCTCTTCCTGTCCTACCACTACGACCCTGCGATCTGTTGTTCTATTCCATGCTTCCAAACCTATGGACATATTTTTTTCATCAGTATGTTTTGTTCATTAGATTACACATATAAGTGAGATCATGTGTTGTTTTTCTTTCTCTATCTTTGTTTTTTTCTGTAAAAAAGTAATAAAATAGAAAATATAGGAGAACCATGGCCTATGGGAATTGACCGCAACTGGCAGTCCAAAGCTGTTTGCTGCTCCTCCCTGCCACTCCTGCTCATCCTGGCCCCACTGCACCTGCCCCCCCTGTTACACTTACTGCTCCACTGTACCTGCCCCAACCACCACTCTTACTGATCCACTTCAATCTCTGGGCTGTGGCAGCCAGCAGTAAGCCCTGCATCTGGTGCCTATTCATCAGCTGAGCTGTGCTCTTGCTGTGGGAATGCACTGACCACAAGAAAGCAGGTCCTGTGTTGAGCATCTGCCCGATGGTGGTCAGTACACATCATAGCAATAGGTTGACCTGTCACCTGGTCGCTTATGATTTATATAACATATACTTAAGGCCCAGTGCATGAAATTTGTGCATAGGGGGGAATCCCTCAGTGGAGCTTGCACCCCCTACAATCTGGGACCCCTCGGGAGATGTCTGACTGATAGGGATATGGCCTAAAGTGGCAGTCAGACATATCCTTTTGCAATCCAGGATTGCTGGCTCCCAACTGCTCATCTGCCTGCCTGCCTGCCTGATGGCTCTAACCACCCTGCCTGCCTGCCTGATGACCCTAACTGCTCCACTGACTGCCTGATCACCCTAAATGCACCCTTGCCTGACTGATGACCCCTAACCACCCCTGTCTGCATTTTGATTGTTCCCAACTGCTTTTCCCTGCCTGCCTGATTACGCATAACTGTTCTCCCCTGCCAACCAGATCACCACTAACCACCTCTGCCTCGGCCCCCACCAACATGGCTTTCTCAAGAAGGTTGTCCAGGAGATGCCTGGTCTATCTGGTCTAATTAGCATATTACTCTTTTAGTATATAGATTAGAGGTGTGGTGCACAAAATTTGTGCATTGGGTGGGGGGATGTCCTTTAGCCCAGCCTGCACTCTCTCCAATCTGGGACCCCTCAACAGATGTTCAACTGCACATTTAGGCCCCCTGTAATTGGGCCTAAATAGACATTTGAACAACCCTCTCATATTCTAAGACTGCTAACTTCCAACTGTTGCCTTCCCGCCTGCCTGATTGCTTCTAACTGCTTCAGCCTGCCATCCTGATCATCCCCTTGTCAGACTGATTGACGCATAATTGCTCCCCTGCCAGCCTGATTGCTTCTACCTGCCGCCCATGCTAGTGTGATTGTCCCCAACTTCCTTTACCTGCAGGATGGTCTCCCCAACTGTCCTGCCCTGCAGCTCTGGTCACCCGTAAATGCCCTCCCCCACAGGCCTGTTCACCCTTAACTGCCCTCCTCCGTAGTCCTGGTTGCCACCAACTGTCTTCCCTTGCAGGCCTGATCACCCCTAACTTCCCTTTCCTGCAACCTCCCCCCTCTGCAGGCCTGGTCCCCTCCAACTTCCTTTTTCTGCTGGCCTGATTGCCCACAACTTCCCTCCCCTGCTGGCCATCTTGTGGTGGCCGTCTTAAGTCCACTTGGGGGCAGACAAATTTGAACATATGAGGATGGCCATATTGTATTTTGGAGTGATGGTCAATTTGCATATTACCACTTTATTATATAGAATAGATAGTATTCCATTGTGTAAATATACCACAGTTTTTTAATCCACTCATCTGCTGATGGGCACTTAAGGCTGCTTACAAATCTTAGCTATTGTAAATTGTGCTGCTATGAACATATATTCTTTCTGATTGGTGTTTCTAGTTTATTGTGATATATTCCTAGAAGTGGATTGCTGGGTCAAATGGGAGTTCCATTATTAATTTTTTTATGAAACTTCATACTGTTCTCCACAGTGGCTGCATCAGTTTGTATTCATACCAGCAATTCTTTTTTCCCACATCCTCATCAGCACTAGTTGTTTGTTGATTTGATGATGATAGCCATTCTGACAGCTGTGAGATGGTACCTGATTGTTATTTTGATTTGCATTTCTCGAATGATTAGTGACTTTGAGCAGCTTTACATATGTCTCTTGGCCTTCTATATGTACACTGTCAAAAAGGGTCTATTTAAATCCTTTGCCCATTTTTTGATTTGATTGTTTATTATCAAGTATGAGATACCTATAAATTTTGGTGATTAAACCCTCTTAGGCCCTTTTCATTCTTATAATATTCATGTTGACCAATATGAGCAAAATGAGAAATTTATAACTGAAATTAGGCACTCATCAGGTTGAAATTTTTCTCCCTGATTTCCAACAATTTTTTTGAATGTAGGAAATTATAAAAGATAACCTTTGCTTGCCCTTTTGAAATATATAATAATATGAAATACAAATATTGATCATTTGCTTTCCCTACTATCTATAAATCTAAATATTGAGCAAAATGAGCCATCCTATGTATTTGAATTCTGATTTACCTTTGGTTTAAGTTTCTTTTGAAAATCAGAGTAGGAATTACTTCAAAACAAAATGTGTGTTTTGCTTTTTTAGACTTCTTTTCCCCATAATGCTTTTAAGAATTAAATTTATTTAAAAGCAAACCATTTGACTAGAATTGCAAGTGGTCAGTTGTAACTATTAATACTTGACTTAATGTAAGGAACCATGAATGACATGATTTCAGTATTTTATGTACCAATAAATTTTTAAATGCTGCCAATAATAGCTGTAAGACATTCTGAACTAAAAATTGGATTCCAATATCAGAGATATTAAAGTGAGATAATATAATTAATTAGAATAATTTAAATACTGTGTTCTTTCTGATTCTTTAAACACATCTGTAAAGTAGGTATAATGGTATCAGTTTACTTAATTGAAATGTTGTCTTTGTAAAGTGGTAGTAATGATAATACTAATATTATCACAATTATTGAGCTGTGTTTTGTGTGCTAGGTACTATAGTAAATATTTTGCATAGATTCTCATTAAAATAAATAATAGGTCCTATGAGATACCTATTATTTTTATCCCCATTTTCTTGATGAACAAATTGAATTCAGGAAATTCCAGTGACAGCTAATGTGACAGTTAAAATAGGATCAGAACCAAGTTGAGCCGAATTCACAGGGCATCCTCTCTGTATTCAAATGTGCTTCTCCTTCACTATTGTGGTGAATAACAAGAACTAATAAATATTGTACTCTCCACAGAAGAAAATTAAACATTTGCTTTGAAGGCATAGAGAGAAATGTTTACAATAACATGGACAATTGTATGCTTGCATCTAGTGCACTCTAATTTCCTAAGTATTCCTCTCACTTTTATAGGACTGCTCTACATGTGGCCTGTGGCAAGGGCTTTCCGAAAGTGGTGAGACTGCTGACACGCAGAAGTTGCTTATTGAACCTATGTGACATTGACAATAAAACGGCCCTCATTCATGTATGTACTCACCAACTACGTCAACATGAGATGGGTTTAATTTAATTAGGATAAAAATGAGCTTATCTCATTTAACTAGAAGTCATTGGTGAAAGTTGTGGAATGTTTACTTTGAATTCCTAGAACTTATAATCTATTTCTTGGCATAATACTGACAGGCCATACAATATGAGCAAGAAGAATGTGCCTCCATTCTACTAGACTATGGTGCCGACCCAAATGTGATGGACATCCACGGCAACACTGCTCTCCACTATGCCCTCCTTGCTACCAACACAACTATAGTGGAAAAGCTTCTTTCATGTATGGAAAATATGGAAGCAAGAAACAAGGTATAGATCAAGTAACTTTATTCACACAATATTTGAAATACATGTTTTTACTTTAGTTTCAATTTTTTTTTAAATTGTATGGTCTTAATTTTAAAGGGAAAGAAAAGAAGAGGGAGAGAGAGATAGAAACATCAATTATGAGATATAATTATGAATGGGCAGCCTCTTGCCCATCCCCATCTGGGGATTCAGCCCTGACTTCCTGATTCAAGGGTCAACACTCAACCACTGAGCAACACAAGCAGAGCACAAGTATTCCTTCTTCCTTCCTTCCCTCCCTCCCTCCCTCCCTCCCTTCCTTCCTGGCTCGCACTCTTGGTCTTGCACTCAGTCTTGCTCTCTCTCTCTTCTTTCTCTTGTTTTCTTTTCCACAAGCATTTTCTTTCTCACATGCATACACTAAATATAATAGATCAGGCCCGTCAGCATGGCAACAAATCCAAAACCCAATCAGGGGCATGGGGAAATGTAGTGTCCATGGAAGGGGCAAAGCTCTGCCTCCCAGTGACCCTTCCACCAAAGAAGGAAGAACTTCCTGTTAGTGCCTGGGAGTGGGAGATAGGCTCAGAGCCCACTAAGGACGGAAGGCCTGGGGAAATGAAGTGATGCTGGGGACTGGCTGCTATGCTGGCAGGGGCTTGGGAAGTGGTGCTTCTGGGGATGGATGGGAGGAGGAGGCCTGGAGCCCAGCAAGGGGAGCTGGGTGAGGGCAAGTGGGAAGAGGAAGCCTCAGTCCACAGGCAACAAAATAGCAGCAGGATACCACAATAGGAACAAAGATTCTTGGGACACAGACTGTTCTTATTCAAAGTGAGATTTGGAGAATCATGTTGCAGTTAATCTGTTGAAGAGGCAGTGAAAGGCATTTTAAAGGAAAGAACAGCCAGTAACTGCACAGAGGTGAAAAGATACGGGGCTCTTTTTTTCCCTGCTCACCAGAGGATTCCCTCCCCCCCCATTGATGTTAGAGAAAGTGGAAGAGAGAGAAGGATTGAGGGGTGGGGAGAGAGAGAGAGAGAGAGAGAGAGAGAGAGAGAGAGAGAGACAGAGACAGAGAGAAACATCAATGTGTGGGTGCCTCCTGCATAGGCCCAGACCAGGGCAGGGGATCAAAATTGCAACCCAGATACAGTCTCTTGAATGGGAATCAAACCTGGACCTTTCCATGAGTAGGCCAGTGCTCTAACCAGGGAGAATACCAGCCAGGGAAAAAGGGGTTACTTTTTATTTACTTTCGGTATTATATGTTTAAGTTCAGAGGATCTTGTATAAGTTTTAATATTCAGTTTGTATATATGTAATTTAATAAATTATAAACTGTTTTTCTCTTTATACAGAATCACTTCACACCATTCTCACTTGCTAAATATGAAAACAAAGAGAAAATGGTGGAACTTTCAGTCACTAAAAGTTCAAACGTCAATCGCAAGGAAAGGTACAGTTGTTCATTCCTTGTTTTTTATTTGGAGGGTAATTTATTAAAGCTGGGGACAGTGCAATAATGAAGGGCTTAGGGTAGAAGAAGCAGGTGTTAGTTGAAAGCATTGTAAGCTGTTGTAGAGATTGAAATAAAGCTGCAGGAAAAGGCCAGACTCTCTCTTTTGTTACCAGTTCTGCCCCCCAAAGACACTAGTGCATCTTTATTTAGGTAGTGAAAGAGCCCATGTCGCCTTTCCCAGAGAAATAGACAGCAGCCTGCCTAAGACTCCATAACTGAGGTTGGCTCCCTAAGGGATCTCCATGCCATCAGAACGAAACATTCCCGTGTGAGTTGAATTTGCATCAGGTTTCAAATTATTTTAAATGATACCTCACATGGAAACCAGTTAGAAAGCTCAGATTCAAAAGTAGGTTATTGGTCCTTACAATTGCTAAGGCCCCATTCTCGGCTCATCAGTATCTATGAGAGGCAACTAGGATTCTATCATCCAACCCAATTGGGAGTGGACAGGGATATTCAGCATCATTCTCATAAAGATCTGCTGGTTCACAGTGTGAGTAGAAAGGGAAGGGACAGTAGTGGTCCAGGCCAGGTCCTGACTTCTCTTAGTTTTCTGTGGCTGGTATGATTCACAACAAAAATAAGGGAGCATTGTGTTATCTGACTTCATGAGGTAATGAATTTGTACATAACTTTAGTGGCAAGTTATATAGTAACTGAGACTCCCTGAATTACAGACCACAAAGAAAGAAAGGTAATAACCAAAATCTTATGTATTAAAGCCCAATATGCTAAGTGTCTAGTTTTCCAGGTGTCCATTCAAACAATCAAGGCATAATATGCTAATGATATGCTAAAGCTGCTCATCCACTCACTATGATGTCCACTGACTATCAGGGGCAGACACTCTGACTGGTAGGTTAGCTTGCTGCTGGGGTCCAATTGATCGGGACAGAGTGAGATGGGCCAGACATGCCCTGGAGCCATCCTGCAGTCCCTTCCCAGCTGGCCAATTTCCTACTTCCCTCCCTGGCTCTGACTGTGCACCAGTGGAATCCCTTGGCCTGGCCTGTGCCTTCTCAAAACCTGGGAGTCCTCAATGAGGCACATTGACTGTCAGGTAGTTCCATCCTGTATAATAAAAGGCTAATATGCAAATCAAACAAATGGTAGAACCAACAATCTCTATGATACACACTGACCACCAGGCAGCAGAAGCTTAACACAGGGGCTTCCCCCTGGTTGTCAGTGTGCTTCCACAGGGGGAGTGCCACGCAGCCAGAAGCCCTGAGCTGGGCTCACAGTTAGTGAGCACAGTGGCAGTGGAGGGAGCCTCCCCAGCCTCTGAGGCAGCACTAAGCATGTCCAAGTCCCAAGTGGGTCTAGGCCATCAGTCAGACATACCCCAAAGACTCCTGGACTATGAGAGGGCAGAGGTTGGGCTGAGCCTCTCCCCCTTATACTCCCCCCACAGACACACAGATTTCATGCACCAGGCCTTTAGTTAATATTTTCTGAGAACTGAAAATTTGAATGTTAGAAACTATGAAAAATCCACATTGGGATTTCATTGGGATTCTAAATAGTTTCAAAAAAGAATTGCCTTACTGTTTCTCCAAGCATCTCTTTTTGCTGTATTATCTTATTTAATTTTCTAAACAACCTTCAAAAGTAAGGTAGTAAGACTGTTCCTTTGTAGGGGAGTACTTTGAGCCACAGAAAACTGACTTATTTGAGAACAAATAACTGTTGGTTATAGAACTAGAATATCTGAGTTCAAGAGACTTGCCATTATGTCAAGCTAAGTCCAATTAATTCACCAAACTACAATGCCCTCAAATCATGACTGCTTTATGCTTTTTTTAAATTACATGCTTTAAAAGAAGTCTGTAGAACTTACAAATTTGGAGTGTACAGTAGAATTAAAGTTTTAATTCTTACTCTGATGTTATCTGAAATGTTTTAAGAATTTATAATATTTGGGAAATTTTTTATGTTTGTATTAACATAGTAATATTATTCATCACTATTTTTTAGTAACAACAAGCAACAACTAACTTCGGAATGTAAAGAAAAAAGACCTATGAGAACTTCTGAAAGTAGCAATTTTGGTAAGACTTCTGATAGTGAATTACTCTTGGTGGCTCTACTATAGATGAAGAGTAAGAAAGTTTTGCTAATGAAAGAGCAATAAAAAAAAACACATGAAAGAATGTGTAAGTTGCATGTGTAGTTTTCCTTAATCTTTCTTAATAGAATAGTATCCAGTGTTATTAAAAAAGTTAATTATATGTAATTTTAAAATCTGGGCATTATTGATTGAAAAGAGGTTCATTTATTTAGTCCTGACCCCTAAAATTCTATGATACATTTATATAAAAAAATTTTTTTTACATAATGATATGATACATTTATGTAAAAAATATGATACATTTATGTAAAAAATTTTTTTTAAGTTAGGATGTTGTATGTTTCCTCTATAGTAACATTGTAACAAATAGGACTTTTTCTAAAAATGGATCTTTTATTTAGTTTTAAAGCCACAGATTACATTTAATAAATGAAAACCTCTATTTACATAGAGCTTTGTCTCACTAAAAAAAAAGTCACTATAACTGGGAACTCAACAGTAGTTTCCTGGTACCACAAACAAATGGCAAACAATAACAGCTACAATACTTAGTTATTATGCAACAATCTCAATATTGATTTTCTTGATTTCAGAGAGGAAGGGTGTGGGAGAGAGGCATAGGAACATCAATGATGAGAGAGAATCATTGATCGGCTGCTTCTTGCACACCCCACACTGGGGATCGAGTCTGCAAAGGGGGCCTGTGCCCTGACCATGAATCTAACTTTGACCTCCAGTTTCAATGGTTGATGCTAAACCACTGAGCTGTGTTGGCAGGGCCCAAGAGGTTGTTTTCAAAGATACCAACCAATAACACAGAAGTCAGAGAGGCAAACCTGTTGAGAATCATTGAGTTTTTTATAGATAATGCCAAAAAAATCTCACTATTATCAACTTCATTCCTCAGAAGTCAAAACTCAATGAGATATGTTGAATCAGTTGAACAAGATGCTTCATTCTGTTTGTTGGATAGTTGTCAGGACATTTGTAATTTCTTTAGAACAAGATGCTCTGTTACCATTGATTAGAAGATAATTATAATAAGTACTTGAATATACCAACTAAGGACTCCACAAATTTCAATCAAAGTACAAAAATGTTTCACAATAACAAAAATGCCAGTGTGCTACCCAGATGTGGCACCTAGTTTGTTGTGCAATTGGAACTGTATGAGGACACCTTGGATTTAATAAACGTTTATCAGAGGACTTATGTAGGTTGGTTTTTCAACTTTTAGGAAATACAAGGATGAAATAGTGTTTTGACCTTGAAGGATCTCATAATATGAGAGCTCTGTCCCTGGTTTACATCTGTGGTATTTTTTTTTTCCCATCAGAATTTTCAAAAAAAAATTAAATTTACTTATTGATTTGTCTGCTTACTGGTCTACTATTTAATTCTCAGGTGTCTTTTAGGTACTGAATGTTATTCTGATGTGGCAGAATTGAACATTTTAAAAACACAGTCCCTGCCCTCTGAGAGCTTGTTACTGTCATTGTCATACCTATTATGTACTATACTTTATTCAGTGCTTCTATCCAGGTTTTATAATGTACTAGGACCTTATAATTATCATTACTTATTCTTTATTGATGTGTAGTATATGCTAGCCATGATAAGAATTAGAGTTTTTAAAATGTGCATGAGGCCTTGGACCTGTAGTTTAGTTCTTAAAGCATTCTTACCAATAGGCAAAGGTTGTGGGTTTCATCCCTGGTCATGGTACATACCAGAATCAACCAAGGACTGCATAAATGAGTGGAACAACAGGCCAAACTTCTCTCCTTTTCTCTCTCTAACCAATGTTTTTGAGGTACTTAAAAATTAAATAAAAATAAAGGTGTGCTTGTACACCCAAGCCTTCCCCCCTTTCTTTTCCCAAAGGAATGCAGCTCTTAAACTCTGAGGGCCCCCAAGAGTCTTACAACCAGAGAAACAATAGTCAGTGGCAATTTTCCTGGGAAAACCCTCTAAACCTGTCCCCAAGACGCTCTTTTCTCAGAGTTCATAGTGTGCCTAGGCTCATTTCCCCATCCCTTTTTTGTTTCACTATCCCCATCTTCAATAAATGTCCTCTAAAATTCACACACTAACACAATAAAAAATAATTTAAAAATATAAAAATGTAGATGGGATTTGAAGTAAGCATGCAGATGGAGAAGTTTTCCAAGTAAAGGGCCAGAAGGCTTGTGTTTGGCAGGAGGAACAGGTATTGCGATTACATGTTAGGCAGCAGAAATAGCAGGGCAAGAGCTAAGGTGTACACGTGAAGTGTATGGGATTCACGAGCTCTACCATTTCAAAGTGAAAAAAATGTGTGCTATGGGAATGGTTGGGAAGGAGGCGAGTGCTTAGCTAAGGCAGGCTTATGAAAGTCTTTAGTGCTACAGAAAGGACTGGATCTTATCTTGTAGACCTTGGGAATATGTTCAGTAGAATGCTGTTAGCTTCAGATAATAGTAGGTGGCCTAATTAAGAGGCTGAAACAATAGGAACCAGGATTGTTTTGGTGATTCAATGATGACATAAGGATCCCAGGTGCTGTCCCTCATTCAGTTGTGAGGTTGTCAGTGTTTATGTCTGCTTTCCTGGTCAGTAATCTGCTATGGCTCCAAAGCATGCTATTCTCACATGTCCATATGTGAAGGCCAAAGGAATGTTTTGTTCATTTTTAAATTATTTGTTAAAGTCTAATTGGCATACAATATATTACTTTGAGGTGGATTACATAGTGGTTTGACATTTACATATCATATGATGGGTTCACAATGAAAAATCTAGTACTCACCTGTCACTACACAAAGTTATTACAATAATTAACACATTCCCTGTGCTATGCACAAATCCCTGTGGCTTATACATTTTATAAGTTTGCACTTCTTATTCATAATCTTTATTTAATCCATCTCCTCAATTACCCTCTGACAACCATCAGTTTGTTTTCTGTAGGTACAGGGTGTGTTTTTGTTTTGTTGTTTTAGATTGTACAGGTAAATGAGATCAAACAGTATTTGTCTTTATCTTACTTCACTTAGCAAAACAACCTTTTGGTCCTTTTGCATGTTGTCCTAAATGGCAAGATTTCATTCTTTTTTATGTCTGAGTAATAGTATATAGGTACACACACACACACACACACACACACACACACACACACACACACATATATATGATCTTATATATAACTAGAGGCCTGATGCATGAAATTCACGCATGGGTGTGTGTGTGTCCCTCAGCCGAGCTCCCTTACTGCCAGTGTTGACTGTGATCATGTGGTTAAGCCAAGCCTGTACTCTCTCCAACCTGAGACATCCCTATCACAATCCAGGCCTGCTAGCTCCCAACAGATCGCCTGCCTGCCTGCCTGCCTGATTGAGCCTAACCTCTTCTGCCTGCCAGTCTGATCACCCCTTATCATTACCCTGCTAGCCTGATTACCCCTAACTGCCCTCCCCTGCAGGACCGGTCATCTCTAACTGCCCTCCCTAGCCTGCCTGGTGGCCCTTAACTGCCCTCCCCTGCAGGCCTGGTTGCCCCCAACCGTCCTCCACTATAGGCCTGGTTGCCCCTAACTGTCCTCCCCTAAAGGCCTAGTCTCCTCGAATTGCCTTCCCCTGCTGGCCCAGTCACCCCTTACTGCTCTCCCCTGAAGGCCTCTTCGCCCCTAACTGCCCTGCCTGCCAGACCAGTCACCTCTAATGTTCCTCCCCTGTAGGCCTGGTTGCCCCAAACTGCATCACCTGCTGGCCCGATCAACCCTAATTGCCCTCCCTTGCCAGCCTGTTTCCCCCTCAACTGCCTTCTTTTGCAAGCATGGTCCCCACACCTGTCTGCCCCTGTAGGCCTGGTCCCCTCCAACTGTCCTCCACTGCAGGCCTGATCCCCACAATTGCCCTCCCCTGCCAGCCCAGTTCACACCATATGCCCTCCCTTGCCAGCCTGGTCCCGCTAACTGCCTTCTTCTGCAGGCATGGTCCCCCCCAACTCCCCTCCCCTCCAGGCCTGGTTTTTCCCCCCAATTGCCCTCCCCCTGCAGGCCTGGTTGCTCCCAATTAACTTACCCAGCAGGCCTGTTCCCTCCCAACTCCCCTTCCCTGCTGGCTGTCTTGTGGCAAGCATCTTATGTCCACATGGGGGCACCCAACTTATGTGTTGGAGTAATGGTCAATTTGCATATCACCTCATATATATATATATATATATATATATATATATATATATATATATTGCTGCTCCTTTATTTATTTATATATGGAAGGACATCTATGTTGCTTCCACATTCTGGCTATTCTAAATCTTGCTGTAGTGAATATGGGTCTGAATATCTTCAAGTTTGTGTTCATGTTATTGTTGGATAAATACCCAATAGTGGATTGGCAATTCTATTTCCAGTTTCTTGAGGAATGTCCATGCTGTTTTCCACCATGACTGTACCAATTTACAATCACCTGTACAGTGCACAAGGCTTGCTCTTTTCTCCATATCCTTGCCATCACTTGTTATTTTTTAATTTTTTTTATTTATTTTGATGACAGCCATTTTGAGAGGAATGAGCTGGTACTTCATTGAAGCTTTCATTTGTATTTCACTGGTTAGTGATGTTGTGATATGTACTTTCTTAAACTTGAAAAAAAAAGAGAGAAAGTTTTATTGATATTTAGCATGAGAGGATAGGAAAGGGAGAGAGAGATGGAAATAGCAATAATAACCATCACATTGATCTGATGCCTCTTGCCCACCCCTACTGGGAACCAAGCCTGCAACACATGTGGCCTGACTGGGAATAGAACCAGTGACCTCTTGGTTCATGGGACAATGCTCAAGCCTCAGATCTACACTGGCCTGGCCTATGTGTTTCTTTTAAATAGGGAGAAAACGGACAGACTTTCAGTTGACCCCCTCTAAAGTTTTACAGGCCGGAGTTAAATCACATACTCATTTCTTAACCAGTTATTGGTAAACGAGGTACTGTGATGAGCTTAGTATAATCATTTCCCTTTTTGGAGAATGGGAGACACCACCTTATTTGTGTATTAGGTCAGTGAATATCCAAATATAATTGTGGTTGTGCAGCAAGAATAAGACTGAGTTATGAAGTCAGCAATATTTGCTGCAGGGATTCATTGGTGTTTTGAGCAGAAGAGGAACAAGAATTGATTTGATAAGGGCCCTGTGGTTATGATAGGAAGCAGGGTTCAGCAAGCTTTTTCTATAAAGGGCCTGATTTTAGGCTGTGTGGTCTGCCATTGCAGTGTGAGAGCAGTCCTAGAGAATCTGTTAGCAAACAGGCATGCTGTGTTCCAGTGGGGCTTTCTTTGTAAAACCAGTAGGCAGATTGTACTTTCTTGTGAGCCCTCCTTTGCTGACTGACCCCTCATGTAGTGGGTACATAGAAAGAAACCATGTAAAGAAACATGCAGACAAAGGAAGATTTTGGCTCCTTGGACCAGCACCATTCTATTATGAAATTTTCACCCATCCATGTAGAAATGATTCAGGGAGCTATATTTATTCCATTTGAAACGTTAGATTTTTTCTATGTCTATGTTTTTCTCACTTTTCCTGCTTAAAAAATTTAAGATGGAACAGTAGTAGTTGTTGGTATTCCCCCTACCTATGAGAGCCATCTGTTAAGGGCACATGTTTGACTAGGACAGTTGACAGAAGCAAAATAAAGCAAAGACACTAGAGAGATCTAGTTCATATGATTGTGGTCATGATTACATGTAATGAGTTAGCAGGGAGAGAGATATCTAAGGTGATTCATAGGTTTCCCGGGAGAGCACTGCATTTCGATTGGACATGAAGAATAGGACTTTCTTCAGATGAACTGGAAAGAGCAAAAGTTCAACTGGGCCGAAGCCAGTTTAGCTCAGTGGTAGAGAGTCGGTCTGCGGACTGAAGGGTCCCGGGTTGGATTCCGGTCAAAGGGCATGTGCCTTGGTTGCGGGTGCATCCCCGGTGGGGGGTGTGCAGGAAGCAGCTGGTCGATGTTTCTCTCTCATCAATGTTTCTAGCTCTCTATCTCTCTCCTTTCCTCTCTGTAAAATATCAATAAAATATATTTTTAAAAAAAGTTCAACTGGAAAGAGCAGTAGGTTTCCATACATACTGAGTTTGGTGGAATATCCATGGATATCCCTACATATTGCATATGATTTCTTTGATTTTTTGATTTGTACTGCAAATAACTGCCTTTAATAGGTGAACCATAATTTGTGCATGGGGGAAGGAGGGGGTGGTAGTGTTCCTCACCCTAGCCTGCACCATCTCCAATATGGGACCCCCTGAGGGATGTATGACTGCTCATTTAGGCCCAATCCTGGAGGGATCTCTCTCACAATCCAGGACTGCTGGCTCCCAACTGCTCACCTGCCTGCCTTTTTTATTGCCCCTAACTGCTTCTGCCTGCCAGCCTGATCACCCCATAACCACTCCCATGTCAGCTTGATTGATGTCTAACTGCTCCCCTACCACCCTGTTTCCCCCCAACTTCCCTCCTCTGCCAGCCTGGTCACTCCTAACTGCCATTTTTTTGCAGGCCTGGTCTCTCTCAACTGCCCTCCCCAGCTGACCATTTTGTGGTGGCCATCTTGTATCCACATGTGGGCAGCCCTGTTTGACCACATGGGGGCAGACTTTGTGTGTTGGAGTGATGGTCAATCTGCATATTACTCTTTTATTAGATAGGATAGAAACTTGGTGCATGGATGGGTGCCAGCTGGTTTTCCCTGAAGGTTGTCCTGGATCAGGGTGGCAGTTCCCTTGGGGTGTGGGGTGGCCTGAGTGAGGGGCCTGTGGTGGTTTGTAGGCCGGCCACACCCCCCGGGCGACCCATGCAGAAGGCCTGATATCTGGAATGTATTTACCTTCTACAATTGAAACTTTGTAGCCTGGAGCTGAGCAGAGCCTCCTGCTTGCTCCATGGCTGGCAGCCATTTCTGTTTGGATTAGTTTACCTTCTATAATTGAAACTTTGTAGCCTTAAGTGGAGGCCTGGGCTCTCAAGGGCAGGCAGAAAGCTTGGCTTCCGCTGTTGCCTGGGAACCCCAAGCATCCCTCCTGCTCTCTGTGGCCAGTAGCCATCTTGGTTGGGTTGATTTTCATACTCGCTCCGATTGGCTGGTGGGTGTGGCTGGTGAGCTTTGCTTGTGTGTGTAGAGGAGTGATTGTTAATTTGTATATTACTCTTACTAGGTAGGATTAGGAACACATATAAAAAATTCTGTAAGTACAAGGATACTATTATGCAAATATAATAATCATTGCTTTTCTGTAGTTATCAGGGAAACTTGATTGATTTATAAATATTATAAAAAGGAATTAAACCCTGTTTTGTTGAAGAAAATTGACAGTATGATATTTTCCTTTTCTTGAGAGGAATTTGTATGTTATAGAACATATTGTCAATCATTAGGGCTCTGTATTTTCCATTCTGAGTAAATAGGATTGTTGCTTATTTCACAATGTTTTCTGACATCAGTGTTTTATTCATCCCTGTTTTTGCTTTTATTCCAATAGCTACAGATCTACAGGAATCTCCAAAACAAGCACTGAGCAAAACAAAATCAAAGACAGGTATTGTGAAATCAGCTTCTGATTGTAATTATGTATAATACATCAAATCAAACAATAACAATTTTACATAATGCAATTTTGTTAAAGATCATAACCCCACATCCAAGTTTGCTTATTCACTAGAGAAATTTATAGGACTCAGCATATAGTTGTGTTCATACCTGAGTTTTATTACCACGAAAGACCAAAGTAAAATCAACAAAGAGCAATTGTTTTCATGACAAAGGGTAGAGGACACCAGGCACAAGCTTCCCTGACTCCTCTCCCTGTGGAGTTACCAGGTCTTCATTATTCTAGTGTTGGCCTCGGCTACTGCCACTGAGGCTTCATCCAGAAGGTCATCTGGAAGGATGTCCAGTCTAATTAGCATAGTATGTTTTTATTATTATAGACTCTGAGTCCTGCAACTGACACCCTACTGAGGGGGGCAACCTCCAGGATCAGTTCAAATCCAGCTCTTTGACATCCCTCTAGGGGTCACAGATTGAGAGAGGGCACAGGCCAGGCCAAGAGACCCCACTGGTGCACAATTGAGGCTGGGGAGGGACCATGGAAGGGCTCCAGGGTAAGTCAGGCCCATCTCACTCAGCTCCATTCTGCTGGACCCCAGGAGCAAGCTAACCTACTGGTCAGAGAATCTGACCCCTGGTGATCAGTGCTTATCATAGCAAGCAGTTGAGCTGCCTTAGCATATCATTAGCATATTATGCTTTGATTGCTTGAACGGTTGACCAGACAACCAGACACTTAGCATAGTAGGTTTTTATTATATAGGATTCTGTTTCTACTAATATTGCCATTTTCTGGCAGCTTTATGGGTTTTGCTTAAGATTATGTTCATTGTAAATAGCATTTGACAGATAATTATCAATATTTGAAAAATTCCATTCTCTTTTATTTTTGGATTTGATATATTTAAAAAGAGAAAGTAAGTGTTCTTAATGGCCTACCAATAACATGATTAATATTCCCTCTGGTATAGTCTGTATGTGTGGTCCTAAAGGAATACTTTCTAAAAAAAAAGCATTACTCTGATACTTTTAGTGTCCTGTATTGCTGTTTTAAAATGTATTTTACTTTTTTTCTTAATAGTGTATGAGATCTCTGAAGAAGACTCTTCATGCAGGTAGGATTTTATGGGTTTTTAAAAATTATATGTTACCAGCTGAAACCGGTTTGGCACAGTGGATAGAGTGTCAGCCTGCGGACTGAAAGGTACCAGGTCCGATTCTGGTCAAGGGCATGTACCTTGGTTGTGGGCACATCCCCAGTAGGGAGTGTGCAAGAGGCAGCTGATCGATGATTCTCTCTCACCGATGTTTCTAACCCTCTAGCCCTCTTTCTTCCTCTCTGTAAAAAAATCAATAAAATATATATTTTAAAAAATTATATGTTACCAAAAGGAATGCAGATAAAAGAAACTAAAAGTTCTAGAGTGTTCTACTGTGGGCTAGACCCTATATTATGAAATTAACCTGTGTTAGATAATCATCATAAGAGCTGTCAATTGTAGCCTACTTTTTATTAATGAGGTAATTCAGGGAGGTGGATGAATTGACCCATGGTTCCATAGTTAGCAAGTGTCCATCGCATGATTTGACTTTGGACCTGTTTGACTCCCCAATCTATTCTGTTGTCTGTCAACATACACGGATAAGTTCCTGTGTAGTGCTGGCATTGAGATATAGATGTGAATCAGATTATTTCAGAAAGTGAAATCAGATCAGCTCAGAAAGTTAACTCTGATTTAGAGATTTTCTAAGAGGCTCAGTGAGTCTAAGCATTTATCTCACTCACCTTGACAACTGCAGTGGTAAACAGGACCTTGCTCTTCCCACCAAAGCTTGGAGGGCCCTTCTCAGTTAGCTATGGCCACAGAACCAAAGGTTGTACCTAAGCAAGGCCTCATCAGGCAAGCATTGTTAGGTAAAGGGATATCTATTCTTCTTGGAATAAATTACTCATCTGTAAGTAAATAATATCTATGAATAGTTCATGTAAAATTCAGCATGTATTTAGAGGATATTTTTAATTTATTCCTCTACTGACTCCCCAGTCTGGTTTTCTCTTTAGGCTAGGACCTTTGCTTAGTTGTATGAGATTTTTTCGTTGTTACTATAGTCTTTTTCCCCCTCTTGCATGAGTTCTTGATTTATTTTATTCTCTACTTTTATTGGTGTTTCATTCATTGTGTGTGTGTGTGTGTGTGTGTGTGTGTGTGTGTGTGTATTCGGTTTTTGTTTTTTTTCCAATTCGGCCAGCTATGGTGTTCTTCATTTTTCTATAGACAGAAACAAAGGCACATAGAATTTCAGTATTTAGGGAAGCCTAGCAATTAATTAAACACAACTGCCTCTAGCCTTTCAACTTGTGTTTAATGTCTTGGCTAACTGATGCTGGTATAGAATACTGGAAAAGAAGAGATAAAGTGACTCATTGGGCTATGTAAGGTGGTGGAACTGACTTGTAAATTCAGTTTGCCTATGTGAAATAAACTACCTTCTTTATCATTATGTAAGAGAATTTCATAATAGAAATATGTAGGGTGGTAGTGAACACAGTCAATAGAGGGTAAGAATTGCATTAGCTGGAGAATCCCAAGTTTCAAGAGGAACAACTCTGGGTTGAGAATATTGGGGTTTGTGACAAGTTAAAGATAAGTTTTAATAAGGAAGGCCATAGGATGTTGGAAAATCTCCAGAAAGGCAGCTTAAAAAATGAGGCTCAAGTGTGTCCTAAAGAAGTTGCTGCTCTTCTATTTGTTCATTTAATAGAAAGAACTAGCATCACTCAAGGTTTCTTTACGAAGATATTTAAAACAGTGGAGCCACTGAAAATATTCTTTTGATCACCAAAAACACTGTGGTCTCATCAACCTGCACTCTGACTCATAGAGTGGGTCTTAGGTCCACTTGAGTTCTAGTGTGGGCTCAGATGACAAAATAAATAAATAAAAGCACTACTTCCCCTGCTCTTGTCAAACAAACTAAATGGAGTCTGAGTGACCCACTCATTACATAGGCACTCATTACATAGGAACTCCATTACTGATGACATGTAGTCCTTCCCCTGCCAACCCTCTGTGTACATAGGAAGCACATCAGCTAATTGGGGTTGCTCTTCATGCTGGCTGACGACACACAGCACACAAGCTGCTGTTCAAAGACTGACCCCATGTCAAGTAATTCATGCTTCGTGCCAGCTCAGTGTGGTACCTGTCCAGATTGTCATTTGGGTGTTCTGCTTGTGGAGCAAACTGGGTCATGCTCTGAAATGCCCTACTGAGTGTGTTGGTCCTGGGGCCTCTTGGGAGGGACTCTGTTGCAAGATGTCAGTCTCTGCCTGTGATTTCCTCTGAGCTACCTGTGTGGAGCTACAAAGCGATCCGGTTTGTGACTGCCTCTGCTAGGCCTGGGTGAAGCTGGGAGGGGCCAAGCTGCAGAGCAATGCCTCCTGTTACCAGCACCAAGCCCATGGGGTAGCTGAGCAAAATTCCCAAGATTCACCTCCACCTACCAGCATTCTGTTGGGGTAAGTCACTAAAAGAGCTCCTGTTGGCATGTGAGTGGCATGAGGTAAGTGAGTCATCAGGTAGGTGCAAGTGGTGTTTACCAGATTGATGCAGATTTAAACTCAGCTTTATTTCTGGGTGTGAGGCCACTGAACACAAGTCCCAGGGTATACAAATACCAGTTATCACTCAGTGGAGACCTGTGGACCTTTGTGGTTGGGCGGTTCCTCAAGGAGTCATTAGAGTAAGGCCACCAGAATTCATCAGACACCAAGTATCAAGATTTGGCTGTGTGAAGAAAGCTCTCAGCACTGGAATGTTGGCCTCAGTTAGGCAAGGGAATAAAAGCCCCCAACCCAAGTCACACAATTCAGTCTGTGTCACCCCATGAGTCCATCCCGACCTTCTTAAGGGGCCTCCATGAAAGTGTAAACCATAGGGCCAGGCAGCTGGCTTCTTTTCAGTGTTCAGGGTCAGGGACAAGGATTCAGGATGATGGGCTAATACATTTCCCAGGCTGAAGCCATAAGGAAGGGAGGGCTTGACTCAGGGGTGATGGTATCTATGGGCGATGTAGGAGAAGGAATCAGCACAGGTAGGCACCCAAAAACTATCCCCTAAGCTCTCTCCTAGAGTCACACAAAGCAGTCTCCCCATATGACCCCAGTCTACTCAGAGCCACCCTTTCTTCATAGGCCCAGGGTGAGTGGTAGGAATAATACTTGTGCACTGGCCCTTTAAGAGGGCTCCTGGGTTTCTAGTAGAATCTCACCTCTTCCTGGAGGGCAGAAGCCCTGCTGAATTTCACAGACAGATGTCTTGTGTGCTTCTCTTCTAGTCTCTGGTTCTCAGGGCATTGTGATCATTTTCAGAGTGTAATTCCTTTTCTCTTTAACAAAGCTCAGAAGAAGAGGACCAGGGAGAGTCTTCCAGGAACCCAGGGTCTGCATGAGATGGAAAAACAATTTTGAGAGTGGGTTCTTCTCATTCAGGAAATGTTTGTAATGCTGCAGAGACAGACATTCCCAATGCATCTTTCATCTCACAATCAACCACTTTACTTGTCAAATTAGAAGGCATTTGTCTTAAGCTTACTCATTCTTTAGAGTTATCACCTAGTGGCTCTTCCTCAGGGCACTCAGTCATTTTGAATTTTACAGAAAATTCATGTGACTTCTGCTTTGACTCATCTTTGGAAAGTAGTAAGTTCTTCCTCTGCTCTAATGTGCCTTGTTTGATGCATATTTTTTCACCCTTTGCACAGAGGGGTGTCCGGAATATGCAGATGTATCCTCTTTGTCACATGTCATATTTATTTGTGATCCTTGAGACATTTTTTTCTAAATGCAAAGGTGGAAGATGAATATGCTTGCTTTGATTTTCAAATGTCTTTCCAATCAGGATACATGTTTTTGAAATGACTTTCTTCCTAAGTAATCAAGTATGGACAAGGACAAATTAGAATATAATTAAAATTTAACTGTTAGACTTCTTAATCTATGATTAGTTACTCCCAATCACAGGACTGAAATTAAGAAGAAAAAAATAAAATAACTTGCCTTGGTCTAAATTAAAATAAAATATGAAGCCTCAAACCTAATTTGGCACTATTGGAATTATACAATTTATTAGATATTAAATCTATCAAAATTAAATTACTAGCTGAATTTTAGCATTACAAATGCTTGCTTCCTCATTCAAAATATTTCACCTCACCATATCCTAACAGTGAGCCCCTGAAGTGCAGAATTTGTTAGGGGTAATCCAAGATGGAGGCAGAAGTTACACTCACCTCCTCTCTGGGCCAAATTGAAATGACAACTAAGTTAAATAACAACCACATGATGCCTATCTCAACATTAGTCTTATAACCAAAGATTACAGGAGAAGCCTCAGCTAGACTGGCAGGAAGTCAGGGATTCCAAAAGGGCTGGCCCCACATCCACTTGTGGTGGCTGAGAATGCAGAGGCATGTCTCAGTGCAGTGGTGCCCCTGAGGAGCATGTGGTCTCAACCCCATGCTGGGCTCCCATCCTTGTTTCAGAGTCTATGCCCTCATGGGCTGAAGATTTAAATGTTCTGGAGCCTGAAGAAGGGTGATCTGGGAGTGGGAAGCTTATAAACATAAGCATTTGATTTTTGACATTTGGACATATATTTGTTCCTCAAATGGTTGATGTTCCTTAATCATTTCAGGAACTTCCTGTATGGTTTTAGGGTAAAAGGAAGGAATGGGTTCTCTTTAATAAGTTCTCTTTAATAAGTTCCCTACTAAAGAAGCAAGGCTGCCATTTTTGACTTACATCCAGTAGTCTTTGAATCAGGGACAGACAAGGAGGAAGGGACAGTGTATCATACTACATTGACTTAGATCCTCAGATGTGCTCTAGTTCTGGGAATAAAAGTTATGTCAGCCAGTAAGTGGTGAAAACAGATTAATCTGAGGCAGAGTGTGCCTTCATTAAATAGTCCACAGGTTGGGAGAAATAGCAGCAGAAATAGATAATAAAAAGTTAAAAAAATAAAATTAGGGCCCAGTGTTACTATATCAAGAATCTTTATTTCATATGTAGATAGCTGATCTTTCACTAATATTGTTTTGTTATTTTTTTTAAAGAAATGGACTCAGTTATTTGTGTTGTATATCTTACTACAAACCTCGCATTATTGATTCATACCCTACATCAGACCATGAAGCCTTGAAGGTAAAGAGCTCTCTTCTGAAATTAATTTCCCTGTTCTGAATTGAATTATGTGTATCACTCTTAAAGTTTCCTAGTGGCCTACCTATCATTGTTTTATGTTTGTAATGCAAAATTAGTCTTTTATTGTTAAATCCTGAAGTGAGGAAATATTTTTAAAATTGATTTTAAGAGAGAGGGACTTGGAGTGAGAGAGCAAGTGAAACATTGATGTGAGAGAGAAATGTTGATTGGCTTTCTTCTGCATGGCCACAACTGGGATTCAACTGAAAACCTGTATATATGCCTTGACTGAGAATTGAACCTGTGATTCTTCCGTGCATGGGTCAATGCTCAAGTCACCAAACCCCAAAGGCCAGAAAGGAAAATATATTTATTTTATTCTGGGGTTCTTTTTATATACAATTTCCATAAAAAGAGGATCCATAGAGACACAAACCAGACAAGTGGTTGTCAGAGATTTGGCTAGGGGGAGTGGGGAGTATGTATTTCATGGGAATGAGGTTCCCTTTGGGAGAGATGAAAGGTTTTAGAACTAAATAGAGGTGATCATTGCAAAACATGGTACATGCGGCAAATACTACTGAATTTTTCACTGGGTAACTTTATGTTTGGTGAACTTAAAAAAAGAATACTGTCATAATCAATCAATCAATCAATCAATCACTCAACCAATGAAATTAAGATTATGTTACCCATTTGAAAACAATCCAATAAGCTCATTTAAAACATGTCTTCTGGTGAAAGGTTACATTGTTAATTTGAGATTTTTCATGTTTGTTGAGGTAGGTCTATACTGTTGTTCCCTCTTAGTGTTGCTTTCACTATGTCCCATAGATTTTGGGTTGTCATGTTCTCATTTCAGTTGTCTCTAGCTATCTTTTGATTTCTTCCTTGATCTCATTGTTAACCCATTCACTTTTTAGTAACAGATTATTTACTCTGCATGTGCTTGTGTGTTTTCAGCATTAATTTGGTAATTGATTTCCAGTTTGAGACCATTGTGGTTGGAGAAAATTATTTTAGGGAGAGAGAAACATTATTCCTCTGACTTCTGCATATTCCCTTGTGGGGATTGGTGCCCTGACCAGGAATCACACCAGTTGACCTCTTATTTCCTGGGTCTACACTATCTCCTATCTCATCGCTATCTCCTCCTTCTGGTACACATATAATGTGGATGTTGCTATACTTTGTGTTGTCACAGAAGGCTTCAAATTATCATTATTTAAAAATATGTTTTCCTGCACTAAATGGATGTTACCTGCTATCTTGTCTTCTAAATCAAAGATTCTATCTTTACCCAGCTGGCATAGCTCAGTGCTTAAGTGTCAAACTATGAATGATGAGGTCATGGTTCAATCTAGGTCAGAGTATATGCCAGGGTTGCAGGCTCTGAACATGTTTTAAACAAAATGTGGAGAGTTTTTATAATGATGCAGAAAATAAAAAAGTAAGGACCCCAGGAGTTACATCTGAAGTGAAAGAAGAGCAAGTCATCTGTGCATATATAGCTTTCCTCCATTTTATTCAGTTTGTTTTTTCTCAGGGTTGCTCTGTTTGTTTGTTTTTGTTGTTGTTTTTCATTCGTGGCATGTTTCTTTTTATCCCCATCTTAGCTGCCTCTTTGCATTTGTTTCTGTGTATTGGGTAGATCTGCTTTGCCCCCCATCTTGGTATAATAGCCTTATGTATTCGGTGTCTTGTAAGGCTCATTGGCACATCCTTTCTGATCAACTGAGCTAGGTGCTCCTGGAATGTAACTTGCATGTGCTATGTCATCTATGCAGATGGCAAAAAATATGAACCAAAATACCACAGATTGGAAATTAGGCATGTGGAGCATGCAGGAGGCAGCTGATCAATGATTCTCTCTCAGTATTGATGGTTATTGTTGTTGTTTTGTGTGTGTGTATGTGTGTGTGTGTGTGTGTGTGTGTGTGTGTGTGTGTGTATGTATGTGCATGTGTTTAATATTTTTATTGATTTCAGAGAGGATGGAAGAGGGAGAGAGAGAGAGACAGAAACATCTATGATGAGAGAGAGTCATTGGTTGGATGTCTCCTGCACATCCTCTACTGAGCATCAAGCCCACAACCCATGCACATGCCTCTGATGGGAATTAAACCCAGGGCCCTTCAGTCTGCAGGTTGACACTCTATCCACTGAGCCAAATCAGCTAGAGCTCATCATTGAGTTTATTTTTGTGTATGTTATAATTTGGTTGTCTAACATATATCTGTCCAATTTTCCCAACAGCATTTATTGAAAAGACCTCCTTTACTCTATTGTATGCAACTGCCTCCTTTGTCAAATATTAATTGAGCATAATGGCTTGCATGGATTCTAGGTTCTCTGTTCAGATCCATTGGTCTAAATGTCAATTCTTGTGGGAGTACCAGGCAGTTTTGAGAACAATGGCTTTGTAATATAGCTTGGTATATGATATTGTGATTCCTCTAGTTTTGTACTTCTTTCTCAGGATTACTTCGGGTATTTGGGTTAAGAAAACTGAGTGCATTTTGAGAGCATTTAATACGTACGAATAAGAGCACAAAATTAAGAAAGTCTTTGAGAAATCTTGAAAGTTTTTGCTTCTTTATTGAAAAAGAAAATAATCAGAATTTGCAATAATTTTAATGATAAAATTAAACACACAAAATATTGTATTGATTCAAGTCATAGCAACTAAACTAAGATACAAATGATAAGATCAATGGAAGCACAGTATTTTTAATGAATGAGATAACAAGAACATCCCTAATATTAAACTTTCATTAAAGGCTGAAGAAAAAAAGGAGCAGAAAACCAGTAAAAGGGAAGTGTCAGGAAACATGGATGCTGGTGCTGATGACAGTGACATTGGAGGATTGACTCAGCAGAGCAACAGTGAATCAACCAATAAGCAGCAGGTTGCTATTATGGAGGATGAAGATTCTTACAGGTAAGCCTACAGCAGTACTTAACAGTATGTAATTATTCTTTTCCTATAAAACAAATTCAAATTTGAGCTTACATTCTTGATTAACTAATTTTATATTTTAATAGAGAGAGTGAAACTTGCTTGGTAATCAGAAAAAATGCAAATCAACAAATAATGAGGTACAGTTTTGAACTAATAATGATAACTATTTTATCAAAAATAAATAAAACCAGAATTGGCATGTGGGAGGATAAGGCATTCTCATGCACTCTTGGTAGATGAAATTGGCACATCTTTTTTGAAGGGTAATGGAGCTTGTTTTAAAATTTTATTATGTCATTCTTTTATCCCAATAGCTTCACTTCCAGAACTAGATCCTATAAGAAAACGTGATTTGTATCAACACACACACAGACATTCTACAGACATTAATTATATATTATTATGTATATAAAACATGCAGTAGTTCATTACTATGACATAGATGTTAAAGATATATAACATATATAACATACACATATGCATTCAGGATATTTGTATAAATGTTACAAATATATGCATGTATGCTAAGGATATTTGTTGCATACCAAAAAATCGGAGGTAGTATTTACCTATAAGTAAATACATTATTTACCCATAAAATAATGTTGTATGCAGCCATTGGAAAAAAATTAGGGTAGTTCTGGTCTACAGTATATTGACTGTTTCACATTGAAATGTCTTTAAAGCATTGGGTTTAATTTCACATCTTAAGCAAATTTTGTGAGAATCCTATATAATAAAGAGGTAATATGCAAATTGACCATCACTCCTCACAAGATGACTTGGCTGCTATGGGGGTCAGTAAAGGATGTCCAATGACTGAACAAGCAGGCTACATTGGACAACCAGGCCAACAGAGGAGTTAGTGAGGGACAACCACAACTGAACATGCAGTCTGGGTGGGGTGCCCAGGTTGTCTCTATCAGGGTGTGGCTGTAATGGGTGACCAGGCTGGTGGTGGTTGGGGGAGTTAGGAGCAACATAGCTGGCAGCAGAGGACAGTTAAGGATGATCAGGCCGACACACAGAGGGAAAGAGGGGCAATCAGGCTGGCTGGGGAGAGAGGGGAGTAATTAGGGACAATCAGGCAGGCAGACTGGTGAGAGCTGTTAGGAGCTAGCAAGTGGTCCAGCATTGTGAAAGGAATGTCTGACTGCCAGTTTAGACCAGAACCCTGGGATTGGGCCTAAACCAGCAGTCAGACATCCCTGTGGGAGGTTCCAGATTGTAGAGGGTGCGGGCTGGGCTGAGGGAGACCCTTCCCCCACCCCTATGCATGAATTCCATGCACTGGACCTCTACTCTTAATAGAAATACTACTCATAAAAGGTATAAAAGGAAGTCATATGCAACATCGTCACTCTACTTTCTTTCCATCTAAATTGCTCGTTACTAGCTTTTTTTATTTTGTTGTTAATACCTGAGTGCTCAAATATTGGACCCTCAAATTAATCTGAAAGGCCACTCATTTCACAAGGCAATTTGATCCATACCTTATCTACAAAGTAGCGGCCTAGTGTATGAAAATTGTGCATTTGTGTGTGTGGGGGGGGGGGGGGGGCGGAATCCCTCAGCCCAGCATGCAACCACAGGGAGCAGGCCTAAACCATAGTCAGACATCCTTAGCCCTGGAGCAGAGGCAGGAGAGATTCCTGCCACCACGGCTGTGCTCACCAGCCATGAGCATGGCTTCTGGTTGAGTGGTGCTCCCCTTATGGGAGCACAATGACCACCAGGGGAAAGCTTCTGCATTGATCAATCTGCACCCTGGTGGTCAGTTCATGTCATAGTCACTGGTTGTTTATTCATTAGGTCAATTTCCATATTAGCTTTTTATTTTATAGGACTAGAGGCCCATTGCAGAAAGATTCCCACCATAGGGCTTCCTGCTATGATCTCCGCCATTGGGCCTGATTGTGTCCCTTCCCACCCACAACACCTGCTTACCTCCCTTCTCGGCTGCCACACTTGTTTGCTTCTCTACAGCTTTGCTCCCTTATGCCGTGCTTGGCTTCTTTCTAAGCTGTCTTCAGTTTTAGCTCTGCATCTGGATATGCAAATTAACTACCATCTTGGATGGTTTAATTTGCATACTTGTCCTGATTGGCTAGTGGGCATAGAGGAAGTATGTTGATTTGCATGTTTCTCTTTTATTGGATAGGATTTCAGAATATTGAGTAAAACATATTAAAGAACATCAAAGGGTTAATCTGCTAGATGAGTGGTTGACAGATAGTCTGTATTGTCTGCTCTGTGAACTATCCATCTCTGAAATCTATCATAGACACTAGGTAAAGGCTGTGTTCTAATAAATCTTTATTTGCAAAAACAGGTTCTGGGCTGGTTTTGGCCTGTAGGCATTTGTTTGTTGACCTTTGTTTTATAAACCAGCATGCTCCTAATGTAGTGAATCTTCTTTTTAAAAGGTACTTGGGATACATGCCTTTATCCTTATTTTTTAAGGAGAATGCATTTCAGTATGCACCACACCCAATTATTCAACAGGGACTTAGTAATTTTTAAGAAAATGAATGGCCCAAACCGGTTTGGCTCAGTGGATAGAGCATCAGCCTGTGGACTGAAGGGTCCCCGGTTCGATTCTGGTCAAGAACATGTACCTTGGTTGCAAGCATATCCCCATTAGGTGGTGTGCAAGAGGCAGTTGGTCTATGACTCTCTCTCATCAATGTTTCTAACTCTATATCTATCTCCCTTCCTCTCTGTAAAAAAATCAATAAAATATATTTTAAAAAAAGAAAATTAATGAATTGAGTCTCTTTTAAAAAATATTTTATTGAGTTTTTACAGAGAGGAAGAGAGAGGGATAGAAAGCTAGAAACATCAATGAGAGAGAAACATCGATCAGCTGCCAAGGTAACATGCCCCTGACCAGAATCGAACCCAGGATCTTTCAGTCCGAGGGCCTATGCTCTATCCAATGAGCCAAACCAGTTTTAGCGAATTGACTCTTGTAGGCAGCATATATTTGGGTCTTAATATAACTCACAAAGACATTCTATGAATTTTTTTTTATTACATTTATTGAGGCGACTTTGGCTAACAAAATTATACAGATTCAGGTGGACTGTTCTATAGGATATTCTCTGTCCACTGCATTGTGTGTTCATCACCCCTAGTCATCATATGCATTTTGCTTGGAGAATTCAAACCATTTACAACATAATTATTAACAGGTAATGACTTATAATGCTATCTTGTGGGCTTTCTGGCTGTTCTGTAGTTCCATTGTGGCATTCTTCATCTCTTGCTGCCTTCCTTTGTGAATTGAAGATTTTCCAAGTGTGGTTTGATTCCTGCTCTTATCTTTTGTGAATCTGCTGGAGGTTTGGCTTTGTGGTTACCATGAGATTTACACTAGACATCATCTTATATAATGAAGGGCTAATGTGCTAATTAGACTAAACAGCAGAACAACAGCCCAGATGACCTTCTGGACAAAGCCATGATTTCAAGGTCCAAGCCCCTTGCAAGAATTTCATACTTTGGGCTTCTAGTATAAATGTAACAGGTTACATTATGTTGATCACAGCTTTGGTTATATTTAACTGCATATTTCCCTTAAGAGAAGAAAAAGAGAAAAGACAAAAAGCTGATCTTTTATGTGAAAAAAATAGGGTGCAGTTAACAGAGAAAGAAGAGCATTCTATTCAAGAACCTGAAATGAACCCACAACTTGAAAGCACCCTTAGAACACAAGACCTGACATTGGAGATTTTAAGAGAAAATGAGGTAAATTTTTCTTTGGAAAAAATCTCTTGATTCTAACAGTACATCATCAATATTTATATCTCTTTCACTTTAATGTATATTATTATGTTTAAAACTAATTAAAAATTGTCATCTCATTCAACATCTGAACTGTGACACTTATGACTAAAATGATTAATTTATTACTATCCTTGGCATCTAAGGAATACTCTGTGTATGTTTTCTAAATGAGGAAATGGAAAATAAATCGAGCTTATTCATTAACATAAATGTTAATTTTAGCTCTTAAAAATGTTAACATACAAGCTAAATTGCCTTGACATTGTAATGGGACTAGTTAAATGTTCATAAAATTTTTTATTTCATAATACTGTAATTTTTCTCTATGACAAATGTGGTTATCACTTAAAATTTGACTTTTTCATGGAGAGGAAAGGTCCTTTTGGTTAAACAGGCTACATCCTTTTCACAGTTTTTTTTTTTTATAGTACTGTTCTTAAGCTTCAGTTATATTTTTTAATGGTATGAGACTAAAAACTAAATGGAATGTGTCCCTAGGTTGTAGACGAGAAAAACTGCACTCAGAAACAACTTTCTCAAGAACAGAACGCCAGAATATTACAAGATGAAATTATAACCGAACACCTTCGCAAACCAGAGAAGATAGAAATTGGTCATAAGGACATGAATTCTGAGGTAGTTTATTTAGTTATTTTCAAATGTGTGTGAGTATATGTGGGTGTGTATATATGTAAAAAACAATGGAAACTATAGATTATTTAGAAAGCATATCTGTGTGTGTGTGTGTGTGTGTTTTATTGGTGATATTTTAGATCCATTGGATAAAATGATATTGTTAATTCAAATTCATTTGTCTCTCACAGTCAAGTAGTGACATTCACAATGGCCTCATCCTAAGGGAAGGCTTTTCATACTTTCTGTAGGAATCAACGTGTAGTCCATGATCTCAAAGGAATTGCTACTAACAACAGATGTTCCAAATTAGAGCAGTGATTTTATTTCCTTGATATAGTAATAGAGAGGTTAGTTTTCACTCCCACTGATAGAATGGAGGAGGGTATAACCAGTTCAGAGATTATATTTTAGATGTCATTCTTCTACTTCTGAGAAAAGTGACAAATGTTTCCTAGTAGTATTCCATTTTAATACAAGGAAGTTCTGAAGTGCCCTGGCCTGCGGGGCAACAACGAGGGCACGCAGAAACCACCTAAGAGAATGAACAAACGAGGGGCGCGAAAGAATGGAGGCAAGACGAAGTTCTGATCAAGCCTCATTTCTCTATTGAAGCATTGTGGTTTTTAAAGGCTCGGAAGGGGAGGAACAGGATAAGGGATTGTCATGGGGTGATTGGTTGGGGACTGGGTATCTGTCCTTAGCTGATTGGTTATTCTAATGTGGGGTTGTCATGGGGTGATTGGTTGAGGACTGGGTATCTGTCCTTGGCTGATTGGTCTGGCCTTTGGCGCACGTGGGCTTTCTTGGTGAGCTTTTCTTGGCGCATGCGCGGGCTCAATCTGGAAGTAGGGCTGACCAGGAAGTGAGACCGAACTCTTGTTTTTATGGCTCCCGGCACTGAAGAGAATGGCATGCTGTAATATATACTTAGTGACAACTTATTTGTAAGTATCTTATTCCCAGTAAAGTTGTTCAGTGTATTCTCCCCTCCCCCCATTTCACATTTAATACTACTTTAAAAATCATGAGTGAGAAATAAAAGTTATTGCAGCAACAAAAACTCATGAATTTTCTGAAAAGACTAGATTTTATTGTACTTAAATATTTTTTGAAACACAGGCTTTTTTTGTGTTTCTATATCCACACTAGAGGAGAACTATGGATTGGTGCAAGAGCACAAATTGTGGAGTCTGAAAACCTGAGGGGAAATTCTGAACTTGCTTATCTTTTTAGCCACTCCATTGCAGATTGTGATAACTGAATGAGCTCATTGGTGGATGTAGAAGTGCTTAGGGAAATGCTTGGTTGTCAGTTGTTCATGGAGGTAGTCTCTAAAACTGACTAGAAATGTATTAGAAAAATAGAATATCTATTGCCTAATCTTGGGGAAGAAAGAATTTTAGGAAATTTAGTTTATTTTGATATCTGCAGGTTTAATACTCTTACTGTGGGGCACCTGTATGTTCAGAATATAATCTCAACTTTTAAGTGTAGAAAGAGTCATTAATCATCTACTTAATAGATTATAGACTTGTGGTGATTCAAAAACACTTTTTCTAATTCTGAGACTCTTATAATTCTCTTGTGATTTTTTCCCCTTAAAAAATCATAATCTTGCCAAAACCAGTTTGGCTCAATGGATAGAGCATCGGCCTGAGGACTGAAAGGCCCAGGTTCCATTCAGGTCAAGGGCATGTACCTTGGTTGCAGGCACATCCCCAGTAGGGGGTGTGCAGGAGGCAGCTGATAGGTGATTCTCTCATAGATGTTTCTAACTCTCTATCCCTCTCTCTTCCTCTCTGTAAATAATCAATAAAATATATATATTTAAAAAATCATAATCTTATATTAAATTTTTTTAACTTTGGAGAATTTGTGCTTGTACAAAGTGAGAGAATTGGATCCAATTCTATTTTTTTCCAGAGGGATAGCTACTTATTGAATTTTTAAAATTATAAACATACCCAAAACCGGTTTGGCTCAGTGGTAGAGTGTCGGTCTGCGGACTGAAAGGTCCCGGGTTTGATTCCGGTCAAGGGCATGTACATTGGTTGCGGGTACATTCCCGGTAGGGGGTGTGCAAGAGGCAGCTGGTTGATGTTTCTCTCTCATAGACGTTTCTAGCTCTCTATCTCTCTCCCTTCATCTCTGTAAAATATCAATAAAATATATTTTTTAAAAATAAATAAAATTATAAACAGAGGTTATTCTTTAGTTTCAGAGGCTATGGTGACATGCCATTTCAATGTTTTACCTCAAAGTCTCCTTTGTGTTACTTAGGTTTCTGAGAGTTCTGACAGAGAAAAAAGTCTATTGCATGAAAATCGCATGTTATGGGATGCAATTGCCAAATTAAGACTGGAAATGGACACAATAAAAAATCTGACCCAAAAGACAATGACAGAAACAGCATTTCAACACAATGCACAGCTCAAAGTTCTGAGAGCTGAGTGTATAATGCTAAACCATAAACTGGAGAATGAAAAACAAAACAGAGATAGATTGGAAGCAGAAGTTGAATCATACCGGTCTAGACTGGATATAGCTGTACAGTATCATGAGCATTGTCAGGCATCAAAAAGAGACCTACAACTTGCTTCCCAAAGAGCAAGAGATGAATGGTTGTGTTTATGGGACAAAATGAAATTGGATATGTCTAACCTAAAACATAACATTGAGATTCTTTCTCAACAACTTTCTGAAGTAAAGAGTAAAAGCAATAGCTTAGAAATAGAGCATCGCACAAGAGATGCTCTCAAAGAAAAGACATTGGTTATAGAAAGAGATGTCAGTCAAAAAGAGTGTCAACAGGGAGAAGCTGAACACCTGCATGAAGAGGAACAAGGTAAAGTGGACAAAGACTTTGGCAAGCAGGAGTCCTTACAGGACAGGCTCTCTCTCCTGGAGAGTGAAAATATGCTGCCTCAACAGCAACTGGACCAGGCGCACAGCAAAGCTGACAGGGAAGAAAACACAGTAAGTACTATCCAAGATCAGTTTCTGGATATGATAAAAAATATTTAAAATGAAAAGAGTAAAGCACATTCTTATGCCGAATGAAAGAATTAATGAGTTAACCGATAAATGGCATCATTCTAAAGAAAGAATATATCATTATGAAAATGATAATGTAGAAAGGCGGCAGCTTGCTCAGTGGCGGGGGCAGAGGCGGTGGCTGGGGCAGCAGGTCTGGCTTGTGGGGCGAGGAGGCATTGGTGATGGCAGCACATGCACGCAGCCTAGGAGATGGTGGAGGTGGCCACCTGCCCAGCCCTCCCCGCTGCAGCAGGAGAGGTAGAGGAGGTAGGAGGAAACTCATCAGGCTTTAAGCTTGGGAAGGGGCCAAGCCTGAGATCAGAGGGGCGGGGGTCACCTTCCCAATCCTAAAGCCTGGGGTGGAGGCTTTAGGCTTCTGAAGGGGCTGAGCTTGGGATTGGAGGGAAGGGGAAAACATCAATGGAAGCATATCCTCAGGTGAGGATAAAAAGAAAAATAATGAAAGTAATGTCATATCCTCCCTAACTTGTTTGGCTCATTAGAGTATCGGCCTGCAGACTCAAGGATCCCAGGTTCGATTCCAGTCAAGGGCATGTACCTTGGTTATGGGCACATCCCCACTAGGGATTGTGCAGGAGGCAGCTGATCGATGTTTTTCTCTCATTGATGTTTCCAACTCTCTATCCCTCTCCCTTCCTCTCTGTATAAAAAAACAACAACAATAAAATATATATTTTTGAAAACAAAAATGTCATATCCTATGAAAGATACATCTTAAAAATGCTTAAAGAATGTTATCATTTTTTCATGATGAAGGGACTGAAGTCCGTGTTGATGAAAATACCTTGGTGGCTGTGGTGACTGGCAGTGGCTGCAGCAGTGGGGTGATGGGGCAGGCACCTTCCCCTGATCAGCCTGGTCACCTCAAGCAAAGGGAGGCCAGACTGTGCCTTAGGTCCACTCCCAATGGGGTGCAGGCTTAAGCCATCCATAGGACTTCCTCTGAGGTCTCCCAGTATATGACAGGGGGCAGGTTGGGCTGAGGGACCCCTCCCCAGTGCAGGAATTTTGTGCACTGGGCCCCTAGTGGATTAAAAAAATGGTGGTACATCTAAGCAATGGAATACTGTGCTTCTATAAAAAAGAAGGAACTTTTACCATTTGCAATAACACGGATGTTTCTGAACAGCATTACACTACATGAAATAAGCCAGTTAGGGAAATATAAATATTTCATTATCTCAGTCATTTGTGGAACATAATGAATAACATAAACTGATGAAGGAAAAATAGATCCAGAGACAAAGAAACAGCAAAAAGACTCTCTAATCTCAGAGGGAATGCAGGGGAAGGGATGGGGTAAGAGATCAACCAAAGGACTTATCTGCATGCATATTAGCATAACCAATACACACAGTCACTGGGATAGTGGGGCTTGTCCTGGGGGGTGGGAATGGCTGGGGAGGGGCCAATCAGGGAAAAAAGCAGACATATGTAATTCTTTAAACAATCAAAATGAAAAATATATAAGTTAGAAACAGGAGCTTGAAGAAAAATGATTTAAGTTGTTATGGATTTTACCATAGCATCAGTTTTTCTTTTGCTATATATATTATATGACTTAAATTAAAAATAACTTTGAGGTAAACAAAATAAAAACTGAGATCAATAAAAACATATTTTGAAAATACAGTGAAGATCCTCAACATCCCAGAAAGTACCCCCAAGATCCTTTGTAGTTAATCCCTGCTCCCACCCACTCTCCTGCCTCCATTCCAAACAACTACAGCACTGATTTCCTATCATCAAAGATGATTTTGCCCGTGCTGAAATTTCAAAAAAATGGAATCTTAAAATGAGAAAATAATGATAAAGTGTACAATTCAGTGGCTTCTTCAAAGTCACACAGTCATCCTCACAGTCAGTTTGGGGTCATTTTCATCCCCTTAAAAAGTGGCCCTGTGCCCTTTAACAACCACCCTGTGCCAGATTCCACTACCTCACTCTTCCTGGCCCTCAGGAACCACCACTGTCCTCTCAGTCTCTCCAGATTTGTCTGTTCTGCACATGTCATATCAGTGGAATCACACAGTAGGTGCGCCTTTGTGACTGCCTTTTGTATTTGGCATAATGTTTTCAAATGTCTTTTGTAGCATGTGTCACCAATACTTCATTTCTGTTCATTGATGAATAATATTTTATTACATGAAGTGACAAAATTTTTAAAACATGTTCATCATTTAATGAATTATTGGTTTGCATCCTCTTTGGTGGTGTTACCAATACTGCCCTGAACATTCATATCCAACTTTTTATGCGACTATATGGTTTTGTTCTCTTGGGAATATAATTATAAATGGAATTGTTGGATAAGATTGTTAGCCTTTTGAGAAACTGCCAGACTTCTCCACAGTGGCTCCACCAATTTGTATTTTCATTCACAGTGTATGAGGGTTCCAATTTCTACACATTCTTGCCAACACTTGTCATCACCTGTCTTTTGATTGTAACTATCCTAGTGGGTATGAAGTGGCACCTTATTGTTGGTTTTGATTTGCAGTTTTTTAATGATTAGTGATGTTGACCATCTTTTCACATGCTTTTCCATTTGCATATATTCTCTAAAAATTTTTCAATTTATTTGCCCATTTTTAATTGGATGCTGGGATCCTTTCTTTTTGGAATGCAAGTCAAATTAGAATCAAATATTTGTAGTGCAGTAAAAGACATATGGCATTAGAGTCTATATTTATTAGATTCATTAATTAGTCTCATTATGAAAGTCTTATTTTGGGAGGAATTTGTTGACTCAGTCCTGAAAACCTCAGTATGATATTCTTAAAGCTTCCCCCCCCCCAAAGATTATAAAGGGTTAAGATGGGGAAGAGGTAAGAAACTTTCTATTCAGGAGCAATGTATAGTCATTTTGTGGAGGAAAGACATGAAACAGTCATAGAAAAAAGAATACAATATCAAGTGCAGAAGAGATGTGGGGCAAAGATGATAACAATAAATATATTTCTGTGACACCTGCTCATTTTGACTTTAGTCTTGATTCTAAGCAATTCAAGGTCCCACATTCTAAGACCCTACCAGAGTATAGGTAACATTTGATTGCAACTGAATTCATTTAAAAACTTCATACTGGTGTCCACACCTTCATCACCAAACTATATTCTTTTATTCATGCAGAATGATGAGCATATAACAAAACTGCAACCTTCATCTTCAAAATGTGTAAGTCTGGATAAAGAAAAGACACCTCAACAGGAGTTATCAGTGGAAGCACCTCTAAAGGGACATGGAAAACTAAAGAAAAGAGTAAAGATGGCAAAGCAAGAGGCACTAAGCCTCAGAACACATATGGAAACGAATATGGTAGAATCCAGAGAAGGAGAAGAGTATAAAAAGAAGATTAAAGAAGGAGCAAGACGGATGTAGCAGATATAGTAGAATAATTCAGTTCATTTTTACAGGTTAATTTATTGACTTAATGTGCTTTGATTCATTTCAATGCAATTTATCCTTTGGATAAATACAGTGTTTTTTGTGTTCTTCTACTTCCTTAATAGCAATTTATTGTGTAGATTTCTGGAAGAAAGGTGGCATTTGTTTTTCCTTTTCAGTATTTTAGTTTCCAACTTTATTATCACTAAATTGATCTTTGGGGGTTATCAGGCCAGCAGTGGGGACAGGTAGGGGTGAGCAGGCTGGTGGGGAGGCAGTTGGCAGTGAGCTGGATGGCAGGGGGGCAGTTGTGGGTTATTAGGCTGGCGGGGGAGGCAGTTGGGGCTATTAGGCCAGCAAGGGGGGGCAGGTTGGCAGGGGGGCAGTTGGGGATGATGAGGCTGGCAGGCAGAGTGGTTAGGGGCAATCAGACCGGCAGGCAGGTGATCAGTTAGGAGCCGGCAGTCCCAGATTGAAAGAGGGATGGCCAACTGCCAGTTTAGAGTTGGACATCCCCCAAGGAGTCCCAGATTGGAGAGGGGTGCAGGCTGGGCTGAAGGACAACCCCCCTGCCCGTGCACAAATTTTATGCACCGGGCCACTAGTATTTATTATATTTAAGGAACCAAGTGTACAAAGAACAGATGATATTGTTAGGAGACTGCCACACCTTTGACATCGTTGCAAAAGCCAAAACTTTAAAAAATTCTAAGTTCCTCTTTGCTCTGTCAATCTAATCAGAGTCCCTAAACTACTTAACTTCATGGATGAACATAAAATAGGATCCCAAGGACAAGCAGTGTAGACCATAGCTCTCCGACGAAGCAGTAGCTATGATCCCTATAAAGAAGTGGGGATGTCTGGCTTTCTCTGAGAAGGCTGCATCTCTTATTTTGAATGTTCCTGTGCTCTATCTCATTTCTCCTCCTAGGCCATTTCCAGATATTGTGAGAACAAAATCCTGTGCAGGGTGGCCATAAAAATATCTGGCAGCTGTGATAACCTTACTGATGTGCAACATGCCAATGCCATCTTATCGTAAGGAGGAATGAGGGCTGTGACATGATGAGCCCCTCATCTGCAAGGACTGGAGAAGAACCACCACTCCTACTCCAATCCCAGCTAAGTCATTTCCTTTTAAGGGAGAGTTAAGGGTATTGACATAATGAGTTTCTCACTTACCAGAACAAGGATGGTGGAAATACTAATTTTTTTTGTTCCAGAAAGTTTAGTTTTCCTCTTAAAAAAGAAATGAAAGGTTTCAAACTTTATGAGGATCTTTTTTAGCCTGTGCTTAATTTATGAGCCTTAGTATTTTTCATTTTCATTATTTTAATTATCAGAGGATATTATATTTGTTTAATTTTGTTTTCATTTTTGGATAAAAAGGAAATGTCTCTGTTAAACTTTTCAAAAGTTCTAGTTAACCTCCCACTTGACATTTTCTTTTGAGCTTTGGTATTCTCATTTAAAAGTTTACCTATTTCTGTATACTACTAATATAGTTTCAAATGCTTAAGTGTTTAATAATGTGAGAAATCAGGGGATTTTTTTACAATAGAAAATTCCTTAAATGTTTTTATTGCTTCCTAGAGCAAAATGGGTACTTTTTGGTTCTCATTATGTGCTATTTCCTTTCCTCCTGAACCTTTTGGATATTGTTACTATATATGAATTACTTTAAGGTAATTTTAATTATCAGTTTTCATTTCAGTTTTTCTAACTTTAAGATTTGTCTTTCGTTTTAATTGATGTTAGAGGGAAAGGAAGGGAAAGGAAAAAGAAAGGGAGAGAAACATGGATATGTGAGAAATGTCTATCGGTTGCCTCCCATCCAGTATCTGAGACTGGGAATCAAGCCTGGCACCTGGGTATGTGCCCTGACTGGTCACCGAGTCCTGGACCCTTTAGTGCCTGGGAAGACACTCCAATGCATGGAGCCGTCTGGATAGGGTGAAGGTTTCTCTTTCAAAGAAATTGAATAACAATTATTCTCATTATAAAAATCATATATTCTGTGCTCTTTAGCCTTTGAAAATTCTTGTGTAACTGACCTTAAAAGTGCCATAATGAACTAGTACAGTGGAGAGTTCTGGTGGTACAGAAGCTGTATACAAAGGTGGCTGTTCTATATCACTTTCCAGGACCTCCTTGCTAGCAGGTAGTTCCAAGGGCTTATATTAAAAAAGTGACCTACTCTAACCTATACTGCATGCCATTAAAGATCATGTCTAGATATTGTTTTTTAAAGAAATTAGACAACCAATTTCTAGAAAGTAAAATTTCATTGTTTGTGATCTACAAACAATTGTAGATTTCCCTATAGGACTGAAATGTGATGCATTATTGCCTTTTTAAGTTAAAATGAGTCTGTGATGTCAGCATTTTATCTCCTTCCTCTAGTTACAATAGAGAATTCTAATAGCACATTAGCAAGGAAGAATTTTTAAAATTTGAATAGTTCTGTGATGTATCTTCTTGAGGCTTTTCAAGCATAACCTTTCAAAAAATTTAACATATTTAGAGTTGATTATACAGTTGAAGGAAGTAAGTAGAAAATATTCACTAGTATGATGGTCAAAAGTGTCAGTAAGAGCTCGTAGAGTCCCAAGCAAAATGAATCCCCAAAGACCAACAGCTAGGCACATTATAATTAAAGTGCAAAACAACAACGACAAAGCAAGAATCTTAAAAGCAGCTAGAGAGAGACAGAAGGATACATATAAAGGAACCCCCATCAGACTAGCAACTGATTTCTCCACAGAAACTCATCAGGCCAGAAGGGAATGGGATGAAATATACAAAGCCATGCAAAGGAAGGGTCTGAATCCAAGAATACTGTACCCAGCAAGGCTATCAATCAAGATTGAAAATGAAATCAAGAGCTTCACAGACAAAAAAAGACTAAAGGAATTTATCTATACCAAACCAGCAATGCAATAAATGCTAAAGGGTTTACTGTAAAAATAAAGAAATAGGAAGCAAAGAAGGAACACAGGGGTATAGAATAAAAATGGCATCTAATACCTACTTATCAATGATAACTTTAAATGTAAATTTTTTAAATGCTCCAATCAAAAGACACAGGGTTACAGAATGGATAAGAAAGCAAGACCCATATATCTGCTATCTACTAGAAACACACTTCAGAAAAAAAGATGCACACAGGCTGAGGGTGAAGGGATGGAAAAAGATTTTCCAGGCGAATGGAAATGAAAAAAAGGCTGGGGTAGCAATACTTATAACTGACAAACTAGATCTCAAAGTGAAGGACATAAAAAGAGATATTGAAGGCCACTTCATTATACTAAAGGGAGCAATCCAACAAAAAGAAATAACCCTGGTAAACATATATGCACCCAATACGGGAGCACCCAAATACATAAAGAAACTGCTGGAGGACATTAAGGGAGAGATTAATAGCAATGCAATCATAGTAGGAGATTTTAATACTCCACTGTCACCTCTGGACAAATCATCTAAACAAAAAATCAGTAAAGAAACGTCAATCCTAAATGAAGTACTAGACCAGATGGAAATAATCGACATCTTCAGAACATTTCATCCCAAAGCCACAGAATATACATTCTTCTCAAGTGCACACGGGTCATTCTCAAAGATAGACCACATATTGGGACATAGGCAAAGTCTCTTCAAATTCAAGACGATAGAAATCTTATCAAGCATTTTCTCAGATCATAGTGCCATAAAATTGGAAATCAACTACAATAATAATAAGCCAAAGAAATTAAACACATGGAGACTAAATAGCATGCTGTTGAACAAAGACTGGGTTACCAGAGAAATCAAGGAAGAAATCAAAAACATCATGGCAACTAATGACAATGAAAACACAACAATCCAAAATCTATGGGATACAGCAAAAGCTGTTTTGAGAGGGAAGTTCATATCCCTACAAGCCTATTGCAAAAAACAAGAAAGAATGGTAACAAATTATCTAACCCTACAACTCAAACAGTTAGAAAAAGAAGAGCAAGAAAGGCCCAGTGTAAGCAGAAGGAAGGAAATAATAAAAATCAGAGCGGAGATTAACGACAAAGACCCAAAGACACAATACATAAGATCAACAAAACCAAGAGCTGGTTCTTTGAACGGATAAACAAGACTGATGAGCCTCTAGCCAGGCTAACCAAGAAACAAAGAGAGAGGACCCAAATAAACAAAAATCAGAAATTAAAGAGGTGAAATAACAACAGACCCCACCGAAATACAAAGGATTGTTACAAAATACTATGAGCAACTCTATTCCAAAAACTGGACAACCTGGAGGAAATGGACATATTCCTAGAAAAATACAACCTTCCAAAACTCAAGCAGGAAGAATCTAAAAATCTCAATAGACCAGTAACTTGGGAAGAAATTGAAACAGTCATCAAAAAGCTTCCAGCAAACAAAAGCCCAGGGCCAGATGGCTTCACAGGAGAGTTTTACCAAACATTCAAGGAAGAACTAAAACCTATCCTCCTCAGACTATTCCAAAAGATTCAAGAGGAAGGAACACTTCCAAACTCCTTTTATGAAGCCAGCATCACCCTAATACCAAAACCAGATAAAGACAACTCAATGAAAGAGAATTACAGGCCAATATCCCTCATGAACATAAATGCCAAAATCCTCAACAAAATTCTAGCAAATCGGCTCTAGCAGTACATCAGGAAGATCATACACCATGACCAAGTAGGTTTTATTCCAGGAATGCAAGGATGGTACAATATTCGCAAATCAATAAACGTGATACATCACATAAATAAATTGAGAGATAAAAATCATATAGTCATATCTATTGATGCAGAAAAGGCATTTGATAAAATCCAACACACTTTCCTGATAAAAACTCTCAACAAGGTGGGAGTACAAGGATCATACCTCAACATAATAAAAGCTATATATGATAAACCCACAGCAAACATCATGCTCAATGGGCAAAAACTAAAATCATTCCCTCTAAGAACAGGAACAAGACAGGGAGGCCCACTCTCACCACTCCTCTTTGACATAGTACTGGAAGTACTCACCATTGCAATTGGACAAGAAGAGGAAATAAAAGGCATCAAAATTGGAAAAGAAGAAGTAAAGCTGTCACTATTTGCAGATGACATGATATTGTACATAAAAAATCCCAAAAGACTCCATCAAAAAGCTAATAGACTTAATAAACGAATTTGGCAATGTAGCACGATACAAAATCCATGCCAAGAAATCAATGGCATTTCTCTACACCAATAGTGAACTTACAGAAACAGAGACTAAAAAAGCAATCCCGTTTACCATCGCACCAAAAAAATTAAGATACCTAGGAATAAACTTAACCAAGGAGGTAAAAGAACTATATGCAGCAAACTACACGACACTGAAAAAAGAAATAGAGAAAGATGCAAACAGATGGAAGAACATGCCATGTTCATGGATTGGTAGAATCAACATCATCAAAATGTCCATACTTCCCAAAGCAATATACAAGTTCAATGCACTCCCCATGAAAATACCATGGACATACTTCACAGACCTAGAAAGAACTCTCCAAAAATTCATTTGGAACAATAAAAGACCCCGAATAGCCTTAGCAATCTTGAGAAATAAGAATAAAGTAGGAGGAATCTCAATACCAGATTTCAAGCTGTATTACAAAGCAACTGTTCTCAAAACAGCCAGGTACTGGCACAAGAACAGACATATTGATCAATGGAATAGATTAGAGAATCCAGACATCAACCCAAATCAATATGCTCAATTAATATTTGACAAAGGAGGCACGAACATACAATGGAGCCAAGACAGTCTTTTCAATAAATGGTGTTGGGAAAATTGGACAGAGACATGCAAAAGAATGAAACTAGATCACCAACTTACACCATACACAAAAATAAACTCAAAATGGATACAGGACTTAAACATAAGACGGGAAACCATAAAAATACTAGAGGCATCCACAGGCAGCAAAATCTCAGACATATGCCTAAAGAACTTCTTCACTGATACTAACCCTAGGGCAATGGAAGCTAAATAGAAAATAAACAAATGGGACTACATCAAAATAAAAAGCTTTCTTACATCAAAAGAAACCATCAACAAAACAACAAGAAAAACCACTGTATGGGAGAACATATTTGCAAAGTATATCATTGATAAAGGTTTAATCTCCAACATCTACAGACAGCTTATACAACTCAATAAAAGGAAAATGAATGAGCCAATTAAAAAATGGGCAATGGACCTAAATAGAATCCTCTCAAAAAAAGACAGAAGGAAGGCCAAGAGGCACATGAAAACATGCTCCAAGTCACTAATTATCCGAGAGATGCAGGTCAAAACAACAATGCGGTACCATCTCACAACTGTCAGAATGGCCAACATCAACAAAACAACAAACAACAAATGTTGGCGAGGTTGTGGAGAAAAAGGAACCCTCCTGCACAGCTGGTGGGATTGCAGGGTGGTGCAACCACTGTGGAGAACAGTATGGAGCTTCCTCAAAAAACTGAAAATGGAACTCCCATTTGACCCAGTAATCCCACTACTAGGAATATACCCCAAGAAACTAGAAAGACCAATCAGAAAGGATACATGCACCCCTATGTTCATAGCAGTGCAATTTACAATAGCAAGGACTTGGAAACAGCCTAGGTGCCCGTCAGCAGATGAATGGATCAGAAAACTATGGTACATCTACACCATGGAATACTATGCTGCCATAAAAAGGAAGGAATTCTCATCATTTGCAGTAACCTGGATGGAATTGGAGAGCATCATGCTGAGTGAAATAAGCCAGTCAATGAAAGAGAAACACTACATGACCTCACTCATTTATGGATATTAAAGAACATTATAAACGAATGAACAAAGATAGATATAGTGACAGTAAAAAAACAGGCAGACTGCAAAATGACAGCTGGGGGAGGAGGGTAGGGAGATCTGGGGGAGATAAGAGATCAACCGAAGGACTGGTATGCTTGCATATAAGAACAACCAATGGACACAAAACTCTGGGGAGGGAGGGCATCTATGGAGGGGGCAATGATAAGCTATGTACACAGATAATACCGTAAAAAAATATTTAAAAAAAAATAAAATAAAATTTGCTAAATGGAAAAAAAAAAGTATCAGTAAGTTTGGATTTAAATGTTCTCCAGGTTTTATTGGGTTTCATGTAAGCATATTTAATATTTCATTAAAGTTATCAAAACTTCGGCAGGAATAGTTGAAGTAATTAAAATTTTTGTAAAAGGTGCTTAAAGCCAGTATCTATTTAAAAAGTAAGGCAATAGTAAGATCTTTTATTACTACTTTTTTTTAGTAGCATCTTAGTATATACTGCATACTTATCATGGACAGTGCTGTAAGTTCCACAGTGATAGGTTAAATATTTCATAACAAGTTAAGTTTCCTACTTCAGTAACTAATTTAGGTGGCATACTACAATGAATTCCCCTTTGAAAAATATAGTTTCATACTTTTTCAATTTACTTTGCCTCATTTTTAAAGTGGACATGAATAAAACCACATTTTAAATTTGTTTTATATTGTGGTATACATTTGAAAAGTTTTGTTAAGTGAAAATATGAGAATTTATCTTAGCTGTCAACAAACAAAGTAGAAACACATTAATATTTTTATTCCATGTAATATTCTATTTTACCAGTTTTTTTCTTCCTTCTTTCCAAGCTATGTTCTTTTTCTCAGGTTTTATATGTTCCACCATTCTGTCTGCTAACCTTTATATCTTGCTTGCCTCCTTTCTCTAAATTGCTTTTTATGAGAATATTTGTAGTATATGCACAGTAAAATTATTTAGATAATCAGGTACAGAAAAACTAGTATACTTTGGAAAATGTTAGATAGAATTTTATCTTATCCCAACAGTCTAATTGTGAAATATTTTCCCCATTGTCAGTATTACATTTTGTACAAACATTAATTTCACTGGCTTGTGTGGTATATAATTTTGGCTTCTGGCAATGCACACTTGTTTATAGATGTTTTAACAGTAGAGGACAAATTACAGTGATGTGTGAAACACTATGATTGCCAATAATTTCTCATATTTTAACAACTATCCTAGCATACCTGAACTGAAAATAAGTGTTTGTTATTCATTCACTTTCTATACTCTTAATATTATATCTAGTATTTCACTAAAAACATGGCAACTAATATGTTGAAGCATAAATTTATATTATAGTAAAGTTTAAAAGTAAACAGGATTTAAATGGAGTAAGAAGAGGAAAAATTTTGGTTACTTGAAAGTGTTTGCCTCCTACTATGTGTATGTTGTGTCATTAATTTGCCATGGGTATTACTGAACAGTGTCTTTTAGGTATAGTTGCCTTGGCTGCCAGAGAGCTTAGCTTTGAGCCATTTCATGCATTAATTCAGTATGTAACCTTGGAACATTTAAAATGCCCTGTGAACAGATTGCCATTTTATGTTTGTTCATACTGGGAAAAGGTACTTAGATTTATATACCTGAGGATTAATTTGTTTTCAAATTTAAAAATAATTTGTAAATGTATACTTAAATTATTCAAATTCATAAATTAACTATCAAAATACATTTTTATAACATCAAAAGCTTTTTCATCATTGCAATGAAAAATAATTTTAGTTTACTGTTTCTCCATCCTGAGTAAGTATAAACATTGCTAGCAGAATCAATATTTGAATTATTATTTATTTTTTGTCAATATATGCTTTCTATACTTTTCATTAAAAGGGCCATGTTTTCATTTAAACTTTTTATTCCAAAAGAAACAATCAGGATAGCTTTGGTGATAGAAGTATAATAGTATTTGACTTAAAATGTTAGAATAATAATGTACAACTTATCTTTGGTATTGAGATATTTGTTAATGATTTTCAGGCTTTAAAAATTCAAGATTTGTTTGTTTTTGAAGTTGTCTTAGAAGAGGTTCACCTCATTCTTTAAATAACTGTATAATTATTGAAGAATTTATTGATGCCAGACACTTCACCTAAGAAATGAAGAGATTCCCTACCAGGTAGGCATTCTATCTAATTGGATATTATATATATATATATATATATATATATATATGTATATATATATATATATATATATATATATATATATATATATATATATATATATATTAGAAACCTAGCTCAGGTAGGGGGCCTAGTCTGGGGTCAGGACCATCTTCCACCCACTCGCCAGTCCCCAGTCCCCAGTCTCATCTCCCCTCCCCACCACTCACCCAGTTCCCCATGCTGCCATAAGAACCTTTGGGCTGAGGGGAGGGACCAAGAGATTGGCCATGTTGCCTGCTCACCAGTCCCCAGTTCCACCCTGCCACCACCCACCTGGTTCCCCTTGGTTCTCTGTTCTCCATGCTGCGATGGAGAGTTTAGTGGTCGTTTGGTCGTTAAGCCTTTATGGTTGCTGGGCTTTTATTATATGGGATAGGGACAGTTGTCAGCAATAGCTTTAATTTTTAATGGCTAAATTTGTATTTGAAAATTTGAGACACAAAAATCTCCTTCTTTGATAGATACATTTTAATGTATAAGACAATTTAAGATTTTTCCCATCTTTGAATATAGTAAACATCATGATGGTATTCATATTAATTTCTTTTCACCCCCTAGAAAAAGATAATTCAGAAGTTTTCCCCATGAGAAGACACTATCATGCACCAGTATTTGGTGTGGGGAAGCACACTTGGAGCATTGCTTTTCTTGAATTCTGTGCTACTGACAGTGGTTTGTGTAAGAAAATGCTTCTGCTGGCTTTTATTAGTTTAAGTTTGGTATATTTTTTCTGAAACGTACTCTTAATATAGTTTTTGAATCTTAGAATAAAAATCTCATCTGATAATAATTCCCTTTCCTCACCATTCACTTGTTACTTAAACACTCTGAAACTTTCACCCTTCCTCTTCTGGACTACAGGGGTTATCAATAATGTGATAATTAAGAAATGAGCTTAGTTCTTCTGAATTTTATTTTCTTTACTCTTAGCAATGTGTGGCAATTCATACCTTAACCCCTTCTGGAAGCTCTCTCTAAACCCCCATTCCCTTTCTTACCTTATGTGATAAATGATTGCACTAAGTTCTCTTTCAGTAATGTCTCATAATTACTTCTTTGTTCACATTTTTTTTTCAATCTTTACCTTTTTTCTCCTGGTTCTTTCTTTTCTCCTCTAAGCTTTGATATTTCATAAATTTCAGTCCCCAAGTTCTGGATTCTGCTTCTTTTATGGGTATTGATTTTCTCAGTTAACCTCTAGGTATTTAAACCAATATGTAGAGTGCTAAGTGCCAATCTCGTATCTTTAGTGGCCTGTTAGTCTCATGTGTCTCACTGGACGTGCCCACTGAAGTCAGACTTCTTTCACTTGACAAAGACTTACTGACCCTATATTAGGCCCTGGGCTGCTAATGTGGGATAGAATTATATTTAATGGTTCCTGTTCGGTGTTGTAAACAACAATTGATAATTAATGATCACTTTCATTATGGCAGCATTTTTTGGTGTGTGTTATTTTTTGTTGAATGCACAAAGCAAATGGGAAAATAGTAAAGGTATACAAAAGTTTAGTTTGTGAAATCAAAGGAGACTTTATATAGTAGGGATCATTTGATGGGTGAAAAAAAGTTTTCTAGACAAAAAAGCTGTGGAAAGATTTCCCAAGCAGTGGGAATAGCAAGTATATGGGTTTAATCAATGGGATATAACGTGTCTGGAGAAACATACACCAGCTTTCACTGCAGCATAGTACACCAGAAAGACACCTGTGGGAGATGAGACTAGGCTGTGGTAAAAATAAGGTTTACAATATGAAGGTACTTGTATATCATAAAAAAATACTTTAGAGTTTTTGTCGCCAAAATTAGAATAAATTAAGAATTAGGATTCAAAACCATGTGGCTTCACTTTACAGAGTTTTTTTTTCCTTTTAGGCCTATTTTTGGGAGAAGGGGCAATAGCAGATAAAGATAAAAATTGAAGAAAAGGAAAGTAATACTATATATTTATTGAATAAATGATTGCAGATATTTCTCTTTGGGAGAGGTTGGGAAGATAGATGCTGTGAATTAGAACAATCAATATAATTTCCCTAGTAGGGTATTATCCTGGGAACTTATTTCTTTTTTTAAAAAAATATATTTTATTGATATTTTACAGAGAGGAAGGGAGAGAGATAGAGAGCTAGAAACATCTATGAGAGAGAAACATCAACCAGTTGCCTCTTGCACACCCCCTACCGGGGATGTGCCCTCAACCAAGGTACATGCCCCTGACCAGGATTGAACCGGGGACCTTTCAGTCCGCAGACCAAAGCTCTACCACTGAGCCAAAACAGTCTAGGCTTCAGAACTTATTTCAAATCCACTTTACATTAGAAGGAATATTCACTGATTCCTAAAATCAGTACCATAAATACACAATGTGTACCGTAAGTACACAAATAACATAAATTTTTTTAAAATCATGTATCTTCCTTTCATGGCTCTTTTAGGAGAAGGGGCAACAGCAGAGAAAACTGAAAATTGAAGAAAAGGAAAGTAATCCTATATGTTTGTTGAATAAATGTTGGCATATATTTCTCAATTGGAAGTGGTTGGGAAGATAGATGCTGTGAATTAGAACAATTAAATTTAATTTCCCTAGTAGGGTATTATCCTGGGAATAAATTTCTAATCCATTTTATATTAGAATTGAATATTAACTGATTCATAAAATCAGTACCATAAGTACACAATGTGTACCATGGTACACAAATACCATAAAATTTTTTAAATCATGTATTTTCCTTTCATGGTTACGTTTAGAAGGGGCAATAAGAGGTAAGCTGAAAATTGAAGAAAAGGAAAGTAATCCTATATGTTTGTTGAATATATGATTGCAGATATTTCTAATTTGGGAGCGGTTGGGAAGATAGATGCTGTGAATTAGAACAATTAAATTTAATTTCCCTAGTAGGGTATTATCCTGGGAAAGAATTTCAAATCCATTTTACATTAAAATTGAATATTAACTGATTCATAAAATCAGTATCATAAGTACACAATTTTTACCCTGGTACACAATACAATAAAATTTTTTTTAAATCATGTATTTTCCTTTCATGTTTCCTTTTAGGAGAAGGGGCGATAGCAGGGTAAGCTGAAAATTGAAGAAAAGGAAAGTAATCCTATATGTTTGTTGAATAAATGATTGCAGATATTTCTCATTTGGAGTGGTTGGGAAGATAGATGCTGTGAATTAGAACAATTAAATTTAATTTCCCTAGTAGGGTATTGTCCTGGGAAAGAATTTCAAATCCAGTTTTCATTAGAAGGGAATATTCACTGATTCATAAAATCAGTACCATAGGAAAACAATGTGCACCATAGTATGCAAATTCCATAATTATTTTGAAATAATGTATTTTCCTTTCATGGCTCTTTTAAGGAGAAGGGGCGATAGCAGGGTAAGCTGAAAATAGAAGAAAAGGAAAGTAATCCTATATGTTTGTTGAATAAATTATTGTAGATATTTCTCATTTGGGAGAGGTTGGAAATATAGATTCTGTGAATTAGAACAAATAAATTTAATTTCCCTATTAGGGTATTATTCTGGAAAATAATTTCAAATCCAGTTTTCATTAGAAGTGAATATTCACTGATTCATAAAATGAGTACCATAGGTAAACAATGTGTTCCATATTTCGCAAATTCCATAATTTTTTTGAAATAATGTATTTTCCTTTCATGGCTCTTTTTAGGAGAATGGGCAATAGCAGGTTAAACTGAAAATTGAAGAAAAGAAAAGTAATCCTCTAGGTTTGCTGAATAAATGATTGCATGTATTTCTCATTTGGGAGTAGTTGGGAAGATAGATGCTGTGAATTAGAACAATTAAATTTAATTTCCCTAGTAGGGTATTATCCTGGGAAAGAATTTCAAATCCAGTTTACATTAGAAGGAATATTCACTGATTCATAAAATCAGTACCATAAGTACACAATGTGTATCATGGTACACAAATACCATGAATTTTTTTTAAATCATGCATTTTCCTTTCATGGTTACGTTTAGGAGAAGTGGCAATAACAGGTAAGCTGAAAATAGAAGAAAAGGTAAGTAATCCTATATGTTTGTTGAATATATGATTGCAGATATTTCTAATTTGGAAGCGGTTGGGAAGTTAGATGCTGTGAATTATAACAATTAAATTTAATTTCCCTAGTAGGGTATTAAACTGGGAAAGAATTTCAAATCCAGTTTACATTAGAAGGAATATTCCCCCATTCATAAAATCCGTATCATAAGTACACAATGTATACCAGGGTACACAAATACTATAAATTTTTTTAAATCATGTATTTTGCTTTCATGGTTACGTTTAGGAGAAGGGGCACTAGCAGGGTAAGTGGAAATTCAAGAACAGGTAAGTAATCCTATAGATTTGCTGAATAAATGATTGCATGTATTTCTCATTTGGGACTGGTTGGGAAGATAGATCCTGTGAATTAGAACGATTAAATTTAATTTCCCTAGTAGGGTATTATCCTGGGAAAAATTTCAAATCCAGTTTTCATTAGAAGTGAATATTCACTGATTCATAAAATCAGTACCATAAGTACACAATGTGTACCATAGTACGCAAATATCATAATTTTTTTGAAATAATGTATTTTCCTTTCATGGCTCTTTTTAGGAGAAGGGGCAATAGCAGAGTAAGCTGAAAATTGAAGAAAAGGAAAGTAATCCTATATGTTTGTTGAATAAATTATTGTAGATATTTTTCATTTGGGAAAGATTGGAAATATAGATTCTGTGAATTAGAACAATTAAATTTAATTTCCCTATTAGGGTATTATCCTGGAAAAGAATTTCAAATCCAATTTTCATTAGAAGTGAATATTCCCTGATTCATAAAATCAGTACAATAAGTACACAATTTGTACCATAGTACGCAAATATCATATTTTTTTTGAAATAATGTATTTTCCTTTCATGGCTCTTTTTAGGAGAAGGGGCGATAGCAGGGTAAGCTGAAAATTGAAGAAAAGGAAAGTAATCCTATACGTTTGTTGAATACATTATTGTAGATATTTCAAATTTGGGAAATGTTGGAAATATAGATTCTGTGAATGAGAACAATTAAATTTAATTTCCCTGGTGGGGAATTATCCTGGGATAGAATTTCAAATCCAGTTTTCATTAGAAGTGAATATTCCCTGATTCATAAAATCAGTACAATAAGTACACAATTTGTACCATAGTACGCAAATATCATATTTTTTTTGAAATAATGTAGTTTCCTTTCATGGCTCTTTTTAGGAGAAGGGGCGATAGCAGGGTAAGCTGAAAATTGAAGAAAAGGAAAGTAATCCTATATGTTTGTTGAATAAATGATTGCAGATATTTCTCATTTTGGAGTGGTTGGGAAGATAGATGCTGTGAATTAGAACAATTAAATTTAATTTCTCTAGTAGGGTATTGTCCTGGGAAAGAATTTCAAATCCAGTTTTCATTAGAAGTGAATATTCACTGATTCATAAAATCAGTTCCATAAGTACACAATGTGTACCATAGTACGCAAATATCATAATTTTTTTTGAAATAATGTATTTTCCTTTCATGGCTCTTTTTAGGAGAAGGGGCAATAGCAGGGTAAGCTGAAAATTGAAGAAAAGGAAATTAATCCTATATGTTTGTTGAATAAATGATTGCAGATATTTCTCATTTGGAGTGGTTAGGAAGATAGATGCTGTGATTTCGAACAATTAAATTTAATTTCCCTAGTTGGGTATTGTCCTGGGAAAGAATTTCAAATCCAGTTTTCATTAGAAGTGAATATTCACTGATTCATAAAATCAGTACCATAGGTAAACACTGTGTACCATATTTCGCAAATTCCATAATTTTTTTGAAATAATGTATTTTACTTTCATGGCTCTTTTCAGGAGAATGGGCAATAGCAGGGTAAGCTGAAAATTGAAGAAAAGGAAAGTGATCCTATATGATTGTTGAATAAATGATTGTAGATATTTCTCATTTGGGAGTGGGTGGAAAGATAGATGCTCTGAATTAGAACAATTAAATTTAATTTCCCTAGTAGGGTACTATCCTGGAAGAGATTTTCAAATCCATTTTACATTAGAATTCAATATTAACTGATTCATAAATTCAGTATCATAAGTACACAATGTTTACCCTGGTACACAAATACCATAAAATTTTTTAACATCATGTATTTTCCTTTCATTGCTCTTTTTAAGAGAAGGGGCACTAGCAGGGTAAGTGGAAATTGAAGAAAAGGTAAGTAATCCTATATGTTTGTTGAATAAATGATTGCATGTATTTCCCATTATGGAGTGCTTGGGAAGATAGATGCTGTGAATTAGACCGATTAAATTTAATTTCCCTAGTAGGGTATTATCCTGGGAAAGAATTTCATATCCAGTTTACATTAGAAGTGAATATTCCCTGATCCATAAAATCAATATTATACGTACACAATGTGTACCATGGTACACAAATACCATAAATTTTTTAAAAATCACGTATTTTCCTTTCAAGGCTCTTTTTAGGTGAAGGGGGGATAACAGGGTAAGCTGAAAATTGAAGAAAAGGAAAGTAATCCTATTTTATTGAATAAATTATTGCAGATATTTCTCATTTGGGAGTGGTTGGGAAGATACATGCTGTGAATTAGAACAATTAAATTTAATTTCCCTAGTAATGTATTATCCTGGGAAACAATTTCAAATCCAGTTTTCATTAGAAGTGAATATTCACTGATTCATAAAATCAGTTCCATAAGTACAAAATGTGTACCATAGTATGCAAATACCATAAGTTTTTTTGAAATAATGTATTTTCCTTTCATGGCTCTTTTTAGGAGAAGGGGCGATAGCAGGGTAACCTGAAAATTGAAGAAAAAAAAAGTAATCCTATATGTTTGTTGAATAAATGATTGTAGATATTTCTAATTTGGGAGTGGGTGGAAAGATAGATGCTCGGAATTAGAACAATTAAATTTAATTTCCCTAGTAGGGTACTATCCTGGGAAAGATTTTCAAATCCATTTTACATTAGAATTGAATATTAACTGATTCATAAAATCAGTACCATAAGTACACAATGTGTACCATCGTATGCAAATATCATAATTTTTTTGAAATAATGTATTTTCCTTTCATGGCTCTTTTTAGGAGAAGGGGCGATAGCAGGGTAAGCTGAAAATTGAAGAAAAGGAAAGTAATCCTATATGTTTGTTGAATAAATTATTGTAGATATTTCTCATTTGGGAAAGGTTGGAAATATAGATTCTGTGAATTAGAACAATTAAATTTAATTTCCCTATTAGGGTATTATCCTGGAAAAGAATTTCAAATCCAATTTTCATTAGAAGTGAATATTCCCTGATTCATGAAATCAGTACAATAAGTACACAATTTGTACCATAGTACGCAAATATCATATTTTTTTTGAAATAATGTATTTTCCTTTCATGGCTCTTTTTAGGAGAAGGGTCGATAGAAGGGTAAGCTGAAAATTAAAGAAAAGGAAATAAATCCTATATATTTGATGAATAAATGATTGTAGATATTTCTCATTTGGGAGTGGTTGGGAAGATAGATGCTGTGAATGAGAACAATTAAATTTAATTTCCCTATTAGGGTATTATCCTGGAAAAGAATTTCAAATCCAGTTTTCATTAGAAGTGAATATTCACTGATTCATAAAATCAGTTCCAGAAGTACACAATGTGTACGATAGTATGCAAATACCATAAGTTTTTTTGAAATAATGTATTTTCCTTTCATGGCTCTTTATAGGAGAATGGGCAATAGCAGGGTAAGCTGAAAATTGAAGAAAAGGAAAGTGATCCTATATGATTGTTGAATAAATGATTATAGATATTTCTCATTTGGGAGTGGGTGGAAAGATAGATGCTCTGAATTAGTACAATTAAATTTAATTTCCCTAGTAGGGTACTATCCTGGAAGAGATTTTCAAATCCATTTTACATTAGAATTCAATATTAACTGATTCGTAAATTCAGTATCATAAGTACACAATGTTTACCCTGGTACACAAATACCATAAAATTTTTTAACATCATGTATTTTCCTTTCATTGCTCTTTTTAAGAGAAGGGGCACTAGCAGGGTAAGTGGAAATTGAAGAAAAGGTAAGTAATCCTATATGTTTGTTGAATAAATGATTGCATGTATTTCCCATTATGGAGTGCTTGGGAAGATAGATGCTGTGAATTAGACCGATTAAATTTAATTTCCCTAGTAGGGTATTATCCTGGGAAAGAATTTCATATCCAGTTTACATTAGAAGTGAATATTCCCTGATCCATAAAATCAATATTATACGTACACAATGTGTACCATGGTACACAAATACCATAAATTTTTTAAAAATCACGTATTTTCCTTTCAAGGCTCTTTTTAGGTGAAGGGGGGATAACAGGGTAAGCTGAAAATTGAAGAAAAGGAAAGTAATCCTATTTTATTGAATAAATTATTGTAGATATTTCTCATTTGGGAGTGGTTGGGAAGATACATTCTGTGAATTAGAACAATTAAATTTAATTTCCCTAGTAGTGTATTATCCTGGGAAATAATTTCAAATCCAGTTTTCATTAGAAGTGAATATTCACTGATTCATAAAATCAGTACCATAAGTACAAAATGTGTACCATAGTACGCAAATACCATAAGTTTTTTGGAAATAATGTGTTTTCCTTTCATGGCTCTTTTTAGGAGAAGGGGCGATAGCAGGGTAAGCTGAAAATTGAAGAAAAGGAAAGTAATCCTATATGTTTGTTGAATAAATGATTGCAGATATTTCTCATTTGGGAGTGGGTGGAAAGATAGATGCTCTGAATTAGAACAATTAAATTTAATTTCCCTAGTAGGGTACTATCCTGGGAAAGATTTTCAAATCCATTTTACATTAGAATTGAATATTAACTGATTCATAAAATCAGTTCCATAAGTACACAATGTGTACAATCGTATGCAAATATCATAATTTTTTTGAAATAATGTATTTTCCTTTCATGGCTCTTTTTATGAGAAGGGGCGATAGCAGGGTAAGCTGAAAATTGAAGAAAAGGAAAGTAATCCTATATGTTTGTTCAATAAATTATTGTAGATATTTCTCATTTGGGAAATGTTGGAAATATAGATTCTGTGAATGAGAACAATTAAATTTAATTTCCCTGGTAGGGAATTATCCTGGGATAGAATTTCAAATCCAGTTTTCATTAGAAGTGAATATTCCCTGATTCATAAAATCAGTACCATAAGTACACAATGTGTACCATAGTACGCAAATATCATAATTTTTTTTGAAATAATGTATTTTCCTTTCATGGCTCTTTTTAGGAGAAGGGGCAATAGCAGGGTAAGCTGAAAATTGAAGAAAAGGAAATTAATCCTATATGTTTGTTGAATAAATGATTGCAGATATTTCTCATTTGGAGTGGTTGGGAAGATAGATGCTGTGATTTCGAACAATTAAATTTAATTTCCCTAGTAGGGTATTGTCCTGGGAAAGAATTTCAAATCCAGTTTTCATTAGAAGTGAATATTCACTGATTCATAAAATCAGTACCATAGGTAAACACTGTATACCATATTTCGCAAATTCCATAATTTTTTTGAAATAATGTATTTTCCTTTCATGGCTCTTTTCAGGAGAATGGGCAATAGCAGGGTAAGCTGAAAATTGAAGAAAAGGAAAGTGATCCTATATGATTGTTGAATAAATGATTGTAGATATTTCTCATTTGGGAGTGGGTGGAAAGATAGATGCTCTGAATTAGAACAATTAAATTTAATTTCCCTAGTAGGGTACTATCCTGGAAGAGATTTTCAAATCCATTTTACATTAGAATTCAATATTAACTGATTCATAAATTCAGTATCATAAGTACACAATGTTTACCCTGGTACACAAATACCATAAAATTTTTTAACATCATGTATTTTCCTTTCATTGCTCTTTTTAAGAGAAGGGGCACTAGCAGGGTAAGTGGAAATTGAAGAAAAGGTAAGTAATCCTATATGTTTGTTGAATAAATGATTGCATGTATTTCCCATTATGGAGTGCTTGGGAAGATAGATGCTGTGAATTAGACCGATTAAATTTAATTTCCCTAGTAGGGTATTATCCTGGGAAAGAATTTCATATCCAGTTTACATTAGAAGTGAATATTCCCTGATCCATAAAATCAATATTATACGTACACAATGTGTACCATGGTACACAAATACCAGAAATTTTTTAAAAATCACGTATTTTCCTTTCAAGGCTCTTTTTAGGTGAAGGGGGGATAACAGGGTAAGGTGAAAATTGAAGAAAAGGAAAGTAATCCTATTTTATTGAATAAATTATTGCAGATATTTCTCATTTGGGAGTGTTTGGGAAGATACATGCTGTGAATTAGAACAATTAAATTTAATTTCCCTAGTAGTGTATTATCCTGGGAAATAATTTCAAATCCAGTTTTCATTAGAAGTGAATATTCACTGATTCATAAAATCAGTTCCATAAGTACAAAATGTGTACCATAGTACGCAAATACCATAAGTTTTTTGGAAATAATGTATTTTCCTTTCATGGCTCTTTTTAGGAGAAGGGGCGATAGCAGGGTAAGCTGAAAATTGAAGAAAAGGAAAGTAATCCTATATGTTTGTTGAATAAATGATTGCAGATATTTCTCATTTGGGAGTGGGTGGAAAGATAGATGCTCTGAATTAGAACAATTAAATTTAATTTCCCTAGTAGGGTACTATCCTGGGAAAGATTTTCAAATCCATTTTACATTAGAATTGAATATTAACTGATTCATAAAATCAGTACCATAAGTACACAATGTGTACCATCGTATGCAAACATCATAATTTTTTTGAAATAATGTATTTTCCTTTCATGGCTCTTTTTAGGAGAAGGGGCGATAGCAGGGTAAGCTGAAAATTGAAGAAAAGGAAAGTAATCCTATATGTTTGTTGAATAAATTATTGTAGATATTTCTCATTTGGGAAAGGTTGGAAATATAGATTCTGTGAATTAGAACAATTAAATTTAATTTCCCTATTAGGGTATTATCCTGGAAAAGAATTTCAAATCCAATTTTCATTAGAAGTGAATATTCCCTGATTCATGAAATCAGTACAATAAGTACACAATTTGTACCATAGTACGCAAATATCATATTTTTTTTGAAATAATGTATTTTCCTTTCATGGCTCTTTTTAGGAGAAGGGTCGATAGAAGGGTAAGCTGAAAATTAAAGAAAAGGAAATAAATCCTATATATTTGATGAATAAATGATTGTAGATATTTCTCATTTGGGAGTGGTTGGGAAGATAGATGCTGTGAATGAGAACAATTAAATTTAATTTCCCTATTAGGGTATTATCCTGGAAAAGAATTTCAAATCCAGTTTTCATTAGAAGTGAATATTCACTGATTCATAAAATCAGTTCCAGAAGTACACAATGTGTACGATAGTATGCAAATACCATAAGTTTTTTTGAAATAATGTATTTTCCTTTCATGGCTCTTTATAGGAGAATGGGCAATAGCATGGTAAGCTGAAAATTGAAGAAAAGGAAAGTGATCCTATATGATTGTTGAATAAATGATTGTAGATATTTCTCATTTGGGAGTGGGTGGAAAGATAGATGCTCTGAATTAGAACAATTAAATTTAATTTCCCTAGTAGGGTACTATCCTGGAAGAGATTTTCAAATCCATTTTACATTAGAATTCAATATTAACTGATTCATAAATTCAGTATCATAAGTACACAATGTTTACCCTGGTACACAAATACCATAAAATTTTTTAACATCATGTATTTTCCTTTCATTGCTCTTTTTAAGAGAAGGGGCACTAGCAGGGTAAGTGGAAATTGAAGAAAAGGTAAGTAATCCTATATGTTTGTTGAATAAATGATTGCATGTATTTCCCATTATGGAGTGCTTGGGAAGATAGATGCTGTGAATTAGACCGATTAAATTTAATTTCCCTAGTAGGGTATTATCCTGGGAAAGAATTTCATATCCAGTTTACATTAGAAGTGAATATTCCCTGATCCATAAAATCAATATTATATGTACACAATGTGTACCATGGTACACAAATACCATAAATTTTTTAAAAATCACGTATTTTCCTTTCAAGGCTCTTTTTAGGTGAAGGGGGGATAACAGGGTAAGCTGAAAATTGAAGAAAAGGAAAGTAATCCTATTTTATTGAATAAATTATTGCAGATATTTCTCATTTGGGAGTGGTTGGGAAGATACATGCTGTGAATTAGAACAATTAAATTTAATTTCCCTAGTAATGTATTATCCTGGGAAACAATTTCAAATCCAGTTTTCATTAAAAGTGAATATTCACTGATTCATAAAATCAGTTCCATAAGTACAAAATGTGTACCATAGTACGCAAATACCATAAGTTTTTTTGAAATAATGTATTTTCCTTTCATGGCTCTTTTTAGGAGAAGGGGCGATAGCAGGGTAAGCTGAAAATTGAAGAAAAGGAAAGTAATCCTATATGTTTGTTGAATAAATGATTGTAGATATTTCTAATTTGGGAGTGGGTGGAAAGATAGATGCTCGGAATTAGAACAATTAAATTTAATTTCCCTAGTAGGGTACTATCCTGGGAAAGATTTTCAAATCCATTTTACATTAGAATTGAATATTAACTGATTCATAAAATCAGTACCATAAGTACACAATGTCTACCATCGTATGCAAACATCATAATTTTTTTGAAATAATGTATTTTCCTTTCATGGCTCTTTTTAGGAGAAGGGGCGATAGCAGGGTAAGCTGAAAATTGAAGAAAAGGAAAGTAATTCTATATGTTTGTTGAATAAATTATTGTAGATATTTCTCATTTGGGAAAGGTTGGAAATATAGATTCTGTGAATTAGAACAATTAAATTTAATTTCCCTATTAGGGTATTATCCTGGAAAAGAATTTCAAATCCAATTTTCATTAGAAGTGAATATTCCCTGATTCATAAAATCAGTACAATAAGTACGCAATTTGTACCATAGTACGCAAATATCATATTTTTTTTGAAATAATGTATTTTCCTTTCATGGCTCTTTTTAGGAGAAGGGTCGATAGAAGGGTAAGCTGAAAATTAAAGAAAAGGAAATAAATCCTATATATTTGATGAATAAATGATTGTAGATATTTCTCATTTGGGAGTGGTTGGGAAGATAGATGCTGTGAATGAGAACAATTAAATTTAATTTCCCTATTAGGGTATTATCCTGGAAAAGAATTTCAAATCCAGTTTTCATTAGAAGTGAATATTCACTGATTCATAAAATCAGTTCCAGAAGTACACAATGTGTACGATAGTATGCAAATACCATAAGTTTTTTTGAAATAATGTATTTTCCTTTCATGGCTCTTTATAGGAGAATGGGCAATAGCAGGGTAAGCTGAAAATTGAAGAAAAGGAAAGTGATCCTATATGATTGTTGAATAAATGATTGTAGATATTTCTCATTTGGGAGTGGGTGGAAAGATAGATGCTCTGAATTAGAACAATTAAATTTAATTTCCCTAGTAGGGTACTATCCTGGAAGAGATTTTCAAATCCATTTTACATTAGAATTCAATATTAACTGATTCATAAATTCAGTATCATAAGTACACAATGTTTACCCTGGTACACAAATACCATAAAATTTTTTAACATCATGTATTTTCCTTTCATTGCTCTTTTTAAGAGAAGGGGCACTAGCAGGGTAAGTGGAAATTGAAGAAAAGGTAAGTAATCCTATATGTTTGTTGAATAAATGATTGCATGTATTTCCCATTATGGAGTGCTTGGGAAGATAGATGCTGTGAATTAGACCGATTAAATTTAATTTCCCTAGTAGGGTATTATCCTGGGAAAGAATTTCATATCCAGTTTACATTAGAAGTGAATATTCCCTGATCCATAAAATCAATATTATACGTACACAATGTGTACCATGGTACACAAATACCAGAAATATTTTAAAAATCACGTATTTTCCTTTCAAGGCTCTTTTTAGGTGAAGGGGGGATAACAGGGTAAGGTGAAAATTGAAGAAAAGGAAAGTAATCCTATTTTATTGAATAAATTATTGCAGATATTTCTCATTTGGGAGTGTTTGGGAAGATACATGCTGTGAATTAGAACAATTAAATTTAATTTCCCTAGTAGTGTATTATCCTGGGAAATAATTTCAAATCCAGTTTTCATTAGAAGTGAATATTCACTGATTCATAAAATCAGTTCCATAAGTACAAAATGTGTACCATAGTACGCAAATACCATAAGTTTTTTGGAAATAATGTATTTTCCTTTCATGGCTCTTTTTAGGAGAAGGGGCGATAGCAGGGTAAGCTGAAAATTGAAGAAAAGGAAAGTAATCCTATATGTTTGTTGAATAAATGATTGCAGATATTTCTCATTTGGGAGTGGGTGGAAAGATAGATGCTCTGAATTAGAACAATTAAATTTAATTTCCCTAGTAGGGTACTATCCTGGGAAAGATTTTCAAATCCATTTTACATTAGAATTGAATATTAACTGATTCATAAAATCAGTACCATAAGTACACAATGTGTACAATCGTATGCAAATATCATAATTTTTTTGAAATAATGTATTTTCCTTTCATTGCTCTTTTTAGGAGAAGGGGCGATAGCAGGGTAAGCTGAAAATTGAAGAAAAGGAAAGTAATCCTATATTTTTGTTGAATAAATTATTGTAGATATTTCTCATTTGGGAAATGTTGGAAATATAGATTCTGTGAATGAGAACAATTAAATTTAATTTCCCTGGTAGGGAATTATCCTGGGATAGAATTTCAAATCCAGTTTTCATTAGAAGTGAATATTCCCTGATTCATAAAATCAGTACCATAAGTAAACAATGTGTACCATAGTACGCAAATATCATAATTTTTTTGAAATAATGTATTTTCCTTTCATGGCTCTTTTTAGGAGAAGGGGCGATAACAGGGTAAGCTGAAAATTGAAGAAAAGGAAAGTAATCCTATATGTTTGTTGAATAAATGATTGCAGATATTTCTCATTTTGGAGTGGTTGGGAAGATAGTAGATGCTGTGAATTAGAACAATTAAATTTAATTTCCCTAGTAGGGTATTGTCCTGGGAAATAATTTCAAATCCAGTTTTCATTAGAAATGAATATTCCCTGATTCATAAAATCAGTACCATAAGTACACAATGTGTACCATAGTACGTAAATATCATAATTTTTTTTGAAATAATGTATTTTCCTTTCATGGCTCTTTTTAGGAGAAGGGGCAATAGCAGGGTAAGCTGAAAATTGAAGAAAAGGAAAGTAATCCTATATGTTTGTTGAATAAATGATTGCAGATATTTCTCATTTGGGAGTGGGTGGAAAGATAGATGCTCTGAATTAGAACAATTAAATTTAATTTCCCTAGTAGGGTACTATCCTGGGAAAGATTTTCAAATCCATTTTACATTAGAATTGAATATTAACTGATTCATAAAATCAGTACCATAAGTACACAATGTGTACCATCGTACGCAAATATCATAATTTTTTTGAAATAATGTATTTTGCTTTCATGGCTCTTTTTAGGAGAAGGGGCGATAGCAGGTTAAGCTGAAAATTGAAGAAAAGGAAAGTAATCCTATACATTTGTTGAATAAATGATTGCAGATATTTCTCATTTGGTGTGGTTGGGAAGATAGATGCTGTGAATTAGAACAATTAAATTTAATTTCCCTATTAGGGAATTATCCTGGCAAAAAATTTCTAATCCAGTTTTCATTAGAAGTGAATATTCACTGATTCATAAAATCAGTTCCATAAGTACACAATGTGTACCATAGAACGCAAATACCATAAATTTTTTGAAATAATGTATTTTCCTTTCATGGCTCTTTATAGGAGAAGGGGCGATAGCAGGATAAGCTGAAAATTGAAGAAAAGGAACATAATCGTATATGTTTGTTGAATAAATGATTGCAGATATTTCTCATTTGGGAGTGGTTGGAAAGATAGATGCTCTGAATTAGAACAATTAAATTTAATTTTCATATTAGGGTATTATTCTGGGAAAGAATTTAAAATCTAGTTTTCATTAGATAGTGAATGTTCACTGATTCATAAAAGCAGTACCATAAGTACACAATGTATACCATAAGTACATAAATACCATAAAATTTTTTGAAATGATGTATTTATATAGACAATTAATGTCATTTTATAATTGTAACACCTAAGCACTTGATCTTACTTGAGACCCTGAAAGGATTTGTGAATGCTTGGTAGATCAGCCTTTGGAGGAAGTAGCTGTCAAAGCAGAGAATGTCTGAGCTGAGAGCAGTAATTGTTTTGGAGCAAAGCAGGATAGAAGTAATCCTTAACTCTTAAGTGTTGCCTGTTTTTATTTGATACATAAATAAGCTTTCTGTTGAGCCTTTTGAATGTTAAGTTACTTTAACTTTTAATTTTTAAACTTTTGGATTATAAATTGAGATCTTAAAACAAAAGAGTTGACAGTGGACACCAAAGTATCAGAAAGGATAAAAGGTAGCAGTCAGATTAACTGGATGAGAAATGAGAGTCAAAAGAAAAGCCATTGGACCTGGAGTGGGAAGTGGTTACAGGAGCCTGGGACAGGGTGTGGCCATAGTGTGTACAAGGGGACAGGTGGAAAGCCAGGCCTCTGGCCCTAGATTGGTTGGCACAGTCACACCTGGAGTTTTCTTTTTCTGCATCCATACTCCTTGGAGGCAAGAAGCCTGCTATGTGCCACAAAGCATTATATGTTGTGATTTGGGTTTGATTTGATTGTTGGTTGCATGTTGATTTTTTTGACCAGGCCCCGTGGACTGATTGCCCCAGCTCTGGATGCTCAAGCCTCAAGCGAAAGGAGCCAGCCCCTGAAGGCTCCGCCCTGTGGGACCCCCACATTCCCACCTGGAACTGTGAGATAGTGGAGCCTCAGGAAACAGGGCATACAGGCCATTCCAGGTGCGGTCTGGACAAGGGGTGAGGAGGGCAGGGAACTAGGTCTTCTATGGAGATTTACCTCAGCACCTGCTCTAAGGCTGGGGGCTTTGCCTCCAATAAGAAAGCCACCAGCCGCCTTGCCAAGGACAGGAAAACAGCCAGCTATGTGGAGATGCGAGTGGCCGGAAGCCCTGTCTCCCATGGGGCCAGGCAGCAGAGCCACAGACACGTCCCATGGGTGTAACTGTGGTGCTTGGGGTGCCCTGGTACAGCACATTGGGGAGCAGCAACTGGCTAGTGACAGACCAGGAGGTCTTCAGGCCGGGCCCCTTCAACCCTGACTGTCTGACCCTTTGCTTCCTTTGGTTACATTAGGTCTAGATAGGCCTGAACTAATGAAATAAAGCTTAAAAGGAAAGACAAAACTCTCCTTTGTTCCCACCAGGGTGAGCACAAAGCCCACTTTCCAGTCATCAAAGTGGCTGCACTACTTGATCTGCCCCTTGGGGTTAAGCTGCCCATGATCCCAGGAAGCAATAATTTATACCATACGATGAAGTTAAGTGAAAAGGTAATTTTTGCCTTGATGTTGGTTGTCTTCGCCAATTTCTACTTGCTTTGAAAGTCAGGTCCTACATTATACAAAGTCCATTAAGGCAATTTGCATTAACATTAACCGCATAAAAAAATCAAACCTACATCTAATCCAAGGTATTGTTTAACATTCATGCCAAGCACTTTCATCTAGTGTGACTTTCACAGAACCATGGGATGGACAGCTGTTATTCTTAGTTCTCTCTTGAGTTTTTGAAAGCATGTTAACTTTTTTTGGTAACAACGCAAGATATACTGATTTAGTGAAGTTTTATTTACTTAGAAACAAATATTGTTTGGTTCAAAGGTAGAAAATTAATGTTGCTGACATTTAATTATTTCATTATTTTAACCAATAAATTGTTATACAATTTTCTCTGTGGTTGTGTTTTAAGAGAAATTCCATCACATACAAAACTGTGAGGATAAAATGGAATTGAAATGAGTTGACTTGCTTCAGTACTGTAACTTCACTTTAATGGAAGAAGGTTCTGCCTCCTGGAAGACACTCCATGATTTCCCCCTACCTTCCTGTCCAGCCTTTACTCCCACCCAGAACCTCTGCTCCCTCCAGTTGGGGTCTTTCATACCTCCTCTCACATACATGGTAATGCTTCTGTGCCTTTCCTCACCTTCCCCATACCTGGCGTATCCTTTCCTCCTCTCCTCAGTCTGTGGATTTCAACGATAATTCAAGATTTTCTTCTGAACTATCATAGCCCCCAATGAGATTATATTTCCCTGGAATTTGCATTGCCCATGGTTTGTATAATTTTACTCAATACTATAATTCTGTAATTATAGTTTTATAACTTAAATCATACTGAGTTATGGTGTGTACTTCTCTCAAATCCTTTCTTGTTTACAATCCTCAACACTACACACACTGTCACACCTCTCCAGCCCTTGACTCAATCACTAACACTGAAGGAGTTTCACTACATTTTTTGATTGGTTTCTTTGGTTAATATTGCAAAAAATTCTACCAAGAAGAATTCTGAGTAATCCTCTAACCTTCTCTGTGATGTCAGAAATGAGTAGGGCCCCTTAATATTTGATACTTGCCTAGTAAACATGATTTCTTAAAGCAAGTTGTGCATCTGGGAAATAATTGTTTTTATAAATCTGTCCTACTAGGGCCATTGTTGGCAAACTGTGGCTTGTGAGCCACATGCGGCTCTTTGGCCCCTTAAGTGTGGCCTTCCACAAAATATCACAAGCCTAGGCGAGTCTATTTTAAAGAAGTGGTGTTAGAAAAAGTTTAAGTCTAAAAAATTTGGCTCTCAAAAGAAATTCCGAATTGTTGTACTGTTGATATTTGGCTCTGTTGACCAACCACTGTACTAGGGCCAGCTGATTGAAAACCTATCTACCTCCTACAATTTATTTTTATTTTTTTATATTTTTATTAAGGTATTATCTGTGTACATAGCTTATCATTGCCCCCGCCCCCCATAGATGCCCTCCCTCCCCAGAGTTTTGTGTCCATTGGTTGTTCTTATATGCAAGCATACCAGTCCTTCGGTTGATCTCTTATCTCCCCCAGATCTCCCTCCCCTCCCCTCCTCCCACCCTGGTGTCATTTGGCATTCTGCCTGATGTTTTACTGTCACTATATCTATCTTTCTGTTCATTCGTTTATAATGTTCTTTAATATCCATAAATGAGTGAGGTCATGTAGTGTTTCTCTTTCATTGACTGGCATATTTCACTCAGCATGATGCTCTCCAATTCCATCCAGGTTACTGTAAATGATGAGAATTCCTTCCTTTTTATGGCAGCATAGTATTCCATGGTGTAGATGTACCATAGTTTTCTGATCCATTCATCTGCTGACGGGCACCTAGGCTTTTTCCAAGTCCTAGCTATTGTAAATTGTGCTGCTATAAACATAGGGGTGCATATATCCTTTCTGATTGGTCTTTCTAGTTTCTTGGGGTATATTTCTAGTAGTGGGATTACTGGGTCAAATGGGAGTTCCATTTTCAGTTTTTTGAGGAAGCTCCATACTGTTCTCCACAGTGGTTGCACCACCCTGCAATCCCACCAGCAGTGCAGGAGGGTTCCTTTTTCTCCACAACCTCCCCAACATTTGTTGTTTGTTGTTTTGTTGATGTTGGCCATTCTGACAGGTGTGAGTTGGTACCACATTGTTGTTTTGACCTGCATCTCTCGGATAATTAGTGACTTGGAGCATGTTTTCATGTGCCTCTTGGCCTTCTTTCTGTCTTCTTTAGGAAGGATTCTATTTAGGTCCATTGCCCATTTTTTAATTGGCTCATTCATTTTCCTTTTATTGAGTTGTATAAGCTGTCTGTAGATGTTGGAGATTAAACCTTTATCAGTGATATCGTTTGCAAATATGTTCTCCCATACAGTGGGTTTTCTTGTTGTTTTGTTGATGGTTTCTTTTGATGTAAAAAAGCTTTTTATTTTGATGTAGTCCCATTTGTTTATTTTCTCTAAAGCTTCCATTGCCCTAGGGTTAGTATCAGTGAAGAAGTTCTTTAGGCATATGTCAGAGATTTTGCTGCCTGTGGATGCCTCTAGTATTTTTATGGTTTCCCGTCTTATGTTTAAGTCCTGTATCCATTTTGAGTTTATTTTTGTGTATGGTGTAAGTTGGTGATCTAGTTTCATTCTTTTGCATGTCTCTGTCCAATTTTCCCAACACCATTTATTGAAAAGACTGTCTTGGCTCCATTGTATGTTCGTGCCTCCTTTGTCAAATATTAATTGAGCATATTGATTTGGGTTGATGTCTGGATTCTCTAATCTATTCCATTGATCAATATGTCTGTTCTTGTGCCAGTACCAGGCTGTTTTGAGAACAGTTGCTTTGTAATACAGCTTGAAATCTGATATTGAGATTCCTCCTACTTTACTCTTATTTCTCAAGGTTGCTGAGGCTATTCGGGGTCTTTTATTGTTCCAAATGAATTTTTGGAGAGTTCTTTCTAGGTCTGTGAAGTATGTCCATGGTATTTTCATGGGGAGTGCATTGAACTTGTATATTGCTTTGGGAAGTATGGACATTTTGATGATGTTGATTCTACCAATCCATGAACATGGCATGTTCTTCCATCTGTTTGCATCTTTCTCTATTTCTTTTTTCAGTGTCGTGTAGTTTGCTGCATATAGGTCTTTTACCTCCTTGGTTAAGTTTATTCCTAGGTATCTTAATTTTTTTGGTGCGATGGTAAACGGGATTGCTTTTTTAGTCTCTGTTTCTGTAAGTTCACTTTTGGTGTAGAGAAATGCCATTGATTTCTTGGCATTGATTTTGTATCCTGCTACATTGCCAAATTTGTTTATTAAGTCTATTAGCTTTTTGATGGAGTCTTTTGGGTTTTTTATGTACAATATCATGTCATCTGCAAATAGTGACAGCTTTACTTCTTCTTTTCCAATTTTGATGCCTTTTATTTCCTCTTCTTGTCTAATTGCAATGGCGAGTACTTCCAGTACTATGTCAAAGAGGAGTGGTGAGAGTGGGCATCCCTGTCTTGTTCCTGTTCTTAGAGGGAATGGTTTTAGTTTTTGCCCATTGAGCATGATGTTGGCTATGGGTTTATCATATATAGCTTTTATTATGTTGAGGTATGATCCTTGTACTCCCACCTTGTTGAGAGTTTTTATCAGGAAAGGGTGTTGGATTTTATCAAATGCCTTTTCTGCATCGATAGATATGACTATATGATTTTTATCTCTCAATTTGTTTATGTGATGTATCACATTCATTGATTTTCGAATATTGTACCATCCTTGCATTCCTGGAATAACACCTACTTGGTCATGGTGTATGATCTTCCTGATGTACTGCTGGAGCCGATTTGCTAGAATTTTGTTGAGGATTTTGGCATCTATGTTCATGAGGGATATAGGCCTGTAATTCTCTTTCATTGAGTTGTCTTTATCTGGTTTTGGTATTAGGGTAATGCTGGCTTCATAAAAGGAGTTTGGCAGTGTTCCTTCCTCTTGAATTCTTTGGAAAAGTCTGAGGAGGATAGGTTTTACTTCTTCCTTGAATGTTTGGTAAAACTCTCCTGTGAAGCCATCTGGCCCTGGGCTTTTGTTTGCTGGAAGCTTTTTGATGACTGCTTCAATTTCTTCCCAAGTTACTGGTCTATTGAGATTTTTAGATTCTTCCTGATTGAGTTTTGGAAGGTTGTATTTTTCTAGGAATATGTCCATTTCCTCCAGGTTGTCCAGTTTGTTGGAATAGAGTTGTTCATAGTATTTTGTAACAATCCTTTGTATTTCGGCTGGGTCTGTTGTTATTTCACCTCTTTCATTTCTGATTTTGTTTATTTGGGTCCTCTCTCTTTGTTTCTTGGTTAGCCTGGCTAGAGGCTCATCAATATTGTTTATCCGTTCAAAGAACCAGCTCTTGGTTTTGTTGATCTTATGTATTGTGTCTTTGGTCTCTATGTCGTTAATCTCCGCTCTGATTTTTATTATTTCCTTCCTTCTGCTTACACTGGGCCTTTCTTGCTGTTCTTTTTCTAACTGTTTGAGTTGTAGGGTTAGATAATTTGTTACCATTCTTTCTTGTTTTTTGCAATAGGCTTGTAGGGATATGAACTTCCCTCTCAAAACAGCTTTTGTTGTATCCCATAGATTTTGGATTGTTGTGTTTTCATTGTCATTAGTTGCCATGATGTTTTTGATTTCTTCCTTGATTTCTCTGGTAACCCAGTCTTTGTTCAATAGCATGCTATTTAGTCTCCATGTGTTTAATTTCTTTGGCTTATTATTATTGTAGTTGATTTCCAAGTTTATGGCACTATGATCTGAGAAAATGCTTGATAAGATTTCTATCTTCTTGAATTTGAAGAGACTTTGCCTATGTCCCAACATGTGGTCTATATTTGAGAATGACCCATGTGCACTTGAGAAGAATGTATATTCTGTGGCTTTGGGATGAAATGTTCTGAAGATGTCAATTAATTCCATCTGGTCTAGTACGTCATTTAGGATTGACGTTTCTTTACTGATTTTTTGTTTAGATGATTTGTCCAGAGGTGACAGTGGAGTATTAAAATCTCCTACTATGATTGCATTGCTATTAATCTCTCCCTTAATGTCCTCCAGCAGTTTCTTTATGTATTTGGGTGCTCCCGTATTGGGTGCATATATGTTTACCAGGGTTATTTCTTCTTGTTGGATTGCTCCCTTTAGTATAATGAAGTGGCCTTCAATTTCTCTTTTTATGTCCTTCACTTTGAGATCTAATTTGTCAGATATAAGTATTGCTACCCCAGCCTTTTTTTCATTTCCGTTCGCCTGGAAAATCTTTTTCCATCCCTTCACCCTCAGCCTGTGTGCATCTTTTTTCCTGAAGTGTGTTTCTTGTAGACAGCAGATATATGGGTCTTGCTTTCTTATCCATTCTGTTACCCTATGTCTTTTGATTGGAGCATTTAAACCATTTACATTTAAAGTTATTATTGATAAGTAGATATTAGATGCCATTTTTATTCTATACCCCTGTGTTCCTTCTTTGCTTCCTATTTCTTCATTTTTACAGTAAACCCTTTAGCATTTCTTGCATTGCTGGTTTGGTGGAGATAAATTCCTTTAGTCTTTTTTTGTCTGTGAAGCTCTTGATTTCATTTTCAATCTTGATTGATAGCCTTGCTGGGTACAGTATTCTTGGATTCAGACCCTTCCTTTGCATGACTTTGTATATTTCATCCCATTCCCTTCTGGCCTGATGAGTTTCTGTGGAGAAATCAGTTGCTATTCTGATGGGGGTTCCTTTATATGTAACCTTCTGTCTCTCTCTAGCTGCTTTTAAGATTCTTGTTTTGTCATTGTTGTTTTGCACTTTAATTATAATGTGCCTAGCTGTTGGTCTTTGGGGATTCATTTTGCTTGGGACTCTACGAGCTTCTTGTATTTGTATGGTTTTTTTCTTCTGTATCTCAGGAAAGTTTTCTGTCATTATATCTTGAAACAGTTTTTCTATGCCTTCCTCTGTTTCCTTTCCTTCTGGAACCCCTATTATTCTAATATTGTTTTGCTTTGTAATGTCCCAAAGTTCCCGTAGGCTCTCTTCCTGTTTTTTAATTTTTTTTTCTAAAAGCTGCTCTAATTGGGTATTTTTTTCCATCTTGTCTTCAAGCTCACTGATCCGGTCCTCTGCTTCATCTAGCCTACTTTTGATGCTTTCTATTGAGTTCTTTACAGTAGCTATGTCATTTTTCATTTCTTCTTGGTTCTTCTTCATTTCCTCTTGGGTCTTACTCATATTGTCAAATTTGTCTTCCATTCTTTTTAGCCATCCCATGATCATTACTCTGAATTCTTGCTCTGGTAGGTTGCTTGCCTCTAAATCGTTTACTTCATTTTCTGGTGATGGCTGATTTTCTTTCATAGGCGGGTTGTTTCTTAGCCTCCCCATGATCTATCTTTTTAGGACGCCTGTTTATGTAGTTCTCTCTCTCCTGCTCAGATTTAAAGGTACAAAATACAACACAATCAGGTACAACACACAAGGCACTGAACAGAAAAGCGTTTGCAATATTAATATCCTCCAATAAAGGTGACTAGAACCCAGCTAACAAAATCATACAATCAAATAAACAGAATAAGCAAACCAATCTTACAAAAAAGCATAAAACTTTGATATAGTTAGCATTTAGCATACAACTACAAAGGGGTAGAGAGAAGGATTTTTTTTTTTTTAAGGACAGTGACAAGGTAGGTGCGAATGGACTTGGAGTAGGGGGTTGGGGGTTAGATATACACTGGAAGGGTGAAATTTAGGAGGGGATAAATAGAAAAAAATAGGGAAAATCTAGAGCAGTAAAGAGTTAAGATAAGCAGGGCACCAAAGGGAAAGGGTTAGGAAGAGAGTGATGGCATAAAGGTAGGGTTGAGTTAGAATAGAGCGTTGGAGAAGGAAAGGTATAAATAGTCTTTTGAAAAGTAATCCCAAAGGGGAAAAAAAGAGAAAAGAAAGAAAAAGAAGAAAAAGAGAAAGAAAAAAAAAAGAAATAAAAAAAAGGATTATAATATGTCACTTAAAAAGTAGTAATAAAAATAAACAAAAGAAAATAAGATAAAAAACATAAAAAAGGTAAAATAGTAGTAGTAATAATGTTGATTACCTATAAAAAATGAATTAATTAAAAAGGTAAAATCATGTGAGGGCTGATGAAAAAATTTCTTGAGTAAACTTTGCAATTAAAGTAGGTAAAACACAAAAATTAAACAGTTAAAAAGTAAAAATTGAAAATTAAACAAAATTTGCTGTAATGAAGGTCATTCAGTTTCTGTGTTGTTCTGTCTGGCACGCCTGTTCCCCGTCTGGGCGGTAGTTGCAGATCCCTGTGTTTCACTGTTCCTCCATGTTGATTACAAGTCCTGATTTTTAGGCCGATCTAGAGACCATATGTGCTTTAGCCTCTGGGTGGCAGTGTTTCTGGATGACTTCCAGGACTCTAAAGCCTTTTTATCTTTTTCCCCCCTCTCTCTGTGTCTCTGGTCTATGGAGGGCTGGGGGTGGGGCGGTCCCGAGCTGGCTGCACTCCCCTGTATCTCTGTGGACACTTCTTGGATTCAGATCCAGATGTGCTGCTCCCCACATATCCCCCCTCCTAGGAGCCCAGTCCACAGACATGCTCGCCTCCAACCGGAAACCCTAGGGCTTTCTGCAAATCCAGGCCCAGTCCTTCAGCCTCGGTGTGCCTTGCGCTGAGTGCTCGCGAGAGCTGGTGCGCGAGAACTGGTGGGCGGGGGTTGCTGCGCTGAGTGGAACTCAGTCAGAACTACCGGGCCAAGGGGAACTCACCCACTGGATCACTGCGAAATCTGAGCTCCTCTGAGATCAAGGGTTCGCGCCAACTATGTTCAGTTGGTGTTCCTTGCGGCTGTGGATAATCAGGCCTCCGACTCAAACCTCCTCCCTTCCAAGATGGCGAGATCTCCCCGTGCGCACTGACAAGTATCTCTGGTAAGGGACCCAGCCGCTGGTGATCAACTGTCGGGGGCTCACTGATCAGCAGACCCCAAATTTCCTCTGGTATTTGCCCGTCTCCTGGATTGTTGACCAGCACTCCTAGCGCGCTCCTCCGCTGCTCTCTCTCTCTTCCTCGGGACAAGACTCAGGAACCGCCCATCTGCTCTTCCGCCATTTTCTCTCTCTACCTCCTACAATTTAACTGGGTCATATTCACAGACATAAGCTTTCCTACAGCATGCTTGCCACCTATACCTATACTTCTCCTCTTTTGTGTCTAATCTTTGCCCTGTCTTTCTTTTGCCTGCTTCCTCAAGGATATTGTTTACTGTGAATTTGACATGCTTGCGTATTACTATTTTCTGCCAAATATTAATTTGCTTATCAACTACCTTTAAAAATATGTTCTCTCTATTCTTATCACATTTGTTCCCCTCCCGCCCCAATTGTCTTCATCTAATTATAATTAGGCACCAGTTATTTCCTTGAAGATTGAGTTTGTGAGAACTTTCCTTTTCTTTCCATAAAAACTCCTCAATGAAGTAATGCTTTATATTTACACTTTCAATTTTTTAATATTTTGAAGGAAATCAAGGCAATTATTTTAAATGACAACAAAAGGGTTTATCCTGGCTCCAATGAATGGAAAGTTTAAGAGGTATTCTTTGTTTAAGAGGTCAAGTAGTCCAGGTTTGAGAAATCTCTCATCACAGCCCAAAGTCAATATCTAAAAGAAGTCAAGAACTAAATGTCAGCCTCTAAAAGAAATAGTCAGCCCAACCCTGGACTCATGACTGTCAGGTGCTTCGTATCTGGCTTCACTGAACTCAGGACATTGCCCCATAGAATTCCTTTCTCTTCCTTCTCAGAGAAGCACTGGCAATTAAGGAATGATTACACTTTATGATTTAGGCTTCTTGGAAGGGATTAAAGACTAATGTTAAGTCCTAGAACAGAAACTGTCCAAGGAAGCTTTAAATGGAAAGGAAAGTTAGCATCTTATTCAGTTCCCACCAATCTGCCCTTTTTCCCACATAAGAAGCAGCCTCCCACCTACATTAAGGGAGTTCCTTGAGGATCCCAGCCAGCCAGGCTGCTTAGTGTTCAGCACATGACTGACGTGACTGCTGCCAGACAGAACAACACAGGTCCCTGCAGACAGGTCAGGACTGTGGAGTCTTGTACATTGAATCGGGGCCTGGAAACAGGCCAGGTGCTCTCAGGTTTGCCACATCCCCACATGTTCCAGTCGCCTTTCACTTGGGCCAGTTCCTGCTTTGATGTTATTTTAGACTAAACCTTCTGTTTTCCTGAGCAAAAAAGCATAAATGAAAAGAAAAATAATGTAATAACATTAGGACAAAGTCCATGCAAATATCTGTTCTCTACCTTTTCCTTTTTACAGGTTCTCATTAAAGCATTAACACCATCCTGTTAATGAAAATGGACTAAGAACTCCAGGAGAGGGTGTTATTTCTGAGGGCTTCGAGGACAGCCCCCTGACTGATGGCCTTCCAAGCGAGGCAGCTGAGGATGGCCCTGCTGGCACGTCTGCCCTATCCCATGCCTGCTTTCCCTGGAAGAGGGTCAGCAGCAAGTCATTGAAGGTTGGCATGATTCCAGCTCCCAAGAGACTGTGTCTCATCCAAGAGCCCAAAGGTGAGTGCCAGCATCAGTGCAGAGCCCTGCATAGTCTCCTGCTTAGCACTTGAAGAGGAGTTAGTGGTACTTGGTTGTGGAACAGGTAGAGACATTGCCTGCCTGTTTTTAAGAATTTGCTGACCCTCAGCCACAAGATAACCAGCTGACCTGTTACCTTCTCACCTCTAATTCCACCCGCCCACCTGGACATTACCTCCTAAATCCTCTTCAACATAGGGTTCTTTGGTTTAATGGGGCGGGGGTGTTTGTTTTGTTTTTGTGGTTCAGTGGTTTATTTTTTCCAAATTTAATAAATCTTTATTGCTCAGATTATTACAATTGATTCTCCATCCCCCCCCCCATAGCTCCCTTTTACCCGTCCCCCATCCTACCCACTGCCCTTACCTCCCCCACCATTGTCCTCATTCATAGGTGTACGAATTTAATCCAGTCTCTTTCTTCACCCCCCACACCCCTTTTCCCCTGATAATTATTAATCCACTCCTTTATTAGCCCCCAATTCTATTATATTCACCAGCTTATTCTGTTCCTCAGGTTTTTAATTCATTTGATCTTCTTCCTCTTCTTAAATAATACCTTTCAGCATTTCATATAATACTATTTTGGTGGTGATGAACTCCTTTAACTTTTTCTTATCTGAGAAGCTCTTTATCTGCCCTTCAATTCTGAATGATAACTTTGCTGGATATAATAATCTTGGTTGTAGGTTCTCGCTATTCATCACTTTGAATATTTCTTGCCACTCCCTTCTGGCCTGCATAGTTTCTGTTGAGAAATCAGCTGATAGTCGTATGGGTGCTCCCTTATAGGTAACCAACTGCTTTTCTCTTGCTGTTTGTAAAATCCTCTTTTTGTCTTTTGCCCTTGGCATTTTAATTATGATGTGTCTTGGTGTGGTCCTCTTTGGATTCCTCTTGTTTGGGGTTCTGTAGACTTCCTGTACATATAAATCTATTTCTTTCAACAGGTGGGAGAAGTTTTCTCTCATTATTTCTTCAAATATGTTTTCAGCATCTTGCACTCTCTCTTCTTCTGGCATCCCCATAATTCATATGTTGGTTCACTTGAAGTTGTCCCAGAGGCTCCTTACATTATCTTCAACTTTCTGGATCCCTTTTCTTCTCGCTTCTCCAGAGGAGTATCCTTTGCCTCTTTGTATTCCATCTCATTGACCTGATTCTTGTGTTCCTCCATTCTGCTGTTGGATCTCTGCATAATATTTTTCAACTTAGTCAGTTTCTGTTTAATTTTTAGTTGGCTCTCATTAAATTTATTGGCCTTTTCTAGGAAATTCTTGAAAAACCTTATAACTGTGGTTTTGAACTCTGTATCCTCCATCTCTTTTGTTTCAGATCTATTTCCTTGTCTTGGCATTTTCACTGCTTCCCAGAGTTAGTAGGATCACTTTGCATGTTTGGTGGCCTATATGGCCCAGTGGATCAGCCTCCCCAGTTACCTAAAGTAGACACCCTTGGTGCTCCCCTTTGTCTTTATAGCCTTGATGTAGCTAAGTCCTTATTGTTGTTGGTATCCCTGGGAGGAATTGACCTTCAGGCCAATTGAATGTGGGTATCAGCTGAGTCTACTCTGGGATACCTTCTGTATTGGAGACAGTCTTATCGGATCAGACTTGCAAAATTGCAGAAGCCTTTGTTCTCAGCTTGGATGGGACTGAGTCTCAGGGCTGAGCTGACAGTCTTGGATTCCTGTCAGCCCTGCTCTTGTGCGCTCACCGGAGTTTCCGCCTGACCTCTGCCTTCTGAGGCCCCCCTGAGTTTCTGCCTGACTGTCCAGATTCCCCATGCAGGAGCATGGGTGCCCCAGGGGCTCGCCCAGAATTGGGTTGGATCTCTGTAGTCTGAAGCTTCTGTCTCCTTTCGCTATGGAGAGCCCACAGCCACCTCCTCGTCAGACCTCTCTGCAGGCAATCCCTAGTGACTATATAGACCTTGCCTGCTGTGGCTCCCAGCTCCCCCGAGTCTCCAAGTCTCTGAGTCTCTAGGTGCCTTTCTCTACAGTCCAGACTCCACCCATATGAGCCTGGGTCCACGGGGTTTGGGCTGGGGTTAGGGTTCAGTGCAGTCTGAAAGGGTTCAGTGCAATCAGGAATTCCTCCCCTCCCACCAGCCAGGCGTTTGGCCGCACTTCTCTGTGCACGCGTGTCTCCCTACCTCAGTGGTTTGTGGCTCCCAATCCTATCCGTGAGCCTCTCTCTTTCTTTCTAGGTGTAGATTTCCCACTCCTTCAGCTTTCCTGTGTTTTTGTATGAATTCCGTTCTGATTTTAGTTGTTGTTTTTGAAATTGTTGAGCTAGGCGGCAGCTTAGGTGCTTATCTAGGCCACCATCTAGGTTCTCTCTTCCCCATCTTCTACAATAACTCTTTAATCCATCTTTAACATCTGGGTTTTACTTCTGTCTTTTAGACAAACTTGTTTCCATGCATCTAACAAAAAGATTTCCCATTTTCTTCATTTTCAGATAATTGAGATAACATAGTCATAATTGATATTATCTCTCTATAATTTGAATGCAGTGCATTGACATAAAGGGGCAAAAGGGAAATGAAGAAAAAGCATTAGCGTTATCCATTAAAACACATTTTATCCTAGTCTCTTTCATTTACTCTCTTCCTTTCTTCTCTGGGTTAGGGCTAGGGACTGATGGAGATCAGTGGAGGAATTGAGTAAGGGTGGGTTTTTAGAATAATTCAGGTCAATGGGGGGAAAAGTAGGAATAAGCAATTAGCATTACACAACCCAAATATTTTTTATGCTGGTTTTCTCCCTTTCATATTCTTCTTGCATGCTTTATTTTGAATGAAAAATCTAGTCATTTGAATAGGTCAATATTTAAAAATAAAATTCACTAAGTTTAAGTTTGTGGTCTTTTTAAATCAGTTTTTAGCTTTTTTAAAAAAAATATATTTTATTGATTTTCCATAGAGAGGAAGGGAGAGGGATAGAGAGCGAGGAACGTCAATGAGAGAGAAACATCGACCAGCTGCCTATTGCACGGGGATGTGCCCGCAACCAATGTACATGCCCTTGACCGGAATCGAACCTGGGACCTTTTAGTCCACAGACCGATGCTCTACCACTGAGCCAAACTGGTTTTGGCAGTTTGCAGCTTTTTTTTTTTAACCTTCTTATGGCTGATAACCAGAACAGTGAGCCAAGACAGTGGCTTCCTGTCTCAAGACTTCAAAGAATGAAATCGTGGACCTGAAGATTTAAGTAAAGCATGGAAAATTTATTGAGACTCTCCAAAAAGGGAGGGGCCCAATAATGGGTTGCCACTGAAGCCCTGTCATCTAGGGATATATATCTGCTACAAGCCTGCTCTGTATCTACCAATTTCACCATCTCATTGATTCTCTCGTTGGTTCTTGCCCAGCAAAGGACCTGAACTTTTCCTATGCGTAAGATCACCTTATTGCTGTAGCCCCTCCCTAGGTTTACAAACCTCCTGCTCTGATTCTAAAACATTGTTGTTCCTGCATGTTTGACTGTGGTTAGGCTTGCTCAAATTGCCGTGTCTGCCCTGCCTATGTTCCACCTGCTTTTGTTTTCCACTGGACACCTGCCCTGCCTGCCTTCGTGTCAAGCTAACTCCTCTCAATATGGCTTTAACCTGACTGATCCTTATTGTCAGCATTTGGACAAGCAATACAATCATCTCTAGGATCCACAGTTAAGAGCAATCATCCAAGCAAAGATTTCTAGAGGAAATTAAAGGAAGGAGGCTACATTCCCAGCAATAAAAAGTGGGTTGAAGATGACTTCTTTTTAATCATTGAAGACTTCAAACACGTGGTATAAGCTGACACCTATAACCAAGTAGGGCTGTGGTTTCACCTTTAACTTGATCATGAGAGATAGTTAATGAGAAATTCTAGAAATTACTGAGTATTTTGGGTCAAGAGAAATCTGACTACAGTTGTTTCTCAATGATACCACTTCTCCCACATTTAAATTTTTAATAGCCAAAATATGATTATAAAATAATTTGAGGATGTAAAGATAATTTCCCAACTGTATCCTAGTTCTCTTTTGGTGCCTCCAATGTTCTGTATGCTTGTCAAGGATTATGTCCTATATAATTTTTAAAACTTGAGGCAAAATACTCAGTAATATTAGCCAGATAGAATCTTGATAGAACGTAAGAATTGTCTTATATTCTAATTTGTTTTGAACACTATTATTACATTGGTATTTTATTTTAATAATTTAATAAATCAGTTGTGTGTAATGAATTCATAAATTAAAATTTAACACATAATGAGACTTAAACTGAAATGTACTGTTGTTTAACAATTTTAGAGAGATACTTCTTAAAGAATGGTTAGGAATTTACTATTCTTAATACCACACTGTTACTAAAGGAGGTGGTCTGGGCATTTCAAAGCAGCAGATGCCACTATAAAGGCAAGAAGCAATTCACCTTTACTTGCATTTGCACTTTATTTAGGTATTTGGATATGACAAGTAGGAAATTAGACCACCATGAGGGCACAGAAGAGCATCCCCTCCTCTGGAGGGACAGAGAAGAAAGAGGCCAGCAGGAACAAACAGGAAGAAAACATAGTCTTCCTAAACTGTGAAGAGGTCAGAGACACGTTTAAAATATTAAGAGAGCCGGGACCGGTTTGGCTCAGTGGTTAGAGCGTCGGCCTGCAAACTGAAAGATTGCGGGTTCGGTTCCGGTCAAGGGCATGTACCTTGGTTGCGGGCACATCCCCAGTAAGGGGTGTGAAGGAGGCAGCTGGTCGATGTTTCTCTCTCATCGATGTTCCTAACTCTCTATCTCTCTACCTTCCTCTCTGTAAAAAAATCAATAAAATATATTTTAAAAAATAATAAAATAAATAATAAAATAAAATATTAAGAGACATCCGAATATACTGTATTGTTTGTAAATCGTTTTAGCTGTCTGTCATACATCTTGAAGCTATTTAGGTCTAAATAATTTACCCACAGCAATCTTTCTTCATTGCTATCATATACAAGTTGTTGAATAAATAATGAGAAAGACACCACTAACTATATGTATGAGTCAATTATCTCGTCTTAAAGAGATGATTGTGGAATTATTAGACACCATGTAACTCCCTGCTCGCTCTCAAATGCTAGTAAAGGTGAATTGGGTGTTTTAAAGTTTAGCTTTAGTAAAAAGTAATCATGCCATAAATATTCATGCCTGCATTCCTAGTAGAAGTGCAGGACGGAAAGAAGTTTATTCAAAATTCCACTACACTTGACCTGGTTTCTGTTAGGCTCTTGACTTGTTCTAATTTGCTTGTTGTTGGTGGACACAATACAAAGGGTGAGTGTAAATACTAATTACAGTAACACTGTGCTCTCCAGGAATGGAAGACAAAGGACACGTTGCTTCTGACAGAGACTGTAGAAGCTGCTCACAGAGAAGCTGCCATAGAGTAATAATGGAGCAGCAGCAGAGGAGAGAGTGACAGCAGGTAGAGTTAACTTTCACCTCTAATCTGGGCTGTTAGAGGAGAAGCTTTTGCTAGTTTGCATTTTCAAAAGTATCCTATACAAGAGGACAGTGTATCAGCTCCCAGGAATGATATCCATTACACAAAACTGAAAGTTATGGAAATGTTTACTATATTTTGGCCATATTATATTCTGACTAATATAAAAAGTGTTTCCCTATTATTTGAGATAACTACTTTTGACTTTATCTCACACCATAAATGATACTTATCATTCCCATAGAAAAATATGTTATAACTGATATTTTCTTAGAATCAGACTTTCTTAGAAAACTTTCTAATTTTACCACTAATTAATTTTTGAGCAAGGACTTTTAATTTTAAATAATATATAACATTTTATGATTTAAAGCCTAAACCTGTTTAAAGAGAAAAAGAAATCATTTGTAATTTCAGCACCACACTATTAACTTACAGGTACACACACACACACACAGACACACACACACACACACACATTTGTATAATATTTCTATGAATGTTTATGTATTCTAATGAATCAATTCATATTAATATAGGCTGTTTTATAGATTGCTTTTTAAAATAGCATTGGCCATTTGCCATATCAATAAATATTGGTCCAAATTTGTAAATAATCATCTGATGCAGATTTTTTTTTACAAATCTAGACTAAGTTTAAGAATTACATAATTTGGTTATACTGATATGTAATGCTATGTCATAATTTCATTAATACTCAAAATTCAAATATGTATAACAATATTTTCATTATACTTTTGTCTCATGTGCATTTGTGTGTGAATTATCAGGAACTCACTGCTCAGATGCCAAGTTCAGCTCATTCTAATTTATTTTATTTTTAAAAAATATATTATTAATTGTTTTACTTAGAGAAGATAGGAAAGGGATAGAGAGTTTGAAACATAGATGAGAGAGAAATATCAATCAGCTGCCTCCTGAACACCCCCTCCTGAACACCCCCCTTCCCACAACCAAGGTACAGGTCCTTGATTGGAATTAAACCTGGGGCCCTTCAGTCCATAGGTCAACTATATATTGAGCCAAACTGGTCAGGGCCATTCCAATTTATTTTAATTATTATTTTCTAATATTCAAAATTTTACACTTTTTTTGAGCAGGCATAGTTGGTATTTATTTATTTATTTATTTATTTATTTATTTATCTTCCAGATGCCTCTGAAAATAGCACTGTTTTTGGAGTGAAACAGAATGCCCCAAGTTTCCCCTTCATTTTTACCAGATGCCAATTTCTCTTCCACGAGTCCTAGCCGATGTTAGTGGCAACCAGCACAGTGGATAAACTCTGGACTGGGTGTGCCCATTAGACATGACCACTGATGGAGGCATGGTGACACCACAGGCTGCTTAAGGTGTGTTAATGGCAGAGCTATTTCAAGTCCTAACATTTTCAGTGGAGTTATTATCAATCGTCTTTTTTACATCATGTTTTACACCCAAGAACCTCTGAATTCATTTGTGTGTGTTTATCAATAGTTTTCTGTATAAGAATCTCTTTCACGGCCCACGTAGAAAGAGTTCCAATTCAGGGTTCAGGTTCTGGAGAAGGGCCGCACACAAATGAAGAGACTTGAAGAAATTTAACTTGGCGATATGGGGGGCCAGGCGGTAGTCCAACTCTAGTGGGAGAACTACTCCTGCTCTGGCCCTGCCATCCCCTTTTATTGAGGCTTTGGGGAAAACATCTTAGGCAACATAAACAGAAATTTACAGGCAGGAAAATAACAGAAACTTACAAGGGACAAAATGAAGGGAGGCTGCTTCAGCTTAACAATATCTCAACTAAAGTTTAGAGCAATTAATGTTGTTGACCAGCCTTCCTGTCAACATCTCTTTTTAAAGTGAAACTAATTTGTTTTCCAGCAGTTTTATAACTCTTCTTTCAGGTTTAATATTCCATGTATTTTTATTCCAAATGAGGGGCTTAAATTAGAGTTACAAAAATCTCTAAAAGGTTGTTGCAATTGTGTATTTGTCAAAGTAAGTCTGTTTTTGAACTGCTTTTTCTGCTCTGTGAGTTATTTAATTCACTGTCTTGAGTATTGTATTTTTAATAATTTTTAAATAAGTAGTATCAGCCTTTTAAGTTTTGTCTTCCTTTTTGAGGATATTTTACTAAACTAAGCCCTCTAACATATTCATATATATGTTAGAATAAGCTGATCAATTTCTACCAAGAAATATTGCTGGGATGTTGATTAGAATTATGTTACTCAATAGCTCAGTTTGGGAACAATCTCTTGATAATACTGAATTTTCCAACTCATGAACCAAATATGTTTCTCCCTTTATTTAGGTATCATTAGTTTTTCTTATCAATGTTTCTTTTGCAGTGTACAAGTCTTACACATATTTTGATCTATTTATCCCTAGGTATTTCATAATTTTTACTATTAGTATTTGTACTTTTTTCAGATTAGATGCTAGTATATACAAAAGCAATATTATACTCTTCTTGTATTCTGCATTATTAAAAATAATTTATTAGTTCTAGTATTTTTCTTCCAGAAGCCAATTGATATTCTACTAAAATGATCATATGGTCTGTAAATGGACTTTTATTTCTTCTCTTCAAATTCTCTTTGCATTTCTCTTGCCTGATTGCATGAACAACAACCTCCACTATAATGTAGAGTAAAAGCAGTGATGATGAACATTATTGTCAAATACTGTTTGTCCCCTCCCTCATCTCTACAGAAATATTAGGCTGCTTAGTGTTGTCCCACATCTCACTGATACTCTTCATTTTGTCATATTGTTTCTCTCAGTCTTTTTCTTTGGATGATTTCTGTTCCTCAATGGGAATTAATCTCTTCTTTTGAATTTTCTACTAGGCCATTAATGAATTTTCTAGTAACCCATTGTTACTACCTCACGCATTAAAGATTTTATTTTGGCCATTTTATATCTTTCATGTCTCTTTTTTGCCCTATGAATATGTGGAGTGCAATTATGTTATCTATGTTAATGTTATTGTCTTTAATTCTAACATTTGTGTCATTTTTGTGTTAAATTTGACTAACAATCATTTTATGGGCCATCTTTCACTTTATATTCTTAGTAGCCTTTGATTGGATGCCAGATATTATGAATTTAACTTTGTGGGTGTGGAGGATTTTTATGTTGTTATAAATGTTTTTAGCTTTTTCCTTGGATATAGATAATCTATTTAGGAATAGTTTGTTATAGTACTTGCTTCTTAAAATTGGTTAGATGGAGCCAGAACCATGTTTAATCTGGGGCTAGTTGTTCCCCACTACTGAGGCAAGACCCATTTTAATACTCTACTCTGTGGATAGCATGTTTCCAGAGTGGCTGTAAAGGATAGACATGACAGGTGGGTGAGGAGGGCTGTTCACCCTAATCCTTTAGGATGGGCATTTCTGTGGCCTTGGATAGATTCTCGCTTGCATGTACTGATCCATTCTCTTGTTGAATATGCTAGGGAACCTTCTCAGGAGATCTGGGGTTCTTGCTCTTTGCAATCCTGTTCTTTCTGGTAAATCCAGGATCAATATAGTTCCTGGGATTCACAAAGGGAAGTCACATTTCATGTATTATATCATGTTTACCTATGCTTGACCTGCATGACTGTGGTTAAGTCACACAGACATCCTCCAGTTGAAGGTGATTTAGAAATTCCCTCAGCTTCCCAGGACTGCTATGGATTAAGATACCCTCTCTGATCTGAAATTGGCCTAGTTCCCTGAATATGTGTAGTGAAGTAAATTGCATCTACATGTTAAATATGTATATTCATCATGTTTGACCATAAAGGAAATTTACCCTTAATATACTACCCTCCCAAATACATACTCAGAATAACATCATAAGCCACAAGAAAAGAATGATTGTTCATTTCCAACATACTATCATAATATAAATATTTTTGCACATCTAAGTAGCAAGTTGATTCTAACTAAATATATTTTCTTTATTGTTTTAGAAAGAAAGCACTTTTAGATGAAAAAATGGCTTATAATTTTCAAAAAATGAAGAAACTATATTCACAAGAGAAGACATGGGGGAAAAATCCATCTGATTACAGAGGTCAAGATGGAACACAGTGTGAATGCAAGAGCTTTAAAAGTTGATGTGTTTCTGTAGAAAGCATTCTTCTATGTATTTACACTAAAATTCTTTTGTGAAACGTTTACAGTTGCTCTGTTTGCTTTGGAACTTTTCCGGATGACAGGAGACAATAAAACACTGAGTAAACAAGCTTATGTAGATATCTTGCACAGTGGCAGCCAGGAGGTCAGATAGGACAGGGTCACGGCCCTTTAGTGTGGAACTCACCTGGACACACACAGTTGCACCTGATACCCTGCTGGATGAAGTCTTCAGCCACGGTCTTTGTGAGGCCAATCACAGTGGCCTTGGTGGTGCTGTACACACATCTGTTCACAACTCCTGGGGAAGGGAGGGCTCAGCAATTGAAGGAATAAAAAACACAGCCTCCTTTAAAAAGGGAGCACCATAAGTGTCCCCAGCAGCCATGGTCATGCTTCCCTCACCCCACCCTTTTAAAAAATTATCAGGTTTTCTCCCTTAATAGGGCTATTTTCTGAAAGTGGGACAATGATATCATTATTGGCACAATTCAACTGAGCCTTAGGAGTTGACAAGCTTCACTTAAGTGACTAGAGTGATCTTTGTTTCTCACCATCAGTTGGTAGACCCCTTAGGCAGGTTCCAAAAGAGAGTCAGGTTAAAGAAAACAAAGCAAAACCAAGGGGCCCAGGCATGTCTTTGGATTCCTCTCTTGTGTAGGTTTTAACGTGTGCATCCTTGAAAAGAGAAGGATGGTATCTCAGCAGCAGCTATTTCATTTTAAACTTGCAAACCCATCTGTGCCAGACTGTGGCCTTATCTCCAGCTTGCACTGCAATCCTGCTCTTCAACTTGACTCCTCACTCAGGGCCCAGACCAGCTGTCCCCGTGAATCCCTCCTCATATCCACAGGCAGTTAGCTCCCTAGTGATGGGGCAGCATTTTGCACAGAGCTCTGTTATAAACCTCTTACACTGCGGAAGACTTGAGTTTGCATGACACCCCTTTGGGACTGTGAATTCTTCTGGTGAAGTGGCACATAGTGGGTGTTCAACACATCATTTTAAAAAAACTTCTTCACCTGAGGATATGTTTTAGAGAGAGGAAGGGAGAGAATCATTGATGTGGGAGAGAAACATCAGTTGGTTGTTTCCCATAAGCACCCTGACCTGGAATGGAACCCGCAACCTTTCAGTGCAAAGGATGGCGCTTTGACCACCCAGTCAAGACAGTATATCTATTTTGACAAATTAAATGCTGAAATGTTTCCTTCTCCCACTTGATTTCCTTCTTCCCTCTCCTGATTTTTCCATTGAAAGAGTTAAAAGGAGGGAAAAACAAAAAAGTTTTATTTAATTTTATGACTGGTATACATCTAAGGCAAAGGGACCAGAAGTTAAGGAACTTTAAGACCAATTTTAAAAGGCAGTTTTGAAGAGACATTTGGCTTTTATGGGTCTGCTGTGCTCCTTCCCTTAGCTCAGGGAGGTGAGTGGCTTTGTGCATCGTGACCCAAGGAGACAGACCTACCTGAGATGCTGGAAGCCACAGAAGACACATTGATAATGTTGCCAGATTTCTGAGTAAGCATCTGCCAAAACAAAACAAATTTTTAAAAATGCTACTCTGCAGGCTAAAAAATACTGCCTCTTTAGAAGATGTGCATTTAATTAGGATTTACAGATCCACCTTATTAGCTATTAACACTAAGTGCAGTTAAGCACTCTTAAGAGTCTGATCCTATCACTGCTGGGAGTTGACGCCTGGTGCTACAGCCACTGCACGAGGGGAGTTCCCAGGGAGATTACCAACCACCTTGCAGTGGCACAAGAGCATCAGCCAGACTAAGAATGAACTGAGCTGAATGGAAGGAAAAGAAAGGTAATCTTTACTGTGTGTCCTGATGTTGGAAAGCTCTTGCTTGTTCACCACAATATCTGTTGAATACCTCCGTGGTCGGGCACAGTGCTAGGTCTAGGAGATGCAAAGGTCAATGACAGTCCCTGCCTGCAGAGTGCTGCCAGTCTGCTTGGAACAGCTGATTTAATCAGCACCCAGGACAGCAGCAACCTTCACAGAGAAGTGGGAGGGTGTAGGAAGGGAGCAATCCAGGTGCAAGACACACAGAAGAGGCTCTTGAGGAAGAAATATGTGGGTTGATTTTTGAAAACCAGTGTTAGTAAGAAAAATCCAAGGGAAAGGCTCCATCCAGGAGCTGGGAGGCAAGGATGGGTCTGGTTGCAATGCAGGGTGTGAGAGCAGTGAGGCTCAGAGGCCATGCGGGGTTGAATATAGGAATTTGGACTTTAAACTGAAGCACATCAGTGGTGAGAAGGAAGAGTTTAATGCAGAGGAGAGGCACATTCAGATGTGGGGGTTACTCCTGGAGAGGAGACCCCTGGAAGCGGAGGTAGTGCTTCAGGAAAGGGGGATAAAGCAGAGATGCAGAGCTCTCAGTGGGTAAGAGGAAACTGAGGCCATAAGGACAGGAGTTGGTAAATGGTTATGTGCAGTGAGGGCTGCCTCCCCACCTGGAGCTGTGAAGATCCCCTCCCTCAGAATTCCTCCACTAACGAGTGAGCTCAGTGAGAGGAGGGTCTCTGGCTGTCCTGTCCTTCTAGACAGAGTACACCATAGGTGGTCAATACATTTTGATGAATCAAAATAAAGTGCAGATTTCAAGGCTCTGCCCCAGAACTATGGAATATCTAATGAAATAAGCCTTTATGAGTTAGAGTGTTTTCAAATGAACTTTATTTGTTTCAGCATATATGTGTATGCTTTCAAGATAATACATGTATGTGCACAGATGCCCATGAATGTTTTGGGGGAAGAAGCAAGAAGTGGGGAGAATTTCTCCCTCCTGATCACTAACTTCTCACTGAAAGCAGAGGCCACAGAGAACCAGGGGAGATAGTGGACAAGAGTGGGGTGAAGAGTTAACATAATTGTCGGGGGAAATGAAAGAACCAACTAGAGAATAGAAGAAAAAAACAGTATGTTCTATAAAATGAAAATCAATGAAAAATTTCTAAAAGTTTCTATTGGGGTGAGTTTCTCCAGCAGCTTTCAAAGCGGTGTAGGAATAGATCGATCCAGGGGTGAGGCTGCAAGATTATGTTTCCTATGGCATTCTTACTTCCTATTTTGATACTTAGCTACTAATTGTATCTAAAAGGAGATTCTCTAAAACAACCCTAAGGCATTGTGCTGAACAGACTAACAGGACACAAAAGAGGCTGAGGTGACCCAACTAAGTCAAGGAAAATGGCAGGGGAAAAATTTACCCCAACTTATATAATAAAGAATGCCATAATGAAATGGGGTCCTCGGGAACACCCCGGACAGTTAGGACAACATAATCATACTGAAAACCAGGCCTTACAATTATTCTTTCTCATCAAATTTAGCAAATAGCATAACCCATTTTTACTTATATTTTCCAATTTTATTGAGCTATCACTGTATTATAGAACCAATTTTAAATGCATATAGAATACATATAGCCCAATTTAATACATAATGATGGGTTATTAAGTGAATTCATTCTCCAAATTTCTGAAATACGGTAATAACTCAGGCCAAACTTTAGGAGATGGTAGTGCCACCCTCTATCACCTCTATTACCCATTCAACTCAAGTTTCTCTGCTGATTCTAGAGCCCATAGATTACATTTCTTTGGCGTTATTACTTCCTATTTTGATACTTAGCTACTAATTGTACTTTGCCTTCTAAACACCAGCTTGGTACCTGCTGTCATTGTGTGAATGCTCTTCCTGGTACCCCATGCAACCGTCCTCTCTGGCAAGGATGACTATAAAGAGAAGTGCCTGGTACATAGTAATGCCACACAGGACTGATGTCCCTGAAACTCAGACAGACGCTAGAAAGATCTCTAAAGATTCCTTCTAGCTTTATCCCACTCTGAACCAGTCCTCCTTCTCCCGCTGACCAGAGCTCAGCTCCTTAACTAGGCAGACTGGATCTTCAGTGATTCTATGCCTGAGCTATACCTGGATTGACAACCTAGAAACACAGTCACTCAAGTGTTTTGTGAGCACCTCTATGGGTAGGGGCTCCTGTAATTCACAGCAAATTGTTAAAACCCCACACATCTAAGACCTACCAGAATGCTTGCCATCATGGGTTTTCTTTCCATTCCATTGTGGACCTTGGATTCTGCACTGACCTCCTTACAGCATTCTCAACTTGTTCTCTGCCATTTGACTGATCCTCCAGTTTTGGGATGATTTCCTGTTGTCTACCCATAAACAAACATTTCCTACAAGTGTACCTATGTTTTGGCCATCTGACATATCAGATCTGCCTACACTTCAATCCTGGCCTTCCCAGAAAGTTCCAACCTGGTATACGTGCACCATGGCTAATGAACACAGAGGGTCCTACACAATTCGTCCTGGAAGGGATTGGGTAGCCTATCACCTTCATTAAAAAAATAATAGATGCTAAAAGGGAGCAAGTGCCATCTCTCAACTCACATGGTGAGTTAGGGGCAGAGCTCAGGCAGTACCTGAGGTCTTCTGAGGCTGGGGGCCAGGGTCAGATGTAATGAGTGGCACTGGCTCCTGATTCCCTGTCTCAGTCATTATTATCTCTTGGGATTTTTTTAAACAGATGAGTGTTATTGGTTCATATGGGTTTTTGTTAAAATGTTTTGTGGATACAAACTTGCTATGTTTTCAATCATAGACAAACTCATTAACTTACAAGTTAGTGTTTGATGTTTTCAGTAACACTTGTGTACATGTTTAAATTTCAGCTTCACTACACTCACACCTGCTTCCTTCACTGATATTTGTAAAGCTTTCCTAACAGCAGGCTGGTTTTACAAACGAGTCCCATACAGTATGCCCGCTGTTCCCTAAGCTTTCCCTTTACCAGAGCCTCTGCTTCTCTCCCATACCTGACACTAACAGTAAGCCTTCCAAAAACACATTCAAGTTCCAAGTAACAGACTAAAACTCTAAATAAACAAAACATGCAATTTATATACTTTAAAAAGTTTTCTAGTTCAATATTCTGTGGATCCAACCAAAGATACATTCGAGGCCAGCTGTGGGCAAACTACAGCCCGAGGGCTGTTGGCTGTTCTAAACTATTGGGGGGAAAAAAGACCTTACCCTTTTTATGTAATGATGTTTACTTTGAATTTATATTAGTTCACACAAACACTCCATCCATGCTTTTGTTCCGGCCCTCCGGTCCAGTTTAAGAACCCATTGTGGCCCTTGAGTTTTGAACAGGAGCCTGCCTACTCCTGTTCTAGGCTCTCAACAAGTAGATTTTAAAAATTCATTTTTTACTAAGTTAATTGTTCTAATTTTCCTTTTAAAGTCCATCTGGATGCTTCCTGCCATCAGACTGAATATTCAGAGCAAAGTACCAGCCCTGCCTTGTCACTGAAAAGCTCTGTCCCGCCCTGGGCTGGGCACCATTCAGTGTGTTGGTCCTCTAATGCAGGTGGGCGGAGGGGAGGGCTCTTCTGCTTTTCTCGAGGGTTAAACTTACAATTCTGAACTGGCTGGTTCTGTACTTAGTCCCTCCCACTGTCTGAGCCTGTGCTGTCTGCGACTATTGACTTATATAAGCTCATCCAGGTCAGTGCTTTTCATGTTTATACCTTCTCCCCCCAGAGTAACTAGTGTGGTGCTTTCTATCAAAAGGTACTTAATGATTGTAAAATAAAATGAAGAATGCTGATGAGTTGTGAAGGCTGGAGAATTCAAGGGTAGCAGACACAGGAAGATCTCTGGCTCTTAGCATGCAACGTCTCTGACCTCTCTGGTACTTCTGTGGCCTAGCTAAAAACAGGACTGCTGGGAGAATACTCAGAGTCCAGAAAAATCATCGGGGTGCATCCATCTTGAGGGCATATGCCTAGACACTGAAATTCAAGAAAGGGACTTAACTATCCTGGTTCTAACAACTTGCCAGCTATGTGACCTTGTGCAAGTTCCACAGCCTCCTGTCTAATCTCTGCACGGTGGATGGGGTAAGCTGGTGCCCACTCATCAGACTGTCCTCGCCAGTGTGCCTCCTTGCTGTCCTCTTTCAAGGAGCCGTCTCCCCAGATACCTAAGTGGGCTTCACTTCTCTTTCTTCATAGCACTTACAACCACCCATGATGTATGTTTATTTGATTACATATTAGCCTGCCTCATGAGCCCTCAAAAAATGGAACATCCCTTACAGAAGAAGTTTGTCTTGTTCTCTTCTGCACCTAGAATGGAGCCTGGCATGTAGAAAGTGCTTAATATTCCTTGAATGGATGAACAGGGTGAGTTGTCCCTTCCCTAATCAATCAGTACAGGTTACTCATTATGTCAGCTATTATCACTCTTTAGCACCTAGGTTCTTTCTTGATGCCCATGAGGAGACCTAGTTACCCAGTGGTACTTCTCCTAGAGCAGTGGTCGGCAGACTGCAAGCCACATGCAGGTCTTTGGCCCCTTGAATGTGGCTCTTCCACAAAATACCATGTGCGGTGCACATGTATAGTGCTATTGAAACTTCATGGCCCATGCACAGAAGTCGGTTTTCGGCCTGGGCAAGTCTATTTTGAAGAAGTGGTTCTAATGCCAAGCCACACTCAAGGGGCCAAAGAGCTGCATGTGGCTCTTGAGCTGTAGTTTGCCTACCACTTTCCTAGAGGATCATTTTACTTTGGGAAGAAATGCCTTGATTATTAGGTATATGCTGCAGATGTTGAGATTCATTGAAAAGTCCCAGTCTTTCTCTTCACAGTCCAGGTTGGTTCCATGATGCACAAAACTGGAACAGTGATTACACAGTGTGGGGAATGATCAGTCATTTAAAATATTTCTATTCAATTTTCTTATCTTTATTGTCATTTATTGACTTAGATCATTGTCCCTTCCCTAATCAAAATTTTTAATATATCAAACATATTATCATGTAGTCCATTAGGTTAGTAGGTATCTCAACAAGGTAAGCTAAATACATTTATTTGAAAACAATATCCTTCTTTTAAAAGAAGGTGAGAGTTCGGGGCCACTAAATATAAGAAGCTCTCTACCACAGCATAGGAAACATGGAAAACAAACATGAGAACAGCACACTGCACTGACTCCTCTTTCAAGGGCAACAGTGCCCCCTGGTGGCACAGATTTAACATTCTCAAGGAAAATCAAAATTGCAAGGAAAACATCTCCAGACAGCACAGTATTATCACTATGTCTAACACATGGAGTAAACAGAGTGGAACAAGCCAAAAACCTTAAAGTAACATCACTCTTTTGCAAATCACACTTCCTTCAGAAAGCATTGTAAAAACTGGGATACCCTGAACCAAAATTATGTAATTAATGATAAAATATTATTGGTGTGACTGTACTTCCAATTAAGTAGAATGACAGAACCACATGCTCTGTTTCAATAACCCTTACTTAGCTGAAAGTTTAATAAATTCTCAGAAACTAATTTTTCTAGCTGAATATTTTTTATGGCTCTGGGTATATTCTTATATGAGGGATGAGCAGGTTGTTTATAAAGTACATAAATACAAATTGCTGCTTTAACTTAATTTCCAATATTGGAACACATAATTAAACTATGGACAGATTAAGGTCTCCTCTCCTCAACCCTGCCTGGTTCTGAAACATGGTTCAGAAAAAACACAGATTTATAGTAGAAGGCTCTAGGATTATTCTATCAATCCAGCAATACAAATATGACACTACATAAGAAAAATGAAATTTCAGAATGTATTGACTCAGTTTCTGTGTATTAGTCAGCCTCAAATGCACTCTTTGCTACTGTCACACCTGAGAGAGGACAGTGTTAGCAGTCACTGCATCGACATGTAGCTGTCCAATTTCAGTCTCATCATTCATGTGTGCTCCGGCAAGTTTGGGACCAACCTATCAAGTTTCATGAGTCCCTTCTGTGCTGCATACAAAGGTACAACATGAAACTTTTTTTTTTCCTGGGATTCATTGTCCCAGTAAGAAGTCATATTTAAAGAACTATATTGTATCTCATGACAAATAATTTGGCCATATTGTCAAAATTCTTTTAAAAATATATTTTATTGATTTTTTACAGAGAGGAAGGGAGAGAGATAGCCAGAAACATCGATGAGAGAGAAACATCGATCAGTTGCCTCCTGTACACCCCCCCACTGGGGACATGCCCACAACCAAGGTACATGCCCTTGACTGGAATCTAACCTGGGACCCCTCAGTCTGCAGGCCAATGCTCTATCCACTGAGCCAAACCGGGTTCCGCTCAAAATTCTTTTAATAAAAATCATAGTAAACTTTCTGTAGGAAGAGAAAAGTCAAAAAAAAGTTCTGAATTACCCAGCAACATTAAAGAGAACATCAACTCTCTCGATCAACTTCATTGGCAAACTGATCAATTTGTTTCTTTTTTGTGACATCAAGGACCCATGTTTGAACACCCGAAAAATAAAACAGAAGTCTCCATTTCCCTATACCCATAAAAAAATACATAGCCTCAGAGATTCAGCTGTTTGGAAGTGTGAAGACTGTGGTATATGTCCAGTTAGGCTTCATAGGATTGTTGATTTAAGAACCTCATTAGTAAAAATATTGAAGTCCTTCACAACTGGACCTCCCAATAACAAACTTCCCTAGCTCTCTTCCTGTCTCACCATTCTCTGAATTGATTAATAAGGTGTTTGCTGAGTAATGACTTACAGTGAAGTATAAATGATTTACATCAGATGCTTCTCAGTAAGCAAGCAGTAATAACTAAACATTGGCTATTTTAGCAACTTCTTTCCCCCTGTGATTAAGTCCCTATTACAGAAATTCTGAGTCGTGTGTGTGTGTGTGTGTGTGTGTGTGTGTGTGTGTGTGAGTGTGTGTTGAGGGTAGGAGTAAGCGGGGGGCTGGAGGGAGGGCAGGGCTGTGGGAAATATTGTTTCTATTTATGAGCTTTATTTTTATGTCAATTCCATTATTTATTGAAATGACTTTGTTGGTCAAGGGTGTCATTACTTATTTCTGGCCTAAATTGCAAGAAGAAATGAGAGGCCAGAAAAAGGATCTGGCCTTGAAAGAGCAGATATGGGGTCTGTACTAGTTACTAGAGAAATCTAAACATTCTCTTAAGGATAGCAGCACTTGTTATTTCTTTTTTTAAAACAATATACGGTTATTTTATTATTTTCTTTTGATATAGGAAATAAAACATGAACAAAGAAAAAGAAAAATGGAATTGAGTTAGTCTGGAATTGAGTTTCAGGAAGACTCCTTTTCCCTTTGTGCTTTTCCTATGTAATAGCTCTACTTTGAGCTGTTGGAGTGATACTTCATCATCATCTAATTCAATTAAATAGTTCAATGACCTAATTTGTGTTTTATTAGACAACCTGTTCTGTTTTGATTTCTTTCAATTTTATGTTTTAATTCCTTTCAGAATAACTCTAACTGAAGTTCTCAGATGTTGGGATGCAGTAAGGGCTAATATACACATAAATAATTTGGGTAATCTTTTTGGGTTTCTGATCATGACATGTGATTTTAGGACTGAGCTGTCTCCCACATGGAAGCCACAAGCTAGTTGTGACTATTGAGCACGTGAAAGGCAGCTAATCTGAACTGAAATGTGCTGTAAGTGTAAAAACACATGTGGATTTTAAAAATTTAGTATTAAAAATATAAAAGTAATTCATTAATTTTTATTATGTTAAGTGATATTTTAATTATATTAGGCTAAATAAAATAGATTATTAAGTGATCTTTCAACTGTTTCATTTTAATTTTTTTAAATGTAGCCACTAGAAAACTTAAAACAACACCTGTGGCTCACCTTCGATTGCTATGGGAACGCACTGCCACTGGAAAAGGAGGGCCCGGAAGTGAAGAGATGTCATAAAAATTAACAGCTGTTCCACTTGCACATAGAATTTTCTTGTTAGGTCACAAATCCTTCAACATGTTGGATACATAAATGATTTTAAGTCTGTTTCTAAAATTCTGGGTATGTATTTAAGTATGCAGATTTTTGTAGGTTCACAGAATATAAATTTGATTGCCAGAAAGTCAGGCTCAAAGAGGAGGCCAGTGGAGCTGCGCAGCTAAGGCATTCTCTCTCAGCATCTGAGCACTGCTGCTCTCTAATCCCTGTGGACCAGTGGTTCTCAACCTTCCTAATGCCACGGCCCTTTAACACAGTTCCTCATGTTGTGGTGACCCCCAACCATAATATTATTTTTGTTGCTACTTCATAACTGTAATTTTGCTACTGTTATGAATCATAATGTAAATATCTGTGTTTCAGATGGTCTTAGGCGACCCTGCTCGCTAGTCTTAAAGGGTCGCGGCATTAGAAAGGTTGAGAACCACTGATGCTGGATCCCAGGCTCAAGCAGCAGAGTTGCTTACCTGGGTACTTCTCCAGTTCCTGCAGCTTGGACTCAGTGACATCTGTGGCTATGACTTTGGCACTTTCTCTTGCAAAAGCCTGGGAGACACAATACACAAATAAATGCTCTGTGTATTTGCTTAAGTTGCTCTCATGAATGAAAAGTCATTAAGCCTTTTCTCCTTTAACTATTTTCATTGCCTCCCCCTTCCCTATAAAATAGGTGGGATATCAAACTAACTAGTCTTACCTTACCCTTCCCATAGTTATTTTTATAATTAACTAGGACAACTGGACATATATTTTGCTTGTCATCTGACTTTGTCCCCTTGAGTAATATAAAATAAATCAGAGTTAAAAACTCCCACTTGGATTCAGTTATTAACACCTCTCAAAATATTATTCTGTGATTTGATAGTCTGTATTCAATTTCTTAGCAGGTTCTTATTATATTGGGTTATGCTAAATGTGTTTGATATGTATGTATATCAAACACATTTAGCATAACCCACTGAAGTGCTCACCGAAGTAGACATCAGACTCGCGCCTACCTTTTATTTCTTCTGTACCCGAGAAGAGGGCTGTGATGGGACCCAGCAGGAGTGGGTCCTTCCCTTCACTACCGCCCACCCTCTCCCTGCCCCTGCACACGCTGCCGCCGCATGCTCTGTGCCCTCACTGCTCAGGCTGCTCTGCTTTCTCTCCTGGAAACTCTGGTCAGGGTTTGCATATCCATCACCTGAGAATTTTCCTTGTCCCTTAGAAAGATGTCACCATTGGCCTTAGAGACCAATTGAACATAAGAGCTGGAAAATCAAATCATATCCAATACACTCACTTTACAGATGAGGAAACTGACCGGGCCTGCTCAGGGTCAAGGAGCTGGTCAGTAGCAGAGCCAGCACAAATCACAGGCCTCCTGACTCTATTGGTGTGTGGACATTCCACCCAGAGCGCTGCTGGTCCTCTTTGAAAGTTTAAGCATGCAGCAGTGACACTTTAAAAGACACTCAGTAGTGTTTAAACAGAGGACTGAGACATTCTGACATACGGGCAATAGGATGTGCAGGAGCTATTTGGCCAGTGCTTGCCCTGCAGATCTTACAGTGAGAGGGATGGCCACAGATGAGGTTGGGGTGGTTCAGAGTCAGTTGCTAATTGATTGAGGCCGTCTTCAAGGAACCCGGTTTCTTCTCTTACCCTGTTGTCTTTTTAAAAAAATATATATTTTATTGATTTTTTACACTACCTTGAAGCTGTCACTGTGCCACCTGCCTGAATGCTTTTCCCTCTCCTCTTTGTAATGCTAACTCACATTAACCTCCTAGATCTCAGAGGAGCTCAGAGGAAGTGAGTCCAAGTGTCTTGAGTCTGTTGGTTGTGCTTATATGGATGCATACAAGTCCTTCTGTTGATCTCTTAACCCCTGCTCCCCAACCCTCCCCTACCTTCCCACTGCAGTTTGACAGTCTGTTCGATCTTCTTTGCCTCTGTCTAATTTTGTTCAACAGTCTGTAATGTTCTTTATTTTCTATAAATGAGTGAGATCATGTGGTATTTACATTTCACTGACTGACTTATCTCACTTAGGATAATGCTCTCCAGATCCATCCATGCTATTGCAAATGGTAAGAATTCCTTCTTTTTTATAGTAGCATCTTATTCCATTGTATAGATGTACCACAGTTTTCTAATCCATTCATCTGCTCGTGGGCATTTAGGCTATTTCCAAATCTTGGCTATTGTAAATTGAACTGCTATGAACATAGGGGTGCATATATCTTTTCTGGTTGGTGTTTCTGTTTTCCTGGGATATATTCCTAGAAGTGGTATTACTGGATTGAATGCCAGTTCCATTTTTAATTTTTGGAGGAAATGCCATACTGTTTTCCACAGTGGCTGCACCAGTCTGCATTCCCACCAGCAGTGCACAAGGGTTCCTTTTTCTCTGAATCCTCTCCAGCACTTCTCAATTGTTGATTTGTTGATGATAGCTATTCTGACAGGTGTGAGATGGTACCTCACTGTTGTTTTGATTTGCATCTTTCAGATGATTAGGGACTTTGAGCATGTTTTCATATGTCTCTAGGCTTTCTGAATGTTCTCTTTTAAAAAGTGTCTACTTAGGTCATTTGCCCATCTTCCTTTTGGTAAGTTGTTTGAGTTCCCTATAAATTTTGAAGATTAAACCCTTATTGGAGACAACATTGGCAAATATGTTCTCTGATGCAGTGGTTTTTTGTTGTTGTTTTGTTGATGGTTTCTTTTGCTGTGCAGAAGCTTTTTATTTTGATGTAGTCCCATCAGATTATTTTTCTTCTTAGATTCAATTGCCCTAAGAGCTGTATGGGTAAAGATATTGCTACGACAAATGACTGTATTTTGTTGCCTATGGCTTCTTCAAAGATTTTTATGGTTTCCCATTGTACATTAAAGTCTTTTATCCATTTTGAGTTTATTTTTGTGTATGGTGGTTTAGTTTCATTTTTTTACAAGTATCTCTCCATTTCCCCCCTAACACCATTTTTTGAAGAGATTGTCTTGTCTCCATTGTATGCTCTTGCCTACTTTGTCAAATATTAATTGCATATAATGGCTTCTGTCGATCTCTGGGTTCTCTTTTCTGTTCCATTGATCTATATGCCTTTTCTTGTGCCAGTACCTGGCAGTTTTGAGAACAATGGCTTTGTAGTATAGCTTGATACCTGTTATTGTGATCCATCCACCATTGTTCTTCTTTCTCAAGATTGCTGCAGCTATTCGGAATCTTTTTTATTCCAGATCAATTTTTGGAGAATTGTTCTATGTCTTTGAAGTATACCATTGGAATTTTAATGGGAATTGTGTTTAATTTATAGATTGCTTTGGGTAGTACGGACATTGTAATGATGTTGATTCCACCAATCCATGAACATGGATGGTGTAGTCTTCCATTTGTTCATGTTTTCCTCCATCACTTTTTTTTTAGCATCCTGAAATTTCCTGAGAATAAGTCCTTGTCTACTTGGTTACATTTATTCCTAGGTATCTTATTTTTTTGTTGCAATGGTAAATGGCATTGCTGTTTAAATTTCTCTTTCTGTAAGTTCATTATTGGTATATAGAAAAGCCATAGATTTTTGGGTGTTAATTTTGTATCCTGCTACATCGCTGAGTCCATTTCTTAAGTCTAGTATTTTTTTGATGGAGTCTTTTGGGGTTTTCTATGTACAATATCATTTCTTCCTCCTGCTTCCACTGGGCTTTTCTTGCTGTTCTTTTTCTAACTGTTTGAGTTGTAGGGTTAGATAATTTGTTACCATTCTTTCTTATTTTTTGCAATAGGCTTGTAGAGATAGGAACTTCCATCTCAAAACAGCTTTTGCTGTGTCCCATAGATTTTGTATTGTTGTGTTTTCATTGTCATTAGTTGCCATGATGTTTTTGATTTCTTCCTTGATTAATCTGGTAACCCAGTCTTTGTTCAATAGCATTCTATTTAGTGTGCATGTGTTTCTTTGGATTCTTATTAATGTAGTTGATTTCCAATTTTATGGCACTATGATCTGAGAAAATGCTTGATAAGATTTCTATCTTCTTGAATTTGAAGAGACTTTGCCTATGTCCCAACATGTGATCTATCTTTGAAAATGACCCATGTGCACTTGAGAAGAATGTATATTCTGTGGCTTTGGGATGAAATGTTCTGAAGATGTCGATTAATTCCATGTGGTCTAGTACGTCATTTAGGATTGATGTTTCTTTGCTGATTTTTTGCTTAGATGATTTGTCCAAAGGTGACAGTGGGGTATTAAAATCTCCTACTATGATTGCATTCCTATTAATCTCTCCCTTAATGTCCTCCAGCAGTTTTTTTTATGTATTTGGGTACTCCCGTATTGGGTGCATATATGTTTACCAGGGTTATTTCTTCTTGTTGGATTGTTCCCTTTAGTATTATGAAGTGGCCTTCCTTATCTCTTGTTATGTCCTTCACTTTGAGATCTAATTTGTCAGATATAAGTATTGCTACCCCAGTTTTTTTTTTTTTTCATTTCCCTTCGTCTGGAAAACCTTTTTCCATCCCTTCATCCTCAGTCTGTGAGCGTCTTTTTTTCTGAAGTGGGTTTCTTGTAGACAGAAGATGTATGGGTCTTGCTTTCTTATCCAATCTATTACTCTATGTCTTTTGTTTGGAGCATTTAAACCATTTACATTTAAAGTAATTATTGATAGGTAAGTATTTGATGCCATTTTTATTCTAACCCTCTGTGTTCCTCTTCACTTCCTATTTCTTTATTTTTACAGTAGACCCTTTAACATTTCTTGCATTGCTGGTTTGTTGGAGATAAATTCCTATAGTCTTTTTTTTTGTCTGTGAAGCTCCTGATTTCACCTTCAATTTTGATTGATAGCCTTGCTGGGTACAGTATTCTTGGATTCAGACCCTACCTTTGCATGACTTTGTGTATGTCATCCCATTCCCTTCTGGCCTGATGAGTTTCTGTTGAGAAATCAGTTGCTAGTCTAATGGGGGTTCCTTTATATGTAACTTTCTGTCTCTCTCTGGCTGCTTTTAAGATTCTGGTTTTGTCTATGGTGTTTGCCAATTTAATAATAATGTGCCTAGGTGTGGGTCTTTGGGGATTCATTTTGTTTGGGACTCTGCAAGCATCTTAGATTTGTGTGTTTTTCCCCCTCTCTATCTCAGGAAAGTTTTCTGTCATTATTTCTTGAAATACTTTTTCCATATATTGCCCAGTTTGCTTTCCTTCTGGAACCCCTATTATTCTAATATTGTTTTGTTTTGTATTGTCCCAAAGCTCCTGTAGGCTCTCCACCTGTTTTTAAATTTTTTTTTCTAGCAGCTACTGTAATTGGGTATTTTTTTCCATCTTGTCTTCTAACTCACTGATGCCCTCCTCTGCTTCTTCTAGTCTACTCTTGATGCTTTCTATTGAGTTCTTCATAGAAGCGATGTCATTTTTCATTTCTTCTTGGGTCACCTTCATTTCCTCTTGGTTCTTCTTCAGATCCTCTTGGTTCTTCTTCATTTCCTCTTGGGTCTTACTCATATTGTCAAATTTGTGTTCCATTCTTTTTATCCAACTTATGATCATTACTCTGAATTCTTGCTCTGGTAGGTTGATTGCCTCTAACTCGTTTACTTCCTTTTCTGGTGATGTTTGATTTTCTTTCATATGCAGGTTGTTTCTTTGCCTCCCCATGATCTCTCTTTTTTAGGATGTCTGCTTATGTAGTTCTCTCTCTGTGGATCTCCGCAAAATCTGACCTTTTTGTCTTGGGGTGGAGTGCTCCTTTGAGTCCAAGTGATCTGGGGCTCACAGCTCCTTGGTGGTCATTACAGCTGTGGATATTCAGGCCTCTGATACAAACCTCTTCCCGTCAAGATGGCGAGATTTCCTCATCTGCGCCAGTAGATAGCTCCAGGAAGGGACCCAGCTGTGGGTGCATAACTGTCAGGGACACCCTGATCAGCTGACCCCAAGTTTCCTCTGGTGTTTGCCAGTCTTCTGGCTTGCTGACCAGCACTCCCAGCGTGATCCTCAGATGCTCTCTCTCTCTTCCTCGGGACAAGACTCAGAACCTGCCTACCTGTTCTTCAGCCATTTTCCCTCTACGTGGGATGTCTCTGCCTCAGGTGAGTCCAACAGGCTTCCACTCCTCCTGCAGGAGTGAGATCTCCTTCGCGCATGGTCTGACTATGTACAATATCATGCCATCTGTGAATAAAGACAATTTACTTCTTTTCCAATTCGGATGCCTTTTATGTCTTCTTTTTTGTCTAATTATAATTATATAATACTTCCAGTACTGTGTCAAACAGAAGTGGTGAGAGTGGGCATCTCTGTCTTGTTCTTGTTCTTAGGGGAAATGGTTTTAGTTTTTATCCATTGAGTATGATGTTGGCTGTGGATCATCATATATTGCATTTATTATGTTGAGGTATGATCCTTTTATCCCAACATTGCTGAGAGTTTTTTTCAAGAAAGGGTGTTGCATTTTGTCAAATGCTTTTTCTGCATCAATGGATAGGATTACATAGTTTTTATCTCACATTTTGTTTATGTGGTGTGTCACATTTATTGATTTGTGGATGTTGTATCATCCTTTTATCACCAGAATATATCCCACTTGGTCATGGTATATAATATTTCTAACATAATGCTGGATTTGATTTACTAGAATTTTGTTGAGGAATTTGGCATCTATGTTCATGAGGGATATTGGCCTATAATTCTCTTTCTTTTTATTGTCTTTATCTTGTTTTGGGATTAGAGTAGTACTGGGGTCATGAAAAAAGCTTGGAAGTGCTCCTTCCTCTTTAATTTTTTTTGAATAGTGTAAGGAAGATAGGTTTTATTTCTTCTTTGCATTTTTGATAAAACCCTCCTGTGAAGCATCTGTTACAGGGCTTTTCTTTATTGTTTTTTTTTAAATTAACAATTTTTTTATTACTGCTTTAATTTTCTCCATAGTTATTGGCCTATTCAGATTTTTTATTCTTCCTGGTTGAGTTTGGATGGTCGTATTTTTTTTTAGGAATATGTCTATTTCTTCTAGGTTGACCAGTTTGTTGGAATAGAGTTACTCATAGCATTTTTTTTAATGATTTTCATATGCCTGTGAGACTTGTTGTTATTTCACCTCTTTCATTTCTGATTTTGTTTATTTGGGTCCTCTCTCTTTGCTTCTTTGTGAGCCTGGTTAGTGGTTCATCAATTTTGTTTATCCTTTCAAAAAACCAGCTCTTGGTTTCATTTATATTTTGTAATTTTTTTGTCTCTATGTCATTTATTTTTGCTCTGATCTTTATTATTTCCTTACTTTTGATCACATTTGGCTTTTCTCGTTGCTCTCTTTCTAATTCTTCCAGTTGCAGAGTTTAGATGTTTTATTTCCAGTTTTTCTTGGTTTTTGGAAGTAGGCCTGTAATCCTATGAACTTCCTTCTTAGGACACTGCTTTCACTGTGTCCCAAAGATTTTGGATTGTTGTGTTTTCATTGTTGTTTGTTTCCAGGATGTGTTTTATTTCTTCTTTGATCACTTTGGTAACCCACTCATTGTTCAATAGTGTGATATTCAGCCTCCAAGTCAGTGTTTTCCAAAGTGTGGTACGCATACCCCCAGGGATATGGGAAGAGTTTGATGGTGGTACGCATTGCACCGGAGTTTGGTGGGGATATGCACTGTACCGTGCTTAGCTGCGTCTAATTCTTACATTCTCATGAGTCAAGTCAAGACAGTCTTGTGAGGCGTGACATGGTCCAGTGTGCAAATAAATGTTGTTTATAATATAACTTTTATTTATATTTTATTATGAATAATTTTATTTTTCATTTATTATTTTGTGTATGTACCAAAAAATAAAAAATAAATATATTTTGATTGTTATTAAAATACATCCTTTTTTTTTTTTTGACGAGGGATACTCAGCATTACAAAAATTATAGAAGGGGTACACAAGAGGTACACTGCTCCAAGTGATTGGATTTTTGTGATTTTTTTTACAGTAATTGAATTATAATTTTATGCCATTGTGATCTGAGAAGATTCTTGATGTGATTCAATCCTCTTGAATTTGGAGAGACTTTTCCTGTGTCCCAATATGTGGCCTTTGAAAATGTCCCATGTGCACTTGCGAAGAATGTATATTCTGTAGTTTTGGGGTAGAATATTCTAAAGATGTCAATTATGTCCATGTGATCTGGTGAGTCTTTTAAGATTGATCTTTCTTTGCTAATTTTTTTCTAGATGATTTATCCAGTGATGTTAATGGGGTATTAAAGTCTTCTACTATGATTGTGTTGCTGTCAATCTCTCCCCTGATATCTTCCAGAAGTTTTCTTTTATGTATTTGAATGCTCCTTCCTTGGGTGCAGAGTTATATTCTCTTATTTTATTGATCCCTTTAGAATTGTGAAGTGCCCTTTATTGTCTCTTGTTATGGTCTTCACTTTGAGGTCCATTTTGTCAGATATAAGTATTGCTACCCCAGATTTTTTTTCAATTCCATTAGCCTGATAGATATATTTCCATCTATTCACTTTCAGTCTTTGTGGGTCCCTTGTTCTGAGGAGGGTCTCCTGTGGACAGCATGTATATGGGTTATGTTTTCTTATCCATTCACTCACTCCATCTCTTTTGATTGGAGTATTTATTCCATTTATATTTAACGTTATTATTGATAGGCACTTGTTTGTAGCCATTTCTGTATTTTATGGCTCTGTTCCTTCCTCCATTTCTATTTCTTCTTTTTATAGCATTACTTTAGTATTTCTTGCATTTCTGGCCTTGTAGTGATAAACTCTCTTAGCCTTTTTTGTCTGCAAAACTCCTGATTTCCCCTTTAATTTTGATAGCCTTGATGGATAGAGTATTCTTGTATTTAGTCCTTTGCTTTGCATCACGTTATATATCTCCTTCCATTCCCTTCTAGCTTGATGCTTTTCTGTTGAGAAATCATTTGATAATCTGATGGGGGATTCTTTGTATGTAACTCTCTGTCTCTCTTTGCAGCCTTTAAAATTCTCTCTTTGTTGTTAATATTTGCCATTGTAATTATGACATGTCTTGGTGTGGGTCTTTTGGGGTTCATCTTGCTTGGGACTCTCCGTCCTTGTGTAAATTTTTTCTTCTCTGTATCCAGGAAGTTTTCTGTCATTATTTATTCAAATAGATTTTTTAATCCTTGCTGCTCCTCTTGTCCTATGGAAGCCTTGTTATACATATATGACTTCATTTTGTGTTGTCCCAAAGCTTCTTTAGGCTCTCCTCCTACTTTTTAATTTTTTTCCCCAGTTGCTGTTCAGATTGAGCTTGTTTCTGTACCTTATCTCTAACTCACTAATTTGGCCCTCTGCTTCTTCTAGTCTGCTGTTGAAACCTTACATGGTGTTTTTGATTGTAGCTATGTTACTTTTTATTTCTTCCTGGTTTTTGCATAAATTGCTGGTTTTCTCATCCATCCAGTGTATGAACTGTACGACCATCACTCTGAATTCCTTTTCTGTCATGTTGCATGCTTCCATTTCACTAATTTCTTTTCTTGGAGATGCCTCATTTTCTTTCCTCTGGGGATTGTGTCATCTCTCCATTCTGACTAACACCAGAAGGTTCAAAAGTTGAGCTGCAGTGGAATTATGTGCAGTGGGAGCTTCGCACCACTCACATGTCACCGAAGAGCTCTGACACCAAGATGTGTTGCTGTCATGGGTTGGTGGGAGCCACACTCACCCAGGAGAAGACTCAGGCACTCAGTTTGACCTCATGTAAGCACTTCTAATCAGGGAACCCTCCTGTGCCATGCTGAAACAGAGACCTCACTGGTGTGTGCCGAAAATCAGAGTCCCCTAGTGTATTCCAGGAGTCAGAGGTCCCCTGTGTCCACACCATAAATTGAATATCAGAGTTTCTTTTGCTTGGTGTGGCCTTGTGCCAAGAATCAGGGTTCCTGTGTGTGCATATGCCAAGAATTGGAGTCACTGGCTCTTAGTGTGAATGCACTAGGAATCACGGATCCCAGGCACACACTATGAGAAACAAAGTAAAGTCACTGATGCTCAGTGCTGCCTCTTGCCCAGAGAAACAGGGTCCTGGTCAGTCTGGGGGACTGGTTGCACAGTAGCACTGTGTCAACGGGAGTTCCACTCCTGCCCTGTGGAAAACAGACCTCTGTGTGCACTTGACGAGAATCAAAGTCAGGTGGCACTGTTGCCCTCTTGGGCATGGAATTTGTTTGCCTGATTGCATTGCAGGGAACAGATTCCCAGGGTCTGCGTGCTCCCAGGCTCAAATTCCTTTAGTGGCACTGTGGCCCTGGGTGAGGGGAAGGGTCTAGCAGTTCCTATGGTGCTGCAGCAAGCCTGCGGAGAGGGAGATGAGCTCTGTGACTCACAGAAATCTGCAGCTGGGATGTCTGGATTTTTGGTGTCTGTTGGTCTGCAGATGCGGTCGCAGGTCTCTGTTCCCAATGGCTGTAGGGTCCTGGTTTGCCTCTGAGACTAGACTGGGTGGTGCTGAGGCCAAGTAGCTCTGTTTTTCCAGATGGCACGGTCCCTGTGCCCGTTCTGGCCACCCCAGGAGTATTTGTGGTGGAAGCAGAGCTCCCCCATTTAAGACTGCCTTGTCTAGCAGCCCCTTAGAAGACCTGCAGGATCTAACTTTCCCCATTTCATTCATACACCCATACACCACAAATGCATACATGCCCATGTAAGAGAGAGAGAGAGAGAGAGAGAGAGAGAGAGAGAGAGAGAGAGAGCGCTGACGTAGAAATAGATTCAAAGCTGGGTCCCCGGTGGGTAGCTCCCCTTTTTGCTGGAGAGACAGAAAATGACCTGACCTGAGCCAAGCAGCACATTATTTATTTCCGAAAGAATGAAGGGGGTTTCCCTGAAAAGCTTCGAATCCAAGAAGTTTTGGGTGTGCCCAGGTCCTATACATTCCCTCATTCCCAGTATTAGGACTGGATTTAACATATCAAGGCCTGGGTGGGCCAAGGTCCTATTCCATCCCTCATTCAGTCCTGGTGACTGCCTCCTACCTCTCTGCAGCCAGGTCATGTCTCTGATCCTCACTGTAGGCTGAATCAGGAATGTCAGCCTTCTCTTCACATGTCACACAGAGAACCTCTCCTGTAAATCTGAGGAGCAAATAGGGCACAGTAGATCATTCCCAGCACATGGATAAAGATAAGAAGTCAGTACTGGTAAGTCTCCTTCATTTGGGGGGAGGCCTTTTCCTGGTAACGGCCATGCCAGTCACCTCGGACTCAGCTGACATCAATTTAAAGAAAATCCATGTGCATTCCCGGGAGCCCTCTACCGTTGGCAAACTGCAGCTTGTGAGCCACATGTGGCTCTTTGGCCCCTTGAGTTTTTAGCAAAGGCCAGCTTAGAAGTACCCTAGTTAAGTTAATAACAATTGTCCTACCTATATAGTTTAAATTTTAAAAAATTGGCTCTTAAAAGATATTTCAGTCATTGTACAGTTGATATTTGGCTCTGTTGACTAATGAGTTTGCCGACCACTGACTTAGTCTAACATTTTGGATTGATTACATTCCATAATATATTCTACATTGTACTCTTATGGGAAGAAAAAACCTGCCACTATTATACTAAAACACGATATTCTATATTTTAAGTGTTTTCTATACTCCCACATTTCATTATCAAATTTTTAATATGATGTCAGTCATATTCCCCTTATAAAAATGATTTAATTTAGCTGTATGTAGTCCAACATTACATGTTGGTAAAGAGCAAGTGTCTATTCACAAAGGCCAGTGAGTAGGACTAAGAGGGGATAAAACACCTAAAAAATCAGTGCATTGAAAAATGTAACATGCTGTAATGAACTTTAATTAATCAGTATATATTAGTTCTGAGTACTTTGAGGAGTATACATGCATGCATTAAAGTGCACACACATGCAGACAAAAGTAAATAAATGTACGAGATAACTGCAGAACAAATGATTATTAATTTTGAAATAAAAAAAGTTAAAATGGAAAACATATTATTGGTTGCCCAGGTTAGGGACAAGAGGGAAGATAATGTGGTTATAAAAAGGCAACACAGGGAGGCATCCTTATGGTGATGGAAGTCTTTTGCTTCTTGACTATTGTGGTGATGGATACACAAAGAAAAAACTGCATATCACAGCAAAGAAATAGGTACAAATCAAACTGGGGAAACCTGAATTAAATCAATGAATTATCAATATCAACTCCTGGTTATGATATCATAATATAGTTTTTAGGTATATGGGATTGTATATTATTTCTTACAACTACGTGTAAATTTCCAATTATCTCTAAATAAAAAGTGTTTTAATGATTATAAAATGCACTTTTTCCATTCTAAATAAATCTGCTAACCCAGATAAAAACACACAAGGAATAAACATCAAAATCCTCCCAGTTATGAAAAAAATTAAAACTTAAAAAAATGTTACCTTGTAGGTGCAATTCACTGCATATACCCACATTCTTGGCTCATGCAACCTCACTTTTCTTTGTTGCTAACAATAAGAGACATAAAATGCCACCACATTAGTAAAATTAAGAAATTGACTTGGGGCCCTGGCCAGGTAGCTTATTTGGTTAGTTTTGTCCCAAAATACCAAGGTTACGGTTTTGGTCTCTGGTCAGGGTACATATAAGAAGCAACCAATAAATCCATTAATAAGTGGAACAACAAATCAATGTTCTGTCTATCTATCTATCTATCTATCTATCTATCATCTCTCTAAAATCAATAAGTAAATAGCCCTAGCTGGGTTGGCTAAGTGAATAGAGCATCTGCCTGTGGACTGAAGGGTCCAGGGTTCAATTCCAGTAAAGGTCACATGCCTGGGTTTCAGGCTTGATCCCCAGTAGGGTGCGTGCAGGAGGCAGCCAATCAATAATTCTATCTCATCATTGATGTTTCACTCCCTCCCTCTCTGAAATATATATATATATATATATATATATATATATATATATATATATATAATAAATTACAATCAATCAAAAACCTGTCTTAGTTTGCTAAGCCACATTATATAGGGGATTTAATCTGAAGAAAGTCATTTTCCTAAAAACTCCAGAACCAACCAATACTACAAGCCAAACCTAATCAGTTCATTGAACTGTCAGTTGTGAATTTGATATTATCAGCAGAGATGAAAATTTTTAATTCTCTAAATATAGTGATGTTAGATAAATATACTTAATCAGTAATTTAAATGAGATAATACATTCTAAATCACCTGAAAAGTATTTTGTGCTATTTTTTCCTACCAAATAACGAATTTGTTCTTTTATTTTGAAATGAAATTATAATAATGCACATAATTAAAAACTGGAGTTTTGCCATGTGAAAAAGATATGCTATTGTATCATTCTTTTATTTAAATATATACTTACTAGAGGCCTGGTGCATAAAATTCCTACACCAGTGGGAATAGGTGCCCCAGCCTGCGGGGCAACAACATGGGCACGCAGGAATCCTAGGAGAATGAAACAAGAGAGGGACGCAAAGAAGGAAGGCAAGTCTTAGAAATATGATCAAGCCTTCGCTTTTTTATTGAAGTGTAAGTGTTTTTAAAGGCTCGGAAGGGGAGGGACAGGTTAAGGGATTGTCATGGGGTGATTGGTTGGGGACTGGGTATGTCTTCAGCTGATTGGTTATTCTGATGTGGGAGGTTCTTCTAGCCTTTAGTGCGCCCGGAGTTTTTGTTGGTAGGCTGGCTATCTTGGCGCGCAATCTTGGTGTCTGCGGGAAATCTTGGCGCGCTTTCTTAGGAAGAGGGGCTGACCAGGAAGTGAAACTGAACTCTTGTTTTTATGGCTCCCGGCATCTCCTCCCTTTGTTTTTAAGTGGGAGTGGGCTTTAACCAAGCGAGGGAGTAGTGACCTCGCTCCTCCCGTGGGGTTCCCAAACCCACTAGCAACGCCTCTTGGTATCTTGGGAGGAAAGGTAGAGCCTGGAATTAAGGCCAGAGAGCCTTCCCTGTGGCAGCTGCACCTGTCTTAGGTTGGGAGACTCAGGATACCTGGTTTAAGCCTGCATTACCCGTCATTGGTTTAACTGAATCGCTCTGATCCAGCACCTGTCTTAGGTTGCTGGTAGGGCCTATAGAAAAGCCCCTCAGTGTATGCCGTCTCCTCTTACCCATCATTGGCTGCCAGCCAACATCACCAGGGGCTGTATGGGCATCTCTGTTGGCCATCTAAGAGAAAAAATTTGATATATATCAACCTCTATGTAAGCCAGGTATACTCTCAGGGAAAACCAGAGGGGGTCAAATCTTCCTTAGACCAAGCCTTGGGAAGAGGGGGTCGAAAGATTATGGGACCTTCCCTTGCAGTGCTTTGTTCTGCACACAGCTTGGTGCCCATACCTTTCTCCTCGTGGGGAGTAGGTAAGCATTCCTCTGGTCATCATGCTGTCCCCGTAGGGAGGGAGCGCTGGTAGAGGTCATAGTCCAGTTCATGGTCAGCCTCAGCTAGGCGGTGGTAATGTATTTGTATGGGTTTAGCCAGGATGCTATTAACCTGTTGCTTTATGAAATCTGTCAGCTTCCGAATAGCCCAGGGGCCAAAGGATAGAATTAGTAAAAAGGTTATGAGGGGGCCCAGGATGGGGAGGAGGTAGGGGAGAAGTCCGTTCAGTCCACTCCAGAAGGGGTTCTCGAACAATTCTTTCCGACGTTGTACCAGATCTTCCTGTAGTTTCTTGATCTTGTCTCGGACGATTCCGGATTTGTTGGTGTAGAAACAGCAGTGTTCCTGTAGGGCTAAGCATATCCCTCCCTGTTCTGCCGTAAGTAAGTCTAGACCTCTTCTGTTTTGTAATACTACTTCTGCCAAGGAGTCTATCTGGTCCTGGAGGTCATTAGTGGTACTAGAGAGGGCCTGAACGTCATCAATCTACTGATTAGAGAGTTTGACATATGAGTTGACTGCTACCCCTAGGCCTGCTGAGCCGGTGGCCATTGCCCCTGTGTCTCCTAGGCCTATAAGTAGGGGGATGAACTGAATTTCTCGCTTACTGTGACCGCTAATATAGTAGATCCAGCTTTTTTAGAACTGGATCCATTTATAAAATTGAGGTATAATACCTCCTTTAATGTGGCAGTTAATACCATTCCCTGTAGGAATAAAGCAAGATCCCAAGTCAGGGTCTTGTTAAAAACATTAAACATTTTGATTTCTATGCAGAAGGATGTGCACACATGGTCTAAAGTACATGCACACGGACATTCCTTGCCCTTGGTCCTGGGCAACCTGCAGCAATGCACAGGTGCTGATTGCTATCATGGCAAAGCAATCTTTACTATCTTTATATCTGGATTATTTCTCTGTTCTTGTGGGCCACTGCTTATTCTGTGGCTGTAACAATTCTATCAGATTTAATACTTTGACAAAAATATTATTTTCACTGTAAATATTATTAAAAGAGAATTCCAAAAAATTTTTTTAATTTCTCTTTATATTAAAATTATAATTATATTTCAAAGTATCCTCTTAAGCTTATACAGAGGGATGATGGGAAGTCAGCTTTCATAGAAAACTTATTTAAATTGCTTATAAAGACGCTGGCTTATTCAAAGGAAGAGGGTTGGTCTTTGTTATTTTAAGATGGTAGCCGCAGGCCACGTGGGCAATAAGATGTGTGGCTGTCTTGGCGGCTGCTCAATTTATTCTTCATTGGCTTCTCATGTAATTTAACTTATGAGATATTGATTATATTTTAAAAGCTAAGTATGTATCTTGATTTAAAAAATGATAAAGAAATGTATTTAGTAAAACTTAAAGTATAGTATCACACCTCTAGCAAATTAAAAAAAGGAGTCTGCGTGAGGCTTTTCTTTCTTGAAATTCTACTGCTGTTGAAAAATTTTCCTATATTTAAGAAATATATTGTTTTTGCCTTTCTTACAGGCAAAAACTTTCATAACATTTAATATACAGCATATAATTTCTATTTGATAAAGCTTTCCATGTGATTTCAAGTATCAATAAAAAAAAACTTGAAATACTCTTGGAAAGATCAAATGTACAATACACAATATATTTATATATATGATTTAAAGGTTATATACTTAAATTACTTTAAAGACATATCAACTACATTCAAACTGGATCAATGAGTTAATTCTCTTTCTTTTAAATCATACAAAGAATTAAAATACTTTGGATTCCTAATCATTTAAGAGAAAGCACAATTTATTTTCTCAAAAATAAGTTATACTTTAGGCATTTAGCTACCACTGTAGGACCCCAAGATGGAGGAAGTGACCTTCCCCACTGCCTGTTCCAGGATGTGACCTATACGGTTAAAGATTAGACAGGGATGAGGTCAGTTGTTTATGGTTGAAGATTAGGCAAGAATGAAGTCAGTCCCCAGAAACTCCCTACCCTGAGGACTTGCCCAGAGGAATAGGGGAGAGATTAAGGGGCTTGCAAGATTAAAACATGTAATTAACGAGCCCACCTGCGTGTGGTGTTTATTTCCTTGTTTCCTTCTTCCCCCTCCATGTCATGGAAAGATTAAAAAAATTAAAAACATAGAATACCGTCCAAAAATAAAAGCATAACAATGATCATTTTTAAATTTTTTATTTATTTTTAGTTCTTTATTGATTAAGGTATTACATACATATATGTCCTTATTTCTGCATTACCCCCTCCGATGACCACTCATGCCCTCATACCCCTGGTGTCTGTGTTCATTGGTTATGCTTATATGCATGCATACAAGTCCTTTGGTTGATCTCTCCACCTTATCCCCACTCTCCCATACCTTCTCTCTGAGGTTTGAGCATCTGATCAATGCTTCTCTGTCACTGGATCTGTTTTTGTTCATCAGTTTATGTTGTCCATAATAATCCACAAATAAGTGAGATCATGTGACATTTATCTTTTCTGTCTGAATTATTTCACTTAGCATAATGCTCTCCAGCTCCATCCATGCTGCTGCAAATGGTAGGAGTTCCTTCCTTTTTACAGCAGTGTAGTATTCCACTGTGTTCTAGTAAATGTACCACCAACTTTTTAATCCGCTCATTTTCTGATGGGCATATAGGCTATTTCCAAATCTTGGCTATTGTAATTTGTGCTGCAATGAACATAGGGATACATACATCCTTTCTGGTTGTTGTTTCTAGTTTCTTGAGATTCCTTGAAGTAGGATCACTGTGTCAAATGTGAGTTCCATATTTAGTTATTAAAGGAATTCCATAGTGTTCTCCAGGTGGATGTACCAGTCTGCATTACTACCAGCAATGCATGAGGATTCCTTTTTTTCTGCATCCTCGCCAACACTTTACTTTATTGATTTGTTGATGATAGCCATATGACAGGGGTAAGATGGTTGTTTTGATTTGCATCTTTCAGATGATTAGTGACTTTGAGCAGGTTTTCATATGTCTCTTGGCCTTCTTTATGTCCTCTTTTAAAAATTATCTATTTAGGTCTGTTGCCCATTTTTTTATTTGATGGTTTATGTTCCTTTTGTTAAGTTGTATGAGTTCCATGTAAATGTTGGAGATGAAACACGTATCGGAGATAACATTGGCAAATATGTTCTACCATGCAGTGGGCTTTCTTGTTGTTTTGTTGATGGTTTCTTTTGGTATGCAGACACTTTGTAATTTAATTTAGTTCCACTTTATTTACTTTCTCTTTAGTTTCCATTGCCCTAGGAGTTGTATAGGTGAAGATACTGCTTCAGTATATGTCTAAGATTTTGTACCCTATGGATTCCTCTTAAGATTTTCATGGTTTCCCGTCTTACATTTAAGTCCTTTATTCATTTTGAGTTTATTTTTTTTTGTATAGTGTAAGTTGGTGGTCTAGTTTCATTTTCTTGCATGTCTCTCTCCAATTTTCCCAACACCGTTTACTGAAGAGACTGTCTTGACTACATTGTATGCTCTTGCCTAATTTGTCAAATATTAATTGGTTTGAATGGATTTCTAGTTTCTCTGTTCTACATTGATCTATATGTCTGTGCTTGTGCCAGTACCAGGCAGTTTTGAGAACCGTGGCTTTTTAATACAGCTTGGTATCTGGTATTGAGCTCCCTCATACTTTGTTCTTCTTTATCAGGATTGCTGCAGCTATTCAGAGTTTTTTTTATTCCAGATTAATTTTTGGAGAGTTTATTCTAGGTCTGTGAAATATGCCATTGGTATTTTAATGAATAGTGGATTGGATCTATAGATTGCTTTGGGTAGTATGGACATTTTAATGATGTTGATTCTACCAATTCAATGAACATGGTATGTTCTTCCATCTCTTAAGTCTTCCTCTATGCTTTCTTCATTGTCCTGAGTTTTCTGAGTACAGGTCTTTTACCTCCTTAGTTAAGTTTATTCCTAGGTATCTTAACATTTTTGTTGCAGTGGTAAATGGGATTCTTTTTTAAATCTCTCTTTCTGAATGTCCAATATTGGTGTATAGAAATGTCATAGATTTCTTGGCAGTAATTTTGTATTGTGCTACATTGCAAATTAATTTATTAAGCCTAATAATTTTTTATGGAGTCTTTAATGTTTTCTATGACAGTGTCATATCGTCTGCTAATAATGACAAGTTTATTTCTTTTCCAATTTAGATTCCTTTTATTTCTTCCTCTTGTCTGATCACTGTGGCTAACACTTCTAGTACTATTTTGAACAGGAATGGTGAAAACAGAAAACCCTGTCTTGTTCTTGCTCTTCGGGAAATAGTTTACGTTTTACCCATTGAATATGATGTTGGCTGTAGGTTTTCCATAAAAGGCTTCTATTAAGTTGTGTTATGATTCCTCTATCCCCACTTTGAGCAATTATCATTTTGACATGTATGTTATTATTATACTAGAAGTCTGTTGCACGAATTTGTGCACCAGTGGGGTCCCTCAGCCTGGCCTGCAGGTTTAGGCTGAAACCAGCTTGCCAACATTTCCCTAGGGGTCCTAGATTGGGAAAGTGCATATGACAGGTCAAAAGGACCAACCAGTGCATAATCAGGGCTGGGGAGGGATATTGGAGGTTGGCTGATAGGGGAAGGGCCATGGGAGGTTGGCTGGCCAAGGGAAGGAACCACATAAAGTTGGCTGTCCATGGGAGATTGGCTGTGGGATCACACTCAGCACCAGGGGACTGCACCTGCATTTGGTGTCTGCCCCCTGGTGGTCTGTGAGCATCATAATGACCAGTTGACTCCTCATCTGTCATTCCTTCATTTGGTCACTTAGGCTTTTGTATATACAGATACATCACATAAATTATTTACAATAAATTAAATATTTGTCTCTAAAGAAGAAACTGAATTGGAAAAAGATTGATATATTATGCTCCTTTTAAGCAAAAGTGGATGAACTCTCTCATTACATGAAGGCATTTAATTACTTTTCAAAAGTTATACTTAATTTGATGAGATCTTATGTTTGTGTATCAGAGTCAGCATTATATAATTTTTTCTTTTCCTTTGGTGACATGAAATGCTAGGTAATGCTCCTTTAAGAACTTCAAACATATCATTAAACCTTGACTCTATTTCCATTATCAGTAAATATGGGCTTAAGTACCCAGATAACTACTTGTATATCCTCTAGCTATACTATTTTATAGTGATTGTATGTGACATTAGGGAAGGATTACTCATTTTCCAGAATTTTACATTAACTAACAATTTATTGGTTTCACTATGCTTTAGTGTTGTGGTAATCATTTGTTCATATGTTTTTTGAATACCACCAGTTTTTTGATAACCGCAAAGATCTTTAAAAAATAGTTTTAATAGGCAATGGGGGAAGTAATAGCTTCATGCAGAAAGAGGAAATCTTCCTATTTGTTACCGTTGCACATTGTCATGTCCTCTAAATCTGGTGGGTAAGGTAAGTCCCAGGTGAGGAACACAAAAGGGGCAAATTTTGCAAGTTTTGTCTTTTTATTTCTTTGTCTTTATTAGATAAACATATAGATCACATAAATTATTTGCAATAAACTCAATATTAGTCTCTAAAGGAGAAAACTGAGGTTTCTTTCATTTAAATTCTTCATTGTTTAAAGTATTACATATGTCTCCTTTTCCCACATTTACTTCAACTGGGCCACTCCTAAGCCCGCCAGCACATGCCCTCAACCTCCTACTGTCTATTTCCATGGGTTATGCTTATATGCATGCATCTTAAGTCCTTGGTTGCTCTCTTACCCTTCCCCCAACCTCCCCTGCCTTCACTTTAAGGTTGGACAGTGTGTTTGGTATTTCTTTGTCTCAGGATCTATTTTGTTAATCAGTTTATGTTTTCATTATATCCCACAAATGATTGAGATCATGTGATAGTTATCTTTCTCTGACTGGCTTATTTTGCTTAGCATAATGCTCTTCAGGTCCATCTATGCTGTTGCAAATCTTAAAAGTTCCTTCTTTTTTATAGCAGCACTAGAGGCCTGGAGCATGAATTCATGCAAGAGTGGGGTCCCTCGGCCTAGTTGGCTGATGGAAGCCATCTCACCAGTCCCAATTGGGGCAATTGGGTCAGTGTGGCAGGGCGGGACTGCAGAGATTGGCCAATCAGCGAATGGGGTCAGTCAGGGTCACTGGTTGTGGGGTAGGGACACTGGAAGTTGGTCAGCCAAGGGGAGGAGGGACCATGGAAGGTTGGCTGTGGGAGCGTACTGACCACCAGGGGGCAGCTCCTGCATTGGGCATCACTCCCTGGTTGTAAATGGCCATCATAGCGATCAGTGGTTTGATCACTTAGACTTTTATAGATATACCAGAGGCTTGGTCCACAAAATTCATACATGGTGGTGGGGTCCCTCAGGCCAGCCTGCACTCTCTCTAATCCTGGACACCTCCTTGGATGTCCAACTGACTCTCACAATCTGGACAGCTGAATCCTAACTGCTCTTCTGTCTGCCTGATTGCCCCTAGCTGCTCCCCTACAAGCCTGATCACCCCTAACTTCTTCCCTGCTAGTCTGATCGCCACTAACTGCCTCTATTTCACCTACACCTGGGACCCAGGATTTGCTTCACTGGCCTGTCGCAGGCACTTGGGCCCTGGTTTCTCTCCTTCTGACCAGCTGCTGCCACCTAGGAGCCAGTCCATCTTTACCCAGGCTGGCCAAAGCCACAGGGGACCATGGGCAGGTTGATTTTCCTGGGCCGTAGCCAAAGGCACTGGTCCTGGGGACTGTGGGGCAGGCGGCTTGTCCCTCTCCCAGGCCACAGCATAGTTGGTCCCTATTCCTCTCTCATGAGCTCATTTGTGCCTGGCTGGTCTGAGCCATTAAGGCCTGATGGCATCAGGGCATGATGAGCATTTGCATATTATCTCTTTATTGTATAGGATTGCCAGTGTACTTCATATCTAGTGCAAGGGGCTCAGTGCTAGCAGCCCTGGCTGCCTTGGCTGGCCTTCACAGCCCCAGCTGCCTGAGTTAGCCCTGCAGCCCCACCTTCGTCCAAAGATAGTCCAGAAGGTCATTCTCCTGTTTGGTCTAATTAGCATATTATCTCTTTATTATATAGCATTCCACTGTGTAGATATACCACACCACAGTTTTTTAATCCACTCATCTGCTGCTGGGCACTTAGGCTGTTTCTCAATCTTAGCTATTATAAATTGTGCTGCTGTGAACATACAGGTGCATATATCCTTTCTTTCTTTTTTTCACCTGAAGATATTTTTCCATTGATTTTTAGGGAGAGTGGAAGAGAGAGGGAATGAAAGAGAGAAACATCAATGTGAGAGAAACACATCGATTGGTTGCCTCCTGCAAAGGCATGACCAGGGCCAGGACTGGGGAGGAGCCTGCAATTGAGGTTCCTGGCCTTAACTGGAATCAAACCTGGGACCCTTTGGTCCAAAGACTGACGCTCTATCCACTGGGAAAAACCTACTAGGGCCATATATCCTTTCTGATAGCTGTTTCTGATTTCTTGGGATATATTTCTAGAAGTAGGATTACTGAGTCAAATGACAGTTCCATTTTTAACTTTTTGAGGAAGCTTCATACTGTTTTCCCCAGTGGCTGCACCATTCTGCATTCCCAAGGGCATTGTAAGAGGATTTCTTTTTCTGTGCATCCTCACCAGCACTTGTCATTTGTGGATTTTTTGTTGGTAACCATTTTGACAGGTGTGAGAAGGTACTTCATTGTCATTTTGATTTGCATCTCTGGGATGATTAGTAACTTGAAGCATGCTTTCATGTATCTTGGCCTCCTGTAGGTCCACTTTTGAAAAGTATCAATTTAGGACCTTTGTCCAGATTTTTATTGGATTGTTTATTTTCTTTTGGTTAAGTTGTATGAGTTCCCTATAAATTTTGGAGATTAAACCCTTATCAGATTTAACATTGGCAAATATATTCTCCCATGCAGTGGGCTCTCATGTTGTTTTGTTAATGGTTTCTTCTGCTATGCAGAAGCTTTTTATTTTGATATAGTCCATTTTTTTTTATTCTCTCCTTAGTTTCCATTGTTCTAAGAGTTGTGTTGGTAAAGATATTGCTATGACATATGCCTGATATTTTGATGCCTGTGGATTCCTCTTGGATTTTTATGGTTTCCCATTTTATGCCTAAGTCCCTTATTCATTTTGAGTTTATTTTTGTGTATGTTATAGTTTGGTTGTCTAACATATTTCTGTCCAATTTTCCCAAAAGCATTTATTGAAAAGACCTCCTTTACTCCATTTTATGCAACTGCCTCCTTTGTCAAATATTAATTGAACATAATGGCTTGGATGGATTCTAGGTTCTCTGTTCAGATCCATTGGTCTAAATGTCTGTTCTTGTGGGAGTACCAGGCAGTTTTGAGAACAATGGCTTTGTAATATAGCTTGGTATCTGATATTGTGATCCCTCTAGCTTTGTACTTCTTTCTCAGGATTACTTCGGGTATTTGGGTTAAGAAAACTGAATGCATTTTGAGAGCATTTAATACGTACGAATAAGAGCACAAAATTAAGAAAGTCTTTGAGAAATCTTGAAAGTTTTTGCTTCTTTATTGAAAAAGAAATTAAGCAGAATTTGCAATAATTTTAATGATAAAATTAAACACACAAAATATTGTATTGATTCAAGTCATAGCAACTAAACTAAGATCCAAATGATAAGATCAATGGAAGCACAGTATTTTTAATGAATGAGATAACAACAACATCCCTAATATTAAACTTTCATTAAAGGCTGAAGAAAAAAAGGAGCATAAAACCGGTAAAAGGGAAGTGTCAGGAAACATGGATGCTGGTGCTGATGACAGTGACATTGGAGGATTGACTCAGCAGAGCAACAGTGAATCAACCAATAAGCAGCAGGTTGCTATTATGGAGGATGAAGATTCTTACAGGTAAGCCTACAGCAGTACTTAACAAGTATGTAATTATTCTTTTCCTATAAAACAAATTCAAATTTGAGCTTACATTCTTGATTAACTAATTTTATATTTTTAATAGAGAGAGTGAAACTTGCTTGGTAATCAGAAAAAATGCAAATCAACAAATAATGAGGTATAATTTTTGAATTAATAATGATAACTATTTTATCAAAAATAAATAAAAACCAGAATTGGCACGTGGGAGGAAAGGCATTCTCATGCACTCTTGGTAGATGAAATTGGCACATCTTTTTTGAAGGGTAATTGAGCTTGTTTTAGAATTTTATTATGTCATTCTTTTATAACAATAGCTTCACTTCCAGAACTAGATCCTATAAGAAAACACGATTTGTATCAACACACACACACAGACATTCTACAGACATTAATTATTGATTATTATGTATATAAAACATGCAGTATTTCATTACTATGACATAGATGTTAAAGATATATAACATATATAACCTACACATATGCATTCAAGATATTTGTATAAATGTTACAAATATATGCATGTATGCTAAGGATATTTATTGCATACCAAAAAATCGGAGGTAGTATTTATCTATAAGTAAATACATTATTTACCCATAAAAAAATGTTGTATGCAGCCATTGGAAAAAAAATTAGGGTAGTTCTGGTCTACAGTATATTGACTATTTCACATTGAAATGTCTTTAAAGCATTGGGTTTAATTTCACATCTTAAGTAAATTTTGTGAGAATCCTATATAATAAAGAGGTAATATGCAAATTGACCATCACTCCTCACAAGATGACTTGGCTGCTATGGGGGTCAGTAAAGGATGTCCAATGACTGAACAAGCAGGCTACATGGACAACCAGGCCAACAGGGGAGTTAGTGAGGGACAACCACAACTGAACATGCAGTCTGGGTGGGGTGCCCAGGTTGTCTCTATCAGGGTGTGGCTATAATGGGTGACCAGGCTGGTGGTGGTTGGGGGAGTTAGGAGCAACATAGCTGGCAGCAGAGGACAGTTAGGGATGATCAGGCCGACACACAGAGGGAAAGAGGGGCAATCAGGCTGGCTGGGGGTAGAGGGGAGTAATTAGGGACAATCAGGCAGGCAGACTGGTGAGAGCTGTTAGGAGCTAGCAAGTGGTCCAGCATTGTGAAAGGAATGTCTGACTGCCAGTTTAGACCAGAACCCTGGGATTGGGCCTAAACTAGCAGTCAGACATCCCTGTGGGAGGTTCCAGATTGGAGAGGGTGCGGGCTGGGCTGAGGGAGACCCTTCCCCCACCCCTGTACATGAATTCCATGCACTGGACCTCTACTCTTAATAGAAATACTACTCATAAAAGGTATAAAAGGAAGTCATATGCAATATTCTCACTCTCTTTGTTTCCATCTAAATTGCTCGTTACTAGCTTTTTGTATTTTGTTCTTAATACCTGAGTGCTCAAATATTGGTCCCTCAAATTAATCTGAAAGGCCACTGATTTCACAAGGCAATTTGTTCCATATCTTATCTACAAAGTAGTGGCCTATTGTACGAAAAATTTGCATTTGTGTGTGTGTGGGGGGGTTGTGAGGAATCCCTCAGCCCAGCATGCACCCACAGGGAGCAGGCCTAAACCATAATCAGACATCCTTAGCCCTGGAGCAGAGGCAGGAGAGATTCCTGCTACCACTGCTGTGCTCACCAGCCATGAGCATGGCTTCTGGTTGAGTGGTGCTCCCCTTATGGGAGCACAATGACCACCAGGGGGAAGCTTCTGCATTGATCAATCTGCACCCTGGAGGTCAGTTCATGTCATAGTCACTGGTTGTTTATTCATTAGGTCAATTTCCATATTAGCTTTTTATTTTATAGGACTAGAGGCCCATTGTAGAAAGATTCCCACCATAGGGCTTCCTGCTATGATCTCCGCCATTGGGCTTGATTGTGTCCCTTCCCACCTACCCCACCTGCTTACCTCCCTTCTCTGCTGCCACACTTGTTTGCTTCTCTATAGCTTTGATCCCTTATGCAGTGCTTGGCTTCCTTCTAAGCTGTCTTCAGTCTTAGCTCTGCATCTGGATATGCAAATTAACCACCATCTTGAATAGGTTAATTTGCATACTTGTCCTGATTGGCTAGTGGGCATAGAGGAAATATGGTTAATTTGCATGTTTCTCTTTTATTAGATAGGTTTTCAGAATATTGGGTAAAACCTATTAAAGAACATTAAAGGGTTAATCTGCTAGATGAGGGGTTGACAGATTGTCTGTATTGTCTGCTCTGTTAACTATCCGTCTCTGAAATCTATCATAGACACTAGGTAAAGGAGTGGATGTGGCTGTGTTCCAATAAATCTTTATTTGCAAAAACAGGTTCTGGGCTGGATTTGGCCTGTAGGCATTTGTTTGTTGATCTTTGCATTATAAACCAATGTGCTCCTAATGTAGTGAATCTTCTTCTTAAAAGGTACTCAGGATACTTGCCTTTATCCTTATTTTTTAAGGAGAATGCATTTCAGTATGCACCACACACAATTATTCAACAGGGAATTTTTAATACATAGTTGACAAAAATTCAGTTTATAAAGTAAGAATATTACCTGCATGCTTACCTCTTTATTTCTGTTACACAATTTTAATAAGATTAATTATAATGTACTTTGTACATTTGAGTACTGTAACATATTCTAAGGTTGGATGATTTTAATCTATAACAAAATCCTTCTGTCATTTTTATAAACATGAGAAACATGATAATCAGGTTATGAAATCTTGCAGATCTAGAAACAGTTCATGGGATCTTTAATTGTATAATTTTGTGAATTTATTTTTTAATAGCTAGTCTGACTTGTATTAAACCATATAGTGCCAAAGGTATGTAATTAAAAAACTTTTAAGTATTAAAAATGCTTCGCATGTCATTATGGTAGGATTGAAAGCTACAGGTAAACACGAAGCAGATGAGATCTTCCAAGGCCATGTCATTTACCTACGAAGTCCTGAAAAGAACTGTCTATACTCACTGGTTATAATTTCCCTTCCATGCACATTTGAGCTCACTCAGGTATCTTTTACTCCCACCTCCTCTCCAAATTGTTTTTCTCAAGTTTAGTACTTGTTTTCCTCTAATAAATTTGGACATAATGTTTTAGACCTGGTCTTATATAACCTATCAGCAATATTTGACCCATTTGAAAATTCCCTCTTTTTTCATTCAGCTTTTAGGACTTTCAGTTTTCAGGGGGTACAAACACACCCGGTTTCCCCCTTGCCCTGCCTAGTCTGTCCTTCTTAGTCTGTCTAGTTTCTCCTGATCCGCCACCTTTTAGACATTCAGGTGTCCTGGGATTCAGTCCTTGATCATATTTCTCATGACTTTTATTATCTAACTAGAGGTCCAGTGCACAAAATTCATGCACAGGTAGGGTCCTATGCCTGGCCAGCGATCAGGGCCAATTGGGGCCTTCTGGCTGCTAGCCAGGACTTGCTTTTCAGCTGTCAGCTAGGGCCTCCCTTCTCTAGCTGCTGGCTAAGGCCTCCCATCTCTGGCTTCAGTCTAGGGTATCATTTCCCAGGCTGCCAGCTGGGCTTTCCTTTGTTTCACACCGCCCCATGGGGTCAGTGCACATCATAGCCAGCGAACTCCTGATTGAACTCTTAAAGGGACACTGAATATTAGCTTAATAAATATAGATATAGATGATATAGATAGAGATGACATAGATATAGATGATATAGATTATAGCTATAGCTAGATATAGATATAGATATAGATATAGATATAGATATAGATATAGATATAGATATAGATTAACCAGAGGCCCAGTGCAGGAATTCATTCATGGCTGGGCCCCTCCAGAGAAAACCCACAGTCCAATACCTCCTGCAGCTCCTACCTGCCACTCTTGCTCATCTTGGCCCCACTGCACCTGCCATGGGCTAGCACCCAATCAGTGCCAATTGGGAGAGACTCATGCAGCAACAGTAGAACTGACCAGCTCTAAGTCCTGTTTCTGGCACCGTCCTGAGGGGAGTGTCCTGTGGGATGGGGCTGAAATTGACTCTCCAACATCCCCTAAAGGGTTCTGAATTGTGAGAGGGCACAAGCCAGGCTGATGGACCCCACCAGTGCATGATTGCGCTAGGGAGGAACCACAGGAGGGCTCCAGAGCCTGTCTGAACCATCTCGCTCAGTCCTGATTGGCCAGATCCCAGCAGCAAACAACTACCAGTTGGAGCACCTGCACCTGGTGATCAGTTGAGCATCCTAAGCATATCATTAGCATATTACACTTTGATTGTTTGGGAAATTGACCGATCTCTGGATGACCTGATACTTACCATATTAGGCTTTTATTATATAGGATTAGATAAGAGCCTAAAAGTCTACAAAAGTTACCAAATAATTTAATTTTCAAAGAAAATTGTAACTAATTCTATTATCACCATTATATATATATATATATATATATATATATATATATATATATATATATATTATTTTTTCCAATTTCTATTTTTCCACTTTTATTGAGATATAATTGACATTGTATATGTTGAAGGCATACAAATCTGTTCATTTTATATATTTTTCTGGTAAATGATTACCACTGGATACTTTGTTCATACTTCTAATACATCACATAGTTACAAATTCTTTCTTTGCAGTGAAAACCTTTAGATCTACTCCATTACCAGCTTTCAAGTATATAATACCATATTGTGGGCTATAATCACTATGCTGTACATCAGATAGGGTTTAATCATATATGAACATATATGACATTTATTCCAATAATGCTAGCAATATGAGAGAGCAGCAGGTCATCCCAGAAAATCTGCTTTGCACTCCCCACACCAAAAGCCAGCTTATAGGATGTAGAAAGACAAAGGTTTCATGAGAAAGTAGGCAAAAAAATAAGAATGGGTATGATGCAAAAGCAATGAAAATGGAATTACAGGCATGGGACAGTAGGCCAAAGAAATAAAAATGGGTATAATGGTTACAGATTACACCATTGCAGGCTGGTACTTCATTGTTTTACCAACAAGGTGGTAAATCTTCCCATGATAATAGTCAGTTAAAGAGGACAGATCACATTTCCAGGTTAACTCCCATGTCCAAAGGGGTTGGTTGGGGGGAACTCTCAGCCACATGAGAATATGCTGTCGTTAATCAAAACAAAACAACTAAGGTGAGTAGAGCATGATTAATATTTGTTATAACTATAATTAGTCTCCACTATTCTGTTTCTGCTACTAGTCTCCACTATTCTGTTTCCTTCTTTTTCATGCCTCAGAAAATACCTCTGTATGTGTGTGTGCTTATGTGTGTGTACATAGATTTGTGTGTATATACACACACATATAATACACATATACCGTATTTTCCAGCGTATAAGACGATTTTTTGGCCCTGAAAAATATGCCTCCAAGTGGGGGGTAGTCTTATACGGCGAGTATATAACAAACTCTGTATTTTGAGTGGAAATATTAGGGGGTCATCTTATAAGCCCAGTCTCTTATACGCCGGCAAATACGGTATTTTTCAGGGCCAAAAAATCGTCTTATACGCCGGCAAATACGGTACATACAAACATACCTGCAAACAAATGTACATACATATCACATCCTCTTTATCTATTGGAGAGCACTTAGTTTATATATCTTGCTATTTTGAATAAATTTGCAGGGAACATGGGAATGCAGCTATGTCTTGAGTTGGTGATGAAATATGTATTACTGTTCTATAAATGTTATATCTACTTGGTCTAATGTTTGGTTCAATTTTAACATTTCCTTATTGATTTTGTGTCTACATGATCTATTCATTGCTGAAAGTGGGGCATTGATGTCCCCTACTATTATGGTATTGTTGTCTATTTCTACCTTTAGTTCTGTAAGTTTTTATTTAATATTATAGGGGGACCAATGTTGAATGCATTCATATTTACAGTTGTTAAATGTCTTCTTTATGAAGTAATCCCCTTATAAAAGACCTTCCTTATTTCTTGTTCCAGTTTTTGGCTTAAATTCTGTTTTGTCTGACAAAGGTATAATTACAACTGTTTCCATTTTATTTCCACTTGCAAGAAATATCCTTTTCATCTCTTCGTGTTGAGCCTTCAAGTGTCTTTAAGAATAAATCGAGCCCTGGTCTGTGTGGCTTGGTTGGTTGGAGGGCCATTCTTTAAACCAAAAGTCTATAGGTCAATTCCCAGTCAAGTTTGATATCTGACCTGGATATGCATTATATATGATCAATAAAAACATTGGCTGCCTCACTTTGATGTTTCTGTGTCTGTCTCTCTTTCCATTCCCCTCTTTTTAAAACCAATGAGCATTTCCTTGGGTGAGGGTTAAAAAATTTTAAGAAAATGAATGGCCCAAACCGGTTTGGCTCAGTGGATAGAGCATCAGCCTGTGGACTGAAGGGTCCTGGGTTCGATTCTGGTCAAGAGCATGTACCTTGGTTGCAAGCATATTCCCAGTAGGGGGTGTGCAAGAGGCAGTTGGTCTATGACTCTCTCTCATCAATGTTTCTAACTCTATATCTCTCTCCCTTCCTCTCTGTAAAAAATCAATAAAATATATTTAAAAAAAAGAAAATTAATGAATTGAGTCTCTTTAAAAAATATTTTATTGAGTTTTTACAGAGAGGAAGAGAGAGGGATAGAAAGCTAGAAACATCGATGAGAGAGAAACATCGATCAGCTGCCTCTTGCCCACCCCCTACTGGGGGTGTTCTGCAAACAAAGTAACATGCCCCTGACCAGAATCGAACCCAGGACCTTTCAGTCCAAGGGCCTATGCTCTATCCAATGAGCCAAACCAGTTTCAGCGATTTGAGTCTATTGTAGGCAGCATATATTTGGGTCTTAGTATAATCCACAAAGACATTCTATGAATTTTTTTCTTTATTAAATTTATTGAGGCAACTTTGGTTAACAAAATTATACAGGTTCAAGTGCACTGTTCTATAGGATATTCTCTGTCCACTGCATTGTGTGTTCATCACCCCTAGTCATCCTATGCATTTTGCTTGGAGAATTCAATCCATTTACAATGTAATTATTAACAGGTAATGACTTATAATGCTATCTTGTGTGCTTTCTGGCTGTTCTGTAGTTCCATTGTTGCATTCTTCCTCTCTTGCTGCCTTCCTTTGTGAATTGAAGATTTTCCAAGTGTGGTTTGATTCCTGCTCTTATCTTTTGTGAATCTGCTGGAGGTTTGGCTTTGTGGTTACCATGAGGTTTACACTAGACATCATCTTATATAATGAAGGGCTAATATGCTAATTAGACTAAACAGCAGAACAACAGTCCAGATGACCTTCTGGACAAAGCCACGACTTCAAGGACCAAGCCCCTTGCAAGAATTTCATGCTTTGGGCTTTTAGTATAAATAAAACAGGTTATCTTATGTTGATCACAGGTTTGGTTATATTTAACTGCAGATTTCCCTTAAGAGAAGAAAAAGAGAAAAGACAAAAAGCTGATCTTTTATGTGAAAAAAATAGGATGCAGTTAACAGAGAAAGAAGAGCATTCTATTGAAGAAGCTGAAATGAACCCACAACTTGAAAGCACCCTTAGAACACAAGACATGACACTGGAGGTTTTAAGAGAAAATGAGGTAAATTTTTCTTTGGAAAAAATCTCTTGATTCTAACAGTACATCATCAATATTTATATCTCTTTCACTTTAATGTATATTATTATGTTTAAAACTAATTAAAAATTGTCATCTCATTCAACATCTGAACTGTGACACTTATGACTAAAATGATTAATTTATTACTATCTTTGGCATCTAAGGAATACTCTGTGTATGTTTTCTAAATGAAGAAATGGAAAATAAATCGAGCTTATACATTAACATAAATGTTAATTTTAGCTCTTAAAAATGTTAACATACAAGCTAAATTGCCTTGACACTGTAATGGAACTAGTTAAATGTTCATAAAAAATTTTATTTCATAATACTGTAATTTTTCTCTATGACAAATGTGGCTATCACTTAAAATTTGACTTATTCATGGAGAGGAAAGGTCCTTTTGGTTAAATAGGCTACATGCTTTTCACAGTTTTTTTTTTTTTTCTATACTACTGCTCTTAAGCTTCAGTTATATTTTTTAATGGTATGAGACCAAAAACTAAATGGAATGTGTCCCTAGGTTGTAGACGAGAAAAACTGCACTCAGAAACAACTTTTTCAAGAACAGAACGCCAGAATATTACAAGATGAAATTACAACCGAACACCTTCGCAAACCAGAGAAGATAGAAATTGGTCATAAGGACATGAATTCTGAGGTAGTTTATTTAGTTATTTTCAAATGTGTGTGAGTATATGTGGGTGTGTATATATGTAAAAAACCAATGGAAACTATAGATTATTTAGAAAGCATATCTGTGTGTGTGTGTGTGTGTGTGTGTGTGTGTTATTGGTGATATTTTAGATCCATTAGATAAAATGATATTGTTAATTCAAATTCATTTGTCTCTCACAGTCAAGTAGTGACATTCACAATGGCCTCATCCTAAGGGAAGGCTTTTCATACTTTCTGTAGGAATCAACGTGTAGTCCATGATCCCAAAGGAATTGCTACTAACAACAGATGTTCCAAATTAGAGCAGTGATTTTATTTCCTTGATATACTAATAGAGAGGTTAGTTTTCACTTCCACTGATATAATGGAGGAGGGTATAACCAGTTCAGAGATGATATTTTAGATGTCATTCTTCTACTTCTGAGAAAAGTGACAAATGTTTCCTAGTAGTATTCTATTTTAATACAAGGAAGTTCTGAAGTGCCCCGGCCTGCGGGGCAACAACTAGGGCACGCAGAAACCACCTAAGAGAATGAACAAACGAGGGGCGCGAAAGAATGGAGGCAAGACGAAGTTCTGATCAAGCCTCATTTCTCTATTGAAGCATTGTGGTTTTTTAAGGCTCGGAAGGGGAGGAACACGATAAGGGATTGTCATGGGGTGATTGGTTGGGGACTGGGTATCTGTCCTTAGCTGATTGGTTATTCTAATGTGGGATTGTCATGGGGTGATTGGTTGGGGACTGGGTATCTGTCCTTAGCTGATTGGTTATTCTAATGTGGGGTTGTCATGGGGTGATTGGTTGAGGACTGGGTATCTGTCCTTGGCTGATTGGTCTGGCCTTTGGCGCACGTGGGCTTTCTTGGTGAGCTTTTCTTGGCACATGCGCGGGCTCAATCTGGAAGTAGGGCTGACCAGGAAGTGAGACTGAACTCTTGTTTTTATGGCTCCCAGCACTGAAGAGAATGGCATGCTGTAATATATACTTAGTGACAACTTATTTGTAAGTATCTTATTCCCAGTAAAGTTGTTCAGTGTATTCTCCCCTCCCCCCATTTCACATTTAATACTACTTTAAACATCATGAGTGAGAAATAAAAGTTATTGCAGCAACAAAAACTCATGATTTTTCTGAGAAGACTAGATTTTATTGTACTTAAAAATTTTTTGAAATATAGGCTTTTTTTGTGTTTCTATATCCACACTAGAGGAGAACTATGGATTGGTGCAAGAGCACAAATTGTGGAGTCTGAAAACCTGAGGGGAAATTCTGAACTTGCTTATCTTTTTAGCCACTCCATTGCAGATTGTGATAACTGAATGAGCTCATTGGTGGATGTAGAAGTGCTTAGGGAAATGCTTGGTTGTCAGTTGTTCATGGAGGTAGTCTCTAAAACTGACTAGGAATGTATTAGAAAAATAGAATATCTATTGCCTAATCTTGGGGAAGAAAGAATTTTAGGAAATTTAGTTTATTTTGATAACTGCAGGTTTAATACTCTTACTGTGGGGCACCTGTATTTTCAGACTATAATCTCAACTTTTCAGTGTAGAAAGAGTCATTAATCATCTACTTAATAGATTATAGACTTGTGGTGATTCAAAAACACTTTTTCTAATTCTGAGACTCTTATAATTCTCTTGTGATTTTTTCCCCTTAAAAAATCATAATCTTTCTGAAACCGGTTTGGCTCAATGGATAGAGCATCGGCCTACGGACTGAAAGGCCCAGGTTCCATTCAGGTCAAGGGCATGTACCTTGGTTGCAGGCACATTCCCAGTAGGGGGTGTGCAGGAGGCAGCTGATAGGTGATTCTCTCATAGATGTTTCTAACTCTCTATCCCTCTCTCTTCCTCACTGTAAAAAATCAATAAAATATATATTTTTTAAAAATAATAATCTTATATTAAATTTTTTTTAACTTTGGAGAATTTGTGCTTGTTCAAAGTGAGAGAATTGAATCCAATTCTATTTTTTTCCAGAGGGATACCTACTTATTGAATTTTTAAAATTATAAACATAGCCGAAACCGGTTTGGCTCAGCAGTAGAGTGTCAGTCTGCGGACTGAAACGTCCTGGGTTTGATTCCGGTCAAGGGCATGTACATTGCTTGCGGGCACATCCCCGATAGGGGGTGTGCAAGAGGCAGCTGGTTGATGTTTCTCTCTCATCGACATTTCTAGCTCTCTATCTCTCTCCCTTCATCTCTGTAAAATATCAATAAAATATATTTTAAAAAAATAAATAAAATTATAAACATAGGTTATTCTTTAGTTTCAGAGGCTATGGTGACATGCCATTTCAATGTTTTAGCTAAAAGTCTCCTTTGTGTTACTTAGGTTTCTGAGAGTTCTGACAGAGAAAAAAGTCTATTGCATGAAAATCGCATGTTGTGGGATGCAATTGCCAAATTAAGACTGGAAATGGACATGATAAAAAATTTGACCCAAGAAAAGGAAAAAAAATATATTGAGGACATTGCAATTGTCAAAGAAAACAATGACCATTTTCAAAAGACAATGACAGAAAGAGCATTTCAACACAATGCACAGCTCGAAGTTCTGAGAGCTGAGTGTATAATGCTAAACCATAAACTGGAGAATGAAAAGCAAAACAGAGGAAGACTGGAAGCAGAAGTTGAATCATACCGGTCTAGACTGGCTATCGCTGTACAGTATCATGAGCATTGTCAAGCATCAAAAAGAGACCTACAACTTGCTTCCCAAAGAGCAAGAGATGAATGGATGTGTTTATGGGACAAAATGAACTTGGATATGTCTAACCTAAAACATAACAATGAGATTCTTTCTCAACAACTTTCTGAAGTAAAGAGTAAAAGCAATAGCTTAGAAATAGAGCATCGCACAAGAGATGCTCTCAAAGAAAAGACATTGGTTATAGAAAGAGATCTCAGTCAAAAAGAGTGTCAACAGGGGGAAGCTGAAAACCTGCATGAAGAGGAACAAGGTAAAGTGGACAAAGACTTTGGCAAGCAGGAGTCCTTACAGGACAGGCTCTCTCTCCTGGAGAGTGAAAATATGCTGCCTCAACAGCAACTGGACCAGGCGCACAGCAAAGCTGACAGGGAAGAAAACACAGTAAGTACTATCCAAGATCAGTTTCTGGATATGATAAAAAATATTTAAAATGAAAAGAGTAAAGCACATTCTTATGCCGAATGAAAGAATTAATGAGTTAACCGATAAATGGCATCATTCTAAAGAAAGAATATATCATTATGAAAATGATAATGTAGAAAGGCGGCGGCTTGCTCAGTGGCGGGGGCAGAGGCGGTGGCTGGGGCAGCAGGTCTGGCTTGTGGGGCCAGGAGGCATTGGTGATGGCAGCACATGCACGCAGCCATGGAGACGGTGGAGGTGGCCACCTGCCCAGCCCTCCCCACTGCAGCAGGAGAGGTAGAGGAGGTAGGAGGAAACTCATCAGGCTTTAAGCTTGGGAAGGGGCCAAGCCTGAGATCAGAGGGGCGGGGGTCACCTTCCCAGTCCTAAAGCCTGTGGCGGAGGCTTTAGGCTTCCGAAGGGGCTGAGCTTGGGATTGGAGGGAAGGGGAAAACATCAATGGAAGCATATCCTCAGGTGAGGATAAAAAGAAAAATAATGAAAGTAATGTCATATCCTCCCTAACTTGTTTGGCTCATTAGAGTATTGGCCTGCAGACTCAAGGATCCCAGGTTCGATTCCAGTCAAGGGCATGTACCTTGGTTATGGGCACATCCCCACTAGGGATTGTGCAGGAGGCAGCTGATTAATGTTTTTCTCTCATTGATGTTTCCAACTCTCTATCCCTCTCCCTTCATCTCTGTATAAAAAAACAACAACAATAAAATATATATTTTTGAAAACAAAAATGTCATATCCTATGAAAGATACATCTTGAAAATGCTTAAAGAATGTTGTCATTTTTTCATGATGAAGGGACTGAAGTCCGTGTTGATGAAAATACCTTGGTGGCTGTGGTGACTGGCAGTGGCTGCAGCAGTGGGGTGATGGGGCAGGCACCTTCCCCTGATCAGCCTGGTCACCTCAAGCAAAGGGAGGCCAGACTGTGCCTTAGGTCCACTCCCAATGGGTGCAGGCTTAAGCCATCCATAGGACTTCCTCTGAGGTCTCTCAGTATATGACAGGGGGCAGGTTGGGCTGAGGGACCCCTCCCCAGTGCAGGAATTTTGTGCACTGGGACCCTAGTGGATTAAAAAAATGGTGGTACATCTAAGCAATGGAATATTGTGCTTCTATAAAAAAGAAGGAACTTTTACCATTTGGAATAACACAGATGTTTCTGAACAGCATTACACTACATGAAATAATCCAGTTAGGGAAAGATAAATATTTCATTATCTCAATCATTTGTGGAACATAATGAATAACATAAACTGATGAAGAAAAAATAGATCCAGAGACAAAAAAACAGCAAAAAAAACTCTCTAATCTCAGAGGGAATGAAGGGGAAGGGATGGGGTAAGAGATCAACCAAAGGACTTATCTGCATGCATATTAGCATAACCAATACACACAGACACTGGGACAGTGGGGCTTGTCCTGGGGGGTGGGAATGGCTGGGGAGGGGCCAATCAGGGAAAAAAGCAGACATATGTAATTCTTTAAACAATAAAAATGAAAAATATATAAGTTAGAAACAGGAGCTTGAAGAAAAATGATTTAAGTTGTTATGGATTTTACCATAGCATCAGTTTTTCTTTTGCTATATATATTATATGACTTAAATTAAAAGTAACTTTGAGGTAAACAAAATAAAAACTGAGATCAATAAAAACATATTTTGAAAAAACACTGAAGATCCTCAACATCCCAGAAAGTACCCCCAAGATCCTTTGTAGTTAATCCCTGCTCCCACCCACTCTCCTGCCTCCATTCCAAACAACTACAGCACTGATTTCCTATCATCAAAGATGATTTTGCCCGTGCTGAAATTTCAAAAAAATGGAATCTTAACATAAGAAAATAATGATAAAGTGTACAATTCAGTGGCTTCTTCAAAGTGACACAGTCATCCTCACAGTCAGTTTGGGGTCATTTTCATCCCCTTAAAAAGTGGCCCTGTGCCCTTTAACAACCACCCTGTGCCAGATTCCACTACCCCACTCTTCCTGGCCCTCAGGAACCACCACTGTCCTCTCAGTCTCTCCAGATTTGTCTGTTCTGCACCTGTCATATCAGTGGAATCACACAGTAGGTGCTCCTTTGTGACTGCCTTTTGTATTTAGCATAATGTTTTCAAATGTCTTTTGGAGCATGTGTCACCAGTACTTCATTTCTGTTCATTGATGAATAATATTTTATTACATGAAGTGACAAAATTTTTAAAACATGTTCATCATTTAATGAATTATTGGTTTGCATCCTCTTTGGTGGTGTTACCAATACTGCCCTGAACATTCATATCCAAGTTTTTATGCGAGCATATGTTTTTGTTCTCTTGGGAATATAATTATAAATGGAATTGTTGGATAAGATTGTTAGCCTTTTGAGAAACTGCCAGACTTCTCCACAGTGGCTCCACCAATTTGTATTTTCATTGACAGTGTATGAGGGTTCCAATTTCTACACATTCTTGCCAACACTTGTCATTACCTGTCTTTTAATTGTAACTATCCTAGTGGGTATGAAGTGGCACCTTATTGTTGGTTTTGATTTGCAGTTTTTTAATGATTAGTGATGTTGACCATCTTTTCACATGCTTTTCCATTTGCATATATTCTCTATAAAACTTTTCAATTTATTTGCCCTTTTTTAATTGGATGCTGGGATCCTTTCTTTTTGGAATGCAAGTCAAATTAGCATCAAATATTTGTAGTGCAGTAAAAGACATATGGCATTAGAGTCTATATTTATTAGATTCATTAATTAGTCTCATTTTGAAAGTCTTATTTTGGGAGGAATTTGTTGACTCAGTCCTGAAAACCTCAGTATGATATCCTTAAAGCATTCCCCGCCCCCAAAGATTATAAAGGGTTAAAATGGGGAAGAGGTAAGAAACTTTCTATTCAGGAGCAATGTATAGTCATTTTGTAGAGGAAAGACATGAAACAGTCATAGAAAAAAAGAATACAATATCAAGTGCAGAAGAGATGTGTGGCAAAGATGATAACAATAAATATATTTTTGTGACAACTGTTCATTTTGACTTTAGTCTTGATTCTAAGTAATTCAAGGTTCCACATTCTAAGACTCTACCAAAGTATAGGTAACATTTGATTGCAACTGAATTCATTTAAAAAATTCATACTGGTGTCCACACCTTCATCACCAAACTATATTCTTTTATTCATGCAGAATGATGAGCATATAACAAAACTGCAACCTTCATCTTTATAATGTGTAAGTCTGGATAAAGAAAAGACACCTCAACAGGAGTTATCAGTGGAAGCACCTCTAAAGGGACATGGAAAACTAAAGAAAAGAGTAAAGATGGCAAAGCAAGAGGCACTAAGCCTCAGAACACATATGGAAACGAATATGGTAGAATCCAGAGAAGGAGAAAAGTATAAAAAAAAGATTGAAGAAGGAGCAAGACGGATGTAGCAGATATAGTAGAATAATTCAGTTCATTTTTACAGGTTAATTTATTGACTTAATGTGCTTTGATTCATTTCAATGCAATTTATCCTTTGGATAAATACAGTGTTTTTGGGTTCTTCTACTTCCTTAATAGCAATTTATTGTGTAGATTTCTGGAAGGAAGGTGGCATTTGTTTTTCCTTTTCAGTATTTTAGTTTCCAACTTTATTATCACTAAATTGATCTTTCCAAATGATTCTTAGTAAGTAGAGAATCATTTTACTTTTAAGACTAGTTGATATAAAACAAGACTATTAGGATAAAAAGGTAAAAAATGTGATTTTAAAATTGTACCATACTCTTCAATTAAGTTATATTTTTAACTTTAAATATACTGATTCCATTATTTTTGAATTATTAGCTTACATGAGTACGATTAGAAAAATGATTAACTTTATCACTGAGATTTAATTGAGTGGACATTGATGATAAATATTTTAAATTTTGGCTTTTTTCACACTTAAAGCTGATCTCTGAGTCAACTCAAAACTCAAGCAAACAAATATAAGTGTTCATGTTATACTGACTTAAAAATGTATTCTTTTTATTTGCTATAAACATAAAGAGAATCTCAAGAAATGTCAGAACAGATGATAAATAATCATCCTATCTAATAAAGAGGAAATATGCAAATTAACTACATGCCATAACAAGATGGCAGCCCCAACAGCAGAGTGGGGGATCCCGTAACCCAAGATGGCTGCACCCACAAAGAGGAGGCTGGGTTCCAGAAGGAGCCTTAAGGAGCAATCAGCAGGAACCTGAGGCTGCATAGAGCTGATCCGGGGCGGAGACCTAAGGATGTGCCCCCAACATGGTGTGGTGACCCATACATCAGCACCCACACAGGGCCCTCAGCTACACCACCATGCCTTCCTGCACTTCACCCTCCAGCCCAGATCCTCCTGATCCCACCTCCCACTGGTGTGGTGGGAGTCAGCTGGGGAAACTTTCTCACACTTGCTTGGTGGTGGGACTGGATGCATCCAAGCTCAAGCAGGCTCAGCAAATTTCCTGGTAGCCAAGGGTGCAGAGACAGAGTGGGGGCGTGTGAGTGTGTGCATGAGCGTGGACCTGAGCAACACACACTAACATGCCTGCACCCACACAGGGTCCTCGGCCGTGCCACCCATGCCTCTCTGGACTTCACTCTCCAGCCACGCCCCTGGTCCCACGCCCGGTGACCTGTCCCCGCTGAGGTTTCTCAGTAACACAGCCTGCGGGATTTGGGAGTCAGGACTAGGAGTGACTGTGTGGTCTCCCACCAACTGCTGTCCCTGCCTGCCCGGGAAGGGGACAGGGAAGAGCGCCGGGGGCTCTTACAGATCAGGCTGGCCACTGTGCTTCCACCACCTTGGGAAACTTTGCTTTTCCATCTCTGTCCCCACGGGAAAACCTTAGGGGTGCCAGATCCCTTTCCTTCCTTCAAAAGTTCCCTGAAAAGTGTGCAGACAGCTATGCCAAGAAGGGGTCACTCAAGTTCAGCAGGAGTTTGTGATTTGCTGAAGGCACATTGAAGTTTTCTCTTACCCTGTTTGTGGGAGTGTGATTTGATTTAAAACCAATGGACTAAACAAATGGAAGCACTTTCTAGAAAGTCAATTTTGAACTGTGGATCACAATTCAAGTGAATTAGCTTTGGGTCAGGAGTTCCATGTCTGTGAATGTGTCTTAAGTAAACAGTCAAATAAGCAATTATGTTTACTGTAGTTGTTGATGCCATGGGAAACCAGAAACAATTTGCCCCTCAATAAAGGGTTAGTGAAGTAAAACATAGTAATGTCAAAGCGTCAGGGATAACACCATTAAAAATTATGTTTGTACATCCAGTTCCTTGACATGAAAAGAAGGCCATAGCCAAATATTAAGTGGAGGGAAGGGGAAGCTCAGAAGAGGGCATGTACATTTATATGTATGTATATTTTATTTGCCAGGGAAATAATAGTTTTAAAAACAGTGATTCTTCCTGAGCTCTGCAATTGTGTTAGTGAATTGTGTTTCAAGTGTGACAGGTGTCCTTTGATGTCACATACACACAGACACACTTTCCTGTGCAACAGCCTGAACCTTTGCCGCACCTGCCCCCCTTTGCTGTGGCAATGACCAATCAGACATTTCCTTTTATAGGGCTGGTTTCATTTCTCCTTTGCCCAAACCACATCTTTCCAACAAAAGAATATTAACCAAGCAATACTGACAACAAGTTTTGTTGCAGACTGCAACTTATGCCCTTTTATGCAAATATTGTTGCTTTCAAGCCTACCAGGTTGTATTTCAAAACTTATTTTTCTGCAACTTGACCGTTTTTTATTTGCTTGAAATATTCTGGAGTAGTTTAAATACATATATAAAGGTAGAGAATAATATGATTAATAGTTATCTAAACTAATAAAAGGGTAATATGCTAATTAGACTGGATATCTTCTGGACATCCTTCTGGAAAAAGCCATGGTGACAGGGACCGAGGAAGAAGCAGTTAGAGTCAACTACGCCAGCCAGGGTGGGGAATTAGGGGTGACAAGGCCAGCAGGGGAGGGCATTTAGGGGTGACCAGGCCAGCAGGGGCGGGCATTTAGGGGTGACCAGGCCAGCAGGGGCGGGCAGTTAGGGACAACCAGGCAGTCAGATAGGTGAGCGGTTAGGAGCCAGCAGTCCCAAGTTATGAGAGGGCTGTCTGGCTGTCAGACATCCCCTGAGGGGGTCCCAGAATGGAGAGGGTGCAGGCTGGAATAAGGGACCATCCCATGCACAAATTTTGTGCACCAGGCCTCTAGTGCTTCAATAAGAAGTCATTTGGAACTCAGAAATAAAGATCTGGAATCAAAAATCTCCAAAGGGCAAACTTCTCCAGATGATATCAAAAGAGAATTAGAAAAATATGTGCGACTTTACCAAGAACAATTGGAAGGCAAAAAGTTATTGGAAAATCAACTACCTGAGTAAGTCAAATGCAGAATCAGAGAAAATAAATTTAACTCGTTAAGTAGCCTCTAAACTTTAAACATAGTTACTATTCAGCCAGATTCATAGATTAGTAGGTTGTTAAAGCCAATTAAATGTTATAACTTTGGAAAGAGAAGTTAGTAAATAAACTCACATTTCAAATATCCTTCCAAAACAATTCATGCCTCCCCCTTTTTTTGCTTTTACATGCCTTTATTTCCTCCCTTTTTTGCTTTTACATGCCTTTATTATTTAAGTCTATAGGTTTACTATAGACTTAAACTGAGTGTCTTGAAGCTCTAAAATTTAGACAGTGATTTTATTATAAAATTTCATGTTAGATGTCCCTTAAATTTAATTACTTAAGATAACAACTTAAACACAAAGGGTTACGTTACTGGAACACTTTCTGGTAATTGGTATATTTACTTTATTGATTGTGATCTTTGTAACTATCAATAGATTAGGGGCCTGGTGCATGAAATCAGTGCACAGATAGGGTCCCTAGGCCTGGCCAGTGATAAGGGACTATCAGGGCCTTCTGGCTGCTGGCTGGGGCTTCCCTTTGTTCCACGCCACCCCCTGATGGTCAGTGCATGTCATAGCGAGCAATCAAACTTCTGTCCTCTCAATCGAACTCCGAGGGACCCTTTGCATATTAGACTTCTATATTTATACATGGCCCCTGGAGCTGCTTTTGTTCATTTGATCACCAGTCAGGAAATCTTGTTCTCCCTTGGAGGTTGTTGCTCTAAATTATGCCTTTGATTAATAACTCCAAATTTATGAGTTTATTGCAGAAGGTGGTAAAGGCAAATGCTTGACAATGTCTTTCAGGGATTTTTTTTTTTTTAATCTCTAAAGTGGCTACTAAATATGTCCAAGGGCATCTTAAAGGATCAGGTAAGTACAGCCCTTCCAAGTATTACCTGATAAGCTATCTGCATCTCTGATAGCCTCCCTACTTTGGGTTAAGTATTTAGTTAGGAAGTGTCTCCCCGCACTGTCTAGAAACATAAGTCCTTTTTTAGAACAATTAAGAACCTTACTTGAATAAAGTAGATCTTCTTTGACACATTTTCATTGCTAAAATGCTATTTAATGGACAGTTCCATTTACTATCCTGACTACTTTAAAACATTGCAAGCCACTTGGGGAAAAATAAAATACTAAGCATTTTTTTAAATAGTTTTCACAGGACTAAGGAGAGGCTAGCAGAGGTCAGCGCCAAACTTCTCCTGAAGGAACAGCAGCAGAAATTTTAGCTCACCGCTCCTAATATGAGGTCAGTCCTGGAAACACCTTTTGTCAGAAATCTTAATAATAGTTTGGTACCCAAGAAAAATTCTACTCCAAGAGAAAATGTGGCGATTCGTACCTCAAGGCCATGCACTTCAACTTATTGCAGGGTTAGTTATATTATTTTTCCCCCTTGGGTTTCAGATTTCTGATATAATTCTTGTGTTTCAGTTGGTGAAATTCTGAGTTGCTGAATTGACTAATACGCAGTAATGAAAAGTCTTAGTAATTGTGCTATTATAGAAAGGAGACAAATTTTATAATAATTTTCAAGTCCCAGGATCTCTCATTTTCAAGAGATACCTATCATTAACTTTTAAAAATTAATATGGCTAAAGTGACATATTTCAAACTTCTTAAAAAGCTGCATTTCAGTTTGATATTAGAAATTATATATTATTGTCTAATAACCAGTGGTATACTTGAAGATGGTTTGGGTTACTTTCCAATGGATTTTAAATTGGTGATGGCTCATAACAATTTTTAAGTTTTGCTGGACCCTGACTTTTCCACCCCTAAGCATAAGTGAATAACTGACATCTAAATACTTCACCATATATGGACGTTTTCTATTTAAATGAAATGGAGATAAATAATTTTTATAAATTTGTAGCACTAAAAGGATTAATGTCTTTCTTTTTTCTTTTTTTGTAAATGACAGAGCTTTATTGTACAGTAGACATTCCTGAGATGACTTACTTTCTACAACATATATGAGCAAATTAAACAGGGATATAAACAGAGTAAACAGGATTTAGAATGTGTATGCGTGAAACACAGTTTGAAGAATCTCTGCCAGGGTTTCATAAGATCAATGTTATTGTAAATTTATTTCTCACGTTCGTATTAATGGCATTCATTCATACCTGCTTTGGGAAAACTTTATGGAGGCTACAGGGTTGGACAAAAGAGTTTCTTTCTTTCTTTCTTTTTTAATTAAACTTTTCATTTTTATTTATTTATTTTATTTTTTAAAATAAATCTTTATTGCTCAGATTATTACAATTGTTTCTCCTTTTTCTCCCCCATAGCTCCCTTCCACCTGATTCCCACTCCACCCTCTGCCCTTACCCCCTCTCCCCACTATTGTCCTCATCCATAGGTTATACAATTTCAACCCAGTCTCTTTCTGCACCCCACACCCCTTTCACCTGATAATTATCTATCCACTCCCTTTCTTTGCCCCTAATTCTATTATATTCACCAGTTTATTCTATTCCTGAGATTTTTAATTCACTTGACCTTCTTCCTCTTCTTAAGTAATACCTTTCAGCATTTCATATAATACTGGTTTGGTGGTGATGAACTCCTTTAGCTTTTTCTTATCTGTGAAGCTCTTTATCTGCCCTTCAATTCTGAATGATAACTTTGCTGGATACAGTAATCTTGGTTGTAGGTTCTCACTATTCATCACTTTGAATATTTCTTGCCACTCCCTTCTGGCCTGCATGGTTTCTGTTGAGAAATCAGCTGATAGTCATATGGGTGCTCCCTTATAGGTAACCAACTGCTTTTCTCTTGCTGCTTGTAAGATCCTCTTTTTGTCTTTTACCCTTGGCATATTGATGATGATGTGTCTCCAAGAATTTTTCTTTGGATTCCTCTTGTTTGGGGTTCTGTAGGCTTCCTGTACTTGTAAGTCTATTTCTTTCACCAGGTGAGGGAAGTTTTCTGATATTATTTCTTCAAATATGTTTTCAGTATTTTGCATTCCCTCTTCTTCTGGCACCCCCATAATTCTGATGTTGGTGCGCTTGCAGTTGTCTCAGAGGCTCCTTACACTATCTTCAACTTTCTGGATCCTCTTTTCTTCTTCCTTCTCCATTTGAGTGTCTTTTGGCTCTTTGACCTGATTCTTGTGTTCTTCCATTCTGCTGTTGGATCTCTGCATAATATTTTCCAATTTAGTCAGTTTATGTATACTTTTTAGTTGGGTCTCATGAAATTTATCGAGCTTTTCTAGGATATTGTTGCATAACCTTAGAACCGTAGTTCTGAACTCTATATCCTCCATCTCTTTTGTTTAAGATCTATTTCCTTGTCTTGGCATTATCACTATTTTTCAGAGTTGGTAGGATGGCTTTGTGTGTTTGGTGTCCTATATAGCACAGTGGGTCAGCCTCCTCAGTTACCTGAGGTAGACACTCTTGGTGATCCCCTTTGTGGACTGCGTGCACAGCCTTGTTGTAGCTAAGTCTCTATTGTTATGAATTGACCTTCAGGCCAATTGGATGTGGGTATCAGCTGTGTCTACTCTGGGATAACTTCTGTATTGGAGACAGTCTTATAGGATCAGACTTGAAAAACTGCAGAAGCCTCTGCTCAGCTTGGATGGGGCGGAGTCTCAGGGCTGAACTGACAGTCTTGGCTTCTGCCCAGCCCTTGTGCACTCGCCTGAGTTTCCGCCTGACCGGCCCAGTTTCCCCAAGCAAGAGCATGGGTGCCCCAGGGGCTCACCCGGACTTGGGCTGGTCCCTGTAGTCTGGAGCTTCTGACTCCTTCCACTACAGAGAGGCCGCCACCTAGTACAGAGAGGCAGCGGCAGCCTCCGTGGTCAGACCTGGAGCTTCTGACTCCTTCCGCTGCGGACAGGAGGAGGTCAGACCTCAGTGTGTTCTCATTCGAGTACGCGAGACTGTAGACCCCGCTGGCTGTGGCTCCTGTCCCCCTTCTCCCAGTCTCTGAGTCTCTGGGTGCCTTTCTCTACAGTCCAAACTCCTCCCATATGAGCCTAGGACCCCGGAATTTCAGCCGGGGTTGGGTTCAGTATAGTCGCAAAGGGTTCTGCGCAATCGGGGAATTCCTCCCCTCCTGCCAGGCAGGCATTCAGCAGCCACACTTCCTCTCCGTGTGCGAGCATCTCCCTACCTCAGCGCTTTTCGGCTCACAGTCCAATCCGTGAGCCTCTCTCTTTCTTTCTAGTTGTAGCTATTCCACTCCGCCAGCTTTCCTGAGGTTTTGGTGAAGTTCTTTTTGATTTTAGTTGTTTTTTTAATTAAATTGTTGATGAGGCGGCAGCTTAGGAGACTGCCTATGCCGCCATCTTGGATGTTCTCCCTTAATGTCTTTCTTTAAGTGAGAATGTTTGTCATCTTCTTAAGTCAGAGGACAGTGTTAATTGATATTTATTTCAGCATTTTTATTCAAATTGTTATAAAATATCTTACTGTGCAGTTGTACATTTCATAAAATAGTTAAATTTAGGAAATATTTGAATTTTTATTTTTAAATTTATGTATTAATATTTGAATTTTTAAATGAAGTTTACTTATGTTGGTTTATTTTGACAGCACTTGAATGACTGATGACTAGGATGGCAATGATAGGGAGTCTTGAAATAGCAACAAGTTTTCATTGTGCATCAGTGCTTTTAAAATATTCCTTCTTCATCTTATTATTGAGATCTTCAGCAACAGAATTCCTGTTTGGTTCTTTTTTATACTTCTCATCTGTTTGGCAAAGTACTCCTTCTGATCATTAATTTTATTCCTAAGCTCATTGAACTGACTTTTGAGTTTTCTTATATCTCACCAAGTTTCTTCATGATTGTGTGATTATTTTGATTCCTCTTATCATTTAGATCACAATCATCCATTATTTTGAGTTTCTTTCTGGAGAATTGTGGTATGTTGTGTGTGGCCAGGTGAGAGGAGCCAATTTGTGAGCCCATAGAGCTGCTACCTCATTCTCTTTGGCCACTCACAGAAGTGTGCTGTGGCCTGGAGGCTAGAGACTGTCTCTGCTGCTGCTACTGGTCTGTGGTGGTGTGAGCACAGGTGTAAATGGGGGAGGGACCTGGATTGGTGGAGGGGGAGGGAATGCTGCTGGGCAGTAGTGTGGGCACTACACCCTGCCTCCCCCACCACTACTGAGTGTGCTAGGGCTGTACCTTCAGCCTTGTCCTTGGAGAACTGCAGTGGGGCCTGTCCAGGTTGAGCAGAGGAGCCTTTGTTGGGTTCCAGATGACCACTTGTAGATTTAAAATGAGACACGCTTCCTGGGCCAACAGTTCTTTTGAGTCCCAATTTCAACGCCAAACAGTACCTTATGTGTACATGTCAGCAATGATATTTCAATTCTGGATGGTGGACAAATGGTGGTGATGCAGGTTCAACCCTCTCTGGTTTGGTCCTGGGCAACCTGCAGCAACACACAGCTGCTGACTGCTGGTATGGCAAGGCGTCATCAGCATCTCCCATCTCTGGATTGTTTTTTATTTGTCTTCATGGCTGGAGCAGTCCTGTCAAACTCACTAAAGACTGCTTCATTTGCCTCTCTGCACAACAATTATTGTTTGTCTCATTTTTGGTTCTTGTAAGTGTATTTCTAGTATCATCTAGGGGAAATAATGAACAACATAAACTGATGGACAAAAAACAGGTCTGGAGACATGGAAGCATTGATCAGATTGTCAAACCTCAGAGGAAAAGTAGGAGAGGGTGGGGATAAGGAGAGAGATCAACCAAAGGACTTGTATACATGCTTATGAGCCTAACCAGTGGTCATAGACAAGAGGGGGTTTTAGGGGAATGTGTGAGGAGGGGTTTGGGATAGGAATGGGGGGATGAGGACAAATATGTGATCCCTTAATCAATAAAGAAATTTAAATAAATAAAATGAGACACACTTTGTTATGATGCTGACTTCACACAGAAATACCTATTTCAATCAATGCACGATGGTTTATGATTTAATTATGTTGTTATGGTCTTTTTCATTCAGAGAAAGGTAGCACAGGCCTGGGCTAAATTAGATGTCAAACTAGTTTTGTTCAGTTTGCTTCATCATAACATAACATAGAAGAGCAAATGTAAGAATTTCTAGACAGTGTTTTTGCCAAATAAGATCGCAGTTGTTGCTGAAACCGGTTTGGCTCAGTGGTAAAGCATTGGTCTGCGGACTGAAAGGTCCAGGGTTCAATTCCGGTCAAGGACATGTACATTGGTTGCGGGCACATCCCCAGTAGGGGGTGTGCAAGAGGCAGCTGGTCAATGTTTCTCTCTCATCGACGTTTCCAGCTCTCTATCTCTCTCCCTTCCTCTCTGTAAAATATCAATAAAATATATATTTAAAAAAATAATAAGATCGCAGTTGTCACAAATTTGTGAAACTGGGCTACTGGTACCCCAAAAAACCCTAAACAAACAAACAAACAAACAAACAAAAAAAACCAATCAAATGCTTTTGTAAATTGTTAAGGAAAACTATGATGCAGAGTTGAAATGTTCTCACCAGAAAATGTCTCATTTTGCAAAATGAAGAGGAACTAGTATGTAAATGCAGAAGCAATGCACAGGAAGATATTTTTGGAATTTTTTTTTGTTTAATTAATATTTTGGGAGGAAAGAGATATTTACTTTTAGTATTTAAAATATAAATTGAAAAAAATAGTTGATTTTAAACTTAATGTTGTACTTTTAAGGAATACATAGTTTTCTTGTGTGGCATTGGCCTGCCAAATCATGCTAGATTCAGTAAGAGAGAGTATGAAGCACTGATCTAAGATATAAAGATGAGTCACCAAAATTTCTATAGCAGATTTGGTTACAAAATTCTTAGACTTATGGAAAGAAGGTGCCTTGTAGAGTCATTGGGAATGTAGTTATTGCCATTAGGAAGACAACTAATTCTATGAATGGGATGGTAGCATGTTGCCTAAAATAATAGAAAGGGGTGAGTTTGGGAACGGGGCATTGCAAACCAATGGACTTCTAATGATTTTGAAACTATGATTCTAAAGAGTAAGTGTTACAAATACATCAATATTGAATTTGTTTATCAATCCATTTTACTTGCAAGGCTTAAACATTTTGGACTATTTATATTGCCATATTGTCTTATTCAGCATTGCTATTCTAACTTTAAGGACAATGATTTGTATAATAAAGTATTGCTCTAATCTGTGATTTCAGTTCTCTTCGTGTTGATGATATTCAGCTTTGTTGCCTTTGTCATCATTACATGGAGGTGAGCCTTGCCTGATTGATTCTATTGTACTGACTCCATTGAATCTGTATGGTATAGATTGCTACATATCTGTTCTTGCTAACTTCTAACTATTAGTTTTCCCATTCTAGTTTAATTCTGGATGTTTGTCCAATACATCAGAAGTGATTTCACAGTTTTATTGAACTGTGTTATTTAATGATATTATGATAAATTACAAAAGTTAAAATTAGCTTGAGTAGACATATCACTAAATTTTCATGCACATAGAATTTTTTCTTAGAACTAAAAACTTAAGAAATTTACCAGCAACAATTTTAAACAGATAAAATTTCTCTGATTTCAAAATTTTTTATAGTCAACTGGCATTTGTGTTCCTAACAAAATACATGTTAAGTAGTTCCTCATTGTCCTTTCAATCTGTGTTAAATAGGGAGAATCAATTGTACATGGATTGATTTTGGACATTTGGTTTATTTCTAAGACTTTCATAAAATAATAGAACGCTAATAATTTTTTAAGTAGTAGTTTTCCATTTCTCAAATGTGTATTCAGTTAGCAACTCTTGGTATACAAATACATGGAAGTTAAAACAGTTACTATTCCTAAGATGTTACCTGTGTACATGGCAGATAGAACACTGTGTCTCAACAGAATGTTGAGTCTCAGAGCTTCCTGAGGAAACACAGACCTCATGTTTACATCACCAAGGCAGTGCCTTTCTACTTTGCATTTAACCTCTGTTCACTCTCTCACAGCGGGTATGCTAGTTTCTCAGAAGGCAGAAACAGAGCTTGTAAACTCGTTTATCACATCAATTATATGCTCTAGATAATTCCTCGTGTCTTCACTTTATTTTATCCACTTAGACACTTGCCCTGTTGTTTTATCTTTTAAAGGCAACAGATAATAGCTCTATTTCTTACTATGCTTTTTTTCCCCATTCATTTCTCTCTACATTTAACTTTTCAGCTCCTTGATCAGAAAATTTTTCCTCAGTTGTTTTTTTCTGCAACAAAATACATGTTTTTGATAATTACAAACTGATAATGTATTTCCTTCACACATTAACCTCTTTACATCTAGATAATACATTGCTATAGTTTAAATGTGCAAGTATACTTGAGTATATTATGTTTAGTACATTACATTTATTTTATAATATTTAAAATAAGGATGTTATCAAAACTTAACTTAAAAATATCAATGGTTATTGAACATATATCTCACATGGGAATGTGGATGTGTGTGTGGTTTGTATGTGTTTATCAATTTTGTTCTAAAAAGAGAAGTCAATGTTATTTTCCAACCCGTGATATCAAATATAATTGAATGGTAGCCAATCGATAAATTAGTGTGAAATGAATTACATATATTTGTATTTGTTGTGTTTTGCTGTATTGTTGGCTTTTCTATGTTTTTCTTTCAAAAACATAACTCCCAGTCTTTAAAGTGGGGGTTGCTTTGAACAGTGTACATAAAATACAAAGTCAAGGAAGGAGAAGACGTATCTAAGTGCAGAGCAGTCACCTCTCTTGCTGGAGCTGTGCTGGGGTAGGTGCAAATGACAGCCCTGGTTCCTTTTTGAGATTAGCTCAGAGGAGTCAGGCAGATGGAGGTGGATTTACTAGCTTGCTTACTCCCACACAATGAGGCATTGGAAAATGTGGGTTAGATGTGGGGTCACAGGGCTTCTGAACACTCATCCCAAATCAGGCAGTTTCACTCCCAGCTGTGAGTGGAGGAAAGAAACACCTGACACCTGTCCCTGGACAGGCTTCTCCCGCAGAGATGAGAGCAAACCCAAATTCACCGGACTGGGAAGACATGTCTTTTCAAATAAGTGTTTTGGAGCTAAGCAAGCATCCTCAGTTCCTTTTCTCAAGTGCACACATCATGTAAATACCCTGCCCTCTGGTGAGGAAGATGGAGAGAGTCTAAGGCAGAGAAGTGAAGGTGGTCCTATACTTTCTGGTGGGGTTAAATCATAATGGAAATTAAATTCATGTCTTGTGTACAGACAAACTCAGGATGAAAGAAGTTGGGCAGAATTATGCTAGAGGGAAAAGAAAACCTATTTTGTGTTTTAAATTTTGTTATAGATAACCCCCAACACAGTTAATTTATTTGTTGGTTGATTTTGGTAAATCGAGTTTTATTTGGAAGGAATGGATTTTTTTAAAGGAAGAATTTCCTTAGTTTAACTAAAGATTTTCTACTTCAAGTTTATTTTCCTGTGGCTAAATAGTTTGTGTTTTATAAATGGAGTGTAATGAGTGCTACTGATAGAATTTGTGATGTTAATTTCTGTTCCTATATTTTTACTTATTGTCTTAATAAATTATAATTGAGTTAGAAGCTATTATTTTGTGTCTCATGCCAAAACTTTATTGAGCTACATGACAGTTTTACATATTCTTTTTCTCTGAGGTATAGTTAAAAATGGGTTATTTTTTTAAATCTGAGGAAGGAGCTGTCACAGAATCTTAGGCTCAGGAAGAAGCCTTAGAGCCACTTTGGGCCTGCAGCTAATTGGTTTTGTGACCTCAGGCAACCTGCAATCTCTCTGAGCCTTTGTTGCCTCTCAGATTAAATTAAGGACCTGGACTAAGTCAGTGATTTTCATTTGTTGTGTGTATATGCCTCCATACAAGTCCTCCAAGGTCCAAAAGAGAGATAGGAACCAGAAAGTTAATGAAGCTCAGAGTAACCAAAAGAGCTGCCACAAAATAAAAACATTAAATTTTGTGCAATTTATTCAGGGGATGATTAAAGACTGCAAGCAGAATTGTGTATTTGGAGCCAAAGTTTCAAAGTTTGCTTATCTGATTTCTCAATCACTAACATATTAGAAATGGCAATTAACAGAAGGTAGAAAAGACTGCCTGCTAATGATAGACAAACTGACATTAGCAACAAACACAGGAAAGAAACAGAGCATGAAGGAAGATAAACCAATTCAAATCTCAGCACTTTGTTATATTTACCTTCACTAGGCTTCGTGTAAGAAAGCAGACATATATAGTATATATAGTATATGCTTGATAAAAATTTTAAAAAATAAATCAGTGATTTTTATACTTTAAGTATTTTTTTCAGACTAGATCTTTTCTTATAAATTTTGCATGAAGATGTTTATATAATAAGACAAACAGAGCTGCCTAACTGAAGGGGGTTGGAGACTCTGAAGCTCTCAGTCCTGCAGGTGTCCCCAGGGGAAACAGATTCCTATGGGACAGAGTTGGGAACTACCAGTTCTGAGAACAACCCTTCTAATGAAAAATCCTTTGAATGGAAAGTTGCTGGCACATTATTTTCACTTGTATACTTTTCTCACCTTTCTATATTGTTGAAAATGACACAAGAGAAATAAAATGGTAGGTGTGTTCTTCCTATTATTGTTGGAACTTCAAGCTCCTTCCACCATCTGGACACAGTCTTCACATAGAAATAAGCATAAATGTCACAGAAGTAAATGTTTAGAAAAGGAGCTTTTGTGGGAACGGATAATAATGTTCCATTGGTAGTTTCTTAATTCAAGTTGTGTAAAAATGAGCTGCCACTCCCATGTGCAATAAAATAATACCTATTTTATTAATGGCAACATAAAATTGATTCAATAAAGGCCTTGGTCTTTATCTGGTATGGAGCTATTTATTTTACAAAGTCTGTCTAGTGTTCTTATCACATTACCCATTTAGTAATGTCTCTTGTTTAACATAAATACTCCTATAATATTTTACCTACCGTATTTGCTGGCGTATAAGAGACTGGGCGTATAAGACGACCCCCTAAAATTTCCACTAAAAATACAGAGTTTGTTATATACTCGCCGTATAAGACTACCCCCCACTTGGAGGCATATTTTTCAGGGCCAAAAAATCGTCTTATACGCCGGCAAATACGGTATTTCAGATGTGACTGAAATATGAGGTAATTCTAACTAGAAAACTAAAAAAAAGGTATGTTGCCAAAATTTATTAATAATTTTAGATATCATTGATTTTGTAAATAAATTAAAAATGGGAAATGGCATCTGTTTTCACGTTTGGATAGTATATACTGCATTAAATATTTTCTTATTCATGCAACTGAAAAATGTGAAATATAAACAGTCATAAGGAAGAATATACTTATTCCCCATGTAATCATCATGTTCCACAGCTTTTACAGATCTCACAAGTCCATGTATCTCTCTTCATTTCTGGCTATTCCCTTCCTTCCCTCTGCTCTTCCTATGCACTGTTGACTTGCTCACTGAAGCTGTGGTCAGAAAACTGGCTTCACCCACTTCTCATGTTGTCACTAGTGATATAAGCCTAAATAACCAGACTTGTCTAGGAATCCCGAGCTAAGCTGTTATAGTTCACCTAACTGTTAGCTGAGGGGCAATATTTAAATCTCCAGTCATTGACTTTGTCATTCTCTTACCTTTTACCCTCATGAAAAATTCCAAATTCCTTTGCATGGAGTAAAAACACTGAAATGTACTTAGTTCTTGCCAAATAATTCAGCCTTATCTTTGCTCCTTCCACTACTCTGCCCCTTTGCTCTAGCAGCTAGCTAAACTAGACATTTCTAATTCCACAAATGTTCTTGCTCACATCTAGTCCTAGTGTCTGCTTCATTTGTTTGTTCATCAACTGTAAATTTACACATCACCTCCACCAAAAACCAACACAAAACTGGGATGTCTCCTCTGTGTGCTCCAATAGTGCCCTGTGTTATACTTCTTGGTGGTATCTAAGTCTCTGAGAGAAATTGCCTGTTGGTTTGTTGGTGTTGTTTTTCAGTTTATACTACACTAGAGTTCCAGGGCATGAATTGGTGCATGGATGAGGTCCCTCTGGGTGGCCTGCAGGAATTGGGCTGAAACCCAAAGTCCAACACTGCCTGTAGCTTCTACCTGGCCCTCCCACTCACCCCAGCCCCACTGTGCCTGCTCAGGATCATGCTCAATTAGTTCTCATCAGGAGAGGTTCACACTGCCCCAGCAGCACTTGACAGCATTTAGCCCTGCCTCTGGCACCCTCACAGGGGGAGAAGCCTGCAGGATCAGACTGAAACTGCCTTTCTGACATCCCCCTAGGGTCCCAAATTTCAAGCAGGTGCAGGTATAAATATAAAATATAAAATTTATATTTTATTATAAATAATTTTATTTTTCATTTATTATTTTGTGTATGTACCAAAAAATAAAAAATAAATATATTTTGATTGTTATTAAAATACATCCTTTTTTTTTTTGATGAGGGATACTCAGCATTACAAAAATTATAGAAGGGGTACACAAGAGGTACACTGCTCCAAGTGATTGGATTTTTGTGATTTTTTTACAGTAATTGAATTCTAATTTTATGCCATTGTGATCTGAGAAGATTCTTGATGTGATTCAATCCTCTTGAATTTGGAGAGACTTTTCCTGTGTCCCAATATGTGGCCTTTGAAAATGTCCCATGTGCACTTGAGAAGAATGTATATTCTGTAGTTTTGGGGTAGAATATTCTAAAGATGTCAATTATGTCCATGTGATCTGGTGAGTCTTTTAAGATTGATCTTTCTTTGCTAATTTTTTTCTAGATGATTTATCCAGTGATGTTAATGGGGTATTAAAGTCTTCTACTATGATTGTGTTGCTGTCAATCTCTCCCCTGATATCTTCCAGAAGTTTTCTTTTATGTATTTTGATGCTCCTTCCTTGGGTGCAGAGTTATATTCTCTTATTTTATTGATCCCTTTAGAATTGTGAAGTGCCCTTTATTGTCTCTTGTTATGGTCTTCACTTTGAGGTCCATTTTGTCAGATATAAGTATTGCTACCCCAGATTTTTTTTCAATTCCATTAGCCTGATAGATATTTTTCCATCTATTCACTTTCAGTCTTTGTGAGTCCCTTGTTCTGAGGTGGGTCTCCTGTGGACAGCATGTATATGGGTTATGTTTTCTTATCCATTCACTCACTCCATCTCTTTTGATTGGAGTATTTATTCCATTTATATTTAACGTTATTATTGATAGGCACTTGTTTGTAGCCATTTCTGTATTTTATGGCTCTGTTCCTTCCTCCATTTCTGTTTCTTCTTTTTACAGCATTACTTTAGTATTTCTTGCATTTCTGGCCTTGTAGTGATAAACTCCCTTAGCCTTTTTTTGTCTTCAAAACTCCTGATTTCCCCTTTAATTTTGATAGCCTTTCTGGATAGAGTATTCTTGTATTTAGTCCTTTGCTTTGCATCACTTTGTATATCTCCTTCCATTCCCTTCTAGCTTGATGCTTTTCTGTTGAGAAATAATTTGATAATCTGATGGGGGATTCTTTGTAGGTAACTCTCTGTCTCTCTTTGCAGCCTTTAAAATTCTTTCTTTGTTGTTAACATTTGCTATTGTAATTATGACATGTGTTGGTGTGGGTCTTTTGGGGTTCGTCTTGCTTGGGACTCTGTCCTTGTGTAAATTTTGTCTTCTCTGTATCCAGGAAGTTTTCTGTCATTATTTAGTCAAATAGATTTTTTAATCCTTGCTGCTCCTCTTGTCCTTATGGAAGCCCTGTTATACATATGTGACTTCATTTTGTGTTGTCCCAAAGCTTCTTTAGGCTCTCCTTCTACTTTTTAATTTTTTTCACCAGTTGCTGTTCAGATTGAGCTTGTTTCTGTACCTTATCTTCTAACTCACTAATTTGGCCCTCTGCTTCTTCTAGTCTGCTGTTGAATCTTTACATGCTGTTTTTGATTGTAGCTATATCACTTTTTATTTCTTCCTGGTTTTTGCATAAATTGTTGGTTTTCTCATCCATCCAGTGTATGAACTGTACGACCATCACTCTGAATTCTTTTTCTGTCATGTTGCATGCTTCCATTTCACTAATTTCTTTTCTTGGAGATGCCTCATTTTCTTTCCTCTGGGGATTGTGTCATCTCTCCATTCTGACTATCACCAGAAGGTTCAAAAGTTGAGCTGCCGTGGGATTATGTGCAGTGGGAGCTTTGCACCACTCACGTGTCACCAAAGAGCACTGACACCAAGATGTGTTGCTGCCATGGGTTGGTGGGATCCACACTTGCCCAGGATAAGACTCAGACACTCAGTGTGACCTCATGTATGCACTTAGAATCAGGGAACCCTCCTGTGCCATGCTGAAAGAGAGACCTCGCTGGTGTGTGCCGAAAATCAGAGTCCCCTAGTGTATGCTAGGAGTCAGAGGTCCCCTGTGTCCACACCATAAATTGAATATCAGAGTTTCTGTTGCTTGGTGTGGCCTTAAGCCAAGAATCAGGGTTCCTGTGTGTGCATATGCCAAGAATTGGAGTCACTGGCTCTTAGTGTGAATGCACTGGGAATCACGGATCCCAGGCACACACTATGAGAAACAAAGTCAAGTCACTGATGCTCAGTGCTGCCTCTTGCCCAGAGGAACAGGGTCCTGGTCAGTCTGGGGGACTGGTTGCACAGTAGCACTGTGTCAGCAGGAGGTCCACTCTTGCACTGTGGAAAACAGACCTCTGTGTGCACTTGACCAGAATCAAAATCAGTTGGCACTGTTGCCCTCTTGGGCATGGAATTTGTTTGCCTGATTGCATTGCAGGGAACAGATTCCCAGTGTCTGTGTGCTCCCAGGCTCAAATTTCTTTAGTAGTGCTGTGGCCCTGTGTGAGGGGTGGGTCTAGAAGTTCCTATGGTGCTGCAGGAAGCCTGCAGAGAGGGGATGAGCTCTGTGACTCACAGAAATCTGCAGCTGGGATGTCTGGATTCTTGGTGTCTGAGGTCTGCAGATGTGGTTGCAGGTCTCTGTTTCCAATGGCTGCAGGGTCCTGGTTTACCTCTGAGACAAGACTGGGCGGTACTGAGGCCAAGTAGCTCTGTTTTTCCAGATGGTATGGTCCCCGTGCCCGTTCTGGCCATCCCAGGAGTGTCTGTGATGGAAGCAGAGCTCCCCAATGAAAGAATGCCTGGTTTGGCAGCCCCTTAGAAGACCTGCAGGATCTAACTTTCCCCAGTTCATTCATACACCCACACACCACAAATGCAAACATGCCCATTTGAGAGAGAGAGAGAGAGAGAGAGAGAGAGAGAGAGAGAGAGAGAGAGATGATGTAGAAATAGATTCAAAGCTGGGTCCCGGGTGGGTAGCTTCCCTTTTTGCTGGAGAGACAGAAGATGACCTGAGCCAAGCAGCAAATTATTTATTTCCAAAAGAATAGAGGGGAGTTTCCCTGAAAAGCTTAGAATCAAAGGAATTTTGAGTGTGCCCAGGTCCTATTCATTCCCTCATTCCCAGTATTAGGACTGGATCTAACATATCAAGGCCTGGGTGGGCCAAGGTCCTATTCCATCCCTCATTCAGTCCTGGTGACTGCCTCCTACCTCTCTGCAGCCAGGTCATATCTCTGATCCTCACTGTAGGCTGAATCAGGAATGTCAGCCTTCTCTTCACATGTCACACAGAGAGCCTCTGCTGTAAATCTGAGGAGCAAATAGGGCACAGTAGATCATTCCCAGCACATGGATAAAGATAAGAAGTCAGTACTGGTAAGTCTCCTTCATTTGGGGGGAGGCCTTTTCCTGGAAACGGCCATGCCAGTCACCTCGGACTCAGCTGACATCAATTTAAAGAAAATCCATGTGCATTCCCGGGGAGCCCTCTACAGTTGGCAAAGGCCAGCTTAGAAGTTTTTAGCAAAGGCCAGCTTAGAAGTACCCTAGTTAAGTTAATAACAATTTTCCTACCTATATAGTTTAAGTTTAAAAAATTTGGCTCTTAAAAGATATTTCAGTCATTGTATTGTTGATATTTGGCTCTGTTGACTAATGAGTTTGCCGACCCCTGACTTAGTTTAACATTTTGGATTGATTACATTCCATAATATATTCTACACTGTACTCTTATGGGAAGAAACCTCCCACTATTACACTAAAACACGATATTCTATATTTTATGTGTTTTCTATACTCCCACATTTCATTATCAAATTTTTAATATGTCAGTCATATTTCCCTTATAAAAATGATTTAATTTAACTGTATATAGTCCAACATTACATGTTGGTAAAGAGCAAGTGTCTATTCACAAAGGCCAGTGAGTAGGACTAAGAGGGGATAAAACACCTAAAAAATCAGTGCATTGAAAAATGTAACATGCTGTAATGAACTTTAATTAATCAGTATATATTAGTTTTGAGTACTTTGAGGAGTATACATGCATGCATTAAAGCACACACACATGCAGACAAAAGTAAATTAATGCACATGAGATAACTGCAGAACAAAAGATTATAAATTTTGAAATAAAAAAAAGTTAAAATGGGAAACATATTATTGGTTTCCCAGGTTAGGGGCAAGAGGGAAAATAATGTGGTTATAAAAAGGCAACAGAGGGAGGCATCATTATGGTGATGAAAGTCTTTTGCATCTTGACTATTGTGGTGATGGATACACACAGAAAAAATTGCATATCACAGCAAAGAAATAAGTACAAATCAAACTAGGGAAACCTGAATTAAATCAATGAATTATCAATATCAACTCCTGGTTGTGATATCATAATATAGTTTTTAGGTATATGGGATTGTGTATTATTTCTTACAACTGCCTATGAATTTCCAATTATCCCTAAATAAAAAGTGTTTTAATGATTATTAAATGCACTTTCTCCATTCTAAATAAATCTGCTAACCCAAATAAAAACACACAAGTAATAAACACCAAAATCCTCCCAGTTATTAAAAAAAATGAAAACTTAAAAAAAATGTTACCATGTAGGCAATTCACTGCATATACCCACATTCTTGGCTCATGCAATTCACTTCTCTTTGTTGCTAACGATAAGAGACATAAAATGCCACAGCATTAATAAAATTAAGAAATTGACTTGGGGCCCTGGCCAGGTAGCTTAGTTGGTTACTTTTGTCCCAAAATACCAAGGTTACGGTTTTGGTCTCTGGTCAGGGTACATATAAGAAGCAACTAATAAATCCACAAATAAGTGGAACAACAAATCAAAGTTCTATCTATCTATCTATCTATCTATCTATCTATCATCTATCTATAATCTATCTAACTATCTATCATCTATCTAAAATCAATAAGTAAACGGCCCTAGCTGGGTTTGCTCAGTGGATAGAGCATCTGCCTATGGACTGAAGGGTCCAGGGTTCAATTCCAGTAAAGGGCACATGCCTGGGTTTCAGGCTTGATCCCCAGTAGGGTGCATGCAGGAGGCAGCCAATCAATAATTCTATCTCATCATTGATGTTTCTCTCCCTTCCTCTCTGAAATAAATAAAAAATATATATTTAAAAAATAAATTACAATCAATCAAAACCTATCTTGGTTTGCTAAGCCACATTATGTAGGGGATTTAATCTGTAGAAAGTCATTTTCCTAAAAACTCCAGAACCAACCAATACTACACCCCAAACCTAATCAGTTCATTGAACTGTCAGTTGTGAATTTGATATTATCAGCAGAGATGAAAAATTTTAATTCTCTAAATATAGTGATGTTAGATAAATTTACTTAATCAGTAATTTAAATGAGATAATACATTCTAAATCAACTGAAAAGTATTTTGTGCTATTTTTTCCTAGCAAATAACTAATTTGTTCTTTTATTTTGAAATGAAATTATAATAATGCACATAATTAAAAACTGGAGTTTTGCCATGTGAAAAAGATAGGCTATTGTATCATTCTTTTATTTAAATATATACTTACTAGAGGCTGGTGCATAAAATTCCTACACCAGTGGGAGGAGGGTCCCTCAACCCAGCCTTACCCCTCTCTTAATCTGGGATCCCTGCAGAATCAGGCCTAAACCGGCTGTAAGACATCCCTCTCGCAATCCAGACCACTGGCTCCTAACCACCTCTGCCTCAGCCATTGCCAGTGGGGCTTCATTCAGAAGGATGTCCAGAAGGTTGTTCGGCTGCCCAGTCTAATTATCATATTACTCATTTATTATTATAGATTGATTTCAGAGAGGAAGGGAGAAGAAGAGATAGATAGAAACATCAACGATGAGAGAGAATCATTGATTGGTTGCCTCCTTCATGCCCCCCACTGGGGATTGAGTCTGCATCCAGGGCATGTGCCCTTGACCAGAATCAGACCTGGGACCCTTTAGTCTATAGGCTGATGTTCTATCCACTGAACCCAACCGGTTAGGGCAACATGGGCTATTAAATGGTAATCGGTGACTTAAGAAGCATTCTATTAAACATAATGACACTGCTTTGACACCTATTATAACTAAAACAAATGATATTGGTAGCTACTTTCTAATAACCAATTAATTTCCCCAAATATCACAATAGTGCCACTTAACATTCTTCAGGAGCTACTAGTGATCCTTTAGTCCAGCTCCAACACTTGCCTCCATTTGAGATATAGTTGTGCAGAGAGGAAGCTCCCGTCTCTTCCAAACTTGATCTTAGATTTTTAAAATATAAATATCTTAAACTCTAGGCATAAAAGCTCCTTTGTGGAAAAGGTCTTTGTCCTCCATCTCTTAGAATACTTCTGTTAAACTCATAATCATAGAAACACTGTCTTGCATAATGCTTATGCCACTGGTTTTAAATTCATGTGTGAATATGGGGATTCTTACTATTCATTTCTTATTCTTCCATATGTTAAAAGATAATTTTATTGTCTTGAGTCTCATGGAAGTTAAATATTACTGATTAGCTGACTTTATTCTGATCTTACCTATTGCTCGTTAACCATTCGAACAAGTTTTGAAAGAATGGTAAAAGCTTTAGGATTTCCAAGATCTGATTTTACGTCCCATTTCTTAAACTGTGAAATCTTCAGCAAATTTCTTAAACTCTCTAACCTATCATTTCTAATTTTGTTACTAAGCAAGGGTTTGCTGGCAAAGGTGCATAGAAGCCAATACCATGACTTTGGCTTTTAAGAAAGAGGATTTTTTGCTTGTTTGTTATTGTTGTTTTCTCAAATTTTATTTTGATTTATTTTATCTTTATTGCTGGAAGTATTGCATAAGTTTTTCTTCCTCCCACTGCCCCATTGAACTCTTCCAGCCCATTCCTGTCCCTCCTCCCCCAAGCCTACACCATCCCATGGTCTTTGTCCACAGGTCACGCATACACGAGTACAAGCTCATTGGTTGATCTCTTCCCATCCAGCCACTCTCCCCTGCTTTCCCTCAGACGTTCGATAGTCTGTTCATGCTTTTATATCTCAGGGTCTATTTTTGTACAAAAAAAAAAAAACAGTTTGGGTTAAGATTAGGGTTAGGGTTATTTTGTTCATTAGATTCCTCATAATCATAGAAACATTGTCTTACATAATGCTCATGTCACTGCTTTTAAATTCATGTATGAATATGGGGATTCTTACTATTCATTTCTTATTCTTCCCTTTATTAAAATAATTTTTAGATTATTTAGGAATCTAAAATATTTTAGGAATCTAAAAATCATTTAGGAATCTAAAATAATTTTTAGATTCCTCATATAAGTGAAATTATGCGATACTTATCTGTCTGGCTTATTACGCTTAACAATACTCTCTCGCACCATGCGTGCTATTGCAAAAAGTAAGAGTTCTTTCTTTTTTATTGCTATGTAGCATTTCTTTTTGTAAATGTATCACAGTTTTTTTTTTTATCTACTCATCTACTTATGGGCACTTAGGCTATTTATAAATCTTAGCTATTATAAATTATACTACTATGAACATAGGGGTGCATACATTCTTTCTGGTGAATGTTTTGGGATTTAGGATATATTCCTAGAAGTGAAATCACTGAGTCAAATGGAAGATCCATTTTTAATTTTTTTGAGGAAACTCCATACTTTCCCCCCCATAATAGCTACACCAGTGTGCATTCCCACCAGCAATGTACTAGGTACTCCTTTTCTCCACAGCCTCGACACACTCGTCCTTTGTTGATTTGTTTATGATAGCCATTCCAACATGTGTGAGGTGATATCTCATTGTCCTTCTGATTTAGATATCTTGGATGATTAGTGACTTTGAGCATTTTTTCATATATCTCTTGGCTATCATATGTCCACTTTGGAGACATGTCTATTAACGACCTTTGCCCAATTTTTATTCGATTGTTTTTCTTCCTTTTGTTACATTTCGTGAGTTCCCTATATATTTTTTAGTTTAACCCCTTATTGGAGGTAGCCTTGGAAAATATGCTCTCCCATATAGTGGGCAAACTCATTAGTCAACAGAGCCAAATAGAAATAGTACAATGATTGAAATTTCTTTTGAGCCAAAATTTTAAAACTTAAACTATATAGGTAGGTACATTATTATTCACTTAATTAGGGTACTCCTAAGCCAGCCTTTGCTAAATCTCAAGGGGGCAAATAGCCACATGTGGCTCGTGAGCTGCAGTTTGCCGACTCCTGGTCTACCTTCGTTTTTTTGCATGTACCTGTCTAATTTTCCTAGCCCCATTTCTTGAAAAGTTAATGTAATACATCATATAAACAAATTGAAAGACAAAAATCACATGATCATATCAATAGACGCAGATTGAAAAGTCAATCTCTACTCCATTGTTTGCTCTTGCCTCTTTTATAAAATATTAATTGATCATAGTTGCTTATGTCGATTTCTGGGTTGTCTGTTCTGTTCTATTGATTTATATGTCTGTTCTTATGCCAGTACCAGCTGTTTTGAGTGCAGAGGCCTTATAGTTTAACTTGAAATCTGGTATGATGACTCCTCCAACTATGAATTCCTTTCTCAAGATTTTTTCGGCTATTCGGGGTCTTTTGATTCCATATACATTTTTGGAGTACATGTTATGGCTCTGTAAAATATGCCATTGGTATTTTAATAGGCATTGTATTAAATATGTAGATTGCCTTGATATATGCACATTTTTATTATGGTGATTCTATCTATTCATGAACATGCTGGATTGTCCTACTTCTTTATATCTTCTTTTATCTTTTTTTCAACGTCCTGTAGTTTTCTGAGTACAGGTCTTTTGCCTCTTTGTTTACGTTTATTCCTAGTTATCTTAAATTTTTTGTTCCAATGGTAAATAAGACTGTTTATTTTTCATTCTGAGAATTCATTATTGGTGTATGAAAAAGCCATTGATTTTAGTGTATTGATTTTGTATCCTGCTACATTGCCAAATTCATTTATTAAATCTAGTAATTTTGGTTGAATCTTTAGGGTTTTTCTCTGTACAATTTCATGCCATCTGTAAAATAATGAGAATTTTAGTTCTTCCTTTACAATTTGGATGCCTTTTCTTTCTTTTGCTTATTTGATTACTGTGGCTAGAACTTTCAGTATTATGAATGTTGAATAATAAGAGTGGTGAAAGTGGACATTCCTGTCTTGTTTCTGTTCGTAGGGGAGATGCTTTTAATTTTTGCCCATTGAATATGATGTTGGCTGTAGGCATGTCATATACTGTATAACTTTCATCATGTTGAGATATGCTCTCTCTATTCCCACTTTGCTGAGAGTATTAATCCCAAATGGGTGTTGGACTATGTTGAATGCTCTTTCTGCATCTATTGATATGATCATGTGATTTTTGTCTTTCAATTTGTTTATATGATGTATTACATTTATTGACTTGTGAATAATGTACCAAACTTGCCCCCTTGGAATAAACAATTTGGCAATGATGTATGATATTTTTAATATAGTGCTGGATGTGATCTGTTAATATTTAGTTGAGGATTTTAGTATCTATGTTCATCAGGGATATTGGCATATAATTCGATTTCTTTTTTTTTTCTTTTTTTTTTTCTTTTTTTTTTAAATACATCTTTATTGCTCAGATTATTACAATTGTTTCTCCTTTTTCTCCCCCATAGCTCCCTTCCACCTGATTCCCACCCCACCCTCTGCCCTTACCCCCTCCCCCCACTATTGTCCTCATCCATAGGTTATACAATTTTAATCCAGTCTCTTTCTGCACCCCACACCCCTTCACCCTGATAATTATCTATCCACTCCCTTTCTTTGCCCCTAATTCTATTATATTCACCAGTTTATTCTATTCCTGAGATTTTTAATTCACTTGACCTTCTTCCTCTTCTTAAGTAATACCTTTCAGCATTTCATATAATACTGGTTTGGTGGTGATGAACTCCTTTAGCTTTTTCTTATCTGTGAAGCTCTTTATCTGCCCTTCAATTCTGAATGATAACTTTGCTGGATACAGTAATCTTGGTTGTAGGTTCTCCCTATTCATCACTTTGAATATTTCTTGCCACTCCCTTCTGGCCTGCATGGTTTCTGTTGAGAAATCAGCTGATAGTCGTATGGGTGCTCCCTTATAGGTAACCAACTGCTTTTCTCTTGCTGCTTGTAAGATCCTCTTTTTGTCTTTTACCCTTGGCATATTGATGATGATGTGTCTCCAAGAATTTTTCTTTGGATTCCTCTTGTTTGGGGTTCTGTAGGCTTCCTGTACTTGTAAGTCTATTTCTTTCACCAGGTGAGGGAAGTTTTCTGATATTATTTCTTCAAATATGTTTTCAGTATTTTGCACTCCCTCTTCTTCTGGCACCCCCATAATTCTGATGTTGGTGCGCTTGCAGTTGTCCCAGAGGCTCCTTACACTATCTTCAACTTTCTGGATCCTCTTTTCTTCTTCCTTCTCCAGTGGAGTGTCTTTTGGCTCTTTGACCTGATTCTTGTGTTCTTCCATTCTGCTGTTGGATCTCTGCATAATATTTTCCAATTTAGTCAGTTTATCTATACTTTTTAGTTGGGTCTCATGAAGTTTATCGAGCTTTTCTAGGATATTGTTGCATAACCTTAGAACCGTAGTTCTGAATTCTATATCCTCCATCTCTTTTGTTTGAGATCTATTTCCTTGTCTCGGCATTATCACTATTTTTCAGAGTTGGTAGGATGGCTTTGTGTGTTTGGTGTCCTATATAGCACAGTGGGTCAGCCTCCTCAGTTACCTGAGGTAGACACTCTTGGTGATCCCCTTTGTGGACTGCATGCACAGCTTTGTTGTAGCTAAGTCTCTATTGTTGTGAATTGACCTTCAGGCCAATTGGATGTGGGTATCAGCTGTGTCTACTCTGGGATAACTTCTGTATTGGAGACAGTCTTATAGGATCAGACTTGAAAAACTGCAGAAACCTCTGCTCAGCTTGGATGGGGCGGAGTCTCAGGGCTGAACTGACAGTCTTGGCTTCTGCCCTGCCCTTGTGCACTCGCCTGAGTTTCCGCCTGACTGTCCCAGTTTCCCCAAGCAAGAGCGTGGGTGCCGCAGGGGCTCACCCGGACTTGGGCTGGTCTCTGTAGTCTGGAGCTTCTGACTCCTTCCGCTACAGAGAGGCCGCCATCTTGTACATAGAGGCAGCGGCAGCCTGTGTGGTCAGACCTGGAGCTTCTGACTCCTTCCGCTACAGAGAGGCCGCCACCTTGTACAGAGAGGCAGCGGCAGCCTCTGCAGTCAGACCTGGAGCTTCTGACTCCTTCCGCTACGGAGAGGCCGCCACCTTGTATAGAGAGGCGGCGGCAGCCTCCGAGGTCAGACCTGGAGCTTCTGACTCCTTCCGCTCTGGAGGTGCGGCGGTCAGACCTCAGCCCGTACTTGCTCGCGCGCGCGAGGCTGTAGACCCTGCAGACTGTGACTGCGGCTCCCGGTCCCCGGTCTCTGGGTCTCTGAGTCTCTGGGTGCCTTTCTCTGCAGTCCAGACTCCACCCATATGAGCCTGGGACCACGGAATTTCAGCCGGGGTTGGGTTCAGTACAGTCCGAAAGGGTTCCGTGCAATCGGGGATTCCTCCCCTCCCACCGCCAGGCAGGTATTCGGCGGCCGCGTGCGCGAGCGTCTCCCTACCTCAGCGCTTTTCGGCTCCCAGTCCGATCCGTGAGCCTCTCTCTTTCTTTCTAGTTGTAGCTATTCCACTCCGCCAGCTTTCCTGAGGTTTTGGTGAAGTCCTTTTTGATTTTAGTTGTTTTTTTAATTAAATTGTTGATGAGGCGGCAGCTTAGGAGACTGCCTAGGCCGCCATCTTGGATGTTCTCCCCATAATTCTCTTTCTTTGTAGTGTCTTTATCGGGTTTTGGAATTAGGATAATGCTGGCCTCATTGTGAGATTTGGAAGTATTCCTTCCTCCTGGATTTTCTGAAACAGTTTGAGGAGTTAGTTCTTTGAAAGTTTGGTAAAACTCTCCTGTGTAGCTGTCTGGTCCTAGACATTTTTTTTTTTTTACTGGGAGTTTTTTTTTAATTTTTTTTTTTTGATTACTGCTTCTATTTAATCAGTTGTTATTGATCTATGAATGTTTTCTGATTCCTCCTGATTCTGTTTTTGGGGATTGTATTTTTCTAAGAATTTGTCCATTTCATCCACATTGTTCAGCTTGTTGGCATATAGTTGTTCACAGAATTGTCTTACAACCTTTGTGTTGTTGTGGTGTCAGTGATTACTTCTCTATTTTAGTTTCTGATTTTATTTATTTGGGTCCTCTCTCATTGTTTCTTGATGAGTATAGCCAATGGTTTATCAATAATATTTATCCTTTCAAAGAACCTGCTCCTGGTTTCATTGTTTTTTTGTGTGTGTGTTTTGGGTTTTTTTTTTTTTTTTTTTTTTTAGTCTCTATGTTATTTATTTCTGCTTAATCTTTATTATTTAATTCCTTCTACTTATTCTGGGTCTTTCTTATAATTCTCTTTCTAGTTCTTTAAATTGTAGGGTTCAATAGCTTATTGAAGATTTTTTTGTGTTGGTTTTTTTGTTTTGTTTTGTTTGTTTGTTTTTGAGGGATGCCTGTAGTACTATGAATTTCACTGTGTCCCAAAGATTTTGGGTTGTATGTAGTGTGTTCATTTTCATTTGTTTCCAGGAAGTATTTTTTTAATCTCCTTGGTAACCCATTCATTCTTTAATAACATACTATTTAGCCTTATGAGTTTGAATGTTTTTGGGTGTTTTTACTGTAGTTGATTTCTAATTTCATTCCATTGTGATCTGAGAAGATGCTTGATTTGATTTCAATCTTCTTGAACTTGTAGAGACTTGCTTTGTGTCCTAACATGTGGTCTATCTTTGTCAGTGATCCAAGTGCACTTGAAAAGAATGTATATATTCTGCTGCTTTGGGTGAAATGTTCTTTAAATGTCAATTAAATCCATCTGTTCTAATATGTCCTTTAGAGTCATTGTTTTCTTGTTAAGTTTTTATCCAGAAGATGTATCCAGTGGAGTCAGCGGGGTGTTAAATTCCATTTCTAAGTCTGTATTGTTTTTGATCTCTTTGATAAAGTCCTCTAGAAGTTTTTTATGTATTTAGATGCTCCTATATTGGTTGCATACATGTTTACTAGGAGTATATCCTCTTGTTGGATTGATCCCTTGAGTATTATGTAGTGACCATTGTTGTCTCTTGTAATGGCCTTTATTTTGAAGTCTCTTTTGTCACATTTGTGCATTGCTACTCCAGCTTTTTATTATTTGCTATTTGCATTGAAATTTTTTTTCCATCTCTTCACTGTCATCCTGTGTGTGTCTTTTGGTCTGAGGTGGGTCTCTTGTGGACATCATATAGTTGGGTCATGTTTTTGTATCCATTCATCTACCCTATACTTTTTCACTGGAGCATTTAATCCACTTACATTTAGGGTTATTATTGATAGCTACTTATTTATTGCCATTTTAATTCTATATGCCTACTTTTCTCTCTCTGTTTCTTCTCATTACAGTAGTCCCTCTAGCATCACTTTTAATATTGGCTTAGTGGTGATGTACTTGCTTAGCCTTTTTTGTCTCTTGTAATGGCCTTCATTACAGTGTATATGTATAAAGGCCTGTATAATGGCCTTTTGTTTTTTTTTTTTTTTGTCTGGGAACCTTTTTGTTTGACCATTTATTTTGAATGATTGCCTTTCTGGACATAGTAATCTTGATTTCAGATCCTTGCTTTCTATTACCTTGAGTACTTCATATCATTTCTATCTGGCTGAAAGGGTTTCTGATAAGAAATCAGATGTCAGCATTATGAGAGTTCTTTTGTAAGTAAGAGCTTGCTTTTTAAAAAAATATATATTTTATTGATATTTTTTAATAGAGAGGAAGGGAGAGAGATAGAGAGCTAGAAACATCCATGAGAGAGAAACATCGACCAGCTGCCTCCTGCATACCCCCTACCGGGGATGTGCCCGCAACCAATGTACATGCCCTTGATCGGAATCAAACCTGGGACCTTTCAGTCCGCAGACCAATGCTCTACCACTGAGCCAAACCAGTTTCGGCAACAGTTTGCTTTTTTCTTGCTGCCTTTAGGATTCTATCTTTGTCTCTAATTGTTGGCATTTTAATTATGATGTGTCTGGGAATGGCTTCGTTGGGTTCTTCCTACTTGGACTTCTCTATACTTTCTGAACCTATGTGACTTTTTCCTTTACTAGGTTAGGGTACTTTTATGCCATTATTTCTTCAAACATGTTCTCTATTATTTTCTCCCTTTCTGCCCCTTCTGGCACACCTGCTATTCTAAAATTGTCACATTTCACATTGTCCCACAACTCCTTTTAAACTGTCCTCCTGTTTTTTAAATTTTTTTTTCTTTTTTGTTCTTGTATTGAGTGAATTTTTTCAACCCTGTCTTCTAATTCGCTGATTTCTGTCCTCACTTCCCCTAATCTGCAGTGTATTCTTTCCAATGTGTTCTTTATTTCTGCCTCAGCCCACAGATTGATAGGATTCAGACTTGAATTGCCCTCCAGACAATCATGCTCAGGTGTGGTGAGAGACTTTTTCAACAGGGTGGGGCAATTGCTTCTGCCTGGAGGCTAATTATTATTTTTTTGTTTCTTAAGTGGCCTCAGGGCTAGGTGTTTTCCAATAGAGTGAGTCAACCATCTTCCCCCAGGCAAGGCAAATGTCTGTGAGGGAAAGATGTCCTTTGCTGCCTGAGGGAATGACTCAGTCAAGGAAACTGGGGGTGTTTGTCTTTTGAGTTCTAATCTATGAGTCCCCAATACTGGCTTCTCACACAGCTCCAGTCCACTCCACCCTCCCTCTGCCAGAGCACAAGGTGGGTGACCCCACAGGGAATTTTGTGCATTGGCCCTTTAAGATGGTGCCTGAATTTTCAGTTGTCAGTCCCTGGCAGACAGCAACCTGGCTGCTTTTCACAGCCAGATGTTATGTGGATGCCCTCCTCAGGTATGGTGCTCTTTGCTGGGGGACCCAGTTTGGGGATTGGGGCCTAGCTTGGGGATTAGATTCTAGAGTTCTTAGTGGCACCCCCCTACAGCTGACATATCTCTCTGCAACTCCAGTTGTTGTCTGTAGGCTTCCAGCCAGCCCTTTTCCACCTCTGCCCTTCCTAGTCATCTATGCAGTCTCCACTTTCAGTCCTCAGGGTCAGAGTTCTCTCCTGAGAGTGTTCTGTTGATTATTTAAGAAGTTTTTTTGGTGTGTGTTTTAGTTGTAATTCTACTTTGTTCCTGGGAGTGTGTTCCTGCAGCATCCTCTTGTTCTGCCACGGTTTTTAATCCCTGAGAGTCGATTTTCTTTATAGAGTGTTGTCCTTGTTTTGTTTAATAAGTTGCCTTCAACAAATTGGTGAAGTTTGTCCCTACTGGAGTGTGCAGACATTCATGTCTGTTCATTTATAAAATGTTTAAATCTTGCTTCCTAAGGTTTGCTGCTGGGTCTACATTGCTTGGCATTTAGCCAAAGATTAGACCAAACTTCTCTTTACATCCCATCAATCAGGACTTCCTCCTGCTGGTGGATCTGTGTGTGGGCTCACAAGGACATTCAATATTCAGGTCATTTTCAAGCCTGCCCTGGTTTTGCACATCCCAGAGAACGAATGAATCGTTTGCAGAAAAGTGTTCCACATGTTTCTTGGTTCTCTTACAGGGAAAACACATTAATGACAACCTTTGAACTGGCATTGGAAAACCTTTGCTAAGGAATTGGCAAGGTATCCATCTCTCAGTTGTTTTTCATCACAAAACAAATACTAATTTACACATTATGAATTCCATCAGCATAAGTTAAATGAGTGTGCGGGGAAGCTGAACCAGGGTATTATTTGAGTCTTCAATAGACATGAAGATTCCAAGCAACACCTTTCTACAGGGCATCTGCTCTGGGTCCAAAATTAATTCTACACAAATCTGGGAATGGGGAATTTTAAATTCCAATTGCTCATTTGACTAAGGAAACACAGAAACTCAGAGTTGGCCTAACGTTTACTCTCAGTATCTCTGGTCCATAGAGCAACACTAGGGTCCACTGACCTGGGGTCCTGTGGCTGCCTCCCAACTCTCTGCAGCCGGGTCATGTCTCTGATCCTCACTGTAGGCTGAATCAGGAATGTCAACCTTCTCTTCACATGTCACTACAGAGAGCCTCTCCTGTAAATCTGAGGAGCAAATAGGGTACAGTAGATCATTTTCTAATTGAGCTGCCATTGGAGGCAAAGCTTGGTGATCATAGTTTAAGCCATTCACACACACACACACACACACACAAACACACAAAAGTTGGTCTAACTAAGCTGAGTCATCCTGAGAATTTTTTATTGTTGTTTTGGTTAATTGTTCTTTTACCAATAAAGGCACTTGTCCCTCAGCACAAGATGTTCAGCAGGGGAGGGCAGTTGGGAGGGACCATGTCTGAAAAGGAGGGCAATTGGGGGCAATCAAGTCTGCAGGGTAAGCACTTAAGGGGTGACCAGGCTGGCAGAGGAAGGAAGTTAGGGGCGACTGGGCCTGTAGGGAAGAGCAGTTGGCAGGGATCCAGGACTGCAGGAGAGAGCAGTTGGCAGGTAAGGGAGAGGGATAGGGGGAAGAAGGAGACCAGGATTGCAGGGGAGAGAAATTAGGGCCAAATCGGCTGGCAGGGGAGTGATTAGGGGTGATCAGGCTGGCAAGCAGAAGCAGTTAGGGTCGATCAGGAAGGCAGGCAGGTGAGCAGTTGAGAGCCAGCATTCCTGGATTGTGAGAGGGATGTCTGACTGCCTGTCTAGCCCCAATCCTAAGGGGCAGTCAGACATCTTTCGAGGGGTCCCAGATTGGAGAGGGTGCATGCTGGGCTGAGGGACACCCCTTCCCCATGCACAAATTTTGTGCACAGGGCCTCTAGTCATTTATAATCATAATGGAAAAAAAATATTCCATTCACAATGAAAAATGAAAAATCTCTGATATGTCTAAAGCAAGCAAGATTTAATAGGAAAACAAATACTACATTGCCAATAGTGTCAGCAACAACCACAAAAACAAACAAAAAATCTAAAAATGAAAGTATCATCCTTCCTGGGAGCTCAGTTGGTTAGAGCATGGTCTAGGTATTCCAAGGTTGTGGGTTTGAATCCCAGTCCGGGCACATATCAGAAGCAACCAATGAAAGCATAAATAAGTGGGACAACAGGTGTTTCTCTATAAACAAATAAGAATATTTTAAAATATGTATTTAAGCCGAAACTGGTTTGGCTCAGTGGTAGAGCATCAGTGTGCGGACTGAAGGGTCCTGGGTTCGATTCCGGTCAAGGGCATGTACATTGGTTGCGGGCACATCCCCAGCAGGGGGTGTGCAAGAGGCAGCTGGTTGGTGTTTCTCTCTCATCAACGTTTCAAGCTCTCTATCTCTCTCCCTTCCTCTCTGTAAAATATCAATAAAATAAATATTTTTTAAAAAATATTTATTTAAAAAACCCCAAACTACCAAAAGCTAAAAGGAACATATAATAGGACTTAAATTAATTGAGAGACATCATAGGTATCTGGATATACTGATTCAAGAGATTGTCAGTTAAAGTAAATTCTCAAGCTAATGAAAATCTCACTAAGATTGTTTTCAAAACATGGGATACTGAATAAAATTCATTTCAGCCCTAATTGTTTTCGCTCAGTGGATAGAGCATAGGCATGTAAATTGAAAGGTCTCAGGTTCGATTCTGGTGAAGGGTACCACATCCCTGGTTTGGAGGTGTCAGGAGGTAGCTGATTGATGTTTCTCTCATTGATGTGTGTAACTCTCTATCTCTCTCCCTACCTCTGTGTAAAAAGTAAAAAAAAAATATTTTTAAAAAAACTTCATTTCAAATAATTTCAAGGTAAACATTGCCAGGAGGATACAGAAAAGGAATAAGGAGTGGGAACACTGAAACTGTAAAATACTATAATACATTTTATAAAGAAGTTTCAATAGTGCAGGGCAAATGCAAAAGGAAGCAGGCAGTTTGATGGATAAAACAGATGACCCCAAAACAGTAAACGTAACCAGAGAGTGTAATGAACAGTAAAGTAACATTTTAAACTGGGCAAGAAAAGGTGGTTTGTGGCAGGTGAATAGCCATTTTTTAAGAAAGTTATTTTAAATATATATATTTTATTGATTTTTTACAAAGAGGAAGGGAGATAGTTAGAAACATAGATGAGAGAGAGGTACATCTATCAGCTGCCTCCTGCAAATCCCCCACCGGGGATGTGCCTGCAACCAAGGTACATGCCCTTGACCTGAATCGAAACTGGGACCTTGAACTCTGCAGGCCAATGCTCTATCAAATGAGCCAAACCGGTATTGGCATAGAGATGTTTTTCAGGGGAGTTTTATGGGGGACCAGACCTTGAGCATCCTGAAGTTCCACACCACCTTAGCCCTGATCTTAGGCTAATACTGCTTTTTCACTGGGGTGACCATTGCAAGCCTCTGCAAATGCTTTGCCAACGCCCAGGGATGTTTGAACAGAACCCATACCTGCCCACGTGTGATCACTGAGCTTTTTAAAATTTTTAATTTTTGTTACTCATCACTGAGAATACTATTTCCATTAATTGTTTCATTGTGGAAGGAAGAGAAGGAGGAGGGATGGGGGTAGGAGAGAGAGAGAGAGAAACATCAATATGTGGGAGACCTTGGTTGACTGCCCTGGGAATGCAGCTGATTGGGGACCAGGGCTCTAATCTGCAACTTTGGTTCAGCCCTTGGCTAGTTATGGAACCTGCCACCCTCTGGTGCTTGGGCTAAAGCTCTGACCAGGGAGACACACCCACCAGGCACTCTGTGAGATTTGAGTTACTTGGACTTAGCACATGGGCTCTGGCTACCCTTGAACACATGTACTCCCTGTGCACATGCCTAGTGATGTCAGAGGCCGTTGCTTGGTTACTATGATTCTGAGAGGAGGATGTTAAACTGCCAAACTGCCCTGCTTGAATGCTGTGGCGTGAGGTGGTTGGCTAGAGAGCTGGTATTGAGCTCAGCAGCCACGAACAGCAAAAAGCAGAGGGAAGGTGAGGCTTCTCTGAAGCCCTGACTCTCTGCCATGAAGAAGGTGTTTTCTTTTCTGAGAAGTCCCCGCATGGCGGCCATGGACTCCCCCACCAAGGCTGGGAGCAGTGGTGTGGGAGCCAGAATGCCCCACTATGAAGACCAGCACATGGGAGCGATCCACAAAGCTGCCAGCGTGGGCAACGTGCGGAAAGTGAAGCAAATCCTATTGTTCAGGAAAAGTGGCCTGAATGACAGGGACAGGATGAGCAGGTAATGGGGACTGGGAGCCCAGGGCACCGGGGCCCACTGGGAGGAGGCGGGGGGTTCTGGCTCAGCAGCTGCAGAGCAGCCTCCTGTCAGCCAGGGTGCTGGGCTGACTTCCCTCCTGGGGCCCCGCAGCTCCTCCCTGGTGGACACCTGACCTGGGGTCTAGCCTCAGACCAACTTTATGAGCAAAAACAAAAAGGCCCACTCACAATTCCTCCTACAGAACTCTTGACTAATATATCAGTAATGGAAGCAAAATTAAGTATATACAGCATTTTATATTAAACTAGAGTCCTGGTGCACAAAATCCTTCAGCCCAGCCTGTGCCCTCTCACAGTCCAGGACCCCTACTCCTTACCACCCGCCTGCTCATTGCTCCTTGTGCTGCTGCAGAGGCAGGAGAGGCTACAGCCCTCCCACTGTGCTTGCCAGCCTTGATCCAGGCTTCTGGCTGAGAAAAGCTTGCCCTGTGGGGGCACACTGACCACCAGGGGGTATCTCCTGCATTGAGTGCCTGTGACATGGTGGTCAGATAAATGATTGGAATAGAATGGAAAATTCCCAAACACCCCAAATATATGTAAAACTCTAGAAATCGATACTGGTGATATTTCATGTTTGTAGGAAAAATTCAATTTGAAATGGAGGAAATTTCCTGTTGAGTATTTGGAGAAAAGTAACTAGACTAAAATAAATTTCAGATTAAAAATTTTAAATATGGAAAATGAGAAAAGTACTAAAAGAAAGTGCAAATACTTATTTGTACATTTAAAAAAATATTGACCAAGACTTCAAGAGCAAGATTTTAGGAGGTTAACTGAGCAATATGAAAAATTCAAACCCTCTGTGTATCAGAAAATAACATTGTCAAAATAAAAAGAAAATATATTTCAAAATATTTTCAATGTATGTGTATCAGAGAAAAATAACTCTTCCTTTTACAGAGAAGTCTTTAAAATAAACAAGAAAAAACTCCAATTTGAATGTGGGCAAAGTAACTTTTTGCATAAGTATAAGTGAACAGTAGACTATATATATATATATATATATATATATATATATATATATATATAGTGTACCTGGTAAGAAAGGAATAAGTCAAAGTAGGAATGAAATGATATTTTCCTTCACTGTGAAGTTGACCCGATTTTGCCTTTATATTGCTGCTTCAAGTTTAAGTTGCTTTTGACTTTTGAAATAGGCAATTTGGCTGAAGATATATATATATATATATATATGTATTCCTTATACCCATCAATTCTATTGATACTAAAATATCATTATGAAATAATTAGATAAATTACATAATTCGTTTTATACATCACTTCTTAAAATAGCAGTGTATTAATAAGAAAGACTCAGGTTGGTTATACATACAAACAGACTATGATCTTTTTTATGGAAAAATACATGCAAAATGTGATAAAATGTATTCCTGAGCATTTCTATTATAAATTAACATACCACGTTTTAAAAATTTAATTTCTTTAATGAACATATACAGAAATTCTAGTAAAAATGATGAATTGATTTCTCTGTTTTTCAGAGTTTTGGGGGAAATTTTTTGAGAATTGGTATGTTCTGACAACTGTTGGCCTCTTCAGAAGTAAAGGGAATGTTTTCATTTTTATGTTTACTTGTATTGTTGACACTGTTACACACGTCCCCGTTTCACCCCCTTAGTGCCCTTCCACCCAGCCCCCGTCAGCCTTCACACACAGTTGTCTGTGTCCATGGGCTATGGACATGTTCATGTATGCTCTTGGCTAATATTTTCCAGTTCTCCCACCCCCTCCCTCTGAGATCTGTCAGTCTGCCCCATGTATCCATGCCTCTGCTCCTATTTTGTGTGTCAGTTTATTTTGTTTCTTAGATTCCACGTGTAAGTGAGATTACATGGTATTTGTCTTTCTCTGAGTGACTTATTTCATTTACCATAATAATCTCCAGATCCATCCATGCTGTCACAAAGTGTATAAGAATTCCTTCTTTTATACAGCAGAGTAGTAATCCATTGTGTAAATGTACTACATATTTTTCATCTATTCATCTACTGATGGGCACTTGAGCTGCTTTTCATCTATGCCTGTAAGCACATCATATTTATTTTACTTTATATATTTTTATTACATATAATATGTAAATGGTTACAGATTAACCTTTTTAGTTGTGTGAATATAAAAATAAAAAATTCAATATAGTGCCCTGATTAGTATGGCTCTGTTGGTGGGAGCATCAGCTGGTACCCCTCCTGTACACTGAAAGGTCTCAGGTTCTTTTCAAGTCAGGTCTCCTATCCAAGTTTCTGGTTTGTTCACTGCTTGGTTGGGGTGCCTAAGGGAGGCAACCAATTGATGCTTCTCTTTCACATCAATGTTTCTTTCACCCTTCTTCTTCTTCTTCTTCTTCTCCTTCTCCTTCTCCTTCTTCTCCTCTTCCTCTTCCTCCTCCTTCTCTTCCTCTTCCTCCTCCTCCTCCTCTTCCTTCTCCTCCTCCTCTTCTTCCTCCTCCTCTCCCTCTATGGTTTTTGTTGTTTATTGTTGACAGTATTAGAGATGTCTCTCATTTTTTCCTTTCTGTTCTCCCTCCACCCAAACACTGCCCATCACATGACTTTCTCATATTATTGTCTGTGTTCATGGGTTATGCATATATGTTTTTTGGTTGATCTTTTCCTGTCCTACCACTATGTCCCTGATGTCTGTTGTTCTATTCTATGCTTCCAAACCTATGGACATACTTTGTTCATGAGTATGTTTTGTTCATTTGATTTCACATACAAGTGAGATCAGTGATGTTTTTCTTTCTCTATCTGGGTTTTTTTTTTTTTTCTTAAAAAAAATAAAATAAAATAGAAAATATAGGAGAACCATGGCCTTGGGAATCTACCGAAACAGGCAGTCCAATGCTGTTTGCTGCTCCTACCTACCAGTCATGCTCATCCTGGCACCACTGCACCTGCCCCACTCCCACTCTTTTTTTTTTTTTTACAATCACAGTAGGGAACTTTATTTATTTATTTTTTGTCTTTCTTTTTTTTTCTTTTATTTTATTAAGGTATTATATGTGTACATAGCTTACCATTGCCCCCCCTCCCATTCATGCCCTCCCTCCCCAGAGTTCTGTGTTCGTTGGTTGTACTTATATTCGTGCATACTAGTCCTTCGGTTGTTCTCTTATCTCCCCCCCAGGTCCCCTTCCCCTCCCTGCTGTCATTGGACAATCTGCTTGTTTTATGGTGACTATCTCAGGACCACATGAATAGAATCCGCTCCTCCTCTGGTTCACACCCCCCGCCCCCCCCCCCGTCGCACTGCTTCCCCGGGGCACACGGCTCTCCCGGGACACCGGGCCCCATTGAGGCACACAGCTCACCCAGGGCACACGGCCCCCTGGGACACGGCTCACCCGGGGCACACAGCCCCTCTGGGAGCTGGGGTCGCAAATTGGAGGCACCGCGCTAGCTCCTCGCTAGCACAGCTGGCAGGCTGGCATGGCTGCGGGTGGGGAGACCGTGCTCCAAGGAGTCTCAGTGGAACGGCTGCTGATATGGAGGCCAAGCTCCGAAGCCGCCCACTCTGTGGGCCCGGGGTGGAGTGAGCTCTGTTCTCGGTGGGCTTCCCTCACTCTCGGCACCGGCAGTGGGTGCAGCGCAGGTGGTGGCTTTTGTGGCTCAATTTCCACTGTATTTTTAAAATCCACTTGGCGGCAGTGGTGCCCCTGCTTGGGGTCCCGGCAGAGGCTCCGGCTCTACCCTTCGGTGGTAGGCCTGATGGACGAAGGGCTCGCCGAGGCTGCGAACGGAAGGCGCTGCGCCAGCTCCTTACCAGCACGGTGTGCCCAGAGGCCGGGCTGAGCTGGCTGCGGGCGGAGAGACGCTGCGCCATCTCCTCACCTGCACCGCGGGCGGGCTGGGTCAGCTGCGGGCTGGGATGGTTGTGGGCTGGGATGGTTGTGGGCAGGGAGACTGCGCTCAAAGGCTTCTTGTCTGGGCAGGAGTCAAAGGCGTGGTGTAGGCCCGACATCAGCTCCCTCGTTCCCATGGCAGGCCGGCCAGCCTGGCCCACTCCCTGGGCCCGGGACAGAGTGAGGTCTGGCTTCCCTCATTCCTGGAGGCGGCTCCAGTGGCTCCGGTTCTGCCATAGTTTTAAATTAGACACATGGCAGCAGCGGTGCCCTGCTTTGTGTCTAGTTGTAGCTTTCCCATTCTGCCAGCTTTCCTGTGGGTCTGGTGCTGTCCCTTTCGATTTTAGCTATTGTTTTTTTCCAAATTGTTGATGAGGTGGCAGCTTAGGAGACTACGTAGGCCGCCATCTTGTTTTCACAGTCCCCACTCCCACTCTTACTGCTCCATTGCACCTGCCCCACTCCCACTCTTACTGCTCCACTGCAATCTCAGCTGTGGAAGCCAGCAGTAAGCCCTGAATCGGGCTCCCATTTATCAGCTGAGCTGGACAGAGAGCCTCTCCTGCAAATCTGAGGAGCAAATAGGGTACAGTAGATCATTTGCTAATTAGGCTGCTGTAGGAGGCAAATGCTAGGTGATCATAGTTTAAACCTTTCACATACATACAAAAAACACACACACACAAACAAACACACAAAAAACAAAGAAACAAAAAAATTGGTCTAACTAAGTTGAGTCATCCTGAGAATTTTTTGTTGTTGTTTTGATTAATTGTTCTTTTACCAATAAAGTCACTTGTCCCTCAACACAAGATGTTCAGCAGGGAAGGGCAGTTGAGGCCAGGTCTGAAAAGGAGGGCAATTGGGGGCAATCAAGTCTGCGGGGAGGGCACTTAAGGGTGATCAGTCTGGCAAATGAGGAAAGTTGTGGGCAACTGGACCTGTAGGGAAAAGCAGTTGGCAGGGACCCAGGACTGCAGGAGAGAGCAGGTGCAGGGGTTTGGGGGGGGGGGGCGGGAGGGCAGTTTTGCATGGGGGAGAAATTAGGGGCAAAAAAGCTGGCAGGGGAGTGGTTAGACAGTGATCAGGCTGGCAGGCAGAATTGGTTAGGGGCCATCAAGAAGGCAGGCAGGCGAGCAGTTGAGAGCCAGCATTCCTGGATTGTGAGAGGGATGTCTGACTGCCTGTCTAGGCCCAATCCTAAGGGGCAGTCAGACATCTTTCGAGGGGTCCCAGATTGGAGAAGGTGCATGCTGGGCTGAGGGACACCCCTTCCCCATGCACAAATTTTGTGCACAGGGCCTCTAGTCATTTATAATGATAATGGAAAAATATTCCATTCACAATGAAAAATCTCTGATATGTCTAAAGCAAGCAGAATTTAAAAGAAAAACAAATACTACATCGCCAATAGTGTCAGCAACAACCACAAAAACAAACCAAAAATCCAAAAATGAAAGTATCACCCTGCCTGGGAGCTTAGCTGGTTAGAGCATGGTGCAGGTATTCCAAGATTGTGTGTTGGTTTGAATCCCAGTCCGGGCACATATGAGAAGCAACCAATGAAAGTGTAAATAAGTGGGACAACATGTGTTTCTCTCTAAACATATAAGAATATTTAACAATATTTATTTTAAAGAAAACCCAAACTACCAAAAGCTAAAAGGAACATATAATAGGACTTAAATTAATTGAGAGACATCATAGGTATCTGGATATATTGATTCAAGAGATTGTCAGTTAAAATTAATTCTCAAGCTAATTAAAATCTCACTATGATTTTTTTTAAAAGGTGGGATACTGAATAAAATTTATTTCAGCCCTAACCATTTTGGCCCAGTGGATAGAGCTTTGGTCTGTGGACTGAAAGTTCCCAGGTTCGATTCTGGTCAAGGGCATGTACCTTGGTTGTGGGTACATCCCCGATTTGGAGGTGTGCAGGAGGCAACTGATTGATGTTTCCCTCATTGATATGTCTAACTCTCTATCCCTCTCCCTTCCTCTCTGTAAAAAGTCAATAAAATATATATTTTTTTAAAACTTCAATTCAAATATTTTCAAAGTAAACATTGCCAAGAGGAGACCGAAAAAGAATATCAAGGAGGGGGAACATTGAAATTGTAAAATACTATAATACCTTTTATAAAGAAGTTTCAATAGTGCAGGGCAAATTCAAAAGGAAGCAGGCAGTTCGATGGATAAAACAGACCATCCAGAAACAGAAAACCGAGCTAGAGAGTGTAATGAACAGTAAAGTAACATTTTAAACTGGGCTAGAAAATGTGGTTTGGGACAGGTAAATAGCCAGTTTTTAAGAAATTTCTTAAAGGTGAACACCAGGATCCAAAATAAATCTTGGCTTAATTAAAGATATATTTGGGGAAAATGCAATATAATGTAAGAGGTGAGCCAAAGGGGGAAGATTAAGAGGCCTGTGGAAAGGTGCTTTCATCTGGAGAACGGGCACTTGTTTCTTATCAATTTGCACCTGCAGACACACATTGCTACAGTCTCTGAAACCATGAAAACATCCTTCTGTTGTTGCCTCCGCTAAATTCCCTGGAGATTGGATGGCCCAGAGAGATGTGGAACAGATAAACTAGGGCACTGGGAGAGTTAGAGATGTTTTTAAGGGGAGTTTTCTGGGGGACCAGACCTTGAGCATCCTGAAGTTCTACACCACCCTAGCCTGGTCTTAGGCTAATACTGCTTTTTCACTGGGGTGACCATTGCAAGCCTCTGCAAACGCTTGGCCAACTCCCAGGGATGTGTAACAGAACCTACACCCGCCCACATACAATCACTGAGCTTTTTAAAATTTTTAATTTTTGTTACGCCTCACTGAGAATATTATTTCCATTAATTGTTTCTTTGTGGAAGGAAGGGAAGGAGGACGGGTGGGGGTAGGAGAGAGAGAGAGAGAAACATCAATATGAGGGAGACCTTGGTTGACTGCCCTGGGAATGCAGCTGATTGGGGACCAGGGCTCTAATCTGTAACTTTGGTTCAGCCCTTGGCTAGTTATGGAACCTGCCACCCTCTGGTGCTTGGGCTAAAGCTCTAACCAGGGAGACACACCCGCAAGGCACTCTGTGAGATTTGAGTTACTTGGACTTAGCACATGGGCTCTGGCTACCCTTGAACACATGTACTCCCTGTGCACATGCCTAGTGATGTCAGAGGCCGTTGCTTGGTTACTATGATTCTGAGAGGAGGATGCTAAACTGCCAAACTGCCCTGCTTGAATGCTGTGGCGTGAGGTGGTTGGCTAGAGAGCTGGTATTGAGCTCAGCAGGAAAAGTAAAAAGCAGAGGGAAGGTGAGGCTTCTCTGAAGCCCTGACTCTCTGCCATGAAGAAGGTGTTTTCTTTTCTGAGAAGTCCCCGCATGGCGGCCATGGACTCCCCCACCAGTCCCGGGAGCAGTGGTGTGGGAGCCAGAATGCCCCACTATGAAGACCAGCACATGGGAGCGATCCACAAAGCTGCCAGCGTGGGCAACGTGCGGAAAGTGAAGCAAATCCTATTGATCAGGAAAAGTGGCCTGAATGACAGGGACAGGATGAGCAGGTAATGGGGACTGGGAGCCCAGGGGCCCGGGGCCCACTGGGAGAAGGCGGGGGGTTCTGGTTCAGCAGCTGGAGAGCAGCCTCCTGTCAGCCAGGGCGCTGGGCTGACCTCCCTCCCAAGGTCCCGCAGCTCCTCCCTGGTGGACACCTGACCTGGGGTCTAGCCTCAGACCAACTTTATGAGCAAAAACAAAAGGACTCTCTCACAATTCCTCCTACAGAACTCTTGACTAATATATCAGTAATGGAAGAAAAATTAAGTATTTACAGCAGTTTATATTAAACTAGAGGCCTGGTGCACAAAATCCCTCAGCCCAGCCTGTGCCCTCTCACAGTCCAGGACCCCTACTCCTTACCACCCGCCAGCAGAGGCTACAGCCCTCCCACTGCACTTGCCAGGTTTGAGCCAGGCTTCTGGCTGAGAAAAGCTTGCCCTGTGGGAGCACACTGACCACCAGGGGCAGCTCTTCCTTGAACATCTGTCCCCTGGTGGTCAGTGCGCATCATAGTGACTTGCCATTTGGTTGTTTGGTCCATGTCCATATAAGGCTTCTATTATATAGGATGTATGCATTTTTATTCTGTAATGTTACATGCTATATAAAAATGCATGAGAGAAATAATTCCCATAACTGATCAACTTCTGGGCTAAAAGTTCTTTGGATAAAATCCAATGACCGCTTTATATCAGTGTGCACCTATGTTCTTTATGGAGGGACCTCAGAAGGAACTTTGAAGTGGGAAGATGGCTGTGGCCTGATTAGAAAGAATCACTTTCTCAAAATGTGTGTTTTTCCTGTGTTTAACAATTTTGCAACCAAATAAATATGTTTTACCCTTCTTTCAGTTACATGCTATCTTTAATTATTGTGATGAAATTAAGAATATTTTGTATAGCAGACACAGGTTTACCCTTCTAGCTATCAACATCTGCTAAAAACTTTGACAAAGTATTTATTTACAGATAAATGATTGGAAGAGTATGGAAAATTCCCTAACACCCCGAATATATGTAAGACGCTAGAAATTGATACTGGTGATATTTCATGTTTGTAGGAAAAATTCAATTAAAAATGGTGGAAATTTTCTGTTGAGTATTTGGAGAAAAGTAACTAGACTAAAATAAGTTCCAGATTAAAATTTTTAAATATGGAAAATGAGAAAAGTACCAGAAGAAAGTGCAAATGCCTATTTATACATTTAAAAAAATATTGACCAAGACTTGAAAAGCAAGATTTCAGGAGGTTAATTGGGCAATATAAAAAATTCAAACCCTCTGTGTATCAGAAAATAATATTGTCAAAATAAAAGAAAATGCATTTGCAAAATATTTGTAATGTATGTGTATCAGGAAAAAAATAAGTCTTCCTTTTACAGAGAAGTCTTTAAAGTCAACAAGAAAATACTCTAATTTGAAAGTGGACAAAGTAACTTTTTGTATAAGTATAAGTGACCAGTGGACAATAGAAAAAGTATTTAGTGTCCCTGGTAAGAAAGGGATAAGTTAAAGGAGGAGTGAATATAATATTTTCCTTCCACAAAATTTGTAAAGTTGACCTGAGATTGCCTTTATATTGCTGCTTCAAGTTTAAGTTGGTTTTGACTTTTGAAATAGGCAATTTGATGCTGAAGATATATAAATTTCTTATACCCATCAATTCTACTTATACTAAAATGTTATTATGAAATAATCAGATAAATTACATAATTCATTTTATACAGCAATTCTTAAGATAGCAGTGCATTGATAAGAAAGACTCATTTTGGTTATACATACAAACAGACTATGATCTTTTCTTAGGGAAAAATACGTGCAAAATGTGATAAAATTTAGTCCTGAACATTTGTATTATAAATGAACATATCCTATTTAAAATATATAATTTCTTTAATTAACATATACAGACATTCTAGTAAAAATGATGAATTGTTTTCTCACTCTGTTTTTCTGAATTTTGAAGAAAATTTTTTGAGAATTGGTATGTTCTGACAACTGTCGGCCTCTTCATAAGTAAAGGGAATGTTTTCATTTTTATGTTTACTTGTATTGTTGACACTGTTACACACGTCCCCGTTTCACCCCCTTAGTGCCCCTCCACCAGCCCCCGTCAGCCTTCACACACAGTTGTCTGTGTCCATGGGCTATGGACAAGTTCATGAATGTTTTTGGATAATCTCTTCCAGTTCCCCCACCCTGTCCCTCTGATATCTGTCAGTCTGCCCCATGTGTCCATGCCTAAGCTCCTGTTTTGTTTGTCAGTTTATTTTGTTTCTTAGATTCCGCATGTAAGTGAGATCATATAGTAATAGTCTTTCTCTAACTGGCTCATTTCATTTACCATAATAATCTCCAGATCCATCCATGCTGTCACATAGTGTATAAGAGTTCCTTCTTTTATATAGCAGCATAGCATTCCCTTGTGTAAATGTACTACATCTTTTTCATCTATTCATCTACTGATGGGCACTTAGCTGTTTTTCATCTATGCCTGTAAGCACATCATATGTATTTTACTTTATATACTTTTATTACATATAATATGTAAATGGTTATAGATTAAACTTTTTAGTTGTGTGGTTATAAAAATAAGAAATTCAATATAGTGCCCTGACTAGTATGGCTCTGTTGGTGGGAGCATCAGCTGGTACCCCTCCTGTACACTGAAAGGTCTCAGGTTCTTTCAAGTCAGGTCTTCTATCCAGTTTTCTGTTTGTTCACTGTTTGGGTGGGGTGCCTAAGGGAGGAAACCAATTTATGCTTCTCTGTCAGATCAGTGTTTCTCTCACTCCTTCCTCCTCCTCTTCCTCCTTCTCCTCTTCTTTTTGTTCCTTCTTCTTCTTCTTCTCTCTCTCTCTCTCAAATGAGTTAAAAACAAAATTAAAAATACATTTAAAAATGCCTTTTGTTGTTTTCTTGTGGACAGTATAACAGATGGCTCCCATTTTTTTCCTTTTTGTCCCCACTCCACCCAATCCCCACCCCACCACATGACTTTCCCATATTATTATCTGTGTTCATGGGTTATGCATATATTGTCCTTTGGTTGATCTCTTCCTGTCCTACCACTACGACCCTGCGATATGTTGTTCTATTCCATGCTTCCAAACCTATGGACATATTTTTTTCATCAGTATGTTTTGTTCATTAGATTACACATATAAGTGAGATCATGTGTTGTTTTTCTTTCTCTATCTTTGTTTTTTTTGTCTGTAAAAAAGTAATAAAATAGAAAATATAGGAGAACCATGGCCTATGGGAATTGACCGCAACTGGCAGTCCAAAGCTGTTTGCTGCTCCTACCTGCCACTCCTGCTCATCCTGGCCCCACTGCACCTGCCCCCACTGTTACACTTACTGCTCCACTGTACCTGCCCCAACCGCCACTCTTACTGATCCACTTCAATCTCTGGGCTGTGGCAGCCAGCAGTAAGCCCTGCATCTAGTGCCTATTCATCAGCTGAGCTGTGCTCTTGCTGTGGGAATGCACTGACCACAAGAAAGCAGGTCCTGTGTTGAGCATCTGCCCGCTGGTGGTCAGTACACATCATAGCAATAGGTTGACCTGTCACCTGGTGGCTTATGATTTATATAACATATACTTAAGGCCCAGTGCATGAAATTTGTGCATATGGGGGAATCCCTCAGTGGAGCTTGCACCCCCTACAATCTGGGACCCCTCGGGTGATGTCTGACTGATAGGGATAGGGCCTAAAGTGGCAGTCGGACATATCCTCTTGCAATCCAGGATTGCTGGCTCCCAACTGCTCATCTGCCTGCCTGCTTGATCACTCTTAATCACTCTGCCTGCCTGCCTGATGGCTCTAACCACCCTGCCTGCCTGCCTGATCACCCTAACTGCTCCACTGACTGCCTGATCACCCTAAATGCACCCTTGCCTGACTGATGACCCCTAACCACCCCTGTCTGCATTTTGATTGTTCCCAACTGCTTTTCCCTGCCTGCCTGATTACGCATAACTGTTCTCCCCTGCCAACCGGATCACCACTAACCACCTCTGCCTCGGCCCCCACCAACATGGCTTTCTCAAGAAGGTCGTCCAGGAGATGCCTGGTCTATCTGGTCTAATTAGCATATTACTCTTTTAGTATATAGATTAGAGGTGTGGTGCACAAAATTTGTGCATTGGGTGGGGGGATGTCCTTTAGCCCAGCCTGCACTCTCTCCAATCTGGGACCCCTCAACAGATGTTCAACTGCACATTTAGGCCCCCTGTAATTGGGCCTAAATAGACATTTGAACATCCCTCTCATATTCTAAGACTGCTAACTTCCAACTGTTGCCTTCCCGCCTGCCTGATTGCTTCTAACTGCTTCAGCCTGCCATCCTGATCATCCCCTTGTCAGACTGATTGACGCATAATTGCTCCCCTGCCAGCCTGATTGCTTCTACCTACCGCCCATGCTAGTGTGATTGTCCCCAACTTCCTTTTCCTGCAGGATGGTCTCCCCAACTGTCCTGCCCTGCAGCTCTGGTCACCCGTAAATGCCCTCCCCCGCAGGCCTGTTCACCCTTAACTGCCCTCCTCTGTAGTCCTGGTTGCCACCAACTGTCTTCCCTTGCAGGCCTGATCACCCCTAACTTCCCTTTCCTGCAACCTCCCCCCTCTGCAGGCCTGGTCCCCTCCAACTTCCTTTTTCTGCTGGCCTGATTGCCCACAACTTCCCTCCCCTGCTGGCCATCTTGTGGTGGCCGTCTTAAGTCCACTTGGGGGCAGACAAATTTGAACATATGAGGATGGCCATATTGTATTTTGGAGTGATGGTCAATTTGCATATTACCACTTTATTATATAGAATAGATAGTATTCCATTGTGTAAATATACCACAGTTTTTTAATCCACTCAACTGCTGATGGGCACTTAAGGCTGCTTACAAATCTTAGCTATTGTAAATTGTGCTGCTATGAACATATATTCTTTCTGATTGGTGTTTCTAGTTTATTGTGATATATTCCTAGAAGTGGATTGCTGGGTCAAATGGGAGTTCCATTATTAATTTTTTTATGAAACTTCATACTGTTCTCCACAGTGGCTGCATCAGTTTGCATTCATACCAGCAATTCTTTTTTCCCACATCCTCATCAGCACTAGTTGTTTGTTGATTTGTTGATGATAGCCATTCTGACAGCTGTGAGATGGTACCTGATTGTTATTTTGATTTGCATTTCTCGAATGATTAGTGACTTTGAGCAGCTTTACATATGTCTCTTGGCCTTCTATATGTACACTGTTAAAAAGGGTCTATTTAAATCCTTTGCCCATTTTTTGATTTGATTGTTTATTATAAAGTATGAGATACCTATAAATTTTGGTGATTAAACCCTCTTAGGCCCTTTTCATTCTTATAATATTCATGTTGACCAATATGAGCAAAATGAGAAATTTATAACTGAAATTAGGCACTCATCAGGTTGAAATTTTTCTCCCTGATTTCCAACAATTTTTTTGAATGTAGGAAATTATAAAAGATAACCTTTGCTTGCCCTTTTGAAATATATAATAATATGAAATACAAATATTGATCATTTGCTTTCCCTACTATCTATAAATCTAAATATTGAGCAAAATGAGCCATCCTATGTATTTGAATTCTGATTTACCTTTGGTTTAAGTTTCTTTTGAAAATCAGAGTAGGAATTACTTCAAAACAAAATTTGTGTTTTGCTTTTTTAGACTTCTTTTCCCCATAATGCTTTTAAGAATTAAAATTTATTTAAAAGCAAACCATTTGACTAGAATTGCAAGTGGTCAGTTGTAACTATTAATACTTGACTTAATGTAAGGAACCATGAATGACATGATTTCAGTATTTTATGTACCAATAAATTTTTAAATGCTGCCAATAATAGCTGTAAGACATTCTGAACTAAAAATTGGATTCCAATATCAGAGATATTAAAGTGAGATAATATAATTAATTAGAATAATTTAAATACTGTGTTCTTTCTGATTCTTTAAACACATCTGCAAAGTAGGTATAATGGTATCAGTTTACTTAATTGAAATGTTGTCTTTGTAAAGTGGTAGTAATGATAATACTAATATTATCACAATTATTGAGCTGTGTTTTGTGTGCTAGGTACTATAGTAAATATTTTGCATAGATTCTCATTAAAATAAATAATAGGTCCTATGAGATACCTATTATTTTTATCCCCATTTTCTTGATGAACAAATTGAATTCAGGAAATTCCAGTGACAGCTAATGTGACAGTTAAAATAGGATCAGAACCAAGTTGAGCCGAATTCACAGGGCATCCTCTCTGTATTCAAATGGGCTTCTCCTTCACTATTGTGGTGAATAACAAGAACTAATAAATATTGTACTCTCCACAGAAGAAAATTAAACATTTGCTTTGAAGGCATAGAGAGAAATGTTTACAATAACATGGACAATTGTATGCTTGCATCTAGTGCACTCTAATTTCCTAAGTATTCCTCTCACTTTTATAGGACTGCTCTACATGTGGCCTGTGGCAAGGGCTTTCCGAAAGTGGTGAGACTGCTGACACGCAGACGTTGCTTATTGAACCTATGTGACATTGACAATAAAACGGCCCTCATTCATGTATGTACTCACCAACTATGTCAACATGAGATGGGTTTAATTTAATTAGGATAAAAATGAGCTTATCTCATTTAACTAGAAGTCATTGGTGAAAGTTGTGGAATGTTTACTTTGAATTCCTAGAACTTATAATCTATTTCTTGGCATAATACTGACAGGCCATACAATATGAGCAAGAAGAATGTGCCTCCATTCTACTAGACTATGGTGCCGACCCAAATGTGATGGACATCCACGGCAACACTGCTCTCCACTATGCCCTCCTTGCTACCAACACAACTATAGTGGAAAAGCTTCTTTCCTGTATGGAAAATATGGAAGCAAGAAACAAGGTATAGATCAAGTAACTTTATTCACACAATATTTGAAATACATGTTTTTACTTTAGTTTCAATTTTTTTTTTAAATTGTATGGTCTTAATTTTAAAGGGAAAGAAAAGAAGAGGGAGAGAGAGATAGAAACATCAATTATGAGATATAATTATGAATGGGCAGCCTCTTGCCCATCCCCATCTGGGGATTCAGCCCTGACTTCCTGATTCAAGGGTCAACACTCAACCACTGAGCAACACAAGCAGAGCACAAGTATTCCTTCTTCCTTCCTTCCCTCCCTCCCTCCCTCCCTCCCTTCCTTCCTGGCTCGCACTCTTGGTCTTGCACTCAGTCTTGCTCTCTCTCTCTTCTTTCTCTTGTTTTCTTTTCCACAAGCATTTTCTTTCTCACATGCATACACTAAATACAATAGATCAGGCCCTGTCAGCATGGCAACAAATCCAAAACCCAATCAGGGGCATGGGGAAATGTAGTGTCCATGGAAGGGGCAAAGCTCTGCCTCCCAGTGACCCTTCCACCAAAGAAGGAAGAACTTCCTGTTAGTGCCTGGGAGTGGGAGATAGGCTCAGAGCCCACTAAGGACGGAAGGCCTGGGGAAATGAAGTGATGCTGGGGACTGGCTGCTATGCTGGCAGGGCTTGGGAAGTGGTGCTTCTGGGGATGGATGGGAGGAGGAGGCCTGGAGCCCAGCAAGGGGAGCTGGGTGAGGGCAAGTGGGAAGAGGAAGCCTCAGTCCACAGGCAACAAAATAGCAGCAGGATACCACAATAGGAACAAAGATTCTTGGGACACAGACTGTTCTTATTCAAAGTGAGATTTGGAGAATCATGTTGCAGTTAATCTGTTGAAGAGGCAGTGAAAGGCATTTTAAAGGAAAGAACAGCCAGTAACTGCACAGAGGTGAAAAGATTCGGGGCTCTTTTTTTCCCTGCTCACCAGAGGATTCCCTCCCCCCCCCCCATTGATGTTAGAGAAAGTGGAAGAGAGAGAAGGATTGAGGGGTGGGGGGAGAGAGAGAGAGAGAGAGAGAGAGAGAGAGAGAGAGAGAGAGACAAAGACAGAGACAGAGAGAAACATCAATGTGTGGGTGCCTCCTGCATAGGCCCAGACCAGGGCAGGGGATCAAAATTGCAACCCAGATACAGTCTCTTGAATGGGAATCAAACCTGGACCGTTCCATGAGTAGGCCAGTGCTCTAACCAGGGAGAACACCAGCCAGGGAAAAAGGGGTTACTTTTTATTTACTTTCGGTATTATATGTTTAAGTTCAGAGGATCTTGTATAAGTTTTAATATTCAGTTTGTATATATGTAATTTAATAAATTATAAACTGTTTTTCTCTTTATACAGAATCACTTCACACCATTCTCACTTGCTAAATATGAAAACAAAGAGAAAATGGTGGAACTTTCAGTCACTAAAAGTACAAACATCAATCGCAAGGAAAGGTACAGTTGTTCATTCCTTGTTTTTTATTTGGAGGGTAATTTATTAAAGCTGGGGACAGTGCAATAATGAAGGGCTTAGGGTAGAAGAAGCAGGTGTTAGTTGAAAGCATTGTAAACTGTTGGAGAGATTGAAATAAAGCTGCAGGAAAAGGCCAGACTCTCTCTTTTGTTACCAGTTCTGCCCCCCAAAGACACTAGTGCATCTTTATTTAGGTAGTGAAAGAGCCCATGTCGCCTTTCCCAGAGAAATAGACAGCAGCCTGCCTAAGACTCCATAACTGAGGTTGGCTCCCTAAGGGATCTCCATGCCATCAGAACGAAACATTCCCGTGTGAGTTGAATTTGCATCAGGTTTCAAATTATTTTAAATGATACCTCACATGGAAACCAGTTAGAAAGCTCAGATTCAAAAGTAGGTTATTGGTCCTTACAATTGCTAAGGCCCCATTCTCGGCTCGTAAGTATCCATGAGAGGCAACTAGGATTCTATCATCCAACCCAATTGGGAGTGGACAGGGATATTCAGCATCATTCTCATAAAGATCTGCTGGTTCACAGTGTGAGTAGAAAGGGAAGGGACAGTAGTGGTCCAGGCCAGGTCCTGACTTCTCTTAGTTTTCTGTGGCTGGTATGATTCACAACAAAAATAAGGGAGCATTGTGTTATCTGACTTCATGAGGTAATGAATTTGTACATAACTTTAGTGGCAAGTTATATAGTAACTGAGACTCCCTGAATTACAGACCACAAAGAAAGAAAGGTAATAACCAAAATCTTATGTATTAAAGCCCAATATGCTAAGTGTCTAGTTTTCCAGGTGTCCATTCAAACAATCAAGGCATAATATGCTAATGATATGCTAAAGCTGCTCATCCACTCACTATGATGTCCACTGACTATCAGGGGCAGACACTCTGACTGGTAGGTTAGCTTGCTGCTGGGGTCCAATTGATCGGGACAGAGTGAGATGGGCCAGACATGCCCTGGAGCCGTCCTGCAGTCCCTTCCCAGCTGGCCAATTTCCTACTTCCCTCCCTGGCTCTGACTGTGCACCAGTGGAATCCCTTGGCCTGGCCTGTGCCTTCTCAAAACCTGGGAGTCCTCAATGAGGCACATTGATTGTCAGGTAGTTCTATCCTGTATAATAAAAGGCTAATATGCAAATCAAACAAATGGTGGAACCAACAATCTCTATGATACACACTGACCACCAGGCAGCAGAAGCTTAACACAGGGGCTTCCCCCTGGTTGTCAGTGTGCTTCCACAGGGGGAGTGCCACTAAGCCAGAAGCCCTGAGCTGGGCTCACAGTTAGTGAGCACAGTGGCAGTGGAGGGAGCCTCCCCAGCCTCTGAGGCAGCACTAAGCATGTCCAACTCCCAAGTGGGTCTAGGCCATCAGTCAGACATACCCCAAAGACTCCTGGACTATGAGAGGGCAGAGGTTGGGCTGAGCCTCTCCCCCTTATACTCCCCCCGCAGACACACAGATTTCATGCACCAGGCCTTTAGTTAATATTTTCTGAGAACTGAAAATTTGAATGTTAGAAACTATGAAAAATCCACATTGGGATTTCATTGGGATTCTAAATAGTTTCAAAAAAGAATTGCCTTACTGTTTCTCCAAGCATCTCTTTTTGCTGTATTATCTTACTTAATTTTCTAAACAACCTTCAAAAGTAAGGTAGTAAGACTGTTCCTTTGTAGGGGAGTACTTTGAGCCACAGAAAACTGACTTATTTGAGAACAAATAACTGTTGGTTATAGAACTAGAATATCTGAGTTCAAGAGACTTGCCATTATGTCAAGCTAAGTCCAATTAATTCACCAAACTACAATGCCCTCAAATCATGACTGCTTTATGCTTTTTTTAAAATTACATGCTTTAAAAGAAGTCTGTAGAACTTACAAATTTGGAGTGTACAGTAGAATTAAAGTTTTAATTCTTACTCTGATGTTATCTGAAATGTTTTAAGAATTTATAATATTTGGGAAATTTTTTATGTTTGTATTAACATAGTAATATTATTCATCACCATTTTTTAGTAACAACAAGCAACAACTAACTTCGGAATGTAAAGAAAAAAGACCTATGAGAACTTCTGAAAGTAGCAATTTTGGTAAGACTTCTGATAGTGAATTACTCTTGGTGGCTCTACTATAGATGAAGAGTAAGAAAGTTTTGCTAATGAAAGAGCAATAAAAAAAAACACATGAAAGAATGTGTAAGTTGCATGTGTAGTTTTCCTTAATCTTTCTTAATAGAATAGTATCCAGTGTTATTAAAAAAGTTAATTATATGTAATTTTAAAATCTGGGCATTATTGATTGAAAAGAGGTTCATTTATTTAGTCCTGACCCCTAAAATCCTATGATACATTTATATAAAAATTTTTTTTTTACATAATGATATGATACATTTATGTAAAAAATATGATACATTTATGTAAAAAATTTTTTTTAAGTTAGGATGTTGTATGTTTCCTCTATAGTAACATTGTAACAAATATGACTTTTTCTAAAAATGGATCTTTTATTTAGTTTTAAAGCCACAGATTACATTTAATAAATGAAAACCTCTATTTACATAGAGCTTTGTCTCACTAAAAAAAAAGTCACTATAACTGGGAACTCAACAGTAGTTTCCTGGTACCACAAACAAATGGCAAACAATAACAGCTACAATACTTAGTTATTATGCAACAATCTCAATATTGATTTTCTTGATTTCAGAGAGGAAGGGTGTGGGAGAGAGGCATAGGAACATCAATGATGAGAGAGAATCATTGATCGGCTGCTTCTTGCACACCCCACACTGGGGATCGAGTCTGCAAAGGGGGCCTGTGCCCTGACCATGAATCTAACTTTGACCTCCAGTTTCAATGGTTGATGCTAAACCACTGAGCTGTGTTGGCAGGGCCCAAGAGGTTGTTTTCAAAGATACCAACCAATAACACAGAAGTCAGAGAGGCAAACCTGTTGAGAATCATTGAGTTTTTTATAGATAATGCCAAAAAAATCTCACTATTATCAACTTCATTCCTCAGAAGTCAAAACTCAATGAGATATGTTGAATCAGTTGAACAAGATGCTTCATTCTGTTTGTTGGATAGTTGTCAGGACATTTGTAATTTCTTTAGAACAAGATGCTCTGTTACCATTGATTAGAAGATAATTATAATAAGTACTTGAATATACCAACTAAGGACTCCACAAATTTCAATCAAAGTACAAAAATGTTTCACAATAACAAAAATGCCAGTGTGCTACCCAGATGTGGCACCTAGTTTGTTGTGCAATTGGAACTGTATGAGGACACCTTGGATTTAATAGACGTTTATCAGAGGACTTATGTAGGTTGGTTTTTCAACTTTTAGGAAATACAAGGATGAAATAGTGTTTTGACCTTGAAGGATCTCATAATATGAGAGCTCTGTCCCTGGTTTACATCTGTGGTATTTTTTTTTCCCATCAGAATTTTCAAAAAAAAATTAAATTTACTTATTGATTTGTCTGCTTACTGGTCTACTATTTAATTCTCAGGTGTCTTTTAGGTACTGAATGTTATTCTGATGTGGCAGAATTGAAACATTTTAAAAACACAGTCCCTGCCCTCTGAGAGCTTGTTACTGTCATTGTCATACCTATTATGTACTATACTTTATTCAGTGCTTCTGTCCAGGTTTTATAATGTACTAGGACCTTATAATTATCATTACTTATTCTTTATTGATGTGTAGTATATGCTAGCCATGATAAGAATTAGAGTTTTTAAAATGTGCATGAGGCCTTGGACCTGTAGTTTAGTTCTTAAAGCATTCTTACCAATAGGCAAAGGTTGTGGGTTTCATCCCTGGTCATGGTACATACCAGAATCAACCAAGGACTGCATAAATGAGTGGAACAACAGGCCAAACTTCTCTCCTTTTCTCTCTCTAACCAATGTTTTTGAGGTACTTAAAAATTAAATAAAAATAAAGGTGTGCTTGTACACCCAAGCCTTCCCCCCTTTCTTTTCCCAAAGGAATGCAGCTCTTAAACTCTGAGGGCCCCCAAGAGTCTTACAACCAGAGAAACAATAGTCAGTGGCAATTTTCCTGGGAAAACCCTCTAAACCTGTCCCCAAGACGCTCTTTTCTCAGAGTTCATAGTGTGCCTAGGCTCATTTCCCCATCCCTTTCTTGTTTCACTATCCCCATCTTCAATAAATGTCCTCTAAAATTCACACACTAACACAATAAAAAATAATTTAAAAATATAAAAATGTAGATGGGATTTGAAGTAAGCATGCAGATGGAGAAGTTTTCCAAGTAAAGGGCCAGAAGGCTTGTGTTTGGCAGGAGGAACAGGTATTGCGATTACATGTTAGGCAGCAGAAATAGCAGGGCAAGAGCTAAGGTGTACACGTGAAGTGTATGGGATTCACGAGCTCTACCATTTCAAAGTGAAAAAAATGTGTGCTATGGGAATGGTTGGGAAGGAGGCGAGTGCTTAGCTAAGGCAGGCTTATGAAAGTCTTTAGTGCTACAGAAAGGACTGGATCTTATCTTGTAGACCTTGGGAATATGTTCAGTAGAATGCTGTTAGCTTCAGATAATAGTAGGTGGCCTAATTAAGAGGCTGAAACAATAGGAACCAGGATTGTTTTGGTGATTCAATGATGACATAAGGATCCCAGGTGCTGTCCCTCATTCAGTTGTGAGGTTGTCAGTGTTTATGTCTGCTTTCCTGGTCAGTAATCTGCTATGGCTCCAAAGCATGCTATTCTCACATGTCCATATGTGAAGGCCAAAGGAATGCTTTGTTCATTTTAAAATTATTTGTTAAAGTCTAATTGGCATACAATATATTACTTTGAGGTGGATTACATAGTGGTTTGACATTTACATATCTTATGATGGGTTCACAATGAAAAATCTAGTACTCACCTGTCACTACACAAAGTTATTACAATAATTAACACATTCCCTGTGCTATGCACAAATCCCTGTGGCTTATACATTTTATAAGTTTGCACTTCTTATTCATAATCTTTATTTAATCCATCTCCTCAATTACCCTCTGACAACCATCAGTTTGTTTTCTGTAGGTACAGGGTGTGTTTTTGTTTTGTTGTTTTAGATTGTACAGGTAAATGAGATCAAACAGTATTTGTCTTTATCTTACTTCACTTAGCAAAACAACCTTTTGGTCCTTTTGCATGTTGTCCTAAATGGCAAGATTTCATTCTTTTTTATGTCTGAGTAATAGTATATAGGTACACACACACACACACACACACACACACACACACACACACACATATATATGATCTTATATATAACTAGAGGCCTGATGCATGAAATTCACGCATGGGTGTGTGTGTGTCCCTCAGCCGAGCTCCCTTACTGCCAGTGTTGACTGTGATCATGTGGTTAAGCCAAGCCTGTACTCTCTCCAACCTGAGACATCCCTATCACAATCCAGGCCTGCTAGCTCCCAACAGATCGCCTGCCTGCCTGCCTGCCTGATTGAGCCTAACCTCTTCTGCCTGCCAGTCTGATCACCCCTTATCATTACCCTGCTAGCCTGATTACCCCTAACTGCCCTCCCCTGCAGGACCGGTCATCTCTAACTGCCCTCCCTAGCCTGCCTGGTGGCCCTTAACTGCCCTCCCCTGCAGGCCTGGTTGCCCCCAACCGTCCTCCACTATAGGCCTGGTTGCCCCTAACTGTCCTCCCCTAAAGGCCTAGTCTCCTCGAATTGCCTTCCCCTGCTGGCCCAGTCACCCCTTACTGCTCTCCCCTGAAGGCTTCTTCGCCCCTAACTGCCCTGCCTGCCAGACCAGTCACCTCTAATGTTCCTCCCCTGTAGGCCTGGTTGCCCCAAACTGCATCACCTGCTGGCCCGATCAACCCTAATTGCCCTCCCTTGCCAGCCTGTTTCCCCCTCAACTGCCTTCTTCTGCAAGCATGGTCCCCACACCTGTCCGCCCCTGTAGGCCTGGTCCCCCCCAACTGTCCTCCACTGCAGGCCTGATCCCCACAATTGCCCTCCCCTGCCAGCCCAGTTCACACCATATGCCCTCCCTTGCCAGCCTGGTCCCGCCAACTGCCTTCTTCTGCAGGCATGGTCCCCCCCAACTCCCCTCCCCTCCAGGCCTGGTTTTTCCCCCCAATTGCCCTCCCCCTGCAGGCCTGGTTGCTCCCAATTAACTTACCCAGCAGGCCTGTTCCCTCCCAACTCCCCTTCCCTGCTGGCTGTCTTGTGGCAAGCATCTTATGTCCACATGGGGACACCCATCTTATGTGTTGGAGTAATGGTCAATTTGCATATCACCTCATATATTTATATATATATATATATATATATATATATATATATATATATATATATATTGCTGCTCCTTTATTTATTTATATATGGAAGGACATCTATGTTGCTTCCATATTCTGGCTATTCTAAATCTTGCTGTAGTGAATATGGGTCTGAATATCTTCAAGTTTGTGTTCATGTTATTGTTGGATAAATACCCAATAGTGGATTGGCAATTCTATTTCCAGTTTCTTGAGGAATGTCCATGCTGTTTTCCACCATGACTGTACCAATTTACAATCACCTGTACAGTGCACAAGGCTTGCTCTTTTCTCCATATCCTTGCCATCACTTGTTATTTTTTAATTTTTTTTATTTATTTTGATGACAGCCATTTTGAGAGGAATGAGCTGGTACTTCATTGAAGCTTTCATTTGTATTTCACTGGTTAGTGATGTTGTGATATGTACTTTCTTAAACTTGAAAAAAAAAGAGAGAAAGTTTTATTGATATTTAGCATGAGAGGATAGGAAAGGGAGAGAGAGATGGAAATAGCAATAATAACCATCACATTGATCTGATGCCTCTTGCCCACCCCTACTGGGAACCAAGCCTGCAACACATGTGGCCTGACTGGGAATAGAACCAGTGACCTCTTGGTTCATGGGACAATGCTCAAGCCTCAGATCTACACTGGCCTGGCCTATGTGTTTCTTTTAAATAGGGAGAAAACGGACAGACTTTCAGTTGACCCCCTCTAAAGTTTTACAGGCCGGAGTTAAATCACATACTCATTTCTTAACCAGTTATTGGTAAACGAGGTACTGTGATGAGCTTAGTATAATCATTTCCCTTTTTGGAGAATGGGAGACACCACCTTATTTGTGTATTAGGTCAGTGAATATCCAAATATAATTGTGGTTGTGCAGCAAGAATAAGACTGAGTTATGAAGTCAGCAATATTTGCTGCAGGGATTCATTGGTGTTTTGAGCAGAAGAGGAACAAGAATTGATTTGATAAGGGCCCTGTGGTTATGATAGGAAGCAGGGTTCAGCAAGCTTTTTCTATAAAGGGCCTGATTTTAGGCTGTGTGGTCTGCCATTGCAGTGTGAGAGCAGTCCTAGAGAATCTGTTAGCAAACAGGCATGCTGTGTTCAGTGGGGCTTTCTTTGTAAAACCAGTAGGCAGATTGTACTTTCTTGTGAGCCCTCCTTTGCTGACTGACCCCTCATGTAGTGGGTACATAGAAAGAAACCATGTAAAGAAACATGCAGACAAAGGAAGATTTTGAATCCTTGGACCAGCACCATTCTATTATGAAATTTTCACCCATCCATGTAGAAATGATTCAGGGAGCTATATTTATTCCATTTGAAATGTTAGATTTTTTCTATGTCTATGTTTTTCTCACTTTTCCTGCTTAAAAAATTTAAGATGGAACAGTAGTAGTTGTTGGTATTCCCCCTACCTATGAGAGCCATCTGTTAAGGGCACATGTTTGACTAGGACAGTTGACAGAAGCAAAATAAAGCAAAGACACTAGAGAGATCTAGTTCATATGATTGTGGTCATGATTACATGTAATGAGTTAGCAGGGAGAGAGATATCTAAGGTGATTCATAGGTTTCCCGGGAGAGCACTGCATTTCGATTGGACATGAAGAATAGGACTTTCTTCAGATGAACTGGAAAGAGCAAAAGTTCAACTGGGCCGAAGCCAGTTTAGCTCAGTGGTAGAGAGTCGGTCTGAGGACTGAAGGGTCCCGGGTTGGATTCCGGTCAAAGGGCATGTGCCTTGGTTGCGGGTGCATCCCCGGTGGGGGGTGTGCGGGAAGCAGCTGGTCGATGTTTCTCTCTCATCAATGTTTCTAGCTCTCTATCTCTCTCCCTTCCTCTCTGTAAAATATCAATAAAATATATTTTAAAAAAAAGTTCAACTGGAAAGAGCAGTAGGTTTCCATACATACTGAGTTTGGTGGAATATCCATGGATATCCCTACATATTGCATATGATTTCTTTGATTTTTTGATTTGTACTGCAAATAACTGCCTTTAATAGGTAAACCATAATTTGTGCATGGGGGAAGGAGGGGGTGGTAGTGTTCCTCACCCTAGCCTGCACCATCTCCAATATGGGACCCCCTGAGGGATGTATGACTGCTCATTTAGGCCCAATCCTGGAGGGATCTCTCTCACAATCCAGGACTGCTGGCTCCCAACTGCTCACCTGCCTGCCTTTTTTATTGCCCCTAACTGCTTCTGCCTGCCAGCCTAATCACCCCCTCACCACTCCCTTTTCAGCTTGATTGATGTCTAACTGCTCCCCTACCACCCTGTTTCCCCCCAACTTCCCTCCTCTGCCAGCCTGGTCACTCCTAACTGCCATTTTTTTGCAGGCCTGGTCTCTCTCAACTGCCCTCCCCAGCTGACCATTTTGTGGTGGCCATCTTGTATCCACATGTGGGCAGCCCTGTTTGACCACATGGGGGCAGACTTTGTGTGTTGGAGTGATGGTCAATCTGCATATTACTCTTTTATTAGATAGGATAGAAACTTGGTGCATGGATGGGTGCCAGCTGGTTTTCCCTGAAGGTTGTCCTGGATCAGGGTGGCAGTTCCCTTGGGGTGTGGGGTGGCCTGAGTGAGGGGCCTGTGGTGGTTTGTAGGCCGGCCACACCCCCCGGGCGACCCATGCAGAAGGCCTGATATCTGGAATGTATTTACCTTCTACAATTGAAACTTTGTAGCCTGGAGCTGAGCAGAGCCTCCTGCTTGCTCCATGGCTGGCAGCCATTTCTGTTTGGATTAGTTTACCTTCTATAATTGAAACTTTGTAGCCTTAAGTGGAGGCCTGGGCTCTCAAGGGCAGGCAGAAAGCTTGGCTTCCGCTGTTGCCTGGGAACCCCAAGCATCCCTCCTGCTCTCTGTGGCCAGTAGCCATCTTGGTTGGGTTGATTTTCATACTCGCTCCGATTGGCTGGTGGGTGTGGCTGGTGAGCTTTGCTTGTGTGTGTAGAGGAGTGATAGTTAATTTGTATATTACTCTTACTAGGTAGGATTAGGAACACATATAAAAATTCTGTAAGTACAAGGATACTATTATGCAAATATAATAATCATTGCTTTTCTGTAGTTATCAGGGAAACTTGATTGATTTATAAATATTATAAAAAGGAATTAAACCCTGTTTTGTTGAAGAAAATTGACAGTATGATATTTTCCTTTTCTTGAGAGGAATTTGTATGTTATAGAACATATTGTCAATCATTAGGGCTCTGTATTTTCTATTCTGAGTAAATAGGATTGTTGCTTATTTCACAAAGTTTTCTGACATCAGTGTTTTATTCATCCCTGTTTTTGCTTTTATTCCAATAGCTACAGATCTACAGGAATCTCCAAAACAAGCACTGAGCAAAACAAAATCAAAGACAGGTATTGTGAAATCAGCTTCTGATTGTAATTATGTATAATACATCAAATCAAACAATAACAATTTTACATAATGCAATTTTGTTAAAGATCATAACCCCACATCCAAGTTTGCTTATTCACTAGAGAAATTTATAGGACTCAGCATATAGTTGTGTTCATACCTGAGTTTCATTACCACGAAAGACCAAAGTAAAATCAACAAAGAGCAATTGTTTTCATGACAAAGGGTAGAGGACACCAGGCACAAGCTTCCCTGACTCCTCTCCCTGTGGAGTTACCAGGTCTTCATTATTCTAGTGTTGGCCTCGGCTACTGCCACTGAGGCTTCATCCAGAAGGTCATCTGGAAGGATGTCCAGTCTAATTAGCATAGTATGTTTTTATTATTATAGACTCTGAGTCCTGCAACTGACACCCTACTGAGGGGGGCAACCTCCAGGATCAGTTCAAATCCAGCTCTTTGACATCCCTCTAGGGGTCACAGATTGAGAGAGGGCACAGGCCAGGCCAAGAGACCCCACTGGTGCACAATTGAGGCTGGGGAGGGACCATGGAAGGGCTCCAGGGTAAGTCAGGCCCATCTCACTCAGCTCCATTCTGCTGGACCCCAGGAGCAAGCTAACCTACTGGTCAGAGAATCTGACCCCTGGTGATCAGTGCTTATCATAGCAAGCAGTTGAGCTGCCTTAGCATATCATTAGCATATTATGCTTTGATTGCTTGAACGGTTGACCAGACAACCAGACACTTAGCATAGTAGGTTTTTATTATATAGGATTCTGTTTCTACTAATATTGCCATTTTCTGGCAGCTTTATGAGTTTTGCTTAAGATTATGTTCATTGTAAATAGCATTTGACAGATAATTATCAATATTTGAAAAATTCCATTCTCTTTTATTTTTGGATTTGATATATTTAAAAAGAGAAAGTAAGTGTTCTTAATAGCCTACCAATAACATGATTAATATTCCCTCTGGTATAGTCTGTATGTGTGGTCCTAAAGGAATACTTTCTAAAAAAAAGCATTACTCTGATACTTTTAGTGTCCTGTATTGTTGTTTTAAAATGTATTTTACTTTTTTTCTTAATAGTGTATGAGATCTCTGAAGAAGACTCTTCATGCAGGTAGGATTTTATGGGTTTTTAAAAATTATATGTTACCAGCTGAAACCGGTTTGGCACAGTGGATAGAGTGTCAGCCTGCGGACTGAAAGGTACCAGGTCCGATTCTGGTCAAGGGCATGTACCTTGGTTGTGGGCACATCCCCAGTAGGGAGTGTGCAAGAGGCAGCTGATCGATGATTCTCTCTCATCGATGTTTCTAACCCTCTAGCCCTCTTTCTTCCTCTCTGTAAAAAAATAAATAAAATATATATTTTTAAAAATTATATGTTACCAAAAGGAATGCAGATAAAAGAAACTAAAAGTTCTAGAGTGTTCTACTGTGGGCTAGACCCTATATTATGAAATTAACCTGTGTTAGATAATCATCATAAGAGCTGTCAATTGTAGCCTACTTTTTATTAATGAGGTAATTCAGGGAGGTGGATGAATTGACCCATGGTTCCATAATTAGCAAGTGTCCATCGCATGATTTGACTTTGGACCTGTTTGACTCCCCAATCTGTTCTGTTGTCTGTCAACATACATGGATAAGTTCCTGTGTAGTGCTGGCATTGAGATATAGATGTGAATCAGATTATTTCAGAAAGTGAAATCAGATCAGCTCAGAAAGTTAACTCTGATTTAGAGATTTTCTAAGAGGCTCAGTGAGTCTAAGCATTTATCTCACTCAACTTGACAACTGTAGTGGTAAACAGGACCTTGCTCTTCCCACCAAAGCTTGGAGGGCCCTTCTCAGTTAGCTATGGCCACAGAACCAAAGGTTGTACCTAAGCAAGGCCTCATCAGGCAAGCATTGTTAGGTAAAGGGATATCTATTCTTCTTGGAATAAATTACTTATCTGTAAGTAAATAATATCTATGAATAGTTCATGTAAAATTCAGCATGTATTTAGAGGATATTTTTAATTTATTCCTCTACTGACTCCCCAGTCTGGTTTTCTCTTTAGGCTAGGACCTTTGCTTAGTTGTATGAGATTTTTTCGTTGTTACTATAGTCTTTTTCCCCCTCTTGCATGAGTTCCTGATTTATTTTATTCTCTACTTTTATTGGTGTTTCATTCATTGTGTGTGTGTGTGTGTGTGTGTGTGTGTGTGTGTGTGTGTGTGTGTATACGGTTTTTGTTTTTTTTCCAATTCGGCCAGCTATGGTGTTCTTCATTTTTCTATAGACAGAAACAAAGGCACATAGAATTTCAGTATTTAGGGAAGCCTAGCAATTAATTAAACACAACTGTCTCTAGCCTTTCAACTTGTGTTTAATGTCTTGGCTAACTGATGCTGGTATAGAATACTGGAAAAGAAGAGATAAAGTGACTCATTGGGCTATGTAAGGTGGTGGAACTGACTTGTAAATTCAGTTTGCCTATGTGAAATAAACTACCTTCTTTATCATTATGTAAGAGAATTTCATAATAGAAATATGTAGGGTGGTAGTGAACACAGTCAATAGAGGGTAAGAATTGCATTAGCTGGAGAATCCCAAGTTTCAAGAGGAACAACTCTGGGTTGAGAATATTGGGGTTTGTGACAAGTTAAAGATAAGTTTTAATAAGGAAGGCCATAGGATGTTGGAAAATCTCCAGAAAGGCAGCTTAAAAAATGAGGCTCAAGTGTGTCCTAAAGAAGTTGCTGCTCTTCTATTTGTTCATTTAATAGAAAGAACTAGCATCACTCAAGGTTTCTTTACAAAGATATTTAAAACATTGGAGCCACTGAAAATATTCTTTTGATCACCAAAAACACTGTGGTCTCATCAACCTGCACTCTGACTCATACAGTGGGTCTTAGGTCCACTTGAGTGCTAGTGTGGGCTCAGATGACAAAATAAATAAATAAAAGCACTACTTCCCCTGCTCTTGTCAAACAAACTAAATGGAGTCTGAGTGATCCACTCATTACATAGGCACTCATTACATCGGAACTCCATTACTGATGACATGTAGTCCTTCCCCTGCCAACCCTCTGTGTACATAGGAAGCACATCAGCTAATTGGGGTTGCTCTTCATGCTGGCTGACGACACACAGCACACAAGCTGCTGTTCAAAGACTGAGCCCATGTCAAGTAATTCATGCTTCGTGCCAGCTCAGTGTGGTACCTGTCCAGATTGTCATTTGGGTGTTCTGCTTGTGGAGCAAACTGGGTCATGCTCTGAAATGCCCTACTGAGTGTGTTTGGTCCTGGGGCCTCTTGGGAGGGACTCTGTTGCAAGATGTCAGTCTCTGCCTGTGATTTCCCCTGAGCTACCTGTGTGGAGCTACAAAGCGATCTGGTTTGTGACTGCCTCTGCTAGGCCTGGGTGAAGCTGGGAGGGGCCAAGCTGCAGAGCAATGCCTCCTGTTACCAGCACCAAGCCCATGGGGCAGCTGAGCAAAATTCCCAAGATCCACCTCCACCTACCAGCATTCTGTTGGGGTAAGTCACTGAAAGAGCTCCTGTTGGCATGTGAGTGGCATGAGGTAAGCGAGTCATCAGGTAGGTGCAAGTGGTGTTTACCAGATTGATGCAGATTTAAACTCAGCTTTATTTCTGGGTGTGAGGCCACTGAACACAAGTCCCAGGGTATACAAATACCAGTTATCACTCAGTGGAGACCTGTGGACCTTTGTGGTTGGGCGGTTCCTCAAGGAGTCATTAGAGTAAGGCCACCAGAATTCATCAGACACCAAGTATCAAGATTTGGCTGTGTGAAGAAAGCTCTCAGCACTGGAATGTTGGCCTCAGTTAGGCAAGGGAATAAAAGCCCCCAACCCAAGTCACACAATTCAGTCTGTGTCACCCCATGAGTCCATCCCGACCTTCTTAAGGGGCCTCCATGAAAGTGTAAACCATAGGGCCAGGCAGCTGGCTTCTTTTCAGTGTTCAGGGTCAGGGACAAGGATTCAGGATGATGGGCTAATACATTTCCCAGGCTGAAGCCATAAGGAAGGGAGGGCTTGACTCAGGGGTGATGGTATCTATGGGCGATGTAGGAGAAGGAATCAGCACAGGTAGGCACCCAGAAACTATCCCCTAAGCTCTCTCCTAGAGTCACACAAAGCAGTCTCCCCATATGACCCCAGTCTACTCTGAGCCACCCTTTCTTCATAGGCCCAGGGTGAGTGGTAGGAATAATACTTGTGCACTGGCCCTTTAAGAGGGCTCCTGGGTTTCTAGTAGAATCTCACCTCTTCCTGGAGGGCAGAAGCCCTGCTGAATTTCACAGACAGATGTCTTGTGTGCTTCTCTTCTAGTCTCTGGTTCTCAGGGCATTGTGATCATTTTCAGAGTGTAATTCCTTTTCTCTTTAACAAAGCTCAGAAGAAGAGGACCAGGGAGAGTCTTCCAGGAACCCAGGGTCTGCATGAGATGGAAAAACAATTTTGAGAGTGGGTTCTTCTCATTCAGGAAATGTTTGTAATGCTGCAGAGACAGACATTCCCAATGCATCTTTCATCTCACAATCAACCACTTTACTTGTCAAATTAGAAGGCATTTGTCTTAAGCTTACTCCTTCTTTAGAGTTATCACCTAGTGGCTCTTCCTCAGGGCACTCAGTCATTTTGAATTTTACAGAAAATTCATGTGACTTCTGCTTTGACTCATCTTTGGAAAGTAGTAAGTTCTTCCTCTGCTCTAATGTGCCTTGTTTGATGCATATTTTTTCACCCTTTGCACAGAGGGGTGTCCGGAATATGCAGATGTATCCTCTTTGTCACATGTCATATTTATTTGTGATCCTTGAGACATTTTTTTCTAAATGCAAAGGTGGAAGATGAATATGCTTGCTTTGATTTTCAAATGTCTTTCCAATCAGGATACATGTTTTTGAAATAACTTTCTTCCTAAGTAATCAAGTATGGACAAGGACAAATTAGAATATAATTAAAATTTAACTGTTAGACTTCTTAATCTATGATTAGTTACTCCCAATCACAGGACTGAAATTAAGAAGAAAAAAATAAAATAACTTGCCTTGGTCTAAATTAAAATAAAATATGAAGCCTCAAACCTAATTTGGCACTATTGGAATTACACAATTTATTAGATATTAAATCTATCAAAATTAAATTACTAGCTGAATTTTAGCATTACAAATGCTTGCTTCCTCATTCAAAATATTTCACCTCACCATATCCTAACAGTGAGCCCCTGAAGTGCAGAATTTGTTAGGGGTAATCCAAGATGGAGGCAGAAGTTACACTCACCTCCTCTCTGGGCTAAATTGGAATGACAACTAAGTTAAATAACAACCACATGATGCCTATCTCAACATTAGTCTTATAACCAAAGATTACAGGAGAAGCCTCAGCTAGACTGGCAGGAAGTCAGGGATTCCAAAAGGGCTGGCCCCACATCCACTTGTGGTGGCTGAGAATGCAGAGGCATGTCTCAGTGCAGTGGTGCCCCTGAGGAGCATGTGGTCTCAACCCCATGCTGGGCTCCCATCCTTGTTTCAGGAGTCTATGCCCTCATGGGCTGAAGATTTAAATGTTCTGGAGCCTGAAGATGGGTGATCTGGGAGTGGGAAGCCTATAAACATAAGCATTTGATTTTTGACATTTGGACATATATTTGTTCCTCAAATGGTTGATGTTCCTTAATCATTTCAGGAACTTCCTGTATGGTTTTAGGGTAAAAGGAAGGAATGGGTTCTCTTTAATAAGTTCTCTTTAATAAGTTCCCTACTAAAGAAGCAAGGCTGCCATTTTTGACTTACATCCAGTAGTCTTTGAATCAGGGACAGACAAGGAGGAAGGGACAGTGTATCATACTACATTGACTTAGATCCTCAGATGTGCTCTAGTTATGGGAATAAAAGTTATGTCAGCCAGTAAGTGGTGAAAACAGATTAATCTGAGGCAGAGTGTGCCTTCATTAAATAGTCCACAGGTTGGGAGAAATAGCAGCAGAAATAGATAATAAAAAGTTAAAAAAATAAAATTAAGTCCCAGTGTTACTATATCAAGAATCTTTATTTCATATGTAGATAGCTGATCTTTCACTAATATTGTTTTGTTATTTTTTTTAAAGAAATGGACTCAGTTATTTGTGTTGTATATCTTACTACAAACCTCGCATTATTGATTCATACCCTACATCAGACCATGAAGCCTTGAAGGTAAAGAGCTCTCTTCTGAAATTAATTTCCCTGTTCTGAATTGAATTATGTGTATCACTCTTAAAGTTTCCTAGTGGCCTACCTATCATTGTTTTATGTTTGTAATGCAAAATTAGTCTTTCATTGTTAAATCCTGAAGTGAGGAAATATTTTTAAAATTGATTTTAAGAGAGAGGGACTTGGAGTGAGAGAGCAAGTGAAACATTGATGCGAGAGAGAAATGTTGATTGGCTTTCTTCTGCATGGCCACAACTGGGATTCAACTGAAAACCTGTATATATGCCTTGACTGAGAATTGAACCTGTGATTCTTCCGTGCATGGGTCAATGCTCAAGTCACCAAACCCCAAAGGCCTGAAAGGAAAATATATTTATTTTATTCTGGGGTTCTTTTTATATACAATTTCCATAAAAAGAGGATCCATAGAGACACAAACCAGACAAGTGGTTGTCAGAGATTTGGCTAGGGGGAGTGGGGAGTATGTATTTCATGGGAATGAGGTTCCCTTTGGGAGAGATGAAAGGTTTTAGAACTAAATAGAGGTGATCATTGCAAAACATGGTACATGCGGCAAATACTACTGAATTTTTCACTGGGTAACTTTATGTTTGGTGAACTTAAAAAAAGAATACTGTCATAATCAATCAATCAATCAATCAATCACTCAACCAATGAAATTAAGATTATGTTACCCATTTGAAAACAATCCAATAAGCTCATTTAAAACATGTCTTCTGGTGAAAGGTTACATTGTTAATTTGAGATTTTTCATGTTTGTTGAGGTAGGTCTATACTGTTGTTCCCTCTTAGTGTTGCTTTCACTATGTCCCATAGATTTTGGGTTGTCATGTTCTCATTTCAGTTGTCTCTAGCTATCTTTTGATTTCTTCCTTGATCTCATTGTTAACCCATTCACTTTTTAGTAACAGATTATTTACTCTGCATGTGCTTGTGTGTTTTCAGCATTAATTTGGTAATTGATTTCCAGTTTGAGACCATTGTGGTTGGAGAAAATTATTTTAGGGAGAGAGAAACATTATTCCTCTGACTTCTGCATATTACCTTGTGGGGATTGGTGCCCTGACCAGGAATCACACCAGTTGACCTCTTATTTCCTGGGTCTACACTATCTCCTATCTCATCGCTATCTCCTCCTTCTGGTACACATATAATGTGGATGTTGCTATACTTTGTGTTGTCACAGAAGGCTTCAAATTATCATTATTTAAAAATATGTTTTCCTGCACTAAATGGATGTTACCTGCTATCTTGTCTTCTAAATCAAAGATTCTATCTTTACCCAGCTGGCATAGCTCAGTGCTTAAGTGTCAAACTATGAACGATGAGGTCATGGTTCAATCTAGGTCAGAGTATATGCCAGGGTTGCAGGCTCTGAACATGTTTTAAACAAAATGTGGAGAGTTTTTATAATGATGCAGAAAATAAAAAAGTAAGGACCCCAGGAGTTACATCTGAAGTGAAAGAAGAGCAAGTCATCTGTGCATATATAGCTTTCCTCCATTTTATTCAGTTTGTTTTTTCTCAGGGTTGCTCTGTTTGTTTGTTTTTGTTGTTGTTTTTCATTCGTGGCATGTTTCTTTTTATCCCCATCTTAGCTGCCTCTTTGCATTTGTTTCTGTGTATTGGGTAGATCTGCTTTGCCCCCCATCTTGGTATAATAGCCTTATGTATTCGGTGTCTTGTAAGGCTCATTGGCACATCCTTTCTGATCAACTGAGCTAGGTGCTCCTGGAATGTAACTTGCATGTGCTATGTCATCTATGCAGATGGCAAAAAATATGAACCAAAATACCACAGATTGGAAATTAGGCATGTGGAGCATGCAGGAGGCAGCTGATCAATGATTCTCTCTCAGTATTGATGGTTATTGTTGTTGTTTTGTGTGTGTGTATGTGTGTGTGTGTGTGTGTGTGTATGTATGTGCATGTGTTTAATATTTTTATTGATTTCAGAGAGGATGGAAGAGGGAGAGAGAGAGAGACAGAAACATCTATGATGAGAGAGAGTCATTGGTTGGATGTCTCCTGCACATCCTCTACTGAGCATCAAGCCCACAACCCATGCACATGCCTCTGATGGGAATTAAACCCAGGGCCCTTCAGTCTGCAGGTTGACACTCTATCCACTGAGCCAAATCAGCTAGAGCTCATCATTGAGTTTATTTTTGTGTATGTTATAATTTGGTTGTCTAACATATATCTGTCCAATTTTCCCAACAGCATTTATTGAAAAGACCTCCTTTATTGTTTGCAACTGCATCCTTTGTCAAATATTAATTGAGCATAATGGCTCGCATGGATTCTAGGTTCTCTGTTCAGATCCATTGGTCTAAATGTCAATTCTTGTGGGAGTACCAGGCAGTTTTGAGAACAATGGCTTTGTAATATAGCTTGGTATATGATATTGTGATTCCTCTAGTTTTGTACTTCTTTCTCAGGATTACTTCGGGTATTTGGGTTAAGAAAACTGAGTGCATTTTGAGAGCATTTAATACGTACGAATAAGAGCACAAAATTAAGAAAGTCTTTGAGAAATCTTGAAAGTTTTTGCTTCTTTATTGAAAAAGAAATTAAGCAGAATTTGCAATAATTTTAATGATAAAATTAAACACACAAAATATTGTATTGATTCAAGTCATAGAAACTAAACTAAGATACAAATGATAAGATCAATGGAAGCACAGTATTTTTAATGAATGAGATAACAAGAACATCCCTAATATTAAACTTTCATTAAAGGCTGAAGAAAAAAAGGAGCAGAAAACCAGTAAAAGGGAAGTGTCAGGAAACATGGATGCTGGTGCTGATGACAGTGACATTGGAGGATTGACTCAGCAGAGCAACAGTGAATCAACCAATAAGCAGCAGGTTGCTATTATGGAGGATGAAGATTCTTACAGGTAAGCCTACAGCAGTACTTAACAGTATGTAATTATTCTTTTTCTATAAAAGAAATTCAAATTTGAGCTTACATTCTTGATTAACTAATTTTATATTTTAATAGAGAGAGTGAAACTTGCTTGGTAATCAGAAAAAATGCAAATCAACAAATAATGAGGTACAGTTTTGAACTAATAATGATAACTATTTTATCAAAAATAAATAAAACCAGAATTGGCATGTGGGAGGATAAGGCATTCTCATGTACTCTTGGTAGATGAAATTGGCACATCTTTTTTGAAGGGTAATGGAGCTTGTTTTAAAATTTTATTATGTCATTCTTTTATCCCAATAGCTTCACTTCCAGAACTAGATCCTATAAGAAAACGTGATTTGTATCAACACACACACAGACATTCTACAGACATTAATTATATATTATTATGTATATAAAACATGCAGTAGTTCATTACTATGACATAGATGTTAAAGATATATAACATATATAACATACACATATGCATTCAGGATATTTGTATAAATGTTACAAATATATGCATGTATGCTAAGGATATTTGTTGCATACCAAAAAATCGGAGGTAGTATTTACCTATAAGTAAATACATTATTTACCCATAAAATAATGTTGTATGCAGCCATTGGAAAAAAATTAGGGTAGTTCTGGTCTACAGTATATTGACTATTTCACATTGAAATGTCTTTAAAGCATTGGGTTTAATTTCACATCTTAAGCAAATTTTGTGAGAATCCTATATAATAAAGAGGTAATATGCAAATTGACCATCACTCCTCACAAGATGACTTGGCTGCTATGGGGGTCAGTAAAGGATGTCCAATGACTGAACAAGCAGGCTACATTGGACAACCAGGCCAACAGAGGAGTTAGTGAGGGACAACCACAACTGAACATGCAGTCTGGGTGGGGTGCCCAGGTTGTCTCTATCAGGGTGTGGCTGTAATGGGTGACCAGGCTGGTGGTGGTTGGGGGAGTTAGGAGCAACATAGCTGGCAGCAGAGGACAGTTAAGGATGATCAGGCCGACACACAGAGGGAAAGAGGGGCAATCAGGCTGGCTGGGGGGAGAGGGGAGTAATTAGGGACAATCAGGCAGGCAGACTGGTGAGAGCTGTTCGGAGCTAGCAAGTGGTCCAGCATTGTGAAAGGAATGTCTGACTGCCAGTTTAGACCAGAACCCTGGGATTGGGCCTAAACCAGCAGTCAGACATCCCTGTGGGAGGTTCCAGATTGGAGAGGGTGCGGGCTGGGCTGAGGGAGACCCTTCCCCCATCCCTATGCATGAATTCCATGCACTGGACCTCTACTCTTAATAGAAATACTACTCATAAAAGGTATAAAAGGAAGTCATATGCAACATCGTCACTCTACTTTGTTTCCATCTAAATTGCTCGTTACTAGCTTTTTTTATTTTGTTGTTAATACCTGAGTGCTCAAATATTGGACCCTCAAATTAATCTGAAAGGCCACTCATTTCACAAGGCAATTTGATCCATACCTTATCTACAAAGTAGTGGCCTAGTGTATGAAAATTGTGCATTTGTGTGTGTGTGGGGGGGGGGGCGGAATTCCTCAGCCCAGCATGCACCCACAGGGAGCAGGCCTAAACCATAGTCAGACATCCTTAGCCCTGGAGCAGAGGCAGGAGAGATTCCTGCCACCACGGCTGTGCTCACCAGCCATGAGCATGGCTTCTGGTTGAGTGGTGCTCCCCTTATGGGAGCACAATGACCACCAGGGGAAAGCTTCTGCATTGATCAATCTGCACCCTGGTGGTCAGTTCATGTCATTGTCACTGGTTGTTTATTCATTAGGTCAATTTCCATATTAGCTCTTTATTTTATAGGACTAGAGGCCCATTGCAGAAAGATTCCCACCATAGGGCTTCCTGCTATGATCTCCGCCATTGGGCCTGATTGTGTCCCTTCCCACCCACCCCACCTGCTTACCTCCCTTCTCGGCTGCCACACTTGTTTGCTTCTCTACAGCTTTGCTCCCTTATGCCGTGCTTGGCTTCTTTCTAAGCTGTCTTCAGTTTTAGCTCTGCATCTGGATATGCAAATTAACTACCATCTTGGATGGTTTAATTTGCATACTTGTCCTGATTGGCTAGTGGGCATAGAGGAAGTATGTTAATTTGCATGTTTCTCTTTTATTGGATAGGATTTCAGAATATTGAGTAAAACATATTAAAGAACATCAAAGGGTTAATCTGCTAGATGAGTGGTTGACAGATAGTCTGTATTGTCTGCTCTGTGAACTATCCATCTCTGAAATCTATCATAGACACTAGGTAAAGGCTGTGTTCTAATAAATCTTTATTTGCAAAAACAGGTTCTGGGCTGGTTTTGGCCTGTAGGCATTTGTTTGTTGACCTTTGTTTTATAAACCAGCATGCTCCTAATGTAGTGAATCTTCTTTTTAAAAGGTACTTGGGATACATGCCTTTATCCTTATTTTTTAAGGAGAATGCATTTCAGTATGCACCACACCCAATTATTCAACAGGGACTTAGTAATTTTTAAGAAAATGAATGGCCCAAACCGGTTTGGCTCAGTGGATAGAGCATCAGCCTGTGGACTGAAGGGTCCCCGGTTCGATTCTGGTCAAGAACATGTACCTTGGTTGCAAGCATATCCCCATTAGGTGGTGTGCAAGAGGCAGTTGGTCTATGACTCTCTCTCATCAATGTTTCTAACTCTATATCTATCTCCCTTCCTCTCTATAAAAAAATCAATAAAATATATTTTAAAAAAAGCAAATTAATGAATTGAGTCTCTTTTAAAAAATATTTTATTGAGTTTTTACAGAGAGGAAGAGAGAGGGATAGAAAGCTAGAAACATCAATGAGAGAGAAACATCGATCAGCTGCCAAGGTAACATGCCCCTGACCAGAATCGAACCCAGGATCTTTCAGTCCGAGGGTCTATGCTCTATCCAATGAGCCAAACCAGTTTTAGCGAATTGACTCTTGTAGGCAGCATATATTTGGGTCTTAATATAACTCACAAAGACATTCTATGAATTTTTTTTTTATTACATTTATTGAGGCGACTTTGGCTAACAAAATTATACAGATTCAGGTGGACTGTTCTATAGGATATTCTCTGTCCACTGCATTGTGTGTTCATCACCCCTAGTCATCATATGCATTTTGCTTGGAGAATTCAAACCATTTACAACATAATTATTAACAGGTAATGACTTATAATGCTATCTTGTGGGCTTTCTGGCTGTTCTGTAGTTCCATTGTTGCATTCTTCATCTCTTGCTGCCTTCCTTTGTGAATTGAAGATTTTCCAAGTGTGGTTTGATTCCTGCTCTTATCTTTTGTGAATCTGCTGGAGGTTTGGCTTTGTGGTTACCATGAGATTTACACTAGACATCATCTTATATAATGAAGGGCTAATGTGCTAATTAGACTAAACAGCAGAACAACAGCCCAGATGACCTTCTGGACAAAGCCATGATTTCAAGGACCAAGCCCCTTGCAAGAATTTCATACTTTGGGCTTCTAGTATAAATGTAACAGGTTACATTATGTTGATCACAGCTTTGGTTATATTTAACTGCATATTTCCCTTAAGAGAAGAAAAAGAGAAAAGACAAAAAGCTGATCTTTTATGTGAAAAAAATAGGGTGCAGTTAACAGTGAAAGAAGAGCATTCTATTCAAGAACCTGAAATGAACCCACAACTTGAAAGCACCCTTAGAACACAAGACATGACATTGGAGATTTTAAGAGAAAATGAGGTAAATTTTTCTTTGGAAAAAATCTCTTGATTCTAACAGTACATCATCAATATTTATATCTCTTTCACTTTAATGTATATTATTATGTTTAAAACTAATTAAAAATTGTCATCTCATTCAACATCTGAACTGTGACACTTATGACTAAAATGATTAATTTATTACTATCCTTGGCATCTAAGGAATACTCTGTGTATGTTTTCTAAATGAGGAAATGGAAAATAAATCGAGCTTATTCATTAACATAAATGTTAATTTTAGCTCTTAAAAATGTTAACATACAAGCTAAATTGCCTTGACATTGTAATGGGACTAGTTAAATGTTCATAAAATTTTTTATTTCATAATACTGTAATTTTTCTCTATGACAAATGTGGTTATCACTTAAAATTTGACTTTTTCATGGAGAGGAAAGGTCCTTTTGGTTAAACAGGCTACATCCTTTTCACAGTTTTTTTTTTATAGTACTGTTCTTAAGCTTCAGTTATATTTTTTAATGGTATGAGACCAAAAACTAAATGGAATGTGTCCCTAGGTTGTAGACGAGAAAAACTGCACTCAGAAACAACTTTCTCAAGAACAGAACGCCAGAATATTACAAGATGAAATTATAACCGAACACCTTCGCAAACCAGAGAAGATAGAAATTGGTCATAAGGACATGAATTCTGAGGTAGTTTATTTAGTTATTTTCAAATGTGTGTGAGTATATGTGGGTGTGTATATATGTAAAAAACCAATGGAAACTATAGATTATTTAGAAAGCATATCTGTGTGTGTGTGTGTGTGTGTGTGTTTTATTGGTGATATTTTAGATCCATTGGATAAAATGATATTGTTAATTCAAATTCATTTGTCTCTCACAGTCAAGTAGTGACATTCACAATGGCCTCATCCTAAGGGAAGGCTTTTCATACTTTCTGTAGGAATCAACGTGTAGTCCATGATCTCAAAGGAATTGCTACTAACAACAGATGTTCCAAATTAGAGCAGTGATTTTATTTCCTTGATATAGTAATAGAGAGGTTAGTTTTCACTCCCACTGATAGAATGGAGGAGGGTATAACCAGTTCAGAGATTATATTTTAGATGTCATTCTTCTACTTCTGAGAAAAGTGACAAATGTTTCCTAGTAGTATTCCATTTTAATACAAGGAAGTTCTGAAGTGCCCTGGCCTGCGGGGCAACAACGAGGGCACGCAGAAACCACCTAAGAGAATGAACAAACAAGGGGCGTGAAAGAATGGAGGCAAGACGAAGTTCTGATCAAGCCTCATTTCTCTATTGAAGCATTGTGGTTTTTAAAGGCTCGGAAGGGGAGGAACAGGATAAGGGATTGTCATGGGGTGATTGGTTGGGGACTGGGTATCTGTCCTTAGCTGATTGGTTATTCTAATGTGGGGTTGTCATGGGGTGATTGGTTGAGGACTGGGTATCTGTCCTTGGCTGATTGGTCTGGCCTTTGGCGCACGTGGGCTTTCTTGGTGAGCTTTTCTTGGCGCATGCGCGGGCTCAATCTGGAAGTCGGGCTGACCAGGAAGTGAGACCGAACTCTTGTTTTTATGGCTCCCGGCACTGAAGAGAATGGCATGCTGTAATATATACTTAGTGACAACTTATTTGTAAGTATCTTATTCCCAGTAAAGTTGTTCAGTGTATTCTCCCCTCCCCCCATTTCACATTTAATACTACTTTAAAAATCATGAGTGAGAAATAAAAGTTATTGCAGCAACAAAAACTCATGAATTTTCTGAAAAGACTAGATTTTATTGTACTTAAATATTTTTTGAAACACAGGCTTTTTTTGTGTTTCTATATCCACACTAGAGGAGAACTATGGATTGGTGCAAGAGCACAAATTGTGGAGTCTGAAAACCTGAGGGGAAATTCTGAACTTGCTTATCTTTTTAGCGACTCCATTGCAGATTGTGATAACTGAATGAGCTCATTGGTGGATGTAGAAGTGCTTAGGGAAATGCTTGGTTGTCAGTTGTTCATGGAGGTAGTCTCTAAAACTGACTAGGAATGTATTAGAAAAATAGAATATCTATTGCCTAATCTTGGGGAAGAAAGAATTTTAGGAAATTTAGTTTATTTTGATATCTGCAGGTTTAATACTCTTACTGTGGGGCACCTGTATGTTCAGAATATAATCTCAACTTTTAAGTGTAGAAAGAGTCATTAATCATCTACTTAATAGATTATAGACTTGTGGTGATTCAAAAACACTTTTTCCAATTCTGAGACTCTTATAATTCTCTTGTGATTTTTTTCCCCTTAAAAAATCATAATCTTGCCAAAACCAGTTTGGCTCAATGGATAGAGCATCGGCCTGAGGACTGAAAGGCCCAGGTTCCATTCAGGTCAAGGGCATGTACCTTGGTTGCAGGCACATCCCCAGTAGGGGGTGTGCAGGAGGCAGCTGATAGGTGATTCTCTCATAGATGTTTCTAACTCTCTATCCCTCTCTCTTCCTCTCTGTAAATAATCAATAAAATATATATATTTAAAAAATCATAATCTTATATTAAATTTTTTTAACTTTGGAGAATTTGTGCTTGTACAAAGTGAGAGAATTGGATCCAATTCTATTTTTTTCCAGAGGGATAGCTACTTATTGAATTTTTAAAATTATAAACATACCCAAAACCGGTTTGGCTCAGCGGTAGAGTGTCGGTCTGCAGACTGAAAGGTCCCGGGTTTGATTCCGGTCAAGGGCATGTACATTGGTTGCGGACACATCCCCGGTAGGGGGTGTGCAAGAGGCAGCTGGTTGATGTTTCTCTCTCATAGACGTTTCTAGCTCTCTATCTCTCTCCCTTCATCTCTGTGAAATATCAATAAAATATATTTTTTAAAAATAAATAAAATTATAAACAGAGGTTATTCTTTAGTTTCAGAGGCTATGGTGACATGCCATTTCAATGTTTTAGCTAAAAGTCTCCTTTGTGTTACTTAGGTTTCTGAGAGTTCTGACAGAGAAAAAAGTCTATTGCATGAAAATCGCATGTTATGGGATGCAATTGCCAAATTAAGACTGGAAATGGACACAATAAAAAATCTGACCCAAAAGACAATGACAGAAACAGCATTTCAACACAATGCACAGCTCAAAGTTCTGAGAGCTGAGTGTATAATGCTAAACCATAAACTGGACAATGAAAAACAAAACAGAGATAGACTGGAAGCAGAAGTTGAATCATACTGGTCTAGACTGGCTATAGCTGTACAGTATCATGAGCATTGTCAGGCATCAAAAAGAGACCTACAACTTGCTTCCCAAAGAGCAAGAGATGAATGGTTGTGTTTATGGGACAAAATGAACTTGGATATGTCTAACCTAAAACATAACATTGAGATTCTTTCTCAACAACTTTCTGAAGTAAAGAGTAAAAGCAATAGCTTAGAAATAGAGCATCGCACAAGAGATGCTCTCAAAGAAAAGACATTGGTTATAGAAAGAGATGTCAGTCAAAAAGAGTGTCAACAGGGAGAAGCTGAAAACCTGCATGAAGAGGAACCAGGTAAAGTGGACAAAGACTTTGGCAAGCAGGAGTCCTTACAGGACAGGCTCTCTCTCCTGGAGAGTGAAAATATGCTGCCTCAACAGCAACTGGACCAGGCGCACAGCAAAGCTGACAGGGAAGAAAACACAGTAAGTACTATCCAAGATCAGTTTCTGGATATGATAAAAAATATTTAAAATGAAAAGAGTAAAGCACATTCTTATGCCAAATGAAAGAATTAATGAGTTAACCGATAAATGGCATCATTCTAAAGAAAGAATATATCATTATGAAAATGATAATGTAGAAAGGCGGCGGCTTGCTCAGTGGCGGGGGCAGAGGCGGTGGCTGGGGCAGCAGGTCTGGCTTGTGGGGCGAGGAGGCATTGGTGATGGCAGCACATGCACGCAGCCTAGGAGATGGTGGAGGTGGCCACCTGCCTAGCCCTCCCCGCTGCAGCAGGAGAGGTAGAGGAGGTATGAGGAAACTCATCAGGCTTTAAGCTTGGGAAGGGGCCAAGCCTGAGATCAGAGGGGCGGGGGTCACCTTCCCAATCCTAAAGCCTGGGGTGGAGGCTTTAGGCTTCTGAAGGGGCTGAGCTTGGGATTGGAGGGAAGGGGAAAACATCAATGGAAGCATATCCTCAGGTGAGGATAAAAAGAAAAATAATGAAAGTAATGTCATATCCTCCCTAACTTGTTTGGCTCATTAGAGTATCGGCCTGCAGACTCAAGGATCCCAGGTTCGATTCCAGTCAAGGGCATGTACCTTGGTTATGGGCACATCCCCACTAGGGATTGTGCAGGAGGCAGCTGATCGATGTTTTTCTCTCATTGATGTTTCCAACTCTCTATCCATCTCCCTTCCTCTCTGTATAAAAAAACAACAACAATAAAATATATATTTTTGAAAACAAAAATGTCATATCCTATGAAAGATACATCTTGAAAATGCTTAAAGAATGTTATCATTTTTTCATGATGAAGGGACTGAAGTCCGTGTTGATGAAAATACCTTGGTGGCTGTGGTGACTGGCAGTGGCTGCAGCAGTGGGGTGATGGGGCAGGCACCTTCCCCTGATCAGCCTGGTCACCTCAAGCAAAGGGAGGCCAGACTGTGCCTTAGGTCCACTCCCAATGGGGTGCAGGCTTAAGCCATCCATAGGACTTCCTCTGAGGTCTCCCAGTATATGACAGGGGGCAGGTTGGGCTGAGGGACCCCTCCCCAGTGCAGGAATTTTGTGCACTGGGCCCCTAGTGGATTAAAAAAATGGTGGTACATCTGAGCAATGGAATACTGTGCTTCTATAAAAAAGAAGGAACCTTTACCATTTGCAATAACACGGATGTTTCTGAACAGCATTACACTACATGAAATAAGCCAGTTAGGGAAATATAAATATTTCATTATCTCAGTCATTTGTGCAACATAATGAATAACATAAACTGATGAAGGAAAAATAGATCCAGAGACAAAGAAACAGCAAAAAGACTCTCTAATCTCAGAGGGAATGCAGGGGAAGGGATAGGGTAAGAGATCAACCAAAGGACTTATCTGCATGCATATTAGCATAACCAATACACACAGACACTGGGATAGTGGGGCTTGTCCTGGGGGGTGGGAATGGCTGGGGAGGGGCCAATCAGGGAAAAAAGCAGACATATGTAATTCTTTAAACAATAAAAATGAAAAATATATAAGTTAGAAACAGGAGCTTGAAGAAAAATGATTTAAGTTGTTATGGATTTTACCATAGCATCAGTTTTTCTTTTGCTATATATATTATATGACTTAAATTAAAAATAACTTTGAGGTAAACAAAATAAAAACTGAGATCAATAAAAACATATTTTGAAAATACAGTGAAGATCCTCAACATCCCAGAAAGTACCCCCAAGATCCTTTGTAGTTAATCCCTGCTCCCACCCACTCTCCTGCCTCCATTCCAAACTACAGCACTGATTTCCTATCATCAAAGATGATTTTGCCCTTGCTGAAATTTCAAAAAAATAGAATCTTAACATAAGAAAATAATGATAAAGTGTACAATTCAGTGGCTTCTTCAAAGTCACACAGTCATCCTCACAGTCAGTTTGGGGTCATTTTCATCCCCTTAAAAAGTGGCCCTGTGCCCTTTAACAACCACCCTGTGCCAGATTCCACTACCCCACTCTTCCTGGCCCTCAGGAACCACCACTGTCCGCTCAGTCTCTCCAGATTTGTCTGTTCTGCACATGTCATATCAGTGGAATCACACAGTAGGTGCTCCTTTGTGACTGCCTTTTGTATTTGGCATAATGTTTTCAAATGTCTTTTGTAGCATGTGTCACCAGTACTTCATTTCTGTTCATTGATGAATAATATTTTATTACATGAAGTGACAAAATTTTTAAAACATGTTCATCATTTAATGAATTATTGGTTTGCATCCTCTTTGGTGGTGTTACCAATACTGCCCTGAATATTCATATCCAACTTTTTATGCGAGCATATGGTTTTGTTCTCTTGGGAATATAATTATAAATGGAATTGTTGGATAAGATTGTTAGCCTTTTGAGAAACTGCCAGACTTCTCCACAGTAGCTCCACCAATTTGTATTTTCATTGACAGTGTATGAGGGTTCCAATTTCTACACATTCTTGCCAACACTTGTCATTACCTGTCTTTTGATTGTAACTATCCTAGTGGGTATGAAGTGGCACCTTATTGTTGGTTTTGATTTGCAGTTTTTTAATGATTAGTGATGTTGACCATCTTTTCACATGCTTTTCCATTTGCATATATTCTCTAAAAATTTTTCAATTCATTTGCCCATTTTTAATTGGATGCTGGGATCCTTTCTTTTTGGAATGCAAGTCAAATTAGCATCAAATATTTGTAGTGCAGTAAAAGACATATGGCATTAGAGTCTATATTTATTAGATTCATTAATTAGTCTCATTTTGAAAGTCTTATTTTGGGAGGAATTTGTTGACTCAGTCCTGAAAACCTCAGTATGATATCCCTAAAGCTTCCCCCCCCCCAAAGATTATAAAGGGTTAAGATGGGGAAGAGGTAAGAAACTTTCTATTCAGGAGCAATGTATAGTCATTTTGTGGAGGAAAGACATGAAACAGTCATAGAAAAAAGAATACAATATCAAGTGCAGAAGAGATGTGGGGCAAAGATGATAACAATAAATATATTTCTGTGACACCTGCTCATTTTGACTTTAGTCTTGATTCTAAGCAATTCAAGGTCCCACATTCTAAGACCCTACCAGAGTATAGGTAACATTTGATTGCAACTGAATTCATTTAAAAAATTCATACTGGTGTCCACACCTTCATCACCAAACTATATTCTTTTATTCATGCAGAATGATGAGCATATAACAAAACTGCAACCTTCATCTTCAAAATGTGTAAGTCTGGATAAAGAAAAGACACCTCAACAGGAGTTATCAGTGGAAGCACCTCTAAAGGGACATGGAAAACTAAAGAAAAGAGTAAAGATGGCAAAGCAAGAGGCACTAAGCCTCAGAACACATATGGAAACGAATATGGTAGAATCCAGAGAAGGAGAAGAGTATAAAAAGAAGATTAAAGAAGGAGCAAGACGGATGTAGCAGATATAGTAGAATAATTCAGTTCATTTTTACAGGTTAATTTATTGATTTAATGTGCTTTGATTCATTTCAATGCAATTTATCCTTTGGATAAATACAGTGTTTTTTGTGTTCTTCTACTTCCTTAATAGCAATTTATTGTGTAGATTTCTGGAAGGAAGGTGGCATTTGTTTTTCCTTTTCAGTATTTTAGTTTCCAACTTTATTATCACTAAATTGATCTTTGGGGGTTATCAGGCCAGCAGTGGGGACAGGTAGGGGTGAGCAGGCTGGTGGGGAGGCAGTTGGGAGTGAGCTGGATGCCAGGGGGGCAGTTGTGGGTTATTAGGCTGGCGGGGGAGGCAGTTGGGGCTATTAGGCCAGCAAGGGGGGGCAGGTTGGCAGGGGGGCAGTTGGGGATGATGAGGCTGGCAGGCAGAGTGGTTAGGGGCAATCAGACCGGCAGGCAGGTGATCAGTTAGGAGCCGGCAGTCCCAGATTGAAAGAGGGATGGCCAACTGCCAGTTTAGAGTTGGACATCCCCCAAGGAGTCCCAGATTGGAGAGGGGTGCAGGCTGGGCTGAAGGACAACCCCCCTGCCCGTGCACAAATTTTATGCACCGGGCCTCTAGTATTTATTATATTTAAGGAACCAAGTGTACAAAGAACAGATGATATTGTTAGGAAACTGTCACACCTTTGACATCGTTGCAAAAGCCAAAACTTTAAAAAATTCTAAGTTCCTCTTTGCTCTGTCAATCTAATCAGAGTCCCTAAACTACTTAACTTCATGGATGAACATAAAATAGGATCCCAAGGACAAGCAGTGTAGACCATAGCTCTCCGACGAAGCAGTAGCTATGATCCCTATAAAGAAGTGGGAATGTCTGGCTTTCTCTGAGAAGGCTGCATCTCTTATTTTGAATGTTCCTGTGCTCTATCTCATTTCTCCTCCTAGGCCATTTCCAGATATTGTGAGAACAAAATCCTGTGCAGGGTGGCCATAAAAATATCTGGCAGCTGTGATAACCTTACTGATGTGCAACATGCCAATGCTATCTTATCGTAAGGAGGAATGAGGGCTGTGACATGATGAGCCCCTCATCTGCAAGGACTGGAGAAGAACCACCACTCCTACTCCAATCCCAGCTAAGTTATTTCCTTTTAAGGGAGAGTTAAGGGTATTGACATAATGAGTTTCTCACTTACCAGAACAAGGATGGTGGAAATACTAATTTTTTTTGTTCCAGAAAGTTTAGTTTTCCTCTTAAAAAAGAAATGAAAGGTTTCAAACCTTATGAGGATCTTTTTTAGCCTGTGCTTAATTTATGAGCCTTAGTATTTTTCATTTTCATTATTTTAATTATCAGAGGATATTATATTTGTTTAATTTTGTTTTCATTTTTGGATAAAAAGGAAATGTCTCTGTTAAACTTTTCAAAAGTTCTAGTTAACCTCCCACTTGACATTTTCTTTTGAGCTTTGGTATTCTCATTTAAAAGTTTACCTATTTCTGTATACTACTAATATAGTTTCAAATGCTTAAGTGTTTAATAATGTGAGAAATCAGGGGATTTTTTTACAATAGAAAATTCCTTAAATGTTTTTATTGCTTCCTAGAGCAAAATGGGTACTTTTTGGTTCTCATTATGTGCTATTTCCTTTCCTTCTGAACCTTTTGGATATTGTTACTATATATGAATTACTTTAAAGTAATTTTAATTATCAGTTTTCATTTCAGTTTTTCTAACTTTAAGATTTGTCTTTCTTTTTAATTGATGTTAGAGGGAAAGGAAGGGAAAGGAAAAAGAAAGGGAGAGAAACATGGATATGTGAGAAATGTCTATCGGTTGCCTCCCATCCAGTATGTGAGACTGGGATTCAAGCCTGACACCTGGGTATGTGCCCTGACTGGTCACCGAGTCCTGGACCCTTTAGTGCCTGGGAAGACACTCCAATGCATTGAGCCGTCTGGATAGGGTGAAGGTTTCTCTTTCAAAGAAATTGAATAACAATTATTCTCATTATAAAAATCATATATTCTGTGCTCTTTAGCCTTTGAAAATTCTTGTGTAACTGACCTTAAAAGTGCCATAATGAACTAGTACAGTGGAGAGTTCTGGTGGTACAGAAGCTGTATACAAAGGTGGCTGTTCTGTATCACTTTCCAGGACCTCCTTACTAGCAGGTAGTTCCAAGGGCTTATATTAAAAAAGTGACCTATTCTAACCTATACTGCATGCCATTAAAGATCATGTCTAGATATTGTTTTTTAAAGAAATTAGACAACCAATTTCTAAAAGTAAAATTTCATTGTTTGTGATCTACAAACAATTGTAGATTTCCCTATAGGACTGAAATGTGATGCATTATTGCCTTTTTAAGTTAAAATGAGTCTGTGATGTCAGCATTATATCTCCTTCCTCTAGTTACAATAGAGAATTCTAATAGCACATTAGCAAGGAAGAATTTTTAAAATTTGAACAGTTCTGTGATGTATCTTCTTGAGGCTTTTCAAGCATAACCTTTCAAAAAATTTAACATATTTAGAGTTGATTATACAGTTGAAGGAAGTGAGTAGAAAATATTCACTAGTATGATGGTCAAAAGTGTCAGTAAGAGCTCATAGAGTCCCAAGCAAAATGAATCCCCAAAGACCAACAGCTACGCACATTATAATTAAAGTGCAAAACAACAACGACAAAGCAAGAATCTTAAAAGCAGCTAGAGAGAGACAGAAGGTTACATATAAAGGAACCCCCATCAGACTAGCAACTGATTTCTCCACAGAAACTCATCAGGCCAGAAGGGAATGGGATGAAATATACAAAGTCATGCAAAGGAAGGGTCTGAATCCAAGAATACTGTACCCAGCAAGGCTATCAATCAAGATTGAAAATGAAATCAAGAGCTTCACAGACAAAAAAAGACTAAAGGAATTTATCTCTACCAAACCAGCAATGCAATAAATGCTAAAGGGTTTACTGTAAAAATAAAGAAATAGGAAGCAAAGAAGGAACACAGGGGTATAGAATAAAAATGGCATCTAATACCTACTTATCAATAATAACTTTAAATGTAAATGGTTTTAATGCTCCAATCAAAAGACACAGGGTTACAGAATGGATAAGAAAGCAAGACCCATATATCTGCTGTCTACAAGAAACACACTTCAGAAAAAAAGATGCACACAGGCTGAGGGTGAAGGGACGGAAAAAGATTTTCCAGGCGAATGGAAATGAAAAAAAGGCTGGGATAGCAATACTTATATCTGACAAACTAGATCTCAAAGTGAAGGACATAAAAAGAGATATTGAAGGCCACTTCATTATACTAAAGGGAGCAATCCAACAAAAAGAAATAACCCTGGTAAACATATATACACCCAATACGGGAGCACCCAAATACATAAAGAAACTGCTGGAGGACATTAAGGGAGAGATTAATAGCAATGCAATCATAGTAGGAGATTTTAATACTCCACTGTCACCTCTGGACAAATCATCTAAACAAAAAATCAGTAAAGAAACGTCAATCCTAAATGAAGTACTAGACCAGATGGAAATAATCGACATCTTCAGAACATTTCATCCCAAAGCCACAGAATATACATTCTTCTCAAGTGCACACGGGTCATTCTCAAAGATAGACCACATGTTGGGACATAGGCAAAGTCTCTTCAAATTCAAGAAGATAGAAATCTTATCAAGCATTTTCTCAGATCATAGTGCCATAAAATTGGAAATCAACTACAATAATAATAAGCCAAAGAAATTAAACACATGGAGACTAAAAAGCATGCTATTGAACAAAGACTGGGTTACCAGAGAAATCAAGGAAGAAATCAAAAACATCATGGCAACTAATGACAATGAAAACACAACAATCCAAAATCTATGGGATACAGCAAAAGCTGTTTTGAGAGGGAAGTTCATATCCCTACAAGCCTATTGCAAAAAACAAGAAAGAATGGTATCAAATTATCTAACCCTACAACTCAAACAGTTAGAAAAAGAACAGCAAGAAAGGCCCAGTGTAAGCAGAAGGAAGGAAATAATAAAAATCAGAGCGGAGATTAACGACATAGACCCAAAGACACAATACATAAGATCAACAAAACCAAGAGCTGGTTCTTTGAACGGATAAACAAGACTGATGAGCCTCTAGCCAGGCTAACCAAGAAACAAAGAGAGAGGACCCAAATAAACAAAATCAGAAATTAAAGAGGTGAAATAACAACAGACCCCACCGAAATACAAAGGATTGTTACAAAATACTATGAGCAACTCTATTCCAAAAACTGGACAACCTGGAGGAAATGGACATATTCCTAGAACAATACAACCTTCATAAACTCAAGCAGGAAGAATCTAAAAATCTCAATAGACCAGTAACTTGGGAAGAAATTGAAACAGTCATCAAAAAGCTTCCAGCAAACAAAAGCCCAGGGCCAGATGGCTTCACAGGAGAGTTTTACCAAACATTCAAGGAAGAACTAAAACCTATCCTCCTCAGACTATTCCAAAAGATTCAAGAGGAAGGAACACTTCCAAACTCCTTTTATGAAGCCAGCATCACCCTAATACCAAAACCAGATAAAGACAACTCAATGAAAGAGAATTACAGGCCAATATCCCTCATGAACATAGATGCCAAAATCATCAACAAAATTCTAGCAAATCGGCTCTAGCAGTACATCAGGAAGATCATACACCATGACCAAGTAGGTTTTATTCCAGGAATGCAAGGATGGTACAATATTCGCAAATCAATAAACGTGATACATCACATAAACAAATTGAGAGATAAAAATCATATAGTCATATCTATTGATGCAGAAAAGGCATTTGATAAAATCCAACACACTTTCCTGATAAAAACTCTAAACAAGGTGGGAGTACAAGGATCATACCTCAACATAATAAAAGCTATATATGATAAACCCACAGCAAACATCATGCTCAATGGGCAAAAACTAAAACCATTCCCTCTAAGAACAGGAACAAATCAGGGAGGCCCACTCTCACCACTCCTCTTTGACATAGTACTGGAAGTACTCACCATTGCAATTGGACAAGAAGAGGAAATAAAAGGTATCAAAATTGGAAAAGAAGAAGTAAAGCTGTCACTATTTGCAGATGACATGATATTGTACATAAAAAAACCCAAAAGACTCCATCAAAAAGCTAATAGACTTAATAAACGAATTTGGCAATGTAGCAGGATACAAAATCAATGCCAAGAAATCAATGGCATTTCTCTACACCAATAGTGAACTTACAGAAACAGAGTCTAAAAAAGCAATCCCGTTTACCATCGCACCAAAAAAATTAAGATACCTAGGAATAAACTTAACCAAGGAGGTAAAAGACCTATATGCAGCAAACTACACGACACTGAAAAAAGAAATAGAGAAAGATGCAAACAGATGGAAGAACATACCATGTTCATGGATTGGTAGAATCAACATCATCAAAATGTCCATACTTCCCAAAGCAATATACAAGTTCAGTGCACTCCCCATGAAAATACCATGGACATACTTCACAGACCTAGAAAGAACTCTCCAAAAATTCATTTGGAACAATAAAAGACCCTGAATAGCCTCAGCAATCTTGAGAAATAAGAATAAAGTAGGAGGAATCTCAATACCAGATTTCAAGCTGTATTACAAAGCAACTGTTCTCAAAACAGCCAGGTACTGGCACAAGAACAGACATATTGATCAATGGAATAGATTAGAGAATCCAGACATCAACCCAAATCAATATGCTCAATTAATATTTGACAAAGGAGGCACGAACATACAATGGAGCCAAGACAGTCTTTTCAATAAATGGTGTTGGGAAAATTGGACAGAGACATGCAAAAGAATGAAACTAGATCACCAACTTACACCATACACAAAAATAAACTCAAAATGGATACAGGACTTAAACATAAGACGGGAAACCATAAAAATACTAGAGGCATCCACAGGCAGCAAAATCTCAGACATATGCCTAAAGAACTTCTTCACTGATACTAACCCTAGGGCAATGGAAGCTTTAGAGAAAATAAACAAATGGGACTACATCAAAATAAAAAGCTTTCTTACATCAAAAGAAACCATCAACAAAACAACAAGAAAAACCAGTGTATGGGAGAACATATTTGCAAACGATATCACTGATAAAGGTTTAATCTCCAACATCTACAGACAGCTTATACAACTCAATAAAAGGAAAATGAATGAGCCAATTAAAAAATGGGCAATGGACCTAAATAGAATCCTCTCAAAAGAAGACAGAAGGAAGGCCAAGAGGCACATGAAAACATGCTCCAAGTCACTAATTATCCGAGAGATGCAGGTCAAAGCAACAATGTGGTACCATCTCACACCTGTCAGAATGGCCAACATCAACAAAACAACAAACAACAAATGTTGGCGAGGTTGCTGAGAAAAAGGAACCCTCCTGCACAGCTGGTGGGATTGCAGGGTGGTGCAACCACTGTGGAGAACAGTATGGAGCTTCCTCAAAAAACTGAAAATGGAACTCCCATTTGACCCAGTAATCCCACTACTAGGAATATACCCCAAGAAACTAGAAAGACTAATCAGAAAGGATACATGCACCCCTATGTTCATAGCAGCGCAATTTACAATAGCAAGGACTTGGAAACAGCCTAGGTGCCCGTCAGCAGATGAATGGATCAGAAAACTATGGTACATCTACACCATGGAATACTATGCTGCCATAAAAAGGAAGGAATTCTCATCATTTGCAGTAACCTGGATGGAATTGGAGAGCATCATGCTGAGTGAAATAAGCCAGTCAATGAAAGAGAAACACTACATGACCTCACTCATTTATGGATATTAAAGAACATTATAAACGAATGAACAGAAAGATAGATATAGTGACAGTAAAACAACAGGCAGACTGCAAAATGACAGCGGGGGGAGGAGGGTAGGGAGATCTGGGGGAGATAAGAGATCAACCGAAGGACTGGTATGCTTGCATATAAGAACAACCAATGGACACAAAACTCTGGGGAGGGAGGGCATCTATGAAGGGGGCAATGATAAGCTATGTACACAGATAATACCGTAAAAAAAATGTTAAAAAAAAAATAAAATAAAATTTGCTAAATGGAAAAAAAAAAGTGTCAGTAAGTTTGGATTTAAATGTTCTCCAGGTTTTATTGGGTTTCATGTAAGCATATTTAATATTTCATTAAAGTTATCAAAACTTCGGCAGGAATAGTTGAAGTAATTAAAATTTTTGTAAAAGGTGCTTAAAGCCAGTATCTATTTAAAAAGTAAGGCAATAGTAAGATCTTTTATTACTACTTTTTTTTAGTAGCATCTTAGTATATACTGCATACTTATCATGGACAGTGCTGTAAGTTCCACAGTGATAGGTTAAATATTTCATAATAAGTTAAGTTTCCTACTTCAGTAACTAATTTAGGTGGCATACTACAATGAATTCCCCTTTGAAAAATATAGTTTCATACTTTTTCAATTTACTTTGCCTCATTTTTAAAGTGGACATGAATAAAACCACATTTTAAATTTGTTTTATATTGTGGGATACATTTGAAAAGTTTTGTTAAGTGAAAATATGAGAATTTATCTTAGCTGTCAACAAACAAAGTAGAAACACATTAATATTTTTATTCCATGTAACATTCTATTTTACCAGTTTTTTTCTTCCTTCTTTCCAAGCTATGTTCTTTTTCTCAGGTTTTATATGTTCCACCATTCTGTCTGCTAACCTTTATATCTTGCTTGCCTCCTTTCTCTAAATTGCTTTTTATGAGAACGTTTGTAGTATATGCACAGTAAAATTATTTAGATAATCAGGTACAGAAAAACTAGTATACTTTGGAAAATGTTAGATAGAATTTTATCTTATCCCAACAGTCTAATTGTGAAATATTTTCCCCATTGTCAGTATTACATTTTGTACAAACATTAATTTCACTGGCTTGTGTGGTATATAATTTTGGCTTCTGGCAATGCACACTTGTTTATAGATGTTTTAACAGTAGAGGACAAATTACAGTGATGTGTGAAACACTATGATTGCCAATAATTTCTAATATTTTAACAACTATCCTAGCATAACTGAACTGAAAATAAGTGTTTGTTATTCATTCACTTTCTATACTCTTAATATTATATCTAGTATTTCATTAAAAACATGGCAACTAATATGTTGAAGCATAAATTTATATTATAGTAAAGTTTAAAAGTAAACAGGATTTAAATGGAGTAAGAAGAGGGAAAATTTTGGTTACTTGAAAGTGTTTGCCTCCTACTATGTGTATGTTGTGTCATTAATCTGCCATGGGTATTACTGAACAGTGTCTTTTAGGTATAGTTGCCTTGGCTGCCAGAGAGCTTAGCTTTGAGCCATTTCATGCATTAATTCAGTATGTAACCTTGGAACATTTAAAATGCCCTGTGAACAGATTGCCATTTTATGTTTGTTCATACTGGGAAAAGGTACTTAGATTTATATACCTGAGGATTAATTTGTTTTCAAATTTAAAAATAATTTGTAAATGTATACTTAAATTATTCAAATTCATAAATTAACTCTCAAAATACATTTTTATAACATCAAAAGCTTTTTCATCATTGCAATGAAAAATAATTTTAGTTTACTGTTTCTCCATCCTGAGTAAGTATAAACATTGCTAGCAGAATCAATATTTAAATTATTATTTATTTTTTGTCAATATATGCTTTCTATACTTTTCATTAAAAGGGCCATGTTTTCATTTAAACTTTTTATTCCAAAAGAAACAATCAGGATAGCTATGGTGATAGAAGTATAATAGTATTTGACTTAAAATGTTAGAATAATAATGTACAACTTATCTTTGGTATTGAGATATTTGTTAATGATTTTCAGGCTTTAAAAATTCAAGATTTGTTTGTTTTTGAAGTTGTCTTAGAAGAGGTTCACCTCATTCTTTAAATAAATGTATAATTATTGAAGAATTTATTGATGCCAGACACTTCACCTAAGAAATGAAGAGATTCCCTACCAGGTAGGCATTCTATCTAATTGGATATTATATATATATATTAGAAACCTAGCTCAGGTAGGGGGCCTAGTCTGGGGTCAGGACCATCTTCCACCCACTCGCCAGTCCCCAGTCCCCAGTCTCATCTCCCCTCCACACCACTCACCCAGTTCCCCATGCTGCCATCAGAACCTTTGGGCTGAGGGGAGGGACCAAGAGATTGGCCATGTTGCCTGCTCACCAGTCCCCAGTTCCACCCTGCCACCACCCACCTGGTTCCCCTTGGTTCTCTGTTCTCCATGCTGCGATGGAGAGTTTAGTGGTCGTTTGGTCGTTAAGCCTTTATGGTTGCTGGGCTTTTATTATATGGGATAGGGACAGTTGTCAGCAATAGCTTTTATTTTTAATGGCTAAATTTGTATTTGAAAATTTGAGACACAAAAATCTCCTTCTTTGATAGATACATTTTTATGTATAAGACAATTTAAGATTTTTCCCATCTTTGAATATAGTAAACATCATGATGGTATTCATATTAATTTCTTTTCACCCCCTAGAAAAAGATCATTCAGAAGTTTCCCCCATGAGAAGACACTATCATGCACCAGTATTTGTTGTGGGGAAGCACACTTAGAGCATTGCTTTTCTTGAATTCTGTGCTACTGACAGTGGTTTGTGTAAGAAAATGCTTCTGCTGGCTTTTATTATTTTAAGTTTGGTATATTTTTTCTGAAACGTACTCTTAATATAGTTTTTGAATCTCAGAATAAAAATCTCATCTGATAATAATTCCCTTTCCTCACCATTCACTTGTTACTTAAACACTCTGAAACTTTCACCCTTCCTCTTCTGGACTACAGGGGTTATCAATAATGTGCTAATTAAGAAATGAGCTTAGTTCTTCTGAATTTTATTTTCTTTACTCTTAGGAATGTGTGGCAATTCATACCTTAACCCCTTCTGGAAGCTCTCTCTAAACCCCCATTCCCTTTCTTACCTTATGTGATAAATGATTGCACTAAGTTCTCTTTCAGTAATGTCTCATAATTACTTCTTTGTTCACATTTTTTTTTCAATATTTACCTTTTTACTCCTGGTTCTTTCTTTTCTCCTCTAAGCTTTGATATTTCATAAATTTCAGTCCCCAAGTTCTGGATTCTGCTTCTTTTATGGGTATTGATTTTCTCAGTTAACCTCTAGGTATTTAAACCAATATGTAGAGTGCTAAGTGCCAATCTCGTATCTTTAGTGGCCTGTTAGTCTCAGGTGTCTCACTGGACGTGCCTTGCTGAAGTCAGACTTCTTTCACTTGACAAAGACTTACTGACCCCACATTAGGCCCTGGGCTGCTAATGTGGGATAGAATTATATTTAATGGTTCCTGTTCGGTGTTGTAAACAACAATTGATAATTAATGATCACTTTCATTATGGCAGCATTTTTTGGTGTGTGTTGATTTTGTTGAATGCACAAAGCAAATGGGAAAATAGTAAAGGTATACAAAAGTTTAGTTTGTGAAATCAAAGGAGACTTTATATAGTAGGGATCATTTGATGGGTGAAAAAAAGTTTTCTAGTCAAAAAAGCTGTGGAAAGATTTCCCAAGCAGTGGGAATAGCAAGTATATGGGTTTAATCAATGGGGATATAACGTGTCTGGAGAAACATACACCAGCTTTTACTGCAGCATAGTACACAAGAAAGACACCTGTGGGAGATGAGACTAATCTGTGGTAAAAATAAGGTTTACAATATGAAGGTACATGTATATCATAAAAAAATACTTTAGAGTTTTTGTCGCCAAAATTAGAATAAATTAAGAATTAGGATTCAAAACCATGTTTTTGGCTTCACTTTACAGAGTTTTTTTTTACTTTTAGGCCTATTTTTGGGAGAAGGGGCAATAGCAGATAAAGATAAAAATTGAAGAAAAGGAAAGTAATCCTATATATTTATTGAATAAATGATTGCAGATATTTCTCTTTGGGAGAGGTTGGGAAGATAGATGCTGTGAATTAGAACAATCAATATAATTTCCCTAGTAGGGTATTATCCTGGGAACTTATTTCTTTTTAAAAAAATATATATTTTATTGATATTTTACAGAGAGGAAGGGAGAGAGATAGAGAGCTAGAAACATCTATGAGAGAGAAACATCAACCAGTTGCCTCTTGCACACCCCCTACCGGGGATGTGCCCTCAACGAAGGTACATGCCCCTGACCAGGATTGAACCCGGGACCTTACAGTCCACAGACCAATGCTCTACCACTCAGCGAAACAAGTCTAGGCTTCGGAACTTATTTCAAATCCACTTTACATTAGAAGGAATATTCACTGATTCCTAAAATCAGTACCATAAATACACAATGTGTACCGTAAGTACACAAATACCATAAAATTTTTTAAAATCATGTATCTTCCTTTCATGGCTCTTTTAGGAGAAGGATCAATAACAGGTAAGCTGAAAATTGAAGAAAAGGAAAGTAATCCTATATGTTTGTTGAATATATGATTGCAGATATTTCTAATTTGGGAGCGGCTGGGAAGATAGATGCTGTGAATTAGAACAATTAAATTTAATTTCCCTAGTAGGGTATTATCCTGGGAAAGAATTTCAAATCCATTTTACATTAAAATTGAATATTAACTGATTCATAAAATCAGTATCATAAGTACACAATTTTTACCCTGGTACACAAATACAATAAATTTTTTTTAAATCATGTATTTTCCTTTCATGTTTCCTTTTAGGAGAAGGGGCGATAGCAGGGTAAGCTGAAAATTGAAGAAAAGGAAAGTAATCCTATATGTTTGTTGAATAAATGACTGCAGATATTTCTCATTTGGAGTGGTTGGGAAGATAGATGCTGTGAATTAGAACAATTAAATTTAATTTCCCTAGTAGGGTATTGTCCTGGGAAAGAATTTCAAAGCCAGTTTTCATTAGAACTGAATATTCACTGATTCATAAAATGAGTACCATAGGTAAACAATGTGTACCATACTTCGCAAATTCCATAATTTTTTTGAAATAATGTATTTTCCTTTCATGGATCTTTTAAGGAGAAGGGGCGATAGCAGGGTAAGCTGAAAATAGAAGAAAAGGAAAGTAATCCTATATGTTTGTTGAATAAATTATTGTAGATATTTCTCATTTGGGAAAGGTCGGAAATATAGATTCTGTGAATTAGAACAAATAAATTTAATTTCCCTATTAGGGTATTATTCTGGAAAAGAATTTCAAATCCAGTTTTCATTAGAAGTGAATATTCACTGATTCATAAAATGAGTACCATAGGTAAACAATGTGTACCATACTTCGCAAATTCCATAATTTTTTTGAAATAATGTATTTTCCTTTCATGGCTCTTTTTAGGAGAATGGGCAATAGCAGGTTAAACTGAAAACTGAAGAAAAGAAAAGTAATCCTCTAGGTTTGCTGAATAAATGATTGCATGTATTTCTCATTTGGGAGTAGTTGGGAAGATAGATGCTGTGATTTTGAACAATTAAATTTAATTTCCCTAGTAGGGTATTATCCTGGGAAAGAATTTCAAATCCAGTTTACATTAGAAGGAATATTCACTGATTCATAAAATCAGTACCATAAGTACACAATGTGTACCATGGTACACAAATACCATAAATTTTTTTTAAATCATGTATTTTCCTTTCATGGTTACGTTTAGGAGAAGTGGCAATAACAGGTAAGCTGAAAATTGAAGAAAAGGTAAGTAATCCTATATGTTTGTTGAATATATGATTGCAGATATTTCTAATTTGGAAGCGGTTGGGAAGTTAGATGCTGAGAATTATAAGAATTAAATTTAATTTCCCTAGTAGGGTATTAACCTGGGAAAGAATTTCAAATCCAGTTTACATTAGAAGGAATATTCCCCCATTCATAAAATCCGTATCATAAGTACACAATGTATACCATGGTACACAAATACTATAAATTTTTTTAAATCATGTATTTTGCTTTCATGGTTACGTTTAGGAGAAGGGGCACTAGCAGGGTAAGTGGAAATTCAAGAACAGGTAAGTAATCCTATAGGTTTGCTGAATAAATGATTGCATGTATTTCTCATTTAGGACTGGTTGGGAAGATAGATCCTGTGAATTAGAACGATTAAATTTAATTTCCCTAGTAGGGTATTATCCTGGGAAAGAATTTCAAATCCAGTTTTCATTAGAAGTGAATATTCACTGATTCATAAAATCAGTACCATAAGTACACAATGTGTACCATAGTACGCAAATATCATAATTTTTTTGAAATAATGTATTTTCCTTTCATGGCTCTTTTTAGGAGAAGTGGCAATAGCAGGGTAAGCTGAAAATTGAAGAAAAGGAAAGTAATCCTATATGTTTGTTGAATAAATTATTGTAGATATTTTTCATTTGGGAAAGATTGGAAATATAGATTCTGTGAATTAGAACAATTAAATTTAATTTCCCTATTAGGGTATTATCCTGGAAAAGAATTTCAAATCCAATTTTCATTAGAAGTGAATATTCCCTGATTCATAAAATCAGTACAATAAGTACACAATTTGTACCATAGTACGCAAATATCATATTTTTTTTGAAATAATGTATTTTCCTTTCATGGCTCTTTTTAGGAGAAGGGGCGATAGCAGGGTAAGCTGAAAATTGAAGAAAAGGAAAGTAATCCTATATGTTTGTTGAATAAATGATTGTAGATATTTCTCATTTGGGAGTGGGTGGAAAGATAGATGCTCTGAATTAGAACAATTAAATTTAATTTCCCTAGTAGGGTACTATCCTGGGAAAGATTTTCAAATCCATTTTACATTAGAATTGAATATTAACTGATTCATAAAATCAGTACCATAGGTAAACACTGTGTACCATATTTCGCAAATTCCATAATTTTTTTGAAATAATGTATTTTCCTTTCATGGCTCTTTTTAGGAGAAGGGGCGATAGCAGGGTAAGCTGAAAATTGAAGAAAAGGAAAGTAATCCTATATGTTTGTTGAATAAATTATTGTAGATATTTCTCATTTGGGAAAGGTTCGAAATATAGATTCTGTGAATTAGAACAATTAAATTTAATTTCCCTATTAGGGTATTATCCTGGAAAAGAATTTCAAATCCAATTTTCATTAGAAGTGAATATTCCCTGATTCATAAAATCAGTACAATAAGTACACAATGTGTACTATAGTACGCAAATATCATATATTTTTTTAAATAATGTATTATTCTTTCATGGCTCTTTTTAGGAGAAGGGTTGATAGAAGGATAAGCTGAAAATTAAAGAAAAGGAAATAAATCCTATATATTTGATGAATAAATGATTGTAGATATTTCTAATTTTGGAATGGTTGGGAAGATAGATGCTGTGAATGAGAACAATTAAATTTAATTTCCCTATTAGGGTATTATCCTGGAAAAGATTTTCAAATCCAGTTTTCATTAGAAGTGAATATTCACTGATTCATAAAATCAGTTCCATAAGTACACAATGTGTACCATAGTACGCAAATATCATAATTTTTTTTGAAATAATGTATTTTTCTTCTTGGCTCTTTTTAGGAGAAGGGGCAATAGCAGGGTAAGCTGAAAATTGAAGAAAAGGAAATTAATCCTATATGTTTGTTGAATAAATGGTGCAGATATTTCTCATTTGGAGTGGTTGGGAAGATAGATGCCGTGATTTCGAACAATTAAATTTAATTTCCCTAGTAGGGTATTGTCCTGGGAAAGAATTTCAAATCCAGTTTTCATTAGAAGTGAATATTCACCGATTCATAAAATCAGTACCATAGGTAAACTATGTGTACCATATTTCGCAAATTCCATAATTTTTTTGAAATAATGTATTTTCCTTTCATGGCTCTTTTTAGGAGAAGGGGCAATAGCAGGGTAAGCTGAAAATTGAAGAAAAGGAAAGTAATCCTATATGTTTGTTGAATAAATTATTGTAGATATTTCTCATTTGGGAAAGGTTGGAAATATAGATTCTGTGAATTAGAACAATTAAATTTAATTTCCCTGGTAGGGAATTATCCTGGGATAGAATTTCAAATCCAGTTTTCATTAGAAGTGAATATTCCCTGATTCATAAAATCAGTACCATAAGTACACAATGTGTACCATAGTACGCAAAAATCATAATTTTTTTGAAATAATGTATTTTCCTTTCATGGCTCTTTTTAGGAGAAGGGGCAATAGCAGGGTAAGCTGAAAAATTGAAGAAAAGGAAATTAATCCTATATGTTTGTTGAATAAATGATTGCAGATATTTCTCATTTGGAGTGGTTGGGAAGATAGATACCGTGATTTCGAACAATTAAATTTAATTTCCCTAGTAGGGTATTGTCCTGGAAAAGAATTTCAAATCCAGTTTTCATTAGAAGTGAATATTCACTGATTCATAAAATCAGTACTATAGGTAAACAATGTGTACCATATTTCGCAAATTCCATAATTTTTTTGAAATAATGTATTTTCCTTTCATGGCTCTTTTTAGGAGAAGGGGCGATAGCAGGGTAAGCTGAAAATTGAAGAAAAGGAAAGTAATCCTATATGTTTGTTGAATAAATTATTGTAGATATTTCTCATTTGGGAAAGGTTGGAAATATAGATTCTGTGAATTAGAACAATTAATTATAATTTCCCTTTTAGGGTATTATCCTGGAAAAGAATTTCAAATCCAATTTTCATTAGAAGTGAATATTCCCTGATTCATAAAATCAGTTCCATAAGTACACAATGTGTACCATAGTACGCAAATACCATAAGTTTTTTTGAAATTATGTATTTTCCTTTCATGGCTCTTTTTAGGAGAAGGGGTGATAGCAGGGTAAGCTGAAAATTGAAGAAAAGGAAAGTAATCCTATATGTTTGTTGAATAAATTATTGTAGATATTTCTCATTTGGGAAAGGTTGGAAATATAGATTCTGTGAATTAGAACAATTAAATTTAATTTCCCTATTAGGGTATTATCCTGGAAAAGAATTTCAAATCCAATTTTCATTAGAAGTGAATATTCCCTGATTCATAAAATCAGTACAATAAGTAAACAGTTTGTACTATAGTATGCAAATATCATATTTTTTTTGAAATAATGTATTTTCCTTTCATGGCTCTTTTTAGGAGAAGGGTCGAAAGAAGGGTAAGCTGAAAATTAAGGAAAAGGAAATAAATCCTATATATTTGATGAATAAATGATTGTAGATATTTCTCATTTGGGAGTGGTTGGGAAGATAGATACTGTGAATGAGGACAATTAAATTTACTTTCCCTATTAGGGTATTATCCTGGAAAAGAATTTCAAATCCAGTTTTCATTAGAAGTGAATATTCACTGATTCATAAAATCAGTTCCATAAGTACACAATGTGTACCATAGTACGCAAATACCATAAGTTTTTTTGAAATAATGTATTTTCCTTTCATGGCTCTTTTCAGGAGAATGGGCAATAGCAGGGTAAGCTGAAAATTGAAGAAAAGGAAAGTGATCCTATATGTTTGTTGAATAAATGATTTTAGATATTTCTCATTTGGGAGTGGGTGGAAAGATAGATGCTCTGAATTAGAACAATTAAATTTAATTTCCCTAGTAGGGTACTATCCTGGAAGAGATTTTCAAATCCATTTCACATTAGAATTGAATATTAACTAATTCATAAATTCAGTATCATAAGTACACAATGTTTACCCTGGTACACAAATACCATAAAATTTTTTAACATCATGTATTTTCCTTTCATTGCTCTTTTTAAGAGAAGGGGCACTAGCAGGGTAAGTGGAAATTGAAGAAAAGGTAAGTAATCCTATATGTTTGTTGAATAAATGATTGCATGTATTTCCCATTATGGAGTGCTTGGGAAGATAGATGCTGTGAATTAGACCGATTAAATTTAATTTCCCTAGTAGGGTATTATCCTGGGAAAGAATTTCATATCCAGTTTACATTAGAAGTGAATATTCCCTGATCCATAAAATCAATATTATACGTACACAATGTGTACCATGGTACACAAATACCATAAAATTTTTAAAAATCACGTATTTTCCTTTCAAGGCTCTTTTTAGGTGAAGGGGGGATAACAGCATAAGCTGAAAATTGAAGAAAAGGAAAGTAATCCTATTTTTTTGAATAAATTATTGCAGATATTTCTCATTTGGGAGTGGTTGGGAAGATACATGCTGTGAATTAGAACAATTAAATTTAATTTCCCTAGTAGTGTATTATCCTGGGAAAGAATTTCAAATCCAGTTTTCATTAGAAGTGAATATTCACTGATTCATAAAATCAGTTCCATAAGTACACAATGTGTACCATAGTACGCAAATACCATAAGTTTTTTTGAAATAATGTATTTTCCTTTCATGTCTCTCTTTAGGAGAAGGGGCGATAGCAGGGTAAGCTGAAAATTGAAGAAAAGGAAAGTAATCCTATATGTTTGTTGAATAAATGATTGTAGATATTTCTCATTTGGGAGTGGGTGGAAAGATAGATGCTCTGAATTAGAACAATTAAATTTAATTTCCCTAGTAGGGTACTATCCTGGGAAAGATTTTCAAATCCATTTTACATTAGAATTGAATATTAACTGATTCATAAAATCAGTACCATAAGTACACAATGTGTACCATCGTATGCAAAAGTCATAATTTTTTTGAAATAATGTATTTTCCTTTCATGGCTCTTTTTAGGAGAAGGGGCGATAGCAGGGTAAGCTGAAAATTGAAGAAAAGGAAAGTAATCCTATATGTTTGTTGAATAAATTATTGTAGATATTTCTCATTTGGGAAATGTTGGAAATATAGATTCTGTGAATGAGAACAATTAAATTTAATTTCCGCGGTAGGGAATTATCCTGGGATAGAATTTCAAATCCAGTTTTCATTAGAAGTGAATATTCCCTGATTCATAAAATCAGTACCATAATTACACAATGTGTACCATAGTATGCAAATATCATAATTTTTTTGAAATAATGTATTTTCCTTTCATGGCTCTTTTTAGGAGAAGGGGCGATAGCAGGGTAAGGTGAAAATTGAAGAAAAGGAAAGTAATCCTATTTTTTTGAATAAATGATTGCAGATATTTCTCATTTGGGAGTGGTTGGGAAGATACATGCTGTGAAATAGAACAATTAAATTTAATTTCCCTAGTAGGGTATTGTCCTGGGAAAGAATTTCAAATCCAGTTTTCATTAGAAGTGAATATTCACTGATTCATAAAATCAGTACCATAAGTACACAATGTGTACCACAGAACGCAAATATCATAATTTTTTTTGAAATAATGTATTTTCCTTTCATGGCTCTTTTTAGGAGAAGGGTCCATAGAAGGGTAAGCTGAAAATTAAAGAAAAGGAAATAAATCCTATATATTTTATGAATAAATGATTGTAGATATTTCTCATTTGGGAGTGTTTGGGAAGATAGATGCTGTGAATGAGAACAATTAAATTTAATTTCCCTATTAGGGTATTATTCTGGAAAAGAATTTCAAATCCAGTTTTCATTAGAAGTGAATATTCACTGATTCATAAAATCAGTTCCATAAGTACACAATGTGTACCATAGTACGCAAATACCATAAGTTTTTTTGAAATAATATATTTTCCTTTCATGGTTCTTTTCAGGAGAATGGGCAATTGCACGGTAAGCTGAAAATTGAAGAAAAGGAAAGTGATCCTATATGTTTGTTGAATAAATGATTGTAGATATTTCTCATTTGGGAGTGGGTGGAAAGATAGATGCTCTGAATTAGAACAATTAAATTTAATTTCCCTAGTAGGGTACTATCCTGGAAGAGATTTTCAAATCCATTTTACATTAGAATTGAATATTAACTGATTCATAAATTCAGTATCATAAGTACACAATGTTTACCCTGGTACACAAATACCATAAAATTTTTTAACATTATGTATTTTCCTTTCATTGCTCTTTTTAAGAGAAGGGGCACTAGCAGGGTAAGTGGAAATTGAAGAAAAGGTAAGTAATCCTATACGTTTGTTGAATAAATGATTGCATGTATTTCCCATTATGGAGTGCTTGGGAAGATAGATGCTGTGAATTAGACCGATTAAATTTAATTTCCCTAGTAGGGTATTATCCTGGGAAAGAATTTCATATCCAGTTTACATTAGAAGTGAATATTCCCTGATCCATAAAATCAATATTATACGTACACAATATGTACCATGGTACACAAATACCATAAAATTTTTAAAAATCACGTATTTTCCTTTCAAGGCTCTTTTTAGGTGAAGGGGGCATAACAGGGTAAGCTGAAAATTGAAGAAAAGGAAAGTAATCCTATTTTTTTGAATAAATGATTGCAGATATTTCTCATTTGGGAGTGGTTGGGAAGATACATGCTGTGAATTAGAACAATTAAATTTAATTTCCCTAGTAGTGTATTATTCTGGGAAAGAATTTCAAATCCAGTTTTCATTAGAAGTGAATATTCACTGATTCATAAAATCAGTTCCATAAGTACACAATGTGTACCATAGTACACAAATACCATAAGTTTTTTTGAAATAATGTATTTTCCTTTCATGGCTCTTTTCAGGAGAATGGGCAATAGCAGGGTAAGCTGAAAATTGAAGAAAAGGAAAGTGATCCTATATGTTTGTTGAATAAATGATTTTAGATATTTCTCATTTGGGAGTGGGTGGAAAGATAGATGCTCTGAATTAGAACAATTAAATTTAATTTCCCTAGTAGGGTACTATCCTGGAAGAGATTTTCAAATCCATTTCACATTAGAATTGAATATTAACTAATTCATAAATTCAGTATCATAAGTACACAATGTTTACCCTGGTACACAAATACTATAAAATTTTTTAACATCATGTATTTTCCTTTCATTGCTCTTTTTAAGAGAAGGGGCACTAGCAGGGTAAGTGGAAATTGAAGAAAAGGTAAGTAATCCTATATGTTTGTTGAATAAATGATTGCATGTATTTCCCATTATGGATTGCTTGGGAAGATAGATGCTGTGAATTAGACCGATTAAATTTAATTTCCCTAGTAGGGTATTATCCTGGGAAAGAATTTCATATCCAGTTTACATTAGAAGTGAATATTCCCTGATCCATAAAATCAATATTATACGTACACAATGTGTACCATGGTACACAAATACCATAAAATTTTTAAAAATCACGTATTTTCCTTTCAAGGCTCTTTTTAGGTGAAGGGGGGATAACAGCATAAGCTGAAAATTGAAGAAAAGGAAAGTAATCCTATTTTTTTGAATAAATTATTGCAGATATTTCTCATTTGGGAGTGGTTGGGAAGATACATGCTGTGAATTAGAACAATTAAATTTAATTTCCCTAGTAGTGTATTATCCTGGGAAAGAATTTCAAATCCAGTTTTCATTAGAAGTGAATATTCACTGATTCATAAAATCAGTTCCATAAGTACACAATGTGTACCATAGTACGCAAATACCATAAGTTTTTTTGAAATAATGTATTTTCCTTTCATGTCTCTCTTTAGGAGAAGGGGCGATAGCAGGGTAAGCTGAAAATTGAAGAAAAGGAAAGTAATCCTATATGTTTGTTGAATAAATGATTGTAGATATTTCTCATTTGGGAGTGGGTGGAAAGATAGATGCTCTGAATTAGAACAATTAAATTTAATTTCCCTAGTAGGGTACTATCCTGGGAAAGATTTTCAAATCCATTTTACATTAGAATTGAATATTAACTGATTCATAAAATCAGTACCATAAGTACACAATGTGTACCATCGTATGCAAAAGTCATAATTTTTTTGAAATAATGTATTTTCCTTTCATGGCTCTTTTTAGGAGAAGGGGCGATAGCAGGGTAAGCTGAAAATTGAAGAAAAGGAAAGTAATCCTATATGTTTGTTGAATAAATTATTGTAGATATTTCTCATTTGGGAAATGTTGGAAATATAGATTCTGTGAATGAGAACAATTAAATTTAATTTCCGCGGTAGGGAATTATCCTGGGATAGAATTTCAAATCCAGTTTTCATTAGAAGTGAATATTCCCTGATTCATAAAATCAGTACCATAATTACACAATGTGTACCATAGTATGCAAATATCATAATTTTTTTGAAATAATGTATTTTCCTTTCATGGCTCTTTTTAGGAGAAGGGGCGATAGCAGGGTAAGGTGAAAATTGAAGAAAAGGAAAGTAATCCTATTTTTTTGAATAAATGATTGCAGATATTTCTCATTTGGGAGTGGTTGGGAAGATACATGCTGTGAAATAGAACAATTAAATTTAATTTCCCTAGTAGGGTATTGTCCTGGGAAAGAATTTCAAATCCAGTTTTCATTAGAAGTGAATATTCACTGATTCATAAAATCAGTACCATAAGTACACAATGTGTACCACAGAACGCAAATATCATAATTTTTTTTGAAATAATGTATTTTCCTTTCATGGCTCTTTTTAGGAGAAGGGTCCATAGAAGGGTAAGCTGAAAATTAAAGAAAAGGAAATAAATCCTATATATTTTATGAATAAATGATTGTAGATATTTCTCATTTGGGAGTGTTTGGGAAGATAGATGCTGTGAATGAGAACAATTAAATTTAATTTCCCTATTAGGGTATTATTCTGGAAAAGAATTTCAAATCCAGTTTTCATTAGAAGTGAATATTCACTGATTCATAAAATCAGTTCCATAAGTACACAATGTGTACCATAGTACGCAAATACCATAAGTTTTTTTGAAATAATATATTTTCCTTTCATGGTTCTTTTCAGGAGAATGGGCAATTGCACGGTAAGCTGAAAATTGAAGAAAAGGAAAGTGATCCTATATGTTTGTTGAATAAATGATTGTAGATATTTCTCATTTGGGAGTGGGTGGAAAGATAGATGCTCTGAATTAGAACAATTAAATTTAATTTCCCTAGTAGGGTACTATCCTGGAAGAGATTTTCAAATCCATTTTACATTAGAATTGAATATTAACTGATTCATAAATTCAGTATCATAAGTACACAATGTTTACCCTGGTACACAAATACCATAAAATTTTTTAACATTATGTATTTTCCTTTCATTGCTCTTTTTAAGAGAAGGGGCACTAGCAGGGTAAGTGGAAATTGAAGAAAAGGTAAGTAATCCTATACGTTTGTTGAATAAATGATTGCATGTATTTCCCATTATGGAGTGCTTGGGAAGATAGATGCTGTGAATTAGACCGATTAAATTTAATTTCCCTAGTAGGGTATTATCCTGGGAAAGAATTTCATATCCAGTTTACATTAGAAGTGAATATTCCCTGATCCATAAAATCAATATTATACGTACACAATATGTACCATGGTACACAAATACCATAAAATTTTTAAAAATCACGTATTTTCCTTTCAAGGCTCTTTTTAGGTGAAGGGGGGATAACAGCATAAGCTGAAAATTGAAGAAAAGGAAAGTAATCCTATTTTTTTGAATAAATGATTGCAGATATTTCTCATTTGGGAGTGGTTGGGAAGATACATGCTGTGAATTAGAACAATTAAATTTAATTTCCCTAGTAGTGTATTATTCTGGGAAAGAATTTCAAATCCAGTTTTCATTAGAAGTGAATATTCACTGATTCATAAAATCAGTTCCATAAGTACACAATGTGTACCATAGTACACAAATACCATAAGTTTTTTTGAAATAATGTATTTTCCTTTCATGGCTCTTTTCAGGAGAATGGGCAATAGCAGGGTAAGCTGAAAATTGAAGAAAAGGAAAGTGATCCTATATGTTTGTTGAATAAATGATTTTAGATATTTCTCATTTGGGAGTGGGTGGAAAGATAGATGCTCTGAATTAGAACAATTAAATTTAATTTCCCTAGTAGGGTACTATCCTGGAAGAGATTTTCAAATCCATTTCACATTAGAATTGAATATTAACTAATTCATAAATTCAGTATCATAAGTACACAATGTTTACCCTGGTACACAAATACTATAAAATTTTTTAACATCATGTATTTTCCTTTCATTGCTCTTTTTAAGAGAAGGGGCACTAGCAGGGTAAGTGGAAATTGAAGAAAAGGTAAGTAATCCTATATGTTTGTTGAATAAATGATTGCATGTATTTCCCATTATGGATTGCTTGGGAAGATAGATGCTGTGAATTAGACCGATTAAATTTAATTTCCCTAGTAGGGTATTATCCTGGGAAAGAATTTCATATCCAGTTTACATTAGAAGTGAATATTCCCTGATCCATAAAATCAATATTATACGTACACAATGTGTACCATGGTACACAAATACCATAAAATTTTTAAAAATCACGTATTTTCCTTTCAAGGCTCTTTTTAGGTGAAGGGGGGATAACAGCATAAGCTGAAAATTGAAGAAAAGGAAAGTAATCCTATTTTTTTGAATAAATTATTGCAGATATTTCTCATTTGGGAGTGGTTGGGAAGATACATGCTGTGAATTAGAACAATTAAATTTAATTTCCCTAGTAGTGTATTATCCTGGGAAAGAATTTCAAATCCATTTTACATTTGAATTGAATATTCACTGATTCATAAAATCAGTACCATAAATACACAATATTTACCCTGGTACACAAATACCATAAATTTTTTCAAAATCATGTATTTTCCTTTCATGGCTCTTTTTAGGAGAAGGGGCGATAGCAGGGTAAGTGGAAATTGAAGAAAAGGTATGTTTGTTGAATAAATGATTGCAGATATTTCTCATTTGGGAGTGGTTGGGAAGATAGATGCTGTGAATTACAGCAATTAAATTTAATTTCCCTGGTAGGGAATTATCCTGGGATAGAATTTCAAATCCACTTTTCATTAGAAGTGAATATTCCCTGATTCATAAAATCAGTACCTTAAGTACACAATGTGTACCATAGTACGCAAATACCATAATTTTTTTGAAATAATGTATTTTCCTTTCATGGCTCTTTATAGGAGAAGGGGCGATCGCAGGATAAGCTGAAAATTGAAGAAAAGGAACGTAATCGTATATGTTTGTTGAATAAATGATTGCAGATATTTCTCATTTGGGAGTGGTTGGAAAGATAGATGCTCTGAATTAGAACAATTAAATTTAATTTTCATATTAGGGTATTATTCTGGGAAAGAATTTAAAATCTAGTTTTCATTAGATAGTGAATGTTCACTGATTCATAAAAGCAGTACCATAAGCACACAATGTATACCATAAGTACATAAATACCATAAAATTTTTTGAAATGATGTATTTATATAGACAATTAATGTCATTTTATAATAGTAACACCTAAGCACTTGATCTTACTTGAGACCCTGAAAGAATTTGTGAATGCTTGGTAGATCAGCCTTTGGAGGAAGTAGCTGTCAAAGCAGAGAATGTCTGAGCTGAGAGCAGTAATTGTTTTGGAGCAAAGCATGGTAGAAGTAATCCTTAACTCTTAAGTGTTGCCTGTTCTTATTTGATACATAAATAAGCTTTCTGTTGAGCCTTTTGAATGTTAAATTACTTTAACTTTTAATTTTTAAACTTTTGGATTATAAATTGAGATCTTAAAACAAAAGAGTTGACAGTGGACACCAAAGTATCAGAAAGGATAAAAGGTAGCAGTCAGATTAACTGGATGAGAAACGAGAGTCAAAAGAAAAGCCATTGGACCTGGAGTGGGAAGTGGTTACAGGAGCCTGGGACAGGGTGTGGCCATAGTGTGTACAAGGGGACAGGTGGAAAGCCAGGCCTCTGGCCCTAGAATGGTTGGCACAGTCACACCTGGAGTTTTCTTTTTCTGCATCCATACTCCTTGGAGGCAAGAAGACATTAGCCTGCTATGTGCCACAAAGCATTATATGTTGTGATTTGGGTTTGATTTGATTGTTGGTTGCATGTTGATTTTTTTGACCAGGCCCCGTGGACTGATTGCCCCAGCTCTGGATGCTCAAGCCTCAAGCGAAAGGAGCCAGCCCCTGAAGGCTCCGCCCTGTGGGACCCCCACATTCCCACCTGGAACTGTGAGATAGTGGAGCCTCAGGAAACAGGGCATACAGGCCATTCCAGGTGCGGTCTGGACAAGGGGTGAGGAGGGCAGGGACCTAGGTCTTCTATGGAGATTTACCTCAGCACCTGCTCTAAGGCTGGGGGCTTTGCCGCCAATAAGAAGGCCACCAGCCGCCTTGCCAAGGACAGGAAAACAGCCAGCTATGTGGAGATGTGAGTGGCCGGAAGCCCTGTCTCCCATGGGGCCAGGCAGCAGAGCCACAGACAGGTCCCATGGGTGTAACTGTGGTGCTTGGGGTGCCCTGGTACAGCACATTGGGGAGCAGCAACTGGCTAGTGACAGACCAGGAGGTCTTCAGGCCGGGCCCCTTCAACCCTGACTGTCTGACCCTTTGCTTCCTTTGGTTACATTAGGTCTAGATAGGCCTGAACTAATGAAATAAAGCTTAAAAGGAAAGACAAAACTCTCCTTTGTTCCCGCCAGGGTGAGCACAAAGCCCACTTTCCAGTCATCAAAGTGGCTGCACTACTTGATCTGCCCCTTGGGGTTAAGCTGCCCATGATCCCAGGAAGCAATAATTTATACCATACGATGAAGTTAAGTGAAAAGGTAATTTTTGCCTTGATGTTGGTTGTCTTCGCCAATTTCTACTTGCTTTGAAAGTCAGGTCCTACATTATACAAAGTCCATTAAGGCAATTTGCATTAACATTAACCGCATAAAAAAATCAAACCTACATCTAATCCAAGGTATTGTTTAACATTCATGCCAAGCACTTTCATCTAGTGCGGCTTTCACAGAACCATGGGATGGACAGGTGTTATTCTTAGTTCTCTCTTGAGTTTTTGAAAGCATGTTAACTTTTTTTGGTAACAACGCAAGATATACTGATTTAGTGAAGTTTTATTTACTTAGAAACAAATATTGTTTGGTTCAAAGGTAGAAAATTAATGTTGCTGACATTTAATTATTTCATAATTTTTACCAATAAATTGTTGTACAATTTTCTCTGTGGTTATGTTTTAAGAGAAATTCCATCACATACAAAACTGTGAGGATAAAATGGAATTGAAATGAGTTGACTTGCTTCAGTACTGTAACTTCACTTTAATGGAAGAAGGCTCTGCCTCCTGGAAGACACTCCATGATTTCCCCCTACCTTCCTGTCCAGCCTTTACTCCCACCCAGAACCTCTGCTCCCTCCAGTTGGGGTCTTTCATACCTCCTCTCACATACATGGTAATGCTTCTGTGCCTTTCCTCACCTTCCCCATACCTGGCGTATCCTTTCCTCCTCTCCTCAGTCTGTGGATTTCAACGATAATTCAAGATTTTCTTCTGAACTATCATAGCCGCCAATGAGATTATATTTCCCTGGAATTTGCATTGCCCATGGTTTGTATAATTTTACTCAATACTATAATTCTGTAATTATAGTTTTATAACTTAAATCATACTGGGTTATGGTGTGTACTTCTCTCAAATCCCTTCTTGTTTACAATCCTCAACACTACACACACTGTCACACCTCTCCAGCCCTTGACTCAATCACTAACACTGAAGGAGTTTCACTACATTTTTTTATTGGTTTCTTTGGTTAATATTGCAAAATATTCTACCAAGAAGAATTCTGAGTAATCCTCTAAACTTCTCTGTGATGTCAGAAATGAGTAGGGCCCCTTAATATTTGATACTTGCCTAATAAACATGATTTCTTAAAGCAAGTTTTGCATCTGGGAAATAATTGTTTTTATAAATCTGTCCTACTAGGGCCATTGTTGGCAAACTGTGGCTTGTGAGCCACATGCGGCTCTTTGGCCCCTTAAGTGTGGCCTTCCACAAAATATCACAAGCCTAGGCGAGTCTATTTTAAAGAAGTGGTGTTACAAAAAGTTTAAGTCTAAAAAATTTGGCTCTCAAAAGAAATTCCGAATTGTTGTACTGTTGATATTTGGCTCTGTTGACCAACCACTGTACTAGGGCCAGCTGATTGAAAACCTATCTACCTCCTACAATTTATTTTTATTTTTTTTATATTTTTTATTAAGGTATTATCTGTGTACATAGCTTATCATTGCCCCCGCCCCCCATAGATGCCCTCCCTCCCCAGAGTTTTGTGTCCATTGGTTGTTCTTATATGCAAGCATACCAGTCCTTTGGTTGATCTCTTATCTCCCCCAGATCTCCCTCCCCTCCCCACCCCCCACCCTGGTGTCATTTGGCATTCTGCCTGATGTTTTACTGTCACTATATCTATCTTTCTGTTCATTCGTTTACAATGTTCTTTAACATCCATAAATGAGTGAGGTCATGTAGTGTTTCTCTTTCATTGACTGGCTTATTTCACTAAGCATGATGCTCTCCAATTCCATCCAGGTTACTGCAAATGATGAGAATTCCTACCTTTTTATGGCAGCATAGTATTCCATGGTGTAGATGTACCATAGTTTTCTGATCCATTCATCTGCTGACGGGCACCTAGGCTGTTTCCAAGTCCTAGCTATTGTAAATTGTGCTGCTATAAACATAGGGGTGCATATATCCTTTCTGATTGGTCTTTCTAGTTTCTTGGGGTATATTCCTAGTAGTGGGATTACTGGGTCAAATGGGAGTTCCATTTTCAGTTTTTTGAGGAAGCTCCATACTGTTCTCCACAGTGGTTGCACCACCCTGCAATCCCACCAGCAGTGCAGGAGGGTTCCTTTTTCTCCACAACCTCGCCAAAATTTGTTGTTTGTTGTTTTGTTGATGTTGGCCATTCTGACAGGTGTGAGATGGTACCACATTGTTGTTTTGACCTGCATCTCTCGGATAATTAGTGACTTGGAGCATGTTTTCATGTACCTCTTGGCCTTCCTTCTGTCTTCTTTAGGGAGGATTCTATTTAGGTCCATTGCCCATTTTTTAATTGGCTCATTCATTTTCCTTTTATTGAGTTGTATAAGCTGTCTGTAGATGTTGGAGATTAAACCTTTATCAGTGATATCGTTTGCAAATATGTTCTCCCATACACTGGTTTTTCTTGTTGTTTTGTTGTTTTGTTGATGGTTTCTTTTGATGTAAGAAAGCTTTTTATTTTGATGTAGTCCCATTTGTTTATTTTCTCTAAAGCTTCCATTGCCCTAGGGTTAGTATCAGTGAAGAAGTTCTTTAGGCATATGTCTGAGATTTTGCTGCCTGTGGATGCCTCTAGTATTTTTATGGTTTCCCGTCTTATGTTTAAGTCCTGTATCCATTTTGAGTTTATTTTTGTGTATGGTGTAAGTTGGTGATCTAGTTTCATTCTTTTGCATGTCTCTGTCCAATTTTCCCAACACCATTTATTGAAAAGACTGTCTTGGCTCCATTGTATGTTCGTGCCTCCTTTGTCAAATATTAATTGAGCATATTGATTTGGGTTGATGTCTGGATTCTCTAATCTATTCCATTGATCAATATGTCTGTTCTTGTGCCAGTACCAGGCTGTTTTGAGAACAGTTGCTTTGTAATACAGCTTGAAATCTGGTATTGAGATTCCTCCTACTTTACTCTTATTTCTCAAGATTGCTGAGGCTATTCAGGGTCTTTTATTGTTCCAAATGAATTTTTGGAGAGTTCATTCTAGGTCTGTGAAGTATGTCCATGGTATTTTCATGGGGAGTGCATTGAACTTGTATATTGCTTTGGGAAGTATGGACATTTTGATGATGTTGATTCTACCAATCCATGAACATGGTATGTTCTTCCATCTGTTTACATCTTTCTCTATTTCTTTTTTCAGTGTCGTGTAGTTTGCTGCATATAGGTCTTTTACCTCCTTGGTTAAGTTTATTCCTAGGTATCTTAATTTTTTTGGTGCAATGGTAAACGGGATTGCTTTTTTAGTCTCTGTTTCTGTAAGTTCACTTTTGGTGTAGAGAAATGCCATTGATTTCTTGGCATTGATTTTGTATCCTGCTACATTGCCAAATTCGTTTATTAAGTCTATTAGCTTTTTGATGGAGTCTTTTGGGTTTTTTATGTACAATATCATGTCATCTGCAAATAGTGACAGCTTTACTTCTTCTTTTCCAATTTTGATGCCTTTTATTTCCTCTTCTTGTCTAATTGCAATGGCGAGTACTTCCAGTACTAGGTCAAAGAGGAGTGGTGAGAGTGGGCATCCCTGTCTTGTTCCTGTTCTTAGAGGGAATGGTTTTAGTTTTTGCCCATTGAGCATGATGTTGGCTATGGGTTTATCATATATAGCTTTTATTATGTTGAGGTATGATCCTTGTACTCCCACCTTGTTGAGAGTTTTTATCAGGAAAGGGTGTTGGATTTTATCAAATGCCTTTTCTGCATCAATAGATATGACTATATGATTTTTATCTCTCAATTTGCTTATGTGATGTATCACGTTTATTGATTTGCGAATATTGTACCATCCTTGCATTCCTGGAATAAAACCTACTTGGTCATGGTGTATGATCTTCCTGATGTACTGCTGGAGCCGATTTGCTAGAATTTTGTTGAGGATTTTGGCATCTATGTTCATGAGGGATATTGGCCTGTAATTCTCTTTCATTGAGTTGTCTTTATCTGGTTTTGGTATTAGGGTGATGCTGGCTTCATAAAAGGAGTTTGGCAGTGTTCCTTCCTCTTGAATTTTTTGGAAAAGTCTGAGGAGGATAGGTTTTACTTCTTCCTTGAATGTTTGGTAAAACTCTCCTGTGAAGCCATCTGGCACTGGGCTTTTGTTTGCTGGAAACTTTTTGATGACTGCTTCAATTTCTTCCCAAGTTACTGGTCTATTGAGATTTTTAGATTCTTCCTGATTGAGTTTTGGAAGGTTGTATTTTTCTAGGAATATGTCCATTTCCTCCAGGTTGTCCAGTTTGTTGGAATAGAGTTGTTAATAGTATTTTGTAACAATCCTTTGTATTTCAGCTGGGTCTGTTGTTATTTCACCTCTTTCATTTCTGATTTTGTTTATTTGGGTCCTCTCTCTTTGTTTCTTGGTTAGCCTGGCTAGAGGCTCATCAATATTGTTTATCCGTTCAAAGAACCAGCTCTTGGTTTTGTTGATCTTATGTATTGTGTCTTTGGTCTCTATGTCGTTAATCTCCGCTCTGATTTTTATTATTTCCTTCCTTCTGCTTACACTGGGCCTTTCTTGCTGTTCTTTTTCTAACTGTTTGAGTTGTAGGGTTAGATAATTTGTTACCATTCTTTCTTGTTTTATGCAATAGGCTTGTAGGGATATGAACTTCCCTCTCAAAACAGCTTTTGTTGTATCCCATAAATTTTGGATTGTTGTGTTTTCATTGTCATTAGTTGCCATGATGTTTTTGATTTCTTCCTTGATTTCTCTGGTAACCCAGTCTTTGTTCAATAGCATGCTATTTAGTCTCCATGTGTTTAATTTCTTTGGCTTATTATTATTGTAGTTGATTTCCAATTTTATGGCACTATGATCTGAGAAAATGCTTGATAAGATTTCTATCTTCTTGAATTTGAAGAGACTTTGCCTATGTCCCAACATGTGGTCTATCTTTGAGAATGACCCATGTGCACTTGAGAAGAATGTATATTCTGTGGCTTTGGGATGAAATGTTCTGAAGATGTCAATTAATTCCATCTGGTCTAGTACGTCATTTAGGATTGACGTTTCTTTACTGATTTTTTGTTTAGATGATTTGTCCAGAGGTGACAGTGGAGTATTAAAATCTCCTACTATGATTGCATTGCTATTAATCTCTCCCTTAATGTCCTCCAGCAGTTTCTTTATGTATTTGTGTGCTCCCGTATTGGGTGCATATATGTTTACAAGGGTTATTTCTTCTTGTTGGATTGCTCCCTTTAGTATAATGAAGTGGCCTTCAATATCTCTTTTCATGTCCTTCACTTTGAGATCTAATTTGTCAGATATACGTATTGCTACCCCAGCCTTTTTTTCATTTCCGTTCGCCTGGAAAATCTTTTTCCATCCCTTCACCCTCAGCCTGTGTGCATCTTTTTTCCTGAAGTGTGTTTCTTGTAGACAGCAGATATATGGGTCTTGCTTTCTTATCCATTCTGTTACCCTATGTCTTTTGATTGGAGCATTTAAACCATTTACATTTAAAGTTATTATTGATAAGTAGGTATTTGATGCCATTTTTATTCTATACCCCTGTGTTCCTTCTTTGCTTCCTATTTCTTCATTTTTACAGTAAACCCTTTAGCATTTCTTGCATTGCTGGTTTGGTGGAGATAAATTCCTTTAGTCTTTTTTTTTGTCTGTGAAGCTCTTGATTTCATTTTCAATCTTGATTGATAGCCTTGCTGGGTACAGTATTCTTGGATTCAGACCCTTCCTTTGCATGACTTTGTATATTTCATCCCATTCCCTTCTGGCCTGATGAGTTTTTGTGGAGAAATCAGTTGCTAGTCTGATGGGGGTTCCTTTATATGTAACCTTCTGTCTCTCTCTAGCTGCTTTTAAGATTCTTGCTTTGTCATTGTTGTTTTGCACTTTAATTATAATGTGCCTAGCTGTTGGTCTTTGGGGATTCATTTTGCTTGGGACTCTACGAGCTTCTTGTATTTGTATGGTTTTTTTCTTCTCTATCTCAGGAAAGTTTTCTGTCATTATATCTTGAAACAGTTTTTCTATGCCTTCCTCTGTTTCCTTTCCTTCTAGAACCCCTATTATTCTAATATTGTTTTGCTTTGTAATGTCCCAAAGTTCCCGTAGGCTCTCTTCCTGTTTTTTAATTTTTTTTTCTAAAAGCTGCTCTAATTGGGTATTTTTTTCCATCTTGTCTTCAAGCTCACTGATCCGGTCCTCTGCTTCATCTAGCCTACTTTTGATGCTTTCTATTGAGTTCTTTACAGTAGCTATGTCATTTTTCATTTCTTCTTGGTTCTTCTTCATTTCCTCTTGGGTCTTACTCATATTATCAAATTTGTCTTCCATTCTTTTTAGCCATCCCATGATCATTACTCTGAATTCTTGCTCTGGTAGGTTGCTTGCCTCTAAATCGTTTACTTCATTTTCTGGTGATGGCTGATTTTCTTTCATAGGCGGGTTGTTTCTTAGCCTCCCCATGATCTATCTTTTTAGGACGCCTGTTTATGTAGTTCTCTCTCTCCTGCTTAGATTTAAAGGTACAAAATACAACACAACCAGGTACAACACACAAGGCACTGAACAGAAAAGCGTTTGCAATATTAATATCCTCCAATAAAGGTGACTAGAACCCAGCTAACAAAATCATACAATCAAATAAACAGAATAAGCAAACCAATCTTACAAAAAAGCATAAAACTTTGATATAGTTAGCATTTAGCATACAACTACAAAGGGTAGAGAGAAGGATTTTTTTTTTTTTTTTTTTAAGGACAGTGACAAGGTAGGTGCGAATGGACTTGGAGTAGGGGGTTGGGGGTTTGATATACACTGGAAGGGTGAAATTTAGGAGGGGATAAATAGAAAAAAATAGGGAAAATCTAGAGCAGTAAAGAGTTAAGATAAGCAAGGCACCAAAGGGAAAGGGTTAGGAAGAGAGTGATGGCATAAAGGTAGGGTTGAGTTAGAATAGAGCGTTGGAGAAGGAAAGGTATAAATAGTCTTTTGAAAAGTAATCCCAAAGGGGAAAAAAGGAGAAAAGAAAGAAAAAGAAGAAAAAGAGAAAGAAAAAAAAAGAAATAAAAAAAAGGATTATAATATGTCACTTAAAAAGTAGTAATAAAAATAAACAAAAGAAAATAAGATAAAAAACATAAAAAAGGTAAAATAGTAGTAGTAATAATGTTGATTACCTATAAAAATGAATTAATTAAAAAGGTAAAATCAAGTGAGGGCTGATGAAAAAATTTCTTGAGTAAACTTTGCAATTAAAGTAGGTAAAAAACAAAAATTAAACAGTTAAAAAGTAAAAATTGAAAATTAAACAAAATTTGCTGTAATGAAGGTCATTCAGTTTCTGTGTTGTTCTGTCTGGCACGCCTGTTCCCCGTCTGGGCGGTAGTTGCAGATCCCTGTGTTTCACTGTTCCTCCGTGTTGATTACAAGTCCTGATTTTTAGGCCTATCTAGAGACCATATGTGCTTTAGCCTCTGGGTGGCAGTGTTTCTGGATGACTTCCAGGACTCTAAAGCCTTTCTATCTTTTTCCCCCCTCTCTCTGTGTCTCTGGTCTATGGAGGGCTGGGGGTGGGGCGGTCCCGAGCTGGCTGCACTCCCCTGTATCTCTGTGGACACTTCTTGGATTCAGATCCAGATGTGCTGCTCCCCACATATCCCCCCTCCTAGGAGCCCAGTCCACAGACAGGCTCGCCTCCAACGGAAACCCTGGGGCTTTCTGCAAATCCAGGCCCAGTCCTTCAGCCTCTGTGTGCCTGGTGCTGCGTGCACGCGAGAGCTGGTGCGCGAGAACTGGTGGGCGGGGGTTGCTGCGCAGAGTGGAACTCAGTCAGAACTACCTGGCCAAGGGGAACTCACCCACTGGATCACTGCGAAATCTGAGCTCCTCTGAGATCAAGGGTTCGCGCCGACTATGTTCAGTTGGTGTTTCTTGCGGCTGTGGATAATCAGGCCTCCGACTCAAACCTCCTCCCTTCCAAGATGGCAAGATCTCCCCGTGCGCACCGACAAGTATCTCTGGTAAGGGACCCAGCTGCTGGTGGTCAACTGTCGGGGGCTCCCTGATCAGCAGACCCCAAATTTCCTCTGGTGTTTGCCCGTCTCCTGGCTTGTTGACCAGCACTCCTAGCGCGCTCCTCCGCTGCTCTCTCTCTCTTCCTCGGGACAAGACTCAGAAACCGCCGATCTGCTCTTCCGCCATTTTCTCTCTCTACCTCCTACAATTTAACTGGGTCATATTCAAAGACATAAGCTTTCCTACAGCATGCTTGCCACCTATACCTATACTACTCCTCTTTTGTGTCTAATCTTTGCCCTGTCTTTCTTTTGCCTGCTTCCTCAAGGATATTGTTTACTGTGAATTTGACATGCTTGCGTATTACTATTTTCTGCCAAATATTAATTTGCTTATCAACTACCTTTAAAAATATGTTCTCTCTATTCTTATCACATTTGTTCCCCTCCCGCCCCAATTGTCTTCATCTAATTATAATTAGGCACCAGTTATTTCCTTGAAGATTGAGTTTGTGAGAACTTTCCTTTTCTTTCCATAAAAACTCCTCAATGAAGTAATGCTTTATATTTACACTTTCAGTTTTTTAATATTTTGAAGGAAATCAAGGCAATTATTTTAAATGACAACAAAAGTGTTTATCCTGGCTCCAATGAATGGAATGTTTAAGAGGTATTCTTTGTTTAAGAGGTCAAGTAGTCCAGGTTTGAGAAATCTCTCATCACAGCCCAAAGTCAATATCTAAAAGAAGTCAAGAACTAAATGTCAGCCTCTAAAAGAAACAGTCAGCCCAACCCTGGACTCATGACTGTCAGGTGCTTTGTATCTGGCTTCACTGAACTCAGGCCATTGCCCCATAGAATTCCTTTCTCTACCTTCTCAGAGAAGCATTGGCAATTAAGGAATGATTACACTTTATGATTTAGGGTTCTTGGAAGGGACTAAAGACTAATGTTAAGTCCTAGAACAGAAACTGTCCAAGGAAGCTTTAAATGGAAAGGAAAGTTAGCATCTTATTCAGTTCCCACCAATCTGCCCTTTTTCCCACATAAGAAGCAGCCTCCCACCTACATTAAGGGAGTTCCTTAAGGATCCCACCCAGCCAGGCTGCTTAGTGTTCAGCACATGACTTACGTGACTGCTGCCAGACAGAACAACACAGGTCCCTGCAGACAGGTCAGGACTGTGGAGTCTTGTACATTGAATCGGGGCCTGGAAACAGGCCAGGTGCTGTCAGGTTTGCCACATCCCCACACGTTCCAGTCGCCTATCACTTGGGCCAGTTCCTGCTTTGATGTTATTTTAGACTTAACCTTCTGTTTTCCTGAGCAAAAAAGCATAAATGAAAAGAAAAATAATGTAATAAAATTAGGACAAAGTCCATGCAAATATCTGTTCTCTACCTTTTCCTTTTTACAGGTTCTCATTAAAGCATTAACACCATCCTGTTAATGAAAATGGACTAAGAACTCCAGGAGAGGGTGTTACTTCTGAGGGCTTCGAGGACAGCCCCCCGACTGATGGCCTTCCAAGCGAGGCAGCTGAGGATGGCCCTGCTGGCACGTCTGCCCTATCCCAGGCCTGCTTTCCCCGGAAGAGGGTCAGCAGCAAGGCACTGAAGGTTGGGATGATTCCAGCTCCCAAGAGACTGTGTCTCATCCAAGAGCCCAAAGGTGAGTGCCAGCATCAGTGCAGAGCCCTGCATAGTCTCCTGCTTTGCACTTGAAGAGGAGTTAGTGGTACTTGGTTGTGGAACAGGTAGAGACATTGCCTGCCTGTTTTGAAGAATTTGCTAACCCTCAGCCACAAGATAACCAGCTGACCTGTTACCTTCTCACCTCTGATTCCACCCTCCCACCTGGACATTACCTCCTAAATCCTCTTCAACATAGGGTTCTTTGGTTTTATGGGGGGGGGGGTGTTTGTTTTGTTTTTGTGGTTCAGTGGTTTATTTTTTCCAAATTTAATAAATTTTTATTGCTCAGATTATTACAATTGTTTCTCCATCCCCCCCCCCATAGCTCCCTTTTACCCGTCCCCCATCCTACCCTCTGCCCTTACCTCCCCCACCATTGTCCTCATCCATAGGTGTACGATTTTAATCCAGTCTCTTTCTGCACCCCCCACACCCCTTTTCCCCTGATAATTATTAATCCACTCCTTTATTTGCCCCCAATTCTATTATATTCACCAGCTTATTCTGTTCCTCAGGTTTTTAATTCATTTGATCTTCTTCCTCTTCTTAAATAATACTTTTCATCATTTCATATAATACTATTTTGGTGGTGATGAACTCCTTTAACTTTTTCTTATCTGAGAAGCTCTTTATCTGCCCTTCAATTCTGAATGATAACTTTGCTGGATATAATAATCTTGGTTGTAGGTTCTCGCTATTCATCACTTTGAATATTTCTTGCCACTCCCTTCTGGCCTGCATAGTTTCTGTTGAGAAATCAGCTGATAGTCGTATGGGTGCTCCCTTATAGGTAACCAACTGCTTTTCTCTTGATGCTTGTAAGATCCTCTTTTTGTCTTTTGCCCTTGGCATTTTAATTATGATTTGTCTTGGTGTGGTCCTCTTTGGATTCCTCTTGTTTGGGGTTCTGTAGACTTCCTGTACATATAAATCTATTTCTTTCAACAGGTGGGAGAAGTTTTCTCTCATTATTTCTTCAAATATATTTTCAGCATCTTGCACTCTATCTTCTTCTGGCATCCCCATAATTCTGATCTTGGTTCACTTGAAGTTGTCCCAGAGGCTCCTTACATTATCTTCAACTTTCTGGATCCCTTTTCTTCTTGCTTCTCCAGAGGAGTATCCTTTGCCTCTTTGTATTCCATCTCTTTGACCTGATTCTTGTGTTCCTCCATTCTGCTGTTGGATCTCTGCATAATACTTTTCAACTTAGTCAGTTTCTGTTTAATTTTTAGTTGGGTCTCATTAAATTTATTGGCCTTTTCTAGGAAATTCTTGAAAAACCTTATAACTGTAGTTTTGAACTCTGTATCCTCCATCTCTTTTGTTTCAGATCTATTTCCTTGTCTTGGCATTTTCACTGCTTCCCAGAGTTAGTAGGATCACTTTGCGTGTTTGGTGTCCTATATGGCCCAGTGGATCAGCCTCCCCAGTTACCTGAAGTAGACACCCTTGGTTCTCCCCTTTGTCTTTATAGCCTTGATGTAGCTAAGTCTTTATTGTTGTTGGTATCCCTGGGAGGAATTGACCTTCAGGCCAATTGAATGTGGGTATCAGCTGTGTCTACTCTGGGATACCTTCTGTATTGGAGACAGTCTTATCGGATCAGACTTGCAAAATTGCAGAAGCCTTTGTTCTCAGCTTGGATGGGACTGAGTCTCAGGGCTGGGCTGACAGTCTTGGATTCCTGTCAGCCCTGCTCTTGTGCGCTCACCTGAGTTTCCGCCTGACCTCTGCCTTCTGAGGCCCCCCTGAGTTTCTGCCTGACCGTCCAGATTCCCCATGCAGGAGCATGGGTGCCCCAGGGGCTCGCCCGGAATTGGGTTGGATCTCTGTAGTCTGAAGCTTCTGTCTCCTTTCGCTATGGAGAGCCCACAGCCACCTCCTCGTCAGACCTCTCTGCAGGCAATCCCTAGCGACTATAGACCTTGCCTGCTGTGGCTCCCAGCTCCCCCGAGTCTCCAAGTCTCTGAGTCTCTAGGTGCCTTTCTCTACAGTCCAGACTCCACCCATATGAGCCTGGGTCCACGGGGTTTGGGCTGGGGTTAGGGTTCAGTGCAGTCTGAAATGGTTCAGTGCAATCAGGAATTCCTCCCCTCCCACCAGCCAGGCGTTTGGCCGCACTTCTCTGTGCACGCGTGTCTCCCTACCTCAGTGGTTTGTGGCTCCCAATCCTATCCGTGAGCCTCTCTCTTTCTTTCTAGGTGTAGATTTCCCACTCCTTCAGCTTTCCTGTGTTTTTGTATGAATTCCGTTCTGATTTTAGTTGTTGTTTTTGAAATTGTTGAGCGAGGCGGCAGCTTAGGTGCTTATCTAGGCCACCATCTTGGTTCTCTCTTCCCCATCTTCTACAATAACTCTTTAATCCATCTTTAACATCTGGGTTTTACTTCTGTCTTTTAGACAAACTTGTTTCCATGCATCTAACAAAAAGATTTCCCATTTTCTTCATTTTCAGATAATTGAGATAACATATTCATAATTGATATTATCTCTCTATAATTTGGATGCAGTGCATTGACATAAAGGGGCAAAAGGGAAATGAAGAAAAAGCATTAGCGTTATCCATTAAAACACATTTTATCCTAGTCTCTTTCATTTACTCTCTTCCTTTCTTCTCTGGGTTAGGGCTAGGGACTGATGGAGATCAGTGGAGGAATTGAGTAAGGGTGGGTTTTTAGAATAATTCAGGTCAATGGGGGAAAAAAGTAGGAATAAGCAATTAGCATTACACAACCCAAATATTTTTTATGCTGGTTTTCTCCCTTTCATATTCTTCTTGCATGCTTTATTTTGAATGAAAAATCTAGTCATTTGAATAGGTCAATATTTAAAAATAAAATTCACTAAGTTTAAGTTTGTGGTCTTTTTAAATCAGTTTGCAGCTTTTTTTAAAAAAATATATTTTATTGATTTTCCATAGAGAGGAAGGGAGAGGGATAGAGAGCTAGGAACGTCAATGAGAGAGAAACATCGACCAGCTGCCTATTGCACGGGGATGTGCCCGCAACCAATGTACATGCCCTTGACCGGAATCGAACCTGGGACCTTTTAGTCCACAGACCTATGCTCTACCACTGAGCCAAACTGGTTTTGGCAGTTTGCAGCTTTTTTTTTTTAACCTTCTTTTGGCTGATAACCAGAACAGTGAGCCAAGACAATGGCTTCCTGTCTCAAGACTTCAAAGAATGAAATCGTGGACCTGAAGATTTAAGTAAAGCATTGAAAATTTATTGAGACTCTCCAAAAAGGGAGGGGCCCAATAATGGGTTGCCACTGAAGCCCTGTCATCTAGGGATATATATCTGCTACAAGCCTGCTCTGTATCTACCAATTTCACCATCTCATTGATTCTCTCGTTGGTTCTTGCCCAGCAAAGGACCTGAACTTTTCCTATGCGTAAGATCACCTTATTGCTGTAGCCCCTCCCTAGGTTTACAAACCTCCTGCTCTGATTCTAAAACATTGTTGTTCCTGCATGGTTGACTGTGGTTAGGCTTGCTCAAATTGCCGTGTCTGCCCTGCCTATGTTCCACCTGCCTTTGTTTTCCACTGGACACCTGACCTGCCTGCCTTCATGTCAAGCTAACTCCTCTCAATATGGCTTTAACCTGACTGATCCTTATTGTCAGCATTTGGACAAGCAATACAATCATCTCCAGGATCCACAGTTAAGAGCAATCATCCAAGCAAAGATTTCTAGAGGAAATTAAAGGAAGGAGGCTACATCCCCAGCAATAAAAAGTGAGTTGAAGATGACTTCTTTTTAATCATTGAAGACTTCAAACACGTGGTATAAGCTGACACCTATAACCAAGTAGGGCTGTGGTTTCACCTTTAACTTGATCATGAGAGATAGTTAATGAGAAATTCTAGAAATTACTGAGTATTTTGGGTCAAGAGAAATCTGACTACAGTTGTTTCTCAATGATACCACTTCTCCCACATTTAAATTTTTAATAGCCAAAATATGATTATAAAATAATTTGAGGATGTAAAGATAATTTCCCAACTGTATCCTAGTTCTCTTTTGGTGCATCCAATGTTCTGTATGCTTGTCAAGGATTATGTCCTATATAATTTTTAAAACTTGAGGCAAAATACTCAGTAATATTAGCCAGATAGAATCTTGATAGAACGTAAGAATTGTCTTATATTCTAATTTGTTTTGAACACTATTATTACATTGGTATTTTATTTTAATAATTTAATAAATCAGTTGTGTGTAATGAATTCATAAATTAAAATTTAACACATAATGAGACTTAAACTGAAATGTACTGTTGTTTAACAATTTTAGAGAGATACTTCTTACAGAATGGTTAGGAATTTACTATTCTTAATACCACACTGTTACTAAAGGAAGTGGTCTGGGCATTTCAAAGCAGCAGATGCCACCATAAAGGCAAGAAGCAATTCACCTTTACTTGCATTTGCACTTTATTTAGGTATTTGGATATGACAAGTAGGAAATTAGACCACCATGAGGGCACAGAATAGCATCCCCTCCTCTGGATGGACAGAGAAGAAAGAGGCCAGCAGGAACAAACAGGAAGAAAACGTAGTCTTCCTAAACTGTGAAGAGGTCAGAGACACGTTTAAAATATTAAGAGAGCCGGGACTGGTTTGGCTCAGTGGTTAGAGCGTCGGCCTGCAAACTGAAAGGTTGCGGGTTGGTTCCGGTCAAGGGCATGTACCTTGGTTGCGGGCACATCCCCAGTAAGGGGTGTGAAGGAGGCAGCTGGTCGATGTTTCTCTCTCATCGATGTTTCTAACTCTCTATCTCTCTACCTTCCTCTCTGTAAAAAAATCAATAAAATATATTTTAAAAAATAATAAAATAAATAATAAAATAAAATATTAAGAGACATCCGAATATACTGTATTGTTTGTAAATCATTTTAGCTGTCTGTCATACATCTTGAAGCTATTTAGGTCTAAATAATTTACCCACAGCAATCTTTCTTCATTGCTATGATATACAAGTTGTTGAATAAATAATGAGAAAGACACCACTAACTATATGTATGAGTCAATTATCTCCTCTTAAAGAGATGATTGTGGAATTATTAGACACCATGTAACTCCCTGCTCGCTCTCAAATGCTAGTAAAGGTGAATTGGGTGTTTTAAAGTTTAGCTTTAGTAAAAAGTAATCATGCCATAAATATTCATGCCTGCATTCCTAGTAGAAGTGCAGGACGGAAAGAAGTTTATTCAAAATTCCACTACACTTGACCTGGTTTCTGTTAGGCTCTTGACTTGTTCTAATTTGCTTGTTGTTGGTGGACACAATACAAAGGGTGAGTGTAAATACTAATCACAGTAACACTGTGCTCTCCAGGAATGGAAGACAAAGGACACGTTGCTTCTGACAGAGACTGTAGAAGCTGCTCACAGAGAAGCTGCCATAGAGGAATAATGGAGCAGCAGCAGAGGAGAGAGTGACAGCAGGTAGAGTTAACTTTCACCTCTAATCTGGGCTGTTAGAGGAGAAGCTTTTGCTAGTTTGCATTTTCAAAAGTATCCTATACAAGAGGACAGTGTATCAGCTCCCAGGAATGATATCCATTACACAAAACTGAAAGTTATGGAAATGTTTACTATATTTTGGCCATATTATAATCTGACTAATATAAAAAGTGTTGCCCTATTATTTGAGATAACTACTTTTGACTTTATCTCACACCATAAATGATACTTATCATTCCCATAGAAAAATATGTTATAACTGATATTTTCTTAGAATCAGACTTTCTTAGAAAACTTTCTAATTTTACCACTAATTAATTTTTGAGAAAGGACTTTTAATTTTAAATAATATATAACATTTTATGATTTAAAGCCTAAACCTGTTTAAAGAGAAAAAGAAATCATTTGTAATTTCAGCACCACACTATTAACTTACAGGTACACACACACACATACACACACACACACATTTGTATAATATTTCTATGAATGTTTATGTATTCTAATGAAACAATTCATATTAATATAGGCTGTTTTATAGATTGCTTTTTAAAATAGCATTGGCAATTTGCCATATCAATAAATATTGGTCCAAATTTGTAAATAATCATCTGATGCAGATTTTTTTTTACAAATCTAGACTAAGTTTAAGAATTACATAATTTGGTTATACTGATATGTAATGCTATGTCATAATTTCATTAATACTCAAAATTCAAATATGTAAAACAATATTTTCATTATACTTTTGTCTCATGTGCATTTGTGTGTGAATTATCAGGAACTCACTGCTCAGATGCCAAGTTCAGCTCATTCTAATTTATTTTATTTTAAAAAAATATATTATTAATTGTTTTACTTAGAGAAGATAGGAAAGGGATAGAGAGTTTGAAACATAGATGAGAGAGAAATATCAATCAGCTGCCTCCTGAACACCCCCTCCTGAAAACCCCCGTTCCCACAACCAAGGTACAGGTCCTTGATTGGAATTAAACCTGGGACCCTTCAGTCCATAGGTCAACTATATATTGAGCCAAACTGGTCAGGGCCATTCCAATTTATTTTAATTATTATTTTCTAATATTCAAAATTTTACACTTTTTTTGAGCAGACATAGTTGGCATTTATTTATTATTTATTTATTTATTTATTTATTTATTTATCTTCCAGATGCCTCTGAAAAGAGCACTGTTTTTGGAGTGAAACAGAATGCCCCAAGTTTCCCCTTCATTTTTACCAGATGCCAATTTCTCTTCCACGAGTCCTAGCCGATGTTAGTGGCAACCAGCACAGTGGATAAACTCTGGACTGGGTGTGCGCATTAGACATGACCACTGATGGAGGCATGGTGACACCACAGGCTGCTTAAGGTGTGTTAATGGCAGAGCTATTTCAAGTCCTAACATTTTCAGTGGAGTTATTATCAATCGTCTCTTTTACATCATGTTTTACTCCCAAGAACCTCTGAATTCATTTGTGTGTGTTTATCAATAGTTTTATGTATAAGAATCTCTTTCACGGCCCACGTAGAAAGAGTTCCAATTCAGGGTTCAGGTTCTGGAGAAGGGCCGCACACAAATGAAGAGACTTGAAGAAATTTAACTTGGCGATGTGGGGGGCCAGGCGGTAGTCCAACTCTAGTGGGAGAACTACTCCTGCTCTGGCCCTGCCATCCCCTTTTATTGAGGCTTTGGGGAAAACATCTTAGGCAACATAAACAGAAATTTACAGGCAGGAAAATAACAGAAACTTACAAGGGACAAAATGAAGGGAGGCTGCTTCAGCTTAACAATATCTCAACTAAAGTTTAGAGCAATTAATGTTGTTGACCAGCCTTCCTGTCAACATCTCTTTTTTAAGTGAAACTAATTTGTTTTCCAGCAGTTTTATAACTCTTCTTTCAGGTTTAATATTCCATATATTTTTATTCCAAATGAGGGGCTTAAATTAGAGTTACAAAAATCTCTAAAAGGTTGTTGCAATTGTGTATTTGTCAAAGTAAGTCTGTTTTTGAACTGCTTTTTCTGCTCTGTGAGTTATTTAATTTACCGTCTTGAGTATTGTATTTTTAATAAATTTTAAATAAGTAGTATCAGCCTTTTAAGTTTTGTCTTCCTTTTTGAGGATATTTTACTAAACTAAGCCCTCTAACATATTCATATATATGTTAGAATAAGCTGATCAATTTCTACCAAGAAATATTGCTGGGATGTTGATTAGATTTATGTTACTCAATAGCTCAGTTTGGGAACAATCTCTTGATAATACTGAATTTTCCAACTCATGAACCAAATATGTCTCTCCCTTTATTTAGGTATCATTAGTTTTTCTTATCAATGTTTCTTTTGCAATGTACAAGTCTTACACATATTTTGATCTATTTATCCCTAGGTATTTCATAATTTTTACTATTAGTATTTGTACTTTTTTCAGATTAGATGCTAGTATATACAAAAGCAATATTATACTCTTCTTGTATTCTGCATTATTAAAAATAATTTATTAGTTCTAGTATTTTTCTTCCAGAAGCCAATTGATATTCTACTAAAATGATCATATGGTCTGTAAATGGACTTTTATTTCTTCTCTTCAAATTCTCTTTGCATTTCTCTTGCCTGATTGCATGAACAACAACCTCCACTAAAATGTAGAGTAAAAGCAGTGATGATGAACATTATTGTCAAATACTGTTTGTCCCCTCCCTCATCTCTACAGAAATATTAGGCTGCTTAGTGTTGTCCCACATCTCACTGATACTCTTCATTTTGTCATATTGTTTCTCTCAGTCTTTTTCTTTGGATGATTTCTGTTCCTCAATGGGAATTAATCTCTTCTTTTGAATTTTCTACTAGGCCATTAATGAATTTTCTAGTAACCCATTGTTACTACCTCATGCATTAAAGATTTTATTTTGGCCATTTTTATATCTTTCATGTCTCTTTTTTGCCCTATGAATATGTGGAGTGCAATTATGTTATCTATCTTAATGTTATTGTCTTTAATTCTAACATTTGTGTCATTTTTGTGTTAAATTTGACTAACAATCATTTTATGGGCCATCTTTCACTTTATATTCTTAGTAGCCTTTGATTGGATGCCAGATATTATGAATTTAACTTTGTGGGTGTGGAGGATTTTTATGTTGTTATAAATGTTTTTAGCTTTTTCCTTGGATATAGATAATCTATTTAGGAATAGTTTGTTATAGGACTTGCTTCTTAAAATTGGTTAGATGGAGCCAGAACCATGTTTAATCTGGGGCTAGTTGTTCCCCAATACTGAGGCAAGACCCATTTTAATACTCTACTCTGTGGATAGCATGTTTCCAGAGTGGCTGTAAAGGATAGACATGACAGGTGGGTGAGGAGGGCTGTTCACCCTAATCCTTTAGGATGGGCATTTCTGTGGCCTTGGATAGATTCTCACTTGCATGTACTGATCCATTCTCTTGTTGAATATGCTAGGGAACCTTCTCAGGAGATCTGGGGTTCTTGCTCTTTGCAATCCTGTTCTTTCTGGTAAATCCAGGATCAATATAGTTCCTGGGATTCACAAAGGGAAGTCACATTTCATGTATTATATCATGTTTACCTATGCTCGACCTGCATGACTGTGGTTAAGTCACACAGACATCCTCCAGTTGAAGGTGATTTAGAAATTCCCTCAGCTTCCCAGGACAGCTATGGATTAAGAGACCCTCTCTGATCTGAAATTGGCCTAGTTCCCTGAATATGTGTAGTGAAGTAAATTGCATCTACATGTTAAATATGTATATTCATCATGTTTGACCATAAAGGAAATTTACCCTTAATATACTACCCTCCCAAATACATACTCAGAATAACATCATAAGCCACAAGAAAAGAATGATTGTTCATTTCCAACATACTATCATAATATAAATATTTTTGCACATCTAACTAGCAAGTTGATTCTAATTAAATATATTTTCTTTATTGTTTTAGAAAGAAAGCACTTTTAGATGAAAAAATGGCTTATAATTTTCAAAAAATGAAGAAACTATATTCACAAGAGAAGACATCGGGAAAAATCCATCTGATTACAGAGGTCAAGATGGAACACAGTGTGAATGCAAGAGCTTTAAAAGTTGATGTGGTTCTGTAGAAAGCATTCTTCTATGTATTTACACTAAAATTCTTTTGTGAAACGCTTACAGTTGCTCTGTTTGCTTTGTACCAGGCACAAGTATAGGCATGTCCCTATTATAGTTCAAGGTGAAAAGGGGATATAATGTGAAAAACAAACCCAAATAATCTTACCGAGTGGTTCTGTGGACAAGCTTGTCTATATTTCAGTTCTATCAAATTTCCCTACACTTAAAATAATGTAGTTTTTTACACTGAAACTTGAAAAAGTTGCATGTACGGTAATACACACCAATATAGTTTTCTGCTATTTGTTCAGCCTTAGGAAATAACAAAGAATACCAGAGGAAAATGAAGGCAAGGAAGAATGGGAGGAGTTAGAGAAGGAAGGAAAGAAAGAATTGAAGGGAAAAAGGAAAGAAATTAAGAAAGTTTAGAAGAGGAACATCAGATCAGGACTTTGCCCTGCCTTCTTTCTGCCAACTTCCTTTGAATTATAACATAATAAGACTATAGAGGGCTCTTATCATATCAGTTTAATTAATGATAATTAAAATTTCATGGCTAGAATGCAAAAAAATATAGACTTGATTGAATTATCAATGATTGTGTAGTATCAGGAAAACATGATTATCTTCCATGCAGTCATCCTCAAAGCATCCATCCATCCTATCTGTCCCACTAGTCCTGTTTCTAGATGAGAGCCTACCTATGCCACTCCAGTAAATTACTAACTAATCTCCACTGGCTCTTAATTTAACCTACTTCAAACCCATTTTATTTAAAATGCTACCTAATTATAATTTTTATTATAAAATTGTGAATTATTAGTTAATTTATTTTGTTTTCTTTTGGTCTTTTCCATATTTTTTAAAATTTTCTTTATTGATTAAGGTGTTACATTTGTGTCCTTATTCCCACATTATTTCCCCCATCCCTCCCACTCATGCCCTCACCCACTGTTGTCTGTGTTCAATGGTTAAGCTTATATACAAGTTCTTTGGTTGATCTCTCTCCCTTGTTCCCACTCTGACCTCTGAAGTTTGATAGTCTGATCAATGTTTCTCTGTCTCTAGATCTGTTTTTGTTCATTAGTTTATGTTGCTCATTATATTCCATAAATGAGTGAGATCATATGATATTTATCTTTCTCTGATTGGTTTATTTCGCTTAGCAAAATGCTCTCCAGTTCCATCCAGGTTGTTGCAAATGGTAAGAATTCCTTCCTTTTTACAGCTGCAAGGTATTGCATTGTGTAGATATACCACAGTTTTTTTTTGTTTGTTTGTTTGTTTTTTATGGTCTTTTTGGTTTTTTTTTTAAATAAATCTTTATTGCTCAGATTATTACAATTGTTTCTCCTTTTTCTCCCCCATAGCTCCCTTCCACCTGATTCCCACCCCACCCTCTGTCCTCCCCCCCTCCCCCTACTATTGTCCTCATCCATAGGTTATACAATTTTAATCCAGTCTCTGCACCCCACACCCCTTTCACCCTGATAATTATCTATCCACTCCCTTTCTTTGCCCCTAATTCTATTATATTCACCAGTTTATTCTATTCCTGAGATTTTTAATTCACCTGACCTTCTTCCTCTTCTTAAGTAATACCTTTCAGCATTTCATATAATACTGGTTTGGTGGTGATGAACTCCTTTAGCTTTTTCTTATCTGTGAAGCTCTTTATCTGCCCTTCAATTCTGAATGATAACTTTGCTGGATACAGTAATCTTGGTTGTAGGTTCTCGCTATTCATCACTTTGAATATTTCTTGCCACTCCCTTCTGGCCTCCATGGTTTCTGTTGAGAAATCAGCTGATAGTCATATGGGTGCTCCCTTATAAGTAACCAACTGCTTTTCTCTTGCTGCTTGTAAGATCCTCTTTTTGTCTTTTACCCTTGGCATATTGATGATGATGTGTCGAGAAGAATTTTTCTTTGGATTCCTCTTGTTTGGGGTTCTGTAGGCTTCCTGTACTTGTAAGTCTATTTCTTTCACCAGGTGAGGGAAGTTTTCTGATATTATTTCTTCAAATATGTTTTTAGTATTTTGCACTCCCTCTTCTTCTGGCACCCCTATAATTCTGATGTTGGTGCGCTTGCAGTTGTCCCAGAGGCTCCTTACACTATCTTCAACGTTCTGGATCCTCTTTTATTCTTCCTTCTCCAGCGGAGTGTCTTTTGGCTCTTTGACCTGATTCTTGTGTTCTTCCATTCTGCTGTTGGATCTCTGCATAATATTTTCCAATTTAGTCAGTTTATGTATACTTTTTAGTTGGGTCTCATGAAGTTTATCGAGCTTTTCTAGGATATTGTTGCATAACCTTAGAACCGTAGTTCTGAACTCTATATCCTCCATCTCTTTTGTTTGAGATCTATTTCCTTGTCTCGGCATTATCACTCTATTTCAGAGTTGGTAGGATGGCTTTGTGTGTTTGGTGTCCTATATGGCCCAGTGGGTCAGCCTCTTCAGTTACCTGAGGTAGACACTCTTGGTGATCCCCTTTGTGGACTGCGTGCACAGCCTTGTTGTAGCTAAGTCTCTATTGTTGTGAATTGACCTTCAGGCCAATTGGATGTGGGTATCAGCTGTGTCTACTCTGGGATAACTTCTGTATTGGAGACAGTCTTATAGGATCAGACTTGAAAAACTGCAGAAGCCTCTGCTCAGCTTGGATGGGGTGGAGTCTGAGGGCTGAACTGACAGTCTTGGCTTCTGCCCTGCCCTTGTGCGCTCGCCTGAGTTTCTGCCTGACCGGCCCAGTTTCCCCAAACAAGAGTGTGGGTGCCCCAGGGGCTCACCCGGACTTGGGCTGGTCTCTGTAGTCTGGAGCTTCTGACTCCTTCCACTACAGAGAGGCCGCCACCTTGTACAGCGAGGCAGCGGCAGCCTCCGCGGTCAGACCTGGAGCTTCTGACTCCTTCCACTACGGAGAGGCCGCCACCTTGTACAGAGAGGCGGCAGCAGCCTCCAAGGCCAGACCTGGAGCTTCTGACTCCTTCGCTCAGGAGAGACGGCGGTCAGACCTTAGCGCGTACTTGCTCGTGCGCGCGATTCTGTAGACCCTGCCGGCTGCGGCTCCCGGTCCCAGGTCTCCCAGTCTCTGAGTCTCTGAGTCTCTGGGTGCCTTTCTCCACAGTCCAGACTCCACCCGTATGAGCCTGGGACCACGGGATTTCAGCCGGGGCTGGGGTTCAGTACAGTCCGAAAGGGTTCTGTGCAATCGGGGATTCCTCCCCTCCCGCCAGGCAGGTATTAGGCGGCCGCGTGAGCGAGCATCTCCCTACCTCAGTGCTTTTTGGTAGCTATTCCACTCCACCAGCTTTCCTGACGTTTTGGTGAAGTCCTTTTTTATTTTAGTTGTTTTTTTAATTAAATTGTTGATGAGGCTGCAGCTTAGGAGACTGCCTAGGCCGCCATCTTGGATGTTCCCTACCACAGTTTTTTTTAATTCACTCATCTGTTGATGGGCACTTAGGCTGTTTCCAAATCTTAGCTATAGTGAATTGCGCTTCTATGAACATAGGGATTCATATATCCTTTCTGATTGGTGTTTCTAGCTTCTTGGGATATATTCCTAGAAGTGGGATCACTGGGTCAAATGGGAATTCCATTTTTAGTTTTTTTAGGAAACTCAATACCATTCCCCACAGTGGCTGTACCAATCTGCATTCCCACCAGCAGTGCACGAGGGTTCCTTTTTCTCCACATCCTCACCAGCACTTGTCCTTTGTTGATTTGTTGATGACAGCCATTCAGGCAGGTGAGATGGCACTGCATTGTCGCTTTGATTTGTACCTCTCAGATGATTAGTGATTTGAGCATGTTTTCATATATCTCTAGGCCTTCTGTCTTCTCTCAAAAAGTATCTATTTAGGTAGGTTGCCCATTTTTTGATTGAGTTGTTTATCTTTCTTTTGTTAAATTGTTTGAGTTCCCTATAAATGTTGGAGATTAAACCCAAATCAGTGATAATATTTGCAAATACATACAGTGGGCTTTCTTGGTGTTTTGTTTATGGTTTCTTTTGCTGTGAAAAAGTTTTTTATTTTGATGTAGTTCCATTTGTTTATTTTCTCTTTAGCTTCCATTGCACTAGGAGCAGTATCAGTGGAGGGGTTCTTTTGGCATATGACAGAGATTTTGCTGCCTGTGGATTCCTCTGGTATTTTTATCGTTTCCTGTCTTATGTTTAAGTCCTGTATCCATTTTGAGTTTATTTTTGTGTATAGTGTCTGTTGGTGGTCTAGTTTCATTTTTTTGCATGTATCTGTCCAATTTTCCCAACTCCATTTATTGAAGAGACTGTCTTGACTCCATTGTATGTTCATGCCTCCTTTGTCAAGAATTAATTAAATATAGTGGCTTGGTTCAACACCTGGATTCTCTAATCTATTCCATTGGTCTATATGTCTGTTCTTGTGCCAGTAGCAGGCTTTTTTGAGAACAGTGGCTTTGTAATACAGCTTAAAAGCTGGTATTGAGAACCCACCTACTTTATTCTTCTTTCTCGGGATTACTGTGACTATTCAGAGTCTTCTTTTTATTCCAGATGAATTTTTGGAGAGTTCTTTCTAGGTCTGTGAAATATGCTGGTGGTATATTAATGGGGAGTGCATTGAATCTGTAGATTGCTTTGGGTAGTGTGGACATTTTGATGATGTTGATTCTGCCAATCCATGAATATGGTATGTTCTTCCATCTATTTTTGTCTTCTATCTCTTTTTTCAGTATCCTGTGGTTTTCTGCATATAGGTCTTTTACCTCCTCAGTTATGTTTATTTCTAGGTATCTTAATTCTTTTGGTTCGATGATGAATGGGATTGCCTTTTTAGTCTCTATTTTTGTAAGTTCATTATTGGTGAATAGAAATGCCACAGATTTCTTGGCATTAATTTTGTATCCTGTTACTTTGCCGAATTCATTTATTAAGTCTACTAATTTTTTGATGGAGTCTTTTGTTTTTTATGCATAATATCATGTCATCTGAAAATAAGGACAGCTTTACTTCTTCTTTTACAATTTGTATGTCTTTTATTTCTTCTTCTTGTCTGATTGCAGTGGCTAGTACTTCCAGTACTGTGTCAAACAGGAGTGTGAGAGTCAGCATCCCTGACTTGTTCCTGTTCATAGGGGAAATGGTTTTGTTTTATGCCCATTGAGTATGATGTTAACTGTGGCTTTTATTATGTTGAGGTATGATACTTCTATTCCCACCTTGTTGAGAGTTTTTATCAAGAAAGGGTGTTGGATTTTGTCAAATAATGTTTGGCATCAATTGATATGACTGTGTGATTTTTACCTCTCAATTTGTTTATGTGATGTATCACGTTTATTGATTTGCAGATAGTGTACCACCCTTGCATTCCTGTATAAGTCCTTTTTGGCCACAGTGTATGATCTTTCTGATGTACTATTTGATCTGATTTGCTATAATTTTGTTGAGAATTTTGGCATCTATATTCAAGAGGTATATTGGCCTGTAATTCTTTTTCATTGTGTTGTCTTTATCTGTTTTTGGTATTAGGATGATGCAGGCTTCATAGGATGAACTCGGAAGAGTTCCATTCTCTTTATTATTTTGGAATAGTCTGAGGAGGAGAGTTTTTAGTGCTTCCTTGAATGTTTGGTAAAATTCTCCTGTGAAGGCATCTGGTTCCAGGCTTTTGTTTGCTGAAAGTTTTTTGATGACTGCTTCAATTTCTTCCATAGTTACTGGCCTATTGAGCTGTTTAGATGCTTCCTGATTGAGATTTGGAAGGTAGTATTTTTCTAGGGATATGTTCATTTCCTCAAGATTGTCCACTTTTTGGAATAGAGTTGTTTGTAGTATTTTTTTTTTTTAACAATCCTTTGTTTTTCAGTGGGGTCTGTTGTTATTTCACTTCTTTAATTTCTGATTTTGTTTATTTTTCCTCTCTCTTTGCTTCCTAGTGAGCCTGGCTAGAGGTTCATCATTTTGGTTTCCTTTCAAATAACCAGCTCTTGGTTTTATTGATCTTTTTTATTATTATTATTATTTTTTTTGGTCTCTATGTTATTTATCTCTGCTCTGATATTTACTCTTTCCTTTCTTATTCTTACACTGGGCTTTTCTTGTTGCTCTCTTTCTAATTCTTTGAGTTGTAGGTTTATATAATTTATTAGAATTGTATCTTGTTTTTTGCAGTAGGCTTGTATATCTATGAACTTCCCTCTCAAGACTGCTTTCTCTGTGTCCTATACATTTTGGATTGTTGTGTTTTCATTGTTATTTGTTGTAAAGATATTTTTTATTTCTTCCTTGATCTCTCTAAGAACCCAGTCATTCTGTAATTACATGCTTTTTAGTCTCTATGTGTTTTGTTTCTTTGGATTGTTTTTATTATAGTTGATTTTCAGTTTTATGACACTGTGGTCTGAGAACTTGCTTGATATGATTTCTATCTTCTTGAATTTGAAGAGACTTTGCCTATGTCCCATAGAGTATCTTTGAAAATGATCCACGTGCACTTGAGAAGAATGTATATTCTGTGCCTTTTGGGTGAAATGTTATGAAGATGTCAATTAATTCCATCTGGTCTAGTGAGTCATTAAGGATTGATGTTTCTTTGCTGATTTTTTGTTTAGAGGATTTGTCCAGTGGTGATAGTGGGGTTTTAAAGTCTCCTGCTCTTATTGTATTGCTGTTGATCTCTTTTACATCCTCCAGGAGTTTTTTTGTTTTGTTTTGTTTTTTTAATGTATTTGGGTGCTCCTGTATTGGTGCATATATGTTTACCAGAGTTATTTCTTCTTGTTTGATTACTCACTTTAGTATTATGCAGCGGCCTTCCTTATCTCTTCTTATCTCTATGTCATTCTCTTTGAGTTATAATTTTCCAGATATGAGTATTGCTACCAGCCTTTTTTTAAATTTTTATTTCCATTTGTCTGGAAATCCTTTTTCTATCTCTTCACCAACAATCTTTGTGTGTCTTTTCTTCTGAGGTTGGTTTCTTGTAGACAGCAGATATATGGGTCATGTTTTCTTATTCAATCTGTTATCCTATCTCTTTTGATTGGAACATTTAATCAATTTACATTTAAAGTTATTATTATTTTTTGAAATATATTTTTATTGATTTTTTACAGAGAGGAAGAGAGAGGGATTGAGAGTTAGAAACATCAATGAGAGAGAAACATCGATCAGCTGCCTCTTGCACTCCCCTCACTGGGGATATGCCCGCAACAAAGGGCCATGCCCTTCAACAGAATTGAACCTGGAACCCTTCAGTCCACAAGATGATGCTCTATCCACTGAGCCAAACCAGTTTTGGCATAAAATTATTATTAATAGGTACTTATTTATCACCATTTTTATTCTTTATCCCTATGTTCCCTCTTTGCTTCTTACTTTTTAAAAAATTTTTTACAGCAGATCCTTTAGCATTTCTTGCATTGCTCATTTGGTGGAAATAAATTATCTTAGTCCATTTTGTCTGTGAAGCTCCTGATTTCACCTTCAATTTTGTTTGATAGATTTGCTGAGTATAGTATTCTTGGATTCAGACCTTCTTTTGCATGACTTTGTATATTTCATTCCATTCCCTTCTGGCCTGATGAGTTTCTGTTGAGAAATCAGTTGCTAGTCTGATGGGGGTTCATTTGTATGTAACTTTCTATCTCTCCCTGACCACTTTTAAGACTCTTACTATGTCTTAGGTATTTGCCAATTTAATTATACTGTGCCTTAGCATTGGTCTTTTGAGCTTCATTTTGCTTGGGACTCTGTGAGCTTCTTGGATTTGTGTGGGTTTTTTCTTCCTATATTGGGGAAATTTTCTGTCATTTCATCAAACAGTTTTCTATTCCTTGCTCAGTTTCTTCTCTTTGTGGCACTCCTATTATGCGGATTGTGTGTGTGTGTGTGTGTGTGTGTGTGTGTGTGTGTGTGTGTGTTGTGCCAAAGTTCTCTTAGGCTCTCCTCTTGCTTTTTAATTTTTTTTTTTCTAGAAGCTGCTCTACTTGGGTATTTTCTCCCATCTTGTCTTCTAGCTCACTGATGCGGTCCTCTGCTTCTTCTAATCTACTCTTGATGCTTTCTATTGAATTCTTTACAGCAGCAATGTCCTTTGTCATTTCCTCTTGTTTCTTACTCACAGGACTTCTGAACACTCATCACAAATCAGGCAGTTTCACTTCCAGCTGTGAGTGGAGGAAAGAAACACCTGACACCTGCCCCTAAGCAGGCTTCTCCCAGCAGAGATGAGAGCAAACCCAAATTCACAGGACTGGGAAGACATGTCTTTTCAAAGAAGTGTTTTGGAGCTAAGCAAGAATCATTAGTTCCTTTTCTCAAGTGCACACATCATGTAAATATCCTGCCCTCTGGTGAGGAAGGTAGAGAGAGTCTAAGGCAGAGAAGTGAAGGTGGTCCTATACTTTCTGGTGGGGTTAAATCATAATGGAAATTAAGTTCATGTCTTGTGTACAGACAAACTCAGGATGAAAGAAGTTGGGCAGAATTATGCTAGAGGGAAAAGAAAACCTATTTTGTGTTTTAAATTTTGTTATAGATAACCCCCAACACAGTTAATTTATTTGTTGGTTGATTTTGGCAAAGCAAGTTTTATTTGGAAGGAATGGATTTTTTTTTAAAGGAAGAATTTCCTTAGTTTAACTAAAGATTTTCTACTTTAAGTTTATTTTCCTGTGGCTAAATAGTTTGTGTTTTATAAATTGAGTGTAATGCTTGCTACTGATGGGATTTGTGATATTAATTTCTCTTCTTATATTTTTACTTATTGCTTTAAAACTTATAATTGAGATACAAACTATTATTTTGTGTCTCATGCCAATACTTTATTGAGCTACATGACAGTTTTACATATTCTTTTTCTCTGAGTTATACTTAAAGATTGATTATTTTTTTAAATCTGAGGAAGGAGCTGTCACAGAATCTTAGGCTCAGGGAGAAGCCTTGGAGCCACTTTGGGCCTGCAGCTAATTGGTTTTGTGACCTGAGGCAACCTGCAACCTCTCTGAGCCTTTGTTGCCTCTTAGGTTAAGTTAAGCACTTAGACTAAGTCCGTGATTTTCATTTGTTATGTGAATATGCCTCCATACAAGTCCTCCATGGTCCAAATGAGAGACAGGAACCAGAAAGTTAATGAAGCTCTGAGTAACCAAAATAGCTGCCACAAAATAAAAACATTAAATATTGTGCAATTTATTCAGGGATGATTAAAGCCGTCAAGCAGAATTGTGTATTTGGAGCCAAAGTTTCAAAGTTTGCTTATCTGGTTTCTCAATCACTAACATATTAGAAATGGCAATTAACGGGAGGTAGAAAAGACTGCCTGCTAATGATAGACAAACTGACTTTAGCAACAAACACAGGAAAGAAACAGAGCATGAAGGAAGATAAACCAATTCAAATCCCAGCACTTTGTTATATTTACCTTCACTAGGCTTTGTGTAGAAAGCAGACATCTATGGACTTTCCATTAAATATGACATATATAGTATATGCTTGATAAAAATTAAAAAAATAAATCAGTGATTTTTATACTTTAAGTTTTTTTTCAGACTAGATCTTTTATTATAAATTTTGCATGAAAATGTTTATATAATAAGACAAATAGAGCTGCCTGACTTAAGGGGGTGGAGACTCTGAAGCTCTCAATCCTGAAGGTGTCCCCAGGGGAAACAGATTCCTATGGGACAGAGTTGGGAACTACCAGTTCTGAGAACAACCCTTCTAATGAAAAATCCTTTGAATGGAAAGTTGCTGGCACATTATTTTCACAAGTATACTTTTCTCACCTTTCTATATTGCTGAAAATGACACAAGAGAAATAAAATGGTAGGTGTGTTCTTCCTATTATTGTTGGAACTTCAAGCTCCTTCCACCATCTGGACACAGTCTTCACATAGAAATAAGCATAAATGTCACAGAAGTAAATGTTTAGGAAAGGAGCTTTTGTGGGAACAGATAATAATGTTCCATTGGTAGTTTCTTAATTCAAGTTGTGTAAAAATGAGCTGCCACTCCCATGTCCAATAAAATAATACCTATTTTATTAATGGCAACATAAAATTGATTCAATAAAGGCCTTGGTCTTTATCTGGTATGGAGCTATTTATTTTACAAAGTCTGTCTAGTGTTCTTATCACATTACCCATTTAGTAAGGCCTGTCTAAAATGCTATCATCAAACAGTATTATGGAAACAGTCTTTGAAAACACTGGGGAACATGTTAGTCAACATTCGTCTTCACGCCTGAAATTTGCAAAGGCATTGGATTCACATGAAATCCAATTTATGATAATGTATTTCCTTCACACATTAACCTCTTTACATCTAGATAATAAATTGCTATAGTTTAAATGTGCAAGTATACTTGAGTATATTATGTTTAGTACATTACATTTATTTTATAATATTTAAAATAAGGATGTTATCAAAACTTAACTTAAAAATATCAATGGTTACTTATATTATTTTTTTTCTTTTTAAAAATATATTTTATTGGCTTTTTACAGAGAGGAAGGGAGAAGGATAGAGAGTCAGAAACATCGATGAGAGAGAAACATCAACTAGCTGCCTCCTGCACACCCCCCACTGGGGATGTGCCCGCAACCAAGGTACATGCCCTTGACCTGAATCAAACCCAGGACCCTTCAGTCCGCAGACCGACGCTCTATCCCCTGAGCCAAACTGGTTTTGGCAAGATTCAATTTTCTAAAAGTATAAGAATAGAAAGCTCATTTTACAGAAAAATCAATTTTAGTATGAAAATTATACTTTTATAATTACAATTTTTATTGGAATTGCAAAGTAATGCATTCAGTGTGAAATATGACTTGACTTGCTAAAATTCTTTGAACCAATGGTATCAAATTTCACTTTTCTGAAATTATGCTTATTCAATATACCAATAATAATTATATCTTATCAGATTAATCTGAATAGCATTATATATGCCTGTTCTCTAAAATTAAAATGAATATGAATTAATTTTATTTATGTGATTATTTTTCCATTTGTTCCACCCTGATTGCTCTAGTCTCTAAAAGTGGTATTTAAATGACACATTTCATAAGATATATATATATATATATATATATATATATATCCTCTAATAATGTCTCTTGTTTAACATAAATACTCCTAATAATATTTGTCCTATTTCAGATGTGATGGAAGTATCAAGTAATTGTAACTAGAGAATTAAAAGAAGGTATGTTGCCAAAATTTATTAATAATTTTAGATATCATTGACTTTGTAAATAAACTGAAAATAGGAAATGGCATCAGTTTTCATGTTTAGATAGTTTATAATGAATTAAATATTTTCTTATTCATGCAAATGAAAAATGTGAAATATAAACAGTCATGAGGAAGAATATACTTATTCCACATGTAATCATCATGCTCCATAGCTCTTTAAAGATCTCAGAAGTCCATGTATCTCTCTTCATTTCTGGCTATTCCCTTCCTTCCCTCTGCTCTTCCTATGCACTGTTGACTTGCACACTGAAGCTGTGGTCAGAAAACTGGTTTCATCCATTTCTAATGTTTTTGCTAGATACAAGCCTAAATAACCAGACTTGTCTAGGAATCCCGAGCTAAGCTGTTATAGTTCATCTACCTGTTAGCTGAGGGGCAATATTTAAATCTCCAGTCATTGACTTTGTCATTTTCTTATCTTTTACCCTCATGAAAAAATTCCAAATTCCTTTGCATGGAGTAAAAACACTGAAATGCACTTAGTTCTTGCCAAATAATTCAGCCTTATCTTTGCTCCTTCCACTACTCTGCCCCTTTGCTCTAGCAGCTAGCTAAACTAGACATTTCTAATTCCACAAATGTTCTTGCTCACGTCTAGTCCTGGCATCTGCTTCATCTGTTTGTTTATCAACTGTCAATTTACACATCACCTCCACCAAAAACCAACACAAAACTGGGATGTCTCCTCTGTGTGCTCCAATAGTGCCCTGTGTTATACTTCCTGGTGGTATCTAAGTCCCTGAGAGAAATTGCCTTTTTGTTTGTTGTGATTTTTAGTTTATAGTTTCAGGGCACGAATTGGTGCACAGATGAGGTCCCTCTGGGTGGCCTGCAGGAATCGGGCTGAAACCCAAAGTCCAACACTGCCTGTAGCTTCTACCTGGCCCTCCCACTCATCCCAGCCCCACTGTGCCTGCTCAGGATCATGCTCAATCTGTCCTTATCAGGAGGGGTTCACACTGCCCCAGCAGCACTTGACAGCAATGAGCCCTGCCTCTGGCACCCTCCCTATGGGAGAAGCCTGCAGGATCAGACTGAAACTGCCTTTCTGACATCCCCCTAGTGTCCTGGATTTCAAGCAGGTGCAGGTCAGCTGAGGGACCCCACTGTTGTATGATCGGGCCGGGCCGGGCCAATAGAAAGGCTCCAAGGTGCTCAGGCCCATCTTGCTCAGTCCCAGTTGTCCAGACTCCAACAGCAAGCTAAACTACCGATTGGAGCATCTGCCTCCTAGTGGTCAGTTCACAGGATAGTGAGCGGTTGAGCAGACTTAGCATTATCATTAGCATATTATGTTTTGATAGGTTGTTCTGCCGATTGATCTATTTGCATAGTTCCCTTTTATTATATAGGACTAGAGGCCCAGTGCACAAAATTTGTGCCCCAGAGTGGGGAGGTTCCTCAGCCCAGTCTGCACCTTTTCACAATCTGGGATCTCTCTAGGGATGTCAATCACTCAGACATCCCTCTCACAATCCAGGACCACTGGTTGCTAACCACTTGTCTGCCTGTATGCCTGCCTCATCATCCCTAACTACCTCTGTCTGCCTGTCTACTCACCCTTAACCACATGCCTGCCTAATGGTGCCTAAATACTCTGCCTGACTATATAATCTCCCCTAACTGCTCGCCTGTCTGCCTGATGGCCCCTAACTGCTTCTTCCTTGGCCCCCCTGCAGTGGCTTTATCCAGAGGGACATCTGGAATGACATCCAGGTGATTGTTCAGCTGTACAATCTAATTAATATATTATGTTTTATTATATATACTAGAGGCCTGGTGCACAAAATTCTTGCATGAGAAGTGTCCCTCATCCCAGCCTATACCCTCTCCAATCCAGGACTACTGGCTCCCAACTGCTAGTCTGCCTGCCTTCCTGATTGCCCCTAACTGCTTCTGCCTGCCAGCCTGATCACCCCTAACCACCCCCCCTGCCAGCCTGATTGATACCTGACTGCTCCACTGCCAGCCTCTTTGCCCCCAGCTGCCCTCTCTTGTAGGCCTGGTCCCTCCCAACTGCCCTACCCTGCTGACCATCATGTGGTGGCCATCTTTTGTCTATATGGGGGCAGGATCTTTGGCCAATTAGGGACAGACATCTTGTGTGTTGGAGTGATGGTCAATTTGCATATTACTCTTTTATTAGATAGGATAGAGGCTGGTGCCTGAGTGGGGGCAGGCTAATTTGCCCTGAAGGGTGTCCTGGATCAGGGTGAGGGTTCCCTTGTGGCATGGGGTGGCCTGGGCGAGGAGCCTGTGGTGATTTCCAGGATGGCCACTCCCCTCGGTGACCCAAGAGGAGGCTATAGTATCTGGGATTTATTTATCTTCTATAATTGATACTTTGTAGCTTTCAGTGGAGGCCAAGGCAGGCCAGGGCAGCAGAAGCTTAGCTTCCTCGATGGCAGGGGCAACTCAGGCCTCCTGCTCTCTCCAGCTCCATGTCTTCTGCCATTTTTGTTGGGATTTATTTATCTTCTATAATTGAAACTTTGTAACCTTGAGTGAAGGCCTTGGGAAACCTGGATTTTCAGAAAACATGGCTTTCTCCATTGCTGGGGATACCTTAGCCTCCTGCTCTCTGGGGCTGCAGCTGTCTTGGTTGGGACACTTTGGATACTCGTGCCTGAGTGGTTGGTGGGCAAGGCTCGTGGGTGTAGTGGAGTGATAGCTAATTTGCATATCACTTCTTTATTAGGTAGGATGACTGCATAGGGTCTGTGCCATCTTCACCTAGTACCTCCAGTGCTTATTATATTTCCTTCATTCATGGTGTTGAATAAATGAATGAAAGACGGAAAAATGAGAATGTCTGATACTTAGCCATGATACCAATTAATTCATTGTGCAACCATGGGCAAATTATGTTTCATAGTATTATTGTATTGTGTATTATTGTCAGATATAGGTGTTTTTATTTTCCTGAACACTTATTCTTAGTTGTAGTCTGGATAAAGGATAGAATTATTTTTCTTTCCAGATGCTGCTAAATTTGAAGCTGAATCCTATAGAGGTTGGCCTGTGGCATCAATCTATCAGTCAAGTTCATCCCAAGATCTACTTTTGAAAACACAAGAATATAAAGATATTTTGCTAAAAATTTATATTATCTAAAACATACCAGTAAAAGTTTATTTACTAGACCGTTTGCATAACATTTTGTTCAAATTATACACATGATGTGAGACTTTTATTAAAGAAAATAATTTTGATCATATGTGTTTGATGAAAATTTATATGGCATTTTAAACTGTGTTTTTGTTGGGGGGGCATCTAAATAGGTTTTAAGCACATTTTGTACATGAAACCCAGCTCTATTGAGTTCTACATACTCAAATTACCCAAATACCAGTTGTTCCTACAACACCCAAACAAACAACTTATCATTCATACTTTAGTGATGCTAGTGATCCCTCAGCCTGGCCTGCACCATCTCCAGTCTGAAACCCTTGGAGGATATTTGACTGCCAGGTTATTTCATCAACCAGGTGGGCAGGGAGCACAGTGAGGGATGGATTAGTGTACATTGAAAGGAAATTAATTACAAGAAACATTTTAATATCTCTATTTTCCCTTTCTCTGTAATAGATGTGTCAGAGATTAAAAAAAAATAAATAAATGAACCAGCAGTCGGACAACCCTTTCACAATCCGGGACCACTGGCTACTAACTGGTCACTTGCCTGCCTGCCTGATCACGCTTAACCACTCTCAACTGCTGGCCTAATCACCCCTAACTGGTCTCCCCTGCTGGATTGATTGCCCTGAACCACCTCTGCCTCGGCCCCTGCCACCATAGCTTTTTCACTGGAAAGATGTCAGGAAGGCCTAATTAGCATCTTCCCTTTTATTAGTATAGATACCAATTTTGTCACAATATTTTGTCCTAAAGATTTTTATATATGCTGCTATTGCTAATAAATGGATGTATAAAATTATCATAGTGCCATTAGACTGATGTAATCTTAAACACTTATCTGACAGTCTTTCCTCATGGTGGAAATAAAGTTTACCGGAGACTTTTCTGATTGATTTTCCATTTACTGATTGATTTTTATAGAAAAAGTCCTAAAATTACAGGAAGTTCCAAGTATAAAGAACTCCTTTGCCCTGAACCTTTTGAGAGTTAATTGTTGACACCATGCCACCATGCCTTATTCCTTTAAAATATCCCTCTTGTCTACCATACCACCTTCACAGTCAGAAAATTCACCTGAATACATTCTATAAAAGCATCCTCACATCCTTTTCAATTTTTGCCACTTCTCGGTAACATCTGTTATAGCATAAAGCCCCTGTTCAGATCCATGGGTTCCACTGAGCTGTAGTGTCTATTCTCCTTCAGCCTGGAACAGGTCCTTAGTCTTTCCTTGACTTCATGACCTTGAATCTTTTGAAGAGGAAGTTCCACTAATGCATGTAGAATGTCCTTTGATGTGCATTTTCCTGATGTTTCTTTATAATATTTAGATCAGACATTTTTAGCAAGAGCATCATAGAAGTAGTCCTATACTATCCTCAATGCATCCTGTGATGTGACCTACAATTTTGAGTTGCCATTCTTGGCTATGTTAATGTTGATCAGTTAAGGTACTATCTGCTGGGTTTCTCCTATGTAATGTTTCCTTTTTCACTTCACAAGTATTGTTTTATTGGGAAGTTTTATGGAGTCAGTGTAAATATCTCCTATTCATTAAACTTTTGATTTATTTGTCAGTACAAACTCAAGGTTTATTTCATTTAATGGGTTATAATTTTTTAAAATTATTTTTAGAATTTTTATTTTAGAAATATTATGTATTGGATGTTTCAGTCTTTCAGAAAAGTTACAAGAATAGTACAAAGAATTACTGGGAACCATTACCCAAAGGTTAACATTTTAGTACATTTACTTTGTCCTTTATCCCTTCTTGTCTATTACCTAAATAAATGTAAATGTAGGTTGGTTAGATAAAATATATGAACTATTTGTAAGTTGCAGTCATTAGTACCTCTAAACTCCTAAATACTTTATTGTTCCTCTCCTAAGAAAGGGGATATCTTACGTAATTAATAGTATTAAAAGGGTAATATACTAATTAAACCAGGAGACCTTCCAGACACACTTTTTGACAAAGCCATGGTGTTAGGGCCAAGGCAGAGACAGTTAGGGGTGATCAGGTCAGCAGGGGTGGGTAGTTGGGAGCAAGCAAGCAGGCAGGTTGGCAGTTGGGAGTGATGAGGCTGGCAGGGGGCATATTTATGGGCAAGCAGGCCAGCTGAAGGTGGCAGTTGGGGTAGCAGGCCAGAGGGATAGTGGTAGCATGGGGCTAACAACCCAGCATCGGGGGTCAGGTGGCTGTGAGGAAGTCGGTTGGGGGGTGGGCAGTTGGGGACAAGCAGATCTGCAAGATGGGGCAGTTTAATGTGAGCAGGCTGGTAGGGGGGGCTTGTTTGGGCGATCAGGCTAGCAGGCAGCTTGTTCAGGGATGATCAGGTAGGCAGGAAGGTGAGTTGTTAGGAGTCAGCAGTCCATAATTGTGAGAGGGATTAGCAGTTGCTGGTTTAGGTTGGACCCCTGTGGGATCAGAACTGAACTGGCAGTTGGACATCCCCTGGGAGGTCACAGATTAGAGAGAGTGCAGGATAGGCATGGACCACTAGATATAGTATATTTATCAAAGTCAGGGAATTAACATTTGATCAGTAATAGTATTTAATGTTGGATCTTGTTCAGATATTTGCGCTTGTCTCAATAATAACTTTTATAGTCCAAGTAAATTCAAGATGATGTGTTATGATCAATTGACCTGTGTCTTTAGTCTCTTTTAATCTGGGACAGTTTTTAGGCTTCCTTTGCTTTTCATGAGAATCACAGTTTGAAGAGTTTAGGGGAGTTAGCTTTCTTTGAAGTTTCCTCATGTAGCTTCACGTTACGGCTTGTGGGAAGGAATGTCACACAAGCAATGCTGACTTCTTCCCATGAAGTAAATCTGCAGGCACATGCTCGGCTCCCTTACTGCCACTGTTGATTGTGATCAAGTGGTTAACACGTGTCTGCTACATCTGTCAAGAGTAAAGGTACTATTTACCTTTATATGTCACAAATACCTTGTGTGGAGGTATTTTGAATGTCTGTAAATATTTTGCTACGCCTCACAATTTCACCTACTAGATTTTAGCATCCATGATGATCCTTACATGAATCCATTATTATTATGTCTTTTGACAAATGATATTATGTTGTTGGCTTTGCAATCAGAATAAATCCGATAGAATAAGAAGGAGAATGCAATAAAAAAGTGAGATTCATTTAGTTGGAGGAAGCAACAGATTCCCTCATAAGAAAGGCTAAGAGTTTGAGGTTCAGACTCTACAAAGTGAAGGGGAATTGAGCTCTGTAAGGCCACAATAGACACATGTAGATGAGTGCCTGCTTTTAAACAGGATTTGGGGAAATGAGTTGTGTTTTCATGTTACTAGATCAGATAGTGCCTGGGCCTCATCAAATTTAATGAGGAAGAGAGGCAGGATCCCAACTGCCTAGAGTGATCCCTCCAGGGTGTGTTTGAAAGCTGCAGAAAGACTCCCTAGTGAGAGCAAGGAGGGCCCTTCAATCACTTAGTAGGACAAAGACATGAGTTGGCTACAGAATACCAGGCCAGTTTTGAGACAACTTTCTAAAGCAGAATGCAAAAGCAATAGCTTAGAAATTGAGCTTCATCAGACAAGAGAGGCTCTCAAAGAAAGGAAATTGGTTTTAGAGAGACCTCTGTCAAAAACAGTGTCAAAAGGAGGAAATTGAACAGGTGTATGAAGATGAACAAGGCAAGGTGGATGAAGACATTGGAAAGCAGGAGTCCTTACAGGAGAGGCTATCTCCCCTGGAGAGTGAAAACATGCTGCTTCGCCAGCAGCTGGATCAGGTTCACAGCAAAGTTGACAGGGAAGAAAACACAGCAATTAACATCCAAGATCAGATTAAGGATGAAATAAATACATTTAAAGCTGAAGGCATAAAGCATATTCTTAACCTGAAGGAAAGTATTAATGAGTTAATCAACGAGTGGCATCATTTTGAAGAAAGAATACATCAGTATGAAAATTATAATGTAGAAGGAGATGTAAGTATCCAGAGAGATAAATATTTTTCAGGTTTCCAAAGAGAAAATTCAAAGTAACATTTAATGATGGCTAAATGTTGAATCAAGTTAAATATTAAAAACATATAGATTATAAATGTGTGTGCTCTATCAGCTTAAAAGCAGACATTGTATCCAGCAAATGAACATGGCACCTAAGTGCCCCACCACCCGAGTACTTATTACCCTTATTTTTATTTTTATTATTTTTCCCATTTTTATAAGGTATGATATGTGTACTTATTTTAATATTGTTCCCCCAACCCACTCCCATACCCCCCAGAGTTTTGCATCCATTGGTTATGCTTATATGCATGCATACAAGTCTTTCAGTTGTTCTCCTATCTTCCCCAACTCTCCCTAAGCTTCCAGCTGTACTTTGACAGTCTGTTTAATGCTTTACTGTCTCTGCATCTATCTTTTTGTTGTTCAGTTTATAATGTTCTTTATTATCCATCAGTGAGTGAGATCATGTGGTATTTTTCTTTCATTGACTGGCTTATTTCACTTGGTATAATGTTCTCTAATTTCATGCAGGTTGCTGCAAATGGTAAGAATGTCTTTTTTTATGGCAGCATAGTATTCCATTGTTTAGATGTACCATAGTTTTCTGATCCGGTCATCTGCTGACGGGCATCTAGGCTGTTTCCAAATCGTAGCTATTATCAAGTGTGCTACTATGAACATATGGGCACCTATAGCCTTTCTGATTGGTGTTTCTAGTTTCTTGGAATTTATTCCTAGGAGAGGCATTACTGGGTCAAACGGGAGTTCCCACCCATGAAGGATCAGGAACATAAGCCCAGAAATAATTCCACAATAGGCCCTGGTTATATTACCATAGAGCTGACGACTACTAGCATGGCAGTAAAGATGTTATTAGGTGTTCTTGGGGTTCTGGTTACCTCACACTTTCTTTTTTAAAATATTATTATTATTATTATTATTTTATGTATGTGTTCTTATTCCCCCACCCTCAACCCCACACTTATGCCCCAACCCCCTTTTATCTGTGTCCATTGATTAGGCTCATATATATGCACACAAGTCCCTTGGTTGATTTCTCCCCCTTACTCCCACCAACCCCCTCTTTCCCTGAGGTTTGAGTTTCTGATCTATGTTACTCAGGCTCTGGGTCTGTTCTCGTTCACCAGTCTATCCCATTAATTATATTCCACAAATGAGTGAGATCATGTGATCTTTGTCTTTCTCTGCCTGGCTTATTTCACTTAGCATAATGCTCTCCATTTCCATCCATGTTGTTGCAAATGGTAGGACCTCCTTCTTTTTTACTGCAGCATAGTATTCTATTGTGTAGATGTACCATGGTTTTTTAATACACTCATCTGCTGATGGGCATTTAGGCTGTTTCCAAATCTTGGCTACGGTGAATTGTGCTGCTATGAACATAGGGGTACATATATCCTTTCTGATTCATGTTTCTAGTTTCTTAGGATATATTCCTAGAAGTGGGATCACTGGGTCAAATGGGAGTTGCATTTTTAGCTTTTTGAAAAAACTCCATACTGTTCTCCAGTCTGCATTCCCACCAGCAGTGTAAAAGAGTTCCTTCTATTTCACTGATGAATAAGTCTGTCCTTATGACAGTACCAAATCAAATTTTATGAGTATCTTTCCCAGTCATCTTGTATATTACCAGTTGTTTTATGTAATAATAATAATTAAAAGTTATTGTAGTGGAATGTTTTTACTTCTACTTATATGGAGATTTCTTGTTTCTTGATAAAGCCTATGGCCAGCTTATGTTTTGCTGACTCTGTGACTTGATGGGAAAGTAGGATTACAAAGATAACACCCGTTCCTTATTTTTTCTCTGTTCAAACCTTCAGCCTCTAACCCAATGCTTCCCACTTACTTCCATTTACATGAAATCCTGGTAACTTAGCCATTTCCTTCATTGTGTTTAACTCTTAATTCATAGATTTGCCCATAGGGAGGAGAAGATTAAAATCTGGACTGTCACCTTTCCCCTTTAGAAATGCCTAAATGTGAAATCTCAAATTTTATTTTAATATATATATATATATATATACAAATATTATATATTTTATTACAAAAAAAGAAAAGAAAGGAAGAGAGAAAAAATGAGAGAGAAAGAGAGAGAGAGAGAGAGAAAGAGAGAGAGAGAGAGAGAGAGAGAGAGAGAGAGAGACATCAAGGATGAGAGAGAATCATTGATAGGCTGTTTCCTGCATGCTCCATATTGGTGATTGATCCCACAAACCAGGAATGTGCCCTTGACCTGAATCAAACCATGGACACTTCAGTCTACAAGCTGATGCTCTGTTCACTGACCCAAACCAGCTAGGGCTGAAATTTCAAAATTTTAAAGCCAGTTTGTTTCCCAAGGAGAAACTGTGGTATAACATAAGAAAGCTTGAAGTAAGTTAGAGGAGAAATTGTGATTAAACTAAAGGCCCAGTGCACAAAATTTGTGCACAGGGGTTGTACCTCAGCCCAGACTGCACCCTCTCCAATCTGGGACCCCTTGAGGGATGTCCCACTGCCCTAAATGGTCCCCTCACATTCCAGGACTGCTGGCTGCCAACTGCTTACCTGGCTGCCTTCATGATTGCCCTAACCACTTCTACCTGCCAGCCTGATCACCCCCTAACCACTGCCCTGCCAATCTGATTGATGTCTAACTGCCAGGACTGCCAGGCTGTTTTCCCTCAATTTCCCTCCTTTGCCAGCCTGCTAACCCCTTACTGCCCTCCACTTCAGGCCTGATCTCGTCCAACTGTCCTCACTTGCAGGCCTGTTCCCCCCAACTACCCTCCCCTGCTGGCCATCTTGTGGTGGCTATTTTCTGTTCACATTTTGGATCTTTGACCACATGGCGGCAACTATTTTGGTCTTATGTGTTGGACTTATGGTCAATCTGCATATTACTCTTTTATTAGATAGGATAGAGGCTTGGTACATGTGTGGGAGGCCTACTGCTTTGCCTTGAAGGGTGTCACAGATCAGGGTGGGGTTCCCTTGGGGCGTGGGGCGGCCTGAGCGAGGGGCCTGTGGTGGTTTGCAAGCCAACCACGCACCCCCCGGCGACCCAAGTGGAGGCCCTGGTATCTGGGATTTATTTATCTTCTACAATTGAAATTTAGTAGCCTAGAGTGAAGCCAAACCTTCTGCTCCCTCAGGGATGGCAGCCATTTCTGTTGGAGTTTATTCACTTTCTATAATTGAAACTTTGTATCCTTGAGTGGAGGCCTCGGCTGGCCAGGGTGTGTGGAAAGCTTAACTTCCTCCATTGCCAGGGAAACCCAAGCTTCCCTGCTACTCTCTATGGTGGCAGCCATCTTGGTTGGGGTTAATTTGCATACTCACTCTGCTCTGGTTGGTTGGTGTGTGTGGCTGGAGGGCATGGCTTGTGGGTGTAGCTGAGTGGTGGTCAATTTGCAAATTACTCTTTTATTATGTAGGATGGTGCTAAAGGCATTGCAGTTATTTTGCCACTGAACTTTAAAATGATTTCATAGTCCTTCGAAACTGGTTTGGCTCAGTGGATAGAGCATTGGCCTGCGGACTGAAAGGTCCCAAGTTTGATTCCAGTCAAGGGCATGTACCTTGGTTGTGGGCACATCCCCAGGAGGGGTTCTGCAAGAGGCAGCTGATTGATGTTTCTCTCCTGAAGTTTAAGGGAGAGCTAAACTTCAGGAAAAGGTGGGGGACTGCTGGACAGGGTTCCCCTGACTGGGCATCACCCACTGCTGCTGGTCCCTTCCAGAACTTCGGCTCAGACTCAGAGACCACTCCACCTTGAAGGAGAAAGTGGTTCTTATCGGAAGCCTGAAAATCTACAACTGCAGCAACCACCAAACAGCTGTAAAACCCAGAACATGAGTTCCCAATCAGCGCAAACACGGATTCAAAGGAGCTTTTCACTCCACCACAGAAAGGTCAGATCTCGCCTGGGATAAGGTGAGGTCTCTGGCTCTGGCAGGAGAGAGAAATGTGCTCTTTGTAGGAGCTGGAGGAACAGGGAAGTCTTTGCCTAGAAAAGTCCGTGGCAGTTGGGGCTGGCATGATCTGTGAATGTGGGAAGGGATTCTCAGAGCTGTGGGAAGGGATCTCTAAAAAGCAATCCATTTTGATCTGATGCAGAGGGACAGCTTAAGAATTTCAAAGGTGTGTTGGCTACTTATAAAGAGAACTGCACAGACTTGCTCGCAGACCCATTGTTCACACACTTGGGCTTTTTTCTCTGAAAATCCTTGCTTCTGATTACTAAGCCCAATGCATAGGGTCACCCAATGGGGGACACTTTGGGAAACTGCAGGGGAAAGTTTTTTTTTCTGGAACCTGGGAATTGGATCAGGGAGTGAACATTGGAGAGCCACCTCTGAGGCAGCCCACTCCCACAAACTGGTATTGAGTGCCATAAGGAAAGAAGGATCTAATCACAGGCTAGAGAGGCCAAATAGATCCGGAAGTCAATTCAGAAAGACTGCCACTCAGGAGTTGAATCACAAATTGACAGTTGTGTAATAAAAAATAAAGAAATTTGAGAAATTAAAACACCACCTGCTTAAAAACCAGAATGCTTTCTACAGAACCACATCAACTTTTAAAGCTCTTGCATTCACACTGTGTTCCATCTTGACCTCTGTAATCAGATGGATTTTTTCCCCCATGTCTTCTCTTGTGCATATATTTTCTTCGTTTTATGAAAATTATAAGCCATTTTTCATCTAAAAGTTCTTTCTTTCTAAAAAGATAAAGAAAATATATTTAGTTAGAATCAACTTGCTACTTAGATGTGCAAAAATACTTATATTATGATAGTATATTGGAAATGAACAATCATTCTTGTCTTGTGGCTTATGATGTTACTCTGAGTATGTATTTGGGAGGGTAGTATATTAAGGGTAAATTTCCCTTTATGGTCAAACATGATGAATATACATATTTAACATGTAGATGCAATTTACTTCACTACACATATTCAGGGAACTAGGCCAATTTCAGATCAGAGAGGGTCTCTTAATCCATAGCTGTCCTGGGAAGCTGAGGGAATTTCTAAATCACCTTCAACTGGAGGATGTCTTAACCACAGTCATGCAGGTCGAGCATAGGTAAACATGATATAATACATAAAATGTGTCTTCCCTTTGTGAATCCCGGGAACTATATTGATCCTGGATTTACCAGAAAGAACAGGATTGCACAGAGCAAGAGCCCCAGATCTCCTCAGAGGGTTCTCTAGCATATTCAACAAGAGAATGGATCAGTACATGCAAGTGAGAATCTATCCAAGGCCACAGAAATGCCCATCCTAAAGGATTAGGGTGAACAGCCCTCCTCACCCACCTGTCATGTCTATCCTCAACAGCCACTCTGGACACATGCTATCCACAGAGTAGAGTATTAAAATGGGTTTTGCCTCAGTAGTGGGGAACAACTAGCCCCAGATTAAACATGGTTCTGGCTCCATCTAACCAATTTTAAGAAGCAAGTCCTATAACAAACTATTCCTAAATAGATTATCTATATCCAAGGAAAAAGCTAAAAACATTTATAACAACATAAAAATCCTCCACACCCATAAAGTTAATTCATAATATCTGGCATCCAATCAAAGGCTACTAAGAATATAAAGAGAAAGATGGCCCATAAAATGATTGTTAGTCAAATTTGACACAAATGTTAGAATTAAAGACAATAACATTAACATAGATAACATAATTGCACTCCACATATTCATAAGGCAAAAAAGAGACATGAAAGACATAAAAATGACCAAAATAAAATCTTTAATGCATGAGGTAGTAACAATGGGTTACTAGAAAATTCATTAATGGCCTAGTAGAAAATTCAAAAGAAGAGATTAATTCCCATTGAGGAACAGAAATCATCCAAAGAAAAAGACTGAGAGAAACAATATGACAAAATGAAGAGTATCAGTGAGATGTGGGACAACACTAAGCAGCCTAATATTTCTGTAGAGATGAGGGAGGGGACAAAAAGTATTTGACAATAATGTTTATCATCGCTGCTTTTACTCTACATTATAGTGGAGGTTGTTGTCCATGCAATCAGGCAAGAGAAATGCAAAGAGAATTTGAAGACAAGGAATAAAAGTCCATTTACAGACCATATGACCATTTTAGTATAATATCAATTGGCTTCTGGAAGAAAAGTACTAGAACTAATAAATTATTTTTAATAATGCAGAATACAAGAAGAATATAATATTACTTTTGTATATACTAGCATCTAATCTGAAAAAAGTACAAATACTAATAGTAAAAATTATGAAATACCTAGGGATAAATAGATCAAAATATGTGTAAGACTTGTACACTGCAAAAGAAACATTGATAAGAAAAACTAATGATACCTAAATAAAGGGAGAGACATATTTGGTTCATGAGTTGGAAAAGTCAGTATTATCAAGAGATTGTTCCCAAACTGAGCTATTGAGTAACATAATATCAACATCCCAGCAATATTTCTTGGTAGAAATTGATCAGCTTATTCTAACATATATATGAATATGTTAAAGGGCTTAGTTTAGTAAAATATCCTCAAAAAGGAAGACAAAACTTAAAAGGCTGATACTACTTATTTAAAAATTATTAAAAATACAATACTCAAGACAGTAAATTAAATAACTTACAGAGCAGAAAAACCAGTTCAAAAACAGACTTACTTTGACAAATACACAATTGCAACAACCTTTTAGAGATTTTTGTAACTCTAATTTAAGCCCCTCATTTGGAGTAAAAATACATGGAATATTAAACCTGAAAGAAGAGTTATAAAACTGCTGGAAAACAAATTAGTTTCACTTAAAAAAGAGATGTTGACAGGAAGGCTGGTCAACAACATTAATTGCTCTAAACTTTAGTTGAGATACTGTTAAGCTGAAGCAGCCTCCCCTTCATTTTGTCCCTTGTAAGTTTCTGTTATTTTCCTGCCTGTAAATTTCTGTTTATGTTGCCTAAGATGTTTTCCCCAAAGCCTCAATAAAAGGGGATGGCAGGGCCAGAGCAGGAGTAGTTCTCCCACTAGAGTTGGACTACCGCCTGGCCCCCCATATCGCCAAGTTAAATTTCTTCAAGTCTCTTCATTTGTGTGCGGCCCTTCTCCAGAACCTGAACTCTGAATTGGAACTCTTTCTACATGGGCCGTGAAAGAGATTCTTATACATAAAACTATTGATAAACACACACAAATGAATTCAGAGGTTCTTGGTAGTAAAACATGATGTAAAAAAGACGATTGATAATAACTCCACTGAAAATGTTAGGACTTGAAATAACTCTGCCATTAACACACCTTAAGCAGCCTGTGGTGTCACCATGCCTCCATCAGTGGTCATGTCTAATGGGCACACCCAGTCCAGAGTTTATCCACTGTGCTGGTTGCCACTAACATCGGCTAGGACTCGTGGAAGAGAAATTGGCATCTGGTAAAAATGAAGGGGAAACTTGGGGCATTCTGTTTCACTCCAAAAACAGTGCTCTTTTCAGAGGCATCTGGAAGATAAATAAATAAATAAATAAATAAATAATAAATAAAAGCAAACTATGTCTGCTCAAAAAAAGTGTAAAATTTTGAATATTAGAAAATAATAATTAAAATAAATTGGAATGGCCCTGACCAGTTTGGCTCAATAGATAGTTGGCCTGTGAACTGAAGGGTCCCAGGTTTAATTCCAATCAAGGACCTGTACCTTGGTTGTGGGAACATCCCCAGGAGGGTGTGTTCAGGAGGCAGCTGATTGATATTTCTCTCTCATCTATGTTTCAAACTCTCTATCCCTTTCCTGTCTTCTCTAAGTAAAACAATTAATAATATATTTTTTTAAAATAAAATAAATTAGAATGAGCTGAACTTCTGAGCAGTGAGTTCCTGATAATTCACACACACATGCACATGAGACAAAAGTATAATAAAAATATTGTTATACATATTTGAATTTTGAGTATTAATGAAATTATGACATAGAATTACATATCAGTATAACCAAATTATGTAATTCTTAAACTTAGTCTAGATTTGTAAAAAAAAAATCTGCATCAGCTGATTATTTACAAATTTGAACCAATATTTATTGATACAGCAAATTGCCAATGCTATTTTAAAAAGCAATCTATAAAACAGCCTATATTAATATGAATTGGTTCATTAAAATACATAAACTTTCATAGAAATATTATACAAATGTGTGTGTGTGTGTGTGTGTGTGTGTGTGTGTGTTTGTGTGTGTGTACCTGTAAGTTAATAGTGTGGTGCTGAAATTACAAATGATTTCTCTTTCTCTTTAAACAGGTTTAGGCTTTAAATCATAAAATGTTATATATTATTTAAAATTAAAAGTCCTTGCTCAAAAATTAATTAGTGGTAAAATTAGAAAGTTTTCTAAGAAAGTCTGATTCTAAGAAAATATCAGTTATAACATATTTTTCTATGGGAATTATAAGTATCATTTATGGTGTGAGATAAAGTCAAAAGTAGTTATCTCAAATAATAGGGAAACACTTTTTATATTAGTCAGAATATAATATGGCCAAAATATAGTAAACATTTCCATAACTTTCAGTTTTGTGTAATGGATATCATTCCTGGGAGCTGATACACTGTCCTCTTGTATAGGATACTTTTGAAAATGCAAACTAGCAAAAGCTTCTCCTCTAACAGCCCAGATTAGAGGTGAAAGTTAACTCTACCTGCTGTCACTCTCTCCTCTGCTGCTGCTCCATTATTCCTCTATCAGCTTCTCTGTGAGCAGCTTCTACAGTCTCTGTCAGAAGCAAAGTGTCCTTTGTCTTCCATTCCTGGAGAGCACAGTGTTTCTGTGATTAGTATTTACACTCACCCTTTGTATTGTGTCCACCAACAACAAGCAAATTAGAACAAGTCAAGAGCCTAACAGAAACCAGGTCAAGTGTAGTGGAATTTTGAATAAACTTCTTTCCGTCCTGCACTCCTACTAGGAATGCAGGCATGAATATTTATGGCATGATTACTTTTTACTAAAGCTAAACTTTAAAACACCCAGTTCACCTTTACTAGCATTTGAGAGCGAGCAGGGAGTTACATGGTGTCTAATAATTCCACAATCATCTCTTTAAGAGGAGATAATTGACTCATACATATAGTTAGTGGTGTCTTTCTCATTATTTATTCAACAACTTGTATATGATAGCAATGAAGAAAGATTGCTGTGGGTAAATTATTTAGACCTAAATAGCTTCAAGATGTATGACAGACAGCTAAAACGATTTACAAACAATACAGTATATTCGGATGTCTCTTAATATTTTATTTTATTATTCATTTTATTATTTTTAAAATATATTTTATTGATTTTTTTACAGAGAGGAAGGTAGAGAGATAGAGATTTAGAAACATCGATGAGAGAGAAACATCGACCAGCTGCCTCCTTCACACCCCTTACTGGGGATGTGCCCGCAACCAAGGTATATGCCCTTGACCAGAATCGAACCCGCAACCTTTCAGTCTGCATGCCGACGCTCTATCCACTGAGCCAAACCGGTCCCGGCTCTCTTAATATTTTAAACGTGTCTCTGACCTCTTCACAGTTTAGGAAGACTATGTTTTCTTCCTGTTTGTTCCTGCTGGCCTCTTTCTTCTCTGTCCCTCCAGAGGAGGGGATGCTCTTCTGTGCCCTCATGGTGGTCTAATTTCCTACTTGTCATATCCAAATACCTAAATAAAGTGCAAATGCAAGTAAAGGTGAATTGCTTCTTGCCTTTATAGTGGCATCTGCTGCTTTTAAATGCCCAGACAACCTCCTTGCTCAATTTTTACTTCTTGAACTCAAGAATTTTACAGTTCTTCTCTCAGTGCTATTCAAGGACTTGTAAGCCAGCTCTCACCATGCTTAGTCATATGAATCTCTCTATCATGACAGTATCTGGTCTTAAGGCCAAGACAGTGGTAAAATGTGCAGCAGATTCCTTCAAAACATTTTTGCACAGTAATTATTCATAATTCAAGGGGTTATGAGTTTCCAAAGAGGGCTGGAATATCTGAAAATTTATTTTATTTCAAATCTAAAAAAAAAAAAAGGTTTGAATTTCCAGAGGGAAAATATGTATCTTGGTTCCCTGTGACTTATAGAGCCTTCAACAAATCTTCCATCTTTAGTCCTGGTCTCTGGTATGTCAATATGCTTATGGAGCTACCTCAAGAGACCCACAGAAAATACAAGTCAGGCTGTGCAGTCCAATCCCTCACCTTAATGCAGGAGGAAAGAGGAGGAGAAAATACTGATATCCCTTCATTTCCTAAGATATGGGTTAGGCCATGTAATGGTAATGGCTGAGCATGAGCACATAATATCTGTAGAGTTTTGCATGAACTTCCTCAAATTTAATGCTGTCATCCCTTAAAAATGTATCATAAAAAGCTACTCTTAGAGGCCAGCTTCAGACTCTTTCTGCCACAATAGACTCTTCCTATTGGCCCCAACTCAGGCAGAAGGAACACAATAAAGTAGCAAATTAATTATAGATTTCTGCTAATTATTGCTGACGTATAGAGGACCTGTCCCTTTACCTTTCTTGGCCAATAAGGCAACCTCAAATTATGCTCTATCCCTGTTCTAAATTTACACTTAGAAAAGCATATGAAATTAACTTGTCATAATGAAGGTAAAATATTGTAAGAAAATAATTTTCATATGAGTAAGCCTTTCTTCCAAACCCTATGTAAGAAAACAAATTTAAGTATTTAACTTACTTTTTTAAGTAGTTGTTGTTGATATATCTAACTTTATACTCATATGATATTGCCCATACTTATTAAATTCTCTGAGGTTATAGACAATCTGAAGAACAAAACAATTAGACAAACATTTAATATGGATAGTAATCCCTTTCAGGAGAAAAAATAATAATAATTTATAATTTAGTAACAGTGTGGTGTTATGAATAGTAAATTCCTAACCATTCTGTAGAAGTATCTCTCTAAAATTGTTAAACAACAGTACATTTCTGTTTAAGTCTCATTATGTGTTAAATTTTAATTTATGAATTCATTACACACAACTGATTTATTAAATTATTAAAATAAAATACCAATGTAATGATAGTGTTCAAAACAAATTAGAATATAAGACAATTCTTACGTTCTATCAAGATTCTATCTGGCTAATATTACTGAGTATTTTGTCTCAAGTTTTAAAAATTATATAGGACATAATCCTTGACAAGCATACAGAACATTGGAGGCACCAAAAGAGAACTAGGATACAGTTGGGAAATTATCTTTACATCCTCAAATTATTTTATAATCATATTTTGGCTATTAAAAATTTAAATGTGGGAGAAGTGGTATCATTGAGAAACAACTGTTGTCAGATTTCTCTTGACCCAAAATACTCAGTAATTTCCTGAATTTCTCATTAACTATCTCTCATGATCAAGTTAAAGGTTAAACCACAGCCCTACCCCAGTGGTTATAGGTGTCAGCTTATACCACGTGTTTGAAGTCTTCAATGATTCAAAAGAAGTCATCTTCAACTCACTTTTTATTGCTGGTGATGTAGCCTCCTTCCTTTAATCTGCTCCGGAAATCTTTGCTTGAATGATTGCTCTTAATTGTGGATCCTGGAGATGATTGTATTGCTTGTCCAAATGCTGACAATAAGGATCAGTCAGGTTAAAGCCATATTGAGAGGAGTTAGCTTGACACGAAGGCAGGCAGGGCAGGTGTTCAGTGGAAAACAAAGGCAGGTGGAACATAGGCAGGGCAGACACGGCAATTTGAGCAAGCCTAACCACAGTAAACCATGCAGGAACAACAATGTTTTAGAATCAGAGCAGGAGGTCTGTGAACCTAAGGAGGGGCTACAGCAATAAGGTGATCTTACGCATAGGAAAAGTTCAGGTCCTTTGCTGGGCAAGAACCAACGAGAGAATCAATGAGATGGTGAAATTGGTAGATACAGAGCAGGCTTGTAGCAGATATATATCCCTAGATGACAGGGCTTCAGTGGCAACCCATTATTGGGCCCCTCCCTTTTTTGAGAGTCTCAATAAATTTTCCATTCTTTACTTAAATCTTCAGGTCCACAATTTCATTCTTTGAAGTCTTGAGACAGGAAGCCACTGTCTTGGCTCACTGTTCTGGTTATCAGCCATAAGAAGGTAAAAAAAAAAAAAAAAAAAAAAAAGCTGCAAACTGCTGAAACCGGTTTGGCTCAGTGGTAGAGCATCGTTCTGTGGACTAAAAGGTCCCAGGTTCGATTCCGGTCAAGGGCATGTACATTGGTTGCGGGCACATCCCCGTGCAATAGGCAGCTGGTGGATGTTTCTCTCTTATTGATGTTTCTAGCTCTCTATCCCTCTCCCTTCCTCTCTATGGAAAATCAATAAAATATATATTTTTTAAAAAGCTGCAAACTGATTTAAAAAGACCACAAACTTAAACTTAGTGAATTTTATTTTTAAATATTGACCTATTCAAATGACCATATTTTTCATTAAAAATAAGGCATGCAAGAAGAATATGAAAGGGAGAAAACCAGCATAAAAAATATTTGGGTTGTGTAATGCTAATTGCTTATTCCTACTTTCCCCCCCATTGACCTGAATTATTCTGAAAACCCACCCTTACTCAATTCCTCCACTGATCTCCATCAGTGCCTAGCCTTGACCCAGAGAAGAAAGGAAGAGAGTAAAAGAAAGAGACTAGGATAAAATGTGTTTTAATGGATAATGCTAATGCTGTTTCTTCATTTACCTTTTGCCCCTTTATGTCAAGGCACTGCATTCAAATTATAGAGAGATAATATCAATTATGACTATGTTATCTCAATTATCTGAAAATGAATAAAATGGGAAATCTTTTTGTAAGATGCATGGAAACAAGTTTGTCTAAAAGACAGAAGTAAAACCCAGATGTTAAAGATGGATTAAAGAGTTATTGTAGAAGATGGGGAAGAGAGAACCAAGATGGTGGCCTAGATAAGCACCTAAGCTGCCACCTCGCTCAACAATTTAAAAAACAACTAAAATCAGAACGGAATTCATCCAAAAACACAGGAAAGCTGAAGGAGTGGGAAATCTACACCTAGAAAGAAAGAGAGAGGCTCACGGATAGGATTGGGTGCCGCAAAGCACTGAGGTAGGGAGACACGCGTGCACAGAGAAGTGCGGCCAAACGCCTGGCTGGTGGGAGGGGAGGAATTCCTGATTGCACTGAACCCTTTCAGACTGCACTGAACCCCAACCCCAGCCCAAACCCCATGGACCCAGGCTCATATGGGTGGAGTCTGGACTGTAGAGAAAGGCACCTAGAGACTCAGAGACTTGGAGACTCGGGGGATCTGGGAGCCACAGCAGGGAAGGTCTATAGTCGCTAGGGATTGCCTGCAGAGAGGTCTGACGAGGAGGTGGCTGTGGGCTCTCCATAGCGAAAGGAGAAGAAGCTTCAGACTACAGAGATCCAACCCAATTCCGGGCGAGCCCCTGGGGCACCCATGCTCCTGCATGGGGAATCTGGATGGTCAGGCAGAAACTCAGGGGAGCCTCAGAAGGCAGAGGTCAGGCGGAAACTCAGGTGAGCGCACAAGAGCAGGGCTGACAGGAATCCAAGACTGTCAGCTCAGCCCTGAGACTCCGTCCCATCCAAGCTGAGCACTAAGGCTTCTGCAATTTTGCAAGTCTGATCCTCTAAGACTGTCTCCAATACAGAAGGTATCCCAGAGTAGACACAGCTGATACCCACATCCAATTTGCCTGAAGGTCAATTCCTCCCAGGGATACCAACAACAATAAAGACTTAGCTACATCAAGGCTATAAAGACAAAGGGGAGCACCAAGGGTGTCTACTTCAGGTAACTGGGGAGGCTGATCCACTGGGCCATATAGGACACCAAACACGCAAAGTGATCCTACTAACTCTGGGAAGCAGTGAAAATGCCAAGACAAGGAAATAGATCTGAAGAAAAAGAGATGGAGGATATAGAGTTCAAAACCACAGTTATAAGGTTTTTCAAGAATTTCCTAGAAAAGGCCAATAAATTTAATGAGACCAAACTAAAAATTAAACATAAACTGACTAAATTGAAAAATATTATGCAGAGATCCAACAGCAGAATGGAGGAACACAAGAATCAGGTCAAAGAGATGGAATACAAAGAGGCAAAGGATACTCCTCTGGAGAAGCAAGAAGAAAAGGGATCCAGAAAGTTGAAGATAATGTAAGGAGCCTCTGGGACAACTTCAAGCGAACCAACATCAGAATTATGGGGATGCCAGAAGAAGAGAGAGAGCAAGATGCTGAAAACATATTTGAAGAAATAATGAGAGAAAACTTCTCCCACCTGTTGAAAGAAATAGATTTATATGTAAAGGAAGTCTACAGAACCCCAAACAAGAGGAATCCAAAGAGGACCACACCAAGAAACATCATAATTAAAATGCCAAGGGCAAAAGACAAAAAGAGGATCTTACAAGCAGCAAGAGAAAAGCAGTTGGTTACCTATAAGGGAGCACCCATATGACTATGAGCTGATTTTTCAAAAGAAACTATGCAGGCCAGAAGGGAGTGGCAAGAAATATTCAAAGTGATGAATAGCGAGAACCTACAACCAAGATTATTATATCCAGCAATGTTATCATTCAGAATTGAAGGGCAGATAAAGAGCTTCTCAGATAAGAAAAAGTTAAAGGAGTTCATCACCACCAAACTAGTATTATATGAAATGCTGAAAGGTATTATTAAAAAGAGGAAGAAGATCAAATGAATTAAAAACCTGAGGAACAGAATAAGCTGGTGAATATAATAGAATTGGGGGAAAATAAAGGAGTGGATTGATAATTATCAGGGGAAAGGGGTGTGGGGGGTATGGAAAGAGACTGGATTAAAATCATACACCTATGGATAAGGACAATGGTGGGGGAGGTAAGGGCAGAGGGTAGGATGGGGGACGGGTAAAAGGGAGCTATGGGGGGGGTGGAGAAACAATTGTAATAATCTGAGCAATAAAAATTTATTAAATTTGGAAAAAATAAACCCCTGAACCACAAAAACAAAACAAACACCCCCCCCCCCCATAAAACCAAAGAACCCTAAGTTGAAGCGAATTTAGGAGGTAATGTCCAGGTGGGCGGGTGGAATCAGAGGTGAGAAGGTAACGGGTCAGCTGGTTATCTTGTGGCTGAGGGTTAGCAAATTCTTCAAAACAGGCAGGCAATGTCTCTACCTGTTCCACATCCAAGTACCACTAACTCCTCTTCAAGCGCTAAGCAGGAGACTATGCAGGGCTCTGCACTGATGCTGGCACTCACCTTTGGGCTCTTGGATGAGACACAGTCTCTTGGGAGCTGGAATCATGCCAACCTTCAATGACTTGCTGCTGACCCTCTTCCGGGGAAAGCAGGCATGGGATAGGGCAGAGGTGCCAGCAGGGCCATCCTCAGCTGCCTCGCTTGGAAGGCCATCAGTCGGGGGGCTGTCCTCGAAGCCCTCAGAAGTAACACCCTCTCCTGGAGTTCTTAGTCCATTTTCATTAACAGGATGGTGTAATACTTTAATGAGAACCTGTAAAAAGGAAAAGGTAGAGAACAGATGTTTGCATGGACTTTGTCCTAATGTTATTACATTATTTTTCTTTTCATTTATGCTTTTTTGCTCAGGAAAACGGAAGGTTTAGTCTAAAATAACATCAAAGCAGGAACTGGCCCAAGTGAAAGGCGACTGGAACATGTGGGGAGGTGGCAAACCTGAGAGCACCTGGCCTGTTTCCAGGCCCCGATTCAATGTACAAGACTCCACAGTCCTGACCTGTCTGCAGGGACCTGTGTTGTTCTGTCTGGCAGCAGCCACGTCAGTCATGTGCTGAACACTAAGCAGTCTGGCTGGGTGGGATCCTCAAGGAACTCCCTTAATGTAGGTGGGAGGCTGCTTCTTATGTGGGAAAAAGGGCAGATTGGTGGGAACTGAATAGGATGCTAACTTTCCTTTCCATTTAAAGCTTCCTTGGACATTTTCTGTTCTAGGACTTAACATTCGGCTTTAATCCCTTCCAAGAAGCCTAAATCATAAAGTGTAATCATTCCTTAATTGCCAGTGCTTCTCTGAGAAGGAAGAGAAAGGAATTCTATGGGGCAATGTCCTGAGTTCAGTGAAGCCAGATACAAAGCACCCGACAGTCATGAGTCCAGGGTTGGGCTGACTGTTTCTTTTAGAGGCTGACATTTAGCTCTTGACTTCTTTTAGATATTGACTTTGGGCTGTGATGAGAGATTTCTCAAACCTGGACTACTTGACCTCTTAAACAAAGAATACCTCTTAAACTTTCCATTCATTGGAGCCCGGATAAACCCTTTTGTTGTCATTTAAAATAATTGCCTTGATTTCCTTCAAAATATTAAAAAACTGAAAGTGTAAATATAAAGCATTACTTCATTGAGGAGTTTTTATGGAAAGAAAAGGAAAGTTCTCACAAACTCAATCTTCAAGGAAATAACTTGGTGCCTAATTATAATTAGATGAAGACAATTGGGGCGGGAGGGGAACAAATGTGATAAGAATAGTGAGAACATATTTTTATAGGTAGTTGATAAGCAAATTAATATTTGGCAGAAAATTGTAATACGCAAGCATGTCAAATTCACAGTAAACAATATCCTTGAGGAAGCAGGCAAAAGAAAGACAGGGCAAAGATTAGACACAAAAGAGGAGTAGTATAGGTATAGGTGGCAAGCATGCTGTAGGAAAGCTTATGTCTGTGAATATGACCCAGTTAAAATGTAGGAGTTAGATAGGTTTTCAATCAGCTGGCCCTAGTACAGTGGTTGGTCAACAGAGCCAAATATCAACAGTACAACAATTCGGAATTTCTTTTGAGAGCCAAAGTTTTTAGACTTAAACTTTTTCTAACACCACTTCTTTAAAATAGACTCGCCTAGGCTTGTGATATTTTGTGGAAGGCCATACTTAAGGGGCCAAAGAGCCGCATGTGGCTCACAAGCCACAGTTTGCCAACAATGGCCCTAGTAGGACAGATTTATAAAAACAATTATTTCCCAGATGCAAAACTTGCTTTAAGAAATCATGTTTACTAGGCAAGTATCAAATATTAAGGGGCCCTACTCATTTCTGACATCACAGAGAAGGTTAGAGGATTACTCAGAATTCTTCTTGGTAGAATTTTTTGCCATATTAACCAAAGAAACCAATCAAAAAATGTAGTGAAACTCCTTCAGTGTTAGTGATTGTGTCAAGGGCTGGAGAGGTGTGACAGTGTGTGTAGTGTTGAGGATTGTAAACAAGAAAGGATTTGAGAGAAGTACACACCATAACCCAGTATGATTTAAGTTATAAAACTATAATTATAGAATTATAGTATTGAATAAAATTATACAAACCATGGGCAATGCAAATTCCAGGGAAATATAAACTCATTGGGGGCTATGATTGTTCAGAAGAAAATCTTGAATTATCGTTGAAATCCACAGACTGAGGAGAGGAGGAAAGGATACGCCAGGTATGGGGAAGGTGAGGAAAGTCATAGATGCATTACCATGTATGTGAGAGGAGGTATGAAAGACCCCAACTGGAGGGAGCAGAGGTTCTGGGTGGGAGTAAAGGCTGGACAGGAAGGTAGGGGGAAATCATGGAGTGTCTTCCAGGAGGCAGAGCCTTCTTCCATTAGAGTGAAGTTACAGTACTGAAGCAAGTCAACTCATTTCAATTCCATTTTATCCTCACAGTTTTGTATGTGATGGAATTTCTCTTAAAACATAAGAGAAAATTGTATAACAATTTATTGGTTAAAATCCTGAAATAATTAAATGTCAGCAACATTAATTTTCTACCTTTGAACCTAACAATATTTATTTCTAAGTAAATAAAACTTCACTAAATCAGTATATCTTGAGTTGTTACCAAAAAAAGTTGACATGCTTTCAAAAACTCAAGAGAAAACTAAGAATAACACCTGTCCATCCCATGGTTCTGTGCAAGTCGCACTAGATGAAAGTGCATGGCATGAATGTTAAACAATACCTTGGATTAGATGTAGGTTTGATTTTTTTTTTTTGCGGTTAATGTTAATGCAAATTGCCTTAATGGACTTTGTATAATATAGGACCTGACTTTCAAAGCAAGTAGAAATTGGCGAAGACAATCAACATCAAGGCAAAAATTACCTTTTCACTTAACTTCATCGTATGGTATAAATTATTGCTTCCTGGGATCATGGGCAGCTTAACCCCAAGGGGGAGATCAAGTAGTGCAGCCACTTTGATGACTGGAAAGAGGGCTTTGTGCTCACCCTGGCGGGAACAAAGGAGAGTTTTGTCTTTCCTTTTAAGCTTTATTTCATTAGTTCAGGCCTATCTAGACCTAATGTAACCAAAGGAAGCAAAGGGTCAGACAGTCAGGGTTGAAGGGGCCCGGCCTGAAGACCTCCTGGTCTGTCACTAGCCAGTTGCTGCTCCCCAATGTGCTGTACCAGGGCACCCCAAGCACCACAGTTACACCCATGGGACCTGTCTGTGGCTCTGCTGCCTGGCCCCAATGGGAGACAGGGCTTCCGGCCACTCACATCTCCACATAGCTGGCTGTCTTCCTGTCCTTGGCAAGGCGGCTGGTGGCTTTCTTATTGGCGGCAAAGCCCCCAGCCTTAGAGCAGGTGCTGAGGTAAATCTCCATAGAAGACCTAGGTCCCTGCCCTCCTTACCCCTTGACCAGACCGCACCTGGAATGGCCTGTATGCCCTCTTTCCTGAGGCTCCACTATCTCACAGTTCCAGGTGGGAATGTGGGGGTCCCACAGGGCAGAGCCTTCAGAGAATGGCGCCTTTCGCTTGAGGCTTGAGCATCCAGAGCTGGGGCAATCAATTCTCGGGGCCTGGTCAAAAAAATCAACATGAAACCAACAATCAAATCAAACCCAAATCACAACATATAATGCTTTGTGGCACATAGCAGGCTAATGTCTTCTTGCCTCCAAGGAGTATGGATGCAGAAAAAGAAAACTCCAGGTGTGACTGTGCCAACCATTCTAGGGCCAGAGGCCTGGCTTTCCACCTGTCCCCTTGTACACACTATGGCCACACCCTGTCCCAGGCTCCTGTAACCACTTCCCACTCCAGGTCCAATGGCTTTTCTTTTGACTCTCGTTTCTCATCCAGTTAATCTGACTGCTACCTTTTATCCTTTCTGAGACTTTGGTGTCCACTGTAAACTTTTTTGTTTTAAGTTCTCAATTTATAATCCAAAAGTTTAAAAATTAAAAGTTAAAGTAATTTAACATTCAAAAGGCTCAACAGAAAGCTTATTTATGTATCAAATAAGAACAGGCAACACGTAAGAGTTAAGGATTACTTCTACCATGCTTTGCTCCAAAACAATTACTGCTCTCAGCTCAGACATTCACTGCTTTCAGAGCTACTTCCTCCAAAGGCTGATCTACTAAGCATGCACAAATCCTTTCCAGGGTCTCAAGTAAGATCAAGTGCTTAGGTGTTAATATTATAAAATGACATTAATTGTCTATATAAATACATCATTTCAAAAAATTTTATGGTATTTATGTACTTATGGAACACATTGTGTACTTATGGTACTGATTTTATGAATCAGTGCACATTCACTATCTAATGAAAACTAGATTTGAAATTCTTTCCCAGAATGAAACCCTAATATGAAAATTAAATTTAATTGTTCTAATTCACAGCAACTATCTACCCAACCATTCCCAAATGAGAAATACCTGCAATCATTTATTCAACAAACATATAGGATTACTTTAATTTTCTTCAATTTTCAGCTTACCCTGCTATTGCCCCTTCTCCTAAAAAGAGCCATGAAAGGAAAATAGATGATTTTAAAAAATGTTATGGTATTTGTGTACCTTGGTACACATTGTGTACTTATGGTACTGATTTTATGAATCAGTGAATATTCACTTCTAATGTAAACTGGATTTGAAATTCTTTCCCAGGATAATACCCTATTAGGGAAATTAAATTTAATTGTTCTAATTCACAGCATCTATCTTCCCAACCACTCCCAAATGAGAAATACATGCAATCATTTATTCAACAAACATATAGGATTACTTTCCTTTTCTTCAATTTTCAGCTTACCCTGCTATTGTCCATTCTCCTAAAAAGAGCCATGAAAGGAAAATACATTATTTTTAAAAAATTATGATATTTGCGTACTATGGTACACTTTGTGTACTTATTGTACTGATTTTATGAATCATTGAATATTCACTTCTAATTAAAACTAGATTTGAAATTCTTTTCCAGGATAATACCCTACTAGGGTAATTAAATTTAATTGTTCTAATTCACAGTGTCTATCTTCCCAACCACTCCCAAATGAGAAATATCTGCAATAATTTATTCAACAAACATATAGGATTACCGAATTTGCCGACTTATAAGACGATTTTTTGGCCCTGAAATATGTGCCTCCAAGTGGGCGGTAGTCTTATACAGCGAGTATTTAACAAACTCTATATTTTTAGTGGAAATGTTAGGGGGTCCTCTTATACCCCCAGTCGTCTTATATGCTGGCAAATACGTTTTTTCAGGGCCAAAAAATCGTCTTATACGCTGGCAAATACTGTACTTTCCTTTTCTTCACTTTTCAGCTTACCTGCTATCTCTGCTTCTCCTAAAAGGAACCATGAAAGGAATATACATGATTTTTAAAAAATTTATGGTATTTGTGTACCATGGTACACATTGTGTACTTATGTTACTGATTTTATGAATCAGTGAATATTCACTTCCATTGTAAACTGGATTTGAAATTCTTTCCCAGGATAATACCCTACTAGGGAAATTAAATTTATTTGTTCTAATTCACAGCATCTATCTTCCCAACCACTCCCAAATGAGAAATATCTGCAATCATTTATTCAACTAACATATAGGATTACTTTTCTTTTCTTCAATTTTCAGCTTACCCTGCTATTGCCCATTCTGCTAAAAAGAGCCATGAAAGGAAAATAAATTATTTCAAAAAAACTTATGGTATTTGCATACTATGCTACACATTGTGTACTTATGGTACTAATTTTATGAATCAGTGATTATTCACTTCTAATGAAAACTGGATTTGAAATTCTTTCCCAGGATAATACCCTACTAGGGAAATTAAATTTAATTGTTCTAATTCACAGCATCTTCCCAACCACTCCCAAATGAGAAATATCTGCAAACATTTATTCAACAAACGTATAGGATTACTTACCTTTTCTTCAATTTCCACTTACCCTGCTATCGCCCCTTCTCCTAAAAAGAGCCATGAAAGGAAAATACATGATTTTGAAAAAATTTATGGTATTTGTGTACCAGGGTAAATATTGTGTATTTATGGTACTGATTTTATGAATCAGTGAATATTCAATTCAAATGTAAAATGGATTTGAAATTCTTTCCCAGGATAATACCCTACTAGGGAAATTAAATTTAATTGTTCTAATTCACAGTGTCTATCTTCCCAACCACTCCCAAATGAGAAATATCTGCAATAATTTATTCAACAAACATATAGGATTACCGAATTTGCCGGCTTATAAGACGATTTTTTGGCCCTGAAAAATGTGCTTCCAAGTGGGCAGTAGCCTTATTCTGCGAGTATTTAACAAACTCTATATTTTTAGTGGAAATGTTAGGGGGTCGTCTTATATGCCCAGTCGTCTTATAATCTGGCAAATATGTTTTTTCAGGGCCAAAAAAATCGTGTTATACGCGGGCAAATACTGTACTTTCCTTTTCTTCACTTTTCAGCTTACCTGCTATCTCCGCTTCTCCTAAAAGGAACCATGAAAGGAATATACATGATTTTAAAAAATTTTATGGTATTTGTGTACCATGGTACACATTGCGTACTTATGTTACTGATTTTATGAATGAGTGAATATTCACTTCTAATGTAAACTGGATGTGAAATTCTTTCCCAGGATAATAGCCTACTAGGGAAATTAAATTTAATTGTTCTAATTCACAGCATCTATCTTCCTAACCACTCCCAAATGAGATATATCTGCAATCATTTATTCAACAAACATATAGGATTACTTTCCTTTTCTTCAATTTTCAGGTTGCCATGCTATCGCCCATTCTCCTAAAAAGAGCCACGAAAGGAAAATACATTATTTTTTAAAAAATTATGATATTTGCGTACTATGGTACACATTGTGTACTTATTGTACTGATTTTATGAATCAGTGAATGTTCATTTTTTTTTCTTTTTTTTAAAATATATTTTAATTGATATTTTACAGAGAGGAAGGGACAGAGATAGAGAGCTAGAAACGTAGATGAGAGAGAAACATCCACCAGCTGCCTCTTGCACACCCCCTACCGGGGATGTGCCCGCAACCAATGTACATGCCCTTGACCGGAATCGAACCCGGGACCTTTCAGTCCACAGACCTACGCTCTACCACTGAGCTAAACCGGTTTCGGCTCATTTCTAATGTAAACTGGATTTCAAATTCTATCCCAGGATAATTACCTACCAGTGAAATTAAATTTAATTATTCTAATTCACAGCATCTATCTTCCCAACCACTCCCAAATGAGAAATATCTGCAGTCATTTATTCGACAAACATATAGGATTATTTTCTTTTCTTCAATTTTCAGCTTACCCTGCTATTGCCCCTTCTCCTAAAAAGAGCCATGAAAGGAAAATACATTATTTCAAAAAAATTATGGTATTTGCGTACTGTGGTACACATTGTGTACTTATGGTACTGATTTTATGAATCAGTGAATATTCACGTATAACGAAAACTGGATTTGAAATTCTTTCCCAGGATAATACCCTATTAGGGAAATTAAATTTAATTGTTCTAATTCACAGCATCTATCTTCCCAACCACTCCCAAATGAGAAATATCTGCAGTCATTTATTCAACAAACATATAGGATTACTTTTCTTTTCTTCAATTTTCAGCTTACTCTGCTATTGCCCATTCTCCTAAAAAGAGCCATAAAAGGAAAATACATTATTTCAAACAAATTATGGTATTTGCGTACTATTGTACACATTGTGTACTTATGGTACTGATTTTATGAATCAATGAATATTCACTTCTAATGAAAACTGGATTTGAAATTCTTTCCTAGGATAATACCCTACTAGGGAAATTAAATTTAATTGTTCTAATTCACAGCATCTTCCCAACCACTCACAAATGAGAAATATCTGCAAACATTTATTCAACAAACGTATAGGATTACTTACCTTTTCTTCAATTTCCACTTACCCTGCTATTGCCCATTCTCCTAAAAAGAGCCATGAAAGGAAAATACATGATTTTGAAAAAAATTTATGGTATTTGTGTACCAGGGTGAATATTGTGTACTTATGGTACTGATTTTATGAATCAGTGAATATTCAATTCAAATGTAAAATGGATTTGAAATTCTTTCCCAGGATAATACCCTACTAGTGAAATTAAGTTTAATTGTTCTAATTCACAGCGTCTATCTTCCCAACCACTCCCAAATGAGAAATATCTGCAATAATTTATTCAACAAACATATAGGATTACCATATTTGCCGGCTTATAAGACGATTTTTTGGCCCTGAAAAATGTGCCTCTAAGTGGGTGGTAGTCCTATACAGCGAGTATTTAACAAACTCTATATTTTTAGTGGAAATGTTAGGGGGTCCTCTTATAAGCCCAGTCGTCTTATATGCTGGCAAATACGTTTTTTCAGGGCCAAAAAATCGTCTTATACGTGGGCAAATACTGTACTTTCCTTTTCTTTTTTTTTTTTTTTTTTACTTTTATTTTTTATTTTATTTTATTTTTTCATTTCTAGTTTTACTTTATTAAGGTATTTTCTGTGTACATAGTTTACCATTGCCCCCCCCCTTCTATTTATGCCCTCCCTCCCCAGAGTTCTGTGTTCATTGGTTGTACTTATGTTCATGCATACCAGTCCCTAGGTTGTTCTCCTATCTCCCCCCAGGTCTCCTTCCCCTCCCCAATGTCATTTGGCAGTCTGCTTGTTTTATGGTGACTATCTCAGGACCATATGAATAGAGTCCGCTCCTCCTCTGGTTTTCACAGCCCCTTCCGCTGGGTCCCACTGCTTCCCCTGGGACACTCGGCTGACCCGGGGCACTCGGCCCCCTGGGACACTCGGCTCACCCGGGGCACTCGGCCCCCTGGGACACTCAGCTCACCCGGGGCACTCGGCCCCCTGGGAAACTCGGCTCACCCGGGGCACTCGGACCCATGGGACACTCGGCTCACCCGGGGCACTCAGCCCCCTGGGACACACGGCTCACCCGGGACACCCTTCCCCTTTGGGGGGTACGGCTTACCAGGGGCACATGGCCCCCTGGGACACTCGGCTCACCCGGGGCACTCGGCCCCCTGGGACACTCGGCTCACCCGGGGCACTCGCCCCCATGGGACACTCGGCTCACCCGGGGCACTCGGCCCCCTGGGACACTAGGCTCACCCGGGGCACTCGGCCCCCTGGGACACTCAGCTCACCCGGGGCACTCGGCCCCCTGGGACACTCGGCTCACCCGGGGCACTTGGACGCGTGGGACACTCGGCTCACCCGGGGCACTCAGACACGTGGGACACTCGGCTCACCCGGGGCACTCGGCTCACCCGGGGCACTTGGCCCCCTGGGACACACGGCTTACCCGGGACACCCTTCCCCTTTGGGGGGTACGGCTTACCCGGGGCACATGGCCCCCTGGGACACTCGGCTCACCCGGGGCACTCGGCCCCCTGGGACTCTCGGCTCACCCGGGGCACTCGGCCCCATGGGACACTCGGCTCACCCGGAGCACTCTGCCCCATGGGACACTCGGCTCACCTGGGTCACTCGGCCCCCTGGGACACTCGGCTCACCCGGGGCACATGGCCCCATGGGACACTCGGCTCACCCAGGGCACTCGGACCCGTGGGACACTCGGCTCACCCGGGGCACTCGGCCCCGTGGGTCACTTGGCTCACCTGGGGCACTTGGCCCCCTGGGACACACGGCTTACCCGGGACACCCTTCCCCTTTGGGGGGTACGGCTTACCCGGGGCACATGGCCCCCTGGGACACTCGGCTCACCCGGGGCACTTGGCCCCCTGAGACTCTCGGCTCACCCGGGGCACTTGGCCCCCTGAGACACTCGGCTCACCCGGGGCACTCGGCCCCGTGGGACACTGGGCTCACCCGGGGCACTCGGCCCCCTGGGACACTCGGCTCACCCGGGGCACTTGGCCCCCTGAGACTCTCGGCTCACCCGGGGCACTTGGCCCCCTGAGACACTCGGCTCACCCGGGGCACTCGGCCCCGTGGGACACTGGGCTCACCCGGGGCACTCGGCCCCGTGGGACACTCGGCTCACCCGGGGCACTTGGACGCGTGGGACACTCGGCTCACCCGGGGCACTCGGACACGTGGGACACTCGGTTCACCCGGGGCACTCGGCTCACCCGGGGCACTTGGCCCCCTGGGACACACGGCTTACCCGGGACACCCTTCCCCTTTGGGGGGTACGGCTTACCCGGGGCACATGGCCCCCTGGGACACTCGGCTCACCCGGGGCACTCGGCCCCCTGGGACTCTCGGCTCACCCGGGGCACTCGGCCCCATGGGACACTCGGCTCACCCGGAGCACTCTGCCCCATGGGACACTCGGCTCACCCGGGTCACTTGGCCCCCTGGGACACTCGGCTCACCCGGGGCACTTGGCCCCATGGGACACTCGGCTCACCCAGGGCACTCGGACCCGTGGGACACTCGGCTCACCCGGGGCACTCGGACACGTGGGACACTCGGCTCACCTGGGGCACTTGGCCCCCTGGGACACATGGCTTTCCCGGGACACCCTTCCCCTTTGGGGGGTACGGCTTACCCGGGGCACATGGCCCCCTGGGACACTCGGCTCACCCGGGGCACTTGGCCCCCTGAGAATCTCGGCTCACCCGGGGCACTCGGCCCCCTGGGACACTCGGCTCACCCGGGGCACTCGGCCCCATGGGACACTCGGCTCACCCGGGGCACTCGGCCCCGTGGGACCCTCGGCTCACCCGGGGCACTCGGCCCCCTGGGACACTCGGCTCACCCGAGGCACTCGGCCCCGTGGGACACTCGGCTCACCCGGGGCACTCGGCTCCGTGGGACACTCGGCTCACCCGGGGCACTTGGACGCGTGGGACACTCGGCTCACCCGGGGCACTCGGACACGTGGGACACTCGGCTCACCCGGGGCACTCGGCTCACCCGGGGCACTTGGCCCCCTGGGACACACGGCTTACCCGGGACACCCTTCCCCTTTGGGGGGTACGGCTTACCCGGGGCACATGGCCCCCTGGGACACTCGGCTCACCCGGGGCACTCGGCCCCCTGGGACTCTCGGCTCACCCGGGGCACTCGGCCCCATGGGACACTCGGCTCACCCGGAGCACTCTGCCCCATGGGACACTCGGCTCACCCGGGTCACTCGGCCCCCTGGGACACTCGGCTCACCCGGGGCACTTGGCCCCATGGGACACTCGGCTCACCCAGGGCACTCGGACCCGTGGGACACTCGGCTCACCCGGGGCACTCGGCCCCGTGGGACACTCGGCTCACCTGGGGCACTTGGCCCCCTGGGACACACGGCTTACCCGGGACACCCTTCCCCTTTGGGGGGTATGGCTTACCCGGGGCACATGGCCCCCTGGGACACTCGGCTCACCCGGGGCACTTGGCCCCCTGAGACTCTCGGCTCACCCGGGGCACTCGGCCCCCTGGGACACTCGGCTCACCCGGGGCACTCGGCCCCATGGGACACTAGGCTCACCCGGGGTACTCGGCCCCCTGGGACACACGGCTCACCCGGGATCCCCTTCCCCTTTGGGGGGTACGGTTCACCCAGGGCACATGGCCCCCTGGGACACTCGGCTCACCCGGGGCACACGGCCCCTCTAGGGTGTTGGGGTCGCATATTGGAGGCGCTGCGCTAGCTCCTTGCTAGCATGGCGGGAAGGCTGGGACAGCTGCAGTTGGGCTGAGATGGTTGCAGGCGGGGGGACCACCTTCAAAGGTGTCTCATTCGGTGTGGGAGCGGAGCAGCTGCAGACATGGAGGCTAAGTTCTGAGGTTGCCCACTCCCTGAGCCCAAGGCGTGGTGAGCTCTGTTCTTGGTGGATTTCCTTTATTCTCAGCGGCAGTGGTGGGCGGGGATGCCAGGTGCAATATTGACGGTCGCTCCTGTGGTTCAATTACCACTGTAGTTTTAAAATTCACATGGCGGTGGTGGTGAGAGTTTCGGCTTGGCCATGTGGCATCAGAGGATGGGCTCGCCTGGGTGGGTAATGGAAGGCACCATGCCATTTCCTCACCAGCGCGCTCCATCTCCCTCCCAGCATGGTGGGTGTGCTGGGAAGATTGTGGGCGGGCTGTGATGGCTGCATGGGGAGAGTCCACCCTCAATGGTGTCCTCTTTGTTGCGGATGTGGAGCTGCTGTGGATGCAGAGGCTAATTACTGAAGCCACTCTCTCTATGAGCTCGGTGCGTAGTGAGCTCTGATTTCTGTGGATTCCCATTCTTGGGGGCAGCGGTGGGTGCGGCAGCGATGGTAGCTCCTGTGGCTCAATTTCCCCTGTAGTTTTAAAATTCGCATGGTGGTAGTGTCTGATGCTTTGGCCTGGCCATGTGGCAGCAGAGAGAGGATTCTCCGGGTCTGCCAATGGAAGGCTCAGCGCCAGCACAGCGTGCGTGAAGGCCTGGCAGAGCAGGCCATGGGCGGTGACAGAGAGTCCCCGCGATGTCTTAGTCTTTCAGACTTAGTGGAACGCTTCCCCTGAGCCAGGACAAGCAGTACCACCACAAATATTGGCCAGCTCAGTGCTGCCCCTCTACAGGTGACAGTAGGGGCATCCTCACCTTGGTAGGCCTTTTCTCTTGGAGGTCTTAACCAGTGGAAGGCAGCATGGTACAGAACTGCCCCACCTTCTCAGTCCTCCGCTGTACTTTCCTTTTCTTCACTTTTCAGCTTACCTGCTATCTCTGCTTCTCCTAAAAGGAACCATGAAAGGAATATACATGATTTTAAAAAATTTTATGGTATTTGTGTACCATGGTACACATTGTGTACTTATGTTACTGATTTTATGAATGAGTGAATATTAACTTCTAATGTAAACTGGATGTGAAATTCTTTCCCAGGATAATAGCCTACTAGGGAAATTAAATTTAATTGTTCTAATTCACAGCATCTATCTTCCCAACCACTCCCAAATGAGAAATACAAGCAATCATTCATTCAACAAACATATAGGATCACTTTCCTTTTCTTCTATTTTCAGATTACCCTGCTAGTGCCCCTTCTCCTAAAAAGAGCCATGAAAGGAAAATACATGATTTTAAAAAATTTTATGGTATTTGTGTACCATAGTAGACATTGTGTACTTATGGTACTGATTTTTTGAATCAGTGAATATTCACTTCTAATGTAAACTGGATTTCAAATTCTTTACCAGGATAATACCCTACTAGGGAAATTAAATTTAATTGTTCCAATACACAGCATCTATCTTCCAAATCACTCCCAAATTAGTAATATCTGCAATCATTTATGGAGAAAACATATAGGATTACTTTACTTTTCTTCAATTTTCAGCCTACCTGCTATCACACCTTCCCCAAAAAGGAACCATGAAAGGAAAATACATGATTTTAAAAAATTTTATGGTATTTGTGTACCATCGTACACATTGTGTACTTATGTTACTGATTTTATGAATCAGAGAATATTCACTTTCATTGTAAACTGGATTTGAAATTCTTTTCCAGGATAATACCCTACTAGGGAAATTAAATTGAATCGTTCTAATTCACAGCATCTATCTTCCCAACCACTCACAAATGAGAAATATATGCAATCATTTATTCAACAAACATATAGGATTACTTACCATTTCTTCAATTTCCAATTACCCTGCTAGTGACCCTTCTCCTAAAAAGAGCCATGAAAGGAAAATTCATGATTTTATAAAAATTTATAATTTGTGTACCATGGTACACATTGTGTACTTATGATACTGATTTTATGAATCAGTCAATATTCACTTCTAATGTAAACTGGATTAGAAATTCTTTTCCAGGATAATACCCTAAGGGAAATTAAATGTACTTGTTCTCATTCATAGCATCTATCTTTCCAACCACTCCCAAATGAGAAATATCTGCAATAATTTATTCAACAAACATATAGGAATACCGTATTTGCCGGCGTATGAGACGATTTTATGGCCCTGAAAAAATGTGCCTCCAAGTGGGCAGTAGTCTTATACAGCGAGTATTTAACAAACTCTATATTTTTAGTGGAAATGTTAGGGGGTCCTCTTATACCCCCAGTCGTCTTACATGCTGGCAAATACGTTTTTTCAGGGCCAAAAAATCGTCTTATAGGCGGGCAAATACTGTACTTCCCTTTTCTTCACTTTTCAGCTTACCTGCTATCTCTGCTTCTCCTAAAAGGAACCATGAAAGGAATATACATGATTTTTAAAAAATTTATGGTATTTGTGTACCATGGTACACATTGTGTACTTATGTTACTGATTTTATGAATCAGTGAATATTCACTTCTAATGTAAACTGAATTTGAAATTCTTTCCCAGGATAATACCCTACTAGGGAAATTAATTTTATTTGTTCTAATTCACAGCATCTATCTTCCCAACCACTCCCAAATGAGAAATATCTGCAATCATTTATTCAACAAACATATAGGATCACTTTCCTTTTCTTCAATTTTCAGCTTACCATGCTATCGCCCCTTCTCCTAAAAAGAGCCATGAAAGGAAAATACATGATTTTAAAAAATTTTATGGGATTTGTGTACCATAGTAGACACTGTGTACTTATGGTACTGATTTTATGAATCAGTGAATATGCACTTCTAATGTAAACTGGATTTCAAATTCTTTACCAGGATAATACCCTACTAGGGAAATTAAATTTAATTGTTCCAATTCACAGCATCTATCTTCCCAATCACTCCCAAATTAGTAATATCTGCAATCATTTATTCAACAAACATATAGGATTACTTTCCTTTTCTTCAATTTTCAGCTTACCTGCTATCAGCCCTTCCCCTAAAAGGAACCATGAAAGGAAAATACATGATTTTAAAAAAATTCATGTTATTTTTGTACCATGGTACACATTGTGTACTTATGGTACTGATTTTATGAATCAGTGAATATTCACTTCCATTGTAAACTGGATTTGAAATTCTTTACCAGGATAATACCCTACTAGGGAAATTGCATTTAATCGTTCTAATTCACAGCATCTATCTTCCCAACCACTCCCAAATGAGAAATATCTGCAATCATTTATTCAACAAACATATAGGATCACTTTCCTTTTCTTCAATTTTCAGCTTACCATGCTATCGCCCCTTCTCCTAAAAAGAGCCATGAAAGGCAAATACATGATTAAAAAAAATTCTATGTTATTTGTATACCATGGTACACATTGTGTACTTATGGTACTGATTTTATGAATCAGTGAATATTCACTTCTAATGTAAACTGGATTTGAAATTCTTTCCCAGGATAATACCCTACTAGGGAAATTAAATTTAATTGTTCTAATTGACAGGATCTATCTTCCCAACCACTACAAAATGAGAAATACAAGCAATCATTTATTCAACAAACATATAGGATCACTTTCCTTTTCTTCTATTTTCAGATTACCCTGCTAGTGCCCCTTCTCCTAAAAAGAGCGATGACAGGAAAATACATGATTTTAAAAATGTTTATGGTATTTGTGTACCATAGTAGACATTGTGTACTTATGGTACTGATTTTATGAATCAGTGAATATTCACTTCTAATGTAAACTGGATTTGAAATTCTTTACCAGGATAATACCCTACTAGGGAAATTAAATTTAATTGTTCCAATTCATAGCATCTATCTTCCAAATCACTCCTAAATTAGAAATATCTGCAATCATTTATTCAACAAACATATAGGATTACTTTCCTTTTCATCAATTTTCAGTTTACCTGCTATCACCTCTTCCCCTAAAAGGAACCATGAAAGGAAAATACATGATTTTAAAATATTTTTATGGTATTTGTGTACCATGGTACACATTTTGTACTTATGGTACTGATTTTATGAATCAGTGAATATTCACTTCTAATGAAAACTGGATTTGAAATTCTTTTCCAGGATAATACCCTACTAGGGAAATTAAATTTAATCGTTCTAATTCACACCATCTATCTTCCCAACCACTCACAAATGAGAAATATATGCAATCATTTATTCAACAAACATATAGGATTACTTACCTTTTCTTAAATTTCCACTTACCCTGCTATCGCCCTTTCTCCTAAAAAGAGCCATGAAAGGAAAATACATGATTTTAAAAAAATTTATAATTCGTGTACCATGGTACACATTGTGTACTTATGGTACTGATTTTATGAATCAGTGAATATTCACTTCTAATGTAAACTGGATTTGAAATACTTTCCCAGGATAATACCCTACTAGATAAATTAAATTTAATCGTTCTAATTCACAGCATCTATCTTCCCAACCACTCCCAAATGAGAAATACAAGCAATCATTTATTCAACTAACATATAGGATTACTTGCCTTTCCTTCAATTTCGACTTACCCTGCTAGTGCCCCTTCTCCTAAAAAGAGCCATGAAAGGAAATTCATGTTTTTAAAAGAATTTATGGTATTTGTGTACCATGGTACACATTGTGTAGTTATGGTACTATTTTTATGAATCAGTGAATATTCACTTCTAATGTAAACTGGGTTAGAAATTCTTTGCCAGGATAATACCCTACTAGGGAAATTAAATTTAATTGTTCTAATTCGCAGCATCTATCTTTCCAACCACTCCCAAATGAGAAATATCTGCAATCATTTATTCAACAAACATATAGGATTACCTTATTTGCCGGCATATAAGACGATTTTTTGGCCCTGAAAAATGTGCCTCCAAGTGAGCGGTAGTCTTATACAGCGAGTATTTAACAAACTCTATATTTTTAGTGGAAATGTTAGGGGGTCCTCTTATACGCCCAGTCGTCTTACATGCTGGCAAATACGTTTTTTCAGGGCCAAAAAATCGTCTTATACGCGGGCAAATACTGTACTTTCCTTTTCTTCACTTTTCAGCTTACCTGCTATCTCTGCTTCTCCTAAAAGGAACCATGAAAGGAATATACATGATTTTTAAAAAATTTATGGTATTTGTGTACCATGGTACACATTGTGTACTTATGTTACTGATTTTATGAATCAGTGAATATTCACTTCCATTGTAAACTGGATTTGAAATTCTTTACCAGGATAATACCCTACTAGGGAAATTACATTTAATCGTTCTAATTCACAGCATCTATCTTCCCAACCACTCCCAAATGAGAAATATCTGCAATCATTTATTCAACAAACATATAGGATCACTTTCCTTTTCTTCAATTTTCAGCTTACCATGCTATCGCCCCTTCTCCTAAAAAGAGCCATGAAAGGCAAATACATGATTCAAAAAAATTTTATGTTATTTGTATACCATGGTACACATTGTGTACTTATGGTACTGATTTTATGAATCAGTGAATATTCACTTCTAATGTAAACTGGATTTGAAATTCTTTCCCAGGATAATACCCTACTAGGGAAATTAAATTTAATTGTTCTAATTGACAGGATCTATCTTCCCAACCACTACCAAATGAGAAATACAAGCAATCATTTATTCAACAAACATATAGGATTACTTTCCTTTTCTTAAATTTCCACTTACCCTGCTATCGCCCTTTCTCCTAAAAAGAGCCATGAAAGGAAAATACATGATTTTAAAAAAATTTATAATTTGTGTACCATGGTACACATTGTGTACTTATGGTACTGATTTTATGAATCATTGAATATTCACTTCTAATGTAAACTGGATTTGAAATTCTTTCCCAGGATAATACCCTACTTGGGAAATTAAATTTAATCGTTATAATTGACAGCATCTATCTTCACATCCACTCCCAAATGAGAAATACATGCAATCATTTATTCAACAAACATATAGGTTTACTTACTTTTTCTTCAATTTCCACTTACCTGCCAGTGCCCCTTCTCCTAAAAAGAGCCATGAAAGGAAAATACATGATTTTAAAAAATTTTATGTTATTTGTGTACCATGGTACATATTGTGTACTTATGGTACTGATTTTATGAATCAGTGAATATTCACTTCTAATGTAAACTGGATTTGAATTTCTTTTCCAGGATAATACCCTACTAGGGAAATTAAATTTAATCGTTCTAATTCACACCATCTATCTTCCCAACCAGTCACAAATGAGAAATATATGCAATCATTTATTCAACAAACATATAGGATTACCTTATTTGCCAGCATATAAGACGATTTTTTGGCTCTGAAAAATGTGCCTCCAAGTGGGCGGTAGTCTTATACAGCGAGTATTTAACAAACTCTATATTTTTAGTGGAAATGTTAGGGGGTCCTCTTATATGCCCAGTCGTCTTACATGCTGGCAAATACGTTTTTTCAGGGCCAAAAAATCGTCTTATACGCGGGCAAATACTGTACTTTCCTTTTCTTCACTTTTCAGCTTACCTGCTATCTCTGCTTCTCCTAAAAGGAACCATGAAAGGAATATACATGATTTTTAAAAAATTTATGGTATTTGTGTACCATGGTACACATTGTGTACTTATGTTACTGATTTTATGAATCAGTGAATATTTACTTCCATTGTAAACTGGATTTGAAATTCTTTACCAGGATAATACCCTACTAGGGAAATTACATTTAATCGTTCTAATTCACAGCATCTATCTTCCCAACCACTCCCAAATGAGAAATGTCTGCAATCATTTATTCAACAAACATATAGGATCACTTTCCTTTTCTTCAATTTTCAGCTTACCATGCTATCGCCCCTTCTCCTAAAAAGAGCCATGAAAGGCAAATACATGATTCAAAAAAATTTTATGTTATTTGTATACCATGGTACACATTGTGTACTTATGGTACTGATTTTATGAATCAGTGAATATTCACTTCTAATGTAAACTGGATTTGTAATTCTTTCCCAGGATAATACCCTACTAGGGAAATTAAATTTAATTGTTCTAATTGACAGGATCTATCTTCCCAACCACTACAAAATGAGAAATACAAGCAATCATTTATTCAACAAACATATAGGATCACTTTCCTTTTCTTCTATTTTCAGATTACCCTGCTAGTGCCCCTTCTCCTAAAAAGTGCCATAAAAGGAAAATACATTATTTCAAAAAATTTTTGTTATGTGTGTACTATGGTGCACATTGTGCACTCATGGCACTGATTTTATGAATCAGTGAATATTCACTTCTAATGAAAACTGGATTTGAAATTAGTTCCCAGCATAATACCCTACTAGGGAAATTAAATTTAATTGTTCTAATTCACAGCATCTATCTTCCCAACCATTCTCAAATGAGAAATATATGCAATCATTTATTCAACAAACATATCGGATTACTTTCATTTTCTTCAATTTTCTGCTTTCCCTGCTATTGCCCCTTCTCCTAAAAGAGTCATTAAATAAAATACATGATTTGAAAACATTTTATGTTATTTGTGTACTTATGTACATATTTTGTACTTATGGTACTGATTTTATGAATCAGTGAATATTTACTTCTAATGTAAACTGCATTTGAAATTAGTTCTAGGATAATACCCTAATAGCGAAATTATATTGATTTTTCTAATTCACATCATCTAACTTCCCAATCACTCCCAAATGAGAAATATCTGCAATCATTTATTCAATAAATATATAGGATTACTTTCCTTTTATTCAATTTTTATCTTTATCTGCTATCGGCCCTTCTCTTAAAAATAGGCATAAAAGGAAAAAAACTCTGTAAAATGAAGCCAAAAACATGGTTTTGAATCCTAATTCTTAATTTATTCTACTTTTGGCGACAAAAAATCTAAAGTATTTTTGTATGATATACAAGGACGTTCATATTCTAAACCTTATTTTTATAACAGCCTAGTCTCATCTCCCACAGGTGTCTTTCTGGTGTACTATGCTGCAGTAAAAGCTGGTGTATGTTTCTCCAGACAAGTTACATCTCCATTGATTAAACCCATATACTTGCTATTCCCACTGCTTGGGAAATCTTTCCACAACTTTTTTGTCTAGAAAACTTTTTTTCACCCATCAAATGATCGCTACTATATAAAGTCTCCTTTGATTTGTCAAACTAAACTTTTGTATACCTTTTCTATTTTCCCATTTGCTTTGTGCATTCAACAAAAAACACACACCAAAAAATGCTGCCATAATGAAAGTGATCATTAATTATAAATTGTTGTTTACAACACCGAAGAGGAAATATTAAATATAATTCTATCCCACATTAGCAGCCCAGGGCCTAATATAGGGTCAGTACGTCTTTGTCAAGTGAAAGAAGTCTGACTTCAGCAAGGCACGTCCAGTGAGACACCTGAGACTAACAGGCCACTAAAGATATGAGATTGGCACTTAGCACTCTACATATTGGTTTAAATACCTAGAGGTTAACTGAGAAAATCAATACCCATAAAAGAAGCAGAATCCAGACCTTGGGGACTGAAATTTATGAAATATCACAGCTTAGAGGAGAAAAGAAAGAACCAGGAGGAAAAAGGTAAAGATTGAAAAAAAATGTGAACAAAGAAGTAATTATGAGACATTACTGAAAGAGAACTTAGTGCAATCATTTATCACATAAGGTAAGAAAGGGAATGGGGGTTTAGAGAGAGCTTCCAGAAGGGGTTAAGGTATGAATTGCCACACATTTCTAAGAGCAAAGAAAATAAAATTCAGGAGAACTAAGCTCATTTCATAATTAGCACATTATTGATAACTCCTGTAGTCCAGAAGAGCAAGGGTGAAAGTAAGTTTCAGAGTGTTTAAGTGAAAAGTGAATGGTGAGGAAAGGGAATTATTATCAGATGAGATTTTTATTCTAAGATTCAAAAACTATATTAAGAGCACGTTTCAGAAAAAATATACGAAACTTAAACTAATAAAAGCCAGCAGAAGCATTTTCTTACACAAACCACTGTCAGTAGCACAGAATTCAAGAAAAGCAATGCTCCAAGTGTGCTTCCCCACACCAAATACTGGTGCACGATAGTGTCTTCTCATGGGGCAAACTTCTGAATGATCTTTTTCTAGGGGGTGAAAAGAAATTAATATGAATACCATCATGATGTTTACTACATTCAAAGATGGGAAAAATCTTAAATTGTCTTATACATTAAAATGTACCTATCAAGAAGGAGATTTTTGTGTCTCAAATTTTCAAATACGAATTTAGCCATTAAAAATAAAAGCTATTGCTGACAACTGTCCCTATCCCATATAATAAAAGCCCAGCAACCATAAAGGCTTAACGACCAAACGACCACTAAACTCTCGATCTCAGCATGGAGAACAGAGAACCACAGGGAACCAGGTGGGTGGTGGCAGGGTGGAACTGGGGACTGGTGAGCAGGCGAAATGGCCAATCTCTTGGTCCCTCCCCTCAGCCCAAAGGTTCTGATGGCAGCATGGGGAACTGGGTGAGTGGTGGGGAGGGGACTGGGGACTGGCGAGTGGGTGGAAGATGGTCCTGACCCCAGACTAGGCCCCCTACCTGAGCTAGTTCTCTAGTATATATATATATAATATATCCAATTAGATAGAATGCCTACCTGGTAGGGAATCTCTTCATTTCTTAGGTGAACTGTCTGGCATCAATAAATTCTTCAATAATTATACAGTTATTTAAAGAATGAGGTGAACCTCTTCTAAGACAACTTCAAGAACAAACAAATCTTGAATTTTTAAAGCCTGAAAATCATTAACAAATATCTCAATACCAAAGATAAGTTGTACATTTATTATTCTAACATTTTAATTCAAATACTATTATACTTCTATCACCATAGCTATCCTGATTGTTTCTTTTGGAATAAAAAGTTTAAATGAAAACGTGGCCCTTTTAATGAAAAGTATAGAAAGCATATATCGACAAAAAAAATAATAATTCAAATATTGATTCTACTAGCAATGTTTATACTTACTCAGGATGGAGAAACAGTAAACTAAAATTATTTTTCATTGCAATGATGAAAAAGCTTTTGATGTTATAAAAATGTATTTTGATATTTAATTTATGAATTTGAATAATTTAAGTATACATTTACAAATTATTTTTAAATTTGAAAACAAATTAATCCTCAGGTATATAAATCTAAGTACCTTTTCCCAGTATGAATAAACATAAAATGGCAAACTGTTCACAGGGCATTTTAAATGTTCCAAGGATACATACGGAATTAATGCATGAAATGGCTCAAAGCTAAGCTCTCTGGCAGCCAAGGCAACTATACCTAAAAGACACTGTTCGGTAATAACCATGGCAAATTAATGACACAACATACACATAGTAGGAGGCAAACACTTTCAAGTAACCAAAATTTTCCCTCTTCTTACTCCATTTAAATCCTGTTTACTTTTAAACTATACTATAATATAAATTTATGCTTCAACATATTAGTTGCCATGATTTTAATGAAATACTAGATATAATATTAAGATATAGAAAGTGAATGAATAACAAACACTTATTTTCAGTTCAGGTATGCTAGGATAGTTGTTAAAATATGAGAAATTATTGGCAATCATAGTGTTTCACACATCACTGTAATTTGTCCTCTACTTTTAAAACATCTATAAACAAGTGTGCATTGCCAGAAGCCAAAATTATATACCACACAAGCCAGTGAAATTAATGTTTGTACAAAATGTAATACTGACAATGGGGAAAATATTTCACAATTAGACTGTTGGGATAAGATAAAATTCTATCTAACATTTTCCAAAGTATACTAGTTTTTCTGTACCTGATTATCTAAATAATTTTACTGTGCATATACTACAAACGTTCTCATAAAAAGCAATTTAGAGAAAGGAGGCAAGCAAGATATAAAGGTTAGCAGACAGAATGGTGGAACATATAAAACCTGAGAAAAAGAACATAGCTTGGAAAGAAGGAAGAAAAAAACTGGTAAAATAGAATGTTACATGGAATAAAAATATTAATGTGTTTCTACTTTGTTTGTTGACAGCTAAGATAAATTCTCATATTTTCACTTAACAAAACTTTTCAAATGTATCCCACAATATAAAACAAATTTAAAATGTGGTTTTATTCATGTCCACTTTAAAAATGAGGCAAAGTAAATTGAAAAAGTATGAAACTATATTTTTCAAAGGGGAATTCATTGTAGTATGCCACCTAAATTAGTTACTGAAGTAGCAAACTTAACTTATTATGAAATATTTAACCTATCACTGTGGAACTTACAGCACTGTCCATAATAAGTATGCAGTATATACTAAGATACTACTAAAATAAAGTTATAATAAAAGATCTTACTATTGCCTTACTTTTTAAATAGATACTGGCTTTAAGCACCTTTTACAAAAATTTTAATTACTTCAACTATTCCTGCCGAAATTTTGATAACTTTAATGAAATATTAAATATGCTTACATGCAACCCAATAAAACCTGGAGAACATTTAAATCCAAACTTACTGACATTTTTGACCATCATACTAGTGAATATTTTCTACTCACTTCCTTCAACTGTATAATCAACTCTAAACATGTTAAATTTTTTGAGAGGTTATTCTTGAAAAGCCTCAAGAAGATACATCACAGAACTGTTCAAATTTTAAAAATTCTTCCTTGCTAATGTGCTATTAGAATTCTCTATTGTAACTAGAGGAAGGAGAGAAAATGCTGACATCACAGACTCATTTTAACTTAAAAAGGCAATAGTGCATCACATTTCAGTCCTATAGGGAAATCAAGATGTAGTTCACAAACAATGAAATTTTACTTTCTAGAAATTGGTTGTCTAATTTCTTTAAAAAAACAATATCTAGACATGATAGCTAATGGCATGCAGTATAGGTTAGAGTAGGTCACTTTTTTAATATAAGCCCTTGGAACTACCTGCTAGCAAGTAGGTCCTGGAAAGTGATACAGAACAGCCACCTTTGTATCCAGCTTCTGTACCACCAGAAATCTCCACTGTACTAGTTCATTGTGTCAGTTTTAGGGTCAGTTACACAAGAATTTTCGCGGAGGACTGAGAAGGTGGGGCAGTTCTGTACCGTGCTGCCTTCCACTGGTTAAGACCTCCAAGAGCAAAGGCCTACCGAGGTGAGGATGCCCCTACTGTCACCTGTAGAGGGGCAGCACTGAGCTGGCCAATATTTGTGGTGGTGGTGCTGCTTGTCCTGGCTCAGGGGAAGCGTTCCACTAAGTCTGAAAGACAAAGACATCGCGGGGACTTTCCGCCACCGCCCGCGGCCTGCTCTGCCAGGCCTTCGGGCACGCTGTGCTGGCGCTGTGCCTTCCATTGGCAGACCCGGAGAATCCTCTCTCCGCTGCCACGTGGCCAGGCCAAAGCATCAGACACTACCACCACGCGGATTTTAAAACTACAGGGGAAATTGAGCCACAGGAGCTACCATCGCTGCGGCACCCACCGCCGCCCCCACGAATGGGAATCCACCGAAATCAGAGCTCACTACACACCGGGCTCACAGAGAGTGTGGCTTCAGAAATTAGCCTCTGCATCCACAGAAGCTCCACATCCGCAACAAAGAGGACACCATTGAGGGCGGACTCTCCCCATGCAGCCATTACAGCCAGCCCACAATCTTCCCAGCACACCCACCATGCTGGGAGGGAAATGGAGCGCGCTGGTGAGGAAATGGCACGGTGCCTTCCATTACCCACCCAGGCGAGCCCATCCTCCGATGCCACATGGCCAAGCCGAAGCTCTCACCACCACCGCCATGTGAACTTTAAAACTACAGTGGTAATTGAACCACAGGAGCAACCATCAATATTGCACCTGGCACCGCCACTGCCGCCGAGAATAAAGGAAATCCACCAAGAACAGAGCTCACCACGCCTTGGGCTCAGGGAGTGGGCGACCTCAGAACTTAGCCTCCATGACTGCAGCTGCTCCGCTCCCACACCGAATGAGACACCTTTGAAGGTGGTCCCCCCCGACTGCAACCATCTTAGCCCAACTGCAGCTGTCCCAGCCTACCCCCCATGCTAGCAAGGAGCTAGCGCGGCGCCTCCAATATGCGACCCCAACACCCTAGAGGGGCCGTGTGCCCCGGGTGAGCCGAGTGTCCCAGGGGGCCAAGTGTCCCGGGTGAGCCGAGTGTCCCAGGGGGCCGAGTGTCCCAGGGGGCAGAGTGCCCCGGGTGAGCCGAGTGTCCCATGGGGCCGAGTGCCCCAGGTGAGCCGAGTGTCCCAGTGGGCCATGTGCCCCGGGTAAGCCGTACCCCCCAAAGGGGAAGGGTGTCCCGGGTGAGACGTGTGTCCCAGGGGGCCGAGTGCCCCGGGTGAGCCGAGTGTCCAATGGGGCCGAGTGCCCCGGGTGAGCCGAGTGTCCCAGGGGGCCGAGTGCCCCGGGTGAGCCGAGTGTCCCAGGGGGCCATGTGCCCCGGGTGAGCCGAGTGTCCCAGGGGGCCGAGTGCCCCGGGTGAGCCGAGTGTCCCAGGGGGCCGAGTGCCCCGGGTGAGCCGAGTGTCCAATGGGGCCGAGTGCCCCGGGTGAGCCGAGTGTCCCAGGGGGCCGAGTGCCCCGGGTGAGCCGAGTGTCCCAGGGGGCCGAGTGCCCCGGGTGAGCCGAGTGTCCCAGGGGGCCGAGTGCCCCGGGTGAGCCGAGTGTCCCATGGGGCCGAGTGCCCCGGGTGAGCCGAGCGTCCCAGGGGGCCATGTGCCCCGGGTAAGCCGTACCCCCCAAAGGGGAAGGGTGTCCCGGGTGAGACGTGTGTCCCAGGGGGCCGAGTGCCCCGGGTGAGCCGAGTGTCCCATGGGGCCGAGTGCCCCGGGTGAGCCGAGTGTCCCAGGGGGCCGAGTGCCCCGGGTGAGCCGAGTGTCCCAGGGGGCCATGTGCCCCGGGTGAGCCGAGTGTCCCAGGGGGCCGAGTGCCCCGGGTGAGCCGAGTGTCCCATGGGGCCGAGTGCCCCGGGTGAGCCGAGTGTCCCAGGGGGCCGAGTGCCCCGGGTGAGCCGAGTGTCCCAGGGGGCCATGTGCCCCGGGTGAGCCGAGTGTCCCATGGGGCCGAGTGCCCCGGGTGAGCTGAGTGTCCCAGGGGGCCGAGTGCCCCGGGTCAGCCGAGTGTCCCAGGGGAAGGGGTGGTGAAAACCATAGGAGGAGCGGACTCTATTCATTTGGTCCTGAGATAGTCACCATAAAACAAGCAGATTGCCAAATGATAGCGGGGAGGGGAAGGAGACCTGGGGGGAGATAGGAGAACAACCGAGGGACTGGTATGCATGAACATAAGTACAACCAATGAACACAGAACTCTGGGGAGGGAGGGCATAAATGGGAGGGAGGGGGGGCAATGGTAAACTATGTACACAGAAAATACCTTAATAAAATAAAATTTAAATTAAAAAAAAAAAAAGAATTTTCAAAGGCTAAAGAGCACAGAATATATGATTTTTATAATGAGAATAATTGTTATTTAATTTCTTTGAAAGAGAAACCTTCACCGGAGCTAGACGGCTCAATGGATTGGAGTGTCTTCCCAGGCACTAAAGGGTCCAGGATTTTGGTGACCAGTCTGGGCACATACCCAGGTGCCAGGCTTGATTCCCAGTCTCAGATACTAGATGGGAAGCAACCGATAGACATTTCCCACATATCCATGTTTCTCTCCCTTTCTTTTTCCTTTCCCTTCCTTTCCCTCTAACATCAATTAAAAAGAAAGGCAAATCTTTAAAGTTAGAAAAACTGAAATGAAAACTCATAATTAAAATTACTTTAAAGTAATTCATACACAGTAACAATGTCCAAAAGGTTCAGGAGGAAAGGAAATAGCACATAATGAGAACCAAAAAGTACCCATTTTGTTCTAGGACGCAATAAAAACATTTAAGGAATTTTCTATTGTAAAAAAAACCCCTGATTTCTCACATTATTAAACACTTAAGCATTTGAAACTATATTAGTAGTATACAGAAATAGGTAAACTTTTAAATGAGAGTACCAAAGCTCAAAAGAAAATGTCAAGTGGGAGGTTAACTAGAACTTTTGAAAAGTTTAACAGAGACATTTCCTTTTTATCCAAAAATGAAAACAAAATTAAACAAATATAATATCCTCTGATAATTAATGAAAATGAAAAATACTAAGGCTCATAAATTAAGCACAGGCTAAAAAAGATCCTCATAAGGTTTGAAACCTTTCATTTCTTTTTTAAGAGGAAACACTAAACTTTCTGGAACAAGAAAATTTGTATTTCAACCGTCCTTGTTCTGGTAAGTGAGAAACTCATTATGTCATTACCCTTAACTCTGCCTTAAAAGGAAATAACGTAGCTGGGATTTGAGTAGGAGTGGTGGTTCTTCACCATTCCTTGCAGATGAGGGGCTCATCATGTCACAGCCCTCATTCCTCCTTACAATAAGATGGCATTGGCATGTTGCATATCAGTAAGGTTATCACAGCTGCCAGATTTTTTTATGGCCACCCTGCACAGGATTTTGTTCTCACAATATCTGGAAATGGCCTAGGAGGAGAAATGAGATAGAGCACAGGAACATTCAAAATAAGAGATGCAGCCTTCTCAGAGAAAGCCAGACATCCCCACTTCTTTATAGGGATTATAGCTACTGCTTCGTCGGAGAGCTATGGTCTACACTGCTTGTCCTTGGGATCCTATTTTATGTTCATCCATGAAGTTAAGTAGTTTAGGGACTCTGATTAGATTGATAGAGCAAAGAGGAAATTAGAATTTTTTAAAGTTTTGGTTTTTGCAATGATGTCAAAGGTGTGACAGTTTCCTAACAATATCATCTGTTGTCTGTACACTTGGTTCCTTAAATATAATAAATACTAGTGGCCCGGTGCATAAAATTTGTGCACGGGCAGGGGGGTTGTCCTTCAGCCCAGCCTGCACCCCTCTCCAATCTGGGACTCCTTGGGGGATGTCCAACTCTAAACTGGCAGTTGGACATCCCTCTTTCAATCCGGGACTGCTGGCTCCTAACTGATCACCTGCCTGCCTGTCTGATTGCCCCTAACCACTCTGCCTGCCAGCCTCATCATCCCCAACTGCCCCCTGCCAGCCTGCCCCCCCCCCTTGCTGGCCTAATAGCCCCAACTGCCTCCCCCCACCAGCCTAATAACCCACAACTGCCCCCCACCCCCTGCCATCCAGCTCACTCCCAACTGCCTCCCCACCAGCCTGCTCACCCCTAACTATCCCCACTGCTGGCCTGATAACCCCCAACTTCCCCACCCCTGCTACCAGCCTGATCACCCCTAACCACCTCTGCCTCGGCCCCACCACCATGACTTTGTTCAGAAGGATGTTTGGAAGGTCTCCCAGTCTAATTAGCATATTACTCTAGTCATTGTTTACTCAGCTATTTACATTCTATCCAATCTTCGTTAGTTAGAACTTACTCTAAGAAAATTTTAATGAGGCAGGCATGTTCTGTATTTTACTGAAAGGTAGAAAAGGTCTAGTGATTGAAGCACCATAAAGGTACTATTTCACTTGCACATTAAGATAGAAGCACATCTTATTCTAAAGGACCATTAAAGTACCACAGAAACTGTCCATTTCAGGTATAATTTTGTTGTATACTCCCCAGAATCCATAAGCCATAAATATTACTTTGTTGCACATTCTTTACAATTGCCATTAAAAACCATATACTTTTTACACCCAGTGTTTGAAGTACATATTCTACAATCTAAGTATCACTCTCTGAGGTTGGTTTTGTTTAACAAACTAAATGTACTGAACTGTGATCTATACAGAATAGACATGAATTTGCAAACTGAGTTAGGAGTGATAAGTAGAATATGGTTGTAGATATTATTAGTGATACAATTGTAAGAAATTATTCATGTATGGCTAGGAAATAGAATACAGTTTCACAAAATCATCAAAGTTTAAAATGGATTTAAACTATTCTGAATCATGGTCACAGAAAAAGATATTTTTTATATTATGGGATTCTTATACACACCTTAAAAAATACTGCTAACATGATGTGAAAGAGTTAATAAGTCTTACTCAATGTGCTAGTTAAAACAGCTTTTCATTTTCCTAATACTACATAATATGATTTATCCACAGATACTGGTTTTCGTGTCTGGCAGCAAACCCCACTTTGTGAATCCACAGCCTTACCTCTACTTCAGTGCACTTTCTTTTTGAAGAGAAGCAGGTGCAATAGGCAGTCCATGGTTAATTGCTAAAGACCGAAGGTCAAAATAGTATTGGGCATAGACACTGGCAGAAATATAAAGACGAAACGGCAGTAGACATAGGTATTGTCTTTCCAACTCATTTCTGCGGGAAAAGGAAAACACAAAACCACCACAGGGCAATTTTAGTCAATTTGGTTCTCTTCAAAATTGTCATTCTAAGCTACTAGGTTGGCTCTGAGTTTAGTTTTGAAACAAATAAAGGCTACCCAGCTGGGCTAATACACTAATGTTCAAATAGGCAAACAAGGTTCAACAATTTGTGGTCCCCTTTGCATACCAGGACTTTTGAGTTTGGGACAAGGGGAAGCAGGTTATGTCTCTTGTGCACAACTGCTGATGGGTAGGGTCTCAATTATCAGAGTCCCAGTAGTGTAGCTATAGGCTTATTCTCCTTGGGCCCCACTCTAGTGTTCAGATGGAAGGAATGATGTATGCTGTTTCTCAGCCCTGGAGAACTTGCAGACATTTTCACCTGGCTGATAACAGAAAGCTGATTAGTAAAGTAGAGATGTGCCAACAAAAGGATTGGGCACATCACCACATCAACAAATGGATCCACTCAGAGCCACCACTATTATGTCTGAGGGGAAAACTCTTGGGGAATTATCAGACACCAAAAATGAAATTGAGGAAGAGACAAATAAATGGAAGCATGTACAATGCTCATGGTCAGGAAGCATTAACACCTTTAAAATGTCCATACTACTTCAAATAATCTATTTCAACCAAATCCTATCAAGAAATCAATGCCATCTTTTACAGAAGCAGAACAAATAATCCAAAGTTTTATACAGACCCACAAAAGACCCTGAAAAGTCATAGCAGTTGAGGGAAAAACAAAATAGGTTAAAGGTATCACACTACCTGCTATCAAACTCTGTAATAATCAAAACAGCATGGTACTAGCATGAAAACAAGCATAGATCAAAGAGACAAAATAGAAAGCCCAGAAACAGCCCCGCACCTATATGGTTAATTACTATTTAACAAAAGAGGAGACTTCATTAAATGGTATAAAGACAGTCTATTAAATAAATAATGTTGAGTAAATTAGACAGATACATTCAAAAAATGAAGCTAAACCACTTCTTATATCACATACAAGAGTAGACTCAAAATGGATTATTAACTTAAATATAAGAGTCAAAACCATAAAACTCCTAGAAGAAAACATAGGCACTAAAATCTGAAATATTTCTTTTAGTGTTTTGCTGATAGATTACTCTGTGCAAGTGAAATAAAAGAAAAAACTAAAGAAATGGGACAACATAAAGCTAATAGTTTTAGTATAGCAAAAGAAAACATCAACAACATAAAAAGACAACCCACTGATGGGAAAATTTATTTGACAATGATATATCTAATAAGGGGTTTAATATTCAAAATTCATAAAAAATATATATAAATCAACACCTTATAAAAACATATACAGCCCAACACCAAAAATACAAATAATCTAATTAAAAAATGGACAGAGGACCTGAACAGACACTTCTCCAAAGAGAGCATACAGCTGACTTATGTACATGAAATGATGCTTACCATCACTGATCATCACTGAGATGCAAATTAAAATCATAATAAGATACACTCACACCTGTCAAAATGGCTATCATCAATAAATCAACAAATAGCAAGTATTGATAAGGATGTGGAGAAAAGGGAACCCTCTTGCACTTTTGGTGGCAATGTATACTGGTGCAGATTCTGTGGAAAATAGTATGGAAGTTCCTCAAAAATTAAAAATGGAACTGCCTTATGACTCAGTGATTCTACCTTGAGTATATATCTGAAGAAAACCAAGATACTAATTTGAAAGAATATATGCACCTTATGTTCACTGCAGTATTATTTATAATCCTCAAGCTGTCGAGTGCCCATTAACTGATGAGTGGATAAAAAAAGCAGTGGAATATCATTACTCATCCATAAAAAATGAAATCCTGCCATTTGTAAAAGAACAGAAGGACCTAGAGGGTATTATGTTAGTGAAATAAGTCAGTCAGAGAAATACAAATATCATGACTTCACTAAAACGCAATATAAATGAACAAACAAAACAGAAGCAGACTCATAGGTACAGGGAACATTTTGAAGTTTGTCAGAGGAGAAGAGGTTTGGTGGGCTGGGTGAAGAAGGTGAAGAAATTGAGAAGTACAGATTGTCAATTACAATGCTGTTATGGGGATATAAATTATGCCATAGGAAAGAGAGTCAATAATACTGCAATAACTATGCATGGTATCAGGTCAGTACTAAAAATATTGTGGAAAACACTTAGCAAAGCACATGTTTTTTTTAACTATTATGCTGTTCACGTGAGACTAATATAAAATAACTATAGGCCCAGTGCACATATTTGTGTTCTTTTGCAATCTGGGACCCCTTGGGGGATATCAGAAAGCCAGTTTTGGCTCGATCCCCACAGGCCAGGCTGAGGTGGTGCACGAATCTGTGACTGGGCCTCTAGTATGCATATAAGATCTTTGGTTAATCTCTTCCCACCCTTCCCTCTATCCTCTTCTGAGAGTCATCAGTCTGTTCCATGTTTCCATGCCTATGGTTTTTGCTCCTGCGTTAAGCATCTGCCCCCTGGTGGTCAGTGCATATCATAACTACTGGCTGGTCTGCTGGTTACTTAGGCTTTTATATATAGATATTGAATGTAAAGTCTTATTGAAAATAAATGAAAATTTTAAAAGGGGTAAATAAAAGACCTAAACTGGTAGACAGTGTTAAGGAAGCCATGAAGGTATTTACATTACTGTTGTTTTGGGATGTGAGCTTCTACAAAGTTTGCTACTAAATTATCACACAGATTATTACAATAATAACACATGAAGGCATACTACTTTATGAGGAGGAGTATGAAAAGTTATAGCAAATGTGGGTAGAAAAAATGTATGTAATTTTATGCCTAGTGCAGTCCTCTGCACAATGTAACCTTTCAAAATATTTCTTATTTGGTAAATTTTATGGGGGCAAATAAGGTATTCAAAAATGGTTATAAACTTCATCAAAACCTTGCAAACTCACAAATCCTTGACTGTAGTGCCCCTTAGCAATGGGGAGAAGTGAGAATTCCATGCAGCCAGATCGTGCAGATATTTGTAGGCCTGAATTATCGCTTCCAAAACAATTCGTTTCCAATTAAATGGACACAAGTCGATTTCGGCATAAGTTAAAAGCCATTCTATGTAAATCTGCAAAGTAAAACACTGGTCTTTGATTCTAGTTCAGTTTAAGTGCTGTGATAAGAACTTTCAAGAATGACAGATTTCATCAGTTTTTTAAAAATATTTTATTGATTTTTTACAGAGAGGAAAGGAGAGGGATAGAGAGCCAGAAACATTGATGAGAGAGAAACATCAACCAGCTGCCTCCTGCATACATCCCACTGGGATGTGCCCGCAACCAATGTATATGCCCTTGACCAGAATAGAACCTGGGACCTTTCAGTCTGCGGACTGACACTCTATCCATTGAGCCAAACTGGTTTCAGCTCATCAGTTTTTGACATGCCTTTTATTCTTAGGTTCTAGAGAGACTGCTTGGCCAGCCAAAGTCAGAGACCAAGAAACAGTCGCAAATCAGACACTTTTATTGCCTACTTTCCCAGGTGAATTTCCAGCCTGCTTACCAAAGAGTCTCTGGTTCAACTCGTGGCCCCAGTCAGGACTCATTCTGGAGGCAATCAATAGATGTCTCTCTCTCATACTGATGACTCATTCTCTCTCTCTCTCTCTCTCTCTCTCTCTCTCTCTCTCTCTCTCTCTCTCTCTTCCCTCTTATCCCCTCTCTTTTCAACTTTCTCTGAAAATCAATGGAAAATATATCCTCTGATGAGGATTAAAAAAAATTTTTTTAAAGACAGCTCCCCAGTAGCAGCTGCTGTGTGCTGCAGCAGGACAGGCGGTGCAAACAGGTGTTTCTGAGGCAGGTTTCTACAACTGTCACGTATTCTTGGACTCAATGCCCTTGTAAGAAACACACATGCACACCAAGAGTAGTCCTTTTATGTCCCCTAAGCCTCACATCTCCATCACGATTCTGTGAAATAAATCTATCTCTGTCTTACACAACCTTAGTCGGTTCTGTGGTTTCAGGTGGTGGCAGAGCTGCCAGTCTTTGTCTCCCTGGTTCTCCTCTAAGCCTGCCAGGGAGCTGGTGAGGTCTCATGAATTCTCCATGTGTATTACATGTCTATTCTACAAAGAACTGGGTGAAGGTAACAGCTAAGGAAAGATTATAGAGACAAGCTGAGATTTGTTGTTACATCAAAGAGTTCTTTGAAGAAGAGTATGTTTACTGTCTGAGGTTATCAGATAATCTCAGATTGACAACTCTGAGATTGACAACACATTAGCCAAAGGTCTTCAAATCCAACTACCGTATTTGCCGGATTATAAGACGATTTTTTGGCCCTGAAAATACCGTATTTGCCGGCGTATAAGATGACCCCCTAACGTTTCCACTCAAAATACAGAGTTTGTTATACACTCGCTGTATAAGACTAGCCCCCACTTGGAGGCATATTTTTCAGGGCCAAAAAATCATCTTATACGCTGGCTAATAAGGTATATTTTAGAAAGCAAACAGTTATTGAACATTATGTGTTATTAGTGAAAGTTTGCACCAATCTTCCAAAACTAAATGCTCTTAGATATCCTATGAATGAACCTCCTTACAAGGTTCAACTGTCAACTTTCTGGGAATAATTAGAGACATATACAACACTGGGAATCACTCAACTTCCTGCAATCTTTACTGTACACCTGGTATGTACCATTAATCATTCATTTATACCACTTGCTCTCCTGAGTCACTGGAATTGGGACTTCTCTCCTCACTGAAACTCTTCCAGCAGTAAAATAAATCCCAGCCCACTTCTGAAGAACACTTACCACAATTAGCTCTTTTTGAACACTTCCCTTTGGCCCAGACACTCTCCACAATATGAATGTCTTTATATGGAACCCATCCGACCCCCACAACCCCTAGGATGCTTCCTCTCTGTTTGCTCACAGTGAACGCCCTGATGCTGCTTCTCATCTCCCACTCTCCCCTTCACCCACTGTAGTCTGCCCCTGGCACTGTCACTGGACTGAAACTACTACTGCTTATACAGTTCCCCACTTCCCACACATTCCCTAATGTCATGTGGGGCACTGACATTTGCCTAAGTGCTTGGCCAAAGACTTCCAATTGAATTACCATATTTGCCGGCGTATAAGACGATTTTTTGGCCCTGAAAATATGCCTCCAAGTGGGGGGTAGTCTTATACGGCGAGTATATAACAAACTCTGTATTTTGAGTGGAAATGTTAGGGGGTGGTCTTATACGCCCAGTCGTCTTATATGCTGGCAAATACGGTATTTTTCAGGGCCAAAAAATCGTCTTATATGCTGGCAAATATGGTAACCTGCTGCAATCTGTTAGCAATTCCGGTTAGCTCTACCTATCACTGGTAGTCATATCACTTTCTAGTCTATTTGTCACTTTCCACCTGTGTCACTGTTATTGCCCTGACTTCTTGGCCTCTACTCAGACTCCCAGCTACAGTCATTCTCCCCAAAGCAGCCAGGATAGCCTTTTAGGTCAAGAGTGCTTGCCCACCCTGCTCAACTCTGCCAAAGGGTTTCCACAAAACAAATAAAAATGTCACTTCCTCCCATGGCCTGCAATCTGCAAGGCCCAATCAGATGGCACATGCCCTCCTGGCCCTCATGTGCTACATCTTTCCCTCATTCCACTCTGACCATCCTGGCCATATCTCACTCTTACTCAAATACCAAGTATAAGTTCCTATCTCAGAATCTGGCACTTGTCCCCTCTGCACAGACACCAGAGCTCCTCATCTTCCTCAGTTCAGTCAGGTCAGTGTTCAGATGTCATCTCTTTTCAGAGGCTCTTTCTGATCATCTCTCTAAAGGAGCTGACCTAAGTACTCTTCCCTCAGACCAAGCAGGAGACTTTCCCCTTTAGGATTGCCCGAGGCAGGAGTGATACAACCCCCATTCCTTCTCACTAGAATGGACCACTCATTCCAAGCAATACACTCTTTCCAGGGGAATCCTGGGTGAGTGACACAAAGGTCCTTACACAGCTGTAGCTGAGCAGGCACCTAGCAACGCTCTTTCAGGTCCTACTGGCACTAGAATCCTGGCAATGACACAGGCAGGCACAAGAGGAGACAGCAAGGACAGAAACACCCATCATCCAAGGAACAGCCAATTTAGGGCTCTAGTTCTCAGTCAGGACACACATTACAACTGCCCAGGGAATGCAGCCTGGGACTCAGCTTAGACCTACACTGAACCTGTCACTTCCTGGGGCCCAAAAGGTTCTGTTATTGCCCCCATCCTGCCCCTTCAGCACACATTGTAAGTGTGCCTGTGTGCACTGCGTGTGCCTGTCTCCTGAGGTCTGGAAGGAGAAACTGAAAATCTCGCCCTCCTGCTGCCTTGAATAGCAATAATTTGTGAGAAAAGCTAGGACATTTTTAATCATAGTGATTATTATGCTCAAATGTGTGAACTTTACTTCCTTTGTTAGGTTTCCCTTAATAAAGTTCTGAAAGAAGAATTATCTTACCAAAGTCGTTACGGCATAGCCTGCTGTTACATTATAGGCAAAGAAAAAAGGTCGAATAAATCTGTAAATTGTGTCAGGATCGGGATTATGATGAAAGAATTCCTCAGGAACCTTTTCTTCCTGAAAGGGAGAAAGACCCATTGAAGAAAAATATTAGGTACTTTTGTAACAGCAGTGTTCCACTTGTGCTCATGTGCTGCTTAAAATAATTTTGATTGGGTGTCATGTATTTTAGCTTTTTAAATAAAATAATGGGACCTTAAAAATCAATAATTGAATATCGACACTCATTAAAGATATAGGCACAACCTCAGAATATTTATATTTTCCTTTCCACATTCCCCCTACAACATTCTGTCTAAATGTGAACTATTTTTAGGCTCCAAGGACTTGTTGGTCATCGTGTCATAGTTCTCTGCAATAACTTTGAGAATGTAACCATCAGGCTCTAAGGCCGTGCTGTGTGTACAGTGCACACCAGCCACATATTGGTATAGAGCATATCTGAAGACATTTGAATATTTTTTAAATTATAATTAATTCAATATTTAAATAGCTGTTTAATTTTCTTCTAGTGATCTTGACATATCTATTAGGTTTATGTAGAAATATTCATATTGTTTGGTGCTATTGAAAATTTTCTTTTAAAAATATACATTTTTGTTTTTTGGGTATGTTGACCCACTTTAGCTCACTAATTATACAAAGCTGAAACTCAGTTCTTTCTGACATATCCTATATAATAAAAGGGTAATATGCAAATCAACTGAATGGCAGAAGGACCAGTCACTATGATGTGCACTGACCACCAAGGGGCAGAGTCTCAACACAGGAGCTGCCCCCTGGTGGTCAGTGTGCTCCCACAGGGGGGCGCTGCTCAGCCAGAAGCCAGGCTGATGGCTGTTGAGCTTAGCAGCTGTGGCAGGAGCCTCCCCAGCCTCCACAGCAGCACTGAGGATGTAAGCCATCAGTCAGACATCCCCTGAGGGCTCCCGACTGCAAAAGGGCACAAGCTGGGCTGAGGGGCTTCCCCCCAGTACATAAATGTCTTGCACTGGGGCCTCTAGTTTCTTATATGACACGAGAGGCCCTGTGCGCAAAATTCAAATTCCTGCACTGGGTGGGGGTGAGGGGTGGGTGGCCCTCAGCCCAGCCTGTGCCTCTTGCAATCTGGGACCCCTAGGATAGGGTTCCAAGGCTTGGGTGATGATCAGGGCATATCAGGGCTTTCCTTCCCCTGGCTCCCGGCAGCTGGCTGTGCCCCCACCGCTGCCACTGCTTGCCATCAGTGCAGCACAGCCACCCACTACCCCACCACTGGTCACCTCACTCTGGGTGACAGGTATGGAGTGCGATCACTGGCTGGCTTGGGATTTCACTCCATGGGGCAATAACTGGCTGGCCACGCACACCCACCACCACATCACTAGCCAGTGGGCTGGGTCTCTCTCTGTGGGTTGATCAATTGTGGGGCCCTCAGAGGGAGGCCCTGCCCACCCGCCACAGTGCTGACTGTGGGGTAGCCTGGGCCTTCCTCTTTAGGGTGATTGGCTACAGGGCTCTACCCACTCACCTGGGGCTCTGAGAATGAATGGTCGCCGCAGAGGGCGGTCTGGGCCTCCCTCATTGGGGCAACTGTGGAGCCGCCCCACTGGATGGATTGCCTCAACAGCTGGTGACATGAGTCTCCCTCTTTGGGGCAATTGATTGCCTCACAGAGGGTGGCCTGGGCCTCCCTCTGCAGGGTGATCATGGGGCAATGGTGGGGCCCCCTGACCAATTGTATTGCACCCACCTTGGCTGGCCTGGCACCAGCACGTGTCATAATGTGGTCATTCAGAATGTTGTCTGGGAGACCGTTCTTCTGTTCAGTTGTTTGGTCGATTTTCATATTACATTTTTATTATTATAGACTAAAGGCCTGGTGCATGGATTTGTGCACAGGTGGGGCCTCTCGGTCTGGTCTGCAGGCATCAGGCTGAAACCAACTCTCTGACACCCCCAAAAGGGTCCCAAATTGAAAAGGGCAGTTCTCAGGTTATGCACCTCGGAATCGGCCTCCCTCCTCTCTGGTTCTTGGTACATCATCTGAGAACCACGGCTGCCAAGTCACAGCAGCTTGGCAGCTCCTGTGTTGAGCATCTGCCCCTGATTATCAGTGCACATCATAGCTAATGGTTGGACAGTCACTTATGCATATATATATATATATATATATATATATATATTCCTTTTGTAAAATAATTAGATACAACATGGGGTGGGGAAGAAAACTTAAAGGAAGATAATGTTAACACTCAGCTGGAGAGAGTAATTTTCTACTAGTGATTAATTTCAAAGCAAATCAGCATGGAATAAACACAAGTATCCGAGAGAAAAAGACAACCTCAATACAACTGGCACTTACTGTGACAGGATGGAGTCTCTCGTCAAATATTTCCTTGGTTCTATTTGCACTTCTAGAAAATAAGAATATGATTTTTAAAACTAATCCAGGAATTGTTGTATTAGCAACACATCTGTTGGGAGTAGAGAGAATTGTAGCGGGAGCTTAGCCTTCAACAAAGAAACTTCTCTTAGATCTGTAGAAATTTTCTGACCTCATTTTACTCAGCACATCAAATTCTGTGAAACCTTTTCTATAATGACCTGCCAGAGCTGCCTTTATAAGCACAGACCCTCCCTAATAGGCAATGCTAGTCAACCAAATCAATTGCCACTCCTCCAGCCTCTCATTGGCAGACACAGGAACATTTTATAAAGCAGTAGTGGTGGGCAATCCTTCATGTGAAAATGAGATCCCTATTTGTTTTTTTCCTCTTACTATTTCCCTATATTATATTCTTATTATATATTTCTTCTTTATTCTTTACAATAGTCTTGAGTTTAAAATTTACCTTTGTATTTTAAAAAGTGACCACTCTGTTTATTTGATGAAAAGAAAGAAGAAGAAGAAAAAAAGGGTTGGCTGCCTCCTGTACATGCTGAACTGTGGTGGAACCAGAAGCCTAGCTATGTGGTCTTACAGAACTGAACCTACAACTCAGGCATGTGCTGCCCTAACTTGGGATCAAACCTGCCACCTTTTGGTGTACAGGACAATGCTCCAACCAGCTGAATGAGGGAAACCAGTCTTCTGGTGTTTTTTCTTCTTCTTTTTTTTTGGTTTAATTTTCCACATAGTGGTTCTCCAAGAGGTTTTGCAGGCTTCTCTGGTTCCACTAGACCAGTGGTCGGCAAACTCATTAGTCAACAGAACCAAATATCAACAGTACAACGATTGAAATTTCTTTTGAGAGCCAAAATTTTTTAACTTAAACTTCTTCTAATGTCGCTTCTTCAAAACAGACTCACCCAGGCCATGGTATTTTGGGGAAGAAGCCAAAAAGCTGCATGTGGCTCGCGAGCCGCAGTTTGCCGACCACGGCACTAGACCATTTTCAGGAGACCCAAGAGGCCAAAACTGTTTTATAGAAATATTAAGGTATTGCCTGCATTTACACTGACATTTGCAATGACTGTATAAAAGCAAAAGTCAATAAAACTGGTTTTTGAGCAAGAATCAAGGCAGAGATCCCATCCTGTACTAGTAGTCATTCTACTCTTCACTGTCACTTGTTGACAAGAAATATGCTTTACTTAAGCACAATTTTGATAAAACAGTGACAATAAATAATGTTATTAAAACTTGAATCTTCTTTTTATACTCTAGAATAAGGGGAAGTATGCATTAAGCACTCATGCATACTGAAATGTGGTTGTGTTAAGGAAAAGCACTTGGAAATAGTTGTGAGCTAAATGCCTTACAGTTTTCAGAGAATAATATTTTTATTTGATACTAAAACTGTCATTCTCTCATGCAGCCATGGTAGAGACATTGTTTGTTGTCACCATGGGGCCTGGGAAGAGGATGCTACTGGCATCTAGCGAGGAGAGGCCAGGGAAACTGCTAAATATCCTGTAACACACAAGACAATCCCTCACAACAAAGAAGTATCCTGCTCAAAATTTCAACAGTGCTATAGAAACTATGTTTTTAATGTACAAGGGACTTATTTTTTAATTCTCAATTTTAATTTCTAATCCACTAAATATCAATATAGCCCCACATCAACAAATCTTTGGGATCCTCAATAACTTAAGCATTAGGAGTCCTGAGACAAAAAAAAAAAAAGTCGCTTTAACAATGTAATAAAATCACTATAGCTTATTCCAATTATATCTATAGTTAAAACCTAAGACTAACATTATATCTTGTAAGTTTATTAGCTAGAATAATAAGACAGGTTTTAAACTCACCTATTTTTAATATGGTAGTAGATTGCCAATGCCAGGCTGTGGAGAAAACAAAAAGTAAAAATTGACTTTATGTCAGGGCTGAAGACATGTTTTAAAAGGGTTGTGGTGGGGGAAGACCATCCCATCTGCCCAATAGCCATGAGATCTCATTCAAAACAGTATCTCCTAAGCACTTTTTGCCATGTTGCAATTCTTTGTCAGTTAGTAAAATGAGGAAAACCAAAATGCTAAGGAATTTGCTGTTAGAAGACATGTTTTGGATGATTATTATAGCATATAAGTTATTACACTCTTGCCCTATTATTTGCCTTTCTACTCATATAAACTTTCATCTTGTACAAGTTAGATCTACTTGTACACATCCTTAAATTTAATCCATTAGTAGTTTTTTCACCTGCCCACCTATTTGCCTTTATTCCCCTAAAGTTAAATAAAATGCTCTATACCAAACAGAATCATTTAAGGTGACTTTTACATAACTGTTAAGAAAATTTAATGGCTAATATAAGAATACAATGGAATAAAATTATACACAGTGTAGTATTAAAGACATTTATTTGCAAATTAGTTTAATACAATTTTAATGAGCAGATGTAAGTGCTCAGATACTGGGTAAATTACAATATCCCTATGTTATTCCCAGATGCTGTGTAACATGAAACACAGGAGTGCTATAGATTAAGTTATATGCTTTTTCTCTTTTCCAAAATGTAAAAAATGAAGCTCCAAATAATTGAGGAAAAGCAAAACTGAATTTTATAACTGGATTATAGAATATTAGCAGTTGTAAAAAGGCCTGTAGCATTGTTAGCATCAGTTCTATAGTGCTTCAAACAGTTTCATCTTCAAAATGATTTTAACATCATAGAATTTGAAATATATAAGCTGAAAGAAACTAATGAACTTGTGATGAATGATATTTAATTCAACAACCCATTTTACAGAAAAAGTAATCACGGCTTAAAACTGACTTCCTCAAGGTCCCACCAAGAGTGAGAAGCAGTTCTCCTTCTCCTACCCTCTAACCAGGCAATGTGGTTCCCAAGCTTAGCTGTGCATTGGGATAATCAGAGAAGTTTTACAAACTGCGTTCTATCACCGTGAGTTGATCTGATTCATCTGGCATTGGATATGATCTGGGGTTGTTCTGAAAGCTTCTCAGGTGATGGCAAAGTGCAGCAAAGTTTGAGAGCACATGAATTAGGATTAAAATCAAAATCATCCCAGATGCTTTTTCTATATAAAGATGCTTTACCTTCCTCGGTTTATCAGAAGGCTTGTGAGAGTGAGAGAGTGTGTTGGGGAAGGAGAAAGGGAATTCATGTGTTTAGAGACACATTTAGATAAACGTTGCATAAGTGATTATAATAAGGCTCACCCATCCCTTTGAGAATAATGCATTGCTACTCCACAATGAACATTTTTTTCAAAACCATTCCTAAAATGAGCTCTATTAAAATTCTCACTAAACCTTTATTTTATCAATAGTAAATATACTGATCATTTTCAAAACTTGGTAAGAGCAAATGAAAAGCTACTAGATTAGACCATTTTGGAGGACAAAAGCATATATTCAAAATGACTCTTGAATTATATATTGTAACATCAGAATCATCTAACTCAAAGGAAGCTATGGTACATAGAGCTAGAGTGGACTGGTGTTTTTTACTCCCAGATTTAGTGGTCAGACTGAAGAAAAGACTCAGAGACTTTGAGATAGGTGTCAAAACTGAGGACTTTAGAAAGAGATGGGCTCAATTTTTGCTGAAACTCAATTTGACCTCAACTGTTGTTATGAGAGAAGAAACTTACATTATGATTGTGAACTGGCTGTTTTTAATTAACATAGAAGTTAGTGAGAATTTAATTAGCAAAAAAAAAATCTGGTACAATATAAACAAATTTTAGTTTATAAACAAATTATGTTTTAGGACTGAAAAATAAAATTAGAAATGAGGATTTTAATATTTTCAGGTAGCATTTTCCATACTGTGTTCTGGAAAGTCAACCCTCACATCCCAGGGAGACCCTAATAATGATCCTTGGACAACTCCAATTGGATTCAGGAAGCTCTACATCCAAGTTCGTTTTTATTTTTCTCTTAAATAAGCTTAAAGGTTTCAGATTAGTGTTTTTTTTTTTAAAGTCTTCAATTGTGGACTATGAACTCACAGAATTTAATGAATAGTTTTCATCATCATGACACTGTTATGTTTGCTTAAACGTAAACCTGACTGTGACTATGTTTCCAAAACTTCACCTCTCTCATGATTTTCTGCTTTGATTTTGTTATATATGGATCGATATAGTTCTTGAATATGCATTTATATATCTATCTATATATATGTAAATTTAATAAATCTATGAAATTAAAACATCTGCCAAACAAATTTAACCCACAAAGAAGTTAACTTGAAAAGTACATATGGGCAGGATAATGGGTCTGTCCCCTATTTGTACTCACCACTGCACAGAGATTCTCAGATCAGGCTGAGAAATCGTGGAGTCAACATACATAGTGGTACATGAGCTGTACTTTCCCCTAAGGTGACCAGGAGACACCTGAAGGGGGAGGGGAATAGAAGAAAATATCACAGTAAGTTAAACCTATAAACCAAACAATTAGGCATTACAATTGTTCTCATACTCTGTGAACTGCTTTAGTGCAATGCCATGTGCAGCTCTTTGGTAAACCCATTATATGCTCTAACTTCCAACGATGAGAATTGAGGAAGTGGTCATAAAATGCCACCCTTGACATACTACCTATAATCCAACTTGGCAAACACCTATGATAAATTCCCTTTATAAGAATAAAAATGATATTTCAGTGATTTTTCCTTAAAAAATGAAAACTGCCAAGATTTCTATTTCTACTACTTATTTTCTACATCAAGACATACTGCCATTAATAATATTGAAGCAAGAGCATCTTATTAAAGTACATGAAAGTCAATAATAAATGTTGGTTCAGGAGACTGTGACAAAACACATGTATCTGAGGCAGAGGTGTGTGTGTGTGCAGGTGCTGGCCTGTAGCTCATAAGTTAAGGGACAAGAGGTCTCTCTTCCTTACCTTGAGAATAAAAAATATTGTTTTAAGATTCTCTCAAATCCAAAAACAGATCAAACAACTCTGAGGATTTAACTCTCTCTTCATGTTGAAATAAGACTATTATTACATTACTCAAAAGAGAACCTCAGATAATATGGTACTTTACATGATATTATGAATTCTACTAGAGGCCTAGTGCACAAATCCATGCACAGGGGATGGGTCCCATGGCCTGGCCACTGATTGGGGCCATCTTGCCCAGTCCCGATCTGGGCGGATCAGAGCCAGCCAGCCAGGGGGAGGGACTATGGGAGGCTGGCTGTGGGAGTGCACTGACCATTAGGAGGCAGCTCCTGCATTGAGTGTCTCCCATCCAGTGGTCAGTACGCATCATAGTGACCAGTTGTTGAGTTGTTCGGTTGCTTAGGCTGTTATAGATCTAGATTCCCTAAGCTACATGATACTTATCAGGACCCTGACACAATCAGCTGCTCTCTCTGACCACAAGGACTTTTTCTTTCTCCTTTTCTCAGCAAAGTTAACCCCACTTCCCATTTACCTCCAGGGTACCTCTGTCAGCAGCCACACTACACAACCTCTCCCTTTCTCTACTTTTACGCACTTGAGATACTACTTTTATATAGTATCAACTGCTTCCAGGACACCCCCCTCATAAAAAAGTGAGCTTCTCTAGGGAAGGCAGGACTTTCCCTCCTCTTCTAACTCCACCTGCTGAGCACAGAATCTGGGGCAAATTAGGAGTTCAACAAGTATTTGACCAATTATCTAAAACCAATTGCAACTGGAAGGTAAATCCTATTACAGATACAAATTAAAATTTACCTGCAATCGTGTCAGAGATATGACAATGACTTTTTGAGACTCGTTAGAGAATTAATTATCTTTAAAACACTAGAAATACTCATGTCTTTTAGAAGTATTCATTGATTTGTTAAGAGCCCAATAATACAGCAATAATCAAATATGGAAATAGCCAAAACTATGTCAGGAAAATCCTCTTAGAGTAAAACCAAAAACCAATTCTAGTCACTGTAAGTAGTTGAAAGTAGTAATAGTATTATTTATATCACAGAATACTAACAATTTTAATATATTTCATTTTGTTAGCGGCAAAATGGCACCAGATGTTTGACCTTTGTCCTTGAGTTTGGCCAAGAATTTAGAGCCAAGAACTCAAATTATAAGAGAAAGTATATTTAGAAAGTCACAGAGGTAGAACTGAGCCAGCTTGGCTGCCTGGGATCAACAAACAAGTTACAGAGGCAGAAGAAGGGGCCTTGGAACTTAGGAGAAAGAAAGGAAGACTATTCATGCCCGGGGGAGTAAGAGGGGGAAGGCATGGACATGCTCCAGAGTGAGAGCACCTGAGAAGAGGGCGGGAAAGCTACAGGCATGCTCAAGGGAGCGAGCACAGGTAAGGGCTTTTATCAAAAGGGGGAAATTTTAGGGAAGGTCTTAGGGGTCCTAAGCTGGGCTTGAATTGAAACCAACTGAGGCCTAGATATTATCTCTGCTTTGACCAAAACTCTGTCTCTGAGCTCAGGAGACCGGAGGCTTTGTTCCTAAGATTGTTTGATTCAGGCTAGAACCTCTTTATCCTCAGGGTTTAATGCTATGGGAGGCAGGGTGCAAGGGCTTAAATTGAACTTGTATAAAGCTATTCTCTGGGCCCCTTGTTCCTCTTTAAGGGTGTCCATATGCTGGGGGAGGAAAGGTCAGAGGATGATATGAGCCACACGACCAGCAATATGAAAGTTCACAGGGTGTAAATAGCATGACCATGATATGCTAAGGGAGGAAAGGTCACCCTTGGGTGATGTCCCTCCCTACAATACTTGGTTTCGAGTTTTGCCCACTGCTAGGCACCAACAGCTTTCTACTTCAGTGACATAGTTGGCCTATCATTCCTACTCTGTCCATGTCGGCCTAATTGCCTACTGTATCAGTTTTCTTGTGCTATTATAAACTAATTCAAATAAGCCTTCCTTCCTCATATTCCTATAAAATAGTTTTCATCATGCTGTCATACTTTTCCATCAGTATTCCCCTCTCATACACAAAAGACAGTAGAGGGAGAATATCCAGTTGATATCTTTTAAAATACAGAGCATTTAAAACTGCCAGGTTTTAAATCTTGTTAATTTTTAAATCCCAGACGAGCCCCCAATGTTGTGACCTTGTACCTGAACCCCAAAGACCATCAGGAAGCCGCATCTGATGTAATTGCAGGAAGCCTGAATTTATTTCGGACCAGTCCGAGCTCAGTCTCACCTACGCTGGCAACAGCGAGGCGAGAAAGAGAGCGAAAATAAAAATAAAAATTAAAATTAAACATGGAAAATATTATGCAGAGATCCAACAGCAGAATAAAGGAACACATGAATCAAGTCAAAGAGTCAGAATACAAAGAGCCAAAAGACACTTCTTTGGAGAAGCAAGAAGAAGAGAAAGTTGAAGATAGTGTAAGGAGCCTCTAGAACAACCTCAAGCATACCAACCTCAGAATTATGGGGGTGCCAGAAGAAGAGAGAGTTCAAGATGCTGAGAACATATTTGAAGAAATAATACTAGAAAACTTCCCCCACCTGGTGAAAGAAATAGTCTTACAAGTACAGGAAGCGTACAGAACCCCAAACAAGAGAACTCCAAAGAGAGAACACCAAAACACATCATAATTAAAATGCCAAGGGCAAAAGACAAAAAGAGGATCTTACAAGCAGCAAGAGAAAAACAGCTAGTTACCTACAAGAGAGTACCCATCTGACTGTCAGCTGACTTATCAACAGAAACTATGCAGGCCAGAAGGGAGTGGCAAGAAATATTCAAAGTGATGAATAGCGAGAACCTACAACCAAGATTACTTTTTCCAGCAAAGTTATCATTAAGAATTAAAGGGCAGATAAAGAGCTTCACAGACAAGAAAAAGCTAAAGAAGTTCATCACCACCAAACCAGTATTATAAGAAATGCTGAAAGGTATTCTTTAAGAAGAGGAAGAAGAAGAAAAAAGATAAAAATTATGATCAACAAATACATATATATCAACAAGTAAATCTAAAAATCAAGTGAATTAAAAATCTGAGGAACAGAATAAACTGGTGAATATAATAGAATCAGGGGCAAAGAAAGGGAGTGGATTGATAATTATCAGGGGGAAAGGGGTGTGGAGGGTTCAGGAAGAGACTGGATTAAAATTGTACACCTATGGATGAGGACAATATTCGGGGGAGGGGGTAAGGGCAGAGGGTGGGGCAGGAACCAGATAGAAGGGAGCTATGGGGGAGGGGGGGGAGAAACAATTGTAATAATCTGAGCAATGAAGATTTATTAAAAATAAATAAATAAAAATAAAGACTGCCAGTATCCAATAATCAGAAATATCTTTTTATTACATAGAGGCCCGATGCACAACATTCTTGCAGGAGTAGGCCTTCCTTCCCTAGTTGCCAGCACCAGCTTCCCTCTGGCACCCAGAAACCGGCTTCTCTCCGGCTGCGGCAGTCACCCAGGACCTGGGCTTCCCTTGCAGCCCTGGCTTCATCCGGAAGGTCGTCCAGAAGACCATGTGCTCAAATTAGTATATTCCACTTTTATTTTTATAGATAAAACATCATTTTGCCTGTTTTAGATGCTTCTCTTCAAAGCTACTTACTCCTCATTAACCAGAAGCTCCAGATGGCATAATTTGAAAACAATCACTATTTGGAGGAATAAATTTTCCTTCAAACTAGAAATATGTTAACTATAACTAAAACTCTGATATGTTTCTTAAGCCATGCAGTTAACATGTAATTTACTTTTGGGATCTCATCAGACAAATACAGCATAAAGAGTGACTATTCATTCAAATACTTTTATTCTCAATGGAAGGTTTACTACTATATTGGTGCAATATGGCATATAATACACCATAAATAAAGTCAATTATGACCAGAAACCTATATAGAGGGGAGTAAGAAGAATAGGAAACAAAGCACCAAAATATAGACTAGTTGGTAAACACTGGGTGATATTTGCTTCCATTCTCCTCTATTTAAATTTTTTCCAATATAAATGTACATTGTGTTCTATTTGAAAATAGTGCTAAAATATTGAAAATTTTTAATCTGACATGGGGGTCACTGGTCTATGGAGTTCATTTAGTAAAGTAACAATTTACAGTATAGTACTGTTAGATCCAATCAAAGAAATACTAAGTACTTCCCCATCAGTCCAGTCTACTCACAATTTTTCAAATTTTCCAGTACCAAATATCTAGTACCCACTATGGTGACGGAATTAAACTCATAGTAAATCCTGGATATACTGGCTGTCAAATGATTACTTTCCTCTCATCTTGTTTGAAAATGTAAAACAATTGTTCTTTATGGTTAAAATCTTACTATTGCTGGCTTACAACATCAATAAACTACACAGAAAAACAGAGATAAAAATGCAAATACTAAAAAAGAATCAAAGAGCCTAAATGCTAATGACAAGATAGTGTTTACAGGTATTTCCGTAGGTCACTAAAATACACAGGCAACAATCCTACTGTATCTTCAGTCATTCAGAACAAATGGCAGAATAGATGGACTTTTACAATCTTTTCAGGAAAGGGAAGGGATTTGTTTATTTATTTATTTATTATTATTTTTTATTGTCTAAAGTTTTACATGTATCCTTTTTTCCCCGATTGTGCCCCACCCCCACCATTCCCACCCCGGGCATACCCCACTGCCCCAGTATCTGTGTCCATTGGTTATGCTAATATGCATGCATACAATCCTTTGGTAGCTTTCTACTCTTCCCCACACAGCACCCCTGCTGCCATTTGTCTCTGGATCTATTCTTGTTCATCAAATTATGTTCGTTAATTATTGGTATCACAAATATGAGATCATATGATATTTATCTTTCTCTAAATGGCTTAGTTTGCTTAGCATAATGCTCTCCAGTTCCATCCATGCTGTCGCAAATGGTAAAAGTCCTTTCCTTTTTATAACAACTAGAAGCACAGTGCATGAAATCTGTGCATTGGGAGGGGGGTGTCTCAGCCCAGCATGCACCCTCTCCAATCTGGAATCCCTAGGAGGCTGTACATCTGCTGGTTTAGGCCCAATTCAGTAGTCAGACATCCCTCTCACAATCCGGGACTGCTGGCTCCTAACCACTCGCCTGCCTACCTGTCTGATTGCCCCAAACTGCTTTTGCCTGCCACCCTGATCACCCCCTAACTGCTCTCCTTCTGGCCTGATCCCCCAACTGCCCTCCCTTGCTGGCCTGATTGCCCCCAACTTCCCTCCCCTGCCAGCCATCTTGTGATAATGAGGGGGTGGCCATCTTATGACATGGGGGTGGCCACCTTTTGACAAGGTGGGGCGGCCATCATGTGATGATATGAGGGCATCATGTGAGGGCAAGAAGATGCGAGGGCTACCTAGACTTTTATTAGTATAGACAGTATTCCATTGTGTAGATGCACCACCATTTTTTAATCCATTCTTCTGCTGTTGGGCACTTAGGTTGTTTCCAAATATTAGTTATTGTAAATTGTGCATATTACCCTTCTATTGGTATAGATCTAAGTAGCATATTACCCTTCTATTGGATAATATGCTATAGATCAGCCGTGGGCAAACTACGGCCCGCAGGCTGGATCCAGCCCATTCGGCTGTTCTATCCGGCCCACGGAGCCGAAAGAGCGGAGGGTTCTCTTGCTCTCCCCTCTGCTCCTTCACCAGCATCCCAAGATGAGAGTGCCAGCATGGTCAGGTTGCTTTTGTTCTGGCCCTCCGGTCCAGTTTAAGAACCCATTGTGTCAAAAAGTTTGCCCACCCCTGGTATAGATTATATAGGATAGGATTGCTTAAATGGTGGGGGGGGGGGGGCTTTTTCAGCAGGTGGAGATGCTCTTGGCAGATAAAAATACAAAATCCCTGTATCTGGACTGAGAGCCAGCCATATGCACTATACTGGCAAACTGGTCATTAAAAAATTGAATTGCTTTCTTACACCTTACATCAAACAGCTGTTCCCCTTAAAACCCCTCCTCTGCCCCCACCTTAGGTTCTGCCTTTGTAGTTCACCCAGATTTGGTTCTGACTGGTTAGTTTCTATGCCAGTCAGTGTCTCTGGACCTATCTCCAGGCCTGATTAGAGAAGTAGGGCTGTTCAGCAGCTGCCCCAGGCTGCTGGAGAGTGGGTTGAACTGCTGACCTCTTGGAGAGAGAGAGAGGCACAGCTGCTGGTGAGGCCTGGAGTGAGAGAGAGAGAGCCAAGGGCTGATCAGCAGTTGCCATGAGGCTGCAGATCAGACCCTGCTTCTATCTCTGGGTTTTGCCAGCAGCTGCGGCAGCTGCTGATCAGCCCAATCTCTCTTTCTCTCCAAAAGGTCAGAAGTTCAGCCCACTTGCCGGTCCCTGCCCACCTGAGCCTGCTGGGCACACAGCCTGGTGTTCGGTTGTCCCTTCGGTTGTTTTGGATGTTACAGACCCTGGCTGTTTATATATAGTGAACTCACAGAAAGAGAAATGAAAAAAGCAAGCCCATTTACAATTGCACCAAAAATAAAAAAAATTAAGATACCTAGGAATAAATTAAACTAAGGAGGTAAAAGACCTATACTAGGAAAACTATAGGACATTGAAAAAGGAGACAGACAAGGACATAAAAAAATGGAAGAACATATGTTCATGGATTGGTAGAATCAACATCATTAAAATATCCATACAACCCAATGAAATCTACAGATTCAATGCAATCCCCATTAAAACACCAATGGCACATGTCAAAGATCTATCACTAACTTTCCAAAAATTCATCTGAAATAAAAAAAGATCCCAAATAATCACAGCAATCCTGAGAAAGATGAATTAAGTTGAAGGGATCCCAATACCTGATATCAAGTTCTATTAGCAAGCCACGGTTCTCAAAAATGCCTGGTACTGGCATAAGAACAGACATATAGACCAATGGAACAGAACAGAGAACCCAGGGTTCCTTAGATTTAAAGTTCAATAGCAAAGACTAGAAAAATTATCATGCCTAGGTGTCTAAGTGACAACTCAAATCTTACTATCAAGTACCTGTTGAAATCCTGTCTATTGCCTCATCTTAATCTATCCTATATAATAAAAGCCTAGGTGGTTTAAGTGCTATTGTTACAAGATGGCCGCAACAACATCGTCACAAGATGGCCACCACAAGATGGCCTCCATGATGTCACAAGATGGCCTCCACAAGATGGTTACAAGATGGCCAGGAGGGGAGGGCAAATGGGGGTGATCGGGCCAGGAGGGGAGGGCAGTTGGGGGTGATTGGGCTGGAAGGGGAGCAGTTAGGTGTCAATCAGTCTGGCAGGCAGAAGTGATTAGGCAGGCAGCAGGCAGGTGAATGGTTAGGAGCCAGCAGTCCTGGATTGTGAGAGCCTAAACGGGCAGTAAGACATCCCCAAGGAGTCCCATATTGGAGAGGATGCAGTACAGGCTGAGGGACACCCTCCTCCCCATGCACAAATTTCATGCACTGGGCCTGTAGTTAAAAAATAAAATGGAAGTTTACTGTTTTCTCTCTACTTTTTCACAATACAAGTCTTAGATACTAAGAATTAATAATGACTTCTAAATCACTTAAAATTTCTAACACTTATATGTATTAGAAATTTTGGCAGACAAAAATACATAATCCCTATATCTGTTCCATCTATGCGGCTCAGAAATGGGACAATCTGAAGAAATCAATTGTTTGAATAGAACTCTTACCAAGGTTTTAGTAAAAAAGTGCAATATGCTAACTACAGATATAACCAACAATAGTCTCTGAATTAATATTATTAATTTCATTGAATTAAAGCCTTAAACTTTGATTTATACTTTAAATATAAGTTCTAAGTTTGAGATTTCTAAACTGACCACAATTCCATTTCCTTTCCCCTTCCTTTCAGAGATATGTCACTACAATTAAAAGCATAAAAAAGCTACCCACAGTATAAGAACAAAACACAGGAAGCACAAGTTTGGTGTCTAAAGAGAGTGACTGGAATAGGAATAAGAAAGCCAGTTTGTCTTACAGAATCTAAGGCAGGCTCAGAATTCAGCCCCCAAATTCTTGCAGTGCAGCCCTGTCAGTAAAAATTCTGCTCACAATTCTGCTTCCAATCCTATATAATAAAAGCCTAATATGCTAAGTGTCTGGTAGTCCAACTGGCCGTTCAACCAATCAAAACATAATATGCTAATGGTATGCTAAGGCTGTTCAACTTCACACTATGACATGCACTGACTGCCTGAGGGCAGACAGTCGACTGGTTGACCAGTCTCTAAGATGTGCACTGACCACCAGGGGGCAGATACTCCAACTGGTAGGTTAACTTGTTGCTGGGGTTTAGCCAATCAGGACTGAGTGAGATGGGCCGGACAAACCCTGGAGCCCTCCCGCAGTCCTTCCCCAGCTGGTCAACCTCCCATGTCTCTCTCCAGCCCTGATCATGCACCAGTGGGGTCCCTTGGCCTGGCCTGGGCCCCCTTGGGTACCCCTTGGGGGATGTCAGAGAATCGTTTTTGGCCTGATGGCGTAATGACCAGTCACTATGACATACGCTGACCACCAGGGGGAAGGTGCTCAACATAGGAGCTTCCCCATGGTGGTCAGTGCACTCCCACTGGGGGAACACCACTCAGCCAGAAGTCGGGCTCAAGGCTGGTGAATGCAGCGGCGGTGGCGGGAGCCTCTCCACCTCCACAACATCTCTAAGGATATCTGACTGAGGGATTAGACCTACTCCACAGGAGTGGGCCTAAGTCAGTAGTTGGACATCCCCCAAAGGCTCTTGGACTGCAAGAGGGACCACCTCTTCCCCTCCTCCCCCCCTGAACAAAATTTGTACACCGGGCCTCTAGTTAGATATAAAAGACAGCCGGGGACCAGCACACATCTGAAAGAAGCCAACAAGAAATATAGACCAAAGCAGAATGGCTACTATCAAGAAGGTAGATAATAATAAGTATTGGAGAGGTTGTGGAGCAAAAGGAACCCACATTCTCTGCTGGTAGGAGCATAAATTGTATAGCCACTATTGAAAAGTGTATGGAATTACCTAACAAAAACAAGAATAAAATTACCATATGATCTAGCAGTCCCTCTTCTGGGTATCTATCAGGAAAAACATTTGCAAAGATATATGTTCATTGTAGCATTATTCCTGATGGCCAAACATGAAAATAAAATGTCCTTCAGTAAATGTTTGGATAAAGATGATATGGTATGTGTGTGTGTGTGTGTGTGTGTGTGTGTGTATAAATACTACTCAGCCATAAATGAGGAAGTACTGCCATTTGTCACAACATGGATATTATATGTTAAGTGAAGTAAGTTGGACAGAAAAAGCTATGTGGGATATAAAACTAAAACTCAGACATAGACAACATATGGTGGTTACCAGAGGGAAGGGGTATGGGGGTAAGTAAAGGGTAAAGAGGGCCAAATATATGGTGAGGGAAGATTATTTGACTTTAGGTGGTGGACACACAATGCAATGTAGCAAGCATGTATCACAGACATGTACACTTGAATCCTAAATAAGGATTTTAACCAATGTCACCCCAGTGAATTTAATTTAAAAAAAAATCTGAACTCATAAACAAAAGTCAAATTGAAAGCTTTTCTTAAAATCTACATGCTAAGAACATCATTTCTTAGTTATTTTTATAGAACAATTTAGAATTTGTGGTATCAGCAAATCAGTTGTCCTATCTATACTAATAAAAGGGTAATATGCTAATTAGACTGGACTTCTGCACCTCTGTTCTGACAAAACCTGGGGTTTGACCGGCTTGCAAACTGCCCCTGGACCCTTGCCTAGGCCAGCCCTGCCCCCAGTGGGGACCCCCACACTGATCGGGGGCATGGCCAGCCTACAAACTGCCCTCAGCCCCTTGCCCAGGCCAGCCCTGCTCCAAGCAGGAACCCCCACCCCAATTGGGGGTGAGGTTGGCCTGCAAACCACCCCAGGACCCTCACCCAGGCCAGCTCCACCCCCAGCGGGGACCCCCACCCCGACTGGGGTCATGGATGGCCTGCAAACCAACTCAGGCTCCTCACCCAGGCCAGCCCCAGCCCCACTGGGGACCCCCACTCTGATCAGAGATATGGTCAGCCTGAAAACTGCCCCAGACCCCTCATTCATGCTGGCTCCACCCCCAGCGGGGACCCCCACCCTGATCAGGGGTGTGGCCTTCCTGCAAACCCCAGGTGGCTCCTTGTCCAGGCCGGCCCCTCCCCCAGTGGGGACCCTCCCCCTGATTGGGGGCAGGGCCAGCCTGCAAACCCCACAGCCCCTGCCCCAGCGGCCCTGCCCTGCTGCAGGCTCCCCACACCCTGATCTGAGACCCCCTTCAGGGTAGGCCAGCCGGCCCCCACCCATGCACCAGGCCTCTATCTTATGTAATAAAAGTGTAATATGCAAATTGACCCTAATGGCAAAATGACCAGAACGACTGCTGGACCAGTCACTATGAGGCACACTGACCACTTCTTGGTCTCTTCCCCTGGCTGTCAAGCACTGATCACCGGATGGCGAATGGGGGACCGGGGATGGGTGGCAGCAGGGGACAGGGCTGGCTGTGGGCAGCGGGGGAAGATGGCCCTGATCGCAGGCCAGTCCTAGTGACCGTACCTGCACATGAATTTTGTACGCTGGGCCTCTAGTGTAAAATAAAACTGTAGCATAAGAAGAAAAAATTAATGTGATAAAATTCAAAAGCAAAATAAATAAATAAATAAATAAATAAATAAATAAATAAATAAATCAGTCTTCCTTTGGCCAGTGATATTCAGTAGTTAGAGCATTGTCCTTCACATCAAAAAGTTCAGAGTTTGATTCCTAGTCAAGGGCAAGTACCTGGATTGTGGGTTCACTCCCTTCCCCTGGTTGGGGAGCATTTGAGAAGCAGTCATGGATATATCTATCACATAGATATTTCTCTCTCACTCCTGCTTACTACCTCCCATCCTTCCACTCTCTCCAAAAACCAACAGAAAACTATCCTCAAGTCAGTATTAAAATTCTCTCTACATAAGAGCCTAATGACTGGAATGACAGGACGACCAGCCGGTAGTTATGATGTGCACTGTCCCAGACCTTGTTGCTGGGGCCCTGACAGCCCTGAATCTGGTTCACTTGCACCCCAGACCCAGACAGGAGAGAGGAGGGAGCCCGATTCTGCATGGAATTGGCTGTTCCTTAGCCATGCTTTGCTTGCTGCTGCCAATAAAGGGAGGCCGGCTAGTCAACTTCCCACGGTTCCTCCCCCCTGCAGATACCCCTCCTCCTTTGGTCCTGATCACCTAGAGACCCTACCCATGTACAAATTCTTACACCAGGCCTCTAGTAAACAAACAAACAAATAAATAAATAAAACTTCCACAAGCAAAACATTGCATTGGTAAAAGAATGAAATGCTATAAAACTGACAGGACATAAGAAAACACTATCAATTAAAAACTAGATAAAACAGAATTATAAAGTATTGGTGGCCCTAGCAAGTTTTGCTCAGTGGAAAGAGCACCAGCCTGAGACTGAGGGTACCAAGCTCGATTCCAGTTAAGGGCACATGCCCAGGTTGCAGGCTTGATCCCCAGTAGGGGTCGTGCAGGAAGCAGCTGATCAATTATTATCTCTTATTATTGATGTTTCTATCTCTCTGTCACTCTCCATTCCTTTCTGAAATCAATAAAAACTAAAAGAAAGAAAGAAGGAAAGGAAGAAAAAAAAGAAAGTCTTGTCAAACAAACTCCAGGAAATCTTCAGGAAGCAGAAAAAGACAAAATGGAAAATAAGAGGGGGAAATATTTAGAGATTTGTCCAGGAATACTGGTCTAAGAGTTCTAACTTCTGACTAATGGGAGTATTAGTAAAAATAAGGAATAAAGAATTTAAAAAAGAAACAAAAATATCCCCTGAAAGTAGATAAGACCTGAAGTCTTGCTGACCACAATAAAATGAAAAGGTGCATACCAAAATATAACATGATATTTCAGAATTCCAGGAATAGGTAAGCTTCTAAATATTTTCAGAGAAGAAACTGGGGGAAATTACTAAAGTTGCAAATATACAATCTATCATACATTACTAATATATCTAAGAACAAGAATGTAATGAGAAAATAGTAGAAATGTCTTTAGAACTGCAAAAATTTATTTCAACCTATAATTCTCTGCTTTATTAAGTAGGAGGCATTTCAGAGAGGCTAGATCTCTAAACAATTTCTGCCCATGTATCCTTTCCCAGGAAAAAGTTCTTCAGTTAAAGAAAAAAAAAAGGAGAATAACAATACAGAGGAAAACATAAAGTGATTTCCAACCAGTGTACCACCCAGCACACTGGTGTGTGGCAAGAATATTTACAAAATACAATACCTGACTATTTGGGCAGGGGCACTGACCTTTTCCCTTGCATTGTCAAATAACAAAATGACAACAGCCAATACTGCAACAGACATCACAAAAGTGAATGAATTATGCCGAAACCGGTTTAGCTCAGTGGATAGAGCATTGGCCTGCGTACTGAAAGGTCCTAGGTTCAATTCCGGCTAAGGGCATGTACCTTGGTTGTGGGCATATCCGTAGTAGGGTGTGTGCAGGAGGCAGCTGATTGATGTTTCTCTCTTATCAAAGTTTCTAACTTTCTATCCCTCTCCCTTCCTCTCTGTAAAAAAATCAATAAAATATATATTTTAAAAAGTGAATGAATCACAATTATACTTTTTTTAGATGGGTAAAAATATATATTCTTTTGGTATATCACAGAATTTTGGTCATTAGTTTATGCATGTCAAGAGATGAAAAAGGTTGAAAATCACTGACGTAAGAAATTGGGATCCAACACCAGTGTGTGTAAGATCCCAGATGACTTTAAAGAAATATGCTAAAAGCAGGCACAGAACAGACCTTCGGAGAACAAGTGTATAGAAGAAGAGGATAACAAAAGGCTAGGGAGATCTCTTCCAATAAGAAATAGAACAAATGTGTTTAGTACATGGAAAATATTTTTGACAGGCCTGTGACAAATGTCACAGCATGTTCAGAAAAAAAAATAGAAAAGAATAAGTGATCACACTAAAAAAAACTATTTCCACACACATAAAAACGAAAACTTACTAGGTGTTATGTTAATGTAGCATAAATGTAGTTTTTGTCCAATAATCATCTTTCTCTGCCAAGATACTAGATCGTTAGATATAAAGCAGTTATTTCTGAAATCAGAAAGACCAGCCTACTTGCTGAATTTGGCTATGTGAGATCATTTTGATGAGGAAGAGAGGTTTGAATTATTCTGGAGAAATGTAGCAGTGCTCAAATTTCAGTAATATAGCAGTCCCCAAAAATGAATACACATTTTAAAAGCTGATAAGTCAATTTTCACTCCTTTTCAGGTTTGATTCAAAATAATAGGTAAAGCCAGACTATGCTTTGAACAAAGAAAACTTATTCTAAACTCTGACTACGTTTTTTTTTTTTTTTAATGGAGAGATATAAAACCGGCAATAGGTGACAAATTGAGGGCACACAATTATCAACTAAAATCATTAATTCTTGACATTTGCAATTCCATTGCTTTGTTTTGTCATCAGTGCTTGGACTGGAATGGTCATCAGTTTGAAAACAGGTACTGATAAAAATTATTCACTTCTGTAGATTTTTTTAAATTTTGAAAATGAACTCTCCTATATAATAAAAGACTAATAGCAAAATGACACAATGGTGGAATGACTGGTCTCTATGATGTGCACTGACAACCAGGGACAGATGCCCAATGCAGGAGCTGCCCCCTGGTGGTCAGTGCACTCCCACAGGGGGAGCACCACTTGGCTGCTCCGCAGTGGGCCTATGCCCACAGGCTACACCCGCACCAGTGCATGAATCTCATGCACAGGGCCTCTAATGAGTTAATAAACACCAACATAATCATGCAGAGTGCATATACATTTTTTAATCAAAAGAATGAAGGGTATACCAGAAAAAGGCTTTGCCAGAGAATTAGATGGCTCAACAGTAACAAATATTTGCATAGTCATGATAACAGAAACATTGATTCTGATTTACTAAAAACCATGATACATGTTGGGAGGACAGAGGAGGAAAATAAGACCACACTGGAGGGAGAAAGCTAAGCTTTCAGCTGCTACGACAATAAGTCAATAGATAACACAAAAATTGCCTTAACTATTATATTGCTGTTAATTTTATTAAAAAACAAAATTAAAAATTAAGGCAAAAAATTATGGCAGATTTTTATACCACAATCATGTTACTGACATTTAACTTAAAGATCAGAACCCCTTTAAAAAATGACCATTACTGAGCCAAAAACTTTCCTGAATATGTAAACTTGTTAATTAAGATAACAGAAGTTATTAAGAAAATCTTCCAAAAAATGTTCATGCTAATGATACTGGGTTTATAATATAATTTTAACAATTATGGCAGGCAATTTTTAATTCAAATTACTAATTTCTTACATAACTTTTCAACTACTTACATGGTAGAAATAGTTGTTCTTTCTCTTTCCTCCCACTAAGAATAAAAAGAATGAACTGATCAATACTGATACAAATGCCATAGAAAAACAGAAGTTACTGATTTCCTGAAAGATTACTAATATACAAAACGGGAGGCACACACTCCTCAGGACTGCAGAGAGGGGCACAAGATAGCATTTCCTTTACTCTCTCGCCCCCTTTTTACAGGTGAGGAGCCCATGGCTCTGGAAGAAACTGAGAAATACAGCAATCCTAACCAAAATGATCAGTTCCAGACAGTCATGCACACATGCCATGAAAATGCTTGTTAAAACCCCCACTTTTTATTCAGCTGCATGGATTCAAATAAAATGGACCCTTCCCTGCCTGGACTTCTGGTATCACAATCAATTGAAAGACTTGATCCGTGTGCCTTTTTTTTTTTTTTTTTTTTTGTATTTCTTTTATTTTGTAAACTACCCATGTAGGCAAGTATCTCTCAAGTGACCACTTTGCACTGTAATTAGTCCATTTTTATTTTATTTTATTATTATTTTTTATTAAGGTATTATATGTGTACATAGCTTACCATTGCCCCCGCCCCCCACCTCCCATTCATGCCCTCCCTCCCCAGAGTTCTGTGTTCGTTGGTTGTACTTATATTCATGCATACCAGTCCTTCGGTTGTTCTCTTATCTCCCCCCAGGTCTCCTTCCCCTCCCCGCTGTCATTTGACAATCTGCTTGTTTTATGGTGGCTATCTCAGGACCACATGAATAGAGTCCGCTCCTCCTCTGGTTCACACCGCCTCTGCCCCCGGGTCCCACTGCTTCCCCTGGGACACACGGCTCACCCAGGACACCCAGCCCCTTTGGGGAGATCCGTGTGCCTTTTAAAGCAAGTAAACTCAATTGAACATAACGTTAAGGAAATAAGCAGGCAAGCAAAAGTGTTAAAATCCTCCAGTTCTGGGTTCTTATCCTAAAACAAACAGGACACAGGAAATTGACATAGTTGCACATGCTCCTGCTAAGCTTCCGGGGAACCCCATAGGGCTCTGTTCCTCCGACCTACTCTGGCAGCATTACATAGGGTGAGAGAGTTTGAATAGCTTCAAATTCTAAGGTGAGATAGCATCTTTTGCTTGAGCACTATGTAAGATCACAAATTCAATCCTCACATATAAACAACTGAAATGTTTTTTATTTGTTCAAACAAAAATCTGTGACCTAAATCCTATTTTGACTTACCGATCATTTGACTTTTCTTGAGGAAAATTGTGCCAGCCCTTGGATGGTCAGAAGGGATTAAACCTGAAGCCCAGAAAAAGGCATACAATTTGGTTGAGTAAGAAAATTCATAATTAAAAAAATAGCTACACATCAATTTATATCACTTACTATTGGGAAGACTTTTTAAGTAATGGTAATAAGCCAATTTTAATTTTAATAAAGGTAACAATATAAAAACTCTACTGGGAAAATTCAAAATCGCAGAATTTTGCCATATATATGCAGTAAAACCAGGCTATGTCTTAGATTTTTTTTTAACTTGGACCTAAATAATCTATGAATTATGTGCTTATCAATTAGAAACAGCCACTCACTCTCTTTCATGCTAATATTACCAGCACATTTCAGAAACAGTGTCAAGAAACAAGTTAAACGGTGGCCAATTATTGTCAAATACCTGCTAATATACCAAATATGCCCAAATCACATGAGCTGTATTTGGCAAATGTTCTTTACCATTAGGCCAATTCTAACTCCATTCACACAGTGAACTTAGTTAGCTGTGGCTTACTTGGGTCTATTCATCGTGGCACATTTAAAATAATGGTATCAATGTTTTCATCTACAGGGAAACTTTCATGACAGTGACTTTTTATACTTTCATCAAAGTGGGTTTATTTCAATCTTTATTGTTCAAAGTATTACAGATGTCCCCTATTTTCCACAATTGTCCCCTTCTAGCCCACCCCAGGCCTTCACCACCCTACTGTGTGCATCCATGGGTTATGCATATATGCACACAAGTTCTTCCCTTGATCTATTCCCACCCACCCACCCATCCACCCACTCCAGCCTTCCCTCTGAGATTCATCAGTTGTTTCATATTTCTATGTCTCTGGATCAATTTTGTTCATCAGTTTGTTGTTGTTTTAGACATGGATGGAGTGGTAATTGTTGCTTCTGAGTTATATACAATAATTTCAAATGGAAATAATCAAGACTAGAGCAAGTTAAATAGACTCACTTTGTGGCGAGTTTATAATATATAGGCTGCATTCTAAAGAGCTTTGTATGCATCACCAAATTAAATTTGGCACATCTATCATCTGCATGTCAGCCTATTCTGTTTAGCAGCTGGTTACACATTTGTTTCACATCTCTAAGTCTCTGTTTTTTTCATTAGCAATAGAAGGATAATGTACACAGGACTTGTTTGAAGTTAGAAAGACCAAATGGGCTGTACATGGGAGTGAGTTGTAAATTTTAAAAGAACTATATAAAGGTCCTATTTTGGTCTCTCATCCAACACTACTCATCTTACTTAACTGGTTTATAAAATCACTCAGACAGAAGCACGCCTTACAGCACCAAACAGAGTGAACAGAAATTTCCACGGGTTCTCACTTGTTTTGTGTCTAAAGGTACAATTCATTAATTCACATAACTTATTCACTTTTTTCACACTGTTTTAATATTCTGAACAAGGAGTAGTTTTCAGTTATAAAGACATACCCATCATTCAGGTGAATCCCTAGGCTTAATTATTATAATTTTTTAAATTAAAAGCTCAACTAGATTTTAAATAGAATAAGAGCTATGATGTGTTTTCTCTATAAAATAATGAAATAATCTCTGCATTTTAAATGAAAACAAAAAAGGGCCAAAGAGGCTTTTTGTAAATTTACATCTTTGTAAATGTATTTTCTACTTCACAAATCACTCTTCATTAGCTACATTGTTACCCAGAATTGTTTTAAACCAAGTAGCACATCTCCTCTCTCCTCCATCTCCGCTCCCACTTCTCCACTCCCCGAGCTCCTCTTCAGGCATCTGGTCTTTAGCACTTTTATCTCAACATTCTTACAGTTACACAGGAATCTACTGGCAGTAGGGGAGACGATGAAGATAAACATTCTTGTGCACAATTTTACATCTTAACTGCCAAGATTTTATGCTACAAATTGAAGTCTACATGTATGTGTTCTCTTTGGAAACTTTTGACCAACACTCTTGTGAACAACCCACCCCTCCTTTAGAACAAGGAACATGATAAGGAAGTCTGTTAGGTCCCTGAAGTAGGACTGAGGGAAATTTGTGTCAACGTGGACATATTAATCAGAACTCCCTGGGTCCTCCTACATGTAAAAACCAAACAAAAAACTATTCATGTCATTTGAGAAATTCTGAGTTCCCTCTCCCACCATTTCCTTCTGTGTTCAAATTATAGTTGAAGGAGTAAACAGCTTCTATTCAGGCAACTGAAAACAGCCTACGCAAGAACACTAGATGGGTTCTGTGTCAGTTATTGATTTTGAGTTTACATAACAAACCCTAAAATCTTTGCAGCTGAACTGTCCAGAATATCAACTATCTTAACAGGTGGGAGCCAGGGTTATCACTGGGCCCTACCTGATTCCTATAGTAAGTACCATAATGCTAGATAAGGATGGGGAGATGGGATGGAAACTGCAGTCGGGATGTTAAAGTTTTCATTGAGGAAAAGGAGAACATATACCCAAAATTCTTCCTGGAGTCCCAGGAGACATTAAACAGAGCCATGAACAGGAAGGGACAACTGGAGTGTCTCAGGCTGAGCTGGGGATAGAAGAGAGAACTGGACATCTGGGTAGTAAACAGGGAAAGAAACTGGCCAGACATGACAGGGGAAAATAAAGGTTCGGGATGCCAGAAAGAAGGCAAGAAGGAGTCTGAGGGGGTGTCATCTAGAGGATCCTGCGGTCGGCAGAGGCCAGAGGTCTAACTGACAGCAGTGAACACCTGCCACCTCCTTACCTTCGGGAATTTGCACGTCATTGAGGTGCACCACAGGGTGATATTTGCAGAACACAAGATCCGAGTTCTTAGATGCCCAGGCATCTTGAGTCACCTCACAGACAGACTCAGGGTGTGGATTCACCCACTCAAAACTCCTTAAGTCATCCTTAAATCAACACTTAAGATTAGGTTGCAAAACAGTGCCTGAATGTAACAAGAGACACACCCAACAAAAATCAGACTTCATTTACCAGACATTTAAGGCTTTCCCTCCATGCCCCAGTAGCCTAAGAAAATGTGCTCTTTCTGTGGACTGAGCCTTCTCCCTCCCTCCCTTCCTCGGATCCACAAGAAGAAAGCCTGTCACACCGGGTGAACGCCTGGCCCCACAGCACCAGGCCGCCCACTCTCTCCGACCCCTTCTATTTTTCCCAACAGGGCCCCAGACACTGCTGCCAGACCTCAGGGAGCCAGGGCCCTGCGCTCCCCGCCAGACACCCTGTCACCACGGGGTCTGCTGGCTTCTCCCTGCAGGCGGGCTCCATGGACGCCTGCGGACACAGACAAGGACCCAGGCAAGGAAGGAAGGAGCCGGCCCTCCCCGCCTTCTACCTCCACACCGCCATCCGGGAGAGGGGGTGTACATGGAGTCTGCTTGTGAGCTGGAGAAAGGGGCTACATCGCTGGCCACCTCTGAGTCTGCCAGACTCCTCCCGTCATACATGCGACCCCGCAGAGCCCAGCAGCGGAGCGCCCAGCCACAGCCAGGAGGGCGGCAGGGGGGCCCCGCCACCGCCCAGCGACCACCCCAGCCCGGGAGCCAAGGTCTGCAGCCTCTGCCGAACCCGAATCCGCACTGACCAGAGGCTGAGCCCACCGCCCACCTCCTCACCGCGGCCTCGGCTGAACCGCTCTGGTCTTCCTGCAGCTCAGACCGCTGGGCAGGCCCCGTTAACCCTCAGATGCCCCCCAAGCCCAGCTCCAGGGGCCTGGCGGGCAGGTGGGGAGCTGCTGTGCCCGAGCTGGAGGGCAGGTGAGTGCACACCTGGGGGGCAAGCCCGGCCCCCGTGCTCCCCGGGCCGAGGCTGACCGCCGGCTCCTCGGTGAGAACCACGCTCCCGTTTCCTGCGGACGCGGGACCCAGACGGCCCGGCCTCTGTCCGTGTGGGTCTGACCAGCTTCCCTCTGACCCGGGCAGACGTGCGAGGCCCTCGGCACCCAGCGTTTACCCCTCAAAACACCCTTTTCCAGGCGCGAATTTTCAGCCATGAAAGCTTGCCGCAGGCTGCAGGGCCCTCTCCCGCTGTTTCTCCCCTAACCCTGACCTGTCCGCCAGACTGGCTCCAGCCGCCTCACCACTCCCGCCATCTCCACCCTTTCCCACAGCGCCCCGAAAGGGCCGGCCCTGAGAGCGCCCCGCTAACCGGCTTTCCCTACAGTCCCTCCGGTGTGCTGCCCGGAAAGCGGTCCTGCGGAAGCGGCATGTTTCCCTCCAGCTGCCCGGTGGGTGCGGAGGCCGCCTGGAGCTGGGCATGCGCTCTTGGCGTCCCGGGCACAGGCTCGCCACGCTGGGGGCACGCGCTCTGACGCATGGGGCACGTGGTCTGACGCACAGGGCATGCGGCCTGAGGCCCTGGGCACGTGCTCTTGACTTCCTGGGCAGGAGCCGCGGGAGAGGAGCGCTCTGGGCAGGGAGGCTGGTGCCCGTGGTGCCGCCATGTTGTCCCTGTGCTCCTTTTGCTCCAGGCCGGAGGACGAAGATCTCACTCCAGGCGCCCCTGTGAGTTTCTTTCTCCCGTTTGTCAGAAGCCATGGCTCGGTTGCCCCTCGGGAGTGAAGCTGTCTGTCCACAGGAGTGATGTCTGTGCGGGTCAGGTGTGCTGGGGAGGGGAGGCTGGTCCTGCACCACTTGTCTTGGGCACTGAGGCACCAGGTGGTGGACCTGCTACCGGGCCCAGGGGGAGACCATGGGACCTGCATCTGCGGATGCACTGGCTCGGGCTCGGTGAACCTGGGCAAGTGGGACACCTGGGCAGGGGTGTGCCCTGTTCTCTCAGAGGCCACCTTTCCTTTCCAGTCCCCGGTGTGCAGTCCTGTTCCCTGGAGGAAACTGGATTCCTGCTATGGGGGCTTGGAGGGTGGGGGTGGGAGGTGTGTGTGGTGGCCCAGGCCTCCCTCCTGCCCCAGCTTCTCCCACCTGCCCCAGCTTTTCCCACCTGCCCCAGCTTCTCCCTCCTGCCCCAGCTTCTCCCTCCTGCCCACAGACCCACCTCTCAATCTGCTCCCACCTTCACATATAGGCACACACAGATACACAGTATGTGTATCTGGCACACACAGATACACAGTATGTCTATAACTGGGTTAGACCTGCCACCCAGAACAGGACAGGTTAGCATTAGGACATCTTCATGCTGGGATAGGCACTGACCACGACCTGTGTATGGCTATTTGCCCCATCTCTTTATCCTGCTGCACCAGGAACTAGTGTCAAACCCCCTGGGTCCTGGCAGGGCCCAGGATATCACTGAGTTCACTGAGCATGCCTTCAACACGCCTGGCCTGGGCCCAGACAGGGTCCTTACCTGTGGGGAGCTGCCCTGAATGCAGGGGTCCTACGTGCCTGAATGCAGGCATAAGTGTAGGACACAGCTCTCCATGTGCCCTTCGTATTAATCTAAGTGAGAAATAACTGCTACTTTTAGGAATGATAATATGTACTTAACTGCAGACAGCTTTCCTTATTCAGAAGGTCAAAGATTAGTCAGGAGACTATTGTCTTAGAAGGACCTAGAAACCAGAGGAAGATAGTGTGTTTGTGTAAGAAAGTTGGCGGGGTGAAAAGATTAGGAACCGGGTGGATTTCAAAACTTATTGTGCTCGCCTGAGGTATAAGAAGGCTTTCAGAAATAAACTTGGGGCTGGAGACCTCGGCCTCAGTCCTTCGGACCCCATCTGTTCTTGTCTATCTTTTTCTTATCCTCACCCCCTCAATCAGGTACTGTTCTTGCTGGCAGGTACCGGCACTTACCTGGATGGCAGTATCCTTACTTCTCATCCTGTGTCTGTTTTTGAGAAGGTGATTATTTCACTCAAAAGGTTCATTGAGTCATTTCCACGGAAGAGCAGCCCCCGTGTCCGCCTCTGCAGAGCATCTGGCACACCTCACAGTCCTTGGTGGGTCACAGACCAGATAAATCACAGAGAATTAAGCTGCTAGCACTGCAAAATGATTGCCTCGCTGGTGCATTTGGAGAGCAGGGTCTACGCAGCCGTGGGCAAACTACTGCCGGTTTGGCTGTTCTATCCGGCCCGAGGAGCTGAAAGAGCGGAGGGTTCTCTTGCTCTCCCCTCCGCTCCTTCACCAGCAGCCCAAGATGAGAGTGCCAGCATGGTCAGGTTGCTTTTGTTCCAGCCCTCCGGTCCAGTTTAAGAACCCATTGTGGCCCTCGAGTCAAAAAGTTTCCCTACCCCTTCTCTAGGGAAACTAGAAAAATACAAAAACTGGTCTGAGTGCTATTTTAGATACATTGTTTTCTTAAAATACAAACTACAATGTTAATAAAACAGAAGGCTGAGGAGAACCTTCAGACACAGTGCTTTCACTTGGATGAATGTTCAATATGGACACTGGAGATTAGTTCTGAAAGAGATATATAGGAAATCCATTCCAATGGCCTCAGCTTCTAGATGAGGAAGCTGAGGTTCCAACAAGGAAATAATTTTCCAGCACATTAATGCTGATGGGACCCGCTTGCATGAACTCCAAGCAGTGCTTCTGACTTTGCAGAGGCAGTCTGGGTTCTTTGGTCATCTCTTGGTCTGCCTGGTTGCACCTGGGCCTTATGGCCAAGTTAGAATGAAAATGCAGGAGCTCACTGATTTCCAAAATGATTTTACCTATAGGAATTGCGAGGACAACTCTGACTAGAAGATTTGGCATTGAGTGTCTGGAAACCTTAATGATGTTCAAAAGCAGTATCTCCCAGTTGGCTGCTGGAGAAAAGCCTTTCCAGCACCAGCTGATGGTGAGCTCTTAACTAGTCATTACTAAAACGTGCACCAATTTAGCAATCCACACTTTAAACCTATATGTTTGTGTTAACTAATGTCACCTCAATAAAATTTATTGGAAGGAAGGAAGGAAGGAAGGAAGGGAGGAAAGAAGGAAGGAAGGAAGGAAAGAAGGAAGGAAGGAAGGAAGGAGAGAAGGAGAGAAGGAAGAAAGGGAGAGAGGGAGGGAAATGGGTTGCTAGGCATTTGGACGTCTTTTGCCTTGTTAGTAGAGCAAGTTATGGGCTTTGGAAAAATAAAGCAATCAAGAATCAAGCTTTGAAGAAAAACTATGTAGTAACAAGTTGCCTGATGTCTCTTTCTGCCTCATCCTTGCAAAATGACAGACATATGTTGTAGCAATTTATTTACCAATACAGCTCCTAGGGAAATGGAAACTAAGGAGAAAATAAACAAATAGGATTACATCAAAATAAAGTTTCTGCACAGCAAAAGAAACCATCAACAAGACAACAAGAAAGCCCACTGCATGAGAAAACATATTTGCTAATGTTATCTCCTATAAGGGTTTAATCTCCAACAGTTACAGAGAACTCATACAACTTAACAAAAGGAAGATAGACAATCCAACTGAAAAATGGCAAAGGACATAGATAGGCACTTTTTGCAAGAGGACATACAGAAGGCCAAGAGACATATGAAAACATGATCAAAGTTACTAATAATCCAAAAGATGCAAATCAAAATGACAATGTGATACCATCTCATAGCTGTCAGAATGGCTGTCATCAACAAATCGACAAATGACAAGTGCCGGCAAGGATGTGGAGGAGAAGGAACCCTCATGCACTATTGGTGGGAATGCAGACTGGTGCAGCCATCATAAAAAACAGTATGGAGTTTAATCAAAAAAAACTAAAATGGAACTCCCAGTAATCCCACTTCTAGGAATATATCCCCAGTAAACAGAAACACCAATCAGAAAGGATATATGCACCCCTATGTTTATAGCAGCACAATTTACAATAACTAAGATTTAGAAACAGCTTAAGTGCCCATTAGCAGATGAGTGGATTCTACACAATGGAATAATAAACTACTGTAAAAAAAAAAAAAAAAAGGAGGAATACTTACCATTTGCAACAGCATGGCTGGAACTGGAGAGCATTATGCTAAGTAAAATAAGTCAGAGAAAGGTAATATCACATGATCTCATTTGTGGAATATATTGAACAACATATTTCTATGTACAATATCATGTCATATAAGAATAATGACAGTTTTATTTCTTCCTTTCCAATTTGGATGCCTTTTGTTTTTTCTGCTTTTCTGATAGCTATGGCTAGTACTTCTAGTACTATGTCAACAGGAATGGTCAGAGTGGGCATTCCTGTCTTGTTCCTGTTCTTAAGGTAAATGGTTTTAGTTTTTGCCCATTGAGTATGAACTTTTTTGGAATAGTCTAAGGAGGATTGGTTAATTTTTTCTTTGAACGTTTGGTAAAACTCCCCTGTGAAGCCATCCTAACAAGGGCTTTTATTTGCTGGAAGTTTTTTTAAAATTATTCCTTCAATTTCATCAGTATTTATCATTCTATTCAGATATTTTTATTCTTCCTGATAGTTTTGGAAGATTGTATTTTTCTAGGAATATGTCAATTTTGTCTAGGTTGTCCATTTTGTTGGAATATTTCTTAGCCATCTATTATGCAAATATTACCTTTCATGTTGTCCTACAGCTCCTTTAAGCTGCCTTCTGGTTTTCAAATTATTTGTTTGTGTGTTTGTTTGTTTTTCGGTTCTCTGAGTGACATTAATGCTATATATGTGCTCCATGTGAGTGACATAGATACTAATGTAGGTGAGTTCCAACTTAAAACGAAAATCACATTATGCCATAAGAAGTGATCTCCGACATAACTGAGGACCAACTGTACCTTGTATCAGTTTCCAAAGTGTTTCCTTCACCTCCCTCATCAACCGCCACCTCACAATACAACATTCTACCAACAGTGTGCTCAAGGCCTCTAACATGTCCACTGCATACTCTCTTCAAAATCCTTACAGCTTTACTTACCCACTTCCCTCCACTGAAGTAAATGCGTATCGAACCCTACATATGACTGGTATGATGGCTATTACATGAAAACTGTGGAGCAAGCCTTTGCCTTCCACTTACTTCATTGCCACTGGATTTTGCTGTGTCCTTGGCACAGACCACCGCCCACGCCACAGTTTACACAAGTCCACCTTTGAAGTGCAGTGATTATAAAACCACCAGTGTCATCCAGACACAACCATTCCTAGTGATGTCTTTTCTGTGACTGGCTTGGTGAGTCATGGCTGGTTCCTTGTTCCAGAGAGTTTGATAACATATTTTCCAGTCTCCTGAAAAGTCCAGCTGCTAAAACAACCAAATTTTCCAAATAATTTTGTCATTTATTCCTTTACCCAAGTTTAACCAGTATGTGTTAAAATTGTTTCACCTATATCAGTGGTTGGCAAACTCATTAGTCAACAGAGCCAAATGTCAACAGTACAATGATTGAAATTTTTTTTTAGAGCTGAAAACTGACTTCTGCGTATGGGCCATGAAGTTTCAATCACACTGTATGTGCACGCCCACACGTGTTTTTTTTTTTTTTTTTGGTGTGTGTGTGTGTGTGTATTTGTTATTTATTTTTAAATTAAGGTATTATATGTGTACATATCTTACCATTGCCACCCCTACCCCACTCCCATACATGCCCTCACCCCCCCGAGATTTTGCGTCCATTGGCTATGCTTATATGCATGCATATAAGTCCTTCGGTTGGTCTCTTATCTCTCCCACATCTCCCTAAACTTCCCACTATAATTTGACAGTCTGTTTGATGCTGTACTGACTCTGTATCTATCTATTTTCATCAGTTTATAATGTTTTTTATTATCCATAAATGAGTGAGATCATGTGGTATTTTTCTTTCATTGACTGGCTTATTTCACTTAGCATAATGTTTTCCAATTCCATCTTGGTTGCTGCAAATGCTAAAAACTTTTTTATGGCAGCATAATATTCCATTGTATAGATGTACCATAGTTTTCTGATCCACTCATCTGCTGACGGGCACCTAGGCTGTTTCCAAATCTTAGCTATTGTAAATTGTGCTGCTATGAATATAGGGGTGCATATGTCCTTTCAGATCTGTGTTTCTACTTCCTTAGGATATATTCCTAGAAGTGAGATTACTGGGTCAAATGGGAGTTCCATCTTTAGTTTTTGCGGGAACTCCATTCTGTTTTCCAGAGTGGCTGCACCAGTCTGCATTCCCACCAGCAGTGCACGACGGTTCCTTTTTCTTCACATCCTGGCCAACACTTGTCGTTGGTTGATTTGTTGATGATAGCCATTCTGACAGGTGTGAGATGGTACCACATTGTTGTTTTGATTTGCATCTTTTAGATAGTTAGTGACTTTGAGCATGTTTTCATGTGTCTCTTGGCCTTCCATGTTCTTTAAAAAATATTCTATTTAGGTCCATTGCCCATTTTTTTAATTGGATCATTTATCTTCCTTTTATTAAGTTGTATAAGCTGCCTGTAGATGTTGGAGATTAAACCTTTATCAGTGATAACATTTGTAAATATCTTCTCCCATACAATGAGATTTCTTGTTGTTTGATGATATTTTATTTCTGTGCAAAAGCTTTTTATTTTGACGTAGTCCCATTTGTTTATTTTATTTTTTGTTTCTATTGCCCTAGGTGCAGTATGAGTGAAGAAGTTCTTTCGGCATATGTCTGAGATTTTGTTGACTGTGGATTCCTCTAGTGTTTTTATAGTTTCCCATCTTATATTTATGTCCTGTATCCATTTTGAGTTTATTTTTTGTATGGTATAATTTGGTGATCTAGTTTCATTTTTTCATGTATCTGTCCATTTTCCCCAACATGATTTATTGAAGAGACTGTCTTGACTCCATTGTATGTTCATGCCTCCTTTGTCAAATATTAATTGAGCATAGTGGTTTAGGTTGATATCCGGATTCTCTATTCTATTCCATTGATCTATATGTCTGTTCTTGTGCCAATACCATGCTCTTTTGAGAACAGTGGCTTTGTAATACTGGTATTGAGATACCTCCTACTTTATTCTTCTTTCTCAGGATTGCTGTGGCTATTCTTCATGTGGCTATAGTTCATATGGCTATTCTAGGAATATCTCCATTTTCTCCAGTTTGTCCAGTTTGTTGGAATAGAGTTGTTCGTAGTATTTTGTAACAATCCTTTGTATTTTGGCGGGGATCTGTTGTTATTTCAAATCTTTAATTTCTGATTTTGTTTATTTAGGTTCATTCTCTATGCTTCTTGGTGAGCTTAGCTAAGAAGTTCATCAATCTTATTTAGCTTTTCAAAGAACCGGCTCTTGGTTTGGCCCATCTTTTGTATTGTTTCTTTGGTCTCTATGTTGTTTATCTTTGCTCTGATCTTTATTATTTATTTCCTTCTGCTTACACTGGGCTTTTCTTGATGCTCCTTTACTAACTCTTTCAGTTGCAGAGTTAGGTGATTTATTAGCTTTTTTTTTTTTTTTTTTTTTTTGCAGTAGACTTATAGAGCTATGGATTTCCTCCTTCTCAAGACTGTTTTTGCTGTGTCCCATAGACTTTGGATTGTTGTGTTTTAATTGTCATTTGTTGCCATGATGATTTTATTTCTTCCTTGATCTCTCTAGTAACCCAGTCATTATTAATAGCATGCTGCTTAGTCTCCATGTGTTTGATTTTTTGGATTATTTTTATTGTAGTTGATTTCCAGTGTTATGCTATTGTGGTCTGAGGAGATGTTTGATATGATTTCTATCTTCTTTAATTTGAAGACACTTTGCTTGTGGCTCAATATGTGGTCTATCATTGAAAATGACCCTTGTGAACTTGAGAAGAATGTATATTCTGTGGCTTTGTGGTGAAATGTTCTGAAGATGTCAATTCCATCGGTCTATTGAGTCATTTAGGATTGATGTTTCTTTGCTGATTTTTGTTTAGAGGATTTGTTTAATGGTGATAGTGGGGTATTAATGTCACCTACTATGATTGTATTGCTGTTAATTTCTCCCTTGATATCCTCCAGGAGTTTTTTATGTATTTGGGTGCTCATGAATTGGGTGAGTATATGTTTACCATAGTCATTTCTTCTTGTTGGACTGCTCCTTTTAGTATTATGAAGTGGCCTTCTATATCTCTTGTTATGTCCTTCAATTTGAGATCTAATTTGTCAGATATAAGTATTGCTATCCTAGCTTTTTTTTTTTTTCATTTCCACCTTTTTCTATCCTTTCACCCTCAGTCTATGAGCGTTTTTTTTTCTTTTTTTTTCTGAGTTGGGTTTCTTGTATACAGAAGATATATGTGTCTTGTTTTTTTAATCCAATCCATTACCCTCTGTCTTTTGATTGGGACATTTAATCCATTTACATTTAAAGTTATTACTGATATGTACTTGTCTCCTTTTTTATTCTTTACTTCTGTGTTCCTTCTTCACTTCTTATTTCTTCTTTTTACAGCAGACCCTTGAACATTTCTTGCATTGCTGTTTTGGTGGTAATAAATTCACCTCGTCCTTTTTTGTCTATGCAGCTCCTAATTTCATCTTCATTTGATTGAAAGCCTTATTGGGTACAATATTTTTGGATTCAGACCCTTCCTTTGCATGACTTTGTATATTTCATCCCATTCCCTTCTGGTCTGATGAGTTTCTGCTGAGAAATCAGTTGCTAATCTGATGGGGGTTCCTTTGTATGTAACTTTCTGTCTATCTCTGGCTGCTTTTAAGATTCTTACTTTGTCATTGGTGTTCCCTACTTTAATTATAATGTGCCTTGGCATCAGTCTTTTGGGGTTCATTTTGCTTGGGACTCTGTGAACTTCTTGAATTTGTGTGGATTTTTTCTTCCCTACATCAGGGAAATTTTCTGTCATTAATTCTTCAAACATGTTTTCTATTTTTTTTTTTTGCTCAGTTTCCTCCCTTCTGGCACCCTTATTATGCAGATGTTGTTTTGTTTCATGTTGTCCCAAAGTTCCCTTAGGCTCTCCTGCTTTTTTAAAAAATAAATATTTATTGCTCAGATTATTACAATTATTTCTCCTTTTAACCTCCAAAGCTCCCTTCCACCAGGTTCCCGCCCCATCCTCTGCCCTTACCAATGCCCCCCCCCCCGCCATTGTCCTCATCCATAGGTGTATGATTTTAATCCAGTCTGTCTGCACCCCCCACACCCTTTTCCCCCTGATAATTATCAATCCACTCCCTTTCTTTGCCTGTGATTCTATTATATTCACCAGTTTATTCTGTTCCTCAGATTTTTAATTCACTTGATCTTCTCCTTCTTCTTCTTCTTCTTCTTCTTCTTCTTCTTCTTCTTCTTCTTCTTCTTTTTCTTCTTCTTCTTCTTTTTCTTCTTCTTCTTCATAAATAATTCCTTTCAGCATTTCATATAATACTGGTTTGGTGGTGATGAACTCCTTTAACTTTTTCTTATCTGTGAAGCTCTTTATCTGCCCTTCAATTCTGAATAACTTTGCTGGATATAGTAATCTTGGTTGTAAGTTCTCGCTATTCATCACTTTGAATATTTCTTGCCACTCCCTTATGGCCTGCATAGTTTCTGTTGAGAAATCAGCTGATAGTCATATGGGTGCTCCCTTATAGGTAACCACCTGCTTTTCTCTTGCTACTTGTAAGATTCTCTTCTTGTCTTTTGCCCTTGGCATTTTAATTGTGATGTCTCTTGGAGTGTTCCTTTTTGGATTCCTCTTGTTTGGGGTTCTGTACACTTCCTGTACATGCAACTCTATTTCTTTTACCATGTGGGGGAAATTTTCTGATATTATTTCTTCAAATATGTTTTCTGTATCTTGCACTCTCTCTTCTTTTGGCACCCCCATAATTCTGATGTTGGTACTCTTAAAGTTGTCACAGAGGCTCCTTACACTATCTCCAACTTTCTGGATTCTCTTTTCTTCTTGCTTCCCCAGAGAAGTGTCTTTTGGCTCTTTATATTCTGACTCTTTGACCTGATTCTTGTGTTCCTCCATTCTGCTGTTGTATCTCTGCATAATATTTTCCAATTTAGTCAGTTTATGTTTAATTTTTAGTTGGGTCTCATGAAATTTATCGGCCTTTTCTAGGAAATTCTTTCATAACCTATAACCATGGTTTTGAACTCTATATTCAGTCTTTTGTTCTCCTCCATCTCTTCCATTTGAGATCTATTTCCTTGTCTCGGCATTTTCGCTGCTTCCCAGAATTGGTAGGATGGCTTTGTGTGTTTGGTGTCCTATATGGCCCAGTGGGTCAGCCTCCTAAGTTACCTGAAGTAGACACTCTTGGTGCTCCCCTTTGTGGACTGCGTGTACAGCCTTGTTGTAGTTAAGTCTTGACTGTTGTTGGTATCCCTGGGAGGAATTGACCTCCAGGACAAATGGATATGAGTATCAGTGTATCTACTCTGGGATAACTTTTGTATTGGAGACAGTCTTATAGGATCAGACTTGCAAAATTGCAGAAGCTTCTGTGCTCAGCTTGGATGGGGCAGAGTCTCAGGGCTGAGCTGACAGTCTTGGCTTCCCGACAGCCCTGCCCTTGTGCACTCGCTTGAGTTTCCACCTGATCTCTGCCTTCTGCAGCTACTCTGAGTTTCTGCATGACTGTCCCAGATTCCCTGTGCAAGAGCATGGGTGCCTCAGGGGCTCACCTGGAATTGGGTTTGTCTGTATAGTCTGGAGCTTCTGACTCCTTCCACTATGGAGAGGTGGCGGCAACTTCCAAGGTCTGAGCTCTCTGAGTGTACTCACTCGTGCACAGCTATATACCCTGCTGTTGGGGCTCCCGGCTCCCCCAGTTTCCTAGCCTCTGAGTCTCTGTGTGTCTCTCTCTACAGTCCAGACTCCACCCGTATGAGCCTGGGTCCATGGGGTTTTGGCAGGGGTTGGGGTTCAGTACATTCGGAAAGGGTTCAGTGCAATCGGGAATTCGTTTCCCCTCCCCCCAGCCAGGCATTTGTCCAGCACTTCCTCTGTGTGTGAGCCTCTCCCTACCTCAGCGCTTTGCCATTCCCAATCTGATCTGTGAGCCTCTCTCCTTTCTAGCTGTAGATTTCCCACTCAGCCAGCTTTTCTCTGTTTTTGGATGAAGTCAGTTCTGATTTTAGTTGTTTTTGAAATTGTTGTGCGAGGCGGCAGCTTAGGTGCTTACCTAGGCTGCCATCTTCTCTCCTCCTGCTTTAAAAAAAATTCTTTTTTTCCTAGAAGCTGGTCTACTTGGGTATTTTCCCCATCTTGTCTTCTATCTCACTGATGTGGTCCTTTGCTTCTTCTAATCTACTATTGATGCTTTCATTTGAGTTCTTTACAGCAGTAATGCATTTTTTTAAATTTCTTTTTGATTCTTCTTCATTTCCTCTTGGTTCTTACTCATATTGTTGAATTTGTCTTTCATTCTTTTCAGCCACTTTTGACTATTTTTCTGAATTCTTTCTCTGATAGGTTGCTTGTCTCTATTTAATTTTCTTCTTTTTATAGTGATGCCTGCTTTTCTTTCATATGCAGGTGTTTCTTTGTCTCCCCATTGTCTCTCTTCTTAGGATGTCTCGTTATGTAGTTCTTTTCTCTCCTTATCCCTGGAGATCTGACCTTACTGTGGTGGAGTGAAGAGCTCCTTTGAATCTGTGTGCTTGTGCCAATTGGGGACTGGTGTTCTGGGGCTCACAACCCTTTGGTGGTTACCGCAGTTGTAGCTTTTAAAGCTTCCCCTGCATATGGTATTTTGTGGAAGAGCCACACTCAAGGGACCAAAGAGCTGCATGTGGCTTGCAAGCCGCGGTTTGCTGACCACTGACCTATATCTTCCTTTTCTTCCTGTTACCTTTGTTTACCTTTTTTTTTTAAAAAAAAAAATCCTTATCTGAGGATATTTTCTCCATTGATTCTTAGAGAGTGATAGGGATGGATAAAGAGAGAGAGAGATAAACTTTAATGGGAGAGAGACACTTTGATTAGTTGACTGCCCAATGCACCCTGACTGGGGCTGGGGATCAAATGTGCAACTTAGGTACATGCCCTTGACCAGGAATTGCACCTGTGACCCTTCAATCAATGAGCTCACTCTCTAACCACTGAGCAATTTCTCCAGGGCTATGTTTACTTTTCTAATCTACGTAAGAAAAATCAAGCAGAACACCGCAATCATGGAAATTCTGTAGTTTGCAGGGTATATAGTAGTTTTCCCTATTTAACTAGTAAGTCAGTGGTTTTCAATCTGAGGGGAAACTCTGATGGATTATGTCATAATCTCCTGTGGGGCTTTCCATTCACAAGCATACTTGTTTTATTGTGTTTCCCTTTATTGTGTTTCACACCCATTGAGCCTGTTATAAGTTAAAGACAAGACTCTTTGCCAGCAAAAAGATATGACTTGCTTTATTGCAATACCAGCTTTATTGAGGTATTTGCTTTATTGTGGTGGTCTGGAACTGAACCCATAATACCTCCAAGGTAGGTCTGTACCATACACACAGTTTCCCCATCACACCCCAAATTCCAGCCTGCCCTTCAGGTTTTTGAAAGGTCCTACAGACAACTGTGAAGTTATACTTTTCGTCAACTCCTCAATACTCATTGTGAACTACTGAAAGAAACTCTGATCCTGAACAGGCGTTATTTAATTGCTTTCCAGAGAGGAAGTTAATAATTGTTCTCAGGCACCTTGTATCATTTGGGGTAGGTTGAGCCAGGTGAAAGGGCATATCTACTTAACTGACACACCCTCGGCCATTAAGAAAAGGGGAAGTTTTTATCAAGAAATAAGTTATTGAATGTTTTTGTTTGGACAAGTTGAATGTTATTTCTGGGTTTCTCCTTTCTCCTTTTCTTTATAGGAGAGTCAGCATAATTTCTAGTAAAAAGCCAGATAGGGAATATTTTGAGCTTTGAGAAACATTTGGCATGCTTTAACTATTCAACTCTGCCTATAGCGTGGGAGCAATCCTAGCCAACACATAAGCAGGGTGTGGATGTGCTCCCATTAATCCATATTTACAAAACAGTTGGTGGCCAGATTTGGTCTGTAGGCCATCATTTTCCCACCCCCTGTTAGGAAGCTGTTCATTCATGGGCCACCCCAGGTGGTTCACATTACTCAGCAGCTCCCTGTCTTCTGGGAGGCTCCTCTCCCCTCCTTCCCGCTGTCCTGTCAATAAGGTCTTCTTTTCCTTTCTGCCCTGACAAGGTCATCCCTGGTCTGCTTCCAAGACAACATGCCCTGGCCAGCGCAGTCTCTCATCCTGTGGTTTGGAGTTGCCCCATGCAGATAAATAACATTAAACCCTTTGCCTCTGTGGCTTATTCTAATGACTTAGCCTCTCATTCCCAATTATGTTAACTAGCCTAGCTCTTTCCTTTTGAACTTTTCCGGATGACAGGAGACAATGAAACACTGAGTAAACAAGCTTATGTAGATATCTTGCACAGTGGCAGCCAGGAGGTCAGATAGGACAGGGTCACGGCCCTTTAGTGTGGAACTCACCTGGACACACACAGTTGCACCTGATACCCTGCTGGATGAAGTCTGCAGCCACGGTCTTTGTGAGGCCAATCACAGTGGACTTGGTGGTGCTGTACACACATCTGTTCACAACTCCTGGGGAAGGGAGGGCTCAGCAATTGAAGGAATAAAAAACACAGCCTCCTTTAAAAAGGGAGCACCATAAGTGTCCCCAGCAGCCATGGTCATGCTTCCCTCACTCCACCCTTTTAAAAAATTATCAGGTTTTCTCCCTTAATAGGGCTATTTTCTGAAAGTGGGACAATGATATCATTATTGGCACAATTCAACTGAGCCTTAGGAGTTGACAAGCTTCACTTAAGTGACTAGAGTGATCTTTGTTTTTCACCATCAGTTGGTAGACCCCTTAGGCAGGTTCCAAAAGAGAGTCAGGTTAAAGAAAACAAAGCAAAACCAAGGGGCCCAGGCATGTCTTTGGATTCCTCTCTTGTGTAGGTTTTAACGTGTGCATCCTTGAAAAGAGAAGGATGGTATCTCAGCAGCAGCTATTTCATTTTAAACTTGCAAACCCATCTGTGCCAGACTGTGGCCTTATCTCCAGCTTGCACTGCAATCCTGCTCTTCAACTTGACTCCTCACTCAGGGCCCAGACCAGCTGTCCCCGTGAATCCCTCCTCATATCCACAGGCAGTTAGCTCCCTAGTGATGGGGCAGCACTTTGCACAGAGCTCTGTTATAAACCGCTTACACTGCGGAAGACGTGAGTTTGCCTGACACCCCTTTGGGACTGTGAATTCTTCTGGTGAAGTGGCACATAGTGGGTGTTCAACACATCATTTTAAAAAACTTCTTCACCTGAGGATATGGTTTAGAGAGAGGAAGGGAGAGAATCATTGATGTGGGAGAAAAACATCAATAGGTGGTTTCCCATAAGCACCCTGACCTGGAATGGAACCCGCAACCTTTCAGTGCAAAGGATGACGCTTTGACCACACAGTCAAGACAGTACATCTATTTTGACAAATTAAATGCTGAAATGTTTCCTTCTCCCGCTTGATTTCCTTCTTCCCTCTCCTGATTTTTCCATTGAAAGTGTTAAAAGGAGGGAAAAACAAAAAAAGTTTTATTTAATTTTATGACTGGTACACATCTAAGGCAAAGGGACCAGAAGTTAAGGAACTTAACTTAAGACCAATTTTAAAAGGCAGTTTTGAAGTGACATTTGGATTTTATGGGTCTGCTGTGCTCCTTCCCTTAGCTCAGGGAGGTGAGTGGCTTTGTGCATCATGACCCAAGGAGACAGACCTACCTGAGATGCTGGAAGCCACAGAAGACACATTGATAATGTTGCCAGATTTCTGAGTAAGCATCTGCCAAAACAAAACAAATTTTTAAAAATGCTACTCTGCAGGCTAAAAAATACTGCCTCTTTAGAAGATGTGCATTTACTTAGGATTTACAGATCCACCTTATTAGCTATTAACACTAAGTGCAGTTAAGCACTCTTGAGAGTCTGATCCAATCACTGCTGGGAGTTGACGCCTGGTGCTATAGCCACTGCACAAGGGGAGTTCCAAGGGAGATTACCAACCACCTTGCAGTGGCACAAGAGCATCAGCCAGACTAAGAATGAACTGAGCTGAATGGAAGGAAAAGAAAGGTAATCTTTACTGTGTATCCTGATGTTGGAAAGCTCTTGCCTGTTCACCACAATATCTGTTGAATACCTCCATGGTCGGGCACGGTGCTAGGTCTAGGAGATGCAAAGGTCAATGACAGTCCCTGCCTGCAGAGCACTGCCAGTCTGCTTGGAATGGCTGATTTAATCAGCACCCAGGACAGCAGCAACCTTCACAGAGAAGTGGGAGGGGGTAGGAAGGGAGCAATCCAGGTGCAAGACACCCAGAAGAGGCTCTTGAGGAGGAAATATGTGGGTTGATTTTTGAAAACCAGTGTTAGTAAGAAAAATCCAAGGGAAAGGCTCCATCGAGGAGCTGTGAGGCAGGGATGGGTCTGGTTGCAATGCAGGGTGTGAGAGCAGTGAGGCTCAGAGGCCATGCGGGTTTGAATATAGGAATTTGGACTTTACACTGAAGCACATCAGTGGCGAGAAGGAAGAGTTTAATGCAGAGGAGAGGCACATTCAGATGTGGGGGTTACTCCTGGAGAGGCTACCCCTGGAAGCGGAGGTAGTGCTTCAGGAAAGGGGGATAAAGCAGAGATGCAGAGCTCTCAGTGGGTAAGAGGAAACTGAGGCCATAAGGACAGGAGTTGGTAAATGGTTATGTGCAGTGAGGGCTGCCTCCCCACCTGGAGCTGTGAAGATCCCCTCGCTCAGAATTCCTCCACTAACGAGTGAACTCAGTGAGAGGAGGGTCACTGGCTGTCCTGTCCTTCTAGACAGAGTACACCATAGGCGGTCAATACATTTTGATGAATCAAAATAAAGTGCAAATTACAGGGCTCTGCCCCAGAACTAATTAAATATCTAATGAAATAAGCTGCTATGAGTTACAATATTTTCAAATGAACTTTAGCATATATGTGTATGCTTTCAAGATAATACATGTATGTGCACGGGTGCCCATGAATGTTTTGGGGGAAGAAGCAAGAAGTGGGGAGAATTTCAGCCTCCTGAGCACTAACTTCTCACTGAAAGCAAAGGCCACAAAGAACCAGGGGAGATGGTGGACGAGAGTGGGGTGAAGAGTTAACATAACTGTCAGGGACAATGAAAGAACCAACTAGAGAATAGGAGAAAAAAACAGTATGTTCTATAAAATGAAAATCAATGAGAAATTTCTAAAAGTTTCTATTGGGGTGAGTTTCTCCAGCAGCTTTCAAAGCGGTGTAGGACTGGATGGATCCAGGGATGAGGCTGCAAGATTACATTTCTTATGGCATTCTTACTTCCTATTTTGATACTTAGCTACTAATTGTATCTAAAAGGAGATTCTCAGAAACAACCCTAAGGCATTGTGCTGAACAGACTAACAGGACACAGAAGAGGCTGAGGTGACCCAACTAAGTCAAGGAAAATGGCAGGGGAAAAATTTACCCAAACTTATATAATAAAGAATGCCATAATGAAATAGGGTCCTCGGGAACACCCTGGACAGTTAGTAAAACATAATCATACTGAAAAACCAAGCCTTACAATTATTCTTTCTCATCAAATTTAGCAAATAGCATAATCCATTTTTACTTATATTTTCCAGTTTTATTGAGCTATCACTGTCTTATAGAACCCATTTTAAATGCATATAGAATACATATAGCCCAATTTAATACATAATGATGGGTTATTAAGTGAATTCATTCTCCAAACTTCTGAAATACAGTAATAACTCAGGCCAAACTTTAGGAGATGGTAGTGCCACCCTCTATCACCTCTATTACCCATTCAACCCAAGTTTCTCTGCTGATTCTAGAGCCCATAGATTATATTTCTATGGCGTTCTTACTTCCTATTTTGATACTTAGCTACTAATTGTACTTTGCCTTCTTAACACCAGCTTGGTACCTGCTGTCATTGTGTGAATGCTCTTCCTGGTACCCCATGCAACCATCCTCTCTGGCAAGGATGACTGTAAAGAGAAGTGCCTGGTACATAGTAATGCCACACAGGACTGATGTCCCTGAAACTCAGACAGGCTCTAGAAAGATCTCTAAAGATTCCCTCTAGCTTTATCCTACTCTGGCCCAGCCCTCCTGCTCCCGCTGACCAGAGCTCAGCTCCTAAACTAGGCAGACTGGATCTTCAGTGATTCTATGCCTGAGCTGCACCTGGATTGACAACCTAGACACACATAGTCACTCAAGTGTTTTGTGAGCACCTCTATGGGTAGGGGCTCCTGTAATACACAGCAAATTGTTAAAACCCCACACATCTAAGACCTACCAGAATTCTTGCCATCATGGGTTTTCTTTTCCATTCCATTGTGGACCTTGGATTCTGCACTGACCTCCTTACAGCATTTTCAACTTGTTCTCTGTCATTTGACTGATCCTCCAGTTTTGGAATGATTTCCTGTTGTGTACCCATGAAAATCATTTCCTACAAGTGTACCTATGTTTTGGCCATCTGACATATCAGATCTACCTACACTTCAATCATGGACTTCCCAGAAAGTTCCAACCTGGTATACGTGCACCATGGCTAATGAACACAGAGGGTCCTACACAATTCGTCCTGGAAGGGATTGGGTAGCCTATCACCTTCATTAAAAAAATAATAGATGCTAAGGGAGCAAGTGCCATCTCTCAGCTCACATGGTGAGTTAGGGGCAGAGCTCAGGCAGTACCTGAGGTCTTCTGAGGCTGGCGGCCAGGGTCAGATGTAATGAGTGGCACTGGCTCCTGATTCCCTGTCCCAGTCATTATCTCTCGGGATTTTTTTTAAACAGATGAGTGTTATTGGCTCATATGGGTTTTTGTTAAAATGTTTTGTGGATACAAACTTGCTATGTTTTCAATCATAGACAAACTCATTAATTTACAAGTTAGTGTTTGATGTTTTCAGTAACACTTGTGTTCATGTTTACATTTCAGCTTCACTACACTCACACCTGCTTCCTTCACTGATATTTGTAAAGCTTTCCTAACAGCAGGCTGGTTTTACAAACGAGTCCCATACAGTATGCCCACTGTTCCCTAAGCTTTCCCTTTACCAGAGCCTCTGCTTCTCTCCCATACCTGACACTAACAGTAAGCCTTCGAAAAACACATTCAAGTTCCAAGTAACAGACTAATACTCTAAATAAACAAAACATGCAATTTATATACTTTAAAAAGTTTTCTAGTTCAATATTCCGTGGATCCAACCAAAGATACATTCTAGGCCAGCCGCGGGCAAACTACAGCCCAGGCTGTTGGCTGTTTTAAACTATTGGGGGGAAAAAAAGACCTTACCCTTTTATGTAATGATGTTTACTTTGAATTTATATTAGTTCACACAAACACTCCATACACGCTTTTGTTCCGGCCCTCCAGTCCAGTTTAAGAACCCATTGTGGCCCTTGAGTTTTGAACAGGAGCCTGCCTACTCCTGTTCTAGGCTCTCAACAAGTAGATTTTAAAAATTCATTTGTTACTAAGTTAATTGTTCTAATTTTCCTTTTAAAGTCCATCTGGATGCTTCCTGCCATCAGACTGAATATTCAGAGCAAAGTACCAGCCCTGCCTTGTCACTGAAAAGCTCTGTCCCGCCCTGGGCTGGGCAGCATTCAGTGTGTCGGTCCTCTAATGCAGGTGGGCGGAGGGGAGGGCTCTTCTGCTTTTCTCGAGGGTTAAACTTACAATTCTGAACTGGCTGGTTCTGTACTCAGTCAATCCCTCCCACTGTCTGAGCCTGTGCTGTCTGCGACTATTGTCTTATATAAGCTCATCCAAGTCAGTGCTTTTCATGATTATACCTTCCTCCCTCCAGAGTAACTAGTGTGGTGCTTTCTATCAAAAGGTACTTAATGATTGTAAAATAAAATTAAGAATGCTGATGAGTTGTGAAGGCTGGAGAATTCAAGGGTAGCAGACACAGCAAGATCTCTGGCTCTTAGCATGCAACGTCTCTGACCTCTCTGGTACTTCTGTGGCCTAGCTAAAAATAGGACTGCTGGGAGAATACTCGGAGTCCAGAAAAATCATGGGGGTGCATCCATCTTGAGGGCATGTGCCTAGACACTGAAATTCGAGAAAGGGACTAACTTTCAGGGTTCCCATCCTGGTTCTAACAACTTGCCAGTTTCGTGACCTTGTACAAGTTCCACAGCCTCCTGTTTAATCTCTGCCCGGTGGATGGGGTAAGCTGGTGCCCACTCATCAGACTGTTCTTGCCAGTGTGCCTCCTGCTGTCCTCTTTCAAGGAGCCGTCTCCCCAGATACCTAAGTGGGCCTCACTTCTCTTTCTTCATAGCACTTACAACCACCCATGTGATGTATGTTTATTTGATTAGATATTAGTCTGCTTCATGAGCCCTCAAGAATATGGGACGTCCCTTACAGAAGAACTTTGTCTTGTTCTCTTCTGCGCCTAGAATGGAGCCTGGCATGTAGAAAGTGCTTAATATTCCTTGAATGGATGAACAGGGTGAGTTGTCCCTTCCCTAATCAATCAGTACAGGTTCCTCATTATGTCAGCTATTATCACTCTTTAGCACCTAGGTTCTTTCTTGATGCCCGTGAGGAGACCTACTTACCCAGTGGTACTTCTCCTAGAGCAGTGATCGGCAGAACGCAAGCAACATGTGGCTCTTTGGTCCCTTGAATGTGGCTTTTCCACAAAATACCATGTGCAGGTGTGCATGTATAGTGCTATTGAAACTTGATGGCCCATGCACAGAAGTCGGTTTTCGGCCTGGGCAAGTCTATTTTGAAGAAGTGGTTCTAATGCCAAGCCACACTCAAGGGGCCAAAGAGCTGCATGTGGCTCTTGAGCCAAAGTTTGCCTACCACTGTCCTAGAGGATCATTTTACTTTGGGAAGAAATGCCTTGATTATCAGGTATATGCTGCAGATGTTGAGATTCATTGAAAAGTTCCAGTCTTTCTCTTCATAGTCCAGGTTAGTTCCATGATGCACAAAACTGGAACAGTGATTACACAGTGGGGGGAATTATCCATCATTTAAAAATATTTCTATTCAATTTTCTTATCTTTATTGTCATTTATTGACTTAAACCATTGTCCCTTCCCTAATCAAAATTTTTAATATATCAAACATATTATCACGTTAGGTTAGTAGGTATCCCAACAAGGTAAGCTAAATACACTTATTTGAAAATAATATCCTTCTTTTAAAAGAAGGTGAGAGTTCGGGGCCACCAAATATAAGAAGCTCTCTACCACAGCATAGGAAACATGGAAAACAAACATAAATGAGAACAGCACACTGCCCTGACTCCTCTTTCAAGGGCAACAGTGCCCCCTGGCGGCACAGATTTAACATTCTCAAGGAAAATCAAAATTGCAAGGAAAACATCTCCAGGCAGCACAGTATTATCACTATGTCTAACACATGGAGTAAACAGAGTGGAACAAGCCAAAAACCTTAGAGTAACATAACTCTTTTGCAAATCACACTTCCTTCAGAAAGCATTGTAAAAACTGGGATCCCCTGGACCAAAATTATGTAATTAATGATAAAATATTATTGGTGTGACTGTACTTCCAATTAAGTAGAATGACAGAGAGAACCACATGCTCTGTTTCAATACCCATTACTTAGCTGAAAATTTAATAAATTCTCAGAAACTAATTTTTCTAGCTGACTTTTTTATGACTCTGGGTATATTCTTATATGATGGATGAGCAGGTATAAAGTAGATAATTACAAACTGCTGCTTTAACTTAATTTCCAATATTGGAACACATAATTAAACTATGGACAGATTAAGGTCTAACTGAAGTTCTATGATGTTGGGATGCAGTAAGGGCTAATATACACATAAATAATTTGGGTAATCTTTATGGGTTTCTGATCATGACACCTGATTTTAGGGCTATGCTGTCTCCAACATGGAAGCCACGAGCTAGATGTGACTATTGAGCACTTGAAAGGCAGCTAATCTGAACTGAAATATGCTCTAAGTGTAAAACACATGTGGATTTAAAAAATTTAGTATTAAAAATATATAAAAATAATTCATTAATAATTTTTATTATGCTAAGTGATATTTTAGCTATATTAGGTTAAATAAAATATATTATTAAATAATCTTTCAACTGTTTCATTTTAATTTTTTAAATGCAGCCACTAGAAAACTTAAAACAACACCTGTGGCTCACGTTCGGTTGCTGTGGGACCGCACTCCACTGGAAACGGAGGGCACGGAAGTAAAGAGTTGTCATAAAAATTAACAGCTGTTCCACTGGCACATAGATTTTTCTTGTTAGGTCCCAAATCCTTCAACATGTTGGATACATAAATGATTTTAAGTCTGTTTCTAAAATTCTGGGTATGTATTTAAGTATGCAGATTTTTGTAGGTTCACAGAATATAAATTTGATTGTCAGAAAGTCAGGCTCCAAGAGGAGGCCAGTGGAGCTGCACAGCTAAGGCATTCTCTCTCAGCATCTGAGCACTGCTGCTCTCTAATCCCCGTGGACCAGTGGTTCTCAACCTTCCTAATGCCGCGGCCCTTTAATACAGTTCCTCATGTTGTGGTGACCCCCAACCATAATATTATTTTCGTTGCTACTTCATAACTGTAATTTTGCTACTGTTATGAATCATAATGTAAATATCTGTGTTTCTGATGGTCTTAGGTGACCCTGCTCTCTAGTCTTAAAGGGTCGTGGCATTAGAAAGGTAGAGAACCACTGATGCTGGATGCCAGGCTCAAGCAGCAGAGTTGCTTACCTGGGTACTTCTCCAGTTCCTGCAGCTTGGACTCAGTGACATCTGTGGCTATGACTTTGGCACTTTCTCTTGCAAAAGCCTGGGAGACACAATACACAAATAAATGCTCTGTGTATTTGCTTAAGTTGCTCTCTTGAATGAAAAGTCACTAAGCCTTTTCTCCTTTAACTATTTTCATTGTCTCCCCCTTCCCTATAAAATAGGTGGGATATCAAACTAACTAGTCTTACCTTACCCTTCCCATAGTTATTTTTATAATTAACTAGGACAACTGGACATATATTTTGCTTGTCATCTGACTTTGTCGCCTTGAGTAATATAAAATAAATCAGTGTTAAAAACCCCCACTAGCATTCAGTTATTAACACCTCTCAAAATACTATTCTGTGATTTGATAGTCTGTATTCAATTTCTTAACAGGTTCTTATTATATTCAATTTCTTATTTTCCAAATAATAAGAGGAAAATGGGTTATTTCTACACTTTCCTCTCCAAAGCATAACACTATTTTCATAAACGTCAAACCACACACTGCCATTATGCTTAAAGTGCATGATTAGCTCAGGAGTGGGGTATAGTGTGGGAGGTCTGATAGGAATGAGAAGGTGGAGGTGACCTGACAGTTTGAACTCTGCTGTTCTTTATCTGAAACGCCATGATTTCAGACAGCTATGCACTCCTGTAAGGCCTGTGTGCAAAGAAACCGAGATGAAGTAAGTTTCTCAGGATCACAGGTTATCTGTAATGTCACATAGCAAACTTATCAGGTATTCATTCCTTCATCTGACTGGGGTCAGAAGTAGCAACTTTTCTTTTTGTAACTTTAGACAACAGAAGCACAACATAAAAACAACAACAAACAAGTAGAGCAGAAGTAGCTAAGCATGGAATCTGTCCACATAATTCAGTACTTCAACAGTTAGTGAGCAAACAGCAAGAGACGATAACTTACTGTGGCAGCTGCCCGGCTGACCCATAATGGAACCTGTGGTGGAATCTGAAGTCAAGTTCATGTACTGGTGGCCTAGTGGTCAGTTACCTGGGTCTTGGTCAGTTACTGCGGTCCGGCCCTGTGCCAGTAGCAACATCTAGAACAAATGGATTAATGTGCACCTTTAAGAACTTACAGACAGCACCTCTGTACCAAGAGCCCATCATCTGAATGCTATTGCTCTATACCTAGCTGTGTATGTATATCAAACACATTTAGCATAACCCACTGAAGTACTCACCGAAGCAGATATCGGACTCGCGCCTACCTTTTATTTCTTCAGTACCCGAGAAGAGGACTCTGATGGGACCCAGCAGGAGTGGAGTCCTTCCCTTCACTACCGCCCACCCTCTCCCTGCCCCTGCACACCCTGCCGCCGCATCCTCTGTGCCCTCACTGCTCAGGCTGCTCTGCTTTCTCTCCTGGAAACTGGTGAGGGTTTGCATATCAATGACCTAAGGTTTTTCCTTGTCCTTTAGAAAGATGTCACCGTTGGCCTCAGAGACTCATTGAACATAAGAGCTGGAAAATCAAATCATATCCAATACGCTCACTTTGCAGATGAGGAAACTGACCGGGCCTGCTCAGGATCAAGGAGCTGGTCAGTAGCAGAGCCAGCACAAATCACAGGCCTCCTGACTCTATTGGTGTGTGGACATTCCACCCACAGCGCTGCTGGTCCTCTTTGAAAGTTTAAGCATGCAGCAGAGACACTTTAAAAGACACTCAGGAGTGTTTAAACAGAGGACTGAGACATTCTGACATAGGGGCAATAGGATGTGCATGAGCTATTTGGCCAGTGCTTGCCCTGCAGATCTTACAGTGAGAGGGATGGCCACGGATGAGGTTGGGTGGTTCAGAGTCAGATGCTAATTGTTTGAGGCGGTCTTCAAGGAACCCGGTTTCTTCTCTTACCCTGTTGTCTCTCTTTTTTTAAAAAATATATTTTATTGATTTTTTACTCTACCTTGAAGCTGTCACTGTGCCATCTGCCTGAATGCTTTTCCCTCTCCTCTTGTAATGCTAACTCACATTAACCTCCTAGATCTCAGAGGAGCTCAGAGGAAGTGAGTCCAAGTGTCTCGAGTCTGTTGGTTGTGCTTATATGCATGCATACAAGTCCTTCTGTTGATCTCTTAACCCCTGCTCCCCTAACCCTCCCCTACCTTCCCACTGCAGTTTGACAGTCTGTTCGATCTTCTTTGCCTCTGTCTAATTTTGTTCAACAGTTTGTAATGTTCTTTATTTTCTATAAATGAGTGAGATCATGTGGTATTTATCTTTCACTGACTGGCTTATCTCACTTAGGATAATGCTCTCCAGATCCATCCATGCTATTGCAAATGGTAAGAATTCCTTCTTTTTTATAGTAGCATCTTATTCCATTGTATAGATGTACCACAGTTTTCTAATCCATTCATCTGCTCGTGGGCATTTAGGCTATTTCCAAATCTTGGCTATTGTAAATTGAACTGCTATGAACATAGGGGTGCATATATCTTTTCTGGTTGGTGTTTCTGTTTTCCTGGGATATATTCCTAGAAGTGGTATTACTGGATTGAATGCCAGTTCCATTTTTAATTTTTGGAGGAAATACCATACTGTTTTCCACAGTGGCTGCACCAGTCTGCATTCCCACCAGCAGTGCACAAGGGTTCCTTTTTCTCTGAATCCTCTCCAGCACTTGTCAATTGTTGATTTGTTGATGATAGCCATTCTGACAGGTGTGAGATGGTACCTCACTATTGTTTTGATTTGCATCTTTCAGATGATTAGGGACTTTGATCATGTTTTCATATGTCTCTAGGCTTTCTGAATGTTCTCTTTTAAAAAGTGTCTACTTAGGTCATTTGCCCATCTTCCTTTTGGTAAGTTGTATGAGTTCCCTATAAATTTTGAAGATTAAACCCTTATTGGAGACAATATTGGCAAATATGTTCTCTGATGCAGTGGTTTTTTGTTGTTGTTTTGTTGATGGTTTCTTTTGCTGTGCAGAAGCTTTTTATTTTGATGTAGTCCCATCTGATTATTTTTCTTCTTAGATTCAATTGCCCTAAGAGCTGTATGGGTAAAGATATTGCTATGACAAATGACTGTATTTTGTTGCCTATGGCTTCTTCTAAGATTTTTATGGTTTCCCATTGTACAATAAAGTCCTTTATCTATTTTGAGTTTATTTTTGTGTATGGTGGTTTAGTTTCATTTTTTTACAAGTATCTCTCCATTTCCCCCCAACACCATTTTTTGAAGAGATTGTCTTGACTCCATTGTATGCTCTTGCCTACTTTGTCAAATATTAATTGCATACAATGGCTTATGTCGATCTCTGGGTTCTCTTTTCTGTTCCTTTGATCTATATGTCTTTTCTTGTGCCAGTACCTGGCAGTTTTGAGAACCGTGGCTTTGTAGTATAGCTTGATATCCGTTATTGTGATCCCTCCATCATTGTTATTCTTTCTCAAGATTGCTGCAGCTGTTCGGGGTATTTTTTATTCCAGATCAATTTTTGGAGAATTGTTCTATGTCTTTGAAGTATACCATTGGAATTTTAATGGGGATTGTGTTTAATTTATAGATTGCTTTGGGCAGTATGGACATTGTAATGATGTTGATCCCACCAATCCATGAACATGGATGGTGTAGTCTTCCATTTGTTCATGTTTTCCTCTATCACTTTTTTTTAGCATCCTGAAATTTCCTGAGAATAAGTCCTTGTCTACTTGGTTACATTTATTCCTAGGTATCTTCTTTTTTTTTGTTGCAATGGTAAATGGCATTGCTTTTTAAATTTCTCTTTCTGTAAGTTCATTATTGGTGTATAGAAAAGCCATAGATTTTTGGGTGTTAATTTTGTATCCTGCTACATCGCTGAGTCCATTTCTTAAGTCTAGTATTTTTTTGATGGAGTCTTTTGGGGTTTTCTATGTACAATATCATTTCTTCCTTCTGCTTACACTGGGCCTTTCTTGCTGTTCTTTTTCTAACTGTTTCTGTTGTAGGGTTAGATAATTTGTTACCATTCTTTCTTGTTTTTTGCAATAGGCTTGTAGAGATAGGAACTTCCCTCTCAAAACAGCTTTTGCCGTGTCCCATAGATTTTGGATTGTTGTGTTTTCATTGTCATTAGTTGCCATGATGTTTTTGATTTCTTCCTTGATTAATCTGGTAACCCAGTTTTTGTTCAATAGCATTCTATTTAGTCTCCATGTGTTTCTTTGGATTCTTATTAATGTAGTTGATTTCCAATTTTATGGCACTATGATCTGAGAAAATGCTTGATAAGATTTCTATCTTCTTGAATTTGAAGAGACTTTGCCTATGTCCCAACATGTGATCTACCTTTGAAAATGACCCATGTGCACTTGAGAAGAATGTATATTCTTTGGCTTTGGGATGAAATGTTCTGAAGATGTCGATTAATTCCATGTGGTCTAGTACGTCATTTAGGATTGATGTTTCTTTGCTGATTTTTTGCTTAGATGATTTGTCCAAAGGTGACAGTGGGGTATTAAAATCTCCTACTATTATTGCATTCCTATTAATCTCTCCCTTAATGTCCTCCAGCAGTTTTTTTAATGTATTTGGGTACTCCCATATTGGGTGCATATATGTTTACCAGGGTTATTTCTTCTTGTTGGATTGCTCCCTTTAGTATTATGAAGTGGCCTTCCTTATCTCTTGTTATGTCCTTCACTTAGAGATCTAATTTTTCAGATATAAGTATTGCTACCCCAGTTTTTTTTTTTATTTCCCTTTGTCTGGAAAACCTTTTTCCATCCCTTCATCCTCAGTCTGTGAGCATCTTTTTTTCTGAAGTGGGTTTCTTGTAGACAGAAGATGTATGGGTCTTGCTTTCTTTTCCAATCTGTTACTTTATTTCTTTTGTTTGGAGCATTTAAACCATTTACATTTAAAGTAATTATTGATAGGTAGGTATTTGATGCCATTTTTATTCTAACCCTCTGTGTTCCTCTTCACTTCCTATTTCTTTATTTTTACAGTAAACCCTTTAACATTTCTTGCATTGCTGGTTTGTTGGAGATAAATTCCTTTAGTCTTTTTTTGTCTGTGAAGCTCCTGATTTCACCTTCAATTTTGATTGATAGCCTTGCTGGGTACAGTATTCTTGGATTCAGACCCTACCTTTGCATGACTTTGTGTATGTCATCCCATTCCCTTCTGGCCTGATGAGTTTCTGTTGAGAAATCAGTTGCTAGTCTGATGGGGGTTCCTTTATATGTAACGTTCTGTCTCTCTCTGGCTGCTTTTAAGATTCTGGTTTTGTCTATGGTGTTTGCCAATTTAATAATAATGTGCCTAGGTGTGGGTCTTTGGGGATTCATTTTGTTTGGTACTCTTCGAGCATCTTGGATTTGTGTGTTTTTCCCCCTCTCTATCTCAGGAAAGTTTTCTGTCATTATTTCTTGAAATACTTTTTCCATATATTGCCCAGTTTGCTTTCCTTCTGGAACCCCTATTATTCTAATATTGTTTTGTTTTGTATTGTCCCAAAGCTCCCGTAGGCTCTCCTCTTGTTTTTTAATTTTTTTTCCCTAGCAGCTACTGTAATTGAGTATTTTTTTTCCATCTTGTCTTCTAGCTCACTGATGCGGTCCTCTGCTTCTTCTAGTCTACTCTTGATGCTTTCTATTGAGTTCTTCATAGAAGCGATGTCATTTTTCATTTCTTCTTGGGTCACCTTCATTTCCCCTTTGTTCTTCTTCAGATCCACTTGGTTCTTCTTCATTTCCTCTTGGGTCTTACTCATATTGTCAAATTTGTGTTCCATTCTTTTTATCCAACTTATGATCATTACTCTGAATTCTTGCTCTGGTAGGTTGCTTGCCTCTAACTCGTTTACTTCCTTTTCTGGTGATATTTGATTTTCTTTCATATGCAGGTTGTTTCTTTGCCTCCCCATGATCTCTCTTTTTTAGGATGTCTGCTTATGTAGTTCTCTCTCTGTGGATCTCTGCGAAATCTGACCTTTTTGTCTTGGGGTGGTGTGCTCCTTTGAGTCCAAGTGATTGCGCTGACCATGATCAGTGTTCTGGGGCTCACAGCTGCTTGGTGGTCATTATGCCTGTGGATATTCAGGCCTCTGATACAAACCTCTTCCCATCAAGATGGCAAGATTTCCTCATCTGCGCCAGTAGGTAGCTCCAGGAAGGGACGCAGCTGTGGGTGCATAACTGTCAGGGGCACCCTGATCAGCCGACCCCAAGTTTCCTCTGGGGTTTGCCAGTCTTCTGGCTTGCTGACCAGCACTCCCAGCGTGATCTTCAGATCCTCTCTCTCTTCTCCTGGGGACAAGACTCAGAACCTGCCTACCTGTTCTTCAGCCATTTTCCCTCTACGTGGGATGTCTCTGCCTCAGGTGAGTCCAACAGGCTTCCACTCCTCCTGCAGGAGTGAGATCTCCTTCGCGCATGGTCGGACTATGTACAATATCATGTCATCTGTGAATAAAGACAATTTACTTCTTTTCCAATTTGGATGCCTTTTATGTCTTCTTTTTTGTCTAATTATAATTATATAATACTTCCAGTACTGTGTCAAACAGAAGTGGTGAGAGTGGGCATCTCTGTCTTGTTCTTGTTCTTAGGGGAAATGGTTTTAGTTTTTGTCCATTGAGTATGATGCTGGCTGTGGATCATCATATATTGCTTTTATTATGTTGAGGTGTGATCCTTTTATCCCCACATTGCTGAGAGTTTTTTTTTCAAGAAAGGTTGTTAGATTTTGTCAAATGCTTTTTCTGCATCAATGGATAGGATTACATAGTTTTTATCTCACATTTTGTTTATGTGGTGTGTCACATTTATTGATTTGTGGATGTTGTATCATCCTTTTATCACCAGAATATATCCCACTTGGTCATGGTATATAATATTTCTAACATAATGCTGGATTTGATTTGCTAGAATTTTGTTGAGGAATTTGGCATCTATGTTCATGAGGGATATTGGCCTATAATTCTCTTTCTTTTTATTGTCTTTATCTAGTTTTGGGATTAGAGTAGTACTGGCTTCATGGAAAAAGCTTGGAAGTGCTCCTTCCTCTTTAATTTTTTTTTGAATAGTGTAAGGAAGATAGGTTTTATTTCTTCTTTGCATTTTTTATAAAACCCTCCTGTGAAGCATCTGTTACAGGGCTTTTGTTTATTGTTTTTTTTTTTTTAATTAACAGTTTTTTTTTTCAAATATATTTTATTGATATTTTACAGAGAGGAAGGGAGAGATATAGAGAGCTAGAAACGTCCATGAGAGAGAAACATCGACCAGCCGCCTCCTGCACACCCCCCACCGGGGATGTGCCCACAGCCAAGGCACATGCCCTCGACTGGAATCGAACCTGGGACCTTTCAGTCCGCAGACCGACGCTCTACCACTGAGCCAAACCGGCTTCGGCTAATTAACAGTTTTTTTTATTACTGCTTTAATTTTCTCCATAGTTATTGGCCTATTCAGATTTTTTTATTCTTCCTAGTTGAGTTTGGATGGTCATATTTTTTTTTAGGAATTTGTCTATTTCTTCTAGGTTGACCAGTTTGTTGGAATAGAGTTACTCATAGCATTTTTTTAATGATTCTTCATATTCCTGTGAGACTTGTTGTTATTTCACCTCTTTCATTTCTGATTTTGTTTATTTGGGTCCTCTCTCTTTGCTTCTTTGTGAGCCTGGTTAGTGGTTCATCAATCTTGTTTATCATTTCAAAAAACCAGCTCTTGGTTTCATTTATATTTTGTATTTTTTTGTCTCTATGTCATTTATTTTTGCTCTGATCTTTATTATTTCCTTACTTTTGATCACATTTGGCTTTTCTTGTTGCTCTCTTTCTAATTCTTCCAGTTGCAGAGTTTAGATGTTTTATTTCCAGTTTTTCTTGGTTTTTGGAAGTAGGCCTGTAATCCTATGAACTTCCTTCTTAGGACACTGCTTTCACTGTGTCCCAAAGATTTTGGATTGTTGTGTTTTCATTGTTGTTTGTTTCCAGGATGTGTTTTATTTCTTCTTTGATCACTTTGGTAACCCACTCATTGTTCAATAGTGTGATATTCAGCCTCCAAGTCAGTGTTTCCCAAAGTGTGGTACGCATACCCCCAGGGGTATGGGGAGAGTTTGATGGTGGTACGCGTTGCACCGGAGTTTGGTGGGGATATGCACTGTACCGTGCTTAGCTGCGTCTAATTCTTACATTCTCATGAGTCAAGTCAAGACAGTCTTGTGAGGCGTGAGATGGTCCAGTGTGCAAATGAATGTTGTTTATAATATAACTTTTATTTATATTTTATTATATTTTATTTTTCATTTATTATTTTGTGTATGTACCAACAAATAAAAAAATATATATTTTGATTGTTATTAAAATACATCCATTTTTTTTTTGACGAGGGATACTCAGCATTACAAAAATTATAGAAGGGGTACACAAGAGGTACACTGCTCCAAGTGATTGGATTTTTGTGATTTTTTTACAGTAATTGAATTCTAATTTTATGCCATTGTGATCTGAGAAGATTCTTGATGTGATTCAATCCTCTTGAATTTGGAGAGACTTTTCCTGTGTCCCAATATGTGGCCTTTGAAAATGTCCCATGTGCACTTGAGAAGAATGTATATTCTGTAGTTTTGGGGTAGAATATTCTAAAGATGTCAATTATGTCCATGTGATCTGGTGAGTCTTTTAAGATTGATCTTTCTTTGCTAATTTTTTTCTAGATGATTTATCCAGTGATGTTAATGGGGTATTAAAGTCTTCTACTATGATTGTGTTGCTGTCAATCTCTCCCCTGATATCTTCCAGAAGTTTTCTTTTATGTATTTTGATGCTCCTTCCTTGGGTGCAGAGTTATATTCTCTTATTTTATTGATCCCTTTAGAATTGTGAAGTGCCCTTTATTGTCTCTTATTATGGTCTTCACTTTGAGGTCCATTTTGTCAGATATAAGTATTGCTACCCCAGATTTTTTTCAATTACATTAGCCTGATAGATATTTTTTTTCATCTATTCACTTTCAGTCTGTATGAGTCCCTTGTTCTGAGGTGGGTCTCCTGTGGACAGCATGTATATGGGTTATGTTTTCTTATCCATTCACTCACTCCATCTCTTTTGATTGGAGTATTCATTCCATTTATATTTAACATTATTATTGATAGGCACTTGTTTGTAGCCATTTCTGTACTTTATGGCTGTGTTCCTTCCTCCCTTTCTATTTCTTCTTTTTACAGCATTACTTTAGTATTTCTTGCATTTCTGGCCCTGTAGTAATAAACTCCCTTAGCCTTTTTTTGTCTTCAAAACTCCTGATTTCCCCTTTAATATTGATAGCCTTTCTGGATAGAGTATTCTTGTATTTAGTCCTTTGCTTTGCATCACTTTGTATATCTCCTTCCATTCCCTTCTAGCTTGATGCTTTTCTGTTGAGAAATCATTTGATAATCTGATGGGGGATTCTTTGTAGGTAACTCTCTGTCTCTCTTTGCAGCCTTTAAAATTCTTTCTTTGTTGTTAACATTTGCTATTGTAATTATGACATGTGTTGGTGTGGGTCTTTTGGGGTTCGTCTTGCTTGGGACTCTGTCCTTGTGTAAATTTTTTCTTCTCTGTATCCAGGAAGTTTTCTGTCATTATTTAGTCAAATAGATTTTTAATCCTTGCTGCTCCTCTTGTCCTTATGGAAGCCCTGTTATACATATGTGACTTCATTTTGTGTTGTCCCAAAGCTTCTTTAGGCTCTCCTTCTACTTTTTAATTTTTTTCACCAGTTGCTGTTCAGATTGAGCTTGTTTCTGTACCTTATCTTCTAACTCACTAATTTGGCCCTCTGCTTCTTGTAGTCTGCTGTTGAATCTTTACATGCTGTTTTTGATTGTAGCTATATCACTTTTTATTTCTTCCTGGTTTTTGCATAAATTGTTGGTTTTCTCATCCATCCAGTGTATGAACTGTACGACCATCACTCTGAATTCTTTTTCTGTCATGTTGCATGCTTCCATTTCACTAATTTCTTTTCTTGGAGATGCCTCATTTTCTTTCCTCTGGGGATTGTGTCATCTCTCCATTCTGACTATCACCAGAAGGTTCAAAAGTTGAGCTGCAGTGGGATTATGTGCAGTGGGAGCTTTGCACCACTCACGTGTCACCAAAGAGCACTGACACCAAGATGTGTTGCTGCCATGGGTTGGTGGGATCCACACTTGCCCAGGATAAGACTCAGACACTCAGTGTGACCTCATGTATGCACTTAGAATCAGGGAACCCTCCTGTGCCATGCTGAAAGAGAGACCTCGCTGGTGTGTGCCGAAAATCAGAGTCCCCTAGTGTATGCTAGGAGTCAGAGGTCCCCTGTGTCCACACCATAAATTGAATATCAGAGTTTCTGTTGCTTGGTGTGGCCTTAAGCCAAGAATCAGGGTTCCTGTGTGTGCATATGCCAAGAATTGGAGTCACTGGCTCTTAGTGTGAATGCACTGGGAATCACGGATCCCAGGCACACACTATGAGAAACAAAGTCAAGTCACTGATGCTCAGTGCTGCCTCTTGCCCAGAGGAACAGGGTCCTGGTCAGTCTGGGGGACTGGTTGCACAGTAGCACTGTGTCAGCAGGAGGTCCACTCCTGCACTGTGGAAAACAGACCTCTGTGTGCACTTTACCAGAATCAAAATCAGTTGGCACTGTTGCCCTCTTAGGCTTAGGATTTGTTTGCCTGATTGCATTGCAGGGAACAGATTCCCAGTGTCTGTGTGCTCCCAGGCTCAAATTTCTTTAGTAGTGCTGTGGCCCTGTGTGAGGGGTGGGTCTAGAAGTTCCTATGATGCTTCAGGAAGCCTGCAGAGAGGGGATGAGCTCTGTGACTCACAGAAATCTGCAGCTGGGATGTCTGGATTCTTGGTGTCTGAGGTCTGCAGATGTGGTTGCAGGTCTCTGTTTCCAATGGCTTCAGGGTCCTGGTTTTCCTCTGAGACAAGACTGGGTGGTAATGAGGCCAAGTAGCTCTGTTTTTCCAGATGGCATGGTCCCCGTGCCCGTTCTGGCCATCCCAGGAGTGTCTGTGATGGAAGCAGAGCTCCCCAATGAAAGAATGCCTGGTTGGCAGCCCCTTAGAAGACCTGCAGGATCTAACTTTCCCCAGTTCATTCATACACCCACACATCACAAATGCATACATGCCCATGTAAGAGAGAGAGAGAGAGAGAGAGAGAGAGAGAGAGAGAGAGAGAGAGAGATGACATAGAAATAGATTCAAAGCTGGGTCCCGGGTGGGTAGCTTCCCTTTTTGCTGGAGAGACAGAAGATGACCTGAGCCAAGCAGCAAATTATTTATTTCCAAAAGAATAGAGGGGAGTTTCCCTGAAAAGCTTAGAATCAAAGGAATTTTGGGTGTGCCCAGGTCCTATTCATTCCCTCATTCCCGGTATTAGGACTGGATCTAACCTATCAAGGCCTGGGTGGTCCAAGGTCCTATTCCATCCCTCATTCAGTCCTGGTGACTGCCTCCTACCTCTCTGCAGCCAGGTCATGTCTCTGATCCTCACTGTAGGCTGAATCAGGAATGTCAGCCTTCTCTTCACATGTCACACAGAGAGCCTCTGCTGTAAATCTGAGGAGCAAATAGGGCACAGTAGATCATTCCCAGCACATGGATAAAGATAAGAAGTCAGTACTGGTAAGTCTCCTTCATTTGGGGGGAGGCCTTTTCCTGGAAACGGCCATGCCAGTCACCTCGGACTCAGCTGACATCAATTTAAAGAAAATCCATGTGCATTCCCGGGGGCCCTGTACAGTTGGCAAAGGCCAGCTTAGAAGTTTTTAGCAAAGGCCAGCTTAGAAGTACCCTAGTTAAGTTAATAACAATTTTCCTACCTATATAGTTTAAGTTTAAAATATTTGGCTCTTGAAAGATATTTCAGTCATTGTACTGTTGATATTTGGCTCTGTTGACTAATGAGTTTGCCGACCCCTGACTTAGTTTAACATTTTGGATTGATTACATTCCATAATATATTCTACACTGTACTCTTATGGGAAGAAACCTCCCACTATTACACTAAAACACGATATTCTATATTTTATGTGTTTTCTATACTCCCACATTTCATTATCAAATTTTTAATATGTCAGTCATATTTCCCTTATAAAAATGATTTAATTTAACTGTATATAGTCCAACATTACATGTTGGTAAAGAGCAAGTGTCTATTCACAAAGGCCAGTGAGTAGGACTAAGAGGGGATAAAACACCTAAAAAATCAGTGCATTGAAAAATGTAACATGCTGTAATGAACTTTAATTAATCAGTATATATTAGTTTTGAGTACTTTGAGGAGTATACAGGCATGCATTAAAGCACACACACATGCAGACAAAAGTAAATTAATGCACATGAGATAACTGCAGAACAAAAGATTATAAATTTTGAAATAAAAAAAAGTTAAAATGGGAAACATATTATTGGTTTCCCAGGTTAGGGGCAAGAGGGAAGATAATGTGGTTATAAAAAGGCAACACAGGGAGGCATCATTATGGTGATGAAAGTCTTTTGCATCTTGACTATTGTGGTGATGGATACACACAGAAAAAATTGCATATCACAGCAAAGAAATAAGTACAAATCAAACTAGGGAAACCTGAATTAAATCAATGAATTATCAATATCAACTCCTGGTTGTGGTATCATAATATAGTTTTTAGGTATATGGGATTGTGTATTATTTCTTACAACTGCCTATGAATTTCCAATTATCCCTAAATAAAAAGTGTTTTAATGATTATTAAATGCACTTTCTCCATTCTAAATAAATCTGCTAACCCAAATAAAAACACACAAGTAATAAACACCAAAATCCTCCCAGTTATTAAAAAAAATGAAAACTTAAAAAAAATGTTACCATGTAGGCAATTCACTGCATATACCCACATTCTTGGTTCATGCAATTCACTTCTCTTTGTTGCTAACGATAAGAGACATAAAATGCCACAGCATTAATAAAATTAAGAAATTGACTTGGGGCCCTGGCCAGGTCGCTTAGTTGGTTACTTTTGTCCCAAAATACCAAGGTTACGGTTTTGGTCTCTGGTCAGGGTACATATAAGAAGCAACTAATAAATCCACAAATAAGTGGAACAACAAATCAAAGTTCTATCTATCTATCTATCTATCTATCATCTATCTATAATCTATCTAACTATCTATCATCTATCTAAAATCAATAAGTAAACGGCCCTAGCTGGGTTTGCTCAGTGGATAGAGCATCCGCCTATGGACTGAAGGGTCCAGGGTTCAATTCCAGTAAAGGGCACATGCCTGGGTTTCAGGCTTGATCCCCAGTAGGGTGCATGCAGGAGGCAGCCAATCAATAATTCTATCTCATCGTTGATGTTTCTCTCCCTTCCTCTCTGAAATAAATAAAAAATATGTATATTTAAAAAAATAAATTACAATCAATCAATACCTGTCTTGGTTTGCTAAGCCACATTATGTAGGGGATTTAATCTGAAGAAAGTCATTTTCCTAAAAACTCCAGAACCAACCAATACTACACCCCAAACCTAATCAGTTCATTGAACTGTCAGTTGTGAATTTGATATTATCAGCAGAGATGAAAATTTTTAATTCTCTAAATATAGTGATGTTAGATAAATTTACTTAATCAGTAATTTAAATGAGATAATACATTCTAAATAAACTGAAAAGTATTTTGTGCTATTTTTTCCTAGCAAATAACTAATTTGTTCTTTTATTTTGAAATGAAATTATAATAATGCACATAATTAAAAACTGGAGTTTTGCCATGTGAAAAAGATAGGCTATTGTATCATTCTTTTATTTAAATATATACTTACTAGAGGCCTGGTGCATAAAATTCCTACACCAGTGGGAGGAGGGTCCCTCAACCCAGCCTTACCCCTCTCTTAATCTGGGATCCCTGCGGAATCAGGCCTAAAACAGCCGTCAGACATCCCTCTTGCAATCCAGACCACTGGCTCCTAACCACCTCTGCCTCAGCCATTGCCACCGTGGCTTCATTCAGAAGGATGTCCAGAAGGTCGTTCGGCTGCCCAGTCTAATTATCATATTACTCGTTTATTATTATAGATTGATTTCAGAGAGGAAGGGAGAAGGAGAGATAGATAGAAACATCAACGATGAGAGAGAATCATTGATTGGTTGCCTCCTTCATGCCCCCCACTGGGGATTGAGTCTGCATCCAGGGCATGTGCCATTGACCAGAATCAGACCTGGGACCCTTTAGTCTATAGGCTGATGTTCTATCCACTGAACCCAACCGGTTAGGGCAACATGGGCTATTAAATGGTAATCGGTGACTTAAGCAGCATTCTATTAAACATAATGACACTGCTTTGACACCTATTATAACTAAAACAAATGATATTGGTAGCTACTTTCTAATAACCAATTAATTTCCCCAAATATCACAATAGTGTCACTTAACATTCTTCAGGAGCTACTAGTGATCCTTTAGTCCAGCTCCAACACTTGCCTCCATTTGAGATATAGTTGTGCAGAGAGGAAGCTCCCCTCTCTTCCAAACTTGATCTTAGATTTTTAAAATATAAATATCTTAAACTCTAGGCATAAAAGCTCCTTTGTGGAAAAGGCCTTTGTCCTACATCTCTTAGAATACTTCTGTTAAACTCATAATCATAGAAACACTGTCTTGCATAATGCTCATGCCACTGGTTTTAAATTCATGTGTGAATATGGGGATTCTTACTATTCATTTCTTATTCTTCCATATGTTAAAAGATAATTTTATTGTCTTGAGTCTCATGGAAGTTAAATATTACTGATTAGCTGACTTTATTCTGATCTTACCTATTGCTCGTTAACCATTCGAACAAGTTTTGAAAGAATGGTAAAAGCTTTAGGATTTCCAAGATCTGATTTTATGTCCCATTTCTTAAACTGTGAAATCTTCAGCAAATTTCTTAAACTCTCTAACCTATCATTTCTAATTTTGTTACTAAGCAAGGGTTTGCTGGCAAAGGTGCATAGAAGCCAATACCATGACTTTGGCTTTTAAGAAAGAGGATTTTTTGCTTGTTTGTTATTGTTGTTTTCTCAAATTTTATTTTGATTTATTTTATCTTTATTGCTGGAAGTATTGCATAAGTTTTTCTTCCTCCCACTGCCCCATTGACCTCTTCCAGCCCATTCCTGTCCCTCCTCCCCCAAGCCTACACCATCCCATGGTCTTTGTCCACAGGTCACGCATACACGAGTACAAGCTCATTGGTTGATCTCTTCCCATCCAGCCACTCTCCCCTGCTTTCCCTCAGATGTTCGATAGTCTGTTCATGCTTTTATGTCTCAGGGTCTGTTTTTGTACAAAAAAAAAACCACTTTGGGTTAAGATTAGGGTTAGGGTTATTTTGTTCATTAGATTCCTCATAATCATAGAAACATTGTCTTACATAATGCTCATGTCACTGCTTTTAAATTCATGTATGAATATGGGGATTCTTACTATTCATTTCTTATTCTTCCCTTTATTAAAATAATTTTTAGATTATTTAGGAATCTAAAATATTTTAGGAATCTAAAACTCATTTAGGAATCTAAAATAATTTTTAGATTCCTCATATAAGTGAAATTATGCGATACTTATCTGTCTGGCTTATTTCGCTTAATACTCTCTCGCACCATGCGTGCTATTGCAAAAAGTAAGAGTTCTTTCTTTTTTATTGCTATGTAGCATTTCTTTTTGTAAATGTATCACAGTTTTTTTTTTTATCTACTCATCTACTTATGGGCACTTAGGCTATTTATAAATCTTAGCTATTATAAATTATACTACTATGAACATAGGGGTGCATACATTCTTTCTGGTGAATGTTTTGGGATTTAGGATATATTCCTAGAAGTGAAATCACTGAGTCAAATGGAAGATCCATTTTTAATGTTTTTGAGGAAACTCCATACTTTCCCCCCCATAATAGCTACACCAGTGTGCATTCCCACCAGCAATGTACTAGGTACTCCTTTTCTCCACAGCCTCGACACACTCGTCCTTCGTTGATTTGTTTATGATAGCCATTCCAACATGTGTGAGGTGATATCTCATTGTCCTTCTGATTTAGATATCTTGGATGATTAGTGACTTTGAGCATTTTTTCATATATCTCTTGGCTATCATATGTCCACTTTGGAGACATGTCTATTAACGACCTTTGCCCAATTTTTATTCGATTGTTTTTCTTCCTTTTGTTACATTTCGTGAGTTCCCTATATATTTTTTAGTTTAACCCCTTATTGGAGGTAGCCTTGGAAAATATGCTCTCCCATATAGTGGGCAAACTCATTAGTCAACAGAGCCAAATATAAATAGTACAATGATTGAAATTTCTTTTGAGCCAAAATTTTAAAACTTAAACTATATAGGTAGGTACATTATTATTCACTTAACTAGGGTACTCCTAAGCCAGCCTTTGCTAAATCTCAAGGGGGCAAATAGCCACATGTGGCTCGTGAGCTGCAGTTTGCCGACTCCTGGTCTAGCTTCATTTTTTTGCATGTACCTGTCTAATTTTCCTAGCCCCATTTCTTGAAAAGTTAATGTAATACATCATATAAACAAATTGAAAGACAAAAATCACATGATCATATCAATAGACGCAGATTGAAAAGTCAATCTCTACTCCATTGTTTGCTCTTGCCTCTTTTATAAAATATTAATTGATCATAGTTGCTTATGTCGATTTCTGGGTTGTCTGTTCTGTTCTATTGATTTATATGTCTGTTCTTATGCCAGTACCAGGTGTTTTGAGTGCAGAGGCTTTATAGTTTAACTTGAAATCTGGTATGATGACTCCTCCAACTTTGAATTCCTTTCTCAAGATTTTTTCGGCTATTCGGGGTCTTTTGATTCCATATACATTTTTGGAGTACTTGTTATGGCTCTGTAAAATATGCCATTGGTATTTTAATAGGCATTGTATTAAATATGTAGATTGCCTTGATATATGCACATTTTTATTATGGTGATTCTATCTATTCATGAACATGCTGGATTGTCCTACTTCTTTATATCTTCTTTTATCTTTTTTTCAATGTCCTGTAGTTTTCTGAGTACAGGTCTTTTGCCTCTTTGGTTACGTTTATTCCTAGTTATCTTAAATTTTTTGTTCCAATGGTAAATAAGACTGTTTAATTTTTCATTCTGAGAATTCATTATTGGTGTATGAAAAAGCCATTGATTTTAGTGTATTGATTTTGTATCCTGCTACATTGCCAAATTCATTTATTAAATCTAGTAATTTTGGTTGAATCTTTAGGGTTTTTCTCTGTACAATTTCATGCCATCTGTAAAATAATGAGAATTTTAGTTCTTCCTTTACAATTTGGATGCCTTTTCTTTCTTTTGCTTATTTGATTGCTGTGGCTAGAACTTTCAGTATTATGAATGTTGAATAATAAGAGTGGTGAAAGTGGACATTCCTATCTTGTTTCTGTTCGTAGGGGAGATGCTTTTAATTTTTGCCCATTGAATATGATGTTGGCTGTAGGCATGTCATATACTGTATAACTTTCATCATGTTGAGATATGCTCTCTCTATTCCCACTTTGCTGAGAGTATTAATCCCAAATGGGTGTCGGACTATGTTGAATGCTCTTTCTGCATCTATTGATATGATCATGTGATTTTTGTCTTTCAATTTGTTTATATGATGTATTACATTTATTGACTTGTGAATAATGTACCAAACTTGCCCCCTTGGAATAAATCATTTGGCAATGATGTATGATATTTTTAATATAGTGCTGGATGTGATTTGTTAATATTTAGTTGAGGATTTTAGTATCTATGTTCATCAGGGATATTGGCATATAATTCTCTTTCTCTGTAGTGTCTTTATCTGGTTTTGGAATTAGGATAATGCTGGCCTCATTATGAGATTTGGAAGTATTCCTTCCTCCTGGATTTTCTGAAACAGTTTGAGGAGTAAGTTCTTTGAAAGTTTGGTAAAACTCTCCTGTGTAGCTGTCTGGTCCTAGACTTTTTTTTTTTAATGGGAGTTTTTTTTTTTTTTTTTTTTGATTGCTGCTTCTATTTAATCAGTTGCTATTGATCTATGAATGTTTTCTGATTCCTCCTGATTCTGTTTTTGGGGATTGTATTTTTCTAAGAATTTGTCCATTTCATCCACATTGTTCAGCTTGTTGGCATATAGTTGTTCACAGAATTGTCTTACAACCTTTGTGTTGTTGTGGTGTCAGTGATTACTTCTCTATTTTAGTTTCTGATTTTATTTATTTGGGTCCTCTCTCATTGTTTCTTGATGAGTATAGCCAATGGTTTATCAATAATATTTATCCTTTCAAAGAACCTGCTCCTGGTTTCATTGTTTTTTTTTGTGTGTGTTTTGGGTTTTTTTTTTTTTTTTTAGTCTCTATGTTATTTATTTCTGCTTAATCTTTATTATTTAATTCCTTCTACTTATTCTGGGTCTTTCTTATAATTCTCTTTCTAGTTCTTTAAATTGTAGGGTTCAATAGCTTATTCAAGATTTTTTTGTGTTGGTTTTTTTGTTTTGTTTTGTTTGTTTGTTTTTGAGGGATGCCTGTAGTACTATGAATTTTCACTGTGTCCCAAAGATTTTGGGTTGTATGTAGTGTGTTCATTTTCATTTGTTTCCAGGAAGTATTTTTTTAATCTCCTTGGTAACCCATTCATTCTTTAATAACATACTATTTAGCCTTATGTGTTTGAATGTTTTTGGGTATTTTTACTGTAGTTGATTTCTAATTTCATTCCACTGTGATCTGAGAAGATGCTTGATTTGATTTCAATCTTCTTGAACTTGTAGAGACTTGCTTTGTGTCCTAACATGTGGTCTATCTTTGTCAGTGATCCAAGTGCACTTGAAAAGAATGTATATATTCTGCTGCTTTGGGTGAAATGTTCTTTAAATGTCAATTAAATCCATCTGTTCTAATATGTCCTTTAGAGTCATTGTTTTCTTGTTAAGTTTTTTCCAGAAGATGTATCCAGTGGAGTCAACGGGGTGTTAAATTCCATTTCTAAGTCTGTATTGTTTTTGATCTCTTTGATAAAGTCCTCTAGAAGTTTTTTATGTATTTAGATGCTCCTATATTGGTTGCATACATGTTTACTAGGAGTATATCCTCTTGTTGGATTGATCCCTTGAGTATTATGTAGTGACCATTGTTGTCTCTTGTAATGGCCTTTATTTTGAAGTCTCTTTTGTCACATTTGTGCATTGCTACTCCAGCTTTTTATTATTTGCTATTTGCATTGAAATTTTTTTTCCATCTCTTCACTCTCATCCTGTGTGTGTCTTTTGGTCTGAGGTGGGTCTCTTGTGGACATCATATAGTTGGGTCATGTTTTTGTATCCATTCATCTACCCTATACTTTTTCACTGGAGCATTTAATCCACTTATGTTTAGGGTTATTATTGATAGCTACTTATTTATTGCCATTTTAATTCTATATGCCTACTTTTCTCTCTCGGTTTCTTCTCATTACAGTAGTCCCTCTAGCATCTCTTTTAATATTGGCTTAGTGGTGATGTACTTGCTTAGCCTTTTTTGTCTCTTGTAATGGCCTTCATTACAGTGTATATATATAAAGGCCTGTATAATGGCCTTTTATTTATTTATTTTTTTTGTCTGGGAACCTTTTTATTTGACCATATATTTTGAATGATTGCCTTTCTGGATATAGTAATCTTGATTTCAGATCCTTGCTTTCTATTACCTTGAGTACTTCATATCATTTCTATCTGGCTGAAAGGGTTTCTGATAAGAAATCAGATGTCAGCATTATGAGAGTTCTTTTGTAAGTAACAGCTTGCTTTTTAAAAAAAATATATATTTTATTGATATTTTTTAATAGAGAGGAAGGGAGAGAGATAGAGAGCTAGAAACATCCATGAGAGAGAAACATCGACCAGCTGCCTCCTGCATACCCCCTACCGGGGATGTGCCCGCAACCAATGTACATGCCCTTGATCGGAATCAAACCTGGGACCTTTCAGTCCTCAGACCAACGCTCTACCACTGAGCCAAACCAGTTTCGGCAACAGTTTGCTTTTTTCTTGCTGCCTTTAGGATTCTATCTTTGTCTCTAATTGTTGGAATTTTAATTATGATGTGTCTGGGAATGGCTTCTTTGGGTTCTTCCTACTTGGACTTCTCTATACTTCCTGAACCTGTGTGACTTTTTCCTTTACTAGGTTAGGGTAGTTTTATGCCATTATTTCTTCAAACATGTTCTCTATTATTTTCTCCCTTTCTGCCTCTTCTGGCACACCTGCTATTCTAAAATTGTCACATTTCACATTGTCCCACAACTCCTTTTAAACTGTCCTCCTGTTTTTTAAATTTTTTTTTCTTTTTTGTTCTTGGATTGAGTGAATTTTTTCAACCATGTCTTCTAATTCGCTGATTTCTGTCCTCACTTCCCCTAATCTGCAGTGTATTCTTTCCAATGTGTTCTTTATTTCTGCCTCAGCCCACAGATTGATAGGATTCAGACTTGAATTGCCCTCCAGACAATCATGCTCAGGTGTGGTGAGAGACTTTTTCAACAGGGTGGGGCAGTTGCTTCTGCCTGGAGGCTAATTATTATTTTTTTGTTTCTTAAGTGGCCTCAGGGCTAGGTGTTTTCCAATAGAGTGAGTCAACTGTCTTCTCCCCAGGCAAGGCAAATGTCTGTGAGGGAAAGATGTCCTTTGCTGCCTGAGGGAATGACTCAGCCAAGGAAACTGGGGGTGTTTGTCTTTTGAGTTCTAATCTATGAGTCCCCAATACTGGCTTCTCACACAGCTCCAGTCCACTCCACCCTCCCTCTGCCAGAGCACAAGGTGGGTGACCCCACAGGGAATTTTGTGCATTGGCCCTTTAAGATGGTGCCTGAATTTTCAGTTGTCAGTCCCTGGCAGACAGCAACCTGGCTGCTTTTCACAGCCAGATGTTATGTGGTACCCTCCTCAGGTATGGTGCTCTTTGCTGGGGGACCCAGTTTGGGGATTGGGGCCTAGCTTGGGGATTAGATTCCAGAGTTCTTAGTGGCACCCCCCTACAGCTGACATATCTCTCTGCAACTCCAGTTGTTGTCTGTAGGCTTCCAGCCAGCCCTTTTCCACCTCTGCCCTTCCTAGTCATCTATGCAGTCTCCACTTTCAGTCCTCAGGGTCAGAGTTCTCTCCTGAGAGTGTTCTGTTGATTATTTAAGAAGTTTTTTTGGTGTGTGTTTTAGTTGTAATTCTACTTTGTTCCTGGGAGTGTGTTCCTGCAGCATCCTCTTGTTCTGCCACGGTTTTTAATCCCTGAGAGTCGATTTTCTTTATAGAGTGTTGTCCTTGTTTTGTTGAATAAGATGCCTCCAACAAATTGGTGAAGTTTGTCCCTACTGGAGTGTGCAGACATTCATGTCTGTTCATTTATAAAATGTTTAAATCTTGCTTCCTAAGGTTTGCTGCTGGGTCTACATTGCTTGGCATTTAGCCAAAGATTGGACCAAACTTCTCTTTACATCCCATCAATCAGGACTTCCTCCTGCTGGTGGATCTGTGTGTGGGCTCACAAGGACATTCAATATTCAGGTCATTTTCAAGCCTGCCCTGGTTTTGCACATCCCAGAGAACGAATGAATCCTTTGCAGAAAAGTGTTCCACATGTTTCTTGGTTCTCTTACAGGGAAAACACATTAATGACAACCTTTGAACTGGCATTGGAAAACCTTTGCTAAGGAATTGGCAAGGTATCCATCTCTCAGTTGTTTTTCATCACAAAACAAATACTAATTTACACATTATGAATTCCATCAGCATAACTTAAATGAGTGTGCGGGGAAGCTGAACCAGGGTATTATTTGAGTCTTCAATAGACATGAGGATTCCAAGCAACACCTTTCTACAGGGCATCTGCTCTGGGTCCAAAATTAGTTCTACACAAATCTGGGAATGGGGAATTTTAAATTCCAATTGCTCATTTGACTAAGGAAACACAGAAACTCAGAGTTGGCCTAACGTTTACTCTCAGTATCTCTGGTCCATAGAGCAACACTAGGGTCCACTGACCTGGGGTCCTGTGGCTGCCTCCCAACTCTCTGCAGCCGGGTCATGTCTCTGATCCTCACTGTAGGCTGAATCAGGAATGTCAACCTTCTCTTCACATGTCACTACAGAGAGCCTCTCCTGTAAATCTGAGGAGCAAATAGGGTACAGTAGATCATTTTCTAATTGAGCTGCCATTGGAGGCAAAGCTTGGTGATCATAGTTTAAGCCATTCACACACACACACACACACACACACACACACACACAAAAGTTGGTCTAACTAAGCTGAGTCATCCTGAGAATTTTTTATTGTTGTTTTGGTTAATTGTTCTTTTACCAATAAAGGCACTTGTCCCTCAGCACAAGATGTTCAGCAGGGGAGGGCAGTTGGGAGGGACCATGTCTGAAAAGGAGGGCAATTGGGGGCAATCAAGTCTGCAGGGAAAGCACTTAAGGGGTGACCAGGCTGGCAGAGGAAGGAAGTTAGGGGCGACTGGGCCTGTAGGGAAGAGCAGTTGGCAGGGATCCAGGACTGCAGGAGAGAGCAGTTGGCAGGTAAGGGAGGGGGATAGGGGGAAGAAGGAGACCAGGATTGCAGGGGAGAGAAATTAGGGGCAAATAGGCTGGCAGGGGAGTGATTAGGGGTGATCAGGCTGGCAGGCAGAAGCAGTTAGGATCGATCAGGAAGGCAGGCAGGTGAGCAGTTGAGAGCCAGCATTCCTGGATTGTGAGAGGGATGTCTGACTGCCTGTCTAGCCCCAATCCTATGGGGGAGTCAGACATCTTTCGAGGGGTCCCAGATTGGAGAGGGTGCATGCTGGGCTGAGGGACACCCCTTCCCCATGCACAAATTTTGTGCACAGGGCCTCTAGTCATTTATAATGATAAATGAAAAAAAATATTCCATTCACAATGAAAAAAGGAAAAATCTCTGATATGTCTAAAGCAAGCAGGATTTAATAGGAAAACAAATACTACATTGCCAATAGTGTCAGCAACAACCACAAAAACAAACAAAAAATCTAAAAATGAAAGTATCACCCTTCCTGGGAGCTCAGTTGGTCAGAGCATGGTCTAGGTATTCCAAGGTTGTGGGTTTGAATCCCAGTCCGGGCACATATCAGAAGCAACCAATGAAAGCATAAATAAGTGGGACAACAGGTGTTTCTCTATAAAAAAATAAGAATATTTTAAAATATGTATTTAAGCCGAAACTGGTTTGGCTCAGTGGTAGAGCATCAGTGTGCGGACTGAAGGGTCCTGGGTTCGATTCCGGTCAAGGGCATGTACATTGGTTGCGGGCACATCCCCAGCAGGGGGTGTGCAAGAGGCAGCTGGTTGGTGTTTCTCTCTCATCAACATTTCAAGCTCTCTGTCTCTCTCCCTTCCTCTCTGTAAAATATCAATAAAATAAATATTTTTTAAAAAATAACCCAAAACTACCAAAAGCTAAAAGGAACATATAATAGGACTTAAATTAATTGAGAGACATCATAGGTATCTGGATATACTGATTCAAGAGATTGTCAGTTAAAGTAAATTCTCAAGCTAATGAAAATCTCACTAAGATTGTTTTCAAAACATGGGATACTGAATAAAATTAATTTCAGTCCTAACCGTTTTGGCCCAGTGGATAGAGCATAGGCATGTGGATTGAAAGGTCTCAGGTTCGATTCTGGTGAAGGGTACCACATCCCCGGTTTTAGGCACATACCCGGTTTGGAGATGTCAGGAGGTAGCTGATTGATGTTTCTCTCATTGATGTGTGTAACTATCTCTCTCCCTTCCTCTGTGTAAAAAGTCAAAAAAATATTTTTAAAAAACTTCATTTCAAATAATTTCAAGGTAAACATTGCCAGGAGGATACAGAAAAAGAATAAGGAGTGGGAACACTGAAACTGTAAAATACTATAATACATTTTATAAAGAAGTTTCAATAATGCAGGGCAAATTCAAAAGGAAGCAGGCAGTTTGATGGATAAAACAGATGACCCCAAAACAGTATACGTAACCAGAGAGTGTAATGAACAGTAAAGTAACATTTTAAACTGGGCAAGAAAAGGTGGTTTGTGGCAGGTGAATAGCCATTTTTTAAGAAAGTTATTTTAAATATATATATTTTATTGATTTTTTACAAAGAGGAAGGGAGATAGTTAGAAACATAGATAAGAGAGAGGTACATCGATCAGCTGCCTCCTGCAAATCCCCCACCGGGGATGTGCCCGCAACCAAGGTACATGCCCTTGATCGGAATAGAAACTGGGACCTTTAACTCTGCAGACCAATGCTCTATCCAATGAGCCAAACTGGTATTGGCATAGAGATGTTTTTCAGGGGACTTTTCTGGGGAACCAAACCTTGAGCATCCTGAAGTTCCAAACCACCCTAGGCCTGGTCTTAGGCTAATACTGCTTTTTCACTGGGGTGACCATTGCAAGTCTCTGCAAACGCTTGGCCAACTCCCAGGGGGTTTAAACAGAACCCACACCTGCACGCATGTGATCACTGAGCTTTTAAAAATTTTTAATTTTTGTTACTCCTCACTGAGAATACTATTTCCATTAATTGTTTCTTTGTGGAAGGAAGGGAAGGAGGACGGGTGGGGGTAGGAGAGAGAGAGAGAGAAACATCAATATGAGGGAGACCTTGGTTGACTGCCCTGGGAATGCAGCTGATTGGGGACCAGGGCTCTAATCTGCAACTTTGGTTCAGCCCTTGGCTAGTTATGGAACCTGCCACCCTCTGGTGCTTGGGCTAAAGCTCTAACCAGGGAGACACACCCGCCAGGCACTCTGTGAGATTTGAGTTACTTGGACTTAGCACATGGGCTCTGGCTACCCTTGAACACATGTACACCCTGTGCACATGCCTAGTGATGTCAGAGGCCGTTGCTTGGTTACTATGATTCTGAGAGGAGGATGCTAAACTGCCAAACTGCCCTGCTTGTTTGCTGTGGCGTGAGATGGTTGGCTAGAGAGCTGGTATTGAGCTCAGCAGCCAGAAAAAGCAAAAAGCAGAGGGAAGGTGAGGCTTCTCTGAAGCCCTGACTCTCTGCCATGAAGAAGGTGTTTTCTTTTCTGAGAAGTCCCCGCATGGCGGCCATGGACTCCCCCACCAAGGCTGGGAGCAGTGGTGTGGGAGCCAGAATGCCCCACTATGAAGACCAGCACATGGGAGCGATCCACAAAGCTGCCAGCGTGGGCAACGTGCGGAAAGTGAAGCAAATCCTATTGTTCAGGAAAAGTGGCCTGAATGACAGGGACAGGATGAGCAGGTAATGGGGACTGGGAGGCTGGGGGCCCGGGGCCCACTGGGAGGAGGCGGGGGGTTCTGGCTCAGCAGCTGCAGAGCAGCCTCCTGTCAGCCAGGGTGCTGGGCTGAGTTCCCTTCTGGGGCCCCGCAGCTCCTCCCTGGTGGACACCTGACCTGGGGTCTAGCTCTCAGAACAACTTTATGAGCAAAAACAAAAGTACCCTCTCACAATTCCTCCTACAGAACTCTTGACTAATATATCAGTAATGGAAGCCTAATTAAGTACCGTATATACAGCATTTTATATTAAACTAGAGGCCTGGTGCACAAAATCCTTCAGCCCAGCCTGTGCCCTCTCACAGTCCAGGACCCCTACTCCTTACCACCCACCTGCTCATTGCTCCTTGTGCTGCTGCAGAGGCAGGAGAGGCTACAGCCCTCCCACTGCACTTGCCAGCCTTGAGCCAGGCTTCTGGCTGAGAAAGCTTGCCCTGTGGGAGCACACTGACCACCAGGGGGTATCTCCTGCATTGAGTGCCTGTGCCATGGTGGTCAGATAAATGATTGGAATAGAATGGAAAATTCCCAAACACCCCAAATATATGTAAGCCCCTAGAAATTGATACTGGTGATATTTCATGTTTGTAGGAAAATTTCAATTAGATATGGTGGAAATTTCCTGTTGAGTATTTGGAGAAAAGTAACTAGACTAAAATAAATTTCAGATTAAAAATTTTAAATATGGAAAATGAGAAAAGTACTAAAAGAAAGTGCAAATACCTATTTGTACATTTAAAAAAATATTGACCAGGACTTCAAGGGCAAGATTTTAGGAGGTTAACTGAGCAATATGAAAAATTCAAACCCTCTGTGTATCAGAAAATAACATTGTCAAAATAAAAAGAAAATATATTTCAAAATATTTTCAATGTATGTGTATCAGAGAAAACTAACTCTTCCTTTTACAGAGAAGTCTTTAAAATAAACAAGAAAAAACTCCAATTTGAAAGTGGACAAAGTAACTTTTTGCATAAGTATAAGTGACCAGTAGACAAAAAAAAAAAAAAAAAAAATATATATATATATATATATATATATATATATATATATATAGTGTACCTGGTAAGAAAGGAATAAGTCAAAATAGGAATGAAATGATATTTTCCTTCCACTAAATTTGTGAAGTTGACCCGATTTTGCCTTTATATTGCTGCTTCAAGTTTAAGTTTGTTTTGACCTTTGAAATAGGCAATTTGATGCTGAATATATATATATATTCCTTATACCCATCGATTCTATTGATACTAAAATATCATTATGAAATAATTAGATATATTACATAATTTGTTTTATATAGCACTTCTTAAAATAGCAGTGTATTAATAAGAAAGACTCAGTTTGGTTATACATACAAACAGACTATGATCTTTTCTTAGGGGAAAATACGTGCAAAATGTGATAAAATTTAGTCCTGAACATTTGTATTATAAATGAACATATCCTATTTAAAATATATAATTTCTTTAATTAACATATGCAGACATTCTAGTAAAAATGATGAATTGTTTTCTCACTCTGTTTTTCTGAATTTTGGAGAAAATTTTTTGAGAATTGGTATGTTCTGACAGCTGTTGGCCTCTTCAGAAGTAAAGGGAATGTTTTTACTTTTATGTTTACTTGTATTGTTGACACTGTTACACACATCCCCGTTTCAACCCCTTAGTGCCCTTCCACCCAGCCCCCGTCAGCCTTCACACACAGTTGTCTGTGTCCATGGGCTATGGACATGTTCATGTATGCTCTTGGCTAATGTTTTCCAGTTCTCCCACCCCCTCCCTCTGAGATCTGTCAGTCTGCCCCATGTATCCATGCCTCTGCTCCTATTTTGTGTGTCAGTTTATTTTGTTTCTTAGATTCCCCATGTAAGTGAGATTATATGGTATTTGTCTTTCTCTGAGTGACTTATTTCATTTACCATAATAATCTCCAGATCCATCCATGCTGTCACAAAGTGTATAAGAATTCCTTTTTTTATGCAGCAGAGTAGTAATCCATTCTGTAAATGTACTACATATTTTTCATCTATTCATCTACTGATGGGCACTTGAGCTGTTTTTTATCTATGCCAGTAAGCACATCATATTTATTTTACTTTATATACTTTTATTACATATAATATGTAAATGGTTACAGATTAATCTTTTTAGTTGTGTGGATATTAAAATAAAAAATTCAATATAGTGCCCTGACTAGTATGGCTCTGTTGGTGGGAGCATCAGCTGGTACCCCACCTGTACACTGAAATGTCTCAGGTTCTTTTCAAGTCAGGTCTCCTATCCAAGTTTCTGGTTTGTTCACTGCTTGGTTGGGGTGCCTAAGCGAGGAAACCAATTGATGCTTCTTCTGCTTCTGCTGCTGCTGCTGCTGCTGCTTCTTCTTCTCCTTCTCCTTCTCCTTCTCCTTCTCCTTCACCTTCTCCTCCTCCTCCTCCTCCTCCTCCTCCTCCTCCTCCTCCTCCTCCTCCTCCTCCTCCTCCTCTTCCTCCTTCTATGGTTTTTTTGTTGTTTATTGTTGACAGTATTACAGATGACTCTCATTTTTTCCTTTCTGTTCTCCCTCCACCCAAACCCTACCCATCACATGACTTTCCCATATTATTTTCTGTGTTCATGGGTTATGCATATATGTTCTTTGGTTGATCTTTTCCTGTCCTACCACTATGACCCTGATGTCTGTTGTTCTATTCTATGCTTCTAAACCTATGGACATACTTTGTTCATCAGTATGTTTTGTTCATTTGATTTCACATACAAGTGAGATCAGTGATGTTTTTCTTTCTCTATCTGGTTTTGTTTTTTTTCTTTTCTTAAAAAAAATAAAATAGAAAATATAGGAGAACCATGGCCTTGGGAATCTACCGAAACAGGCAGTCCAATGCTATTTGCTGCTCCTACCTGCCAGTCCTGCTCATCCTGGCACCACTGCACCTGCCCCACTCCCACTCTTTTTTTTTTTTTTTACAGTCACAGTAGGGAACTTTATTTATTTTTTGTCTTTCTTTTTTTATTCTTTTTTTCTTTTATTAAGGTATTATATGTGTACATAGCTTACCATTGCCCCCCCTCCCATTCATGCCCTTCCTCCCCAGAGTTCTGTGTTCGTAGGTTGTACTTATATTCATGCATACCAGTCCTTCAGTTGTTCTCTTATCACCCCCCAGGTTTCCTTCCCCTCCCTGCTGTCATTTACCAATCTGCTTGTTTTATGGTGACTATCTCAGGACCACATGAATAGAATCCAATCCTCCTCTGGTTCACCCCCCCCTCCCCCCCGTCGCACTGCTTCCCTGGGACACACTGCTCTCAAGGAACACCCGGCCCCCCTGGGGCACAAGGCTCATCAGGGGCACACGGCCCCCTGGGACACATGGCTCACCCAGGGCACACGGCCCCCTGGGACACGGCTCACCTGGGGCACACGCCCCAGTGGGCACACGGCTCACCCGGGGCACACGGCCCCTCTGGGTCGCTGGGGTCACAAATTGCAGGTGCTGCGCTAGCTCCTCGCTAGCATGGAGGACAGGCTGGGACAGCTGTGGGTGGGGAGACCGAGCTCCAAGGAGTCTCAGTGAAATGGCTGCTGATGTGGAGGCCAAGCTCCGAAGACGCCCACTCCCTGGGCCCGGGGTGGAGTGAGCTCTGTTCTGGGCGGGCTTACCTCACTCCCGGCAGTGGCGGCGGGTGCGGTGGAGGCAGTGGCTTTTGTGGCTCAATTTCCACTGTATTTTTAAAATCCACATGGCAGCGGTGCCCCTCCTTGGGGTCCCGGCAGAGACTCCGGCTTCGCCCTTTGGCGGTAGGCCTGATAGGCAAAGGGCTCGCTGTGCTGCGAAAGGAAGGTGCCGCGCCAGCTCCTCACCAGCAAGGTGTGCGCAGAGGCCAGGCTGAGCGGGCAGGGAGACTGTGCTCAAAGGCTTCTTGTCTGGGCAGGAGCCGAAGGTGCGGTGTAGGCCCGACATCAGCTCCCTCGTTCCCATGGCAGGCCGGCCAGGCTGGCCCACTCCCTGGGCCCTCATTCCTGGTGGCGGCTCTGGCAGCTCCGGTTCTGCCCGTAGTTTTAAACTCCACATGGCAGCAGTGGCGCCCTGCATTGTGTCTAGTTGTAGCCTTCCCATTCTGCCAGCTTTCCTGTGGGTCTGGTGCAATCCCTTTCGATTTTAGCTGTTGTTTTTTTCCAAATTGTTGATGAGGCAGCAGCTTAGGAGACTACCTAGGCCGCCATCTTATTTTCACAGTCCCCACTCCCACTCTTACTGCTCCACTGCACCTGCCCCACTCCCACTCTTACTGCTCCACTGCAGTCTCTGGGCTGTGGCAGCCAGCGGTAAGCCCTGAATCGGGCTCCCATTTATCAGCTGAGCTGGACAGAGAGCCTCTCCTGCAAATCTGAGGAGCAAATAGGGTACAGTAGGTCATTTTCTGATTAGGCTGCTGTATCAGGCAAATGCTAGGTGATCATAGTTTAAACCTTTCACATACATACAAAAAAACACACACAAACACACAAAAAACAAAGAAACAAAAAAATTGGTCTAACTAAGTTGAGTCATCCTGAGAATTTTTTGTTGTTGTTTTGATTAATTGTTCTTTTACCAATAAAGTCACTTGTCCCTCAACACAAGATGTTCAGCAGGGAAGGGCAGTTGAGGCCAGGTCTGAAAAGGAGGGCAATTGGGGGCAATCAAGTCTGCAGGGAGGGCACTTAAGGGTGATCAGGCTGGCAAATGAGGAAAGTTGTGGGCAACTGGACCTGTATGGAAGGGCAGTTGGCAGGGACCCAGGACTGCAGGAGAGAGCAGGTGCAGGGGTTTTTGGGGGCGGGAGGGCAGTTTTGCATGGGAGAGAAATTAGGGGCAAAAAAGCTGGCAGGGGAGTGGTTAGACTGTGATCAGGCTGGCAGGCAGAATTGGTTAGGGACCATCAAGAAGGCAGGCAGGCGAGCAGTTGAGAGCCAGCAGTCCTGGATTGTGAGAGGGATGTCTGAATGCCTGTTTAGGCCCAATCCTAAAAGGCAGTCAGACATTCCTTGAGGGGTCCCAGATTGGAGAGGGTTCAGGCTGGGTTGAGGGACACCCCCACCTCATACACAAATTTTGTGCACAGGGCCTCAAGTCATTTATAGTGATAATGGAAAAATATTCCATTTACAATAAAAAATGAAAAATCTCTGATATGTCTAAAGTGGGCAGGATTTAAAAGAAAAACAAATACTACATCGCCAATAGTGTCAGCAACAACCACAAAAACAAACCAAAAATCCAAAAATGAAAGTATCACCCTGCCTGGGCGCTTAGCTGGTTAGAGCATGGTGCAGGTATTCCAAAATTGTGTGTGGGTTTGAATCCCAGTCCGGGCACATATGAGAAGCAACCAATGAAAGTGTAAATAAGTGGGACAACATATGTTTCTCTCTAAACATATAAGAATATTTAAAAATATTTATTTAAAAAACCCCCAAACTACCAAAAGCTAAAAGGAACATACAGTAGGACTTAAATTAATTGAGTGACATCATAAGTATCTGGATATATTGATTCAAGAGATTGTCAGTTAAAATTAATTCTCAAGCTAAAGAAAATCTCACTACGATTTTTTTAAAGGTGGAATACTGAATAAAATTCATTTCAGCCCTAACCGTTTTGGCCCAATGGATAAAGCTTTGGTCTGTGGACTGAAAGTTCCCAGGTTTGATTCTGGTTAAGGGCATGTACCTTGGTTGCGGGCACATCTCCGGTTTGGAGGTGTGCAGGAGGCAACTGATTGATGTTTTCCTCATTGATATGTCTAACTCTCTATTCCTCTCCCTTCCTCTCTGTAAAAAGTCAATAAAATATATATTTTATAAAAACTTCAATTCAAATATTTTCAAAGTAAACATTGCCAGGAGGAGACTGAAAAAGAATATCAAGGAGGGGGAACATTGAAATTGTAAAATACTATTATACAATTTATAGAGAAGTTTCAATAGTTCAGGGCAAATTCAAAAGGAAGCAGGCAGTACGATGGATAAAACAGACCACCCAGAAACAGAAAACCGAGCCAGAGAGTGTAATGAACAGTAAAGTAACATTTTAAACTGGGCTAGAAAATGTGGTTTGGGACAGGTAAATAGCCAGTTTTTAAGAAATTTCTTAAATGTGAACACCAGGCTCCAAAATAAATCTTGGATTAATTAAAGATATATTTGGGGAAAATGCAATATAATGTAAGAGGTGAGCCAAAGGGGGAAGATTAAGAGGCCTGTGGAAAGGTGCTTTCATCTGGAGAACAGGCACTGGTTTCTTATAAATTTGCACCTGCAGACACACATTGCTACAGTCTCTGAAACCATGAAAACATCCTTCTGTTGCTGCCTCTGCTAAATTCCCTGGAGATTGGATGGCCCAGAGAGATGTGGAACAGATAAACTAGGGCACTGGGAGAGTTAGAGATGTTTTTAAGGGGAGTTTTCTGGGGGACCAGACCTTGAGCATCCTGAAGTTCTACACCACCCTAGCCTGGTCTTAGGCTAATACTGCTTTTTCACTGGGGTGACCATTCCAAGCCTCTGCAAACACTTGGCCAACTCCCAGGGATGTGTAAACAGAACTCACACCCGCCCACATATAATCACTGAGCTTTTTAAAATTTTTAATTTTTGTTACTCCTCACTGAGAATATTATTTCCATTAATTGTTTCATTGTAGAAGGAAGGGAAGGAGGACAGGTGGGGGTAGGAGAGAGAGAGAGAGAGAAACATCAATATGAGGGAGACCTTGGTTGACTGCCCTGGGAATGCAGCTGATTGGGGACCAGGGCTCTAATCTGCAACTTTGGTTCAGCCCTTGACTAGTTATGGAACCTGCCACCCTCTGGTGCTTGGGCTAAAGCTCTAACCAGGGAGACACACCCACAAGGCACTCTGTGAGATTTGAATTACTTGGACTTAGCACATGGGCTCTGGCTACGCTTGAACACATGTACACCCTGTGCACATGCCTAGTGATGTCAGAGGCCGTTGCTTGGTTACTATGATTCTGAGAGGAGGATGTTAAACTGCCAAACTGCCCTGCTTGAATGCTGTGGTGGGAGGTGGTTGGCTAGAGAGCTGGTATTGAGCTTAGCAGCCGCAAAAAGCAGAGGGAAGGTGAGGCTTCTCTGAAGCCCTGACTCTCTGCCATGAAGAAGGTGTTTTCTTTTCTGAGAAGTCCCCGCATGGCGGCCATGGACTCCCCCACCAAGGCTGGGAGCAGTGGTGTGGGAGCCAGAATGCCCCACTATGAAGACCAGCACATGGGAGCGATCCACAAAGCTGCCAGCGTGGGCAACGTGCGGAAAGTGAAGCAAATCCTATTGTTCAGGAAAAGTGGCCTGAATGACAGGGACAGGATGAGCAGGTAATGGGGACTGGGAGGCCGGGGGTCCGGGGCCCACTGGGAGGAGGCGGGGGGTTCTGGCTCAGCAGCTGCAGAGCAGCCTCCTGTCAGCCAGGGCTCTGGGCTGACTTCCCTCCTGGGGCCCCGCAGCTCCTCCCTGGTGGACACCTGACCTGGGGTCTAGCCTCAGACCAACTTTATGAGCCAAAACAAAAGGACCCTCTCAGAATTCCTCCTACAGAACTCTTGTCAAATTTATCAGTAATGGAAGCAAAATTAAGTACCGTATATACAGCATTTTATATTGAACTAGAGGCCTGGTGCACAAAATTTTTCACACCAGCCTGTGCCCTCTCACAGTCCAGTACCCCTACTCCTTACCAACCATCTGTTCATTGCTTCTTAGTACTGCTGCAGAGGCAGGAGAGGCTACAGCCCTCCCACTGCACTTGCCAGCCTTGAGCCAGGCTTCTGGCTGAGAAAAGCTTGCCCTGTGGGAGCACACTGACCACCAGGGGCAGCCCTTCATTGAACATCTGTCCCCTGGTTGTCAGTGTGCATCATAGTGACTTGCCATTTGGTTGTTTGGTCGATGTCCATATAAGGCTTCTATTAGATAGGATGTATGCATTTTTATTCTGTAATGTTACATGCTATATAAAAATGCATAATGAGAGAAATAATTCCCATAACTGATCAACTTCTGGGCTAAAAGTTCTTTGGATAAAATCCAATGACCGCTTTATATCAGTGTATACCTATGTTCTTTATGGAGGGATCTCAGAAGGAACTTTGAAGTGGGAAGATGGCTGTGGCCTGATTAGAAAGAATCACTTTCTCAAAATGTGTGTTTTTCCTGTGTTTATCAATTTTGCAACCAAATAAATATGTTTTACCCTTCTTTCAGTTACATGCTATCTTTAATTGTTGTGATGAAATTAAGAATATTTTGTATAGCAGACACAGGTATACCCTTCTAGCTATCAACATCTGCTATAAACTTTGACAAAGTATTTATTTACAGATAAATGATTGGAAGAGAATGGAAAATTCCCAAACACCCCAAATATATGTAAGATGCTAGAAATTGATACTGGTGATATTTCATGTTTGTAGGAAAAATTCAATTAAAAATGGTAGAAATTTTCTGTTGAGTATTTGGAGAAAAGTAACTAGACTAAAATAAGTTCCAGATTAAAATTTTTAAATATGGAAAATGAGAAAAGTACCAGAAGAAAGTGCAAATGCCTATTTATACATTTAAAAAAATATTGACCAAGACTTGAAGTTCAAGATTTCTTTCAGGAGGTTAATTGGGCAATATAAAAAATTCAAACCCTCTGTGTATCAGAAAATAATATTGTCAAAATAAAAGAAAATGTATTTGCAAAATATTTGTAATGTATGTGTATCAGAGAAAAAGTGAGTCTTCCTTTTACAGAGAAGTCTTTAAAGTCAACAAGAAAAAACTCTAATTTGAAAGTGGACAAAGTAACTTTTTGTATAAGTGGCCAGTGGACAAAAGAAAAAATATTTAGTGTCCCTGGTAAGAAAGGGATAAGTTAAAGGAGGAGTGAATATAATATTTTCCATCCACAAAATTTGTGAAGTTGACCTGAGATTTCCTTTATATTGCTGCTTCAAGTTTAAGTTGGTTTTGTCTTTTGAAATAGGCAATTTGATGCTGAAGATATATATATATAACTTATACCCATCAATTCTACTTATACTAAAATATTATTATGAAATAATCAGATAAATTACATAATTCATTTTATACAGCACTTCTTAAGATAGCAGTGCATTAATAAGAAAGACTCAGATTGGTTATACATACAAACAGACTATGATCTTTTCTTAGGGAAAAATACGTGCAAAATGTGATAAAATTTAGTCCTGAACATTTGTATTATAAATGAACATATCCTTTTAAAAAATATAATTTCTTTAATTAACATATATAGACATTATAGTAAAAATGATGAATTGTTTTCTCACTCTGTTTTTCTGAATTTTGGAGAAAATTTTTGAGAATTGGTATGTTCTGACAACTGTTGGCCTCTTCAGAAGTAAAGGGAATGTTTTCATTTTTATGTTTACTTGTATTGTTGACACTGTTACACACGTCCCCGTTTCACCCCCTTAGTGCCCCTCCACCAGCCCCCGTCAGCCTTCACACACAGTAGTCTGTGTCCATGGGCTATGGACATGTTCGTGAATGTTTTTGGATAATCTCTTCCAGTTCCCCCACCCTGTCCCCCTGATATCTGTCAGTCTACCACATGTGTCCATGCCTAAGCTCCTGTTTTGTTTGTCAGTTTATTTTGTTTCTTAGATTCCACATGTAAGTGAGATCATATAGTAATAGTCTTTCTCTAACTGGCTCATTTCATTTACCATAATAATCTCCAGATCCATCCATGCTGTCACATAGTGTATAAGAATTCCTTCTTTTATAGAGCAGCATAGCATTCCATTGTGTAAATGTACTACATCTTTTTCATCTATTCATCTACTGATGGGCACTTGAGCTGTTTTTCATCTATGCCAGTAACCACATCATATTTATTTTACTTTATATACTTTTATTACATATAATATGTAAATGGTTATAGATTAAACTTGTTAGTTGTGTGGTTATAAAAATAAAAAATTCAATATAGTGCCCTGACTAGTATGGCTCAGTTGGTGGGAGCATCAGCTGGTATCCCTCCTGTACACTGAAAGGTCTCAGGTTCTTTTCAAGTCAGGTCTTCTATCCAGTTTTCTGTTTGTTCATTGTTTGGGTGGGGTGCCTAAGGGAGGAAACCAATTTATGCTGCTGCTGCTGCTGCTGCTTCTTCTTCTTCTTCTTCTTCTTCTTCTTCTTCTTCTTCTTCTTCTTCTTCTCCTCATCCTCCTCTTCCTTCTCCTTCTCCTCCTCCCCCTCCCTCTCCTTCTCCTCCTCCTCCTCTTTCTGCTCCTTCTACTCCTCTTCCTCCTCTTCCTTCTTCTTCTTCTCTCTCAAATGAGTCAAAAACAAAATAAAAAAAACATTAAAAAATGCTTTTTGTTGTTTTCTTGTGGACAGTATAACAGTTGGCTCCCATTTTTTTCTTTTTGTCCTCCCTCCACCCAATCCCCACCCCACCACCTGACTTTCCAATATTATTATCTGTGTTCATGGGTTATGCATATATGTCCTTTGGTTGATCTCTTCCTGTCCTACCACTATGACCCTGAGATCTGTTGTTCTATTCCATGCTTCCAAACCTATGGACATATTTTTTTCATCAGTATGTTTTGTTCATTAGATTACACATATAAGTGAGATCATGTGTTGTTTTTCTTTCTCTATCTTTGTTTTTTTCTGTAAAAAAGTAATAAAATAGAAAATATAGGAGAACCATGGCCTATGGGAATTGACCGCAACTGGCAGTCCAAAGCTGTTTGCTGCTCCTCCCTGCCACTCCTGCTCATCCTGGCCCCACTGCACCTGCCCCCACTGTTACACTTACTGCTCCACTGTACCTGCCCCAACCACCACTCTTACTGATCCACTTCAATCTCTGGGCTGTGGCAGCCAGCAGTAAGCCCTGCATCTGGTGCCTATTCATCAGCTGAGCTGTGCTCTTGCTGTGGGAATGCACTGACCACAAGAAAGCAGGTCCTGTGTTGAGCATCTGCCCGCTGGTGGTCAGTACACATCATAGCAATAGGTTGACCTGTCACCTGGTCGCTTATGATTTATATAACATATACTTAAGGCCCAGTGCATGAAATTTGTGCATAGGGGGGAATCCCTCAGTGGAGCTTGCACCCCCTACAATCTGGGACCCCTCGGGAGATGTCTGACTGATAGGGATAAGGCCTAAAGTGGCAGTCGGACATATCCTTTTGCAATCCAGGATTGCTGGCACCCAACTGCTCATCTGCCTGCCTGCCTGCCTGATGGCTCTAACCACCCTGCCTGCCTGCCTGATCACCCTAACTGCTCCACTGACTGCCTGATCACCCTAAATGCACCCTTGCCTGACTGATGACCCCTAACCACCCCTGTCTGCATTTTGATTGTTCCCAACTGCTTTTCCCTGCCTGCCTGATTACGCATAACTGTTCTCCCCTGCCAACCAGATCACCACTAACCACCTCTGCCTCGGCCCCCACCAACATGGCTTTCTCAAGAAGGTTGTCCAGGAGATGCCTGGTCTATCTGGTCTAATTAGCATATTACTCTTTTAGTATATAGATTAGAGGTGTGGTGCACAAAATTTGTGCATTGGGTGGGGGGATGTCCTTTAGCCCAGCCTGCACTCTCTCCAATCTGGGACCCCTCAACAGATGTTCAACTGCACATTTAGGCCCCCTGTAATTGGGCCTAAATAGACATTTGAACAACCCTCTCATATTCTAAGAGTGCTAACTTCCAACTGTTGCCTTCCCGCCTGCCTGATTGCTTCTAACTGCTTCAGCCTGCCATCCTGATCATCCCCTTGTCAGACTGATTGGCGCATAATTGCTCCCCTGCCAGCCTGATTGCTTCTACCTACCGCCCATGCTAGTGTGATTGTCCCCAACTTCCTTTTCCTGCAGGATGGTCTCCCCAACTGTCCTGCCCTGCAGCTCTGGTCACCCGTAAATGCCCTCCCCCGCAGGCCTGTTCACCCTTAACTGCCCTCCTCTGTAGTCCTGGTTGCCACCAACTGTCTTCCCTTGCAGGCCTGATCACCCCTAACTTCCCTTTCCTGCAACCTCCCCCCTCTGCAGGCCTGGTCCCCTCCAACTTCCTTTTTCTGCTGGCCTGATTGCACACAACTTCCCTCCCCTGCTGGCCATCTTGTGGTGGCCGTCTTAAGTCCATTTGGGGGCAGACAAATTTGAACATATGAGGATGGCCATATTGTATTTTGGAGTGATGGTCAATTTGCATATTACCACTTTATTATATAGAATAGATAGTATTCCATTGTGTAAATATACCACAGTTTTTTATCCACTCATCTGCTGATGGGCACTTAAGGCTGCTTACAAATCTTAGCTATTGTAAATTGTGCTGCTATGAACATATATTCTTTCTGATTGGTGTTTCTAGTTTATTGTGATATATTCCTAGAAGTGGATTGCTGGGTCAAATGGGAGTTCCATTATTAATTTTTTTATGAAACTTCATACTGTTCTCCACAGTGGCTGCATCAGTTTGCATTCATACCAGCAATTCTTTTTTCCCACATCCTCATCAGCACTAGTTGTTTGTTGATTTGTTGATGATAGCCATTCTGACAGCTGTGAGATGGTACCTGCTTGTTATTTTGATTTGCATTTCTCGAATGATTAGTGACTTTGAGCAGCTTTACATATGTCTCTTGGCCTTCTATATGTACACTGTCAAAAAGGGTCTATTTAAATCCTTTGCCCATTTTTTGATTTGATTGTTTATTATCAAGTATGAGATACCTATAAATTTTGGTGATTAAACCCTCTTAGGCCCTTTTCATTCTTATAATATTCATGTTGACCAATATGAGCAAAATGAGAAATTTATAACAGAAATTAGGCACTCATCAGGTTGAAATTTTTCTCCCTGATTTCCAACAATTTTTTTGAATGTAGGAAATTATAAAAGATAACCTTTGCTTGCCCTTTTGAAATATATAATAATATGAAATACAAATATTGATCATTTGCTTTCCCTACTATCTATAAATCTAAATATTGAGCAAAATGAGCCATCCTATGTATTTGAATTCTGATTTACCTTTGGTTTAAGTTTCTTTTGAAAATCAGAGTAGGAATTACTTCAAAACAAAATTTGTGTTTTGCTTTTTTAGACTTCTTTTCCCCATAATGCTTTTAAGAATTAAAATTTATTTAAAAGCAAACCATTTGACTAGAATTGCAAGTGTTCAGTTGTAACTATTAATACTTGACTTAATGTAAGGAACCATGAATGACATGATTTCAGTATTTTATGTACCAATAAATTTTTAAATGCTGCCAATAATAGCTGTAAGACATTCTGAACTAAAAATTGGATTCCAATATCAGAGATATTAAAGTGAGATAATATAATTAATTAGAATAATTTAAATACTGTGTTCTTTCTGATTCTTTAAACACATCTGCAAAGTAGGTATAGTGGTATCAGTTTACTTAATTGAAATGTTGTCTTTGTAAAGTGGTAGTAATGATAATACTAATATTATCACAATTATTGAGCTGTGTTTTGTGTGCTAGGTACTATAGTAAATATTTTGCATAGATTCTCATTAAAATAAATAATAGGTCCTATGAGATACCTATTATTTTTATCCCCATTTTCTTGATGAACAAATTGAATTCAGGAAATTCCAGTGACAGCTAATGTGACAGTTAAAATAGGATCAGAACCAAGTTGAGCCGAATTCACAGGGCATCCTCTCTGTATTCAAATGGGCTTCTCCTTCACTATTGTGGTGAATAACAAGAACTAATAAATATTGTACTCTCCACAGAAGAAAATTAAACATTTGCTTTGAAGGCATAGAGAGAAATGTTTACAATAACATGGACAATTGTATGCTTGCATCTAGTGCACTCTAATTTCCTAAGTATTCCTCTCACTTTTATAGGACTGCTCTACATGTGGCCTGTGGCAAGGGCTTTCCGAAAGTGGTGAGACTGCTGACACGCAGACGTTGCTTATTGAACCTATGTGACATTGACAATAAAACGGCCCTCATTCATGTATGTACTCACCAACTACGTCAACATGAGATGGGTTTAATTTAATTAGGATAAAAATGAGCTTATCTCATTTAACTAGAAGTCATTGGTGAAAGTTGTGGAATGTTTACTTTGAATTCCTAGAACTTATAATCTATTTCTTGGCATAATACTGACAGGCCATACAATATGAGCAAGAAGAATGTGCCTCCATTCTACTAGACTATGGTGCCGACCCAAATGTGATGGACATCCACGGCAACACTGCTCTCCACTATGCCCTCCTTGCTACCAACACAACTATAGTGGAAAAGCTTCTTTCCTGTATGGAAAATATGGAAGCAAGAAATAAGGTATAGATCAAGTAACTTTATTCACACAATATTTGAAATACATGTTTTTACTTTAGTTTCAATTTTTTTTTTAAATTGTATGGTCTTAATTTTAAAGGGAAAGAAAAGAAGAGGGAGAGAGAGATAGAAACATCAATTATGAGATATAATTATGAATGGGCAGCCTCTTGCCCATCCCCATCTGGGGATTCAGCCCTGACTTCCTGATTCAAGGGTCAACACTCAACCACTGAGCAACACAAGCAGAGCACAAGTATTCCTTCTTCCTTCCTTCCCTCCCTCCCTCCCTCCCTCCCTTCCTTCCTGGCTCGCACTCTTGGTCTTGCACTCAGTCTTGCTCTCTCTCTCTTCTTTCTCTTGTTTTCTTTTCCACAAGCATTTTCTTTCTCACATGCATACACTAAATACAATAGATCAGGCCCTGTCAGCATGGCAACAAATCCAAAACCCAATCAGGGGCATGGGGAAATGTAGTGTCCATGGAAGGGGCAAAGCTCTGCCTCCCAATGACCCTTCCACCAAAGAAGGAAGAACTTCCTGTTAGTGCCTGGGAGTGGGAGATAGGCTCAGAGCCCACTAAGGACGGAAGGCCTGGGGAAATGAAGTGATGCTGGGGACTGGCTGCTATGCTGGCAGGGGCTTAGGAAGTGGTGCTTCTGGGGATGGATGGGAGGAGGAGGCCTGGAGCCCAGCAAGGGGAGCTGGGTGAGGGCAAGTGGGAAGAGGAAGCCTCAGTCCACAGGCAACAAAATAGCAGCAGGATACCACAATAGGAACAAAGATTCTTGGGACACAGACTGTTCTTATTCAAAGTGAGATTTGGAGAATCATGTTGCAGTTAATCTGTTGAAGAGGCAGTGAAAGGCATTTTAAAGGAAAGAACAGCCAGTAACTGCACAGAGGTGAAAAGATACGGGGCTCTTTTTTCCCTGCTCACCAGAGGATTCCCCCCCCCCCCATTGATGTTAGAGAAAGTGGAAGAGAGAGAAGGATTGAGGGGTGGGGAGAGAGAGAGAGAGAGAGAGAGAGAGAGACAGAGACAGAGACAGAGACAGAGAGAAACATCAATGTGTGGGTGCCTCCTGCATAGGCCCAGACCAGGGCAGGGGATCAAAATTGCAACCCAGATACAGTCTCTTGAATGGGAATCAAACCTGGACCGTTCCATGAGTAGGCCAGTGCTCTAACCAGGGAGAACACCAGCCAGGGAAAAAGGGGTTACTTTTTATTTACTTTCAGTATTATATGTTTAAGTTCAGAGGATCTTGTATAAGTTTTAATATTCAGTTTGTATATATGTAATTAAATAAATTATAAACTGTTTTTCTCTTTATACAGAATCACTTCACACCATTCTCACTTGCTAAATATGAAAACAAAGAGAAAATGGTGGAACTTTCAGTCACTAAAAGTTCAAACGTCAATCGCAAGGAAAGGTACAGTTGTTCATTCCTTGTTTTTTATTTGGAGGGTAATTTATTAAAGCTGGGACAGTGCAATAATGAAGGGCTTAGGGTAGAAGAAGCAGGTGTTAGTTGAAAGCATTGTAAGCTGTTGTAGAGATTGAAATAAAGCTGCAGGAAAAGGCCAGACTCTCTCTTTTGTTACCAGTTCTGCCCCCCAAAGACACTAGTGCATCTTTATTTAGGTAGTGAAAGAGCCCATGTCGCCTTTCCCAGAGAAATAGACAGCAGCCTGCCTAAGACTCCATAACTGAGGTTGGCTCCCTAAGGGATCTCCATGCCATCAGAACGAAACATTCACGTGTGAGTTGAATTTGCATCGGGTTTCAAATTATTTTAAATGATACCTCACATGGAAACCAGTTAGAAAGCTCAGATTCAAAAGTAGGTTATTGGTCCTTACAATTGCTAAGGCCCCATTCTCGGCTCATCAGTATCTATGAGAGGCAACTAGGATTCTATCATCCAACCCAATTGGGAGTGGACAGGGATATTCAGCATCATTCTCATAAAGATCTGCTGGTTCACAGTGTGAGTAGAAAGGGAAGGGACAGTAGTGGTCCAGGCCAGGTCCTGACTTCTCTTAGTTTTCTGTGGCTGGTATGATTCACAACAAAAATAAGGGAGCATTGTGTTATCTGACTTCATGAGGTAATGAATTTGTACATAACTTTAGTGGCAAGTTATATAGTAACTGAGACTCCCTGAATTACAGACCACAAAGAAAGAAAGGTAATAACCAAAATCTTATGTATTAAAGCCCAATATGCTAAGTGTCTAGTTTTCCAGGTGTCCATTCAAACAATCAAGGCATAATATGCTAATGATATGGTAAAGCTGCTCATCCACTCACTATGATGTCCACTGACTATCAGGGGTAGACACTCTGACTGGTAGGTTAGCTCGCTGCTGGGGTCCAGTTGATCGGGACAGAGTGAGATGGGCCAGACATGTCCTGGAGCCGTCCTGCAGTCCCTTCCCAGCTGGCCAATTTCCTACTTCCCTCCCTGGCTCTGACTGTGCACCAGTGGAATCCCTTGGCCTGGCCTGTGCCTTCTCAAAACCTGGGAGTCCTCAATGAGGCACATTGACTGTCAGGTAGTTCCATCCTGTATAATAAAAGGCTAATATGCAAATCAAACAAATGGTAGAACCAACAATCTCTATGATACACACTGACCACCAGGCAGCAGAAGCTTAACACAGGGGCTTCCCCCTGGTTGTCAGTGTGCTTCCACAGGGGGAGTGCCACGCAGCCAGAAGCCCTGAGCTGGGCTCACAGTTAGTGAGCACAGTGGCAGTGGAGGGAGCCTCCCCAGCCTCTGAGGCAGCACTAAGCATGTCCAACTCCCAAGTGGGTCTAGGCCATCAGTCAGACATACCCCAAAGACTCCTGGACTATGAGAGGGCAGAGGTTGGGCTGAGCCTCTCCCCCTTATACTCCCCCCCAGACACACAGATTTCATGCACCAGGCCTTTAGTTAATATTTTCTGAGAACTGAAAATTTGAATGTTAGAAACTATGAAAAATCCACATTGGGATTTCATTGGGATTCTAAATAGTTTCAAAAAAGAATTGCCTTACTGTTTCTCCAAGCATCTCTTTTTGCTGTATTATCTTATTTAATTTTCTAAACAACCTTCAAAAGTAAGGTAGTAAGACTGTTCCTTTGTAGGGGAGTACTTTGAGCCACAGAAAACTGACTTATTTGAGAACAAATAACTGTTGGTTATAGAACTAGAATATCTGAGTTCAAGAGACTTGCCATTATGTCAAGCTAAGTCCAATTAATTCACCAAACTACAATGCCCTCAAATCATGACTGCTTTATGCTTTTTTTTAAATTACATGCTTTAAAAGAAGTCTGTAGAACTTACAAATTTGGAGTGTACAGTAGAATTAAAGTTTTAATTCTTACTCTGATGTTATCTGAAATGTTTTAAGAATTCATAATATTTGGGAAATTTTTTATGTTTGTATTAACATAGTAATATTATTCATCACTATTTTTTAGTAACAACAAGCAACAACTAACTTCGGAATGTAAAGAAAAAAGACCTATGAGAACTTCTGAAAGTAGCAATTTTGGTAAGACTTCTGATAGTGAATTACTCTTGGTGGCTCTACTATAGATGAAGAGTAAGAAAGTTTTGCTAATGAAAGAGCAATAAAAAAAAACACATGAAAGAATGTGTAAGTTGCATGTGTAGTTTTCCTTAATCTTTCTTAATAGAATAGTATCCAGTGTTATTAAAAAAGTTAATTATATGTAATTTTAAAATCTGGGCATTATTGATTGAAAAGAGGTTCATTTATTTAGTCCTGACCCCTAAAATCCTATGATACATTTATATAAAAAAATTTTTTTACATAATGATATGATACATTTATGTAAAAAATATGATACATTTATGTAAAAAAAATTTTTTTAAGTTAGGATGTTGTATGTTTCCTCTATAGTAACATTGTAACAAATAGGACTTTTTCTAAAAATGGATCTTTTATTTAGTTTTAAAGCCACAGATTACATTTAATAAATGAAAACCTCTATTTACATAGAGCTTTGTCTCACTAAAAAAAAAGTCACTATAACTGGGAACTCAATAGTAGTTTCCTGGTACCACAAACAAATGGCAAACAATAACAGCTACAATACTTAGTTATTATGCAACAATCTCAATATTGATTTTCTTGATTTCAGAGAGGAAGGGTGTGGGAGAGAGGCATAGGAACATCAATGATGAGAGAGAATCATTGATCGGCTGCTTCTTGCACACCCCACACTGGGGATCGAGTCTGCAAAGGGGGCCTGTGCCCTGACCATGAATCTAACTTTGACCTCCAGTTTCAATGGTTGATGCTAAACCACTGAGCTGTGTTGGCAGGGCCCAAGAGGTTGTTTTCAAAGATACCAACCAATAACACAGAAGTCAGAGAGGCAAACCTGTTGAGAATCATTGAGTTTTTTATAGATAATGCCAAAAAAATCTCACTATTATCAACTTCATTCCTCATAAGTCAAAACTCAATGAGATATGTTGAATCAGTTGAACAAGATGCTTCATTCTGTTTGTTGGATAGTGGTCAGGACATTTGTAATTTCTTTAGAACAAGATGCTCTGTTACCATTGATTAGAAGATAATTATAATAAGTACTTGAATATACCAACTAAGGACTCCACAAATTTCAATCAAAGTACAAAAATGTTTCACAATAACAAAAATGCCAGTGTGCTACCCAGATGTGGCACCTAGTTTGTTGTGCAATTGGAACTGTATGAGGACACCTTGGATTTAATAGACGTTTATCAGAGGACTTATGTAGGTTGGTTTTTCAACTTTTAGGAAATACAAGGATGAAATAGTGTTTTGACCTTGAAGGATCTCATAATATGTGAGCTCTGTCCCTGGTTTACATCTGTGGTATTTTTTTTTTCCCATCAGAATTTTCAAAAAAAAATTAAATTTACTTATTGATTTGTCTGCTTACTGGTCTACTATTTAATTCTCAGGTGTCTTTTAGGTACTGAATGTTATTCTGATGTGGCAGAATTGAAACATTTTAAAAACACAGTCCCTGCCCTCTGAGAGCTTGTTACTGTCATTGTCATACCTATTATGTACTATACTTTATTCAGTGCTTCTATCCAGGTTTTATAATGTACTAGGACCTTATAATTATCATTACTTATTCTTTATTGATGTGTAGTATATGCTAGCCATGATAAGAATTAGAGTTTTTAAAATGTGCATGAGGCCTTGGACCTGTAGTTTAGTTCTTAAAGCATTCTTACCAATAGGCAAAGGTTGTGGGTTTCATCCCTGGTCATGGTACATACCAGAATCAACCAAGGACTGCATAAATGAGTGGAACAACAGGCCAAACTTCTCTCCTTTTCTCTCTCTAACCAATGTTTTTGAGGTACTTAAAAATTAAATAAAAATAAAGGTGTGCTTGTACACCCAAGCCTTCCCCCCTTTCTTTTCCCAAAGGAATGCAGCTCTTAAACTCTGAGGGCCCCCAAGAGTCTTACAACCAGAGAAACAATAGTCAGTGGCAATTTTCCTGGGAAAACCCTCTAAACCTGTCCCCAAGACGCTCTTTTCTCAGAGTTCATAGTGTGCCTAGGCTCATTTCCCCATCCCTTTCTTGTTTCACTATCCCCATCTTCAATAAATGTCCTCTAAAATTCACACACTAACACAATAAAAAATAATTTAAAAATATAAAAATGTAGATGGGATTTGAAGTAAGCATGCAGATGGAGAAGTTTTCCAAGTAAAGGGCCAGAAGGCTTGTGTTTGGCAGGAGGAACAGGTATTGCGATTACATGTTAGGCAGCAGAAATAGCAGGGCAAGAGCTAAGGTGTACACGTGAAGTGTATGGGATTCACGAGCTCTACCATTTCAAAGTGAAAAAAATGTGTGCTTTGGGAATGGTTGGGAAGGAGGCGAGTGCTTAGCTAAGGCAGGCTTATGAAAGTCTTTAGTGCTACAGAAAGGACTGGATCTTATCTTGTAGACCTTGGGAATATGTTCAGTAGAATGCTGTTAGCTTCAGATAATAGTAGGTGGCCTAATTAAGAGGCTGAAACAATAGGAACCAGGATTGTTTTGGTGATTCAATGATGACACAAGGATCCCAGGTGCTGTCCCTCATTCAGTTGTGAGGTTGTCAGTGTTTATGTCTGCTTTCCTGGTCAGTAATCTGCTATGGCTCCAAAGCATGCTATTCTCACATGTCCATATGTGAAGGCCAAAGGAATGCTTTGTTCATTTTAAAATTATTTGTTAAAGTCTAATTGGCATACAATATATTACTTTGAGGTGGATTACATAGTGGTTTGACATTTACATATCTTATGATGGGTTCACAATGAAAAATCTAGTACTCACCTGTCACTACACAAAGTTATTACAATAATTAACACATTCCCTGTGCTATGCACAAATCCCTGTGGCTTATACATTTTATAAGTTTGCACTTCTTATTCATAATCTTTATTTAATCCATCTCCTCAATTACCCTCTGACAACCATCAGTTTGTTTTCTGTAGGTACAGGGTGTGTTTTTGTTTTGTTGTTTTAGATTGTACAGGAAATGAGATCAAACAGTATTTGTCTTTATCTTACTTCACTTAGCAAAACAACCTTTTGGTCCTTTTGCATGTTGTCCTAAATGGCAAGATTTCATTCTTTTTTATGTCTGAGTAATAGTATATAGGTACACACACACACACACATACACACACACACACACACACATATATGATCTTATATATAACTAGAGGCCTGATGCATGAAATTCACGCATGGGTGTGTGTGTGTCCCTCAGCCGAGCTCCCTTACTGCCAGTGTTGACTGTGACCATGTGGTTAAGCCAAGCCTGTACTCTCTCCAACCTGAGACATCCCTATCACAATCCAGGCCTGCTAGCTCCCAACAGATCGCCTGCCTGCCTGCCTGATTGAGCCTAACCTCTTCTGCCTGCCAGTCTGATCACCCCTTATCATTACCCTGCTAGCCTGATTACCCCTAACTGCCCTCCCCTGCAGGACCGGTCATCTCTAACTGCCCTCCCTAGCCTGCCTGGTGGCCCTTAACTGCCCTCCCCTGCAGGCCTGGTTGCCCCCAACCGTCCTCCACTATAGGCCTGGTTGCCCCTAACTGTCCTCCCCTAAAGGCCTAGTCTCCTCGAATTGCCTTCCCCTGCTGGCCCAGTCACCCCTTACTGCTCTCCCCTGAAGGCCTCTTCGCCCCTAACTGCCCTGCCTGCCAGACCAGTCACCTCTAATGTTCCTCCCCTGTAGGCCTGGTTGCCCCAAACTGCATCACCTGCTGGCCCGATCAACCCTAATTGCCCTCCCTTGCCAGCCTGTTTCCCCCTCAACTGCCTTCTTCTGCAAGCATGGTCCCCACACCTGTCCGCCCCTGTAGGCCTGGTCCCCCCCAACTGTCCTCCACTGCAGGCCTGATCCCCACAATTGCCCTCCCCTGCCAGCCCAGTTCACACCATATGCCCTCCCTTGCCAGCCTGGTCCCGCTAACTGCCTTCTTCTGCAGGCATGGTCCCCCCCAACTCCCCTCCCCTCCAGGCCTGGTTTTTCTCCCCAATTGCCCTCCCCCTGCAGGCCTGGTTGCTCCCAATTAACTTACCCAGCAGGCCTGTTCCCTCCCAACTCCCCTTCCCTGCTGGCTGTCTTGTGGCAAGCATCTTATGTCCACATGGGGACACCCATCTTATGTGTTGGAGTAATGGTCAATTTGCATATCACCTCATATATTTATATATATATATATATATATATATATATATATATATATATATATATTGCTGCTCCTTTATTTATTTATATATGGAAGGACATCTATGTTGCTTCCATATTCTGGCTATTCTAAATCTTGCTGTAGTGAATATGGGTCTGAATATCTACAAGTTTGTGTTCATGTTATTGTTGGATAAATACCCAATAGTGTATTGGCAATTCTATTTCCAGTTTCTTGAGGAATGTCCATGCTGTTTTCCACCATGACTGTACCAATTTACAATCACCTGTACAGTGCACAAGGCTTGCTCTTTTCTCCATTTCCTTGCCATCACTTGTTATTTTTTAATTTTTTTAATTTATTTTGATGACAGCCATTTTGAGAGGAATGAGCTGGTACTTCATTGAAGCTTTCATTTGTATTTCACTGGTTAGTGATGTTGTGATATGTACTTTCTTAAAATTGAAAAAAAAAAGGGAGAAAGTTTTATTGATATTTAGCATGAGAGGATAGGAAAGGGAGAGAGAGATGGAAATAGCAATAATAACCATCACATTGATCTGATGCCTCTTGCCCACCCCTACTGGGAACCAAGCCTGCAACACATGTGGCCTGACTGGGAATAGAACCAGTGACCTCTTGGTTCATGGGACAATGCTCAAGCCTCAGATCTACACTGGCCTGGCCTATGTGTTTCTTTTAAATAGGGAGAAAACGGACAGACTTTCAGTTGACCCCCTCTAAAGTTTTACAGGCCGGAGTTAAATCACATACTCATTCCTTAACCAGTTATTGGTAAACGAGGTACTGTGATGAGCTTAGTATAATCATTTCCCTTTTTGGAGAATGGGAGACACCACCTTATTTGTGTATTAGGTCAGTGAATATCCAAATATAATTGTGGTTGTGCAGCAAGAATAAGACTGAGTTATGAAGTCAGCAATATTTGCTGCAGGGATTCATTGGTGTTTTGAGCAGAAGAGGAACAAGAATTGATTTGATAAGGGCCCTGTGGTTATGATAGGAAGCAGGGTTCAGCAAGCTTTTTCTATAAAGGGCCTGATTTTAGGCTGTGTGGTCTGCCATTGCAGTGTGAGAGCAGTCCTAGAGAATCTGTTAGCAAACAGGCATGCTGTGTTCCAGTGGGGCTTTCTTTGTAAAACCAGTAGGCAGATTGTACTTTCCTGTGAGCCCTCCTTTGCTGACTGACCCCTCATGTAGTGGGTACATAGAAAGAAACCATGTAAAGAAACATGCAGACAAAGGAAGATTTTGAATCCTTGGACCAGCACCATTCTATTATGAAATTTTCACCCATCCATGTAGAAATGATTCAGGGAGCTATATTTATTCCATTTGAAATGTTAGATTTTTTCTATGTCTATGTTTTTCTCACTTTTCCTGCTTAAAAAATTTAAGATGGAACAGTAGTACTTGTTGGTATTCCCCCTACCTATGAGAGCCATCTGTTAAGGGCACATGTTTGACTAGGACAGTTGACAGAAGCAAAATAAAGCAAAGACACTAGAGAGATCTAGTTTATATGATTGTGGTCATGATTACATGTAATGAGTTAGCAGGGAGAGAGATATCTAAGGTGATTCATAGGTTTCCCGGGAGAGCACTGCATTTCGATTGGACATGAAGAATAGGACTTTCTTCAGATGAACTGGAAAGAGCAAAAGTTCAACTGGGCCGAAGCCAGTTTAGCTCAGTGGTAGAGAGTCGGTCTGAGGACTGAAGGGTCCCGGGTTGGATTCCGGTCAAAGGGCATGTGCCTTGGTTGCGGGTGCATCCCCGGTGGGGGGTGTGCGGGAAGCAGCTGGTCGATGTTTCTCTCTCATCAATGTTTCTAGCTCTCTATCTCTCTCCCTTCCTCTCTGTAAAATATCAATAAAATATATTTTAAAAAAAAGTTCAACTGGAAAGAGCAGTAGGTTTCCATACATACTGAGTTTGGTGGAATATCCATGGATATCCCTACATATTGCATATGATTTCTTTGATTTTTTGATTTGTACTGCAAATAACTGCCTTTAATAGGTGAACCATAATTTGTGCATGGGGGAAGGAGGGGGTGGTAGTGTTCCTCACCCTAGCCTGCACCATCTCCAATATGGGACCCCCTGAGGGATGTATGACTGCTCATTTAGGCCCAATCCTGGAGGGATCTCTCTCACAATCCAGGACTGCTGGCTCCCAACTGCTCACCTGCCTGCCTTTTTTATTGCCCCTAACTGCTTCTGCCTGCCAGCCTAATCACCCCCTCACCACTCCCTTGTCAGCTTGATTGATGTCTAACTGCTCCCCTACCACCCTGTTTCCCCCCAACTTCCCTCCTCTGCCAGCCTGGTCACTCCTAACTGCCATTTTTTTGCAGGCCTGGTCTCTCTCAACTGCCCTCCCCAGCTGACCATTTTGTGGTGGCCATCTTGTATCCACATGTGGGCAGCCCTGTTTGACCACATGGGGGCAGACTTTGTGTGTTGGAGTGATGGTCAATCTGCATATTACTCTTTTATTAGATAGGATAGAAACTTGGTGCATGGATGGGTGCCAGCTGGTTTTCCCTGAAGGTTGTCCTGGATCAGGGTGGCAGTTCCCTTGGGGTGTGGGGTGGCCTGAGTGAGGGGCCTGTGGTGGTTTGTAGGCCGGCCACACCCCCCGGGCGACCCATGCAGAAGGCCTGATATCTGGAATGTATTTACCTTCTACAATTGAAACTTTGTAGCCTGGAGCTGAGCAGAGCCTCCTGCTTGCTCCATGGCTGGCAGCCATTTCTGTTTGGATTAGTTTACCTTCTATAATTGAAACTTTGTAGCCTTAAGTGGAGGCCTGGGCTCTCAAGGGCAGGCAGAAAGCTTGGCTTCCGCTGTTGCCTGGGAACCCCAAGCATCCCTCCTGCTCTCTGTGGCCAGTAGCCATCTTGGTTGGGTTGATTTTCATACTCGCTCCGATTGGCTGGTGGGTGTGGCTGGTGAGCTTTGCTTGTGTGTGTAGAGGAGTGATAGTTAATTTGTATATTACTCTTACTAGGTAGGATTAGGAACACATATAAAAATTCTGTAAGTACAAGGATACTATTATGCAAATATAATAATCATTGCTTTTCTGTAGTTATCAGGGAAACTTGATTGATTTATAAATATTATAAAAAGGAATTAAACCCTGTTTTGTTGAAGAAAATTGACAGTATGATATTTTCCTTTTCTTGAGAGGAATTTGTATGTTATAGAACATATTGTCAATCATTAGGGCTCTGTATTTTCTATTCTGAGTAAATAGGATTGTTGCTTATTTCACAAAGTTTTCTGACATCAGTGTTTTATTCATCCCTGTTTTTGCTTTTATTCCAATAGCTACAGATCTACAGGAATCTCCAAAACAAGCACTGAGCAAAACAAAATCAAAGACAGGTATTGTGAAATCAGCTTCTGATTGTAATTATGTATAATACATCAAATCAAACAATAACAATTTTACATAATGCAATTTTGTTAAAGATCATAACCCCACATCCAAGTTTGCTTATTCACTAGAGAAATTTATAGGACTCAGCATATAGTTGTGTTCATACCTGAGTTTTATTACCATGAAAGACCAAAGTAAAATCAACAAAGCAATTGTTTTCATGACAAAGGGTAGCGGACACCAGGCACAAGCTTCCCTGACTCCTCTCCCTGTGGAGTTACCAGGTCTTCATTATTCTAGTGTTGGCCTCGGCTACTGCCACTGAGGCTTCATCCAGAAGGTCATCTGGAAGGATGTCCAGTCTAATTAGCATAGTATGTTTTTATAATTATAGACTCTGAGTCCTGCAACTGACACCCTACTGAGGGGGGCAACCTCCAGGATCAGTTCAAATCCAGCTCTTTGACATCCCTCTAGGGGTCACAGATTGAGAGAGGGCACAGGCCAGGCCAAGAGACCCCACTGGTGCACAATTGAGGCTGGGGAGGGACCATGGAAGGGCTCCAGGGTAAGTCAGGCCCATCTCACTCAGCTCCATTCTGCTGGACCCCAGGAGCAAGCTAACCTACTGGTCAGAGAATCTGACCCCTGGTGATAAGTGCTTATCATAGCAAGCAGTTGAGCTGCCTTAGCATATCATTAGCATATTATGCTTTGATTGCTTGAATGGTTGACCAGACAACCAGACACTTAGCATAGTAGGTTTTTATTATATAGGATTCTGTTTCTACTAATATTGCCATTTTCTGGCAGCTTTATGGGTTTTGCTTAAGATTATGTTCATTGTAAATAGCATTTGACAGATAGGTATCAATATTTGAAAAATTCCATTCTCTTTTATTTTTGGATTTGATATATTTAAAAAGAGAAAGTAAGTGTTCTTAATGGCCTACCAATAACATGATTAATATTCCCTCTGGTATAGTCTGTATGTGTGGTCCTAAAGGAATACTTTCTAAAAAAAAAGCATTACTCTGATACTTTTAGTGTCCTGTATTGTTGTTTTAAAATGTATTTTACTTTTTTTCTTAATAGTGTATGAGATCTCTGAAGAAGACTCTTCATGCAGGTAGGATTTTATGGGTTTTTAAAAATTATATGTTACCAGCTGAAACCGGTTTGGCACAGTGGATAGAGTGTCAGCCTGCGGACTGAAAGGTACCAGGTTCGATTCTGGTCAAGGGCATGTACCTTGGTTGTGGGCACATCCCCAGTAGGGAGTGTGCAAGAGGCAGCTGATCGATGATTCTCTCTCATCGATGTTTCTAACCCTCTAGCCCTCTTTCTTCCTCTCTGTAAAAAAATCAATAAAATATATATTTTAAAAAATTATATGTTACCAAAAGGAATGCAGATAAAAGAAACTAAAAGTTCTAGAGTGTTCTACTGTGGGCTAGACCCTATATTATGAAATTAACCTGTGTTAGATGATCATCATAAGAGCTGTCAATTGTAGCCTACTTTTTATTAATGAGGTAATTCAGGGAGGTAGATGAATTGACCCATGGTTCCATAGTTAGCAAGTGTCCATCGCATGATTTGACTTTGGACCTATTTGACTCCCCAATCTATTCTGTTGTCTGTCAACATACACGGATAAGTTCCTGTGTAGTGCTGGCATTGAGATATAGATGTGAATCAGATTATTTCAGAAAGTGAAATCAGATCAGCTCAGAAAGTTAACTCTGATTTAGAGATTTTCTAAGAGGCTCAGTGAGTCTAAGCATTTATCTCACTCACCTTGACAACTGTAGTGGTAAACAGGACCTTGCTCTTCCCACCAAAGCTTGGAGGGCCCTTCTCAGTTAGCTATGGCCACAGAACCAAAGGTTGTACCTAAGCAAGGCCTCATCAGGCAAGCATTGTTAGGTAAAGGGATATCTATTCTTCTTGGAATAAATTACTTATCTGTAAGTAAATAATATCTATGAATAGTTCATGTAAAATTCAGCATGTATTTAGAGGATATTTTTAATTTATTCCTCTACTGACTCCCCAGTCTGGTTTTCTCTTTAGGCTAGGACCTTTGCTTAGTTGTATGAGATTTTTTCGTTGTTACTATAGTCTTTTTCCCCCTCTTGCATGAGTTATTGATTTATTTTATTCTCTACTTTTATTGGTGTTTCATTCATTGTGTGTGTGTGTGTGTGTGTGTGTGTGTGTGTGTGTATTCGGTTTTTGTTTTTTTTCCAATTCGGCCAGCTATGGTGTTCTTCATTTTTCTATAGACAGAAACAAAGGCACATAGAATTTCAGTATTTAGGGAAGCCTAGCAATTAATTAAACACAACTGCCTCTAGCCTTTCAACTTGTGTTTAATGTCTTGGCTAACTGATGCTGGTATAGAATACTGGAAAAGAAGAGATAAAGTGACTCATTGGGCTATGTAAGGTGGTGGAACTGACTTGTAAATTCAGTTTGCCTATGTGAAATAAACTACCTTCTTTATCATTATGTAAGAGAATTTCATAATAGAAATATGTAGGGTGGTAGTGAACACAGTCAATAGAGGGTAAGAATTGCATTAGCTGGAGAATCCCAAGTTTCAAGAGGAACAACTCTGGGTTGAGAATATTGGGGTTTGTGACAAGTTAAAGATAAGTTTTAATAAGGAAGGCCATAGGATGTTGGAAAATCTCCAGAAAGGCAGCTTAAAAAATGAGGCTCAAGTGTGTCCTAAAGAAGTTGCTGCTCTTCTATTTGTTCATTTAATAGAAAGAACTAGCATCACTCAAGGTTTCTTTACGAAGATATTTAAAACAGTGGAGCCACTGAAAATATTCTTTTGATCACCAAAAACACTGTGGTCTCATCAACCTGCACTCTGACTCATAGAGTGGGTCTTAGGTCCACTTGAGTTCTAGTGTGGGCTCAGATGACAAAATAAATAAATAAAAGCACTACTTCCCCTGCTCTTGTCAAACAAACTAAATGGAGTCTGAGTGACCCACTCATTACATAGGCACTCATTACATAGGAACTCCATTACTGATGACATGTAGTCCTTCCCCTGCCAACCCTCTGTGTACATAGGAAGCACATCAGCTAATTGGGGTTGCTCTTCATGCTGGCTGACGACACACAGCACACAAGCTGCTGTTCAAAGACTGACCCCATGTCAAGTAATTCATGCTTCGTGCCAGCTCAGTGTGGTACCTGTCCAGATTGTCATTTGGGTGTTCTGCTTGTGGAGCAAACTGGGTCATGCTCTGAAATGCCCTACTGAGTGTGTTGGTCCTGGGGCCTCTTGGGAGGGACTCTGTTGCAAGATGTCAGTCTCTGCCTGTGATTTCCTCTGAGCTACCTGTGTGGAGCTACAAAGCGATCCGGTTTGTGACTGCCTCTTCTAGGCCTGGGTGAAGCTGGGAGGGGCCAAGCTGCAGAGCAATGCCTCCTGTTACCAGCACCAAGCCCATGGGGCAGCTGAGCAAAATTCCCAAGATCCACCTCCACCTACCAGCATTCTGTTGGGGTAAGTCACTAAAAGAGCTCCTGTTGGCATGTGAGTGGCATGAGGTAAGTGAGTCATCAGGTAGGTGCAAGTGGTGTTTACCAGATTGATGCAGATTTAAACTCAGCTTTATTTCTGGGTGTGAGGCCACTGAACACAAGTCCCAGGGTATACAAATACCAGTTATCACTCAGTGGAGACCTGTGGACCTTTGTGGTTGGGCGGGTCCTCAAGGAGTCATTAGAGTAAGGCCACCAGAATTCATCAGATAGCAAGTATCAAGATTTGGCTGTGTGAAGAAAGCTCTCAGCACTGGAATGTTGGCCTCAGTTAGGCAAGGGAATAAAAGCCCCCAACGCAAGTCACACAATTCAGTCTGTGTCACCCCATGAGTCCATCCCGACCTTCTTAAGGGGCCTCCATGAAAGTGTAAACCATAGGGCCAGGCAGCTGGCTTCTTTTCAGTGTTCAGGGTCAGGGACAAGGATTCAGGATGATGGGCTAATACATTTCCCAGGCTGAAGCCATAAGGAAGGGAGGGCTTGACTCAGGGGTGATGGTATCTATGGGCAATGTAGGAGAAGGAATCAGCACAGGTAGGCACCCAGAAACTATCCCCTAAGCTCTCTCCTAGAGTCACACAAAGCAGTCTCCCCATATGACCCCAGTCTACTCTGAGCCACCCTTTCTTCATAGGCCCAGGGTGAGTGGTAGGAATAATACTTGTGCACTGGCCCTTTAAGAGGGCTCCTGGGTTTCTAGTAGAATCTCACCTCTTCCTGGAGGGCAGAAGCCCTGCTGAATTTCACAGACAGATGTCTTGTGTGCTTCTCTTCTAGTCTCTGGTTCTCAGGGCATTGTGATCATTTTCAGAGTGTAATTCCTTTTCTCTTTAACAAAGCTCAGAAGAAGAGGACCAGGGAGAGTCTTCCAGGAACCCAGGGTCTGCATGAGATGGAAAAACAATTTTGAGAGTGGGTTCTTCTCATTCAGGAAATGTTTGTAATGCTGCAGAGACAGACATTCCCAATGCATCTTTCATCTCACAATCAACCACTTTACTTGTCAAATTAGAAGGCATTTGTCTTAAGCTTACTCCTTCTTTAGAGTTATCACCTAGTGGCTCTTCCTCAGGGCACTCAGTCATTTTGAATTTTACAGAAAATTCATGTGACTTCTGCTTTGACTCATCTTTGGAAAGTAGTAAGTTCTTCCTCTGCTCTAATGTGCCTTGTTTGATGCATATTTTTTCACCCTTTGCACAGAGGGGTGTCCGGAATATGCAGATGTATCCTCTTTGTCACATGTCATATTTATTTGTGATCCTTGAGACATTTTTTTCTAAATGCAAAGGTGGAAGATGAATATGCTTGCTTTGATTTTCAAATGTCTTTCCAATCAGGATACATGTTTTTGAAATAACTTTCTTCCTAAGTAATCAAGTATGGACAAGGACAAATTAGAATATAATTAAAATTTAACTGTTAGACTTCTTAATCTATGATTAGTTACTCCCAATCACAGGACTGAAATTAAGAAGAAAAAAATAAAATAACTTGCCTTGGTCTAAATTAAAATAAAATATGAAGCCTCAAACCTAATTTGGCACTATTGGAATTATACAATTTATTAGATATTAAATCTATCAAAATTAAATTACTAGCTGAATTTTAGCATTACAAATGCTTGCTTCCTCATTCAAAATATTTCACCTCACCATATCCTAACAGTGAGCCCCTGAAGTGCAGAATTTGTTAGGGGTAATCCAAGATGGAGGCAGAAGTTACACTCACCTCCTCTCTGGGCCAAATTGGAATGACAACTAAGTTAAATAACAACCACATGATGCCTATCTCAACATTAGTCTTATAACCAAAGATTACAGGAGAAGCCTCAGCTAGACTGGCAGGAAGTCAGGGATTCCAAAAGGGCTGGCCCCACATCCACTTGTGGTGGCTGAGAATGCAGAGGCATGTCTCAGTGCAGTGGTGCCCCTGAGGAGCATGTGGTCTCAACCCCATGCTGGGCTCCCATCCTTGTTTCAGGAGTCTATGCCCTCATGGGCTGAAGATTTAAATGTTCTGGAGCCTGAAGAAGGGTGATCTGGGAGTGGGAAGCCTATAAACATAAGCATTTGATTTTTGACATTTGGACATATATTTGTTCCTCAAATGGTTGATGTTCCTTAATCATTTCAGGAACTTCCTGTATGGTTTTAGGGTAAAAGGAAGGAATGGGTTCTCTTTAATAAGTTCTCTTTAATAAGTTCCCTACTAAAGAAGCAAGGCTGCCATTTTTGACTTACATCTAGTAGTCTTTGAATCAGGGACAGACAAGGAGGAAGGGACAGTGTATCATACTACATTGACTTAGATCCTCAGATGTGCTCTAGTTCTGGGAATAAAAGTTATGTCAGCCAGTAAGTGGTGAAAACAGATTAATCTGAGGCAGAGTGTGCCTTCATTAAATAGTCCACAGGTTGGGAGAAATAGCAGCAGAAATAGATAATAAAAAGTTAAAAAAATAAAATTAAGGCCCAGTGTTACTATATCAAGAATCTTTATTTCATATGTAGATAGCTGATCTTTCACTAATATTGTTTTGTTATTTTTTTTAAAGAAATGGACTCAGTTATTTGTGTTGTATATCTTACTACAAACCTCGCATTATTGATTCATACCCGACATCAGACCATGAAGCCTTGAAGGTAAAGAGCTCTCTTCTGAAATTAATTTCCCTGTTCTGAATTGAATTATGTGTATCACTCTTAAAGTTTCCTAGTGGCCTACCTATCATTGTTTTATGTTTGTAATACAAAATTAGTCTTTTATTGTTAAATCCTGAAGTGAGGAAATATTTTTAAAATTGATTTTAAGAGAGAGGGACTTGGAGTGAGAGAGCAAGTGAAACATTGATGTGAGAGAGAAATGTTGATTGGCTTTCTTCTGCATGGCCACAACTGGGATTCAACTGAAAACCTGTATATATGCCTTGACTGAGAATTGAACCTGTGATTCTTCCGTGCATGGGTCAATGCTCAAGTCACCAAACCCCAAAGGCCAGAAAGGAAAATATATTTATTTTATTCTGGGGTTCTTTTTATATACAATTTCCATAAAAAGAGGATCCATAGAGACACAAACCAGACAAGTGGTTGTCAGAGATTTGGCTAGGGGGAGTGGGGAGTATGTATTTCATGGGAATGAGGTTCCCTTTGGGAGAGATGAAAGGTTTTAGAACTAAATAGAGGTGATCATTGCAAAACATGGTACATGCGGCAAATACTACTGAATTTTTCACTGGGTAACTTTATGTTTGGTGAACTTAAAAAAAGAATACTGTCATAATCAATCAATCAATCAATCAATCACTCAACCAATGAAATGAAGATTATGTTACCCATTTGAAAACAATCCAATAAGCTCATTTAAAACATGTCTTCTGGTGAAAGGTTACATTGTTAATTTGAGATTTTTCATGTTTGTTGAGGTAGGTCTATACTGTTGTTCCCTCTTAGTGTTGCTTTCACTATGTCCCATAGATTTTGGGTTGTCATGTTCTCATTTCAGTTGTCTCTAGCTATCTTTTGATTTCTTCCTTGATCTCATTGTTAACCCATTCACTTTTTAGTAACAGATTATTTACTCTGCATGTGCTTGTGTGTTTTCAGCATTAATTTGGTAATTGATTTCCAGTTTGAGACCATTGTGGTTGGAGAAAATTATTTTAGGGAGAGAGAAACATTATTCCTCTGACTTCTGCATATTCCCTTTTGGGGCTTGGTGCCCTGACCAGGAATCACACCAGTTGACCTCTTATTTCCTGGGTCTACACTATCTCCTATCTCATCGCTATCTCCTCCTTCTGGTACACATATAATGTGGATGTTGCTATACTTTGTGTTGTCACAGAAGGCTTCAAATTATCATTATTTAAAAATATGTTTTCCTGCACTAAATGGATGTTACCTGCTATCTTGTCTTCTAAATCAAAGATTCTATCTTTACCCAGCTGGCATAGCTCAGTGCTTAAGTGTCAAACTATGAACGATGAGGTCATGGTTCAATCTAGGTCAGAGTATATGCCAGGGTTGCAGGCTCTGAACATGTTTTAAACAAAATGTGGAGAGTTTTTATAATGATGCAGAAAATAAAAAAGTAAGGACCCCAGGAGTTACATCTGAAGTGAAAGAAGAGCAAGTCATCTGTGCATATATAGCTTTCCTCCATTTTATTCAGTTTGTTTTTTCTCAGGGTTTCTCTGTTTGTTTGTTTTTGTTGTTGTTTTTCATTCGTGGCATGTTTCTTTTTATCCCCATCTTAGCTGCCTCTTTGCATTTGTTTCTGTGTATTGGGTAGATCTGCTTTGCCCCCCATCTTGGTATAATAGCCTTATGTATTCGGTGTCTTGTAAGGCTCATTGGCACATCCTTTCTGATCAACTGAGCTAGGTGCTCCTGGAATGTAACTTGCATGTGCTATGTCATCTATGCAGATGGCAAAAAATATGAACCAAAATACCACAGATTGGAAATTAGGCATGTGGAGCATGCAGGAGGCAGCTGATCAATGATTCTCTCTCAGTATTGATGGTTATTGTTGTTGTTTTGTGTGTGTGTATGTGTGTGTGTGTGTGTGTGTGTGTGTATGTATGTGCATGTGTTTAATATTTTTATTGATTTCAGAGAGGATGGAAGAGGGAGAGAGAGAGAGACAGAAACATCTGTGATGAGAGAGAGTCATTGGTTGGATGTCTCCTGCACATCCTCTACTGAGCATCAAGCCCACAACCCATGCACATGCCTCTGATGGGAATTAAACCCAGGGCCCTTCAGTCTGCAGGTTGACACTCTATCCACTGAGCCAAATCAGCTAGAGCTCATCATTGAGTTTATTTTTGTGTATGTTATAATTTGGTTGTCTAACATATATCTGTCCAATTTTCCCAACAGCATTTATTGAAAAGACCTCCTTTACTCCATTGTATGCAACTGCCTCCTTTGTCAAATATTAATTGAGCATAATGGCTTGCATGGATTCTAGGTTCTCTGTTCAGATCCATTGGTCTAAATGTCAATTCTTGTGGGAGTACCAGGCAGTTTTGAGAACAATGGCTTTGTAATATAGCTTGGTATATGATATTGTGATTCCTCTAGTTTTGTACTTCTTTCTCAGGATTACTTCGGGTATTTGGGTTAAGAAAACTGAGTGCATTTTGAGAGCATTCAATACGTACGAATAAGAGCACAAAATTAAGAAAGTCTTTGAGAAATCTTGAAAGTTTTTGCTTCTTTATTGAAAAAGAAATTAAGCAGAATTTGCAATAATTTTAATGATAAAATTAAACACACAAAATATTGTATTGATTCAAGTCATAGCAACTAAACTAAGATACAAATGATAAGATCAATGGAAGCACAGTATTTTTAATGAATGAGATAACAAGAACATCCCTAATATTAAACTTTCATTAAAGGCTGAAGAAAAAAAGGAGCAGAAAACCAGTAAAAGGGAAGTGTCAGGAAACATGGATGCTGGTGCTGATGACAGTGACATTGGAGGATTGACTCAGCAGAGCAACAGTGAATCAACCAATAAGCAGCAGGTTGCTATTATGGAGGATGAAGATTCTTACAGGTAAGCCTACAGCAGTACTTAACAGTATGTAATTATTCTTTTCCTATAAAACAAATTCAAATTTGAGCTTACATTCTTGATTAACTAATTTTATATTTTTAATAGAGAGAGTGAAACTTGCTTGGTAATCAGAAAAAATGCAAATCAACAAATAATGAGGTACAGTTTTGAACTAATAATGATAACTATTTTATCAAAAATAAATAAAACCAGAATTGGCATGTGGGAGGATAAGGCATTCTCATGCACTCTTGGTAGATGAAATTGGCACATCTTTTTTGAAGGGTAATGGAGCTTGTTTTAAAATTTTATTATGTCATTCTTTTATCCCAATAGCTTCACTTCCAGAACTAGATCCTATAAGAAAACGTGATTTGTATCAACACACACACAGACATTCTACAGACATTAATTATATATTATTATGTATATAAAACATGCAGTAGTTCATTACTATGACATAGATGTTAAAGATATATAACATATATAACATACACATATGCATTCAGGATATTTGTATAAATGTTACAAATATATGCATGTATGCTAAGGATATTTGTTGCATACCAAAAAATCGGAGGTAGTATTTACCTATAAGTAAATACATTATTTACCCATAAAATAATGTTGTATGCAGCCATTGGAAAAAAATTAGGGTAGTTCTGGTCTACAGTATATTGACTATTTCACATTGAAATGTCTTTAAAGCATTGGGTTTAATTTCACATCTTAAGCAAATTTTGTGAGAATCCTATATAATAAAGAGGTAATATGCAAATTGACCATCACTCCTCACAAGATGACTTGGCTGCTATGGGGGTCAGTAAAGGATGTCCAATGACTGAACAAGCAGGCTACATTGGACAACCAGGCCAACAGGGGAGTTAGTGAGGGACAACCACAACTGAACATGCAGTCTGGGTGGGGTGCCCAGGTTGTCTCTATCAGGGTGTGGCTGTAATGGGTGACCAGGCTGGTGGTGGTTGGGGGAGTTAGGAGCAACATAGCTGGCAGCAGAGGACAGTTAAGGATGATCAGGCCGACACACAGAGGGAAAGAGGGGCAATCAGGCTGGCTGGGGGGAGAGGGGTGTAATTAGGGACAATCAGGCAGGCAGACTGGTGAGAGCTGTTAGGAGCTAGCAAGTGGTCCAGCATTGTGAAAGGAATGTCTGACTGCCAGTTTAGACCAGAACCCTGGGATTGGGCCTAAACCAGCAGTCAGACATCCCTGTGGGAGGTTCCAGATTGGAGAGGGTGCGGGCTGGGCTGAGGGAGACCCTTCCCCCACCCCTATGCATGAATTCCATGCACTGGACCTCTACTCTTAATAGAAATACTACTCATAAAAGGTATAAAAGGAAGTCATATGCAACATCGTCACTCTACTTTGTTTCCATCTAAATTGCTCGTTACTAGCTTTTTTTATTTTGTTGTTAATACCTGAGTGCTCAAATATTGGACCCTCAAATTAATCTGAAAGGCCACTCTTTTCACAAGGCAATTTGATCCATACCTTATCTACAAAGTAGTGGCCTAGTGTATGAAAATTGTGCATTTGTGTGGGGGGGGGGGGGGAGGGGCGGAATCCCTCAGCCCAGCATGCACCCACAGGGAGCAGGCCTAAACCATAGTCAGACATCCTTAGCCCTGGAGCAGAGGCAGGAGAGATTCCTGCCACCACGGCTGTGCTCACCAGCCATGAGCATGGCTTCTGGTTGAGTGGTGCTCCCCTTATGGGAGCACAATGACCACCAGGGGAAAGCTTCTGCATTGATCAATCTGCACCCTGGTGGTCAGTTCATGTCATAGTCACTGGTTGTTTATTCATTAGGTCAATTTCCATATTAGCTTTTTATTTTATAGGACTAGAGGCCCATTGCAGAAAGATTCCCACCATAGGGCTTCCTGCTATGATCTCCGCCATTGGGCCTGATTGTGTCCCTTCCCACCCACCCCACCTGCTTACCTCCCTTCTCGGCTGCCACACTTGTTTGCTTCTCTACAGCTTTGCTCCCTTATGCCGTGCTTGGCTTCTTTCTAAGCTGTCTTCAGTTTTAGCTCTGCATCTGGATATGCAAATTAACTACCATCTTGGATGGTTTAATTTGCATACTTGTCCTGATTGGCTAGTGGGCATAGAGGAAGTATGTTAATTTGCATGTTTCTCTTTTATTGGATAGGATTTCAGAATATTGAGTAAAACATATTAAAGAACATCAAAGGGTTAATCTGCTAGATGAGTGGTTGACAGATAGTCTGTATTGTCTGCTCTGTGAACTATCCATCTCTGAAATCTATCATAGACACTAGGTAAAGGCTGTGTTCTAATAAATCTTTATTTGCAAAAACAGGTTCTGGGCTGGTTTTGGCCTGTAGGCATTTGTTTGTTGACCTTTGTTTTATAAACCAGCATGCTCCTAATGTAGTGAATCTTCTTTTTAAAAGGTACTTGGGATACATGCCTTTATCCTTATTTTTTAAGGAGAATGCATTTCAGTATGCACCACACCCAATTATTCAACAGGGACTTAGTAATTTTTAAGAAAATGAATGGCCCAAACCGGTTTGGCTCAGTGGATAGAGCATCAGCCTGTGGACTGAAGGGTCCCCGGTTCGATTCTGGTCAAGAACATGTACCTTGGTTGCAAGCATATCCCCATTAGGTGGTGTGCAAGAGGCAGTTGGTCTATGACTCTCTCTCATCAATGTTTCTAACTCTATATCTATCTCCCTTCCTCTCTGTAAAAAATCAATAAAATATATTTTAAAAAAAGAAAATTAATGAATTGAGTCTCTTTTAAAAAATATTTTATTGAGTTTTTACAGAGAGGAAGAGAGAGGGATAGAAAGCTAGAAACATCAATGAGAGAGAAACATCGATCAGCTGCCAAGGTAACATGCCCCTGACCAGAATCGAACCCAGGATCTTTCAGTCCGAGGGCCTATGCTCTATCCAATGAGCCAAACCAGTTTTAGCGAATTGACTCTTGTAGGCAGCATATATTTGGGTCTTAATATAACTCACAAAGACATTCTATGAATTTTTTTTTATTACATTTATTGAGGCGACTTTGGCTAACAAAATTATACAGATTCAGGTGGACTGTTCTATAGGATATTCTCTGTCCACTGCATTGTGTGTTCATCACCCCTAGTCATCATATGCATTTTGCTTGGAGAATTCAAACCATTTACAACATAATTATTAACAGGTAATGACTTATAATGCTATCTTGTGGGCTTTCTGGCTGTTCTGTAGTTCCATTGTTGCATTCTTCATCTCTTGCTGCCTTCCTTTGTGAATTGAAGATTTTCCAAGTGTGGTTTGATTCCTGATCTTATCTTTTGTGAATCTGCTGGAGGTTTGGCTTTGTGGTTACCATGAGATTTACACTAGACATCATCTTATATAATGAAGGGCTAATATGCTAATTAGACTAAACAGCAGAACAACAGCCCAGATGACCTTCTGGACAAAGCCATGATTTCAAGGTCCAAGCCCCTTGCAAGAATTTCATACTTTGGGCTTCTAGTATAAATGTAACAGGTTACATTATGTTGATCACAGCTTTGGTTATATTTAACTGCATATTTCCCTTAAGAGAAGAAAAAGAGAAAAGACAAAAAGCTGATCTTTTATGTGAAAAAAATAGGGTGCAGTTAACAGAGAAAGAAGAGCATTCTATTCAAGAACCTGAAATGAACCCACAACTTGAAAGCACCCTTAGAACACAAGACATGACATTGGAGATTTTAAGAGAAAATGAGGTAAATTTTTCTTTGGAAAAAATCTCTTGATTCTAACAGTACATCATCAATATTTATATCTCTTTCACTTTAATGTATATTATTATGTTTAAAACTAATTAAAAATTGTCATCTCATTCAACATCTGAACTGTGACACTTATGACTAAAATGATTAATTTATTACTATCCTTGGCATCTAAGGAATACTCTGTGTATGTTTTCTAAATGAGGAAATGGAAAATAAATTGAGCTTATTCATTAACATAAATGTTAATTTTAGCTCTTAAAAATGTTAACATACAAGCTAAATTGCCTTGACATTGTAATGGGACTAGTTAAATGTTCATAAAATTTTTTATTTCATAATACTGTAATTTTTCTCTATGACAAATGTGGTTATCACTTAAAATTTGACTTTTTCATGGAGAGGAAAGGTCCTTTTGGTTAAACAGGCTACATCCTTTTCACAGTTTTTTTTTTTATAGTACCGTTCTTAAGCTTCAGTTATATTTTTTAATGGTATGAGACCAAAAACTAAATGGAATGTGTCCCTAGGTTGTAGACGAGAAAAACTGCACTCAGAAACAACTTTCTCAAGAACAGAACGCCAGAATATTACAAGATGAAATTATAACCGAACACCTTCGCAAACCAGAGAAGATAGAAATTGGTCATAAGGACATGAATTCTGAGGTAGTTTATTTAGTTATTTTCAAATGTGTGTGAGTATATGTGGGTGTGTATATATGTAAAAAACCAATGGAAACTATAGATTATTTAGAAAGCATATCTGTGTGTGTGTGTGTGTGTGTGTGTGTGTGTGTTTTATTGGTGATATTTTAGATCCATTGGATAAAATGATATTGTTAATTCAAATTCATTTGTCTCTCACAGTCAAGTAGTGGCATTCACAATGGCCTCATCCTAAGGGAAGGCTTTTCATACTTTCTGTAGGAATCAACGTGTAGTCCATGATCTCAAAGGAATTGCTACTAACAACAGATGTTCCAAATTAGAGCAGTGATTTTATTTCCTTGATATAGTAATAGAGAGGTTAGTTTTCACTCCCACTGATAGAATGGAGGAGGGTATAATTAGTTCAGAGATTATATTTTAGATGTCATTCTTCTACTTCTGAGAAAAGTGACAAATGTTTCCTAGTAGTATTCCATTTTAATACAAGGAAGTTCTGAAGTGCCCTGGCCTGCGGGGCAACAACGAGGGCACGCAGAAACCACCTAAGAGAATGAACAAACAAGGGGCGTGAAAGAATGGAGGCAAGACGAAGTTCTGATCAAGCCTCATTTCTCTATTGAAGCATTGTGGTTTTTAAAGGCTCGGAAGGGGAGGAACAGGATAAGGGATTGTCATGGGGTGATTGGTTGGGGACTGGGTATCTGTCCTTAGCTGATTGGTTATTCTAATGTGGGGTTGTCATGGGGTGATTGGTTGAGGACTGGGTATCTGTCCTTGGCTGATTGGTCTGGCCTTTGGCGCACGTGGGCTTTCTTGGTGAGCTTTTCTTGGCGCATGCGCGGGCTCAATCTGGAAGTAGGGCTGACCAGGAAGTGAGACCGAACTCTTGTTTTTATGGCTCCTGGCACTGAAGAGAATGGCATGCTGTAATATATACTTAGTGACAACTTATTTGTAAGTATCTTATTCCCAGTAAAGTTGTTCAGTGTATTCTCCCCTCCCCCCATTTCACATTTAATACTACTTTAAAAATCATGAGTGAGAAATAAAAGTTATTGCAGCAACAAAAACTCATGAATTTTCTGAAAAGACTAGATTTTATTGTACTTAAATATTTTTTGAAACACAGGCTTTTTTTGTGTTTCTATATCCACACTAGAGGAGAACTATGGATTGGTGCAAGAGCACAAATTGTGGAGTCTGAAAACCTGAGGGGAAATTCTGAACTTGCTTATCTTTTTAGCCACTCCATTGCAGATTGTGATAACTGAATGAGCTCATTGGTGGATGTAGAAGTGCTTAGGGAAATGCTTGGTTGTCAGTTGTTCATGGAGGTAGTCTCTAAAACTGACGAGGAATGTATTAGAAAAATAGAATATCTATTGCCTAATCTTGGGGAAGAAAGAATTTTAGGAAATTTAGTTTATTTTGATATCTGCAGGTTTAATACTCTTACTGTGGGGCACCTGTATGTTCAGAATATAATCTCAACTTTTAAGTGTAGAAAGAGTCATTAATCATCTACTTAATAGATTATAGACTTGTGGTGATCTAATTCTGAGACTCTTATAATTCTCTTGTGATTTTTTCCCCTTAAAAAATCATAATCTTGCCAAAACCAGTTTGGCTCAATGGATAGAGCATCGGCCTGAGGACTGAAAGGCCCAGGTTCCATTCAGGTCAAGGGCATGTACCTTGGTTGCAGGCACATCCCCAGTAGGGGGTGTGCAGGAGGCAGCTGATAGGTGATTCTCTCATAGATGTTTCTAACTCTCTATCCCTCTCTCTTCCTCTCTGTAAATAATCAATAAAATATATATATTTAAAAAATCATAATCTTATATTAAATTTTTTTAACTTTGGAGAATTTGTGCTTGTACAAAGTGAGAGAATTGGATCCAATTCTATTTTTTTCCAGAGGGATAGCTACTTATTGAATTTTTAAAATTATAAACATACCCAAAACCGGTTTGGCTCAGCGGTAGAGTGTCGGTCTGCGGACTGAAAGGTCCCGGGTTTGATTCCGGTCAAGGGCATGTACATTGGTTGCGGACACATCCCCGGTAGGGGGTGTGCAAGAGGCAGCTGGTTGATGTTACTCTCTCATAGACGTTTCTAGCTCTCTATCTCTCTCCCTTCATCTCTGTAAAATATCAATAAAATATATTTTTTAAAAATAAATAAAATTATAAACAGAGGTTATTCTTTAGTTTCAGAGGCTATGGTGACATGCCATTTCAATGTTTTACCTAAAAGTCTCCTTTGTGTTACTTAGGTTTCTGAGAGTTCTGACAGAGAAAAAAGTCTATTGCATGAAAATCGCATGTTATGGGATGCAATTGCCAAATTAAGACTGGAAATGGACACAATAAAAAATCTGACCCAAAAGACAATGACAGAAACAGCATTTCAACACAATGCACAGCTCAAAGTTCTGAGAGCTGAGTGTATAATGCTAAACCATAAACTGGAGAATGAAAAACAAAACAGAGATAGACTGGAAGCAGAAGTTGAATCATACCGGTCTAGACTGGCTATAGCTGTACAGTATCATGAGCATTGTCAGGCATCAAAAAGAGACCTACAACTTGCTTCCCAAAGAGCAAGAGATGAATGGTTGTGTTTATGGGACAAAATGAACTTGGATATGTCTAACCTAAAACATAACATTGAGATTCTTTCTCAACAACTTTCTGAAGTAAAGAGTAAAAGCAATAGCTTAGAAATAGAGCATCGCACAAGAGATGCTCTCAAAGAAAAGGCATTGGTTATAGAAAGAGATGTCAGTCAAAAAGAGTGTCAACAGGGGGAAGCTGAACACCTGCATGAAGAGGAACAAGGTAAAGTGGACAAAGACTTTGGCAAGCAGGAGTCCTTACAGGACAGGCTCTCTCTCCTGGAGAGTGAAAATATGCTGCCTCAACAGCAACTGGACCAGGCGCACAGCAAAGCTGACAGGGAAGAAAACACAGTAAGTACTATCCAAGATCAGTTTCTGGATATGATAAAAAATATTTAAAATGAAAAGAGTAAAGCACATTCTTATGCCGAATGAAAGAATTAATGAGTTAACCGATAAATGGCATCATTCTAAAGAAAGAATATATCATTATGAAAATGATAATGTAGAAAGGCGGCGGCTTGCTCAGTGGCGGGGGCAGAGGCGGTGGCTGGGGCAGCAGGTCTGGCTTGTGGGGCGAGGAGGCATTGGTGATGGCAGCACATGCACGCAGCCTAGGAGATGGTGGAGGTGGCCACCTGCCTAGCCCTCCCCGCTGCAGCAGGAGAGGTAGAGGAGGTAGGAGGAAACTCATCAGGCTTTAAGCTTGGGAAGGGGCCAAGCCTGAGATCAGAGGGGCGGGGGTCACCTTCCCAATCCTAAAGCCTGGGGTGGAGGCTTTAGGCTTCTGAAGGGGCTGAGCTTGGGATTGGAGGGAAGGGGAAAACATCAATGGAAGCATATCCTCAGGTGAGGATAAAAAGAAAAATAATGAAAGTAATGTCATATCCTCCCTAACTTGTTTGGCTCATTAGAGTATCGGCCTGCAGACTCAAGGATCCCAGGTTCGATTCCAGTCAAGGGCATGTACCTTGGTTATGGGCACATCCCCACTAGGGATTGTGCAGGAGGCAGCTGATCGATGTTTTTCTCTCATTGATGTTTCCAACTCTCTATCCATCTCCCTTCCTCTCTGTATAAAAAAACAACAACAATAAAATATATATTTTTGAAAACAAAAATGTCATATCCTATGAAAGATACATCTTGAAAATGCTTAAAGAATGTTATCATTTTTTCATGATGAAGGGACTGAAGTCCGTGTTGATGAAAATACCTTGGTGCCTGTGGTGACTGGCAGTGGCTGCAGCAGTGGGGTGATGGGGCAGGCACCTTCCCCTGATCAGCCTGGTCACCTCAAGCAAAGGGAGGCCAGACTGTGCCTTAGGTCCACTCCCAATGGGGTGCAGGCTTAAGCCATCCATAGGACTTCCTCTGAGGTCTCCCAGTATATGACAGGGGGCAGGTTGGGCTGAGGGACCCCTCCCCAGTGCAGGAATTTTGTGCACTGGGCCCCTAGTGGATTAAAAAAATGGTGGTACATCTAAGCAATGGAATACTGTGCTTCTATAAAAAAGAAGGAACTTTTACCATTTGCAATAACACGGATGTTTCTGAACAGCATTACACTACATGAAATAAGCCAGTTAGGGAAATATAAATATTTCATTATCTCAGTCATTTGTGGAACATAATGAATAACATAAACTGATGAAGGAAAAATAGATCCAGAGACAAAGAAACAGCAAAAAGACTCTCTAATCTCAGAGGGAATGCAGGGGAAGGGATGGGGTAAGAGATCAACCAAAGGACTTATCTGCATGCATATTAGCATAACCAATACACACAGACACTGGGATAGTGGGGCTTGTCCTGGGGGGTGGGAATGGCTGGGGAGGGGCCAATCAGGGAAAAAAGCAGACATATGTAATTCTTTAAACAATCAAAATGAAAAATATATAAGTTAGAAACAGGAGCTTGAAGAAAAATGATTTAAGTTGTTATGGATTTTACCATAGCATCAGTTTTTCTTTTGCTATATATATTATATGACTTAAATTAAAAATAACTTTGAGGTAAACAAAATAAAAACTGAGATCAATAAAAACATATTTTGAAAATACAGTGAAGATCCTCAACATCCCAGAAAGTACCCCCAAGATCCTTTGTAGTTAATCCCTGCTCCCACCCACTCTCCTGCCTCCATTCCAAACAACTACAGCACTGATTTCCTATCATCAAAGATGATTTTGCCCGTGTTGAAATTTCAAAAAAATGGAATCTTAACATAAGAAAATAATGATAAAGTGTACAATTCAGTGGCTTCTTCAAAGTCACACAGTCATCCTCACAGTCAGTTTGGGGTCATTTTCATCCCCTTAAAAAGTGGCCCTGTGCCCTTTAACAACCACCCTGTGCCAGATTCCACTACCCCACTCTTCCTGGCCCTCAGGAACCACCACTGTCCTCTCAGTCTCTCCAGATTTGTCTGTTCTGCACATGTCATATCAGTGGAATCACACAGTAGGTGCTCCTTTGTGACTGCCTTTTATATTTGGCATAATGTTTTCAAATGTCTTTTGTAGCATGTGTCACCAATACTTCATTTCTGTTCATTGATGAATAATATTTTATTACATGAAGTGACAAAATTTTTAAAACATGTTCATCATTTAATGAATTATTGGTTTGCATCCTCTTTGGTGGTGTTACCAATACTGCCCTGAACATTCATATCCAACTTTTTATGCGAGTATATGGTTTTGTTCTCTTGGGAATATAATTATAAATGGAATTGTTGGATAAGATTGTTAGCCTTTTGAGAAACTGCCAGACTTCTCCACAGTGGCTCCACCAATTTGTATTTTCATTCACAGTGTATGAGGGTTCCAATTTCTACACATTCTTGCCAACACTTGTCATTACCTGTCTTTTGATTGTAACTATCCTAGTGGGTATGAAGTGGCACCTTATTGTTGGTTTTGATTTGCAGTTTTTTAATGATTAGTGATGTTGACCATCTTTTCACATGCTTTTCCATTTGCATATATTCTCTAAAAATTTTTCAATTTATTTGCCCATTTTTAATTGGATGCTGGGATCCTTTCTTTTTGGAATGCAAGTCAAATTAGCATCAAATATTTGTAGTGCAGTAAAAGACATATGGCATTAGAGTCTATATTTATTAGATTCATTAATTAGTCTCATTATGAAAGTCTTATTTTGGGAGGAATTTGTTGACTCAGTCCTGAAAACCTCAGTATGATATTCTTAAAGCTTCCCCCCCCCCAAAGATTATAAAGGGTTAAGATGGGGAAGAGGTAAGAAACTTTCTATTCAGGAGCAATGTATAGTCATTTTGTAGAGGAAAGACATGAAACAGTCATAGAAAAAAGAATACAATATCAAGTGCAGAAGAGATGTGGGGCAAAGATGATAACAATAAATATATTTCTGTGACACCTGCTCATTTTGACTTTAGTCTTGATTCTAAGCAATTCAAGGTCCCACATTCTAAGACCCTACCAGAGTATAGGTAACATTTGATTGCAACTGAATTCATTTAAAAAATTCATACTGGTGTCCACACCTTCATCACCAAACTATATTCTTTTATTCATGCAGAATGATGAGCATATAACAAAACTGCAACCTTCATCTTCAAAATGTGTAAGTCTGGATAAAGAAAAGACACCTCAACAGGAGTTATCAGTGGAAGCACCTCTAAAGGGACATGGAAAACTAAAGAAAAGAGTAAAGATGGCAAAGCAAGAGGCACTAAGCCTCAGAACACATATGGAAACGAATATGGTAGAATCCAGAGAAGGAGAAGAGTATAAAAAGAAGATTAAAGAAGGAGCAAGACGGATGTAGCAGATATAGTAGAATAATTCAGTTCATTTTTACAGGTTAATTTATTGACTTAATGTGCTTTGATTCATTTCAATGCAATTTATCCTTTGGATAAATACAGTGTTTTTTGTGTTCTTCTACTTCCTTAATAGCAATTTATTGTGTAGATTTCTGGAAGAAAGGTGGCATTTGTTTTTCCTTTTCAGTATTTTAGTTTCCAACTTTATTATCACTAAATTGATCTTTGGGGGTTATCAGGCCAGCAGTGGGGACAGGTAGGGGTGAGCAGGCTGGTGGGGAGGCAGTTGGGAGTGAGCTGGATGGCAGGGGGGCAGTTGTGGGTTATTAGGCTGGCGGGGGAGGCAGTTGGGGCTATTAGGCCAGCAAGGGGGGGCAGGTTGGCAGGGGGGCAGTTGGGGATGATGAGGCTGGCAGGCAGAGTGGTTAGCGGCAATCAGACCGGCAGGCAGGTGATCAGTTAGGAGCCGGCAGTCCCAGATTGAAAGAGGGATGGCCAACTGCCAGTTTAGAGTTGGACATCCCCCAAGGAGTCCCAGATTGGAGAGGGGTGCAGGCTGGGCTGAAGGACAACCCCCCTGCCCGTGCACAAATTTTATGCACCGGGCCACTAGTATTTATTATATTTAAGGAACCAAGTGTACAAAGAACAGATGATATTGTTAGGAGACTGCCACACCTTTGACATCGTTGCAAAAGCCAAAACTTTAAAAAATTCTAAGTTCCTCTTTGCTCTGTCAATCTAATCAGAGTCCCTAAACTACTTAAGTTCATGGATGAACATAAAATAGGATCCCAAGGACAAGCAGTGTAGACCATAGCTCTCCGACGAAGCAGTAGCTATGATCCCTATAAAGAAGTGGGGATGTCTGGCTTTCTCTGAGAAGGCTGCATCTCTTATTTTGAATGTTCCTGTGCTCTATCTCATTTCTCCTCCTAGGCCATTTCCAGATATTGTGAGAACAAAATCCTGTGCAGGGTGGCCATAAAAATATCTGGCAGCTGTGATAACCTTACTGATGTGCAACATGCCAATGCCATCTTATCGTAAGGAGGAATGAGGGCTGTGACATGATGAGCCCCTCATCTGCAAGGACTGGAGAAGAACCACCACTCCTACTCCAATCCCAGCTAAGTCATTTCCTTTTAAGGGAGAGTTAAGGGTATTGACATAATGAGTTTCTCACTTACCAGAACAAGGATGGTGGAAATACTAATTTTTTTTTGTTCCAGAAAGTTTAGTTTTCCTCTTAAAAAAGAAATGAAAGGTTTCAAACTTTATGCGGATCTTTTTTAGCCTGTGCTTAATTTATGAGTCTTAGTATTTTTCATTTTCATTATTTTAATTATCAGAGGATATTATATTTGTTTAATTTTGTTTTCATTTTTGGATAAAAAGGAAATGTCTCTGTTAAACTTTTCAAAAGTTCTAGTTAACCTCCCACTTGACATTTTCTTTTGAGCTTTGGTATTCTCATTTAAAAGTTTACCTATTTCTGTATACTACTAATATAGTTTCAAATGCTTAAGTGTTTAATAATGTGAGAAATCAGGGGATTTTTTTACAATAGAAAATTCCTTAAATGTTTTTATTGCTTCCTAGAGCAAAATGGGTACTTTTTGGTTCTCATTATGTGCTATTTCCTTTCCTCCTGAACCTTTTGGATATTGTTACTATATATGAATTACTTTAAGGTAATTTTAATTATCAGTTTTCATTTCAGTTTTTCTAACTTTAAGATTTGTCTTTCGTTTTAATTGATGTTAGAGGGAAAGGAAGGGAAAGGAAAAAGAAAGGGAGAGAAACATGGATATGTGAGAAATGTCTATCGGTTGCCTCCCATCCAGTATCTGAGACTGGGAATCAAGCCTGGCACCTGGGTATGTGCCCTGACTGGTCACCGAGTCCTGGACCCTTTAGTTCCTGGGAAGACACTCCAATGCATTGAGCCGTCTGGATAGGGTGAAGGTTTCTCTTTCAAAGAAATTGAATAACAATTATTCTCATTATAAAAATCATATATTCTGTGCTCTTTAGCCTTTGAAAATTCTTGTGTAACTGACCTTAAAAGTGCCATAATGAACTAGTACAGTGGAGAGTTCTGGTGGTACAGAAGCTGTATACAAAGGTGGCTATTCTGTATCACTTTCCAGGACCTCCTTGCTAGCAGGTAGTTCCAAGGGCTTATATTAAAAAAGTGACCTACTCTAACCTATACTGCATGCCATTAAAGATCATGTCTAGATATTGTTTTTTAAAGAAATTAGACAACCAATTTCTAGAAAGTAAAATTTCATTGTTTGTGATCTACAAACAATTGTAGATTTCCCTATAGGACTGAAATGTGATGCATTATTGCCTTTTTAAGTTAAAATGAGTCTGTGATGTCAGCATTTTATCTCCTTCCTCTAGTTACAATAGAGAATTCTAATAGCACATTAGCAAGGAAGAATTTTTAAAATTTGAATAGTTCTGTGATGTATCTTCTTGAGGCTTTTCAAGCATAACCTTTCAAAAAATTTAACATATTTAGAGTTGATTATACAGTTGAAGGAAGTGAGTAGAAAATATTCACTAGTATGATGGTCAAAAGTGTCAGTAAGAGCTCGTAGAGTCCCATGCAAAATGAATCCCCAAAGACCAACAGCTAGGCACTTTATAATTAAAGTGCAAAACAACAACGACAAAGCAAGAATCTTAAAAGCAGCTAGAGAGAGACAGAAGGTTACATATAAAGGAACCCCCATCAGACTAGCAACTGATTTCTCCACAGAAACTCATCAGGCCAGAAGGGAATGGGATGAAATATACAAAATCATGCAAAGGAAGGGTCTGAATCCAAGAATACTGTACCCAGCAAGGCTATCAATCAAGATTGAAAATGAAATCAAGAGCTTCACAGACAAAAAAAGACTAAAGGAATTTATCTCCACCAAACCAGCAATGCAATAAATGCTAAAGGGTTTACTGTAAAAATAAAGAAATAGGAAGCAAAGAAGGAACACAGGGGTATAGAATAAAAATGGCATCTAATACCTACTTATCAATGATAACTTTAAATGTAAATGGTTTAAATGCTCCAATCAAAAGACACAGGGTTACAGAATGGATAAGAAAGCAAGACCCATATATCTGCTGTCTACTAGAAACACACTTCAGAAAAAAAGATGCACACAGGCTGAGGGTGAAGGGATGGAAAAAGATTTTCCAGGCGAATGGAAATGAAAAAAAGGCTGGGGTAGCAATACTTATATCTGACAAACTAGATCTCAAAGTGAAGGACATAAAAAGAGATATTGAAGGCCACTTCATTATACTAAAGGGAGCAATCCAACAAAAAGAAATAACCCTGGTAAACATATATACACCCAATACGGGAGCACCCAAATACATAAAGAAACTGCTGGAGGACATTAAGGGAGAGATTAATAGCAATGCAATCATAGTAGGAGATTTTAATACTCCACTGTCACCTCTGGACAAATCATCTAAACAAAAAATCAGTAAAGAAACGTCAATCCTAAATGAAGTACTAGACCAGATGGAAATAATCGACATCTTCAGAACATTTCATCCCAAAGCCACAGAATATACATTCTTCTCAAGTGCACACGGGTCATTCTCAAAGATAGACCACATGTTGGGACATAGGCAAAGTCTCTTCAAATTCAAGACGATAGAAATCTTATCAAGCATTTTCTCAGATCATAGTGCCATAAAATTGGAAATCAACTACAATAATAATAAGCCAAAGAAATTAAACACATGGAGACTAAATAGCATGCTGTTGAACAAAGACTGGGTTACCAGAGAAATCAAGGAAGAAATCAAAAACATCATGGCAACTAATGACAATGAAAACACAACAATCCAAAATCTATGGGATACAGCAAAAGCTGTTTTGAGAGGGAAGTTCATATCCCTACAAGCCTATTGCAAAAAACAAGAAAGAATGGTAACAAATTATCTAACCCTACAACTCAAACAGTTAGAAAAAGAACAGCAAGAAAGGCCCAGTGTAAGCAGAAGGAAGGAAATAATAAAAATCAGAGCGGAGATTAATGACAAAGACCCAAAGACACAATACATAAGATCAACAAAACCAAGAGCTGGTTCTTTGAACGGATAAACAAGACTGATGAGCCTCTAGCCAGGCTAACCAAGAAACAAAGAGAGAGGACCCAAATAAACAAAATCAGAAATTAAAGAGGTGAAATAACAACAGACCCCACCGAAATACAAAGGATTGTTACAAAATACTATGAGCAACTCTATTCCAAAAACTGGACAACCTGGAGGAAATGGACATATTCCTAGAAAAATACAACCTTCCAAAACTCAAGCAGGAAGAATCTAAAAATCTCAATAGACCAGTAACTTGGGAAGAAATTGAAACAGTCATCAAAAAGCTTCCAGCAAACAAAAGCCCAGGGCCAGATGGCTTCACAGGAGAGTTTTACCAAACATTCAAGGAAGAACTAAAACCTATCCTCCTCAGACTATTCCAAAAGATTCAAGAGGAAGGAACACTTCCAAACTCCTTTTATGAAGCCAGCATCACCCTAATACCAAAACCAGATAAAGACAACTCAATGAAAGAGAATTACAGGCCAATATCCCTCATGAACATAGATGCCAAAATCCTCAACAAAATTCTAGCAAATCGGCTCTAGCAGTACATCAGGAAGATCATACACCATGACCAAGTAGGTTTTATTCCAGGAATGCAAGGATGGTACAATATTCGCAAATCAATAAACGTGATACATCACATAAATAAATTGAGAGATAAAAATCATATAGTCATATCTATTGATGCAGAAAAGGCATTTGATAAAATCCAACACCCTTTCCTGATAAAAACTCTCAACAAGGTGGGAGTACAAGGATCATACCTCAACATAATAAAAGCTATATATGATAAACCCACAGCAAACATCATGCTCAATGGGCAAAAACTAAAATCATTCCCTCTAAGAACAGGAACAAGACAGGGAGGCCCACTCTCACCACTCCTCTTTGACATAGTACTGGAAGTACTCACCATTGCAATTGGACAAGAAGAGGAAATAAAAGGCATCAAAATTAGAAAAGAAGAAGTAAATCTGTCACTATTTGCAGATGACATGATATTGTACATAAAAAAACCCAAAAGACTCCATCAAAAAGCTAATAGACTTAATAAACGAATTTGGCAATGTAGCAGGATACAAAATCAATGCCAAGAAATCAATGGCATTTCTCTACACCAATAGTGAACTTACAGAAACAGAGACTAAAAAAGCAATCCCGTTTACCATCGCACCAAAAAAATTAAGATACCTAGGAATAAACTTAACCAAGGAGGTAAAAGACCTATATGCATCAAACTACACGACACTGAAAAAAGAAATAGAGAAAGATGCAAACAGATGGAAGAACATGCCATGTTCATGGATAGGTAGAATCAACATCATCAAAATGTCCATACTTCCCAAAGCAATATACAAGTTCAATGCACTCCCCATGAAAATACCATGGACATACTTCACAGACCTAGAAAGAACTCTCCAAAAATTCATTTGGAACAATAAAAGACCCCGAATAGCCTCAGCAATCTTGAGAAATAAGAATAAAGTAGGAGGAATCTCAATACCAGATTTCAAGCTGTATTACAAAGCAACTGTTCTCAAAACAGCCAGGTACTGGCACAAGAACAGACATATTGATCAATGGAATAGATTAGAGAATCCAGACATCAACCCAAATCAATATGCTCAATTAATATTTGACAAAGGAGGCACGAACATACAATGGAGCCAAGACAGTCTTTTCAATAAATGGTGTTGGGAAAATTGGACAGAGACATGCAAAAGAATGAAACTAGATCACCAACTTACACCATACACCAAAATAAACTCAAAATGGATACAGGACTTAAACATAAGACGGGAAACCATAAAAATACTAGAGGCATCCACAGGCAGCAAAATCTCAGACATATGCCTAAAGAACTTCTTCCCTGATACTAACCCTAGGGCAATGGAAGCTAAATAGAAAATAAACAAATGGGACTACATCAAAATAAAAAGCTTTCTTACATCAAAAGAAACCATCAACAAAACAACAAGAAAAACCACTGTATGGGAGAACATATTTGCAAAGGATATCACTGATAAAGGTTTAATCTCCAACATCTACAGACAGCTTATACAACTCAATAAAAGGAAAATGAATGAGCCAATTAAAAAATGGGCAATGGACCTAAATAGAATCCTCTCAAAAAAAGACAGAAGGAAGGCCAAGAGGCACATGAAAAGATGCTCCAAGTCACTAATTATCCGAGAGATGCAGGTCAAAACAACAATGCGGTACCATCTCACAACTGTCAGAATGGCTAACATCAACAAAACAACAAACAACAAATGTTGGCGAGGTTGCGGAGAAAAAGGAACCCTCCTGCACAGCTGGTGGGATTGCAGGGTGGTGCAACCACTGTGGAGAACAGTATGGAGCTTCCTCAAAAAACTGAAAATGGAACTCCCATTTGACCCAGTAATCCCACTACTAGGAATATACCCCAAGAAACTAGAAAGACCAATCAGAAAGGATACATGCACCCCTATGTTCATAGCAGCGCAATTTACAATAGCAAGGACTTGGAAACAGCCTAGGTGCCCGTCAGCAGATGAATGGATCAGAAAACTATGGTACATCTACACCATGGAATACTATGCTGCCATAAAAAGGAAGGAATTCTCATCATTTGCAGTAACCTGGATGGAATTGGAGAGCATCATGCTGAGTGAAATAAGCCAGTCAATGAAAGAGAAACACTACATGATCTCACTCATTTATGGATATTAAAGAACATTATAAACGAATGAACAGAAAGATAGATATAGTGACAGTAAAAAAACAGGCAGACTCCAAAATGACAGCGGGGGGAGGAGGGTAGGGAGATCTGGGGGAGATAAGAGATCAACCGAAGGACTGGTATGCTTGCATATAAGAACAACCAATGGACACAAAACTCTGGGGAGGGAGGGCATCTATGGAGGGGGCAATGATAAGCTATGTACACAGATAATACCGTAAAAAAAATATTTAAAAAAAATAAAATAAAATTTGCTAAATGGAAAAAAAAAGTGTCAGTAAGTTTGGATTTAAATGTTCTCCAGGTTTTATTGGGTTTCATGTAAGCATATTTAATATTTCATTAAAGTTATCAAAACTTCGGCAGGAATAGTTGAAGTAATTAAAATTTTTGTAAAAGGTGCTTAAAGCCAGTATCTATTTAAAAAGTAAGGCAATAGTAAGATCTTTTATTACTACTTTTTTTTTAGTAGCATCTTAGTATATACTGCATACTTATCATGGACAGTGCTGTAAGTTCCACAGTGATAGGTTAAATATTTCATAACAAGTTAAGTTTCCTACTTCAGTAACTAATTTAGGTGGCATACTACAATGAATTCCCCTTTGAAAAATATAGTTTCATACTTTTTCAATTTACTTTGCCTCATTTTTAAAGTGGACATGAATAAAACCACATTTTAAATTTGTTTTATATTGTGGTATACATTTGAAAAGTTTTGTTAAGTGAAAATATGAGAATTTATCTTAGCTGTCAACAAACAAAGTAGAAACACATTAATATTTTTATTCCATGTAACATTCTATTTTACCAGTTTTTTTCTTCCTTCTTTCCAAGCTATGTTCTTTTTCTCAGGTTTTATATGTTCCACCATTCTGTCTGCTAACCTTTATATCTTGCTTGCCTCCTTTCTCTAAATTGCTTTTTATGAGAATGTTTGTAGTATATGCACAGTAAAATTATTTAGATAATCAGGTACAGAAAAACTAGTATACTTTGGAAAATGTTAGATAGAATTTTATCTTATCCCAACAGTCTAATTGTGAAATATTTTCCCCATTGTCAGTATTACATTTTGTACAAACATTAATTTCACTGGCTTGTGTGGTATATAATTTTGGCTTCTGGCAATGCACACTTGTTTATAGATGTTTTAACAGTAGAGGACAAATTACAGTGATGTGTGAAACACTATGATTGCCAATAATTTCTAATATTTTAACAACTATCCTAGCATACCTGAACTGAAAATAAGTGTTTGTTATTCATTCACTTTCTATACTCTTAATATTATATCTAGTATTTCATTAAAAACATGGCAACTAATATGTTGAAGCATAAATTTATATTATAGTAAAGTTTAAAAGTAAACAGGATTTAAATGGAGTAAGAAGAGGGAAAATTTTGGTTACTTGAAAGTGTTTGCCTCCTACTATGTGTATGTTGTGTCATTAATTTGCCATGGGTATTACTGAACAGTGTCTTTTAGGTATAGTTGCCTTGGCTGCCAGAGAGCTTAGCTTTGAGCCATTTCATGCATTAATTCAGTATGTAACCTTGGAACATTTAAAATGCCCTGTGAACAGATTGCCATTTTATGTTTGTTCATACTGGGAAAAGGTACTTAGATTTATATACCTGAGGATTAATTTGTTTTCAAATTTAAAAATAATTTGTAAATGTATACTTAAATTATTCAAATTCATAAATTAACTATCAAAATACATTTTTATAACATCAAAAGCTTTTTCATCATTGCAATGAAAAATAATTTTAGTTTACTGTTTCTCCATCCTGAGTAAGTATAAACATTGCTAGCAGAATCAATATTTGAATTATTATTTATTTTTTGTCAATATATGCTTTCTATACTTTTCATTAAAAGGGCCATGTTTTCATTTAAACTTTTTATTCCAAAAGAAACAATCAGGATAGCTATGGTGATAGAAGTATAATAGTATTTGACTTAAAATGTTAGAATAATAATGTACAACTTATCTTTGGTATTGAGATATTTGTTAATGATTTTCAGGCTTTAAAAATTCAAGATTTGTTTGTTTTTGAAGTTGTCTTAGAAGAGGTTCACCTCATTCTTTAAATAACTGTATAATTATTGAAGAATTTATTGATGCCAGACACTTCACCTAAGAAATGAAGAGATTCCCTACCAGGTAGGCATTCTATCTAATTGGATATTATATATATATATATATATATATATATATATATATATATATATTAGAAACCTAGCTCAGGTAGGGGGCCTAGTCTGGGGTCAGGACCATCTTCCACCCACTCGCCAGTCCCCAGTCCCCAGTCTCATCTCTCCTCCCCACCACTCACCCAGTTCCCCATGCTGCCATCAGAACCTTTGGGCTGAGGGGAGGGACCAAGAGATTGGCCATGTTGCCTGCTCACCAGTCCCCAGTTCCACCCTGCCACCACCCACCTGGTTCCCCTTGGTCCTCTGTTCTCCATGCTGCGATGGAGAGTTTAGTGGTCGTTTGGTCGTTAAGCCTTTATGGTTGCTGGGCTTTTATTATATGGGATAGGGACAGTTGTCAGCAATAGTTTTAATTTTTAATGGCTAAATTTGTATTTGAAAATTTGAGACACAAAAATCTCCTTCTTTGATAGATACATTTTAATGTATAAGACAATTTAAGATTTTTCCCATCTTTGAATATAGTAAACATCATGATGGTATTCATATTAATTTCTTTTCACCCCCTAGAAAAAGATAATTCAGAAGTTTTCCCCATGAGAAGACACTATCATGCACCAGTATTTGGTGTGGGGAAGCACACTTGGAGCATTGCTTTTCTTGAATTCTGTGCTACTGACAGTGGTTTGTGTAAGAAAATGCTTCTGCTGGCTTTTATTAGTTTAAGTTTGGTATATTTTTTCTGAAACGTACTCTTAATATAGTTTTTGAATCTTAGAATAAAAATCTCATCTGATAATAATTCCCTTTCCTCACCATTCACTTGTTACTTAAACACTCTGAAACTTTCACCCTTCCTCTTCTGGACTACAGGGGTTATCAATAATGTGCTAATTAAGAAATGAGCTTAGTTCTTCTGAATTTTATTTTCTTTACTCTTAGCAATGTGTGGCAATTCATACCTTAACCCCTTCTGGAAGCTCTCTCTAAACCCCCATTCCCTTTCTTACCTTATGTGATAAATGATTGCACTAAGTTCTCTTTCAGTAATGTCTCATAATTACTTCTTTGTTCACATTTTTTTTTTCAATCTTTACCTTTTTTCTCCTGGTTCTTTCTTTTCTCCTCTAAGCTTTGATATTTCATAAATTTCAGTCCCCAAGTTCTGGATTCTGCTTCTTTTATGGGTATTGATTTTCTCAGTTAACCTCTAGGTATTTAAACCAATATGTAGAGTGCTAAGTGCCAATCTCATATCTTTAGTGGCCTGTTAGTCTCATGTGTCTCACTGGACGTGCCTTACTGAAGTCAGACTTCTTTCACTTGACAAAGACTTACTGACCCTATATTAGGCCCTGGGCTGCTAATGTGGGATAGAATTATATTTAATGGTTCCTGTTCGGTGTTGTAAACAACAATTGATAATTAATGATCACTTTCATTATGGCAGCATTTTTTGGTGTGTGTTATTTTTTGTTGAATGCACAAAGCAAATGGGAAAATAGTAAAGGTATACAAAAGTTTAGTTTGTGAAATCAAAGGAGACTTTATATAGTAGGGATCATTTGATGGGTGAAAAAAAGTTTTCTACACAAAAAAGCTGTGGAAAGATTTCCCAAGCAGTGGGAATAGCAAGTATATGGGTTTAATCAATGGGATATAACGTGTCTGGAGAAACATACACCAGCTTTTACTGCAGCATAGTAAACCAGAAAGACACCTGTGGGAGATGAGACTAGGCTGTGGTAAAAATAAGGTTTACAATATGAAGGTACTTGTATATCATAAAAAAATACTTTAGAGTTTTTGTCGCCAAAATTAGAATAAATTAAGAATTAGGATTCAAAACCATGTGGCTTCACTTTACAGAGTTTTTTTTTCCTTTTAGGCCTATTTTTGGGAGAAGGGGCAATAGCAGATAAAGATAAAAATTGAAGAAAAGGAAAGTAATACTATATATTTATTGAATAAATGATTGCAGATATTTCTCTTTGGGAGAGGTTGGGAAGATAGATGCTGTGAATTAGAACAATCAATATAATTTCCCTAGTAGGGTATTATCCTGGGAACTTATTTCTTTTTTTAAAAAAATATATTTTATTGATATTTTACAGAGAGGAAGGGAGAGTGATAGAGAGCTAGAAACATCTATGAGAGAGAAACATCAACAAGTTGCCTCTTGAACACCCCCTACCGGGGATGTGCCCTCAACCAAGGTACATGCCCCTGACCAGGATTGAACCCGGGACCTTTCAGTCCGCAGACCAATGCTCTACCACTGAGCCAAAACAGTCTAGGCTTCAGAACTTATTTCAAATCCACTTTACATTAGAAGGAATATGCACTGATTCCTAAAATCAGTACCATAAATACACAATGTGTACCGTAAGTACACAAATACCATAAAATTTTTTAAAATCATGTATCTTCCTTTCATGGCTCTTTTAGGAGAAGGGGCAACAGCAGAGAAAACTGAAAATTGAAGAAAAGGAAAGTAATCCTATATGTTTCTTGAATATATGATTGCAGATATTTCTAATTTGGGAGCGGTTGGGAAGATAGATGCTGTGAATTAGAACAATTAAATTTAATTTCCCTAGTAGGGTATTATCCTGGGAAAGAATTTCAAATCCATTTTACATTAAAATTGAATATTAACTGATTCATAAAATCAGTATCATAAGTGCACAATTTTTACCCTGGTACACAAATACAATAAATTTTTTTTAAAATCATGTATTTTCCTTTCATGTTTCCTTTTAGGAGAAGGGGCGATAGCAGGGTAAGCTGAAAATTGAAGAAAAGGAAAGTAATCCTATATGTTTGTTGAATAAATGATTACAGATATTTCTCATTTGGAGTGGTTGGGAAGATAGATGCTGTGAATTAGAACAATTAAATTTAATTTCCCTAGTAGGGTATTGTCCGGGGAAAGAATTTCAAATCCAGTTTTCATTAGAAGGGAATATTCACTGATTCATAAAATCAGTACCATAGGTAAACAATGTGCACCATACTATGCAAATTCCATGATTTTTTTGAAATAATGTATTTTCCTTTCATGGCTCTTTTAAGGAGAAGGGGCGATAGCAGGGTAAGCTGAAAATAGAAGAAAAGGAAAGTAATCCTATATGTTTGTTGAATAAATTATTGTAGATATTTCTCATTTGGGAAAGGTTGGAAATATAGATTCTGAGAATTAGAACAAATAAATTTAATTTCCGTATTAGGGTATTATTCTGGAAAAGAATTTCAAATCCAGTTTTCATTAGAAGTGAATATTCACTGATTCATAAAATGAGTACCATAGGTAAACAATGTGTACCATACTTCGCAAATTCCATAATTTTTTTGAAATAATGTATTTTCCTTTCATGGCTCTTTTTAGGAGAATGGGCAATAGCAGGTTAAACTGAAAATTGAAGAAAAGAAAAGTAATCCTCTAGGTTTGCTGAATAAATGATTGCATGTATTTCTCATTTGGGAGTAGTTGGGAAGATAGATGCTGTGAATTAGAACAATTAAATTTAATTTCCCTAGTAGGGTATTATCCTGGGAAAGAATTTCAAATCCAGTTTACATTAGAAGGAATATTCACTGATTCATAAAATCAGTACCATAAGTACACAATGTGTATCATGGTACACAAATACCATAAATTTTTTTTAAATCATGTATTTTCCTTTCATGGTTACGTTTAGGAGAAGTGGCAATAACAGGTAAGCTGAAAATTGAACAAAAGGTAAGTAATCCTATATGTTTGTTGAATATATTATTGCAGATATTTCTAATTTGGAAGCGGATGGGAAGTTAGATGCTGTGAATTATAACAATTAAATTTAATTTCCCTAGTAGGGTATTAAACTGGGAAAGAATTTCAAATCCAGTTTACATTAGAAGGAATATTCCCCCATTCATAAAATCCGTATCATAAGTACACAATGTATACCAGGGTACACAAATACTATAAATTTTTTTAAATCATGTATTTTGCTTTCATGGTTACGTTTAGGAGAAGAGGCACTAGCAGGGTAAGTGGAAATTCAAGAACAGGTAAGTAATCCTATAGGTTTGCTGAATAAATGATTGCATGTATTTCTCATTTGGGACTGGTTGGGAAGATAGATCCTGTGAATTAGAATGATTAAATTTAATTTCCCTAGTAGGGTATTATCCTGGGAAAGAATTTCAAATCCAGTTTTCATTAGAAGTGAATATTCACTGATTCATAAAATCAGTACCATAAGTACACAATGTGTACCATAGTACGCAAATATCATAATTTTTTTGAAATAATGTATTTTCCTTTCATGGCTCTTTTTAGGAGAAGGGGCAATAGCAGAGTAAGCTGAAAATTGAAGAAAAGGAAAGTAATCCTATATGTTTGTTGAATAAATTATTGTAGATATTTTTCATTTGGGAAAGATTGGAAATATAGATTCTGTGAATTAGAACAATTAAATTTAATTTCCCTATTAGGGTATTATCCTGGAAAAGAATTTCAAATCCAATTTTCATTAGAAGTGAATATTCCCTGATTCATAAAATCAGTACAATAAGTACACAATTTGTACCATAGTACGCAAATATCATATTTTTTTTGAAATAATGTATTTTCCTTTCATGGCTCTTTTTAGGAGAAGGGGCGATAGCAGGGTAAGCTGAAAATTGAAGAAAAGGAAAGTAATCCTATACGTTTGTTGAATAAATTATTGTAGATATTTCTCATTTGGGAAATGTTGGAAATATAGATTCTGTGAATGAGAACAATTAAATTTAATTTCCCTGGTGGGGAATTATCCTGGGATAGAATTTTAAATCCAGTTTTCATTAGAAGTGAATATTCCCTGATTCATAAAATCAGTTCCAGAAGTACACAATGTGTACCATAGTACGCAAATATCATAATTTTTTTGAAATAATGTATTTTCCTTTCATGGCTCTTTTTAGGAGAAGGGGCGATAGCAGGGTAAGCTGAAAATTGAAGAAAAGGAAAGTAATCCTATATGTTTGTTGAATAAATGATTGCAGATATTTCTCATTTGGAGTGGTTGGGAAGATAGATGCTGTGATTTCGAACAATTAAATTTAATTTCCCTAGTACGGTATTGTCTTGGGAAAGAATTTCAAATCCAGTTTTCATGAGAAGTGAATATTCACTGATTCATAAAATCAGTACCATAGGTAAACAATGTGTACCATATTTCGCAAATTCCATAATTTTTTTGAAATAATGTATTTTCCTTTCATGGCTCTTTTTAGAAGGGGCGATAGCAGGGTAAGCTGAAAAATTGAAGAAAAGGAAATTAATACTATATGTTTGTTGAATAAATGATTGCAGATATTTCTCATTTGGAGTGGTTGGGAAGATAGATGCTGTGATTTCGAACAATTAAATTTAATTTCCCTAGTACGGTATTGTCCTGGGAAAGAATTTCAAATCCAGTTTTCATTAGAAGTGAATATTCACTGATTCATAAAATCAGTACCATAGGTAAACAATGTGTACCATATTTCGCAAATTCCATAATTTTTTTGAAATAATGTGTTTTCCTTTCATGGCTCTTTTTAGGAGAAGGGGCGATAGCAGGGTAAGCTGAAAATTGAAGAAAAGGAAAGTAATCCTATATGTTTGTTGAATAAATTATTGTAGATATTTCTCATTTGGGAAAGGTTGGAAATATAGATTCTGTGAATTAGAACAATTAAATTTAATTTCCCTATTAGGGTATTATCCTGGAAAAGAATTTCAAATCCAATTTTCATTAGAAGTGAATATTCCCTGATTCATAAAATCAGTACAATATTATACAATTTGTACCATAGTACGCAAATATCATATTTTTATTGAAATAATGTATTTTCCTTTCATGGCTCTTTTTAGGAGAAGGGTCGATAGAAGGGTAAGCGGAAAATTAAAGAAAAGGAAATAAATCCTATATATTTGATGAATAAATGATTGTAGATATTTCTCATTTGGGAGTGGTTGGGAAGATAGATGCTGTGAATGAGAACAATTAAATTTAATTTCCCTATTAGGGTATTATCCTGGAAAAGAATTTCAAATCCAGTTTTCATTAGAAGTGAATATTCACTGATTCATAAAATCAGTTCCATAAGTACACAATGTGTACCATAGTACGCAAATACCATAAGTTTTTTTGAAATAATGTATTTTCCTTTCATGGCTCTTTTCAGGAGAATGGGCAATTGCAGGGTAAGCTGAAAATTGAAGAAAAGGAAAGTAATCCTATATGTTTGTGGAATAAATGATTGTAGATATTTCTCATTTGGGAGTGGGTGGAAAGATAGATGCTCTGAATTAGAACAATTAAATTTAATTTCCCTAGTAGGGTACTATCCTGGAAGAGATTTTCAAATCCATTTTACATTAGAATTGAATATTAACTGATTCATAAATTCAGTATCATAAGTACACAATGTTTACACTGGTACACAAATACCATAAAATTTTTTAACATCATGTATTTTCCTTTCATTGCTCTTTTTAAGAGAAGGGGCACTAGCAGGGTAAGTGGAAATTGAAGAAAAGGTAAGTAATCCTATGTGTTTGTTGAATAAATGATTGCATGTATTTCCCATTATGGAGTGCTTGGGAAGATAGATGCTGTGAATTAGACCGATTATATTTAATTTCCCTATTAGGTATTATCCTGGGAAAGAATTTCATATCCAGTTTACATTAGAAGTGAATATTCCCTGATCCATAAAATCAATATTATACGTACACAATGTGTACCATGGTACACAAATACCATAAAATTTTTAAAAATCACGTATTTTCCTTTCAAGGCTCTTTTTAGGTGAAGGGGGGATATCAGGGTAAGCTGAAAATTGAAGAAAAGGAAAGTAATCCTATTTTTTTGAATAAATTATTGCAGATATTTCTCATTTGGGAGTGGTTGGGAAGATACATGCTGTGAATTAGAACAATTAAATTTAATTTCCCTAGTAGTGTATTATCCTGGGAAAGAATTTCAAATCCAGTTTTCATTAGAAGTGAATATTCACTGATTCATAAAATCAGTTCCATAAGTACACAATGTGTACCATAGTACGCAAATACCATAAGTTTTTTTGAAATAATGTAGTTTCCTTTCATGGCTCTTTTTAGGAGAAGGGGCGATAGCAGGGTAAGCTGAAAATTGAAGAAAAGGAAAGTAATCCTATATGTTTGTTGAATAAATGATTGCAGATATTTCTCATTTTGGAGTGGTTGGGAAGATAGATGCTGTGAATTAGAACAATTAAATTTAATTTCCCTAGTAGGGTATTGTCCTGGGAAAGAATTTCAAATCCAGTTTTCATTAGAAGTGAATATTCACTGATTCATAAAATCAGTACCATAAGTACACAATGTGTACCACAGTACGCAAATATCATAATTTTTTTTGAAATAATGTATTTTCCTTTCATGGCTCTTTTTAGGAGAAGGGGCAATAGCAGGGTAAGCTGAAAATTGAAGAAAAGGAAAGTAATCCTATATGTTTGTTGAATAAATGATTGCAGATATTTCTCATTTGGAGTGGTTGGGAAGATAGATGCTGTGATTTCGAACAATTAAATTTAATTTCCCTAGTACGGTATTGTCCTGGGAAAGAATTTCAAATCCAGTTTTCATTAGAAGTGAATATTCACTGATTCATAAAATCAGTACAATAAGTACACAATTTGTACCATAGTACGCAAATACCATATTTTTTTTGAAATAATGTATTTTCCTTTCATGGCTCTTTTTAGGAGAAGGGTCGATAGAAGGGAAAGCTGAAAATTAAAGAAAAGGAAATAAATCCTATATATTTGATGAATAAATGATTGTAGATATTTCTCATTTGGGAGTGGTTGGGAAGATAGATGCTGTGAATGAGAACAATTAAATTTAATTTCCCTATTAGGGTATTATCCTGGAAAAGAATTTCAAATCCAGTTTTCATTAGAAGTGAATATTCACTGATTCATAAAATCAGTTCCTTAAGTACACAATGTGTACCGTAGTACGCAAATACCATAAGTTTTTTTGAAATAATGTATTTTCCTTTCATGGCTCTTTTCAGGAGAATGGGCAATTGCAGGGTAAGCTGAAAATTGAAGAAAAGGAAAGTAATCCTATATGGTTGTTGAATAAATGATTGTAGATATTTCTCATTTGGGAGTGGGTGGAAAGATAGATGCTCTGAATTAGAACAATTAAATTTAATTTCCCTAGTAGGGTACTATCCTGGAAGAGATTTTCAAATCCATTTTACATTAGAATTGAATATTAACTGATTCATAAATTCAGTATCATAAGTACACAATGTTTACCCTGGTACACAAATACCATAAAATTTTTTAACATCATGTATTTTCCTTTCATTGCTCTTTTTAAGAGAAGGGGCACTAGCAGGGTAAGTGGAAATTGAAGAAAAGGTAAGTAATCCTATGTGTTTGTTGAATAAATGATTGCATGTATTTCCCATTATGGAGTGCTTGGGAAGATAGATGCTGTGAATTAGACCGATTATATTTAATTTCCCTATTAGGTATTATCCTGGGAAAGAATTTCATATCCAGTTTACATTAGAAGTGAATATTCCCTGATCCATAAAATCAATATTATATGTACACAATGTGTACCATGGTACACAAATACCATAAAATTTTTAAAAATCACGTATTTTCCTTTCAAGGCTCTTTTTAGGTGAAGGGGGGATAACAGGGTAAGCTGAAAATTGAAGAAAAGGAAAGTAATCCTATTTTTTTGAATAAATTATTGCAGATATTTCTCATTTGGGAGTGGTTGGGAAGATACATGCTGTGAATTAGGACAATTAAATTTAATTTCCCTAGTAGTGTATTATCCTGGGAAACAATTTCAAATGCCGTTTTCATTAGAAGTGAATATTCACTGATTCATAAAATCAGTTCCATAAGTACAAAATGTGTACCATAGTACGCAAATACCATAAGTTTTTTTGAAATAATGTATTTTCCTTTCATGGCACTTTTTAGGAGAAGGGGCGATAGCAGGGTAAGCTGAAAATTGAAGAAAAGGAAAGTAATCCTATATGTTTGTTGAATAAATGATTGCAGATATTTCTCATTTGGGAGTGGGTGGAAAGATAGATGCTGTGAATTAGAACAATTAAACTTAATTTCCCTAGTAGGGTACTATCCTGGGAAAGATTTTCAAATCCATTTTACATTACAATTGAATATTAACTGATTCATAAAATCAGTACCATAAGTACACAATGTGTACCATCGTATGCAAATATCATAATTTTTTTGAAATAATGTATTTTCCTTTCATGGCTCTTTTTAGGAGAAGGGGCGATAGCAGGGTAAGCTGAAAATTTAAGAAAAGGAAAGTAATCCTATATGTTTGTTGAATAAATTATTGTAGATATTTCTCATTTGGGAAATGTTGGAAATATAGATTCTGTGAATGAGAACAATTAAATTTAATTTCCCTGGTAGGGAATTATCCTGGGATAGAATTTCAAATCCAGTTTTCATTAGAAGTGAATATTCCCTGATTCATAAAATCAGTACCATAAGTAAACAATGTGTACCATAGTACGCAAATATCATATTTTTTTGAAATAATGTATTTTCCTTTCATGGCTCTTTTTAGGAGAAGGGGCGATACCAGGGTAAGCTGAAAATTGAAGAAAAGGAAAGTAATCCTATATGTTTGTTGAATAAATTATTGCAGATATTTCTCATTTTGGAGTGGTTGGGAAGATAGTAGATGCTGTGAATTAAAACAATTAAATTTAATTTCCCTAGTAGGGTATTGTCCTGGGAAAGAATTTCAAATCCAGTTTTCATTAGAAGTGAATATTCCCTGATTCATAAAATCAGTACCATAAGTACACAATGTGTACCATAGTACGCAAATATCATAATTTTTTTTGAAATAATGTATTTTCCTTTCATGGCTCTTTTTGGGAGAAGGGGCAATAGCAGGGTAAGCTGAAAATTGAAGAAAAGGAAATTAATTCCATATGTTTGTTGAATAAATGATTGCAGATATTTCTCATTTGGAGTGGTTGGGAAGATAGATGCTGTGATTTCGAACAATTAAATTTAATTTCCCTAGTAGGGTATTGTCCTGGGAAAAAATTTCAAATCCAGTTTTCATTAGAAGTGAATATTCACTGATTCATACAATCAGTACCATAGGTAAACACTGTGTACCATATTTCGCAAATTCCATAATTTTTTTGAAATAATGTATTTTCCTTTCATGGCTCTTTTTAGGAGAAGGGGCCATAGCAGGGTAAGCTGAAAATTGAAGAAAAGGAAAGTAATCCTATATGTTTTTTGAATAAATTATTGTAGATATTTCTCATTTGGGAAAGGTTGGAAATATAGATTCTGTGAATTAGAACAATTAAATTTAATTTCCCTATTAGGGTATTATCCTGGAAAAGAATTTCAAATCCAATTTTCATTAGAAGTGAATATTCCCTGATTCATAAAATCAGTACAATAAGTACACAATTTGTACCATAGTACGCAAATATCATATTTTTTTTGAAATAATGTATTTTCCTTTCATGGCTCTTTTTAGGAGAAGGGTCGATAGAAGGGTAAGCTGAAAATTAAAGAAAAGGAAATAAATCCTATATATTTGATGAATAAATGATTGTAGATATTTCTCATTTGGGAGTGGTTGGGAAGATAGATGCTGTGAATGAGAACAATTAAATTTAATTTCCCTATTAGGGTATTATCCTGGAAAAGAATTTCAAATCCAGTTTTCATTAGAAGTGAATATTCACTGATTCATAAAATCAGTTCCTTAAGTACACAATGTGTACCATAGTACGCAAATACCATAAGTTTTATTGAAATAATGTATTTTCCTTTCATGGCTCTTTTCAGGAGAATGAGCAATTGCAGGGTAAGCTAAAAATTGAAGAAAAGGAAAATAATCCTATATGTTTGTTGAATAAATGATTGTAGATATTTCTCATTTGGGAGTGGGTGGAAAGATAGATGCTCTGAATTAGAACAATTAAATTTAATTTCCCTAGTAGGGTACTATCCTGGAAGAGATTTTCAAATCCATTTTACATTAGAATTGAATATTAACTGATTCATAAATTCAGTATCATAAGTACACAATGTTTACCCTGGTACACAAATACCATAAAATTTTTTAACATCATGTATTTTCCTTTCATTGCTCTTTTTAAGAGAAGGGGCACTAGCAGGGTAAGTGGAAATTGAAGAAAAGGTAAGTAATCCTATATGTTTGTTGAATAAATGATTGCATGTATTTCCCATTATGGAGTGCTTGGGAAGATAGATGCTGTGAATTAGACCGATTAAATTTAATTTCCCTAGTAGGGTATTATCCTGGGAAAGAATTTCATATCCAGTTTACATTAGAAGTGAATATTCCCTGATCCATAAAATCAATATTATATGTACACAATGTGTACCATGGTACACAAATACCATAAAATTTTTAAAAATCACGTATTTTCCTTTCAAGGCTCTTTTTAGGTGAAGGGGGGATAACAGGGTAAGCTGAAAATTGAAGAAAAGGAAAGTAATCCTATTTTTTTGAATAAATTATTGCAGATATTTCTCATTTGGGAGTGGTTGGGAAGATACATGCTGTGAATTAGGACAATTAAATTTAATTTCCCTAGTAGTGTATTATCCTGGGAAACAATTTCAAATCCCGTTTTCATTAGAAGTGAATATTCACTGATTCATAAAATCAGTTCCATAAGTACAAAATGTGTACCATAGTACGCAAATACCATAAGTTTTTTTGAAATAATGTATTTTCCTTTCATGGCTCTTTTTAGGAGAAGGGGCGATAGCAGGGTAAGCTGAAAATTGAAGAAAAGGAAAGTAATCCTATATGTTTGTTGAATAAATGATTGCAGATATTTCTCATTTGGGAGTGGGTGGAAAGATAGATGCTCTGAATTAGAACAATTAAATTTAATTTCCCTAGTAGGGTACTATCCTGGGAAAGATTTTCAAATCCATTTTACATTAGAATTGAATATTAACTGATTCATAAAATCAGTACCATAAGTACACAATGTGTACCATCGTACGCAAATATCATAATTTTTTTGAAATAATGTATTTTGCTTTCTGGCTCTTTTTAGGAGAAGGGGCGATAGCAGGTTAAGCTGAAAATTGAAGAAAAGGAAAGTAATCCTATACATTTGTTGAATAAATGATTGCAGATATTTCTCATTTGGAGTGGTTGGGAAGATAGATGCTGTGAATTAGAACAATTAAATTTAATTTCCCTATTAGGGAATTATCCTGGCAAAAAATTTCTAATCCAGTTTTCATTAGAAGTGAATATTCACTGATTCATAAAATCAGTTCCATAAGTACACAATGTGTACCATAGTACGCAAATACCATAAATTTTTTGAAATAATGTATTTTCCTTTCATGGCTCTTTATAGGAGAAGGGGCGATAGCAGGATAAGCTGAAAATTGAAGAAAAGGAACATAATCGTATATGTTTGTTGAATAAATGATTGCAGATATTTCTCATTTGGGAGGGGTTTGAAAGATAGATGCTCTGAATTAGAACAATTAAATTTAATTTTCATATTAGGGTATTATTCTGGGAAAGAATTTAAAATCTAGTTTTCATTAGATAGTGAATGTTCACTGATTCATAAAAGCAGTACCATAAGTACACCATGTATACCATAAGTACATAAATACCATAAAATTTTTTGAAATGATGTATTTATATAGACAATTAATATCATTTTATAATAGTAACACCTAAGCACTTGATCTTACTTGAGACCCTGAAAGAATTTGTGAATGCTTGGTAGATCAGCCTTTGGAGGAAGTAGCTGTCAAAGCAGAGAATGTCTGAGCTGAGAGCAGTAATTGTTTTGGAGCAAAGCAGGTTAGAAGTAATCCTTAACTCTTAAGTGTTGCCTGTTCTTATTTGATACATAAATAAGCTTTCTGTTGAGCCTTTGGAATGTTAAATTACTTTAACTTTTAATTTTTAAACTTTTGGATTATAAATTGAGATCTTAAAACAAAAGAGTTGACAGTGGACACCAAAGTATCAGAAAGGATAAAAGGTAGCCGTCAGATTAACTGGATGAGAAACGAGAGTCAAAAGAAAAGCCATTGGACCTGGAGTGGGAAGTGGTTACAGGAGCCTGGGACAGGGTGTGGCCATAGTGTGTACAAGGGGACAGGTGGAAAGCCAGGCCTCTGGCCCTAGATTGGTTGGCACAGTCACACCTGGAGTTTTCTTTTTCTGCATCCATACTCCTTGGAGGCAAGAAGACATTAGCCTGCTATGTGCCACAAAGCATTATATGTTGTGATTTGGGTTTGATTTGATTGTTGGTTGCATGTTGATTTTTTTGACCAGGCCCCGTGGACTGATTGCCCCAGCTCTGGATGCTCAAGCCTCAAGCGAAAGGAGCCAGCCCCTAAAGGCTCCGCCCTGTGGGACCCCCACATTCCCACCTGGAACTGTGAGATAGAGGAGCCTCAGGAAACAGGGCATACAGGCCATTCCAGGTGCGGTCTGGACAAGGGGTGAGGAGGGCAGGGACCTAGGTCTTCTATGGAGATTTACCTCAGCACCTGCTCTAAGGCTGGGGGCTTTGCCTCCAATAAGAAAGCCACCAGCCGCCTTGCCAAGGACAGGAAAACAGCCAGCTATGTGGAGATGCGAGTGGCCGGAAGCCCTGTCTCCCATGGGGCCAGGCAGCAGAGCCACAGACACGTCCCATGGGTGTAACTGTGGTGCTTGGGGTGCCCTGGTACAGCACATTGGGGAGCAGCAACTGGCTAGTGACAGACCAGGAGGTCTTCAGGCCGGGCCCCTTCAACCCTGACTGTCTGACCCTTTGCTTCCTTTGGTTACATTAGGTCTAGATAGGCCTGAACTAATGAAATAAAGCTTAAAAGGAAAGACAAAACTCTCCTTTGTTCCCGCCAGGGTGAGCACAAAGCCCACTTTCCAGTCATCAAAGTGGCTGCACTACTTGATCTGCCCCTTGGGGTTAAGCTGCCCATGATCTCAGGAAGCAATAATTTATACCATACGATGAAGTTAAGTGAAAAGGTAATTTTTGCCTTGATGTTGGTTGTCTTTGCCAATTTCTACTTGCTTTGAAAGTCAGGTCCTACATTATACAAAGTCCATTAAGGCAATTTGCATTAACATTAACAGCAACAACAAAAAATCAAACCTACATCTAATCCAAGGCATTGTTTAACATTCATGCCAAGCACTTTCATCTAGTGCGGCTTTCACAGAACCATGGGATGGACAGGTGTTATTCTTAGTTCTCTCTTAAGTTTTTGGAAGCATGTTAACTTTTTTTGGTAACAACGCAAGATATACTGATTTAGTGAAGTTTTGTTTACTTAGAAATAAATATTGTTTGGTTCAAAGGTAGAAAATTAATGTTGTTGCTGACATTTAATTATTTCATAATTTTAACCAATAAATTGTTATACAACTTTCTCTGTGGTTATGTTTTAAGAGAAATTCCATCACGTACAAAACTGTGAGGATAAAATGGAATTGAAATGAGTTGACTTGCTTCAGTACTGTAACTTCACTTTAATGGAAGAAGGCTCTGCCTCCTGGAAGACACTCCATGATTTCCCCCTACCTTCCTGTCCAGTCTTTACTCCCACCCAGAACCTCTGCTCCCTCCAGTTGGGGTCTTTCATACCTCCTCTCACATACATGGTAATGCTTCTGTGCCTTTCCTCACCTTCCCCATACCTGGCGTATCCTTTCCTCCTCTCCTCAGCCTGTGGATTTCAACCATAATTCAAGATTTTCTTCTGAACTATCATAGCCCCCAATGAGTTTATATTTCCCTGGAATTTTCATTGCCCATGGTTTGTATAATTTTACTCAATACTATTATTCTATAATTATAGTTTTATAACTTTAATCATACTGGGTTATGGTATGTACTTCTCTCAAATCCTTTCTTGTTTACAATCCTCAACACTACACAGTCACACCTCCCCAGCCCTTGACTCAATCACTAACACTAACGGAGTTTCACTACATTTTTTGATTGGTTTCTTTGGTTAATATCGCAAAAAATTCTACCAAGAAGAATTCTGAGTAATCCTCTAAACTTCTCTGTGATGTCAGAAATGAGTAGGGCCCCTTGATATTTGATACTTGCCTAGTAAACATGATTCCTTAAAGCAAGTTTTGCATCTGGGAAATAATTGTTTCTATAAATCTGTCCTATTAGGGCCGTTGTTGGCAAACTGTGGCTTGTGAGCCGCATGCGGCTCTTTGGCCCCTTAAGTGTGGTCTTCCACAAAATATCACAAGCCCAGGCGAGTCTATTTTAAAGAAGTGGTGTTAGAAAAAGTTTAAGTCTAAAAAATTTGGCTCTCAAAAGAAATTCCGAATTGTTGTACTGTTGATATTTGGCTCTGTTTACCAACCACTGTACTAGGGCCAGCTGATTGAAAACCTATCTACCTCCTACAATTTAACTGGGTCATATTCACAGATATAAGCTTTCCTACAGCATGCTTGCCACCTATACCTATACTACTCCTCTTTTGTGTCTAATCTTTGCCCTGTCTTTCTTTTGCCTGCTTCCTCAAGGATATTGTTTACTGTGAATTTGACATGCTTGCGTATTACTATTTTCTGCCAAATATTAATTTGCTTATCAACTACCTTTAAAAATATGTTCTCTCTATTCTTATCACATTTGTTCCCCCCCCCCCGCGCCAATTGTCTTCATTTAATTATAATTAGGCACCAAGTTATTTTCTTGAAGACTGAGTTTGTGAGAACTTTCCTTTTCTTTCCATAAAAACTCCTCAATGAAGGAATGCTTTATATTTACACTTTCAGTTTTTTTATTTTTTGAAGGAAATCAAGGCAGTATTTTAAATGACAACAAAAGGGTTTATCCTGGCTCCAATGAATGAAATGTTTAAGAGGTATTCTTTATTTAAGAAGTCAAGTAGTCCAGGTTTGAGAAATCTCTCATCACAGCCCAAAGTCAATATCTAAAAGAAGTCAAGAGCTAAATGTCAGCCTCTAAAAGAAACAGTCAGCCCAACACTGGACTCATGACTGTCGGGTGCTTTGTATCTGGCTTCACTGAACTCAGGACATTGCCCCATAGAATTCCTTTCTCTTCCTTCTCAGAGAAGCACTGGCAATTAAGGAATGATTACACTTTATGATTTAGGCTTCTTGGAAGGGATTAAAGCCTAATGTTAAACCCTAGAACAGAAACTGTCTAAGGAAGCTTTAAATGGAAAGGAAAGTTAGCATCCTAATCAGTTCCCACCAATCTGCCCTTTTTCCCACATAAGAAGCAGCCTCCCACCTACATTAAGGGAGTTCCTTGAGGATTCCACCCAACCAGGCTGCTTAGTGTTCAGCACATGACTGACATGACTGCTGCCAGACAGAACAACACAGGTCCCTGCAGATAGGTCAGGACTGTGGAGTCTTGTACATTAAATAGGGGCCTCCAAACAGGACAGGTGCTCTCAGGTTTGCCACATCCCCACACGTTCCAGTCACCTTTCACTTGGGCCAGTTCCTGCTTTGATGTTATTTTAGACTAAACCTTCTGTTTTTCTGAGCAAAAAAGCATAAATGAAAAGAAAAATAATGTAATAACATTAGGACAAAGTCCATGCAAACATCTGTTCTCTACCTTTTTCTTTTTACAGGTTCTCATTAAAGCATTAACACCATCCTGTTAATGAAAATGGACTAAGAACTTTAGGAGAGGGTGTTACTTCTGAGGGCTCCAAGGACAGCCCCCCGACTGATGGCCTTCCAAACGAGGCAGCTGAGGATGGCCCTGCTGGCACATCTGCCCTATCCCAGGCCTGCTTTCCCCGGAAGAGGGTCAGCAGCAAGTCATCTTGTGTCTCATCCAAGAACCCAAAGGTGAGTGCCAGCATCGGTGCAGAGCCCTGCATAGTCTTCTGCTTAGCACTTGAAGAGGAGTTAGTGGTACTTGGTTGTGGAACAGGTAGAGACATTGCCTGCCTGTTTTGAAGAATTTGCTGACCCTCAGCCACAAGATAACCAGCTGACCTGCTACCTTCTCACATCTGATTCCATCCGCCCACTTGGACATTACCTCCTAAATCCTCCTCAACATAAGGTTCTTTGGTTTTATGGGGTTTTTTTTTTTTGTTTTGTTTTTGTGGTTCAGTGGTTTATTTTTTTCCAAATTTAATAAATCTTTATTGCTCAGATTATTACAATTGTTTCTCCATTTCCCCCCCATAGCTCCCTTTTACCCGGTCTCCACCCTACCTTCTGCCCTTACCTCCCCCACCATTGTCCTCATCCATAGGTGTACGATTTTAATCCAGTCTCTTTCTGCACCCCCCCACACTCCTTTCCCCCTGATAATTATCAATCCACTCCTTTATTTGCCCCCGATTCTATTATATTCACAAGCTTATTCTGTTCCTCAGGTTTTTAATTCATTTGATCTTCTTCCTCTTCTTAAAAAATACCTTTCAGCATTTCATATAATACTGGTTTGGTGGTGATGAACTCCTTTAACTTTTTCTTATCTGTGAAGCTCTTTATCTGCCCTTCAATTCTGAATGATAACTTTGCTGGATATAGTAATCTTGGTTGTAGGTTCTCGCTATTCATCACTTTGAATATTTCTTTCCACTCCCTTCTGGCCTGCATAGTTTCTGTTGAGAAATCAGCTGATAGTCGTATGGGTGCTCCCTTATAGGTAACCAACTGCTTTTCTCTTGCTGCTTGTAAGATCCTCTTTTTGTCTTTTGCCCTTGGCATTTTAATTATGATGTGTCTTGGTGTGGTCCTCTTTGGATTCCTCTTGTTTGGGGTTCTGTAGACTTCCTGTACATATAAATCTATTTCTTTCAACAGGTGGGAGAAGTTTTCTCTCATTATTTGTTCAAATATGTTTTCAACATCTTGCACTCTCTCTTCTTCTGGCACCCCCATAATTCTGATGTTGGTTCGCTTGAAGTTGTCCCAGAGGCTCCTTACATTTTCTTCAACTTTCTGGATTCCCTTTTCTTCTTGCTTCTCCAGAGGAGTATCCTTTGCCTCTTTGTATTCCATCTCTTTGACCTGATTCTTGTGTTCCTCCATTCTGCTGTTGGATCTCTGCATAATATTTTCCAATTTAGTCAGTTTATGTTTAATTTTTAGTTGGGTCTTATTAAATTTATTGGCCTTTTCTAGGAAATTCTTGAAAAACCTTATAACTGTGGTTTTGAACTCTATATCCTCCATCTCTTTTGTTTCAGATCTATTTCCTTGTCTTGGCATTTTCACTGCTTCCCAGAGTTAGTAGGATCACTTTGCGTGTTTGGTGGCCTATATGGCCCAGTGGATCAGCCTCCCCAGTTACCTAAAGTAGACACCCTTGGTGCTCCCCTTTGTCTTTATAGCCTTGATGTAGCTAAGTCTTTATTGTTGTTGGTATCCCTGGGAGGAATTGACCTTCTGGCCAATTGGATGTGGGTATCAGCTGTGTCTACTCTGGGATACCTTCTGTATTGGAGACAGTGTTATAGAATCAGACTTGCAAAATTGCAGAAGCCTCTGTGATCAGCTTGGATGGGATGGAGTCTCAGGGCTGAGCTGACAGTCTTGGCTTCCTGTCAGCCCTGCTCTTGTGCACTCACTTGAGTTTCCACCTGACCTCTGCCTTCTGAGGCTCCCCTGAGTTTCTGCCTGACCATCCAGATTTCCCATGCAGGAGCATGGGTGCCCCAGGGGCTTGCCCGGAATTGGGTTGAGTCTCTATAGTCTGAAGCTTCTGTCTCCTTTCGCTATGGAGAGCCCACAGCGACCTCCTTGGTCAGACTTCTCTGCAGGCAATCCCTAGCGACTATAGACCTTGCCTGCTGTGGCTCCCAGCTCCCCTGAGTCTCCAACTCTCTGAGTCTCTAGGTGCCTTTCTCTACAGTCCAGACTCCACTCATATGAGCCTGGGTCCACGGGGTTTGGGCTGGGGTTGGGGTTCAGTGCAGTCGGAAAGGGTTCAGTGCAATCGGGAATTCATCCCCAGCCACCAGCCAGGCGTTTGGCCGCACTTCTCTGTGCACATGTGTCTCCCTACCTCAGAGCTTTGCGGCTCCCAATCCTATCCATGAGCCTCTCTCTTTCTTTCTAGTTGTAGATTTCCCACTCCTTCAGCTTTATTGTGTTTTTGGATGAATTCTCTTCTGATTTTAGTTGTTTTTGAAATTGTTGAGCGAGGCGGCAGCTTAGGTGCTTATCTAGGCCACCATCTTGGTTCTCTCTTCCCCATCTTCTACAATAACTCTTTAATTCATCTTTAACATCTGGGTTTTACTTCATTCTTTTAGACAAACTTGTTTCCGTGCAATATTAGTCAGAATCTTGAGAGAACATAAGAATAGTCTTGTTTTTGTGTATGGTATAAGTTGGTGATCTAGTTTCATTCTTTTGCATGTATCTGTCCAATTTTCCCAACACCATTTATTGAAGAGACTGTCTTGACTCCATTGTATGTTCATGCCTCCTTTGTGAAATATTAATTGAGCATATTGATTTGGGTTGATATCTGGATTCTCTAATCTATTCCATTGATCTATATGTCTGTTCTTGTGCCAGTACCAGGCTGTTTTGAGAACAGTGGCTTTGTAATACAACTTGAAATCTGGTATTGAGATCCCTCCTACTTTACTCTTCTTTCTCAAGATTGCTGCGGCTATTCAGGGTCTTTTATTGTTCCAAATGAACTTTTGGAGAGTCCTTTCTAGGTCTGTGAAGTATGTCATTGGTATTTTAATAGGGAGTGTGTTGAACTTATAAATTGCTTTGGGAAGTATGGACATTTTGATGATGTTGATTCTACCAATCCATGAACATGGTATGTTCTTCCATCTGTTTACATCTTCCTCTATCTCTTTTTTCAGTGTCGTGTAGTTTTCAGCATATAGGTCTTTTACCTCCTTAGTTAAGTTTATTCCTAGGTATCTTAATTTTTTTGGTGCGATGGTAAATGGGATTGCTTTTTTAGTCTCTGTTTCTATGAGTTCACTATTGGTGTATAGAAATGCCATAGATTTCTTGGAGTTGATTTTGTATCCTGCTACATTGCCAAATTCGTTTATTAAGTCTATTAGTTTTTTGGTGGAGTCTTTTTGATTTTTTATGTACAATATCATGTCATCTGCAAATAGGGACAACTTCACTTCTTCTTTTCCAATTTTGATGCCTTCTATTTCCTCTTCTTCTCTAATTGCAATGGCTAGTACTTCCAGTACTATGTCAAACAGAAGTGGTGAGAGTGGGCATCCCTGTCTTGTTCCTGTTCTTAGGGGGAATGGTTTTAGTTTTTGCCCATTGTGAATGATGTTTACTGTGGGTTTATCATATATAGCTTTTATTATGGTGAGGTATGATCCTTGTACTCCCATCTTATTGAGAGTTTTTATCAGGAAAGGGTGTTGGATTTTATCAAATGCTTTTTCTGCATCAATTGATATGACTATATAATTTTTAACTTTTAGTTTGTTTATGTGATGTATCACGTTTATTGATTTGCAGATATTATACCATCCTTGCATTCGGGGAATAAATCCTACTTGGTCATGGTGTATGATCTTTCTGATGTACTGCTGGAGCCGATTTGCTATAATTTTGTTGAGGATTTTGGCATCTATGTTCATGAGGGATATTGGCCTGTAATTCTCTTTCATTGAGTTGTCTTTATCTGGTTTTGGTATTAGGGTGATGCTGGCTTCATAGAAGGAGTTTGGAAGTGTTCCTTCCTCTTGAAATTTTTGGAATATTCTGAGGAGGATAGGTTTTAGTTCTTCCTTGAATGTTTGGTAAAATTCTCCTGTGAAGCCATCTGACCCTGGGCTTTTGTTTGCTGGAAGCTTTTTGATGACTGCTTCAATTTATTCCAAAGTCACTGGTCTATTGATATTTTTAGATTCTTCCTGATTGAGCCTTGGCAGGTTATATTTTTCTAGAAATATGTCCATTTCCTCCAGGTTGTCCAGTTTGTTGGAATAGAGTTGTTCGTAGTATTTTGTAACAATCCTTTGTATTTCGGCGGGGTCTGTTGTTATTTCACCTCTTTCATTTCTGATTTTGTTTATTTGGGTCCTCTCTCTTTGTTTCTTGGTTAGCCTGGCTAGAGGTTCATCAATCTTGTTTATTCTTTCAAAGAACCAGCTCTTGGTTTTGTTGATCTTATGTATTGTTTCTTTGGTCTCTATGTCATTTATCTCCGCTCTGATTTTTGTTATTTCCTTCCTTCTGCTTACACTGGGCTTTTCTTGTTACACCATACACAAAAATAAACTCAAAATGGATACAGGACTTAAACATAAGACGGGAAACCATAAAAATACTAGAGACATCCACAGGCAGCAAAATCTCAGACATATGCCTAAAGAATTTCTTCACTGATACTAACCCTAGGGCAATGGAAGCTAAAGAGAAAATGAACAAAGGGGACTACATCAAAATAAAAAGCTTTATTACAGCAAATGAAACCATCAACAAAACAACAAGAAGTCCCACGGTATGGGAGAACATATTTGCAAATGATATTGAAACCCCCCTGCCTCCACCTAGCAGTGAGGAAGCTGGAGTTTCTAATTGGCATGTGGCCTGTGGCTGCCCTGTGCTTTTAAAAGAATAAACATCTTTTAAAGAAGGCTGTCTGTCTTATCTCAACTCCCAAGGTCCCCTGTTAGTGATGGGAACATAGCTCTTAAAACTGCTCAAGGAAATAGCCCCAATTAGTGCTCTGAGAGTTATAGCCCCTGAACAGTGCTCTGATAGATAAGAAAAACGGGATGTAAGATTACCAGGTGGGACTGTTGACTAAGTGTAGACCTTCTCATAAAACAAGTAATTAACGAGCCCAGCTTCCCTTTTTGGAATTCCTTTGTTCCCTTCTTCCCCCTCCATGTGTAACCCCTCCTATGCGTGACTTTTGCCTATATATGCTTGTAAGATTTTCTGCTCGGGGCTTGACTCCTCTGCTCCTGCATGAGTTACGAGTTGAGCCCCAGCACGCTAGAATAAAGCCTCTTGCTGTTTGCATCAAGTGACGCCTCCTGCGGTTGTTTGGGTCGCCGTCGATCCTTGGGACAGAGTGAGGGTCTCCTTCTGGGGGTCTTACAATATCATTGATAAAGGTTTAATCTCCAACATCTATAGACAACTTATACAACTCAATAAAAGGAAAATAAATGAGCCAATTAAAAAATGGGAAATGGACCTAAATAGAATCCTCTCAAAAGAAGACAGAAGGAAGGCCAAGAGGCACATGAAAACATGCTCAAAGTCACTAATCATCCGAGAGATGCAAATGAAAACAACAATGTGGTACCATCTCACACCTGTCAGAATGGCCAACATCAACAAAACAACAAACGACAAATGTTGGCGAGGTTGTGGAGAAAAAGGAACCCTCCTGCACTGCTGGTGGGATTGCAGGGTGGTACAACCACTGTGGAGAACAGTATGGAGCTTCCTCAAAAAACTGAAAATGGAACTCCCATTTGACCCAGTAATCCCACTACTAGGAATATACCCCAAGAAACTAGAAAGACCAATCAGAAAGGATATATGCACCCCTATGTTCATAGCAGCACAATTTACAATAGCTAGGATTTGGAAACAGCCTAGGTGCCCGTCAGCAGATGAATGGATCAGAAAACTATGGTACATCTATACCATGGAATACTATGCTGCCATAAAAAGGAAGGAATTCTCATCATTTGCAGTAACCTGGATGGAATTGGAGAGCATCATGCTGAGTGAAATAATCCAGTCAATGAAAGAGAAACACCACATGACTCATTTATGGATATTAAAGGACATTATAAACTAATGAACAGAAAGATAGATATAGAGACAGTAAAACAATAAGCACACTGTCAAATGACAGCGGGGGGGGTGGGGGAGGGAGATCTGGGGGAGATAAGAGATCAACTGAAGGACTGGTATACATGCATATAAGTACAATCAATGGACACAAAACTCTGGGGAGGGAGGGCATGTATGGGAGGGTGGCGGGCAATGGTAAGCTATGTACACATATAATACCTTAATAAATTTAAAAAAAAAGAATAGTCTTGTTTTCTAATTTGTATATTGAACATTATTATTACATTGATAATTTATCTTTAAAACTCCAGTAATATATATTAAATTCATAAATTATATTTTAAAATGAAATGACTTGAATATAAATGTCCTGTTAAACAGTAGTAGAGATATACTTCTTACAAAACAATTAGCAATTTATTACTTTGAATACCAAACTTATCAGGTTGTATATCAGTATTATTTTTCATCCTAAAGATGTTTGCTATGATTTTTAAATGTTTATTTATATTTTTTGTTGTTTTGTTTTTCTTACGTTGTCTGTAACCTGAGAATACTTAATAAGTACAGGCATTATATTATGAGTCTAAAGTTAGAGTTCAAAAACAAGTACATAAAAAACAAGTAAGTTAAATACTTAAATGTGTTTCCTTACATAGAGTTTGGAAGAAAGATTTATATGAAAAGGATTTTCTTATATTATCTTTACCTTTGATTATGACAAAATAATTAAAATTTTTTTCAAAATGTAAGTTTAGAACAGTAATAAAGAATAATTTGAGGTTGCTTTATTGGGCCAAGAAAGGGAAAGGGACAGGTCATCTATATGTCAGTGATAGTTAGCATCCTATTTAATAAAAGAGTAATATGCATATTGACCATCACTCTAATACACAAGATGGCCACCCCATATGGTCAAAGATGGTTGCCCCCATGTGGACACAGAATGGCCGTCACAGATGGTCTACAGGGGAGGGTAGTTGTGGGCTATCAGGCCAGCAGGGGAGGGCAGTTAGGGGTGACCAGGCTGTAAGGGAGAGCAATTGGGGGCAATCGGGCTGACATGGGAGCAGTTAGGTGTCCATCATGCTGGCAGGAAAGTGGTTAGAGGTGATCAGGCTGGCAAGCAGAAGTAGTTAGGGGTAATCAGACAGCCAGGCAGGTGAGCAATTGGGAGCCAGCAATCCTGGATTGTGAGAGGGATGTTCGACTGCCCGTTTAGGCCCTATTGCCCCAAGGATCGGGCCTAAATGGGCAGTTGGACATCCCTCAAGGGGTCCCAGATTGTAGAGGGTGCAGGCTGGGCTGAGGAACACAGACCCATGCATGAATTTCTGTGCACCAGGCCTCTAGTAAATTAATAATTCAATTGCTACTCTAGTGTGTTCCTTCTGTCTGAGTTGGGGCCAATAGGAAGAGTCTATTGTGGCAGAAATATTCTGAAGCTGGAACCTAGATATACCTCCTGGTTTTAAACTGCCACACAATGGATGTGGGACCAGCTGGTTCCACCATTCTGCACCATGTCTCCGCCCCTCCTACCAGTCTCAATGTGTTTCTTCTTTAATTTCCTAGTTGTAGGACTTATGTTCAGCTAGATTTCAAGTGGTTCTGAATGATGGTTGTTCTGTGTTTTGGTTGTAATTTTGATGTGATTGTGGGAGGCAGCGAGTACCACCTTTAACTATGTTGCCATCTTGACTGGAACCCCATTCTTATTTTAAAAGAATAAACATGAAAACATTTTTCTGAGCCCATGAAAAATATAATGAGTCCTCTTCACTGTACCTCTGGATCCTGACAAAATGGTTCATTCTTTGTTTCCAGGGTCTAAGTCTGGCTTCCATCACTTATTAGCTGTGAAATTGGGGAGAGTTTATAAAAATGAGATAAATGAAGGCATAACAATATGGAGAAAAATATTCCTTGTTAGCAGGAAACTTGTTTGGTTGGGGAGAGACTTTGATACCCATCTTAGGGTGGGATATGTGGTAGGAATAACGCATTGTGCACTGGAGTTGATAGGGGAATTTGGAGGTAGTCAAGAACAGAAATACCAAAGGGCAAATCTTACAAAAAGGCTTCTCATCTTCATTTCCTCGGGATATCTTTAGTATCTCTTCCATTTCTCTTTAAACATTCTGAGAGTTGAATCTATTTGGGAGAAATCGAAGGTGCTGAGTTCCGCTCTAAGGTGAGCCTGTGTGTAGAACAGAAGTGGCAATGCCTGAGTTACCTGGGAAGTTCCTAGTTCAGTGCCCAGAAGTGCCCAATAAATACTGTCTTTTAATATCAACAGCCCAGCACAGGATCAAAAGCTCATTTCTGCCTCACTTGCACCGTCTATACTGTGTCTAACAAATACACTAACTAGCCTAGGCAATTATCTCGGGCAGTGGTCCAGCGGGGGATGATTTCATGCCTTTTCCCCTAATGGATGTTTGTCAATGTCTGGAGACATTTTTGGTTGTCACAACCGGGTGGGAGTGTGCTACTGGCATCGAGTACGTAGCAATTGTGGATGTTGCTAAACATTCTGCAATGCTCAGGACAGCCCTGACAACAAAGAACTGTCTGGCCCAACATGTCCATAGTGTCAAGTTCAGAAACCCTGATATGAGTCGTTTCTCTAATGACCACCCCCTGAAATATAAAATGAGGGAGCACACTATGAGTTTAGCTGACTCTAATTTAAAGAAAACAAATATATATACAGCTCCTTCCTTCCCACTATCTCAGATGAATTAACTAACTTTAGTATATAGTATATATATCCTGCAGAATAAATTACTTTTTTCTCAGGACCAAAAAGCAAAGGCGGTTTTTTCCAGTCACAGTATCCTAGCTGCAAGCTCTGTGGCCCAGATTTCCATCTTCATCTAAGCTACCATTGCCCTCTGCTGGGGAAGTTTATGACTGCTGCTTTAAGTACTGAGAACAATAATTGACCTTCGTTCATTTTAATTTAGCAAGTGTCTGGGCCACTAACTTTTCTTTGAACTTGTGATTGCCTACAAGGGGTGGGTTTATATTGATTTATGGGATAAATTTCTTTCTTATAAAATTTTAGGCATTTTTTATAAAAAATCAATAAAATATATATTTTTAAAAAAGTGAAAGGAGGAAGAAAAATATGTGCAGTCCCAGTTCCAGAAGAAAAAACACCCAACTTTTTACATTTTGGAATATTTTCTTCTGGTCCCTTTTCTAGGAACATGAAGATGTGTTTTTTAAATGTTTTTGTTGCTTGTTTTGCCTAGTTGTTACAGGCTGTAGATAAAAATGTGTGTCCTGTATGCTTTTCTCTCCAAATATCATAATCATTTTCCCAAGTTAGTATGATCATTTTCTCTTACTGTGAGGAACAGGTGGATGTGTCACCCTGACTCCCTTTCCAGGGGAGGATTTGGTGCCCCAACTGCTGCCTTTGGCTCCTGCGCCTCAGGGATTGCCTCAAGGATTGCTTCAGCTGTAGGGAGCCACATGGACCAGGTTTATGGCCTTCCCTGTACAGCCCACATCCAGGGACTGGCAGAGGCAGGTAGATGGCCCAGCCATTTTGCCCAGTGGGAAGAACTCGGTGGGTCCTGTCGGCTCTGGAGCTCCAAGGGGTTCGTCTGAAGCTGGCCTTCTGCTTCTGGCCAGTGTTGCCTCTCCTCTTACCTCCCATGGTGTTCATTGGAGGCTGCTTCCCGAATACATCCCAAATTCACAAAATTCCCTCTCCCCATATGCTCCTATAGAGCATAGCCTCTGTGCCTGAGACTTCTAATTTTTTTAATGTAGTAATATGTACATATGTTTAAAAAATTTGAACTCTACAAAAGGGGATTCAGTGCAAAAGTAAGTCTCTCTTTAATCCTGACCCCACTACCCATTGTTATCCCCAGAGGCAAACACTGTTATCCAATCTGAGGGTATCTTAACAGGACTGGGCCGTACACATACAAACATGGATGCTGTGGTGGTTAATTTTATGTATCTACTTGCCTGGGTCACAGGATGCCTGCATAGCTAGTTAAACATTATCTCCTAGGAGTGTGTTCCAGAAGAGATTAGCATCAAATCAGTGAACTGAGTAAAGTGGATGGCCCTCCCCAGTGTGCGTGGGCCTCATCCAATCTGTTAAGGGCCCGACTAGAACAAAACGCTGGAGGGAGGGAGGAGCCACTCATTCTCTGCCTGACTGTATGAACTGGAGCATTGATCTTCTGCCCTCAGAGCACCTGGTTCTCAGGCCTCCACATCTGGACTGGAGTCGACACCACTGGGTCTCCGGCTCTCAGCCTGGGAACTGCACCACTGACTCTCCAGCCTGCAAGCGGAAGGGCATGGGACTCTGCCTCCATAACTGTGTGAGCAATTCCTTATGCTAAAGCTCTTTTTAGAGATATCCATCCAACCATCCAACCATCCATCCACCATCCAACTAACCTATGGGTTCTGGTTTTCTGGAGAACCCTACTACAGATACATGTCACCTTTTTTTTTTTTTTTTTTTTTTTTTTAACAATTCTGTATTTACAGAAGAGTTGCAAAAGTAATACAGAGTTCCCTTCTTTCCTTCATGCAGCTTCATCGATTAACATCTTGCAGCACCATATTCACCACAACTAAGAAACCAACAGTGTACAATACTGTGGATCAAATGACAAATTTAATTCAGATCTCACCATTTTCCAGTGCTTTCCTTTTTCTGGACAGTGTGGGGCCCCACTTGGCATGGAGCCTATCACTTTCAGTGGCTTCACGATATTCCTTCCAGCACATGTTCCAGAATTACCACACTTGTGTTGGACTCAAAGTAATTATTTTTTTTAAATAACATGCTGGTTCGCAGTGTTTTGTTTTTATAACATTTGTTCTCAGTTTCTGGTTATTCTGTGAGGATATAAGGCGTGGCTGATTTTTAAGGGTGTTGATGCCTGTTCCAAATTTGCCTCCTACAGAGTTGCCTGTTCACTCCAGGAAGACATCACTGCACTTTCCCACCACCTCTTGTCAGCAGGATGGCCTTTGATGTGACCTAAATAGGTACGTGCTGTTCCAGTCCCTTCTTCTAGTTATTAGGACGATTTTCCACAGCTCAGTCACATCCCATATAAGTCTGTTGAGTTTCAGCTTATCTCTCGGACACATCCCTCATGAGGCCTCCATTCTCCTGTCTGGGCTGGGTACTCTCCTGCCTCCTGCCCAACTGTCACCCTGGGCTGTCATTTTGGGGACTCTCTTTGACCCTCTCCTGAGCTGGTGTCATAGCCTGTGTTCCCCCAGAAAGTACAACCTGAGCCCCAAGCTGGCTTGTAGGTAGTTTATTTTGGAAAGTGAGGCTTGGGAGCAAGAAACAGGAGGGAAAGGCATACAAGTGTGTTGTGGGAGGTAAGAGAAACTGATTGCACTGGCCTCTGCCCACTGGCTCCTGGCGCCGGGCTCCCAAGACCCTTGTCCTTTCCTCAGTGATAAGAGCATCAGGAGCATCTGGGTGATAATGTTTCAGGAGTCCAGGGCAGGAGGAATAGGGAAACAGACAGGAAAGTTAAAACAGGGCCCAATAGTGTGGGCCATTTGCAGCCAGCTTGTAACTAACAAACCATTATCTTCCCCAGCCGAGGACACGAGAACAAATGGTTAAAAAAACCTCCCTAGTGAGAGAATATAGAAAGGGAGCAGGAATGGAGAAAGGAGGAAAAAAGAGGCAATTTTACTCCCTAAACAGAGAAGCCAGCAGACTCAAAGCCTGGCAAGATAAAGTGCCAGGTGCTTCCCAGGAATTCTGAGAAGGCCACAGCAAAGTAAAATAAAAAGGGACCTTGAGAATTAATCTGTACAAAAATAGCTAGCAGAGGAATTTAGAGACCTATGGATGAAGCATAGTGGCCCCTCCTCTGGAAAAACTGCTGTTTGAAACTATTTCAACTACTGTTATTCTTAGACAGTCTCGTATTCCGTGGGTCAACTCTGTTATTTTTAGACTGTAAAATAACTTTGCTTTTTGCTTGAATAAAAAAGATAAACTTTAACTGACCTTGCAAGCTAGCCATCTAAAGGGGCTGATACACTATATTAATTCACATATTCTGCCAAGTGTTTGTTCATCCAAGGTTACAGGTGTTTGCTTAGATATAAGATGTATTCAAGGTTACAAGTTGTCTGTATAGATATCACAGGTAAGTTTGATTAGGTATAATATGTATTCAAGGTTAAAAGGTTTCTTACACAAAGAACCAAAAGGATATAAAAAGGAAATACTCCCTCCGGGGCTGGTTCAGAATTTGACAGAGGTAATGTGCTCTGAACCTGCATGCAACAAAGATGACTCCGGACTAACTGGCTCATTAGGCGTCTTGTCCAGCTCGCCAATTTGTGATACAACATAGACAGGAGCATACATAACGCCTCGGACCCCCACCCAACCTGCTCTTTAGATTAGCTGAGAGCCCCTCTGCACGTCATAAACCAGATGCATAGGTTTGCTTGCTTTGCTTTTTCAATATAGGCACAGGCTTAAATTGCTTTAATTGTCCCTTCACAACGTAGTCAAGGTCTCTCATATAAATTCATTTATCTGAGAAGACTAGGATCACCGTTGGGAACAGCCTTCTCCCACTGACTCAGGGGGCGGTATGGTAACACCTCTCTGTGTAGGTGAGAGGTGCCTATAACAACAGTAGTGTCTTTTGTTCTAATAAGGTTACTCTGGAATTCACTTCAAAATATTCTGAGGTGGAAAGGGGGCAGATAATACAAGATTGGCCAGTATGATTGATAAATCATTCATTGGTAGTTGTTAAAGCTGGGTAATGTGGACATGGTAGTTTATCACACATCCTCCCAACTTCTCCTTGTTTGAAATTGTTCACAATGAAAACCCTTTAAAAATACGCTATTCCAGGTTAGAGTCGTGTATCTGACGGTAGGAAGGAGGAGGAGGGCACATGCAGGCTGGCATTGATGCTAATGAATGACTGGCGCTCCAGATGTCTGCAGGTTCATGGTTGTGTTAAGACAGTGCATTTGGAGGGCAAAGAAAACAGTCCATTAACAAAAGTGGTCGCCTTCTTCTCCCAATACCTGCTAGTTCCAGACTTTGCAAGCACACTTGTCAATCATGGTGAGAAGCTGTCGTCTTTAAGAAATGTCCTAGTAGCCGAAACCGGTTTGGCTCAATGGATAGAGCATCGGTCTGCGGACTGAAAGGTCCCAGGTTCGATTCCGGTCAAGGGCATGTACATTGGCTGCGGGTACACACCCAGTGGGGGTTGTGCAGAAGGCAGCTGGTCGATGTTTCTCTCTCATCGATGTTTCTGGCTCTCTGTCCCTCTCTCTTCCTCTCTGTGAAAAATCAATAAATATATTTTTTTTAAAGAAGAAGAAATGTCCTAGTGGTTATTTCACCCAGTTCTCCATAATTTATTTTAAAAAGAAACAGAGAGAATCAGCCTAAAATATGTCCTTAAAGGAATGGCGAGGCACAAGGCCAGAAGATAAGGCATTCATTAAAGGCTGGCCATTTGTCTAAATTCTCTGTGTGCCATAGCGGCTGCCAGTGCAGGATGAGTATTTAAGTAGGACTACCTGAGCTATTTGCTGCTGCAAAGATGGATGGTTTCTGAGTGGAACCTCTTCTCACAGTGACCTGGCATGGTAATGAGTAAAATAATTGTCAGCGAGAATATCACCAGACCCCTAATGAGAAGCTGTTGACAGAAAAATTGCTCTAACATTCATCAAAAAGCCAATAAATGTCAAAGAAGGAACTAGAGTTGCAGCAGCTCATAAATTCCTTCTCAAGGGGCCTCTAGAGGGGGCTTTTAGGACAACATACTTGCTCTCTTTCCTGAATGTTGCTAACTGCACGTCTAGGGAGCTTAGCACACTTCGGGGTGGCTAAGCCTGACGGTTTTGAAGGGATATCAATAGGCTGCTCCAACTTTTGGTCAGAGGATCCTGTTTTTGGTTTTGATCCTGGGTAGGTCTATATTCTTGAATCTTTTACTAGCATATCTTATCTGTGTGATGTCGCAGTTTGTACTTAACTGAGAGTCAAAATCCCACCTAGCTGGAAAAGCCAAAGATTTACATAGAAGATCCCATTTGCTCACCAAAGAGTCCAAATGGATTGTTCCTCTTGAGTCCCATAATACTATCTATGGTATTCATTTAGAAACCAATCCTATTGTTTTATGGCAACAGTTCTTCTGTTAGTAAATCTTGTTTTCACTTTTTTATTAGGGGAGGTGATATTCACTGAGTGGCTAATGTGAACCTGCCTCTTTTTTAGAAATATATATATATTTATTCAGAGGGAGAGATAGAAACATCTCTGATGAGAGAGAAGTATTGATTGGCTGCCCCCTGCACATGCCCCACTGGTGATTGGGCCCACAAGCAGGGCATGTGCCTTGACCTGGAATCAAACCGTGATCTTCTTGTTCATAGGTTGATGCTTAACCACTGAGCTATGCCAGCTGGGCTGAACCTACTTCTTGACTGAGTTTGGGTTCTTACAGTGGCAGATACCAAATCAAGGACTGTGTGAACTTTGTGTACCTGGAAAGTGACCCCAGGAAGCACAAGTGAAGGCATGGGCCAAGGTCAGGCAGGGAAGGAGAAAAACCAATGAGGTTTGCATTAACGAGCAAGTCATTGCTGGGGGGCAACAAGGCTCAACCCTCCTGGACCTTCTCAGGATTGTTTCCTCAGACGATGCAAGGCTGGGGCATTTATCCATGGACTCGTATCTGTTGTTGCTTGAGGAGTGTCCCTGGAGGACCAACCTCCCTCTACTTCTAGGTTAACCTGTTGAAGGCTGAGCAAGCTCCTAGATGTCAAAAATCACCCTCAGAGAGGCAGACAAAGGTGCTTGAGGGAGTGACTTAGGCTGCTAATGCCACAGAGTGGCTGAAACAGAACTTTACTTTCTCGGAGTTTTGAAGGCTGAAAGTCTAAGATCAAGGTGTGGCAGGATTGGTTTCTCCTGAGGTCTCTTTCCTTGGCCTGCAGACAGCCACCTTCTCTCTGTCCCCACATGGCCTTTCTGTGCAGCACATCCCTGGTATCTCTCTCCCCCTGCTTATAAGGACACTGCTTTTTTGTTTTGTTTTTTGTTGTTTTTGTTTGTTTGTTTTTTTAATATATTTTATTGATTTTTTACAGAGAGGAAGAGAGAGGGATAGAGAGTTAGAAACATTGATCAGCTGCCTCCTGCACACCCCCTACTGGGGATGTGCCCGCAACCAAGGTACATGCCCTTGACCAACATCTAACCTGGGACCTTTCAGTCCACAGGCCGATGCTCTACCACTGAGCCAAACCGGTTTCAGCTAGGGCACTGTTATTGGATTAGGGTTCCATCTTCATTTAACCTCATTACTTCTTTAGAGGCCCTTTCTCCAAATACAGTCACAGTAGCGGGGGGGGGGGGGGGGGGGTTTGAGGCCTGCACTGCTAGCAGTGGCAGCAGCAGAGGTATGATGGGGCATCACCTTCCCCTGATCACCGGGTCACCTCCCGCCCCTGAGGGCTCCTGGACTGTGAGAGGGGACAGGCCTGGCTGAGGGACACCCCCTCTAGTGCATGGATTTTCATGCACTGAGCCTCTAATCCTATATAATAAAAGGGGTCTGCACTTGTACAGTTCAGATCTTCCATGGGCCAGACTTTGGAAATATTCTTAGCACAGTGGGTTTTCAGAGGAAGGAGGGAGGAGAGGGGGCTGAGTAATGCACCTCCTAAACAAAGGAAGGGGAGCTACCAGTTTTGACAGAGATCTGCCTGCTGTAGGGTCTTCCTGGCCACAACATCAGAAGGTTCAGGTGTGACCTGAAAACCTCTGTGTATGTTATGTATTTCTTGTTCTCAAATGTAATAAGGTGTTCTCAATGTAAAAATAGCATGCTCATATTCCTCATTCATATAAGAGCATTTTCTACAAACACAAGTTTCCTGTTTCAAGTTTCAGGCAAGTTTCCAAAACCAGAGGACGTGTCCCATGGGGCCATGTTTATGACGGGGCAGCTGAGCGCTGAAAGGGGTTAGTCCCATCGGCCACACACAGCGACACGGCTCGGTGATGGCAAACTGGGACTAAGCGCCCTTTGTGTTCCCATTGGCACTTTTCCGAGTCCTGTTTGGGAAGGAACATGGTTGGCGTGGCTGTGCCATTTCTCTCTGGCTGCCATTGAGCACCAGCAGTCTCTCTCCAGGCCTCAGTGTGGCGGTCACGTTGGGAGATGTCTAATGTGGTAGTCAGGAGCACAGGCTTCAGAACCATGCAGGTCCAACCCCTCCACGGTGGCCAATGCCATCACTCTCTGAACTCCCAGATGGCAGGGGGACAGGAAGAGCTACTTCATTGCCTGACAGTTCTCTCCTGTAAAGTTCATCAGTCATGCCAAAACCGGTTTGGCTCAGCAGATAGAGCGTCGGCCTGCGGACTGAAGGGTCCCAGGTTCGATTCCGGTCAAGGGCATGTACCTTGGTTGCGGGCACATCACCGGTGGGTGATGTGCAGGAGGCAGCTGGTTGATGTTTCTCTCTCATCGATGTTTCTAGCTCTCTATCCCTCTCCCTTCCTCTCTGTAAAAAATCAATAAAATATATTAAAAAGAAACATTTTTTTTAAAGTTAATCAGTCATTCACTCCATTTCTTTATGTTTTCCAGGGCTCAGGCCAGCCTTTGGAATGGTGTCTTGTCCAGGTGAGCAGGAGTGAACACCTGTTTCTCTGTCCTTCCAGCCCCTGTGGTGCTGGGTTAATGACTATTGGGATGAGCTCAGCAAAGCTCCTTGAGCAGTAAAATGACACGGGGAAAGATGAATATACTAGACTTTCCAGAGGCAATCATGACATGTTAGCAGAAAACATTCATTCTATGTCCCAGTGGAAGGAAGCTGATACATATTAACCCAAAATTTATATTAGCCTTGGGGTTAATTATATGACATCAGAAGGTAGGTAGCAGACTTTCATTCTGGATTATTTATGCACAAGGGACTATTAAGTTTTATAGCTAGTCTCTGAGGGCACATCAGTTCACAGGCTGGGAAGGCAGCCAGAGGCCCCAGGATTTCATGGTTTGAGAGAATCGTGTGACTCACACAGACACTGGAAAGTTGTTAACCTTTGCTTTTCATTTGCCAAATGTGTGAGAAGGCTTTGTTACTTTCTCCAACGCGTGGAGAGTTTATAACACCTTCTCCTCTACGCTGTGTGACCTGGCACTGCCAAACAGTGACTGCCACAGCCGGCCCCTGGAGAGAGGGTGCAGTAGGGACCCCCCCCCTGACTGCACTGTTCTGGCAGCTCCATCCTTCACCACCTGCTTTAGAACTTCAGCCAGCTCTTTATTAGTTTTGTAGAAAAACTCCAACTGTGGTCTGCCAATAACTCAAATCCGATGTCGCCTGCACACTGGCAGAGTTCTGGAGCAAGGAGCGCCTGGTCTGTTTGGTTGGAAAGCTGCCATGGAGCAGGAAAGTCACTTCCTCGGGCTGGCCTCCCCTAAGGCAGTGGCCAGGAGAAAGCATCCATGACTTCACCATGCAGACAGAGTTTGGAGCCCGCACTGTACTCAGTGTCAGCTGTTTGATCTGGGACCATGTGGGCCTCAGCTATTCACGTGGGAGGTGGAGATCACTGCAGGTCCTGCTCCCTGGGTGTGGTGAGGACTGCAGGAGAATGTAGTATGCCAGGCGTCCAGCAGATGGTAGTTCTAATGATCTTTCCGCTCAGGAGGGGCACTCTTAGAATAACCTCTTCCTTTCCAAGATAAACTTTTATTAACCTTTTTAAACTTGTTTAAAAAAAAAAACACAAAACTATACAGCCTAAACCAGTTTGGCTCAGTGGTAGAGCGTCAGTCTGCAGACTGACAGGTCCCGGGTTCGATTCCGGTCAAGGGCATGTACCTTGGTTGCGGGCACATCCCTGGTAAGGGGTGTGCAAGAGGCAGCTGGTCGATATTTCTCTCTCATCGATGTTTCTAGCTCTCTCTCTCTCCCTTCCTCTCTGTAAAATATCAATAAAATATTTTTTAAAAAAACACTATACAAAAATATGCCAATCTGAATAGAAACCTGTGAAACCACTATGGGGCAGCATACCCCTTATCTTGTGCCACCGATCATCATGGGGTTGGGACCGAGTAAACCCACTGTTTTCATTTGCATGTTGAAAAGTTTTAAAAAGGGATTTGATGGAGATTATAGAATTAAAATGAATTCTGATACACTGAGGAAATTCTGTGAAGCAGAATGGCCAGCCTTCAGGGTTGGCTGGCCCTCGGAAAGCTCTTTAAATGAAGTATTGGTCAGGGCGGTGTGGAATGTAGTCACAGGAGATCCTGGGCACCCAGATCACTTTCCCTACATAGACAATTGGTTAGAAATTGCTCAGACCTTGCCGCCTTGGATCTGGTTCTGTGTGTCAGGATCGCATGAATAGAATCCGCTCCTCATTTGTCAGTCTGCTTGTTTTATGGTGGCTGTCTCAGGGCCACACGAATAGAGTCTGCTCCTCCTCTGGTTCTCACGGCCCCTCCCCCTGGCTCCCACTGCTTCCCTAGGGACACACGGCTCACCTGGGGCACATGGCCCCCTGGGACACACCGCTCACCCGGGACACCCAGCCCCTTTGGGGGACACGGCTCACCTGGGGCACACAGCACCCTGGGACACACAGCTCACCCGGGGCACAGGGCCCCATGGGACACACTGCTCACCCGGGACACCCAGCCCCATTGGGGGACACGGCTCACCTGGGGCACACAGCACCCTGGGACACACGGCTCGCCTGGGGCATAGGGCTCCCTGGGACACACGGCTCACCTGGAGCACACGGCTCCCTGGGACACACGCCTTGCAAAAAGTTACATTTTAGAAAGAATTATGCTGAAGCCACTACCATCAAAAGGAAAACAAATACATGTAGATGTTCATTCATTCAACACTAACTCACTAACTTATTGAAAGGCTACCATTAAATTGTATCTGAAATTACAGGTTGTAAAATAATGTTGCATTCCCTTTTTGACACCAATTTGATAAACACATATACAAAATACATGCATGTATACATTTTCAAATTTAATATATTTTCAGTAACTGTTGATACTTTTAAGTTAAATTTTGATAGCATTCTTATCTGAAATGTTATAGAAATAAAGGTAATATCAAATGAAATAAAATCAAGTATATTTGCCATTACAAGCATTGCAATTCATGATCTAATTGTGAATACGTTAATGTATGGGGAAAATACACTGGGCAATCTGTAAATATTAAAGACACATATTTTGCTGCAAAAAAATAATGAGGACAAATTTGTTCACCAAGGGGCTGATGAGTTAAGCAGAGAGAAAATGAATGCCAAAAAGAATAGGAAGAAGTTGAGCAATTATCTGTATCCTTCAAAAGACAAAATCACAAAGGGACAATTGTCTAAGTGAGCAAAAGGAAGTGTGGACATGAGCAATTAGATAGAGCAACTTAAATAAACAGGTTTATTAAACTCATCTCTTCCTTATGAGAAACCAGCAGAGCCACTGTGATAGCTTGAACAGTGGTAAAATTCAGAGTAGAAAGGCACTGCCTTGGTGTAAAGTTGAGGCCTGTATTTAGTCAGGAAGCTATCTGGCTCAACATTCTGTTGAGACACAATGTTCTGTGTGCCATTTACAAAGTTAAAGTCTTATGAATATGAACTGCTTTAGCTTTCATGTATTTGTATACAGAGTTGCTAAACTATTGAATACACATTTAAGAAGTAGAAAAAATAATTAGATAAATCATTAGAACCCCGGTATTTTGAGAAAGTGTCAAAATGGACCAAAAGTCCAAACACAATGAATGTAAAATTGATTCTCCCTATTTAACACAGATTTAAAGAACAATGATTGAGGAACTGTCATGCCAGGAATTGAAAAAGAATTGAACATAAAATGTTTGAAAGCAGAGAAATTTCATCTGGTATAAAATTACCTGGAGTAAATTTTCAAGTTTTCAGTTGTTAGTAAAAACTTCTATGTGCAAGAAAACCTAACAAATCCAGGCCAGGAGGCACAATTGTTCAGAGCGGTGGTAGGCAAACTCATTAATAAACAGAGCCCAATATCAACATTAACAACAATCAAAATTTCTTTTGAGAGCCAAATTTTTAAAAATTAAACTATATAGGTAGGCACATTGTTATTAACTTAATTAGGGTACTCCTAAGCTGGCCTTTCCTAAAAACTCAAGGGGCCAAAGAGCTGCATATAGCTCTCAAACCACAGTTTTTCAGCCAGTGGGTTAGAGCATCATCCTGTGCATCAAAAGGCTGCGGCTGTGATTCCCTGCAGGGTACATACTTAGGTTGTGAAGTCCATCAACTGTCTGGAAGCAACCGATCCAGGTTTCTCTCTCTCTTCATCTCTCTTTAAAAAGCAATTAAAAAAAACAACAACATATCCTCAGGTGAAGATTAAACCAAGGAAATCTAACAAGTAATATAACAGTTCAAGCTAATTTTAACTTATGTATTTTATAATATCATTAAATAACACAATTACATAGAACTGAAACTATTCTGATATATTGAAGTAACACCCCACAATGTGAACCCTAAAGGTAAAAATCACAAAGCAGATATGCAGCTCTCTATGCCACTCAATGGAATCAAGTGAGCAAGACTAACCTTCATGTAATGGTGAGAGAAGCAACACATCTAAATATCCTGAAAGTGGAGAAAACTGAAAGCACAGATTAGAGCCATACTTTATTATAATTATTGCCCTTAGAGTTGGACAAACAAAGTAGGAAGAGTCCAAAATGTTAAAATCTTGCAAATAAAGGGGATTGAAAAACAAATTCAACATGAAGCCATTTTTAGTATTTTACTCTCCAGAATCATAGCTTAACTCCTTAGAAGTTGCTGTATTGTAATGCCATGTTCCAGAACTCCCCCTATCTTTCATTTTAGAAAGAATGTTATTAGGTCTCATATTCTACTTTATGTTTTCCTACTAGCAATAATTAAATTCCCAGCAACTCCAGAAGGCACCTGTGGTCTATCTCTGTATCTTGATAGAAGAGTGCTTGTTTTACTCTCTCTTATTCAGTCTAGCATAATTAGGCTGATCAATGCCCCATAAGGAAACTATGAGTGTTTTGGAACCAACATTAACTTTAAAAGAAACTATTTTTTCAATTTATCTGGAAATATTGGAAATAAAAAAAGCCCACACTACTTTCCTCCCAAAATATTAACAAAAAAAAAAAATTCTACAAAAACCATCTTGCAAAGCTTGTGCATTTTCACACACTTTCAACGTCATCTTGTAAAATGAGACATTATCTGATTTTCCTGATAAGAAATAAAGCATTTTGTGTTTGCATCATTCTTACCAATTTATGGAAGTATTCTTTCACCACACCCCTTTTTTTCTTTTTTGTTTCCAGTCATCCAGTTTCACAACTTTGAAGCACAAAGACTTTATTTGGACAAAGAGCAAGCTAAAAATCCTTAGTTTTGCTTTTCTATGATGTATTCCAATGGGGCCAAATGGAAAAAAATTTACCACAGGCCTATGCTATTTTTCTCTACATTAAAACCTTAAAAGCACCATCAAAACTCTCAGCCAATGTGCACTGATTTGAAATGGTACTTTAGTGAGTGATAGCATCATGACCAAGGGAAACACCCCTTTGTTTCTGCCCTGAAATCTACAACTTGTGGACATCCAGAACCCAACACAGGTTCCTGTGTCCACACCCTAAAAGATCTGTGCACCAGTACTTGGAAGGGGGAGGAGGAGAGGGAGAGATCAGGAACAAACCCATTTCTGCAGCAAGGATAAACCTACAGCCCCAGCAAACAGTAGTGATTGAGGAGTCAGGGTACAGCCCTCATAACACAGACCAGGGGCAGGAGGCAACAGCTCAGAAGCATTCCTAACCCACTCCCACCCACCGTCAAAACAGTTTCCTCCCCAGTTTCAACACCACAGACCAGTAGCAGGTACAGAACCAAGTCTCCAGGCCCCAAACAACAGTACAGTGCTGCCAATGGTCATAGGAAATGAGGCCACAGCCCTTGGCCTCACAAATGGGCTTCTCCCCACTGGTCCCATCTCCTGCCATGGTTGTGGTACCTTGAGACCCAGACAAGCCAGATCCAGCACAAACATCCACTACCCTGGTTGCCCTACAACCACTCCCATGTCCTAGGCTAAACCTCCCAAACTTGACTCATAACCTTGCCCTCCTTAAGATTAACTAGTCTAGGTAAGAGAAAACAAAAACTGCCCTATACTAAAAAACAAAAACTACCACCTACTAGAAAACTAAAGGAAGACCTCAAATTGTCAACCTGCTGAATTGTGGAAAGCAAAATGTTCCTAAATAAGAAAAGTGTTCACTACTTCAAGTACACCAGCAGAGGAACAAGCCATCAAGTAGCATGGACCACCAAGGTAACACTAACTCAGGAAGACAATGGAAGTTCTCAGAAAGAAACTCAAAATAGCACATGATTTTTGTATAAATGAGAAAGAAAACAAACAGCAGTCATAAAGAAACCTAATGAGATACAGAATACTCAAAAGGCAGTACAATGAGCTCAAAAATAAAATTAATGAACAGAAAGAGCACTTCACCAGAGAGATAAAAAATATACCAAGAACCAAACAAATTCTGGAGCTAAAGAGCTCAATAAATGAGATAAAGAATGTATATAATAATAAGTGATACACAAAGAAATCTAGAGACATTATCAATACTGCTTTTCACTGCCATCTTGGTCATCAGTCATTCAAGGGCTGGCAAGATATTGCAGACATAATGGAACTTCATTTTAAAATGCAAATATAAAACAATCTATATATAGAAAAGGCTAATATGCAAAGTGTCCCCTGTGGAGTTCCACTGGGAGACCAGGAGTTTGATCACTAGCTATGATGGGGGCTAACCACCAGGGCGAGGCATAGAACAAAGAAAGGCCTTGCCCTGGCCAGCAGCTGGCAGCCAATAGCCCTGATTGCCAGCCAAGCCTAGTGACCCAGCCTGTGAATTTCATGCACAGGGCCTCTAGTAAATTGTAAATTCAAATATTTCTTTAGTTTAACTTTTTAGAAAATGTACAACTGCTTGGCAAGACATTTTATAAAAACTGAAATAAAAAGCAGTAAGTAAAGTAGCATTTAAGAAAGTTCTCTCACATAAAAAGACAACAACACTTTTCACTTAAAATGAGAAATTAATCATTTTGGTAGTATAAGTTTATTGTATTCATAAAAGATTCTCAAGTGGGAATCAGTAAGTTTTCTATTATATACAAAACGGTTTAGGATTTTCAACACAAGCTGTCCCCAGGAAGGGCCTCTTATTAGGATGCTTAGTGGTCTGTCTTGTTTCTGAAACAAGGAGAAGTTCGGTGCTGATTCCTCTTAGCTGCTTCTTAGAATTGTGAAGATTGTAAACAACAAATGCTTAGTATTTTATTTTCCCTTAAGAGACTTGCATTCATTAAGTAGCTACAGTAGTAAAGGGAATTTCTCATTACATCGCATTTTAGCAATGAAAATGTATCAAAGCAGATTTACTATATTCAGGTATAGGTTCTAAATTATTCTTTAAAAATACTGGTGTTTTTATGAAGTTGAGGTTGAGGATTCTAACTCAGCAGTAATCCAAAGTGGGGAGGCTGTCGGTGATGTAGATGGCTTCTCAGGTAATTCTCCCTGCCTTCTGGGAGGGCTGTGCCTACAAGACACCCTTCTGCTGGGCAACCAGGCCTGCCCCACCTTGCCCACCACCACACTGTTGTCTGTGTGCATGCACAGGTGCTCTTTAGCTAACCTCTCTCTCTTCCTTTCTCCATTCCTCCCCCTCTGCCTCTCTGACATTTGACAGGCTGTTCCATGTATGCATGTCTCTGGTTCTATTATGTTCATGCATTTATCTTGTTCCTTAGATTGCACACATTATTAAGGAGGTTCTATGGTATTTGACTTTCTCTGACTTGCTTATTTTGCTTAGTAAAAAATCATTCTTTTATTAGTACTCACACGTTCTGATAACTCAAAGAATAATAAATCAACTTAAGTTCTTAAAATTGGACAATATAATTTAATAATTGTATAACTTTTAAATCCTGGCTTTTGTATTTTTCCTAGTAGTCTGGTTTTTCATCACATTTCTTGTTAAGTATTTGGAATTCTAGCTCCTGCTGAGCTGTATTTTCTTCAGGTTCAGGACGATGCATATATTTTGACTCTGCTACAAGCTCATCACCCTGCATGAATAAAAGAATATAGTTTGGTTATGAAGGTGTGGACTCCTGTTGAGATTTTTTAAATTTAAATTTCTTATAGTTTAAGAGCATGAAATTCTGAAACAAATTCAATTGCAATAAAATATTATCTGCACTGTGGTAGGGTCGTAAAATGTGGAACCATGAGTTACTTAGAATCAAGACCAAAGTAAAAATGACCAGGAATACCAAAAATATATTTTCTGTTCTTCTCTTTGCCACACAACATCTGCAGTTGATTTTAGATTCTTTTTCTCTATCACTTTTCATGTCTCTCCTTCACAAAGTGACTATATGTTGCCTCTTAAAAGAAAGTCCCATTCCTCTTCTCCCATCTTAACACTTCATAATTTTTAAAAAGTCTTAGAGATATCATATTAAGGTATTCAGGATTTTGTCACCTAAAGCTTCTTTAAGTAGCCCTTTCAAAATGAGCATAATTAATGAATCTTTTATATTTGGATTCTAATGTTATAAGTCTTTTACTGAAATATAAACTTTTTATGCTAATTTGAATTGCATTCCAAGATGAAAGGATTTCATGGTTTATTGAGAAACTGCATCTCTTCCTGTAAAACTTTAGCAAGGTGAGCCTTACAGTTTTCAGAATCAACAAAATGGAGTGGGGGTTTGATTCAATAGTGCTATCTTGAAATTCTTTGTTACATCCCACAATATAAAGCAGCATGCTAAACAAAACAGCATCAGTAGCAGCAGCAAACTTGCTGGAATGTCAGTGATAATGCTTGGGAAGAACTACTTCTCTTCAGATACAATGATTGTTTGGTAAGACAAGGTGAGGGATGTGAGTTTTTGAAGCAGGTCTCCAGATTGTTTCCTCCATGAAATAGGTGCTGGCCTCAGTGCTAACCGGGTTCTGGTGAACAGCATATGGTGACTGCTGTGTGACTGCTGTGTCTGGGTGCCATCTGACTCTCTCCCTAGGGGAGCTCACCCTGAGAGCACCATGTTGGGAAGAAAGCAGCAGCCCAGGCCACATGGTCAGTTCTCATACAGGTGTCCAGCTGAGACTGCCCCAGTGAACGTCCCAGCCAAAGCTCTCTGCAGCTGACTAACTGGAGAGTGAACAAGCATCAACATGATTCCACTGCCCAGATTCAAGTCATCCCAACTGGTGGCAAATAGAAAAGAAATGAGGTGGCCTTACTGCAGATTTGTGAACTAAGTAAATGCTATTTTAAGGTAGGAGCTTTGGAACTGGTTTATTAAACAACAATAAATAACTGGCACGGATACTGATAGAAAAATAGAGTGCTGACACTAAAAAGGAAACACAAACTCTCATTGGAGTGCCTTTGAACAGGAGATAGGTAGAACCTGACATAATGTAGTGCAGCATGAAAATGAACACCAAGAGGGCCTCTAAGAAACAATGAGCGGAGGCTTCGTGGCTTCTGAGGAGGCTGAGAGCAAAGGATCCTGGGAAATGAATTAAGTGACACTTAAAGGAGGATGACAGGAATTCTTACTAGGAAACAGCAGAAATTGAAATTGATGAGAAAAAATAGGCTAAATAAAGACAACCCTATATAATGAAGAGGTAATAGGCAAATTAACCCATATGCCCTCACAAGATGACTGCCTATGACCAGGCAGGCAGGGAAGTTAGTGAGGGATCACCAAAGAATGAACAGGCAGGCTGAGTAGGGCAAGACTGATTGGGGAGCAGTTGGGGTTGGCCAAGCCTATTATAGGAGACAGCTGGGGGCAGCCAGGCTGACAAAGGTGGGTAATTGGGCAACCAGGCCAGGTGAGGGGGTAGTTGTAGGTTACCAGGCATGAAGGCATGTGTGTGATTAGGAGCCAGCGGTCCAGGATTATGAAAGGGATATCTGACTGCTAGTTTAGGCCCAATCCCCAGGATTGGTGTTGGACATCCCCCGAGGGGTCCCGGATTAGAGAGGTTGCAGGCTGTGCTGAGGGGATCTCCTCACATGCATGAATATCGTGCACTGAGCCTTTAGTTAAATATAAAAGAACCTGGATTTATGGGTTTCAAATATCCATTTCTCATTTATAGTTTATCTCACATGTCCATTTGTCATATAATGCAAAAATAAAGAAATAGCTTCTGAGCTAACATCAATTCCAGGGTATTCCAGGAAAACATGGTCTAAGGATGAAGCCACGACATATAAAAGTAATTAAGACCTCAGAAACATTTACATGGTGCCTCAAATTGTGTTAAGGATTTTCAGAATGTAAGCATTTTAAAGGCACTGCCCTACAACACCCCAGGAAGCACCAGGTGAAGAGCTTATCTGAAAACAATTTGTAAGGTAGCTTTTCTAATGCCATGAACCCCAATAAAATTCACAGGAAACTCAAAGCTTCTAAGAGAATTGTAGTAGCAAAAACCCTGCCTGCTAGCCCCTAAAGGGAGGCCAAGACAGTATGCAGTAAAAAGAGGCCTGTGGGTCTTAGATGGTCCACAGGGAGGAAACAGGCTGATACCAGAGCTGCAAGCATAGGTCATTTCTTATGAAGAGGACAGAGCAAAGACTCAGAGGCACAGGCAGGGTCCACAGAGAAGCATTCCATGGTGAGGAATACCCTTTTCCTTTCCTAGGTGAAAAGACAGAGAATATTGTGAAATAATTTGAAATCTCAATGGAAAAACCAGTGCAGGGTCCTTCGGCAACATTTAAATACCAGTTCTCTTGCTTCCTTCAAGCTTGTTTGTATTTTATACCACAATGTTTTCCACGGAAAACAAATTGGCTTTAAAATTTTTGAGATTTCATATGGAGGCATTTATTTCTTCTTTTAATATTTTTTAATCCTCGCCCAAGGACAGTTTTCCATTGATTTGTTTCAGAGAGAGTGGAAGACAGAGGGAAAGAAACATAAATGGCCAGGGAGAAGTGAGAAACCCAGGTATGTGTCCTTGATGAGAATCAAACCCTGCTCTATCCACCAAGCCAAACCAGCTAGGGTTCAAAATGAGACATTTCTAAAGAGGAATAGTGACAGTCCAGATTTTTATCTTCTCCTCTCCAGGCAGTGAGTCTATGAAGTATGAGTAAAACACAATGAAGAAAATGTCAAACTCAGCAGATCCTGTTACCGGGATTTCATGGAATAGAAGTGAAGTGGGAGGCACTGGGATAGAGATGAAAGGTATGAATGGAGAATAAAAGGAATGGGTGTTCTCTCATCATGTTACAGTGTCAACAAAACATAAGCTGGCCACAAGCTTTATCAAGATACAAAACATCTCCAAAATAAAAAAAATCCACTACACTGCCTTTTTTATTATTACATAAAACAAGTGTTAATATGCAAGAAGACTGGGAATGAGTACTCATAAAATGTGATTGGTACTGGCATAAGGACAGACTTAACCATCAATGAAGTAGAAGGGAGAATTCCAGCATTAACCCTCACCTTTATGGCCAAGTGCTTTTTGTCAAGAGCGCCGAACAAATCAGTTATTAATAGTCTTTTTAATAATTAGTACTGAGACAACTGTATATCCACATGCAAATGAATAAAAGGAGACCTGTACCTCATACCATATATCAAAATTAACTCAAAATGTAAAAGTTGTAACTAGCAAACTCTTAAAGGAAATCACATGTATATATCTACATCACTGAATTTGAGTATTTTTTAGATGTGAAAATAAAAAGACAAAAACAGATGAACTGAACTTCATGAAAATAAAGAACTACTGTGTTTTAAAAGACAGCATCAGGAAAATGAAAAGGTGATGTACTGAATGGGTGAAATATTTGAAAATTCTTTATCTAATAAGTTGCTGCTAAAGAAAAAAGAATTGTATACTATGAAAATACTTAATACAGATTCTAAAGAGATTTTTTTAAGAGGCTTTCCTAGAGTACATGGTATTTCAATTATTTTTTTAATGTGAAGAGATTAGCTAGATAAGAAAAAGGTTCAAGGGTCCAGAATTGCAGAGGGTGCAAGAGGGGCTGAGGAACACCCCCACCCCCGTGCATGAATTTTGGGCACCATGCCTCTAGTAATCCTGTCTAACAGAAGAGTAATATGCAAATTGACCTTCACTCCAACACACATGTGGTCAAAGATGGCCACTCTCATGTGGTCACAAGATGGCCACCACAAGTTAGCTGGCAGGGGAGAGCAGTTGGGATAGACTGGGATTACTGAGGTTGGCAGTTAGGGGGGACCAGGCCTGCAGGGGAGGGCAGATGGGAGGGGTAACGTCTGTAGAGGAGGGCAGTTGGGGGTGACTAGGCCTGAAGGAGAGGGCAGTTGGGACAATCAGGCCACCAGGGGAGGGAAGTTATGGGTTACCATGATGGTAGGGGAGGGCAGTTAGGGGAAATTGAGTCTGCAACGTAGGGCAGTTAAGGGCGACCATGATAGCAAGGGAGAGAAGTTAAGAGTGATCAGGGTCTACAGTGGATTGCACTAGTCTGGCAGTGGAGGACAGTTAGGGGCAGCCAGGCTGGCAGGGGAGGACATTTAGAGTCAATCATCTGGCAGGAAAGCAGTTAGGCATTGATCAAGCTGGCAAGAAAGTTTTAGGGGGTGACCAGGCTTGAAGGCAAAAGTGGTTAGAGGCAAACAGGCAGGCAGGCAGACAAGTGGTTGGGAGCCAAGAGTCCTGGACTGTGAGAGGAACTTCTGACTGCCACCAGAATCGGGCCTAAACAAGCAGTCCCAGACTGGAGAGGGTACAGGATGGGCTGAGGGACATACACACACACACACACACACACACACACACACACACACACCTGTACACAAATTTCATGCACAGGGCCTCTAGTGTTAATATAAAACAAGAATCTATTATCAAATATCAACTAAAAACCAGAGATAAGTATCTAAGGTGAAGAAGAAAAGCAAAATGTTTATATGTATATAAACATTCAAATATGATTTTATTGATATTCTACAGAGAGGAAGGGAGAGAGATAGAGAGCTAGAAACGTCGATGAGAGAGAAACATCGACCAGCTGCCTCTTGCACACACCCTACCAGGGATGTGCCCGCAACCAATGTACATGCCCTTGACCAGAATTGAACCCGGGACCCTTCAGTCTGCAGACCGACGCTCTACCACTAGCCAAACCGGTTTCGGCCATATGTGAATGTTTTGAAAAGACACAAACATACCTTTTGGTACCTACTGACAACAGTCTACAAGAAGTAAAGAAAAGTACCAACATCAAGATGATTCAAAATAGAAGGAGAAGCATAAAAGAAAACTCTATGACTTTGAAGTGGAAGATGAAATGAGTAAGGAACAGGGGTTTAGAAGAAGAGAAATCAGAGAGATAGTAACAATCATCTCAAGTCTGCTTTAAGAAGAGATCTTTGCTAGCACAATATTAACAAAATGAAAGGAATATGAAACAATATAAAGAAAGAAAGTTACCGTAAGTGAGAGGAAAAGCACTGATAATGAGAATCAAAGAACAAACCAAAATAGAGCCTCCTAGTGTTATGGCTGGCAGGACCCTGTCGAGGCAGGACTACAGCACAGGGGAGGAATGAAGGCCAGGCCCACGGCAGAGAATGTTGCATGATGCACTTTATGTTAGTCATGGGCTGGCTCTGTTTGCAGTCCCCGGCCCCCGGGTATGTCCTGTTCCAAGTAATCGCAAGGCAGCACAAACAGAAACTGCTTAAACTGAAAATAAGACCCCCAAACCAGGTGTTATGCAAACTTTTAACGATGTTACTGTACTAGTGGAATCTTTCATAGCTCATAGTGTGATAGGTTATCATGACCCTAGGACAGGCAAAGAACTCTGCCTTATCAGCTATACCTCCCCCCACCATTGCAAAACAACTGCCAGCTGGCCTAAGCCAAGGTCTCAAAACAAACTCCTCAAAGGATAAAAGCAGGCTCTCCTGTGTGCTCTGGGCTCTCTTTCTTTTTCTTACTGCTGCGACAGTAGGGGGAGAGCCCAGATTCGAATTCATTAATAAAGGCATAAATTTTGATCTGGCGTCTTGGTGGTCTTTTCTGGGGGTCTCTCCATAACACTAGGAGCTTCCCAGACATGGGAAAGATGCTGTTGTGGTTTTATGAGTGGTAAAAACAGGATGGTCCAACTTCTTCTTGAAGTCGTATGCACATTTTTATATGTATGACATCTTTTATTACTAAAAAGCTTCTGCACACATTTTTAAATAGGGTAATTTGTTTAATTATAAAAATTACAGATTGGAAATAATTTTTATTTTGGTTTTAATGAAGTGACCACTAAATCCTAATTCATGCTAGAAATGATCTGAGATATGATTTTACCTGGTCATCGTTTTTTCTAAATCACTCTTTATTTCATTACTTCATGCAAGCTCTGTTGAAGAGATATGTTTAAATCAAAGAGTTTTTTTGATTCTTTCTTTTCATGTTGCAACTATAAAAAAATTTAAAGAAAATTATTTTTAGAAATCTAGAGATTTACTTTTCTTTCTTAAAATTATGATTTCTCCTGTGTTCATGAATCATATGGGTGAACAAGTTTATAAAATGTAGTAGACAGGCTTATAATCTAAATGCCAGTCAGTACAGATTTCAAGAATAATGACTTCTTAAAATGACTTTACACTTTCACCACGTTTTTTCTGGAACTAACATTGCCAAAATTTGCAAAAGAAGAGTTTCTGATACATAAAATAGTAAGTTCTAAAAAGGTGAAAAGCTGGTAGTAACCGCTAAGAGGTATAAAGTTTGTGTTTGGAGTGATAAAAATACTCTATACTTAGATTGAGGTGACAGATGCACAACTTTATAAATACGTTTTAAAATATTGCATCATATAATTTAAACTGGCAAATTTTATGCTATCCTATATAATAAAGAGGTAATATGCAAATTAACACTCATGCCCTCACATGATGGCTGCCTACAACCAGGCCAGCAGTGGGGTTAGTGAGGCAAGAACAAATGCCTGAACAAGCAGCCTGAGTGGGGCAACCAGGCTGGCAGGGGCTTTGTGAGAGACAATCAAAGGACTGAACAGTAGGCTGCCTGGGGTGATTAGGCCAGCAGAGGAAGTTGGGGGCAATTAGGCGGTTAGAGGGGAGTAGGGGCAGTAAGTGGTGGCTAGGCCAGCGGGGGAGAGCCGGGGGGTCGTGGAGGGGAGCGACTTAGGGACAATGAGGCTGGTGGAGGGGGCTAGTTTGGGATGACTAGGCCAGCAGGGGGGCAGTTAAGGGTGACCAGGCCAGCAGGGGAGGCAGGAAGGAGTAACCAGGATGGCAGGGAGGGGGAAGTTGGGAGCAACCTGACTGGCAGTGGGTAGCAGTTAGGGGCAAACAGTATGGCACAGAGGGGGGCTACCTAGAGGCAATCAGACCAGCACTCAAAGGCAGTTGCCAGATGAAACTAGTGGGAGTGAGGGGAGTTAGGGGCGATCAGGCAGGCAGTCAGGAGAGTGTTTAGAAGCCAGCAGTCTAGGATTATGAGAAGGATGTCTGACTTTGGTTTAGGCCCAATATCCGAGAGGTTGGGATTAGAGAGGGTACAGGCCAGGCTGATGGTGACCCCTACATGTATGAATTTCGTGCACTAGGCCTCTACTGTGAATTAGATCAATACTGTGTGTATTTTGTAATTTCCTTAATTGTGTATTGTGGGTGTATATATTACAATGATCTGAATAGGTCCTTGCTTTCATTTCCAAGTGAGTGAAAATGAAGGATATGCCTACTACAACTGGTGAATATAATGACCTTCCTGTACAAGTTATTCTGAATTCTATGGAATATCCATTCACTGAAGTATAGATAATACATAAAACAGTTTTCTGTAACATTTCATTCAGCACCATCTTCTATTTGATCTGGCTGCCTCATCATGATAATGGAGATATCACTGAAAATATTGTTTTGTAGTGGAAGCAGAGCCTTTTGCCTTCTATGAAGAATGACACATAGTTGTCAACATTCCTAAGGGCAAATATTGTAAGAAAAAACATAAGATACAAAAGGCAGAATAAAATCCAGGGTTTGGGAAATAAGTGCACTCTGAAGATAATAACATTATAATAAATTAATCACAATGACAATAGCAAAGAAAGCTGCCCTTGAAAAGTAGTATCCTAAAATACTTTGTATTATTTAACCAGTTATAGATTAACTGATGACATGCTAAAGTTCATACATACTTCACTTCTGGTTTCATCTAATTCCTTCTGCAATGCTTGTATTTTACATTGTGAATCCATACGATGTTGTGATACATCCTTCAGTAGAGCCTGTGTGGCAGATAGTTTTCTTTGGGTATCAGCCAGTTCTCCTTGAAGATGACTCACAAATGCCTAGTAAGTAAGATATATCTGTTACTGATTTTATAAATTACATTGTTATTAAACTATGTTAATGACAGATAAATTCATGTACAGGATGGGGCAAAAGAAGGTTTACAGTTGTGAGTAGGTTACTTACTACTTATGATATTACTCTCCATACAAAACAACTGTAAACCTACTTTTGGTCCAGCCTGGATGCATTTTGTTAGAGTCATATATTATTAATATAATATGTAACTGTAAATGTATCACTATCTAACTCAATTCACCTTCTTTTCCTCATATGGGCATGCTCCTGTTTGATTAATTAGGTTAAAGTCATAGGTTAAAGTCACGGAAAATGTAATCCTCCTGCTAATCAGTAGTAGGTTACTTTGACAGCTGACTCAGCCCCACTCTCAAACCCTCCCCCTTCCCTCATGAATCTCAAAGCTTTAGAATCTACTGACATCTCAAAGAAAAATGGATATGTAAGTGGATCTGAGAAGGAAAACCCCTATTTTATAAAAAAACAACTGCTGTTTGAAATTTTCTGCTGCTTTTCTTAGATAAAATGTTGCTTTCTAGTCTTCTTTAGCCTGTTTGAAGAATGATGAAGATAAACTTAGCTGTATGACCTTGTAGGCCAGAGACTAGATATGCCCATAATCTCAATGCCATGCCGGGCACATTTTTAATTGGATAGGACTGTATTGTTTTCAAGGCCAGCATCAAGGTAACCACTGAGTGCACATAGGGCTGGCTCTTTAATAAAAAAGGAAGTTCTGCTTGTAGCCTTGCTTAGAATTTGAATTCATTTTCTCTAAGCCTATCGAGCGATGAATAAAGTAGGTCTCTCCAAACCCTCCTCCTGCATTGTTTGATTATTCGGGAACTCTGTAACATAATTTGGTGCATTGGCCAGGAATCAACCCATGCAGGCCTTTTAGCCACAGGTGGGTGGACCGGGTTGGGGCCCGGGGGCATTGGACAGGCCTCTGGGAGGTGCAGCTCTGCTGATTTAGCAGAATTAAACCTGGGGATTTGGGCGCTCCCAGACCTCAGCCCAGGACCGGACCAGCAGTTGAAGAGAGCAGACAGACACTTCTGGACCTGTCGACAGAATCTGTAAGGTAGGGGCCCCATCAGTTCAGCCCACTCGAATGAGTGGAAGGGGGAGCTTGATCACCTCCCCGGAAGCCATACGGCTTCCTCAGGCAGATCAGGAATTGGGTGGATTATTGTTTAAACTCTGAGTGAATGTCTGGTAAAAGTGTGTGAGTGTGGAGGGAGAGGGCCTGCCCTCTTATCCTTTGTGTGGCTCCACGACTTCAGTTACGGAGTCTGAGTGGGCCCCAACCTGCGGTTCTGTGATTCGTCATAAGGCATAAAGGTGACTCACCCCCACGTGGAGGTGACCAGGCCCGGGGTTTATGCGGGTGCACCTTAGCTAAGATGAAGCTAAGCTCCAAGGAATGCGGCCATGCGGGCATCTGAGTGAGGATCTGTGAAAACAGGTCACCCCCTCCCTTGTCTGTCTTGTGCCACCGATCATCATGGGGTTGGGACCGAGTAAACCCACTGTTCTCATTTGCATGTTGAAAAGTTTTAAAAAGGGATTTGATGGAGATTATAGAATTAAAATGAATTCTGATACACTGAGGAAATTCTGTGAAGCAGAATGGCCAGCCTTCGGGGTTGGCTGGCCCTCGGAAGGCTCTTTAGATGAAGGATTGGTCAGGGCGGTGTGGAATGTAGTCACAGGAGATCCTGGGCACCCAGATCACTTTCCCTACATAGACAATTGGTTAGAAATTGCTCAGACCTTGCCGCCTTGGGTCTGGTTCTGTGTGTACAAGAAGGGACAGAGTAAGGTTTTAGAGCAGGAGTGAAGAGGCAGGCAGGGCAGGAGCAGGCTAAGGAGAGGCAGGCAGGGACATCAGACACAGACAGATGGGCGAGGGAGGCCCTTCCCCATGAGGAACCTAATTGGTCCCTGAACTCAGAAGACGGAAAGACCAGGCTAGAAAGACATCGGCTGGCTTTCCTCCAGGGGGTCAGGGCCGGAACCAAGAAGTCCATCAATATGGCTAAAACCTCTGAGGTTTTCCAGAAGCCCGATGAAAGTCCAGCAGCTTTCTATGAAAGACTATGTGAGGCGTACCAGATCTACACTCCCTTTAACCCTGAGGCCCCGGACACTCAAACCATGGTGAATGCTGCTTTTGTAGGCCAAGCCCAGCCTGATATCAGGAGAAAATTACAGAAGCTGGAAGGGTTTGCAGGAAAAAATGCTAGTCAACTACTAGAGATAGCCAACAAGGTTTTCATCTACTGAGACTGGACAGCAAAACAGGAGGAAGAAAAGAGAAGGCAAAGAAGGACCAATGTGATAGTAGCAGCTTTCAGAGGTTTGGGCCCCCAAACAGCCCAAAAAGGGAAGCAAGACGACAGATCAGGAGGGAAAGGGAGAGTAAATCTGAGACGGGACCAGTGTGCCTATTGTAAAGAAACAGGGCACTGTTTCTTTTCAATGAATGATGAATGTCCCAAATGGCAGAGCAAGAAATTAGGATCCCCTTTTCCACCCAATCGCTATCAACCAGAACCACCCGAAGCAGACCTTATTGGCCTGGCAGCAGCCGACTCTGAGTAGGACAGACCGGGCTCTTTACAGCTGGGCCCCCAAGAGCCCATGGTCAGAATGAAAATTGGGGGCCAGACTGTGGACTTTATGGTTGATACGAAAGCGGAGCACTCAGTAGTCACACAGAAAGTAGTGCCTCTCTCAGGGAAGGAGGTCACCGTTATTGGAGCTACTGGGGACCAGACCCGTAGACCATTCTGCTGGCCTCGCCTATGCCAACTTGGCGGCCACCGAGTAATTCATGAATTCCTGTACTTGCCAGACTGTCCAGTACCTCTGCTGGGTAGAGACCTGATAGCCAAAATGAGGGCAGAAATCACGTTTGCTCCAAATGGCTCAGCACAGCTTCGCCTAAGTGGGGAGACTTCTCCAACCATCCTGTCCTTAGCAGTGCCCCGGGAGGAAGAATGGAGACTTTATGGCCCTCAGTCAAAGGCCTCACCTTTAGAGCCTGAATTAGAGGAAGAATTCCCACTGGTCTGGGCAGAAGGAAATCCCCCTGGCCTGGCCGAAGACCATGCCCCGATACTAATTGACTTAAAGCCTGGGGCACAGCCTGTCAAAATCCGACAATATCCAATTCCAAGGGAGGCACGCCTAGGAATTCAGGTCCACTTAGACCGGCTGCTTCAGTGGGGACTCCTTAAAAGATGCCAGTCACCATGGAATACTCCCCTCTTGCCTGTCAAAAAGCCTGGGACTAATGACTACTGCCCGGTACAGGATTTACAGGCTGTTAATGAGGCTGTTACAACCTTGCCAGTTTGGGCAAAAAATAGATGCTTTTAAAAGATCAGGAGGTCCTATGAATATATTACTTTTCTGGAAACCAAACATTGTCATTGGTAGTTAAATGTGAAAAGGGAATCCCAACCTTAATGGCTCTGAAAGTTCAGAGCTATTAACTCATTGTTTAGTTGAGACAGAGGTAGTTGAAGCAACTTTAACCTGTTAATCATATGTAAATTCTTGATTTTCTATTGTTGGAATTTCCCACCATTCCAACAATAGAAAATCAAGGATGTGGGTGTATCTCAGAACCTCAATAAAAGGGATGGCAAAAGGCCAGAGCAGCAGGTAGTCCTCCCCCTAGAGGTGGACTCCCCCCTGGCCCCCATTTTCCCAAATTAACTCTCTTCCAGTCTCCCTTCATTTGTGTGAGGCCTTCTCCAGAACACACAACCCTGAAGAGTAACCCTGACTATGCTGGACCTGAAAAGGGATCCCACATCACTTGAGACTGAAATATTTCCAAATTTAATTCAAATTAGCATAAATAAAAGTAACTCTATGTCAACCTAAATGTATAAGGAGCCAGTGAAGAAAAGTTACTATGGGATACAACATCTACACTTCAGTTCATCTGGGAAATCTGAAGTTAAATGTCAAGAGAACTCAAATAAATCTTAATTTTAAAATACTCATTTGACTGGAGCGACGGAGAGGCGAATACGGGGAGATCTCGCCGTCTTGACGGGAAGAGACTTTGATTAGAGGACAGAATAACCAGGCTGTAAAGACAACCAAGTAGCTGTCCGCACCTAAACGCCGACCACAATCTGTGCAAACGCTTGGATTAAAAGGAGTGCTCTACCCCAGGGTGAAAAATCAGACTTTGCCTAGATCTGGTGAGTTTTCATCGCGGAGCGCCCATCCCCCCACACAGCAGCTTGCATAAAGCAGCTCGCGCGAGCTCGCGTGCAGCTTGCTTACACTAGCCCCACAGAGGGGTCCGGCGAGTTTTCACCTGGCGCGCCCATCCCCTGCGCAGCAGCTTGCATAAAGCTGCTCGCGCGCACCAAATTGCATACACCTGGCGCACAGAGGGGTCTGTGTTTATTAGAAATCCAGAGCTGGGCTGGGGCCACCCCTGACTGTGGTCAAGGCTCCTAAGTGGGGGGGATATCTAAGGAGCAGCACGCCTGGATCTGAATCAGAAAGAATTACAGGGGAGTGTGGTCGGCTCGTCCTGCCCAACCCCCACCCCTCCACAGACCAGAGCCACAGAGAGGCTGGCTCTCTGCCACTAAGAAACACCGCCACCTAGAGGCTACAGTACATATGGACTCTAGATCTGCTTTAAAAATCAAGACCCGATTACAACACAGAAGAAACACTGGGAATTGCAATTAACGCCCAGACGGGGAACTGGTGAGCTAGACAGAACAACAGAGGAAGTGAATGACCTCCATTACTGCAAATTTTATTTAATTTTTGATTTTGATTTTCTGTTTAATTTTTTTTTCTGTTTTTGTTTTGTTTTTTAAGTTACATTAGTTGCAAAGTTTACTTAAGAAGATATTTTTTTTAATCTTTCCTCACTTGATTTTACTTTTTTAATTAACTCACTTTTATATGTAATCAAGATTATTACTACTACTAATTTGCCCGTTTTATCTTTTTTATCTTATTTTCTTTTGTTTATTTTTATCATTATCTTTTAAGTGCCATATTATATACTTTAAAAAAAAATTTTTTTTCTTTTCTCTTTTTTCCCCTTTGGGATTACTATTCAACAGACTATTTATACCTTTCCTTCTCCAACGCTCTATTCTAACTCATCCCTACCTTTATGCTATCACTCTCTTCCTAACCCTTTCCTTTGGTGTCCTGCTTATCTTAACTCTTTACTGCTCTAGACTTTCCCTATTTTTTTTTCTATCTACCCTCTCCTAAAATTTCACCCTTCCTGTGTATATCTAACTCCCAACCCCCTACTCCAAGCCCACTCACACCTACCTTGTCGCTGTCCTAAAAACAACAACAACAACACAACAACAACAAAAAAAACCTTCTCTCCACCCCTATGTAGTTGTATGTTAAATGCTAACTATATCAAAGTTGTATGCTTTTTTGTAAGATTGATTCGCTTATTCTTTTTATTTGATTGTATGATTTTGTTAGCTGGGTTCTAGTCATCTTTATTGGAGGATATTAATATTGCAAACGCCCTTCTGATCAGTGCCTTGTGTGTTGTACCTGGCTGTGTTGTATTTTGTACCTTTAATTCTAAGCAGGAGAGAGAGAACTACATAAACAGGCAGCCCAAAACACAAAGATCATGAGGAGGCTAAGAAACACCCCACCTATGAAAGAAAATCAGCCACCACCAGAAAAGGAAGTAAACGATTTAGAGGCAAGCAACCTACCAGAGCAAGAATTCAGAGTAATGATCATGGGATGGCTAAAAAGAATGAAAGACAAATTTGACAATATGAGTAAGACCCAAGAGGAAATGAGGAAGAACCAAGAAGAAATGAAAAATGACATAGCTTCTGTAAAGAACTCAATAGAAAGCATCAAAAGTAGGCTAGATGAAGCAGAGGACCGGATCAGTGAGCTAGAAGACAAGATGGAAAAAAATACCCAATTAGAGCAGCTTTTAGAAAAAAAAATTAAAAAGCAGGAAGAGAGCCTACGGGAACTTTGGGACATTACAAAACAAAACAATATTAGAATAATAGGGGTTGCAGAAGGAAAGGAAACAGAGGAAGGCATAGAAAAACTGTTTCAAGATATAATGACAGAAAACTTTCCTGAGATAGAGAAGAAAATACCCATACAAATACAAGAAGCTCGAAGGATCCCAAGCAAAATGAATCCCAAAGAGACCAACAGCGAGACACATTATAGTTAAAGTGCAAAATAACAACGACAAAGCAAGAATCTTAAAAGCAGCCAGAGCGAGACAGAAGGTTACATATAAAGGAACCCCTATCAGACTAGCAAATGATTTCTCCACAGAAACTCATCAAGCCAGAAGGGAATGGGATGAAATATACAAAGTCATGCAAAGGAAGGGTCTGAATCCAAGAATACTGTACCCAGCAAGGCTATCAATCAAGATTGAAAATGAAATCAAGAGCTTCACAGACAAAAAAAGACTAAAGGAATTTATCTCCACCAAACCAGCAATGCAAGAAATGCTAAAGGGTTTACTGTAAAAATAAAGAAATAGGGAGCAAAAAAGGAACACAGGGGTATAGAATAAAAATGGCATCAAATACCTACTTATCAATAATAACTTTAAATGTAAATGGTTTAAATGCTCCAATCAAAAGACACAGGGTAACAGATTGGATAAAAAAAGCAAGACCCATATATCTGCTGTCTACAAGAAACACACTTCAGAAAAAAAGATGCACACAGGCTGAGGGTGAAGGGATGGAAAAAGATTTTCCAGGCGAACGGAAATGAAAAAAAGGCTGGGGTAGCAATACTTATATCAGACAAATTAGACCTCATAGTGAAGGACATAAAAAGAGATAATGAAGGCCACTTCATTATACTAAAAGGAGCAATCCAACAAGAAGAAATAACCCTGGTGAACATATATGCGCCCAATGTGGGAGCACCCAAATACATAAAAAAACTGCTGGAGGACATGAAGGGAGAGATTGATTGTAATACAATCATAGTAGGAGATTTTAATACCCCACTGTCACATTTGGACAAATCACCCAAACAAAAAATCAGCAAAGAAATATCAATCCTAAATGACTCACTAGACCAGATGGAATTAATCGACATCTTCAGAACATTCCACCCCAAAGCCACAGAATACACATTCTTCTCAAGTGCACATGGGACATTTTCAAAGATAGACCACATGTTGGGACATAGGCAAAGTCTCTTCAAATTCAAGAAGATAGAAATCATATCAAGCATCTTTTCAGATCATAGTGGCATAAAACTCGAAATTAACTACAATAAAAATAATCCAAAGAAATCAAACACATGGAGACTAAACAGCATGCTATTAAACGAGGACTGGATTACCAAAGAAATCAAGGAAGAAATTAAAAACATCCTGGAAACAAATGACAATGAAAACACAACAATCCAAAATCTATGGGACACAGCAAAAGCAGTCTTGAGAGGGAAGTTCATATCTCTACAAGCCTATTGCAAAAAACTAGGAAAAAAGGTAACAGATTATCTAACTCTAAAACTCTAAGAGTTAGAAAAAGAGCAACAAGAAAAGCCCACAGTAAGCAGAAGGAAAGAAATAATAAAAATCAGAGCAGAGATAAACGACATAGAGACCAAAGAAACAATACACAAGATCAACAAAACCAAGAGCTGGTTCTTTGAACGCATAAACAAGATTGATAAACCTCTAGCCAGGCTAACCAAGAAACAAAGAGAGAGGACCCAAATAAACAAAATCAGAAATGAAAGAGGCGAAATAACAACAGACCCCACCGAAATACAAAGGATTGTTACAAAATACTATGAGCAACTCTATTTCAACAAACTGCACAACCTGGAAGAAATGGACATATTCCTAGAAAAATACAACCTTCCAAAACTCAATCAGGAAGAATCTAAAAATCTCAACAGACCAGTTACTTGGGAAGAAATTGAAACAGTCATCAAAAAGCTGCCAGCAAACAAAAGCCCAGGGCCAGATGGCTTCACAGGAGAGTTTTACCAAACATTCAAGGAAGAACTAAAACCTATCCTCCTCAGACTATTTCAAAAAATTCAAGAGGAAGGAACACTTCCAAACTCCTTTTATGAAGCCAGCATCACCCTAATACCAAAACCAGATAAAGACAACTCAATGAAAGAGAATTACAGGCCAATATCACTCATGAACATAGATGCCAAAATACTCAACAAAATCCTAGCAAATCGGCTCCAGCAGTACATCAGGAAGATCATACACCATGACCAAGTAGGTTTTATCCCAGGAATGCAAGGATGGTACAATATCCGCAAATCAATAAACGTGATACATCACATAAACAAATTGAAAGTTAAAAATCATATGGTCATATCAATTGATGCAGAAAAAGCATTTGATAAAATCCAACACCCTTTCCTGATAAAAACTCTCAACAAGGTGGGAGTACAAGGATCATACCTCAACATAATAAAAGCTATATATGATAAACCCACAGCCAACATCATACTCAATGGGCAAAAACTAAAGCCATTCCCTCTTAAAACAGGAACAAGACAGGGATGCCCACTCTCACCACTCCTGTTTGACATTGTACTGGAAGTACTTGCCATTGCAATTAGAGAAGAAGAGGAAATAAAAGGCATCAAAATCGGAAAAGAAGAAGTGAAGTTGTCCCTATTTGCAGATGACATGATATTGTACATAGAAAACCCAAAAGACTCCATCAAAAAACTAATAGACTTAATACATGAATTTGGCAATGTAGCTGGATACAAAATTAATGCCAGGAAATCGATGGCATTCCTGTACACCAACAATGAATTTACAGAAACAGAGACCAAAAAAGCAATCCCATTTACCATCGCACCAAGAAAATTGAGATACCTGGGAATAAATTTAACTAAGGAGGTAAAAGACCTATATACCGAAAACTACACAACACTGAAAAAAGAAATAGAGGAAGATCTAAACAGATGGAAGAACATACCATGTTCATGGATTGGTAGAATCAACATCATCAAAATGTCCATACTTCCCAAAGCAATCTATAGGTTCAATGCACTCCCCATCAAAATACCAACGGCATATTTCACTGACCTAGAAAGAACTCTCCAAAAATTCATTTGGAACAATAAAAGACCTCGAATAGCATCAGCAATCCTGAGAAAGAAGAGTAAAGTAGGAGGGATCTCCATACCAGATTTCAAACTGTATTACAAAGCCACTGTGCTCAAAACAGCCTGGTACTGGCACAAGAACAGACATATAGATCAAGGGAATAGAATAGAGAATCCAGATATCAACCCAAATCAATATGCTCAATTAATATTTGACAAAGGAGGCATGAGCATACAATGGAGTCAAGACAGTCTCTTCAGTAAATGGTGTTGGGAAAATTAGACAGATACTTGCAAAAGAATGAAACTAGAGCACCAACTTACTCCATACACAAAAATAAATTCGAAATGGTTACAGGACTTAAACATAAGACGGGAAAGCATAAAAATACTAGAGGCATCCACAGGCAGCAAAATCTCAGATATATGCCAAAAGAACTTCTTCACTGACACTGCCCCTTGGGCAATGGAAGCTAAAGAGAAAATAAACAAATGGGACTATATCAAAATAAAAAGTTTTTTCACAGCAAAAGAAACCATCAACAAAACAACAAGAAAACCCACTACATGGGAGAACATATTTGCAAACGATATTACTGATAAAGGTTTAATCTCCAATATCTACAAACAGCTTATTCAACTCAGTAAAAGGAAAATAAATGAGCCAATTAAAAATGGGCAATGGAAGTAAATAGAATGTTCTCAAAAGAAGACAGAAGGAAAGCCAAGAGGCACATGAAAAACTGTTCAAAGTCACTACTTATCCGAGAGATGCAAATCAAAACAACAATGCGATACCATCTCACACCTGTCAGAATGGCCAACATCAACAAATCAACAAACGACAAGTGTTGGCCAGGTTGTGGAGAAAAAGGAACCCTCGTGCACTGCTGGTGGGAATGCAGACTGGTACAACCACTGTGGAGAACAGTATGGAGTTTCCTCAAAAAACTGAAAATGGAACTCCCATTTGACCCAGTAATCCCACTTCTAGGAATATATCCCAAGAAAATAGGAGCAAAAATCAGAAAGGATATATGCACCCCTATGTTCATAGCAACACAATTTACAATAGCTAGGATTTGGAAACAGCCTAGGTGTCCATCAGCAGATGATTGGATCAAAAAACTATGGTACATCTACACAATGGAATACTACACTGTCATAAAAAAGAAGGAATTCTCATCATTTGCAGCAACCTGGATGGAATTGGAGAATATCATGCTGAGTGAAATAAGCCAGTCAATGAAAGAGAAACACCACATGACTTCACTCATTTATGAATAATAAAAAACATTATAAACTGATGAACCATAAGTTAAATATACCGACAGTAAAGCAACAAGCAGACTGTCTAATTACAACGGGGAGGGGAGGGAAATATGAGGGAAATGAGATCAACCAAAGGACTTGTACACATGCATATAAGTATAACCAATGGACACAAAACTCTGGGGAGGGAGGGAATGTTTTTTTTTGGGGGGGAGCAATGGAAATATATGTACACAGATAATAACTTAATTAAAAAAACTTAAAAATAAATAAGAAAAAAATATATATATATAAAAAAAATAAAAATAAAAAAATAAAATACTCATTTGAGGTAAGAGCATTTCCATTTATGTGCTTCCTAACAATATTAAAATTCATGATAGACTAAAATTATTATTCAATTAATATAAGACTGAAGTATTATCAGTCTACATCTATTAGCAATCTGGAACTTAATGTCTTAAAATTTCATGGGTAACACAATGTCTTTATTAAAGCAAAGCACTTCTCAGGTCTAATGTTCATTTGATGGATACAATGTCTGCTTTTAAAATAACAGAACAAACAGCTTTATAATCTATATATTTTTTTATATTCACCTGTATTCAACATTTAGCCATCATCAACTATTGCTCTGAATTTTCTTTGAGGGAATTTGAAAATATTTATCTATCTGGATACTTACATCACTTTCCGCTTTATCATTTTCATACTGATGTGTGTTTTCTTTTAAAAGATTCCATTCATTGATTAGTTCCTTACATGTTTCCTTCAGCATAAGACCTTGCTTTTCACAGTTGGCTTGAAGTATTTTTATGGTATCTGCCAACTGATCTTTGATTTTAATTTTCTTGTCAGCTTTGTGTTGAGCCTCATCCAGTTGCTTTTGAAGGAACTTATTTTCATTTTGCAGGTGAGATAGCATCTCCTGCAAAAATTCCTGCTTTCCTGTGTCTTTATCCACTTTAGCTTGTTCCTGTTGATATACGTGTTCAATTTCCTTCGTTTGACTCTGTGTTTGGCTTTGGTCTTCTTCATCTTGTAAAACAAATGTCTTATCTCTGAAAGCATCCCTTGTGGAATGAAGGTCAATTTCTAGGTGATTGGATTTACTTTCAAATTTAGAAAGTTGTTGAGAAGGAATCTTAATGCTATGTTTTATGTCAGACATATCAGAGTTCTTTTTGCCCTGGGAACAAAAATATTCTTCTTTCTCTTTCTTGAAAGCAACTTGTAGATCCCCTTTTGAAGTCTGACAATGCTCATGATACTGTAAAACAGTAGCCCTTCTAGAACTGTATGAGTCACCTTCTGCTTCCAGTCTTCCTCTGTTTTGTTGTATATCCTCCAGTTTAGTGCTTAGCTTGTTAAGCTCGGCTCTCAGAACTTTAAACGTCTCACTGTGTTGAAGTAGGATCTCTGTTACTGTCTTTTGAAGATAGTCATTTTTTTCTTTGGCAATCACAATGTCCTCAAAATATTTCTTTTCCATTTCTTGCATCTGATTTTTTGCTGTGTCTAGTTCCAGTGTTAGCTTGGCATTTTCATCCTTCAGGATGCAATTTTCATGTATCAGAGATTTTTCTTTTTCATAACTATCAGAAACCTAAGTAAAACAAAGGAGACTTTCAGCTAACTCATTGATATGACATATCAGGATAGCCTCTGAAATTAAAGAGACCTTTTTGCTTACAATAAAAAGCTTCCAATTGGTGGATATCCCTCATAAAAAAAATAGAATTGGACCCCAACCTCTAACTTTATACAAGCCTGCATTCTGCAAAGTTTAAAACTGTAATATAAGTTCATGGAGTTTTTTAAACTGAAAAGCAAACCACAGGTTACTGTTTAAGAGTCGCAGAATCGGAAAGGGCTTTATCTGAATCACTACAAACCCAGAATACATTAAGGAAAAGATTAATAAGTCTAACTACACTTAAAAATTGAGATTATAAACTGAATATATAGCTACCCCACATTGAGAGTATTAACCCTGCATATACTAGGAGAGACTAAATTTCCTAAAATCTTTTTCAAAACTTATCTCATACATCATCTACTTTTTTAGTACTTTCAGTAATAAATACTACCTCTACTAATAACTGCTCATCTAGGCATTGTCCTAAGCTCTTCTACATCCATCTATGAACTCATTCAGTTATCACAATCTGGAATGGAGGGGTTAAAAACATAAGCAACCTCTAGATTTTCCCCAGGTTTCCAGACTTAAAAATTGTTGCTCTTGCCCCAATCCATATTTCTTCTCTAGTGTGAATATAGAAACACAAAAGATGCCTCATATTTCAAAAAAGTAATGGTAAGATAATATGTACAGAGCTCTTGTTAGAAAATCATGAGATTATGTTGCTACAATAACTTTTCATTCTTGTTCACAATGGTTAGTGTAATAAATGCAAAATGGTTAGAAATGTATTGAATTACTTTATTAGCAATAAAGTAACAATAAATTGTCACTACGTATATGTTACAGCATAGCATTCTCTTCAAAATATCTTGTGTTAAAAAGAGATACTATTACGAACAAATTGTTACTTTTCTCAAAGGTAGAATGACATCTAGCATATTATCTCAGAACCGGCTCTTCTTTTCCTCCTTACCGCCAGTGGAAATGAAAACTAACCTCTCTATTAATACATCAAGGAAATGAAATCATTGCCAAAATCTGGAGCATCTGTTGTTAGTAGCAATACCTTTGAGATCGTGGGAAACACACTAATTTCTACCAAAAATATTAAAAGCCGTCCCTTAGGATGAGGCTATTGTCACTGTCACTACTTTGACTGGGAGAGACAAATGGATTTGAATTAAGAATATCATTTTATCCAATGTTCCCCAAATGCCACCACCACCACCAACACACACACACACACACACACACACACACACACACACACACACATACAGATATGTTTTTTTAATTATCTATAGTTTCCTTATGTACAGTATTGGATTTCACATATCTACACACCCAAGTATACTCAAACACATTTATAAATAACTAAATAAACTACATCAGATTTCACTTTCTGATGAGCTCTTTCTATCCCTTTTGGCTTGCAAGGGTGTTTGGTCAGAATCCCATTTTGTAATATCGTGGCATTCTATTCTGCAGAAAGTTGCCTCTGCTTGTAATTTTGCTCTTCAATAACCTAAGGACATATTTCATTTTTTTAAATCTCATACCACTAACAAAAAGTTCAAAGCATAAGAGTAGATCCTTTAAAAATTGTTTAAAATAAGCAGCCTTTTAAAGAATAAGGGTCTTACATTTTCATAAAAATCTCAAATATTAACTTAAGTAATAGCTAAATTTGTCATAGAGCAAAAATGCAGTATTGTGAAATAAAATTTGTTCATGAACATTGGAGTAATTCCATCAGAGTCTCAAGGCAATTTAGCCTTTTTTAAAAATATATATTTTATTGATTTTTTTACAGAGAGGATGAAAGAGGGATAGAAAGCTAGAAACATCGATGAGAGAGAAACATCGACCAGCTGCCTCTTGCATACTCCTCACCAGGGATGTGCTCACAACCAATGTACATGCCCTTGACCGGAATCAAACCTGGGACCCTTCAGTCCACAGGCCGATGCTCTATCCACTGAGCCAGACCAGTTTCGGTTATATATGTTAACATTTTTAAAAGCCAAAATTAACATTGATGTGAATGGTTAAACTCAATTTATGGTCTCTTTCTTCATTTAGAAAACTTATACCAAGCCTCAACTACCTGCTAAGGATAGTAAAAAATGAATAATTTTAGTCTTAAATGTCACAGTTCATATTTTGAATGACATAACATTTTGGGCTTGTTTTAAATGTAATAATGTACATTAAATCAAAGGGATACAATTATTGACAAAATACTGTTAGATGTAGGACATTTTACCAAAGATAAATGCACCTTATTCCCTGTCAGTCTTCAGGGCTATGGCTGGTCAATTAATAGTTTTCAACTTTGGGACTGATTTCAAGGACTGCCCTTCTTTTTTTCTTAACTGCACCATATGCTTTTTATATAACAGATCAGCTTTTTGTCTCCTCTTTTTGTAAGGTTAATCTGTAGCTAAACATAATCAAAACTGTGATCAACATGAAATGAACTGTTATCCTATATGATAATGATATAATAGGCAAATTGACCATCACTCCAACACACAAGATGGCAGCCCCCATGTGGTCAAAGATGGATGCCCACTTTTGGACGCAAGATTGCTGCCATAGATGGCCAGCCGGGGAGGGCAGTTGTGGGTGATCAGACCTGCAGGGGAGAGCAGATGGGGGCAATCAAGCCTGCAGTGGAGGGCATTTGGGTTTCCCTAGTTTGCAGGGGAAAGCAATTGGCAATGATCAAATCTGCATGGCAGGACTTTTGGGAGGGATAAGGCCTGCAGGGGAGAGCAAGTAGTAGGGGAATAGTCCTGTAGGGGAGGAGAGTTAGGGGCAACCAGGCCTGCATGGGAGAGCAGTTAGGAGTAACCAGGCTGGCAGGGAAGTGGAGAGGGCCTGATATGGCCAATTGGGCCCCAGGGGAACAGTTAGGCGTCCATCAGGCTGGCAGGGGAGTGGTTAAGGGGTGATCAGGCTGGCAGGCAGAAGCAGTTAGGGGCAATCATGCAGGCTGGCAGGCAAGTGGTTGGGAGCCAGCAGTCTTGGATTGTGAGAGGGATGTCCAAATGCCCGTTTAGGCCTGACGTTTTGAAAGAAGCTTAATTACCCTTTGAAAAAGTTGTGCCAATTTCATCTATAGTAGTGCACAAGAATGCCTTTTCCTCAAATGGAAAAATTCTGGTTTTATTTTTAAAATACACTAATTGTAAGTTCAAAAAAATGGTATCTTATTGCTTGTTGATTTGTATTTTCTGGTTATAAAGCAAGGTTCACTCTAGTATAAATATAAAATTTGTTAATCATGAATATTAGCTCAACGTGGAATTTGTTTTATAGAATAAGAATGATTACCTACTGTTAAATACTGCTATAGGCTTAGCTATCAGAATCATCATTCTCCACAACAGAAAACTGGTACTTAACACTTTGCTCACTGTTGCTTTTCTGTCTCACACCAACACTGTCAGTGTCATCATCAGTCACATCAAACATGTTTCCTGACTCTTCCTTCTTACTACTTTTCTGTTCCTTCTTTTCTTTAATCTTTGATGAAAGTTTGATATTAAGGATGTTGTTATTACCTTACACACTAAAAAGACTGTGTTTTCATTACTTACATCATTTGGCTTTATCATTTAGCTTTTCTATTACCTTATTCATTAAGAAGACCGTGTTTTCATTAATTTTATCATTTGGTTGCTGGTTATCAGTTTCTTCACTGTTACTTTGCTGAGTCAACCCATCACTGCAAGTGTTATCATGAGCACCATCATACATATTTCCTGACACTTCCCTTTTATAATTTTTCTGTTCCTTCTTTTCTTCAACATTTGATGAACAGTTTATATGAAGGATATTGTTATTACCTTATTCATTAAAAGACTGTGCCATTATCTCTAAGAAAGTAAGAAGACAGGGATGCCCACTTTCACCACTCCTGTTTAACACATTACTGGAAAGTGCTAGCCATAGTGATCAGACAAGAAGAAGAAATGAATGGCATCCAAATTGTAATAGAAAAAGTAAAACTGTCATCCACAGATGACATGATATTGCATATAAAAAAAAGCCCTAAAGACTTCAACTAAAAAAACTACTAGATTTAATAAATAAATTCAGTAACATACCAGGATTCAATACTAACACCCAGAAATCCATGGCATTTTTATTTTTTTATTTTTAAAAAAATATATTTTATTGATATTTTTACAGAGAGGAAGGGAGAGAGATAGAGAGCCAGAAACGTCAATGAGAGAGAAACATTGACCAGCTGCCTCCTGCACACCCGCCACCGGGGACGTGCCTGCAACAAATGTACATGCCCTTGGCCGGAATCGAACCCAGGACCCCTCAGTCCGCAGACCGATGCTCTATCCACTGAGCCAAACCAGTTTTGGCAGCATGGCATTTTTATTTACCAATAATGAATTCACAGAAAGAGATACTAAAAAAAAAAATCCTTTTACCATGGCAAAAATAACAAAAAAATTAAGATACCTATGAATAAGCTTAACTAAGAAGGTAAAATACAGATTAAAAAAAATTAAGATACCTATGAATAAGCTTAACTAAGAAGGTAAAATACAGATTAAAAAAAATTAAGATACCTATGAATAAGCTTAACTAAGAAGGTAAAATACAGATACTACTTGACAAAAGAGATAGAGGAAGATATAAACAACTGATAGAATATACCATGCTCATGGATTGGTAGAATCAACATCATTATAATGTCCAGACTACACAATGGAATCTAAAGATTCAACACAATCCCCATTAAAATACCAATGGCGGAGACCAGAACCAAGATGGCGGCCTAGGCAGTCTCCTACGCTGCCGCCTCATCAACAATTTAATTAAAAAAACAACTAAAATCAAAAAGGACTTCACCAAAACCTCAGGAAAGCTGGCGGAGTGGAATAGCTACAACTAGAAAGAAAGAGAGAAAGGCTCGCGGATCAGACTGGGAGCCGAAAAGCGCTGAGGTAGGGAGACGCTTGCACGCGGAGAGGAAGTGCGGCAGCTGAATGCCTGCCGGGCAGGAGGGGAGGAATTCCCGATTGCACGGAACCCTTTCCGACTGTACTGAACCCAACCCCAGCTGAAATTCCGTGGTCCCAGGCTCATACGGGTGAAGTCTGGACTGTAGAGAAAGGCACCCAGAGATTTAGAGACTGGGGGACTGAGGACCGGAGCCGCAGCCGGCAGGGTCTACAGTCATGCTCGCGCGAATGAGAACACGCTGAGGTCTGACCACCGCCTCTCTGTAGCGGAAGGAGTCAGAAGCTCCAGGTCTGACCACGGAGGCTGCCGCTGCCTCTCTGTACTAGGTGGCAGCCTCTCTGTAGCGGAAGGAGTCAGAAGCCCCAGACTACAGAGACCAGCCCAAGTCCAGGCGAGCCCCTGGGGCACCCATTCTCTTGCTTGGGGAAACTGGGACGGTCAGGCGGAAACTCAGGCGAGTGCACAAGGGCAGGGCTGAAGCCAAGACTGTCAGTTCAGCCCTGAGACTCCGCCCCATCCAAGCTGAGCAGAGGCTTCTGCAGTTTTCAAGTCTGATCCTATAAGACTGTCTCCAATACAGAATTTATCCCAGAGTAGACACAGCTGATACCCACATCCAATTGGCCTGAAGGTCAATTCACAACAATAAAGACTTAGCTACAACAAGGCTGTGCACACAGTACACAAAGGGGGTCACCAAGAGTGTCTACCTCAGGTAACTGAGGAGGCTGACCCACTGTGCTATATAGGACACCAAATACACAAAGCCATCCTACCAACTCTGAAAAATAGTGATAATGCCGAGACAAGGAAATAGATCTCAAACAAAAGAGATGGAGGATATAGAGTTCAGAACTACGGTTCTAAGGTTATGCAAGAATATCCTAGAAAAGCTCGATAATCTTCATGAGACCCAACTAAAAAGTATACATAAACTGACTAAATTGGAAAATATTATGCAGAGATCCAACAGCAGAATGGAAGAACACAAGAATCAGGTCAAAGAGCCAAAGGACACTCCTTTGGAGAAGGAAGAAGAAAAGAGGATCCAGAAAGTTGAAGATAGTGTAAGGAGCCTCTGGGACAACTGCAAGCGCACCAACATCAGAATTATGGGGGTGCCAGAGAAGAGAGAGTGCAAAATACTGAAAACATATTTGAAGAAATAATATCAGAAAACTTCCCTCACCTGGTGAAAGAAATAGACTTACAAGTACAGGAAGCCTACAGAACCCCAAACAAGAGGAATCCAAAGAAAAATACTTGGAGACACATCATCATCAATATGCCAAGGGTAAAAGACAAAAAGATCTTACAAGCAGCAAGAGAAAAGCAGTTAGTTACCTATAAGGGAGCACCCATAAGACTATCAGCTGATTTCTCAGCAGAAACCATGCAGGCCAGAAGGGAGTGGCAAGAAATATTCAAAGTGATGAATAGCGAGAACCTACAACCAAGATTACTGTATCCAGCAAAGTTATCATTCAGAATTGAAGGGCAGATAAAGAGCTTCACAGATAAGAAAAAGCTAAAGGAGTTCATCACCACCAAACCAGTATTATATGAAATGCTGAAAGGTATTACTTAAGAAGAAGAAGAAGATCAAGTGAATTAAAAATCTGAGGAATAAAATAAACTGGTGAATATAATAGAATTAGGGGCAAAGAAAGGGAGTGGATAGATAATTATCAGGGTGAAAGGGGTGTGGGGTGCAGAAAGAGACTGGATTAAAATTGTATAACCTATGGATGAGGACAATAGTGGGGGGAGCGGGTAAGGGCAGAGGGTGAGGTGGGAATCAGGTGGAAGGGAGCTATGGGGGAGAAAAAGGAGAAACAATTGTAATAATATGAGCAATAAAGATTTATTTTAAAAAAATAAAATAAAATAAAAATAAAATAAAATAAAAATAAAATAAAATACCAATGGCAGCCCCAGCTGGTTTGGCTCAATGGATAGAGTGTCAACATACAGACTGAGGGCCCCAGCTTTGATTTTGTCAAGGGCAAATGCTTGGGTTGTGGGCTCAGTCCTCAGTAGGGGGCGTGCAGGACTCAGCCAATCAATGATTCTCTCCCATCATCTCTCTCTCTCTCTCTGTCTCTGTCTGTATCTCTCTCTCTCTCTCTCTCTCTTGCTCCCTTCCTATCTGAATCATAAAATACATTTAAAAATACCAACAGAGACCGAAACAAGATGGCGGCCTAGGAAGTCTCCTAAGCTGCCACCTCCTCAACAATTTGGAAAAAAACCAACAGCTAAAATCGAAAGGGATAGCACCAGACCCACAGGAAAGCTGGCGAAATGGGAAGGCTACAACTAGACACAAAGCAGGACGCCGCTGCTGCCATGTGGAGTTTAAAACTAAGGCGAAACCGGACCTGCCGGAGACGCTGCTACCAGGAATGAGGGAAGCCAGACCTCTCTCCGCCCCGGGGCCAAGGGACTGGGCCAGCCCGGCGGCCATGGGAACCAGGGAGCTGATATGGGACCTTGCAGCGCATTCGGCGCCTGCCCACAACCATCCCGAGGAGCTGTCGCAGCATCTCCTGGCCTGCAGCCAGCTTGGCCCAGTCTCCGCACACACCTTACTGGTGGGGAGCTGGCGCAGCGCCTTCCCTTTGCGCCCCTGCGAGTCTTTCTGCTGCCACCGCCAGCAGCCGGCTCCAAAGATCATGCCACTACTGCCATGTGGATTTTAATACTACAGGGGAAATTGAGACACAGGAGCTACCGTCACTGCAGCACCCGCTGCTGCCCCTGCAAATGGGAATCCACTGAAATCAGAGCTCACTATGCCCCAGGCCCAGAGAGAGTGTGGCTTCAGAACTTAGCCTCTGCGTCCACAGCAGCTCCGCTTCCGCACCAAAGGAGACACCATTGAGGGGGAATTCTCTGCCCGCAGCCATCTCAGCCCGCCCACAACCTTCCCAGCACACCCACTGTGCTGGTGAGGAGCCTGCACGGCACCTTCTGTTAGTGGCCCCAGCGAGTCCTCCCTCAGGCACCACATAGCCAAGCCGAAGCTCCCGCCACTGCCGCCATGTGAACTTTAAAACTATAGTGGAAATTGAACCACAGGAGCGACCGTCGCTGCCGCACCAGCCACCGCCACCCGCCACCGCTGCCACAAATAAAGGAAATCCACCGAGAACAGAGCTCACTAAGCCTGGGGCTCAGGGAGTGGGCGGCCTCAGAACTTAGCCTCCGTGTCCGCAGCTGCTCCGCTTCCACACTGAACGAGACACCTTTGAGGGCAGTCTACCCGCCTGCAGCCATCTCAGCCCGCCTGCAACCGTCCCAGCCTGCCCACCGTGCTAGCGCAGCCCCTCCAATACTCGACCCCAGTGCTCCGGAGGGGCCGTGTGCCCTGGGTGAGCCATATGTCCCAGGGAGCTGTGTGCCCCAGGTGAGCCGTGTCCCCCAAAGCGGCAGGGTGTCCCAGGTGAGCCATGTGTCCCAGGGGAAGCAGTGGGACCCAGGGGGAGGGGTGGTGAGAACCAGAGGAGGAGCGGACTCTATTCGTGTGGTCCTGAGATATTCACCATAAAACAAGCAGACTGCCAAATGAGGAGCGGATTCTATTCATGTGATCCTGAGATAGTCACCATAAAACAAGCAGATTGTCAAATGACAGCAGGGAGGGGAAGGAGACCTTGGGGGGAGATAAGATAACAACCGAAGGACTGGTATGCATGAATATAAGTACAACCAACGAACACAGAACTCTGGGGAGGGAGGGCATGAATGGGATGGGGGTGGGGGGGCAATGGTATGATATGTACACATATAATACCTTAATAAAAAAATTGAAAAGAATACCAACAGAATATTTCACAGGCTTAGAACAAACACTCCAAAAATTAATATGGAATAAAAATGGACTCTGGAATAGCCACAGCAATCCTGAGAATGAACAAAGTTCGAGGGATGATAATGCCAGATACCAAGTTATATTACAAAGCCACTGTTCCAAAAACTGCAGAGTACTGGCACAAGAACAGACATATAGACCAAAAGACCCAAACTGAGAACCCAGAAGTTGGCCAAGCCATTATGCTCAATTAATATTTGACAAAAAAGGCAAGAGCATAAAATGGAGTCAAAGCAGTCTATTCAATAGATAGAGTTGGGAAAATTGGACAGATACATGCAAAATAATGAAACTAGACCACCAACTTACAGCATACACAAAAACTCAAAATGCATAAAATACTTACATGTAATATGGAAAATCATAAAAATCCTATAAGAATCCATATACAGCAAAATAGCAGACATATCTCCTCGAAATATGTTTACTGATACATCTCTTAAGACAATGGAAACTGAGCAGAAAACAAATAAGACTACATCAAAATAAAAAGCTTCTGGACAGCAAAAGAAACCGTCAACAAAACAATAAGAAAGCCCACTGCATAGGAGAACTTCTTGCCAATAATATTTCTGATAAGGAATTGATCTATAAAGTTTACATAGAAATCATACAACTTAACAAATAGAAGATAAACAATCCAATCAGAAAATGAGTAAAGGATCTAAAAGACGCTTATTGAGAGTGCACATACAGAAGGCCAAGAGGCACATGAAAACATGCTCAAAGTCATTAATTATCTAAGAGATGCAAATGGAAACAACAATGAGATACCATCTCATACCTGCCAGGATGGATATCATCAACAAATCAACACACGACAAGTGTTAGTGAGGATGTTTGGGAAAAGAGAACCCTCATACACAGCTGGTGGTATTGCAGACTGCTGCAGCCACTGTGGAAACAGTATGGAGTTTTCTCAAAAAGTTAAAAATGGAATTCCCATTTGATCCTGTAATCACACTTATAAGAATATGTTCCAAGAAAATGGAACCACTAATCAAAAAGGATATATGCACAATATATGTTCACAGCAGCACAATTTACAATAGGTATGATTTGGAAACAGCCTAAGTGTCCATCAGCATATGAGTGGATTAAAAACTTGTGGTACATCAACATAATGGAATACTATGCTGCTATAAAAAAGGAATTCTTACCATTTACAATAGTATGGATGGAACTGGAGAGAATTATGCTAAGTGAAATAAACCAGTCAGGGAAATATAAATATCAACTGATCTCATTCATTTGTGGAATGTAATGAACAGTGTAATGAACAAAATAGGTTCAGAGACATAGAAGCATGAACAGACCAACTAGCCTTGGATAGAAGGAAGGGGAGCGGGAGAGGGCAGGAGAGAGGGTAATAAATCAATCAAAAGACTTGAATGCATGCATATAAGCATAACTAATGGACACAGACAGTATGGGGGCAGGAGTGGCCAGAGAGGGGACAATACGGGAGAAAGGAGATAATACATTCAACAATAAAGAATTTAATTTTGCAGAAACTGATTTGGCTCAGTGGATAGAGCGTCAACCTGCGGACTGAAAGATCCCGGGGTTCGATTCCACTCAAGAGCATGTATCTTGGTTGTGGGCACATCCCCAGTATGGAGTGTGCAGGAGGCAGCTGATCCATTATTCTCTCTCATCAATGTTTCTAACTCTCTATCCATCTCTCTTCCTCTCTGCAAAAAAATCAATAAAATATATTTTTTTAAAGAATTTAATTTTTTTAAAAGGCAGGAGAAAGGAGTAAAAGGGTTTTCTACTGGTAACTACAGAATGGAAACTTCCTAAAACAATGAAACCTTTCTATGAAATTATCCTGAATCAATGCTTCCTTCTCCTTACCGGAATGGAAGCTTTTCCTACTTTATCTATCTTCTTCAAACAGAACTTTCAGAAAAATAAATGTTTGGTAATAGACAATGCCAAATACTGGAGGACACACAACCATGGGTTCAACGGGCTGGGGAGACTCTTCATCTTTTCCTGGTATTCTTTTCCAAAGGGGCTTGCTCTTACACACCAACTCATATTTCACACTGAAAGTAGAGCATTTTGGTTTAGGATAATCTACTTACAACAATAGCTATACCACTTTCATGGCTAAATGACTTTTTTTTCCCCCAATATGAAAGCACTTTAAAATTAAGTGCATGGCTTTTCAGTCATACCAAGTACATGGGCTTGCAAAGACGTTATGTCATGGCCCTGCTGGCAGGGTCATCCCCTCAAGCCTGTGACAAAGGAGGCCTTTGCTCTCACGGCTGGGCCCCCTGTATGAAGACATTTAGGAAAATGCTGCTGGAGAGACACTTGCCTGACCGTAGCTTCTGCCGCCCTCCCGGTGATGAGGCCCATTTTCCCTTAAGGAGAGTTCAGCTGGCTCACCCCCACAGGCTCCAGGCTCTGAACGCTGCCTGTGCTGGTGGGCACTGGAGGGAGAGCTGGCCAGCGGCGATACGGGGCTGTGCCCGCCTCTCCCTGGGGTCTCTGCTTGGCACTGCGAACCCAGGACGCAGCTGCAGTCCCTCGGCAGCTGCAGTCCCTTCACCTTCCTGTGTCCAGGCCCTTCCTTTCCGCCGCCCACCCCCTGCCCAGGGCCCCAAGGAGGACTCTGGAGGCTGTGTTCCTGTTCCTGGTGCCCACAGAACCCAGGCGCCTGAAATAATACCCCCAAGACTCTATACTGAGCCCTGTCCTCGTGGGCCCACCACCCTCCCGGTCCAGGTCACGTTGGGCCTTCCAGGGCCCTGGCGGCCATGATGCCTAAGAGGAGAGAGACACTGACCTCAGGACCTTCCCGCCAGGAGGCCACAGAACCCGACTCTACCCCCCCTCCCCCCCTACCAAGCCCGGGCTCCTCCTCCCCGTCTCCCCCGTTCATTAAAGTCCTGGGAGGGCTGCTCTCCGGACCTACCAGTTCAGTCTCCATAAGCAAGAAAGGGTGTGATGGAGGATAACGGCCGCCTCTCCTTCCTTCTCCTCCCAGAGTGCTGGCAGCATGGCGCATGTGCAGCAACGGACAAGGACAAGACTGAAGTGCGCATGCCCGGCTATGGGCTTGACCCCCACTGGGCTTGCACAGTCACTTGGGCTATGCAGTGAGACTTGTCGTTTTCTGCTCTTTCTTTTTTTTCCCCCCTTAACTTTTTATAGAATTAGGCAAATTAAAATAGAATAAGTTAACAAGTATTCTTTCAATAAACATACTGTCAAGATTTCCTAAAAAGCTTTCAATACTGAATATAACTATTAGCACAGTGTCAAAAATGTTGAAGAGAGAAACAAAAATCTGTGATCCTGCAGTCCGGCCTGCATGCGCCATTGCCAGGGAGGCCTGGGACACCATGGAGCAGCAGGAGGCAAGGCTCCAGGAAGGCCAGGGCCCCAGCACTGCCATTCACAGGAAAGGTTGACAGAATCCCGAAGTCCTTGCTCCTGGGTAGGCAGTGACCACCCAGGGAGGGGACACTTCCTGGGGGCAGGAAGCTGTGGCTTAAAAGGGCAGCCCTTGCAGGGCCATCCCTCCCTCCCATGAGCCCCAGCCTCTCAGAGAACTTCGCCTCAGCCCCCCACCCCCACCCCCACCCCAATGTCCCACTGCCTGGGCGAGGCATCTGGCTGTAGCCCTGGGCTCTGCTGCAGCTGACTCAGCTGTGCTAGCCCTCAGGCAGCCTGCAGCCTCCACCCTGCAGCCTGGGCTCCCGCCACCTTCCTGGTGACACTACAGCCAGGCAGCAGCCGACCACCAGGACAACCCAATTTCTCAGGATGGTGGAGAGCTTCTTCAACCGCTCGCCAGCATCATGGAGGACAAGCTGGTGCAGGACCTCAAGACCCAAGAGAGCAAGGAGCAGAAGCAGAACTGGGTGTGTGGCATCCTGTGGATCATCAAGTTCTGCAACCATGTGCTGCGCATGTCCTTCCCCATCTGGCACCGCAAAGGCTCCTGGGAGGTCATCCAGGGCTACCAGGTCCATTACCAGCTACACCTGCACCGCACGCCCTGACAGGGAGGGAGGTATTCGTTCCAGCACTGATGTGAGTGCACATGAAGTGAAAGTTTTGGCTTCTCTGAGGACATACAAGTGTGCAGTGGTTCATGTGTCATTTGGAGATGCCAAACCTGGTGTTATGATCAACCCCAAGAACTATACAGATGATGAGTTGGGAAAGGTCACAAGGAGGTTTACCATGGAACTGGCAAAGAAGGGCTTTATTGGTCCGGTCATTGGTATGTCTGCCCCAGACATGAGCACGGGAGCAAGAGATATCCTGGATGGCAGACACCTGTGCTAGCACCATTGGGCACTAGGACATTAATGCCCATGCCTGTGTACATGAGCATTTTAAGAATGACATCAGAATTTGGAGAGAAAACACTTGCTGTTCAGGGATTTGGTAATGTGGGCCTTCACTCTGTGAGGTATTTGCATCACTTTGGTGCTAACTGTGTTGGTGATGGTGAATCTGATGGGAATCTATGGAATCCAGATGGTATTGACCCAAAGGAACTGGAAGACTTCAAATTGCAGCATGGATCAATCCTGGATTTCCCCAAGGGAGAGCTTTATGAAGGGAGAATCTTCAAGGCCAATTGTGACATACTGACCCTTGCTGCCAGTGAGAAGCAGCTGACCAATTCCAGGGTGCCCAGAATCAAAGCCAAGATCATCACTGAAGGTGCCAATGGGCCAACAACTCTGGAAGTGAATGAGATTTTCCTGGATAAGAATACCGTGGTTATTCCAGATCTCTTCCTGAATTCTGAGGTAGACAGGGGAGGTGGGTGAGGGCTTACTGTATCTTACTTTGAATGGCTGAGAAAACGAATTCATGTCAAATATGGCCATTTGACCTTCATATATGAAAGGGATTCTAACTACCACTTGCTCATGTTGGTTCAGGAGAGTTTGGAAAGGAACTTTGGAAGGCATGGTGGAACTACTCCTGTTGTGGCCTTCTGCATCAGAGTTCCAAGACAGGATATCGGGGGCATTGAGAAAGACATTGTGAACCTTGGCTCACCCTACACCATGGAGCTCTGGAGCGAGGGAAATCATGGGCACAGCCATGAAATATAACCCGGGATTGGGCCTGACAACAGCTGCCTATGTCAATGCCATTGAGAAAGTCTTCAAGGTGTACAATGAAGCTTGTTTGAAGAGATTTAGGAAAATGCTGCTGGAGAGACACTTGCATGACTATTGCTTCTGCCACAGAAGGGCAGCAGATAGGGTCCTAAACTTATACCAACCAGCACACGTTTAAACGTAACCACAGATCTTTCTCTCATTGCTTATTAGATAATGGGCAACATTCCATAGGTCGATCCAAATGAGCCCCTTAAGAAAAACGAAATTAAAGTTAGGGGATCATGTATAAAACAAAAAGTAGATGCCGAGAGCCATTTGCGAACCAGCAAAAGAACTCAATTCTATAGATTACAAACAAAAATAAGTGCTGTTTCTCTTTATGCATTTTATTCTTTTAGAATAAAATAAGTACAAGCTGCTGTAATAAAATGGCCTTTAATCACTTACTAAGCCTAACTAAGCAGAGAAAGCCTATAAATATAATGGATGAAAAAGCTAGTATTTTTGTAACATAAAGCAGTATCATTTATAGTTTATCAGTATTATGTTGTCAATAAAACAAAAAGCCGAAATGGAGAATTATCTTCTTTCCATCATTGCATAGCAAATGATGGAGCCTATTTCTGTTGTGTGATCCTGTCAGAATTCATTAACCACACTGATGACATGTAGTCCAAAGAATACAGTAAACTTTTTATGTTAATTAATTGCTCTTCTTTTTTTCAAAGTCTATTGTGTTGAGTGCTTGAACAAAAACTCAAGTAGAGTGTACCAGGGAAAGGAAAAAAAAAAAAAAAAGGTTGCACTCCCACTTTGGAGTCTGGCTGGAAGCTATGAGCATTGTAAATAATGGCCAAACTCACACTGATTTTGTGTCACCTTCCAGAGGCCTCTGGGCTCACAAGATTTAATTTTGAGCATCTTTTCTCCATATTGGTAGCTTAAAATTAGCCATAGGGGGCAGTATTTGCACCATTGAAATTGGCAAATACTACAAATCAAGACTCTTCTTTAATCAGTTGTTAAACATTTCTCACATGTTAAAAGTCAACAGTTAGCTTCCTCATCTAGACCTTAGAAAAGAGGTTCTATGGACTAACTTTGCTTATGGGATTGGTCATTTGTTCCTGAATAAGTGGACCTTTATTTTTAATGCTCTTCTAGGTTGCCAAGAGTAAGATGGAAGATGTCATAGACAGAGCAGTTGATGTAGGCTATCAACTTATTGATCTAGCTTATCTGTACCTAAATGAAAAAGAGATTGGGAGGGCCATTGGGAAGAAAATTATCAATGGCACTGTAAAGAGAGATGGCATATTCTTCACTTTGAAGCTGCTCTGTAGAGTTTCAGATTTACCTGAGGGAAGCTCGTTTTTAGCTGAATAGTTTCTTGGCAAATTTCTCCTCTATGTTTAAATGTTGATTCACTCTCAGACCTTGTTAGACTTATTAGGAACTAGAGGCCTGGTGCATGAAATTCATGCACGGGGGAGGGATGATCCTCAGCCTGTCTTGCACCCTCTCCAATCTGGGATCTCTCAGAGATCAGGCCAAAACCGGCAGTTGAATATCCATCTTGCAAACTGGGACTGCTGACTCCTAACCACTCACCTGCCTGCCTGCTTGCCTTCCTGATTGCCCCTAATTACTCTGCCTGCTGGCCTGCTCACCCCCAACTGCCCCCCTGCCAGCCTGGTTACCCTCAACTGTCACTCATGCCAGTGTGCTCGTCCCAACTGCCTCTTCTTCCAAACTTCTAATTTCCCACTGTTCCACCTGCTGGCCTGCTCACCCCCACGTCCCCTACCCCCTGCTGGCTTGCTCACTCCAAAGGGCTCCCCAACTGTCCTCATTACCTCACTGACCCCCACTGATAGCCTGCTTGCCCACAACCTGCCACCCCCAAAAGCCCCGCTCCCCACTAGCCTCATCACCCACAATTTCCTTCCCCTCACTGATTTAATTCAAATCCCTATTTTACTTAAAAAGCAATGAAAAGTCAGAAAGATTATAGATTTCCTGAGTTCACAAAACCAATTAGCTACAGGCCAAAAGTGGGCTCTAAGTCTCCTCACTGCACCTAAGGTTCTGTGGCAACTAGTTCTTCATATTCAGGAGAAATACATAGATTTTAAACTAAACTCAGAGAAAATGAATATGTAAAACTCTTGTCATGTAGCTCCATAATGTTCAGGCATGAGATCCCAAATGGTAACTTTCTAACTAAATAATAAGTTTTAAAATAATGAATAAATATCAGGGGGCAGAAATTATGAACACAACATTAGTGTAAGTGAAATACTCAGATAATAAAGCACAACATGTTTTTTAAGCACAGAACAAGAAACTTGGGAGAAAATCTTTATTTAAACCAAGCAAGCTGAAATTGGGGGAAGTCTCCCTTAAAGGAACATTCATTTCTCCCAAATCAATCAAGAAGTTAATTATCCATGTTGTGAATTAACTGAAGCAAAATTTAAAACACAAAACTGATTTTTCTTTACAGATCTGCCTACTTCTGTCCAACCTCTTTTGACCTTGGTTGGTATGTACAAAGGACATGAAGTTAATTTCATTTATGATTTAACCCCATCAGAAATTATAGGAGTGCCTTCAGTTCTTTGTCCTCGAGTCTCCACATGAGGACTTAGACTCTCTCTACCTTTCTCCTGAGAGGAGAGATGTGCCTGATGGGTAAATTTGAGAGAAGTAACAAAGAATAATTGTCTGGCATTAAACCTCTTCTTGGAAAAGATGTGTCTGCCCACAGGTATGTGAATTACTGTCCGTGAGCATCTCAGCAGGGACAGGTGTAAAGCATCTGTTTCCTCTGATTACAACTGTGAGCAGAAGCGATAAGCGTTCGAAGCACCAACGTGACCACACATCTCAACCTTGTCCTCCAGCTTGTTATGATGTGTTGGTAACCAAGTCTCTAAGTTCATCTCCATCTGTCTGACTCCTATGTTCTGATATAATGGAAAGAGGGCTGCCATTTGCCACCTATCCCACCTCAGCTCCAAGAAGAAAGATGACTACACAACACTTACAGGCATGTTGTCTTCCTCCTTGAATTTCTACACAATGTACATTGAACAAATCAAGTCCCATTCTAATCAGCAGAAAAGTTACATTTTATTTATTTTAATCCATTTTTTCATGATCAACCTAAGTTATTTATTTAAGCTATCTCCTGCCATAAGTGAGGAGATGGAAGATCAGTATACTCTGTAGTCATTTTACAGTAGGAGAGAAGTCAGCTTAAGGTCCCATACCCTGTTCTGTGTGCAGAGTGTGGTTCAAACCAGTGCTGTGGTCCCCACTGGGCAGTGGGCCAGGTTCTCTTTAGTCATCTTCATAGCCAGTTGGCAGCGGATTCAGGTGAGGATTATGGAATAGAGTATGGCTATCATCTCCCCAGGGAAAGGGCTTGGTCCTGATGCGGAGATGGGGTAGGCGATGAAATCGGGTCTAAAGTGCTCTCCTTGGTGCGACTTCAGATAGATGTGAGCAGAGCCCTTCTCGCTGTGGGTGCCACTTGACATCAGTCATGCCAGCTGTGGGCTCAGCAGACCCATAAGCCCAGAAGCCCAGGACTCAGCGGCAGTTGTCACTTTGACCAAGGGAAAAGTTACATTTTATTTTATTTTTTTATTTACTACTTTATTCATAAACCATTTATTGAGTGGACCCACCTCAGTAAAGAACTTTTTTTTTTTACTTTCCAATTTTTTTTTTATTAAGGTATTATATGTGTACATATCTTACCATTGCCCCCCCCTCTACTTCCCATTCATTCTCTCCCTCCCCAGAGTTCTGTGTTTGTTGGTTGTATTCATGCATAGCAGTCCTTCGGTTGTTCTCTTATCTCCCCCCAGGTCTCCTTCCCCTCCCTGCTGTCATTTGACAATCTGCTTGTTTTATGGTGACTATCTCAGGATCGCATTAATAGAATCCACTCCTCATTTGTCAGTCTGCTTGTTTTATGGTGGTTGTCTCAGGGCCACACAAATAGAGTCCGCTCCTCCTCTGGTTCTCATGGCCCCTCCCCCTGGCTCCCACTGCTTCCCTAGGGACACACTGCTCACCCGGGGCACACGGCCCCCTGGGACACACGGCTCACCTGGGGCACACGGCCCCCTGGGACACACGGCTCGCCCAGAGCACATGGCCCCCTGGGACACACGGCTCACCCGGGACACCCAGCCCCTTTCGGGGACACGGCTCACCTGGGGCACACAGCACCCTGGGACACATGGCTCGCCCGGGGCACACGGCCCCCTGGGACACACGCCTTGCGAAAAGTTACATTTTAGAAAGAATTATGCTGAAGCCACTACCATCAAAAGGAAAACAAATACATGTAGATGTTCATTCATTCAACACTAACTCATTAACTTATTGAAAGGCTACCATTAAATTGTATCTGAAATTACAGGTTGTAAAATAATGTTGCATTCCCTTTTTGAGACCAATTTGATAAACACATATACAAAATACATGCATGTATACATTTTCAAATTTAATATATTTTCAGTAACTGTTGATACTTTTAAGTTAAATTTTGATAGCATTCTTATCTGAAATGTTATAGAAATAAAGGTAATATCAAATGAAATAAAATCAAGTATATTTGCCATTACAAGCATTGCAATTCATGATCTAATTGTGAATACGTTAATGTATGGGGAAAATACACTGGGCAATCTGTAAATATTAAAGACACATATTTTGCTGCAAAAAAATAATGAGGACAAATTTGTTCACCAAGGGGCTGATGAGTTAAGCAGAGAGAAAATGAATGCCAAAAAGAATAGGAAGAAGTTGAGCAATTATCTGTATCCTTCAAAAGACAAAATCACAAAGGGACAATTGTCTAAGTGAGCAAAAGGAAGTGTGGACATGAGCAATTAGATAGAGCAACTTAAATAAACAGGTTTATTAAACTCATCTCTTCCTTATGAGAAACCAGCAGAGCCACTGTGATAGCTTGAACAGGGGTAAAATTCAGAGTAGAAAGGCACTGCCTTGGTGTAAAGTTGAGGCCTGTATTTAGTCAGGAAGCTATCTGGCTCAACATTCTGTTGAGACACAATGTTCTGTGTGCCATTTACAAAGTTAAAGTCTTATGAATATGAACTGCTTTAGCTTTCATGTATTTGTATACAGAGTTGCTAAACTATTGAATACACATTTAAGAAGTGGAAAAAATAATTAGATAAATCATTAGAACCCCGGTATTTTGAGAAAGTGTCAAAATGGACCAAAAGTCCAAACACAATGAATGTAAAATTGATTCTCCCTATTTAACACAGATTTAAAGAACAATGATTGAGGAACTGTCATGCCAGGAATTGAAAAAGAATTGAACATAAAATGTTTGAAAGCAGAGAAATTTCATCTGGTATAAAATTACCTGGAGTAAATTTTCAAGTTTTCAGTTGTTAGTAAAAACTTCTATGTGCAAGAAAACCTAACAAATCCAGGCCAGGAGGCACAATTGTTCAGAGCGGTGGTAGGCAAACTCATTAATAAACAGAGCCCAATATCAACATTAACAACAATCAAAATTTCTTTTGAGAGCCAAATTTTTAAAAATTAAACTATATAGGTAGGCACATTGTTATTAACTTAATTAGGGTACTCCTAAGCTGGCCTTTCCTAAAAACTCAAGGGGCCAAAGAGCTGCATATAGCTCTCAAACCACAGTTTTTCAGCCAGTGGGTTAGAGCATCATCCTGTGCAACAAAAGGCTGCGGCTGTGATTCCCTGCAGGGTACATACTTAGGTTGTGAAGTCCATCAACTGTCTGGAAGCAACCGATCCAGGTTTCTCTCTCTCCTCATCTCTCTTTAAAAAGCAATTAAAAAAAACAACAACATATCCTCAGGTGAAGATTAAACCAAGGAAATCTAACAAGTAATATAACAGTTCAAGCTAATTTTAACTTATGTATTTTATAATATCATTAAATAACACAATTACATAGAACTGAAACTATTCTGATATATTGAAGTAACACCCCACAATGTGAACCCTAATGGTAAAAATCACAAAGCAGATATGCAGCTCTCTATGCCACTCAATGGAATCAAGTGAGCAAGACTAACCTTCATGTAATGGTGAGAGAAGCAACACATCTAAATATCCTGAAAGTGGAGAAAACTGAAAGCACAGATTAGAGCCATACTTTATTATAATTATTGCCCTTAGAGTTGGACAAACAAGGTAGGAAGAGTCCAAAATGTTAAAATCTTGCAAATAAAGGGGATTGAAAAACAAATTCAACATGAAGCCATTTTTAGTATTTTACTCTCCAGAATCATAGCTTAACTCCTTAGAAGTTGCTGTATTGTAATGCCACATTCCAGAACTCCCCCTATTCTTTCATTTTAGAAAGAATGTTATTAGGTCTCATATACTACTTTATGTTTTCCTACTACCAATAATTAAATTCCCAGCAACTCCAGAAGGCACCTGTGGTCTATCTCTGTATCTTGATAGAAGAGTGCTTGTTTTACTCTCTCTTATTCAGTCTAGCATAATTAGGCTGATCAATGCCCCATAAGGAAACTATGAGTGTCTTGGAACCAACATTAACTTTAAAAGAAACTATTTTTTCAATTTATCTGGAAATATTGGAAATAAAAAAAAGCCCACACTACTTTCCTCCCAAAATATTAACAAAAAAAAAAAAATTCTACAAAAACCATCTTGCAAAGCTTGTGCATTTTCACACACTTTCAACGTCATCTTGTAAAATGAGATATTATCTGATTTTCCTGATAAGAAATAAAGCATTTTGTGTTTGCATCATTCTTACCAATTTATGGAAGTATTCTTTCACCACACCCCTTTTTTTCTTTTTTTTTTCCAGTCATCCAGTTTCACAACTTTGAAGCACAAAGACTTTATTTGGACAAAGAGCAATCTAAAAATCCTTAGTTTTGCTTTTCTATGATGTATTCCAATGGGGCCAAATGGGAAAAAAATTTACCACAGGCCTATGCTATTTTTCTCTACATTAAAACCTTAAAAGCACCATCAAAACTCTCAGCCAATGTGCACTGATTTGAAATGGGTATTTTAGTGAGTGATAGCATCATGACCAAGGGAAACACCCCTTTGTTTCTGCCCTGAAATCTACAACGTGTGGACATCCAGAACCCAACACAGGTTCCTGTGTCCACACCCTAAAAGATCTGTGCACCAGTACTTGGAAGGGGGAGGAGGAGAGGGAGAGATCAGGAACAAACCCATTTCTGCAGCAAGGATAAACCTACAGCCCCAGCAAACAGTAGTGATTGAGGAGTCAGGGTACAGCCCTCATAACACAGACCAGGGGCAGGAGGCAACAGCTCAGAAGCATTCCTAACCCACTCCCACCCACCGTCAAAACAGTTTCCTCCCCAGTTTCAACACCACAGACCAGTAGCAGGTACAGAACCAAGTCTCCAGGCCCCAAACAACAGTACAGTGCTGCCAATGGTCATAGGAAATGAGGCCACAGCCCTTGGCCTCACAAATGGGCTTCTCTCCACTGGTCCCATCTCCTGCCATGGTTGTGGTACCTTGAGACACAGACAAGCCAGATCCAGCACCAACATCCACTACCCTGGTTGCCCTACAACCACTCCCATGTCCTAGGCTAAACCTCTCAAACCTTGACTCATAACCTTGCCATCCTTAAGATTAACTAGTCTAGGTAAGAGAAAACAAAAACTGCCCTATACTAAAAAACAAAAACTACCACCTACTAGAAAACTAAAGGAAGACCTCAAATTGTCAACCTGCTGAATTGTGGAAAGCAAAATGTTCCTAAATAAGAAAAGTGTTCACTACTTCAAGTACACCAGCAGAGGAACAAGCCATCAAGTAGCATGGACCACCAAGGAAACACTAACACAGGAAGACAATGGAAGTTCTCAGAAAGAAACTCAAAATAGCAGATGATTTTTATATAAATGAGAAAGAAATCAAACAGCAGTCATGAAGAAACCCAATGAAATACAGAACACTCAAAAGGTAGTACAATGAGCTCAAAAATAAAATTAATAAACAGAAAGAGCACTTCACCAGAGAGATGAAAACTATACCAAGAAACAAACAAATTCTGGAACTAAAGAGCTCAATAAATGAGATAAAGAATGTATGTATATATTAATAAGTGATACACAAAGAAATCCAGAGACATTATCAATACTGCTTTTCACTGCCATCTTGGTCATCAGTCATTCAAGGGCTGGCGAAATATGCAGACATAATGGAACTTAATTTTACAATGCAAATATAAAACAATCTATATATAGAAAAGGCTAATATGCAAAGTGTCCCCTGTGGAGTTCCACTGGGAGACCAGGAGTTTGATCACTAGCTATGATAGGGGCTAACCACCAGGGGGAGGCATAGAACAAAGAAAGGCCTTGCCCTGGCCAGCAGCTGGCAGCCAATAGCCCTGATTGCCAGCCAAGCCTAGTGACCCAGCCTGTGAATTTCATGCACAGGGCCTCTAGTAAATTGTAAATTCAAATATTTCTTTAGTTTAACTTTTTAGAAAATGTACAACTGCTTGGCAAGACATTTTATAAAAACTGAAATAAAAAGCAGTAAGTAAAGTAGCATTTAAGAAAGTTCTCTCACATAAAAAGACAACAACACTTTTCACTTAAAATGAGAAATTAATCATTTTGGTAGTATAAGTTTATTGTATTCATAAAAGATTCTCAAGTGGGAATCAGTAAGTTTTCTATTATATACAAAACGGTTTAGGATTTTCAACACAAGCTGTCCCCAGGAAGGGCCTCTTATTAGGATGCTTAGCGGTCTGTCTTGTTGTTTCTGAAACAAGGAGAAGTTCGGTGATGATTCCTCTTAACTGCTTCTTAGAACTGTGAAGATTGTAAACAACAAATGCTTAGTATTTTATTTTCCCCTAAGTGACTTGCATTCATTAAGTAGCTACAGTAGTAAAGGGAATTTCTCATTACATCGCATTTTAGCAATGAAAATGTATCAAAGCAGATTTACTATATTCAGGTATAGGTTCTAAATTATTCTTTAAAAATACTGATGTTTCTAAGAAATTGGGGTTGAGGATTCTAACTCAGCAGTAATCCAAAGTGGGGAGGCTGTCAGTGATGTAGATGGCTTCTCAGGTAATTCTCCCTGCCTTCTGGGAGGGCTGTGCTTACAAGACCCCCTTCTGCTAGGCCACCAGGCCTGCCCCACCTTGCCCACCACCACACTGTTGTCTGTGTGCATGCACAGGTGCTCTTTAGCTAACCTCTCTCCCTTTCTTTCTCCATTCCTCCCCCTCCTCCTCTCTGACATTTGACAGGCTGTTCCATGTATGCATGTCTCTGGTTCTATTATGTTCATCCATTTATCTTGTTCCTTAGATTGCACAAATTATTAAGGAGGTTCTATGGTATTTGACTTTCTCTGACTTGCTTATTTTGCTTAGTAAAAAATCATTCTTTTATTAGTACTCACACATTCTGATAACTCAAAGAATAATAAAATCAATTTAAGTTCTTAAAATTGGACAATATAATTTAATAATTGTATAACTTTTAAAACCTGGCTTTTTATTTTTCCTAGTAGTCTTGTTTTTCATCAACTCATCTTAAAAATAAAATGATACTCTCATAAGAATCATTCTGTAAGATCAACTCAGTGATGCTAATGATGGAAACTAAAATACTGAAAAAAGAAACATGCCATCTTCCTTCCTGAGTTCTATAGAACTATAAGCTGCTATTAAGGGAAGAAGGGAAAACACATACATTGCCTGTATCCAAAGTGTAATTTGCAGTAAAATGAAATAAAGCAAATGAAAGGTCAATAAATTAACCTGGAAAGTTTGCCTGACTTGTTCTAGTGTGTATGCTAGATAAGGATTTCCGCATTCTCCAAGCCTGTCGAGACGCCGTTCTTCTTCCTGGTGTCTTGCCCTACTCATTTCCATGTGTCTTCTGACTATTATTGCTGCTTCTTTCCACCACTCTACTCTAGGCGTCATTTCATCACATTTCTTGTTAAGCATTTGGAGTTCTAGCTCCTGCTGAGCTGTATCTTCTTCAGTTTCAGGACGATGCATACATTTAGCTTCTGCTACAAGCTCATCAACCTGCATGAATAAAAGAATATAGTTTGGTTATGAAGGTGTGGACTCCTGGTGAGATTTTTTTTTAATTTAAATGTCTTATAGTTGAACAACATGAAATTATGAAACAAATTCAATTGCAATAAAATATTATCTGCACTGTGGTAGAGTCTTAAAATGTGGAACCATGAGTTACTTAGAATCAAGACCAAGGTAAAAATGACCAGGAATACCAAAAATATATTTACTATTCTTGTCTTTGCCACTTAACATCTGCAGTTGATTTTAGATTCTTTTTTTCTATCACTTTTTCATGTCTCTCCTTCACAAAGTGACTATATGTTGCCTCTTAAAAGAAAGTCCCATTCATCTCCTCCCATCTTAACACTTCATAATTTTTTAAAAGTCTTAAAGATATCATATTGAGGTATTCAGGATTGAGTCACCAAATGCTTCCTTAAATGGCACTTTCAAGTGAGAATAATTAATGAATCTTTTATATTTGGATTGTAATGTTATAAGTCTTTTACTGAAGTATAAACTTTTTATGCTAATTTGAATTGCATTCCAAGATGAAATGATTCCATGGTGTTTTGAGAAACTGCATCTCTTCCTGTAAAACTTTAGCAAGGTGAGCCTTACAGTTTTCAGAATCAACAAAATGGAGTGGGGGTTTGATTCAATAGTGCTATCTTGAAATTCTTTGTTACATCCCACAATATAAAGCAGCATGCTAAACAAAACAACATCGGCAGCAGCAGCAAACTTGCTGGAATGTCAGTGATAATGCTTGGGAAGAACTACTTCTCTTCAGATACAATGATTGTTCGGTAAGACAAGGTGAGGGATGTGAGTTTTTGAAGCAGGTCTCCAGATTGTTTCCTCCATGAAATAGGTGCTGGCCTCAGTGCTAACCGGGTTCTGGTGAACAGCATATGGTGACTGCTGTGTGACTGCTGTGTCTGGGTGCCATCTGACTCTCTCCCTAGGGGAGCTCACCCTGAGAGCACCATGTTGGAAAGAAGGCAGCAGCCCAGGCCACATGGTCAGTCCTCATACAGGTGTCCAGCTGAGACTGCCCCAGTGAACGTCCCAGCCAAAGCTCTCTGCAGCTGACTAACTGGAGAGTGAACAAGCATCAACATGATTCCACTGCCCAGATTCAAGTCATCCCAACTGGTGGCAAATAGAAAAGAAATGAGGTGGCCTTACTGCAGATTTTCGAACTTAGTAAATCCTATTTTAAGGTAGGAGGTGTGGAAATGGTTTATTAAACAGCAATAAATAACTGGCACAGATACTGATAGAAAAATAGAGTGCTGATACTAAAAAGGAAATCTGGACAGTCCAGATTTTAATCTTCTCCTCTTCAGGCAGTGAGTCTATGAAGTATGAGTAAAACACAATGAAGAAAATGTCAAACTCAGCAGATCCTGTTACCGGAATTTCATGGAATAGAAGTGAAATGGGAGGCCCTGGGATAGAGATGAAAGGTATGAATGGAGAATAAAAGGAATGGGTGTTATCCCATCATGTTACAGTCTCAACAAAGCTGGCCGCAGGTTTTATCAAGATACAAAACATCTCCAAAGTAAAAAAAAATCCACTACACTGCCTTTTTTATAATTACATAAAACAAGTGTTAATATGCAAGAAGACTTGGAATGAGTACTCATAAAATGTGATTGGTACTGGCATAAGGACAGACTTAACCATCAATGAAGTAGAAGGAAGAATTCCAGCATTAACCCTCACCTTTATGGCCAAGTGCTTTTTGTCAAGAGCACCAAACAAATCAGTTATTAATAGTCTTTTTAATAATTAGTACTGAGAATACTGTATATCCACATGCAAATGAATAAAAGGAGACCTGTACCTCATACCATATATCAAAATAAACTCAAAATGTAAAAGTTGTAACTAGCAAACTCTTAAAGGAAATCACACGTATATATCTACATCACTGAATTTGAGTATTTTTTTAGATGTGAAAATAAAATACAAAAATAGATTAACTGAACTTCATCAAAATAAAAAAAAACCACTGTGCTTTAAAAGACAGCAATGGGACAATGAAAAGATGAACTACTGAATGGGAGAAATATTTGAAAATTCTTTATCAATAAGGGGTTTGTATCTCTAGGATTAAGAACTTTTCTTACTTTTAAATGTATTTTTTAATTGATTTTTTTTACAGAGAGGAAGAGAGAGGAATAGAGAGTAAGAAACATCGATGAGAAAGAATCATCGATCAGCTGCCTCTTGCACACCCCCTATTGGGGATATGCCCACAACCAAGGTACATGCCCTTGACCTAAATCAAACCCGGGACCTTTCAGTCAGCAGGCCGACACTCTATCCACTGAGCCAAATCGGTTTTGACTAGGATTAAGAACTTTTAAAATTCAACAGTAATAAGACAATTCACATCCTCCCCAGCACTTGTGCTTTCTTGATTTGTTGATGATAGCCCTTCTGACAGGTGTGAGATGGTACCTCATTGTTGTTTTGATTTGCACCTCACAGATGATTAGTGACTTTGAGCATGTTTTCATATGTCTTTAGGCCTTCTGTACGCCCTTTCTATAAATATCTATTTAGGTTCTTTTCCCATTTTCTGACTAGATTGCTTATCTTCCTTTTGTTAAGTTGTGTGAGTTCCTGGTAAATTTTGGCAAATTTTTCCTTATCTGAAATATTCCTTATATGAAATATTATTGGCAAATATGTTCTCCCATGCAGTGGGCTTTCTTGTTGTTTTATTGATGATTTCTTTGCTCTGCAGAAGCTTTTTATTTTGATGTAGTCAGTCCTTTAACCATTTTGAATTTGTTTTTGTGTATGCTGTAAGCTGATGATCTAGTTTCTTATTCTTTTTTGCATATATGTGACCAAATTTCCCAGCACCATTTACTGAAGAGATTGTCTTATCTAAAAGGAACACTCCTGCACTGCTGGTGGGAATGCAGACTGGTGCAGTCACTGTAGAAAACAGTATGGCATGCCTTAAAAAATTAAACATTGAACTCCCATTTTCCCTAGTACTCCCACTTCTGGGAATATATCCCAAGAAACCAGAAACACTATTCAGAAAGGATATATGCAACCCTGTGTTCATATCAGCACAGTTTACAATAGCTAAGATTTGGAAGCAGCCTAAGTGCCAATCAACAGATGAATGGATTAAAAATTGTGGTACATCTACACAATGGAAAACTACATTGCTATAAAAATAAGAAACTTTTACCATTTTCACAGCATGGATGCAATTGAAGAGCATTATGCTAAGCAAAAGAGGTCAGTTGAAGAAAGATAAATATGACATGATCTCACTCACATGTGGGATATAATGATCCACATAAACAGATGAACAAAAATAGATTCAGAAACAAGGGGAAAGTAAGGGTGGTTATAGATCAACCAAAGGACTTGTATGCATGCAATAAACAATGGACACAGACAGCGGGGCAGTGAATGTGGGCCCCTTTGGAGTGGAAGTGGCCATGGGTAGGAATGGTCTATCTGGGGAAAAAGAAGACATTTGTAAAACTTCAAACAATTTAAAAAAAGATAATCCAATATAAAATGGCCAAGGGCATTGAGTAAACAGATATACAAAGAGAATATGCAAATGAATATTAAGCATGTGAAAGGATGGTCGACAGCATTAGTCCATAGAAAACTGCAAATCAAAAGTAACACTAAGATGCCACTTCATACCCACTGGGATGGCTACAATCAAAAGACAGTTAGTGGCACGTTGGCAAGAATGTGGAGAAACTTGAACCCGCATTATGCCAATGAAAAGGCAAAGTGGTGCAACCACTGGGAAAACAGTCTGACAGTTTCCTGGAAGATTAAAGCTATGATCTAGCAAATCCAATTATAACTACATTCCTATGAGAATGAAAACATAAGTGCACATAAAAACTTAGATATGAATGTTCTTTGCGGTATATATATATATATATATATATATATATATATATATATATTTGATTTTTTTAGAGAGAGGAAGGGAGAGGGATAGAAAGCCAGGAACATCAATCAGCTGCCTCCTGCACATTCCCCTTTTCCCATTTTCTGACACCGGGGATGTGCTCGCAACCAAGGTACATGTCCTTGACCGAAATCGAACCTGGGACCGCTCAGTCAACTGGTTGACCCTCTATCCACTGAGCCAAACCGGTTTCGGACCATTGCAGTATTCGTAACAACACCAAGAAGGGGAAATAACCCAAAAATTCAGCAAATGATGAATAGATTTAAAAATATGCATTCACTTCATACAATGAAATGCTGTTCAGCAATAAACAGAAATCAAGTACCAGTGATACATCTACAAAACAGCTGTACCTTGGACACATTATGCTTCCTAAAATAGCAGTCCTGAGGGAGCACCTACTGTGTGAGGACACTGATATGACATGTTCAGAACGGACAAATCTGGGGAGACTGAGAGGACAGTAGTGGTTCCCTAGGGCCAGGAAGGATGGGGAAGTGGAAGCTGGGACAGGGTGGTTGCTAAAGGGCACAGGGCTACATTATAGGGAGATGAAAATGTCTTCCATGTGGCTGTGATGATGACTAACCAATGGACACAGGGGCGTTTGGACATGAGTGGGGGGTTTTGTGAGGTAATGGGGCAATAAGGACACATATGTAACACCTTAATCAGTAAAGAAACAATAAAACCTTCTTTGAATATAGAAAAAGCCACTGAATTGTACACTTTAAATGAGTGAACTGCATGGTATGATCATTATGTCTCAATAAAGGTGCTTCCTAAAATTCTGTGATTTGGTGCTTGTGCCAGGGTTTAAGACATAGAAGGTTAGCAGTAGGTTTTTTTTGTGTGTTTTTTTTTTAAGGAAAAGTGATAAAGAAAAAAGCTGTCTTTTTCCCTGATGATAAGTCCATAAAATTAACAGAAAAATCTATATTTCACTGTTCAAGCATTGAATGATATCTATGTCCCTGAATTAGGTGATTTGGGGGTCCCAAAACTGATTTATAATTACCTCTTGTTGGATCCTTCTAGTCTCCATTGTCATTTCCATTAGACTGGGTTTTGAAGCTCCGGCAAAATTGGGCTCTTCATTGAAATTCCTTTTTGGCGTGTTTAAAGGTTCCTGACATCTGCAGAATTGTAGAATAGAAAAATGTCAAAATCTTTAAGAGTAAATTTTCAATAATTATTTAAACAGATATTATGTTTCTTCATATAAAATAAATGAATGTATAAATTATGATCCCTTTTTTGTACCAATTTAATTTTGTTTGAAAACATAGTAGCTAAATTATATATATATATATATATATATATATATATATATATATATATATATATATATGTCTCAATATACAAATAAGGCTGGGACACCTTAACAGTCACTACCAGGTCAGGAGGAGGGGCCGGCCCAGGCCTGGAGCTGGAGAGAACAACACGCAGAGGGGGCAGAGCACAGACACAATCCCGCAGGGGGCTGGCCCCCAGCAGCCCCGCAGCTGCCTAGCTGAGCTGCTGGAGCCAAGCCAAGCCACCCGGGGATCCCAGGGTGAACAGGCCAAGACGAGCTGCCCAATGGGCCCGTGGTGAAGAGACCAAGCTGCCTGTGGTTCCTGGTGCAGAAGCTGTGCCGCTGACCACCCTGCGTTAGGCACCTGTTTGGGTGCATGGTATGGAGTCTGGGGCTTCTAGCCTGTAGGCAGGGGAAGTCTCTCTCTTCCCAGAGTTAGGAGCATCTGATAAGGAGAATCAGAGAACAAACCTAAAGAGAGCCTCCTGGGGCTTCCCAGACATGGAATAGATGCTGCTGTGGCTTTATGAGTGGTAAAAACAGGATTGCCCAACTTCTTGAAGTCATATGCACATTTTTATATGTATGATATCTTTTATTACTAAAAAGGGATAAACATAAGCTGAATCAAGATATTAGCCTATTTGAATGCTGAAGGGACCCACACTATAAAAAGTAGGAAAGGCCAGCAGACAGAGAAGATGTTTTGCAGAAACAAACATTCAAGGTAGACAAAAAACTTGCAGTTGACAGGATATGCAAAAGACAAGCTCATTATGGTTTTGAGAATCATTAAAATGTAAGTACAATATTATGGCCCTCAAAACAGTTTCACATTGTGCTGTAAGTTTCTGCACACAATTTTTAAATAGGGCAATTTGTTTAATTATAAAAATTATAGATAGGAAATAATTTTTATTTTGGTTTTAATGAAGTGACTATTAAATCTTAATTCATTAGAAAAATTATCTGAGATATGATTTTACCTGGTCATCGATTTTTCTAAATCAGTCTTTTGCTTCATTACTTCATGCAAGCTCTGTTGAAGAGATATGCTTAGATCAAGGAGTTTTTCTGATTCTTTCTTTTCATGTTGCAACTTTGAAAAAATTTAAAGAAAATTATTTTTGGAAATCTAGAGATTTACATTTCTTTCTTAAAATTATGATTTCTCCTGTGTTCATGAATCATATGGGTGAACAAGTTTATAAAATGTAGTAGACAGGCTTATAAACTAAATGCCAATCAGTACAGATTTCAAGAATAATGACTTCTTAAAATGAAGCTTAAAATGACTTTACAATTTCACCACTATTTTCCTGAAACTAAAATTGCCAAAGTTTGCCAAAACAGAGGTTTTTTATATATAAAATAGTAAGTTCTAAAAAGGTGAAAAGCTGGTAGTAACCGCTAAGAGGTATAAAGTTTGTGTTTGGAGTGATAAAAATATTCTATAATTGGATTAAGGTGACAGATGCCCAACTTTATAAATACATTTTAAAATTTTGCATCATATAATTTAACTTGGCAAATTATATGCTATCCTATATAATAAAGAGGTAATGTGCACATTAACACTCAGGCTCTCACATGATGGCTGCCTACGACCAGGCCAGCAGGGGGTTAGTTAGGCATGATCAACTGACTGCACAAGCAGTCTGATTGGGGCAACCAGGCTGGCAGGGGCTTTGTGAGAGACAACCAAAGGACTGAACAGCAGGCTGCCTGGGGTGATTAGGCCAGCAGGGGCAGTTGGGGGCAATTAGGCTGTTGGAGGTGGGGGGTAGTGAGTGGTTGCTAGGTTAGCAGGAGGGGCACTTAGGGGCAATGAGGCTGGCAGAATGGGCCACTTTGGGGTGAATAGGCCAGTAGGGGGGCAGTTAAGGGTGACCAGGCCATCAGGGAGGCAGTAAGGAGTGACCAGGATGGCAGGGAGGGGGAAGTTGGGAGCAACCTGGCTGGCAGGGGGTAGCAGTTAGGGACAAACAGCATGGCACAGAGGGGGGCCAGCTAGAGGCAATCAGGCCAGCACTCAGAGGCACTTGCCCAATGAAACTAGTGGGGGTGAGGGGAGTTAGGGGAGGCCAGACAGGCAGTCAAGTGACTGTTTAGAAGCCAGCAGTCTAGGATTATGAGAAGAATGTCTGACTTTGGTTTAGGCCCAATATATGAGAGGTTGGGATTGGAGAGGGTACAGGCCAGCCTGAGTGGACCCCCACATGCATGAATTTCATGCTCTGGGCCTCTACTGTGAATTATATCAATATTGTGTGTGTGTTTTTAATTCCATTAGTGGATCTAGATTTAATTTTCTTAGTTGTGTATTGTGGGTGTACATATTACAATGATCTGAATATGTCCCTGCTTTCATTTCCAAGTGAATGAGAATGAAGGATATGCCTACTACTACTGGTGAATAGAATGACCTTCCTGTACAAGTTATTCTGAATTCTATGGAATATCCATTCACTGAAATATAGATAATACATAAAACAGTTTTCTGGAATATTTCATTCAGCACTATCCTCTATTTGATGTGGCTGCCTCATCATGATAATGGAGATATCACTGAAAATATTGTTTTGTAGGGGAAGCAAAGCCTTTTGCCTTCTATGAAGAATGACACATAGTTGTCAACATTCCTAAGGGCAAATACTATAAGAAAAAACATAAGATACAAAAGACAGAATAAAATCCAGGGTTTAGGAAATGAGTGCACTCTGAAGATAATAACATTATAATAAATTAATCACAATGAAAATAGCAAAGAAAGCTGTCCTTGAAAAGTAGTATCCTAAAATACTTTGTATTATTTAACCAGTTACAGATTAACTGATGACATGCTAAAGTTCATACATACTTCACTTCTGGTTTCATCTAATTCCTTCTGCAATGCTTGTATTTTATATCGAAAATCCATACAATGTTGTGATTCTTCCTTGGGTAGAGCCTGCGTCGAAGATAATTTTCTTTGGGTATCAGCCAGTTCTCCTTGAAGGTGACTCATAAATGCCTAGTAAGTAAGACATATCTGTTACTGATTTTATAAATCACATTATTATTAAATTATGTTAATGACAGATAACTTCACGTACAGGATGAGGCAAGAGGTTTACAGTTTTGAGTAGGTTACTTACTACTTATGATATTACTCTCCATACAAAACAACTGTAAACCTACTGCTGACCCAGCCTTGATACATTTTGTTAGAGTCATACATTATTAACATAATATGTAAGTGTAAACGTATCACTATCTAACTCAATTCACCTTCTTTTCCTCATATAGACATGGTCTTGTTTGCTTAACCAGGTTAAAGTCACGGAAAATGTAATCCTCCTGCTAATCTGTAGTAGGTTACTTGGACAGCTGACTCAGCCCCACTCTCTAACCCTCCACCTTCCCTCATAAATCTCAAAGCTTTAGAATCTACTGACATCTCAAAGAAAAATGGATATGTTAGTGGATCCAGTGGTAGTAAATTCAATATAGGGAACATTTTCTCTTTTTACTTCTTTTTTTAACCAGAGGTTTCAATTCATGTCAGAGCTCCTGGAACATTCAATCCTCTGCTCAAATGTTCCCAATAGGTTCATAACTTAAAAGAAAAGTGAAGTGAAGTCATTCCAAGGGTCTTCAAGGCCCTAGGTATCCTGGCTACACATAAACCCTGCCACTTCTCAGTAGTCTGAAATGGAGGTCCAATGCCAAATTAGTAAATCACAGAGAGCTACAATGCTCTCTATCTTGGACAAACAGCTCCACATGATAGTAATTAGGCCTTAACATGAGAAATATGAACAAATTATTTGTAAAAATATTCTAGGAAAATGGTAAATAGTATTTGAAAGTGTAAATCAGGTATACATTTGCTAAAACTCGTCATACATTTGTCCCAAATTATGATTGAATAAAAAGCAGATGACTTTAAAAAATCAGGAGGTCCTATGAATATATTACTTTGTCAATAACCAAACATTGTCATTGGTAGTTAAATGTGAAAAGGGAATCCCAACCTTAATGGGTCTGAATGGTTGGAGCTATTAACTCACTGTTTAGTTCAGACAGAGGTAGTTGAAGCAACTTTAAACTGTTAATCATAAGTAAATTCTTGTTAATTTTCTAGTGTTGGAATTTCCCACCAGAAAGGATGTGGGTGTATCTCAGAACCTCAATAAAAGGGATGGCAAAAGGCCAGAGCAGCAGGTAGTCCTCCCCCTAGAGGTGGACTCCCCCCTGGCCCCCATTTTCCCAAATTAACTCTTTTCCAGTCGCTTTTCAATTGTGTGAGGCCTTCTCCAAACAAGGAACCCTGAAGGGTAACCCTGAACTACGCTGGACCTGGAAAGGGATCCCACATCACTTGAGACTGAAATATTTCCAAATTTAATTCAAATTAGCATAGATAAAAGTAATTCTATGTCAACCTAAATGTATAAGGAGCCAGTGAAGGAAAGTTACTATGGAATACAATATCTACACTTCACTTCATCTGGGAAATCTGAAGTTAAGTGTCAAGAGAACTCACTTAATTAAATCTTAATTTAAAAATACTCATTTGAGGTAAGAGTATTTCCATTTATGTGTTTCCTAACAATATTAAAATTCATGATAGAAAGACTAAAATTATTATTCAATTAATATAAGACTGAAGTATTATCAGTCTACATCTATTAGCAATCTGGAACTTAATGTCTTAAAATTTCATGGGTAACACAATGTCTTTATTCAAGCAAAGCACTTCTCAGGTCTAATGTTCACTTGATGGATACAATGTCTGCTTTTAAAATAATAGAACAAACAGCTTTATAATCTATACATTTTTTATATTCACCTGAATTCAACATTTAGTCATCATCAAATATTGCTTTGAATTTTCTTTGAGAAAATTTGGAAATATTTATCTGTCTGGATACTTACATCTCTTTCTGCTTTATCATTTTCATACTGATGTGTGTTTTCTTTTAAAAGATTCCATTCATTGATTAGTTCCTTACATGTTTCCTTCAGCATAAGACCTTGCTTTTCACAGTTGGCTTGAAGTATTTTTATGGTATCTGCCAACTGATCTTTGATTTTAATTTTCTTGTCAGCTTTGTGTTGAGCCTCATCCAGTTGCTTTTGAAGGAACTTATTTTCACTTTGCAGGTGAGATAGCATCTCCTGTAAAGATTCCTGCTTTCCGGTGTCTTTATCCACTTTAGCTTGTTCCTCTTGATATACATGTTCACTTTCCTTCTTTTGACTCTGTGTTTGGCTTTGGTCTTCTTCATCTTGTAAAACAAATGTCTTATCTCTGAAAGCATCCCTTGTGGAATGAAGGTCAATTTCTAGGTGATTGAATTTGCTTTCAAATTTAGAAAGTTGTTGAGAAGGAATCTTAATGCTATGTTTTATGTCAGACATATCAGAGTTCTTTTTGCCCTGGGAACAAAAATATTCTTCTTTCTCTTTCTTGAAAGCAACTTGTAGATTTCCTTTTGAAGTCTGACAATGCTCATGATACTGTAAAACAGTAGCCCTTCTAGAACTGTATGAGTCACCTTCTGCTTCCAGTCTTCCTCTGTTTTGTTGTATATCCTCCAGTTTAGTGCTTAGCTTGTTAAGCTCGGCTCTCAGAACTTTAAACGTCTCACTGTGTTGAAGTAGGGTCTCTGTTACTGTCTTTTGAAAATGGTCATTTTTTTCTTTGCCAATCACAATGTCCTCAAAATATTTCTTTTCCATTTCCTGCATCTGATTTTTTGCTGTGTCTAGTTCCAGTGTTAGCTTGGCATTTTCATCCTTCAGGATGCAATTTTCATCTATCAGAGATTTTTCTTTTTCATCACTATCAGAAACCTAAATAAAACAAAGGAGACTTTTAGCTAACTCATTGATGTGATATATCAGCATAGCCTCTGAAATTAAAGAGACCTTTATGTTTACAATAAAAAGCTTCCAATTGGTGGATATCCCTCATAAAAAAAATGGAATTGGACCCCAACCTCTAACTTTATACAAGCCTGCATTCTGCAAAGTTTAAAACTGTAATATAAGTTCATGGAGTTTTTTAAACTGAAGAGCAAACCACAGGTTACTGTTTAAGAGTCGCAGAATTGGAAAGGGCTTTATCTGAATCACTACAAACCCAGAATACATTAAGGAAAAGATTAATAACTTTAACTACACTTAAAAATTGAGATTATAGACTGAATATATAGCTACCCCACACTGAGAGTATTAACCTTGCATATACTTGGAGACTAAATTTCCTAAAATATTTTTCAAAACTTATCTCATACATCATCTACTTTTTTAGTACTTTCAGTAATAAATACTACCTCTACTAATAACTGCTCATCTAGGCATTGTCCTAAGCTCTTCTACATCCATCTATGAACTCATTCAGTTATCACAATCTGGAATGGAGGGGTTAAAAACATAAGCAACCTCTAGATTTTCCCCAGGTTTCCAGACATAAAAATTGTTGCTCTTGCCCCAATCCATAGTTCTTCTCTAGTGTGAATATAAAAACACAAAAGATGCCTCATATTTCAAAAAAGTAATGGTAAGATAATATATACAGAGCTCTTGTTAGAAAATCATGAGATTATGTTGCTACAATAACTTTTGTTCACAATGTTTACTATAATAAATGTTAAATGGGTAGAAATGCACTGAATTACTTTACTAGCAATAAAGTAACAATAAATTGTCACAACGTATATGTTACAGCATAGCATTCTCTTCAAAATATCTTGTGTTAAAAGGAGATGCTATTATGAACAAATTGTTACTTTTCTCAAATGTAGAATGACAGCTAGCATATTACCTCAGAACCAGCTCTTCCTTTCCTCCTTACCAGGAGTGGAAATGAAAACTAACCTCTCTATTAATATATCAAGCAAATCTAATATTGCCAAAATCTGGAGCATCTGTTTTTGGTATGGAAAACACACCAATTACTATCAAAATATTAAAAGCCTTCCCTTAGGATGAGGCCATTGTCACTGTCACTACTTTGACTGGGAGAGACAAATGGATTTGAATTAAGAATATCATTTTATCCAATGGACCCAAAATGCCACCACAAATACACATGCACGAGCGTGCCCACGCGCGCGCACACTCACACACACACACACACACACACACACACTCTCTCTCTCTCTCACACAAACACACAGATACGTTTTTTAAATTATCTATAGTTTCCTTTTGTACATATTGGATTTTTACATATCTACATACTCACATATACTTACACACATTTGTAAATGACTAAATAAACTACCTGAGATAAGACTTTTATCCCCTTTGGCTTGCAAGGGTGTTTGGTCAGAATTCCATCTTGTAATATATTCATTTTCTGTCCTTCAGAAAGTTGCCTCTGAGTGTAGTTTTGTTCTTCAACAACCTAGGGACACATTTCATTTAGTTTTTTAAATCTCATACCATTAACAAAATGTTCAAAGCTTAAAAAACTGTTAAAAAGAAATAGCCTATTTAAGTATAAGGATATTTTGTTTTCATGAAAAACTCAAATTTTAACTTAAGTGCTAGCTAGATTTGTCATAGAACAAAAATGCAGTATTGTGAAATGAATTTTGTTTATGAACATTTGAGTAACTTCATCACATTCTCAAGGCAATTTAGCCTATATCTTAACATTTTTAAAAGCCAAAATTAACAATGATGTGAATGGTTAAACTCAATTTATTGTCCCTTTCTTCATTTAGAAAACTTATACAGATCATCTATCACACACCAAGGATAGTAATAAATTAATAATTTTAGTCATAAATGTCACAGTTCATATTTTGAATGAGATACCATTTTGGATTTGTTTTAAATGTAATAATGTATGTTAAATCAAAGAGATACAATTATTGACACAATACGGTTAGATATAAGACATTTTTACCAAAGATAAATTTACATTATTCCCTCTTACAGTCTTCAGGGCCATGACTTGTGTTCCTATGGTGTTTTCAACTTTGGGGTTCATTTCAACTGCTTTCATGCATTGCCCTTTTTTCCTTAAGTGCGCTGTATCTTTTGGATATAACACATCAGCTTTTTGTGTCATCTCTTTTTCTTTTTGTAATGTTGATCTGCAGTTAAACACAATCAAAGCTGTGATCAACATGAAATGAACTGTTATATTTATCTGATATCTTATGTAAACTTCATGGTAACCACAAAACAAAAAACTAAAGCAGATTCACAAGAGATAAAGAGCAGGAATTTAAAGTACAATACAAAAAAATCTTCAATCCAAAAAAGGAAGGAAGCAACAGAGGAACAATGGAATTACAAAACTGCCAGAGAATTGCAAGATAGCATTAATAAGTCTTTGCCTGTCAATAATTTCTGTGTAAATGGATTGAATTCTCCAATCAAAAGCATGGAATGACTAGGGGTGCAGAACACACAATATGGCAGGCAGACTATATGTTGTAGAAATGTGTACCTGAAACCTATATACTTTTGTTAACAAGAGTCACCTCAACAAATTCAATAAAAAGGAAAAAAGGCACACAATATTTTTGATGGATTAAATAATAAGACCCCAATGTATGCTGCCTTCAAGAGACTCCATTCATTTTCTTAAATTAAGAAAAAAAATCTCACCAGAGGATATGCTCATCGATTTTAGAGAGTGGGGAATAGACAGAGATACAGACAGACAGAAAAATATCAATGAGAGAGAGATTGATATGGTTGCCTCTCCTATGTACCCAAACCAGAAATGGAATCCTCAACTTAGGTACATGCCCTGACCTGGAACCAAACCTACAACCTTGGGGTATAGAGATTGTGTTCCAGCTAAGAAAGCCACACTGGCGAGGCCTCAATCATTCTTTTTTTTTTTAATATATTTTATTGATTTTTTACAGAGAAGAAGAGAGAGGGATAGAGAGTCAGAAACATCGATGAGAGAGAATCATTGACCAGCTGCCTCTTGTACACCCTCCACCGGGGATGTGCCCGCAACCAAGGTACATGCCCTTGACTGGAATCCAACCTGGGACCTTTCAGTTTGCAGGCCGACACTCTATCCACTGAGCCAAACCAGTCTCAGCCTCAGTCATTCTTAAAGACAATTAAAGACTCAAAGCGAGTAGAGGGAAAAGATATTCCTTGCAAGTGAAAATCAAAAGACAACATTTGTAGGTATTCTTATATCAGACAAAACGGAATTTAAGCCACAAACTATAACACGGCACAGGCAAGGTCTTTACATAACGATAAGGAGATCACTTCATAAAGATATAACAATTGTCAATAGGTATGTACCCAACATTGGTTCCCCTAAAAATATTAAACCAACTTTATCAGAACTAAAGGTTTAAATATTCAACAACACAATAATAACAAGGAGGATCAATACCCCACTTCCAGCAACAAATTGATCCTCTAGACACAATATCAACAAGGAAATGTTAAACTTGAACCAAACATTAGACCAAATGGACCTAAGGGACATTTAGAGAGCACTCAGACATTTTTTTCCTCCACCTCAAAGAGATAGCTGCACTCCCATGTATACTGCAGCCTTATTCACAACAGCCAAGATATATAAATTAAGTGTTCACCAATGGATGAACAGATACAGTGGTATGTATGTATGTATAGGTATGTGTATATTATATATGTAATTGTGTGTCTGTGTATACACACACACAAAGACACATACATAGACAATGGAATTTTCTCTGGCATGAGAAAGGAATAGAATAATAGAGACTGGCTATCGTTATAATAAATGTTATTAGTTATTAGTCATGCTCTATTAACCATGATTGTTTTGTTCTGATTAAAGAAAGTATGCTGTGATCTGGCTGGGTGTTCCCCCCACTTGTCTGGGACCTGGGAGTTAACCTGGAATTGTGGTCCATCCTCCTTAACTGCCTATTATCATGAAAAGATTAACAATGGAGTTCCAGAGGTGCCTACACTTTGCAACCCCCCAGCTTGCATTGTTTGTAATGTGTAAACAGTATACCCATCTTTTTTCTTTTTGCCTATTCCATCATGCGTGTAATACCTATTTTTATTACTTTTGCATAAGCATTCCTATTCTCTTTGCCTACTTTCCCATGTAATCTTTGTCATTCTACCCCATACAAGCAGCTGGTTTCTTGGGATGGGGGTGGGTGGTGTGCAGAGCAGATATTCTTGGATGACCTACTGCTCTCCCATACTGCCAGTATTGTCGGAATAAATGCTCATATATGAATCGACCCTGTCTCTGTTTAATGGGCTCAAGTAGTGATAGACAGCCTGGACCCACTTGTCATGTTTTACTCCCATTCTCGACCACATAGGTGAACCTTGAGAGCAGTAGACTAGTAAACACAAGTCAGACAAAGACAAATACTGCATGACCTCACTTGCATGTGGAATCTAAAGTACCTGAACTCATAAAATCAGAGAGTACCTTGGTGGTAGCCAAAGGCTGAGGGTGTGGGAAGCAGGGGAGATGCTGGTCAAAGGTACAAGCTTTTTTTAAGATCACTTGTGGGGGTCTGATGTACAGTGTGGTGATTATAGTTAACAATACGTATTATATTCATTTTTTAACATTTTTATTAAGGTATTATATGTGAAGATATCTTACCATTGCCCGCCCCCTCTCCCAGCCATGGGCTCCCTCCCCAGAGTTTTGTGTCCATTGGTTTTGCTTGTATGCATGCATACAAGTGCTTTGGTTGATCTCTTATCTCCCCCATATCTCCCTTCCCTCCCCGTTGTAATCTTATAGTCTGTTGCTTTACTGTCTCTGTATCTATCATTTTGTTAATCAGTTTATAATGTTCCTTATTATCTATAAATGAGTAAAGTCATGTGGTGTTTCTCTTTCATTGACTGGCTTATTTCACTCAGCATGATGTTCTTCAATTCCATCCAGGTTACTGCAAATGATGAGAATTCCTTCCTCTTTATGGCAGCATAGTATTCCATGGTGTAGATGTACCATAGTTTTCTGATCCATTCATCTGCTGATGGGCACCTAGGCTGTGTCCAAATCCTAGCTATTGTACATTGTGCTGCTATGAACATAGGGGTGCATATATCCTTTCTGATTGGGGTTTCTAGCTTCTTGGGGTATATTCCTAGTAGTGGGATTACTGGGTCAAATGGGAGTTCCATTTTCAGTTTTTTGAGGAAGCTCCATACTGTTCTCCACAGTGGTTGCACCAGTCTGCATTCCCACCAGCAGTGCACGAGGGTTCCTTTTTCTCTGCAACCTCGCCAACATTTGTGGTTTGTTGTTTTGTTGATGTTGGCCATTCTGACAGGTGTGAGATGGTACCGCATTGTTGTTTTGATTTGCATCTCTCGGATAATTAGTGACTTTTTAATAGTTAAGATAGCGAAGAGAGTGGTATGTATGCACTTGGAGCAGGGGGTTGGAAATTAGGTAAATAAGTAGGGTGAAAATTTTAGCAGGGGGTATACAGAAAGAATAGGGAAAAACTAAAGCAGGAAAGGGTTAAGATAAACAGGACACGAAAAGGGGAAAGGTTAGGAAGAGAGTGATGACATAGAAGTCGAGTTTAGATAGGGTTGAATGATGCTATAATAGAGATGAAAATAGAATGAAGAACACTAATCCTAATGTAAAATAAAGAGAAAATAAAATGGTACTTAAAGAAAAGAAAAAGAAAGAAAAAGGAAACAAAAAATGCAAAACAGCAGTAGTAATAATGATGATTGAAACTAAAAAATGTAATAATTGAAAAGGTACAATCAAGTGAGGAAAAAAATGTTTCTTAAGTAAAAAATTTTTAAAAATGAAAATAAAATAAAAGACGTAAAAATAAAAATAAAATGAAAAATAGAAAAATTAGAATAACAAATGTGCAATAGTGGTCATTCACTTCCTCTGTTATTCTATTTGGCACTCCTGTTTCTCAGTCCAGACAGTATTGCAGTTCCCTGCATTCCACTGCACCTCAGTTTTGTAAGCTAGTCCTTAATTTTAAGTAGGCTATTTCTTAGTTATTTGTGTTCATTCATTTTTGATTAATTAAAAGTAATAATTTTAAAAAGTCAGTTTGTAATTCAGCCCCTAGGTGGCAGTGTTTCTGGATTCACTTCCCCGTCTTTTGGGTTGCTCTAGTCTTCTTTCTCTATGGCACTCTCTATGGTTTGTCGAGGTGGGCTGCCTCGGTGCTGACTCCCAGTTGGTCTCTTCCAGCCCTGATCCCCTGTTTCCAGGAAGGCAATTTCCCCCTGCAGTATCCCAGGATATGCCAAACTGGGTAGTCCTTCCCTAGTATTCAGAAGCAAGGGGATGAAGGGGACCAGCCGCAGGATGGGTCTTTGCCAAGGTGTCCAGATGCTCAGCTTTTGGCGGGACAGTCCCAAATCTTAACAATTTGTCCCACATCCCTTGGCATTTTTAAAAAGTCCTGATTTTTGGGAAGATCATGCCAAACTCAGCACTGGGTATTGCAGCACACGATTCTCTCTGCAGCTGCTGGCACTTTCGGAGCCACCCTGGCCACACAGCTGCTGCAGCCACTGCTACTGCAGCAGGGACCAAGATTCCTCACGTTATCCCTGGCAAACTCTGACCTTTCCATGAGTGATTGAAGAACTCCCTTGAATCCACGTGTTTGCGCCAATTGGGATGTCACAGCTGTTCGGTGGTCTCCACTGTTGTGGGTTTTTTAGGCCTTAGATAAGATCCTCTTTTCTTTGTAGGATGGAGTAGTTTTCCGTCTGAGCCCATAGCTCCAGGAGAGGTCTCTGCCACAGTAGGGGCTGCTTGGTCAGGAAATCCTATCCAGCAGACCCCTACCTTCTCTTAGAGTTCTGCTACCCCTTAGCTTGCCAACTAACACTCCCCGAGTGACTCTCAGGCGCTCCTTCTATCTGCTCTGGGACTAGGCTCAGAACAGGTCCATCTGTTCGGCCGCCATTTTGTCTCTCCGTATTATATTCTTGAAAGTAGCTAAGGGAGTAGATCTAAATGTTCTCATCACAAGGAAAGAATTGGTAATAATATGATGTAATGGAAATGTGAACAAGCACTCCTTGGCTGATCACTTAACAACATAAAAGTATATCAAATGAATACCCTATACACCTTCAAAATATTCAATGTTACATGTCAATTATGACTCAATAAAGCTCAGAAAAAAATAGAAATTTGAAAAATAAAATATTCACATGGAATTACATATATATATAGCTAGAAAATGGCAATAAACCAATTAGGTATGATTTTCTTAGAAAATAAAATTGTTTGGTAACTTTTGTATACTCTAGCCTGGTATGTAATCCTATACAATAAAAGCCTACTATGCAAATTGACTAAACGGGAGAACAACTGGTTACTATGACACACAGTAACCACTATGAGGCTGATGCTCAATGCAGGAGCTGCCCACTGGTGGTCAGTGCCCTCCTACAGGGTGAGCTGCTCAGCAAGAAGCTGGGCTTAGAGCTGGGGAGGGCAATGGTGGGGGAAGGAAACTCTCCAACCTCCACAGCAGTGCTAAGGCGCAGAGAGCCAAGTAGTAAGGAGCTGCCAGCAAGCGGGCATTAGGAGCTAGGAGTCCCAGACTGTGAGAGGCACAGGCCAGATTAAAGGACACCCACCGCCATCCCCCAGTGCAAGAATTTGGTACACTGGGCCTCTAGTATTACAAATAATGCATGAAATGACCTATTGTATGATTTATATATATCATGACATAAAAGAAAAGTCCTTAGACTGTATATATATGTGTTTATAAGGTCATGTTTTTATAAAAGTTCTAGTTCTGGAAGTGAAGCTATTGGGATAAAAGAATAACATACATGACATTTTGAAAGAAGCTCAATTACCCTTTGAAAAAAGATGAGCCAATTGTATCTATAGTAATGCATGAGAAGGCCTTTTTATCCAATGGGAAATTACTGGTTTTACATTTTAAATACAATAATTATCATTATAAGTTAAAAAAATGATATCTCATTGTTTGTTGATTTGCATTTTCTGGTTACACAGCAAGATGCACTCAGGTATAAATATAAAATTTATTATTCATGAATATTAGCTCAACTTGGAATTTGTTTTATAGGAAAAGAATAGTTACCTACAGTTTGACACTACTATAGACGTACCTATCAGAATCTTCACTTTGTACAATAGGAAACTGGTGCTCATCACTTTGTTCACTGTTGCTTTTCTGTCTCACACCAACACTGTCAGTGTCATTATCAGTCACATCAAACATGTTTCCTGACTCTTCCCTCTTACTACTTTTCTGTTCCTTCTTTTCTTCAACCTTTGAGGAAAGTTTGATATTAAGGATGCTGTTATTACCTTACACATTAAGAAGACTGTGTTTTCATTACTCTTATCATTGGGCTTTATGATTAGCTTTGCTAATACCTTATTCATTAAGAAGACTGTGTTCTCATTAATTTTTTCATTTGACTGCTGGGTATCAATTTGTTCATTGTTGTTCTGATGTCTCAATCCATTTCTATCACTGTCATCATTAGTAACAACATACGTGTTTCCTGACACTTCTTTTTTACTTCTTGTCTGCCTATTTTCTCCTTCGACCTTTGACTAATGTTTGAAAAGAAAGATGTTGTTAGTACCTTATTCATCAAAAAATTGTGTTTTCATTAATTTCATGATATTAATAAAATTGCTATTACTTGAATCAATAAAATATTTTGAGTGTTTAATTTGATTATAACAGGTCATTGAAATTGCTCTAAATTCTGCTTTATTTCTGTTTCAGCATAGAAGCAGAATTTTCCAAGATTTCTAAGAGTGATTTCTTAATTTTGTGCTCCAATTCACATCACCCACTCTTTGATAACCTAACATTCCCCTTACTCAACCCCATTTCATGTATCTCACAGAGACAACTAAATAAATGACAAAAAATTCAAAATTCCTTCTTTTGTCTTTCCCAACTCTGACTTGCATTGCACAGATAGATTTAAAAGAAGTGACATTGTGCCTCAGTAACAAATAGGAAGCTTCTTTCTTCCTACATGAAACTATTTTTCCTATATTACCTTACACATTTTTTCCAAGATCTTTAAAGATATCAAAAAGTGTGGTATTTATAAAATATATGAGCCAAAGTTTACCACAGCATTGGAGTGGAGTGAAGCCAATGAATTGATAGTTAAGGTACAATTTGGAAAGTGAGTAATCTCCTTAATTTCACACAGCCAAGTCTTGGATTTTGGAGCCTGATGAAATCTGGTGCAATTACCCTAATGCCCCTTTGAGGTGCCACACAACCATAAGGTCCACGGGTACACACACACACACACACACACACACACAAAACACACACACAAACAGAAACACACACATACACACACAGACAAACACAAATCAGGATTAATCTCCTGAAAAAAGAGCTAAATAAAATGGAGGCAAGGTATGCACCAGATATAACTGAAAAACATGGTTACAAAGATGATAAGGAACATAGAACTTTGACAATGAAAAAGCAAGTATAAAAAAGCATAAATAAATCATCTAAAATAATCACTCAGAAATAAAGAATATATTACCTGAAATGAAGAATACACAAAAAGGAATCAACAGCAGATAAGATGAATCTCAGATTGGAATCTTTCAGTTATAAGAAAGGTAGCAGGAAACACTGAATTAGAGCCGCTATATATGTACACTAGAGTCCCAGTGCACAAAATTTGTTCATTGGAAAGGGTGTGTCCCTCAGCCCAGCCTGCACCCTCTCCAATCTGGGACCCCTTAAGGGATGCTAATTTAAATGTTTAACTGGGCAGTCAGACATCCCTCTCACAATCCAGGATTGCTGGCTCTCAACCATTAGCCTGCCTGCCAGCCTGATCACCCACTAACCATTCCTTTGTAAGCCTGCTGTATGCCTTATTGCTCCCCTGTCAGACCGATTGCCCCTAATAGCCCTCCCCTGCCAGCTAGATTGTCCTTAATTGTCCTCCCCTCAGGCCCGGTCACCCGCTAAGTGCACTCCTCTACTGGCCTGGTCTCCACCAACTGCCCTCCTCTGTTGTCTTGATCATCCCTAAATTCCCTCCATTGGTGGTCTGATTTCCCACAAGTGCCTTCCCCTGCAGGCCTGGTCCCCCTCAACTACCCACCCCTGCTGGCCTGATTGCCCACAATTGGCCTCCCATTCTGGCCATCTTGCGTCCACTTGGGGCAAGCATCTTTGACCACATGGGGGCGGCCATGTTGTTGGAGTGATAGTCAATATTACTCTTTTATTAGATAGGATAAATGTATACATACCTCTCTCTCTCTCTCTCTCTCTCTCTCTCTCTCTCTCTCTCTCTTTAAGGAGAGTAGTTTTCCTTTAAGGAGAGTAGTTTAAGAGATTTCTGGGATAACAGAAAGCATAGATACATCCACAATATAGGAGTAGCAGAAGGAGGAGAGCAAGAGCCTATTTAAAGAAATAAAATGACTGAGGCTTCCCTCACCTGGTGAAGAAAAATACACAGTAGTGCAGGAAAGGGAGTATCAAACAAGATGAACAGAAAGAGGCATACTCCAAGCTACTTCATAGTACTTCATAATAAAATGGCAAGAGTTAAAGACAAAGAGAGGATGATAGGAGAAGAAAGAAAACACAAATAGTTACCTACAAGGGAGCCCCACTAAGTCTGTTGGATGCTTTCTCAACAGACACATTTCAGGCTGGCAAGGATTAGTACAAAATAGTATTAAGAGATATAAAAGAAGGACCTACATCCAGGACTACTCAACCTAGAAAAGCTTTCATTTACTATTGAAAAAGAGATAAAGAGTTTCCTAGGTAACCTGAAGAAGTTCATCACACACAGAGACAGTATTAGAGGAATCATTAAAGGAATTTCTTTATAAAGTAATAGAAAGTCAAGGGACATAATTATAAAGAATAAAATAGCAATAAGTGAGTAGCTATCAATAACTCCTATAGTGTATATATCTAAAAAAGCTCCAATCAAAAGAAAATAGAGTAGATAGATGAATAAGAAAACAAATTCCCTACATGTGCTATCTACAAAAGCACCACCTCAGCAAAAGATACACACATACTGAAAGTAAAGGGATGGAAAAAAATCAAACAAAAACGATGCTGGCCTGGTAGCTCAATTGGATAATGTTGTCCCTATATACATATTTTCTGGTTCAAACTCTCATTAGGGCATATACAAGAAGCGAGCAATGAATGCGTAAGTAAGTAGAACAACAAATGGGTAGTTCTCTATCTGTCTCTCACCCTTTCCTTGTTCTCCATCAAAATCAATGAATAAAAATTCAACTAAAATAATCTTCCCCTAACCAGTATTGCTTAGTGATCAAGTGTCTATATACGAACCAAGAGGTCACTAGTCTAATACCTGGTCAGGGCACATGCCCGGGATACAGGCCCAATCCCCAAAGGGGGGCATGTGGAAGGCAGAGGAAGAATGTTTCTCTCTCATCAATGTTTATATATGTCTAACCATCTCCCTTCCTCTCTCTGAAATCAATATATTAAAATAATAAAATCAATAAAATATAATTAAATAAATTTTTCAAATGCAAACAGTGAGGGGTTGTGGGAAGAAAAGGGTCCTCTTTTGAGGTGACAGGAGAAGATTTGACTTTGGGTGGTGGGCATATAGTCTTATATACAGGTTTTGTGAATTAGTGATCCACATATGAAACCTATATGTTCATGTTGACCAATTCCACCCCAATAAAATTCAAATAACCAAATAAAATGCAAACCACAAAAACAGCTGGGAAAGCAATACTTATATCAGAAAAAATAGAAGTTAAATGTAAGGCTATAAAAAGACACAAAGGAGGCCAATACATGATGATATGGGACCAATCCAATAAGAATAAATAACCCTTATGAACATAAAGGCATCCATCAAAGGGAGCACTTCAATATATAAAGCAAATATCAATACAATCACAGTTAGGGATTTCAATGCCCCTTTGACATTAATAGATAGATATTTCAAAAGAATAAAGGTAAATGTATATATTTTAAAAGCTCCAATCAAAACTCCAATGAATTTCATTGATATGTTCAGAGCATTATTAACCTAAAATTGTAGGCTATCAATTTTTCAAGTACACTAGGTAGTCCACTTGTAAGGCCATAAAACAATCCAGTCAATTTTAAAAGACTGAAATCATTCCTCACATCTTATGCAACCAAAATGGTGTCAATTAACAATGTAACCTTTACCAGAAGACATGTTTTAAATGAGCCTATTGGATTGTTTTAAAGGGTGTGTAACATGATCTTAATTCGATTGATTGATTATGACAGTATTCTTTTCATAGTGACTAAACTTCACCAAACATAATAAATGATTTTAAAGTATAAAATTCAGAAACATTTGGCACATGTGCAATGATCACCTCTATTCAGTTCCAAAGCCTGTCACCAATCTAGAAAGGAACCTCTTTCTCATGAAATAGGAAGTCCCCTTTCCCCCTACCCATTCTCTGGGAAACACTTGTCTGATTTCTGTCTCTATGGACTCACTTGTTATGGAATTTGCATATAAAAGGTACCACACAATAAAGTAAATATATTTTCCCCTTGGACTCAGTGGGTGGAGTATCATTCCATGCACCTAAGGGTCATGGGTTAAATTCCCAGTCAGGGCATAAAGATAGGTTGTCTGATCAGTCCCTATCAGTGCCCTTCCTTCTTGCAGGATGCAGCCAATCAATGTTTCTTCATCACATCAATGGTTTCTCTTTCTCTCTCTCTATACCTTCCCCTTCCACTCTCCCTCTAAAATCAATAAAACATTTCATAAATTTAGGATTTAACTATACAAAAACTAATTTTGCATTATAAAAATAAAACAGTGATAGGTATGCTACTGGGAAATTTTAAGAGTAAGTGTTACACAAAAATTCAATTAAGAGCAAGAAAACTAATTTCACAAGAGAGCACTTTACCTTAAATATGACATTTTCTAATGTAGGATATGCAACAGCAATGCGACGTCTGCTGTAAAATCCACAGCACAAATGAGAGAATCTATTTCTTTAAAAAAAAAAAAGCAACAAAATTTAAAGTGAAAGATCAGCTTTCTGTATATTAAATAAAGATTCTTAATATAATTAACACTGGACTTAGATTTTTAAAAAAAGCTTTAATTTATCTATTTATGCTGCAACATCTCCCAACTATGTACTATTTAATGAAGACACACTCTGCCTAGGATTGATTTGTTTGCACCACTTACTGACTCACATAATGTTTATTCCCTGAAAAGGAACACATCTGATGACCTAACCAAGGTAGGAAGATAGTTATCTCTTCTGTATCATCTATCCCTGTTTCAAAAACTAATCAATATCAGTCAAATATGGCAGGCTTGATTTTTTTACCATGTGAACCACTGACTGAGGAAATCCCAATCTTTCCTTTTACCCAAAAACCACACAGAAAGTTCCCTGAAATGGTGGAAAGTTAAAGGTCCAAATATCAAGGAACATATGTATATTTTGTTAGCTTATTAATATTATGTAATATATACATATACACACACAGATATATGTATATACTAGGGTAGTATACTTACTACATGGAATTATTTACTGTATCTTTTATCTATTGTTTTATATATATAAAAGCTTAAGTGACCAAATGATGGAACAGTCGACCAATCACTATGATGTGCACTGACCACCAGAGGACAAACACTCAACACAGGAGCTGCCCCTGGTTGTTAGTGAGCTCCCACAGCCAACCTCCCACTGCTGGCCAATGTTCCGTAGCCCTTTCCCCCATTTCCCCTGGTAGGCTGAGGGACCATACCTGTGCACAAATTTGTGCACCAGGCCTCCAAATGTATATGTATATGTTTATACAAGTCGTGTTTTCATGTACAACCTAGTTCTGGAAGTGATGATATTGGGATAAAGGAATGACAGCCCTGAATTTTAAAAACAAGTTCAATTACCCTTTGAAAAAGATGTGCCAATTCCATCTACCAGTAGTGCACAAGTATGCCTTTTCCTCCCATGGGCCAATTCTGGTTTTATTTTTTAAATAAAATAATTATCATTTTAAATGAAAAATAATGGTAACTCATTGTTGATTTTTGTTTTGTAAGGACCCCAAGATTGAGGAATTGGCCTCCCCCACTGCCTGTTCCAGGATGTGACCTTTACAGTTAAAGATTAGATAGGAATGAAGTCAGTTCTTTAAGGTTGAAGATTAGGCAAGAATGAAGCCAGTACCCAGAAACTCCCTACCCTGAAATGCAAAAAGCCAGAATGCAATATTTTATGACAAAACAATAAAAGCAGGGCTAGGAAGGTTTCATCCTGTTGACCGCTGTGGAATTCTCCCCCTGGGAACTGAGCTGACCACCTCGGAATGCACCTGTCAGGGAGAGACCATCCAGCCTCCTTAACCGCAGGGCTATAGGTACTTTATCTGTTTCTGGGATCGACCTGCAAAAACAGACCATCTGGCCTCCTCGGGAAATGAGTCAACTATCAACTATTATGAGCCAAATATTATCTGTTAACATAGTTCCCGGATTTACAGACCACCTGCGTGTGGTTTTAGCCTTTATAAACTCATGCCCTGCAGTTACTCGGGGCTCTCAGCCAGACAGCACTGATGCTGGCTGCTTGAGAAGCCCCTGCACTGCGCTTGTACTAATAAAACCTCATGCTTTTTGCATCAAGTTTCTGTCTCGGCGTTTGACATGGGGTCGTCGCCCCCTCCGTCGGACTCACCGGGGATCTTGGGACCTTACAGTTTGTCTGATTACCAAGCAAAGTTCAAACTCTCTGGTATAAATATAAAAATGTGAATGATGAATGTTAATTCAAATTGAAACTTATTTTGTAGGAAAAGAATAATTACCTACTGTTAAATACTGCCATAGGCTTACCTATGAGATTCTACTTTCTCCACAACTGGAAGTTGCTGTTTTTGAGTTGGTTTGCTGTTACTTTCCTGCCCCACACCAACACTGTGCTCCTTCTTTTCTTCAACCTTTGATGAAAGTTTGATATTAAGCATATTGTTATCATATTATTCATTAAAAAGTCTGTGTTTTCATGAGTTTTCTCCTCTGGATATTATCACTTAAAGGCTTTGTTCTTACCTTATTCATTAAGATGACTGTGTTCTCATTAATTACATCATTTGGCTGCTGGTTACCAGTTTCTTTACTGTTACTGAACTGACTCAACCCATCATTGTCACTGTGATCAGCACCGTGATATTTGTTTCCTGTCTCTTCCTTTTCACTACTTTTCTGTTCCTCCTTTTCTTCAACCTTTGAGGAAAGTTTGATATTAAAGATGCTGTTATTACCTTATTCATTAAGAAGACTGTGTTGTCATTGCTTTTATCATTTGGCTTTATCATTTGCCTTTGCTATTACCTTATTCATTAAAAAGACCGTGTTTTCATTAACTTGATCATTGGGCTTCTGGGTATCAGTCTGTTCACTGTCCCTTTGATGTTTCAATCCATTTCTGTCATTGTTGTCACCAGCACCAGCACAGATGTTTCCTGACACTTCCTTTTCACTGCTGGTCTGCTTATTTTCTTCTTCAACCTTTGATGAATGTTTGATATTAAAGATATTGTTATTACCTTATTCCTTAAAAGATTGTGTTTTCATTAATTTTGTGATATTAATGAAATTGATCAGACTTGAATCGATACAATATTTTGAATGCTTAATTTTATCATAACAGGTCATTGACATTGTAAATCCTGCTTCACTTCTGTTTCTGTATAGAAGCAGAATTTTCCATGATTTCTTAACTTTGTGGTCCTATTCACATTGCAATCCCCTATTTTCTGCCTAACATTTCCCCTCCTCACCCCCATCCCACTTATCTATCAGAGACAATGAAATAAAAAGACAAAGATGCAAAATTCCCCACTTTTGTCTATCCTACTTGGGTCTTGCATTACACAGATAGATTTAGAAGATGTGACATTGTGCCTCAGTAACAAATAGGAAGCTTTCCTCTTTTTTCATGAGGCTATTGTTTCTCACATTGCCTTTTACATTTTTAAGATATTTGAATGCATCAAAAGTAAAGGCATTTATAAAATACATGAACTAACATACTGCAACATTGGAGCACAGTGAAGTCAATTAATTCTTAAAGTACAATTTTAGAAAGTGAGTAATGCTCCTCTAATTTCACAAAGTTAGTTTTCATCTTAGGGTCCTGATGAATTCTGCTGACCTTACCCTAAAGAGACTCTGAGAGGCCCTAAGAGGCCAACAAACCATTAGATCTACTGGTACACAATGGATTAAAGCTGCTATTTGCATAGCCTGAGACTTCTGCTGAGTGGCCTCACACCCAGAAATGAAGCTGACTTTGAATCTGTATCAACATGGTAAGCACCATTCACACCTACCTGAGGACTCACTTACCTCATCGGACTACATACCAATGGGAGCTCTCTCAGTGACTGACCCCAACAGAAAACTGGTAGGTAGAGGTGGATCTCAGAGAGACTTGTGCTTTGCTCTTAGCTGCCTCACAGGCTTGGTGTTGGTGGAAGGAGGCATTGCTGTGCAGCTTGGCCCCTCCCTGGTGCACATAGGCCTAGCAGAGGCAGTCACAAACACTGCACCACTTTGTTGCTTCACACAGTCACCCAAGGGAAGTCACAGGAAGAGACTAACATTGACTTACAACAGAGTGTGCTCACAAGACGCTCCAGAGGAGAGCTACAGTACATGAAGCAATTATTCCACAATCAGAACATCCAAATGAAGATCTCAACATACTAGTGTGTATTATTTGACATGGGGTCAGCCTTCACATAGCAGCTCATACACTGTGATCAGCCAGACTGAGCATCAATTCCATCCACAAACAGCCCAGCATCAAGAATGTACAAAAGGAGAGCTCACATAACACACACAAGTGACATTCCAGGAGCACCTAGCTATGGTGATCAGAAAGATTGTGCCAATGAGCCTGACAAGGCACTTAATACATAAGTCCATTTTACCAAGACTGAGAAGTATAATAGATCTATCCATATTCATAGAAATAAATATGAAGAGGCAGCTTAAATGTAAAGAAGAAGAATGATGCCCCAAATGAAATACACACACACACACACAACACACACACACATACACACACACACACACAACAACAACAACAAACAAACAAAAAACAACAGGATAAATACTCAGAAAAAGCAGTGAATGAAATGTAGGCAAGGTATGCATCTGATACAACTGAAAAATATGGTTACAAAGATGATAAGGAACATACTGAGGACTTTGACAATGAAAATGTAAGTATAAAATAGCATAAATAAATCAACCTATCTAACAAAAGAATCATATGCAAATTAACCATCACTCCCTACACCCTCAAGCCAATCAGGAGCAAATATGTAAATAAAGCCAATCAAGATGGCTACGGCCACATAGAGCAGGAGGGAGGCTTGGGTTTCCCCAATGATGGAGGAAGCCAAGCTTTCTACCTGCCCTTGCCGACCTAGGTCTCCACTCAAGGCTACAAAGTTTTAATGATACAAGATACATAAATCCAAACAGAAATTTTGGCAGACAGGGAGCTGGAAAGAGCAGGAGACTAGGGTTGCCCCTGGCAATGGAGGAAGCCATGTTTTCCACACACCCTGGCCAGCCCAATCCTCCACTTAAGGCTACAAAGTTTCAATTATAGGAGATACATAAATCCCAACAGAAATGGCTGCTGTCACAGAGTAAGTAGAAGGCTTGGCTCCACTCCAGGCTACAAAGTTTCAATTGTAGAAGATAAACACCAGATACCAGATTTTCTGCTTGGGTCCCCAGGGGGCATGGCCGGTCTGCAAACCACCACAGGCCCCTCACCCAGGCCTCCCCACACCCCAAGGGAACCCCCAACCTGATTCAGGACATCCTTCAGGGCAAACCAGCCAGCCCCCACCCATGCACCAGGCCTCTCTCCTATCTAATAAAAGAGTAATATGCAGAGTGAACATCACTCCAACACACAAGATGGTTGCCCCCATGTGCTCAAAGATCCTGCCCCCATGTGGACACAAATGGCCACCACAAGATGGCCAGCAGGGAAGGGCAGTTGGGGGCGATCAAGCCTGTAGGGGAGGGTACTTAGGGGTGACCATGCTGCCAAAGAATGGAAGTTGGGGGCGAGCAGGCCTGCAGAAAAGGGCAATTGGGAGGGACTCGGGCCTATAGGGGAGAGAAGTTGGCGGGGGCGGGGGGGCGACCAGGCCTGCAGGGGAGGACAGTTAGGGGTGACCAGGCCTGCAGGGGAGGGAAGTTAGGGGCAAACAGGCTGGCAGGGGAGCAGTTAGGCATCAATCATGTTGGCAGAGTAATTAGGAGGTGATCAGGCTGGCAGGCAGAGGTGGTTAGGGGCAATCAGGAAGGCAGGCAGGCAAGCAGTTGGGAGCCAGCAGTCCTAGATTGTGAGAGGGTGCAGGCTGGGCTGAGGGACACCAGCCCCTGTCCCCCATTCACAAATTTCGTGCACCAGGTCTCTAGTCTAAAATAATCACTCAGAAATTAATAATATAATGTCTGAAATGAAGAATATACAAGGTTTCAACAGCAGATAAGATGAAGCTCAGATTGGAATATTTAAATGATAAGCAAGGCAACAGGAAACACTGAATTAAAGCAGATACATATTTTAGAGTTCCAGTGCACAAAATTTTGCACTGGAGAGGATGTGTCCCTCAGCACAGCCTGCACTCTCCAATCTAGGACCCCTTGAGAGATGTCCGACTGCCCATTTAAACATTTAAACGGGCAGTCACACATCCCTCTCACAATCTAGGACTGCTAACTCCCAACTGCTCGCCTGCTTGATTGCCCCTGACCATTCTCCTGTCAGCCTGATCTATGTCTAACTGTTCCCCTGCCAACCCAATTGCTTCTACCCAAAACTGCCCTCCCTTGCTAGCCTGATCACCCTTACTGCCCTACAATGTCAGCTTGGTTGCCCTAACCGTCCTCCCCTACAGGCCTAGTCTCCCAAACTACCCTTCCCTGCAGACCTGGTCCCCCTCAACTACTCTCCTATGCAGGCCTATTCCCCCCTTCCCACCGCAACTGCTCACCCCTTCAGGCCTGGTCTCCCCCAACTACCCTCCCCTGCTGGCCTGGTCCCCCATAACTGCCCTCCTCTGCCGGCCTGATCACCCCTAACTGCTGGCCTGATCACCCATAACTGCCCTACCATATAGACCACCTTGTGGCAGGCATCTTGTTTCCACACAGGGGCAGCCATTTTGACCACATTGGGGGGTCCAACTTGTGTGTTGGATTGAGGGTCAATATTACTCTTTTATTAGATAGTATATATATTTTTTCTCTAAATATATATGTTCCTCCTTTAACAAGAGTAGTATAAGGAATTTTGGGGTTAAAAGAAAGCATAGCTACATCCACATTATAGGGGTACCAAAAGGAGAAGAGTGAGAGCAAAAATTAAGAACCTACTTACAGAAATAAAATGACTGAGGCTTCTCTGACGTGGTAAAGAAAAATACACAGAAGTGCAGGAAAGGGAGTAACAAACAAGATGAACAAAAAGAGGCATATACCAAGCTACTTCATAATTAAAATGGCAAAGGTTAAAGACAAAGACAGGCTCTTAGAAGCAAAAAGAAAACACAAATAGTTACCTACAAGGGAGCCCCAATAAGTCTGTTAGATGTTTTCTCAACAGACACAATTCAGGCTGGCAAGGACTGGTACAAAATATTCAAAGTGATAAAAAAAAAAAGGACCTACATCCAAGACTACTCTACCTAGCAAAGCAGCCTTTTAATATTGAAAAAGAGATAAAGAGCTGAAATTGGTTTGGTTCAGTGGATAGAGCGCCTGCCTGCGGACTCAAGGGTCCCAGGTTCGATTCCAGTCAAGGCTGATCGATGATCGATGATTCTCTCTCATCTCATTTTTCTAACTCTATCCCTCTCCCTTCCTCTCTGTGAAAAATCAATAAAATATATATTTTTTTAAAAATTAAAAAAAAAGAGAGATAGAGCTTCCAAATTAACCAGAAGGAATTCATCACACAAAAAAGACAGTGTTAGAGGAATCATTAAAGGGATTTCTAAATAAAGTAAAAGAAAAAAGACAGGGGGTGTAGTTATAAAAAGTAAAATAGCAATAAGTGAGTAGCTATCAATAATTCCTGTAATGTATATATCTAAAAGGCTCCAATGAAAAGATAGATAGATGGGTAAGTAAACAAGTTCTCTATATGTGCTGTCTACAAAAGAACCACCTCAGCAAAAGATACACACACACTGAAAGTAAAAGGATAGAAAAAGATATTTCCTAAAAATACAAACAAAAAAGACCCTGGCCAGGTGGCTCAATTAGTTAGTTTTGTTTCTACAGAACAAGTTTTCTGGTTCAAACTCTCATTAGGGCATATACAAAAAGCAAGCAATGAATGCATAAATAAGTAGAACAACAAATTGATAGTACTCTCTCTTTCTATCTCTCTCTCTCCCTTTGCTTGTTCTCTCTCAAAATCAATCATTGAAAATTCAATTAAAAACAATGTTTACCTAACCAGTGTTGCTCAGTGGTCAAGTGTCTATTTAGGAACCAAGAGGTCACTAGTCCGAAACTTAGAGCACATGCTCGGGATACAGGTCCAATCTCGAGAAGGGGGTATGGGGAAGGCAGAGGATAAATATTTCTTATTAAGCAATGCTTACATCTGTATAACACTCTCTCTTCCTCTCTCTGAAATCAGTACAATATATTTTAAAAATAAAATCAATAAAACATATTTAAATAAATTTTTCAAATGCAAACAGAGAGGGGTTGTGAGAAGAAAAGGGTCCTATTTTGAGGTGATAGGAGAAGATTTGACTTCGGATGGTGGGCACATGGTCGTATATACAAGTTTTGTGAATTAGTGATCCACACATGAAACCTATATGTTTATGTTGACCAATTCCACCCCAATAAAATTCAAATAAATAAATAAAATGTAAACCACAAAAACAGCTGGGAAAGCAATACTTATGTCAGAAAAAATAGAAGTTAAATCTAAGGCTATAAAATGAGGCTAATACTTAATGATATGGGATCAATCCAACAAGAATAAATAACCCTTAAGAACATAAAGGCACCCACCAAAGGAGCACTTTAATATACAAAGCAAATATCAATAAAATCAGAGTTATGAAGTTTAATATCCCTTTGACATTAATAGATATTTCAAAAAAATGGAAAAGGTAAATATGTATATCTTAAAAGCTCCAATCAAAACTCCAGTGAATTTCATTGATATGTTCAGAACATTATTAACCTAAAACTCTAGGGTATAAATTTTTTTTCAAGTACACTTGAAACAGATTCCTACCTAGACTATGTGTAAGGCCATAAAACAAGCCTCAGATACAATAACTAGGATTTGGAAACAGCCTAGGTGCCCGTCAGCAGATGAATGGATCAGAAAACTGTGGTACATCTACACAATGGAATACTATGCTGCCATAAAAAGGAAGGAATTCTCATCATTTGCAGTAACCTGGATGGAATTGGAGAGCATCATGCTGAGTGAAATAAGCCAGTCAATGAAAGAGAAACACTACATGACCTCACTCATTTATGGATATTAAAGAACATTATAAACGAATGAACAGAAAGATAGATATAGTGACAGTAAAACAACAAGCAGACTGTCAAATGACAGCGGGGACTGGGGTGGGGGGGAGGGTAGGGAGATCTGGGGGAGATAAGAGATCAGCTGAAGGACTGGTATGCTTGCATATAAGAACAACCAATGGACACAAAACTCTGGGGAGGGAGGGCATCTCTGGGACGGGGGGTGGGCAATGGTAAACTATGTACACAGATAATAAATTAATAAATTAAAAAAAAACAAGCCTCCGTAAATTTTAAAAGATAGAAATCATTCCTCACATCTTATCCAACCAAAATGGTGTCAAAGTAGAAATCAATTCCACACAAATACGTGGAGGGTAAATAACCTGTTCCTAAACAGTATTAAGGAAATTGAGGAAGAAATCAAAAGATACCTGGAGACAAATGAAATAATAACATGACAACCCAAAATCTATGGGACAAAGTGAAATCAGTCCTAAGAGGGAAATTCACAGCAATACAGACCTACCTTAAGAAATAAGAAAAAATCTCAAATTAACAATGTAACCTTTACCAGAAGACATGTTTTAAATGAGCCTATTGGATTATTTTATAAGGTGTAACAGGATCTTAATTTGATTGATTGATTGATGATTGATTGATTGTGACAGTATTCTTTTCATAGTGACTAAACTTCACCAAACATTAAATAAACCATTTTAAAGTATAAAATTCAGAAACATTCGGTACATGTACCATGTTGTGCAACGATCACCTCTATTTAGTTCCAAAGCCTGTCACCAATCCAGAAGGGAACCTCATTCCCATGAAATAGGAAGTCCCCATTCCCCCTACCCAGTCTCCGGGAAACACTTGTCTTATTTCTGCCTCTATTAACTCACTTATTGTGGAAATTACATATAAAAGGAATCACGCAATAAAGTAAATATATTCTCCCTTTTGGACTGTGGGGATCAGTGGATGGACCATCATCCAATGCACTAAAGGGTTGAATTCCCCGTCAGGGCATATACACAGGATGTCAGATCAATCCCTGTTGGGAACATGCTCTTTGCAGGTGGCAGCCAATCAATGTTTTTCTCTCACATTAATGTTTTTCTTTCTCTCTCTCTCTATCCCTTCCCCTTTTGCTCTCTCTAAATTCAATAGAAAGGAAAACATTTCACAAATTGAGGATTTAACTATAAAAAATAATTTTGTATTAAAAACATAAAACAATGATAGGTATGCCACTAGGAAATTTTAAGAGTAAGTGTTACACAATATTCAATTAACAGCAAGAAAATTAATTTCACAAGAGAGCACTTTACCTTGAAGAGCTCGCTATCTGATGTAGGACATGAAACTGCAATGCCAATGCGACGTTTGCTGTAAAATCCACAGCACCAATGAAGGAATCCACTTCTTTTAAAAAAGCATCAAAATTTAAAGTGAAACATTAGTTTTCTGTATATCAAATAAAGATTCTTAATATAATTAACACTGGAATTTTGTTTAAAGAAAGCTTTAAGTTATCTATTTCTGCTGCAACCTTTCCCAACTCTACTATTTAATGAGGACACACACTGCCTAGGATTCATTTGTTTGTACCACTTATTGGCTGACATAACTATTTTTTAAAATATATTTTATTGATTTTTACAGATTGGAAGAGAGAGGGATAGAGAGTTAGAAACATCGATGAGAGAGAATCATTGATCAGCTGCCTCTTGCACACCCCTACTGGGGATGTGCCCACAACCAAGGTACATGCCCTTGACTGGAATCGAACCTGGTACCCTTCAGTCCGCAAGCCGACGCTCTATCCACTGAGCCAAACCGGTTTAGGCTGACATAACTTTTATTCCCTAAACTGGAATTCATCTGATGACTTATCAGGTGTACCAGTTTTTTCAATAGATGGAGTTGCACATATGTTGATATATATGTGATTTGATATGTATGCTATTTTGTTGTATTGACAGCAAGCTTCAAAACTTCATATGTCATATTTTCTGAAGGTGTTAACATTATAATTATTTTTATGCTAAAAAATCGAATTTCGTGCCATAAAAAGAGCATTTGTAGGAAGTTTTAATTCATTACTTTATTTTGAAGAAAAGTGCTGCTAAAAGTTATCATATACTTCAGGAAGCTTATGGTGAACATGCTCCATCTCAAGATACTGTGAACACTGGTTTAAATGCTTCAAAAGTGATGATTTCAATGTGAAAGACAATGTCCAGGTCAACCTAAATAGTTTGAAGACCAACAATTACAAGCATTATTGGGGGGTGAAGATTCAAATCAAACTAAAAAACAACTTGCAGAAAGATTAAATGTTGTTCAGCAAACAATTTCCGGTCATTTACAAGCAATGGGAAAGATTTTAAAGGAAAAATTATGGGTGCCACATCAATTAAAAAAGACAGATGGAAAACCTAAAAGTCATCAGTAAAATGTTGCTTCAACAGCACGAAAGAAAGGTTTTTTTGCATTGAATTGTGACTGGAGATGAAAAGTGGATTTATTTTGAGAATCCCAAATGCACAAAATCATGGGTAAAGAAGACAATGCTCCGCGTTTGGTGGGATCAGACAAGTGTGGTGTATTATGAGCTTCTAAAACCAGGTGAAACTGTTAATACTGATTGCTACCAATAACAAATAATCAATTTAAACCACGCTTTGATCGTAAAACAACCAGAATTTGCCAGAAGACACTGCAAAATAATTTTGCTTCATGATAATGAACCATCACACACTTCAAAACCAATTAAAGATCTTGCCTGGAGAATATTAAGAGATCTTGCCTGGAGAATATTAACCCACCCGCCATATTCACCAGACCTTGCTCCTTCAGATTACCACTTGTTCTGATAGATGGCACAACGTACTTTTCTGAGCAGCACTTCAAAATGTACAAAGTAGTGGAAAATTGGGTCTCTGAATGGTTTGCCTCAAAACAAGAAATGTCTATTGGAACAGTATCCACAAATTACCTAAAGAGGGGGGAAATAGCCGAACTGGTTTGGCTCAGTGGTAGAGCGTCGGTCTGCGGATTGAAAGGTCCCGGGTTCGATTCCTGTCAAGGTGATGTACATTGGTTGTGGGCACATCCCTGGTGGGGGGTGTGCAGGAGGCGACTGGTCGATGTTTCTCTCATCGACGTTTCTGACTATCTCTCTCCCTTCCTCTCTGTTAAAATATCAATAAAATATATTTTTTTAAAAAGATGGGGGAAATGTATAGCTAGTGATGGAAATTACTTTGAATAAAGCACTTTTGAAGTTTCTCTTGAAATTATCATGTTTTCTTTAATCACAAAATCTGCATTATTAACCAGTACACCTGGTAAACCAAGGAAGGAAGATTCTTTGTCCCTTCTGTATCATCTGTCCCTGGTTCAAAGACTAATCAATATCAGTCTTGATTTTTTTAGTATGTGAACCACTTACTGAGGAGATACCAATCTTTCCTTTTACCCTAAAACCACACAGTAAATTCCCTGAAATGATGGAAAGTTAAATGTCCAAATGTCAAGGAACAAATGCGTATGTTGTTAGCTTATATAATGTTATGTAATACTAGAGGCGAGGTGCATGAAATTCCTGCAGGAGGAATGGGGGAGTGTCCCTCAGCCCAGCCTGCACCCTGTCCAATCTGGGACCCCTCGATATATATAGGAAAAGAATAATTACCTACTGTTAAATACTGCCATAGGCTTACCTATGAGACTCTACTTTCTCCACAATTGGAAGTTGCTGTTTTTTAGTTGGTTTGCTGTTGCTTTCCTGCCCCACATCAGCACTGTGCTCCTTCTTTTCTTCAACCTTTGATGAAAGTTTGATATTAAGCATATTATTATTACATTATTCATTTAAAAGTCTGTGTTTTCATAAGTTTTATCCTCTGGCTTTGTCACTTAAAGGCTTTGTTCTTACCTTATTCATTAAGATGACTGTGTTCTCATTAATTACACCATTTGGCTGCTGGTTACCAGTTTCTTTACTGTTACTGTATTGACTCAACCCATCACTGTCACTGTGATCAGTACCGTGATATTTGTTTCCTGTCTCTTCCTTTTCACTACTTTTCTGTTCCTCCTTTTCTTCAACCTTTGAGGAAAGTTTGATATTAAAGATGCTGTTATTACCTTATTCATTAAGAAGACTGTGTTGTCATTGCTTTTATCATTTGGCTTTATCATTTGCCTTTGCTATTACCTTATTCATTAAAAATACCGTGTTTTCATTAACTTGATCATTGGGCTTCTGGGTATCAGTCTGTTCACTGTCCCTTTGATGTTTCAATCCATTTCTGTCATTGTTGTCATCAGCACCAGCACAGATGTTTCCTGACACTTCCTTTTCACTGCTGGTCTGCTTATTTTCTTCTTCAACCTTTGATGAATGTTTGATATTAAAGATATTGTTATTACCTTATTCCTTAAAAGATTGTGTTTTCATTAATTTTGTGATATTAATGAAATTGATCAGACTTGAATCGATACAATATTTTGAATGCTTAATTTTATCATAACAGGTCATTGACATTGTAAATCCTGCTTTACTTCTGTTTCTGTATAGAAGCAGAATTTTCCATGATTTCTTAATTTTGTGGTCCTATTCACATTGCAATCCCCTATTTTCTGCCTAACATTTCCCCTCCTCACCCCCATCCCACTTATCTATCAGAGACAATGAAATAAAAAAACAAAGATGCAAAATTCCCCACTTTTGTCTATCCTACTTGGGTCTTGCATTACACAGATAGATTTAGAATATGTGTCATTTTGCCTCAGTAGCAAATAGGAAGTTTTCCTCTCTTTTCATGAGGCTATTGTTTCCCACATTGCCTTTTACATTTTTTAGGATATTTAAATTTATCAAAAGTGGTGGCATTTATAAAAGACATGAACTAACATACTACAACTTTGGAGCAGAGTGAAGACAATAAGTTGATAGTTAAGATACAATTTTGGAATGTTCTCCTAGTTTCAGACCAAATCATGATATTTGAGGCTGGATGAATTCTGCTGACCTTACCTTAAAGAGTCTCTGAGGAGCCAACAAACCATTATGTCCAAGGGTACCCAGTGACTGATAGCTGCTATTTGCATAGCCTGAGACTTCTGCTGAGTGGCCTCACACCCAGAAATGAAGCTGACTTTGAATCTGTATCAACATGGTAAGCACCATTCACACCTACCTGAGGACTCACTTACCTCATGGGACTACATACCAATGGGAGCTCTCTCAGTGACTGACCCCAACAGAAAACTGGTAGGTAGAGGTGGATCTCAGAGAGACTTGTGCTTTGTTCTTAGCTGCCTCACAGGCTTGGTGCTGGTGGAAGGAGGCATTGCTGTGCAGCTTGGCCCCTCCCTGGTGCACGTAGGCCTAGCAGAGGCAGTCACAAACACTGCACCACTTTGTTGCTCCACACAGGTCACCCAAGGGAAGTCTCAGGAAGAGACTGACATTGACTTACAACAGAGTTTGCTCACAAGAGGCTCCAGAAGAGAGCTACAGTACATGAAGCAATTACTCCACAATCAGAACACCCAAGTGAAGATCTCAGCAGGCATGACAGCATACTGGTGTGTATTACTTGACATGGCATCACCCTTCACATAGCAGCTTGTACACTTTGGTCAGCCAGCCTGAACATCAGACCCATCCAAAAAAATAAGCCAGCATCAATGTTATCCAAAAGGAGAGCTCACATAACATACACAAGTGATATTCCTGGATATTCCTGGAGCAACTAGTTCTGGTGATCAGAAAGATTGTGCCAATGAGCCTAAAACGACACCTAATACATAAGTCTATTTTATGATGACTGGGAGCAAAGTAGATCTACCCATATTTGTAGAAACAAATATAGAGAGACAGCTTAAATGGGGAGAAGAAGGAAGATGCCCCAAATGAAACACTCACACACACACACACACACACACACACACACACACACACACACACAAAACACAACAGGACATATTTCCAGGAAAAAAAGCCTAAATTAAGTGGAGGCAAAGAATGCACCAGATACAACTGAAGAACATGGTTACAGAGATGCTAAAGGAACAATGTGAGAACTTCGACAATGAGAAAGCATGTATCAAAAATGATGAATGAGCCCTCGCCAGCTTGGGTCAGTGGATAGAGCTCCAGCCTGTATATTAAAGAGCTTCAGGTTCAATTCTGTCCAAGGACAAATGCCTGGCTTGTGGCTCAATCTCCAGTGGAGAGGGTGCAGGAGGCAGCTGATCAATGATTCTTTCTCATCATTGATGTTTCTATATCTCTCTCTCCATCTTCCTCTCTGAAATCAATGAAGAAAATATTTCAAAAAGGAAAAATGAATCATATAAAATATCTACTCAGAATTAAAGAATATAGTACCTGAAACGAAGAATACACAGGAATGAATCAACAGCAGATAAGATTAAGTACAGATTAGAATCTTTCACTTATAAGAAAAGGTAGCAGGACACACAGAATTAGAGTAGATTATATATATATATATATATATATATATATATATATATATATTTCTCTATACATGTATAGATATACTTTATCTAATTAACGCAGTTTAAGGGACTTCTGAGATAAGAGAAAACATAGCTACATCCACATTATAAGGGTACCAGAAGGAGAAGAGTGAGAGCAAAAATTAAGAACCTATTTTAAAAAATAAGACTGAGGCTTCCCTGATGTGGTGAAGAAAAATGCACAGAAGTGCAGGAAAGGGAGTAACAAACAAGATGAACAGAAAGAGGCATCCACCAAGCTACTTCATAATTAAAATGACAAAGGTTAAAGACAAAGAGAGGATCTTAGAAGAAGAAAGAAAAAGTACATAGTTACCTACAACAGAGCCCCAATAAGTCTGTTAGATGTTTTCTCAACAGACACATTTCAGGCTGGCAAGGACTGGTATAAAATATTCAGTGATAAAAAGAAAAAGAAGGACCTACATCCATGACTATTCTACCAAGCAAAGCTGTCATTTAACATTGAAAAAGTGATAAAGCACTCCCTAGGTAACCTAAAGAATTTCATCACACAAAAAAGACACTATTAGAGGAATCATTAAATGGATTTCTATATAAAGTAATAGAAAAAAGACAAGTGACATAATTATAAAGAATAAAATAGCAGTAAATGAGTATCTATCAATTAGCCCTATATATGTATATAACTAAAAAGCTCCAATCAAAAGGCATAGAGTAGATGGATAAGAAAACAAATTCCTACATGTGCTGTCTACAAAAGAACCACCTCAGCAAAAGATACACACATACTGAAAATAAAGGATGGAAAAAGATATTTCCTAAAAATACAAACAAAATAGGCCCTGGCCTGGTGGCTCAATTGGATAGTGTTGTGTCTACAGAGCAAGTTTTCTGGATCAAACTCTCATTAGGACTTATACAAGAAGTAAGTAATGAATTTATAAGTAAGTGGAACAACAAATCAATGGTTTTCTATCTTTGTAGCTCTCTCTCTCTCTCTCTCTCTCTCTCTCTCTCTCTCTCTCTCTCTCTATGTCTCTCTCCCTTTCCTTGCTCTCTCTCAAAATCAATCAATGAAAATTCAACAACAACAAAAAAATGTTCACCTCACTAGTGTTGTTCAGGCATTAAGTGTCTACATAGGAAATAAGAGGTCACCAGTCTGAAACCTGGTCAGGGTACATGCCCAGGATACAGGCCCAATCCCCAAAAGAGGCATGCAGAAGGCAGGGGATGGATATTTCTCACTCATCGATGTTTATATCTTTATATCCCTCTCTCTCTCTGAAATCAATAACAATATATGTAAAAAATAAAAGCAATAAAATATGTTTTTAATTTTTTTCAAATGCAGACAATGGAAGATTGTGGAGAGAAAATGGTCCTAATATGAGGTGACAGGAGAAGATTTGACTTCGGGTGGTGGGCACATGGTCCTATATTCAGGTTTTGTAAGTTAGTAACCCACACATGAAACCTATATGTTCATGATGACCAATGCCACCCCAATAAAATTCAAATAAATAACCAAATAAATAAATAAAATGCAAATCACAAAAAAAAGCAGCCTGGAAAGCAATACTTATGTCAGAAAAAAAAAAGAAGTTAAATCTAAGACTACAAAAAGAGACAAAGAAGGCCAATACATAATGATATGGGATCAATGCAGCAAGAAGAAATAACCCCTATGAATATATATGCAACACCAGGGGAGCACTTCAATATATAAAGCAAATATCAATATAATCACAGTTAGGGAGTTCAATACCCATTGACATTAAAAGGTAGGTCTTTCAAAAAAGATAAAGTAGGAAAATTGTTATGGACTGAAAAATCCCCACGGCCATTGTGCCCCAGAGAAGCGGTAGGACCAGGGGGAGCCCTGTGCCCTAGGGGAGCGGTGGGATCTAGGGGAGCCGTGTGACCTGGTGTGGGATCCCTTAACACGACCACCGTGGTTCAGGGCCCACACTCAGGGTCCGGTTTCTGGAGAAGGCCGTTCACTAAAAATGAAGAGACTGGAAAAGAGTTAATTTGGGAAAATGGGGGCCAGGCGGGGAGTCAACCTCTAGTGGGAAGACTCACCACCAATCTGGCCTTTTGCCATTCTTTTTATTGAGATTCTGAGACAAAGACATCACTTAGGTGGAAAAGTTCCAGCAACAGAAAATTAATAAGAATTTACATATGCTTAACAAATTAAAGTTGCCTCAAGCTCTACTATCTCAACTAGACAATGAGTTAATTGCTCTGACCTTTCAGAGCCATTGAGGTTGGCCATCTCTTTTTGCATATTAACAATAGTGACAATGCTTGGTTTTGGTTAGACAGTTCTTTTTACATTTTATCACTAGTGAGTCAACTTAGAGTCAATGAGTTAATAGCTCTGACCATTCAGAGCCATCAAGGTTGGCCAGTTCCCTTTACATTTTATTACCAGTGATAATGTTAGGTTTTGGTTCCCAGCACAGTGAGACCTGGGGGAGCAGTGGGACCCATGAGAGCCTTGTGCCCCGGGGGAGCAGTGGGACCTGGGGGAGCCGTGTGACGGTGGGGTGGGACCCGGTGGAGCCCCTATGTTCAGAGCAGCACAATTTACAATAGCTAGGATCTGGAAACAGGCTAGGTGCCCATCAGCAGATGATTGGAGCAGAAAACTATAGTACATCGACACAATGGAATACTATGCTGCCACAAAAAAGAAGGAAATCTCATCATTAGCAGCAACCTGGATGGAATTGGAGAACATCATGCTGAATGAAATAAGCCAGGCAATGAGAGAGAAACACCACATGTCCTCACTCATTTGTGGATAATAAAGAATATTATAAACTAATAAACAGAAAAATAGATATAGTGACAATAAAGCAACAAGCAGACTGTCAAATGACAGTGGAGAGGGGAGGGTGATCTAGGGGAGATAAGAGATCAACCGAAGGACTGGTATGCATGCAAATAAAAAAATGGTGGGGGAAAATAAATAAATAAATAAATAAATAAATAAATAAAATAAAAAAATTCCACAAGGCCAGCACGGCCACTGTGCACCATAAATTCCACAAGGCCAGCTCGGCAGCCTCTGCACAGCTCGTTAAAACAAGCTCATTACAAGCAGGATGTGCTGACCACTGTCTGATACAAGAGGGGTAAGGCCAGGTGGCGGGAGGAGGAAGGGAGAACTGACGTGTTAAATGTAAAAAATTAATTAGGAATTGCTGATGGCTAAAGGCAGATATTCGCTTCTGTACACGTAGCTTGCTTGCTTGCTAAGGATGAGAAGCCTATATAAGCAAAAGGTTTCTAGAGCTTGGTGCTGTAGTCCGGTCCCGTCTTCCCTGCACGAGCCGGCTGCAGACTCTGCGCAGGAAATAAATGTGCTTTTCTAAAAACTTTTGATCTGTGTCCGAGTGAGGTGTCTCTCCTGGGTTACAATTAATGTATACAGTATAACTTAAAAACCAACCAAAACTCCAGTAAGTTTCATTGATATGTTCAGAGCATTATTAACCTAAAACTGTAGGCTATAAATTTTTTTCAAGTGCACATGGAACAGTTTCCTATGTAGGCCACATGTAAGGCCATAAAACAAGCCTCAGTAAATTTAAAAAGGTAGAAATCATTCCTCACCTCTTCTCCAACCTCAATGTTAGAAATCAATTATACATGAACACATTAGGGCAAATTACCTATTACTAAACAGTGGATGTATTAACAATTAGATCAGGGAAGAAATCAAAAGATACCTTGAGACAAATGAAATGAGAACATGATAATTCAAAATCTATGGGACAACATGAAAGCTGTCTTAAGAGGAAAATTTACAGCAATACAGGCCTACCTCAAGAAATAAGAAAAATCTCAAATTAACAATGTAACATTTACCAGAAGACATGTTTTAAATGAGCCTATTGGATTGTTTTATAAGGTATAACAGGATCTTAATTTGATTGATTATGATGTAAGGTCCCAAGACCCCCGGTGAGTCCAATGGAGGGGGCGACGACCCCATGTCAAACGCCGGACCGAAACTTGATGCAAAAAGCATGAGGTTTTATTAGTACAAGCGCAGCGCAGGGGCTTCTCAAGCAGCCAGCATCAGTGCTGGCTGGCTGAGAGCGCCGAGTTATTACAGGACCTGAGTTTATAAAGGCTAAAACCACACGTAGGTGGTCTGTAAATCAGGGAACTATGTTAACAGATAATATTTGGCTCATAATAGTTGACAGTTGACTCATTTCCCGAGGAGGCCGGATGGTCTGTTTTTGCAGGTCGATCCCAGAAACAGATAAAGTACCTATAGCCCTGCGGTTAAGGAGGCTGGATGGTCTCTTTCTGACAGGTGCATTCCGAGGTGGTCAGCTCAGTTCCCAGGGGGAGAATTCCACAGCGGTCAATCTCCCTCGGGACCTAGCCCTGCTTTAATATTTGTCATAAAATATTGCATTCTGGCTTTTTGCATTTCAGGGTAGGGAGTTTCTGGGGACTGGCTTCATTCTTGCCTAATCTTCAGCCATAAAGAACTGACCTCATTCCTGTCTAATCTTTAACCTTAAAGATCACATCCTGGAACAGGCAGTGGGGGAGGCCAATTCCTCAATCTTGGGGTCCTTACAATGACAGTATTCTTTTCATAGTGACTAAACTTCACCATACATAAAATAAACAATTTTAAAGTAGAAAATTCAGAAACATTTGGCACATGTACCATGTTGTGCAACGATCACCTCTATTTAGTTCCAAAGCCCGTCACCAATCCAGAAGGGAGCCTCATTCCCATGAAATAGGAACTCCCCATTCCTCCTACCCAGTCTCTGGGAAACACTTGTCTTATTTCTGTCTCTATGGTCTCACTTATTGTGGAATTTGCATATAAAAGGAATCACGCAATAAAGTAAATATATTTCCCCATTGGACTGTGGGGATCAGCATCATCCAATGCACTAAAGGGTTGAATTCCCAGTCAGGGCATATACACAGAATTTCAGATCAATCCCTGTCAGAAACAGGCTCTTCGCAGGTGGAAGCCAATCAATGTTTTTCTCTTAAATGAATCTCTCTCTCTCTCTCTCTCTCTCTCTCTCTCTCTCTCTCTCTATATATATATATATATATATATATATATATATATATTTCCCTCCCTCCTACCCCTTTCACTCTCTCTAAAATCAATAAAACAAAAATAAAACATTTCCCAGCTTGAGGATTTAACTATAAAAGGACCAATTTTGCATTACAAACATAAAACAATGATAAGTATGCCACTAGGAAAATTTAAGAGTAAGTGTTACACAAAATTCAATTGAGAGCAACAAAACTAATTTCACAAGAGAGCACTTTACCTTGGAGATTACACCGTCTACTGTAGAACATGAAAATCCCGTGCCAATGACATGTTTGGTGTAAAGCCCACAGCTCGAATCAAGGCCTCCATTTCTTTAATAAGAGAAGCAAAATGTTAAGTCAAAGATAAGCTTTCTGTATTTCAAATAAAGATTGTTGATATAATTCACACTGGGCCTATGTTTTAAAAAAAGCTTTTAGTTTTCTATTTCTGCTGCCACCTCTCCCAATCTATGAACTATTTAATGAAGACACACTCTGTCTATAATTAATTTGTTTCCACCACTTACTGGCTGTCATAACTTTTATTCCCTGAAAGGGAACACATCTGATGACCTAAATAAAAATAGGAAGATACATCGTCCCTTCCTCATCATCTGTCCCTGGTTCAAAGACTAATGGATGTTTGTCCAATATGGCAGTCGTGCTTCTTTTTTAGCCTGGAAACCACTTATTGAAGAGATCCGTCTCCTTCCTTTTCCCTCAAACCACACAGGAAGTTCCCTGAAATGATGGAAAGTTTTATGCCCAAATGTCAAAGAACAAATGTATATGTTGTTAGCCTCTGTAATATTATACACATGTATATAATACACATGCAAAGACCTACTTTATGTTTGAAATATAGAATAACATAAGAAAAATGTCCTTAGGCTGCATATGTGTATGTTTATACAAGTCATGTTTTCATGTAGGATCTAGTTGTGGAAGTGAAGCTATTGCGGAAAAGGAATGACATACTTGAATTTTTGAAACAAGCTCAATTACCCTTCAGAAAAGATGTGCTAATTTCATCTACCAATAGTGCAGGAGAATGCCTTTTTCCTCTCATGGGCCAATTCTGGTTTTTTTTAAAAAAAAAAACAGTAATTATCACTAAAAGTCCAAAAAAAATGGTATCATTCTTACCTATCAGAATTGTTTTTCTCCTCAAGAGGAAGCTGCTGCTTATCTCTCTGCTCAGTGCTGCTGTTCTTCCTCTCACCAACACTATCACTGCTGTCTTCAGTACCGTCATGCATGTTACCTGACACTTCCCTTTTACTACTTGTCTGGGTCTTTTGTTCTTCAACCTTTGACGAAAGTTTGATATTAATAATGTTGTTGTTACCTTATTCATTAGAAGGACTGAGTTTTCATTAATTTTGTCTTTTGGCTTTTATCATTGGGGTTTGTTATTACCTCATTTATTAAAATGGCTGCGTTTTCATTAATATTATCATTTGGCTGCTGGGTATCACTTTGTTCATTGTTACTTTGCTGTCTCAATTCACTTCTGTCACTGTCATTATTAGCAGCAGCACACGTGTTTTCCAACACTTCCTTTTCACCGCTGGTCTGATTATTTTTTTCTGCAACCTTTGATGAAAGTTTGATATTATGGTTATTGTTATTACCTTAATCATTTAAAAATTATCTTTAATTTTTCATGATATTAATGAAATTACTATTACTGAATCAGTAAAAATATTTTGAGTGTATAATTTGATTGTAGCAGGTCATTGAAATTGTAAATTCTGCTTTATTTCTGTTTCTGTATAGAAGCAGAATTTTCCATGATTTCTAAAAGGGCTTTCTCAATTTTGTGGTCCTATTCACATTGCAATCCCCTCTTTGCTGCTTAACATTTCCCCTTCTCACCCCCATTCCACTTATCTATCAGAGACAATGAAATAAAAAGACAAAGATGCAAAATTCCCCACTTTTGTCTTTCCTACCTGGGTCTTGCATTGCACAGATAGGTTTAGAAGATGTGACATTGTGTCTCAGTAACAAAGCTATCCTCTTTTTTCACGAGGCTATTGTTTCCCACATTTCCTTTTACATTTTTCAAGATATTTAAATGTATCAAAAGTGGTGGCATTTATAAAATATATGAACCAACATACTACAACTTTGGAGCAGAGTGAAGCCAATAAATTGATAGTTAAGGTACAATTTTGGAGAGTGAGTAATGTTCTCCTAGTTTCAGACCAAATCATGGTATTTGAGGCTGGATGAATTCTGCTGACCTTACCTTAAAGAGTCTCTGAGGAGCCAACAAACCATTATGTCCAAGGGTACCCAGTGAGTGATAGCTGCTATTTGCATAGCCTGAGACTTCTGCTGAGTGGCCTCACACCCAGAAATGAAGCTGACTTTGAATCTGTATCAACATGGTAAGCACCATTCACACCTACCTGAGGACTCACTTACCTCATGGGACTACATACCAATGGGAGCTCTCTCAGTGACTGACCCCAACAGAAAACTGGTAGGTAGAGGTGGATCTCAGAGAGACTTGTGCTTTGTTCTTAGCTGCCTCACAGGCTTGGTGCAAGTGGAAGGAAGCACTGCTGTGCAGCTTGGCCCCTCCCTGGTGCACGTAGGCCTAGCAAAGGCAGTCACAAACACTGCACCACTTTGTTGCTCCACACAAGTCGCTCAGGGAAAATCACAAGTAGAGACTGACATTGCCTTACAACAGCATGCCCTCACAAGAGGCTCCAGTGGGGAGCTGCAGAGCAGGAACCAATTATCTCCATAAGCAGAACACCAAAAGGAAGACCTTGGCAGGCACCATACCACACTAGTGTGAATTACTCGACATGGGGTCAGCCTTCACACAGCAGCTTACATACTGTGGAGAGCCAATCTGAGCAACAACCCTATCCACATATAGACCAACATCAAGACTACAAAAATAGGGCTCACGTCACACACAAGTGACATTCCTGGAGCACCTAACTCAGGGGGATCATAAAGATTGTGCCAATGAGCCTGACAAGACAATTAATACATAAGGCCATTTTACCAAGACTTGGAGGCAAGGTAGATCTACCTAATTCATAGAAACAAATACAGACAGGCAGATTAAATGGGGGGAAAAGAAACATGGCCCAAATTAAAAAATAGGAACTAGCCCAAGAAAAAAAAAGAACTAAATGCAATGGAGACGGATATGCATAAGATAGAGTTCAAAAATATGGATACAAAAAAAAGGTCAAGGAACATAGTGAGAAATTCAACAAAGAGAAACCATGTATGAAAAAGATTAAATAAATTATATAAAATATCTACTCAGAAATGAAGAAACAATACCTGAAATGAAGAATACACAAGAAGGAATCATATATAGAATGAAGCATAGAATAGAATCTTTGACTTAGAAGAGAAGGTAGCAGGAAACAACCAATTAGAGCAGCAAAGCCACCATTGTGGGGGCCATGGTAGAGATGGTTAGGACCAATCAGGCAGGAAAAAGGGTTAAGGGTGACTAGCCAGGTAGGCAGAGGCAGTTAGGGGTGATCAGGCAGGAAGAAAGAGTGGTTAGGGGCAATCAGGCAGGCAGGTAGGTGAACGGTTAGGAGTAAGCATTCCTAGATTGTGAGAGGATGTCCAACTGCTGGAATTGGGCCTAAACTGGCAGTTGGACATCCCTCAATGGGGCCCAATTTGGAGAGGTGCAGGCCATTGTAAGGTGCTTCACTTTTGTACATTAGGCATCTAGTGTATAGATAGATAGATAGATAGATAGATAGATAGATAGATAGATAATTTTTATTAAAGAGACTAGTGTGAGACTTCTTGGATAGCAGAAATCATAGCACTATCCACATTAAATGAGTACCAGAAGGAGGAGAGTGAGAGCAAAAATAAGAACCTATTTGAGAAAATAATGACTGAAAATTTCCCTGGCCTGGTGAAGAAAAAGATACACAAGTGCAGTATGCAGAGAGTCCCAAACAAGACACTTTTTAATTAAGATGACAAAGGATAAAGAAAGGTGATCTTAGAAGCAGAGAGGGATAAACAGATGGTAACCTGTTTATGGGGCCCCCATAATTCTGTTAGATGCTTTCTCAACAGAAGTATTTCAGGCTGATAGTTAATGGTACAAATAATCAAAATGATAAAACAGAAGGATCTACAACCAAGACCACTCTACCGTCAAAGCTATCACTTAAAATTCAGGAAGAGATGAAGAGCTTACTAAGTAGCCTAAAGGAGTTTATCACACAAAAAGAGACAGTATTGTGGGAAATATTAAAGGGGCTTCTATATAAAGAAAAAGAAAAAGGCAAGGGACAGAATTATAAATGATAAAATAGCAATAAGCGAGTACCTGTCAGTAAACCCTGTAAAGGTATATATCCAAAAAGCTCCAATCAAAAGACGTAGAGTAAATGGACGGCTAAGAAAACAAGATCCCTATGTGTGAACAATGGGCCTTGAAAGGACTGACTCCATCCTGTCTTTTGCTCCCCATCTGAATCATAGACACACCATCTTGTTCCCATAACCTCTATTTGGTAAAAACTGCTCTTTAAAATTTTCCACTAAACACAAATGGTCCTGTGTCCTCTTAATTCCAGGAAGTAACTAAACCAGATAGCCTCCCTGATAGAAGTAACTCTGCTATTTCTAGCTTCTGTAAGCACGCTTGCTCAAATAATGGAGAATATAAGACAGTTTTGGGGAGGGGCTAGCTATCTAAAAAGTAAAGCCAATAATGTAACGTAATGCACTTCTTGGTAGCCTGTAGTCTAGTCACTGCCCCCTCTTAATTATCTGGTCCTGCAAGCCAATCTGCTGGCCTGGGGGTCTGATCTGTCCTTGGTTCCTTCCATGCCAGGTGTCTTCTGGTTATCTGAGCTGTGCTCAAGGCTACAAGCTTTCTGCAAGATATCTTCTAAAATCACTGTCCCCTTCCCAGCACATGGTTTTTTGTTTGTTTGTTTGTTTGTTTTGTTTTGTTTTGTTTTGTTTGCCTTTATAAGCCAACCCCTAAGTTCATTGGGGCCATGATAATTTGAGAGACCCAAGTCCTCCTGAGGCCACGGCTTTTGAAATAAAGACTCCAAATTCAGCTCTGATTATGGCGTCTTCTGTTTAGCTCACTGAATTTCCAATATAAGATATGTGCCAGAAAAAAAAAAAAAAAAAGATATGTGCCATCTACAAAAGAAAAACTTCAGCAAAAGATACACACATAATGAAAGTAAAAGGATGGAAAAGATATTTACTGTAAATACAAACAAAAAGGGCCCTGGTCTGGTGGCTCAATTTGTTAGAGTGTGTCCCAATACGTCAACTTTGCAGGTTCAATCTCTCATCAGGGATATACAAAGAAGCCACCAATAATACATAAAGTAGTGGAACGACAAATCAATGTTTCTCTCTTTTTCTGTCTCTCTATCTCTCTCTTCTTTTCTCTCTCAAATCAATAATTAAAAATTCACTCAATAAAATATTCCCCTGGCCAGTGTTGCTCAGCAGTCAAGTGTCTACCTAGGAGATAAGAGGTCACCAGTTTGATACCAGGTCAGGACACATGCCAGGGATACAGGCCCAATCCTCAGAAGGGGTCATGCAAGAGGCAGAGGATGGATATTTCTCTCTCATTGATGTTTATAGCTCTCTATCCCTCTCCCTTCCTCTCCTTGAAATCAATAAAAATGTATTTAAAAAATAAAATAAAACATTTTTAAATGCAAACAACAACAAAAGCTGGGATAGCAATATTTATGTCAGACAAAATAGAAGTTAAATGTAAGACTATAAAAAGAGACAAAGGAGGCCATTACATAATGCTATGGGATCAATCCTGCAAGAAGTAATAACCCTTATGCACAGGAGCACTTCAATATATAAAGCAGATATTGATACAATCATAGTTAGGATGTTAAATACTCCATTGATATCAAGGAATAGATCTTCCAAAAAAAATCATGAAGGTAAGAGCACCCTTAAAGGACACATTTTACCTGATGCATTTTCTTTCTATTTTCAGAGCATTATTACCCTAAAATTGCAAGGTATAAATTTTCTTCAAGTGTACATGGAATAGTTTCCAAGATAGACCATGAGTAAAACCTCAGTAAATTTAAAAAGATTTAAATCATTTTACACATCTTCTCCAACCACAATGGTATTCAACTAGAAATCAATTATCAATTACAAAAAAACAAACAAATAAACAATCAACAGCAAACACACACACACACACACACACACACACACACACACACACACAAACACCTAGAGGGTAAGTAATCTATTACAAGGCAGTGAATGGGTTAACAATGAGATCAAGGAAGAAATTAAAAGATATCTTGAGACAAATGAGAACAGGACAACCCAAAATCTATGGGACATTATGAAAGCAGCCCTAATGGTAAAATTCACAGCAGTCCAGGCCTACCTCAAGAAATGAGAAAAACCTCAAATTAACAATGTAACCTTTACCAGAAGACATGTTTTAAATGAGCCTATTAGATTGTTTTTAAAAGATGTGTAACATGACCTTAATTCAATTGATTGATTATGACAGTATTCTTTTCTTAGGGATTAAATTTAAACAAACATCAACAATTTTACAGTATAAAATTCAGTAGCATTTGGCATATGTACCATGTTGTGCAATGATCACCCCTATCTATTTCTAAAATCTTTCATCACTCCAGAAGGGAACCTCATTCTCATGAAATAGGAACTCTCCATTCCCCCTACTCAGCCTCTGGAAAACACTTGTCTCAATTCTGTCTCTATGGACTCACTTATTGGGGACATTGCATATAAAAGGAATCATGTGATAAAATAAATATATTTTGCCCTGTGGCCTGTGGGACAAAGTGGTTGGAGCGTAGACTTATGCACCAAAGGATCACAGGTTCAATTCCCAGTCAGGACATTTTTCCAAGTTATCAGTTCAATCCCAGTTGTAGCCTATGCAGGAGGCAGCTCACAATGTTTCACTCTCACATCAATGTTTCTCTTTCTTTCTCTCTCTCTCTCTCTCTGTCCCTGCCTGTTCCACTCTCTGTAAGATCAATAAAATGAAAATCAAACCACTTTCTCACTTGATGATTTAACTATAAAAGAACTTATTTTGCATTACAAACATAAAACAATGATAGGTAGGTCACTAGAATATTTTAAGAGTGTTACACACACACACACACACACACACACACACACACACAATTCAATTGCGAACAATAAAACTAATTTCACAAAAGAGCACTTTACCTTGAAGGATACATTGTCTGATGTAGGACATGAAACAGCAATTCCATGTTTGCTGTAAAATGTACAACATTTCTTTAAAAAATGCATTTACTTTTTTTAAAAAGCAACAACATTTTATGTGAAAGATCAGCTTTCTGTATATCAAGTAATTATTCTTGATATAATTAACACTGGGCCTATGTTTAAAAAGAGCTTTTAGTTTTTTATTTCTGTTGCCACCTCTTCCAATCTATGAACAATTTAATGAAGACACACTGTGCCTAGGATTAATGTGTTTGCAACACTTACTGGCTGACATAACTTTTATTCCCTGAACTGGAACTCATCTGAAGATCTATTGTCCCTTTCCTCATCATCTGTTCCTGGTTCAAAGACTAATGGATGTCAGTAAAAAATGTTCTTGCTTCTTTAGCATGGAAACCACTTATTAAGGAGTTCCCTATCCTTCCTTTTACCCTCAAACCATATGGAAAGTTCTCTGAAATGGTAGAAAGTTAACTGTCCAAATGTCAAAGAACAAATGTGTAGGCTGTTAGCCTTCCCACTCCCAGATCAGACTTTTGCAGGCTCCATGCCAGTTTCCAACACTTGAATCTTCAGCCTATGAAGGCACAGACTCATGAAACAAGGATGGGCTCAAATGGCCAAGAATAGGAGCTCTCTATTTCCCTTGCTCCTGGAAAACAAACTAAATGGAGTTGAGTTATAACATAGGTGTGTTACCCAACTCCATTAATGACTTGACATCTACTAGTCCTGCCTCTGCCCAACCTTCCGTGTGCATGGGAAGCACAACAGCTAATTGGGAAAACAAGTAGATGGGAGAATGCACCTGCCTCGGGCCATAGCTCTATGGAGTTCAGCAATCTCCAGTCCCCTAGGACTCAAGGGAACTTAAACCCCACTCCGTGAGTCAGAGTTCAGTTTGATGAGACCACAGTCACATTTGTGATCAAAAAAATCTTTCCAGTGCCTCACATTTTTAAAATATCTTTTAAAAGAAACCTTGAATGTTGCTAGTTCCTCCAATTAAATAAATATGCAGAATAGCAGCAAATTCTTCAGGACATTTTGAGCCCCATATTTTTTAATCTGTCAAATCCTATGGCCTTCCTTATTAAAATGTATCTTTAACTTGTCTTAAACCCCAATATCTTCATGTCTTTATTAAACTGTTATTCCAGTCTCAACCCAGTGTTGTTCCTCTTGAAACTTGAAATTCCCCTTCTAAATCCATTCTTATCTTCTATTGACTGCACTCACTACCCACTCCCCATATTTCTATTATGAAACCTCACCTACAGAGTGATAAAGAAGGAAGAGTATTACACTCAGCAACCTGAATTTACAAGTCAGTTCCACCATTTACTATACCCCAATAAGTCATTTTAATATCTTTGAGTTTCTAAAACTCCATGCCAGCAACCACTTGGCCAGGACATTAAACACTGGTTAAAGAGCTAGAGAGAATTTTGTTTAATTAATTGCTAAGCTTCCTTAAACTCCTGAAATTCTATGTGCCTTTGATTCTGTCTAGAGAGAAATGGAGAATACCATAGCTGGCAGAATTGGGGGGGAGGGGACACAATGAATGAAACACCAAAAAAAGTAGAAAATAAAAATGTTAAAAGTCAAAAAGTCATGGAAGAGGAAAAGAAGAGTATAGCAACAAAGAAAAAAACTTCATACAACTAGGCCAAGATACTAGCCTTGAATAAGCAGAGCACAGAGGATTTTTAGGGCAAAAGAAAAGAAAACCAGACTGGGAAGACAATAAATAGAGAAATCAATTAGAGATATCCTCTAAATATATGATAAATTTAATTAATAGAACATGTCTGGTCTATACATAGATATTCTCTACTTACAGATAAAAAAATTAATCCACCTCCCTGAACCACAGTTGCCTCATTAATAAAAAAGTTGCCTAATTAATACAATAGCACAGCTACTTTGAAAGCTATTGTGATGATTATAGAACACAGGTTAGATACATAATATAGGATCTTCTAGCCCATAATAGAACACTGTAGAACTGTTAGTTTCTTTTCTCTGCATTCCTATAAGTAAAATATATTTTTTTTAAATTCAAAAAATCCTACCTGCATAAAGAGTCTTCTTCAGATATATCACATACTGTTAAGGAAAAAAAGCAAAGTACATTTTAAAACAACAACAGAAAAATATAGGGCATTACCTAAATAATGCTTTGTTAGAAAATATTCCTTTGCGAACACACACCATATATCAGAGGAAATATTAATCATATTATTGTTAGGCCATTATTATATTAAGAATATTTACTTTCTCTTTTGAAATATATCAAATGCAAGAAACAAAAAAATGGGACCTGATATTTACAATGAACATAATCCCAAACAAACCCCATTAGGCTGACAGAAAATGGTATGGATGGTAGAAGCAGAATCATAAACTAGCAATGTTAAACGTATATAGCATGAATTTTCTGGACTCCTTTCACTAAGAAAATTTTAGAAGAGAGTGTACTTATTTTGCCATAACACAATACAACTTCTGCAACTCTTCAGTGAAGACGAGCCAATTTAGGATGAAACACTGTCACAAGGAAGCTTGGTCGCCAGGCACTACACTTTGCAGCATAGCAAAGCATAGGAAACAGGCTTTTTCTGGCACCATTTCTAATTGCAAGATGAGTAGGAAAGACTGTGATTCCAGTTGTATAAAGTAGAACCCCCTGAGACTGACTCCTTCCACTGCTAGAGTATATCTGTTTCCACATCATAGAGCAGGGTGATCTAGACAGTCAGTGCTCTGCAGTAGTGCATGAGGTCCTTTTTCTCAACCCTCCCCAACAGGTGGCAAATGCCTGTAGAAATCAAGCTTATTCTGCTTGTATGGCACATGTCATCAGAATCTATGCTGATGAACAACAAAAACAAGCCACAAAGGACAAAAAAAAAAAAAACGTCTTTGATAGCTACATCCAATTTTCTTGACATTTTAATTTTTAAACACTCAAAAAAGATACCCACCATATGATTCCAACTATACAACACTCAGGAAAGGCAAAACTATGGATACAGTAAAAAAAAAAAAAAAGATCAGTGGTTTCCAGGGCCAAGGGAGAAGGGAGGAATGAATAAGCAGAGCACAGAAGATTGTTAGGGCAATGAAATGATTCTATATGATAATCTTAATGGTGGATTCCTCCCATCATACATTTGTCAAAACCCTAGAATGTACACCAAGAGTGAATCTTAATGTAAACTATGGACTTTGGTTGATAATGATAGGTCAGTGCAGGTCTATCCAAAGTACTTCTCTGGTACAGGATGACAAAAATGAGAAAGTCTGTGGGTGTAGAGGATGTGGGGTTTAGAGGAACTCTCTGCACTTTCCCCTCCCTTATGCTGCTCACCTAAACATGCTCTAAAAGTGTCTTATTAAATTTTTACAGTATCTGCGGAACATGCTATTAACAGTTGTCAACATATTTATGCTATTTTCAAGACACAGTCACTTTGTAAATTAATATAAAACTCCAAATATCAGAATATGGGTATTATCCCACAATTGAATGAATCATTTGAAAAGACATAAATAAAGCCAATAATTTTAAATGTATACTAGGGAAAGAAAATAACTAATAAATATGCTTGAATATCTTGCTTTATAATTATAAACAGGGATTAAGTGCAACATAAACCAAAACTGAATCATCCATGTAATTAAAAAAGACACATTTTATTATGATTTTAAATTAGAAATCAGTAGGTTAATTTCATTTAAAAATTGTTTTGAAACATTAATTGGATAAAATGGAAAGCTTATAATTGCCGAATATTGCCCAAGTGATTTATGTATAGATACCTGTTAAATACTCAGTAACAGTCAGAAAAATAACCACCAATGCAAGCAATTATGGATGATGTGAGAAAAACATATATATATATATATATATATATATATATATATATATATATATATATATCCCCTGTGCCTGGAGTTGCAAAAGAAATGGTGTTCATGCTGAACACTTGCTTTCCTCTGGGAATCTAGAATTTTGGTACATACTATGGGGAAGAGGCTTATGTCATGAAAACCTTGCCACTGAGTCTAAGAAGACTGGTTGATAATATATTTCATGTGCATGGTCAAAATTTGACACTGGAATAATTAAACAACTTCTTCTAATTCCACAGGGAGAGGACTCTTGGAAGCTTGTGTCTGGTGTCCCCCACATATTGTCACCCACACCTTTTCTCTTGGCTGGGTAGCAAAATAAAGCAGAGAGATATTTATTATTCTTTCACTATAATAAATCTCAGGTAGGAGAATAATTATATGCTGAGTCTTGAACTTGATTTCATAGAATACCTTTATTTGATTTTCTTCTGCTCCATGCTTTTTTTAGAGACTTCTTTAGACGAGTAACTATTGAAATAAAGGCATGAAAGGGACACATAAAACATTGATGTCAGAAAACAATGTAAAACAAGCAGCAATTTTATTTACTCATAATAAAAGATAAACATCTGAATGATTGACAACATATTCTATAATACAGAAGTTCCTCTCAAAAAAATTGTCCTCACACTGACAATTTTCTCCAACTAAGCAGGCTTTAATTTCTTTTTGCAAAAGTAGTTATGAGTCAATGAAATAACGGGGATAGCTACAGAAAACAATAATTATCACATGTAGTGTAATAGTGTTCTGGTGCTTACAGAGTTCTTTTTATTTGCTCCTAATCCTTTTCTTAATTTCTTATAAAACTGAAAGCAGGTGCTGGGTGTGGAACCCATGGGGCATAGGTCACCAAGGAGATAGAACTAAACCTCACATCACCCTGCTTGGCCCCAGAGGATGGCTGGTTAGCCAGAGACAGGTAAGATTCCTCAGGGAAGGAACAGCCTAAGACAGGCACAGTCGCAGAGGGGCCATCAGGAGAGAACTTGTGGGTCAACAGAGGTGGAGCACAGACCCTTACCACCCCCCCCCTGCAATGTGGCAGGCGCCTGAACCTTCTCCCATTCTGAGGAGGTCTCATGCCCTCATGGCTGCTTTGCTTCCCATGCACAGCTCAAATTGGGACCCAGGTAACAGACAGAGACATGGCTGAAAGCAGCTGCCATTTTAGTGCAACAAGACTTGTTTGAGAGGCCTTGTACCCATGGTGTGGGCAAGTGGGTTTTTAATATCCAAGTCCAGCCTAGTAACAGGAATGCTCAGGCCCTTCTCAATAAGCCAAACAATCAATTCCACTAATACACACGTGGTAAATAAGATTGTTACTAGAGTGTTGAGTTTGACAGATGAATAGTAGCAATTTCTCAGAGGAAATCAATGTAGCTAATAAAAATAAATGAATATTCTAGAAAAACTGAGTGTACTGTACAAAAAGCTGTTCCTATAGTATTAACAAAAATTCTTATTGGCAGAGCGAATCATGGTAAAATTGCACAACATGTCATAGTGTAGTGCAAATAATTAAAATGTAAAAGCTATCAAGACTACACTATAAAATTTCCAAAAGTCTCCTAATATTTAAAGTAAAAAAGGGGGTGACAGTGGAAGAATATCATGTAAGAAAAAATATCCTGAGAATAATTTACATCTAAAAAAAATTTTTACTTTAGAAAATTAACCTTTATTTGAAACGCTAACAGCAAGATACCCATAAAAATAAATACACACATGGTGTCAAAATAAGCCAGAGGAAAATTATTTGGGTGGTAGTGGGGGAGGGGGAATGAAAAAGAATCCCAAGTCAAATGTAAAGAAAATATTCTTTTATTAACTTTTTTCAGAAAACAACTTCGAGACCATCTGAAATCTGGTAACAGAGAGGAATAGACAGAAGAGACACAATTCAGAGATGGAAGATGCTGACGACGCCTCACCATACCAGCAGACAGCAGCTGCATGTTGCTGAAGGATGCCCAGGACCAAAGCAGAGATGGTCGGACCTGCATCACCACCATTTGTCCACCAACCAGATATGAAATATCATGGCTGACATGTACACATAAGAAACTATTTGACATTGAAATTGGGACTCAAAAGAACTGTTAGCCCAGAAAGGAACTCACTACAGACTGATTCATTTGCCTCTCAGCATAACCATTAAAGCTTGTCGCAGTTTAGGTTCTTACAAGGGTATTTCTTGGATCACATGACCTCACACATCTAGAGGAAATAATGAACAACATAGACTGGTGAACAAAAACAGACCCAGAGAAAGAGAAGCAGTGATCAGACTCTCAAACCTCAGAGGGAAAGTAGGGGAGGGTGAGGGTAAGGGGAAGAGATCAACCAAAGGACTTGTGTGCATGCACACGGGCCTAGCCAGTGGCCATGGACAACAGGGGGTGGGGGAATATGTAGGGAGGGGTTTGACATGGGAATGGGGGGATAAGGACAATTATGTGATACCATAATCAATAAAAATAAACTTTAAAAAACTGAAAGCATGACTTGCCCATTAAAGGCAATTGTTGGCAGAACAAGTAAAAAAATCAAAGAAATATTATCCAGAAGGTGGGGATATCCATGAATATCCCACCAAACTCAACATGTATAAAAATATACTAGTCTTTCCAGTTGAACTGTGGCTCTTTCCTGCTCATCTCACAAAGTCCTATTCTTCATGTCCACACTAAATGCCAGTGCACTACCTGAAAACATACAACAAATACCCTGTATTTCTCTCTCCCCGCCAACATTTTACATTGATTCATCATAAAATTGTATGAACTGGACCTCTTCTCTCTCTCTGCTTTATTTTGTTACTGTCAACTACCCTAGTCAAACTCTTAACAGATGACTCTTTCAGGGGGGGGATATACCACCAACTGTTATTGTTCCCTCTTAAATTAATAAGATATTTTAAGCAGAAAAATAAGAAAGACATAGACTTAGAAAAACAACATTTTAAATGGAATAAATTGAGCTTTCTGACTCATCTCTGCATGGATAGGTGAAACTTCATAATAGACAAATGCAAGTCAAAGGAGGCAAAATTTTCCTTGTGTCCTAGTCTCTTTATGTGGTTTCCTTTCATCTATCATTTACATGGGGGGGGGGGGGCACACAGGAAACAAGGAACCACAGGCCAATACAAGCTGCCATCTGGTTTTGTAAAGACATGGCTCACTGGAACACAGTCTTGCCTATTCACTTAAAGATGGTCTAGGGCTGCTCTCACAGTACAATGGCAGAGTTGAGTAGCTATGACATACCACACAGCCTAAAATCATGCCCTTCACCAACAAATCTTGTAGACACCTACTTCATATCACAACCAGAAGGCCCTAATCAAATCCAATCTTGTTACACTTCTGCTCAAAACTCCAATTTATTTCCAGTAAATATATCTGATTCCCTACCTCAGTCTCCATTCTTGCTGGAGAACCAATATCTCTATTTGGACATTTACTGTCATGATACACAAAGAAGGTGGTATCTCTCAAGCTCCAAAAAGAGAAATAATTATACTGCACTCATAACAGTAACTAGATTACCATTAACTGGTTTAGGAATGGATCATGTGATGCAACACAAGCCTATAATACATTAGGGAAAGTCAAATGCAAGGCAATCAGTTTTCTTCTGATTTGAAAGAAACATATAGGTCACACCATTATGGCTTGGTGGATAGAGAGTTGTCCCAGGTACTAAGAGATGGCTGGTAGGATTTTCATTTAGGGTGCACAGGAGGCAGCTGAGTAATGTGATTGTTTTCTTGTTATTTCTATCCCTTTCTCCCCTTTGCCTCTTCTCTCACTAAATATAAATAAAAACATATTAAAAAAAATAAGTAGCCAAAACCAGTTTGGCTCAGTGGTAGAGCGTCAGTCTGCGGACTGAAAGGTCCCAGGTTTGATTCTGGTCAAGGGCATGTACATTGGTTGCAGGCACATCCCCGGTAGGGGGTATGCAGGAGGCAGCTGGTCGATGTTTCTCTCTCATCGACGTTTCTAGCTCTCTATTTCTCTCCCTTCCTCTCTGTTAAAAAAATTAATTAAAAAATATATAATTAAAAAAATAAGTAAAGGAAGCACATATCTCAACATCACTAATCAGGAAATGCAAATGAAAACCATAATGAAGTACCAGCTCACTCCTCTCAGAATGGCTTTCATCAAAATATCCTATCTTTATATATATATATATATATATATATATATATATATATATATATATATATATAATTTGCAAATTAACCATCACTCTGCTACATTCATAAGCCAGGCCCACCAGCCAATCAGGAGCAAATATGCAAATTAACCCCAACCAAGCTGGCTAGGGCCAGGGAGCGAACAGGCAGGAGGCTTAGGTTTCCCCAGCGATGGAGGATTCCAAGCTTTCCACACACCCTGGCAGGCCCAGGCCTCCACTCAAGGCTACAAAGTTTCAATTATAGAAGATAAATAAATCCCAACAGACATGGCTGCTGCCACAAAGCAAGCAAAAGGTTTGGCTCTGCTCTAGGCTACAAAGTTTCAATAGTAGAAGATAAATAAATCCCAAATACCAGGGCTGCCCCTTGGTTCACCCGGGGGTGTAGCTGGCCTGCAAACCACCACAGGCCCCTTGCCCAAGCTGCCCCATGCCCCAAAGGAACTCCCACCCTGATCGGGGATACCCTTCAGGGCAAATCAGCTGGCCCCCACCCATTTACCAGGCCTCTATCTATCTAATAAGAGAGTGATATGCAGATTGACCATCACTCCACAGAAAAGATGGCTGCCCCCGTGTGGTCAAAGATCCTGCCCCCCATTGGACACAAGATGGCTGCCACAAGATGGCAGCAGGGGAGGCAGTTGTAGGAGCCAGGCCTGCAAGGGAGAGCAGTTCAGGGGGACCAGGCCTGAAGGGGAGGGCAGTTAGAGATGACCAGGCCTGCAGGAGAGGGCAGTTAGGGGCAAACAGGCTGGTGGGGGAGCAGTTAGGCATCAATCAGGCTGACAGGGCAGTGGTTAGGGGGTGATTAGAATGGCAGGAAGAAGTGATTAGGGGGAATCAGGAAGGCAGGCAGGCAAGCAGTTGGGAGCTAGCAGTTCTGGATTATTTAGGCCCCATACTTCTAGGGCAGTTGGATATCCCTCAAGGGGTCCTAGATTGGAGAGGGCGCAGGCTGGGCTGAGGGACACCACCCCCATGCATGAATTTTGTGCACCAGGCCTCTAGTTAATAAATAACAAGTGTTGGCGAGGTTATGAAGGAAAAGGAAACCCTCGTGTGCTGTTCATATAATTGTAAATTGGTATAGTCACTGTGTAAAGCAGCATAAAAATTCCTTAAAAAGTTGGAAATAGAACTGCAATTTCATTTCTGAATATTTATCCAACAAATACATCAACATAAACTTGCAAAGATATCCACACACATATCTTCACTACACTATTATTTACAGTAGTCAAGATATATAAGCAAACTATGTGTCCTTCTATAGATAAATTAATAAAGAAGATGCAGTCTATATATTACTCAGACATAAAAAAAGAATGAAATCTTGGTATTTAGAGCAACATTTATGGACCGAGTGGAGGGTTGTGCTAAGTGAAATAAGACTGAGAAAGACAAATACCAGATGATGTCACTTACATAGGCAACCTAAAACCACAAAGCAAACAAAATAGAAATGCACCTCATAGCTGCAAAGAACAAACTGATAGTTGCCAGAGAGTAGTGAGTTGAGGACATGATGAAATTAGAAGAATATGAATAATAAGTGCAAAATTCTATTTATAAGATATACAAGCCACAGACATCTATTGTATAGTAAAGGGAGTGTGTCAATATTGTAATAACATGGCACGGTGATAGATGGTTACTAGAGTTATCATGGTGAACACATCATAAGGTATATAAATGTCAAACCACTATGTCATATACCTGAAAGAAATATATTGTGTGCCAACTAGACTTTAAAAAAAATTGTTTAATTGACCAATGCAGTCCTTTGGTCTTCACACATGGTCACGTGAGAATAGGATGCTTCAGAGCCGTCACTAATTAGCTCACCAGGAAAGCAGACATAACCACTGACAACCTCATAGCTGAATGAGGGACAGCACCTGGGATACTGATGATATCACTGAACAACCAAAGCAATCCTTGTTCCTGTAGTTTCAGCCTCTGTGAATTAGCCACCCATTATTACCTGAAGCTAAAAGCATTCTATATGAGAAATTTCCCAAGGCCACAGGATAAGATCTAGTCCTTTCTGCGGTAGTAAAGACTTTCATAAGCTTGCCTTAGCTAGGCACTCACCTCATTCCCAACCATTCCCATAGCACACATTTTGCACATTAAAACGGAAGTACTCATGTGCTGCCTAGCTTAGTTATCCCCCAAGGTTCACGTGCACATAGTAGCCCTCGGACTCATGTTGCTGTTGCCAAACATCACCCTTCTGCCCCTTTACCTGGAAAAGTTCTCCATCTGCAGGCTTAATTTAAATCCCACCCACGTTTTTATTTTATTTTATATGATTTAATTTATTTGTGTGTGTGGGTGAATTTTGGAGGACATTTATTATAGAAGTTGGGGATAGTGAAATAAGAAAGGGCTGGGGAAATGACCTAGGCTCACTAAGAAGTCAGGTTCAGAGGGTTTGCCCAGGATGAATTGCGCTTAAGACTGGAGACAGCCTTGTGTCTCAGCTGTCTGAGCTAGAAACTTGTACCTATTAACAACAGGTCCTATAATTAATGTTTTTCTGTCTCTCTCTTTCTCACCCTTTCTCTCTGAAATCAATAAAAATATATTTTTTTAAAAAAAATCTTGTTAGGACTTGGCACAGTAAGTTTTGCGGTTATTATTGTATGCCGTTTGTTTGTGGTACCAGGAAAGTATTGTTGAGCTCCCAGTTTTAGCTACTTTTTTAATGAGACAAATTACTATGTAAAACAGGTTTCATTTACTAAATGTATTCCATTGCCTGTCAAAACTAAACAAGAGGTCCATTCTGTATATGCAAGTCCAATCTGTTACAATGTGAATATAGAGAAACATACCACATCCTAACTTAAAATCATTTTCCTTTTTTACATAAAGATATCATATAGGATGTTAGGGGTCAATACTAAATAAATGAACTTTTCAAACAATATCACCCCAGACTTTAAAATTACTTACAATTAACTTTTAAATAATACTGAATACTATTCAGTTACTACTCTCTCTGTTAAGAGAGAGATTAAAATTTATACATGCAATTTACACATTGTTTGTTTTTTATTGCTCCTTTATTATTAAATCTTCCTTATTCTTAATCCATCTATGCACCAAGAGTAATTCACTACCAGAAGTCTTACCAAGATTGTTACTTTGGGAAGATTCCAAAGGTTTTCTTTTTTCTTTTTTTTCAGAAGTTGGTTGTTGGTTGCTGTGAATAAAAAATTGTGATAAATAATATTACTATCTTAATACAAATATAAAAATATTTCCCAAATATTGTAAATTCTTAGCATATGTCAGATAACATCAGTTAATATTAAAACAATAATTATTACTACACACTTCAAATTTGTAAGTTCTACTAACTTCTTCTGAAGCATTAATTTTTAAAGAAAATTAACATAAAAGAGTCATGATTTGAAAGCAATCTAGTTCAGTGAATTAATTAGAGTTGGCTTGACATAATGGCAAGTCTCTTGAATTCAGACATCCTAGTTCTATAAACACGGCTATTTGTTCTCAAACAAGTCAGTTTTCTGTAGCTCAAGGTCCTCCTCTACAAAATAAGAATCTAACTGCCTCACTTTAGAAGGTTGCTAGGAGATTGAAATGAAAGAATACAGCAAAAAAGAGATGCTCAGAGAAACAGTAAGGCAAAGGAAAAATATGTTATTGAACTCTATTTGTTGACATTGTTTTGGAATCCCAAAGAAATGCTAATGAGGGTTTGTGTTTTGTTTTTGTTGTTGTTGTTGTTGTTGTTATAGTTTCTAACATTAAATGTTGCTGTTTTAAGAAAATGCTATTAATTTTGGTTATTGCCTGTCCTTTCTTTGTGGTTTGTAATTCAGGGGATCTCAGTTGCTGTATAACTTGCAACTAAATTTGTGTACTAACATATTACCTCATCAAGTCAGATTTGTGTGCTAACATATTACCTCATGAAGTCAGATAGCACAATGCTCCCTAAGTTTTGTTTTAAATCCTATTAACTGTAGAAAACGAATAGAAGTCTGGAATTAGCCTAAACTACTAGCCCTTCTCTACCTCCTCAAACTGTGAACCAGCAGATCTTTATGAGAATGATGCTTAATCTCCCTGTCCACTCCCAGTTGGCTTGGAAGATAGAATCCTACTTGTCACACATGAATACTGATGGGTCATGCACCCATAGCAATGGTAAGGACCAATAACCTAGTTTTGAATCAGAGCTTTCTGTTGACTGGCTTCCATGTGAGGCAAAATTTCAAGTATTTTGAAACCTGAAGTAAGTTCAACTCAGCTGGGAAAGTTTCATTGTTATGGCAAAGAGATCAGTTGAGAGGCCAACCTCAGTTTTGGAATCTCAGGCAGGCTGCTGCCTACTACTCTGCAAAAGGAGAAATGGGATCTCCCATTAACTACCCAAAGATACTCTAAAGATATGGAGTGACCTTGGCATACAGAACTGGTAACAAAGGAGAAAGGAATGATTGTCTTTTCCTGTGGCTTTATTTGAACCTCTCTGACAGCTTAGAATGGATCCAACTAACACCTGATTCTTCTATCCTAAGGTCTTCTTTATTTTACTGTCCCCAGCTTTAACAAATGTACTCTAGAATAAAAAACAAAGAATGAACCATTGTACCTTTCCATCAGATGAACTTTTGAAGCTCTAGTTGCTAAAAATTGCACCATTTTCGCTTTGTCTTCATATTTGGCAAGCAAAAGTGGTGTTAAGTCATTCTGTAGAGCAGAAGAAACAATTTATAAAATTATATATATCCAAACTGAATATTAGAACTTATAAAAGATTCTCTGAACTTAAACATATAATATAGAAAGTTAATAAAAAAACAGCCCCTTTTGCCCTGGCTGATGTTCTCACTGGTTAGAGTTTTAGACTGCACGTTGGAGGATTCAGGTTTAATACCCATTCAAAAGGAGGAACCCAGGTTGCAGGTTTGATTCCCAACACACATAGATGTTCTCTCTCTCTCTCTCTCTCTCTCTCTCTCTCTCTCTCTCTCTCTCTCTCTCTCTCTCTCCTCTATCTTTCTCTTTCCTTTCACTCCATCACTCCCTTCAATTCTTTCAAAAACCAACGGGGGGAAAAATCCGCTGATGAGGATGAAAAAAATAATAATAGCAACCCATTTCTTCTCTCCTCTGTGCAGTCACTGGCTGCTCTTCCCTTTATAATATCCTCCACTCCCTTTTCAATAGATTAACGGTAACATCACTCTCCAAAACTCGCTTCAAACATTTACAGTGAGTGTTCCTGTCATAGCATCTATCATGGCATACTGTCGTGATTATACTGTCGTGATTATGCTGCCTGTGGACTGGGACTTCCTCTTCCTACTTGCATTCACCCAGCTCCCCTTGCTGGGATTAGGCCTCCTCTTCCCACCCACACCCAGCAGCATCCATTTCCTAAGCCCCTGTCAGCACAGCAACGAGTCCCCAACATCACCTCAGTCTCCACCCCGACCTTCCCCCTTCGCCCCCCACAGGCCTTCAGTCCTTCCTGGACTCTGAGACTATCACCCATGCCCAAGCCCTAACAGGAAGATCTTCCTTCTGGGGTGGAGACAGAGCTTTGCCCATTCCATGGACACTACATTTCTCCAGCCCTCCCTGACTGGGCTTTGGAGTTGTTTCCATGGTGACAGGGCCTGATACATTGAATTCAGTGTATGTATATGAGAAACAAAATGCTTGTTCCCAGCTGGTGTGGCTCAGTAATAGAGCATTGACCTTGGAACCAGGAGGCACATGTAGGGCTTATGGGCTAGATTCCCAAACGAGGGCATGCAGAAGGAAGCCAATGGATGAGTCTCTGTCATCATTGATATTTCTATCTCTCTCTAACTCTCCCTTCCTTCCTCTTAAAAATCAATAAAACATACATTTTAAAAAAAAAAAGGCCTGAAACTGAAGTAAAAACATGTATTTCAAATATTGTGTAAATAAAGTTACTTGATCTATACCTTGTTTCTCGCTTCCATATTTGCCATACAGGAAAGTAGCTTTTCCACTATAGCTGTGTTGGTGCCAAGGACAGCATAGTGGAGAGCAGTGTTGCCATGGATGTCCATCATATTTGGGTCGGCACCATGGTCTAGTAGAATGGTGACACATTCTTCTTGCTCACATTGTACGGCCTGTCAGTATTATGCCAAAAAATTGATGAAAAGTTTTTGGAATGCAAAGTAAACATTCCACAAGTTTCACAATAGCTTTTAGTTAAATGAGATACTCATTGTTATTCCAAGTAATTAAATTAAACCCATCTCATGTTGACATAGTTGGCTAATACATACGTGAATTAGAGCAGTTTTGTTGTCTATATCACAAAGGTTCAATAGGCAATGTCTGAGTGCTAGCAGTCTCACCACTCCTGGATGGCCCTTGCCACTGGCCACGTGCAGAGCGGTCCTATGAAAGTGAGAGGACTCCTTAGGAACTTAGAGGGCACCAGATGAAAGCATACAATTGCCCATGTTATTGTAAACATTTCTCCCTAGGCCTTCAAAACACATATTTATTTTTCTTCTGCAGACATACAATATATATTAGTTCTTGTTACTCACCACATTAGTGAAAGAGAAGCCTATTTGAATAGAGAGAGGATGACCTAGGGATTCAGCTCAACTTGGTTTTTATCCTACTTTAACTGTCACTTATTAGCTGTCACTTGGCCTTTCTGTGCTTCAGTTTTCTCATCAGCAAAATGGAGATGAAAATCATTGATATCTCACAGGACACAATTGTTGGCTTTAATGAGAATCTATGCAAAGTGTTTACTACAGTTCTTAGCCCAGAAAAAAACAAAAAAACAAAACACACAACTGAATAATTGTTAGATAATATCAGTATCATTATTATTATTATTACTACCAATTTACAAAAACATTTCAATTAAGTAAAATGATATCATTATACTTACTTTGCTGACCTATTATGAGCATCAGAAAAAAACATATTACTTCGCTGAAACCGGTTTGTCTCAGTGGTAGAGCGTCGGTCTGCGGACTGAAAGGTCCCGGGTTTGATTCCGGTCAGGGGCATGTACATTGGTTGCGGGCACATCCCCAGTGGGGGGTGTGCAAGAGGCAGCTGGTCAATGTTTCTCTCTCATTGATGTTTCTAGCTCTCTATCTCTCTCCCTTCCTCTCTGTAAAATATCAATAAAATATATATATTTTTTTAAAACATATTATTTCAATAATTCTAAACTGCTTATTTTCTCACACTTGAACATCTCAGCCATTGGAATCCAATTTTTAATTCAGAATGTCTTACAACCATTATTGGAAGTATTTAAAAATTAATTAATACCAAAAATACTGACATCCTGACATCCATGATACCTTACATTCAGTGTAATAATGCTCACTACAACTTTCCTCTTGCAATTTTGTTAAATGGTTAGCATTTAAATATGGTTTAATTCTTAATAGTTTTATGGGGATAAAGAGGACAAAAAAGGAAATCAAGAAAATTTTAAAAGATAATTCTTACTTTGATTTTTTTAAAAACAACTCAAAGGAAGGTGAGGATTCAAATATTTAGGATGGCTCATTTTGTTCAATATTTAGATTTATAGATTGTAGGGAAAAGTAGAAGTTCCCAATGATCAACATTAGTATTTATTACTATTATATAGTAAAAGGTTATCTTTTACAATTTCCTACCTTCAGAAATACTTTTGTTTGGAAGCAGGGAGTAAAAGCTTCAACCTGATGCCGTCCTAATACTTCAATTATGAATTTCTCATTTTGCTCATATTGGGCAACATGAAGATTGTAAGGATGAAAGGGGCCTGAGAGTTGGAGGGAAAGGGTCCTGAGTAGAATATTTCTACTACAGAATAAGTATTCGGGTTATATTTCATGTAAAAATGGATTCAAAGAATGGGTACACATGGTGGAAGACTTCAATATTTTAAAATAATTCTTTATAGATTAAAAAACACTTCAGCATTAGTAATAATCTTTTACATTTTCTCTCTTTTTACAAAATGTTTATGGTTGAGAGTATTACAGAAATCCTCCTTTTGTACTACATTGTCTCCCTTTACTTCATTCCTGCCCCTCCTCAGGCATTCAACACCCTACTGTCTGTGACCATTGGTAAAATCTTACGTTAATATCTTCCTGCCTCCTCTGTTCCCCCTTGCCTCTGAGATACAGCACTCTGTTCCATGTTTCCATGCCTTTGGTTCTATTTTATTCATTGATATTTTTTTGTTTATTAGACTTCTTGTTCATTTATTTTGATTTTTAGATTCAATTGATGACATCTACACTGATAAAAGAGAAATAAGTAACTTGACTATACCTCTGTGACGCCCACCAGCCAATCAGGAGTAAGTATGCAAATTAACCCAATGAAAATGACTGCTTGCGGAGGACTGAGAAGGTGGGGCAGTTCTGTACTGTGCTGCCTTCCACTGGTTAAGACCTCCAAGAGCAAAGGCCTATCGAGGTGAGGATGCCCCTACTGTCACCTGTAGAGGGGCAGCACTGAGCTGGCCAATATTTGTGGTGGTGCTGCTGCTTGTCCTGGCTCAGGAGAAGCGTTCCACTAAGTCTGAAAGACTAAGACATCGCGGGGACTCTCCGCCACCGCCCGTGGCCTGCTCTGCCAGGCCTTCGCGCGCGCTGTGCTGGTGGGGCGCCTTCCATTGGCAGACCTGGAGAATCCTCTCTCTGCTGCCACATGGCCAGGCCAAAGCATCAGACACTACCACCACGCGGATTTTAAAACTACAGGGGAAATTGAGCCACAGGAGCTACCATCACCGCCACCCCCAAAAATAGGAATCCACTGAAATCAGAGCTCACTACACACCGGGCTAATAGAGAGTGTGGCTTCAGAAATTAGCCTCTGCATCCACAGAAGCTCCACATCCGCAACAAAGAGGACACCATTGAGGGCAGACTCTCCCCATGCAGCCAACACAGCCCGCCCACAATCTTCCCAGCACACCCACCATGCTGGGAGGGAAATGGAGCTCGCTGGGGAGGAAATGGCACGGTGCCTTCCATTACCCACCCAGGCGAGCCCATCCTCCGATGCCACATGGCCAAGCCGAAGCTCTCACCACCACCGCCATGTGAACTTTAAAACTACAGTGGTAACTGAACCACAGGAGCGACCGTCAATATTGCACCTGGCATCGACACCCGCCACTGCCGCCGAGAATAAAGGAAATCCACCAAGAACAGAGCTCACCATGCCTTGGGCTCAGGGAGTGGGTGACCTCAGAACTTAGCCTCCATGTCTGCAGCTGCTCCGCTCCCACACCAAACGAGACACCTTTGAAGGTGGTCCCCCCGCCTGCAACCATCTCAGCCCAACTGCAGCTGTCCCAGCCTGCCCCCCATGCTAGCAAGGAACTAGCGCGGCGCCTCCAATATGCGACCCCAACACCCTAGAGGGGTCGTGTGCCCCGGGTGAGCCCAGTGTCCCAAGGGGCCGAGTGCCCCGGGTGAGCCGAGTGTCCCAGGGGGCCGAGTGCCCCGGGTGAGCCGAGTGTCCCAGGGGGCCGTGTGCCCCGGGTGAGCCGAGTGTCCCAGGGGGCCGAGTGCCCCGGGTGAGCCGAGTGTCCCAGGGGGCCGAGTGCCCCGGGTGAGCCGAGTGTCCCAGGGGGCCGTGTGCCCCGGTAAGCCGTACCCCCCAAAGGGGAAGCTTGTCCCGGGTGAGCCGTGTGTCCCAGGGGGCCGAGTGCCCCAGGAGAGCCGAGTGTCCCAGGGGGCCAAGTGCCCCGGGTGAGCCGAGTGTCCCAGGGGGCCGAGTACCCCGGGTGAGCCGAGTGTCCCAGGGGGCCGAGTGCCCCGGGTGAGCCGAGTGTCCCAGGGGGCCGAGTGCCCTGGGTGAACCAAGTGTCCCAGGGGACCATGTGCCCCGGGTAAGACGTGTCCCCCAAAGGGGAAGGGTGTCCCGGGTGAGACGTGTGTCCCAGGGGGCCGAGTGCCCCGGGTGAGCCGTGTGTCCCATGGGGCCGAGAGCCCCGGGTGAGCCGAGTGTCCCAGGGTGCAGTGTGTCCCGGGTGAGCCGTGTGTCCCAGGGGAAGCAGTGGGACCCAGGGGAAGGGGCAGTGAAAACCAGAGGAGGAGTAGACTCTATTCATATGGTCCTGAGATAGTCACCATAAAACAAGCAGACTGCCAAATGAGGAGCAGATTTTATTCATGGGGTCCTGAGATAGTCACCATAAAAGAAGCAGATTGACAAATGACAGCGGGGAGGGGTAGGAGACCTGGGGAGAGATAGGAGGACAACCGAGGGACTGGTATGCATGAACATAAGTACAACCAATGAACACAGAACTCTGGGGAGGGAGGGCATATATGGGAGGTGAGGGGGGGCAATGGTAAACTATGTACACAGAAAATACCTTAATAAAATAAAATTAAAAAAAATAATAATAAACTGTAGTGTAGTCTAAAAAAAAAAAAAAGAAAATGACTCCTTAATTTGCATACACAGGTGTGAAGAGGCTGGGTGGGTTTGGATGCCTGCTATGAGGGGGACGGGGTGGTTTGCAGATGGAGCTACAGGAGTGGTGCTCCAGCCAGTGCAGAGAAGACTCACGGCTCTGGCCAGAGTGAAGACTCCTGCCAGTCAGAGCAAAGACAGAAGGTGGAAGCCAGAGCAAAGTTTGGTTCCAGGTGTCAGAGGAAAACTGGTGGCAACAGCCAGAGGAAGAAAAGCCTATTGTATGAATCGCCATGCAACAGACCTCTAGTATAATGATAAAAGCATAATATGCTAATTAGACCAAACGTCTTTCCAGATGACCTTCCAGGTGAAGCCTGGGCTATAGCCAGAGGATCAAGGAAGCCACCACAGCTGCAAGGGAAGAATCCAGGCAGCTGTTGAAGCTGCGAAGGCCTACTCTTGCACAAATTTCATGCATCTGGCCTCTAGTTAATATATATTTATTGTCATATTATTGTTTATATATTTTAACTCCTCCTCCTCCTCTTCTTCTTCCTCAAGAATACCCTTCAACTAGTAGCCCCTAGTACAGAACATATGCATTATTGTTTTAGTGGTTGTGAACTCTTTTAGGTGGTTTTTTGTCTGTGATACTCAGAAATAAATTGTAACACATTTTGCATCTATTTATCACTAATGTAAGATCATAGTCTGCTTGTGTGTATGTATAACCATAATGAGTTTTTCTTATTAAGAAATTATCTTTTTAAGAAGTACTGAGTGGCCGAAACCGGTTTGGCTCAGTGGTAGAGCGTTGGTCTGCTGACTGAAAGGTCCCGGGTTCGATTCCGGGCAAGGGCATGTACCTTGGTTACGGGCACATCCCCGGTGGGGGGTGTGCAAGAGGCAGCTGGTCGATGTTTCTCTCTCATTGACATTTCTAGCTCTCTATTCTCTCCCTTCCTCTCTGTAAAATATCAATAAAATATTTTTTTAAAAAAAAAGAAGTACTGAGTGAAACAATCTATATAACTTAGCTTTTAGTGTAAATAGAATTGATTGGTATAGGAAATATATCTGTACTAGAGGCCTGGTGCACAAAATTTGTGTATGGGGTGGGTCCCTCAGCCCAGCCTGCACCCTCTCATGACTGAGACCCCTCAAGAGATGTCCAACTGCCGGTTTTAGGCCAGATTCCGCAGAGTATCTATAATAATAAAAGGGTAATATGCTAATTATATCAGACATCATTCCATACAAAGTTGGGGTCATAGAGAAGCCAGCCCAGGTCCCTGGTGCCTGCATGTGGCCAGAGGGAAGCCAGCCCGGGTCCCTAGTGCCAGAGGGAAGCCGGTGCCAGCAGCCAGGGGAAAGGAAGGCCTACTCTTGCACAAATTTCATGCATTGTGTCTCTAGTATTAGTATATCACTCTTTTATTAGGTCTCTTACAATCTGAGATTGATGTTTTCTAACCAGTAATTGAAGCACGATCTCCTGGTTTTTAGGTTGACACTCAACCACTCAGCCATGCCAGCCAGGCTTGAATTTTTACATTGCTCAACCAACCTCCAGAAATTTTTCACTTCAAGTCTTTTTCAACATTAATATATATATATATATATATATATATATATAAACATTTGAGTGTTCTCCTGGTACTTCTCTCTCATTGTGCACTTTTCTATAGTATGTAATATTATTATATAAAAATGTGAACAGTATAAAATCCTATGTAATAAAAGGCTAATATCAGTCAGCTGTTAACCAATCAAAGTGTAATATGCTAAGGCCACTCAACCACTCGCTATGATGTTCACTGACCACTAGGGGGCAGACAGTTGAGTGGTCGACCAGTCGCTATGATATGTACTGATCACCAGGAGGCAGACATTCCAACTGGTAGCTTAGCTTACTGCTAGGTAGGGGTAGGCAAACTTTTGACTCGAGGACCACAATGGGTTCTTCAACTGGACCGGAGGGCCGGAACAAAAGCATGGATGGAGTGTTTGTGTGAACTAATATAAATTCAAAGTAAACATCATTACATAAAAGGGTACCGTCTTTTTGTTTGTTTTTTAATTCAATAGTTTTACTCACCAGATCCTGTCCGAGGGCCGTAGTTTGCCCAGCCCTACTAGGGTCAGATCTATTGGGACTGAGCCAGACAGACCAGACATGCCCTAGAGTCCTCCCATGATCTCGCCCCAGCTGGCCAACCTCTGTGTCCTTCCCTGGCTCCAATTGTGCATCAGTGGGGTCCTTTGGCCTGGCCTGTGCCCTCTCACAATCTAGGACCCCTTAGAGTAACTGGCTTTAAAACATCCCTTAGAGGATGTTTTAAAGCCAGTTACTGTCCAATCCTGCAGGCCAGGCTGAGGGACCCCACTCGTGCATGAAATCATGCATCCTAAAGTCATATATAAAAATGTTGTATATACTTAATTTCATTTCCATTATTGATATGTAGTTAAATCACTTAAATGTGGTCAGTAAAGTGCTCTGTAAGAGGAATTATGAGTGAGTCCATGTGTTTTTATTTCTGCTGCTCCTAAATTTGGCCTGCACGCTAGACCCCAGGTCAGGTGTTCATCAGAGAGGTGCTGCTAGGCCCCGGGGAAGGAAGTGAACCCAGCACTCTGGCTGACAGGAGGCTGCGCTTCCCCTGCTGAGACCTGCAAGGGTGCACCTCTCCCAGGTCCACCCACCTCCTCCCAGTGGACCCCAGGCCACCAGCCTCCCAGTCTCCATTACCTGCTCATCATATCCCTATCGTTCCGAATATTTTTTCTGAACAATAGGATTTGCTTCACTCTCTCCAGGTCGCCCACGCTGGCAGCTCTGTGGATCTCCCCCATGTGCTGGTCTTCATAGTGGGGCATGCTGGCTCCCATGCCACTGCTCCCAGGACTGGTGGGGGAGTCCATGTCTGCCTCTCCGGGACTTCTCAGAAAATGAAAATCCTTCTCCATGGCAGAGAGTCTAGTAGGGCTTCATAGAAGCCTCACCTTCCCTCTGCTTTTCGCGCCTCCTGAGCCGAATATGAGCTCTCTAGTCAACCACCTCACGCCACAGCATTCAAGCAGGGCAGTTTGGCAGGTTAACATCTCCTCTCAGAATCATAGTAACCAAGCAACAGCCTCTGACATCACTACCCCTGAGAACAGAACCTTGAGGTCACAAGTAGCCAGAACACATGTGCAAAGCCCAAATATCTCGAATCTCAGAGACTGCCCGGGTGGGTGTGTCCTCTAGTTAGAGCTTCCACCCCAGCACCAGAGGGTGGTGGGTTCCGTAACTGGTCAAGGGCATGAACCAAAGTTGCAAATTAGAGCCCTGGTTCGAAGTTCAAGGCATGCTAGGGGCAGTCAACACAAGTCTCTCTCACACCATGTTTCTCTCTCTCTCTCTCTCTCTCTCTCCCTCTCTCTCTCTCTCTCTCTCTCTCTGTTTCTCTCTCTCCTCCTGCTACTTCTATTACCTTCCCACAAAGCAATAATAAATATTTAAAAAAAATTTTAATGGGAAAAATATCCTCAGTGAGGAGTAACAAAAATTAAAATTTAAATAAAATAAATTATATAAGTTATTGCCTGTGGGCAGGTCTGGGTTCTGCTCAAACATCCATGGGAGTTGGTCAAGTGTTTCCAGAGGCTTGAAACAGTTACCCCAGTGAAAAAGCAGTCTTTGCCTAAAAAGAGAGCTAGGGTAGTGTGGGAACCCTTACCACGACCAGCGTGGTTCAGGGCCCACACTCAGGGTCCGGTTTCTGGAGGAGGCCGTACACTAAAAATGAAGAGACTGGAAAAGAGTTAATTTGGGAAAATGCAAGCCAGGCGGGGAGTCAAGCCTCTAGTGGGAAGACTCACCCTGGCTCTGTCTAGCCTTTTGCCTTTCCCTTTTATTGAGATTCTCAGACAAAGACATTGCCTAGGCAGAAAAGTTCCAGCAGCAGAAAATTAACAAGAATTTACATACTATTAACAAACTAAAGTTGCCTCAAGCTCTACTACCTCAACTAGACAATGAGTTAATTGCTCTGACCTTTCAGAGCCATTGAGGTTGGCCATCTCTTATTGCATATTAACAATAGTGACAATGTTTGGTTTCCTTAGACAGTTCTTTTTACATTTTATTACTAGTGACTCCACCTAGAGTCAATGAGTTAGTAGCTCTGACCATTCAGAGCCATCAAGGTTGGCCAGTTCCCTTTACATTTTATTACCAGTGATAATGTTAGGTTTCGGTTCCCAGCAGGGTAGTTTGGAACTTCAGGATGCTCAAGGAATTATGCCACAGAAAGCTGCACTTAAAAGACAATTACCGTATTTGCCTGTGTATAAGACAATTTTTTGTCCCTGAAAAATATGCCTCCAAGTGGGGGGTAGTCTTATACTGCGAGTATATAACAAACTCTGTATTTTGAGTGGAAATGTTAGGGGGTCATCTTATATGCCCAGTCTCTTATACGCCGGCAAATACGGTATTTTTCAGGGCCAAAAAATCGTCTTATACGCCAGCAAATACGGTACTGCAGCCAAAGGACTTGTATGCATGCATATAAGCTTTACCAATGGACACAGACACTAGGGGGTGAGAACATGTGCTGGGGTGGGAGTGGCCAGGGAGAGACTGGGCAAAATCATATTGTAATGGCTATGTACAGTCCAGGGAGGGTACTTGAAATATTCAGGGGAAGCACTCTATAAAATATAAGATTGGGTAACCACTATGTTGTACACCTGAAACTAATCCTATATAGTAATCCTATGTAATAAAATTGTAATATATAAATAGAGCAAACAATGGAACAACCAAACAACCGGTCACTGTGACCTGCGCTGACCACCAGGGGGCATGGCAGCAGGTGGCATAATGTGGAACATGGCATGTGTCAGCCTGCAGCGGGATAGTGGAGCAGGTTAGTGGGGGCGCCAGACCAAGACGTGGCTCTGGTCACTGTCATCAGGGTGAGCCTCTGCTGGTTACTGAAAATTGTTTGCTCTCACATGCTGTGGTCTCACCAAGCGCTCTTACCTGCTGCTGGCGTCAGCCTCACTCACACCCGCTGCTGGCACCTGGCACTGGCCCCAATAGCTTGGTGCCATCAGCGGATGCGAGTGGGGCCAGTGCTGTCAGCAGGAGGGAGTGGCAGTGGAGGGAGCGGGGCTTCTGACAGAGGACTGGGGACCGTGGCAGGAGGGGTCAGGTGGGGGTTGGGAGGATGGGCCGAGACCTGCCCCTGTGCCCACTGCAGCCTCGAGGCCCTCGGTTTCTATCAAAGTTCACGGATTTGTGCCCTGGGCCCCTAGTACAGGATAATATTGAAAAAACAGATGGGGAAGGGGCGTGTCAAGATACAGAATCCTGCCCAAAATCAACTGCAAACACTTTATTTTGAAATATTCATAAAAGAGTGATTTTCAGAAACACTATTTTTCAATCTGGCAAACCTCAAAGAATTCAAAACACATGTGTTCTACTCTTATTCCCGGCAGATACCTTCTGAAGCAAAGGTTCTCAATATTTTTATTTCCAAAGCAAAATGGATTATGCTCACATGAGCACACCTCTATGGCTCCCTTGCCCTCCTCCCTAAACTTTATGGAGAAAATAAAACAAATAGTGTTAAGGATTTTCTTGCTATCCACAAAAGAATTGTAGTACAAAGATCTGAGATCATTTTGCTGATATATCTTTTAAAATAATTTTCTGGTAAATATACCTTATAAATGACTTAGCAAAGTTGTAAGATATTAAATATTTTGTAATAAATTACCAGAGAAGCTGAGTGCCTGGACCTTCAGCAGAAATTGCTGCTGGTGATGGATTCCCCCATGAGGGACGAGCAATTACCTTAATTGATAAAGGAACAATGAGCAAAACCAACAACAAATTCTGAGGCCAAGCTTTTGTAACTCAGCCTGCCCAGACCAACTGTTTTTGGTGTGTGTGGATTGTTTAAACTATGATCACCAAACGTTGCCTCCTAAAGCAGCCCAACTAGAAATTATCTATTGCACCCTATTTGCTCCTCAGATTAATGGAAAAGGCTCTCTGTAGTGACATGTGAAGAGAAGGGTCTGGCATTTCCTGATGCATCCTACAAGGAGGATCAAAGACATGACCTGGCTGCAGAGAGGTCGGAACCACACACCAGGACTCCAGGTCACTTGACCCTAGTGTTTCTCTATGGATCAGAGATACTCCAAGTACTTGTTATGCCAGCACTAAGTTTCTGTGTTTCTTGGTCAAACAAGCAGTTGGAATAAAAAATTTCCCATTCCCACACTTCTGTGGAAACTAATTTTGGATCCAGAGCAGATGCCCCATAGAAAGTTGTTGCTTGGAACTCTCATGCTTACCTAAGACTCAAATAATGCCCTGGCTCAGCCTCCCTGCACACTCATTAAGTTATGCTAATGGAATTAACAATGTGTACACTAATATTTCCTTTGTGATGAAAAACAACCAAGAGATGGATGCCTTACCAATCCCTTAGCAAAGGTTTTCCAATGCCAGTTCAAAGCATTAATGTTTTCTCCTTGTGTAACCAAGAAACATGTGGAACACTTTTCCACAACTGATCCATTTGTTCTCTGGGATGTGCAAAACCAGGGAAAACTTGAGCATGATCTGAACATTGAATATACTGTGAGCCAACACACAGATCCATCAGCAGCATGAACGTCCTGACTGATGTGGTGTGTAGAGAACCTTGGTCCAATCATTGGCTAAGGGCAAAGCAATTGCAAACACAGCAACAAACCTTAGGAAGCAAGATTTAATTATTTTAAAATATATTTTATTGATTTTGTTACAGAGAAGAAGGGAGAAGGATAGAGAGTTAGAAACTTTGATGAGAGGGAAACATCAATCAGCTGCCTCATTCACACTCCCTACTGGGAATGTGCCCGCAACCAAGGTACATACCCTTGACCGGACTCGAACCTGGGACCCTTGATTCCTCAGGCTGACACTCTATTCAAACTGGTTAGGGCTATTTTTTTTTTTTTTTTTTTAATGAACAGAGACCTGAATGGCTGGCTGCACACTCCATTAGGGTCAAATTTCACAAATTTGCTGAAGGCAACTTATTAAACAAAACAAGAACATCCCTCACCAAAGAAAATTGATTCTCCCTATCTTCATTTCATTTCCTCTCTCTGAAATCAATAAGAATATATTCTTATTTTTGCAATATTTGCTGAAATTCAATATGATTTGAAAGCAAATAAATAAGAAAATGTGACCATTATTAAGGAAGAAAACAGAAACTGTTTATCTCCTTCAGATGTTGAATGTCACATAGACTTAAAAAAAAGCTATTATGAACATGTTCTGAGAACTGGTGGAAGCCATGTTTAAGTAAGTCCCAAGTTTAAGTAAGTCCCAAAATTTGTTTTGCCCCCAAATAACCTATGTGCTCTGACAAGGACCTCCTGTCACTCGCTCACAGCACCTTGGTGGTGTAGAATAGGTCCTCTCTTCACAGTGCCATCCGCAATCTTCTCTCGAAGTGCCTTGCCGACCTCCACCTTATTTTCATAGACATATGCTGTGTCAGTATGACGGAAACCTACATCGATCGCCACTTTTGCTCTTAGGAACCTATAAAATATGAATAAGGAGGGTCTGCAGTTGACTTGACTCAGAGAGATGCAACTTATTTCCCTAAGAGTATGTTTGCCAGCTGTTTCTACAGGTCTTCCGTTTCCCTGTTTGATGGGGCAAGCCCTGGCAACAAACCTGTACCCTGGGGGCACAGGTTACACTTCAATGTATCCTCTAATCTGAAATGAATCAGTGAAGTGGACTTCACCATGCAACGTGGAAAATTAAGTCATTCAATATAGAATTTGTTCCACAGGCACAGCCTCTCATCCTCGCTCCATGTTTCCCACTGGGGGAATTTATGTTGCCTGTTTGCTCAACTTTAGCATCTGCCAGATTAAAGGACCTGGTTCCCAGTGGAGGAAACCTTCTACCAGGTGACACAGGGAAGGGTTGCACCTACCCCAATGCCATGACTACTTCCTAGTCACTCAGGGCTCACATGCCAGGAGAGCCTGAGTTTAACAGCAGACTACTATAGGGACAATGGTACTTGATCCTGCTTTTCAGAAGACAGAGTGGCCTCTATGTGATGGTGGCAAGGAGGAGCATGGCCGCAGTTCAGACAAGTCTCTAGGGCAGCTCTTGGTGCTTCTATGATTGGTAATAACTATGAATGAACAATGTTAGCAAGTACCTCTGGGCAAGGAAGGGTGTGGTAACTAGGTGTTCAGACAGGTCAGTGATGTGCCCCATTGGGAAGCAACCTAGACCAGCAGAAATAGTGCCTGAGTGTGTCCAGGAGCTAGAATGGCTGGCTGAGAGAGGAAGAAAGATTATAATGGCCGTGGACCCAACTGAAGCAGTGGAGAGTGTCCGTGTTATAAGTCTTGGTTTTGTTGTAGCTGTTATTGTATTTATGGAGAGGTAGGCAGATTACTAAATGACAGCATCAGAAATAATATTTTAATCTTATCCAACTTTTTTGTTGTTAGTATTAATCCTCACCTGAGGATATTTTTTAATTTAATTTTATTTATTTATTTATTTTTAGGGAGAGTGGATAGAAGGGAGGGAGGAGGAGAAACATTCGTGTGAAAGAGACACATGGATTGATTGTCTCTCACGTGTGTGAGATCAAACCTGCAACCCAGGTACATGCCCTTGACCAGGAATCGAAGGGAGGATGAGGACAATTATGTGATACCTTAATCAATAAAGAAAGTTTTTTAAAAGAAGTTGTTTTACACCCACACAAACAAGGCTTTCTCAAGCATCCCGGGCACCTCAGTAGTTCGTTTGGGAGTGGTGAAGAAACTGCTAACATTTTGTAGATGAACATTCTGCACCCCAAGGATTCTCGCTGAGAATGCTGGGCGAGGCAGGGCTAGGGGACAAAATGTGGACGCCCTGGAGGCTGCTGTGCTCTCAGTTCCAGGCTGGATGCTCGGGGTTGGGTGATGGAGGAGATGGGGCGAGGGCAGCGCGCAGAAATAGGGCTTTGGGCGCAGAGCACTGCCAGTCACCACCACAGTCTTCTGCCCCTGCTGGGGACCGGTTCCCACGGAGGCTGGTGCGGTGCAGTGCGGGACGCCCACAGGGATCCTTACTCCCCAGACCCTCCGTGAGTCACCCGCTGAGTTCCGTTTACAATCCGGAGGAAATCGGGCACCGGATGGGGCGCATCCCCCCCGCGCCGTGGGGTCACCCCATCTCGCCTCTCCGGGCTGGTGTTACCAGCTCTGCCTTGCGCTGCGGTGCCTTCCGCGGTGGTCTGTGCCTCCAGCGGCGAAAGAGTTAATCAGCCAGCCCTGGACCAGCCCAAAAGGAAGGAAAGAAATTGAGGTCCTTCTGAATCTTTCCTTCCTCTCCTGTTTTCCCCTGCAGAAGTGGATGCCTGGAGGCGGTGCTGATTCTCCCGCGCAGGTCTCTAAGCCTCAGCTCCAGGAGCTGCCAATGAGACCCCTTCCGAAAGGGTGCGCATAGCGGTGCAGGGCGCAGAGCTGGCCGGGGAGGTGCTTTTCGCTGGTGCTCAGCCTCATCCTCCCGCCTTCGGCCCTCAAGGTGTCCTTGGGCATCTCCGATATGTCCAAGTTCCTGGTGAAACCTTTGAGGTGAGCCCAGCAGCGATGCGGCGTCCTCCCACCTCGGGGGCTTGCTTTCAGGAAGAGCCTGGTGGTGGGGGTACGCATGGGGCCGGGTACGCGAGGGTAGAGCAAAGTTTAGGGAGGACCAGTTCTGAGGGTTCCATGGTGTGCGTTTCTGTTTATCCTGCGCAGTATCGCGAAGACAGCTTCCGCAGAGCTGAAGAAATCCGGGCCTGGACTCCTGGATCACCCTATTGTTCCTCTTCTTGGAGGCAGAGCAACCCCACTTCCTGCACCGTTACTGTTATTTTTACTGATAGATTAACAGTGCGGCCGCCTTTTATATCATTAGCTTTCTTTATATCCCTCACGCAGTGCCGCTGTCACTTCCCTCTCCGAAGTTTTTACAGCCCCTGGTTTCAGAGGTCCTTTCCTGTACTAAGGCATGATCATGTTCATCTATCCAGGGAATCTGGTGAATTAATGGTTTAACTTAAAATCTATTATTTTTAACTTGTGAACCTGGAAGTATGGGCTTTAAACAAACATTTGGGCTTATATATGTTATTATTACTGTATTTGTGGAACAAAGTATAATTATGCCATGACTACTCATCTCTTTAAAAAAAAAAAAAAAAAAGGTGGGCTGTCTCAATGGTGTGTTTGGGATGGCCTCCAAGCAAACCATTTCCTTCTGCACCACTGTTTTCTGAGGTAAGGCCATTGAGTGTCGGTATGATCAGTAGGTACCTATAATAATGTAAAAATGTAACCTTAGTAAGCAATTTCATATTCTGAGCCAAGAAAGTGTTTAAACTATTCATATACATATAAGAGGTAGAAGATATGCTGGTTAATGTTAGGGGAGGTATCACTTTTTAATCTGTCTTTATGAAAAAATAATTAAGGTGACTTTTAAAAAATTCTTTATTGTTGAAAGAATTACAAATATCCCTTTTCTCTCCTCCCTACATTGTCCTCTCCCAACCTACTCCTGCCCCCAGCCCAAATTTAACATTCTTCAGAACAGCTCAGCCTCTCCCTCCTGCTTCATGAGTCCCTTCCTCCATTACAAACTTAAAATTATATATTTTATAATGGCATTCTTCTTATTTTATTTTTTAAATGTAATATTTTTTAATATAATGTAATATTTTAATAAAATGTAATATTTTTTAAATGTAATTTTATTTTTTAAATGTAATATTTTTTTAAAAAAACTATTTTACTGTTGAGAATATTATAAATGTCCCCATTTGCCCAGCCCTTTGCCCACTTCCATCCATTTTCCACCCCATCCCAAGCCTTCACCTGTCTATTGCCCATGTCCATGGGCTATGACTAATTTGTACTTCTAAATTCCATCATCTTTTTCACCCATCTCCTCAACTCTCCCCTCATCTGGAAACTGTCAAAATGTTCTCTGTATTGATGAGTCTGTTTCTTTTTTGCTTGTTCATTTATTTTGATTTTTAAATTCAATAGTTGATAGATATGTATTTATTCCATTTTATTGTTCATATTTTTTATCTTTTTTTTTTCCTTCTACTTCTTCTTGAAGAAGATCCTTTAACATTTCATGTAATACTGGTTTGGTGGTGATGAACTCCTGTAGCTTTTTCTTATCTGGGAAGATCTTTATCTGACCTTCAATTCTGAAAGATAGCTTTGTTGGGTAATCTTGGTTGTAGGTTCTTGCTAGTCATCACTTTGAATATCTCTTGCCACACTCCCATCTGGCTGCATAGTTTCTGTTGAGAAATCCTGGGTGCTCCCCTGTAGGTAACTAACTGTTTTTCTCTTGCTGCTTGTAAGATTCTCTCTTTGTCCATTGCTCTTGGCATTTTAATTATGATGTGTCTTGGTGTGGTCCTCTTTGGATTGCTTTTGTTTGGGGTTCTGTGCGCTTCTTGGACTTGTAAGTCTATTTCTTTCACCAGGTGGGGGAAGTTTTCAGTCATTAGTTCTTCAAGTAGGTTTTCATTGTCTTTCTTTCTCTCTTCTTCTAGCACCCCCATAATTCTGATGTTGGTATGCTTAAAGTTGTCCCAGAGGCTTCTTACACTATCTTCAACTTTCTGGATTCTCTTCTTGCTTCTATAGAGGAGTATCCTTTGCCTCTTTGTATTTCAAATCTTTGACTTGATTCTTGCATTCCTCTATTCTGCTGTTGGGTCTCTGTATTATATTTTTTATTTAAGTCAGTGTATGTTTAATTTCTAGTTGGTCCTTTTTCATATCCTCGAGGGTCTCATTAAATGTATTGGCCTTTTCTAGGAAATTCTTGAAAAACCTTATAATCGTGGTTTTCACTTCTATTTCCAGTCATTTGTTCTCCTCCATTTCTTTCAGTTGTGATCTATTTCCTTGGCTTCTTATTTTTGTTGCTTCCTTGAGTTGGTAAGGTAGCTTTTTGTGCTGGGTGTCCTATATGGTTCAATGGGTCAGCCTCCCAGTTACCTGAGGTGGACACTCTTGGTGCACCCCTTTGTGGACTGTGTGTACAGCCTTGTTGTAGTTAAGTGTTAATTGTTGTTGGTGTCACTGGGAGGAACTGACCTCCAGGCCAATTGGCTGTGAGGACCCGCTGTGTCTATAACAGAAGAATTGCTGTGCTGGAGACACATTTATGGGGCAGGCCTTGTTCCAGTAGGGCTTTGGTCCTCACTGAGTCTGCCTCTTGAATGTGTCCCTTATGAGAGTAGTTAAAATCTGGTGTCATCTCACACTGAACACTAGATACACTAGTTTCTGGATCTCCAATGGGGTGTAGGTCAGCTACTGTCTGAGGCCAGACAGCAGGAGCTACAGGAAGAACTACAGTTTTCTTCTCTTTGCTTGGGATTTGGCAGTTTTGGAGCAGTTTGACTGGAGCTGCAGTTTATTTTGATAAGTTGCCACAGAGCAGGCCATTTATATGCAAAAGCCACTGTGTGGAGCCTGGGTCTGTTTGTAGAATGTGCAGGGTGGGGTCACTAGGCTGGGGCTGACAGTGATGGCTGCTCTTAGCTGTCTCGGCCTTTTTGTGTTTCCAAGTCCCCTCAGCCCAAGCTCCAGTACAGTAAACAATGATTGCTGTGCCCACCTCTGCAAAAAAGTCGTCGTTTTATGACTCAATAGCTGACAGACTAGCTTCTCCCAGTAGGTGTCTGGGTCCCCTGCATGTCCCCAGAAACTGGATTTCAAAGTGATTGGGAGCTTGTTTCCCTTTGGGTTGAAAAAAAGCCACGGGCCCAGTCGCCCACCACCAGCCTGATTCGCCTGCCTCTGTACCTCAGCTTTTCAGCAGTTGTGCTCCTTTCTCTTTCCTTCTAGTTATAAAACTACCATTCAGCCAGCTTCCCCATGGTTCTGGGTGATAGACGTTTTGTCTTTTAGTTGTATTTTTGAAATTGTTGTGTGAGGTGGCAGTTCAGTTGTTTACCTACTCCGCCATCTTGGTTTCTCAAAATCTCACCTTCTTAATTGGGAGTGCTCTCACCGGGGCAGCCAAGATGTGCCTGGTGAAGGAATGCTGCCGCCACAAAGACAGCCACGCTGCCGAACAGAATTTTCACTGTTATCACATGGAAATTGTTTTAGTTAATATAATAAATTCCATCCTCAATTTCTTTTAATAGGAAATGCCTACTATTTGGAACCTATGCACCAATGCCTGGTGATTTCCCACTGGGATTTGAGCTGCATATTGTGGGAAAATCTAAGATATATATGTGTCGTGTGTGTGTGTGTGTGTGTGTGCATATATATATATATATATATATATATATATATATTCTCAAATGTGCATGTATGAGTGTATGGAGGATAGAGGAGACAAAATTATGAAAATTGGCAGCAACATCTCAGAAGTAAGATTTGCAAAAGATTCTATCTAGATTATAATTTCCCAAATCTATCACAGTAAATTTCCATAAACATGACAGGAAGATGGCTCCTTCACTGTAGGCTATTTTATATGAATCCTTTTGACCCCTGACCTCGGAGCATCCTCTGTGTGTATATATCTTTGAGATTTGAAACCTGAGTGCCAGAGGCATGCTGGTTGTTCACAATCAGCAATAGAAAAATGGATGTGCATGATTTCAGGGATAAGTTTTTGCTTGTTTTTTATTAATTTTTAGAGAGAGAGGAGTGGAGGGGGATAGATAGAAACATGGATGAGAGAGAAACATCACTGATCAGCTGCCTCCTACATGCCCCACACTGGGGATTGTGTCCACCACCCAGGCATGTGCCTCAAGTTGAGTCAAACAGATGACCTCCTGATTTCTGGGACGATGCTCAACCACTGAGCTACACTGGCAGGACAAAGTTTTGTTTAATCAATTGATGTAAGCAAGAAGAAACTGTCTCAAAGAGGTTGGGCACTCCCCTGTGGTCACACAGCCAGCAGGGACAAGCGGGAACTACAATGCTTTCCATATGTTTGATGGCTCCCAAGAGCTTCCCATTTCTGGCAGGTGAACATATGACCTTTCCAGGTCAGGTAGAGAAGCTGGGCAGCTGTTATAAAGGTAGGGTCTTTCCCAAAGAAGCGACCATAGAAACACCATGCAGTGGAGATTTTAGCAGGGTCATTCATGATTTCTGAACTGTCATCTGAATCTTTACCCTATTTAACAAGTATGAGATTCAGAGAAGGGATGTCGCTGTAGACCCTGCTCTCCGAATGCACCAGAGAGGCAATCATTTTGCAGTGCTGGCAGCTGTACTTAATGCTCCGTGATTTATCCCATCTTTGACCCACCAAGGACTGTGAGGTGTGCCAGATGCTCCGCAGAACCCGGCACGGAGGCTGCTCTTCCGTGGGAATGACTAAGCAGTTCTTATTATTTCAATGAACCTCTTGAGTGAAATAATCACCTTCTCAAAACAGACACAGGATGGGAAGAAGAGATACGGCCACCCAGGTAAGGACCTTGTCTGGACCCAGGCCAGGTATCTTGAAGGCATGCTCAGTGAGCGCAGTGATATCCTGAGCCCTGCCAGGCACCAGGGGGGTTGACACTGCAGCTCCTGGTACAGAAAGATAAAGAGATGGGGCAAATAGCCATACACAGGTCGTGGTCAGTGCCTATCCCAGCATGAAGATCCTAATGCTAACCTGTCCTGACTGTTCTGGATGGCAGGTCTAACCCAGTTATAGACCTACTGTGTATCAGTATGTGCCTATGGAGGCACTGTGAAGGTGGGAGCAGATTGAGAGGTGGGTCTGTGGGCAGGAGGGAGAAGCTGGGGCAGGGGGGAGAAGCTGGGGCAAGAGGGAGGCCTGGGCCACCACACACACCTCCCACCCCCACCCTCCATAGCAAGCCCCCATAGCAAGAATCCAGTTTCCTCCAGGGAACAGGACTACACACTGGAGGCTGGAAAGGAAAGGTGGCCTCTGAGAGAACAGGGCACACCCCTGCCCAGGTGCCCCACTTGCCCAGGTTCACCGAGCCCGAGCCAGTGCATCCGCAGATGCAGGTCCCATGGTCTCCCCCTGGGCCCGGTAGCAGGTCCACCGCCTGGTGCCTCAGTGCCCAAGGCAAGTGGTGCAGGACCAGCCTCCCCTCCCCAGCACACCTGACCCGCTCAGACATCACTCCTGTGGACAGACAGCTTCACTCCCGAGGGGCAACCGAGCCATGGCTTCTGACAAACGGGAGAAAGAAACTCACAGGGGCGCCTGGAGTGAGATCTTCGTCCTCCGGCCTGGAGCAAAAGGAGCACAGGGACAACATGGCGGCACCACGGGCACCAGCCTCTCTGCCCAGAGCGCTCCTCTCCCGCGGCTCCTGCCCAGGAAGTCAAGAGCACGTGCCCAGGGCCTCAGACCGCATGCCCTGTGCGTCAGACCGCATGCCCCATGCGTCAGACCACGTGCCCACAGCGTCAGAGCGCGTGCCCCCAGCGTGGCGAGCCTGTGCCCGGGACGCCAAGAGCGCATGCCCAGCTCCAGGTGGCCTCCGCGCCCACCGGGCAGCTGGAGGGAAACATGCCGCTTCCGCAGGACCGCTTTCCGGGCAGCACACCGGGGGGACTGTAGGGAAAGCCGGTTAGCGGGGCGCTCTCAGGCCGGCCCTTTCGGGGCGCTGTGGGAAAGGGTGGAGATGGCGGGAGTGGTGAGGCGGCTGGAGCCAGTCTGGCGGACAGGTCAGGGTTAGGGGAGAAACAGCGGAGAGGGCCCTGCAGCCTGCGGCAAGCTTTCATGGCTGAAAATTCGCGCCTGGAAAAGGGTGTTTTGAGGGGTAAACGCTGGGTGCTGAGGGCCTCGCACGTCTGCCCGGGTCAGAGGGAAAGCTGGTCAGACCCACACGGACAGAGGCCGGGCCGTCCGGGTCCCGCGTCCGCAGGAAACGGGAGCGGGGTTCTTACCGAGGAGCCGGCGGTCAGCCTCGGCCCGGGGAGCACGGGGGCCGGGCTTGCCCACCAGGCGTGCACTCACCTGCCCTCCAGCTCGGGCACAGCAGGTCCCACCTGCCCGCCAGGCTCCGGGAGCTGGGCTTGGGGGGCATCGGAGGGTTTAACGGGCCTGCCCAGCCGGTCTGAGCTGCAGGAAGACCAGAGCGGCTCAGCCGAGGCCGCGGTGAGGAGGTGGGCGGTGGGCTCAGCCTCTGGTCAGTGCGGATTCGGGTTCAGCAGAGGCTGCAGACCTTGGCTCCCGGGCTGGGTGGTCGCTGGGCGGTGGCGGGGCCCCCCTGCCGCCCTCCTGGCTGTGGCTGGGCGCTTCGCTGCTGGGCTCTGCAGGGTCGCATGTATGACGGGAGGAGTCTGGCAGACTCAGATGTGGCCAGCGATGTAGCCCCTTTCTCCAGCTCACAAGCAGACTCCATACACACCCCCTCTCCCGGATGGCGGTGTGGAGGTAGAAGGCGGGGAGGGCCGGCTCCTTCCTTCCTTGCCTGGGTCCTTGTCTGTGTCCGTAGGCGTCCATGGAGCCCGCCTGCAGGGAGAAGCCAGCAGACCCCGTGGTGACAGGGTGTCTGGCGGGGAGCGCGGGGCCCTGGCTCCCTGAGGTCTGGCAGCAGTGTCTGGGGCCCTGTTGGGAAAAATAGAAGGGGTCGGAGAGAGTGGGCTGCCTGGTGCTGTGGGGACAGGCGTTCACCCGGTGTGACAGGCTTTCTGCTTGTGGATCCGAGGAAGGGGGGAGGAAGAAGGAGCAAAGTCCGCAGAAAGAGACATTTTCTTAGGCTACTGGGGCCTGGAGGGAAAGCCTTAAATGTCTGGTCAATGAAGTCTGATTTTTGTTGGGTGTGGCTCTTGTTACTTTCAGGCACTGTTTTGCAACATAATATTAAGTGTTGTCTCAAGCTTACAAAAGTCATCCAAAACGTTACCTAATGACATTCCTATGACTTTAGACAATAATATTATTAATAGCATCTAGTTACATCCAGGTTCTATGGATTTAACTAGATGCTATTTTTAAAAAAAAAACACACACAAACAAACAAACAACAAAACAACAACTGAAGTTCATCAGATCATTTCCGATTCCACTGTGGTCTCCGCATTTTAATACATTCCTCATTGTTGTCACCAAAACATACGCATTTTAATACATTGCTCATTGTTGTCACCAAAACATACTATGTCTCTTATACTGTTGAATATTAATAATCTCTGCTTCCCTGATTTTTGGAGGTGACCTTTCTCTCCTGCTATCCTTTTAATAAAGGAGAACATTCCCTCTGGTCCTTTGGGGAGGGAGGGAGAACAACTATTTGATTGAAGGGTTTGTAAATGTTTGTACATTTTGTAATTATTGCACACATCTTTTTCTATTCTTCTCCAAAACGTGTACAGTAATTGATAAATGCATTCACTCTTCACCCAGGTGCCATCGCCAAGGGCATTTGTAGGTTTCCTGCCCTCCTGACAACATTTGACTGTTGAGGAAATTCTGTATGAAGCCCGAGACTGGGCCACACGTGTGCGCTGGGAAAGGGGGTGGAGGGGCTGCAGGGCAGGGAGGGCCAGCGTTCTCACCCGCTGCCTTCTCTGCAAGGTGGGCACGTGGAGGGAACTCTGCCGTGATTGGTCCCTCGTAACCAAGGAGACCGCGGAATGTGTTCTGGTTGGCTGGGGCCAGCCAGGAGCCCTGCTTTCAGTTGAGGAGCAGCTGTGGCATGCGGTGGAGCTTCGGCTTGCTCTCTTCCTGCAGTGGTTGTGATTCTCAATTGCTGATCAGCACACCTTTTAGCTGAGTGAGACCCAGACTGTCCTCACAGACCGGTCACCTCAGTGGAGGCGGCAGCGGCTGACAGCTGTGCGGGGGAGCGGGGGGGGGGGGTACAGGGGCGTGGTTTGTCATTTTGGGGGGAGAGGGTGGGTTGGGGGGACTGTTGAGTGAAGGCAGTACCAGCAGCTAGGAGTAGAGGTTCCTCATGGGGAACAAACTCACCTGCCGCTGCCTGAAGGGCAATGCCAGCCCCAAAGTGGGCCGGAGCCTTGAGTGGGTGAATCCGCACCCTGAGTCTTTTGTCTGTGAGGTGACTCAAGATGCCCGGGCATCTAAGAACTCGGATCTTGTGTTCTGCAAATGCCACCCTGTGGTGCACCTCAGTGACCTGCAAAGTCCCAAAGGTAAGGAGGTGGCAGGTGTTCACTGCTGTCAGTTAGACCTCTGTCCTCTGCCGACCGCAGGATCCTCTAGATGACACCCCCTCAGACTCCTTCTTGCCTTCTTTCTGGCATCCCGAACCTTTATTTCCCCTGTCATGTTGGCCAGTTTCTTTCCCTGTTTACTACCCAGATGTCCAGTTCTCTCTTCTATCCCCAGCTCAGCCCGAGACACTCCAGTTGTCCCTTCCTGTTCGTGGCTCTGTTTAATGTCTCCTGGGACTCCAGGAAGAATTTTGGGTATACGTTCTCCTTTTTCTCAATGAAAACTTTAACATCCCGACTGCAGTTTCCATCCCATCTCCCCATCCTTAGCTAGCATTATGGTACTTAGTGTAGGAATCAGGTAGGGCCCAGTGATAACCATTGCTCCCACCTGTTAAGATAGTTGGTATTCTGGACAGTTCAGCTGCAAAGATTTTAGGGTTTGTTATGTAAACTCAAAATCAATAACGGACATAGAACCCATATAGTGTTCTTGCGTAGGCTGTTTTCAGTTGCCTGAATAGAAGCTGTTTACTCCTTCAACTATAATTTGAACACAGAAGGAAATGGTGGGAGAGGGAACTCAAAATTTCTCCAATGACATGAATAGTTGTTTGTTTGGTTTTTACATGTAGGAGGACCCAGGGAGTTCTGATGAATATGTCCACGTTGACACAAATTTCCCTCAGTCCTACTTCAGCGACCTAACAGACTTCCTTATCATGTTGCTTGTTCTAAAGGAGGGGTGGGTTGTTCACAAGAGAGTTGGTCAAAAGTTTCCAAAGAGAACACATACATGTAGACTTCAATTTGTAACATAAAGTCTTGGCAGTTAAGATGTAAAATTGTGCACAAGAATGTTTATCTTCATCATCTCCCCTACTGCCTGTAGATTCCTGTGTAACTGTAAGAATGTTGAGGTAAAAGTGCTAAAGACCAGATGCCTGAAGAGGAGCTCGGGGAGTGGAGAAGTGGGAGCGGAGAGGGAGGAGAGAGGAGATGTGCTACTTGGTTTAAAACAATTCTGGGTAACAATGTAGCTAATGAAGAGTGATTTGTGAAGTAGAAAATACATTTACGAAGATGTAAATTTACAAAAAGCCTCTTTGGCCCTTTTTTTTGTTTTCATTTAAATGGCAGAGATTATTTCATTATTTTATAGAGAAAACACATCATAGCTCTTATTCTATTTAAACTCTAGTTGAGCTTTTAATTTTTAAAAAATTATAATAATTAAGCCTAGGGATTCACCTGAATGATGGGTATGTCTTTATAACTGAAAACTACTCCTTGTTCAGAATATTAAAACTGTGTGAAAAAGTGAATAAGTTATGTGAATTAATGAATTGTACCTTTAGACACAAAACAAGTGAGAACCCGTGGAAATTTCTGTTCACTCTGTTTGGTGCTGTAAGGTGTGCTTCTGTCTGAGTGATTTTATAAACCAGTTAAGTAGATGAATAGTGTTGGATGAGAGACCAAAATAGGACCTTTATATAGTTCTTTTAAGATTTACAACTCACTCCCATGTACAGCCCATTTGGTCTTTCTAACTTCAAACAAGTCCTGTGTACATTATCCTTCTATTGCTAATGAAAAAAACAGAGACTTAGAGATGTGAACCAACTGTGTAACCAGCTGCTAAACAGAATAGGCTGACATGCAGATGATACATCTGCCAAATTTAATTTGGTGATGCATACAAAGCTCTTTAGAATGCAGCCTATATATTATAAACTCTCCACAAAGTGAGTCTATTTAACTTGCTCTAGTCTTGATTATTTCCATTTGAAATTATTGTATACAACTCAGAAGCAACAATTACCACTCCGACCATGTCTAAAACAACAACAAACTGATGAACAAAATTGATCCAGAGACATAGAAATATGAAACAACTGATGAATCTCAGAGGGAAGGCTGGAGTGGGTAGATGGGTGGGTGGGTGGGAATAGATCAAGCAAAGAACTTGTGTGCATATATGCATAACCCATGGACACAAACAGCAGGGTGATGAAGGCCTGGGGGTGGGCTAGAAGGGGACAATTGTGGAAAATAGGGGACATCTGTAATACTTTGAACAATAAAGATTGAAAAAAACCCACTTTGATGAAAGTATAAAAAGTCACTGTCATGAAAGGTTCCCTGTAGATGAAAACATTGATACCATTATTTTAAATGTGCCACGATGAATAGCCCCAAGTAAGCCATGGCTAACTAAATAAGTTCATTTTGTGAATGGAGTTAGAAGTAGCCTAATGGTAAAGAACATCTGCCAAATACAGCTCATGTGATTTGGGCATATTTGGTATATTAGCAGGTATTTGACAATAATTGGCCACAGTTTAACTTGTTTCTTGACACTGTTTCTGGAATGTGCTAGTAAGATTAGCATGAAAGAGAGTGAGTGGCTATTTCTAATTGATAAGTACATAATTCATAGATTATTTAGGTCCAAGTTAAAAAAAAAATCTAAGACATAGCCTGGTTTTACTGCATATATATGGAATTCCAAATTCTGCGATTTTGAATTTTCCCAGTAGAGTTTTTATATTGTTACCTTTACTTAAAAAGTCTTATTACCATTAAATTAAAATTGGCTTATTACCATTACTTAAAAAGTCTTCCCAATAGTAAGTGATATAAATTGATGTGTAGCTATTTTTTCAATTATGAATTTTCTTACTCAACAAAATTGTATGCCTTTTTCTGGGCTTCAGGTTTAATCCCTTCTGACCATCCAAGGGCTGGCACAATTTTCCTCAAGAAAAGTCAAATGATCGGTAAGTCAAAATAGGATTTAGGTCACAGATTTTTGTTTGAACAAATAAAAAACATTTCAGTTGTTTATATGTGAGGATTGAATTTGTGATCTTACATAGTGCTCAAGCAAAGGATGCTATCTCACATTAGAATTTGAAGCTATTCAAACTCCCTCACCCTATGTAATGCTGCCAGAGTAGGTCAGAGGAACAGAGCCCTATGGGGTTCCCCAGAAGCTTAGCAGGAGCATGTGCAACTATGTCAATTTCCTATGTCCTGTTTGTTTTAGGATAAGAACCCAGAACTGGAGGATTTTAACACTTTTGCTTGCCTGCTTATTTCCTTAATGTTATGTTCAATTGAGTTTACTTGCTTTAAAAGGCACACAGATCCCCCCAAAGGGGCTGGGTGTCCCCGGTGAGCCGTGTGTCCCAGGGGAAGCAGTGGGACCCGGGGGGAGGGGCGGTGTGAACCAGAGGAGGAGCGGACTCTATTCATGTGGTCCTGAGATAGTCACCATAAAACAAGCAGACTGCCAAATGAGGAGCGGATTCTATTCATGTGATCCTGAGATAGTCACCATAAAACAAGCAGATTGTCAAATGACAGCGGGGAGGGGAAGGAGACCTGGGGGGAGATAAGAGAATAACCGAAGGACTGGTATGCATGAATATAAGTACAACCAATGAACACAGAACTCTGGGGAGGGAGAGCATGAATGGGAGGGGGGGGGGGCAATGGTAAGTTATGTACACATATAATACCTTAATAAAAAAAATAAATAAAATAAAAATGGACTAATTACAGTGCAAAGTGGTCGCTTGAGAGACACTTGCCTGCATGGGTAGTTTACAAAATAAAAGAAATACAAAAAAAAAAAAAAAAAGGCACACGGATCAAGTCTTTCAATTGATTGTGATAGCAGAAGTCCAGGCAGAGAAGGGTCCATTTTATTTGAATCCATGCAGCTGAATAAAAAGTGGGGGTTTTAACAAGCATTTTCATGGCATATGTGCATGACTGTCTGGTGCTGATAGTTTTGGTTAGGATTGCTGTATTTCTCAGTTTCTTCCAGAGCCATAGGCTGCTCACCTGTAAAGAGGGGGCAAGAGAGTAAAGGAAATGCTAATTTGTGCCCCTCTCTGCAGTCCTGAGGAGTGTGTGCCTCCAGTTTTGTATATTAGTAATCTTTCAGGAAATCAGTAACTTCTGTTTTTCTATGGCATTTGTATCAGTATTGATCAGTTCATTCTTTTTATTCTTAGTGGGAGGAAAGAGAAAGAACAACTATTTCTACCATGTAAGTAGTTGAAAAGTTATGTAAGAAATTAGTAATTTGAATTAAAAATTGCCTGCCATAATTGTTAAAAAATATATTATAAACCCAGTATCATTAGCATGAACATTTTTGGGAAGATTTTCTTAATAACTATTGTTATCTTAATTAACAAGTTTACATATTCAGAAAAGTTTTTGGCTCAGTAATGGTCATTTTTTAAAGGGGTTCTGATCTTTAAGTTAAATGTCAGTAACATGATTGTGGTATAAAAATCTGCCTTAATTTTTTGCCTTAACTTTTAATTTTGTTTTTTAATAAAATTAACAGCAATATAATAGCTAAGGCAATTTTTGTGTTATCTATTGACTTATTGTCGTAGCAGCTGAAAGCTTAGCTTTCTCCCTCCAGTGTGGTCTTATTTTCCTCCTTCTGTCCTCCCAACATGTATCATGGTTTTTAGTAAATCAGAATCAATGTTTCTGTTATCATGACTATGCAAATATTTGTTACTGTTGAGCCATCTAATTCTCTGGCAAAGCCTTTTTCTGGTATACCCTTCATTCTTTTGATTAAAAAATGTATATGCACTCTGCATGATGATGTTGGTGTTTATTAACTCATTAGAGGCCCTGTGCATGAGATTCATGCACTGGTGTGGATGTAGCCTGTGGGCATAGGCCCACTGCGAGAGCAGCCAGGCGGTGCTCCCCCTGTGGGAGTGCACTGACCACCAGGGGGCAGCTCCTGCATTGGGCATCTGTCCCTGGTTGTCAGTGCACATCATAGCAACCAGTCATTCCACCATTGCATCATTTTGCTAGTCTTTTATTATATAGGAGAGTTCATTTTCAAAATTTTAAAAAATCTACAGAAGTGAATAATTTTTGTCAGTACCTGTTTTCAAACTGATGATCATTCCGGTCCAAGCACTGCTGACAAAACAAAGCAATGGAATTGCAAATGTCAAGAATTAATGATTTTAGTTGATAATTGTGTGCCCTCAATTTGTCACCTATTGCCGGTTTTATATCTCTCCATTAAAAAAAAAAAAAAAGTAGTCAGAGTTTAGAATAAGTTTTCTTTGTTCAAAGCATAGTCTGGCTTTACTTATTATTTTGAATCAATTAAACCTGAAAAGGAGTGAAAATTGACTTATCAGCTTTTAAAATGTGTATTCATTTTTGGGGACTGCTATATTACTGAAATTTGAGCACTGCTACATTTCTCCAGAATGATTCAAACCTCTCTTTCTCATCAAAATGATCTCACATAGCCAAATTCAGCAAGTAGGCTGGTCTTTCTGATTTCAGAAATAACTGCTTTATATCTAATGGTCTAGTATCTTGGCAGAGAAAGATGATTATTGGACAAAAACTCTACATTTATGCTACATTAACATAACACCTAGTAAGTTTTCATTTTTATGTGTGTGGAAATAGTTTTTTTAGTGTGATCACTTATTCTATTTTTTTTTTTCTGAACATGCTGTGACATTTGTCACAGGCCTGTCAAAAATATTTTCCATGTACTAAACACATTTGTTCTATTTCTTATTGGAAGCCATCTCCCTAGCCTTTTGTTATCCTCTTCTTCTATACACTTGTTCTATGAAGGCCTGTTCTGTGCCTGCTTTTAGCATATTTCTTTAAAGTCATCTGGGATCTTACACACACTGGTGTTGGATCCCAATTTCTTACGTCAGTGATTTTCAACCTTTTTCATCTCTTGACATGCATAAACTAATGACTAAAATTCTGTGATATACCAAAAGAATATATATATTTTTACCCATCTAAAAAAAGTATAATTGTGATTCATTCACTTTTTTAAAAATATATATTTTATTGATTTTTTTAAAGAGAGGAAGGGAGAGGGATAGAAAGTTAGAAACTTTGATAAGAGAGAAACATCAATCAGCTGCCTCCTGCACACACCCTACTACGGATATGCCCACAACCAAGGTACATGCCCTTAGCCGGAATTGAACCTGGGACCTTTCAGTACCCAGGCCAATGCTCTATCCACTGAGCTAAACCGGTTTCGGCATAATTCATTCACTTTTGTGATGTCTATTGTAGTATTGGCTGTTGTCATTTTGTTATTTGACAATGTAAGGGAAAAGGTCAGTGCCCCTGCCCAAATAGTCAGGTATTGTATTTTGTAAATATTCTTGCCACACACCAGTATGCTGGGTGGTACACTGGTTGGAAATCACTTTATGTTTTCCTCTGTATTGTTATTCTCCTTTTTTTTTTTTCCTGAAGAACTTTTTCCTGGGAAAGGATACATGGGCAGAAATTGTTTAGAGATCTAGCCTCTCTGAAATGCCTCCTACTTAATAAAGCAGGGAATTATAGGTTGAAATAAATTTTTGCAGTTCTAAAGACATTTCTACTATTTTCTCATTACATTCTTGTTCTTAGATATATTAGTAATGTATGATAGATTGTATATTTGCAACTTTAGTAATTTCCCCCAGTTTCTTCTCTGAAAATATTTAGAAGCTTACTATTGTTGGTTATATCTGTAGTTAGCATATTGCACTTTTTTAATAAAACCTCAGTAAGAGTTCTATTCAAACAATTGATTTCTTCAGATTGTCCCGTTTCTGAGCCACATGGATGGAACAGATATAGGGATTATGTATTTTTGTCTGCCAAAATTTCTAATATATATAAGTGTTAGAAATTTTAAGTGATTTAGAAGTCATTATTAATTCTTAGTATCCAAGACTTGTATTGTGAAAAAGTAGAGAGAAAACAGTAAACTTCCATTTTATGTTTTAACTACAGGCCCAGTGCATGAAATTTGTGCATGGGGGGTGGGGAGGGTGTCCCTCAGCCTGTACTGCAACCTCTCCAATATGGGACTCCTTGGGGATGTCTTACTGCCCGTTTAGGCTCTCACAATCCAGGACTGCTGGCTGCTAACTGCTCGCCTGCCTGCTGCCTGCCTAATCACTTCTGCCTGCCAGCCTGATTGACACCTAACTGCTCCCCTGCAAGCCTCATTGATACCTAACTGCTCCCCTTCCAGCCCAATCACTCCCAACTGCCCTCCCCTCCTGGCCCGATCACGCCCATTTGCCCTCCCCTGCTGGCCATCTTGTGGTAACCATCTTGTGGAGGCCATCTTGTGACATCATGGAGGCCATCTTGTGGTGGCCATCTTGTGACAATGTTGTTGCGGCCATCTTGTAACAATAGCACTTAAACCACCTAGGCTTTTATTATATAGGATAGATTAAGATGAGGCAATAGACAGGATTTCAACAGGTACTTGATAGTAAGATTTGAGTTGTCACTTAGACACCTAGGCATGATAATTTTTCTAGTCTTTGCTATTGAACTTTAAATCTAAGTAACCCTGGGTTCTCTGTTCTCTTCCATTGGTCTATATGTCTGTTCTTATGCCAGTACCAGGCATTTTTGAGAACCGTGGCTTGCTAATAGAACTTGATATCAGGTATTGGGATCCCTTCAACTTTATTCATCTTTCTCAGGATTGCTGTGATTATTTGGGATCCTTTTTTATTTCAGATGAATTGTTGGAAAGTTAGTGATAGATCTTTGACATGTGCCATTGGTGTTTTAATGGGGATTGCATTGAATCTATAGATTTCATTGGGTCTTATGGACATTTTAATGATGTTGATTCTACCAATCCATGAACATAATATGTTCTTCCATTTTTTTATGTCCTTGTCTGTCTCCTTTTTCAATGTCCTATAGTTTTCCTAGTATAGGTCTTTTACCTCCTTAGTTTAATTTATTCCTAGGTATCTTAATTTTTTTTTGTTTTTGGTGCAATTGTAAATGGGCTTGCTTTTTTTCATTTCTCTTTCTGTGAGTTCACTATATATAAACAGCCAGGGTCTGTAACATCCAAAACAACCGAAGGGACAACCGAACACCAGACTGTGTGCCCAGCAGGCTCGGGTGGGCAGGGACCGGCAAGTGGGCTGAACTTCTGACCTTTCGGAGAGAAAGAGAGATTGGGCTGATCAGCAGCTGCCACAGCTGTTGGAAAAACCCAGAGATAGAAGCAGGGTCTGATCTGCAGCCTCATGGCAACTGCTGATCAGCCCTTGGCTCTCTTTTTCACTCCAGGCCTCACCAGCAGCTGTGCCTCTCTCTCTCTCCAAGAGGTCAGCAGTTCAAGCCACTCGCCAGCAGCCTGGGGCAGCTGCTGAACAGCCCTACCTCTCTGATCAGGCCTGGATATAAGTCCAGAGACACTGACTGGCATAGAAACTAACCAATCAGAACCAAATCTGGGTGAACTACAAAGGCAGAACCTAAGGTGGGGGCAGAGGAGGGGTTTTAAGGGCAACAGCTGTTTGATGTAAGGTGTAAGAAAGCAGTTCAATTTTTTAATGACCAGTTTGCCAGTATAGTGCATATGGCTGGCTCTCAGTCCAGATACAGGGATTTTGTATTTTTATCTGCCAAGAGCATCTCCTCCTGCTGAAAAAGCCCCCCCACCACCATTTAAGAAATCCTATCCTACATAATCTATCTATACCAGGGGTGGGCAAACTTTTTGACACAATGGGTTCTTAAACTGGACTGGAGGGCCAGAACAAAAGCAACCTGACCATGCTGGCACTCTCATCTTGGGCTGCTGGTGAAGGAGCAGAGGGGAGAGCAAGAGAACCCTCCGCTCTTTCAGCTCCGTGGGCCGGATAGAACAGCCGAATGGGCCGGATCCAGCCTGTGGGCCGTAGTTTGCCCACGGCTGATCTATAGCATATTACCCTTCTATTACCCTAGATCTATACCAATAGAAGGGTAATATACACAATTTACAATAACTAAGATTTGGAAACAACCTAAGTGCCCAACAGCAGAAGAGTGGATTAAAAAATGGTGGTGCATCTACACAATGGAATACTGTCTATACTAATAAAAGTCTAGGTGGCCCTTGCATCTTCTTGCCCTCACATTATGCCCTCATATCATCACATGATGGCCGCCCCACCTTGTCACAAGATGGCCACCCCCATGTCATAAGATGGCCACCCCCTGATTATCACAAGATGGCTGGCAGGGGAGGGAAGTTGGGAGCAATCAGGCCAGCAAGGGAGGGCAGTTGGGGGATCAGGCCAGAAGGAGAGCAGTTAGGGGGTGATCAGGGTGGCAGACAAAAGCAGTTTGGGGCAATCAGACAGGTAGGCAGGCGAGTGGTTAGGAGTCAGTAGTCCCAGATTGTGAGAGAGATCTCTGACTACTGAATTGGGCCTAAACCAGCAGATGTACATCCTCCTAGGGATTCCAGATTGGAGAGTGTGCATGCTGGGCTGAGACACCCCCTCCCAATGCACAGATTTCATGCACTGTGCTTCTAGTTGTTATAAAAAAGAAGGGACTTTTACCATTTGCAACAGCATGGATGGAACTGGAGAGCATTATGCTAAGCAAACTAAGCCAGTTAGAGAAAGATAAATATCATATGATCTCATATTTGTGATATAATTAATGAACATAATTTGATGAACAAGAATAGATCCAGAGACAAATGGCAGCAGGGGTGGGGTGAGAGGAAGAGTATAGAAAGCTACCAAAGGATTGTATGTATGCATATTAGCATAACCAATGGACACAGATACTGGGGCAGTGGGGTTTGCCCGGGGTGGGAATGGTGGGGGGTGGGCTCAATCGGGAAAAAAGGATACATGTAAAACTTTAGACAATAAAAAAAATAATAAATAAATAAATCTAACAAATCCCTTCCCTTTCCTGAAAAGATTGTAAAAGTCCATCTATTCTGCCATTTGTTCTGAATGACTGAAGATACAGTAGGATTTTTGCCTGTGTATTTTAGTGACCTAAGGAAATACCTGTAAACACTATCTTGTCATTAGCATTTAGGCTCTTTGATTCTTTTTTAGTATTTGCATTTTTATCTCTGTTTTTCTGTGTTGTTTATTGAGGTTGTAAGCCAGCAATAGTAAGATTTTAACCATAAAGAACAATTGTTTTACATTTTCAAACAAGATGAGAGGAAAATAATCATTTGACAGCCAGTATATCCAGGATTTACTATGAGTTTAATTCTGTCACCATAGTGGGTACTAGATATTTGGTACTGGAAAATTTGAAAAATTGGGAGTAGACTGGACTGATGGGGAAGTACTTAGTATTTCTTTGATTGGATCTAACAGTACTATACTGTAAATTGTTGCTTTACTAAATGAACTCCATAGACCAGTGACCCCCATGTGTGATTAAAAATTTTCAATATTTTGGCACTATTTTCAAATAGAACACAATGTACATTTATATTGGAAAAAATTTTAAATAGAGGAGAATGGAAGCAAATATCACCCAGTGTTTACCAACTAGTCTATATTTTGGTGCTTTGTTTTCTATTCTTCTTACTCCCCTCTATATAGATTTCTGGTCATAATTGACTTTATTTATGGTGTATTATATGCCATATTGCACCAATATAGTAATAAACCTTCCATTTAGAAAAAAAGTATTTGAATGAATGGTCACTCTTTATGCTGAATTTGTCTGATGAGATCCCAAAAGTAAATTACCGTATTTGCCGGCGTATAAGACGATTTTTTGGCCCTGAAAAATACGTATTTGCCGGGGTATAAGACGACTGGGCATATAAGACGACCCACTAAAATTTCCACTAAAAATACAGAGTTTGTTATATACTCGCCATATAAGACTACCCCCCACTTGGAGGCATATTTTTCAGGTCCAAAAAGTCGTCTTATATGCCGGCAAATACGGTACATGTTAACTGCATGGCTTAAGAAACATATTAGAGTTTTAGTTAACATATTTCTAGTTTGAAGGAGAATTTATTCCTCCAAATAGTGATTGTTTTCTAATTATGCCATCGGGAGCTTCTGGTTAATGAGGAGTAAGTAGCTTTGAAGAGAAGCATCTAAAACAGGCAAAATGATGTTTTATCTATAAAAATAAAAGTGGAATATACTAATTTGAGCACATGGTCTTCTGGACGACTTTCTGGATGAAGCCAGGGCTGCAAGGGAAGCCCAGGTCCTGGGTGACTGCCGCAGCCGGAGAGAAGCCAGTTTCTGGGTGCCAGAGGGAAGCTGGTGCTGGCAGCTAGGAAAGGAAGGCCTGCTCCTGCAAGAATGTTGTGCATCGAGCCTCTAGTGTAATATAAAGATATTACTGATTATTGGATACTGGCAGTTTTTATTTTTTTTTATTTATTTTTAATAAATCTTTATTGCTAAGATTATTACAATTGTTTCTCCTTCCCTCCCCCCCCCCCATAGTTCCCTTTTACCTGGTTCCTGCCCCACCCTTTGCCCTTACCTTCCCCCCCCTCCGCCATTGTCCTCATCCATAGGTGTACAATTTTAATCCAGTCTCTTCCTGAACCCTCCACACCCCTTCCCCCCTGATAATTATCAATCCATTCCCTTTCTTTGCCCCTGATTCTATTATATTCACCAGTTTATTCTGTTCCTCAGATTTTTAATTCACTTGATTTTTAGATTCACTTGTTGATATATATGTATTTGTTGACCATAATTTTTATCTTTTTTCTTCTTCTTCCTCTTCTTAAAGAATACCTTTCAGCATTTCTTATAATACTGGTTTGGTGGTGATGAACTTCTTTAGCTTTTTCTTGTCTGTGAAGCTCTTTATCTGCCCTTTAATTCTTAATGATAACTTTGCTGGAAAAAGTAATCTTGGTTGTAGGTTCTTGCTATTCATCACTTTGAATATTTCTTGCCACTCCCTTCTGGCCTGCATAGTTTCTGTTGATAAGTCAGCTGATAGTCAGATGGGTACTCTCTTGTAGGTAACTAGCTGTTTTTCTCTTGCTGCTTATAAGATCCTCTTTTTGTCTTTTGCCCTTGGCATTTTAATTATGATGTGTTTTGGTGTTGTCTCTTTGGATTTCTCTTGTTTGAGGTTCTGTACGCTTTCTGTACTTGTAAGTGTATTTCTTTTACCAGGTGGGGGAAGTTTTCTAATATTATTTCTTCAAATATGTTCTCAGCATCTTGAACTCTCTCTTCTTCTGGCACCCCCATAATTCTGAGGTTGGTATGCTTGAAGTTGTCGCAGAGGCTCCTTACACTATCTTCAACTTTCTCTTCTTCTTCCTTCTCCAAAGAAGTGTCTTTTGGCTCTTTGTATTCTGACTCTTTGACTTGATTCATATGTTCCTTTATTCTGCTGTTGGATCTCTGCATAATATTTTCCATGTTTAATTTTAATTTTTATTTTTATTTTCACTCTCTTTCTTGCCTCGCTGTTGCCAGCGTAGGTGGGACTGAGCTCGGACTGGTCTGAAATAAATTCAGGCTTCCTGCAATTACATCGGATGCAGCTCCCTGATGGTCTTTGGGGTTCAGGTACAAGGGCACAACATTGGGGGCTCGTCCAGGATTTAAAAATTAACGGGATTTAAAAACTGGCAGTTTTTAAATGCTCTGTATTTTAAAAGATATCAACTGGATATTCTCCCTCTACTGTCTTTTGTGTATGAGAGGGGAATACTGATGGAAAAGTATGACAGCATGATGAAAACTATTTTATAGGAATATGAGGAAGGAAGGCTTATATGAATTAGTTTATAATAGCACAAGAAAACTGATACAATAGGCAATTAGGCCGACATGGACAGAGTAGGAATGATAGGCCAACTATGTCACCGAAGTAGAAAGCTGTTGGTGCCTAGCAGTGGGCAAAACTGGGAAACCAAGTATTGTAGGGAGGAACATCACCCAAGGGTGACCTTTCCTCCCTTAGCATATCATGGTCATGCTATCTACCCTCCTTGAACTTTCATATTGCTGGTCCTGTGGCTCATATCATCCTCTGACCTTTCCTCCCCCAGCATATGGACACCCTTAAAGAGGAACAAGGGGCCCAGAGAATATCTTCATACTATTTAAGCCCTTTCACCCTGCCTCCCATAGCATTAAACCCTGAGGATAAAGAGGTTCTAGCCTGAATCAAACAATCTTAGGAACAAAGCCTCTGGTCTGCTGAGCTCAGAGACAGACTTTCGGTCAAAGCAGAGATAATATCTAGGCCTCAGTTGGTTTCAATTCAAGCCCAGCTTAGGACCCCTAAGACCTTCCCTAAAATTTCCCCCTTTTGATAAAAGCCCTTACCTGTGCACTCTCCCTTGAGCATGCCTGTAGCTTTCCCGCCCTCTTCTCAGGTGCTCTCACTCTGGAGCATGTCCATGCCTTCCCCCTTTTACTCCCCCAGGCATGAATATTCTTCCTTTCTTTCTCCTAAGTTCCAAGGCCCCTTCTTCTGCCTCTGTAACTTGTTTGTTGAGCCCAGGCAGCCAAGATGGCTCAGTTCTACCTCTGTGACTTTCTAAATATACTTTCTCTTATAATTTGAGTTCTTGGCTCTAAATTCTCGGCCAAACTCACGGACAAAGGTCAAACATCTGGTGCCATTTTGCCGCTAACAAAATGAAATATATTAAAATTGTTAGTATTCTGTGATATAAAGAATACTATTACTTTCAACTACTTACAGTGACTAGAATTGGTTTTTGGTTTTACTCTTAAGAGGATTTTCCTGACATAGTTTTGGCTATTTCCGTATTTGATTATTGCTGTATTATTGGGCTCTTAACAAATCAATGAATACTTCTAAAAGACATGAGTATTTGTAGTGTTTTAAAGATAATTAATTCTCTAACGAGTCTCAAAAAGTCATTGTCATATCTCTGACACGATTGCAGGTAAATTTTAATTTGTATCTGTAATAGGATTTACCTTCCAGTTGCAATTGGTTTTAGATAATTGGTCAAATACTTGTTGAACTCCTAATTTGCCCCAGATTCTGTGCTCAGCAGGTGGAGTTAGAAGAGGAGGGAAAGTCCTGCCTTCCCTAGAGAAGCTCACTTTTTTATGAGGGGGGTGTCCTGGAAGCAGTTGATACTATATAAAAGTAGTATCTCAAGTGCATAAAAGTAGAGAAAGGGAGAGGTTGTGTAGTGTGGCTGCTGACAGAGGTACCCTGGAGGTAAATGGGAAGTGGGGTTAACTTTGCTGAGAAAAGGAGAAAGAAAAAGTCCTTGTGGTCAGAGAGAGCAGCTGATTGTGTCAGGGTCCTGATAAGTATCATGTAGCTTAGGGAATCTAGATCTATAACAGCCTAAGCAACCGAACAACTCAACAACTGGTCACTATGATGCGTACTGACCACTGGATGGGAGACACTCAATGCAGGAGCTGCCCCCTAATGGTCAGTGCACTCCCACAGCCAGCCTTCCATAGTGCCTTCCCCTGGCTGGCTGGCTCTGATCCGCCCGGATCGGGACTGGGCAAGATGGCCCCAATCAGTGGCCAGGCCATGGGACCCTCACCTGTGCATGAATTTGTGCACCAGGCCTCTAGTAGAATTCATAATATCATGTAAAGTACGATATTATCTGAGGTTCTCTTTTGAGTAATGTAATAATAGTCTTATTTCAACATGAAGAGAGAGTTAAATCCTCAGAGTTGTTTGATCTGTTTTGGGATTTGAGAGAATCTTGGATTATAGGTAGTATGTCAAGGGTGACATTTTATGACCCCTTCCTCAATTCTCATCGTTGGAAGTTAGAGCATATAATGGGTTTACCAAAGAGCTGCACATGGTATTGCACTAAAGCAGTTCATAGAGTATGAGAAAAATTGTAATGCCTAATTGTTTGGTTTATAGGTTTAACTTACTGTGATATTTTCTTCTATTCCCCTCCCCCTTCAGGTGTCTCCTGGTCACCTTAGGGGAAAGTACAGCTCATGTACTACTATGTATGTTGACTCCACGATTTCTCAGCCTGATCTGAGAATCGCTGTGCAGTGGTGAGTACAAATAGGGGACAGACCCCTTATCCTGCCCGTATGTACTTTTCAAGTTAACTTCTTTGTGGGTTAAATTTGTTCGGCTGATGTTTTAATTTCATAGATTTATTAAATTTACATATATATAGATAGATGTATAAATGCATATTCAAGAACTATATCCATCCATATATAACAAAATCAAAGCAGAAAATTATGAGAGAGGTGAAGTTTTGGAAACATAGTCACAGTCAGGTTTACGTTTAAGCAAACATAACAGTGTCACGATGATGAAAACTATTCATTAAATTCTGTGAGTTCATAGTCCACAATTGAAGACTTTAAAAAAAAAACACTAATCTGAAACTTTTAAGCTTATTTAAGAGAAAAATAAAACCGAACTTGGATGTAGAGCTTCCTGAATCCAATTGGAGTTGTCCAAGGATCATTATTAGTGTCTCCCTGGGATGTGAGGGTTGACTTTCCAGAACACAGTATGGAAAATGCTACCTGAAAATATTAAAATCCTCATTTCTAATTTTATTTTTCAGTCCTAAAACATAATTTATTTATAAACTAAAATTTGTTTATATTGTACCAGATTTTTTTTGCTAATTAAATTCTCACTAACTTCTATGTTAATTAAAAACAGCCAGTTCACAATCATAATGTAAGTTTCTTCTCTCATAACAACAGTTGAGGTCAAATTGAGTTTCAGCAAAAATTGAGCCCATCTCTTTCTAAAGTCCTCAGTTTTGACACCTATCTCACAGTCTCTGAGTCTTTTTCTTCAGTCTGACCACTAAATCTGGGAGTAAAAAAACCAGTCCACTCTAGCTATGTACCATAGCTTCCTTTGAGTTAGATGATTCTGATGTTACAATATATAATCCAAGAGTCATTTTGAATATATGCTTTTGTCCTCCAAAATTGTCTAATCTAGTAGCTTTTCATTTGCTCTTATCAAGTTTTGAAAATGATCAGTACATTTACTATTGATAAAATAAAGGTTTAGTGAGAATTTTAATAGAGCTCATTTTAGGAATGGTTTTGAAAAAAATGTTCAGTATGGAGTAGTAATGCATTATTCTCAAAGGGATGGGTGAGCCTTATTATAATCACTTATGCAACTTTTATCTAAATGTGTCTCTAAACACATGAATTCCCTTTTTCCTTCCCCAACACACTCTCTCACTCTCACAAGCCTTCTGATAAACTGAGGAAGGTAAGGCATCTTTATATAGAAAAAGCATCTGGGATGATTTTGATTTTAATCCTAATTCATGTGCTCTCAAACTTTGCTGCACTTTGCCATCACCTGAGAAGCTTTCAGAACAACCCCAGATCATATCCAATGCCAGATGAATCAGATCAACTCACGGTGATAGAATGCAGTTTGTAAAACTTCTCTGATTATCCCAATGCACAGCTAAGCTTGGGAACCACATTGCCTGGTTAGAGGGTAGGAGAAGGAGAACTGCTTCTCACTCTTGGTGGGACCTTAAGGAAGTCAGTTTTAAGCCTTGATTACTTTCTCTGTAAAATGGGTTGTTGAATTAAATATCATTCATCACAAGTTCATTAGTTTCTTTCAGCTTATATATTTCAAATTCTATGATGTTAAAATCATTTTGAAGATGAAACTGTTTGAAGCACTATAGAACTGATGCTAACAATGCTACAGACCTTTTCACAACTGCTAATATTCTATAATCCAGTTATAAAATTCAGTTTTGCTTTTCCTCAATTATTTGGAGCTTCATTTTTACATTTGGAAAAGAGAAAAAGCGTATAACTTAATCTACAGCACTCCTGTGTTTCATGTTACACAGCATCTGGGAATAACATAGGGATATTGTAATTTACACAGTATCTGAGCACTTATATCTGCTCATTAAAATTGTATTAAACTAATTTGCAAATAAATGTCTTTAATACTACATTGTGTATAATTTTATTCCATTGTATTCTTATATTTGCCATTAAATTTTCTTAACAGTTATGTAAAAGTCACCTTAAATGATTCTGTTTGGTATAGAGCATTTTATTTAACTTTAGGGGAATAAAGGCAAATAGGTGGGCAGGTGGAAAAACTACTATAGGGATTAAATTTAAGGATGTGTACAAGTAGATCAAACTTGTACAAGATGAAAGTTTATATGAGTAGAAAGACAAATAATAGGGCAAGAGTGTAATAACTTATATGCTATAATAATCATCCAAAACATGTCTTCTAACAGCAAATTCCTTAGCATTTTGGTTTTCCTCATTTTACTAACTGACAAAGAATTGCAACACGGCAAAAAGTGCTTAGGAGATACTGTTTTGAATGAGATCTCATGGCTATTGGGCAGATGGGATGGTCTTCCCCCACCACAACCCTTTTAAAACATGTCTTCAGCCCTGACATAAAGTCAATTTTTACTTTTTGTTTTCTCCACAGCCTGGCATTGGCAATCTACTACCATATTAAAAATAGGTGAGTTTTAAACCTGTCTTATTATTCTAGCTAATAAACTTACAAGATATAATGTTAGTCTTAGGTTTTAACTATAGATATAATTGGAATAAGCTATAGTGATTTTATTACATTGTTAAAGTGACTTTTTTTTTTTTTGGTCTTAGGACTCCTAATGCTTAAGTTATTGAGGATCCCAAAGATTTGTTGATGTGGGGCTATATTGATATTTACTGGATCAGAAATTAAAATTGAGAATTAAAAAATAAGTCCCTTGTACATTAAAAACATAGTTTCTATAGCACTGTTGAAATTTTGAGCAGGATACTTCTTTGTTGTGAGGGATTGTCTTGTGTGTTACAGGATATTTAGCAGTTTCCCTGGCCTCTCCTCACTAGATGCCAGTAGCATCCTCTTCCCAGGCCCCATGGTGACAACAAACAATGTCTCTACCATGGCTGAATGAGAGAATGACAGTTTTAGTATCAAATAAAAATATTATTCTCTGAAAACTGTAAGGCATTCAGCTCACAACTAATTCCAAGTGCTTTTCCTTAACACAACCACATTTCAGTATGCAGGAGTGCTTAATGCATACTTCCCCTTATTCTAGAGTATAAAAAGAAGATTCAAGTTTTAATAACATTATTTATTGTCACTGTTTTATCAAAATTGTGCTTAAGTAAAGCAGATTTCTTGTCAACAAGTGACAGTGAAGAGTAGAATGACTACTAGTACAGGATGGGATCTCTGCCTTGATTCTTGCTCAAAAACCAGTTTTATTGACTTTTGCTTTTATACAGTCATTGCAAATGTCAGTGTAAATGCAGGCAATGCCTTAATATTTCTATACAAACAGTTTTGGCCTCTTGGGTCTCCTGAAAATCTAGTGCCGTGGTCGGCAAACTGCGGCTCGTGAACCACATGCAGCTTTTTGGCTTCTTCCCCAAAATACCATGGCCTGGGTGAGTCTGTTTTGAAGAAGTGGCATTAGAAGAAGTTTAAGTTAAAAAAAATTGGCTCTCAAAAGAAATTTCAATCGTTCTACTATTGATATTTGGTTCTGTTGACTAATGAGTTTGCCGACCACTGGTCTAGTGGAACCAGAGAAACCTACAAAACCTCGTGGAGAACCACTATGTGGAAAATTAAACCAAAAAAAGAAAGAAAGAAAAAAAAAACGGGAAAAAAAACCCAGAAGACTGGTTTCCCTCATTCATCTGGTTGGAGCATTGTCCTGTACACCAAAAGGTGGCAGGTTTGATCCCAAGTTAGGGCAGCACATGCCTGAGTTGTAGGTTCAGTTCTGTAAGACCACATAGCTAGGCTTCTGGTTCCACCACAGTTCAGCATGAACAGGAGGCAGCCAACCTTTTTTTTTTATTTTTTCTTCTTTCTTTTCCTCAAATAAACAGAGTGGTCACTTTTAAAATACAAAGGTAAATTTTAAACTCAAGACTATTGTAAAGAATAAAGAAGAAATATATAATAAGAATATAATATAGGGAAATAGTAAGAGGGAAAAAACAAATAGGGATCTCATTTTCACATGAAGGATTGCCCACCACTACTGCTTTATAAAATGTTCCTGTGTCTGCCAATGAGAGGCTGGAGGAGTGGCAATTGATTTGGTTGACTAGCATTGCCTATTAGGGAGGGTCAGTGCTTATAAAGGCAGCTCTGGCAGGTCATTATAGAAAAGGTTTCACAGAATTTGATGTGCTGAGTAAAATGAGGTCAGAAAATTTCTACAGATCTAAGAGAAGTTTTTTTGTTGAAGGCTAAGCTCCCGCTACAATTCTCTCTACTCCCAACAGATGTGTTGCTAATACAACAATTCCTGGATTAGTTTTTAAAATCATATTCTTATTTTCTAGAAGTGCAAATAGAACCAAGGAAATATTTGACGAGAGACTCCATCCTGTCACAGTAAGTGCCAGTTGTATTGAGGTTGTCTTTTTCTCTCGGATACTTGTGTTTATTCCATGCTGATTTGCTTTGAAATTAATCACTAGTAGAAAATTACTCTCTCCAGCTGAGTGTTAACATTATCTTCCTTTAAGTTTTCTTCCCCACCCCATGTTGTATCTAATTATTTTACAAAAGGAATATATATATATAAAAGCATAAGTGACTGTCCAACCATTAGCTATGATGTGCACTGATCATCAGGGGGCAGATGCTCAACACAGGAGCTTCCAAGCTGCTGTGACTTGGCAGCCGTGGTTCTCAGATGATGTACCAAGAACCAGAGAGGAGGGAGGCCGATTGCGAGGTGCATAACCTGAGAACTGCCCTTTTCAATTTGGGACCCTTTTGGGGGTGTCAGAGAGTTGGTTTCAGCCTGATGCCTGCAGACCAGACCGAGAGACCCCACCTGTGCACAAATCCATGCACCAGGCCTTTAGTCTATAATAATAAAAATGTAATATGAAAATCGACCAAACAACTGACCAGAAGAACGACCTCCCAGACGACCTTCTGAATGACCACATTATGACACGCGCTGGTGCCAGGCCAGCCAAGGTGGGTGCAATACAATTGGTCAGGGGGCCCCGCCATTGCCCCATGATCACCCTGCAGGGGAAGGCCCAGGCCACCCTCTGTGAGGCAATCAATTGCCCCAAAGAGGGAGACTCATGTCACCAGCTGTTGAGGCAATCCATCCAGTGGGGCAGCTCCACAATTGCCCCAATGAGGGAGGCCCAGACCGCCCTCTGCGGCGACCATTCATTCTCAGAGCCCCAGGTGGGTGGGTAGAGCCCTGTGCCCAATCACCCTAAAGAGGAAGACCCAGGCTACCCCACAGTCAGCACTGTGGCGGGTGGGCAGGGCCTCCCTCTGAGGGCCCCACAATTGATCAACCCACAGAGAGAGGCCCAGCCCACTGGCTAGCGATGTGGTGGCGGGTGTGCGTGGCCAGCCAGTTATTGCCCCGCGGAGGGAAATCCCAAGCCAGCCAGTGATCGCACTCCACACCTGTCACCCACAGAGTGAGGTGACCAGTGGTGGGGTAGTGGGTGGCTGTGCTGCACTGATGGCAAGCAGTGGCAGCGGTGGGGGCACAGCCAGCTGCCGGCAGCCAGGGGAGGGAAAGCCCTGATACGCCCTGATCATCAGCCAAGCCTTGGAACCCTATCCTAGGGGTCCCAGATTGCAAGAGGCACAGGCTGGGCTGAGGGCCACCCACCCCTCACCCCCAACCAGTGCAGGAATTCGAATTTTGCACACAGGGCCTCTCGTGTCATATAAGAAACTAGAGGCCCCAGTGCGAGACATTTATGTACTGGGGGGAAGCCCCTCAGCCTGGCCTGTGCCCTTTTGCAGTCGGGAGCCCTCAGGGGATGTCTGACTGATGGCTTACATCCTCAGGGCTGTGGTGGAGGCAGGGGAGGCTCCTGCCACAGCTGCTAATCTCCCCAGCCATCAGCCTGGCTTCTGGCTGAGCAGCGCCCCCCTGTGGGAGCACACTGACCACCAGGGGGCAGGTCCTGTGTTGAGACTCTGCCCCTTGGTGGTCAGTGCACATCATAGTGACTGGTCGTTCTGCCATTCAGTTGATTTGCATATTACCCTTTTATTATATAGGATATGTCAGAAAGAACTGAGTTTCAGCTTTGTATAATTAGTGAGCTAAAATGGGTCAACATACCTAAAAAACAAAAATGTATATTTTTAAAAGAAAATTTTCAATAGCATCAAACAATATGAATATTTGTACATAAACCTAATAGATATGTCAAGATCACTAGAAGAAAATTAAACAGCTATTTAAATATTGAATTAATTATAATGACAAAAATTTTCAAATGTCTTCAGATATGCTCTATACCAATATGTGGCTGGTGTGCACTGTACACACAGCACAGCCTTAGAGCCTGATGGTTACATTCTCAAAGTTATTGCAGAGAACTATGACATGATGACCAACAAGTCCTTGGAGCCTAAAAATAGTTCACATTTAGACAGAATGTTGTAGGGGGAAGGTGGAAAGGAAAATATAAATATTCTGAGGTTGTGCCTGTATCTTTAATGAGTGTCGATATTCAGTTATTGATTTTTAAGGTCCCATTATTTTATTTAAAAAGCTAAAATACATGACACCCAATCAAAATTATTTTAAGCAGCACAGGAGCACAAGTGGAACACTGCTGTTACAAAAGTACCTAATATTTTTCTTCAATGGGTATTTCTCCCTTTCAGGAAGAAAAGGTTCCTGAGGAATTCTTTCATCATAATCCCGATCCTGACACAATTTACAGATTTATTCGACCTTTTTTCTTTGCCTATAATGTAACAGCAGGCTATGCCGTAACGACTTTGGTAAGATAATTCTTCTTTCAGAACTTTATTAAGGGAAACCTAACAAAGGAAGTAAAGTTCACACATTTGAGCATAATAATCACTATGATTAAAAATGTCCTAGCTTTTCTCACAAATTATTGCTATTAAAGGCAGCAGGAGGGTGAGATTTTCAGTTTCTCCTTCCAGAACTCAGGAGACAGGCACACGCAGTGCACACAGGCACACTTACAATGTGTGCTGAAGGGGCAGGATGGGGGCAATAACAGAACCTTTTGGGCCCCAGGAAGTGACAGGTTCAGTGTAGGTCTAAGCTGAGTCCCAGGCTGCATTCCCTGGGCAGTTGTAATGTGTGTCCTGACTGAGAACTAGAGCCCTAAATTGGCTGTTCCTTGGATGATGGGTGTTCTTCTGTCCTTGCTGTCTCCTCTTGTGCCTGCCTGTGTCATTGCCAGGATTCTAGTGCCAGTGGGACCTGAAAGAGCGTTGCTAGGTGCCTGCTCAGCTACAGCTGTGTAAGGACCTTTGTGTCACTCACCGAGGATTCCTCTGGAAAGAGTGTATCACTTGGAATGAGTGGTCCATTCTAGTGAAAAAGAATAGGGATTGTATCACTTCTGCCTCAGGCAATCCTAAAGGGGAAAGTCTCCTGCTTGGTCTGAGGGAAGAGTACTTAGGTCAGCTCCTTTAGAGAGATGATCAGAAAGAGCCTCTGAAAAGAGATGACATCTGAACACTGAACTGAGGAAGATGAAGAACATCTGAACATCTGACCTGACTGAACTGAGGAAGATGAGGAGCTCTGGTGTATGTGCAGAGAGGACAAGTGCCAGATTCTGAGATAGGAACTTATACTTGGTATTTGAGTAAGAGTGAGATATGGCCAGGATGGTCAGAGTGGTATGAGGGAAAGATGTAGCACATGAGGGCCAGGAGGGCACGTGCCATCTGATTGGGCCTTGCAGATTGCAGGCCGTGGGAGGAAGTGACATTTTTATTTGTTTTGTGGAAACCCTTTGGCAGAGGTGAGCAGGGTGGGCAAGCCCTCTTGACTAAAAAGGCTATCCTGGCTGCTTTGGGGAGAATGACTGTAGCTGGGAGTCTGAATAGAGGCCAAGAAGTCAGGGCAATAACAGTGACACAGGTGGAAAGTGACAAATAGACTAGAAAGTGATATGACTACCAGTGATAGGTAGAGCTAACCGGAATTGCTAACAGATTGCAGCAGGTTAATTCAATTGGAAGTCTTTGGCCAAGCACTTAGGCAGATGTCAGTGCCCCACATGACATTAGGGAATGTGTGGGAAATGGGGAACTGTATAAGCGGTAGTAGTTTCAGTCCAGTGACAGTGCCAGGGGCAGACTACAGTGGGTGAAGGGGAGAGTGGGAGATGAGAAGCAGCATCAGGGCGTTCACTGTGAGCAAACAGAGAGGAAGCATCCTAGGGGTTGTGGGGGTCGGATGGGTTCCATATAAAGACATTCATATTGTGGAGAGTGTCTGGGCCAAAGGGAAGTGTTCAAAAAGAGCTAATTGTGGTAAGTGTTCTTCAGAAGTGGGCTGGGATTTATTTTACTGCTGGAAGAGTTTCAGTGAGGAGAGAAGTCCCAATTCCAGTGACTCAGGAGAGCAAGTGGTATAAATGAATGATTAATGGTACATACCAGGTCTACAGTAAAGATTGCAGGAAGTTGAGTGATTCCCAGTGTTGTATATGTCTCTAATTATTCCCAGAAAGTTGACAGTTGAACCTGGTAAGGAAGTTCATTCATAGGATATCTAAGAGCATTTAGTTTTGGAAGATTGGTGCAAACTTTCACTAATAACACATAATGTTCAATAACCATTTGCTTTCTAAAATATAGTTGGATTTGAAGACCTTTGGCTAATGTGTTGTCAATCTCAGAGTTGTCAATCTGAGATTATCTGATAACCTCAGACAGTAAACATACTCTTCTTCAAAGAACTCTTTGATGTAACAACAAATCTCAGCTTGTCTCTATAATCTTTCCTTAGCTGTTACCTTCACCCAGTTCTTTGTAGAATAGACATGTAATACACGTAGAGAATTCATGAGACCTCACCAGCTCCCTGGCAGGCTTAGAGGAGAACCAGGGAGACAAAGACTGGCAGCTCTGCCACCACCTGAAACCACAGAACCGACTAAGGTTGTGTAAGACAGAGATAGATTTATTTCACAGAATCGTGATGGAGATGTGAGGCTTAGGGGACATAAAAGGACTACTCTTGGTGTGCATGTGTGTTTCTTACAAAGGCATTGAGTCCAAGAATACGTGACAGTTGTAGAAACCTGCCTCAGAAACACCTGTTTGCACCGCCTGTCCTGCTGCAGCACACAGCAGCTACTGGGGAGCTGTCTTAAAAAAATTTTTTTAATCCTCATCAGAGGATATATTTTCCATTGATTTTCAGAGAAAGTAGAAAAGAGAGGGGATAAGAGGAGAGAGAGAGAGAGAGAGAGAGAGAGAGAGAGAGAGAGAGAGAGAGAGAATATGAGTCATCAGTATGAGAGAGAGACATCTATTGATTGCCTCCAGAATGAGTCCTGACTGGGGCCACGAGTTGAACCAGAGACTCTTTGGTAAGCAGGCTGGAAATTCACCTGGGAAAGTAGGCAATAAAAGTGTCTGATTTGCGACTGTTTCTTGGTCTCTGGCTTTGGTTGGCCAAGCAGTCTCTCTAGAACCTAAGAATAAAAGGCATGTCAAAAACTGATGAGCTGAAACCAGTTTGGCTCAATGGATACAGTGTCAATCTGCAGACTGAAAGGTCCCAGGTTCTATTCTGGTCAAGGGTATGTACATTGGTTACGGGCACATCCCAGTGGGGGGGGGGGGTATGCAGGAGGCAGCTGGTTGATGTTTCTCTCTCATCAATGTTTCTGGCTCTCTATCCCTCTCCTTTCCTCTCTGTAAAAAATCAATAAAATATTTTTTAAAAACTGATGAAATCTGTCATTCTTGAAAGTTCTTATCACAGCACTTAAACTGAACTAGAATCAAAGACCAGTGTTTTACTTTGCAGATTTACATAGAACGGCTTTTAGCTTATGCCGAAATCGACTTGTGTCCATTTAATTGGAAACGAATTGTTTTGGAAGCGATAATTCAGGCCTACAAATATCTGCACGATCTGGCTATATGGAATGCTCACTTCTCCCGATTGCTAAGGGGCACTACAGTCAAAGACTTGTGAGTTTGCAAGGTTTTGATGAAGTTTATAACCATTTTCGAATACCTTATTTGCCCCCATAAAATTTACCAAATAAGAAATATTTTGAAAGGTTACATTGTGCAGAGGACTGCACTAGGCATAAAATTACATACATGTTTTCTACCCACATTTGCTATAACTTTTCATACTCCTCCTCATAAAGTAGTATGCCTTCATGTGTTATTATTGTAATAATCTGTGTGATAATTTAGTAGCAAACTTTGTAGAAGCTCACATCCCAAAACAACAGTAATGTAAATACCTTCATGGCTTCCTTAACACTGTCTACCAGTTTAGGTCTTTTATTTACCCCTTTTACAATTTTCATTTATTTTCAATAAGACTTTACATTCAATATCTATATATAAAAGCCTAAGTAACCAGCGGACCAGCCAGTAGTTATGATATGCACTGACCACCAGGGGACAGATGCTTAAAGCAGGAGCAAAAACCATAGGCATGGAAACATGGAACAGACTGATGACTCAGAAGAGGATAGAGGGAAGGGTGGGAAGAGATTAACCAAAGATCTTATATGCATACTAGAGGCTCAGTCACAGATTCGTGCACCACCTCAGCCTGGCCTGCGGGGATCGAGCCAAAACTGGCTTTCTGATATCCCCCAAGGGGTCCCAGATTGCAAAAGAACACAAATATGTGCACTGGGCCTATAGTTATTTTATATTAGTCTCACGTGAACAGCATAATAGTTTAAAAACCATGTGCTTTGCTAAGTGTTTTCCACAATATTTTTAGTACTGACCTGATACCATGCATAGTTATTGCAGTATTATTGACTCTCTTTGCTATGGTATAATTTATATCCCCATAACAGCATTGTAATTGACAATCTGTACTTCTCAATTTCTTCACCTTCTTCACCCAGCCCACCAAACCTCTTCTCCTCTGACAAACTTCAAAATGTTCCCTTTACCTATGAGTCTGCTTCTGTTTTGTTTGTTCATTTATATTGTGTTTTAGTGAAGTCATGATATTTGTATTTCTCTGACTGACTTATTTCACTAACATAAGACCCTCTAGGTCCTTCTGTTCTTTTACAAATGGCAGGATTTCATTTTTTATGGATGAGTAATGATATTCCACTGCTTTTTTTATCCACTCATCAGTTAATGGGCACTCGACAGCTTGAGGATTATAAATAATACTGCAGTGAACATAAGGTGCATATATTCTTTCAAAGTAGTATCTTGGTTTTCTTCAGATATATACTCAAGGTAAAATCACTGAGTCATAAGGCAGTTCCATTTTTAATTTTTGAGGAACTTCCATACTATTTTCCACAGAATCTGCACCAGTATACATTGCCACCAAAAGTGCAAGAGGGTTCCCTTTTCTCCACATCCTTATCAATATACTTGCTATTTGTTGATTTATTGATGATAGCCATTTTGACAGGTGTGAGTATATCTTATTATGATTTTAATTTGCATCTCAGTGATGATCAGTGATAGTAAGCATCTTTTCATGTATATAAGTCAGCTGTATGCTCTCTTTGGAGAAGTGTCTGTTCAGGTCCTCTGTCCATTTTTTAATTAGATTGTTTGTATTTTTGGTGTTGGGCTGTATATGTTTTTATAAGGTGTTGAGTTATATATGTTTTTATGAATTTTGAATATTAAACCCCTTATTAGATATATCATTGTCAAATACATTTTCCCTTCAGTGGGTTGTCTTTTTATTTTGTTGATGTTTTCTTTTGCTATACTAAAACTATTAGCTTTAAGTAGTCCCATTTCTTTAGTTTTTTCTTTTATTTCGCTTGCACAGAGTAATCTATCAGCAAAACACTAAAAGAAATATTTCAGATTTTAGCGCCTATGTTTTCTTCTAGGAGTTTTATGGTTTTGACTCTTATATTTAAGTTAATAATCCATTTTGAGTCTACTCTTGTATGTGATGTAAGAAATGGTCTAGCTTCATTTTTTGAATGTATCTGTCCAATTTACCCAACATTATTTATTTAATAGACTGTCTTTATACCATTTAATGAAGTCTCCTCTTTTGTTAAATAGTAATTAACCATATAGGTGCGGGGCCGTTTCTGAGCTTTCTATTTTGTCTCTTTGATCTATGCTTGTTTTCATGCTAGTACCATGCTGTTTTGATTATTATAGAGTTTGATAGCAGGTAGTGTGATACCTTTAACCTATTTTGTTTTTCTCTCAACTGCTATGACTTTTCAGGGTCTTTTGTGGGTCTGTATAAAACTTTGGATTATTTGTTCTGCTTCTGTAAAAGATGGCATTGATTTCTTGATAGGATTTGGTTGAAATAGATTATTTGAGGTAGTATGGACATTTTAAAGGTGTTAATGCTTCCTGACCATGAGCATTGTACATGCTTCCATTTATTTGTCTCTTCCTCAATTTCTTTTTTGGTGTCTGATAATTTCCCAAGAGTTTTCCCCTCAGACATAATAGTGGTGGCTCTGAGTGGATCCATTTGTTGCTGTGGTGACGTGCCCAATCCTTTTGTTGGCACATCTCTACTTTACTAATCAGCTTTCTGTTATCAGCCAGGTGAAAATGTCTGCAAGTTCTCCAGGGCTGAGAAACAGCATACATCATTCCTTCCATCTGAACACTAGAGTGGGGCCCAAGGAGAATAAGCCTATAGCTACACTACTGGGACTCTGATAATTGAGCCCCTACCCATCAGCAGTTGTGCACAAGAGACATAACCTGCTTCCCCTTGTCCCAAGCTCAAAAGTCCTGGTATGCAAAGGGACCACAAATTGTTGAACCTTGTTTGCCTATTTGAACATTAGTGTATTAGCCCAGCTGGGTAGCCTTTATTTGTTTCAAAACTAAACTCAGAGCCAACCTAGTAGCTTAGAATGACAATTTTGAAGAGAACCAAAGTGACTAAAATTGCCCTGTGGTGGTTTTGTGTTTTCCTTTTCCCCCAGAAATGAGTTGGAAAGACAATACCTATGTCTACTGCGGTTTCGTCTTTATATTTCTGCCAGTGTCTATGCCCAATACTATTTTGACCTTCGGTCTTTAGCAATTAACCATGGACTGCCTATTGCACCTGCTTCTCTTCAAAAAGAAAGCGCACTGAAGTAGAGGTAAGGCTGTGGATTCACAAAGTGGGGTTTGCTGCCAGACACGAAAACCAGTATCTGTGGATAAATCATATTATGTAGTATTAGGAAAATGAAAAGCTGTTTTAACTAGCACATTGAGTAAGACTTATTAACTCTTTCACATCATGTTAGCAGTATTTTTTAAGGTGTGTATAAGAATCCCATAATATAAAAATTATCTTTTTCTGTGACCATGATTCAGAATAGTTTAAATCCATTTTAAACTTTGATGATTTTTTGAAACTGTATTCTATTTCCTAGCCATACATGAATAATTCCTTACAATTGTATCACTAATAATATCTACAACCATATTCTACTTATCACTCCTAACTCAGTTTGCAAATTCATGTCTATTCTGTATAGATCACAGTTCAGTACATTTAGTTTGTTAGACAAAATAACCTCAGAGAGTGATACTTAGATTGTAGAATATGTACTTCAAACACTGGGTGTAAAAAGTATATGGTTTTTAATGGCAATTGTAAAGTATGTGCAACAAAGTAATATTTATGGCTTATGGATTCTGGGGAGTATACAACAAAATTATAACTGAAATGGACAGTTTCTGTGGTACTTTAATGGTCCTTTAGAATAAGATGTGCTTCTATCTTAATGTGCAAGTGAAATAGTACCTTTATGGTGCTTCAATCACTAGACCTTTTCTACCTTTCAGTAAAATACAGAACATGCCTGCCTCATTAAAATTTTCTTAGAGTAAGTTCTAACTAATGAAGATTGGATAGAATATAAATAGCTGAGTAAACAATGACTAGAGTAATATGCTAATTAGACCGGGAGACCTTCCAAACATCCTTCTGAACAAAGTCATGGTGGCGGGGCCGAGGCAGAGGTGGTTAGGGGTGATCAGGCTGGTTGGGAGGCAGTTGGAAGTGAGCTGGATGATGGGGGGGGGAGGGCAGTTGTGGGTCATCAGGCTGGCAGGGGGAGGCAATTGGGGCTATTAGGCCAGCAAGGGGGGGGCAGTTGAGGGTGAGCAGGCTGGCAGGGGGGCAGTTGGGGATGATGAGGCTGGCAGGCAGAGTGGTTAGGGCCAATCAGACAGGCAGGCAGGAGATCAGTTAGGAGCCAGCAGTCCCGGATTGAAAGAGGGATATCCAACTGCCAGTTTAGAGTTGGACATCCCCCAAGGAGTCCCAGATTGGAGAGGGGTGCAGGCCGGGCTGAAGGACAACCCCCCTGCCCGTGCACAAATTTTGTGCACCGGGCCACTAGTGTTTATTATATTTAAGGAACCAAGTGTACAGACAACAGATGATATTGTTAGGAGACTGTCACACCTTTGACGTCGTTGCAAAAACCAAAACTTTAAAAAATTCTAAATTCCCCTTTGCTCTGTCTACCTAATCATAGAGTCCCTAAACTACTTAACTTCATGGATGAACATAAAATAGGATCCCAAGGACAAGCAGTGTAGACCATAGCTCTCCGACAAAGCAGTAACTATAATCCATATAAAGAAGTGGGAATGTCTGGCTTTCTCTGAGAAGACTGCATCTCTTATTTTGAATGTTCCTGTGCTCTATCTCATTTCTCCTCCTAGACCATTTCCAGATATTGTGAGAACAAAAACCTGTGCAGGGTGGCCATAAAAAAATCTGGCAGCTGTGATAACCTTACTGATGTGCAACATGCCAATGCCATCTTATCTTAAGGAGGAATGAGGGCTGTGACATGATGAGCCCCTCATCTGCAAGGACTGGAGAAGAACCACCACTCCTGCTCCAATCCCAGCTAAGTTATTTCCTTTTAAGGGAGAGTTAAGGGTATTGACATAATGAGTTTCTCACTTATCAGAACAAGGACGGTTGAAATACAAATTTTCTTGTTCCAGAAAGTTTAGTGTTTCCTCTTAAAAAAGAAATGAAAGGTTTCAAACCTTATGAGGATCTTTTTTAGCCTGTGCTTAATTTATGAGCCTTAGTATTTTTCATTTTCATTTTAATTATTTTAATTATCAGAGGATATTATATTTGTTTAATTTTGTTTTCATTTTTGGATAAAAAGGAAATGTCTCTGTTAAACTTTTCAAAAGTTCTAGTTAACCTCCCACTTGACATTTTCTTTTGAGCTTTGGTACTCTCATTTAAAAATTTCTGTATACTACTAATATAGTTTCAAATGCTTAAGTGTTTAATAATGTGAGAAATCAGGGTTTTTTTTACAATAGAAAATTCCTTAAATGTTTTTATTGCTTCCTAGAGCAAAATGGGTACTTTTTGGTTCTCACTATGTGCTATTTCCTTTCCTCCTGAACCTTTTGGACATTGTTACTGTATATGAATTACTTTAAAGTAATTTTAATTATCAGTTTTCATTTCAGTTTTTCTAACTTTAAAGATTTGTCTTTCTTTTTAATTGATGTTAGAGGGAAAGGAAGGGAAAGAAAAAAGAAAGGGAGAGAAACATGGATATGTGGGAAATGTCTATCGGTTGCCTCCCATCCAGTATCTGAGACTGGGAATCAAGCCTGGCACCTGGGTATGTGCCCTGACTGGTCACCGAGTCCTGGACCCTTTAGTGCCTGGGAAGACACTCCAATCCATTGAGCCGTCTAGCCAGGGTGAAGGTTTCTCTTTCAAAGAAATTAAATAACAATTATTCTCATTATAAAAATCATATATTCTGTGCTCTTTAGCCTTTGAAAATTCTTGTGTAACTGACCTTAAAACTGCCACAATGAACTAGTACAGTGGAGATTTCTGGTGGTACAGAAGCTGGATACAAAGGTGGCTGTTCTGTATCACTTTCCAGGACCTCCTTGCTAGCAGGTAGTTCCAAGGGCTTATATTAAAAAAGTGACCTACTCTAACCTATAATGCATGCCATTAGCTATCATGTCTAGATATTGTTTTTTAAAGAAATTAGACAAGCAATTTCTAGAAAGTAAAATTTCATTGTTTGTGATCTACATCTTGATTTCCCTATACGACTGAAATGTGATGCACTATTGCCTTTTTAAGTTAAAATGAGTCTGTGATGTCAGCATTTTCTCTCCTTCCTCTGTAGTTACAAAAGAGAATTCTAATAGCACATTAGCAAGGAAGAATTTTTAAAATTTGAACAGTTCTGTGATGTATCTTCTTGAGGCTTTTCAAGCATAACCTTTCAAAAAATTTAACATGTTTAGAGTTGATTATACAGTTGAAGGAAGTGAGTAGAAAATATTCACTAGTATGATGGTCAAAAGTGACAGTAAGTTTGGATTTAAATTTTCTCCAGGTTTTATTGGGTTGCATGTAAGCATATTTAATATTTCATTAAAGTTATCAAAATTTTGGCAGGAATAGTTGAAGTAATTTAAAAAATTTTGTAAAAGGTGCTTAAAGCCAGTATCTATTTAAAAAGTAATGCAATAGTAAGATCTTTTATTATAACTTTTTTTTAGTAGTATCTTAGTATATACTGCATACTTACTATGGACAATGCTGTAAGTTCCACAGTGATAGGTTAAATATTTCATAATACGCTAAGTTTGCTACTTCAGTAACTAATATAGGTGGCATACTACAATGAATTCCCCTTTGAAAAATATAGTTTCATACTTTTTCAATTTACTTTGCCTCATTTTTAAAGTGGACATGAATAAAACCAGATTTTAAATTTGTTTTATATTGTGGTATACATTTGAAAAGTTTTGTTAAGTGAAAATATGAAAATTTATCTTAGCTGTCAACAAACAAAGTAGAAACACATTAATATTTTTATTCCATGTAACATTCTATTTTACTAGTTTTTTTCTTCCTTCTTTCCAAGCTATGTTCTTTTTCTCAGGTTTTATATGTTCCACCATTCTGTCTGCTAACCTTTATATCTTGCTTGCCTCCTTTCTCTAAATTGATTTTTATGACAACGTTTGTAGTATATGCACAGTAAAATTATTTAGATAATCAGGTACAGAAAAACTAGTATACTTTGGAAAATGTTAGATAGAATTTTATCTTATCCCAACAGTCTAATTGTGAAATATTTTCCCCATTTTCACTATTACATTTTGTACAAACATTAATTTCATTGGCTTGCGTGGTATATAATTTTGGCTTCTGGCCATGCACACTTGTTTATAGATGTTTTAAAAGTGGAGGACAAATTACAGTGATGTGTGAAACACTGTGATTGCCAATAATTTCTCATATTTTAACAACTATCCTAGCATACCTGAACTGAAAATAAGTGTTTGTTATTCATTCACTTTCTATACTCTTAATATTATATCTATTTCATTAAAATCATGGCAACTAATATGTTGAAGCATAAATTTATATTATAGTAAAGTTTAAAAGTAAACAGGATTTAAATGGAGTAAAAAGAGGGAAAATTTTGGTTACTTGAAAGTGTTTGCCTCCTACTGTGTGTATGTTGTGCCATTAATTTGCCATGGGTATTACCGAACAGTGTCTTTTAGGTATAGTTGCCCTGGCTGCCAGAGAGCTTAGCTTTAAGCCATTTCATGGATTAATTCAGTATGTAACCTTGGAACATTTAAAATGCCCTGTGAACAGATTGCCATTTTATGTTTGTTCATACTGGGAAAAGGTACTTAGATTTATATACCTGAGGATTAATTTGTTTTCAAATTTAAAAATAATTTGTAAATGTATACTTAAATTATTCAAATTCATAAATTAACTATCAAAATACATTTTTATAACATCAAAAGCTTTTTCATCATTGCAATGAAAAAATAATTTTAGTTTACTGTTTCTCCATCCTGAGTAAGTATAAACATTGCTAGTAGAATAAATATTTGAATTATTATTTATTTTTTGTCAATATATGCTTTCTATACTTTTCATTAAAAGGGCCATGTTTTCATTTAAACTTTTTATTCCAAAAGAAACAATCAGGATAGCTATGGTGATAGAAGTATAATTGTATTTGACTTGAAATGTTAGAATAATAAATGTAAAACTTATTTTTGGTATTGAGATATTTGTTAATGATTTTCAGGCTTTAAAAAGTCAAGATTTGTTTGTTCTTGAAGTTGTCTTAGAAGAGGTTCACCTCATTCTTTAAATAACTGTATAATTATTGAAGAATTTATTGATGCCAGACACTTCACCTAAGAAATGAAGAGATTCCCTACCAGGTAGGCATTCTATCTAATTGGATATATTATATATATACTAGAGACCTAGCTCAGGTAGGGTCCCTAGGCCTAGTCTGGGGTCAGGACCATCTTCCACCCACTCGCCAGTCCCCAGTCCCCAGTCCCATCCCCACCACCACCATCACCCAGTTCCCCATGCTGCCATCACAGCCTTTGGGCTGGGGGGAGGAACCAAGAGATTGGCCATTTCGACTGCTCACCAGTCCCCAGTTCCACCCTGCCACCACCCACCTGGTTCCCCGTGGTTCTCTGTTCTCCATGCTGCGATCGAGAGTTTAGTGGTCGTTTGGTCGTGAAGCCGTTATGGTTGCTGGGCTTTTATTATATGGGATAGGGACAGTTGTCAGCAATCGCTTTTATTTTTAATGGCTAAATTTGTATTTGAAAATTTGAGACACAAAAATCTACTTCTTGATAGGTACATTTTAATGTATAAGACAATTTAAGATTTTTCCCATCTTTGAATGTAGTAAACATCGTGATGGTACTCATATTAATTTCTTTTCACCCCCTAGAAAAAGATCATTCAGAAGTTTGCCCCATGAGAAGACACTATCATGCACCAGTATTTGGTGTGGGGAAGCACACTTGGACCATTGCTTTTCTTGAATTCTGTGTTACTGACAGTGGTTTGTGTAAGAAAATGCTTCTGCTGGCTTTTATTAGTTTGAGTTTGGTATATTTTTTCTGAAACATACTCTTAATATAGTTTTTGAATCTTAGAATAAAAATCTCATCTGATAATAATTCCCTTTCCTCACCATTCACTTGTTACTTAAACACTCTGAAACTTACTTTCACCCTTGCTCTTCTGGACTACAGGGGTTATCAATAATGTGCTAATTATGAAATGAGCTTAGTTCTTCTGAATTTTATTTTCTTTGCTCTTAGCAATGTGTGGCAATTGATACCTTAACCCCTTCTGGAAGCTCTCTATAAACCCCCATTCCCTTTCTTACCTTATGTGATAAATCATTGCACTAAGTTCTCTTTCAGTAATGTCTCATAATTACTTCTTTGTTCACATTTTTTTTCCATCTTTACCTTTTTTCTACTGGTTCTTTCTTTTCTCCTCTAAGCTTTGATATTTCATAAATTTAAGTCTCCAAGTTCTGGATTCTGCTTCTTTTATGGGTATTGATTTTCTCAGTTAACCTCTAGGTATATAATCCAATATGTACAGTACTGAGTGCCAATCTCATATCTTTAGTGGCCTGTTAGTCTCAGTTGTCTCACTAGACTTGCCTTGCTGAAGTCAGACTTCTTTCACTTGACAAAGACTTACTGACCCTACATTAGGCCCTGGGCTGCTAATGTGAGATAGAATTGTATTTAATGGTTCCTCTTCGGTCTTGTAAACAATAATTGATAATTAATGATCACTTTCATTATGGCAGCATTTTTTGGTGTGTGTTGTTTTTTGTTGAATGCACAAAGCAAATGGGAAAATAGTAAAGGTATACAAAAGTTTAGTTTGTGAAATCAAAGGAGATTTTATATAGTAGGGATCATTTGATGGGTGAAGAAAAGTTTTCTAGACAGAAAGCTGTGGGAAGATTTCCCAAGCAGTGGGAATAGCAAGTATATGGTTTAATCAATGGGGATATAACCTGTCTGGAGAAACATACACCAGCTTTTACTGCAGCAAAGTACACCAGAAAGACACCTGTGGAAGATGAGACTAGGCTGTTATAAAAATAAGGTTTAGAATATGAAGGTCCTTGTATATCATACAAAAATACTTTAGATTTCTTGTCTCCAAAATTAGAATAAATTAAGAATTAGGATTCAAAACCATGTCTTTGGCTTCATTTTACAAAGTTTGTTTCCTCTTATGGCTATTTTTAGGAGAAGGGGCGATAGCAGAGAAAGCTGAAAAATGAAGAAAAGGAAAGTATTCCTATATGTTTGTTGAATAAATGATTTCAGATATTTCTCATTTGGGAGTGGTTGGGAAGATAGATGCTGTGAATTAGAACAATTAAATTTAATTTCCATATGTTGGTATTATCCTGGGAACTAATTTCAAATGTATTTTCCTTTTATGGCTCTTTTTAGGAGAAGGGGCGATAGCAGGGAAAGCCTAAAATTGAAGAAAAGGAAAGTAATCCTATATGATTATTGAATAAATAATTGCAGATATTTCTCATTTGGGAGTGGTTGGGAAGATAGATGCTGTGAATTAGAACAATTAAATTTAATTTCACTATTAGGGTATTATCCTGGGAAAGAATTTCAAATCCAGTTTTCATTAGAAGTGAACATTCACTGATTCATAAACTCAGTACCATAAGTACACAATGTGTACCATAAGGACATAAATACTATAAAATTTTTTGAAATCATGTATTTTCCTTTCATGGCTCTTTTTAGGAGAAGGGGAGATGGCAGGGAAAACTGAAAATTGAAGAAAAGGAAAGTAATCCTATATATTTGTTGAATAAATTATTTCAGATATTTCTCATTTGGGAGTGGTTGGGAAGATAGATGCTGTGAATTAGAACAATTAAATTTAATATTCCTATGAGGATATTATCGTGGGAAAGAATTTCAAATACAGTTTTCATTAGAAGTGAATATGCACTGATTCATAAACTCAGTACCATAAGTACACAATGTGTACCATAAGGACACAAATAGCATAAAATTTTTTTAAGTCATGTATTTTCCTTTCATGGCTCTTTTTAGGAGAAGGGGAGATAGCAGGGAAAGCAGAAAATTGAAGAAAAGGAAAGTAATCCTATATATTTGTTGAATAAATGATTTCAGATATTTCTCATTTGGGAGTGGTTGGGAAGATAGATGCTGTGAATTAGAACAATTAAATTTAATTTCCCTATTAGGGTATTATCCAGGGAAAGAATTTCAAATTCAGTTTTCATTGGAAGTAAACATTTACTGATTCATAAACTCAGTACCATAAGTACACAATGTGTACTATAAGTACACAAACACCATAAAATTTTTTGAAATAATGTATTTTCCTTTCAAGGCTCTTTTTAGGAGAAGGGGCAATAGCAGGAAAAGCTGAAAATTGAAGAAAAGTAAAGTAATCCTATATGTTTGTTGAATAAATGATTTCAGATATTTCTCATTTGGGAGTGGTTGGGAAGATAGATGCTGTGAATTAGAACAATTAAATTTAATTTCCATATGTTGGTATTATCCTGGGAACTAATTTCAATGTATTTTCCTTTTATGGCTCTTTTTAGGAGAAGGGGCGATAGCAGGGAAAGCCTAAAATTGAAGAAAAGGAAAGTAATCCTATATGATTATTGAATAAATAATTGCAGATATTTCTCATTCGGGAGTGGTTGGGAAGATAGATGCTGTGAATTAGAACAATTAAATTTAATTTCCCTATTAGGGTATTATCCTGGGAAAGAATTTCAAATCCAGTTTTCATTAGAAGTGAACATTCACTGATTCATAAATTCACTACCATAAGTACACAATGTGTACCATAAGTACACAAATACCATAAAATTTTTTAAGTCGTGTATTTTCCTTTCATGGCTCTTTTTAGGAGAAGGGGAGATGGCAGGGAAAGGTGAAAATTGAAGAAAAGGAAAGTAATCCTATATGTTTGTTGAATAAATGACTGCAGATATTTCTCATTCGGGAGTGGTTGGGAATATAGATTCTGTGAATTAGAACAATTAAATTTAATTTCCCTATTAGAGTATTATCCTGGGAAAGAATTTCAAATCCAGTTTTCATTAGAAGTGAATATTCACTGATTCATAAACTCAGTACCATAAGTACACAATGTGTACCATAAGTACACAAATACCATAAAATTTTTTAAGTCATGTATTTTCCTTTCATGGCTCTTTTTAGGAGAAGGGGAGATAGCAGGGAAAGCAGAAAATTAAAGAAAAGGAAAGTAATCCTATATCTTTGTTGAATAAATGATTTCAGATATTTCTCATTTGCTAGTGGTTGGGAATATAGATTCTGTGAATTAGAACAATTAAATTTAATTTCCATATGTTGGTATTATCCTGGGAACTAATTTCAAATGTATTTTCCTTTCATGGCTCTTTTTAGGAGAAGGGGCGATAGCAGGGAAAGCCTAAAATTGAAGAAAAGGAAAGTAATCCTATATGTTTGTTGAATAAATGACTGCAGATATTTCTCATTTGGGAGTGGTTGGGAAGATAGATGCTGTGAATTAGAACAATTAAATTTAATTTCCATATGTTGGTATTATCCTGGGAACTAATTTCAATGTATTTTCCTTTCATGGCTCTTTTTAGGAGAAGGGGAGATGGCAGGGAAAACTGAAAATTGAAAAAAAGGAAAGTAATCCTATATATTTATTGAATAAATGATATCAGATATTTCTCATTTGGGAGTGGTTGGGAAGATAGATGCTGTGAATTAGAACAATTAAATTTAATATTCCTATGAGAATATTATTGTGGGAAAGAATTTCAAATCCAGTTTTCATTAGAAGTGAACATTCACTGATTCATAAATTCACTACCGTAAGTACACAATGTGTACCATAAGTACACAAATACCATAAAATTTTTTAAAATCATGTATTTTCCCTTCATTGCTCTTTTTAGGAGAAGGGGCGATAGCAGGGAAAGCTGAAAATTGAAGAAAAGGAAAGTAATTCTATATGTTTATTGAATAAATGATGTCAGATATTTCTCATTTGGGAGTGGTTGGGAAGATAGATGCTGTGAATTAGAACAATTAAATTTAGTTTCCATATGTTGGTATTATCCTGGGAACTAATTTCAAATGTATTTTCCTTTCAGGGCTCTTTTTAGGAGAAGGGGCGATAGCAGGGAAAGCTGAAAATTGAAGAAAAGGAAAGTAATCCTATATGATTATTGAATAAATAATTGCAGATATTTCTCATTTGGGAGTGGTTGGGAATATAGATGCTGTGAATTAGAACAATTAAATTTAATTTCCCTATGAGGATATTATCCTGGGAAAGAATTTCAAATCCAGTTTTCATTAGAAGTGAATATTCACTGATTCATAAACTCAGTACCATAAGTACACAATGTGTACCATAAGTACACAAATACCATAAAATTTTTTAAGTCATGTATTTTCCTTTCATGGCTCTTTTTAGGAGAAGGGGAGATGGCAGGGAAAGGTGAAAATTGAAGATAAGGAAAGTAATCCTATATGTTTGTTGAATAAATGACTGCAGATATTTCTCATTCGGGAGTGGTTGGAAATATAGATTCTGTGAATTAGAACAATTAAATTTAATTTACCTATTAGAGTATTATCCTGGGAAAGAATTTCAAATCCAGTTTTCATTAGAAGTGAACATTCACTGATTCATAAATTCACTACCATAAGTACACAATGTGTACCATAAGTACACAAATACCATAAAATTTTTTAAGTCGTGTATTTTCCTTTCATGGCTCTTTTTAGGAGAAGGGGAGATGGCAGGGAAAGGTGAAAATTGAAGAAAAGGAAAGTAATCCTATATGTTTGTTGAATAAATGACTGCAGATATTTCTCATTCGGGAGTGGTTGGGAATATAGATTCTGTGAATTAGAACAATTAAATTTAATTTCCCTATTAGAGTATTATCCTGGGAAAGAATTTCAAATCCAGTTTTCATTAGAAGTGAATATTCACTGATTCATAAACTCAGTACCATAAGTACACAATGTGTACCATAAGTACACAAATACCATAAAATTTTTTAAGTCATGTATTTTCCTTTCATGGCTCTTTTTAGGAGAAGGGGAGATAGCAGGGAAAGCAGAAAATTAAAGAAAAGGAAAGTAATCCTATATCTTTGTTGAATAAATGATTTCAGATATTTCTCATTTGCTAGTGGTTGGGAATATAGATTCTGTGAATTAGAACAATTAAATTTAATTTCCATATGTTGGTATTATCCTGGGAACTAATTTCAAATGTATTTTCCTTTCATGGCTCTTTTTAGGAGAAGGGGCGATAGCAGGGAAAGCCTAAAATTGAAGAAAAGGAAAGTAATCCTATATGTTTGTTGAATAAATGACTGCAGATATTTCTCATTTGGGAGTGGTTGGGAAGATAGATGCTGTGAATTAGAACAATTAAATTTAATTTCCATATGTTGGTATTATCCTGGGAACTAATTTCAAATGTATTTTCCTTTCATGGCTCTTTTTAGGAGAAGGGGCAACAGCAGGGAAAGCCTAAAATTGAAGAAAAGGAAAGTAATCCTATATGTTTATTGAATAAATGATTGCAGATATTTTTCATTTGAGAGAGGTTGGGAAGATAGATGCTGTGAATTAGAACAATTAAATTTAATTTCCATATGTTGGTATTATCCTGGGAACTAATTTCAATGTATTTTCCTTTCATGGCTCTTTTTAGGAGAAGGGGAGATGGCAGGGAAAACTGAAAATTGAAAAAAAGGAAAGTAATCCTATATATTTATTGAATAAATGATATCAGATATTTCTCATTTGGGAGTGGTTGGGAAGATAGATGCTGTGAATTAGAACAATTAAATTTAATATTCCTATGAGAATATTATCGTGGGAAAGAATTTCAAATCCAGTTTTCATTAGAAGTGAACATTCACTGATTCATAAATTCACTACCGTAAGTACACAATGTGTACCATAAGTACACAAATACCATAAAATTTTTTAATATCTTGTATTTTCCCTTCATTGCTCTTTTTAGGAGAAGGGGCGATAGCAGGGAAAGCTGAAAATTGAAGAAAAGGAAAGTAATTCTATATGTTTATTGAATAAATGATGTCAGATATTTCTCATTTGGGAGTGGTTGGGAAGATAGATGCTGTGAATTAGAACAATTAAATTTAATTTCCATATGTTGGTATTATCCTGGGAACTAATTTCAAATGTATTTTCCTTTCAGGGCTCTTTTTAGGAGAAGAGGCGATAGCAGGGAAAGCTGAAAATTGAAGAAAAGGAAAGTAATCCTATATGATTATTGAATAAATAATTGCAGATATTTCTCATTTGGGAGTGGTTGGGAATATAGATGCTGTGAATTAGAACAATTAAATTTAATTTCCCTATGAGGATATTATCCTGGGAAAGAATTTCAAATCCAGTTTTCATTAGAAGTGAATATTCACTGATTCATAAACTCAGTACCATAAGTACACAATGTGTACCATAAGTACACAAATACCATAAAATTTTTTAAGTCATGTATTTTCCTTTCATGGCTCTTTTTAGGAGAAGGGGAGATGGCAGGGAAAGGTGAAAATTGAAGATAAGGAAAGTAATCCTATATGTTTGTTGAATAAATGACTGCAGATATTTCTCATTCGGGAGTGGTTGGAAATATAGATTCTGTGAATTAGAACAATTAAATTTAATTTACCTATTAGAGTATTATCCTGGGAAAGAATTTCAAATCCAGTTTTCATTAGAAGTGAATATTCACTGATTCATAAACTCAGTACCATAAGTACAAAATGTGTACCATAAGGACACAAATACCATAAAATTTTTTAAGTCATGTATTTTCCTTTCATGGCACTTTTTAGGAGAAGGGGAGATAGCAGGGAAAGCAGAAAATTGAAGAAAAGGAAAGTAATCCTATATGTTTTTTGAATAAATGATTTCAGATATTTCTCATTTAGGAGTGGTTGGGAAGATAGATGCTGTGAATTAGAACAATTAAATTTAATTTCCCTATTAAGGTATTATTGTGGGAAAGAATTTCAAATCCAGTTTTCATTGGAAGTGCATGTTCACTGATTCATAAACTCAGTACGATAAGTACACAATGTGTACCAGCAGTACATAAATACCATAACATTTTTTGAAATCATGTATGTATATTAGACAATTAAAGTCATTTTATAATATTAACAACTAAGCACTTGATCTTACTTGAGACCCTGGAAAGGATTTGGGCCTGCGTGGTAGATCAGCCTTTGGAGGAAGTAGCTGTCAAAGCAGAGAACGTCTGAGCTGAGAGCAGTAATTGTTGTGGAGCAAAGCAGGGTAGAAGTAATCCTTAACTCTTAAGTGTTGCCTGTTCTTATTTGATACATAAATAAGGTATGTGTTGAGCCTTTTGAATGTTAAATTACTTTAACTTTTCATTTTTAAACTTTTGGATTATGAATTGAGAGCTTAAAACAAAAGAGTTGACAGTGGACACCAAAGTCTCAGAAAGGATAAAAGGTAGCAGTCAGTTTGACTGGATGAGACACAAGAGTCAAAAGAAAGGCCATTGGACCTGGAGTGGGAAGTGGTTACAGGAGCCTGGGACAGGGTGTGGTCATAGTGTGTACAAGGGGACAGGTGGAAAGCCAGGCCTCTGGCCCTAGAATGGTTGGCACAGTCACTCCTGGAGTTTTCTTTTTCTGCATCCATACTCCTTGGAGGCAAGAAGACATTAGCCTGCTATGTGCCACAAAGCATTATATGTTGTGATTTGGGTTTAATTTGATTGTTGGTTTCATGTTGATTTTTTTTGACCAGGCCCCGTGGACTGATTGCCCCAGCTCTGGATGCTCAAGCCTCAAGCGAAAGGAGCCAGCCTCTGAAGGCTCCGCCCTGTGGGACCCCCACATTCCCACCTGGAACTGTGAGATAGAGGAGCCTCAGGAAACAGGGCATACAGGCCATTCCAGGTGCGGTCTGGACAAGGGGTGAGGAGGGCAGGGACCTAGGTCTTCTATGGAGATTTACCTCAGCATCTGCTCTAAGGCTGGGGGCTTTGCTGCCAATAAGAAAGCCACCAGCAGCCTTGCCAAGGACAGGAAAACAGCCAGCTATGTGGAGATGCGAGTGGCAGGAAGCCCTGTCTCCCATGGGGCCAGGCAGCAGAGCCACAGACAGGTCCCATGGGTGTAACTGTGGTGCTTGGGGTGCCCTGGTACAGCACATTGGGGAGCAGCAACTGGCTAGTGACAGACCAGGAGGTCTTCAGGCCGGGCCCCTTCAACCCTGACTGACCCTTTGCTTCCTTTGGTTACAGCAGGGCTAGATAGGCCTGAACTAATGAAATAAAGCTTAAAAGGAAAGACAAAAACTCTCCTTTGTTCCCGCCAGGGTGAGCACAAAGCCCACTTTCCAGTCATCGAAGTGGATGCACTACTTGATCTGCCCCTTGGGGTTAAGCTGCCCGTGATCCCAGGAAGCAATAATTTATACCATACGATGAAGTTAAGTGAAAAGGTAATTTTTGCCTTGATGTTGGTTGTCTTTGCCAATTTCTACTTGTTTTGAAAGTCAGGTCCTACATTATACAGAGTCCACTAATGCAATTTGCATTAACATTAACAGCAACAACAAAAAATCAAACCTACATCTAATCCAAGGTATTGTTTAACATCCATGCCAAGCACTTTCATCTAGTGCGGCTTTCACAGAACCATGGGATGAACAGGTGTTATTCTTAGTTCTCTCTTAAGTTTTTGGAAGCATGTTAACTTTTTTTGGTAACAACGCAAGATATACTGATTTAGTGAAGTTTTATTTACTTAGAAATAAATATTGTTTGGTTCAAAGGTAGAAAATTAATGTTGTTGCTGACATGTAATTATTTCATTATTTTAACCAATAAATTGTTATACAACTTTCTTTGTGGTTATGTTTTAAGAGAAATTCCATCACGTACAAAACTGTGAGGATAAAATGGAATTGAAATGAGTTGACTTGCTTCAGTACTGTAACTTCACTTTAATGGAAGGAGGCTCTGCCTCCTGGAAGACACTCCATGATTTCCCCCTACCTTCCTGTCCAGCCTTTACTCCCACCCAGAACCTCTGCTCCCTCCAGTTGGGGTCTTTCATACCTCCTCTCACATACATGGTAATGCTTCTGTGCCTTTCCTCACCTTCCCCATACCTGGCTTATCCTTTCCTCCTCTCCTCAGTCTGTGGATTTCAACCACAATTCAAGATTTTCTTCTGAACTATCATAGCCCCCAGTGAGTTTATATTTCCCTGGAATTTTCATTGCCCATGGTTTGTATAATTTTACTCAATACTATTATTCTATAATTATAGTTTTATAACTTTAATCATACTGGGTTATGGTATGTACTTCTCTCAAATCCTTTCTTGTTTACAATCCTCAACACTACACACACTGTCACACCTCCCCAGCCCTTGACTCAGTCACTAACACTAAAGGAGTTTCACTACATTTTTTGATTGGTTTCTTTGGTTAATATCGCAAAAAATTCTACCAAGAAGAATTCTGAGTAATCCTCTAACCTTCTCTGTGATGTCAGAAATGAGTAGGGCCCCTTGATATTTGATACTTGCCTAGTAAACATGATTTCTTAAAGCAAGTTTTGCATCTGGGAAATAATTGTTTTTATAAATCTGTCCTACTAGGGCCGTTGTTGGCAAACTGTGGCTTGTGAGCCACATGCGGCTCTTTGGCCCCTTAAGTGTGGTCTTCCACAAAATATCACAAGCCTAGGCAAGTCTATTTTAAAGAAGTGGTGTTAGAAAAAGTTTAAGTCTAAAAAATTTGGCTCTCAAAAGAAATTCCGAATTGTTGTACTGTTGATATTTGGCTCTGTTGACCAACCACTGTACTAGGGCCAGCTGATTGAAAACCTATCTACCTCCTACAATTTAACTGGGTCATATTCACAGACATAAGCTTTCCTACAGCATGCTTGCCACCTATACCTATACTACTCCTCCTTTGTGTCTAATCTTTGCCCTGTCTTTCTTTTGCCTGCTTCCTCAAGGATATTGTTTACTGTGAATTTGACATGCTTGGGTATTACTATTTTCTGCCAAATATTAATTTGCTTATCAACTACCTTTAAAAATATGTTCTCTCTATTCTTATCACATTTGTTCCCCCCCCCCGCCCCAATTGTCTTCATTTAATTATAATTAGGCACCAAGTTATTTCCTTGAAGACTGAGTTTGTGAGAACTTTCCTTTTCTTTCCATAAAAACTCCTCAATGAAGGAATGCTTTATATTTACACTTTCAGTTTTTTTATTTTTTGAAGGAAATCAAGGCAGTATTTTAAATGACAACAAAAGGGTTTATCCTGGCTCCAATGAATGGAATGTTTAAGAGGTATTCTTTGTTTAAGAAGTCAAGTAGTCCAGGTTTGAGAAATCTCTCATCACAGCCCAAAGTCAATATCTAAAAGAAGTCAAGAGCTAAATGTCAGCCTCTAAAAGAAACAGTCAGCCCAACCCTGGACTCATGACTGTCGGGTGCTTTGTATCTGGCTTCACTGAACTCAGGACATTGCCCCATAGAATTCCTTTCTCTTCCTTCTCAGAGAAGCACTGGCAATTAAATGATTACACTTTATGATTTAGGCTTCTTGGAAGGGATTAAAGCCTAATGTTAAACCCTAGAACAGAAACTGTCCAAGGAAGCTTTAAATGGAAAGGAAAGTTAGCATCCTAATCAGTTCCCACCAATCTGCCCTTTTTCCCACATAAGAAGCAGCCTCCCACCTACATTAAGGGAGCTCCTTGCGGATTCCACCCAGCCAGGCTGCTTAGTGTTCAGCACATGACTGACATGACTGCTGCCAGACAGAACAACAATAGGTCCCTGCAGACAGGTCAGGAATGTGGAGTCTTGTACATTAAATAGGGGCCTGCAAACAGGCCAGGTGCTCTCAGGTTTGCCACATCCCCACACGTTCCAGTCACCTTTCACTTGGGCCAGTTCCTGCTTTGATGTTATTTTAGACTAAACCTTCTGTTTTTCTGAGCAAAAAAGCATAAATGAAAAGAAAAATAATGTAATAACATTAGGACAAAGTCCATGCAAACATCTGTTCTCTACCTTTTTCTTTTTACAGGTTCTCATTAAAGCATTAACACCATCCTGTTAATGAAAATGGACTAAGAACTCCAGGAGATGGTGTTACTTCTGAGGGCTCCGAGGATAGCCCCCCGACTGATGGCCTTCCAAACGAGGCAGCTGAGGATGGCCCTGCTGGCACGTCTGCCCTATCCCAGGCCTGCCTTCCCCGGAAGAGGGTCAGCAGCAAGTCATTGAAGGTTGGCATGATTCCAGCTCCCAAGAGGCTGTCTCTCATCCAAGATCCCAAAGGTGAGTGCCAGCATCGGTGCAGAGCCCTGCATAGTCTTCTGCTTAGCACTTGAAGAGGAGTTAGTGGTACTTGGTTGTGGAACAGGTAGAGACATTGCCTGCCTGTTTTGAAGAATTTGCTGACCCTCAGCCACAAGATAACCAGCTGACCTGCTACCTTCTCACATCTGATTCCATCCGCCCACTTGGACATTACCTCCTAAATCCTCCTCAACATAAGGTTCTTTGGTTTTATGGGGGTTTTTTTGTTTGTTTTGTTTTTGTGGTTCAGTGGTTTATTTTTTTCCAAATTTAATAAATCTTTATTGCTCAGATTATTACAATTGTTTCTCCATTTCCCCCCCATAGCTCCCTTTTACCCGGTCTCCACCCTACCTTCTGCCCTTACCTCCCCCACCATTGTCCTCATCCATAGGTGTACGATTTTAATCCAGTCTCTTTCTGCACCCCCCACACTCCTTTCCCCCTGATAATTATCAATCCACTCCTTTATTTGCCCCCGATTCTATTATATTCACAAGCTTATTCTGTTCCTCAGGTTTTTAATTCATTTGATCTTCTTCCTCTTCTTAAAAAATACCTTTCAGCATTTCATATAATACTGGTTTGGTGGTGATGAACTCCTTTAACTTTTTCTTATCTGTGAAGCTCTTTATCTGCCCTTCAATTCTGAATGATAACTTTGCTGGATATAGTAATCTTGGTTGTAGGTTCTCGCTATTCATCACTTTGAATATTTCTTGCCACTCCTTTCTGGCCTGCATAGTTTCTGTTGAGAAATCAGCTGATAGTCTTATGGGTGCTCCCTTATAGGTAACCAACTGCTTTTCTCTTGCTGCTTGTAAGATCCTCTTTTTGTCTTTTGCCCTTGGCATTTTAATTATGATGTGTCTTGGTGTGGTCCTCTTTGGATTCCTCTTGTTTGGGGTTCTGTAGACTTCCTGTACATATAAATCTATTTCTTTCAACAGGTGGGAGAATTTTTCTCTCATTATTTGTTCAAATTTGTTTTCAGCATCTTGCACTCTCTTCTTCTGGCACCCCCATAATTCTGATGTTGGTTTGCTTGAAGTTGTCCCAGAGGCTCCTTACATTATCTTCAACTTTCTGGATTCCCTTTTCTTCTTGCTTCTCCAGAGGAGTATCCTTTGCCTCTTTGTATTCCATCTCTTTGACCTGATTCTTGTGTTCCTCCATTCTGCTGTTGGATCTCTGCATAATATTTTCCAATTTAGTCAGTTTATGTTTAATTTTTAGTTGGGTCTCATTAAATTTATTGGCCTTTTCTAGGAAATTCTTGAAAAACCTTATAACTGTGGTTTTGAACTCTATATCCTCCATCTCTTTTGTTTCAGATCTATTTCCTTGTCTTGGCATTTTCACTGCTTCCCAGAGTTAGTAGGATCACTTTGCATGTTTGGTGGCCTATATGGCCCAGTGGATCAGCCTCCCCAGTTACCTAAAGTAGACACCCTTGGTGCTCCCCTTTGTCTTTATAGCCTTGATGTAGCTAAGTCTTTATTGTTGTTGGTATCCCTGGGAGGAATTGACCTTCAGGCCAATTGGATGTGGGTATCAGCTGTGTCTACTCTGGGATACCTTCTGTATTGGAGACAGTCTTATAGAATCAGACTTGCAAAATTGCAGAAGCCTCTGTGATCAGCTTGGATGGGATGGAGTCTCAGGGCCGAGCTGACAGTCTTGGCTTCCTGTCAGCCCTGCTCTTGTGCACTCACCTGAGTTTCCACCTGACCTCTGCCTTCTGAGGCTTTATTTATTAAATTTTCCAAATTTAATAAATCTTTATTGCTCAGATTATTACAATTGTTTCTCCATTTCCCCCCCATAGCTCCCTTTTACCCGGTCTCCACCCTACCTTCTGCCCTTACCTCCCCCACCATTGTCCTCATCCATAGGTGTACGATTTTAATCCAGTCTCTTTCTGCACCCCCCACACTCCTTTCCCCCTGATAATTATCAATCCACTCCTTTATTTATTAGGAGATTTCCCATGCAGGAGCATGGGTGCCCCAGGGGCTTGCCCGGAATTGGGTTGGGTCTCTGTAGTCTGAAGCTTCTGTCTCCTTTCGCTATGGAGAGCCCACAGCAACCTCCTCGGTCAGACTTCTCTGCAGGCAATCCCTAGCAACTATAGACCTTGCCTGCTGTGGCTCCCAGCTCCCCTGAGTCTCCAAGTCTCTGAGTCTCTAGGTGCCTTTCTCTACAGTCCAGACTCCACCCATATGAGCCTGGGTCCACGGGGTTTGGGCTGGGGTTGGGGTTCAGTGCAGTCGGAAAGGGTTCAGTGCAATCGGGAATTCATCCCCTCCCACCAGCCAGGCCTTTGGCCGCACTTCTCTGTGCACATGTGTCTCCCTACCTCAGAGCTTTGCGGCTCCTAATCCTATCCATGAGCCTCTCTCTTTCTTTCTAGCTGTAGATTTCCCACTCCTTCAGCTTTACTGTGTTTTTGGATGAATTCTCTTCTGATTTTAGTTGTTGTTTTTGAAATTGTTGAGCGAGGCGGCAGCTTAGGTGCTTATCTAGGCCACCATCTTGGTTCTCTCTTCCCCATCTTCTACAGTAACTCTTTAATTCATCTTTAACATCTGGGTTTTACTTCATTCTTTTAGACAAACTTGTTTCCGTGCAATATTAGTCAGAATCTTGAGAGAACATAAGAATAGTCTTGTTTTTGTGTATGGTATAAGTTGGTGATCTAGTTTCATTCTTTTGCATGTATCTGTCCAATTTTCCCAACACCATTTATTGAAGAGACTGTCTTGACTCCATTGTATGCTCATGCCTCCTTTGTCAAATATTAATTGAGCATATTGATTTGGGTTGATATCTGGATTCTCTAATCTATTCCATTGATCTATATGTCTGTTCTTGTGCCAGTAACAGGCTGTTTTGAGAACAGCGGCTTTGTAATACAACTTGAAATCTGGTATTGAGATCCCTCCTACTTTACTCTTCTTTCTCAAGATTGCTGTGGCTATTCAGGGTCTTTTATTATTCCAAATGAACTTTTGGAGAGTCCTTTCTAGGTCTGTGAAGTATGTCGTTGGTATTTTAATAGGGAGTGCGTTGAACTTATAAATTGCTTTGGGAAGTATGGACATTTTGATTATGTTGATTCTACCAATCCATGAACATGGTATGTTCTTCCATCTGTTTACATCTTCCTCTATCTCTTTTTTCAGTGTCGTGTAGTTTTCAGCATATAGGTCTTTTACCTCCTTAGTTAAGTTTATTCCTAGGTATCTTAATTTTTTTGGTGCGATGGTAAATGGGATTGCTTTTTTAGTCTCTGTTTCTATGAGTTCACTATTGGTGTATAGAAATGCCATAGATTTCTTGGAGTTGATTTTGTATCCTGCTACATTGCCAAATTTGTTTATTAAGTCTATTAGTTTTTTGGTGGAGTCTTTTGGATTTTTTATGTACAATATCATGTCATCTGCAAATAGGGACAACTTCACTTCTTCTTTTCCAATTTTGATGCCTTTTATTTCCTCTTCTTCTCTAATTGCAATGGCTAGTACTTCCAGTACTATGTCAAACAGAAGTGGTGAGAGTGGGCATCCCTGTCTTGTTCCTGTTCTTAGGGGGAATGGTTTTAGTTTTTGCCCATTGAGTATGATGTTTGCTGTGGGTTTATCATATATAGCTTTTATTATGCTGAGGTATGATCCTTGTACTCCCATCTTATTGAGAGTTTTTATCAGGAAAGGGTGGTGAATTTTATCAAATGCTTTTTCTGCATCAATTGATATGACTATATGATTTTTAACTTTTAGTTTGTTTATGTGATGTATCACGTTTATTGATTTGCAGATATTGTACCATCCTTGCATTCGGGGAATAAATCCTACTTGGTCATGGTGTATGATCTTTCTGATGTACTGCTGGAGCCAATTTGCTAGAATTTTGTTGAGGATTTTGGCATCTATGTTCATGAGGGATATTGGCCTGTAATTATTTTTCATTGTGTTATCTTTATCTGGTTTTGGTATTAGGGTGATGCTGGCTTCATAGAAGGAGTTTGGAAGTGTTCCTTCCTCTTGAAATTTTTGGAATAGTCTGAGGAGGATAGGTTTTAGTTCTTCCTTGAATGTTTGGTAAAATTCTCCTGTGAAGCCATCTGACCCTGGGCTTTTGTTTGCTGGAAGCTTTTTGATGACTGCTTCAATTTATTCCAAAGTCACTGGTCTATTGATATTTTTAGATTCTTCCTGATTGAGCCTTGGCAGGTTATATTTTTCTAGGAATATGTCCATTTCCTCCAGGTTGTCCAGTTTGTTGGAATAGAGTTGTTCGTAGTATTTTGTAACAATCCTTTGTATTTCGGCGGGGTCTGTTGTTATTTCACCTCTTTCATTTCTGATTTTGTTTATTTGGGTCCTCTCTCTTCGTTTCTTGGTTAGCCTGGCTAGAGGTTCATCAATCTTGTTTATTCTTTCAAAGAACCAGCTCTTGGTTTTGTTGATCTTATGTATTGTTTCTTTGGTCTCTATGTCATTTATCTCCACTCTGATTTTTGTTATTTCCTTCCTTCTGCTTACACTGGGCTTTTCTTGTTACACCATACACAAAAATAAACTCAAAATGGATACAGGACTTAAACATAAGACGGGAAACCATAAAAATACTAGAGACATCCACAGGCAGCAAAATCTCAGACATATGCCTAAAGAATTTCTTCACTGATACTAACCCTAGGGCAATGGAAGCTAAAGAGAAAATGAACAAAGGGGACTACATCAAAATAAAAAGCTTTATTACAGCAAAAGAAACCATCAACAAAACAACAAGAAGGACAACAAGATGGCAGCAGAGGTAAAAGCCTAACTGCAGCCTCACTCAACAATTTCAAAAAATACAACTAAAATATAGAGTGGACACTATCCAGAACTACAGGAAAGTTGACTGACTGGGAATTCTACAACTAGAAGGAAAGAGAAAACCAGAAGGAAAACCAGGGGAGCTGTAAAAGCCTAAGGTACGGAGACACTGTGCGCGCGGGGAGAGGACGGTGCCGGAGAGGAGGGGCGGCTGAGTGCCTGGCTGGCGTTCCCTAGCGGAAGGAGATAAAAGCTCCGGACTGTGCTGAACCCCAACTCTGACTGCACTGAACCCCAGTCCTGGGCAAGACCCTCGGGCCCCAGCCTCATACAGAGGGAATCTGGGCTGTAAGGCGGAAGCTCAGAGGAACGGGGAAAAGCAGATCCCCTGAGTCTCGCACATTGCGCGCACAGAGGACAGACTGTTGTTTGGGCCGCGAGATCGCCCTGGCGGGAAGGAGACATAAGCTCCGGACTGCTCTTAACTCCACTTCCAACTGCTCTGAACCCCAGTTGTGGGCTTGTTGGGGGAGAGACTACACTGTCTGGTAGCGGGCGAAGCTCTAGGGCGCCTTTCTCTCAGAGGTGCTTGCAGCGAGTACCAAAGGACACTGAGGCACACTGAGACTCAGGAACCTCCGAGGGCGGGGCTAACCGGAAGCCAAGGTTGTAGGCTTCACCCTGAAACTCTGCCCCATCCAAGCTGAACTCAGAGAGGCTTTAGCAGGTTTCCAAGTCTAGTGGAATAAGGTTGTCTCCTGGCACAGACACAGCTGATCCTCCCAACCTACCAACTCAGAGAAGCAGCGAAAATGCCGAAACGAGGAAACAGATCACAAACGAAAGAAATGGAGGACAAAAAGCGACTGGATATAGAGTTCAAAGCCACGCTTATAAGGTTGTTCAACAATCTCTTAGAAAAGGCGGATAAAATAAATGAGACCTATGAGGATATGAAAAGGGATCAACTAGAAATAAAGAATACATTCTCTGAAATAAAAAATATTATACAGAGTCCTAAAAACAGATTGGAAGATTGCAAGAATCAAGTCCAATATTTGGAACACAAAGAGCCAGAGGACACTCCTCCGCAGAAGCAAGAAGACAAGAGAATCCAGAAAGTTGAAGATGGTGTGAGAAACCTCTGGGACAACTTCAAGCGAACCAACATCAGAATTATGGGCATCCCAGAAGATGACAGAGAGCAAGATACCGAAAACATATTGAAAGAAATAGTGACAGAAAACTTCCCCCACCTGGGGAAAGAAATAGACTTACACGTACAGGAAGCACACAGAACCCCAAACAAAAGGAATCCAAAGAGGACCACACCAAGACACATCATAATTAAAATTCCAAGAGCTAAAGACAAAGAGAGAATATTAAAAGCAGCAAGACAAAAGCAGGTAGTTACCTATAAAGGGGCACCCATACGACTATCAGCTGATTTCTCAACAGAAACCATGCAGGCCAGATGGGAATGGCAAGAAATATTCAAGGTGATGAATAACAAGAACCTACAGCCAAAAATACTCTACCCAGCAAAGCTATCACTCAGAATCAAAGGTCAGATAAAGAGCTTCACAAATAAATTTAAGCTAAAGGAATTCATCACTGCCAAGCCAGAATTATATGAATTGCTAAAAGGGGTTCTTTAGGAAGAGGAAGAAAATAAAGATAAAAATTATGAACAAACAGGTAACTATCAACAAGTGAGTCCAAAAACCAAGGGAAGTAAAAATCATGATGAACAATATTAACTGGTGAATATAATAGAATCAGAGGTATGGAAGGGGAGTGTACTGATGATTCTTGGGGAAATGGGGAGGGAAGTGGGGCGGGAAGAGACTGAACATAAACTGCACCTATGGATGAGGACAATGGGGGGTGGGGAAAGGGCAGAGAATTGAATGGAAACTTGGTGTAGGGGAGAAATTGGCGGGGGGGGGGATGAGGAACATTTGTAATAATATGAACAATAAAGATTTAGTTTAAAAAAAAAAAAACAAAACAACAAGAAGTCCCATGGTATGGGAGAACATATTTGCAAATGATACTGAAACACCCCTGCCTCCACCTAGCAGTGAGGAAGCTGGAGTTTCTAATTGGCATGTGGCCTGTGGCTGCCCTGTGCTGTTAAAAGAATAAACATCTTTTTAAGAAGGCTGTCTGTCTTATCTCAACTCCCAAGGTCCCCTGTTAGTGATGGGAACATAGCTCTTAAAACTGCTCAAGGAAATAGCCCCAATTAGTGCTCTGAGAGTTATAGCCCCTGAACAGTGCTCTGATAGATAAGAAAAACGGGATGTAAGATTACTAGGTGGGACTGTTGACTAAGTGTAGACCTTCTCATAAAACAAGTAATTAACGAGCCCAGCTTCCCTTTTTGGAATTCGTTTGTTCCCTTCTTCCCCCTCCATGTGTAACCCCTCCTATGCGTGACTTTTGCCTATATATGCTTGTAAGATTTTCTGCTAGGGGCTCGACTCCTCTGCTCTTGCATGAGTTGCGAGTTGAGCCCCAGCACGCTGGAATAAAGCCTCTTGCTGTTTGCATCAAGTGACGCCTCCTGCGGTTGATTGGGTCGCCGTCGATCCTTGGGACAGAGTGAGGGTCTCCTTCTGGGGGTCTTACAATATCACTGATAAAGGTTTAATCTCCAACATCTATAGACAACTTATACAACTCAATAAAAGGAAAATAAATGAGCCAATTAAAAAATGGGAAATGGACCTAAATAGAATCCTCTCAAAAGAAGACAGAAGGAAGGCCAAGAGGCACATGAAAACATGCTCAAAGTCACTAATCATCCGAGAGATGCAAATCAAAACAACAATGTGGTACCATCTCACACCTGTCAGAATGGCCAACATCAACAAAACAACAAACAACAAATGTTGGCGAGGTTGCGGAGAAAAAGGAACCCTCCTGCACTGCTGGTGGGATTGCAGGTTGGTGCAACCACTGTGGAGAACAGTATGGAGCTTCCTCAAAAAACTGAAAATGGAACTCCCATTTGACCCAGTAATCCCACTACTAGGAATATACCCCAAGAAACCAGAAACACCAATCAGAAAGGATATATGCACCCCTATGTTCATAGCAGCACAATTTACAATAGCTAGGATTTGGAAACAGCCTAGGTGCCCGTCAGCAGATGAATGGATCAGAAAACTATGGTACATCTATACCATGGAATACTATGCTGCCATAAAAAGGAAGGAATTCTCATCATTTGCAGTAACCTGGATGGAATTGGAGAGCATCATGCTGAGTGAAATAATCCAGTCAATGAAAGAGAAACACCACATGACTCATTTATGGATATTAAAGGACATTATAAACTAATGAACAGAAAGATAGATATAGAGACAGTAAAACAACAAGCAGACTGTCAAATGACAGCGGGGGGGGGGGGGCGAGGGAGATCTGGGGGAGATAAGAGATCAACCGAAGGACTGGTATACATGCATATAAGTACAATCAATGGACACAAAACTCTGGGGAGGGAGGGCATGTATGGGAGGGTGGCGGGCAATGGTAAGCTATGTACACATATAATACCTTAATAAATTAAAAAAAAAAGAATAGTCTTGTTTTCTAATTTGTATATTGAACATTATTATTACATTGATAATTTATCTTTAAAACTCCAGTAATATATATTAAATTCATAAATTATATTTTAAAATGAAATGACTTGAATATAAATGTCCTGTTAAACAGTAGTAGAGATATACTTCTTACAAAACAATTAGCAATTTATTACTTTGAATACCAAACTTATCAGGTTGTATATCATCATTATTTTTCATCCTAAAGATGTTTGCTATGATTTTTAAATGTTTATTTATATTTTTTGTTGTTTTGTTTTTCTTACGTTGTCTGTAACCTGAGAATACTTAATAAGTACAGGCATTATATTATGAGTCTAAAGTTAGAGTTCACAAACAAGTACATAAAAAACAAGTAAGTTAAATACTTAAATGTGTTTCCTTACATAGAGTTTGGAAGAAAGATTTATATGAAAAGGATTTTCTTATAATATCTTTACCTTTGATTATGACAAAATAATTAAAAAAAATTTTCAAAATGTAAGTTTAGAACAGTAATAAAGAATAATTTGAGGTTGCTTTATTGAGCCAAGAAAGGGAAAGGGACAGGTCATCTATATGTCAGTGATAGTTAGCATCCTATTTAATAAAAGAGTAATATGCATATTGACCATCACTCTAATACACAAGATGGCCACCCCATATGGTCAAAGATGGTTGCCCCCATGTGGACACAGAATGGCCGCCACAGATGGCCTACAGGGGAGAGTAGTTGTGGGCTATCAGGCCAGCAGGGGAGGGCAGTTAGGGGTGACCAGGCTGCAAGGGAGAGCAATTGGGGGCAATCGGGCCAACAGGGGAGCAGTTAGGTGTCCATCATGCTGGCAGGAAAGTGGTTAGAGGTGATCAGGCTGGCAAGCAGAAGTAGTTAGGGGTAATCAGACAGCCAGGCAGGTGAGCAATTGGGAGCCAGCAATCCTGGATTGTGAGAGGGATGTTCGACTGCCTGTTTAGGCCCTATTGCCCCAAGGATCGGGCCTAAATGGGCAGTTGGACATCCCTCAAGGGGTCCCAGATTGTAGAGGGTGCAGGCTGGGCTGAGGAACACAGACCCATGCATGAATTTCTGTGCACCAGGCCTCTAGTAAATTAATAATTCAATTGCTACTCTAGTGTGTTCCTTCTGTCTGAGTTGGGGCCAATAGGAAGAGTCTATTGTGGCAGAAATATTCTGAAGCTGGAACCTAGATATACCTCCTGGTTTTAAACTGCCACACAATGGATGTGGGACCAGCTGGTTCCATCATTCTGCACCATGTCTCCGCCCCTCCTACCAGTCTCAATGTGTTTCTTCTTTAATTTCCTAGTTGTAGGACTTATGTTCAGCTAGATTTCAAGTGGTTCTGAATGATGGTTGTTCTGTGTTTTGGTTGTAATTTTGATGTGATTGTGGGAGGCAGGGAGTACCACCTTTAACTATGTTGCCATCTTGACTGGAACCCCATTCTTATTTTAAAAGAATAAACATGAAAACATTTTTCTGAGCCCATGAAAAATATAATGAGTCCTCTTCACTGTACCTCTGGATCCTGACAAAATGGTTCATTCTTTGTTTCCGGGGTCTAAGTCTGGCTTCCATCACTTATTAGCTGTGAGATTGGGGAGAGTTTATAAAAATGAGATAAATGAAGGCATAACAATATGGAGAAAAATATTCCTTGTTAGCAGGAAACTTGTTTGATTGGGGAGAGACTTTGATACCCATCTTAGGGTGGGATATGTGGTAGGAATAACGCATTGTGCACTGGAGTTGATAGGGGAATTTGGAGGTAGTCAAGAACAGAAATACCAAAGGGCAAATCTTACAAAAAGGCTTCTCATCTTCATTTCCTCGGGATATCTTTAGTAACACTTCCATTTCTCTTTACACATTCTGAGAGTTGAATCTATTTGGGAGAAATCGAAGGTGCTGAGTTCTGCTCTAAGGTGAGCCTGTGTGTAGAACAGAAGTGGCAATGCCTGAGTTACCTGGGAAGTTCCTAGTTCAGTGCCCAGAAGTGCCCAATAAATACTGTCTTTTAATATCAACAGCCCAGCACAAGATCAAAAGCTCATTTCTGCCTCACTTGCACCGTCTATACTGTGTCTAACAAATACACTAACTAGCCTAGGCAATTATCTCGGGCAGTGGTCCAGCGGGGGATGATTTCATGCCTTCTCCCCTAATGGATGTTTGTCAATGTCTGGAGACATTTTTGATTGTCACAACCGGGTGGGAGTGTGCTACTGGCATCGAGTACGTAGCAGTTGTGGATGTTGCTAAACATTCTGCAATGCTCAGGACAGCCCTGACAACAAAGAACTGTCTGGCCCAACATGTCCATAGTGCCAAGTTCAGAAACCCTGATATGAGTCGTTTCTCTAATGACCACCCCCTGAAATATAAAATGAGGGAGCACACTATGAGTTTAGCTGACTCTAATTTAAAGAAAACAAATATATATACAGCTCCTTCCTTCCCACTATCTCAGATGAATTAACTAACTTTAGTATATAGTATATATATCCTGCAGAATAAATTACTTTTTTCTCAGGACCAAAAAGCAAAGGCGATTTTTTCCAGTCACAGTATCCTAGCTGCAAGTTCCATAGCCAAGATTTCCATCTTCATCTAAGCTACCATTGCCCTCTGCTGGGGAAGTTTATGACTGCTGCTTTAAGTACTGAGAACAATAATTGACCTTCGTTCATTTTAATTTAGCAAGTGTCTGGGCCACTAACTTTTCTTTGAACTTGTGATTGCCTACAAGGGGTGGGTTTATATTGATTTATGGGATAAATTTCTTTCTTATAAAATTTTAGGCATTTTTTATTAAAAAAATCAATAAAATATATATTTTTTTAAAAAGTGAAAGGAGGAAGAAAAATATGTGCAGTCCCAGTTCCAGAAGAAAAAACACCCAACTTTTTACATTTTGGAATATTTTCTTCTGGTCCCTTTTCTAGGAACATGAAGATGTGTTTTTTAAATGTTTTTGTTGCTTGTTTTGCCTAGTTGTTACAGGCTGTAGATAAAAAATGTGTGTCCTGTATGCTTTTCTCTCCAAATATCATAATCATTTTCCCAAGTTGGTATGATCATTTTTTCTTACTGTGAGGAACAGGTGGATGTGTCACCCTGACTCCCTTTCCAGGGGAGGATTTGGTGCCCCAACTGCTGCCTTTGGCTCCTGTGCCTCAGGGATTGCCTCAAGGATTGCCTCAGCTGTAGGGAGCCACGTGGACCAGGCGTATGGCCTTCCCATTACAGCCCACATCCAGGGACTGGCAGAGGCAGGTAGATGGAAGAACTCGGTGGGCCCTGTCGGCTCGAGCTCCAAGGGGTTCGTCTGAAGCTGGCCTTCTGCTTCTGGCCAGTGTTGCCTCTCCTCTTATCTCCCATGGTGTTCATTGGAGGCTGCTTCCTGAATACATCCCGAATTCACAAAATTCCCTCTCCTCATATGCTCCTATAGAGCATATCCTCTGTGCCTGAGACTTTCTAATTTTTTTAATGTAGTAATATGTACATGTTTAAAAAAAATTGAACTCTACAAAAGGGGTTTCAGTGCAAAAGTAAGTCTCTCTTTAATCCTGACCCCACTACCCATTGTTATCCCCAGAGGCAAACACTGTTATCCAATCTGAGGGTATCTTAACAGGACTGGGCCGTACACATACAAACATGGATGCTGTGGTGGTTAATTTTATGCGTCAACTTGCCTGGGTCACAGGATGCCTGCATAGCTAGTTAAACATTATCTCCTAGGAGTGTGTTCCAGAAGAGATTAGCATCAAATCAGTGAACTGAGTAAAGTGGATGGCCCTCCCCAGTGTGCGTGGGCCTCATCCAATCTGTTAAGGGCCCAACTAGAACAAAACGCTGGAGGGAGGGAGGAGCCACTCATTCTCTGCCTGACTGTATGAACTGGAGCATTGATCTTCTGCCCTCAGAGCACTGGTTCTCAGGCCTCCACATCTGGACTGGAGTCGACACCACTGGGTCTCCGGCTCTCAGCCTGGGAACTGCACCACTGACTCTCCAGCCTGCAAGCGGAAGGGCATGGGACTCTGCCTCTATAACTGTGTGAGCAATTCCTTATAATAAAGCTCTTTCTAGAGATATCCATCCATCCATCCATCCATCCATCCATCCATCCAACTAACCTATTGGTTCTGGTTTTCTGGAGAACCCTACTACAGATACATGTCACCTTTTTTTTTTTTTTTTTTAACAATTCTGTATTTACAGAAGAGTTGCAAAAGTAATACAGAGTTCCCTTCTTTCCTTCATGCAGCTTCATCTATTAACATCTTGCAGCACCATATTCACCACAACTAAGAAACCAACAGTGTACAATACTGTGGATCAAACTACAAATTTAATTCAGATCTCACCATTTTCCAGTGCTTTCCTTTTTCTGGACAGTGTGGGGCCCCACTCTGCATGGAGCCTATCACTTTCAGTGACTTCACGATACTCCTTCCAGCACATGTTCCAGAATTACCACACTTGTGTTGGACTCAAAGTAATTATTTTTTTAATACTAATATAAATAACATGCTGGTTCGCAGTGTTTTGTTTTTATAACGTTTGTTCTCAGTTTCTGGTTCTTCTGTGAGGATATAAGGCGTGGCCGATTTTTAAGGGTGTTGATGCCTGTACCAAATTTGCCTCCTACAGAGTTGCCTGTTCACTCCAGAAAGACATCACTGCACTTTCCCACCACCTCTTGTCAGCAGGATGGCCTTTGATGTGACCTAAATAGGTACGTGCTGTTCCAGTCCCTTCTTCTAGTTATTAGGACAATTTTCCACAGCTCAGTCACATCCCATATAAGTCTGTTGAGTGTCAGCTTATCTCTCGGACACATCCCTCATGAGGCCTCCATTCTCCTGTCTGGGCTGGGTACTCTCCTGCCTCCTGCCCAACTGTTACCCTGGGCTGTCATTTTGGGGACTCTCTTTGACCCTCTCCTGAGCTGGTGTCATAGCCTGTGTTCCCCCAGAAAGTACAACCTGAGCCCCAAGCTGGCTTGTAGGTAGTTTATTTTGGAAAGTGAGGCTTGGGAGCAAGAAACAGGAGGGAAAGGCATACAAGTGTGTTGTGGGAGGTAAGAGAAACTGATTGCACTGGCCTCTGCCCACTGGCTCCTGGCGCCGGGCTCCCAAGACCCTTGTCCTTTCCTCAGTGATAAGAGCATCAGGAGCATCTGGGTGATAATGTTACAGGAGTCCAGGGCAGGAGGAATAGGGAAACAGACAGGAAAGTTAAAACAGGGCCCAACAGTGTGGGCCATTTGCAGCCAGCTTGTAACTAACAAACCATTATCTTCCCCAGCCGAGGACACGAGAACAAATGGTTAAAAAACCTCCCTAGTGAGAGAATATAGAAAGGGAGCAGAAAAGGAGAAAGGAGGAAAAAAGAGGCAATTTTACTCCCTAAACAGAGAAGCCAACAGACTCAAAGCCTGGCAAGATAAAGTGCCAGGTGCTTCCCAGGAATTCTGAGAAGGCCACAGCAAAGTAAAATAAAAAGGGACCTTGAGAATTAATCTGTACAAAAATAGCTAGCAGAGGAATTTAGAGACCTATAGATGAAGCATAGTGGCCCCTCCTCTGGAAAAACTGCTGTTTGAAACTGCTATTTCAGCTACTGTTATTCTTAGACAGTCTCGTATTCCGTGGGTCAACTCTGTTATTTTTAGACTGTAAAATAACTTTGCTTTTTGCTTGAATAAAAAAGATAAACTTTAACTGACCTTGCAAGCTAGCCTGCAAAGGGGCTGATACACTATATTAATTCACATATTCTGCCAAGTGTTTGTTCATCCAAGGTTACAGGTGTTTGCTTAGATATAAGATGTATTCAAGGTTACAAGTTGTCTGTATAGATATCACAGGTAACTTTGATTAGGTATAATATGTATTCAAGGTTAAAAGCTTTCTTACACAAAGAACCAGAAGGATATAAAAAGGAAATACTCCCTCCCAGGCTGGTTCAGAATTTGACAGAGGTAATGTGCTCTGAACCTGCGTGCAACAAAGATGACTCCGGACTAACTGGCTCATTAGGCGTCTTGTCCAGCTCGCCAATTTGTGATACAACATTGACAGGAGCGTACATAACGCCTCGGACCCCCACCCAACCTGCTCTTTAGATTAGCTGAGAGCCCCTCTGTACGTCATAAACCAGATGCATAGGTTTGCTTGCTTTGCTTTTTCAATATAGGCACAGGCTTAAATTGCTTTAATAAATTGGCCCTTCACAACGTAGTCAAGGTCTCTCGTATAAATTCATTTATCTGAGAAGACTAGGATCACCGTTGGGAACAGCCTTCTCCCACTGACTCAGGGGGCGGTATGGTAACACCTCTCTGTGTAGGTGAGAGGTGCCTATAACAACAGTAGTGTCTTTTGTTCTAATAAGGTTACTCTGGAATTCACTTCAAAATAGTCTGAGGTGGAAAGGGGGCAGATAATACAAGATTGGCCAGTATGATTGATAAATCATTCATTGGTAGTTGTTAAAGCTGGGTAATGTGGATGTGGTAGTTTATCACACATCCTCCCACCTTCTCCTTGTTTGAAATTGTTCACAATGAAAACCCTTTAAAAATATGCTATTCCAAGTTAGTCATGTATCTGACTGTAGGAAGGAGGAGGAAGGCACATGCAGGCTGGCATTGATGCTAATGAATGACTGGCGCTCCAGATGTCTGCAGGTGCATGATTGTGTTAAGACAGTGCATTTGGAGGGCAAAGAAAACAGTCCATTAACAAAAGTGGTCGCCTTCTTCTCCCAATAACCTGCTAGTTCCAGACTTTGCAAGCACACTTCTCAATCATGGTGAGAACCTGTCATCTTTAAGAAATGTCCTAGTAGCCGAAACCAGTTTGGCTTAATGGATAGAGCATTGGTCTGAGGACTGAAAGGTCCCAGGTTCGATTCCGGTCAAGGGCATGTACATTGGCTGTGGGTACACACCCAGTGGGGGTTGTGCAGAAGACAGCTGGTTGATGTTTCCCTCTCATCGATGTTTCTGGCTCTCTATCCCTCTCTCTTCCTCTCTGTGAAAAATCAATAAAATATATTTTAAAAAAAAGAAGAAGAAGAAATGTCCTAGTGGTTATTTCACCCAGTTCTCCATAATTTATTTTAAAAAGAAACAGAATCAGCTTAAAATATGTCCTTAAAGGAATGGCGAGGCACAAGGCCAGAAGATAAGGCATTCATTCACTAAAGGCTGGCCATTTGTCTAAATTCTCTGTGTGCTATAGCGGCTGCCAGTGCAGGATGAGTATTTAAGTAGGATTACCTGAGCTATTTGCTGCTGCAAAGATGGATGGTTTCTGAGTGGAACCTCTTCTTACAGTGACCTGGCATGGTAATGAGTAAAATAATTGTCAGCGAGAATATCACCAGACCCCTAATGAGAAGCTGTTGACAGAAAAATTGCTCTAACATTCATCAAAAAGCCAATAAATGTCAAAGAAGGAACTAGAGTTGCAGCAGCTCATAAATTCCTTCTCAAGGGGCCTCTAGAGGGGGCTTTTAGGACAACATACTTGCTCTTTTCCCTGAATGTTGCTAACTGCACGTCCAGGGAGCTTAGCACACTTTGGGGTGGCTAAGCCTGACGGTTTTGAAGGGATATCAATAGGTAGGCTGCTCCAACTTTTGGTCAGAGGATCCTGTTTTTGGTTTTGATCCTGGGTAGGTCTATATTCTTGAATCTTTTACTAGCATATCTTATCTGTGTGATGTCGCAGTTTGTACTTAACTGAGAGTCAAAATCCTACCTGGCTGGAAAAGCCAAAGATTTACATAGAAGATCCCATTTGCTCACCAAAGAGTCCAAATGGATTGTTCCTCTTGAGTCCCATAATACTATCTATGGTGTTCATTTATAAACCAATCCTATTGTTTTATGGCAACAGTTCTTCTGTTAGTAAATCTTGTTTTCACTTTTTTATTAGGGGAGGTGATGTTCACTGAGTGGCTAATGTGAACCTGCCTCTTTTTTTAGAAATATATATATATATTTATTCAGAGGGAGAGATAGAAACATCTCTGATGAGAGAGAATTATTGATTGGCTGCCCCCTGCACATGCCCCACTGGTGATTGGGCCCACAAGCAGGGCATGTACCTTGACCTGGAATCAAACCGTGATCTCCTTGTTCATAGGTCGATGCTTAACCACTGAGCTATGCCAGCTGGGCTGAACCTGCTTCTTGACTGAGTTTGGGTTCTTACAGTGGCAGATACCAAATCAAGGACTGTGTGAACTTTGTGTACCTGGAAAGTGACCCCAGGAAGCACAAGTGAAGGCATGGGCCAAGGTCAGGCAGGGAAGGGGAAAAACCAATGAGGTTTGCATTAACGAGCAAGTCATTGCTGGGGGGCAACAAGGCTCAACCCTCCTGGACCTTCTCAGGATTGTTTCCTCAGACGATGCAAGGCTGGGGCATTTATCCATGGACTCGTATCTGTTGTTGCTTGAGGAGTGTCCCTGGAGGACCAACCTCCCTCTACTTCTAGGTTAACCTGTTGAAGGCTGAGCAAGCTCCTAGATGTCAAAAATCACCCTCGGAGAGGCAGACAAAGGTGCTTGAGGGAGTGACTTAGGCTGCTAATGCCACAGAGTGGCTGAAACAGAACTTTACTTTCTCGGAGTTTTGAAGGCTGAAAGTCTAAGATCAAGGTGTGGCAGGATTGGTTTCTCCTGAGGTCTCTTTCCTTGGCCTGCAGACAGCCACCTTCTCTCTGTCCCCACATGGCCTTTCTGTGCAGCACATCCCTGGTATCTCTCTCCCCCTGCTTATAAGGACACTGCTTTTTTGTTTTGTTTTTTGTTGTTTTTGTGTTTGTTTGTTTAATATATTTTATTGATTTTTTTACAGAGAGGAAGAGAGAGGAATAGAGAGTTAGAAACATTGATCAGCTGCCTCCTGCACACCCCCTACTTGGGATGTGCCCGCAACCAAGGTACATGCCCTTGACCAAAATCTAACCTGGGACCTTTCAATCCGCAGGCTGATGCTCTATCCACTGAGCCAAACTGGTTTCAGCAAGGACACTGTTCTTATTGGATTAGGGTTCCATCTTCATTTAACCTCATTACTTCTTTAGAGGCCCTTTCTCCAAATACAGTCACAGTAGGGGAGGGGAGGGGGTTCGAGGCCTGCACTGCTAGCAGTGGCAGCAGCAGAGGTGTGATGGGGCATCACCTTCCCCTGATCACCGGGTCACCTCCCGCCCCTGAGGGCTACTGGACTGTGAGAGGGGACAGGCCTGGCTGAGGGACACCCCCTCTAGTGCATGGATTTTCATGCACTGGGCCTCTAATCCTATATAATAAAAGGGGTCTGCACTTGTACAGTTCAGATCTTCCATGGGCCACACTTTGGAAATATTCTTAGCACAGTGGGTTTTCAGAGGAAGGAGGGAGGAGAGGGGGCTGAGTAATGCACCTCCCAGACAAAGGAAGGGGAGCTACCAGTTTTGACAGAGATCTGCCTGCTGTAGGGTCTTCCTGGCCACAACATCAGAAGGTTCAGGTGTGACCTGAAAACCTCTGTGTATGTTATGTATTTCTTGTTCTCAAATGTAATAAGGTGTTTTCAATGTAAAAATAGCATGCTCATATTCCTCATTCATATAAGAGCATTTTCTACAAACACAAGTTTCCTGTTTCAAGTTTCAGGCAAGTTTCCAAAACCAGAGGACGTGTCCCGTGGGGCCATGTTTATGACGGGGCAGCTGAGCGCTGAAAGGGGTTAGTCCCATCGGCCACACACAGCGACACGGCTCGGTGATGGCAAACTGGGACTAAGCGCCCTTTGTGTTCCCATTGGCACTTTTCCGAGTCCTGTTTGGGAAGGAACACGGTTGGCGTGGCTGTGCCATTTCCGACTGGCTGCCATTGAGCACCGGCAGTCTTTCTCTCCAGGCCTCAGTGTGGCAGTCACGTTGGGAGGAGTCTGATGTGATAGTCAGGAGCACAGGCTTCAGAACCATGCAGGTCCAAGCCCTCCATGGTGGCCAATGCCGTCACTCTCTGAACTCCCAGATGGCAGGGGGACAGGAAGAGCTACTTCATTGCCTGACAGTTCTCTCCTGTAAAGTTAATCAGTCATGCCGAAACCGGTTTGGCTCAGCGGATAGAGCGTCGGCCTGCGGACTGAAGGGTCCCAGGTTCGATTCCGGTCAAGGGCATGTACCTTGGTTGCGGGCACATCCCCGGTGGGTGATGTGCAGGAGGCAGCTGGTTGATGTTTCTCTCTCATCGATGTTTTTAGCTCTCTATCCCTCTCCGTTCCTCTCTGTAAAAAATCAATAAAATATATTAAAAAGAAACATTTTTTAAAAAGTTAATCAGTCATTCACTCCATTTCTTTATATTTTCCAGGGCTCAGGCCAGCCTTTGGAATGGTGTCTTGTCCAGGTGAGCAGGAGTGAACACCTGTTTCTCTGACCTTCCAGCCCCTGTGGTGCTGGGTTAATGACTATTGGGATGAGCTCAGCAGAGCTCCCTGAGCAGTAAAATGTCACAGGGAAAGACGAATATACTAGACTTTCCAGAGGCAATCATGACATGTTAGCAGAAAACGTTCATTCTATGTCCCAGTGGAAGGAAGCTGATACATATTAACCCAAAATTTATATTAGCCTTGGGGTTAATTATATGACATCAGAAGGTAGGTAGCAGACTTTCATTCTGGATTATTTATGCACAAGGGACTATTAAGTTTTATAGCTAGTCTCTGAGGGCACATCAGTTCACAGGCTGGGAAGGCAGCCAGAGGCCCCAGGATTTCGTGGTTTGAGAGAATCGTGTGACTCACACACACACTGGAAAGTTGTTAACCTTTGCTTTTCATTTGCCAAATGTGTGAGAATGCTTTGTTACTTTCTCCAACGCGTGGAGAGTTTATAACACCTTCTCCTCTACGCTGTGTGATCTGGCACTGCCAAACAGTGACTGCCACAGCCGGCCCCTGGAGAGAGGGTGCAGTAGGGACCCCCTCCCCCCCAGACTGCACTGTTCTGGCAGCTCCATCCTTCACCACCTACTTTAGAACTGCAGCCAGCTCTTTATTAGTTTTGTAGAAAAACTCCAATTGTGGTCTGCCAATAACTCAAATCCGATGTCGCCTGCACACTGGCAGAGTTCTGGAGCAAGGAGCGCCTGGTCTGTTATTTGGTTGGAAAGCTGCCATGGAGCAGGAAAGTCACTTCCTCGGGCTGGCCTCCCTTAAGGCAGTGGCCAGGAGAAAGCATCCATGACTTCACCATGCAGACAGTGTTTGGAGCCCGCACTGTACTCAGTGTCAGCTGTTTGACCTGGGACCATGTGGGCCTCAGCTATTCACGTGGGAGGTGGAGATCACTGCAGGTCCTGCTCCCTGGGTGTGGTGAGGACCGCAGGAGAATGTAGCATGCCAGGCGTCCAGCAGATGGTAGTTCTAATGATCTTTCCGCTCAGGAGGGGCACTCTTAGAATAACCTCTTCCTTTCCAAGATAAACTTTTATTAACCTTTCTAAACTTGTTTAATAAAAAAAAAAAACTATACAGCCGAAACCAGTTTGGCTCAGTGGTAGAGCGTCGGTCTCCGGACTGAAAGGTCCCGGTCAAGGGCATGTACCTTGGTTGCAGGCACATCCCCGGTAGCGGGTGTGCAGGAGGCAGCTGGTCGATGTTTCTCTCTCATCGACATTTCTAGCTCTCTATCTCTCTCCCTTCCTCTCTGTAAAATATCAATAAAATATATATTTTTTTTAAAAACTATACAAAAATATGCCAATCTGAATAGAAACCTGTGAAACCACGATGGGGCAGCATACAAAGAAATGCTTGCCGAGTGAGAACCACTGGCTAGAGCCACATGGTTCTCATCTTTGGTTGGTACTAACCACATGTAGGACCACTTCCTACTCTTAGGTAAGATAGATGGGCAAGCCTGAGGACAGGAGATTTAAACATTTCTTGACCAGACTGAACCAGAAGCCAGAAGTAGCATGTTGAGGTCCTAAGCCAAGCTCTTACTCAGCTGGGGACTCGACTGCCTGATGCTAGTGCGGATTCTCACCAGAAGCTGAGCAGAGTTTGGCAGCTTGTCCAGAGCAGGTGATCTTTAGTGGGGAGGACATGTGTTCTGCATCCTTCCCACCTATCCTGACGTTTCTATCCTCAGGTTGTTCCCAGGGTCCCGGTTTCATAATAGCTCCAATGGGACATTCATTACCAAAACATCAGGCACCTACTCAGTGTCCATAATACAAAGTAAGAATTCATTTATTTTTTTCCCTCAAGCAGCTTATGCTCTGGTTAAAAAGATAAAATACCAGACTCTCTAAATACTTAGTATTTTAAAGTCACATACGATTATTCCAAAGCCATAGGCATGTTTCTTTCTCAACAGAACCAAGATGTGCAATGTGGAGACTACCTCACGGAGACTGGAAACGGCTCATGTGTCCGGGCAAACAGAACTACCTCCGCCATACGGGACATTTCTGACAGCAGAAGCAGGTTGGCATCCTTCTTTCATACCTCATCTTATCGTCACCTCCTCCCGTGTCAGTGTGGCCCCACACGTAAGGTCCCGGGAAGAAGTGTATAAAATTCCAGGCTTGCTACCACCGCTGACCCAGCATATGTGCTCACTGCCCTTCAATTAGCATTTCCTTTGAGTCTCCGTTTCATCCTTCCCCATGGAACCATGGCTTTGAACACAGACCCATGCAGTGGGACCATGACTAATGGCACAGAAGCAGTCTGTCTGCTGTTCCTGTCATGAGGCAGTGGTGGGGCGGGGAGGTGGGGAGCATCCTGAGTGCCGCTCCCTGGGTCACACTCTCTCCATCCCTCTAATATGGCCGGCTCAGTGTGACCAGACGGGCTTTCTCTTCTGGATGAAGGCCTTGATTCCCTCCTGCCCATCTTGCAAGGCCACGTTGTCCACCATGGTCTGGGAGGCCAGGTGGTAGGCTGTTCTGAGGTCCTGGTGCACCTGCTTGTAGAAGGCGGCCTTGCCCAGAGACACCACAGGACGGCTCAAGGAAGCGATCTTTCTTGCGATTCTCATGGTCTCCTCCTCCAGCTGATCTGCCGGCACCACTCTACTGAGCAGCCCATGGAGCAAGGCCTCCTGAGCAGATATGGGCTCCCCGGTAAAAAGCATTTCTAAGGCGACCTGGGGGAGGAAGCACAGGCAGTTATTAAGGCACCCTACTCCTGCCCCCTGCCACCTAAGTCCCACACTCTCCATTTCACTCTGCTGAGGTCGCTGGTTTCCTGACTTCTGACCATCTGGGCCAATTCTCGGGAACAGATTGGACCTTTCCAGGAGCAAGGAGAAGGAAGGACTCTCCATGTCCTCCTGTTCCCTCCCCAAGCTGAACTCCCCGCCCTGCAGAGGCAGGAGATTTGAGCTGTCACGCACAGGACAGCGGACAGTGGCCGCATCTGATGGTATGAAACTAAAAACACCCATGGACTGGCATTGGCACAAGGCAGAGCAGTGGCACTTCCCAGAATAAAGGGATGTTCGGAGAAGCCGCCGCCTCAGCCTGAGCTGAAAGAGCAGCCTCCTCTCCCAGAGAAAGAGGGGAATAAGAGGAAATGCCTTCTAGGGACAGATGGAGGGGCCAGCATGATGTTAACTTATAAGGAGGGAATGCCCTCTTTCCACAATCCTCTCCTCCCAGGTTTCCAAGGCCCGCAGAAAAGGGGAGTACACCTTTCTCATTCTGCACAGTTTCCTCAGTTCTGTCCGCCTGCCATACTGTGCCTCAATCCTGTAATTCTAAAAGGCTGCGCTTCTTGAAACTAAAATGTATGATTTAGAAAAAGGGTTTCCAGATACAGAAATACAGTGCCTCTCCTCTCCCTCTCCCCTTGCTCACTCCCCTGCAGCCCAGCTGGCCTCTTTGCTGTTCCTTGAACACACCAAGAGTGCTGTCACCTCCGTCCTATACTTGCTGTTCCCTTGGCCTGAAATGCTGTGTCCCCACATCCTGTTCCCTCATCTCCTTCAGGTCTCTGCTCACCTGTCACCTCATCAGTGAGGGACTCCGTGACCATACCGGCCTAATACGATTGCAATCCAACTTCAGCACTACCCCATTTCTGGCTGTATTTTAATCCTTTGTACTTTCATCATTTAACAAACTATACACTGTATGCACTTATTTATTATATTATCTCCTTTGCTGGCATGTAAATTGACTAGGGCAGAGATTATTTTGTTGTTATTGTTAATCCTATCCTGAGGATGTGCTCTACAGTGGTGCCACCTGCTGAGGCACCGGCTCCACATTTCTGAACAAGGCCACATATGGGTCACCAGTACCCTCTCACAGGCAAAGGGAGCAGCTGCACCAGGCACGCTGTTTATATGGTGCAGTGAAGCCACATTATTTAACTCACACAGAGGAGAGAAACCCTTTACAATCGTGGGAAATTATTCATGCCCAGGCTCAGCCTGGCTGAACACAAGGGCTCCAATGCCATCCTTTCTGCTCCCAGTGGACCAGCTGCAGCCTTGGGTCTCAAAGCTAAGCAGTTTTCCATGGTGACCAGCAGAGGGCACTGGTGACCCATATGTGTGGCCTTAAGCTGCCTGAAAAATGCCACGTTTCCCAATTAGGTCAGTTTGCAAAAGCACTGCTTGCTACCCTGTGGATGTGCTTGGGGATACGTGCCCAACCCCCCCCCCCCCCGAGTTTACAGGCCTGTGTATGAATGTGTTCCTGTGGGTGCAATCAAGCAATGACAACAGGTAGGTGTGTTTGTTCAGGTCTAGATCTTTATGAATCCCCAGCTTTCCTCCCAAAGGGCCCCACCCAGGGTAAAATCTGCAGTCCTGAAACCTGGCAAAGGCCTTGAGTGCCAACAGGCTTTTCACCCCAGCGACACTCATATCCTAGCCTCTTGGAACTGCCATGTCACCATGCTATTAAATGTCATGGATACCCTTTGAGTGCAACAAAACTGTCTCAACTGCATTTCAAATAAGATTATAAAAAATGTGTGCCTTTATGAAAACAAAACAAACAAAAAAAATCCAAAACCATAACTAACCACACAGAGGGACAGGCAACAGTGAAATGCATGATTCACAAAGTGAGGTGCCCTGTGAGAAGCTACGCATTCCCCCCTAGGCAAGAGGTCTTAGAAGGAACCCTGCAGCACATCCAGCCAGCTATGCTTCAAGCAGAACATCCTGATTCAAAAGGTACTTTAACAAGCGAATTTGGAGCCAACCCTCCAGTGCATGTGAGGGTTACAACCAGAGCGGAGGCTGCAGGGGGTCAGATTACCTTTCTTGGCACTGCTCTCCCCAAGGCCACTCCAGGGGTGGAGCAGAAGAGCCCAATGTTGACACCTGGAGTGGAAAATGAGGATTTGTCACTGGCCACAGCAATGTCACAGCTGGCAACCAGCTGGCATCCAGCAGCAGTGGCCAAGCCGTTCACCATGGCGATCACGGGGACGGGATGATTCTGGATCAGCATCATGACCTGAAGGAGCAAACATAGCCAGTTCACATCCATCCAAGAGTGAGGTGCAACATTAATGTTTATTTCATGTGACTTGACCTCAGAGCACTTTTCATCCCCATTAGTGCATCAGATTCTGTGGAAAAGGACAGAAGCAGGCACAAAGAGAACTTGCATTGAATACTGACGGTGGGCCGCATTGTGCCCTTTGACTCCTGAGAAGCCCAGGAGGAAGGAACACTGTGTTACAATTGAGGCACGAGGCTCAGGGGGAAGGAACTGGCCTAAGGCCACACCCCACAAGTGGTGGCTGTGCGGTCTGAATGCACACATCTGTCTAACTCCCAGCCCCCAGCCTCTTTGAGATTGCAGTCCCCTCCTCTCCACCTGCTTCCTCAGCAGCCCTACAAAAGAACCAAGCTGATTCTCTCTCTGCGGAACAAACAGTTCTGTTCTCACTGAGCCTGTGTGGAGCTCTAGTGTTAAAGGTCTGAAACCGGCATTTGGCATTTCCTTAAAAAATTAAGATGGAAAAGGGATTGGAAGGCAATTTCTCTAGTAATTTTCAAATTATCACATGAATGTTCTCTAAATTCTATTTTAAAAAGTGGGGAACAGCCGAAACCGGTTTGGCTCAGTGGTAGAGCGTCGGTCTGTGGACTAAAAGGTTCCAAGTTCGATTCCGGTCAAGGGCATGTACGTTGGTTGCAGGCACATCCCCTGTAGGGGGTGTGCAAGAGGCAGCTGGTCGATGTTTCTCTCTCATCGACGTTTCTAGCTCTCTATCTCTCTCCCTTCCTCTCTGTGAAATATCAATTAAAAAATATATTAAAAAATAAAATAAAATAAAAAATAAAAAGTGGGGAACACCCTGCTGTCATCTAAATAAATAAAAGCCCAGCCAATGTTGCTCAGTGGTTGAGTATGCACGTATGAACCAGGAGGTCACGGTTGAATTCCCAGTCAGAGCACATGCCTGGGCTGTGGGCTTGATCCCCAGTGTAGGGTGTGCAGGAGGCAGCCAAATGATTCACACTCATCATTGATGTTACTATTTCTCTCTCCCTCTCCCTTCCTCTCTGAAATCAATAAAAACCTATTTTTAAAAATAATAATCCTAATATATAAAAAGAGAGAGGCCATCAGGACGGAAACAACCACAAAGAAGACCGAACAGCAAGCTGCGTGGGGCAACAAGGCCGGCAGGGGGATTAGTGAGGGACGACCAAACCACTGAACACAGGGCTGCGTGGAGGGACCAGGCTGGCAGGGAGGCAGTAATGGGCAACCAGGCTGGCGGGGCGGGGGGGGGGGGGGGGGGGGGGGGAGTAGTTAGAGGCGACCAGTCCAGCAGGGTGAGGGGGGAGCAGTTAGGGGCAATCTGGCAGGCAGGCAAGTGAGCAGTTTGTAGCCAGTGGTCCCAGATTGTGAGAGGGATGTCTGAGGGGTCCCAGATTGGAGAGGGTATAGGCTGGGCTGAGGGGACCCTACCCCGTGCACCAGGCCAAGAAAAAAATATCTGAGGAACAGAATAAACTGGTGAATATAATAGAATTAGGGGCAAAGAAAGGGAGTGGACTGATAATTATCAGGGGGATAAGGGGGTGGGGGTGCAGTAAGAGACTGGATAAAATCGTATAACCAATGGATGAGGACAATGGGGGGAAGGGGGAAGGGCAGAGGGTGGGATGGGAACTGGGTGGTAGGGAGCTTTGGGAGAGAAAAAGGAGAAACAATTGTAATAATCTGAGCAATAAAGATTTATTTAAAAATAATATTCATACCTTTGATCTAGGAATTGTATTAACTAAAAACCATCTGAAAAGATAAAAAGCCATCTGGACAAAGATGTTCACCAAATCATCACTATAATAATAAAATCTAAACTAATAAGTTTGTAAAAATAAGGAAATGGCTATGTTAACTAGAATATATTCATTTCATGGAATTGTTATATTCCTATTAAAATGAAATTTTCCAAGAGAAACATCAGCATGGTAGTCTGTGCACTGTGTAATGGAGCCAGCTGCTGAGGTTTGATGCCCAATCTATCACTCATTCACTGCCTAACACTCGGTCTTCACATCTGTAAAATGGGCATAATAATAATACCAACTAATAGAACATGAGAATTACATTAATATGTCTAAAGTACTCAAATGATTACCTGGAACATCAGAAGCATTCAATATTATATAATTACACAGTATAATCATATCTATGTATGATTATTCAGACAAATATGTTCATGTAGAAAAATTATTAAAAAGAAATGTAGTGAGAGTTTTTATTAATTATAGTTCTCTCTGGGTAGTAAGATCATGGTATGGAATCAATAATTTATTTTCCTTTTGTTTTTCTAGATTACCAAAATTTTCTGTACTAAACATTTATTACTTTTATAATTCAAAATAATTTTAAATAAACTTAAGAGAGCAATTTAGAGAATAAAGCTAGATAACTGACCCTCTAATAGTCAAGAATTTACTATTCCTCCTATTATTCCTCCTGATGAAGCACTTGGGGGGTCCAGCCTACTCCAAAATGTGAAATACACTTAACTCTGCTCCAGCCTCATGGAACAGCATTGCTGAGGGTCCACATTACATTCAAAAGCGAGAGGGCCTATCCCATCGTCATTTCTGGGTGGGGTGTGAGGAGAAAGAGAAGAATCTCCTGAACTGGGGTTTCCAAATCAAACTTCACAGGTTACTGAAGACAGACAAGAACAGGTGTCTAGTGAAAGCTGCCGCAACAGCTCACAGACATTACTATCGCTCTTCCACAACCAAGTACTACTCATTCTCAATTTGCCCTCTTTGATTTTTAAAAATACATATTTTTATTGATTTCATAAAGGAAGGGAGAGGGGGAGAGAGATATAGAAACATCAATGATGAGAATCACTTATCGGCTGCCTCCTGCAGGCCCCACACTGGGGATCCAGCCTGCAACCTGACCATGTGCCCTGATCAGGATTCAAATTGGACCTGGTTCATAGGTGTCTCTCAACCACTGAGTTGACCTGGTTCATAGGTCAACACTCAACCACTGAGCCTTGCTGGCCAGACTGATTTTTAATAATTAACTCTCATGCCATACTAAATGCATATCAATGCATTTTCACTCGGTTTGACCGCATCAGGGCTGGGTCCTGTGGAGGCACTGGGTCCTTTTCAGGGGGCTGGAGGCCTCCACAGCGTCAGTCTTTATCATCTGTAGAAGCCTGGCCCCCGCCCTTTGGAAACTTGTTTAGACCTCAGTACATGCAGATCCTCCTGCAGAATGATAAATGCAGGTCCTTTCAGGAGGATGGAGGGCTCTACTGGTTTTCTTTGATGATTTTCTATTTTGGTCAAACTTACTGGATACCAATAGGAAAATAACTTTTAAAGCACCAAGCCTTGGCAAACACAGGAGCAGAAGGTTACATAATCATTAATGTGAAACAAAAGACCTAAGTCCTAGCTCTGGCTTGCATTCTCCTGTCTATGACACCTCAAGCTAATCACTTTTCCCTTTTGCCCCTCCATGAAGTGAGAGAACTATAATGTGATCTGCAAAATGGGTCTCAGGAAAAGAAAGGATGATAAAGAAGGTATCTTAATCACCTGTTTCCCAACCCCCATTGCTCACCTCTGTCTTATCTACATAGTAGGTATCATCTATTTACCAGAGACCCAGTGCATAAAATTCGTGCACTGGAGGGGAGGGGTCCCCTCAAGCCCAGCCTGCACCCTCTTATATTCCGGGACCCCTCAGGGATCGGGCCTAAGCCGACAGTTGGGATATTCCTCTCACAGTCCAGGATCCCTCTCGCAGTCTAGGACCCCTTGCTTCTTACTGCTCACCTGCTCGCTGCTCCTTTCCGCTCAGCTCACTGGTCCTTAGTGCTGCCATGGAGGTGGGAGAGGCTCCCACCACCACTGCTGCACTCGCCAGCCATGAGCTCTGCTTCCGGTTGAGGGGTGCTCCCTCTGTGAGAGTGCACTAACCACCAGGGGGCAGCTCCTGCGTTGAGTGTCTGCTCCCTGGTGGTCAGTGCACATGATAGCAACCAGTAGTTCTGCCGGTCGTTTTGCCATTTGGCTGATTTGCACATTAGGTTTCTATTATATAGGATTGAATCATAAGTGATCACGTGAAAGAATGAGTACGTTTATGAATGGCGAAAAATTAGGCCTAAGTTATCTTAGGGTCAAGTTATGAAACTTTTTTTATGTCTTGTTTCTCAACTAAATTTCCATTTTTGGTTTGGCAGGAAACTCTTTTTCCTTCTATTTCCCTCAATATTTTGCAAGCATCATACATTTGGCAGGGGCTCAATAAATACTCCTGAAATGAACAATGTGTTATGTAAAGCTGGATTCTATATTTAATTTTTTATTATCCAAGGGTTGATATGATAGAATTTTTCTAAAAATACATTTTATTGATATTTTACAGAGAGGAAGGGAGAGAGATAGAGAACTAGAAACGTCGATGGGAGAGAAACATCGACCAGCTGCCTCTTGCACACCCCCTACCGGGGATGTGCCCGCAACCAATGTACATGCCCTGAGCCGGAATCGAACCCGGGACCTTTCAGTCCGCAGACTGACGCTCTACCACGGAGCCAAACCGGTTTCGGCAATATGATAGAATTTTAAATTATCTTAAACTTTTTGTTCTTCCTCCTCTATATCTGTTGGAAATTTCCCTTGTTAATGTGGTTAAAGTGAAGATGAAGAGGTTAATTTTTCTAGTTGGAGATGAAAGAAGGTTTGAAAATGAATTTTAAAATTATTATTATTCCATTTATGAATGCTCTTTCTTTTCCATTGACAGAACTGTTTTAGTTTTAAAAATTAAATTATAATCTTAGGTTCTTCTCTATAAAGATGTACATTTCTACCTTTTACCACTTAAGACATATGTACCAAGACATACCCATGATGCTGGAAATGGCAGCTATCAATACCAACATATATTTCCCTTTCTTTGGTATATCACATATCAATAGCAAACTATGGTTGCTTTTTAAAAGCCTAAACCAAATTGTTGCTTGGATGAAGGACTCAACAATGGCCACAGAGGTTTTAGTAGGTCTGCAGTGGATAGGTCTCACAGATAAAAACCTTACCTGTAAACTAGAAACCTAACTCAATATTTAAAATGTGTAATTATCATTTTCAGGTTTGCAATGCAAGTTGTCCTCCTGGCTTACCTCAGCACAGGTTTGAAACACTTCAGCGTGATGTTCTGGACCTTCCTCATCGGTCAGCTCCTTTAAATCATGCCCGGAAGAAAATACAGGTCCCTCAGCTGCAAATGGTTCCAATTGAGAAAAGAAAATGAAAAGGTGTAAACAGCATTGATGAGAAGATCACTTATTTGTCAATTGAATCATTTTAATGAACAATTGTATCATTGCTGTGGACACAGAAAGTTAATGGCCCAATTTGGTAAGAATAATTCCGGTAAACTGGGAAAGTTATAGCCAGTAATTTGTGATGACAATTCAACGTGAGGCATCTGTACTCTAAAAGGTCCGTGGTGGTAGCCAATGAACACATGCAATTACACATGCAGTAACCAAAGCAGATGGACAACTTCTTTCAGAGTTGTCCCTCCAGTCCCACAGTTTGATTTTTGAATTTGATCTGTCCTAAATTTTTGACTCATGTAGGTCCATCAAAATCCACTGTGCCTTCTGCAGCAAGTCTTGTCATTTAGTCTACTGACATTAGCCATCTGTACAGGCTGCAATCAGGAAGGTCAGAAGGTAAAGAGAACCTCTTTATTTTAAATATATATATATTTGTTATTGATTAAAGAGAAGAAGGGAAAGGGAGAAAGAAACACCAATGATGAGAGAGAATCAATGATCGGCTGCCTCCTGCACACCCAATTCTGGGGATTGAGTCTGAAACGTTGGCACGTGTCCTTTTCCGGAATGGAACCCAGGACCCTTTAGTCTTCAAGCCAACGCTCTATCTACTGAGCCAAACCAGCTATGGCGAGAACTCTTTATTTTTCACATGGACCTAAGGATGTGGTTTTATTGTTATTGTTAAAATAACAACAAAATGCATTTCCACTGATAAGCTGGTAACACTTTCTGATATTTTCCTTTTGTTGTTAACTCGTTTGATGGGCAATATTATTCCCTTTAAACAAGTTAGGAAATTGTGTTGTCTGGAAGTTAACTGTCTTTGCTGCATCTGGGTAACATCCCTGTGGCTGCTGAATGATATCTATCCTATATATTTTCCCTTTGCCATAAAAAACAGTTGATAATTTATATTCAACCATAAGTAAGAAAGTAACATTCTGAGTATCTGCCTCCAGAAATACTGACCCTTAATTTCTATAACAACAAAAGTACATCACATGGTATCATCATTTTATATTTCTATGGATGCTTTAAAATGCTGAAACTGATATTACTTAGACCAGTGGTCAGCAAACCACAGCTCACGGAGCCTCATGCGGATCTTTGGCCCCTTGAATGTGTCTTGGCGTTAGAACCACTTCTTCAAAATAGACTCACCCAGGCCAAAAACAGACTTCCGCGCATGGGCCATGAAATTTCAATCGCACTGTATGTGCGAGCCCGCACGTGGTATTTTGTAGAAGAGCCACACTCAAGGGGCCAAAGAGCTGTATGTGGCTCTCGAGCTGCGATTTGCCAACCACTGACTTAGACCATCACCATCATCACTAAATAATTCACTAACAACTTTTACTGGAGAAGAGCAAGGAAAGAAATAAGCAAACTGAAGAAGATTGCAGATATTGGTTCAAAGTTTCGTAGGAACAGACAGATAAACCAATCAAATGCTTGAGCAGCCTGGTCCCATCGACTTGGTAGGCTACCCAAAGGGTCGGTGATTAAACTCCTCTTATCCAGTCCACGAGGAAACCAATAATCCGATTTCAATTGGAATATTGTGTATCTGACAAAAAGGAAAGGCATTTTCCCTGCACAGTAATCTTGGCTATAATTTCCAGTTAACAGTGTTAGGGGGAAAACAATGTCAACAACGAAAAACAGTGTGAGGACCAAGCCCCCCACTTCACAATAGTTTCTCATAACGAATGTCCTTGTAAAGGAGCCTCCAAACAATTCTCCCATTAACGGAGGGGATCCCGTTAACAAAAGAACTCTGGGAAAAGTCTTCAGAACCCCGAGGAGGGATATAGGATAAGTACCTGAAATGATAATGACTTTCAGATCTTTGCTTTCAGCTTCATGAAGAATGTCACTTTGGAGAGATTTCAGCATCGCCAGTGACAGCGCATTCCTCCTCTTTGGATTGCTCAAGACAATGTTCCTGTGAAGAACATTTTATAATTACTGGGTCATGCGCCAGTCAAAACAAGTGAGGACCCCTGCATTTCCTTTCTAATTTGGGAGCTATTTTTAAAACACCAGAAAAGGGAAGTGCTGGTGCTATGAGGCAACTGAGATGGTCTGTCAACTCTCCGGAGTCAAAACAAGGAGACGTCCTGAGATGCAGGCTGCGTTTTCTCCCTCTTCTCTTCATTTGTTTCCTTTTCGGATTTGCTGTCAGAGACATTACTGTCGGCACCAAGAGGGCAAGTCAGAGTCTTTCCAAAGCCATCGCCGCCCATACCTAGAGGCTTGGCAGTTTGTAAGGCAGCGGCAGGAGCCAGAGGAATCTGACACACAGTGCCACCTTCACCTTTTCCCCATTGTCCCTCAGAGATAAATTGGGCTAGGAAAAGAACCAAGAATCTGCTCCCTTCTCCTCCTCCCCCCCCCCCCCACCACCACCACACGGAATAGGCAGCCACGGTGCAGCTGCCCATACATACAGGACAGCACTTTTCCATCTCTTGTAGTGGCATCCTAGAATTCTGCACAATAATCCATGCTGTCTGAACATGGGATGGTAGGTGATGAACAGGACAGAACTATACAGCAAGAGGGCTCTTTTGGACATGCTATCTCACTAGAGCAGGCGTGGGCAAACTATAGCCTGGCCCGTTTAGCTGTTCTATCCAGCCCGTGCGGAGCTGAAAGAGCGGACCGTACCCTTTTATGTAATGATGTTTACTTTGAATTTATATTAGTTCACACAAACACTCCATCCATGCTTTTGTTCCGGCCCTCCGGTCCAGTTTAAGAACCCATTGTGGCCCTTGAGTCAAAAAGTTTGCCCACCCCTGCACTAGAAGCCGGCATTCAGAGGCCTGATCGCTATTTTAAGTATGCTGATGAACCTGTATTGTCATCTTACCGCCCATACACAGAAATGTCTTATTTTTGCTGTTATAAGGAACAAGCCAAACACCAGATTATGAATATACGTTTTATATCTGTTTCCCACCCACATTTTTCTGCCTCTTTCTTTTTTGAATCTGACATTCCTACTGCTATGTGTCAACTTGGGTTCTCCATAAACAGCCTCCTATGCCACTGTTCTCTGGAAAACTACTTTGATGACTGAGTCTGTATAGTACCATTTTCTTTGGAATACCATTTCCATTTTGCTGCCATCTTTAGGTGGCTGTGATATTCATCCTTGTTTCTCATGTGCATGCTGTCTCCTGAGTACAAAGTTGACTTGCAGCTGATAGGCTGACAGACAGTGACACCTGTATGTGAGTGTAGGGTGTGAGGGGGAGTGTCCTGGAGATGGTGGGGAGAGAACTGCTGATGAGCCTTCCAGTACAACAATGAATGTGCTTGCTGTAGAATACTCAGAAAGCTGCCATCCTACCCATGACGGACGCTTAAATAAAAGTCCAAGGCCTCAGGCAAAATTGTGTAAAACGATGCCAGCCCCAGATCCCAGTGCTTCCTGGCAGTGTCTGCTCATATGGGTCTCATTAACCCTTTGGCTTGCGTAGGACACACCCTTTGAGAGTGCTCCAAGTTGTGGAGTTCACTTTTCAACAGTGAACTATTCCACTAAAACTATTCCCACTGACAGCTCCTCACTGTCTGAGCCAAACCCAGTGGCCATTTGGATCATGCTCCCCTTCCGGAAACACGTTCCTCCTCTACTTCTTCCGTGGGCTCCTAGCTTTCTGCTAACATCCAAATGCCAGCCCTCTTCAGAGCTTCTCGCGCCTAGAGCAGTACCCAGTTCACAGCTGGCCCTCACCTACTGTTGTGAGGAGCAGGTGTGAAAAGGAACACTGAGAGCTTGACAGAGCCGCTCAAACTCACCTTGGTGAGTAACAGCACTGCTTCCATGCTGGATTTGGGAGCTTCCTCCCTCCTGAACAATTCCCAGTATTTAGGATAGGTTTTCCTTCTCTATCTCCCTGTCCTGCTCCATGTTTCACTCTGGAGAACTCAACCAGGTCTGCTTTTACAATTGGGCTGCCATGCCACAAGTCAGGCTCCGGATCAGATGGAACCAGATTTTCAAACTGCCTTTGAAAATGGGCAGGACGGCCCAAACCGGTTTGGCTCAGTGGATAGAGCGTCGGCCTGCGGACTGAAAGGTCCCGGGTTCGATTCCAGACAAGGGCATGTGCCTTGGTTGCGGGCACATCTCCAGTAGGAGGTGTACAAGCTGATCGATGATTCTTTCTCATTGATGTTTCTGACTCTCTTATCTCTCTCTCTTCCTCTCTGTAAAAAAATCAATAAAATATATTTTTTTAAAAGAAAGAAAATGGGCAGGACGGCCCCTGCCTGGGTCCTGCACTTTGGAACACGGACCTCTGGGCCTCCTTTCAGCTCTGCCCATCCAAGCGAGCAGGAGATCTCTAGGATAATGGGAAGTGCTCGCCTGGAATCACCTCCCCCTTCCAGACCTCGCTGCAGTTACCTGAGACCCTGGAGTCCCCTGGCTGTGCAGTGGGCACCCCAGATCCCAGGGCTAACCAAGAGCTGTCTGTGGGGAGAGGACAGGGAGGGCATGTGGATGGGGTGTCTGCAGATGTATGGGCCAAGCCTCTGGAAGAGCAGCAGGAAGGAGGGGTGAAGAGGCCAGAGTGGTGAGCAGAAGCTGGGAAGAAAAAAAAAAACAGCTGCAGGTCAACAGCTGGCTCTCCATTTGGGAGGGACTCCTAGGAGCCTGAGAGTTGTAAATTCAAACATGAGCTGAAACCGGTTTGGCTCAGTGGATAGAGCGTCGGTCTGCGGACTGACGGGTCCCGGTTCGATTCCGGTCAAGGGCATGTACTTTGGTTTCGGGCACATCTGCAATAGGGGGTGTGCAGGAGGCAGCTGGTCGATGTTTTTCTCTCATCGACGTTTCTAGCTCTCTATCTCTCTCCCTTCCTCTCTGTGAAATATCAATAAAATATATATTTTTTTAAATTCCAACATGGCCTTGGAGGTTTTATTAAGTACTACTTGTCGGGGCAGCAGAAGAAAAACACACTTAGCAGTTAGTTTGTAACTTTGAAATACTTAGATATGCTAAACAGGCCTCTCGCATGGGGTCCTTGACTGGCCAGGCAACGGTCAGGATGAGGCCTGGATGGGGGATGGAGGCCCTTCACCCTTAACTTCATGGTGCGGCCCCCACGGTGTGCACAGGGGTGGTTTTAAGGGGCTTGGGGCCTGTAGAGACAGAGGGCAGGCAGGGCTCAGGACGGCGTGTCCTTCACTCTGTTTATTGACTGGGCACTTCTGGGTGAGCGCCACGCAGCAGCTCTGCCGGGCCTCCCCTGGCCGTGGAGCCAGGTCTCCCCCGGCCTTGGAGCCAGGTGGGTCCAGCTCCTGGCCCAGCCCCTCTAGGAAGGGCTCTCGGCTGGTGCACCGGCAGAGCTGCACACCCCGAGCCCGCGGGTCCGAGGGTTCGGGGCCGTCGAGGCAGTCCCACTTGAAACCCTCCTGTGTGGGTCCTGCAGGGCCTCAAACGCCCCTGCGCCCAGGCAGGGGGCTGCCCTAGGCACCGCTTCCGCGGTTCCTTCCCCCGGGACCACCTCGCGGGCCAGATTCCGCGGAGACGGAGGTCGGGGGTCCAGGGCGGCGGGCGGCGCCCTTGGGGGCCTCCGCGCGGGGCGGCCTCCGCCCCGCTCTCTCCCCGCCCCCCGCCGGCCCGGCCCTCCCGGGGGCAGCCCCGCACGCCGGCCGCCTGACCTGATGCCGTCCCGCTGCCGCGAGCTAGTGAGTCGCGACCCCGGCTCCGGCCGCCCGGCCCCGGCCGGCCCTCCGCTGCAGAAGCCGGCGGCGGCGAGCGGCACGCACCGGCCGCGCCGGAGCCAGCCGGGAACCTTTGCCCTGAAGGCCCGCAGGCCCGCGGCAGCCGCCATCGGGGGCCTGAGACGCGCTCCGGGGGCAAAGGTGCGAGACCGGCCGCTGGGCTCCGGCCGCGGGGAGGTTCGATTGCTAACTCCCAGGTCCGGTCCGGACCGACTCCCAGGCCGGATCCCTCCGCCGCCCCGCCCCTCGGGCCGTCAATCCACAGCCCGTTCCCCCGAGGCCCCGCCCTGGCCCCGCCCACTCGCCGCCTGGCCCCCGAAGCCCCGCCCTGGCCCCGCCCACTCGGGCCGTCAATCCATAGTACGCTCCCCACGGCCCCGCCCTGGTCCCGCCCACTCGCCGCCCTGGCCCCGCCCCTCAGCCCTCCCCTCCGGATCCGCCTCCGCGGCCCCAGATTCCACTCTGGCCATTGGCGCCCGGCCTCTCCACCCCCCAAAGCATGAGGCCGGGCCAACCTGCAGGCGATCTCCGCGATTTGTTTGCCCTGCAGGGTCAGATAAAGAGGTGAGGAGTGGGTCGGTCTGTTCCTTTCTGCACCAACACCAAGAATGTGGGGGTTGCCTAAGATTAGAAAAATGAACGGTATCCTGTGGTGAGCGGTGTGACTTCTGGACTTCACTTTGTTACCTCCCCTCACCCATGAAAAACCAGGCCTGGCAGAGGATCGTAGCTGGGGAGGTGAGGTATATCCCACTCAGGCGCTGACTTTTGAATGCTTTATGTCCTCCCTTAGGGAAACCCTGAGGTCTACGTTTATGTCTTGAGTTTTTCTTTTTTCTTTTTTTTAATATATTTTATTGATATTTTACAGAGAGGAAGGGAGAGAGATAGAGAGCTAGAAACGTCAATGAGAGAGAAACATCGACCAGCTGCCTCTTGCACACCCCCTACTGGGGATGTGCCCGCAACCCAGGTACATGCCCTTGACCAGAATCGAACCTGGGACCTTTCAGTCCGCAGACCAACGCTCTATCCATTGAGCCACACTAGTTTCGGCTGTCTTGAGTTTTTCAAATGCACCGGGGAAGAATGGGAGGCCCTTTTGGGATCTAAGTGGCTGCCACAGACAGGGCATGTTCTACACTTAAAGCATAAGTTATAAAGAAAATGTTTTCATTGTCATCTGTTAGTTAACTGCTTCCTCTATTAAATTCTCAAAGTCTGGAGATTTGCTGGAAACAGGAGAGATGGTGTCGTCCTTCAAATATCTTATATATGCTTTCTGGAGAGGCATCATGCCCAAGAGCCTGCACACCTTTCTTTCACTCTCACTTTTGCAATAATAACAATTGTACAAAAGCACACTGACATGGGGCCATTGAGACTGTACAGTGGCTTAAAATAGTCACACATTGGGTTCCTCTCAGTGAGGCTCTTATTAATTCTCAGCTTCATAATTGGGCAGAACACATGTACAGAAGGATATTTTGAAATGTCAATTGAGATCACCCGAACCTTGGTCATTTTCGTGGTTTCCACTCCATTCAAACAACCTGTGTATTCTCATTCATTGCTTCCAAAGATGAAGGGCTCTGGCAGGATTCAGAGACAAACAGAAGGCAATTCTTGGCTTTTGAGTTGTAAAAGTCCAGCAGATGGAGGTTGGAACACACCGAACAGGCATAAGTAGGTTGGGGTGTGAAGGGAGCTACAGATAAGTCAGAACAAGGCTCTCTGCCTGAGATCAGATTAAAGTTCCCCAGGTTTCGGGGCCAAGGAGAGGGCAAGTAGAGCTTTTAGGAAAAGTTAGAAGAGGGCAACTATTATAGTCTTAGGGAAAGGAATGGGCCAAAACCTCCTGGAGAAGTGGGAATGGTGGGAAGCCCCAGCTAGAGAGGAGGCAGGCTTGCTCATTTTCCTTGTTAGTATCCCAGGGGAGTCATGAGACTCCAGGTGGCACGGAATGCCTGGGCAGATAAGCCTGAACACCTCCCAGAATTTCACATGGCCCAGTGTGATGCTGTGGCAATTGGGCATTGCACTGGGCTCAGAGGCAGCTGGGAGAGGTCTGGACCTGAGGAGTTTTTGAGGTGGGGAATGGATGATGACTCAGCCAGTGTGGATTTGTGGCATAGGCAGTTAGACAAACATGAGCAGAACAAGGACGATGGGCCAGGTACAGAAGGTCACCAAGTGGACAGTCCTGGATACCTAGCGATGTACAGTTGTAGGGTGAGACCTCATCCCCAAGGTTACCTTTCCTCCTTTAGCATACTGACGGTCAAGCAGTTTGGACTTTCTTCTCTGGAGGTAACATCTAAGCCTCAGTTGTTTGTCAGCTCCAGGCCCAGAGAAGCAGCAAAATCAAGCCAAACAGCAGACCTCAGGTCATTATTTCAATTTCCAATGGTCTTAGACTCTATAGTAGCGGTTCCCAACCTGTGCCACACAGGTTGGAAACTGCTAGCAGGCTCGCCTAAACATCGGAAAACACAGATATTTATATTCATAGCAGTAGCAAAATTACAGTTATGAAGTAGCAATGAAAATAATTTTATGGTTGGGGGTCACCACAACATGAGGAACTGTATTAAAGGGTCGAGGCATTAGGAAGGCTGAGAACCACTGGTCTATGGAGATTTTCCCCTGGGACTGCCCCTGAAGATGACACCCTGGAAACCCTTAGGAGGGAGGACCTAGCTGCTCTCCCAGGAGTAAGGCTGCACCTTGCCCTTCCCCATTCTCCTCCCCATCCCATCAAGCACATCACCTTGACCTTCCTTTGCCTCCATAACTTGTTTCCTCAGTCCAGTTCTCCTACCAATTACTTCCTTTACCTCTTTGATTTTCTAAATAAATGTTCTCTTACAGTTTGAGTCTTGGCTCTGAATTATTTCCTAACCAGAACTCAAGAACCAAGGTTGCTGAACCCAGGTCGGTTCTCACCCCATTAGTCTAACTCAGTGGTCGGCAAACTCATTAGTCAACAGAGCCAAATATCAACAGTACAATGATTGAAATTTCTTTGGAGAGCCAAATTTTTAAAACTTAAACTTCTTCTAATGCCACTTCTTCAAAATAGACTCACTCAGGCCATGGTATTTTTTAAAATATATTTTATTGATTTTTTTACAGAGAGGAAGAGAGAGGGATAGAGAGTTAGAAACATCGATGAGAATCATCAATCAGCTGCCTCTTGCACACCCCCCACTGGGGATGTGCCTGCAACCAAGGTACATGCCCTTGACCGGAATTGAACCCGGGACCTTTCAGTCCGCAGGCCGACGCTCCATCCACTGAGCTAAACCGGTTTCGGCCAGGCCGTGGTATTTTGTGGAAGAGGCACACTCAAAGGGCCAAAGAGCCACATGTGGCTCCTGAGCCACAGTTTGCCTACCACAGGTCTAACACTGGGTGCCTTTCTCACTGCCCCCACAGATTGACAAGTTGAAGACAAGGGGGGAATGAGGACATGTTGGATGGATGTCATTACCTGTAGGTAGACTAGAATATGGTGAGGTAACAAAAACAACAAAACAAGCCTAGGTGGCTCGATAACAAAGCCTCATTTCTCATTCACACAACAGGTCTATTGCAGATCCGCTGAAAGCTCTGAGCTAGGTCAGTGCTGTCCTCACCTAGGGACCTGTTAGAGTAACCTCTGTCTGGAAAGTTGGCAAAGGAATCCTATATAATAAAGAGGTAATATGTAAATTGACCATCACTCCAACACACAAGATGGCTACTACAAGATGCCCGTCAGGGGAGGGCAGTTAGGGGTGACCAGGCCTGCAGGGGAAGGCAGTTAGGTGTGACCAGACCTGCAGGGGAGGGCAGTTAGGGGCAACTAGGCTAGCAGGGGAGGGAAGTTAGGGGTGACTGGGCCAGCAGGGGAAGGCAGTTGGGGGTGACCAGGCCTGCAGGGGAAGGCAGTTGGGAGGGACAAGGCCTGCAGGGAAGGACAATTTGGGAGGACCAATCCTGCAGGGGAGGGCAGTTAGGGGCAATCGGGCTGCCAGGGGAGCAGTTAGGCATGGATCAGGCTGGCAGGTGCTTGGTTAAGGGGTGATCAGGCTGGCATGCAGAAGCAGTTAGGGGCACTCAGGCAAGCAGGCGAGCAATTGGGAGCCAGCCGTCCTGGATTGTGAGAGGGATTCCAGATTGGAGAGGGTGCAGGCTGGGCTGAGGGACACACAAACACCTCCCTCTGTCTTTAATTTCATGCATTGGGTTTCTAGTAAAAAATAAAAAGAAAGAAAGAATGGGGAGAAATATGGACTGACACTTAAAGCTTCCTTCTGGAAATGCCACTTGCTTGCACATCTCATTTGCCAAAGCAAGTCATGTGGCCACACTTCAGGTGTGTGGGGGATTACAAGCCTCCTGTATATTTGGAAGAAGAGAGCTGGAATCTTTTTTAGTAGTGACTACCTAATGACTAGCACAACCGCCCAAGCACAGAGCCCTGTGTTCTAAACTAATTCATACTTATTATTCAGGGGTCAGGGATAGAACTCCAAATCAGCTTAGGTGAAGTTTCTAGGCAGAATGAGAGTTTGAAATACAAGTTAAGCTCATAAATAAAATGAAGTTAAATTTCCAGAACACCTGAGATTTATATCTGTCTTCTTAATCATGCCATGTGCTGCCAAAGAGGCAGAGCATACTACCAGAGGCTGCAGGTCATTCAGGATCAAAAAGTCTGATCAGAATGGTCACCATCATGGTCCAGAGTCCAGCAGCAGAGTACATCCCTCACCTTCGTACTAAGGTTAGTACAAAGTACTGATGGTACCGTCTAGTGCAGGGGTGGGCAAACTTTTTGACTCGAGGGCCACAATGGGTTCTTACACTGGACCGGAGGGCCGGAACAAAAGCAACCTGACCATGCTGGCACTCTCATCTTGGGCTGCTGGTGAAGGAGCTGAGGGGAGAGCAAGAGAACCCTCCGCTCTTTCGGCTCCTTGGGCCGGATAGTACAGCCGAACGGGCCGGATCCGGCCCGCGGGCTGTAGTTTGCCCACGGCTGGTCTAGTGGGCTCAGTGGGATGTGCTCATTTCCCTATGAGAACAACGGAGAGCAGTGGAGTCCAAACAGGGATGTTGCCCAGAGGGTGGCTTGAGCATGGACTCTGTAGCAGATCTGACAAGCAAAGGCTATTTAGGGTTCTCAGAGACTAGTATTTGTGCTTTGGAAAAGGCACACCGCCGGGTTTTCTCTTTTGGCTTTTCAACGTCTTTGATGAGTGCAATTGTCTGTGACAATGCAGGGAGCAATCTATGACAGTCCATGAAAATTGAAAACTCCTGATTCTAATAAGGTTTTTGATATATCCAGTTGAGCCTTCAACCTCTGGTGCTCATGACAGTCTGTAGAGGGGAATAATTTTATTGTTTGGGCAGCTGCTGTTGGGGTGCTCATTTATTTTGAGTGGAAGCATTCAGGATGGTCCGGAATCACATCGTTGAAGTCATTCATCAAAGCCACCTGCTTTTCTGGGATTCTGGTCTGGATAGGCTCAAATATGCGTATTAGATATTGTTATTGTTGGCAAGGGTAGGGGCTGGATGTTCATGGAGTTTTCTGACATTAATTTTTGCTTGTTTGTGTTTGCCTTTGTTAAATTAGTACTAGATAAATACTAATTTTTAAAAAAAAATTATGGGAGGTGGGGAGAGGAAGAGACCACTTCATCCCAACACAGGACTTGCAGTAGAGGACCTAACAGGAATATTGGGTGTGTATGTGTGTGGTTTTTTTTGGGGGGGGGGGTAATATTTTTTATTGATATTTTACAGAGAGGAAGGGAGAGAGATAGAGAGCTAGAAATGTCGATGACAGAGAAACATCGACCAGCTGCCTCTTGCACGCCCCCCACCGGGGATGTGCCCGCAACCAATGTACATGCCCCTGACCGGAATCGAATCTGGGACCCTTCAGTCCACAGACCAACGCTCTACCACTGAGCCAAACCGGTTTTGGCAATATTGGGTTTTGAGTTTCATATTAACTTCAAAGACCCACAGAGGCTTGGCAGAACTGTTTCAGAGAGAACATCCATCTGCTTTTAAATTTTAGTTAACAATAAAAACAGCTGCTCTTTAAGAAACGCCCCTCTGGGCCATCACCTGCGCGTGGTGCTTCCCTGATGCCATCTGAGGACAACTTGTGAGGCAGGCGTCATTCATTATCCCGGCTCAGAGAAGTTACTGCGGTGGGGCGGGGCTCTGGAGGTGACAGAAAAGATGGTGCTGGGATGCAGGTTTCCACGCTCACCTAAATTCCTATCCCTGCTCTCCCATCCCTTTCATGTCTCCCCCCTCCCTCCATCTCTTCCAGCGTCCGCAGCTCTGGTTTGAGAGGGATGAGATGGTGATGGACAGCCGCGGCCCTGTCCAGGTGGGAGTTGATGTCGCTTGCTGGAATACTTGTCCATCCTTCAGCAGTGCAAGAGTCTTTTCATGCCCGCTCTTTCTCCAGACCCCTCTGCCTCTCATTAATTTTGGACGGGGCAGCTTGTCCTTCTCTTGCTTGGTGCCCTTCTAATCTATTTTTTCCACGTGGGCCTTCTCCCTGACACAGTGTAGTTCCAGGTTGCCAGCAGGCTTCTCTCTGCCTTTGATTTATGTGCTCCTTCCCTGTGCCACATGTCTGAGCCATACAGATGTGTCTTTGCTACGGTTCACATCTCCTTTCAACACCCACAGATGCCTGGCAGCACGTGGCAGACAGAATGCAGAACAAGCGGCAGTTCTGGGGGACCTGGTGTCTCGGGCTTGCCGTGGGAGTGAAGGAAGTATCAGAATTCTTCAGGGTGCACAGAAAGAAAAGCAAAGGGCAGATTTTCAGCTGCACATGGAGTGGTTTTTGAACTTTCTTTTTTTTTTTTTTAAATATATATATATATATATATATATATATATATATATATAATATTTTATTGATATTTTGCAGAGAGGAAGGGAGAGAGATAGAGAGCTAGAAATGTCGATGAGAGAGAAACATCGACCAGCTGCCTCCTGCACACCCACCACCGGGGATGTGCCCGCAACCAAGGTACATGCCCTTGACCGGAATCGAACCCGGGACCTTTCAGTCCGCAGACCGACGCTCTACCACTGAGCCAAACCGGTTTCGGCTGAACTTTCTTTTTTATTGAGTTCAGGCCCGTCTAAGACAGGCATGTAATGACACGGTTCAGAGGTGCCCTGTGGGAGCTTAATTTCAGCTGAGATCCCTCTGGCATCCAGCTGGCTCGCCAGTGCTAGCTTTCACCCTCATTCTCCTCAAATCTGTCCCCGTTCCCTCCCCAAAAAAAGTCACAGGAGAGTCAATCACCCATAAGCCAGAAATGTTTAGATCTTTCATTATTTCACACAACTGTGGATGCTTTTCAGTGCCCCGGTTTTATTTCATATTTTAATTATAATCCACCAGTCATTTTCCAAACATAAAATTTATTCACAAAGACCCATGCTTTAATTTGGTTGAACATTTACAAACTAAAAAAGAAGGAAGGGTGGATGCATGATTGAAATTAACTTCCTTTTACCTCCACTTGAATGTTCTTGAGTTTGCTCAGATGCCAACCAAACAAACCCAATCATTTTAGGTCAAGGATATGGAAAAGTGATATAAGCTGATGAAGAGGTGTGTGCTTCATGTGTCGTTGGCAATGGATAACACTGAATGAGCTTGAGAAAGTTAAATGGTCCTAATAGTGGCATTGATGGAAACTTTCTGGAGGCAAGGAGTCATTTGGGAGATGAATGTTGAACATTTGACCCATTAAATGGTGCTAGAAAAAGACAGCCATGTGGAGGCCGCAGAGCCGTGCAGCTCAATACTCACAATCCCCTGACAAGGAAGGGACAGCAGACCACAGAGCCTGTTTGCCTGGGAAAAACTAGTGCCAGGGCCTCGGCAGGGGCGGGAACCTACTGGTTCTTTCACACCTCCCCCATCCACACCACACCTCCCAGTAATTACAATCCCAGCCCTCGAAGAGAAGGTTAGGTTATGTTTCAGTAACCGTAAGAGGAAAGGAAAACAGTGGGAATCCTACCATCAAACAGGTTAACCTTGAGCCAAATGGAACATTCCTCTGTGAATGTGGAGTGATCTATCGCTCCAATATCCCAGAGAGCCTCCAAGGAGAGCTGTGGTGGTGGTGGGTGGGGATGGTAGTGGTGGTGTGTGGTGGTAGTGGTGGTGATAATGGGGACTTGGGGGAGGAGGAGGTTGTAGAGAGAAGGAGGGAGTTTGCTTGACTGGAAGGAGGATAATTTTCTACTTGGCTTCTAGGAGGGAGGGATGGAGCAGTTCAGTTCTTGGTAGTTAGTAGCTTACTCGTTTAATGACCTTGGCAAGCTATTTCTGAGCCTGTGCTAAGGACTTCAGAGCTTGCAAAAGCTAGAGCTGACTTCTCTGTGATTCTTGAGAAGAGCTTTGGGCACTTTACAGAGTGAAAAACATTAAGAGAGGAGGTGTGAACCAATTCCCCATGGTGTGTCAGCCTTCTAAGTCTGTGTGCATCTGTGCAGAGCTGAATAGTTCTAAAGTTCAAGGTTTTTGTGTTGTTGTTTTTAGATGTAATTGACATATAACATATTCGTTTCAGGTGTACAACATAATTTGATAATTGTCTATATTGTGAAATGATCACCACAGTAAGTCTAATTAGCATCCATTGCCATACATAGTTTCAAATTATTTTTCTTAGTAACTTTACTCTTAATAACTTTCAAGCCTGTCTAATAAAGAGGGAATATGCTAATTGACCCTCACATCATCGCAAATATGGCGGCACCCATAGCCAATAAGGAGGGAATATATTAATTTACTGCCCCACCCACAAATTGGCAGCACCCACAGCCAATAAGGAGGGAATATGCTATCGATTGCCCTGCCCTCAAAGATGACAGTGCCCACAAACACAAGATTGTGAAACCCAGTCCCCTCAGCCCTGCTTCAAGAGTCCCTTAGTCCCCTTAGCCCCCCAGCCACCCAGGGCTGGCCCAAAGCACAGGAAAGCCTCAGATGGTGGCTGCCCAGCCACCCAGGGCTGCCTGAGGCTCAGGTAACCAAGGCTGGCTGAGGCTTGCGCTGCTGGCAGTGGCAGCAGCAGAGGTGTGATGGGGCATTGCCTTCCCCTGATCACCTGGTTGCCTCCTGCCCCTGAGAGCTCCTGGACTAAGAGAGGGGGAAGGCTGGGCTGAGGAACCCCCCCTCCAGTGCATGAGCCTCTAGTTAAAGATAAATGTGATTAACTATAGTCACTATGCTGTACATTACATCCAAGAACTTATTTTATAGCTGGAAGTTTGTGCCTCTGACCACTTTCACCAATTTTGCCGACCTCTCACCCCTGCCTCTGGCAACCATCAATCTGTTCTCTGTATTTATAATTTCAGTTGTGTATTTTGGTTTGTGTGTTTTGTAGATTCTACCTGTGAGAGCATATTGTCTTTGTGTGTTTGTCTGATTTATTTCACGCCCCATAATGCCCTCAAGGGCCATCCATGTTGTTAAATATGGAAGTATTGCCTTCTTTTTTTTGGCTGTATATCCATACCATGTTATCTATTCCTCCATTGATGAACATGTAGGTTATTTTCATGTCTTGGCTATCCTATATAATAAAAGCTTAATATACAAATTGACCAAATGGCAGAACTACTGGTGGAACCGCTGGTTGCTATGATGCTCACTGACCACCAAGGAGCAAACGCTCAACCCAGGAGCTGCCGCCAGCCTGCAGGCCCCAGCCCAGCCAAGGTGGGTGCCAAGCCCTACCAGTCACCCCACAGAGGGTTGGGCCAAGGCAGGTGCCATTGGACCCTCCACTCCCCCACCCCCACCCCATTGTCCAGCCAGTCGCCCCACAGATTAGCCCTGATCATTGGCCAGGCCTAGGGATCTACCTATGCACGAATTTCATGCATCGGGCCTCTAGTTGTAAATAATGCTGCAATGAACATGGGGGCGTAGATATCTTTTTGAGTTACTGTTTTTGTTTCTATATGATGAATACCCAGGCATGGAATTTCTGGATAATATGCTAGTTCTGTTTTTAATTTTGAGGAACTTTCTTTTTTTAATTGAGGTTAATAAATTATATAGGTTTCAGGTATGCAATTCTGCAATACATAATCTGTATATTGAATTGTGTATTTACCACCCCAGTCAAATCTCCTTTCATCACTACTTATCCCCTCTTTACCCTCTTCCCTCTGGCAATCACTGTTGTCTGTGTCCAAGAGTCTTTCTTTTTTTCTTCTTCTTTGCTTAATCCCTTCATCCAGCTCCCAACTCCCTCCCCTCTGAGAGCTGCCAATTTGTTTTCTAAATCCATGAGTCTGCTTCCACTTTGTTAGTTTATTCTGTTCATTAGATTCTACTTAGATATAAGTGAAATCAGTGGTAGTTTTCCTTTTCATTTTGTTGACAGTTTCCCATGCCATACAGAAACTTTTTAGTTTGGTGTAGGCCTGTTTATTTATTTTGCTCTTGTTGACTTTCCTTTGGATGCCAACACCAAAAAATTGTTGCCAAGACCAACGTCAAGGAGTTTACCACCTATGTTTTCTTTTTATGATTTTAGGTCTAATGTTCACATTTTTATTCTCTTTTTTTTTGAGCTGCTATTATTTTTACATGACATAATGTAATACAATTTCAAAATAGGTGGGAGTTAGTTTTAGTAACTTCTGAATTGTTTGGAAGTGCCTTGAGCTCTAGGTGCCTTTATGTTGTCTTTCTCTTCCAATCCCCCTCCTTCCTCCCCACAGTGATACCCTCATACTCCTTCCACTGCATCCTAGCTCCAGCCTAATTTCCTTAGGCATATCTTCTTCCCATCCCCCAAGTGAAACTTAGCTTGGGCACAAGTTAGAGAATCACAATCTAGTTAAACCACTGTTTCTGGCCTTATTACTCACTCCTATCTGGATACCTAGTCAGATATTATCCTTGTTCCCCAAAGCTAAGAAGTCCCAATCCAAACCCGTCCTCTGCCCTCACTTGATTACCCATCTTCTTTTTATTTTTTTAATATATATTTTATTGGTTTTTTTACAGAGAGGAAGAGAGAGGGACAGAGAACTAGAAACATCGATAAGAGAGAATCATCAATCAGCTGCCTCTTGCACAACCCCCACTGGGGATGTGCCCGCAACCAAGGTACATGCCCTTGACCGGAATCGAACCTGGGACCCTTCAGTCCGCAGGCGATGCTCTATCCACTGAGCCAAACTGGTTTGGGCCCCATCTTCTTTTTATTCCTACTCAGGCTCAAAGCTTTCATCTCTCCTTGAATGCCATTCCTACACTTTCTTTCTCTCTAGACTGGGAGCTTGGGGGTTCCTCCCCCTCAGAGTTTGGATGAGGCTGGTTCAAATTACATACTGACCTCCCTAGGAGCCTCTTGTGTCTCACTCCCATGCCCCATTAAGACAATTGCAGTGGCCTCTGAATATGGCCCCCTCACCTCTAGCCTTTCCCTTGTAATCCATACTGTGGCCAGATTAACCTCCTAAGAGCCCTTCTCTCCATCCCCATTGACAGTGGCCGTGGTGCGGCCACCACTATCTCACCTGGCAACCACAGAGGCCTCATTCCTGGTGTCCCAGAGCTGCCCATTCTTCACACTGTGCCAGAGAGATGTTTACATATTGTAGACACGGTCAAGTTGCTCCCCAGATTCCTGTGGCACTTAACATCCAGGTTCATTGCCATGACATGTAAGGTCAGCATGAACTAGTGCCTTTCCCTCCATTCCACCTCTTGCCACCCCCTCTCTTGTTCCTGCCCTCCACTCACATCAACATTCTTTCATACTCTTAAGGTCAGGAAACTCCTTTTTTCTTCAGGCCTGTATGCAAGTGTTAAAGGTTCATTTTCCCCCGGGTGAGCCGTGTGCCCCAGGGGGCCATGTGCCCCGGGAGAGCCGTGTGCCCTGGGAGAGCCGTGTGCCCCAGGTGAGTCATATTCCCCAGGGGGGCCGTGTGCCCAAGGGGGGCGGTGGGATCCGGGGACCCGCATACACCGGGAGAGCCTTGTGCCCCGGGGAAGTGGAGGGACGGGGGGGGGGGGGGGGGGGGGGGGTAAGGGCAGAGGGTGGGAAGGGAAATCCTATAACCAATGGATGATGACAATTCGGGGGAGAGGGGGTAAGGGCAGAGGGTGGGAAGGGAACTGGCTGGTAGGGAGCTTTGGGGGAGAAAAAGGAGAAACAATTGTAATAATCTTAGTAAATAAAGATTTATAAATAAATAAATAAATAAATAAATAAAATAAAATAAAGGTTCATTTCCCAAATCTCTACCTGGCCATTTTGGGATCTTCAGGATGTCATTTTCTCAAAGAAAACTTCCCTGACCCTCAATTTCAATTAAGGTTCCAACCCCTCAGTATTCTTTTACAAGATCTTGCTTTTAATTATCTGCCTTATCATAATCTTTAATCAGGCATTTATTTGTATGAATACTTCATTATAATCTCTCCTGCTATAAACTCTGTGATAGCTGGGCTCATGTGTGTTCTCCTCAATACCCAGTATCCAACACCTTGTGCCTCCCACTGGTAGGCACACCAATATTCGTGGAATAAATCAAAGAGTAAGTGACCTTTTCTCCTCTGCTCAAGTGCCTTCCCTGGATCCCACTTTGTCACCCTGAGAAGTCCAAGTCTGTTTGATCATTGTTTAATTTTTAAAATTTATTTTATATTTTAAGTGTTCTTCTGTTTTATTTTCCAATAACAGTTGACATCAAGTTTTTTTAATCTTAATTTAAATTATTACCCTTCACAAATTTATGCTCCCATAACACAAAATTCCTTGTTATTATCTCCATAACTCCTTCATTTTTCTGCTTGAGTGACTTCATTTTACCATTACTTGAAAGAATTCATGAGTGAACCAATTAATGACCTGCCCTCCCTGAGACCCAGTCTACAAGGTCCATATCAAATACAGTATCTACCATGAAATTCATTTGTCTTCTTCCAGCCTTCCATTGCACTTTCTCTGGAGCAATTAAAAGTATTTGTTGCACCTGGCCAGCGTGGCTTAGTTGTTAAGCATGGACTCATGAACCAGGACGTCACAGTTCAATTCCTGGTAAGGCAGGGCATGCCCAGGTTGCAGGTTCAATCCCCAGTGTGGGACATGCATGAGGCAGCCAATCAATGACTGTCTCTCATCACTGATGTTTCTATCTCTCCCTCTCCCTTACTCTCTGAAATCAATAAAAATACATATTTTTAAAGTATCCGTTGCTTTCTGCCTCTCTCTTCAAATTTCTTTCTGCATATCTTATCTTCTTTGTTAAATTGTGAGCTTCTTGAGGGCAAGATTTACATTCTAATAATCTTTATATCTGCCACCACGATGCTTCAGCTACAGCAGGTGCTCAGTGAAGGCAAACATTATGGATAATTGAGTCAAAGTGGTTATGATTTTTCAAATAACTTAAATGGTAGTTCCCTTTAGAAACACATGAGGGTGCCCTAACCAAGCAAAAGTATAGAGCGAATTATTTCTAAGCTATTTTAAAGATGATGGGGCTCCTTTTGAATTCTGCCTCACTGGTCATATTGACCATCTGTGGATGACAGAAATGTAAGGGACAAGTTAGTGGGCAAAAATTGTTATTAAATCAAATTCAAAGATTACAGCTGGCCAGAGAGACAAGGCAAGGTACCACACCTGCTTTCTCTGAATGAGGGGCCCTATCTATGATAGCAGACTATGGATGTAGCCTTGATATCATGGGTCTCCAAATGAAGAAGGACTGGGAGTTGGGTTATGGACTGTGCTATAACCCATTGAAATTCCTATGTTGAATCCCTAACCCATAGTATGGTGGCATTTGGAGATGGGGCCTTTAGGAGGTAAATAGGTTTAGATGAACTCATGGGAGAGGGGACTCCATGGTGAGATTCATGTCCTTATATGAAGAGAAAGAGAGAACAGAGCTCTCGCTCTCTCTCCCTCTCTGTCATGTGAGGATGCAGTGAGAAGGCAGATGTCTGCAAACTTGGGACAGGGTTCTCATCAAGAACTTGACCCTCCAGCACCCTGATCTCCAACATGCAGCTTCTAGAACTGTAAGGAAATGCACCTCTGTTGTGTAAGCCCCCCACTCCGTGGTACTTTGTTATGGCAGCCCAAGCAGACGAGGGCAGGCTGAGTGCTGGGCTGGGCTGCCTTCCAAGCTCTTTTCCCTTTCACCGGGAAATTGATATTTAGATAACAAAATGTTGAAACCTAAGTTGGGAGCAGACAATGGTATTTCAATCCCCTATCAAATCCTCTGATTTTGCTTTCTTAAAGTGTATGTGGTGCTTGGAAGACCTACCTTACATGCATTAAAAAAGCATCACTATCCTCTTCTTTTATAACAAGTATGTTGGTGGCAAATCTCTTCCATTAGTTTGTTTGGATCAGAATTCTATTTCTATTTTTGAGTGAATTCCTCTCCATTTTAAATGTTGGGACCTTATGTAGGAAATAAGCTCTGAGAACTCTGTCATCTGGGATAAATTGATTTTTTTTTTCACTGTTGGTCTAAATGTGCAAAGCATTCATTAGAATCAATCCAGGAATGTCTCCACAACAATAGCCACGTGCATTGCTACCTGGGGCACTTGAATACCTGAATTTACATCTGTCAAACCAGTGCTTTCCTGATCCCTGTCATTATCCAACACTTTTTTTCATTTATAAAAATTTACATGTTTATTTGGAAAAGCTGAATTTGAATAAGCTGAATGCACTGGCAGAATTTGAAGGTGAAATCTAAAGTGGTTTACAAGCTGAAATAGAAACTCCTCCTTTCTCATCCTCCACCTCTCCACCCTTCCCTCCACTCTCTCAGATGCTTTGTGCTATTGTGTGTGTGTATCAGTATGTGTGGGTGTCTGCACATAATCATATTCTATATAAATTAAAGATGGGGCTGAGTTTCACAACTGGGTCAACATGGTGTAGCCATGATAACATAGGTGTCTTCCTCTCACCCTGCTATTTAGAAATAGTAGGAATCTCAGGGAAGGCTTTGTTTGAGCTTCCACAATCCATGGAATTGGTGAAAAGGAACAGAACCAATTATCATTAGAGCTTGAGAAGTAGAGAGGTGTCAGTTTACATCTAAGTTATATATTTTCTTAATGTATATATTTTATAACATATGATATAAACTTGGAATAAGACAGTGCAATGTTTTATAGCCTGCTTTTTCATGTTACTCCTATATAATAAAAGGCTAATATGCAAATTGTCCCCTCAACTGGGAGTTCAACTGGGGTTTTGACCAGGGGGTGGGGCCAACTGGCCAACCACCCAAGGCCCTTCCCCCTGACTTGACTGCCCCTCCCCCCCCATGATCTCCCTCCTCCTTCCCCCAAACCCCAATTGGGGCAGGCTGTCCAGACCCCACCCGTGCATGAATTCATGTACCAGGCCTCTAATAAATTATAAATACTTGCATGACACTATATATTCTCCTACAAATAATTTTAATAGTAGCATGCTATTGTATTATACAGCTCTACTATAATTTATTTAAATAATCTATCTTGACAGACATGTAAATTATTTCTAATTTTTGTATTATAAATAATGCCACAGTGAACAGCCTTTTTTATAGATCTCTCTGTACAAGTCTGATATTTCTCTAGGATGACTTCCTGGAAGCAGAGTTGCTGGATCAGAGGATGTGACCATAATTGATGGCCTCTGGTACCTATTGCCAGACTGTCCTCCAGTAACATTGTTTTTCTGTTTTCAGGTGTTTTAAAGAAAAAGTGTTTGAACTTGGATCAAATTTAGAAAATACTTATTGATATGGTTGAATTTGTTCCACAAAGATTGAAATTCTCACTGAATGCCTTATATTGTACATGTACATACAGCTTTGTAAAATTGACAGTTTTTTGGGTATGTTAAAGACTTCTTCTACATTCATACAACAAGGGAACACATGGCAGAAATGGAAGTGGGCAGAGTGGGACAGGAAAACTGAGAATCACTACACTTTTATTGGTTAACCATCCCAGATAGTTCACAGATTGATTAGTAAAAACTCCAGAGAAGGACCCAAATATTATAACTTTGAGATTAGCCTATCATGAACTTAAGAAACAGCATTTTACAAAAGGCCTATTTCAGTTTATAGGCAATCTCAGTAATCTCTGCCCCTTTGTAACACGGAGATGTGTCTTCTCACTCTCGGGACCAAAACAGATGGTGGCATCATCTCCTCTTAATATTGGAAAGGGGTTTCTTTCCTTTTGTCTGCATTCTTTTTTATACACGAAGGAGCTGACCTCCTTCAGTCATATATGCCCCCTTGGTTTTTTAAAAATGTTGCTTATATCCATCTTTTTGTTCTGTCTGTCTTCCCTCTGCCTTTCTGCTGTGACTCTCTGCCATTACCACTTCCATTACACCCTTATCCATGGCTTCCACCATTCTCAGAGTGGTGAAGGAGGACATGACCTGGGCCTGGAATCAAGACATCCAGGTTCTAGTAACTTCACCTGTCAAAACTTGTCTGCTCGTCTATCAAATGGAAGGGTTAAGCTAATTGGGACTGTTAAAGAAAAATCAGAGCTGGACAGTAGTCACAGTGGTAAATGCACCTTTTATTCAGGACTATTGCAATAGGAGAAAGAGATCCCAGTATAGAACTGCGCTCAACTCCAATACAGCATAGGCAGGTGGGAATTTATAATCCAGCAGCAGGTGGGGGCTGGTGAATGGAAGATGACTAAGAAGAAACACAAGGAGTGGGGGGATTTGGGCTAAACCGTCTTAACAGGATTCTTACTAAAGGCTGGCCAGGTGATCAGACATCACCTAGGAGATGGTAAAGGTTAAGGAACCCAATCAGATATTGAGGCTGATGAGATATGGAGGGTGATCAGATATGGAGGATGGAGACGGTAGCTAACCCAACTTAGCAGGATTCTTGCTAAAATTAGACAATGCAGAGATTAATAGGGAAGTCTAAAAATGGAGGCCTGGTTGAAAAAGAGTTAAGAGGAGCTGTGTAGGGTTTGGTCAAGGAGAGAGTCTTTATCAGGATGTTCTCAAACTGGGTCATCAGAGCAACACTGGGGGCCCTGAGGAGGGTCCTTTGAATGGTGGACTGCAGGAGGGTGGTGCTGAGGGGCCAAGTGCAATCCCAGCCTCAGCGTCAGCCTGAACAGCTCCACTCTTTCTTGAGGGTGTCTGTGTGCTGAATTGATCTTACCCAAAACTCGTTTGTTTGGTTTACATCAGTAGAACCTTTTCTTCAAACTTTGAAGACCATGCAACCAGAAGATGTGTGAAGATCCTTCCAAATACACCATGTTAGGATTCTGAGTCCACTTAAAGCAAGCAAAGGAAGAGGCTCTCATGAATCACAGAAACTTGCTGTGCTCTGTCTGCCCATTCATTCATTTATATATATATTATAGAGAGGAAGGGAGAAGAATAAAGAGTTAGAAACATTGATGGGAGAGAAACATCGATTAGCTGCCTCTTGCACACCCCCTACTGGGAATATGCCCACAACCAAGGTACATGCCCTTGACCAGAATCGAACCTGGGACCCTTCAGTCCTTAGGCCAATGCTCTATCCACTGAGCAAAACAGTCAGGGCTTGCCCGTACCTTGTGTTAGAAAAATGACCTTCAAGGACAGACCCTTCCTTTACGTGGATTTCCACAGACAATACTGAAGCTCGTTGTTTGAGCACGTCTCCCCGTCTCCCAGTGATAAGTATTCATCACTGCTCCTGAGTTCACATTTCACAGCATCCATCTTCTGTGGGAGGCCGGATTATTCATCTGTTTCCACAACACATGCTGTAGTATGATTAGTGCCTGTTCTGCACAAGAGGAAACTGGGGCACAGAAAGGATGAGCAACTGACCTCAAATAGCACGCGTTGTCTATCAGGGGGAGTGAATCAGGCCTGCAGCTTCCTAAAAACAGTTCCCTCCCTGCTAAGTGCTGCTCTGCCAGCGGAGAGACTTATTTCTCTCTTCTCATCTCTTGATGACACTGGGAGTGCTTCTCTCTTTTATTTTCTCCTGGGAAACCAGCCCATCAAGATTGGCTGCAGTGCCCACGGAGGCAGCCTCTGGACTTGGAAGGGCGAGGCCAAAGAGTCAAGAGTGCTCTGGGAGGGTGGTGACACCTTTCCTGTGGGGCCTGAGCAAAGGAGGAGACAAAGAGGAGCGCCCTTGTTGCCTGCTTCTGCTCTCAGAGTCTGTCTGCGTCTCTGTTGTCTTGGGGAACCTACTTGTGCTGCAGCAAAGGGACATCACAGAGTAACCCAGAGACAACCAAGCAGTTGACTGAGTCTCAAATCATATTTAAATTCATGACTTTTGGTCATGACATTAAACCTCAGGTCCATTTCATGTGCAAGAGCTGAGTGTTTTTGAAAGAGAAAGCATTTTAGAGTTAACTTCAAATGCTACGAGGCAAGACCCAAAGTCAGCAAACAAAGGTTATACTATTAGGCAGGGCTTCCTGACCTTTCCCATTTTGTGGCACACACAGAAAACAGTAATGCGGCCGAAACCGGTTTGGCTCAGTGGTAGAGCATCGGCCTGGGGACTGAAAGTTCCCGGGTTCGATTCCGGTCAAGGGCATGTACATTGGCTGCGGGCACATCCCCGGTAGGGGGTGTGCAAGAGGCAGCGGGTTGATGTTTCTCTCTCATCGACGTTTCTAGCTCTCTATCTCTCTCCCTTCCTCTCTGTAAAATATCAATTAAAAAATTATATTAAAAAAAAGAAAACAGTAATGTGTACTATATTTGTGGAGCATACCGGACCCACCCAGGGCCTCACCTGTCCACCTATGGCAGTGCTCGGCAAACCGAGGCTCGCGAGCCACATGCAGCTCTTGGGCCCCTTGAGTCTTCTAACGCCACTTCTTCAAAATAGACTCATCCAGGCCAAAAACCGACTTCTGCTCAGGGGCCACGAAGTTTCAATCGCACTGTATGTGTGCGTCTGCATGTGGTATTTTGTGGAAGAGCCACACTTGAGGGGCCAAAGAGTCACATGTGGCTTGCGATCTGACCCCCAACATCTTCTCCCACCCGTTCTGGCTGCTGCCAAACATCAGAAAGCTCTGTCAAATGAACAAAAGCTGGAAAGAATCACAATGACGTGAGAATAGTGTTTCCCATGGAAAAAAAATAAAGGACATAAAAATGACATCTAAACAGCAGAGACTAGAGTGAGACTCACGTAGATGCCCTGATCAGGTCATCGTGAGGGCACACTTGTCATAAGATCTACCCTCATGGCAATTATGAGTACTCTCCAGGACTTACTCATCTTGCATAACTGAAAATCTGTGTTCTCTGACCAACATCTCATTTCCCCTCTCCCAGTCGCTGCTGACTACCAGTCCTCTCTCTGCTTCTGCGTTTGACTCTTAGATTCCACATACACTGAGTGGCCAGATTATTATGATCTCTGAATAATAATCTGGCCATTCACTATATATGTGTGTATATACAGTATAAGCAGCATCGTGTAGTATTTGCCCTGCAGTGTCTATTTGTCCTTCGGTTTCTTTCACTTAGCATATTAGTCAGCTTTAAATGAAGGAAATCCTGCATTTTGCAACAACATGAGTGACCCCATACACAGATTTTATACCATCAAACCAAAAAGTCAACTTCCAGTGAGCAACATCCTGTTCAGGTTATCTCATAGCATCAGCAGCTGCGAGAACAGGAGACATGCAGTAATTAGCTTTGCACTGTTCATGCTGGGTGTCTAGGGTGACTTTTTTTAAGCAAGGAAAACTTTGCTGGGAGGTGAATTCCAGTGTCTGCCACAAGGTTTTCCACGACAGCTTAGCCCCGCCCCCGACTCCTACACCCTGTGTCCTGATGGCTCTTCCAATGGCCGCTTTCCTTTGTCTTTGGGGGTGGGGCACAGGCACCCTGCTGAGAGAGCTAGGACCCCCATCCTGGACCCTGCTGTTTGCCCTTGGATGACTGCCTCCTCCCTAAGCCCCTGCTGGGCCCCAGGTCAGCTCAACTCAGCTGCCCACACTTTATTTTGGCTTTGACCCTCCCTCCACCTTCTCTTCTTGGCTCCTCCTGGACTTCTCTCACCTGTGATGGGACCTTCAGTTTCCTCTGCAACTAATCCACCTCTTGGTTTCAGCTGCTCCTTTTTTGGGGCTCATATATCAGCAGTTCACCTTTTTAAAGCTGGGTGACACACACGTCTCTCTCCAGTCACCATTTGTCGTTTCCAACCACCTGATTTCCAAATCAGCTGGAGAAAGAAAAGTTATTCTTAGTATGTTTTCCCTCACCTCTATTCCTTCCTGCCCCCTCTCCCTCTCCCTCTCTCTCCCTTTCCCTCTCCCTCTCTCCCTCTCTCCCCCTCTCCCTCTCTCCCTCTCTCCCTCTCTCCCTCCCTCTCTCCCTCTCTCCCTCCCTCTCCCTCCTTCTCCCTCCTTCTCCCTCTCCATCTCCCTCCCTCTCCCTCTCCCTCCCCCTCTCCCTCTCCCCCCCTCTCTCCCTCTCCCTCTCCCTCTCCCTCTCCCTCTCTCCCTCTCTTCCTCTCCCTCTCTCTCTCCCTCTCTCTCCCTCTTCCTCTCTGTCTCTCCCTCTCTCCCCGTCTCCCTCTTGGTCCCTCTGCACTTGCCAGGCAGAGGCCTTGACTCATCTCTCCTGGCTAGATGGAACGGGCATTCCGCTGTGAGGGCGGTCAAGGCCCTGGACAGTCGTGGTCTTCTTTGTTTTGGGGTTTTCTTTTTTGCTCCCACTGATCTCTGCTTTGGCTGCGGTGGGATGGGGCCCCGTGGGGAAGCCTGACACAAAGGCAGCCCCTCAGACTGCTTGATGGTGGTACCTGCACCACAGCAGTCCCTCCTTGTCCCTGTGCCCGCTGGGCCTCGGTCCTCTCACTCCCTGCCAGCCAGCTCCCTTTATGAAAGGACAGTTCTTTTCTTTTTTTTCTAATATATATTTTATTGATTTTTTTTTTTTTTTTACAGAGAGGAAGGGAGAGGGACAGAGAGTTAGAATATTTTTAAAAATATTTTTATTTTTATTGATTTTCCACAGAGAGGAAGGGAGAGGGATAGAGAGCTAGAAACGTTAATGAGAGAGAAACATCGACCAGCCGCCTCCTGCACACTCCTACTGGGAATGTGCCCGCAACCAATGCACATGCCCTTGACCGGAATTGAACCTGGGACCTTTCAGTCTGCAGACCGACGCTCTATCCACTGAGCCAAACCAGTTTCGGCCCCTTGAGTGTTCTAACACCACTTCAAAATAGACTCACCTAGGCTGAAAACTGATTTTTGCGTATGGGCCATGAAGTTTCAATTGCACAGCCTCGCTTTGCCGACCACTATTCTAGGGCATGTCTGTGATGCAAAGGCTCATCCCTTTGGGTTCGAGTGAATTTTTTTTCTTTTTTAAAAAATTTCTTTATTGATTAAGTTATTACATACGTGTCCTCATCCCTCCATTAAAGCCCCACCTCCCTCCACTCATGCCCTCACTGCCCTGGTGTTCATGTCCATTGGTTAGACTTATATTCATGCAGGGAAGTCCTTTGGGTGATCTCTCCTCCTTTCCCCCACCCTCCCCTGCCTTCCCTCTAAGGTTTGGCAGTCTGATCGATGCTTCTCTGTCTCTGTCCCTGTTCATCAGTTTATGTTGTTCATTATATTCCAAAAATGAGTGAAATCAAGTGGTATTTATCTTTCTCTGACTGCCTTATTTCACTTAAAATAATGCTCTCCAGTTCCATCCATGCTGTTGTAAATGGTAAGAACTCCTTTTTTTACTGCAGCATAGTATTCCATTGTGTAGATGTACCACAGTTTTTTAATCTACTCATCTGCTGATGGGCACTTAGGCTGTTTCCAAATCTTAGCTATGGTAAATTGTGATGCAATGAACATAGGGGTGCATATATTCTTTCTGATTGGTGTTTCTAGTTTCTTGGGCTATATTCCTAGAAGTGGGATCACTGGGTCAAATGGGAGTTCCATTTTTAGTTTTTTGAGGAAACTTCATACTGTTCTCCACAGTGGCTGCACCAGTCTGCATTCCCACCAGCAGTGCACGAGGGTTCCTTTTTCTCCGCATTCTCACCAACCCTTGTCATTTTTGTTGATTTTTTGATGATAGCCATTCTGACAGGTGTGAGATGATACCACATTGTTGTTTTGATTTGCATCTCTAGGATAATTAGTGACTTTTAGCATGTTTTCATGTCTCTTGGCCTTCCTGCTGTCCTCCTTCGAAAAGTGTCTGTTTAGGTCCTTTGCCCATTTTTTGATTGGATTGTTTATCTTCCTTTTGTTAAGTTGTATGAGTTCCCTATAAATGTTGGAGATTAAACCCTTATTGGTAATGACATTGGCAAATAGGTTCTCCCATGCAGTTGCTTTCTTGTTTTGTTGACGGTTTCTTTTGCTGTGCAAAAGCTTTTTATTTTGATGTAGTCCCATTTGTTTATTTATTTATTTTTTTCTTTAGTTTCCATTGCCCTAGGACTAGTATCGGTGAAGAAGTTTCTTAGGCATATGTCAGAGATTTTTTTGCCTGTAGATTTCTCTAGTATTTTTATTGTTTGCCATTTTACATTTAACTCCTGTATCCATTTTGAGTTTATTTTTGTATATGGTTTAGTTGGTTGTCTAGTTTCATTTTTTTTGCAAGTATCTGACCAATTTTTTCAACATCATTTGTTGAAAGAGACTGTCTTGATGCCATTTTATGTTCATGCCTCCTTCGTCAAATATTAATTGGGCATAGTGATTTGGGTCAATTTCTGGGTTCTCTATTCTATTCCATTGATCTATATGTCTGTTCTTATGCCAGAACCAGGCTGGTTTAAGAACAGTGGCTTTGTAATACAGCTTGATATCTGTTATTGAGATCCCTCCTACTTTGTTCTTCTTTCTCAGGATTGCTGCAGCTATTCGGGGTCTTTTTTTATTCCAGATGAATTTTTGAAAGTTCCTTGTAGGTCTGTGAACTATGCCATTGGTGTTTTAATGGGGGTTGCATTGAATCTATAGATTGCTTTGGGTAGTATGTACATTTTAATTATAATGTTTCTAACAACCCATGAACACGGCATGTTCTTCCATCTGTTTATGTCTTCCTCTATCTCTTTTTTCAGTGTCCTGTAGTTTTCCACGTATAGGTCTTTTACCTCCTTAGTTAAGTTTGGAGTGAATTTTAAGGCAACTTTGTATAGAAGGTAGGGGATGGAGCCCACGTTTCTGGTTAGATTTTGCTCTTGATTCCTACTCAGTGCCTGGAGTTGGTGTAGGTCTAGGGCTGGCCCTGTAGCCCCTCTGTGTGGGACACCCAAGAAGGTTTCCCGGACTTCCTGTTGTTAGGTCACATGTCATGTCAGAGGAAAATATCGACACGTACCATTCAGATACTGAGACACAGGCCCCTTTTGTAGCATCACTTTTGCCTCCTCCCTCTTAAGCTGCCCCCCTCGAAACCTAGCAGGAATTTTTTCCAACCAGGCTCTTAAAGTCTTTCAAAAACATCCATAAATTCCTTCTCCGCAGCCTCCAGTAGCAGACGTGTAATGCATTCTGTGACTCTTAGGAATGTTCCTAGTGACGGCAGGAAGGTTAAGGGACAGACGTGGGGTGCTCAAGCCTTAGTCCATGTGAACCCCGGTTATCATCCTCTCCGTGTAACTGTCAGGCTGCCTTTCCTCAGGCGTGGTTGTAGTCTGACAGATTCTTTGCAGCGAGGGTGTGGATGTTGATTCCTAAATTGTTCGAAATGTGTAAATGTGTGGGCAGCTGTTAACCGGATTGTCATACCTACCCAGGCTTCCCTTTCGCTAGTGTTTGCACACTCAGATGGGTAGGCGTTCCAACAAATCCCCTCCTAGCTTAGACTTCATGCGAATTCAACGCCTGCTGGGGGTGATTTCATACAAGTGCGGTGCATACTCTGGCCCATTGCACCTTGAATTCTGGAAACGCAGACACCTTCATGCAGCACACTTCTCAGAGGTGCTGCTGAGGGGGAACCAAAGCAGCTGGGGGTGCCCGACATAGCAGACTATTCTCACAGTTAACACACATAGCAAGGATTTTGTGATTTTTTTTTAATCAGGAAAGGAAACATAAGGTGGTGTTTATAATGTTGTTGATGCTAGAGATGCTGCATGTAGATGGAAAAATATACCCACACATCCTTGGAACGATGCCGGGGGGGGGGGGGGGCAGAAAGTGAGGAGTGACCGAGAGAGGGCCTGGAGGTGCGGACTAAATAAGGGCTTCCCTTCGAGGGGCAGCCTGGTGTGCTGGTTATTCTGCTTGAGCTGCGCTAATGCCCACAACTTGACTGGCTGCCAAGAAGGGGTCTGGATGCAAAGAAGGTGGGGGACTCTGGATTCTAGTTATCTTCTGAGATCTTCCTCTGATGTTCCCAAGGTCTTTGCAGGCACAGCATGTTGATGCAGCCCAGCCACCCAGAACTGGCACCCGTCTTCGAAGCATCCCCCTGCCTTTCCTTCTCGGGATCTCAGGATCCCTCCTACTTGTTCTGCAGGAAAGGTGGTGGGAGAGGGTGTGACTGCAGGATTCAAAGGGGCCTCAGTTAGGAACCAGCTTTCCTTCTAACACTTAGTTATACGGGGAATGTGTCTTTCAGGTGGCACAGATTTGGGTGATCCAGGAGTCCTGTCTCTGAAAGTCCTATAACCTGTTCATCAGGTGAGGTCTGCTGCTCTTCCCTGCTCCCAGGAATGTCCTTTCTTCTCGCGTAGTATTTGCCCTTCAGTGTGTCTATTTATCCTTCGGTTTCTTTCACTTAGTGTATTAGTCAGCTTTAAATGAAGGAAATCCTGCATTTTGCAACAACATGAGTGACCCCATACACAGGTTTTATACCACCAAACCAAAAGTCATAAGAAGAATGATAAAACTTCTTCTCTCAATCAATGACTATTACTGAGCACCTGCCATAGCAGGCATGGTTCTCAGACTGGAGAACAGGCCTGTCATAAACCCTTACATGTGTATAGTTTGATTTACAGTGAGCAAAACACTTTAAGTCCCACCGATCTTTTTTTAAATTTTTATTGATTTCAGAGAGAAAAGAGGAGGGAGAGAGAGAAACATAAATGATGAGAGAGAATCATTGACCGGCTGCCTGTGCACACCCAACACTGGAAAGCGAGCCCACAACCCAGGCATGTGCCCTGACCAGGAATCGAAACCATGACCTCCTGGTTCATAGGTCGATGCTCAGCCACTGAGCCACACCAGCTGGGCATGCTTTTTTATGCATGTTCTTATTGTGGGGAAAGACACATAACATAAAATTGATCATCTTAGCCATTTTCACATGTGCAGGTCAGTAGTGTTAAGTATTTTCCCGTTGTTGTGAGACAGATCTCTACAATGTGTTCATCTTGCAAAAGTAGAACTTTGCACCTATTAAACAAAAGCTCACCTTTGGTCCTCCGTCCAGCCCCTGGCAACCACCATTCCACTTTCTGTCTCTATGAACTTGACGGCTGTAGATATTTCATGCAAATGGAACCGTACAGTACTTGCCTTTGTGTGACTGGCTGATTTCACTGAGCACAATGTCCTCAAGGACCACCCATGCTGTAGCCTGTGTCAGACATGTTCTCCCTGGGACAGCGCTTCGGGGAGCATCAGCCGGCTCTCATTTGGGGCAGTCTGTGTGCAGCGTGGCACAGCAGCCCCCAAAGTGTATCCTTGTCCCATGGACAGGTCTAGTTTCTCAGATTGTTATTGTCCCATGCTCCAGTAGGTCTGGGAAATGCTAAATGAAAACAAAATAATATAGGCTGCTTTATTGCAGGATTTCTCAGCCATCAAATCCACATCTATACACTGCCTGTTGTGGGTATGGTTGAGGTGCTGGGAACACTGGAGGAGGAAGATGTGGCTCTTGTCCTTGGGAGGTCTAGATGCTAGCAGAAGATAGACCTTACACAACAGACTGCCCACTAGGAATGCCACTGTAATGACAAGTGAGTGCTGTGGGAGAAAGGGCCTTTGCCTCGGGTCCTAAAAGATCTGTGGAATCAGGAAAGGCTTGGGGGGAGGGGGGTGAGGAATGAAGTTCAAGAAAGATCTGAAGAAGGAAAGATGAGGAGGAGGTGATAAGGAGCCGGTAAAGAGCATGTTAGGCAGGAAGACAGTCTATGCTCAAGTCCTGAGCAGGAAAGGGTTGGGCGTCTCTGCAGTGTTTTGAAAACAAACCTGGTCAGGGAACTCCTCCTCCACACCCTTCTCACCCTCCAGTGCCTCATGGGACTGGAATTTGTGTTATAAAAAGCTCCCTAGGCCGAAACCGGTGTGGCTCAGTGGATAGAGAGTTGGCCTGTGAACTGAAAGGTCCCAGGTTCGATTCCGGTCAAGGGCATGTACCTTGGTTGCGGGCACATCCCCAGTAGGGGGTGTGCAGGAGGCAGCTGATCGATGATTCTCTCTCATCGATGTTTCTGACTCTCTATCCCTCTTCATCTCTGTAAAAAATCAATTAAATATATTATTTAAAAAAAAAAAAGCTCCCTAGGAGCCCTAGCCAGTTTGGCTCAGTGGATAGAGCATCGGCTCCTGGACTGAAGGGCCTGTACCTGAATTGAAGGCTCACCCCCTGGCCCATAGGTGTCTCCCAGTCTCTCCTCCTCCCTGCCACTCTCTCTAAAGATGAATGGAAAAATATCCTCGGGTAAGGATTAACAGCAACAAATCCCTGGGAGAGGTTTGGGAGACTGGGCTGGGCTAGCCATGCTGTCATGAATGGTCTCAGATACAATGCCCTTAACTTCTTTGAGTCTCATTTTTCTTATCAATAGAATTAGGGCAGACACCATGATTCCGAAGGCCCCCTCCAGCTACAGCGTGCTATGAATGCATCTCACTGTCTTAGGATCGAGAGAGAAGGGAAGTGAAGCTCATTGCCAACGGGAACTTTTAGGCTGGAAGGGAAAGAATTCAGTGCTGAGGAAGATGAGCTAGAACAGGGCAGAGAGGCGGGCATCCTAAAGCCTGAGGGGACTCAGTCAGAAGCTGTGTTCTCCCTGGGGCCGCTCCTCAACAAGTATGTATGGACCAGCTGCCGTGGGGGTTACAAGCCCTGCCCTGGGTCCCGAGGGAGATCTGGGGTTCCCCTTCCCTCACCCCATGTGCCCTCTTCTTGCAAATGAGAGGGCAGGGTGAGGCTAACTCCTGACTCCATTTTGTATTGTGGGGCAGGGCAGAACAGGGCGGAGCTATCCTCCATTTTGTGTAACGATCCTGGCCCTCACCCAACCAATCAGGGTCAGCCAAAGCAGTGACATCACCACCCTTATAAAACCCCTGGACTTGTCGAAGTTCGGCCTCTCTTCCACCATGCTGTCGGTGTGAGTGGGACAGAGCCCATGCTAGCATGGAAGAGGCTCTTTTGTTTATTGCATCGGACTCGGCTCCCTGGTGGTCCTTGGGGATCACGAAGTCTGGGCATAACACAAAGACACGATTTCCAGGGACATGAAACCTAAAGGACTTTAGTGAGGACAAAGGGCCGATGGACATTGGACTGAACAGAGGCTGCCTGGTAATCGGCTGGAATCCCTTCCTGCCAGCCCTGCCCCCATTCCGGAAACACAGAGACCCCGGAGTGGGAATAGTGGACTGGAATCCAGGAGAACCCAGCAGATGCCCCCCGCTTAGGAGACTTTTAGAGAGTCGTTTATTTTATAAAGTAACATGCTTACAAAATGCCAGCAGAGTCCTATTTTTCAAACTCTTGCAGGTTGAGAAAAGACCCCTCCTCCGCCTGTGGAATCAGCTTGGAAATTAAGAACAAATGGTGAATAAAAACGGCTATCTCCCAGGATCCCTGCTTCTCTCGCTCTTCCTCCCACTTTTTTTTAGCTCACTAGGACAGATCCTTTTGTTCTGTCTCTCCCTCCCTGCCCCAGAAAACAGATACTGTTTTTCTGCTGCTCTCAGATTACTTCACTGGGGCGACCTGGAGCGAGAAGCTCCTCCTGCTCCAAGGAAAACGGAATGCTGTTCCTATCTTTGAGTTCAAAATATTCTGAGTGACCCCACTCTAGCCTCCCAGTAGATGCATGTGTTGCAAAGGTCCGCCCGTCTCTCTGTGCAACCATTGTATTCCTTTGCCAGGGCCTCTGTAACAAAGTACCATAGCTTCATTTGTTGTCTCTGAGTTCTGGAGGCTGAAATTCCGAGATCGAGGTGCCAGCAGGGAAGGTTCCTGCTGAGGTCAGGGTCTATCCCAGGCTTCTCTCCTTGGCTTGCAGACAGCCGTCTTCTATTTGTGTTTCTTCATGTTGTTTTCTCTCTGTGCACATCATCTTTGTGTCCAAATTTCTTCTTCTTATAAGGACACTCATTGTGCCCAGCCTATGTGGCTCAACGGTGAGCATTGACCTATGAACCAGGAGGTCATGGTTTGATTCCCAATCAGGGCACATGATCTCCAATAGGGGCAGTGCAAGAGGCAGCCAATCAACGATTCTTCTCATCGTTGATGTTTCTGTCTCTCTCCAGCTCCCTTTCTCTCTGAAATCAATAATATATATATTGATTTTTTTTTTAAGGACACCAGTCATGTTGGATTAGGGCTCACTCCAATGACCTTATTTAAAAACCCTACCACTGCCAAAACCGGTTTGGCTCAGTGGTGGAGCGTCGGTCTGCGGACTGAAGGGTCCCGGGTTCGATTCCGGTCAAGGGCATGTTCCTTGGTTGGGGGCACATCCCCGGTGGGAAGTGTGCAGGAGGCAGCTGGTCAATGTTTCTCTCTCATCGATGTTTCTAGCTCTCTGTCTCTCTCCCTTCCTCTCTGTAAAATATCAATAAAATATATTTTTTTAAAAAAAATAAAAAATAAAAACCCTACCACCAAACAAGGTCCTATTCTGAGGTTGTGGGAGTTAGGACTCCAATGTATGAATTTTGGGGAAAGGCAATTCAACCCCTAACAGCCAGTAGGTGTTCAACTTCACTGTACTTATGGCTTACCTGGGAGCTGGTTAGAAATGAATATGTCAGTGATACCCCCACAGTTTAGAATTTGATAGATCTGGGGTGTGTGCACCTCCCTCATGAATCCCGCCCCCCACCCCCAGACTTCATGCTGTGAACCCAGCACTTTGCTTACCAAAGGCCTATAACAGTGTTGTGCCAAACACCTCATGCTGCAAAGAAATAACATTCTTTGTGTCTAGCTTTTCCTTAGTCCCCACTGCAGAGCCGGGCCCTGCTCACCTGTCACCACACACCGTCTTTAATTTTCCTGTGAGGTTCCTATCATATCTGGAAGCTGCCAGGCCCACTTCGATGGTCATTGTCCTCTCTAACTGGCAGGCCTGGAGGTGTGATGGCTCAGGCTTTGGATTTGGGGCCTAGTTGTTCTGCTTAATGGCTGGTTGACCTTGAACAGATTGCTGGGCCTCTCTGAGCCTGGGTTTATTCCTCTCTACATTGAGAGCCGTCTTGATCTGTCTCAGAAGGCTACCACAGTAATTGAACAAAATCCCACAGTGCCTGGTACATAGAGAGGGCAGAGTAGGTGTTAGTTACTACTGTTACCCTCCTCTTACATCGGATGGCAACTCAGATTTGATTCACTTCTGCAGTCTACTAATAAATGTGCTAAAGGGCCTGAGGAGAAACTCCATTTCAAGGGCCTCAGGGGCTGTCTTTTCTGGAGATGAAGAGGGAACCTCACCTCCACATGGAGCATCCAGTGTTGGCACGTGAGATCTGTAAGGCATGCTCTGGAAACCCGGGTTAGATGTTCCCTGCCCAGATGACTTCTCACCTCAAAGAAACCTGCCCACACCAATGCAGAGTTGGGAAATGAGGCTGTTGCTGAGTCCACATTCCCGCCCCTCTCCCCCCTGGATGGTATAATGGTTATGGGCTCAGGGTCGGGAGCCAGACCACCTGGTTTCAAGACCTCAGCACATCAGCTCTTGGCTGTGCCGCCTTTTGCAGGACACTTCTCTGTGCCATGTTTTCTTCATTTGTTCAACAGGGAAATAACAGTGCTATGAGGGTTAATTTTATGCCAGGCTCCTCTCCTTGGCTTGTACATGGACATATTGACTCAGTCAGAAGCTGTGCACTCCCTGGGGCCTCTCTGTGGAATGCCCAAGGGATGCCCAGATTGCTGGTAAGACATTATTTCTGGGTGTGTCTGTGAGGGTGGTTCTAAAGACATTAGCATTGGAATCAGTAGATGGAGTGAAGAAGATTGTCCTCCCCAGTGTGGGTGAGCCTGACCCAGTCTGCTGAGGGCTGAATAGAACAGTGAGGCAAAGAAGGGCAAATTTTCTCTCTCTGTTTGAGCAGGGACTTCCAATTTTTCTGCCCTCAGACATAGTGCTTCTGGTTTGTGGATCTTTTGTCTTGAACCATCTTCTGTCTTGTTATACCATCGGTTCCCTGATTCTCAGGCATCTGGGTTTGGACTGAAACTACATCACTGGCTTTCCTGGGCCTCCAGCTTGAGACAGCAGATTGTGGGACTTCTCAGCGTCCATAATCACATGAGCCAGTTTCTCATAGCAGATCTCTATATGACTTTGTATATAGTATTGATTCTCTTTCTCTGGAGAATCCTGACAAATACACTCACCTACCTCACTATATTTATAGCTTTTTCTTGATGCATAATAAATGACCACAATTGCAGTGGCTTTAGACAACACGCATTCCTAATTCTGTAGGGCAGAAGTCCAGCATGGCTGGACACTCTGTTTAGGCTCTTACAGGCAAAATCAAGACTCTTACCTGGAGGCACTGGGGCAGAATCCACAGCCCGGCTCACACTGATTGTTGGCAGAATCCGGTGCCCTGCCACTGTGGGACTAAAGTGCTCCTCCTCAAGCTTACAGTCAGCCCAGGGCCGCTCCAGAGCACCTAGAGGCATCCACACGCCTTCTCATTTGGCCTCCTCCATATTCAAGCTAGTAATGCTACATTGAATCCTTCTTGTGCTCTGCCTGTTTTTAAGGGCTCATGTGATTATTATTGGGCCCATGCAGGATGATCTCTATTCCAAGGTCAGCTGATTATATCTGCAAAGTCCCTTTTGCCATGTAAGATATTTGTGGATGTGGTAGCATATTCACAGTTTCAGGAATTAGGGCATAGACTCACCTTGGGGACCATCATTCTGCCAGTGAAAGACTTTGCCCCTGGATCGTAGGGAAAGGCATATTTGGTCTACATACAATTTTCCCTCGTGCTGTAATTATATTTTGTTTTCTTCAGCACATCCTAGCAACTTGTGTAGTGGATGTAAATCTGACCCCCAATCATCTGTGTAAGCCTCCCTTTGTGGCCCAATCCTTGTGGTTTGGGTGGGATGGATATTTTACCACCAACCTTCAGCTCCAGAAATGGGTCCTTGTTTTTCTAACAAGGGGTCCCTGAGGCAGACTGACTGGTTCAGAGATGGGCATGTGACCCAGTGGTCCATATCAGAATGATGTTCAGGACTTCTGATCCAGATGGGGAAGGCTATCTCCATGCTCTGTGGGACTGAGGCAGGTTATTTTAGGAGCTTATCTTGTGCCATCTGGTAGCCAAAGATGAGAGAGAGAGAGAGAGCCTTGGCATGAAACCAGTACCAGAAAAACAAACAGGGACAAAACATGGGAAGAAAGTATATTCTTTGCAATACACAATAATGGATTATTATGTTATTAACTAATATAATATTGTGTGTTAATTACACTGCAGTTTTTTTTTAAAGTGTGTTCTTGGTGGCATTGTTGAACGGCCAGATCAACCCTTATCTAACGTCCACACCATTTTGGGCTTTTCATTTCTGTGGGCCAATAAGTTTATCTTATATTTGAAACCACCTTGAGTTAGGTTTGATCTTACTTGTCATCAAAAGCATCCCAACAGACAGAACTCGTTTAATTAACCAAATGGTGATTTTACAGAGTGGACTAGTGGATGGGCCCACAAAGAGAGGTGTGATCTGCCCAGTGTTCACCTCCCCCTCTGCAAAGGCTTCTAAAAAGTAGCCATGTTGCACCATTATAGTGGCTTTAGACAACACGCACAGTGACTGCAGCCCTCAGGTTCCTGGACTGTGGTCAACAGTGGGGGGAGGAGAGGCCCTGGCAGAGCAGGGAGGAGCACCCAGCTGGAGCAGTGGTCAGAAAGGGGACGCTGAACCTCATGAGGACAGCCATCTCTTTTTGCCATCACCCCTTCTCAAGTACACAGAGAGAGGTGACACCTAAGAGGAAAAAAGGCTGTTCCTTGACTAATGTGTGGAGTCCTGGACGGTGCCTGGCACAGGGTGGCCTCAGGAAAGAGCTGCACAGCCTCCGTCCTGTGGGGTGGACTGGGCACTAGAGTTGGGGATGATTCACCTGAAAACAAATTTGTGCTTTTCCTCCTCTTCAGCAGGTGCCTAAAACCAGCTCATTGTTGCAGACTGAATTCTAGTCCCCTAGAATTTATGTGTTGAAGCCCTAATCTCTGGTAACTCAAAATGTTACTATATTTGGAGGTAAAGTCTTTGCAGATGTAATTAAAGTTAAAGGCAGTCATTTGGGGTGGTTTTTAATCCAGTATGGATGGTGTTCTTATAGGAAGTGGCCAATAGAACTGTTACACATGGAGGGAGAAGATGGCATCTAAAGCCAGGAAAAGAGACCTCTGGAGACATCCCCCTCTGCCCTCTTTTCTCTCTCCCTCCCACTCACACATCTTGATCTTGGACTTCCAGCCTCCAGAACTCTGAGAAAATGTCTGCACACTCCCCTACCCCAAGCCTGTCTGTGGTATTTTGTTATGGAAGCCATTGCAAACTAATATACCTGGATTGAATGGTGTTCTCCTAAAACGTGTCCACCAGGACTTGTGAATATTTCCTTATTTGGAGAATTGTCTTTGCAGATATAATTAAATTAAGGGTCTTCTGATGAAAATATTTGGGATTCACCAGGTGGGCTCTAAATCCAATGACAGATGACCTTATAAGACACAGGAGAGGAGAAACAGAGAGAAGGCCATGTGAAAGGAGGCAGAGATCAGCATGATGCAGATTCAAGCCAAGGAATGTGGAGGATGCAGCACAGGAGGCAGACGAGGGACAGATTCTCTCTCAGAGCCTCCCAAAGGACTCACCGTGATTTCACACTTCTGACCTCCAAACCTGTGAGAGGGTACAGATCTGTTCTTTTAAGCCACCCAGTGTGTGCTCATTTGTTCTGGCAGCCCTAGGAAACAAGTCCAGCTGAGAGCTTACCTTTGGAGCACTCCAGGCTAGAGTTAGTCCCTGGGCTGTGGTTACCCTGCCCCCAAGAACCCAAGCTAGCCGAAACCGGTTTGGCTCAGTGGTAGAGCATCAGTCTTCGGACTGAAAGGTCCCGGGTTCGATTCCGGTCAAGGGCATGTACATTGGTTGCGGGCACATCCCCGGTAGGGGGTATGCAAGAGGCAGCTGGTCGATGTTTCTCTCTATCTCTCTCCCTCTAGCTCTCTATCTCTCTCCCTTACTCTCTGTAAAATATCAATAAAATATATTTTTTAAAAAAAACAAAACCAAGCAACGTGTTTGTACGACTCTGGCTGGGAGGTGGGCAGAGATTGCCAGTGGGATTGAGTAGAGCCAGTTTCTAGCAGCAGACTCCAGAGTGTTCTCTGCTCAGATGGTGTGGGCCTCTTAGGTTTAGGAGGGAAAGGAGAGCTCCATGAAAAAGATACATGGGTTTCCTGTTCACTAGACAGGGCCTGAGTGACAAAGGGTTAAAATAAAAGGAAAGTGACTCTGTGTGCACAGCGATGGGAGCACTTCCTGCAGCTCGCACAGGGCTGGACCTTCCCCAGGTGGGTCTGCTCTGGGAGCTGCCTTTGAAAGTGCAGAGTCTGTTTATCTCTGCTCCTGCGACCACTTCTCTGGTAAATGTAATCCGAGTGCAGGAATCCCACCCAGTGCTTGAAATAAAAGTGATTATCATTTAAGCCAGAGGTGAGGGGTGGGAATAGTTCTGTGTCCCTGCCCCTCCTCTGAGCTGACACTCACCACCTGTCGGCTCCATGGATCCTGTGAACCATGCAGTAGAGATACAGCAGAGACAGATGGCTTCCGCACTGCCAGGGGGAGGAGTCACTTCTTGTTAGGCTTATTGCAGAGCATCTGTGGACAGGAATCAAGTGAGGAGTTTCTAATGTCTCTGGCAGACATGCAGGTGGGTTTGCCAAGTAGTGGCTGCAGATTCCCCGCCCCCCGCTACTCTGCTCCAAGATTGTGCAGCACTTGGCTCCTGATGTCTCGCTGTTTAGCAGATTCTCCCTTGGTTTTCCCTGCGCCCACGTCCACTTCATACACCGTGTGGATGTAAGTTAAGGGGGTAACCTGGTTCCTGGAGGGGCTGGAACTGACCTAAGGACCTATAAGTTACCCAGGAACCTTCCTTGGACAATGTGAGGCCCAAATTAGGGCAAGAAGGCCATGCTTTGCCACAGGACTGCTAAGCTTACTCAGAGTGTGCAGATGATTTTGAAATAATGATTTGAAAAGATTGTACAAAGTTGTATGCCAGTAACTCCTAAGGAATTGTCCTATCGTGTTCCTCCCCTCTCACATGCCCACCCCAAGTGCCACCGTAGATATCAGGGTACACGGAGGGCAGTTTGCCTGTGCAGGGGCCACTCTCCCCTCACCGTGCTAACTGAGCTTGTTCCATTGGCTTGAGACCACTTGTCATATTTCAAGCCTCAAATGCCCAAATTGCTAGTTACTGTACATGGAGACTCCTATTGACTTGGAGAAGGATTGGGCAGAGGAATCAGGACATGTGGGTTCTTTACAAGGTCCCGCGAGAGCGGCAGCCAGCGAGGCCACTTCTAAGGGTCCAATTTGAGTATAGAGGTTAGTTTTGAGTGAGGGTGGAGGCTTCTAACAGAAATGAAAGGATTTATTTTCCTCAGACGTCACTTCAGTTGAAAGCAGGTCCCTGTTTCCTTGGTTCTGCTTGAGGCTAAGAGGAAGTCTGTCTCCAGGTGAGGGACTGAAGACGGGCGGAGGTGTGGTGTGGAGGAGACTGGGGCCAGTGTTTCAGAGCCAGGAGGTGACCCCACAGCTTGGTGTCCTGTTCTTTTCTCTGCTGCCCACACCCTGCTTGGTGAATGCTGGTTTCTAACCCCATAGACCTGCATTTTTCTAAAAATAAATAAAGCCAGACCACAAGTTTCCCTCTCCCCAAAGCCTAATGAAATCAACAGCAAAAACCTCACTGTTGGTGATCAAGGGTGGAAAAGAATATAATCACACACTGTAAACTTTGAAAAGTGGTTGCCAAGGAAAGACACATGATACCCACGGTAGCTCCTACCACCATTCTCACCCATTTCTGCCCTCAGAAATAGGACATAAAAAAGAATCAGGATGACCAGGTGGCTATGTCTCCAAGAACCTTGTGGCCACACTGTGGATTGGAAGAATGGACACAAAAGTGATCAGATGGGAAGGAAGTAGGCCACAGAGAAATTAACCACACACTAAGAGAGAAATAGAAAGTTGAGGCAGAAAACATGCAAAACTAATAAAGGAAAAAAGGAATATCTATGCAAATTGATGGATGAAGAAACTTGTCTAGAAAAAGATTGAATCAAAGGAACAGAAGTAAATTCCGATGCCCTAAGTCTGTGGTCCGCAAACTGTGGCTCTCGAGCCACATGAGGCTCTTTGGCCCCTTGAGTGTGGCTCTTCCACAAAATACCACGGCCTGGGCGAGTCTATTTTGAAGAAGTGGCGTTAGAAGAAGTTTAAGTTAAAAAAAAAATTGGTTCTCCAAAGAAATTTCAATCATTGTACTGTTGATATTTGGCTCTGATGACTAACGAGTTTGCCGACCACTGTCCTAAGTGTTTCAGGCTGTGGTAGACACAGGTGGTTTCCAGGATAGTCTGGCTTGGTCGCTAGCAGCATGTAGCTCTCCCCTTCATTCAGGATGCCATGCAACCTCCACTGTCCACGGGGCAGTGGGAAGACATTGACTGCCTGATGACAAAAGGCTGACACCTTGTCTTAAAGTGGGCCCTACCCTGTGGTGTGGTTCAGGCTCTATCCAGAGGGCTAACTGTGGAGCCCACAACTTTATGAATGACTTTGTGGGTAATACTAGGGGAGCATGGGGAAGAGATGGTTCATAGCAATTGAGAGTCACTGGGCATCTATTTCTCCACAAGCACAGAAAATCTTCTTTCCTCACCCAGGAAGAACTATTTCTTGGTGTGGCTGTGAAGGGAGGCATGTCTGCCCAGGCACTGAGACTCACAAAGGCTTTTCTGGGCCTAGCATCTGTGCCTAGCATCAGCAGACTGTGGGTGGTAGTGAGCAGGCGTAACTGGTTCTTTGGGCAAGGATGGTAATGAGGTCACTAGAGTCCCATTCCTCCTGTTTGTTTAAATGACAAAGCCTGGTATAGCTGCATTTCTTCTAGATGACAATTAGAGGACACACCTGGGGACAGTGTGACACCTGCTGATGCCATTTTCTGTCCCCAGATACTTCCTTCAACCTGTGTATGAAGCCCCTTAGTGGCGAATGTCTTCTCTTCTGGGAGTCAGAACACCTTCAGCATAGAGCACCACTGAGGCCACACCACACAGAGCTGGCAAAGCTGGTCACCCTTGCCTCCTGGTTAAATAGATGATCAAAGGTGGTTAAGGAGAAATACCTGAGACATTGTGCAGTGGTTTCTCCTGAATAACTGGTCTACACATAGTGCCTGACTTGGTCTTGTGTGTGGCTCATCTGGATGTCACTTCCTCAGTGTGACCTCAGGGCTTCTCTGTGGAGCTCCTTCCCACCCACACCTCCCCCAAACCTCTTCCTTCTGACATCAGAAATTCTGGTTAGACCATACATGTTTTTTTGTATTATCCAGAGCAGTGGTTGGCAAACTCATTAGTCAACAGAGCCAAATAGCAACAGTACAACGATTGAAATTTCTTTGGAGAGCCAAATTTTTTAAACTTAAACTTCTTCTAATGCCACTTCTTCAAAATAGGCTCACCCAGGCTGTGGTATTTTGTGGAAGAGGCACACCCAAGGGGCCAAAGAGCCACATGTGGTTCACAAGCCGCAGTTTGCCCACCATGGTTCCAAAAAAACAAACCCAATAGGACATACAGAGATAGACACAGTAGGAGATTTGTGATGAAGCTGAGAAGTCCCATAGATTTTCCATCTGTAAGGTGGAGGCCCGCCCAGGAAGGCCAGTGGTATAATTCTAATCCAAACCCTAAGGTCTGAGAATCAGGATTGCTGATGTCCAAGGGCAGGAGAAGATGGATGTCCCAGCTCACAGAGATCAATCACCTTTCCTCTGCCTTTTTGTTCTATCCAGGCCCTCATAGATGGGATAATGCCCACCCACATGGGGGAGGGTGACCTTCTTTACTCAGTCCAATGATTCAAAAGCTAATCTCTTCTGGAAACACATTCACAGACACACCCAGAAATAATCTTTTACCAGCTATCTGGGCATCCCTTGGCTCAGTAATATTGACACATAAAATTAACCATCACTCTTTTCCTCAAGGTTTTGCCAAGAATGCAGGTGCTGCTCAGAGGTAACAGCACAGCTGTCAAAGATCAGTTATTGGACTTATTTTTAAATATATATATATTTTATTGATTTTTTGCAGAGAGGAAGAGAGAAGGATAGAGAATTAGAAACATTGCTGAGAGAGAAACATCAACCAGTTGCTTCCTGCACACCCCCTCCTAGGAATGTGCCCAAATCAAGGTACATGCCCTTGACCAGAATCGAACCTGGAACCCTTCAGTCTGCAGGCCAATGCTCTATCCACTGAGCCAAACCGGTTAGAGCATATCTGACTTCTTGATGAATGACCCTTAATGAGGGTTGGGGAACATCCAGCCTGAGGGCTGTATGAGGCCCCAGAAATCATTTGGTCTGGCCCTGCCAAGGTAACCAAAGGCGGGACTCAAAATTCAATGAATCTAGGAGCTTTTTTCATAGAAACATAAGTTTATGTTAAGTGAGTTATAAGAAGCGAATGATGTTATAAATATCCAAATGGCCCTTGGCAGAAAAAAGGTCCCCTACCCCTGCCTTAAAGTCTAAGCTTTAGGAGAATATAGGATGGGTCTGGGGCCTGCAGGAAGAATGGAAGGAGTGACACAGACACTTGGGCGGGCAGCAGGAAGAAGGCTCACTCTATCTACTTTGCAGGTCCAGCTTTGGGCCAGATATGGATAAGAGGGCCATGGGAATCGGGATCCATGAGGTCCCAGGCCCAGGCCAACTTCACCCTGTTTTAAAAATAAGATCAAGCCGAAACCGGTTTGGCTCAGTGGTAGAGCGTCGGTCTGCGGACTGAAAGGTCCCAGGTTCGATTCCGGTCAAGGGCATGTACACTGGTTGCGGGCACATCCCCAGTAGGGGGTGTGCAAGAGGCAGCTGGTCGATGTTTCTCTCCCATCAACGTTTCTAGCTCTCTCTCTCCCTTCCTCTCTGTAAAATATCAATAAAATATATTTAAAAAATAAAAGTAAGATCAAGGTGAGCTCTGGGGACAGAGGAGGAACCCAGCCCTGCCTGCCTCTTCAGCAGGTCCAGTTAGGGAGAAGGAAGAGCCTGGGAGTAGGGCCCCCACTGGCCTCATGCCGGTGGGGCCTGGCTGACCACTGAAGACCCCTCCTGTGAGATGCTTTGTTAGCAGGTTTGGCTCCTGGATGGGATTGTTTGCTTTCCTTTTTAAGATGTTTGAAGTCCTTTGATGAGCCGGTGTTTACGTTGCATGTTCTTTCATGTCAAATGAGCACTTGTTATTAGGTAGAATTACAAAAGCTTTTCCAGGCAGAGAGCTTCACAATCCAAGACTACCTTGCTTTCCCCAATGGGGGTGGCGGAGGTGGGGGGAGGGAGAGTCCAAAACAGTTGTATGTTTATTGAATTTCTGACAGTTTAGTGATATTTAAAATTCACTAGACCAGTGGTCGGCAAACTCATTCGTCCACAGAGCCAAATATCAACAGTATAACGACTGAAATTTCTTTTGAGAGCCAAATTTTTTAAACTTAAACCATATAGGTAGGTACATTGTTATTAACTCAATTAGGGTACTCCTAAGCTGGCCTTTGCTAAAAACTCAAGGGGCCAAAGAGCAGCATGTGGCTTGTGAGCCACAGTTTGCCGACCACTGCACTAGAGAAGTGACCCAAAGGAAGCTTCCGATGGATATGTTGGGGTCAAAATAAAATAATTCACATTTTGTAATGAACATAATGGCCTCGATACTGGACAACTGAAATGTGGTAAATTGAGATTTGGGGTTGGCGATTTTTAGAGTAAGGCATGCCTGTGACATAAATGCTCACTTGTCTTGTACCCTCTACGTAGTTCTCCTGTTTTCCCTTCCACTCTTTATCCTTGGCCACTTTTATTTTATTTTTTATTTTTTTTTAAAATATATTTTATTGATATTTTACAGAGAGGAAGGGGGGGGAGAGAGAGAGAGAGAGAGAGAGCTAGAAACGTCAATGAGAGAGAAACATTGACCAGCTGCCTCCTGCACACCCCCCACTGGGGATGTGCCCGCAACCAATGTACATGCCCTTGACCGGAATCGAACCCGGGACCCTTCAGTCCGCAGACCGACGCTCTACCACTGAGCCAAACCGGTTTTGGCGGCCACTTTTATTTTAATTGGACTATGACTCGCATAACACACAAAGCGCTTTAGAAGCCAGACCAAGACATCCAGGGGCAGTCTCGAGAACCCCAGGGTTGGCAGGCACCCCAGCTTGAGGGGAAGCCATCCGTTTCCCTGGCCAGTCCTAGTGGCAAAGGTACTGACAGGTGGGTGTGCCTGCTCAAGCCACCGGCCCAGCCAGGACAGGTTGCACCGCCCCTTTGTTTCCTGCTCAACAAATGAACCGGCGTCTGCTCTTCCCAAGCCCGGAGTCCTCTCATTCTAGGTCCTGCCAAGTCCCTGGGGCAGCGGGAGCCCTCGTGACTTGGCAAGGAAGAAGCGATGACTCAGTTAGCTACGATTTGAAGGTGCAAAGCAGCTGGTTCATTTAAATGAAATTTTACCTTCCTTTCTCACCAAGAGCAAGCAGTCGGAGCCCTGGTTTGACACGGGTCTCGGGTGCCCAGAAGAACAAAGGACGCTGGGCCTGCAGATCTGGTTTGGAAGCTGCTTGTGCAAGCGGCCAGGCCAGGGCGCGGCCTCCTCCGGGTCTCTCAGCCCAGCCCTCCCGCAGCCCGCAGTCCCGGGGTGGCCAGCAAGGGTGTGCTCATCTCCGTGACCGAGCAGCCCTGGCATTTGAAAGGCAGATTCTTTTACCTCTCGTTCCAAACATGTGAGTTTGTGGGTGTGTTTGTTTGTGGGTGTACAGTGAGAACGAGAGAGAGAGAGAGAGAGAGAGAGAGAGAGAGAGAGAGAGAGGAAATGCCTGAAGAGCATATGGCCTCCATCCCAGGTGCCCCTCTGTTTCGCTGTAGTTCGAGTAAGGAAGAACAAGAGGCTTAAGTCGATTGTTATTTCACTAACAAAGAAAGAAGCTTCACCGAAACCGGTTTGGCTCAGTGGATAGAGCGTCAGCCTGCGAACTGAAGGGTCCCAGGTTCGATTCCGGTCAAGGGCATGTACCTCGGTTGCGGGCACATCCCCAGTAGGGGGTGTGCAGGAGGCAGCTGATGGATGATTCTCTCTCATCGATGTTTCTGTCTCTCTATCCCTCTTTCTTCCTCTCTGTAAAAAAATCAATAAAATATATTTTAAGAAAGAAAGAAAGAAAGAAAGAAAGAAAGAAAGAAAGAAAGAAAGAAAGAAAGAAAGAAAGGAAGAAAGAAATGAAGAAATAAAGGAAGAAAGAAAGAAAGAAAGAAAGAAAGAAAGAAAGAAAGAAAGAAAGAAGCTTCAACCAAACTTTGAAACAGACTAGCACAGACCTTCGCCATGGGAGGCAGAGATGCTGAAGGAATGTCTTATAAGAGTTGCCCTATTCTACTTGGCTTGAGACTGAGCAGGGAGGGAGTGATGCTCACTCAGTAGCTGACTCCGGAGAGTAGAGACTGGATGAGGGCAGATTTCATTTTGCAGCTTTGTGACTTTTCAGGAGGTAGAGCTCTATCTCTCAGTGCCTTCCCCGAGAAGCAGGCTGAGTAGAGTGTCTCAGTGTCCGGGATTGGGCAGGGAGCCCAGGCAGCCTTTCTGGGAGAAATCAAAACAAAAGCCAAGGCCAGGCCAGCCAACAAACAAGGGATGGAGGGTGGTTTCACCTGGTGAGCCAATGTTCACCTATTGTGAATAGTGTTACCAGGAATGCAGGTGCACACATGTCTATTTGTGTCCCTGCCTCCAACGCTATTGTGCATACTCCTCAGGATGCTGCTCAGAAGGTCTCTGAGGAGACATCCTGTCTTTCAGATTCTAGCAAGGCTGTCATCACCCCCAGGGGATCTCAAACAGCAGGCTGACCCTTCATGACAAGGCCCTGTCCATCTTTTCCTCATCCCAGGCACACAGACCTCCGACTCCTAGGTGGGGACAATGGTAAGCTATGTACACATATAATACCTTAATAAATTTAAAAAAAAAGAATCTGCTCCTTTCTGTGTGGCCTGGCAGAGTAAGAGCTCAGAAATGTCTGACAAATTATCAAGGGAATGGCATTCCGGGAGAAGTGCAGGCCCAGTCTTAATATTGCTTTAGACACAGGGTCATGCCTACAAAGGCTGCAGACTCAGTTAAGTCCTCCTGCCCGTCCGTCTCCTCCTCAGTTGGACAGTTGTGGAAAGCTGATGGTACCAGATACACCAAGACCTCTTTGAAAGTCACTAAAGGACTGCGTGGTTGGAGGGTGCCTGTGGAACAGTGTGGGCTGGTGGTTGCTCTTTAAGGATTTATTGTACAAATTGACACGCCTAGATTTAGGTGTATGTCTATCTGTGCAGTGTTGGGGCTTTCTCAGTAGCAATGAATAGTGCTACTAGGAACATAGGTGTACACATGACTAGCTGAGTCCCTGCCTTCAATGCTATTGTGTATACACTCAGAAATGGGCCTCAGATTAGTCCTCTGGCTCACAGGGTCCCCTAGAGTGGGGGCTGGGGCTAAGCTTTTCTCTGTCCTGGGAACAGCCTTGTCTCATCTAGGTTGTGACTCCCATATTAATAACTCTTTCTCCTGCCCTCCATCTGGGAGGTCAGCCTTCCCCAACGGGCTGCGTGCCCTACATGTGAGCAGATTCTTCCTCATTCTCTGCAGTCATTCAGGCTTAAATATTTACTCTTTGCAAAGAAGAACGTCAGTGCTAGAGTGAGACAGCACAGAGTTGGACAGGTTGTGGATCGCAAGTGGTGATTACAACCCCTTTCTCTGTAACTCCTGCAGACGGAAGAGCCGCGTCCGTATTGTACCCCACGTGGGGGCAGCTTAAATCTCCTTGGAAGAGAGACTTCAAATGCCGCCGGCCTGGTTTTAAAAGGCCAGTTCAATGTGTGAGCGCCCATGCTGTCGCCAGGAAGCCAAACCTCCGAGACATGGATGGAACCAGTTAACCGCAGAGTCACAGGCAGCCTGAGTCTCATGGTCCCTTTTCCTGTCGTACGAATGTTAGGAAGAAAAGTCTTGTATGAGGAGGACAGACTTCCCTTCCCTGTGGAAAGGGCATCAGGGCCTGTGCACCTGCTGGGGGCTTTCATGCTGTTTTTCACTTTGGGGGTGCCAGGAGAGCTGGATGAAGACTCTCAGTCCAGCTCAGGGGAGGGGAGTCAGAGTGAGCACTTCAGGGGTGACATTGGTGGGCAGTGAGAGCAGCTCAGTGGGGTTTTCTTCCAGGTAGAGGGAGCTTTGCTAGCACAACCCTCTGGTTTCCTCCTGTCATGTCACTTCCTAGAGGGAGAATTGCATTAGGAGTGGGAAATTGGGTTTGCAGATCCTATCCGTCTTCTTCTAGGAGAGCCAGCCTGCCTGTGGCCAACACGTGCCCCTCCCTGCTGTAACATCCTAGGGGCAAGACCCCCGGCCTGGTGAGGGTCTGCCCGGACCCAGCACAGCCTCGGTGGGTGGGCGGGTCCTCTTGAACCTAGGTTAATGTTAGGAAGCCACTAGTTTGCAGATATTAGAAACCACATTTTCAAAGATTCATTTTGTCAGTCATAAAGGTGATATTTTTGTCTCCATCTGCTTGGCTTCTTTATTTCTCCAAGGGCTTAGAACTTGGATAGAGAAAAAGGGTGCTATTTGGAGGATCATGTCTAACTCCAATAATAATAGCTCAGCCCCAAACCCTGGAAATGAAAAAGAAAAAGGAGGTTGTGCTATATTCAAAGCGGTGGTCTGAGACGTTGTGTGGTGAACTCTGTAGGCACAGGGAACGGGAAACACTGAAGCTCAGAGTGGAAGGAACAGAGTGTTAAGGCCGAAAAGACTTGGCGGTGTTGGAACATTGTGAGCGAGGAAAAAGTGATTGGCAAAAGGCTTGAGAAATCCACAGACCAGATCACGCAGGCTTTGTAGGCTAATGGAAAGAGTTTGGATTTTGTTCTAAGTGCAATGGGAATTCAGTGAAGGATTTAAGCAGGGCAGTGCTATGGTCTTATTTACACTTTGAGAAGGCATTCTTCATAACTCTGCAGAGAATGGTCTGGGGACTCAGTGGTGAGAATAGAGTGAGGGATGAATCCTAATTTCTAGCGTGATGATTGGCTGGATGTGGGTGCCATTTTCAGAGTTGGTGAATACGGGGAGGAGGATGGGGGAGCTCATTAAATTTCAGATATTCCCAACTTCTCAGTGACAATGTTAGGAAAGAAGCTGGATAGGGGCTCCAACTCAGAAGGTCTTGCGGAGCCCTAACATTTAGAGGTGTGTGTAGGCAGACACCCATGCATTTAGAAACAAATCCCTGGCTAGCCCTGTGAGTCATTGACTAGAGGATGCTAGCAGAATGTCATTATTATTATTATTATTTAATATATTTTATTGATTTTTTACAGAGAGGAAAGGAGAGGGATAGAGAGTTAGAAACATTGATGAGAGAGAAACATCAACCAGTTGCCTCCTACCGAGGATGTGCCCGCAACCAAAGTACATGCCCTTGACCGGAATCGAACCTGGGACCTTTCAGTCCGCAGACCTACGCTCTACCACTGAGCCAAACCGGTTTCGGCCATTATTATTATTGTTATTGTTATTCCTCAGCAGGGTTTAGGGCTGACTAATCCAGGCAACTTCCTTTGGAAAATTCTGTATAGACAGCCTAGCCTTCTAAAGAATGATTGCATGATTATATGTGGGAGAGATTTTCAATAACTTTCAGGATTTTTTTTTTTTCTCCTCTACACAATAACTAATTGTCACTCACTTTCCTATCTGAGGGCAAAGAACGCAGGAGTCCTTTTATTCATTACAATTGATGTCTTCTGAAAAAGGACCCCTTAATTAATGTTTATGGGGGCACAGCGCTTTTTCAAAGATACCCGTCCTCTCCCCACACAGGCAGCTGTGTTGCAGAGCCCGATTTTTCACCCAGCCGAAGGACCCCACGGGGATCCATTATTCACCTCAACCTCTGCCTCTCCACATCTTTCATAATGGAGCCACTTCCCCGCAAAGCCCCTGCTGGCCGAATCCCATTCATGCCCATGAAAGGGGCTGCCGATATATTTAAAGTTCACTTCAGGAAGGTTTCATAATAAGAACTGGGGAAAATAACATAATCTCATTTGAAAACGTTTCCTTCCTCTGTTCTGCTGGTGGAATCAAACAATTCAGAGACCCATCTGTCCTGTAACAGGTCCAGATTGCATGATGTGGTTTTGAAGTTGTTTCCTTTGTTTCAGCGCACCTCTGGTGGGACTCCCCGCTCCGGCCCCCCGGTGCATTCAGACTGTGCCATTTGATTCTTGGATTTGCAATTCCAGAAGCCAAATAATGAGCCAGCTTTGTAGGAAAATGTCACTCTGCCCCAGCGATCAGTACCTAGCACTGGGGAGGGAAGTCAGGCCTCTATCAGGCAGGATGGATTTCTGTTTAAGGGAGCATTTTTCAACGTTAATATGAAAACACACAAGTACAAATAAAAGAAGACAACCATCCAAATGTGAATCTCTTTGTAAACGTGCTGACATGCTCAAAGGTATGTGGAGGACTCTTTTCCCCTCCCCAAGGCTCCAAACAACCAAGGCATTGTATGGTCCTGCCTGCTGCCCTGAGAAGCCCTTTCCTAACGGTGCTCTCAGTCCGGGGTGAAGGTGGGGGGGATGGCTGCCTGCCGCTCTTCCCCACTGTTCCATTCCTGGGTTTCCTACCTGCCCACCCCCTTCCCTCTGGCTTCTAGTCAAGGGCTGGCAACTTCTTTTCCTGTAAAAGGGCCATGTCTTATCTGTTCAGGCTGCTATGACAGTCTTTAGGGAAGGGACATGGGCTTTTTTCCTGCTTTTGGATTTAAACTAAAACACCAATTCTTCCTGGGTCACACGTCTGCTGGACTTAAGATGAAACACACCTTCGGCTTCCCTGGGTCTCCGGCTTGCCTACTCACCTGCGGATCTCGGGACTTGCCTGCCTTCATAAACACATGAACCTGCTCCTTATAGTGAATTTCTCTGTATATACATCCTATTGGTCTGTTTCTCTGGAAAACCATGACTAATGCAATCCCTTCCCACTGTAATTATCTGAAGCAACCCTGATCCCTTAGTTCCCTGAAAGCACTGAGTGCCTTTCCTCTGTGGGAACCTTCTTTCCTGCTTTGTGTCCTCACTAAAGCCTTTGGGAGATGACCGGGTCATGAGGGTGGGACCCTCATCAATGGGATTAGTTCCCTTATACAAGAGACTCCAGAGAGTTCCCTCACCTCTTCCAGCATGTAAGCCTCAAGTGTCAGCTTAAGCAAGACTTCCTTAAGAAAGCCTGTCCCCTCTGCACGCCCATCCCCACTATCTAGGCAAAGTCCCTCTCAACTTCTCTCCTAATACTTACCACAACTATAATTTGTTTGCTTATTAATTTATTTAAAATGTTTATAGTTGTAAGTATTACATGTGTCCCCCTTTTTCCACCATTGATCCCTTCTAGCCCATCCCCACCCTCTGCCCCAGGTCGTTACTACACTATTTGTCTCTGTGTCCATGGGTTGTGTATATATGCATATAAATTCTTTAGATAAGAGTCCCTCTCCCCATTTACCACACCCATCCACCCTACCTTCCCTCTGAGATTCTACAGTCTGTTCCATGCTCCTGTGTCTCTGGATCTATTTTGTTCATCAGTTTATTTTGTTCATTAGATTCCACGTATGAATGTGATCATGTGATTCTTGTCTTTCTCTGACTGGCTTAGTTTGCTTAGCATAATACCCTCCAGGTAACCTCCATGCTGTCTCAAAGTATCCCATGATGTAAAAGTACCACAGCTTTTTATCCACTCATCTACTGATCAGCACTTGGGCTATTTCCAGATCTTAGCTATTGTAAATTGTGTTGCTATGAAAATAGGGGTACACACATTCTTTCTGATTAGTGTTTCAGGTTTCTTAGGATATATTTCCAGAAGTGGGATCACTGGGTCAAATGGCAGTTCCATATTTAATTTTTTGAGGAAACTCCATGCTGTTTTTTCATAATGGAAAAACAGTCTGCATTCCCACCAGCAGTGTACCTAGGGTTCCCTGTCATTTGTTGATGGTAGCCATTCTGGCAATTGTGAGATGATATCTCATTGTCGTTTTAATTTGCATCTCTCTGATGATCAGTGACTTTGAGCATTTTTTTCATATGTCTCCTGGCCATCTGTATACTCCCTTTGGAGAAGTATCTATTTAGGTCCTTTGCCCATTTTTTAATTGGATTGTTTGTCTTCTTTTTATTAATTTGTATGAGTTCCTTATATAATCATAGCTATAATTTAAATGTAAAAGTTTAAATAATTTGTCCAGCCAGAGTTGCTCAGTGGTTGAGCATTACCTATGAGCCACGGTTCGATTCCCAGCCAAAACACATGCCCAGTTTGTGGGCTCAGTCCCTGGTGGGGGGCATGCAGGAGCCAGCGGATGGCTGATTCTCTCTCATCATTGGTGTTTCTATCTCTCTCACCCTAACTCTTCCTCTCTGATATATATAGTAAAATTTAAATACTTTAAGTAATTGGAGGTTTACTTGTGCTGTTTCCCAATTAATGTCTGTGTCTCTCCCAGGCGATGAGTCCCCTAAAGGCAGAGACCACATTGTCTTGCTCAGCACTGTGGCACAGGGACGAATGACCCCGTGGACCCCTGTGCCTGGGGCTGGTGTTATACCTGGAGCGATTATTCTGCAGAAGACAACAGAAGTGTCAGAGTGAGATAAAGAAATAAATAACCTGCCTGCCTTAATCTGTGTCAAAGAAGTGTAACTCCCGAAGAGAGAGGTGGTTTTTAAATTCTAGTTAGAAAAATCACTATTTCTCTGTCATGGTTAAGATAAGATCTGATCTCATTAAGGTGACAAGGTATTTTCTAGTTGGGTAATTTTGCTTGTTGTGGTTTTTAAAGTGTGTGTGTATAGCTGGGTGATAAACGACTAAATGTCAGGGCAGGTGAAATCCTAATTTTTGTTTCTTCACTTAAATCCAATTCCACTTTCCCTAATGACTTCCATATGAGGATAAACATGATTCATTGCTTGTGTTTTTAAGTTAAAATGTATAAATTATAGCTCTCTGGTCTGGTAGGCCTCGTTATTTTCACTTTGCAGAGACTTCCTATTAAGCCAGGTCGTCTTGAGCACCGGGGCCTCCCTGGATGCTGGACAAATGAGGCTGAACTCACCGATTGGGCTTCCTAGAGGAAGGCTATACCCGTGCTTCTGAAAGGCCTGGCAGTTCCCTCTTTCCATCCCTCTGCCTCTTGCCTCCCTTCTTCCTCCCAAACATGGACTTGGCCGGTTTCCATCAGAGGTTTGGAGTGGAATATTTCATTCTCCTATTGTGTCTTAAATTTTATTTACAAGTCTCTAAAGGACTCAACATGAAATCCATTGAAGAAAAGGGTTCCAAAATAATAGTATACTTTGGAAACATAGGAGGCCATTCATTAACAAATGAATAAGGCCATTTATTAACAGGTGTGTTTTGAGAGTCTTCTTTGAGATCCTTGCTATTAAACGACTGGGAGTTATAAAGGTATAGTATTATCTCTTTACTCCCTACTTAATTAATATTTATTGGATATTTGTCATATATAATGCAGAAGATGGTTGTTGGAACTGGAAAGTCTGACACGCTAAAGTGAGGAGTATCAGGAAGGAAGGAAAGAAAGAGGTCAGTTAGGAAACTTGATGTTTTCTGGTTTGGGGTGCTGAGTGCTTACATTGAGAGATGACAAAGATTCTCTGGGCTTATTCCTGCTTAGCTTTCTTCTGTGTGGCTGCCTAGAATACTATTCCCCCAAATATCTCCATGGCCAACTCTTTTACGTTCACCAAGTCTTTTTACAAATGTCATTTTCTCATCTGCTAAATTCTGAATTTTGTATCTCCCCAAAATCCATGTATTGAACCCCTAAGCACCAAGGTGATTGAAAGACTGAAGTAAGTGGTGTGGGGTCTGCCTAAATAGCCATTTCAGATGGTGATTAAAGAAAATTGAATTCATTTAAGGAAAAGATGTTGGGGAGTGAAGGTGTCCAAAGGGAAGGGCTTCACAGCACTGAGCCAAAGGGTATTAGTTCCATGATGGCAGCAAAAACATACTTAGGACAGTGAAACAAGGAAAAGCATAGAAGCAGCAATAGGAAAGCCTAGGCTGGGCTGCTTTGGCTCACTGGGAAGTCAGAGAAAAGGGGCCCTTGGAGACAAGTTCAGGGGGGGGGGGTTATTAGCCTGGGATGAGCTGCCACTGCCCATTGCTCCCCTGGTTGCAAGTCTCATGGGGTCCTTTGAAGGTTAGGGGGATCTGTGCCTATGGGGAAAGGGGAGTGGAAAGGGAATGGCAGGGAAATGCTCTTTCTTGCAGGTGAAAAAATTAGGGAAGGTCTCAGGGGAGGGGCTTAATAGAATGTTCATCAGCTATCCAGGTGTGCACTTTCGGGGTGGTAGTATCCACTGATTGGTCAGTGCCAGAGCCTGGGGGTCATTAGTCAGTAGCTTGTCTTGAAGCAGCCATAGCACCACTTGTCTGGTTTTGCTGCTTTTCTGGGACAAGAGCTGAAATACAACTGAAGCCTAGATGTTTTTTGGTCAGGGGTTCTAAAATGCCTGACCAATGATATGAGAAGTCCAAACCACATGACCAGTGATATGCTAGGGGAGGATAGGTTACCCTGGGGCGAGGTTCTTTTCCCCCAGTTTAACCCCATGTTAGGTATCCAGGGCTTTCTGCCCTGGTGAGTTTCTGTACTTGGCCCATTGTCCATGCTCTGCTCAAATCTAATAGTGATGGTATGTGGATATAGAGCCTTTGCGAGATGATTGGGTCATGAGGGTGCAGCCCTCTTGAATGGGATTAGTGAGTGCTCTTATACAGAAACCCCAGAGAGTTCCCTAGCCTCTTCCACCACGTTAGGACACAGTGAGAAGACTGCCATGTATGAAACAGGAAGTGTGTTCTCACCAGACACCGAATCTTCTGGCACCCTGATTTTGGATTTCCAGACTCTAAAGCTGAGAAATAAATGGCAGTTGTGTATAAGCCACCCAATTTATGGTTTTCTGTTATAGCCCCCAATATGTACTAAGACACTCACCATGCTCTTTAAAATTGCTCATCCACATTCCCCACCATGTGCTATCAAGTTTCCTTTATCCTTTTCAACTTTTTCTTTTATTGCACCTGCCATCTTCCAATATACTATATGACACACATTTATTTTATACATTAGTTATGTTTTCTGCTCTTACAAGAATATAAACTTAATGAGGATATATAGTACAGTCAATGTTTTATTCATTGATGGATCTTAAGTACCTAGAAAATGCCTGCATATGGAAGATACTTAATAATATGGATTGAGCTAAGGCATGGCTCAGTCCTCCTGTGTGTGTGTGTGTGTGTGTGTGTGTGTGTGTGTATAATTTATTTAAGAGAGAGAGAGAAAGAGAGAGAGAGAGAAACATCAATGATGAGAGAGAGTCATTGATCATTGATTGGCTGCCTCCTGCATGCCCCCCCACTGGGCATCGAACTCGAACTCGAACCCAAACATCTGCCCTTGGCCAAAATAGAACCCAGGACCCCTCAATCCACAGGCAAATGCTTTATCCACTGAGCCAAACTGGCTAGGACACATATTTTTATTGTTAGTGAATCTACTTTTGTCTACCTTTAGAAGCATCATTATATTGAGATTGATAAATAATGTATCTATAAACATCTGTTAGTTGGTGCTTGTTCCTTTTGTTTCCTGCCTTTTAAGTAGCTGAGACAGAATCACTAACAGAAATGCTAAATTTGTATCCAAATGTGCAGGTGTTAATGGTTCACACTTCAGGTGCTGAAGACCAGGGAATGAGGGGGGAAAGCAGGAGTTAGGATGGGATGCCAGTGCTGAACTTCAGATCAGTGAAAGGGGATAGAAAGCACATTCTGGGCAGGGTGCCCCATGGGCAGAGACACAGGGCTGGTGAGAAGCCCAGCCCAGTCTTCTCCAAGGTAGTGAGCGACATATTAGCACCAGCATCACCGCATTTGATGTTGGCAGGACCTCGCTCCTGGAAAGTGGAGGTGGACTTTCCATTGATGACCAGATTCCCATTCTAAGCCTTGACTGTGCCTTTGAACTTGGCATGAATAGAATCATACTGGAACATATAGATCATGTAGTTGAGGCCAATTAATGAGTCACTGATGGCAACAATGTCCACTTTGCCAGGGTTAAAAGCAGCTTTGGAGTCCAGGCCCCCAATACAATCAAATCCACTCACTCCGACCTTCATCCTTGTGTCTCAGGGTTGCGGCTGGCACAGTGTAGGAAGACACTGCTGTCTGTCAAACAGGAGGAGCAAAGAATCTCCTTTAGAGGAGTCATGTGACTGCTATAGCTAGGCTGGGCTGCAAAATAGAATCAGAGAAAGTCAGAAAAACCTCCTGCCAAGTCATTTCCCACAAGCAAGTGAAGGTCTGAACAAGGTGATAGCAAAGGGTATTCTGAGAGATTTTGAAAGAGACAACAGAATTCTTATTATGAGCTGAAACCAGCTTGGCTCAGTGGATAGAGCGTCGGCCTGCGGTCTGAAAGGTCCCAGGTTCGATTCCGGTTAAGGACATGTACCTTGGTTGCGGGCACATCCCCAGTAAGGGGTGTGCAAGAGACAGCTGATCGATGAGACTATCTCATCGATGTTTCTAACTCTCTATCCCTCTCTCTTCCTCTCTGTAAAAAATCAATAAAATATATTTATTAAAAAAAAGAATTCTTATTATGAAAAATTTCAAACCTAAATTTGTGCAAAACAGAATATTACTATACACATATACATGTGTGTATATTTATGTGTACTGGTGTATATGTATATGTATATGTATATGTATATGTATATGTATATGTATATGTATATAATGACCTAGATTTAACTACTAAGACAACAGAATTTAATTGGGTTTTATTTCATCTACCAAGTTCCTACACATAGTGGGTTACCATAGGCACATTATCTATGTAGAATAATATTTTTCCAATTAGACCTCAAAATCAACATATCATATTTTCTCATTATAATTTCAATAGAGTCAAGACAGTAATACCATTTTTAGTATACTAAGTCCTTGAATATGAACCTCGATAAGAAGTCACAATTCATTAAATTAACGAGGAAGGCAATGTGATGCTATTTGGCTCAGTACATCTGTGATTGTAATCTTTGCCAGCAAAATATTTTTTAAATGTTCATGTTAGCTGGGTTGAGATGAAAAATATTGTTTTTGTTCTTCTCTAAAGAAAACAAAGGCTGATGTGGTTAATATTTTATGCCAACTATTCTCTGAAGATGAAGGGCTCATTCATGCTTCACCATGTTAACCTCCCGTGTGAGAAAAATGAAAAAAGCAAAAAGCAAGAGTGAAATATGAAGGTGAAAATATTGTTTAAAATGAAACTACCAACCTGATGTTTCGTTATTTTTTATTTCCAGGTTTTTTTCCTTTCCACAGTCCCGTTTTAGATTGTTTTTGTTGCTGTTTCTTTGTTTGTTTTTTTCAGTCTTTAAGGTCTGACCCAGTGCTACTTTCTCTGTCTGTCACTTCTTAGGCTGGGAAGTGGCTGTATTCTTGTCACCCTTGCCACTTACCAGTTCTCTTGAGTGTTACCTGTTAAAATGCCAATTCACTACATTCAAACTGTTCCAGTATATGTTTCAAAATCGCACTCAGACTCACTGAGGTTGAGCTGTGTAGTCATGAATTCATAGTAATGAAGCTCTCTTGGAAAGGTCAAGAGCAATGGCCTGGCAGTGAGTTTGGGAGCTATAGGCATTCACATAGTGTGGGGTCCCTAGCTATTTAGTTCCCACAATCATTGTTCCTGAGCATGTGTATTCCTCATTCTGAGGGGGTGGGATAGTGGTGTGGGGTACCTCATGTTTCAGAATAAATTGCTGGGGCCACCGAGCTAAGAGAGAGGCATGGCACCTGTGTGTCCAGCAGTCAACTCCAGAGGTCAAGGACACGAGGGAGAGGATGAAGAGTCCTCTTGCTCAGTTCCTTGAGAAATTCCATTCATCACACACACAATTCGTCAGTCAACTCTGTTTATGACTCTGGCTAATGAAGACGGTGCTATGTTCCTTTCCTCCATTCTTTTAAGATTCATTTTTACTTTCACAAGTAATACATGAATACATCCTATTTTCATTGTGAAAGAAAATTCTAAACAGAGAAAGACAAAATCCCTTTCTGTTCCCTAACCCCCAGCCTAGTTCCTCACCCAGAGGTAATTTCTATAAATTTGTCTAGATTTTTTTGTATGCATTTGCATGACCATATGTCATATGTACATAGAAAAATATATCATTTTGTGGATGTATTTACATAAATAATGCCATGCTTAGTGTTCTTTTGTAGCTTCCCATGAATGACATGTCTTTGAGGTCTTCCCATAAGATTTTCATGTAATCTTTTTCATATAAATATACTTTTTGTATTTGGCTCTTTTAATGTAAATAAAATTTTACATTATTGTATGTTGGCTATATTGTACTTCATGGGTATGCCAAAATCTAACCAGATTCCCTAATGGTGGCTATTTAAGTTGTTTTCTTTTTTTGTTGTTGTTGTTGGTTTTAAATGTTATAATAAACATCCATTGCTTCTTTGTGCACACACTTAAGTAATGCTCTAGGACAGATGGAAAACAGGACATACATCTGGAAATGACTTGCAGTTATGGGCATTTTATAAAAATAAATACTGCCAAGTTGCTATCACCAATAAAGTGGTATTAGTATACCACCAATGTATAGGAGAGAATCTATTTTTTCACCTGGAAAAATAGATTCTCTCCTATACACAACCTTGATTTTTTTTTTTACAACTCTGTCTTGAAAAGACATATCTCACTGTCTATAATTTGATTTTTCTGAGCATTATTGGAAGTAGAGAAAATTTATTAGCCACATGCCACCATTATTTTTTCCCATTATGATGCATTAGATGTATCTTTTAACAAATATGTGCATGCATAATTACAGAAAGATGTGTGTCATTGGAGGGGATTGAAATGGAACGCTGTCGTCCAGCATCATCTAGCACCTGGCCCCTCTCATGCGAGTGAGATGCATGTTTGAGGTCTAGACTGTGGTGGGACCGGAGGAGGTGTTGCCACTGATCTAAAATGGTTTATAAAATGGTTTATAAATGCAGTGGCTTTTACTGACAGAATTCTCTTTACTTTTGAGGCTTTATGATGCTAAGTCAGGTTTTACTACTTGCATATATCTCCTTTACAAAGTCTGATTCTAAAGGACAGTCAGCTGGCCCACTGGAACTTTATGGCTCCTGATCATCCCCTTTTGTGTGGTTGTCATCAGTCAGCAGAAATAGCAAGGGCTTTGCTGAGGTCTTCTCATCCTCAGGGACAGTTTAAGGATGTCCTTCTCCCAGGTACACCTGATCCTGTCACTTATTAGCACTTCCTCTGAGCAGGACATGTGTTCATGCCCTGACCCCTTGACTTCCAAAACACGTTTTAACTTTTACCTAGACCCTCTGTTTCCCCATGCCCACCAACCACAGCGTCCTAGAATCACCTTAGTCTCTGAGCACAGTGAAAGGCTTGGGAAACCCCTTTGGCCTGGAGCCATGGGTGAGGCTGCCAGCAACAGCTGCTCTCACCCATGGCTGGTTCCCCTTGCCTAGCTCTTCTCAGTAAAGCCATCTCTGCTTCATGGTTCTTTGCTGGCCACACCCCTGATGCTTGCCCTCTGCCTCCTCCTAATCCACTCCAACCTCCTCCCCACTGTCTGGAATCTAATCCTGAAGCTTTCTCTACCTACTAGGAGGTGGACTTGGTATCTTCTACAAGGCCTGGGTGGTGTCTGCCACTGAGCCCAAGCAGCCCTTAGAAACCCAACAGCTATACTCCTCCTATTCTCCTTCTTGGCTTCCCACCCCGAAAATGCACCGACTGTGACCAGATGAATGCTTCAGTGACCAGTCACTGCTATGTTTTCAAGTTCCCAACTGTTGTTGTGTCCAGAACCTGTTTGTCCAGGTGAGTGCTGTCTACTTTACATGGTAAGGTCTTAAAACTAGAGAGTACGAGAGAGACCTGTTTTATGCAAATCCACTGCTTAGCCCAGAACCATAAGCAATTAGGTACTTAATAAATACTTCTTGGTGGTATAATAATATTACAGGAGATTGTTTATTGATGTGTTTCTTGAACTAGGGAGGAGGTTGGTGGAGTAGGGGCAGAATGGTAGTAATTATTATTAAAAGCTCTTCCCAGGGGTTGAATTTCTAACTTTCACATGAAAGGTTCCTTAGAGGGTCTGATTTGATGCGTAGTTCTGGAAATGTGAATCATGTTTACAAAGCCAGGTCATGGTTCGTCCCAGAATGAGTTTCTATGCATGGATCTGAACAAACCCAGGTGAGGTCATCCTGCTCTTGGCGTCGGGTTATTACAGGTGTGCTTTGGAGACTTGTCATCCTGAACCAAATAAAACTGGGAGAGTTCAGAGTCTTTCCCCTCCCTGGGCCCTCACAGGCTCCCTCAAGTCTTTATATGGCCAGAGCACCTAGCTTTGTGACAGATTGTTCTGCTTAAACAATAAAGTTCTACAATTGAGTATTGTTTAAATTTACACAATTTAAAGAACCTTTTGAAAGTGTGACACACATTAGGGAGGAATGTGGATGCATAAATCATTTTATTTAAAGACTAGCTAAATGTTTTAGAGGAGGTATATAGAATTTGGAATCAGGAAAGGCTATGGGTTTTCGTTTTGTTTTTCTAAGCTTCAGATTTCTCACAATAGAAGAGGTGAAATACCATGAAAAAAAGAAACGTGTGAGTAGACTAATATATTGTCTCATGTAGCTTTATGTTCTCCCTCACAAGGCTCTATCAGAGCGTCAGCCTGAAAGTAACGCTGAGCCTGTTGATAAGACCTGGCTCTGGGGACTGAGGCGTTCTAATTCTGGCCTGACCCAGTGACTCACTTGGTGACATGGGGACTGTTGTTTCCCTGTTCAAGTTTCAGAACTGTAAGATAGGAATCATAGCACCTGCAAGGGTAATGTCTGTCTCCCTAAGTGACCCATCAGAAAAAGTTGCTGCATAAATACAGAATAGAAAGGATTTGCCCTCCCCCGTCGTCACCCCCCCCCCCCCCCTGCAATGTCACAGCTTAAAAAAGAGCTCAGGACTTCCTGCCTCATGGTCTAGTTAGTGCCCGGGCCAGCTGCTTGGTGAGAGAGGAAGTGGAAGGAACCAGCTCCAAGAAACTAAAGTCTGCTCTTGCAAGTGGCCAATTGGCCTAGCATCAAGGGGCTTTCCCCGCTACTTTGTGAAGCTGGGCTCTTCCTGGCTCATGAGTAGCCTTCTGGTGGAGACCAGGGACACTGCTGCTCAGGAGCTGGGTGTTGGTGGGAGCTCAGGCCAGCCGTGCCCCGGCGTTCCCAAGGCTTGAGCCCGTTGTGAACAGAGCTGGAATGGGGACTCTATTGGAGGAGAGGGAGAGAGAGGGATAGAGAGGCATGAGTGGTGTGAGTAGGGGTTGTGGGGAGTAAGAAGAAGGAAAAAAACAGACCAGAAGAAAGAAACTAGGCTCTCTTGTCCCATTTAACTTAATTTTTATTTCAACCCCCCCCCCCCCCCCCCCGTGGCTTTCTTCCGGGCTGTCTCTTCCGCTCTGCTTCCTGATGTTCAGACTGTTGGCTTTGGTGTGTCTGATCCTGTTGTTAGCTTTGCCCTTTGTCTTTCTTCCACTTCTGTAGCGTTGACCCAGGTATTTTCCCCCTCCTGCAGTTTCCAGACCATCCTTTAGGAAAGCACTTCAAGAATTGGGTGAAAAGCTATCCCTCTCTATTTTTTTTTTTTTACAAGAACTTTCTTTTTCCTTTATTTTAAGAAAATAAACACCCTCTTTTTTTAAAAAAATATTTTTAAATTTTATATTTTGAGGAAGAGAAAGAGAAAGGGAGAAAGAGAGAGGGGGGGAGAGAAAGAGAGAGAGAGAGAGAGAGAGAGAGAGAGAGAGAGAGAGAGAGAGAAGTGAATCATTGACTGGGGATCTCCTACAAACCAGACTGAATGGGGAATCTAACCGACAACACTTTTGTGCACATGATAACACCCAACCAAGCGTTCCACACCACCTAAGGCAAAAACCCCACTCATTATCTTCCTCTGATTTCTTTAAGTGTCATTGTTCATTTCCTTTAATACCAACTTCTTCCTTTTTCTCTTCTTTCCCCTTGTTTTTTTCTGATGACAGCTTTACTGAGGTATAATTCACATCTCATGCAATTCACAAGTGGTTTGTCGTATATTTACAAAATTGTGTATCTGTTGCCATAATCAATTTGAGATCATTTTCATACCTCAAAAAGGAGCCCAGCCAGTGTGGCTCGGTGGTTGAGTATGGAATTATGAATTAGGAGGTTATGGTTTCATTCCCGGTTAGGGCACATACCCAGGTTGCAGGTTCGATCCGCAGTGTGGGGCATTCAGGAGGCAGCCAGTCAATGATTCTCTCTCATTGTTGATGTTTCTATCTCTCTCTCCCTCTCTCTTCCTCTCTAAAATTAATAAAAAATATATTTTTTTTAAAAAAAAGGATATCTGCATCTATTAGTGACTCCCCATCACCTCTCCCCAACCCCTAGCAACTACTATTCTATTTTCTGTCTCTGTGGATTTGCCTATTCTGGACATTTCAGGTAAATGGAATCTTAGAGAATTTGGTCTTTTGTGATTGGTTTCTTTCACTTAGCACAGTGTTTTTAAGATTCATCCATGTAGAATTTGTCAGAGATTTAGTGTGTCTTTGTGGCACAGGTAAGGGAAAGGGCAGGAATCAGTGGCCATGGACAAGAAAATACATCACTTGGGAAAGAATGCGAAGTAATAGATTACTGAAATACAAGGTGAGCTTTCCCAACAAGGTGGAGCACTAGGCGCTGTCATGGGAGTCGATTCCCACACCTGCCACGACAAAAATGGAAAGGTTCAGGCAAGGAGCCCAAGAGCAGCACCTCTGCCTAAGGCTGTTGGTCAAGCTGGACAGGTTTTGGCCAGAAGAACCAACTCCACCTCCAGCCACGGGTGCCGAAGAGGCTGTTCCTGAGTTGCACCAACCGGCTGCCTGGGTCCCTTTCCCGGACGATGTGGGAAATGAAGGTTCCGGGTCTGGAGGGCCAACCTCTTCCCGGCCTGGGGGGCCAAGCTGCTGCAGCTGTGGGACTAGAACCGATGATGACACTGTGTATCAAGGAGGCGCCTAAACTGAAGGTGTGGGCAGCCGCGATGGAGCCGCCTCCTCAAGGCCGTGGAAGACCCTCCCCTGGGACACCTGGCCCTGGGCCCCCGGGGCTGCGGCTCTGTCCTGCTCTCCAGCCCTCCCCAGAGCCCAGAGGTGCCCCGGCCACTCGGGGAGGTCCTGGGATCCCTCACAGCCACACAAGTTCCCCCCCACAGGGGGCCCTGATGGCCAGCAGCGGCTACAAAAACTCACTCCAGATCCTACCTAGTTAATAAGAAGATTTTGGATGCTGGGGAAAAGATAAATACATTGTGAGCCTTTGCTAAAAATAATGTTGACATCATACTGAGGAACATTAACTACACCTGCAGGAAATATAACAAAAACTCCCGAATTCAGGAGGGGCCTGGTCCAGAAAATTCTTTCCAGGCAAATCTTTTTTAAAAAATATTTTTTATTGATATTTTACAGAGAGGAAGGGAGAGAGATAGAGAGCTAGAAACGTTGATGAGAGAGAAACATCGACCAGCTGCCCCTTGCACACCCCCTACTGGGGATGTGCCCGCAGCCAAGGTACATGCCCTTGACCGGAATCGAACCTGGGACCCTTCAGTCCGCAGACCCATGCTCTATCCACTGAGCCAAACCGGTTTCGGCTCCAGGTAAATCTTAATGCTCCCAAACAAATGCCCCTTGTCCCTTGCTCGCTTCTCCCCTCTGGCCTTTCTTCGGAAAGGAGCAGCATGAGGTGTACCACGCCTGCATATTTCAGCTCCAGTCTTAGTTGACAAGGAGGGAAGAAGAAAGAAACTATGTCATTATTGGGAATCTGCAAGTACCCATAGGAGAAAGCATTAGTCAACAGCTGTAATGAGTTGCTTTTTTTTAAAATAAAAGTATGTTCTCCAGTAGGAGGTGACAAAAACCCAAGACGTTAAAGAGACAGTTTCCTCTATATTCATAGCTGCTGTATATACAATAGCTAAGATCTGGAAACAGCCCAAGTGCCCATCAGTAGATGAGTGGATAAAAAAAGATGTGGTACATTTACACCACGGAATACCAGCCAACAACACAAATGAGGATCTCTTACCCTTTGAGACAGAATGGAGGGACCTGGAGAGTATTATGCTAAGCAAACGAAGCCAGCTAGATAAGAATCGTATGATCTCATTCATATGTGGAATCTAATGAACAAAATAAACTGATAAACAAAATAGATCCAGGGATACAGGAGCATGGAAAAGCCTGAAGAATCTCAGAGGGAAAGCAGGGGGGTGGGATGGTGGGGAAGAGAGAAATTAACCAAAGAATTTATACTGATATGCATATATGCATAACCCATTCATATAAACCAGTGTTTCCCAAACTTTTGAGATATGTGTACCCCTTCTATAATTTTCATAACACTGAGTATCCCTCGTCAAAAAAAATGGATGCATTTTAATAACAATCAAAATATATTTATTTTTTATTTTTTTGTACATACACAAAATAATAATAAATGAAAAATAAAATTATTCATAATAAAATATAAAAGTTATATTATAAATAACATTTATTTGCACACCGGACCATCTCATGCCTCACAAGACTGTCTTGACTTGACTCATGAGAACGTAGAATTAGGCACAGCTAAGCACGGTGCAATGCATATTCCCACCAAACTCCGGTGCAACGTGTACCCCTGGGGGTACGCATATCACACTTTGGGAAACACTGAAAACAATAGTGTGGTGAAGGCTTGGGAGGGGGATTTGGGGTGGAGGGAGTCAATGGGGGCGAGTTGGGGGAGGAGGGACATCTGTAATACTTTAAAAAATAAAAAGTAAATTTAAAAAGGAGACAGAGACAGTTTCCAGACTAACTAGAATTGCAGCCTGAGGCCCTAACAAGACAGAGAGCCAATAGGCACACAGCTGGGAGTAAATGTTGGCAGGTATGTATGGTGAGAGAAACAGGAAGTGGCGTCTTGGTTTTCCTTTATCCTGGTGGAGGTCAGAACCCTTCCCAAGAGCTACCAGTGCAAACCAAGTTACGATATTACAACAAAAACAGTTCACCATGTTTCAAGTCAAGATTGAAAGCCACTGGCATTAATGTTAAATGAGGAACATATGAGCAGGATGGGAATATTGCAAAAAATATCTCAAGGATTATATTAATAGATATAAAACCCATTAAAGTTAAATATAATTAGCTTGATTAATGTGGCTTTGAAACATTAATAATAAAGTGAGAAAGATCATGGGATGGCTGACATTAGACTATTTTGAGGTTGGATTTGAAAAAGAAAAAAGAAAAGTCAGTATGACTGACCATGATCTATGGCCAGGTGATAACACTGCTGTGGATTCTGAAATTCTGAGGCTCACGCTCATCCTGATAGCTCTCATCTACCTGCCATGTTCTCTAAAGGTCCTAATTGATGTTGCTTATGCCCCTGGAGTTTTATAGAGTTCACAGCAACAGTTATTTTAACTACAATCCTGTAACCCTATGCATTTCTTGAGCTGGGAGGACCAGGTGATGCTAACTACTACCACCGTACTATATTCATAATTCATTCTCCATTCAGCTATGGGATGAGCAGGTATTACTGCCAGGGAGATTAAGCTGGGTGCTGGGGTCAAAGCTATGAACAAAGTCATGGCCCTGGCTGTGGGCTGGATGTGCCCCTCCACATTTATATGTTGAAGTCCTAGCCCTCATTATGGTAGTTGAAGGTGGGGACTCCGGGAGATAATTAGGTCATGGGGGCAGAGCCTTCAAGAATGGGATTCGTGTCCTTATAAAAAAGACCCCAAGGAGGTCCCTCACCCCTTCCTGTGAGGACACATGAAGACAATTGTCAATGAACCAGAACGCAGGTCCTTTCTAGGCACTGAATCTGTCTGTAAGCTTGATCTTGGACTTCTAGCCTCCAGAACTGTGAGAAATAAATGTTTATTGTTTATAAGCCACCCTGTCCATGGTATTTTTGTTATAGGACTCTGAACTAAGAAAGGCCTGTTAAGATGGAGCTTTTAGTGCATGGGGAAACAGGCATTGAATATATATTTGGTTATGATTTCGGGAAGTGCTATCAAGACTGTGAAGGTGTGTTGGAGTGTATTAAGGGGACCCTACCTGAACTGGAAACTTGCTCTAACAATCTGATGAGCTAGACAGTGTTTCTGGGTCAGGCTCATGATGCCTGGGTCTTTCCTCCTTTAAAATGAATTCTCAGCCTTCTTACAAATGAACTTTTGTCAGGCCATCCCACCATTTGATCAGAACTTACTTGGTTATATTCCATCATAGGCAACAATCATAGTCTGTACTCAAGCTAAAACTCCTATGGTATGCTTGACAGGAATATTTAGTTTTCTCTCTTTTTAAAATTGTGGTGAAAATATATATAATAACATGTACTGTCTTAACCATTTTTATGTTTGCAGTGCAGTGCCATTAAGTACATTCATATTGCTGTGTTATTATCACTATCACCCATCTTCAGAACTTTCTCATCTGAAACTCTGTGCCTATTAAACTAAACTCCACATTCCCCCTCCCCAGACCTGGCTCCATCATTCTACTTTCTATAGCTATAGATTTATCTACCTTGAGGTACCTCAGATGAGTAGAATCATACAGTATGTATCCTTTTGTAGCTGACTTATTTCACTTAGCACAGTGTCCTGGTTCATCTATATTGTAACACGAGTCAGAAATTTGTGTGAATATGTGTGTTATAATAAATTGCAAATAAAACTATTGTCACTGTTGTCAGAGTCCCTGCAGGAAACACATGGTTTGAAATATTGGCATGGATATTGAGCAGAATTTAAAGAAAGGACTATAAGGATGTGGGCAAGGTTTAAGGAAATCAACAAGGGATGCTTAAGTCCCTCAGAGCTAGCAACAATGGGGAGCTGGTACACTCCAAGGCCTGAAGGGAAAAGGAGGGGTGATGATTAGCAGAACCTGGAGGAAGAATTGTAGTTGGAGATAGGACCACCAGACAGAAGCTGGAGACTTGGGGAAAGGGAAGAATAGAGCACCCCCCCACCTCCTTCTTCTCTAGACCCCCGATCTTGTGCACTACCCAAACTAACCAGGAGCCAGAAGACAAGATTGGCCTCCCAGGAACAGAGCATAGAGGGAGAGGATGGAAGTTGGACTGGAGGACCAAACAATGTATCCAACCTCTTTGCACTGTACAGGGAGTTGTGTGGGGTAAATGGGGAGGCTGAGATCAGGTGGGGGCTGAGTTGCTCTAAGATAAAAAGAGAGCTATGGGTGATACTGAGAAGGAAAAATAGGTCTGGAAGGAGAGAAGAGGGGGTGAAAATGCTAGGCAGAAATTTAGGAGGAAGAAGAGATGTCTAAAGAAGATTGACTGCGTGAGGAGTTGAAACTCCTTTCTCGCTGTCCTCAGGGGACCTTTAATGAAAATACGCATTATTTTCAAGGCTTTGTAGAATTTTGAATGTTACACTATGTTGGGACATAGGAATAAGAAAGTCCAGTATTATCTGGTGTGGTAGGCAGAATAACAGCGACCAAACATGTCCACATCCTATTCCCCAGAACCCATGAATTAGTCAGGTTAGGGGGAAATGGGAAATTAAGTTTGCAGATGGCATTAAGGTTGTTGATGAGCTGACCTTGAAATAAAAAGATTATCCTGGGTTATCTGTCATCACAAAAGTTCTTAATTGGTGAAGAGGTAGGCAGAAGCGCTGCAGTCAGAGAGGGCCATGTTCAAAAGACTTGACTGGCCACTTACAGACGGAAGGAGGCCACAGGCCAGGCAATGCCGTAGCCTCGAGATAGTGGAAAAGCACTCTTAACACTCCGATGTTACCCAGTAAGACCCATTTCAGACTTCTAATCTCCAGAACTCTAAAAGAATAAATTTGCCCTCTTTTGAGCTGCCAGCTTTATGGTAATTTGTTATAGCAGCAATAGAAAACTAATACCCTGTATTAGTAATGTGCCATTGTCACTGTAAAGGTGGTGCTAATCAAGTGGCCCGCATATGTTGTGCCCCAGTCCTAAGGGTATCCTTTGTCTACTGGAGTCCAGAATTCCCAATAATGGCCTTGTAGTTAAATACAGTCACAGAAGCCCAGACTAATGTGTATTAGTAATATACATGTATTGTATGTCATTTGATTAGACCTGGTTTTTATGAGTTTGGAGTGAAGTTAGCTAAATTTTGGATTCAAAACATGTAGTTGTTTCTAATCACCCTAAATGCTGTGTTTAAAGCTAAATCTGTAAATTTTACTCATGAGATCTTTAATTAAACTACTCAATTTCCTCATTCTGGCTAAAAAGCTTATTAGTTAAAAAGCAGGGGCCAGTCCCTCATACCTGCTTTCTGTGTGCAGTGGATGTATTATTATTATTATTATTATTATTATTATTTACCTTGATCCTTGTGGAGCTGCTCTAACCCTAATTCCTTGATTGAAAGAGAGACTCATTTTGTGTTCTCATACCAGTGCTCCGGAGCCTCCACAGTCTATATTTAGGGCTCTCCTTAATGGTGGTTTAATATCTAATTCATCATGAAAGGTTTTGCTGTTCATTGTGGCCTCCTTTTTGCCTTAGTGAACTCTCATTTCAATCTTGTTGGACACACAAACACAGCAAATTCATGGTTATACAAATTAGATGACTGGCTTTCTGTCAACAGACAACACACAGAGAATAAGCCCTCCAATCTTAGGCATCTGCAACAGGTATGTTTCCCTGCGTTAGCATTTCCACATCTGAAAGAGGACTGTTCAGGCATTGCTGGCAAGAGTATAAAGCAGTTCATCTCAGAAGGAGAATTTAGCAACATTTAATAAGGCAACATCAGATGGGTCTCACTGGTCTGAAGTGTCAGCAGGGCTACATTCCCTTTGATCCAGTAACCTACTTTCAGTGACTCTACTCTACTCTGAAGAAATACCCCTTGAATTGCAAAACAATGTATGAAAAGGTTATTGATTGTGGTGTTGCTTACAACAACTAAATGTTAAAAGCAGGAAGTTCCCATCCATAAGAGACTAGTTGAATCAATTATGGACTAGACAAATAAAAGAGTATTATACAGTCACAAAAAATAATAAAGGAATCACTAAGAAAGGGGAAAATGCCTAAGCTATATGATTAAGTGAACAAAAAGCAATGTAGAAACAAAATATAAAACATGCTATCATTTGGGGGTAAGATAAGGGGAAAGGGAAGTTTTTTGTTTTTGTTTTTGTTTTGTGTGTGTGTGTGTGTGTGTCTTGTTTTCACAAGAATCTTTGGAAAGATAAACCAGAAACAAATAAAAACAATCACCTAAAGGGCAAGGATATGAACAGAGTAGGGATGTTTGAATTTTGAACAATGTAAATATTTTATTTATTTATTTTTATTTTTTGATGCTATTACTTTAAAAAAATAAATCTTTATTGTTCAGATTATTACAATTGTTCCTCTTTTCTCTCCCCCATATCTCCCCTCCACCTGGTTCCCACCCCACCCTCTGTCCTTACCACCTCTTGCCACTATCCTCATCCATAGGTGTATGATTTTTGTCCAGTCTCTTCCTGAACACCCCTTTCACCCTGAGAATTGTCAGTCCACTCCCTTTCTATGCTTCTGATTCTATTATATTCACCAGTTTATTCTGTTCATCAGATTTTTAATTCACTTGATTTTTAAATTCACTTGTTGATATATATGTATTTGTTGTTCATAATTTTGATCTTTACCTTTTTCTTTTTCCTCTTCTTAAGGAATACCTTTCAGCATACTACCTAATAAAAGAGTAATATGCAAATTAACCATCACTCCATTACACCCACAAGCCATGCCTCACACCTACCAGCCAATCAGAGCAAGTATGCAAATAAACCTAACCAAGATGGCTACAGCCACAGAGAACAAGAGGGAGGCTTGGGTTTCCCAGGGAATGGAGGAAGCCAAGCTTTCCGCCTGCTCTTGCTGGCCTAGGTTTCCACTCAGTGCTTCAAAGTTTCAATTTTAGAAGGTAAACAACACCATAAAACAGGCAGAATGTCAAATGACAGCGGGGAGGGGAAGGAGACCTGGAGGAGATAAGAGATCAACCGAAGGACTGGTATGCATGCATATAAGTACAACCAACGAACACAGAACTCTGGGGAGGGAGGGCATGTATGGGAGGTGGAGGGGGGCAATGGTAAGCTATGTACACATATAATACCTTAATAAAATATTTTAAATGAAAAAATAAAATAAAAAATAAATAAACAAAAAAAAGGTAGAAGGTAAACAAATCCAAACAGAAATGGTTGCCAGCCACGGAGCAAGCAGGAAGCTTGGCTCCGCTCCAGGCTACAAAATCTCAATTGTAGAAGGTAAATAAATTCCAGATACCAGGACCTCTGCTTGGGTCACCAGGGGGTGTGCCTGGCCTGCAAACCACCACAGGCCCCTCTCCCAGGCTGCCCCACACCCCAAGGGGACCCTCACCCTGATCCAGGATACCCTTCAATGCAAACCAGCTGGCCCCCACCTATGCACCAAGCCTCTATCCTATCTAATAAAAGAGTATATGCAGATTAACCATCATTCCAACACACAATAGCTGCCCCTATGTGGACACAAGATGGCCACCACAAAATTGCCAGCAAGGGAGGGCAGTTAAGAGGGACCAGGCCTGCAAGAAAGGGCAGTTGGAGGTGATCAACCCTTCAGGGGAAGGCAGTTAGGGGTGACCAGGCTGGTAGAGGAGGGAAGTTGGGGGGCAAACAGGCTGGCAGGGGAGCAGTTAGACATCAGACAGGCTGGCATGGGAGTGGTTAGGGGGTGATCAGGCTGGCAGGCAGAAGTGGTTAGGGGCAATCAGGAAGGCAGGCAGGCAAGCAGTTGTGAGCCAGCAGTCCTGGGTTGTGAGAGGGATGTCTGACTGCCAGTTTAGGCCCGATTTGGTGGTGATGAACTACTTTAGCTTTTTCTTATATGTGAAGCTCTTTATCTGCCCTTCAATTCTGAATGATAGCTTTGCTGTGTAGAGTAATCTTGGTTGTAGCTTCTTGCTATTCACCATTTTGATTATTTCTTGCCACTCCCTTCTGGCCTGCATGATTGTCAGCTTATTTCTGTTGAGAAATCAGCTGACAATCATATGGGTACTCCTTTGTAGGTAATTAATTGTTTTTCTCTTGCTGCTTTTAATATTCTCTCTTTGCCTTTTGCTCTTGGCATATTAATTGTGATGTGTCTTGGTGTGGTCCTCTTTAGATTCCTTTTGCTTGAGTTCTGTGCACTTCCTGGACTTGTAAGTCTATTTCTTTCACCAGGTGGGGAAAGTTTCAATCATTATTTCTTCAGTATCTTGCTCTCTCTCTCTCTTCTTCTGGGACCCCCATAATTCTGATGTTGGTTCGCTTGAAGTTGTCTCAGAGGGTCCTTACACTATCTTCATAATTTGGATTCTTTTAGCTTTTTGCTTTTCCAGTTGGTTGTTTTATGCTTTCCTCATATTTCAGATCTTTGGTTTGATTCCTGGGGTATGCTTGAAGTTGTACCAGAGATTTCTTACACTATCTTCAAATTTTTGGATTCTTTTTGCTTTTTGCTTTTTTGGTTGAATGTTTTTTGCTTCTTTGTATTTCAAATCTTTGACTTGATTCTTGCATTCCTCTAGTCTGCTGTTGGTTCTCTGTATTTATTCTTTATTTCAATCAGTGTATGCTTAATTTCTAGTTGGTCCATTTTCATATCCCTGACGGTCTCACTAAATTTATTTTTGGTTTCTAGAAGATTCTTGAAAAACCTTATAACTGTTGTTTTGAACTCTATATCCAGTAGTTTTCTTTCCTCCATTTTTATCATTTGTAACCTGTTTCTTTGTCTCTACATTTTTGCTGTTTCCCTATGTGGTAGGTGTCCTATAGGGCCCAGTGGTTCAGCCTCCCTAATTACCTGAAGTGGACACTCTTGGTGCACCCCTTTGTGGACCGTTGACACAGTCTTGTTGTAGTTAAGCCTTGATTGTTGTTAGTATCACTAGGAGGAATTGATGTCCAGGCCAATTGGCTATAAGGATCAGCTGTGTCTACAATGGGAGAATCTCTGTGCTGGAGACACCCTTATGGGGCTTTGGTGCTCACTGAGTCTGCCTTCTGAGTGTGTCCCTTGTAGATATGAGGAATTGTAATCTGGAGGGTCCCACTCTGACCTCTGGGTAAACTGGCTCTTGGATCTCCAAGGAAGTGCAAATTTAGCCTTTGCCTGAGGCCACCCAGCAGGAGCTATGGAGAGACCTGCAGATTCCTCTTCTTTGTTTGGAATTTGGAGGTGCCCAGGTGAGGCCCAGCTGTGAAGCAATGCAAGCTGCTGTGGGGCCTTCGATTTCCTTTGGAAATTCTGGGGCTCTCTGACCCAGCTGCAGTTTGTTAGGTAATTTTAGATTTCAAAGGACCAGGCCATTCATATGCAAAACCTCTGCACACAGCTTGGGTGGGGCGGGGTCTGAGGGAATCAAAGGGGTGAAGCAAATAGCTATGATTTATCCTCAGCCCTGTCCTAAGTGGCTCTTGGTCTCAGTGTCCTGGGATAATTGCTGCAAGCACCTCTAAGAGAAAGATGCCTTCGAGTTCTGCTCGAAGTCAAACAGTCCAATTTCTTCCCGTTTGAGTCTGGATCCTCAGAGTCTCACCTGAAACTGGAGTTCAGAGTAGTCTGGAGCTTGTGTTTCCCTCCTGATTGAAAAAAACAACCACGTACTCAGTTGCCAGCCCTTTCCTCGCATGCCTCCGTACCTCTGCACTTTACTTCCGCAGCTCCTCTGAGTCTCAGTGTGCTTTTCTCTTTCCTTCTAGTTGTAGAATTTCCACTCAGCCAGCCTTCCTGTGGTTCTGGATGATGTCCATTTTGTCTTTTAGTTGTAGTTTTGAAGTGGTTGTGCAAGGCAGCAATTTCAGGTGTTTACCTATGCTGCCATCTTGGTTTCTCTCTGAATCATGTAAATATTTTAAATATTCAAAAAATTAAACCAAAGAGGATTTAAAAATACATCTTAATGTGGAGTGCAAACAAAGGAATCTAAGTGGTTAGCAAATTGATAGCAAAACAAGAATTACAGAGGTAAGAATTACAGGTAACTTTTGAACTCTGTACTCTGACTAGGGGAATATATTACCAGAGAAAAAAGACCTGCAGGAGGCTTATGAATTGGGTTTGTAATTAATAGTAATATCATTAACATCATAGTAAAACTTTTTTTGTATAATGTAGGTCACAGCAAATGAGTAAATATACAGATTGTGTGGGTTGACCTATGGCTCTTGCTGTAGAAGGACAGAAATAATAGCAAATGGAGAAATGGTTACTCTTGGATTCAAAGTGGAGATCTCAGTATGAATTCGTGATTTTCCAGCTCAATCCAGTGTCAGAGACAGAGTGGGATGTTAGTTAAAGCTGTGAAAACAGATGTTATTCAGTAACTACTGACAGTAAAGAAAAGGCTGAGAGTTGTGCACAGGGACTGGGTGTTTTTGTTTTTGTGGGGTTTTAAAAAAATATTTTATTGATTTTTTTTACAGAGAGTAAGGGAGAGGGATAGAGAGCTAGAAACATTGATGAGGGAGAAACATCGATCAGCTGCGCCCTGCAGAACCCTTACCAGGGATGTGCCTGCAACCAAGGTACATGCCCTTGACGGGAATCGGACCTGGGACCTTTCAGTCCACAGGCTGAACCTCTCTCCACTGAGCCAAACTAGTTTTGGAAGGGACTGTGTGTTTTAAGGGGAGACAAATGACTGGGAGGGGAAGAGAGAGGGGCTCAAGTAAACAATTACAAAGAACTATTGGTGTAGGTGTGATTAGGCCTCTTGTGCCTGCCAGCTGGAAATGATGGATGTTAGGAGACTATCCTCCAACAGAAACAGGGAGACAGAGGCCCTGAAGATGACATTTCAAAAGAATGGCCTTGAGGAAGACCCTTCTGAGTCGCAGGAGATACTTGTATATCTCAAATAAATAAAGGAGGAATTCACAATTGGAAGCCCTTTTTAGTAAATGATCTAAGAAAGTGTTGTCAGGGCTGAAACAAACAGTAAATGCTCCTAGCAGTGTTGAGCTTTCCAGGCAGACATTTAAGGGAGGGCCTAGAGTCATGCTAGAATACTGTGCGGCCTTACGCTGCCTAAAGCCATGCTAGAGTTTGGTTCTCTTAGTTCAGAGATTTAGACTATGTGTTAGGTGCTAGGAGTTCTGCTATTCTCACCATTAACAGCACCTTGAAGCAATATCACTCTAGGATCAATGGACACAAAATACTCAGATTTTGGTTTCTAAATACCATTTACCCCTAAATTCCAGATCTGGGACAGGGAAGGTACAATGTATTTGGAATATAATCTCATGCCAGAGAGCAAGACAGTGTTCAAAGACCAATGGGTGAACCAGTGAAAAATTAGAATGCAGGGTTCCCTGTAGAAAAATTACAAAGGATGTCAGTTCAGCCACAACAGCACATGGAACCATGCAAGGGTTTTCTAAGAGCAGGGTCTATGTAGCTGTAGAGATCACATGCACAGGAAGCCGACCCTGAAAATGGGAGATGTGTTCAAGTTCAGAAGAGCCAGCTTGAAGGGTCTCCCACTGGTTAACTGTGGGGCAATCTGAGAGCACTAAGCAGACTAATAATGGCAATGGATTATAAAACATGAAATTACAAAAGAGTCCATGCATTTATAGTGATACTAAAAAGGTGTGTGCAGGGGAGGGAAATTTTTATGAAGAATGCCATGTTATGCATATAGACAGAATAATAGAATTAGAAAAATTACCATTTTTTCCAGCCACCAATGTAATAATGCTAAAATCATTGGCTTAAAGATTGCTGGGAATAGGTTATTTGCACAATTTCTGAAGTTTCCCTTTATCACCCCATAGGTTACTTATTAACTAAAAATGTGAAAAGATGACTTCACAATAGAGATCTCACAGAAACTATCTTAACCAAGTAATCAACTGAGCATGGCCAATAGTGAGACAACGTTATCAGGCACAATCTTCATGTGAAGCAACAGAAAGTACACTGTGTTATATTTTGCCCAAAGGGTTCAACTTGCATTTAATCATGAGGAAATAAACAGGTATTAATTGTGGGGTATTTTACAAGGCTAGTGGCCTAAACCCTTCAAAAATGTGATGGAGGGAAAAACATACCCATATATGGGGACTTATTCTAGATAAAAGGAGGCTAAGCAGACATGAGAACCAAGTAAACTGTATGAGCCTTGATTGCCCTAGAATTAAAGAGTTATGGAAGATATTTAGGGGAAAAACTTGGATAAGTAGGGTTTAGACTCCACACTAGATAATGCTATTGTATCAATGTTACATTTCTTGTGTGTGATGTGTTATTGGTTATGGTTTTGGTTATGGTTGTGAAGTAGAATGTCTTTGCTCTTATAAGACACATGCAGAGGATTTTAGGGTGAAATGCCCTTATATCCGGAACTTATTTTCAAACAAAAAGGAGAAGGAGAAATGGAGAGAGAAGGAGAGGAGGAGAAAGGGGAAGGGGAGTGAGGGAGAAAGAGGTATAGAGAAGGAAGGTGAGTAGTGGGCCAAGGGAAGAAAGGGAGAAGGTGAGAGGGCAAATAGGCATAATGATAACAATTGTTTGGGTCTGAGTGATGAGTATATAGCTATTCTTATATTATTCTTTCACTTTTCTGTAGGTGAGATGTTTTTAAAAATAAAATGTTAGAGGGAAATGTTTTCTACCTATAGCCACAGGTCAGGGAGAACACTAGCACATAGAGGGCAGAAACCCTCTCTGGCTGGTTGGCAGTACCCTGCAAGCAGCACACTTGGCACCTGGCACTTCAGTGCCATCTACACATCTGCTGGGTCTGTGTGAGCAGCACAGTTGATCATGGCGAGCAGAGCAGTGCTGACAGCAAACGATGGTGCAAGACCAGCACCTGTACCCAATGTTACCTAAGGAGAGCAGCTGAGGCTCAGATGGGTAGATCAGCTGGCCAGGGGCTGAGATTCCTTCTATGCTGTGAGAAAGCAGGGGTGCCGGGTGCAAGTTCGGGCTTAGACAACTTCTTTGGGCCTTCTGTGAAAATATAGCTGCTCTGTTTATGCAATAGAGATCAAATAAGATAATATATGAGACAAAACATTCTTATTTCATAGATTTCCCTTATATTTTACTTTGTAGATTTTTATTCTAAACATATAGATGGCTTTTTTCACATATTAACTGCTTTCGATGTACTTGCGTTTATATGGTTTTTGCAATATGTGTCCCATGAACACAGAATTTATGATTATCCTGTTTTATATGATTCCTGTAGAGAGAGAGAGAGAGAGAGAGAGAGAGAGAGAGCAGCACATTTAAAATGATCCTGCTGAATTAGTGACTACTCTTGCCAGGAAAAGACTTCTTTTCTGCTGAGCTTTAGTGAGAGCCTAGTGCATATTTTAAACTTGATTTTCTTCCAGCACCTGTATCCTTTCAGGGCTGGGTGTAGTAGGACACTTGCATATCATATCACAACATACCTTTTTGGTGAATCAGCCTAATGGATAGTAGGAGTAATCCTAGCAGCTATTCTGACACCAGGGTGGCTAGCAATTATCATACACTTACATGATTGAACCTCATGGATATGTACCACCAAACCCAGTAAGATGCATTGCAGCTCAGCATCCCCTTAGCTGGAATCTAGAATGTGATAGCCATTCTAGTGATGTCTGTGCAAAGGGAAATATGATGGAGAGAAAATCCAAGAGGAAAGAGACAGTGGCCTTAACCTACCCTGTTTCCCCCAAAATAAGAGAGTGTCTTATATTAATTTTTGCTCCCAAAGATGCGCTAGCTCTTATTTTCAGGGGATGTCTTATGTTTCCATGAAGTAGGTCTTATTTTCGGAGGATGTCTTATTTTCGGGGAAACACGGTATTATGGTTAAAATAATCTTGTTTTAAAATAAGACAGAAAGCCCTAACTGATTTGGCTCAGTGGATAGAGCATCGGCCTGCAGACTGAAGGGTCCCAGGTTCGATTACGGTCAAGAGTATATACCTTGGTTGTGGACACATCCCTAGCAGGGACTGTGCAGGAAGCAGCTGATTGATGTTTCTCTCTCATTGGTGTTTCTAATTCTCTATCCCTCTCCCTTCCTCTCTGTAAAAACTCAAATATATATCTCCTACCTAATAAAAGAGTAGTATGCAAATTAAACATCACTCCACTACAAGCCACGCCCACCAGCCAATCAGAGCGAGTATGCAAATTAGCCCCAACTAAGATGGCTGCAGCCACAGAGAGCAGGAGGGAAGCTTGGGTTTCCCAGCAATAGAGGAAGCCAGGCTTTCCACACACCCTGTCCAGCCTGGGCCTCCACTCAAGGATACAAAATTTCAATTATAGATGATAAATCCCAAGAAAAATGGCAGCAGCCACAGAGCTGGAGAGAACAGGCTAGGGTTGCCCCCGGCAACAGAGGAAGCCAAGTTTTCCACTTGCCCTGGCCAGCCTAGGCCTCCACTCAATGCTACAAAGTTTCAATTATAGAAAGTAAACAAATTCAAACAGAAATGGCCACAGCAATGGAGCAAGCAGGGGGCTTGGCTTCACTCGAGGCTACAGAGTTTCAATTGTAGAAGGTAAATAAATTCCAGATATCAGGACCTCTACTTGGGTCACCAGGGGGCGTGGCTGGCCTGCAAACCACCACAGGCCCCTCTCTCAGGCCACCCCATGCCCCAAGGGAACCCTTACCCTGATCCAGGACACCCTTCTGGTCAAACCAGCTGGCCCCCACCCATGCACAAGGCCTTTATCCTATCTAATAAAAGAGTAATATGCAGATTGACCATCACTCCATCATATAAGATGGCTGCCTTCATGTGGTTAAAGATCCTGCCCCCATATGGATATAAGATGGTCACCACAAGATGGCCATCAGGGGAGGGCAGTTGGGAGGCACCAGACCTGCAAGGGAGGGCAGTTGAGAGGGATCAGGTCTGCAAGGGAGGGAAATTGAAGGTGATCAACCCTGCAGGGGAGGGCAGTTAGGAGTGATCAGGCCAGCAGAGGAGGGAAGTTAGGAGCAAACTGGTTGGCAGGGGAGCAGTTATACATCAATCAGGTTGGCATGGGAGTGGTTAGGGGGTGATCAGGCTGGCAGGCAGAAGTGGTTAAGGGCAATCAGGAAGGCAGGCAGGTGAGCAGTTGGGAGCCAGCAGTCCTGGATTGTGAGAGGGATATTCCACTGCCCATTTAGACCCAATCCCAGTGTGATCCCAAATTGAAGAGGGTGCAGGCTAGTCTGAGGGACACCCCCCACCCCATGCATGAATTTCATGCACCGGGCCTCTAGTGTGTGTGTATATATATATATATATATATATATATATATATATATGACAGAAAAAATGAGACAGAAGAGAGACAGACAGAGAGATAGGGAGAGAGTCTGTCAGTGTCTGTTATATCACACCAGAGGTAGAGATGTACATCAGACAAGGGGAAATTCAAGTTTGAAGAGATCATGGATAGTGATGTAGAGATTAGAGAGTCACTTCACAATATTAAACTGCATGAATGGATGAGTTCTCCCAAATCAAAGTGCAGAGAAAGGGCAGGACTGAGGACAGAACTGTGGGTGATGTGTATATTTCCAGTGAAGAGATGGCTAAAAAATATTGGGTCAATACACTGATTAGAGCCAGGAGGGCTGTGAGAGATGAATACAAACCAGGTTGGTTTACGTTTTTCTCACAACAGAAAGATTTTTGATGATACATACATTTAATATTTAAGTCCAGATAGAATGCTGTATGTATAGCTTTTATATAATGATAAAAAAATCAATGCATATTAAGTACTAGAGCAACTACAAAACTCATATAATAGAAACTGGTGGGGGCATGAATGGGGAGCGATGGGGGATTGGATTGGGGGATTGAGGACAAATATGTGATACCTTAATCAATAAAGAAAATTTTAAAAATAAGAATAAAAATAAAACCAGGAAAAAAAATAGCAACTGACATTCAGTGTGACAGATGGTATTGTTCTGTTAAAATAATTATCACTGCTGTTGGCATTAATAACAAAAAAAATCTATTTATATGACTGAGATTTCACTTGTTGGCTTGGTTATTTTGATTTTTAGCATAATGCCCACCAGTTGAGTAATTGTCATGGTCTTTGTTTAGCAAAGTTTATTTTATAGCCTCTATCCATTATTTAAAAGAGGTTATATAATAGGGCATCTCAAATATGAGGACAACAATTAAAAACATATATAATTTAACAAGGTTTATTTGTTGATTGTTCACTATATGATCTACTGGGTATTCTCACATGGAATTCTTACTCCACATCAGTTACACTGTGAATATGGACCTGAATGCTGGGACACGCTCTTTAGAGTTTTGTGTGCTTGTACCGTCATGTGTATTCTGATAACTCAATTCTCCCACAATTTTCCTCCAAACAAATTACCGCAAGACCTTCATCTCTATAGCATGGTTTCATGTGGCCCACATATTCTTAAAGGGATAAAGAAAAGCACAGAAAAAATACAATAAACTAAAATTGGATGGTGCAGGTAAATGGAGAAAGGAGAAATATATAATTCACCATTGCTCATAATAAGGTGTTAATACTGCCCAAGGAATGTATGTACCAACCCCCCCACATCAGAGCCCTTATGGGAGTCAGTGTGCTATGTTACAGGAGCTTAGGTTTGGGAGTCAGATAACTCTGAATTTGATTGACCTGTTCACTAGTTTTGACATTGGGAGATTATTTAAATGAATCACTTTGATTTCTTATTTTTTGAGAAGTATTACAATGACTAAGTTAGGTCATGTATCTAAAATGCCTAAAACTGTGTCTGGTACACACTTGGTGTTCAATAGTAATGGTATTGTCAGTTTTAGATAGGAGTAGAATAAATGTGGAACTTAAAAATGCTGGTAGATTAGGTGAAGCTCAGATGACTGATGGCTGTGAACATAGGGATGGCTGTGTCAAAATGGACCAATGAAGCAAAGGGTGAGAGTTGGCAGTCAGGACTACTCAGATTATTGTCAGTTCTAAAAGTCTGACATGGAATGTGATGTCTCACTGTAGTTGTGTTAAGATAATATACCCGCCCCTGACTGACCGGAAACTCAGTGTTATTCATAATCGCATCATTTTGAAAATTTCATTATCAATTTAGGGACAGTCTTAAATATATAGTCTATTCCCAGTGATTAAAACAATTACCGTATTTGCCAGCGTATAAGACGATTTTTTGGCCCTGAAAAATATGCCTCCAAGTGGGGGGTAGTCTTATACGGTGAGTATATAACAAACTCTGTATTTTTAGTGGAAATGTTAGGGGGTCGTCTTATACGCCGGCAAATACGTATTTTTCAAATACAGTAGTTCTTTCATCTTTGAGGATTATAACCCTTTTGGTCTTCTTCATAGCTTCTCCTCTTAGCATTTCTTAAAAAATTTACTACTACTCTTTTTTGTTGTTGCAAGTCTGAAGAATTCAGTTCTAATAATATAAGGGCAAAGGTTATAGAACCAGACCTTGGCATTTGTCCAGGCTCTGTGACTTAGCAATTACTATATCTTTTTTATCACAGTTTCCTCATCTGGAAAGTAAGGAATAATAATACGCACCTCCACTGGATTGTCGTGAGCATTAAAAGAGATAATGCTATAAAACCATAGAGAAACCAAGATAGCAGCATAAGTAAATACCTAAACTGCTGCCTTGCACAACAATTTCAAAACTACAACTGAAAGACAAGATGAACATCATCCAGAACCACGGGAAAACTGGTTAAGTGGAAATTCTAAAACCAGAAGGAAAGAGGAAAGCACACAGAAAATCAGAGAATCTGCAAAGGCCTGAGATACAGAGACATGTGTGCAGGTGGCTGAGTGCCTGGCTGGCTTTCTCTAGCTGGAAGGAGACAAAAGCTCCTGACTGCGCTAAACCTCAGTTCCGGGTGAGACCCCAGGGGACACAGGCTTATATGGGGGGAATCTGGACTGTCAGGCAGAAACTCAGGGGAGCCACTAAAGGCAGAGGTCTGGAGGCATGTGCACGAGTGCACGAAGAAAGGACTGACTGCTGAATGCCGCTGGCGTTCGCTAGGTGGGAAGTGGAAGCTCCCCCACTACACTGAACTCCAATTCTAGGCAATTCTCTGGGAACCCAGACTCATTTGGGGAGAAACTGGACTGTCTAGTAGTAGGCGAAACTTGAGGGCAACTTACTCTTAGAAGTGCTTGCAGGAATTTCTGGGGACACTGAGAACGAGGGGCATCATAGGGCAGGACTGTCAAGACTGTCTGCTCAGCCCTGAGACTCCGCCCCATCCAAGTTGAGCACAGAGACTTTTGCAATTTTGCAAGTCTTGTCCCATAAAGCATTCTCCATCACAGAATTTCTCCTGGCATAGACACAACTGATCCTCACAGCCAATTTGCCTGGAGGTCAATTCCTCCCAGTGATACCAACAACAATCAAGTCTTAACTACAACAAGGCTGTGCACACAGTCCACAAAGGGATGCACCAAGAGTGTCTACCTCAGGTAACAGGGGAGGCCAAGCCACTGGGCCATATAGAACACCTAGCACACAAAGCTACCCTACCAACTTAGGGAAGCAGTGAAAATGTGGAGACAAAGAAACAGCTCACAAATGAAAGAAATAGAGGAAAACAAACAACTGGATATAGAGTTCAAAACCACGGTTATAAGGCTTTTCAAGAATTTCCTAGAAAAGGCTGATAAATTTAGCAAGAACCTCGAGGATTTAAAAAAGGACCAACTAGAAATTAAACATATACTGACTGAAATAAAAAAATATTATACAGATACCCAAGAGCTAAGACACACCCCAAATGCCAAAGGCCTCTCCCAACACTGGCATAGTTGCTCCTAGCTTGAAATGTGTATGATCAAATTTTGTGAGTTAAGAAGAAAGACCAAAAAGAAAAAGTCATCATAAATTGCTGTGTGATTCTAATTTAAATTTAAATGCAGGTTTCCAGTGTCCAATGAGCCTTATTGAATCTACCCTGGAGAAATTCTGACAGATGGACACAAAATGTGTACAAGGCTGTTCTTTGCCCCTTTGTTTGCAATACCAGGATGCTGAAAATAATCTAAATGTGCACCAATAGAGGAATAGTCAAATAAATTATGGTAAGTCAAGAATATCATGCAACTCTTAGCAAGAATAACAGACTTAAACATAAGACGGGAAGCCATAAAATTTTAGAAGAATTCACGGGCAGCAAAATCTCAGACATATGCCAAAGCAATATCTTCACCGATACATGCTGGAAACCAATCATTGTCTCACTAATAGAAAGATGTAAAAGGCTAGTCAACCTTGAAGCTCTTAAAGGTCAGAGTCAACCACTCCCTATCTAATTCAGACAATGGTAACTGAGGCAACTTCCCCATCTTGTAATCATGTAAATCCTTACTGATATGATAATCCAATTATTATCTGCCTAAAGGCTATGGGTGTATCCCAAACCTACTGAAGGGTAATGGGTGTATCACATAGTCTCAATAAAAGGGATAAAGAGGCCAGAGCCTAGCGGTAGTCCTCCTCATAGAGGTGGACTCCCACCTGGCCCCTCATTTTTCCCAAATTAATTCTTTTCCAGTCTCTTTTCATTTGTGTGCAGCCTTCTCCAGAAACCGGACTCTGAACAAGCATCCTGATCCACACAGGACATGATAAGGGATCCCACAGATACATCTCCTAGGGCAGTGGTTGGCAAACCTTGGCCCTTGAGCCACATGTGGCTCTTTGGCCCCTTGAGTGCAGCACTTTCACGAAATACCACATGCGGGCACGCACCTACAGTGAGATTGAAACTTCGTGGCCCATCCACAGAAGTCAGTTTTTGGCCTGGGTGAGTCTATTTTGAAGAAGTGGCGTTAGAAGAAGTGGGACTGTCAGTCACATGTGGCTCAAGAGCTACCCTAGGGCAATGGAAACTAAAGAAAAAATAAACAAATGTGACTACATAAAAAGAAAAAGCTTCTGCACAGCAAAAGAAACAAAACAAAAAAACCCACTGCATGAGAGAACATTTGCAAATGTTGTCACTGCTAAAGGTTTAATCTCCAATATCTACAAGGAACTTATACAACTTTTTAAAAAATTTTATTTTTACTACCATCTATTAAACTTTCAATAAAAACAATCTTACTAAATGAAAATTAAAAGATGATGGTGGTGTAGAGACTCTTGAAGTCTTCAAGTTGAAACTTTCAGTGCTTGAGTTCCTCTCAGTAGATAGTATGAAAGAAAAGAGCCACATGCTAACCTGACAGGCTCAGGGAAGGCCTGTGTGGCAGTCTTGCAAACTCAGAAACCTAAAATAACCACAAAAGATGATTTGAAAATTAAATATTTTAACTACAAACAGGTTATAGTGGGTAGTCATTTCCTAGGCAGATATTTTCCCATACAAAGATCAACTTTGATCTTCTAAACTGAGCCCATTTGTCTTTTTACCTCTAAGATAACATATCTATGAGATGTCTGGGTAACTTGTAACTTCTCTTTTTCTGGAGTGCCTGGGGCACAATCAAATGTGGTGGGTGCCAGGACAGATGCCTCAAATTCCTTTGTTATCATGTTAATTATTCCTGCACTTAGCTAAGTACACGTCCATCATTTTACTTTTTATCCAATCCCAGGAGTTTCCTACTGTCATGCTTTCTCCCATCTCCTTACTCTATCATCAATGAATTTCATGTAACCAACCTATGTCCCTCCTTTGATTGCAATTTATAAACATAGAAATGTACCCACCATTCTTCGGAGCATTATCTCAATCCGTTGAGGTTCTGCTTCTTGGCATATGTCTTCAGTTTGGCTCAAATAAACTCACAAAAATTCTTTACAGGTTTCAATGTTGTTTTTTTTTCCCGTTAACAATAGGGACAGGCAAGTTGGAACCAGATTATATGTTTTCTTTATCCTTCTTGTGATTTTAGGAGCTCCCTCTACTATGTAATGCTCTTTTGTTGCATTCTCTTTGAAAATAAAAGGGAAAGATGATATAGCATTCATGTAGAACAACTCAGGCAGAAAGAAGTCACGAGGAGAGAATGATCTCCAAGGAGTAACAGCTACAGACCTGCATTGACTTGTTCTGAGATTCCCGACCTTGACTGTAAAAGCTTGGTCCACCCCTTCCATGTTTCCATCTGTAACATCTGCAATGATGTCTGTAAAATGGGACTTCTTGAAGATTAGCAGAAAAGGCATGATGGGACAGTGATGCACTGAGCAAAGGGTGCTTCCAGACCACACCCATCAGAATCATTGGGGGGATTCTTGAGATACTGGACTTCACCACAGTCCCACTGTTTCTGAAACACTGAAAGTGTGGCCTAAGCACCCACAATTTTAACAAGATGCCCAGATAACCCCTACTTAATTTCAAAAGCCCCTGTTCCTGTGGTTGGTTTTACAGTCCAGGTTCTGCCTCCTTTTTTAAAAAAATTTAAAAATAAATCTTTATTTTTCAGATTATTACAATTACTACAATTACAATTTCAATTATTACAATTACTCTTCCCCCCCACCCCCATAGCTCCCTTCCACCAGGTTTCTACCCCACCCTCTGCCCTTTCCTCCTCCCACACGGTCCTCATCCATAGGTGTATGCTTTTTGTCCAGTCTCTTTCCGCAGCCACCACTCCCCTTTTCCCCAAGAATTGTCTACTCCCTTTCTATGCCCCTGATTCTATTATGTTCACCAGTTAATACTATTCATCAGATTTTTTATTCCCTTGGTTTTTAGATTCACTTGTTGATATATATGTATTTGTTGTTCATAATTTTTATCTTTATCTTTTTCTTCTTCCTCTTCTTAAAGAATACCTTTCAGTATTTCATACAATACTGGCTTGGCAGTGATGAACTCCTTTCTTATCTGTGAAGCTTTTTATCTGACCTTCAATTCTGAATGATAGCTTTGCTGGGTAGAGCAATCTTGGTTGTAGCTTCTTCCTATTCATCTCATTGTCCTGTGGCAATGACTGCATGCAACTCTGAGAAAAGGCTGACCTCGAGTTTCGCCTGTTGACAGACAGTCCAGTTTCTCCCCAAATGAGTCTGTGTACCCAAAGTCCCATCTGGAACTGAATTTCAGTGCAGTTGGGAGATTTTGTTTCCCTCCCGAACAAGAAAGCTAGCCGCATGCTTGCTGCTCACCCTCTCCACGCGCTGCAAGTAAGCCAGCTACATATTTAACCTCCTGCCCTTTCTGCGCATGCTGGTCTCCACACCTCTGTCCTTCACAGCTCCTCTAGGTCTCAGTATCCTTTTATCTTTCATTCTAGTTGTAGAATTTCCACTCAGCCAGCTATATGGTGGTTCTGGACGATGTCTGCTCTGTCTTCCAGTTGCAGTTTTGAAATTGTTGTGCGAGGTAGCAGTATAGGTGTTTATCTATGCTGCTATCTTGTTTTTTTCCTCTACAGGGAAGTTATACAACTTAATAAAAGGAAGATAAATGACCCAATTAAAAAATGGGCAATGGACCTAAATAGAATATTTTTGAAAGAAGACAGAAGGAAGGCCAAGAGGCATATGAAATCATGCTCAAATTCACTAATTATCCAAGAGATGTAAATCAAAACAACAATGCGGTACCATCTCACACCTGTCAGAGTGGCAATCATCAACAAACCAACAAAGGACAAGTGCTGAGAGGTTGCAGAGAAAAAGGAACCCTCGTGCACTGCTGGTGGGAATTCAGACTGGTGTAACCACTGTGGAGAATAGTATGGAGTTTCCTCATAAAACTAAAAATGGAACTCCCATTTGACCCAGTGATCCCACTTTTAGGAATATATTTCAAGAAACTATGAACACCAATCAGAAAGAATATATGCACCCGTATGTTCATAGTAGCACAATTCACCATAGCTAAGATTTGGAAACAGCCTAAATGCCCATCAGTAGATGAGTGGATTAGAAAATTGTGCATCTACACAATGGAATACTATGCTGCGGTAAAAACGAAGGAACTCTGCTAGCATTTGCAACAGCATGGATGGACCTGGAGAGCATTATGCTAAGCGAAATAAGTAGTTGGAGAAGGATAAGTATCACATGATCTCACTCATTTGTGGAACATAATGAACATAAACTGATGAACAAAAACTGATCCAGAGAAAGAGAAGTATCAATCAGACGATATTTTCCCTTCAGAGGGAAGGTGTAGTAGGTGGGGATAAGGGAGAGAGATCAACCAAAGGACTTGTATGCATGCATATAAGCATAACTAATTGACACAGACACCAGGGAGGTGAGGGTATGAGCAGAGGTGGGGAGGAGGGCGGCCATGGGGGTGATAAGGACACATATGTAATATCTTAATCAATAAAAAATTAGCTCTGGCTGGTTTGGCCCAGTAGATAAAGTGTCAGCCTGTGGACTGAAGGGTCCCATGTTCTATTCTAGTCAAGGACACATGCCTGGGTTGTAGGCTCAATCCCCAGTAGGGGGTGTGTAGGAGGTGGCCAATCCATGATTATCTCTCATCATTGATGTTTCTATCTCTCTCCCCCTCTCTGAAATCAATAAAAAATATATTTAAAAAAAATAAGTTTGATCTGTATTAAAATGAGATCTAAATTATATCTTATATAATAAAAGCCTAATATGCAAATTGTTCCCCTTGACCGAGAGTTCGACCTGGAGTTCAACCTATTGCTAAGATGTATGCTGACCACAAGGGGCAGCATGGAACATGGTGGGTATCGGTGATGAAGTGCTGGCAGTGGGTGGCAGTGGAGGCACTGCTGGCCCCGATGGGCCATGACAAGAGCAGGATCATGGCAGGATGGTGTAGCAGGTGAGCAGGTAGAGCCAGGCCAAGGTGGGTGTGAGCCAGGCACTAATCACCCCACTGATTGCCTCACAGATGGCAACCAGTGGAGGCCCAGGGGGCTGGGCCACCACCTGGCTCCCAGGTGCTGAGGAAGCCAGGTGGGGGGTCCAGCCCCGACCAATCACCCCACAGACAGGGACCAGCAGTTGACAGGCCCTGTTCTCCAGATTGGAGCCAGGCCCCAAGCTGGGACAGGGAACTGAGGGTGGGTGGCTGTGACCAACCTCCCGAGGTGCCCAGGGGGGAGCGGGAGTGGCTTCAATCTCTCACAGGCTACTTGGGGGCGGGGTGACAGGGACAGAGGTGCAGTGAGAATGTGGGGGGGGGGGGTCCGCCAAGCTCAATCTCACTCCCCCTGCTACCCTCTGCTGAGACACCAGGGCTCGAGCACCTGGGGAAGCCCCCACACTCAGGTGCTGGACACTCTCAAGGAGCCTGCCCCGCACCCACATAGACTCTTCTGGGTGAGCCTGGCCATAGCTGCAGGGACCACAGGGGCCAGTCAGGCTCCCTGTGGGTTTGTGCAAGAGCTGGCCAGCAAGGCCAGCTGGGAGAGAGCACACTGCCTGCTTGGCTTTGATGCAGCTCCTCTGGGTAGCCCAGAGGTCCACATTGTGCCCCAGCCAGCAGCATCCGGCTACACTCACCTCATCTCCATGTAGGGACTTGGGTGCTGTGAGGGGAGTGTGCGGGGATCCAGGGGCCCAGGTGCTGCCTAGGACCTGTAGGTCAGCTGGGACCTGCCCTTTCACACCAGACTCTCGGGCTTTGATCACTGGCCAGGCCTAGGGATCATACCAGTGCACAAATTTTGTGCACCAGGCCTCTAGTTATTAAATGAAAATCTAAATCTCAGAATACTATAAGTGGTATACCATTTCAGGTTTTTAAAATTTTAGGATTTTTTTTTTTTGCATTGAAAAGAGACTAGATGGAGGGGGAGAAACACAGAGAGAAACATAAAAATTGGTTGGTTGCCTCCTGCACTCACCCTGACCAGGGCAGGGGATCAAGCCTGCAACCAAGGTACGTGCCCTTGATAGGAATCAAACCTGCAACCCTTCAGTTCGTGGGACAACACTCTAACCACGGAGAAAAGATGACTAGGGCATCATTTAGGCTATTAAAAACATTATACTGTGTGTTTGTGAATGCATAGAAAGAGATAAGATATGAAATGATTCACCTCAACCTCTTAACATGGAATTCCTACGGTGGAAGGAGGTGTGTGGAGTGGAACTCTGATTTTATATTCTGCCTTCCACTGTATTGTTTGAATTTTTTACAATAAGCATTACCTTTGTGATAACAAAATTTATTACATTCAGTAACATTAGTAATGTCCTGGGAACTTTAGTGTCACTGAGGTACTAAAATCTAATTTTTTATTTAAAGGTGGAAACAGGTGACACATAGCTTATGTTTCTGATTTGAGTAAGAGCAGGTAGGGAGTGAAGCCAGAATGCCCCTTTCCTGGGCTTTGTTACAAACACCTGTTCAAGATGTGAAGAGTCTAAGACTTTCCTTTCTCCCCCAAACACTTTACTCAGGGCAGGAAATGTACACTCAATGAATGATTATGTCAAAGACACAATCGGAATGGGAAAAACTTTTTTCCCCTTTTGCATGAAATTAAATTCTTGGAAGGAAGCCAAGGAAGTGACACATCTCACCTCCTGTTTCTGGCTGAACAATCCTTACGTCACTGAAATTGTTCATCAAATTGTTTTGGGTCTTAGGTACTATGAGTAGCATAATTTATTTCCCAACTACTTTTAATTTTTTTTCATATTTCTAGAAGGAAATGAGGTACAGTGCCTTTGCATTGATTGCAAATTTATCCTGTGTTTTATTGAAAAGATAACCTTTTTCCCATCTACCTGAGCAGTTGTCTCCTAGTATGCAACAGCTTGGGTTTACTTTTAATATTTCCTGTGAAATTTCTCTGCAACTGAGTCAAGGCAGAGTCTAAATCTTTTATTTCCTTCATGGTTTCTGGAATATAGTTGACTTTTCACTTTATCTCCCTGAGTCTCAATGTGCTCATCTGCAAAATACAAGCCTTTACTACAACAGTCACATATATACTTTGTATTATATACATGTGTATATAGATGAGAGCACTTTGTAATAGTAAAATAATAGAACAATGCTAGCTACTTAGTTCTCAATTTAATTTATGAGGTTGAGTATTTTTTCCCCATAAATCTAGTATAGAATAAGTTTGTACATATAAGAAACATATCAAACTCAGAAGAGTGAGAAGTGAAGATGTTGAACAGCCAATTGAACACATGGTTCTTAGACCCAGGATAGAGATCTGATCTGGAGGAAAAGATTTGGGAGCTAGCAGCCTATCATAGTGGTTGAAGTTAAAGGTGAAATGTTGGCAGAAGGGATGCATAGAACTAGAGGAGATAAGGATTGCCCCAGCCTGCGGGGCAACAACGAGGGCACGCAGGAACCACCTAAGAGAATGCAACAAACAAGGGGCGCGGAAGAACGAAGGCAAGACGAAGTTCCGATCAAGCCTCGTTTCTCTAATGAAGCGTTGCGGTTTTTAAAAGTTCAGGAGGGGAGGGGTAGGATAAGGAGTTGCCATGGGGTGATTGGTTGGGGACTGGGTATCTGTCCTTAGCTGATTGGTTATTCTGATGTGGGACTGTCATGGGGTGATTGGTTGGGGACTGGGTATCTGTCCTTAGCTGATTGGTTATTCTAATGTGGGGTTGTCATGGGGTGATTGGTTGGGGACTGGGTATCTGTCCTTAGCTGATTGGTCTGGCCTTTGGCGCGTGAGGGCTTTCTTGGCTCAGACAGGCTCAATCAGGAAGTAGGGCTGACCAGGAAGTGAGACCGAACTCTTGTTTTTATGGCTCCCAGCAAAGGATGACCTGGGCTGAACTCAAATTAATACTAGTTATTTAAGGCAGAGGTCTTTAAACTGGGATTAAGTACTGTTAGGGACATGTGAATACTTTCTAAGGGTTACACAAGCATGGATGTTTTAAGGGAATCCATTTCTCTAGCCCCAGCTTCCATTTCTAATCATTCCTTTAATTGCTTTGTCTGAGATGTGCCTTCGATGGGTTGGGGAGTGGACAATGTCTCCTTTCTTCTCCTTTTGCAATTTCCTTTCTTCTACTTTCCAAAAGAAAGGCACTCTTCATCGTACCACATTGCATTGTCCTGGGCGGTAAACCGTCTCCAAGATGGCAAACACAAGTGCGATTGGAAAAACTGGTGCTGGTTCTGAGAAAGCGAATGACTCTAGTGACCAAGCCCCAGACCTTCTGCCAGCAAATGGTCTCCACTCTCTGCATTTGGCAGAATTGAAATGAAACTTACTGGGTTGTCAGCTATTAAACCATCACGAATCATCTGTGATTCTACATCACTCTATGATTTTTAGCATAACTCAGAAGCAGTTCAAAGCTTTGAGAGGCATTTATATAAAATACAAGCATTTACTGCAGGAGTCACATATATACTTTGTGACTCTTGCATAAATGTATACATAACCCTTGCATAAATACCTTTTCTTTTCTCCTTCACTTATTTACTATATGTGAATAGGTTTCTCAAAACTAACATCTATAAAAATGAAAGATGGGAAGAGAATAGAATTGATTCTGAACCCTGTCTCCTTTTAGCAGCAAATAATATTTACCAACAGATGACTAAACTAGGGGAAATATCTATTTATATATCTCTAGTCCTGTAAGAGATGTATCTCTGTCTTGGTTCGTTCGAATTGCAATAACAAAATACCACAGTCTGGGTGACTTATAAGCAGCATGACAGTTCTGGCCGGGAAGTCCAAGATCTTGCATGGAGCTGGCAGATTTAGTGTTTAGTGAAGACTTCCAGATTCATAGATGGCACATGCTCACTTGTCCTCACATGATGGAAGTGGCTAGGAAGTTATCTGGGGTCTCTTTTTATAAGAACACTATTCCCAATCATGAACACTCCCCAAAGCTCTACCTCCAGATAACATTGCCTGGGGCATTAGGTTTTCAACATATGAGTTTGGAGGAGACACAAGAATTCAGACCACAGCAATGTCCAATAAAAATTATTTTAAAGGCAAAATTATAGGGACAGAAAGCAGTTTATCAGTCACTTGAGGCTGGGATAGGGTTGGGGATTGCCTGCTAGGAGGCAAGACTCAGCAAGAGGTAACTTTTGGGGTTAAGGAAATGTTTTCTATCTTCTTGATTTTGATTGTGGTGTTGGTTTTATAACTGAACACAATTGTCAAGCTCATAAAAATATTTACTTTAAATGGGTATTTTTTGTATCAAAATTATACCCCAATAAAGCTACTTTTCTGTTTAATAATTATTTATAAAATTTATAACAATTATGTACCATTAATCATGTAATGTAACTCAATCCAGAAGAATTTTTTAACACTTAGAGGCTTCTGACTGTGGAAAACACAAACAAATTTAAATTTTTGTTTTCCAGAGAACTAAGAGAGTGATCAATAAAGGCTATAAAATACAAAATATATTACATTAAGATTAAATTCTGTGAGAAAGGAATGGGAAAAAGAAATTATGTAAAATGCCAACTGTTAAATAAGGGATTGTTCAAATATTTTAAAATATGGATGTTGGTGGGTTATAACATATCATTATGTTTTGTAGATTTCATTAGATTTATTTAAAAGAACATTAAAAAGTTTCATTTCAAAATATTAATAATTATAATGTACTAGAAAGTGTATTATTTGCAACTATTTAGATTTAGGATAAAATTTTAAAATTTCAACGTAAAAATATACAAGGAGCCCCAACCAGTGTGGCTCAGTGGTTGAATATCAACCTATGAATCAGGAAGTCACAGTTCAATTCCCAGTCAGGGCACATGCCCGGGTTGTGGGCTCAATCCCCAGTGTGGGCATGCAGAAGGCAGTTGACCAATGATTCTCTCTCATCATTGATGTTTCTATTTCTCTCTCCCTCTCTCTTCCTCTCTTAAATCAATAAAATATGCATACATATAGAATGTTAAAAAGAATGTACAGAAAGAGTACATAATTTTTCAGAGTACTTTTAGGAATAAAATAGGAGAAAAAGCACTGACCAGTTTGCTCAGTTGCTAGAGCATCAACCTGAGGACCAAAGGGTTACAGGTTCCATTCCTGGTCAAGGGCATGTACCTTGTACCTCATACCTCAGTTGCAGGTTCTATTCCCAACCCCTGCTAGAGGGAGGTAACCAATCATTGTGTGCTACTCTCATGTTGATGTTTATCTCTCTACCTCCTCTTCACTCTCTCTAAAAATCAATGGAAAAACAGCATCATTCCTGGGGGGAGGACTTAAAATAAAAGAGGCCAGGGGAAGGGAAGAAAACTATTGATTTAGGGATAGACAGAGCAAAGAGGACTAAGAGAGCATAACCAGGAAGAAGGAAGAAAAAGTCAGAAGGAACGTTCACAGAATGCAAATAGACATTCAAGGAGGAATATTGTTCTCCGCCTCAGCTGAAGCAAGTGCCAAAAGATAATCTACTGAGTCTTTCACTCTCTGTGGGAAATATGTTCACCTTTCCCTAACCAAAGTAGGGGTTTTGAGTTTGGGGAGCAAGGATTCCACACTCCTACCCACTATGACAGTGGTTTGGTGCGGAAAAAGAGTTGAGTTGCTGAAACCGGTTTGGCTCAGTGGATAGAGTCGACCTGCGGACTGATTCCAGTCAAGGGCATGTACCTTGGTTGTGGACACATCCCCAATAGGGGGTATGCAAGAGGTAGCTGATCGATGTTTCTCTCTCATCAATGTTTCTAACTCTCTATTCCTCTCTCTTTCTCTCTGTAAAAAGTCAATAAAATATATATATTTTAAAAAGAGTTGAATTGTTTGAGAGTAGAGAGAGGGCTCTAAAAAGACTGAAAAATTGGACATGTCCTGGTAAGCAGGAGAGAGTATCCTACAAAATAAGGCAGTGGTTGAACATCAACCTATGAACCTATGTGAACTGAGGCCCTGGACTCTCAGGACAGTGGGGGCTGAGTATACTGTCTACCTAGAGAGGCAGTACCAGGTTTTCTAGTCTAGCCAGCACCCCTTGTGCTCAGCTTAGAACAAAAGCAGGGGAGATGCCAAAACCGGTTTGGCTCAGTGGTAGAGTGTTGGTCTTCGGACTGAAGGGTCCCGGGTTCGATTCCGGTCAAGGGCATGTACCTTGGTTGCGGACACATCCCCGGTAGGGGGTGTGCAAGAGGCAGCTGGTCGATGTTTCTCTCTCATCGATGTTTCTAGCTCTCTATCTCTCTCCCTTCCTCTCTGTAAAATATCAATAAAATATATTTAAAAAAAAAAAAGCAGGGGAGCCATTTGTCCTAAGGGAATAGTCGGGGCTGGAGAAGAAGCACATCAATCCAGGCTCTTGCAAACTGAAGACTCTGGCCCCAGTATTCTGTGCTGTCTAAAATCCTCTTGAACCTTAGATGATCCGGGACCAGGGTTAAGGCACCCCAATAATGGTTAAGATTGGATTTCCTCTAGTGGGAAAAGGAGCTTACAAATATTGCTTTTTAGATGGGGAAACGTGTTAATTACATTTTTTTGAAGTCTGCATGTTGCTGCATATTAGAAGCCCTCCATATAGACTGGAGTGTTCAGTGGGATAGATAGCTAGGAGGTCATTGGTGCAGCTTCAGCTGAGTGTGGGGCAGATCTAGATTTTATGGAAAGAGGAAAGAGTGGGAAGTGAGGATGTGAAGGAAACAATGTAGACCACTCTTCCAAAAACTTCAGCTATGAATAGAAGGTAAGATAAAGTGTGGACACTGGAGGAGGAGGAGGCAGAGTAGAGGATTCTGCTGTAAGGCCACAGACAGCTGCATTGCAACATGTATTCTTGCTGACCACTGCTCTCTCATCCAGCTTCTCTAGGCATCTTATTATTTCCTTGGTATTTATTAAGGTGATTGCAAGGTAAAATGAGCTGCTGTATAGATGACTCTCTAAATCTCAGTAGCTTAACACAATCACGTTTTGTTTCTCATGAAGGTAAAAACCAGTTGGGTATTTTTACTGGGTGGTAGTGTTCTCCAGCAGAGGTGCAGGGACCCACACTCATTCCATCCATGCCATCGTCCACACTTGACTTCCAAAGTTGCTCTGGAACAGGAGAAGAGCATAGAGAGTTGCCTGTGGGAGGTTTCTGTGGGCCATGATGGAAAGTGGTGCACATCTCTCTTGCCCACTTTGAGCCGAACACCGTGACATGACCACACCTGACTGCAGAAAGCCTGGAAATGTGATGAGGCTGTGTGCTACATGAGGATATGGGTCTGGTGAGTGTGGGCTAGACTCTGCCACATTCTTCTACCCACTCATTCCTGTTTCCCCCTTAGCCTATATCTCAGGACCCCACCCTGGGTGTAGAGTGCTATCTTAACTAGAGTACTGCCTAGCTTCCTGTCCTAATAATCTATTTCCAGCCTGTTACATTTTTTAAAATATATATTTTATTGATATTTTACAGAGAGGAAGGGAGAGAGATAGAGAGCTAGAAACGTCGATGAGAGAGAAACACCGACCAGCTGCCTCTTGCGTACCCCCTACCGGGGATGTGCCCCAACCAATGTACATGCCCTTGGCCGGAATCGAACCCGGGACCTTTCAGTCGCAGACAGACAGACGCTCTACCACTGAGCCAAACCGGTTTCGGCCAGCCTGTTACATTTAAGTCTCAGAGTTATTTCTGATTTTAAAGCAAGTCATAAAACACCTCAATTCTTGATTTGGGAAGTATCAGAGAGAGAGGGAGGTGTTGGAGTTTGGAGATGTGACAAGGAAATAGGACCAAACAACGTCCCATGAGAAACATGGGCATTTCACTTTTCTCTTGGGGTTCTTTGCTGTGATGACCATTATCACCACCATGGTTACAGAGACTTTCTCCATGAATATCCTACCCCTAATGTAAACAAACCTGGCTTCACACAGCTGAGACAGGATAGCATTATCAGAAAGAATGTACTCAATTTTAAGGGAGGACAAATGGAAGTGAGCAGGGTATTGTGTGTAAACCAGAGGCAGGTAGCTTATACAGTAGCCACATAATGACTTGCTGCTCACACCCTCTTTTAAGTGCTGCCCCTCATGCCAGCATGACTTCTCAATGTGGACTACTAGGTATGGCCTCACTCTACACATTACTGGTCTCAGTATTATAACAGCTTGGCTTACTGATGAACTATCTTGTTTGTTAGAATCCTGTATTAAGTTAAAATGCAAATATAAAATATTAACTGGTTTAGCCTCTTTTGTCTTCCATTCAGAACACTTTTTATGTCGTTAAGAATTTACCTGAGGAGCCTAATAACAATAAGAAACTTGTTTGGACAACATGGAAATAGAAAAGGGAGTTAAAGGTTTTTTTTTTTGATGATGTTATACCCAAGCCATGATAGAATTTGACAAATGATCTCTATAAGATTATGTAGTATACCTTTTCCTTGTAGAAATATTCATATCTACTAAGTGTAATATTTACCTTTGATAGGGAAGGTTGAATAATGACAAAATATTGCCATTTGATTCTTCTTTTTCAAGATTTCATATAGACTACTACTTTTATATTTTGTTTCCTATTCAGTTTTGACTTAGTTTGAATTGGTTACATTTAATAAAAATTGAGATTTTAGTACATACTCTAAATTTCACAGTAATGCTTTGGATAAGTTAATATCTCCAGATAGCTAATCTCATAGAATTACCATATGGCCTCATAATTCCCCTCCTAAGTCTATATCTAAACTAACTATAAAACAGATACAGAAATGAATGCATGTACATACACATTCATAGTAACAGTATTCTCAGAAGCCAAAAGGTGGAGACAATCAACTTTTGACCAAAAAGTCAATCAATGGCCGAAACCGGTTTGGCTCAGTAGTAGAGCATCGGTCTGCGGACTGAAAGGTCCCGGGTTCGATTCGGTCAAGGGCATGTACCTTGGTTGCCGGCACATCCCCGGTGGGGTGTGTGCAAGAGGTGGCTGGTCGATGTTTCTCTCTCATCGATGTTTCTAGCTCTCTATCTCTCTCCCTTCCTCTCTGTAAAATATCAATAAAATATATATATAAAAGTCAATCAATGATTGAATGGGTGGACAAATGTGGTATATCCATACAATGGAATATTATCCTAATATATAAAAACCCAGGGTCCGTAACAACTGACCAAAGGCTCTACCAAACACCTGAAGTCAATCCTGCAGTTAGGGCTGAGTTGCCATGGCGACCCAGCACTGACAGCTGTGTGGGCTGCGGATCAGGCTGAGAGAGAGACCTGGAGAGAGAGGCAGGGTCTGATCTGCAACCTCCATGGCAGCTGTTGATCAGCCATTGCCTCTCTCTCTCCCTGAGCTTCACCAGCAGCAGCTCACCTCTCTTTCTCTCTGAGCCTCTGTGGAGGCTGCTGATCAGCCCTGCCTGTCAAATCAGGCCCAGAGATAGGCCCAGATATGCTGACTGGAATAGAAACCAACCAATCAGAACAACCTGGGTGAACTGCGGAGTCAATGGTTGCCTAAGAGGTGGAGCTTCTGACACTGACTGGCATAGAAACCGACTATCAGAACCTAATTTGAGTGAACTGTGAAGGCAGAACCTAAGGTGGGGGCTGAGGAGGGGTTTTAAGGGCAACAGCTGTTTGGTGTAAGGCAGGGGTGGGCAAACTTTTTGAGTCAAGGGCCACAATGGTTTCTTAAACTGGACCGGAGGGCTGAAACAAAAGCAACCTGACCATGCTGGCACTCTCATTGTGGGCTGCTGGTGAAGGAGCGAAGGGGAGAGGAAGAGAACCCTCCGCTCTTTGGGCTCTGAGGGCCCGATAGAACAGCCAAATGGGCCGTAGTTTGCCCACGGCTGGTGTAAGGTGAAGAAAGAGATTCAATTTTTTAATGACCAGTTTGGCATTATAGTGCATATGACTGGCTATCAATCCAGATATAGGGATTATGTATTTTTGTTTGCCAAGACCATCTTCTCCTGCTAAAAAGCACTCTCCCCCCATTTAAGCAATCCTATCCTATATAATCTACCTATACTAATAAAAGGGTAATATGCTAATTAGACCGGGTTGATCAGCCATCTTCCAGATATCCAACTTCCTTCTGGACAAAGTCATGGAGGCGAGATTAGGCCAGAAGGTGAGGGAAGTTAGGGGCGATCAGGCAGGCAGAGGCTGTTAGGGGCAATCAGGTTGGCTGGGGAGGGCAGTTGGGGGCAATCAGGCAAACAGACAGGTGAGTAGTTAGGAGCTAGCAGTCCCAGATTGAGAGAGGGTGCAGGCTGGTCTGAGGGAACCACCCCCCTCCATGCACAAATTTCATTCACTGGGCCTCTAATGCAGCTATAAAAAGGAAGGTAGTACTGATTCATGCTACAACATGGGTAAATCTTGAAAACCTTATGCTAAGCAGACAGGAAATTAGTGTTTTCCAGAGAGGAAATGGAGTAACTGCTTACTGGTACATAGTTTATTTTTGGGGTGATGAACATTGCGTGTACAGCACTGTGCACTAAATGCTACTGAATAGTTTATTTTATTTTAAATATCATTTAAATTGATTTTAGAGAGAAAGGAAGGGAGAGGGGAAGAGAGAGAGAAACATCGATGAAAAAAACATCGATAGGCTGCCTCTCACACACTCCCTACTGGGGATTGAGCCCACACCCAGGCATGTGCCGACTGAAAATCAAACCTGGACCTTTTGATGCATGGGACAATGTTCAACCAACTGAGCCATAGGGGCCAGGCTGAATTGTTTACTTTAAAATAGTTCATTTTATATTATATGAATTTCATTTCAACAAAATATATGAATGAATCAATAGGATCAAAACATACTGACATGCATTTAATACTCATCTATCAAGAGTTTTAAAAACATTGAATTAGTAAATACTGATTCTCAACTAAACTTTCAAAATGATGTGTCAGAAATCAGTGTTACCCAGAGCGTGGGATGGTAGGTCAGATGGGAAAGGCTTTAAATAACATTGCTTCACATAGTGAGAAATTTAATTTCTTTTCAGAGATTTTTGTCACTTTTTAGTCCCTGGGACTGCCTCAGTGAAAGTCTCAATTTTGTGCTAGGATATTAGTTGTTACTATGTTTAATATCTCTAACACACATCTTTTTTCAAAGAAGAGAGATCAGGCTCCAGGCTCAGAGCTCCCTGTGGGCAACACTATGAAAGTGATTTTAATACCATTGTTTCATTTTCACTGCATTCAATCTTACCTATATCTTTTGTTTACGTTTCAGGACACCTGTTTTCCATTTTAAATGATGTGCATTATAATTTAGATTGTGTTGCAAAAATTTCTTCTTTAACTTGATCTAAGTAGAAATGTGAGCCCACTTAAAAAACAAAACAAAACATTAGGCATATAATAATATAAATGGCATGAGGATTTGGGAATCCAGTAGAAATCAGATGATTAATAGGGCACACTGGTATGAAGAAACACTCACAGGGTGGGTGTGGGGACCCGAGTCTCACTGCTCTACTTGTGCAGCTCTGGGCACACCACTGAGCCCCTCTGTGCTTCAGTTCCTACCTCGATGTTTACACACGGAACTTACATTATTAAATTACTTGTGTTGGTTATTTTCTGTGTCACGGGGGTTGCACATGCACACGATTCTGTTAAGGTGTAGGTTCTGCCAGTGAGACACACTCATGGGGTTTGGACAGCATTGGGAGCGTGTCATTCTTCCTCCAGCACAGCGCTTGACGTGAGGATTTGACAGACACCGATTTTTGCAGTGAAGCTGCACTCCCCAGAGCACCCTGGCAGTAATCAGCTTCTAAGCTGCAAGGCAGCTGTGACACTGGCAGAGATTTCTTCTATTTCCTGCAGTGTCTGATACTGGGTGCCACAGCTTCCTAACGTCCTCGCTGATGTGGCACTGAGTCAGTGGTGGTCCCTTTTCAAACTTCACTCATCTTCTCCTTCCAAAGACTTTGCATGCATCGGATTCCCTATATTAAATACCTTTCTGCTGTTCATACCCAAGTAGTTTCCTTTTTCCTCACTGAACCATAACTGAGATATTAGTTTTATTGAATTCATAAAAACTTACATTTAAAAATATTTTATTTATTTTTTACAGCTAGGAAGAGAGAGGGACAGAGAGTTAGAAACATCAATGAGAGAGAAACATTGATCATCTGCCTCCTGCACACGCCCCACTGGGGATGTGCCCACTACCAAGGTACATGCCCTTGACTGGAATCGAACCTGGGACCTTTGAGTCCGAAGGCCGATGCTCTATCCACTGAGCCAAACCGATTAGGGCAAAACTTACATTTTAATAATAATACAAAAGAGTTAACATTTGTTGAGTGTTTACTATTAGTCATTGGACTAAAGATTTGAAACACATAATTTCATTTGGTTCTCTTAAGAACTCTATAGAGGCTGGCCAGAGTGGCTCAGTGGTTGAGCGTCAAGCTATGAACTAGTAGGTCATTTGATTCCTGGTCAGGGCACATGTCCCAGTTGTGGGCTCCCTGTGTGGGGGCATGTAGGAGGCAGCCAATCAATGATTCTCTCATCACTTATGTTTCTACCTCCCTCTCCCTTCCTAAAACGAATGAAAATATATTTAAAAAAAAGAACTCCATAAGGTAGTTTCTATTACCATGCTTATTTTGTGGAGGAAGAAACTGAGGCAGAGGGTGACTTACTAACCCAGGTCTCAGAGGTGGCAAGCAGCGGAGTAGGAATTTGAATGCAGGCTGTGTGAATACAGAGTGTTCGGTGACTCCACACTTACCGTATTTGCCGGCGTATAAGACGATTTTTTGGCCCTGAAAAATATGCCTCCAAGTGGGGGGTAGTCTTATACGGCGAGTATATAACAAACTCTGTATTTTTAGTGAAAATGTTAGGGGGTCTTCTTATACGCCCAGTCGTCTTATACGCCGGCAAATACGTATTTTTCAGGGCCAAAAAATCGTCTTATACGCCGGCAAATACGGTAACTCCCTTCCCCCTGCACAAAGCTGTTTACTTCAGGTCTGCAATAAAGTCTGCTTCAAGTCAGAAACCGGAAGTGTTTTGGAACTCAGAAGTTTCGATTTTTAGAAGGGGGACCCAACACGTACACTGCATGTTAGTTGTGGGGCAACTTAAAAGGGATCTGGGACAGGACCTTGTAATCAAACACACTAACAGTTCTGCAGCTGGATGAGTGCTCATATGAAATAAGGTAAAGACCATAAACAGCCAGAGGACAGTCCCTTTATTACCAAGTGAGGTAGGTGCCAAAGGTAGGGGGAAAAAACTTGTGGTTTTCAGAGCTTAGTGGATTTCAAAATTGCAGATTAGGAATTGTGGACCTGCAATTACCATGACGTATTATTAGCAAATAGACAAGAGAGGCTGAATGGATTTTTAAAATATTTTTTCTTGTTGCTTTTTATCTTCATTGATCTTTAGTCAGGCTACTTGTGACCACTTCTCCTCTCCTTTTATAGCCAAAGCATGTGGTAAGGACTTATTTTTTCCCTTTTTAAGTCAAATGTGATTGCAAGTATATTTACTTTGCAGACGCCTTACGGTTAAGGCCATCGTGTTCCACGGTGTCCAGTATATCATCCCACCAAAGCAGAACCAGGAGAAGTCAGCAACTTAGGAGTGAAAAACAATACCTTAGGATTTCTTAGTTTACCTTGTGTATTTTTAAGGAAGGATACTTAAAAATGTTTTTCCAATTACAGTTGACATGCAATATTATATTGGTTTCAGGTGAACAAGATAGTAATGAGACATTTATATATCCCTTGTTCTTTTATCACTTGACCTGCTTATACAGCATTTCTGTTAATATTTATAGTGATTTAAAAACAATTTTAGCTAAAATGTAGCTATTGCTTTAACATTTTATTTTTAATAAACTTATTCCCAGTTACCTGTAGTTGGATAACAAACCACTCCCAGCTCAGTGGTTTAAAACAGCAATTCGTTATTGCTCTCATGGTTCCATGAGTTGACTGGGCTCACCTGAGACATTCTCATTTGGGGCTTCTCATGGGGTCACATGGTTGGGGCTCAAGGCATCTGAAGGCTTGTCTGTGCTGGACACCAAGATAGCTACCCACATGGCTTCCATAAATGCTGGCTTTAATCAGGGTCTCAGCAAAGGTTCATTCAGACCACCTGTAGGTGGCCTCTCCATGGGGCTGGGGCTTCTTTCAGTGAGGTGGCTGAGTTCTGGGAGCCTTAGTGTTCCAGAGACCTGGGTGGAAGCTGTAAGACTTCCTACAATCTAGCCTTAGAAATCACTTGGCATCACTCCCACCCTATTCTTCTGGCCCAAAGTCACAGGGCTGTTCTAGATTTAAGAGGAGAATGATTTAAAAAAAAGGATATAAATATTGGAGGCACAGTTCTCTGGTGAAGGGGAAGCATCTTTGATAACTTGCTATCATGCAACTTATATAGATATGTGCGCAAGAGTTAAAAAGCTATTTTAAAATCATCTACACAGAGGCAAAAGTTTTATTACCCCACAACTGAGATAAAAATGCCTTGAACTTATACTCACATTTTAAAATATCTTAATACCTATTAATAAACCTCTGCTTGATGAGACAGATTATAAATAGAGGCCCGGGGCACAAAATTTGTGCATGGGTAGGGTCCCCAGGCCTGCCCAGCAAATCAGGGCTGAACTGTGGGGCGACTGGTGGGGCAATGGGGGAGAGGGGGGGCCCACTGGCACCCGCTTGGCTCCCTGGTGTTGCTCACTCGCCAGCCCCACCCCCTGCCACCACCGTTTAGGGCCTGCAGCTTGGGGCAGCTCCTAAGTTGAGTGCGCCATAGTGACCAGTAGCTCTGCCATTTGGTTGATTTGCATATTAGGCTTTTAGGATGAAATGACATCCAACAAGTGGCCAAATGGAGAGGTGCTCAGCTATAAGCTGAGCAGGCAGAAGAAATTCTCAAAAGCTATAAAAACATAAGGAGATACTTTCAAATGATAAGTCATCATTATAGATTTTTGGGAAACCATGATACTCATTTTGGTATGTAATTAGGAGCAGGGTGGTTAGTGAGCACAAAGGCAGGGGAGATAATGAGAGGCAGCCTTTGCAGTAGAAAACTAGTCATTCCTGCTTCTTTTTTTTTTTTGAGTCACAGATACTTTTGAGTATATGAGAGAAGTTAGAATTTTTTCCCCTAAAATGGTTATTTGTATTCCTTTGTTTCTTCCGGCATTCTTTCATCCTTATCTTCCTTTCTCCTCCCTCTCCCTCTCCCTTCATTCCTAGTACAATTATTTATAGAAGCTGATTCTGTATCAGATATTGATCTGTACCATGGGGTAGATTAGGGAAGAAGATAAGTTTCCCAATTTCATGGCAAATACATTCTTAAGATAAGGAGACAGAGTGAAAAAAAAAAAAAAAAAAACCAACCACCACCACCCTGTAAAAATGATACACCAGCCTCTGCTGCTTTGGCTCAGTGGAGAGCATAGACCCTCAGATTGAAGGGTTGTGGGTTGATTCCACTTTAAGGGTATGTCCCTCAGTTGAGGATCATTCTGGTCCTGGTCGGGGTGCATGCTGCAGGCAACCAATCGACGAGTCTCTCTCACATTGATGTTTCCCTCTCAGTCTCCTCTGTCTCCCCCTCTCCCTTCAACTATTGGTGGAGAAATATCCTCGGGTGAGGATTCACAACAACAAGATAAAACTCCCACAAATAAATAAAACTCAGATAGTCATAAGTAACAAAATGCATACACCAAACTGCATACACAACATCTTGCATACAATTTTATGGGGTTCACAATCTTCCCATGGACTTGTCTTCCTTGCTCTGCAATTAATAACTTCTCTTTTAAACCAAAGGATGACTTTTTAACATGAACAGTGTGGATGTGGCTGTTGGTTCTTCATTACTTTTCCACTTAAACTGAATACACAGATGTTAGCTCCCCCCTCCCCCCCCCCCCCCCCCCCCCCAGCCATGAAGAACAACTACGTGCAGTGTCATTGGCACTGACTTTCCTTACAGATGGAGGAGCATCGGTTCCTTAAGAAGTTTCAGAAAGCACGGCTGCTTGTAAGGATGAAAATGTGCCCTGCAAGGCTTTCTACAGCTTTATTAAAAAAAAAAAAATCCTTTCTTAGCAAACTATCTGCTTACCCCTCTTAAAAAAATTAAATGGCTCAGATAGCCATGGGTTCACATTTCGAAGTCTCAATTTACAGGAGACTCTGAGGACCTAGCCTTTCATCCATATTCTGAAGATGAAAGATGGATGGTTTGCTTTGTAGAATTTTTTGCTCTATGTCCTCTGTCTTTATGTTCTTACCACAAATTGTACTTCTGGCCTTAGTTATTATGGCATCCTTGTGGGGGGATTCAAACCTATACTTTTACTTTTGGCAACATTTTAAGTTCTTTTCATTTGCACAACATATAACTTTTGCAAAAGTGAAATGCAAGTGCCCATCTATCTAGTACTGCACTGGTTGTAGTTATGAACTTTTGGTATTTGGGAAATATTTTAATTGGTAGCACAAACTGTTATTCCATATGTCTCTCTCTCTCTCCTCCACACCCCCCCGCCCCTTTCCCCCCCACTTTCAGTGCTTTATTGATATCAAGATTTTACCCTTTCTGCAGTTAAAGGGTATTTTAATATCTGGCATGTAATGTTGGAATAAATAGAATCATGGTGTGAATGCAATTATTTAGGAGTTGGTAATATATGAAGTTGTGAGTCAAAACCACCTATTTCTAGATTTTTAGTGGAACATAGCCATACTCATTCTTTTACATACTATCTATGTATCTTTCCCCTCTAAGAAAAATTTTGCCTATTCTGTTTAGACAAATAAGTCTATATTTTCTTTAAAATCATTGACATAAATTTAAAATTTATTAAATGCCACAGGTAAGTAAAACTGCATGCTTATCACATGTCAAGCACTACCCTTAGAGATATCTTAGTAAACAAGAAAGATAAAAAAAAATCTGTGTTTATAGTTTAACAATACCTCTAAGAAGCTTAATAAAAATTATGGTAAGCCCCACAAGTTACACTTAATAAATCAGGTTTTATGTTGATGTGACATGACTCAGTGATGACATTTTGACTTGGGAAGAGATGTGGGGATTTCTGAATTTTAATACTATAGCCCTAGCCAATTTGCCTCAGTGGATAGAGTGTCCACCTGCAGACTGAAGAGTCCCAGGTTTGATTCTGGTCTGGGGCATAATTCCAGGTTGTGGGCTGTATCCCCAGTAGATTTGCACGAGATAGTCCATCGATGATTCTCTCTTATTAATGTTTCTATCTCCCCCCTCCCTTCCTCGGAAATCAATATTTAAAAAATTACAATAATGTCAGGCTGTGATTATTGAAGAATAAAATTGAATCAATAGTGTTCATGAAGATGTCCAAAATAAAATTTAAAAATATTACTTGTATAATTTATGGAAAAAAAACATATCTGAAATTTCTACTTCATTTTGCAAATTATCCTGTGGCCAGTGTAGATCATCCAAATTCCCATGAACTCACTGTTAACTAGTCACTTGGATTCTTGTTCATGATGTTTGCAGTGATGTCCCCTGAGTAACATTTCTTGTGTGACTCAGTGGTTCCCAAGGTCTCCTTAAATGATGAGAGCTGAACCACAACCTGGCAATTTAATTCAATAACCATTTATTGAGGGCCTGCCACGTACAAAGAAATCTGTGGGTCCAGTGGGACTACAAAGCTGTGTGAGTGGGGCTTCTGCTTTTCAGAAGTTCAGTATGGCCCAGCTTTGGTGGCAGCTAAACAGAGCATTCCATAAGAAGTGTTTTGTTTTGCTTTTAAATCTTTATGTTGAGCCGAGACCGGTTTGGATCAGTGGATAGAGCATCGGCCTGCGGACTGAAAGGTCCCGGGTTCGATTGCGGTCAAAGGCATGTAGTACCTTGGTTTCGGGCACATCCCTAATAGGGGGTGTGCAAGAGGCAGCTGATCGATGTCTCTCTCTCATCGATGTTTCTAACTCTCTATCTCTCTCCCTTCCTCTCTGAAAAAAAAATCAATAAAATATATTTTAAAAAAATCAAAAAAATCTTTATGTTGAGAGTATTACAGATGTTCCCCTCTTATCCCCCCATCTGTCCCCTCCCCGCCCCGCCCTGCCCCCAAGTCTTCACCACCCTATTTGTGTCCAGAGGTAATGCATATATTCATATAAGATGTTTGGTGAATCTCCCCGCCCTGCCTCATGCAGAAGTGTTTGAATGCTGAAAATGTTTCCCAGGTCTTCCCAACTCCTGATTTTTTTTTTTTTACCTCAATTCATAGATCAAACAGTTATACGCTATCTTTGGATCAGGATCATAAAAATAAACACCAGTCTTCACAAATCTGGCCTAAATGAATGAGAAAAAGACCCAAAGGAAAGTATGAATTTGTATTTTCTTAAAAGCGTACAAGATCACACCTGGGAGCTCGGAACCTTAGGAACCACGGAAGACTTAATCTTCTGCATAGTTCTGAAAATTTGCCCAAGATGTGACCTCCTTCGTCCCTCCGGCCCGCGTGGCCCCCCCTCACCCAGTTCTCAGGGTCAGTCTCACCTGCCGGGAGGGAGGGAGGGAGGGAGGAAGGGAACGGCCAGCTCGTCATTCTGTTCCTGGAACCAGGACAGGATGCCCTCCAGTTGTTGACACGGCCTCACTTTGCTAGCTCCTATGGAATAACTCATTTAACTGCAGCGAAAACTGTGGGAAAGTTTACATCATTCAGCTTTTCATGGCGCCTCTTACAGGGGGGAAGCTCTGGAGGTTCCAACTCTTGACAACTCCTACCCAGAAGGGACAGGAGAGGAGCATTTGAGAACTTCTAGGTAGCAAAGGGGTTTTGCACAGCAGCCTATGGAGAGCCGCGCTGATTTGAATGAACCCTTTGAAGGTCCTGGAAAAAAAACGAGAGCAATGCGAATTTTGTGAGAAGCAATGCCGTTGGCCAAGCGGGGGCTCCCTGGGCACTGCCTGCCTCTCGATGCCGCTTCGCTCGCCCCGGTCTCAGCCCTCCGCGGCGGCACGGAGGCACCGGGAGCACGAAGCCCATCCCCTAAGAGCAGGTGTGTGTGTGTGTGTGTGTGTGTGTGTGTGTGTGTGTGTGTGTAACACACACACGGCTAAGTGGTGGCTTCGGAAACGAAAGCCCAGGCCACCCGGCCGCGGGGACCCTGCCCTCGGTGACTCCTCCGTGGACCTCCCGCTGGTCCCGCCACCCCCGGACCGTCCTCTGGAGCCCAGGTTAAGGCTGTCCGTCCCCGCAGCGTCTCCAGGGCGCCCCGCCCCGCCCGCTCCCTCCAGCGCCCGGGTCCGAGCGTCCGCGCGGAGCTCCCCTCGGCGGCCGCGGGGGGCCGGGCGCGCCCCCGGCGGCGGGAACGCGGGGCGGCCGCGGCCGCCGGGAAGGGGCCGCCAAGATGGCGGCGGCCGTGGCGGCGGCGGCGGCGGCGGCGGGGCTCGGCGGCGGCCCGTGAGGCGGGCGGGCGGGCGGGGCGGCTGCGCGGAGGCGGGGTCCCGGGCCGGCCGCCCTGGGGGCGGGGCCGTTTCCATAGCGGCGGCCGGAGGTGTCGCGCCGGGAACTTCCTGGTTCCCGGGCTCGGCTTCGCGGGGATCCTCCTGGAAGGGAAACAATGGGGCGGAGGGCACTGCGGTAGCCGCCGCCGCCGCCGCCGCCGCCGCCGCGCGAGACCCGCCGGGCCGCCGGGACGCCCCGCTCCGCCCGCCCCGTGGCCTCCGCCGGGACCGTCCGGAGGTAACTTCCCCGCCCCTCGCCTGGCGCCCGCGGCGGCTCCCGGGGGTTTCCTCCGGGGCTGGGACTCCGGCTTGGCCCCGGGGAGCCGGACGCCGCCATTCTCGGACCCGGGGGAGGAGGGCGCGCCGCGGCTGCTCCTGGGCGCTCGCGGGGGGTAGGGTGGGTGTGTGTGGGGGGGGACGGGCTTCGGACACGTTTGTGGGGCCGCCCTGGTCCCCGCTCTGGAACCAGGATGGTGGGGGGTCCGTGCGGGTGTGATTGACAGGTAGGCGGGCGCCGGGGCGGGGGGCGCGGGGCCGGGGGACGGGGTCGGCGGGCGGGGCGCGCGCGGGGAGGGAGGAGGGCGAGCCGCTGCCCGCGGCCCCCGGAGCAAGTTTCGGCCCCTGGAGACGCGTCTCCCTTGCAAGTTTCAGTCGCGTCCCCCGGAGCCCCGGGGGGCCGGACGGAGGCGAAAACTTGGCGCATTGAAAGGAGCGCCGCGGTGCTGGGAACTTTGTTTCCCCCGGGCGGGCGGGCGGGAGGACGGGCGGCGGGAGGACGGGGCGGGCGAGGCATCGCGGAGCCGGGGACCCGCGGCGCCTCTGCGGGGCTGGCTGGCTGGCGAGGGGGCGGCCGGCGGCCCCGGCGGCGCGGCGGGCGGCCGGTGCCCGCGCGGGGTTCCAGCGCGCAGGTGCTGCAATGCCGGGGAATGCGGGCGGCGCGAGCCCGCCCGGGACGCCTCTGTTCTCGGAACTCCTCTCCCCGTCTTAACCCACCGGGGCTTCCTGGTGAGCCGACTCTCCCCGGAGTTACCGAGTCCCCTTCATGCGGCCGGGAAAGCGTCGTGAATGGTCCATGCCCGGTCGTTGGGAACATGGGGACACGCATGGAAAAGAAACGTGGGGGCATGATCTTGACTGTTTCGTTGGCTGGAATATAGTCAGCTCTGTATGAATCCATCGCTAAAGGGAACGAAGTCTGTGGGATCGATAGTTAAAAACATTTTGCAGCTCAGAAAAGTTCGATAGAACTCGAAAGACCGAGCGCCTTGGTCAAACTCCTATGTGGAATCTCAGGGAAGTTCTGTTGGAGGGAGGGAAATCGGGGTGCCGTTTTTTCTTTTATGTGAAGTCACCTTAATGAGAATTAAAAGTAGCCGGCATCAAGTAAACAATGGTTTATATGCCTTTTTTCTTCTTCTTTTTTTCTTTTCTGATTTCCTCACCCAAGGATATGTTTCCATTGATATTAGAGGAAGAGGGAGGACGTGGGGGAGAGAGAGGGAGGGAAGGAGGGAGGGAGGGAGGGAGGGAGAGAGGAAGAGAGAGAGAGAGAGAGAGAGAGAGAGAGAAAGAGGAGAGAGAGAGAGAGGAAGAGAGAGAGGCAGAGAGGTGGGTATGGATGGTTCCCTTCCTTAGGCACCCAACCCACATCCTGGGTATGTGCCCTGACTGGGAATCGAACCCAGGAACTTTTTGGTGTAGGGGATAATGCTCTAACCAACTGAGCCCCATCGCCCAGGGTGATTTATTTGGTTTTATTTCTCACTTCATCAGACCCCAAAGTTAAGAAAAACATGAGTTTGCTTCTCTTTTATAATAAAGTTTGTCAAGATAGACTAGTGTATTACTCAAAGTGGATGTTAATCCTTTGTTGTATGCTACATAGGCAATTGAAATATGTCAAAAGAGAAAAAATTAGGCTAATAAAGGTAGAAATTAGCTTTTAAAGGAAAACCATAGTCTTTAATTTCAAGTACAGGTCGCCTGAGTGAGCAGAAATTCCTTCGAGTTGTCACAAAGGCATTCAAAGAGCGTTGTGTGCCAGACATTAAGTCTTAGTGCTGGTGCCTCCGTACTGGTCTTAACTGGACTGTCAGTCTCTCTTGTAACTTGTTTTTGGTAAGGATATCCCATTACCGATTTGAACAGTGTTTTGACATGAAATAGCTCCTAGTAAGGACAACTGCCATTGGTTAAACACGTCAGCAAGTGGAAGTGACAGCTTTGGCTCCATCTGTTAATGGCCTGGTCAGCCTCTAGCATCATGGGGAACCAAGACGACTTCCTGGCTGTGGATCCAGACTGGGCTGGGCCTCCAGGGCCAAGGAGAGGTTGCCCTGGCCCGTCTTTGCCAACATGTGCTTATCTATGTCAAGTTACTGTTACATTTTGTAGCCAGTGGGAATGGGTGAAAAAGAGGCCAGTAGATTCAAGCTGGTGGCAGATTAAAAAAAAAAAATTATTTTGCTTACAAAGTGCTAGGGATGAAAAGACAGTTTGAAGCTGGCAAAAGAGTTAGCAACATTACTTTCTCTCTGCCTTAGATAGAGAGAAAGAGACAAGAGATTAATATTTTGTGGTTTATTTCTGCAGTTTTACTTTAACCATTGCTGTTTTGTTTTAGTGCGGTGATATTGTTATAAACAATACTCAGACTGTTTATTACCTATAATTTGTCCCTTCAGTGTGATTTTTGAAAAGCATATTGCCTTCTTAGGTGTGATTTACTTATAGAGATTCATATTTTTCCTTTTTAAAAAACGGTCTCAATTTTTACAGTGAAAGTCAATACAAAGATAATATTAAACTGAAAGAATTCTTCCTTCTAGCACGCTTCATTATAGTACACGGGAAGAGAGCATAGGAATTCCAGTCGCTAACACTTGGTTTCTCAACTGGTCTGTGCCACTTCCAGGCTATTTCCCTTCATGCAGTTAATTTACATTTCAAATTTGTTTTTTGGTAAAATTGGGGAACATAAATTTAAGTTTGTTTATTGAACAGGTATTTCCTTAGTGCCTTTAATGTCCCCCAAAACATTGAGTTAGGTACCTTGTTTTTAGCAAGAAGGTGCATGAGTCTGTTGAAATTTTGAAGTAAAGTACAGGGATTTCTGAGACATGTAAGTAGGGAACCTAACTTGATTTGGAGGTGTCAGGACAGGCTATCCTGAGGAAGTGACTTGTAAGACTTGAAGGATGAGGAGGACATGCTAGTTGAAAAGGGGAAATACGTGGGTGGACCCTTTGAGGATGACAGAAGGGCATGTACACACTCCTTGAAGAGACTGTTGAGAAGGTTAGATAAGAATGTGTGTTTATTACTTAGTGAGTGCCTCACAGGGTACGGAAGTAACCACTGTTAGTCGTATCGAGAAGGCTCTTGGCACCATACTCTGATCATCTTGTTCCATCGCAGTTATAGGAAGGCCGTCAGTCTGGTGGACTCTAACTGCACTAGGCCTGGAAATGACTCTGCGCACTTCGGTGTCTACTGTCAACTCTGGTACCACTACCTGTTAGTTTTTATCTCTCTGAAACTGGAATTAGATGTTAAATAGAAGATTCTTTAATATCCTTACAGAGATACTATCATCCGATATCAGTGTATTATATATTGATATCAGTATCGTATTTTGATTTAACCGTGATATCATTTTCCCTTAGAAGAGCTTAGACTACCTTATTTAGAATATCTATTCACAAAATAATATCAATCTATTATTTTTTCTTTTTTAATTTTTCTTTTTAAATTTTTAATATTGATTATAGTATCACATAATTTTCCTCATCCCCCCATTCCCATCCCAAACCCCTCTCCACATATGCCCCCAGCCCCCTGTTGTCCATGGCCACCAGCTAGGCCCATGTGCATGCACACAAGTCCTTTGGTTGATCTCTTCCCCTTACCCCCACCCTCCCCTACTTTCCCTCTGAGGTTTGAGAGTCTGATTGCTGCTTCTCTTTCTCTGGGTCTGTTTTTTTTTCTTCTTTCTTTCTTTCTTTTTAATATATTTTATTGATTTTCCACAGAGAGGAAGGGAGAGGGATAGAGAGCTAGAAACGTCGATGAGAGAGAAACATCGACCAGCTGCCTCTTGCACACCCCCTACTGGGGATGTGCCCACAACCAAGGTACATGTCCTTGACCAGAATCGAACCTGGGACCTTTCAGTCTGCAGACCAACGCTCTATCTATTGAGTCCAACCGGTCCCAGCTCTTTGGGTCTGTTTTTATTCATCAGTTTATGTTGTTCATTATTTCCTCTAGATGTGTGAGACCATGTGATCCAAGAAATACCCTTGTAAGAACCTAAACTGTGACAAGTCATAATGGTTATGCTGAGAGGCAAATGAATCAGTCTGTAGTGAGTTCCTTTTTGGGCCAACAGTTCTTTTGAGTCCCAATTTCAACGTCAAACAGTTCCTTATGTGTGCATATCAGCCATGATATTTCAGTTTTGGATGGTGGACAAATGGTGGTGATGCAGGTGTGACCGTCTCTGGTTTGGTCCTGTGCATCCTTCAGTAACACGCAGCTGCTGTCTGCTGGTATGGTGAGGCATCGTCAGCATCTTCCATCTCTGAATTGTGTCTCTTCTGTCAATACCAATCTATTCTAAAAAAATAAAAATAAAATGAGTAAATGGCAGGAGTTTAATTTGCTTCTAGGAAGATCTGGAGTGACGGAGTTTCATGTCTTCTTTGCTTAAGTGTTTTTGGTTCTGAAGACATTAATTATTCTCTGTGGTAGATGTACACGTACCTATGTCTTGCTAACATTGAAAAGGTACAATTTTATCCTGGAATTTTCCTTTCACTGAATTATCAAGTGAATTAAAAATATTAATGTTTTTCATGAAATAAGTGAAAGGATATCATTTTTAAGCTTCTTTATGTGTGAATTTCAGTTAGCAATGTTATATAGATCAGTAAAGGCAAATTAATGTTTTATTATGGAATAATAATGCAATATTTATAAGCCAGTTAGTTCTTGGGGCTTTTTATTCCTGTTTCTTTTTTGGACATTTTAATGTTTAATAGTCTACCTGTGGTAACATAAGAAAAGATAAGGTTTTAAAAAGTTAGTCATATTGTAAAAAAATCCAATAGGTGAGGAGGTTGAAATTAAGGTTAGGTATTTGTGTGTGGGCTAGATATTGCTGTGTATTTTGCCAGTGCCTGTTATAAAAGTTAATCAAGTGGCATACAATGACTACTGACATTAATGTTTAAAATAAAAAATAATCTGCCCAGCCATTGTGGTTCAGTAGTTGAGCATCGACCTATGAACTAGGAGGTCAGGTTTGATTCCTGGTCAGGGCACATGCCTGGGTTTCAGGCTCGATCCCCAGGTCAGGGCGTGCAGGAGGCAGCTGATCAGTTATTCTCTCTCATTATTGTTATTTCTGCCTCTCCTCTTCCTTCTTCTCTGAAATAAAAAAAAATATATTTGTCTCAACCTGTTCCATGTACTTTTTTTCTCATTATAGTTTTGTTTTGGGTTGATTTTTAAAAAATAATTATTTCACTTCCTCATTTTTTATTAGCTTGTATATACACACATACACACACACACACACACACACACACATAAATGTATATTACTATTATTTCAGTGTTTGTCTAAGAAATTCTAATATGTATTCTTGAATTATCACAGTGCAATATCAGTAGAAACTTTAATCCTTTTTTCAGATAATACATTCCTTAATGCAGATAAAAACATTAAAGCCAATTTCCTTTCATTACCTATTTTGTTGTTATCATGTTTTTAAGTGCATATAAGTATACTAGAGGCCTGGTACATGAAATTTGTGCATTGGAGGGTTGGGGAGGCCTCAGCCCTGCCTGCACCCTCTCACAGTCTCAGACTCCTCGGCCAACATCCCTCTCACAGTCCGGGATCCTTCACTCCTACTGCCCACCCCTCACTGCTCCACAGGGAGCAGCTCTGCTCACTGCTGCCGCAGAGGTGGGAGAGGCTCCTGCCACTGCTCTCACCAGCCATGAGCCCAGCTTCTGGCCGAGCTGTGCTCTCCCTGTGGGAGCGCACTGACCACCAGGGGCAGCTCCTGCTTTGAGATGAGACCATCCAGCTCCCTGATGGTCAGTGCACCTCATAGTGACTAGTCATTCTGGTCATTCCACCGTAATGGTCGCCTGGGCTTTTATTACATAGATATGCATACATACATATATGTATACTTAACCCCCAAGTAAGTTTTTCTATTGTTTTATGCTGTTATTATTCAATTAGACTTACTGTATTTTTTTTAAACTCCTTTTTGCATTACTGTACTTTTATTTGGAATAGTTTTTCTTCTGCATGAAGAGTGCTTTTAGTATTTTCTTTTTTTTTTTTTTTTAAATATATTTTATTGATTTTTTTACAGAGAGGAAGAGAGAGGGATAGAGAGTTAGAAACGTCGATGTGAGAGAATCATCGACCAGCTGCCTCCTGCACTCCCCCCACTGGGGACGTGCCCGCAACCAAGGTACATGCCCTTGACCGGAATCGAACCTGGGACCTTTCAGTCCGCAGACCGACGCTCTATCCACTGAGCCAAACCGGTTTCGGCTAGTATTTTCTTTAAAGAGGATTAGTATTGACAGATTTTCAAACTTTTTGTTTGTCTGAGAATGTTTTTAGTTCACCCACATTCTTGAAAGATACATTTAGCTAGGTATAAAATTCTAAATTGCAGCTATATGAATACATATACTTATGTGTTATTTTTGGAGAAGAGATTATTCTAAAGTGCTTGACTTTATTTCTCTTGAGAAGTCAGCTGCAATTTGTTGCTTTCTTGTTTATAATTTGTTTCTTTGTCAGACTGTTTTAAGGATTTTCTTTTTATCTTCTGATTTCAGATGATTTTCTCTATTTTCTTTTCTCGGAATAAATACCTTTTGATGCTATGACTTGATGTATTTCACCAGTTTTTATAGTTCTCAATCATCATTTCCTCAAATATTGCTTCTTCCCCAGATCTATCCTTCTAGGGTGTCAATTATATTAAGTGTTGAATCTCTCTGAATCCTCTATGTATTTCACTTGTCTGCTATATTTTTCATTCTTTTGTTTCTTTTTTGTTGTGGATATTTTATTCTGGCCTGTCTTCCAGTTTACTAAATTCATCCTCGTCTTGTCTAATCTGTTCTTATCTGTATTATCTGGGTTTTTAGTTTTGGTTATTGTATTTTTCACCCTGAATTTCAATTTGATGTTTTAAAAATCTGCTATACCACTTTAATAGTTTCTAATTTCCTGTCAAAAATTTCAAGCTCTGCCTGGCCTACATGGCTCAGTGGTTGAGCATGAACCTATGAAACAGGAAGTCACGGTTTGATTCCCTACCAGGGCACTTAACTAGGTTGCAGGCTTGGTCCTCTCTCTGGGGCATGCGGAAGGCAGCCCATTGGTGATTCTCTCTCATCATTGATGCTTCTGCCTCTCTCCCTCTCCCTCTGTGATTTAAATTTTTTTTAAAAAAATTTCAAGCTTTGCACATATCTCTTTGGACAGAGTAAGCATGGCATCTCTATCCCAGAATTCTATAAGTTTGTTTGTTTTGTGGTCTGTTATTTCATGAGGAGTTAATCTTATGTGCCTGCTTACCTGTGGTTATGTACTGTTTATTGTATTTTAAAAAGTATTTCTAAAAGTAATTGTAGATTTAATAAGAATTTTGCCAGGCACTTAGGATCACCTTTATCCAAACATTTTTTTTTTTTTTTGGGGGGGGACCCTATACAAGGAGTTGGTTTAGTTTTCATATGGGCTGTTCATTCTTCTGGGATTTGGCTTTTTAAGGTCTTATTTTAAAGCAGGGGGTAGCTCTTTGGTGGATCTTATACTATATCTTGTCTTCTTAGTGTGCCTAAGTGCATTTTAGCTTCTCAAGCACCTGTTTTGATTAGGCAAACAATTCCAGGAGTAAAATGCTGTGCACCGCATTCTGGATTCCTGTTATCTCTTTAGCTGATAATTCCTTATTATATTGTTAGGTCTTTGTGTCCCCCTTGTCTCCCTTTTTTAAATGAAGGTATATTATACATATAGAAATGTGCACTAATATTAAATGTATACCTTAAAGAATTTTTATAAATGTAATTAAGTGTATATAATCATACCCACTTCAATATATAGGACTTTTTTGCCACCCCAGGAGGCTCTGTCATCCTCCTTCCCAATTATACTACCTTCCTCTCCTACCCCAGGTAACAGTTACTCAGTTTTCTGCCACCATAGACTAGTTTTGCATTTTTAGTTTTTCATCAGAATGGTAACATACAGTATGTAGTATCTTATGTCTGTCTTCTTTCATTCAACATTGTATTGTATCAGTGAGATTCAGCTATGTTGTTGCATGTAGCAGTGGTGTTCTTTCTTATTGCCCTGAACTTGTTCTGGGCACTGTGGAACCAAAAAGTTGTCTCGCACCTCAGTGACTTCAATGATGAAAACATTTTTACCCTCTTATAAACCTGCATATTGGGCAGTGTTCACCTCTGCTTCATTAGCTTTCTTTCTTTTTTAAAAATTTAAATATATTTCTTTATTGATTTCAGAGAGGAAGGGAGGAGAGAGAGATAGAAACATCAATGATGAGAGAGAATCATTGACCAGCTTTCTTGCACGCCTCCTGCTGGGGACTGAGCCCGCAACCCAGGCATGTGCCCTGACCAGGATCCTTCAGTCCGCAGGCTTCCTCCACTGAGTTAAGCCGGCTGGGGCTGCTTCATTGGCTGTCAAGTAGGGCCGCTTGAAGGCTGAGTCTAGTATCGTTTGAAGGTTTGCTCATATGTCTGGTGGTTGATGACTGAACACTTAAATGTGGCCTGAGCATGTTCACTACGTGCTTGATCCTCACTCTTGGAGGATCAAGGGCAAGTGTCCAACCCACATGTGATGTGGTAAGAAGGGAAGTGAAGAGCCAGTGAGCCAGACAGATGCTATTTTGGCTTCTATGACTTGGCCTTGATAGCTTATATGAAACTTATTCAGTATTATTTCCACTTCAGTCTGTTCTTTGAGGCAGTTATTAATTTACCCAGGTTTAAAGAGATAAAAAAAGGATTCTGCATGTGAGACCAGAAATAATGCAGTGACCATTGTTGGAAAATACACTCTGCCTGAAAGGTAGACTAATACATGACCATGTCACAGTTTATTTGTCCATTCTCTTAATAGACACCTAATTGTTTCCAGTTTTTGGCTATTATAATAAAGTTACTAAGAGCATCTTTATATATATATATATATATATATATATATATATATATATATATATATAGTTGAACATACGTATTCCATTCTTTTGGATATATTCCTAGGAATGGAATTATTGAGTAATAGGAAAATGTGAATAAATATATAAATATAAATATAGTTACTAGCAAACAGCTTTCCAAAGTTATTGTACCAATTCATACTCTCTGATATTTTTAGTAATTTAAAAATATACTTAACTTATATATTTTTTTGGTCTAGTTTTCTCTTCAAGCAAGAACGTTAATCTGTAATACCTGGTCTATCTTTGTTGGAAATGCACATCCCTTATTTTGTCTTTTATGCAATTTTTCATGTGTTTGTGTTTTACTTTCCCAGTTAGATGCTTAGTTATTAGAACATGAAGATTAGGTAGAAGAGTCTGATTGTGAAGTAATAGATTGAAAAAGTAATATTTTAGAATATGTATTCAAATCACTGCTAAGAGTAATACTGTTAGCCGACTATCTATATAAATTGCTTTAGATAATTTTTAAGAAATTGCTTTTTGGGGTGCTTGAGCCCCATTCTTCATCATTATATCATACTTTGTTTTGACCCAACTTTTTATACCACTTTGGATTCTAAGCTCCTTCCTCAGATTTGCTTGGGAGATATTTTGCTATTACAAAAAAGTTTTCCTCCAAAGTTGATGATTTGCTGTCACTGAGGATTGCCAACAGAATGCCACCTAGCTTCTCCCCTCATACTTAGGGTTACCTTTGATTATTTCACTGTTAATAGTCATTTTGACTCTCTTCTAAGTGTCATTTAAGTCTTCCCCTTAAAAAAAAATCAACATTTTAGATTATTTTGTTTTAGTTCATATCTGATTATGATCAACTGATCCTGTTAATAATTCTAAGGAAGCTAGAGTTTTTCTTAGTAACTTAATGAATTAAAATAAGTTTTTAGGTCATAAATATTTCAGTGCTAGAATAAGAACTTGCAATTGTATTTCAACTCCTTTATTTTATACAAAAGACCAAAAATGGATCAGTACTAGTACATGTCAAATATATAAGATATTTAGTTTACCAAAGCATTTTTTATGCATAACCCATTATAATTTTGAGTGGTAGACAGGTTGGAAATTTTAATTGTGATTTTACAGATAAAGAAACAGGGTCAGAGAAATGGTGTGACTTGATCTGAATTTCTAGAGCTGGTTAATGGCAGAGCTGGTCCATATGTATCTGGGACTTACTATATTTTGAGTTATTTAATTTTTTTTATAAGGTCTGCCATCAACTTGCCAAATTTCAAGTTTATTGACATATCCTATATGAATCTTCCTTTCTTCAACTGTATGTATGTGTATTTTTGGCCCTTGAATGAGCTGAAGCCCTTAACTCCCATCTATATCACTCTGGTTTCTCTTGGTACTTTTGTCCAGCTCAGGATGGCTGGAACCAGGTGTCTGTCTGTCTGTCTCTCTCTCTCTCTCTCTCTCTCTCTCTCTCTCATTTTATCCTATATAATAAAAGAGTAATATGCATATTGGCCGTACCTCTGCTATACCCACAAGCCAATCCAGAGTGTGTATGCCAGTTAACCCAACCAAGATGGCTGCAGCCTTGGAGTGAGCAGGAGGCTTGGGTTTCCCCTGGCAATGGAGGAAGCCAAGCTTTCCGCACACCCTGGCTGGCCTAGGCCTCCACTCATGGCTACAAAGTTTCAATTATAGAAGATAAATAAATCCCAAATATGAGGGCCTCCACTTGGGTCACTGGGGGACATGGCAGGCTTTCAAACCACCATAGGACCCTCGCCCAAGCCGCCCCACACCCCAAGGGAACCCCCATCCTGATCCAGGACACCCTTCAGGGCAAACCAACTGGACCCCACCCATGCACCAGGCCTCTATCCTATCTAATAAAAGAGCAATATGCAAATTGGCCAACACTCCAAAACACGAGATGGCTGCCCCCATGTGGTCAAAGATGGCTGCCCCCATGTGGACACAAGATGACCACCAAAAACTGGCCAGCCAGTGAGGGCAGTTGGGAGGCACCAGGCCTGCAAGGGAGGACAGTTGTGGGTGATCAGGCCAGCAGGGGTGGGTAGTTGGGAGGGACCAGGCCTGTAAGGGAGGGCAGTTGGGGGCGATCAAGCCTGAAGGGGAGAGCAGTTAGGGGCAATCAGGCTGGCAGGGGAATGTTTAGGGGGTGATCAGGCTAGCAGGCAGAAGCAGTTAGGGCATTCAGGAAGGCAGGCAGGTGAGCAGTTAGGAGACAGCAGTCCTGGATTATGAGAGGGATATCTGACTGCCCGTTTAGGCAAGATCCTACCGGGATAGGGCCTAAACAGGCAGTCCAACATCCCTTGAGGGGTCCCAGATTGGAGAGGATGCAGGCTGGGCTGAGGGACATCTCCCCCCCCTCCCCCCGCACAAATTTTGTGCACCAGGCCTCTAGTTGGTTAATAAAAGTATATAGGTTTCAGGTACAATTCTATAATACATAATCTGTATCATGTTTTCTTTCATCATGTGTCCTCCCTTTACCCTCTCCTACCTCCCACCACCTTCTTTTTCCTCTGTTAATCACCGTACAGGTTTCTCTTGATTGTTGTATCTGAAGACCCTTGAGAAGTTTTTGCATTATTGTATGGCTCAATTGGTATATTCTGAATGAATAGATGGATGCAGTCTTGTGTTAAGAATCCAGCTAGAAATAAATTTCTTGAAAATAGAATTAGGTTTAGTTTTCTTTATATTTATCATGGTGTCTGATATAGTGCATACTATTGTAGTTGGCAGTCTGTAATTTTTAACTCACTTTTAAAAGGATGCCAACTCCTGAAAGTCAGAGATATTGTATCTTTAATTTTAGCTTTTATCTGTGGAGCTCAGGCATTATGTACAGTTCTAATAGGATATATCAAGAGAATTAGGCAAATGTAACATGTAAACAAGTTCTAAGCCACTTTTGACAGATCCTGCCTCTGTAACAGATAAGTAAGGAGGCATTAGATGGGACATTTGTTTTCCTAAGTACTTAGAAGTTGACATTGACTAGCCTAAAGCTACTAGAATTTGATAAGCCCTTTTGGAAACCTTACTTAAATTCCACCTGTAGATGGGGAAATTAGACCTCATTCTTATCAGATGCTTCATTAACATACACGTGTAAACAAACTGAGGAAACCAAAAGATTTCTCATTTTGCCCATCTCATTCTCTGATCTTAGCAGGAAGTACTTTGTTGATTTAATAAACAGGATAAATAAACTTCGTTTTACTCTAGCAATAATAGATTTGCTTTACTTCTCTTGAGCTGGGAAAATACTTAAAATTGTGGGGATTTCTAGCATTATGTTTCAGGACATATAAATTGCAGAAAAAAGCATTTTTTAATAGCCCAAGAATTGTGAAAGTACAGTGGTGAGACCTTCTATGTCAATAAATAATGACCTTAATATTAACTAAATTTATTTCTTTATCTGGAATGCGAATATATTATCTGGGACTCTGCCCTGATGTAATATATTCGAACTACTAAACTGTGCATCTGAATTAAGAAAGGAAGCTACTAAAATCACTATGATGTAAGTTCCATGGGGAGCAGCTTCTTTCTTTTGACATGGCTGTTTTTTCAGAGCCTAGAGTACTGCCATAATAGCTGCTCAGCAAATACTTGTGGAATGAATAGTAAATTTTTATATTATCTGTCTCTTAAGTTTAAAAACTAAACATTAATCATTTAAGTATTGGCTTATAAACTTTTTGTGAAAAAAACTTAAATTGGTTGAGGCATAATTCTTTTTTTTAATATATTTTATTGATACTTTACAGAGAGGAAGGGAGAGATAGAGAGCTGGAAACATCGAAGACAGAGAAACATCGACCAGCTGAAACATCGACCAGCTGCCCCTTGCACACCCCCTACCGGGGATGTGCCTACAACCAATGTACATGCCCTTGACTGGAATCGAACCCGGGACCCCTCAGTGCGCAGACCGACGCTCTATCCACTGAGCCAAACCGGTTTCGGCATGTTTTTAACTTTTAAAGAGTAAATGAATCACCACAACTGTTTCTTCCTCTTAATTATGGCTTAAAGATTATAAGTGCATTTAACTCCTTTATGACATTTACATATAATAGGTTACTTTAAAAAATATATTCCATTGATTTTCTACGGAGAGGAAGGGAGAGGGATAGAGAGTTAGAAACATTGATGAGAGAGAAACATTAATCAGCTGCCTCCAGCACACTCACTACTGTTGATATGCCCCCAACCAAAGTACTTGCCCTTGACCGGAATCGAACGAACGTTGGGACCCTTCAGTCTGCAGGCAACGCTTTATCCACTGAGCTAACCTGGTCAGGGTAGCATTGCTGTTCTTTTAAAAAAAGTTTTTTTGAGTAGTCTACTTATTTCTGTTGAATTTTGCTTATTATGCATAGTTTACATTTTGAGATCATTTTTATTATACCTTCATCTGTGGAAATGCTTATGAGACCTGAGTTAATCCTACTTTCTCCCAGTGGGAATTTGCAATTGAGGATACTGTCAACCCAGGGCCACTTAATTTCTAGGCTTAAGATTTTCTTAACATACAAGTAATTTGAATTTGAACTTGAAGCATGTGTGAGGTTGGTTTGGTTATAGATTCCCAGGGAATACTCTCTTCCCCCTCCCCAAATACAAATAAACCTAAACTTGGCAGAATTTTCCTTATAGCATCCCTTTGGGGTATTTCCACCCCCCCCCCATTGTTTATTACTTTTATTGAAGATCTAATCCTTCAGGTGCCAGGCTTTATGTGCATATCTGTAGTCTGACTTCCCATATTATATAGCATAAAGGTTTGGCTTTGTCCTATGCACACTGTTAATTCTGAAAGCCCTTCAGCATTGTCTAGTAGAATTTTTATAACTGGAAATACTATGTATCTGTGCTAATATAGTAGCTATAGCCATATTTGGAATGTGGCTAGTTTGAGAAAGAAACTATATAGCATTAATATTAATTTTATTTGTATATTTAAATGTAGCATTAATATTAATTTGGGAACTTAAAATCTTACCTAACTAATTAATTTAAAATCAAATGGCTACATGTGGCTAGTAGTTACAGTATTGGACAGTGCAGCTTAGTTATGAGAGATTATCAAATGTTTCTAAGGGCAGTTGCCAGCATTATTGCCTACACTCTCTGTGCTCCTATTTATTTATTTTACTTTTGTCTTTGAGTTCCTTGTGAGTTTTGCTGTGCATTTAAAAGGTTAATCCTTATATTTTATCAAGCATTTTTAGGTGCCATCTAATAAGAGGGTGTACAAATCATTTGGGCACAAAAGTCTTGGAAACAGATATTTCTGATAGCTTTAGTTTTAGTTGGAAATGTTCTTACCTTGAATGATAAAAATGGAAAAGTTCATAGTCGAGTGCTAAAAGTTTCTGAAGTAGAAACTGATTAGGAAGTTAAAAATTATGAGAAAGAATTATTTTGTCTTCCTACTCTACAAAGAATTTAAGTATATTAAAAGATGAAAATATTAATAAAAACATAGTACTGCCCAATCAACAACTGAACTACACTGGCCAAAGCTGAAAAAACTCTCTCACTCTTCCCCCCGCCCCTGCCCTCTTATGAATTCCTGGTTGTTCTAAGGCAGGTATTGTGTACTTGCTGCTCTATTTAAGGCATTTCCCTGCATTAGTAATTTCCATGGGTTTTCTAACTATTTATTTATTTAAATTTTATTTTATTGCTTAAAGTATTACATATATATCTCCTTCCCCGCCCCCCCATAGACCTTCCCCTAGCCTCCCCACATGCCCTCATCCCACCCCCTCCAGTGCCTTGTGTCCATTGGTTGTGCTTACATGCATGCATATGAGTCCTTTGGTTGATCTCTTTCCTCCCCTCCTCAACACTCCCCAGCCTTCCTACTGACAGTCTATTCAGTGCTTTACTGCCTCTGTGTCTATCTTTTTGTTCATCAGGTTATAATGTTCTTTATTTTCCATAAATAAGTGAGATCATGTGGTATTTTTCTTTTTTTAAAAAAAATATATATTTTATTGATATTTTACACAGAGGAAGGGAGAGAGATAAAGAGATAGAGAGCTAGAAACATCCATGAGAGAGAAACATCGACCAGCTCCCTCCTGCACACCTCCCACTGGGGATGTGCCCACAACCAAGGTACATGCCCTTGACCGGAATAGAACCCAGGACCCTTCAGTCCACAGACCGACACTCTACCACTGAGCCAAACCGGTTTCGGCAAGGTATTTTTCTTTCATTGCCTGGCTTATTTCACTTAACATAATGCTCTCCAGGTCCATTCATGCTGCTGCAAATGGTAAGAATTCCTTCTTTTTTACCGCAGCATAGTATTCCATTGTGTAGATGTACTATAGTTTTCTAATCCACTCAGCTACTGATGGGCATTTAGGCTGTTTCCAAATCTTAGCTATGGTGAATTGTGCTTCTATGAACATAAGGGTGCATACATCCTTTTTGATTGGTGTTTCTAGTTTCTTGGGATATATTCCTAGAAGTGGGATCACTAGGTCCAATGGGAGTTCCATTTTTCGTTTTTTGAAGAAACTCCATACTGTTCCCACAGTGCCTGCACCAGTCTGAATTCCTACCAGCAGTGCATGAGGGTTCCTTTTTCTCCGCATTCTGGCCAGCAGTTGTTTGTTGATGATAGCCATTCTGACAGGTGTGAGATGGTACTGCATTGTCGTTTTGATTTTCATCTCTTGAATAATTAGTGACTTTGAGCATGTTTTCATATGCCTCTTGGCCTTCCTTCTGTCTTCTTTTGAAAAGATTCTATTTAGGTCCGTTGCTCATTTTTTTTATTGGATCATTTATCTTCTTTTTATTAAGTTGTAAAAGTTGCCTGTATATGTTAGAGATTAAACCTTTATCAGTGATAACAGTTGCAAATATGTTCTCCATACGATGGGCTTTCTTGTTATTTTGTTGATAGTTTCTTTTGCTGTGCAAAAGCTTTTTATTTTGATGTAGTTCTATTTGTTTATTTTCTCTTTAGTTTCCATTGCTCTAGGAGTGGTATCAGTGAAGAAATTATTTTGGCATATGTCTGAGATTTATCTGCCTGTGGGTTCCTTTAGTATTTTTATGGTTTTTCTCTCATATTTAAGTCCTGTATTCATTTTGAGTTTATTTTTGTGTATGGTGTAATTTGGTGGTCTAGTTTCATTTTTTTTTTTTTGCATGTATCTGTCCAGTTTTTCCAACACCATTTATTGACGAGACTATCTTGGCTCCATTGTATGTTCATGCCTCCTTTGTCAAATATTAATTGAGCATAGTGGTTTGAATCAATATCTGGTTTCTCTATTCTATTCCATTGGTCTATATGCTTGTTCTTAGCCAGTACCAGGCTGTTTTGAGAACAGTGGATTTGTAATACAGTTTTAAATCTGGTATTGAATCTGACCTACTTTGTTCTTCTTGAAAAAACTCTTGATATCTTAGGAACTTCAATCCTGGAATAATTATTTATTTGATAACTTACAATTATGGAAAGAAGGGGCACACTGCTTAGTACAAAGTGCTTTGATGTTGCCATTTTGGTATTTTAAGTTTAACATTAAAAAATCTGATCCAAACATGAATAAAAAGAAAAGTCTCCAGTCAAAGAGATTAGACTGTAAAAGTGTAAGCAGACGAACGCCTGGGTCGTCTGTGAACATTTCATTTACTTTGTGTATTTGTAACATGGGATTGCCTTCCTACATCATCATTCAGCATGTCAACCTCATAGTTCCTGGGATGCCAAACAACTCTAATAGACTCAGTGAAATACCATTCATAAAGAGTATTGATAGTGAGTAACTTCCACTGTGTATTCTAAAACTAACATGTAGATGATAAGTTTTGGCTTTTCCATATAACTTCTTATTTCCTTTGTGGTAATTGGATTGTCTGGAAATGAAAAGCATTTAATAACCTGTATAGATAAAGAAAAAAGCATATGGGATAGGGGTCAGGCGATTACATGACAGCACTATGTTTGTATGCTTAATTGTATGTATAATTAAATAACTGTTAATTATAGTATAGGAGCCATGCTGTTCATATAGATGGTCAGTTTGTAAATTTACACTTCATATATGTGTGTGTGTGTGTGTGTGTGTGTGTGTGTGTGTGTATATTTTATGGGGCAAACATTATTTCTTCAAAGAATGCTATCCTAACTTTAATCTGTTTCAGAAGTAGAGGTCCTTAGTATTATGCTGTTTTCTTAATTGAGTTAGCAAATAAAGTAACCATTTCTTATGATTGAAGGAAGCTATATATTAGGTACCACAAATATACTACCGGTAGTACATTTTGTATCTAATCTGATCTTATCTGTGGAATTTCATATATTAGATTTGGTGAGGTATTTATGCATCCTTTGGTAGATTTAAATATAGCATTAATATTAATTTATGTGTCATTTAAAAATATATTAATCAAGAAAGAAAATTTGTGAAAAAATATATTTTTATTGATTTCAGAAAGGAAGGGAGAGGGAGAGATAAATAGAAACATAAATGATGAGAATCATTGATTGGCCACCTCCTGCATGCCCCCTACTGGGGATCAACCCAAAACTCAGGCATGTGTCCTGAACTATGACCTGCTGGTTCATAGGTCAATGCTCAACCACTGAGCAACACTGTCTGGGCAGAAAGGAAATTTATAATGTAAATTTTAGCAAAAGTTTAAATATATTTATACTAATACAGGGTGATGCTTTATGTTATACCCAAGTGAAAAGAATCCAATACAAAATTTTATATGTAATGTTTATAAATTATATTTAAGAAATAGTTACAAAAAATTCCTTGAAGAGAAACATATCCCAAATGATTGAGTAAATGTAGTAATATAGTGTTGTGATACAATTTTTTTCTATTTTGGTATTGTTTCTAATTTTTTTTTAACTCAGTGAAACCATATTACTTTTATAGTGAGGAAAATGCCCATTTTTAGAGAAAATCTATAGCAATAACTTTGGTAATCTTTATTTGGTCATGTATATAAATAATTTGTATGTAAGCATAATAAATTTAGCAGGTGTGATGTGCTATATTTATGCTAGCTGGAGTGCTTTTTTAATATTAAGACAAAAGACACGTTACTGAGTTTCTGTATGGCAATTACTTTATACATTTTATTTACATTTGAGGTATCTTATTATAGAAAAAGAAAGATAGAATGGGATCACGTTCTAAAGATCGATTAGCATCTATATAATGAAGAGCGAAGGTCTTAAAGACCATTACGACCAAAGGCTTGACTAGACGGGAAGTCAGTGTTGGGTTACCACGGTGACCCAGTACTGATTGGGGCTGCTGTTGGCGCCCAGACTCAGCACTGACTTGCCTAGGGGGCTGCAGATCAGGCCCAGAGAGAGTCCTGCAGAGAGAGAGGCAGGGTCTGATCTGTAGGCTCTGTGGCAGGTGTTGATCAGAACTTGCCTATCTTTCTCTCCCGGCCTGGCCAACAAACATGCCTCCATTTCTCTCCAGGCCTCCGCCAGGGCTGCTGACCAGCCCTGCTTTTCTGATTAGGCCCTGTTGATAGGTCCAGAGATGCTGACTGGCATAGAAACTGACCAATCAGAACCAAATCTGGGTCAACTGAGGAGCCAATGGCTGCCTAGGAGGTGGAGCTTTTGACGTTGACTGGTATAGAAACTGACCCTTCAGAACCAAATTGGCCAGCAGAAGAGGGCAGTTGGGGGCTAGATCAGGCAGCAGTGGAGAGCACTTAGGGGTGAGATCAGGCCGTTGGGGGCAAGATTAGCCCAGCAAGGGGTGGGCTGTTTGGGGCAAGATCAGCCTGGCAAGGGAGGGCAGTTGAGGGCAACCAGGCTGGCAGGGGAGAACAGTTGGGGGCGAGATCAGGCCAGTAAGGGAGGGCAGTTAGGGATGATTAGGCAGGGAGAGGCAGTTGGTGGTGACATCAGGCCGGCAGGGGAGGGCAGTTGGGGGCGTGCAGGCAGAGGCAGTTAGGGGCAATCAGGCAGGCAGAGGGGTTAGGGGCGATCAGGCAGGCAGGCAGGTGAATGGTTAGGAGCCAGTGGTCCCAGATTGTGAGAGGGGTGTCTGGTGGTTGGACATCCTCCAAGGGGTCCCTGGTTGGATGGGTGTAGGCTGGGCTGAGGGAAACTCCCTTCATGCGTGAATTTTGTGCATCGGGCCTCTAGTTTTATTATATTTAGACTCTCACAGTCCAGGAGTCCTGCAGTCAATCGCCTCCACAGAGGGAGGCCCTGCCCACCTGCCACAATGCCACCTCTGGGTAGCCAGGGCCTCCCTCTTTGGAGTGATTGATCACGGGGCTCTGCAATCAATTGCCCCGAAGAGGTAGGTCCTGCCTACTTGCCTGGGTTCTGCCATGGATCGCCCCTGCAGAGGGAGGCCCTGCCCACTCGCCTCAGAACACCAGTCGGTGGCCTGGGCCTCCCTCATGGGGCAGTGGTGGAGTCTCCCAATTGATTGATCGCCCTGCTGACTGGTGACCTGGCCCTCCCTCTGCAGGGCAATCATGGGGTGATGGCTGGGCCCCCAACCAGTCACATCACACTCACCTTGGCTGGCCTGGTGCCAGGGATTGTCATAACATGGTTGTCTGGAAGGTCATCCCAAAAGTGGTTCTGCTGTTTGGTCATTCGGTCAATTTGCATATTATGCATTTATTATTATAGATGGCACCAAGAGGTTCTTTTGGGCAAAGAAAATTTTAAACTAAATTATATTCATCTCCATTTAGAAAACTTAATTTTAAATACCCTCACAAAATATGACTTATTTCTCTTTGTTTTTTGACTAGGACATGTATTCCTTCGAGAAACCTTGGACAGCAGATTTTGGCTTAATATCTGATTGGGGCAACATACAGAGACATTTCCAGTCATGAGTAAGTGTCCTTTATTTCATTTCAGTGGTCTCAGGAGCATTTGTAGTGTTGTATTTAAAAAGAGAAAAAAATTGTCACTGGACAAATTGGAATTATGTGATTTCATCCAAGAGATTGGATAATCTGTTTTACCCAGGACCGTGCACTTGTTTCTATTTAAACAAGATGATACTTTTTTTGTTGTTTGATTTATTCTAAGAAGTTGAATGTGATAAGGAAATCTGTGTTATTAACTCTTTGGCTGATTTATGGTTCTATTACCTATAATTTTCTATTGACTAGCTATTGGAAAATGACTCATTAGAAATATGAAGGAGGGAAAATTGCCTTAATCAGCAGATGCTTTATTGTGTGAAATGTGATTGTGGAGTAACATGGGTTAATATTATGCTCAAGTACATATTAAACAAAGAAAAGAATAATAAAGTTCTCTTTATCAATATCTTTGATGGAACAAGGAACCAAGTATATTCTATACACTTACCAAATTTGTTGTTGATTTTATCTTCTCAGTTGTATATGTAACGTTCTTTGTTATTTCTATCCACTTCTGCTTGTGAATAGGAGAACTGGATTTTACTATTTTGTGTTAACTGTTTACTTTTAGAGAGTGAGGACAGAGTTCAGATTTTACTCTATCATAACCCTATGATAACTTTGATATATGACAGCTTTTTTTATTATGAAAATTTTAGGAAGGACTGAGCATTTCTTTATTGTTATATTAGGGAGTTTAAAGTTCTTTACATATTATTCATATTGATTATGCAGGGTGGGACAAAATGAAGTTTACAGTTCACATGGAATATAATACAATAATTAAATAACAATATAAGAATAAACTGTGTTTTACATACTCACAACTATAAACCTAGTTTTGCCCCATCCTGTATTTATCTTAATATTGACCAGAATACCTTTTCTTATCAATAATTTAAATAATTAGGCAACCATAATAATAAAAGCATAATATGCTAATTAGACCAGGTGTCCTTCCTCCTGGACAAATCCGTGGCAGGTGGGGGCTGCAGCAGAGGCAGCTGCAGGAGGGGCCACGGCCCATTCCCGAATTTAGTGCAGCTGGCCTCTAGTTGATAAATAAAAATGAAGCTGCTGTTGTTTTGGTATCTTTGAGTGCTTTCTACTAAGAATAATATTACAAGAAGTAGTCTTTGATGTTTTAGACTTCCCAGTGTGCACATTTTTCACAGTGGTGCACTTTGGATAAACAAGGATAGTTGCTAGATAAGTTCAAATACAGATTAAGAAAGAAGCTGCTTTTGTTATTTCAGCTCTATTCATATGCAGTTTTGTGAGAATGTTTATTTAATGCAGTAATTTTCAACTGTTGTGCTGCAGGAGTTTTTAAAACATGCAACACCTGACTATTTAGTCAGGGGCATTGATCTCTTTTCCCATGGTCAAATTAAAAAAAAAAAAATGATAGCCAACACAACAATAGCTATCCAGTATAAATGAATCAAAATTATACCTACCTTTTTTTTTGTCGGATCGGCATAAAAATATATATATATAATATTGGTGTGCTGCAGAATTTTAGTAATTAGTTTATATGTGCCATGAGATGAAAAGGTTGAAAATCACTGATATCATATAAAGTCACAACTCTAATAAGGTGGTGATATTAGTTCGTGAAAACTTAGAAACGTTAAGCCTTTTAACTTAAAAAATACATTTTTGAAATTTAACTAAATTTTGTTTTACTTTGTAATCTTTCTTTTAAATTTCTTTATTGATTAAGGTATTACATATGTGTCCTCACCTCCCCACTACCCCCCAACTCATGCCCTCACCCCCCCCGTTGTCTGTGTCTATTGGTTAGGTTTATATGTATGCGTACAAGTTCTTTGGTTGATCTCTCCCCCTAATCCCCACCCTCCCCTACCTTCCCTCTGAGGTTTGACAGTCTGATCGATGCTTCTCTGTCTCTGGATCTGTTTTTGTTCATCGGTTTATGTTGTTCATTATCCTATATAATAAAAGGCTAATACGCAAATGGACTGAACGGCAGAATGACCTGTCGTTATGATATGCAATGACTACCAGATGGCAGGCGCTCAATGTAGGAGCTTCCCCCTGGTGGTCAGTGCACTCCCACAGGGGCAGCACTGCTTAGCCAGAAGCTGGGCTCATGGCTGGCTAATGCAGAGGTGGTGGCAGGAGCCCCTCCCACCTCCGTGGCAGTACTAAGGATGTCGGACTGACGGCTTAGGCCTGTTCCCCACAGGCCTAAGTCGTCAGTTGGACATCCCCCAAGGGCTCCTGGACTTCGAGAGGGTGCTGGCTAAGCTAAGGGACACCCCCCTCTCTTCAGTGCAGGAATTTCGTGCACTAGACCTCTAGTCCATAAATGAGTGAAATCATGTGTTATTTATCTTTCTCTGACTGGCTTATTTCACTTAGCATAATGCTCTCCAGTTCCATCCATGCTGTTGTAAATGGTAATAATTCCTTTTTTTTTTTTTTTTTTTTTTTACCCCAGCATAGTATTTCATTGTGTAGATGTACCATAGTTTTTTTTAATCCACTCACTTGCTAATGGGCACTTAGGCTATTTCCAAATCTTAGCTATGGTGAATTATGCTGATGTGAACATAGGGGTGCATATATTCTTTCTGATTTCTAGCTCCTTGGAATATATTCCTAGAAGTGTAATCTTAATGCTCTGCGGTATCACTGTTCTATATGGTGACTTCTTTGAAGACAGGTGCCACGTGTCTTTACTTTCTGAGTCTCAGTGTCTAACAATGTCTTATACACACCTGCCCCCATAGAACTCAGAGCCCATTATATAATGTAAATTACAATGGCTATATTTCATTTGCAAGAATTTTTAGTTTGTTAATCCTCACCTGAGGATATTTTCCCATTGGTTTTTGATAGACTGGGAGGGAGGGAGGGGGATAGGGAGAGAAAAATATAGATAAGAGAGACATCAATTGGTTGCCTCCACACGCCCTGGCCAGGGCTGGGAATTGGTGATTGAACCTGTAACCCAGGTACGTGCCCTTGATTGGGAATTGAATTGAACCTGAGACCCTTTGGTGCATGGGACTGAGGCCATAACAAATGTCCCACACTGTCCAGGGCTGTAAGATTTTTTAAATTTTTTTATTTTTTTAATACCCACTAGTTGTTTTCTCACCTCTGGTTTTTTTTTTTTTGTTTGTTTTTTTTAATTTTCTGGTTCTTTTTTATTCCTTTATGTCATTGTGAGTCTTTTACATGTTTATTTTAAAGTCTTTTTTAGGTTACTGAATTATTTAAAAAAATTTTTGTCCAGTGAATTTATGTTGTGGTTGTTGATATTGTTGGCATTTTCTTTATGTTCTGTAGTTTTTCAGGCACATTCTGATGAGAATTCTTTTTCTTTCCCTTTTGTTTCTCTCTCCCCCTCTATCTCTTTTTGTGATTTTTTCGGGCTGGTCTAGCAGATTTATAGTTGCCTCTTGTCTGGCTTTGGTGTTCCCATATCAGAACCTGGTCTTGTGTCAGTAGATCAGAGCCCTGGCCCATGGTGACGTTGAGGATGTCACAGACTTAGTCACCGAGTCAGCTGGCATTAGGTCAGCAGCATCCCACGCTGTAGCTTCAGTGCAGTTAGCAGAAGTCTTTTTCAGTCTGGTTTCATAATCAAGAAGTGGCATCATGCCCCTGGTTTCAACCTAAGAGCTTGGCTACTACCCTGAATTACATGGAACCCTTGAATTTACGATTACCCTATTCCTGTTGATTCTCCTGCTTTGGGGCCCAGCGCCCAGGAGGCCTCCTGGCTTCAGTTTGGCTCACACTTCGTGTTCCTGTTAGATTTTTGATTCATCGAGATGTTTAACATGTTTTGGTATGTAGGTATACTGGTCATTTGTTTTTATATTTTATCTGGAATTTTTCTGTTTGTTGCAAAGACAGGGGAACCACGAAGAATGAACAGTGCCATTGATATTAAAATAAGCCCCAAAGCCCTGGCCGGTGTGGTTCAGTGGTCAAAGTGTCAAAGAACTGAGAACTGAAGGGTCTTGGGTTTGATTCCTAGTCAAGAGCATGTACCTGGGTTTTGGGTTATCATCGCCCACCCCCAGGTCTGCTGGAGGCAACCAGTCGATGTGTCTCCCTCGCATTGATTTTTCTCTCTCTGTCCCTCTTCTCCTCTCTCCTTTACACACTCTCTGAAAACCAATGGAAGAAATATATTCTCTGGTGATAATTATCAAATCAACAAAAAAAAAAAGCCCAAAGTTCTCCCTTCACATTTAAGATTAAAAGAAAAAATCAGTTTCTGCTTAGTTCCCTAGTTCCTAGAGTTCCTCCCTGTCATCTTTGTACCACTCTGCTGGTTAGGTGAGCCCCCGTGCACTTCCGCTCCACTGCACTCTGCTTGCCTCATTACGGTCCCTATCACACCGTATTCAAGTCACCTGCTTATTCATTCTCATCTAATCTATAAATTCTTGAGAGCAAAATTTTATTTCTAATGCTAAACACTATTCCTGGCGCTTAATGGTGTCCAATAAATAGTGCATAGATTTGGGTGTTTCTAACTAATGTCTTTAGTATGTGGTAGTTATTCCACATATTTTAAGGTGAAATTTGAGCTATCGCCCTAAAAAGACAGAGATAGAGGGAGACAGAGGGGGGAGAGGAGAGAGAGAGAAAAAGAGAGAGAGAGAGAGACAGGGAGAGGGAGAGGGTGAGAGCGAGAGAGCGAGAGAACGAGAGAGAGAAAGAGACAGACAGACAGGATGAAGCATTCCAAGTAGGTGGAGCAGTGTGAGAGAAGGTTTGACTACTGGTAGTTGTTACCAAGTAGTTGAACATTCTGGAGATTAGAGATAGGAAAGGCCAGGCCACGTACATTCCAGGAAGTTGGGAGTTTATCTTGTAGGGCTTACGGAACTATTTAAGGATTTCAATCAGGAAAGCACTTTAAGGTTTCATTCTGGAAAAATTACTCTGACAAGTAGACATTTTTGTTAGATGTTTATAATTTTGGTTTAGTTAAACACTACTGTTTCCTCCATTTTATACATAATTTTACCCAATTCATCTATACTAGTCTCTTCATCTTTCCCAAACTCCTTCTACTGTTTTAAAAGTATAACCATAATTTTAAAATAAGCACACTTTGATATTGGGGGGAAAACATCATTGTAACCCCACTATATTAAAGCAACCATTTGCTTTTTTGCATATGACCCTCTGTTATCGCTCAAATAGTATATATTTTATATAATTGAATTCATAGGGTATATGAAATTTTATATTTAGATTTATAACATTGAATTGTGCTTAGGCAGTTATATTTCTTTTTCATAATTAGAATGCATAATTATTTATTACTTAAAGGTAATGATGTATCATTTCCCTAAACTTTGGTTATTTAGGATGGTTCAATTTTTTAAAAATTATTAAAAAATATTTTTATTGATTTCTGAGAGGAAAAGAGAGGGGAGAGAGAGATAGAAACCTGAATATGTGCTTTGACCAGAAATCAAACCTTGACCTCCTGGTTCATAGCTCAAAGCATAACTACTGAGCAATGCTGGTTGAGCTAGGGTGGTTCAATTAAAAAAAAGAAAACACTTGTAGAATGAATATTACTGGTGAATTTGCCCCTTTTTCCCCTTTTATTTATTAAAGAGAGAGAGAGAGAGAGAGAGAGAGAGAGAGAGAGAGAGAGAGAGAGAAAGAAACATCGATTTGTTGTTCCACTTATTTTTGCATTCATTGGTGGTGATTTTATGTGCCCTGACCGGACATCAAACCCACAACCTTGGCAGAATCCTCTTACCAACTGAGTTCCCTGGCCAGGGCTGTCCTTTAAAAACAATAACAAAAAACACAAACAAAACCAGAATTAATTTCTTAGGATAGGTTTATAGTATGAAAATGTTTTTTGCCCATCTTTCTTTTTTTTTTCTTTTTTAAATATATTTCTTTATTGATTTCAGAAAGGAAGGGAGAAGGAGAGAGAGAGAGAAACATCAATGATGCGAGAGAATCATTGATCGGCTGCTTCCTGCACAACCCCCACTGGGGATTGAGCCCGCAACCCAGGCATGTGCCCTTGGCCAGAATTGAACCTGGGGCCCTTGAGTCAGCAGGTTGATGCTCTATCCACTGAGCCAAGCTGGCTAGGGCTTTGCCCATCTTTCTTAAAAGGGTATGAGCACGGGTCCTAGAAGCAATCCCACTCAGATACTGAGGGACAGTTGAGTTAATTGGGGAAATAAAAAATTATTTGCAGATTTTCAACTGCCTGAGGATTGACTCCCCTAACTTCCCACGTTAAGGTCAACTGTACTATGTATGGCCTTTAATTCACACTAATTTTTCACTTACGGATATATTCTCCTGTCATCCTATACTTACTTGGAGGAGTCATCTCAATTGTAATTAGTTAATTAATTTTGTATGTGTTTAAGGCCAGCTTCTCATGGTAGAATGGAAGGAGGTTAATCACCCTTGATATAACCTTCAACTGGCATTGTACCTATTAGGTACCTACTAAACATTGTACATACTAAATGCTTTACATTTTAAATGGATGAGCCTGATTTCATTGTCTTATCATACTCATGTAATCAATAGACTAAGAATTTCTAGATACTGTGAAGATACATTGGAACAATATATTTTTATTTCCCATGTTGTGAAGCATATTTTGCACATATTTATAACAGTTTCCACTGAGTTGCAGAGTTGAGAGGTTTCTTGCTTATTTTTTCTAAGCAAAATGAATCACCTTTTGGTAAAGTATTTTTTTAAAAAACTGGTTTTGAAAGAACTGCTAACTTAATTACATCAATATAGGTACTTTTGTTCATAAACACTAACATTTAATATGCTTTGAGATTATGTGAAAGAAGGATAATGTCATCCGTAAACACATACGTTGTGGTTCTTTCCACATCTTATAATTTCAGGACATTTAACCTTCATATCTTCTTGTGTTTTGTTTTGTTTTTTTTTCTATGAAAAAAATTCTATGAGGGTAGTTGATTACCTTTGACAGTGATAACTTTTAAATACCACTCTGAATTATTAGGAATTACTGTATAAGTAGCTGAACATTATTGGAACAGGAAATAGTATAACTTTTAGGTAGAAAGAATGTATAACATTTTTTTTAGTAACAAACATATGATGTATTTTATATTGATGAGTTTATAGAGATTGATTTTCAAAATTCCACAAAAAAGTGATTATATCCCGCCCTTACAATTTAAGAAGAATGACAAAGAAGTTAAGTATATTAACTGATTTATTAATCCAAGAGAAGACCAGTCAGAAAGAAGTGAGTTTATAGTTTAATAATCAGTAATCTTTTCTATTTTCAGGCCAGTTGACATCTGGAAGATTTACAGATTATTTGTGTCACAAGAAGTGTGGCCTCTCACATTTTTTTCTTCTCATTTATCTACATGTCTTGAAAAAAGATGACAGCAGTTTTATTCTGAAACATATTTCCAGGAAATCCAAACAAGTTTTCTGAAAAGTGGTTAGAAAAAACTCTAAATTGGTGCCAAGAATGAGAAGATGTTGGGATGTTATTCACATGTTCAAAAAGTTTTTGTAGATACAGAGCACAATGCAAGTACCACTGTCTGTGTTGATTGTATAAAAAAGATGATGATGAAATATTTTAAAAAGTGAAAAATGCATATATTTTATTAGAGTATGTATAATAATGCTCCATTTTTAAAAAATCAGCAAAAAAGTACATGGAGAAGTCTAAAAGGTTAGAGCCCAAGAGAAATTTTTATTTTCTTTTGAATCAGGAACAATTGAGTTAACTTTGGGAGAAACAAAAGTTGATATATTTTTGGATACTTATTTTCTATAGTAAACATGCAATATTTTGTAATAAGGAAAACTATTGAAGATATATATTGAAAAAAAATAAAAAATATATACTTTTTAGATTAGTTTGATTTCTTTAAGATTCTAGGAAGTTAAGAGTTGGACTGAATTATCTATAACGTTTTTTGTTATGAATGGTAGTATGATTTTGCTTTAAAATAATAATGATTCTCTTGGTCTTTACACTTAGGGCTGAACAGGATGCTCCAGTGAACTTGTTCATGGTTTTATTAAATGAATGCGAGAAAGAATACAAATGAGATTAAATTCAATCTAGTTCTTTCCTTCTTTCTCTTTTTTTCTCCCCTTCCTCCCTCCCCCTCCCTTTCCCCATCCCCTTCTCTCCTTTCCTCCGTCCTTCCCTTTCTCCCTCCCTTCTTCCCTCTTTCTTTTTTGGAGTATGAGTAATGGTGGGAAAAGATTTTCTTTCTTAACCTAGTTGATTTTCTTCCTTTACCTAGCTCTTTGTTCATATAAGTCCTGTTACTGATTCCTTTTCATCTGAAAGAAGTTCTTTCTGCTTTCTATTTTCATTTAGAGAAAGGAGAATGGTCTAAGTTGGAATGTCCAAATAAGTGGATAATAGGGAATGCTTATATTCCTGGCCTATTGCATTTCTCTCTCTGTTGTCTCATTCCTGTTCTCATATAGATATTCTCCCTTGTATTCTACTTTGGGAATGCTGAGTTTGGAAGTCATAGGGACAAAAAGTAAGTCAGTGGTTTTGGGGTTAGCCAAAAGTTAGTGGTTTTCCGGTGGCCATGTATAATAAAAATACAAATGTAGGAAACAAGATTAAGTTAAGAATTATCTGTTTAAAAAAAGAATTAGATCCCAAATATTGTGAGCATCTATGAATCTATGAATCCCTTCCACTTCAGGAAATACTCCGCTTTCCCATTCACTACACATCAGGCCAATACCTTTTCACTAAAAATTCTTCAGGTTCTGCTGAACAATTTGTAGTTTTCCTCTTTCCATTCTGTTTCCCATATTTGCAGTGTAGTTTTTTTGGAGGCCATTTTTTATTGCAGACTTGAGTTATATTAACCACCTCCATGCAGCTCCTGGACCCGTGTCTCCGGTGTCTCCCTCATGTGTTTTAATTAGGCAAGCAATACTTACATAAGGGTTTCACCCAGTAGACTGTTCCTTTACAAGAGGTTGAAATCCCTGTACTGTATTAACTAAAATGTTATGATCATGGAATGTGTATGACTTTATTTATGGATTCCTAATCAGATCATTAGAGACCTTGGCAATTTAGGGCCTGCTTGAATAAATGTTCGAACAAACTTTTGTCATCTAAGCTCTTGACCTGCATGTTTTCTCTTTATTCCAACTCATTCCTTACAGGTAGGCTCAGCTCCAGTATTTGGGTTACTGGTTCAACAGAGCCAGGAAAAACAATAGCTTTGTAGTAAACGGAATGTTACCCAACTGTATATTGTTTACTTTATTGTAAATACTGGTAAGCAGTGTTCAATAAATAGTTTCATGTTTTTAAAAAAGAATCAGATTGCAGCTATTTGCAGGCAGTTCATTGCAAGGACAACTATAATATTTTTTTTTTATCCACCAAATCATGTTAGATCTCTTGTATATATAGGCAATTAATATTTTTGTTTTAAGCACTCTCTCCAGTTAAGCTCTGTATTTTTTATTTATCTTTTATTATTTCAGATAAAGTCTGAAGAGTAAGATATAGATTAAATATATATTATAGAATTCCTTTGTTATTTTTAAAAGACTTTGTTGAGAACAGTTTTAGGTTTATAGAAAAATGGAGTGGAAAGTACCAAGTGTTCCCTTATTCCCCCTGATAATGCTCTCTACTTCCCAGGTTCCCCTATTACTAGCATCATGCATTAGTGCGGTACATTTACTGCAGTTGATGAGCTAATATTGATACATTACTCTTTACTGAAGTCCATAATATACATTAGGTTTTATTCTCTGTGCTGTATATCCTATGGGTTTTGACAAATATATAATGGACATGTATCTACCATTACAATATCATAGATTAGTTTCACTGTCCTAAATATTCTCTGTGTTCTACCTGCTCATCCTTCTCTCTCTTTTCTCAAGCCCCTGGCAGACACTGGTCATTTTACTGTCTCCATGGTTTTGCCTTTTTCAGAATGTTATATAGTTGGAATCAGGCAGTATGTGTGATTTCAGATGGGCTTCTTTCACTTAGAAATATGTAAAGTTCCTCTATGTTTTTTTTTTTGGCTTGATAGCTTATTTCCTTCTATTGCTGAATAATATTCCATTGTCTATATGTACCAGTTTATTCCATCACCTACTGAAGAACATTTTGATTGCTGACTAGTTTTGGCAATTATAAACAAAATCTGTCAGCATTCATATACAAGTTTTTGTGTAGATAGAAGTTTTCAGCTCATTTGGGTAAAAAACAGGAAGTACAGTTGTTGAATTATACAGTAAAACTGTTTATTTTTGTACAAAGCCACCAAACTTTTCCAAAGTGGGTGTATCATTTAATATTCTCACCAGTGATGAAATAATTCTTGTTGCTCCACATCCTCAACAGCATTTGGATTTTAACCATTATTCTAGAAGGTGTGTAGTGGTATCTCATTGTTTGAAATTCCCCCAATGACCTAAGAGGTTGAGCCTCTTTTCATATGCTTAGTTGGCATTTATGTATCTTTTTTTTGGTGAGGTGATACAGCTTTTTTAAAAAAACAAAATGTAATTTCTTTAAAGAATTAATAAAATTTGTTCTCTGTAGAAAAGTACAGCAAAAAAAAAAAAAAGACAGTAAAAATTAATATATAATGCCACCTTCCAGAGGAAAAAATTATTGGTTACTTTTTGATATTTTTTTTGTTAATCCTCATCTGAGGTTATTTTTCCATTGATTTTTTTAGAGAGAGTGGAAGGGAAGGGGAGAGACATACAGAGAGAAAAGCATTGGTGTAAGAAATACATTGATTGGTTGCCTCCTACATGTGCCCCAACCAGGCCCAGGGATTGAGCCTGCAACCGAAATTCATGCCCTTGACTGGAATCAAACCCGGTGGGACCCTTCAGTTGGTGGGACAATGTTCTAGTCACTGAGCAAAATGGGCGAGGGCAATGGTTGGCAAACTCATTAATCAACAGAGCCAAATATCAACAGTACAAAGATTGAAATTGCTTTTTGAGAGCCAAATTTTTAAAACTTAAACTTCTCCTAATGCCACTTCCTCAAAATAGGCTCGCCCAGGCCATGGTATTTTGTGGAAGAGCCACACTCAAGGGGCCAAAGAGCCGCATGTAGCTTGTGAGCCAGTTTGCCGACCATGGGGCTAGGGCAAGGGTTAGCCTTCTTATAAAGCTGGAGAAAGGAGATTGTGAGGGAGGTGGGAATGAATGGAAGATCCCTGCTGCAGGCATCTTCTTAAGCAGGCCAGCTTTAGCAATCCTCAATATATGGACGTTAAGGATCTGGAAATTAATTCTATGTTTTTTTAATCCTTATCTGAGGATATTTTTTTCATTGCTTTTTTAAGAGAGAGTGGAAGGAAGGGAGGCTGGGAGGGAGAGAAAGAAATAAAGAAACATAGGTGCGAGAGAGAGGCATTGATTGGATGCCTCCTGAATGAGCCCTGACCAGGGCCGGGGATCCAACGTGCAACCTTGAGTGATATGGGCCAACTCTCTAACCACTGTGCAAAACTTGCCAATGCTGGATATGAATTCTTTTAAAATTATCCATGTCAGAGTAACACAGAGGTATGTCTGCCTTTGGAATTTTCTTTTCCTTTCTTTTTTAATATATTTTATTGAGTTTTCAAAGAGAGGAAGGGAGAGGGACAGAGAGCTAGAAACATCGATGAGAGAGAGACATCGATCAGCTGCTTCTAGCACACCTCCTACTGGGGATGTGCCTCAACCAAGGTACATGCCCTTGACCAGAATCGAACGTGGGACCCCTCAGTCCGCAGGCCGACGCTCTGTCCACTGAGCCAAACCGGTTTCGGCCGCCTTTGGAATTTTCATTCCAGGAGGGTTCAGAGTGACCTATGGGGTGAAGGAAGCAGATATGCATTTGTACACAGAGTTAACTGAAACAGCATGCATGCACATGTGTATTCTTTATATTTATCTCATCCTTTGAAATTATTGTTTTGTGTGGTTAAACTTACGTAGCTATTAATAAATATATATTTTTAAAATAAGTATACATATTGGAATATATAGTCAGTATTTAACCTTTTATTTTGAAATAATTTCAGACTTAGGAAAACGTTGTAAGAATAATACAAATTATCATATATTCTTTTACAAGAATGTTAACATTTACCAAATGTTAACATTTACCAATTTGCTTTCTCATTCTATATTAATGTTATTTCCCCCCCTGAATCATTAAAGAGTAAATTTAAGTACTGGCCCCTAAGTATTTTATACTTCAGCGTATATTTCTTAAAACCAAGAATATTCTGTTATATAACTACTGTGTAATGCTCATAGTAAAAAAATTAATACCGATAATCAGTTGGGGGTGACCAGGCAGCAGGGGAGGGGAGTTAGGGGCAATCAGGCTGGCAGGAGAGCAATTAGGTATGGATCAGGCTGGCAGGGGAGTGGTTAAGGGATGATCAGGTTGGCAGGCATAAGTGGTTAGGGGGCAATTAATTTTATCAATTGTTCAAAAATGCCATACATTTTCCTTCTCCCTTTCCGGTCCAATATCTAATCTGGGATCATGTGTTACATTTAGTTATCTTAACTCTGTTTTCCACTCTCTTCTAATCTATGATATTTTTTTAGTCTTTGTTTTGCCTTTCATGATCTTGACATTTTAGAGCACAGCTTAATTACATATATTAGAATATGTGCTCAGATATTTTTACTGATGTAGTATGTGATAAAACAATGAGAATAGAACGAGAGAAGAAAAGCTGTTGGTTGCTTAGCTTAGCAGAAGGTAAGGATTGAAATAGCGTGTCCAAACTGATTACTATAGGATTTTTATTTTTAAAAATATATATCGTTATTGATTTTAGAGAGGAAAGGAGAGAGAAAGAGAGACAGAAGCATCAATGATGAGAGAGAATTATCAATCAGCTGCCTCCTGCACACCCCACACAGGGGATCGAGGTCCCCCACTTCCCCCAACTTGGGCATGTCCCCTGACTGGAAATTGAAATGTGACCTCCTGGTTCATAGGTCAATGTTGATGCTCAACTACTGAGCCATGCCAGCCAGGCGATTTTCATTTTCAAAACCAGCACTGATATCAGTGAGATAGATGATGATGAGTATTGAAATTTAGGGAAACATGAATTAAATATTTCTGTCTTCACTTATAAAACATGGAGTGTAAAGTTGACTGAGAGGGTCATGTCCTCTATATCCCCTTCCTTGAATAGAAAGAGAAATATTCTGGGGGAGAGCAAAGCTAACAGAAAAGTATCTCTCAAAAACATTATTTTTTTTCCAGAAGAGTAGAAGTAATTTATCAGGAGCTGGAAATGCAAAGAACTGGAAAATAAATGCAGATACACAATACCTGTTTCATGTTCAGAACTGTCCTAGAAAATAGAACAGGGGATATAAAGAATTAGGGGGACTTGATTTGAGGAGTTGGATTTAAAAAGGTTGATTTGTTATCCCTGGCCAGTGGCTCAGGATGTCGTCCTGTATACCAAAAGATTGAGGGTTTGATTCCCAGTCAGGGAGTGTGCAGGAGGCAACAGATCAATGTTTTTCTCTCACGTTAATTTTTTTCTCTCCCTCTCTTCCTTCCTCTCTGTCTAAAATCAATAAAAATAGTATCCTTGGGTGAGGATAATAAATAAATGTTGATTTGTCCATAGCAAATCTTCATAGATATTCGTTAAAGTACACAGTTTTGATTTGAGGTTTAAAACTTGGTCTTTGACCCATCTGAACTCTTGCTTTTACTTAGTTTGAAGGTACAAATATGGTCTTTAAAGATAATGTGTAGTTAGGATAAATGCCCTATTTTGTCCTCCATTTGCAAATATTTTCTCACTATCATAGATCTGTAGTACTGATGTCTTAAATTAACACCCATATGGAGAATACATTATGGGTGGATATATATGCACACATTATAGCACCTCTTCTTTGAAGAGCTGGAAACGTCAACCCTGTACATTTTTACAGAAGAGGCTTAGTGTCAGAGAAAGCAGAGAAGCCTTTGAATTTTGGATCCTATTACTTCCAACCTTGGATGATTTGCTGTGTGCCTCAGTAGTCCAATTGAAAAATAGGAAAATAACAAATAAGCCTTTAACTGTGTGGAGGCAAAGGAACTGCCTTTGATTTGCTCTGGGAGTCATTATTTTACGATACATTAAGTATATCAAAATAATAAATGAGAAGAAAACTCAGAGAGGGAAGTTTGCAACACAGTATGGAGAAAAAAATTACTAATGGAAATTCACTTTAGTAAATCGTAACATCCTATATAATATTCAAATTGACCATCACTCCAACACATAAGATGGCCGCCCCCATGTGGCCAAAGATGGCTGCCATAAGATGGCTGGCAGGGGAGGGCAGTTGTGGGCGATCAGGCCAGCAAGGGAGGACAGTTGGAGGACAGGTCAGCAGGGGAGGGCAGTTAGGGGTGACCAGGCCTGCAGGGGAGGTCATTTGGGGGCAACCAGGCCTGCAGGGGAGGGCAGTTGGGGGTGACCAGGCCGGCAGGGGAGGGGAGTTAGGGGCAATCAGGCTGGCAGGAGAGCAATTAGGTATGGATCAGGCTGGCAGGGGAGTGGTTAAGGGATGATCAGGTTGGCAGGCAGAAGTGGTTAGGGGCAATCAGGCAGGCAGGCAGGCAGGCAAACGGTTGGGAGCCAGCAGTCCTGGATTGTAAGAGGGATGTCCGACTGCCTGTTTAGGCCCCGATTCCACCTGGGTTCCAGATTGGAGAGGGTGCAGGCTGGGCTGAGGGCACACCCCCTTCCTGTGCGTGAATTTCATGCACTGTGCTCTAGTTTAATCATATTAATCTTATTGTCAGTTTTCTCTTTTAGTTAACTCTGTGGATTTATTTTTAAAAGAGCTGCTATGTGAAAAATAGAACCTGTAAAAAAAGGTATTACATATTAATTGGGCATTGTTGTAACTTGGCTGTTAAAACTCATGGCAGAAATGATGGTTATACTGGTTTTGAAATTTTCTGGTCCATGCCTCTAATGGTGAGACCAGTGAATTTACATACCTCTTAGGGGATTTCTAGTGTGCAGTGTGAACCTAGGCTTCTCTTCATCTACTAGGATGTTAGAGGTGTGTGTGTGTGTGTGTGTGTGTGTGTGTGTGTGTGTGGAGGAGGCAAGGAATTTGGAGGATATATTTTGAGATATCATATCTTTTATGCAATTCTGGGAGCTTAGAGTTAGCAAGATAGAGTTTTATTTTTATCTACATTTTATTTTCTGTATTTTAAATATGAAATTTTTGAGAAATTGGAAAAAAGTATTAAGGCTTTAACAGTGCAGGGTATTTTGGTTGACTGCTTCTGAGTGTGTTTTTAAGAACTTGCACATAGCATCTGTGATCCACGATGTGAGAATTTACATCACAGTACTTTATTTTTTCTGTCATGACTTTTGTGAGAAAATGTTTTCACTCTGCTTAGTGATTTACAGATGACTACCCATGTTTTGTTTTGTTTATAACTATTAATGCTTTGCAAAGTCATACCTTTGGGACTTTGAGGATGTTGGTTTTCACATATGCTGAAATCACGTTGAAGCCATCATTTCAAGAAGATACAGCCTATCTTTTCGTTTCGTATTAACTGCTTCAGAGCCTTTAAGAAGAGCTAAGCAAAGGATTTATTTCTCTGAAGTTGAACTGTATTCGTTTCGTTCCTGAGCTTCCTGAAAGCAGAAATACCATGAGCTCTTGCTGATGAAACTTGTTGGATTTCTGGAGGAAGCAGCTTGGGTCTTTGGCTTAAGTAACAATGATTCAAGTCTTCCAGATTGTAAAGGAGCTGGTGACACCATCGAGGCAAAAGGCAGCCACGGCAAAGGAAGGTAGGAGCAGTGTTAGATTGAACAATTGGAGTACTTTTAAGGCACCACTCAGATTTTTGCAAACATGGACCTAAGGGACAGATAAAAAAAGGAGTTTTGAGTTATTGTATATGCTTTTGTGCTTCTGCTGTATTATGATATCTGAAAGGATCAGGTTATGGCATAAATGTTAACATGCCTTATTATTACTGTTTTTAGATCACACATTAGATACATATTATTATATTAAAAGGTATGAAGAGTAAGGAGAGGTTCTGACATATCTGCTGCAACAGTATTTTTCACATTGTAAAGATACTCTGCATTATGTATTTTAGGGGGAAAAGAATAATTTATATCATTCTCTTTTCTTTTAAAGTATAAGTGTTTATGGCAGAAACCAGAAGGGAACAACCTATGTTTCTGCCGATAGCAGGGCAAAAGAACTGGATGATTCTTATTGTGAATAGCTGATAAACTAGTAGTTATAATTATGAATTAAATAGTGAATGCTAGATTTTATTGCATTTTCAGTGAGCAATTAATTTTTTCTGCATATGATTATAGGTTTAATCAGTGCTGTTTTTATTTCAAATACTCCTGTCTCAGTTTGGGATATACTGAAGTACATTTTTAAAATCTTTTTTTAATTGCATGTCTGACTTATGGTTCTTAAAATGAACTAATGCAGACATATCTTGGAAGAAATACTTGTATACTTTGCTTTTTAACATTTGAAATAGTAAATCTCCAAAGTGGCATTTAGGAATTGATTTTAAAAATATAGGCCAGCAACTAAGTGTATAATAGTAGCAATTTCACTAATTTAACTAACTGCTTTAAAATCAGTTAATTGATAAACTTACATATATAATTTATATATGTAAAGTATACTTTTCTGTCTTTATGTATTTGAATAGCAATAACTCAGATGATATATAAGTTATTTGGATTTTTAAAAGCTTGATATGATCTGTGTTTAAAGGAAAGCTTATGAGATTCCTTAAGTCCTATGTAAAATGATTTAGAGTGATGGTTTGAAGTAATATAATAAAGGCTTAATATGCAAATTAACTGAATGGTAGAGCCACTGGTCACTATGATGCGCACTGACCACCAGGGGGCAGACACTCAACTCAGGAGCTGTCCCCAGTCTATAGGCCTCAGGCCAGCCAAGGTGGGTGCCAGCAGGGACCCCCGAAGGCTCCACCAGTTACCCTGCAGAGGGAGACAATCAGCAGCAGTGGGGAACAGGGCTGGTGAGCGGGCAGCATTAGACCGTCCAAGGCGGGTGCCACTGGGTCCCCCATCATTCCGCTGGTCACTCCACAGATTGGCCCTTATTGCTGGCCAGGCCTAAGGACCTACCCATGCATAAATTTCATACATTGGGCCTCTAGTATAGTATAATCAACCAACAAAATTTTATAGCTGAGAGAACGTTTAGAAATCTTCCTGTCTATATCCTCATTTTATGGGGAAATATGATACATGAACAAAAATGCATCTCAAAAGCACAGAAACTATTGTCATTTACCTTTGAAAATGCTTTATAGTTATTTACCTCCTGTTTTCTACTTTATTTCTCCTTCCATTTCCTCCAAAGACTGCATGTGGGAGTGCATTGGCCCCCAGGGGGCAACTCCTGCATTGAACGTCTGCCCCCTGGTGGTCAGTGTGTGTCATAGCGACTGGTTGTTCTGGTCCTTCTGCTATAATGGTCACTGGGCTTTTATATATTTAGATATGTCAGAGGATCTTAATGTAAGTATGTGTAGGTTTATCTTATTCATTTGAAATGCTCTATAATTTCCTGTTGTATGGGTGAAACATATATTAGTTTTAACCTTACTGATAGGTTTGTGGGTTGTTTAGTCTTTTGCTATTATAAACAGTACTAACTGAATGAATGTCCTTTATTTAGAGTACAGAACTATGTCTGCAAGATAACTTTATAAGTGGATTTACTGGTCCAAAGGATAACCCCTTTAAAATTTTTAGAGCTATTGATAATTAATATTCATAAAATTGTATCAGTTCACACCCTCACTAGGTGTATGAGGTTCTGTTTTGCTACAGTTTGTCACAGAATGTCAGAAAAGTGTTTGATGTGTGCGGGGGGGGGGGGGGGAGCCTCATGTTTATTTTGGAAATTGTGCAATTTTTTCTATCTTGTTAAGCTGATCTATGCTCACTGTAACTTAACTTTTTCTTAATGATTCAGGTTCTTTATTAAAAAAATATTTTTTGTAGGCTATAAAACCTGATGAGCATTTAAAACTATTCTTAAAATGAGAATAGATTTAAGGTTTCTCCTATGAATAAACATATGAGCTTTGGTATCTGCCTTAAATTTTTTATTCCCACTTTTATGCATTAGCACCTTACTCTAAATTATTAAAATAGCTTCCTCATTTATCGTATTTGATAAACTTGCACTGAACATTTATCACATCTTTGATGCAAGGGTACAGAGATGTATCCTCCAGGAGTTCATATGCAAGTGGTAAGAGACAGACGTCAATAATTAATACGGTGTGACAGGTGTTGGTGTAGACAGGATGTTGTGGGAACCCCACAGGGCACTGATCTTGGTTTGGTAATTAGGAAAGTGAAGGGATTCAGCTCTTTGGTGAAGTGACATATGTTCTCATAGGATGAATAAAAGCTAGCTAGCTAGTGGGAAAAAGGAGTCTATATATTAAGTGTACCGGTTAATAATGGCGGATTTTGTAACTAAAGAAAACAGTAATTTCATGAGAAACATCAAAAGTCCTTTATTCAAAGTGATGTCCATTGCTAGCTACACATTTTCCCCAACTTTAGGTAATTTGTGAATACCTCCCGATAAAACTTTTCTTGTTTTGAGGCAAACCATTCAGAGACCCAGTTTTCCACTTCTTTGTACGTTTTGAAGTGCTGCTCAGAAAGTGCGTGTGCCATCGATCAGAACAAGTGGTAATCTGAAGGAGCAAGGCCTGGTGAATATGGCGGGTTGGTTAATACTTCTTTAACTGGTTTTGAAGTGTTTCATGGTGCATTATCATGAAGCAAAATTACTTTGCTGTGTCTTCTGGCACATTCTGGTCGTTTCACCATCAAAGTGTGGTTCAAATTGATGATTTGTTGTTGGTAGCGATCAATGTTAACAGTTTCACCTGGTTTTAGAAGCTCTTAATACACCACACCTTTCTGATTCCACAAAATGCTGGGCATTATCTTCTTTCCAAAGCGATTAGCCTTGCAGTTGACATTGATGGTTGACCTGGATCAACCCATGATTTTGTGCATTTGGGATTCTCAAAATAAATCCACATTTCATCACCAGTCATAATTCGATGCAAAAAAGACTTCCTTTTGTGCTCTTGAAGCAACATTTTACTGATGACTTTTCAGTTTTCCATTTGTCTTTTGTTCAATTGATGTGGCACCCATTTTCCTTCCTTTAAAAGCTTTCCTATTGCTTGTAAACAATCGGAATTTGTTTGCTGAGCAATGTTTAATATTTTTGCAAGTTGTTTTTGAGTTTGACATGCATCTTCATCCAATAATGCTTGTAATTGTTGGTCTTCACACTTTTTCAGTTGACCTGTACATTCTTTATCTTTCACATAGAAATCATCATTTTTAAAACATTTAAACCAGTGTTCACAAGTATCTCAAGATGGAGCATGTTCACCATAAGCTTCCTGAAGTATACAATAACTTTTTCTTCAAAATAAAGTGATGAATTAAAATTACCTGCAAATGCTCTTTTTTTTTTTTTTTTTTTGGCATGAAATTCAACATAAAATCTCTGTGATGTTAACACCTTCAGCAAATTTGACAAATTTGAAGCTTGCTGTCAATACAACAAAATAGCATATATACATATCAAATCGCATATACTGTATCAACATATGTGTAACTCCATCTATTGAAAAAAAATCCACATTATTAACTGGTACACCTAGTAAGCATTCCAATCAGAATAAATAGTGGAAGAAACTCAGTTGCCCAAATGTGAAGAGACTTCTATGCCATGTGAGAAGTCTGGAAATATTCTTTTTTAAAAAATATATATATTATTGATTTTTTTTCACAGAGAGGAGGGTAGTGTGACAGAGACTTAGAAACATTGATGAGAGAGAAACATCGACCAGCTGCCTCTTGCACACCTCCTACTAGGGATGTGCCCACAACCAATGTACATGCCCTTGACTGGAATCGAACCTGGGACCCTTCAGTCCGCAGACTGACGCTCTATCCACTGAGCCAAACCTGTTTCGGTTGGAAATATTCTTAAAGAGATAGTGGGAGAAGGAAAGAAGGCTGTTCATGTTGTAGTTGGTCATTTAACTCTGTATTCCATTGAACCTGAATTTGGATTTCACCTGTATCACTAGACTTCTCCATGCACTGACTGTGCCAGCTAAACAGAATGCTTGCTGTTTACCAGACATGCTGCTCCATCAGGTCTGCAAGCCCTTCTCCCCCTTATCAGATCCGTACAGATCTGCTTGCAAGGCTCAAATGCCACCTCCACCAAAATGCTTCTCTGAACTTTATCTCTTCTCACCCTTCTAGGTCAGTGATTTCAACCAATGTGTCAAAAGAATTTTTAAGATATGCAACACCTGACCATTGAGTCAGGAGCACTGACCTCTTTTCCCTTAGATTGTCGAATATAAAAATAACAGCCAACACAACAATAGCCATCTGGTGTGAATGCCCTGTCTTGAACCATAAATATATAGATCATATAATAGAGTTGCATGTTGGTCATGTTGCATAATAAGGTTGCATCTGATTTGATAATTCTTGGCATCATTCCTTATATATAAATACTAGAGGCCCGATGCATGAAATTCAGGGAAGGGGGGCAGAGGTCCCTCAGCCCAGCCTGCACCCTCTTGCAATCTGGGACCCCTTGGGGGATGTTCAATTGCTGGTTTAGGCTTGATCCCGCAGGGACTGCTGGCTCCTAACTGCTCACCTGCCTGCCTGCCTGATTGCCCCTAACTGCTTGCCTGCTTGCCTACCTGATTGCCTGAACTGCTTGTCAGCCTGCCTGCTTACCCTTAAGTACTCATCTGCCTGCCCCATTGCCCCTAACTGCCTCTGCTTTCCTGCCTGAATGCCCCTAACTCCTCAGCTGCCTGATTGCCCCTAACTACTCGCCTGCCTCCCTGATCGCCCCTAACAACTCTGCCTGCCTGCCTGATGACCCCTAACTGCTTGCCTGTCTTGCCTGCCCTTAGTCACGTATGCCTTGGCCCCCACTGCCATGGCTTTGTCCTGAAGGACATCGGGAATAATGTCTGGAATTTCAACTGGCTGTCTGGTCTAATTAGCATATTCTTTTATTTTTAAAATCACTTTTGAAGCAAAAAAGGGCAGGTAATTACTATTATTATTTTTGTAAACCAGTCAAAATTATACCTGCTTTTGGTCAGATCAGCAAAAAATAAATATTTTTGTCAGATATGAGTATTGCTACTCCAGCTTTTTTTCTTTTCATTTGCATGGAAAACTTTTCCATTCCTCACTCACATCCTGTGTGTGTCTTTTGTTCTGAGGTGGTCTCTTGTAGACAGCATATAGTTGGATCATGTTTTTGTATCCATTCAGCTACCTTATGACTTTTGATTGGAACATTTAATCCATTTACATTTAAAGTTATTGATAGGTACTTATTTATTGCCATTTTAATTCTGTATGCCTAGGTTTCTGTCTCTATTTCTTCTCATTACAGCAGTACCTTTAGCATTTCTTGTAATGCAGGCTTGGTGGAGATGTACACCTTTTTTTTTTTTTTTTGTCTGGGAAGCTCTTTATTTGACCGTCTATTTTGAATGATAGCCTTGTGGTTGTTTTTTGACTCCTCATTTTGGCTGCCTGTTTGGGTTTGTGAATCTGTATTAGGTAGGTCTGCTGAGCATCTCAGTCTCTGGATATAGTAATCTTGGTTTGAGATTCTTGTTTTCCATTACCTTAAGTACTTCATGCCTTTCCCTTCTGGCCTGTAGAGTTTCTGATGAGAAATCAGGAGTCAGCCTAATTGGAGCTCCTTTGTATCTAACAGTTTTCTCTTGCTGTCTTTAAGATTCTTTCTTTGTCTTTAATTTTTAGCATTTTAATTTTGATGTGTCTGAGTGTGGGCCTGTTTGGGTTCTTTTTGCTTGGGGTTCTCAGTGCCTCCTGGATTTGTGTGACTTTTTCCTTTATCAGGTTATAGAAGTTTTCTGCCATTATTTCTTCAACCATGTTCTCTATCCTTTTTCCCTTTCTATCCCTTCTGGCATACCTGCTATTCTAATATTGTTATGTTTCACATTGTCTCACAGCTCTCTTAGCTGTCCTCTTGTTTTAAATTTTTTTTCTTTTTGGTTCTCTGATTGTATTTTTCAACCCTGTCTTCTAATCCACTGTTTCAATCCTCAGCTTCTGCTAACTGCTGTGTATTCCTTCTAGTGTGTTCTTTATTTGTACTATGTAATTCTTTATTTCTGTTTTTCTAGTTACTATATCTTTTCTCATGCTGTTGAGCATTTTTAATGCCATTATTTTGAACTCTATATCAGATAAATTTCTTACCTCCATTTCTTTTATCTCTTCTGGAGAGTTCTCTTGTTCTTTCATTACAAGAGGGGTTGTTTTTTGACTCCTCATTTTGGCTGCCTGTGTGTTTGTGACTCTGTATTAGGTAGGTTTGCCAAGCATCTCAATCTCTAGTGCAGGACAGTGTCAAATGCTGTTTCTGACTAATTCTGACTAATTAGATCAGACAAAGATTCAAAGCCTCCAGAGACCACCTCTGTCTACAGTTCAAAGGATTTTATCTTGAATTGCCCTCAGGCAATTGTCCATAGGTGTGGCAAGAGTTTTTTTTTCAACAGGTTGGGGCAATTGCTTTTGCCTGGAGGTTAATTGCTATTCTCAGTCTCTTAATGGGCCTGCTGGGAGGGGGCAACGTGTTTTTGAATAGGATGGATCAGCTGTCTTACCCCCAAGCAAGATGGCCTATGTAGCAAAAGTCTGGGTGAGAAAGATGACCTTTTGCAGTGTGTGGAAATGATTCAGCACAGGAAATGGGGGTGTCTGCCTTCTGCGCTCTAACCCCAGAGCCTCTGATCCTGGCTTCTGCTCACACAGTTCTAGTCCACTCTGCCCTCCCTCTGGCAGAACACTGGGTGGGTGGCTCCACAGGGAATTTTGTGTGTTGGCCCTTTCAGAGGGTGCCTGAATTTCAGCTGTCTCTCCCTGGCAGGCAGCAACCCTGCTGTTTTTTACAGCCAGATGTTAGTTATGTGGTACCCTTCTGAGTTCTGGTGCTCTCTGCTGGGGGGCCCAGCTTGGAGATTAGACACCAGAGTTCTTAGTCCTTAACCCCTCATAGTTCAGATATCTCTCTGAAACTTCAGTTGCTATCTGTGGGAGCCCATGAGCCCTTTCCCACCTCTGCCCCATTAGTCTCTATGCAGTCTCTCCTTTCCGTCCTTGGCTCTCAGGGTTCTCTCCAGCAAGCCTTCTATTAACTGTTCAGGAAGTTTTTCTGTTATTAATTGTAATTCCAATTTTGTCTTGAGAGCGTGCCTGTTCAGCATCCACTTAATCCACTGCCATTTTTAATCTCCAAAAATGTATTTTTTGGTGTGCCACATAATTTTAGTAATTAATTTATGCGTGCCATAAGGTGAAAATCCACTGCCCTAGGTCTGAGTTTATCATTCCATTCTTTGTATTCTTAGCATTTTACCTTTATCTCTAATCCTATACCTTTAAAATTGTACTATACATTATGATTATGTTTATTAAATTGGCCAATTAATATTAATTTAAATAAATGTTTTTGGCTTATTGGATATTTTTGCTTCCATCCTGTTTTTAGCTGTGTTTTAGATGATTAAAAGTGTCATAAACTGATCTTTAAATAAGAAATATTGTAGCTAATAACAAACAATTGACAGGGAAATGTTTGATTGCCCTTTGAGATATTTTGTAATGGTCTAGTAAGATAATAGCTTTCAGCTTATATTTAAAATATAGCCATATTTTGCTGTACATGTTGACTATTTAAGCTTCAGAAACTGAAGTCATAGTATCTAGTATATTTTAGTTGTTTGAAGTTCTGATACATAAAAATTTTAGTGGTCTTGACCAGAAAAAGAAGATACTATGATATGAATTATTTACTGAGAAGTTGAAAAGTGGCTTTTTGTGGTAAACAAACACTATCATTGCCCATCCAATATCCATTCTCCCTTAATTTTTTACTAGGAACAAAATAACATTGATTTTGTTTGGGGTGCTACTGTGCTCAGTTAAAAAACAAACCAACAAAGTCCATTTCCTGAGTTGTAAGCAAACCTTGCTGGGGATTTCTGGGCAAGTTTTTCTGTCAGATTCCTGGAGTAGTAGCAGCCATGATGTTACCTTGAGTCAGCATTTATAAAGTGCTCAGAATAGCACCTGGCACACAGTGTTTACTAAGTAAACAAATGTGCATATTGTTGAGATATATATTGTTCTATAATTTATTAATATCTAGTGATTACCTTTTTATCATTTGTGTATATTTATTGTCCTTTTGAGAGAGAAAATTATATATACACCAACTTGCTTGAATGATTTTTCATTTTTATATTTGTCCACAATTTAGAATAATGTTTCTGTTATGCACTCTACCTTAAAAAAATTAATTGTGAGTGTATACTGCTTTCAGGGTGAAGGCATTTGTCGGGCATTTTGGGAGTTCAAGGCAGCCCTTCCCAGTTCATTTTCACTCTGCCATCAATTCTAGTCCTTTATTCCATTGTTTAGTTAATCAGTAACTTTGTTGTTAAAAATATTTAATGGTGGTTTCATCTCCTCAAAGGGTATGTGAACTCTCCCAGAATGTGTAGTACTTTTATCTGTACATTTAGTAAATGCCCAGTGTATGCTTGTTGAATAAAAGAATCTCCAGTTTTTGAAATGCAGTGAGTATTTTTATTATCAAAACCAGTTTGTTCAAATAATCTTTGCAATAAAAGAAACTTAAAACCCATTCTACCACCTGTGATGTAAGTGTCAGAGTCGTGCTGCTTCTCTCAAGGCCCTACTACTTGTGCATGCTTGCTCATTGGGAAGGGGTCTGGATCATAGTTCTCACCACTGTAGGGCACAACCCCCATAACATGGTGACATACAGATCACCATTTGGTGATTTTCTGGATGACACATATTTAAAGGATGCTGATTGAAGATTTTGTTTTACTTCTTTAAATTATCTTCCATATTCTTTGCTTTACTGTTCGTTGCTTCTCTCTGTGTGTTTTATTTTTTCTGATTATACTCAAATTTTTATCATATAATAAAAGGAAATAAGTCAATCAGAAGGAAAAGATACCATCCAAATATAACAATCAAGACTTACTTTTTATGTTTCTATAATAATGACATCTACATATAATTTAGGTCTTTCCCTCCCCCCACTTTAAATAGGCTTATCTCCTCCGTATGAAGAAAAAGTGTAAAAACTTTAATGTAAACTTCTGTAGAACAGTGTATGCCTGTCGTGTAATAAGACCATACAGAATCCTCATTTGTTATAAGTTGCTTAATCTACACTAATAAAAGAGAAACATGCAAATTGACCATCACTCCATTATGCCCACCAGCCAATCAGAGCGAGTATGCAAACTAACCCAACAAAGATGACAGTTATTTTGCATATGCAGGCTTGGAGCGAAGACTGAAAACAGCGTAGAAGGAAGAGGGAGGGAAAGTGTAAAGCGGGGCTGCAGCGGTGGCGGGAGGGAAAGTGCAGCATGGCGACGGAGGTGTTGGAAGCCAAGGCGGGTTTCCATCCCTTCTCTGCTTCCCTCAGGCCTCTGGAAGCCCTATTCTTGCAGGAATCTTCCTGTAATGAGCCCCTAGTAGATAATTATATCAATGGCAAAGTCATAAATATCTATGCGGGCTGCATTTTGGATTTCACATACTGTCACAAGTGTATCTTGTGGGAGTTTATTTTGTTATTATATTGATGGAGAAGAATGGATAAGACCAGTAATGTGAATCAAGTTTATGCATCATCTTGCAGAGGAATCAGAGATACTCAGACCTCTTCTCTGAGACATTGAGTCAATATCCTGTGTTGCTTCCTTAGGGTTTTTAGAGGTGGCAGGGAGGATAGTTGGAAACTGGTAGGACAGAGATACCAGCTTCTATTTAACGATGAGTTGGAGTAGCCCTTTGCATGTATCTCTATTTATTACCCTATAACATATATACTTACGGCTCCTTTTTAAAGTTCTGTGTATTAAGCTGTGAGCTTCTTGAGGACAAGGGCCATAATTCATTCACCATTTTGAAGAAAAATTAGTTCTGGCCCTGGTTGATTTGGATCAGTGGATAGAACGTCGGCCTGCAGACTCAAGGGTCCCGGGTTTGATTCTGATCAAGGATTTCCCAGTAAGGGTGTATGCAAGAGGCAGCCGATCAGTGATTCTCATCATTGATATTTCTCTCCCTCTCTAAAATTAATAAAAATATATTTTTTAAAAAAGTTCTGAAGAATGCAGTGGTTGATGAGCTTGCTTGGTATTTGTTTTTCTATAGCTTATCAAAGTGATGAATGCACATATGGATAAGAGATAATTGTTCTATTTAATCAGTTACCTAATTAATGAGGAGATTCTGTTTGTGCTCTGTTATTTTATTACTGAAACAGACTGCTCATTAGATATTATAAGCATTCTCTAGAGAACAATTAGGTTTGCCATGAGTTATTTTATTCTTGGAATGAAATGCTTGTTTGTACCACTATCTTGATAGAATTTAAATATAATTTGAAAGTTCTGCAGTGTCTTTGTTCAGATAACTTGTTACCCTTTAAAGATAAGCTACTGGACTATTTTTTCTCTGTTATTTAGCCGACACCAGATACAGTGAGTAATAAAGTTCATTATGCTTCTTAGTCATGAAGAGCTTTTAGTGACTATTAACCTGAATATCTGTTAGTTTCATCACTAAAGTTAACAAAAACATTCAACACAGTATAGATGCTGTTCCTGGAAAGTCTGATTTAGGCTAATCTAGTTACTATTTAAGAACATTTTAATATTCCTTTAAGTAATTGTGGGAAAGCCCTTATCTTTCTGTAGAGTGAGCAATTGAAAATGCCAGTAAAACACTTTCGGGATGGTTATAATTTAATTTGTGCATGGGTGGGTCTGGCCAGCCTGCCCTGATAGGGGCCCCTTGGACGGGGCCGGCGGGGGAGGGGGGCTGCTGGTGGTTGGCCAGCTGGCCCTGCCCCCAGTTGGGGTGTTGAGGGCTGATCAGGGCCCAGATCAGGCTGGTTGGCTGCTGCAGTGCATGTCATAGCCTCTGGTTGGTCTGGTCATTCTGCCATTCCGGACACTGGGCTTTTATATATACAGACTAGTGGCCAAGTGCACGACATTCTTTTTTTTATTTTTATAATATATTTTATTGATATTTTACAGAGAGGAAGGGAGAGAGATAGAAAGCTAGAAACATTGATGAGAGAGAAACACCGACCAGCTGCCTCTTGCACACCCCCTCCCGGGGATGTGCCCGCAACCAATGTACATGCCCTTTCAGTCTGCAGACCAACGCTCTACCACTGAGCCAAACTGGTTTCAGCGAGTGCACGATATTCTTGCATGGAGGAAGGGGGGGTCCCTCAGCCTAGTCTGCACCCTCTCTAATCTGGGATCCCTCTCACAATCCAGAACCACTGGCTCCTAGGCTCTGATGCCCCTAACTGCTCTTCTCTTGCCTGATACCCCTAACTGCTCCCCTGCTGGCCTGATGGCCCTAACTGCTCTCCCCTCCTTGCCTGATCCCCCTAACTGCCTAACCATTCTCCCCTGCTGGCCTTATCTCCCTAACTGCTCTCTCCTCCTTGTCTGATCCCCCTAACTATCTGCTCTCTCCTCTTGTTCTAAACCCCTTAACTGCCTATGTGCTCTCCCTTCCTCTCCAAGCCTTCAGATCTTGGTGCTGGAGTGCTGAGAGCTCTCTGCCGAGGCCCTGCCCCCATGCTGACACCCCACTCCGGGCTGGGCGGTGCCATGGGCCTGTGCACGCTTCCGCCGGCGGTGTTGCTGAGGCCCATCCTGACAGGCCTGTGCATGCCTCCATCAGGGTGGCCACCACCTGCGGCAGCCTCATGTCCCGATCCCTCCCATCAGCTCCTGTGCGCATGCAGCCAGGTCGTGACTGTGACACCATTAGGACCAATTAGTGTATTGCCTCTTTATTATATAGACTAGAGGCCCAATGCACAAAGATTCATGTAACAATAGGTCCCCTTTCCCCCTTGCTGCCGGCATCGTCTTCCCTCTGACACCCAGGACCCAGGCTGCTTTATTCTGATCGCTGCCAGGCTTTCAGGACCCGAGCTGCTTCGCTCTGGCTGCTGCCGCCACCCACCGGACCCAGGCTGAGGTGCTCAATGCCACCTCATGGCAACTGGTCATTTGGTTGTTTTGGTCGTCACGCCTCTTGGCCTTTTATTATTATGATTCTGATGTCCCTTGGGCTGAATTCTCAGTGGCTAGGATTTGTCCGTGTGCAAAATTGGGTGGTAAAAGCCGTGACTTTCTCATGTATTCTGGTTATCATGTGAAATATTGACTGGAACTGTGGGGTTTGGAGTGGAGGTGAAAGGAAGAAAAAAGTTTACTCAGACTTTGTTGGGAGAAAGTTCAAAACTGGGAAAGGTTGTATTGATTTATGGTGTTTTCAAAAGTAGGATAAAGTATTTTTTTAAAAATTATATTGCTCACTTTGGCAGATCACACACTAAAATTGAAATAATTATAGCTTCATAGGAAATTTCAGTACCGAGCACAGTACCGAGGTGTGTGTGTGTGTGTGTGTGTGTGTGTGCGTGCGCGCGCGGCTTATGCATTTTTATCATTATAGATTTGTGTAACCAGCATTACGATTAAAATACAGAATTGTTCCATCACCTACAATGCTACCCCTTTATAGTCACATCCATTCGACTTACCCTCCCTGCTTTTCCCTAACCCCTTGCAACTACTATTTTGTTTCCTGTTTCTATAATTTGGTAATTTTTCAGAATATTATATAAATGGAATCATCTTCCTTTTGGGAGTTGGCTTTTTCAACTCAGTTTCCATCCAGATTGTTTTATATAACAGTCATTTGTTTCTTCTTGCTGAGGTGGTATCCATAGTATAAAGGATATTTGGATTGTTTCAAGATTTTGAAACAATTTTGTAAAGCTGCTAGGGCGTGTACAGGTTTTTGTGTGGACAAAGATTTTCTTTTTCTTTTTAAAAAAATATATTTTTATTGGTATTTTACAGAAAGGAAGAGAGAGGGATAGAGAGCCAGAAACACCGATGAGAGAGAATCATCAATCAGCTGCCTCTTGCACACACCCCACTGGGGATGTGCCCATAACCAACGTACATGCCCTTGACCAGAATCGAACCCGGGACCTTTCAGTCCTCAGGCCGACGCTCTATCCACTGAGCCAAACCGGTTTTGGCTGGACAAAGATTTTCATTTTTCTGGGATAAATACCCAAGAATGTGATTGGTGTATTGAATGGTGAGTAAGTGTTTAGTATTTTAAGAGACTGCCAAGAAATAGATCCAAAGATATAGAAGCATCGAACAAACTGTCCAACCTCAGAGGGAAGGCAGGGTGGGGGCAAGAGATCAACCAAAGGAATTGTATGCATGCATATAAGCATAACCCATGGACACAGACAGTAGGGGGGTGAGGACATGTTTTGGGGGTTGGGAGTGCCTGGGGAGATGTCAATGGGAAAAAGGAGACATATGTAATATTTTAAACAATAAATAATTTAAATTTAAAAAAATCCAACTATATAAAAAAAGAAAACTACCAAGAGACTAATGCTGTTATTTCTCTAAAACTTATTTACTAGTGCCTCATGAAACAGACACACTCTATTCTGTTAGAAATGCTGTTCCTACATATGCGCACAGAGATCTTCACTGTAGCATTGTTTGCAGTATTATCAAACCACCGGAAACTATCCAGCTAGCCTTCAATAGGGGAAAGGGTAATACATTATTGTATATCCATAGAATGGATACACACAGCCAGCCACTGAAAATACTAAGCTTGACTTGTATGAATAGACTTGGAAAATAGGCATGAAATATATGAGTAGAAAAAATTGCATGAGAGTGTGTACAGTATGGTTCCATTGCTTGCCCCTCATTACATAGGTAGGTGTTTATATTGTGTATGTGTGTGTGACTGTATATGTTTTGGTATGTGTATGTTCGTGTGTGCGTGTGTGTGTGTGTGTGATATGATTATGTATGTTTTGGAGTATACAGAAGTGAAAGACTTTATGGAAACACACCAAAACCAGTTAACACTGGGATATCCCTTAGGAAAAGGGATATAAGGGAAGAGATTTCACTTTTTTTTAAATAAGCAGCTGTGGTGCTTGAATATTTTACATGCACGTAATAGCTATTCAGTTAGAAAATGAAGTATTCTACACTGTGATTTATTTTTTAAGTACCGTATTTGCCAGCGTATAAGACGACCCTTTGGCCCTGAAAAATATGCCTCCAAGTGGGGGGTAGTCTTATACGGCGAGTATATAACAAAACTCTGTATTTTTAGTGGAAATGTTAGGGGGTCGTCTTATACACCGGCAAATACGTATTTTTCAGGGCCAAAAAATCGTCTTATACGCCGGCAAATATGGTACTTGAAACATAAAGTTGTATATTTTAACAATCTGGATGAAACTACTTAAATTTTTATTTTTCCATTTTATGCTATAGAGTATACTAAATATTTTTTCTTGGTAACTCTGGACCTGATGAGGTATTCAGGGTTGCTGGAATATGAAAATAGATTTAGATTCAATGCTTTAGATTATCCAACCACCAGAAACTATCTAAAATAGATTTGATTAAACTTTTCCTTATCAATTTTTTAAAGTTTCTGACTCAGGTAGTTATTTCTTATACATTATCAGTGTATCATTCTCTAGTAGTCTGTCCCATTTCTCATTTTCTGCTCTAATTTTCTTTGACTTGGAAATGAAGCAGCCATCAGTCTGGTTTTAATTGTGTCTAAAAATAAAAGTTCTGAATAAAAACAGGACAAATTAGGTCTAACTGAAGGTTTTGAGAGACTTTATAGGTAAAGTATACAAACTTTAATTTGTTGTTTGAACACTTATTTTTCATTGTTCCGAGGCATTTTTTCTTCTTCTTTGGTTACATTTGAGACTCAGCTGTGGTTTAGTTATTTGAAATGGCTTTATATATGGAGTTCACTAAACTTAGGAATCTTTTAAAATCAGAACCCAACAGCTTTAATTTCCCTTTTAGAGAAACTTATTACTGTAGTAAAGAAAAGTGACAGGATGTTAGAGCAGGATTATGTAAGAAAAAGCCCCTGAACATTGGAATATTTGTGTTCTTTCCCCCCCGGTTTCTTAATGGTAATATGATTCTTGCCTTTGTTGACAACTTAATAATAACCCTGTGTAATACTGTGCCTAGTGCACATACATACGACAGGTTTGAATGCAGGTGCTGTCATGTACTAGCTGAGTGACCTTTCTGATCCTCGGTTTTTTTACATTTAAAATCTTCTTTGCTTAATACTAGTACATATTTTGTAATTGTCTAGATGGCACATTCAGTGATTACTGTTAGCAGTAAGTGGAAATAATTTCTGGCACTCAGCAACTATTGAAATAGTGACTGTTGGATAAAAAAAAAGCTGTGGTACATTTATACAATGTAATACTACTCAGCTGCAAAAAAGAAATAAATCTTTCCTTTTGTGACAACATGGATTGACCTGGAGAAAGATAAATACTATATGATTTCACTCTTTTGTGAACTATAATGAACAAAATAAACAAAATAGACTCATAGATACAGAAAAGACACTGACAGCTGTTAGAAGGGGATTGGAGGATTGGGTGAAAAAGGTGAAGGGATTAAGCAAAACAACAACAACAAAAAGTAAAAACAAAAACAAAAACAAAAAAACAAAACTCATAGACACAGACAGCAGTATGGAGATTACCAGAGGGCATGGAAGATGGGAGTAGATAGAAGAGGGTAAAGGGGGAAAATAAATAATGATGAAAAGAGACTTGACTTTGGGTGGTAAATACCATACAATATACAGATAATGTGTTATAGAATTGTGCTCTTAAAACCTATATAATTTTATTAATAGTGTCACCCCAGTAAAGTCAATAAAAATATTAAAAACAAGAAATGGTGACTTATTGCAGAAGATAATGTGAAATTTGAGATTTGCATAATGTATTGTATTTTTTAAATAAAACAAAACTTTATTATTTTATTTTTATAGAATTATTCTTTGTGTAAGAAACTTGGACAATACAAAATATACAAAAGGAAAATTTTAAAAATTCCCTGTAATTTTAGTACTCAAGAAAATTCTTTGTTACTATTTTGTTATCTATCATTCTGGTCTTTTTTTCCATATGCAATTACTACTTGTTTTATAGTCTTGGTCTTCAGTTCTTAAGATAACCTTGCATGGTGTGGTAATATCTCAATTACAAGTAAGGGAAATGAGGCTGAGAGAGGTTAAGATCAAATTGCTGAAAAGTGGTAGAGGATTGATGCTGCATTGGAACTAGACAGGGCTTTCCTCCTTGCCTAGTTGAAATCAATTTTCTCCAGAATCAGTTTACAGTAATTTGTGTTTTAAGCTGTTGATCAAGGTTTAGCTTGTACATTGTGATTGTTTTAGAAAGCAAACTAGGTTTGGGGTTAGTATGTTGTTTTTCCATGTATTTTTATAGTTTAATGTTACTTAGATGATATGCATGTTTTGAGACCCATTAATGTTAAATTGTATGGTTGAAGCCAAAGTGAGATCTTGTACTAATATTCTCTAAGCTATAGAGTCTTATTAAACAGTGTTTGGGGATGCATTATGTGTTGATTGAATTACTGAGTAATTTAGCAAAAATTTTTTTAAAGTAAGTATTTACTTATTGATTGATGTGAGAGAGAAAAAGAGGGAATAGACACACACACACACACACACACACACACACACACAGAGACAGAGAGACAGAGAGACAGAGACAGAGACAGACATTGATCTGTTGTCCCACCTATTCATGCATTCATCGTTTGCTCCTTGTATGTTTGTTCCCTGACCGGATTGTGAATCCACAGCATTGGCATATTGGGACAGTGCTCTCAACAACTGAGCTACCGGGCCAGGGCTATAAAATTACTTTAAAATTGCTCTTTTATTGCACTAAAAAATTCTTTTTTTTTGTAATTGTTTTTGAAATTTTCTAATTTTCCTGTTCATCTGTCTTTAAGAGTTAGAAATTGTTATTTGGGTCAGTAAATATTGCCTTTAATTTAAACATAATAAAGCATTTACTTACACACACACACACACACACACACACACACACACACACACACACATGCCAAGTGACCAAAACGGCAGAACAACTGGAATGACCAAAATACCCATCACTATGATGCACACTGCTGCACCAACTGGTCTGATCAGGGCCCTGATTGGCCCTCTGCAACCACCCCTGGCCATCCCAGCCCCCAATTGTACCCCTCTTCAATCAGGAGTGGGGCCGGCCAGCCAACTGCCCATGGCCCCTCCCCGCTGCTGGCCCAGCCTGATGGGCCCCCATCAAGGCCAGCTAGCTGCCGTACCCATGCACAAATACATGCACTGGGCCTCTAGTTTATTTATAACCTTCAGAAACTCCCTGAAAAATTAGTTTTTATTTTAGACTGTACATACTGCTTACATAGTACCTTAGATGTACACACACACACACACACACACACACACACACACCTGTTTCCTTAAGGGGATTTGCCTTTATTGCTTTATTACACTTGGACCTTTATCTTAGGGAATTGGGCAGTTTCTTATTTCCTGTGTTTTGAAAGTTACACTGTCATGATTATAGAAGTATGTAACCAGCTTGACTGAATGGCTTGAATTGTTGTTTTTTAAAATTTTACTTATTAAATGTATTGAGGTGACATTGGTTAACATAAACTTACAGATTTCAGGTGTTGGTTTCTATGTTACAAGATCTGTATATTTGCACCATGTGCCCACCACCCATGTATATTGCTTTTTTTATTATTTTTTTCAGAAGTAGTATTTTTTAAAAAGTTAGTAGTTTATCTGAATATATCATTTAGGCAATTATAAAACATGTACTAGATTATTATCTAAGTAAAATAAACCAGTCAGAGAAAGACAAATATCACATGATCTCACTTATATGTGGAATCTAATGAAAAAAAAAATAAACGGACAAACAAAACAGAACCAGAGGCATGGATGCATGGAACAGACAGAGAGATTTCAGAGAGAGAGGTGGGGAGGACTGGAAGAGATTAGCCAAAGAACATATATTCATAGCCCATGGACAACAAAGTGTCAAAAGCACGGGTGGTGGGGGTAGGGGAGCAGGGACTGGGTGGAGGTAGAGTGGGGCAGTGGGGATATGGGGGGCATCTGTAATAAGGTCAAAAACAATAAAAAGAAAAGTTAGCCCTGGCTAGTATTGGGCATTGTCTAGTACACTGAAAGATTGAGGGTTGGATCCCTAGTAGGGGCAGTACAGGAGGCAGCTGATGGATGTTTAGCTTCCATATACATCAATGTTTCTCTCTTCCCTTCCTTCCCTTCCTAAAAATCAACAAACTATTAAAAATCAGAAATTAAAAAAATTCTATATACTAAAAGTCTAATATGCAAATTGACCAAACTATGGAACTATCGGGGCAGACGCTTAATGCAGGAGCTGCCCCCTGGTGGTCAGTGCACTATCACTGCTCAGTTAGAAGCCCTGAGCAGCGGTGGTGGTGGTGGTGGGAGCCTTTCCCACTTCCGTCACAGTGTTAAGGATGTCAGACTGCTGGCTTAAGGATGTCGGACTGTTGGACTGTCAGTTGGACATCTCCCGAGGGCTCATGCACTGTGAGAGGGTACAGGCCGGGCTGAGGGACTTCCCCTCCGCCCCTCTGAGTGCATGAATTTGGTGCACTGAGCCTCTATTATAGTAATATTACACAAAATAAGCTATGGTTAACTTTAGACATTATATCCTGTTTCCCCGAAAATAAGACAGAGTCTTATATTAATTTTTGCTCCTAAAGATGCACTAGGTCTTATTTTCAGGGGATGTCTTATTTTTCCATGAAGAAGAATACAGTACACATTTATTGTTAAATGGAAATAAAGGAAATTTATTACCTGTATACGGTATGGTAGTATGGTAGTTGTCAACACAAACCAGACAAACTGAATCCTACAGTATCAAGAATTTACTCATTTATTCAATGAAAATCATGTCATCATCTTCTGGAACATCATCATAACAATCCAATTCCTGAATTTCCTGGTGAATTTCTTGTGACTCTATTTCTTTCAGAATCAGTGGACCAAATCTCTCATGTTTATTAGCAATAGCACTGTCTTTAAATGAGTACTTCTTGTCAAGGTAGCCTGCTTGCAGTGCATTTGCAATGCAACTGTCAGTGATTTTCTCCCATGAATTCTTCACCCAACTCACAACTTCTTGCAGTTTAGGTTTCACAAAGTTTCCATGCTGATTTCTCTCCATTCACACAGCAGTGTCGTCTGCGTAACTCACTGGTTGCTAGACGCCAGTCGGTGCGGCCCTAGTGACCAGTTTACGGTAAATTAATTTTCATTCTGAGACAGAGCCTGGAGGCCTTATTTTCGGGAGGATGCCTTATATTTCACTCAGAAGGAAACCTGTAAGTAGGTCTTATTTTTTGAGGATGTCTTATTTTCGGGGAAACACGGTACTATAGATGAACTCTCTCTTCTCCTATGTAATGCTAGCTCCTTTCCTTGTGCACTAAATTCTCTGTTCTCTCACCTTCCCCAAAACATTGTTCACTCAGTTCTCTATTCTTTCTCTTGTGTCATCAATTTTCCTCCTCTGTTGGCTCATACCCATCATTAATCAAATGAAACAATACTAATTTGATTCTACTCACTTTGCCAGCAACTATTCCATTTCTCTGTTCCCCTCTGCAGTTGTCTGCACTCACTGTCTTTAATTTCTCTGCTTCCATTTCCTTTTAGAAGCACGCAAATCAGATTTTCAGCCCCATCACTTAAATTTAACATGGGTGATAATCCACTATAAAGTTTGCCTTTAAAATAATAAATCTTATTTGAATTAGAATATGTTATTAACACCACTTTAGATTCGTATGCCAAGTAGAGAAATGTCTACACATTACCATCCATCTTTAGTTGCTTAGGTTGTATTATAAAAAAGGTGCTAAAATGGTAACACATTTTAATTGCTCTTGTTAAATATAGGGCATCATACTTGTTGGCTTTGTAGTTTTGGTCTCCATATGTCTTTTTGTGTGACTATTCCTCAGTCTTTCCTATGACTAAGAAATTGTCTAGTTTTTATTAAGCAGATGGTTTCAAGTTTCTTATGTGTTGAATGAAGTTGTGAATGAAAAACTGAGCTGAGTGAACATGAAAACAATTAGCATGCAGAAATTTTACTATAGAAAGAAAACATATATAGCAAAGTTAATCTGATGTGTAGTTAATGATAGCCATTATTCATAATGAGTTGTATGCCTTAGCTTTTATTAATCTCTTAAAAATTCAACTGAGGACATGGAATTCCCTAGAATTCATTTAAAATCCTGTAGTTATGACCTGAAAAGAAATAATCAATGGGCTTTTTTTTTCTTTCATGCAAGAAATATAAAAAAAATCAAAGTTCTTGAATGAAATTGAGAGCTACATCGATAGGCTCAAAAGTATTGAATGCGATTGATTTGTTGTTAAAGAGAGGTTTAGAGATACTGTTCCTGATACCTTTCTATCTTAAATTCTCCCTTTGTGATTTGGTCTATTTTTCCTTTGCATTCTGCCAATTTTTGCTTTATATATTTTGAAATTATATTATTAGGTTTATACTTATGTCTTCCTTATGGATTGATTCTTTTGTTGCTATGAAATATTTTATTTTTTTATTTCTAGTAGTTATTCTTGCCTAAATCTATTTTGTCTAATATGAATTAAATTATGTCAAGTTCTTTATATTCATGTTTGCATGGTGTATTTGTTCTTATTCTTTTCCTCTTTAAACTTTGTATGTTGATATACTTAAGATGTTTCTATATGTGTTTACATTTAATTTGATAATTTTTTTCTTTTAATTGGAGTGTCCAGATTATTGTTACAGTACTACTGTTATCTATAGGTCTAATAAATCTGACTTCCTGTTTATATCTTCCCATAGGTTTTAAATTCTTTTTCTGTCATTTCTTGCCATATTTTATATTATTCAAAAATTTTATTATCTATTCTGAGATCTATTAGTTTGTTAGTTATAAATTCTTTTGCTATTCTTTAGTGTTACTCTAGATTGCATTAGTCATCCTTGCCTTATTAGAAAATACAAGTTAGTGCATTACTCATTTATCAGAAAAATCTAAGGACCTTCACATACTTTAACTTTATCCATATCCCTTCTGCATTTAGGTATTGTTTATGCATATTTTAATTCTACATATATTTTAAGCCCTATGTATTTAATATCCATATATTTACTTTTTAAAATATATTTTATTAATTTTTTACAGAGATAAAGAGAGAGAGATAGAGTTAGAAACATCAATGAGAGAGAAACATCAATCAGCTGCTTCCTGCACACTCCCTAGTTGGTATGTGCCCACAACCAAGGTACATGCCCTTGACCAGAATCGAACCTGCAACCCTTGAGTCCACAGGCCAACACTCTCCACTGAGCCAAACCGGCTAGGGCTACCTTTTTTCATTGCTTTTTATTTCTTCCTTTATGTATGTTCTTCTACCAGTGCTCATATTCTTCTGCTTGAAGAACTCCCTTTTATATTAGTGTATGTGTGCTGACCATTAAATATCTCAGATATTGTTTGTCTGGAAATATCTGTATTATTTTAATTCAATTTGAAGGATGTATTTTCCATTTCTTAAAATTCTAAGTGCTGGCTATTTTCGTCATGCATGTTAAAAGTGTTAATTGGTTGCCTTCCAACTATAATAATTTTTGTTTAGAAAATTGCTGTTCTTTTGAAGGTTATATGTCTTTTTCTTTGGCTGTTTTGAAAATTTCTTTGTCTTCAAATTTCAGAACTTTTTACTCTTATGTGCCCTGGAGGTTTTTTTCTTTGTATATATCCTGCCTAAGGTTTATTTTGCCTTTTGAATCTGTGAGTTAGCATTCTTGATTATTAGAACTTTAAAACTGCTTCTACACCATTATAACTATCTTCCCTTTCTGTGACTTCAATTATGTGTGTCAGGCCATTTCCTTGTGACTCAAATGTCTCCTATGTTCTTTCATGTCTTTTCTATCCTTTTTTTTCCTTCTTGTTTCAGTCTAGAGATTTTCTAGTAATTAATTTTCTCTTTAACTGTGTCTAATCTGTTAAGGCTATCTGCTGAGTTTTTAATTTCAGTGATTATATTTTTCAATTCTAGAATTTATATATTCTTAAAAAAAGATTCTAAATCTTTGGTGAGATTCTACATCATGTCATCAGTTTTCTTAAACATGTTAATTATAAAATTTAAAAGAAATTCTGTGTCGGATACTGCAATATGTATCTTACCTTGTGGGTCTTTTTCTTTTCTTTACGTTTGATATGATTTCTTCATAAGCCTGGAAACTTTTCATTGGATGGCAACTATTATACATGAAAAATTTGTAGAAGTTTTGAATAAATTTTCAGCTGCTGGCAGGCAGTTAGAGAACAGACAGAGCAACTTTGTTCATTATGTTTGAGCTGTTGCAAGTCTGAATTTTAGAATTTATAAGGCTTTTTTTATTTCTAGTTCTCCATTAATCCTAGGGTATAGTCATTCAGGGATCTCACCTGAAAATCTGGGGTGCCTACCAGGGGCATGCCTCTTTGATGGGTCTTGAACTCCAATTTTTATCTCCCAGGACTGCCAGAAATTCTGTTTAGCTCTTTCACTGCTATTGCTAGTCTCTACTTGGCTTCCTGAAGTCTGTGCTGCTTATGAATTAGCAAATACTTGATGGAGGTAAGCAATGAGATTTTAGATTGACTTCTCTTTGCTTTCTTTTCTCTGGGGATCTTGGCCTTCAGGCGCTGCCTGACTTAAGTGCCCTGAGTGCCTGTATTTGTCTTCCCAGCCCTGGGAGACAGTGAAAACTGTTGAGTTTTCTTCCTCTTAGCAGTTTTTATCTGGGGTGGGCAGTGTTGGCACTCTTTCCCTCTTACACTCTTGTCACCCAACTTCCTTCATTCTTGCTGTATGTAATACAAATGTAATGGCTGGAGATCCAACAGCCAATCTTTGGACCATGAATTGACTTGAGGGTGGAAGCCTTAAAGAGGATTCTAGAGAAGAAAGATTGAAGAGTCTGGAATCCTGTTGACTCTAGAGTCCTCATATCAGACCTAGAAGACTTAGATCTAGATTTCCTAGATATCAGGAGATAAATCAACATCTTCTGTTAGCCTTGCCACTTTAAGTTTTGTGCTTACCCAGTCAAATCTAATGCTAATTAATTGAGCAAATTTACATTTGCATACATTCAACACTATTATATTAAAGGTCATTGTTTTTTAATATTTTATATAATTGTGACATAGATAATAACTGCCATTCACTGAGTGAATGGTTTCATTCACAGGTTTATGTATTATATCTCCCATACTTGCCTAAATGCCATAACTTTAATTCCCACACAAGAAAACATGGAAATCCAAGTTAGTGAGAGGAATGTTACTATAGAGAAATACTTGAATACAGGTGGTTTTAGTTATTATTATTGGCAAATTACTTATGACATAGCTACCAAATGATTCCAATAGACCATACTTGGGAAATACTATACACTGTCTTGAACCAACACTCTTTTTTCCATTCCACAAATATTATTCCATGGGAAAAATGTGATTGTAGACCAATGTAGAGGGAGAAATAAAAAAAAGTAAGGGATGATTAAAAAACATGTTCAGAAATTAGTGAGAAATTACATATAGAGAGTTGAAAGAAAAAGAAAATGTTAAAAGTGACGTTAAGCCTTTGAATTGAAGGTCTGTCATGGTGATGCTATTGGTTGTAAAAGGCAAATTGGGAAAGGATTTCTTGTAAGAAAATCAGTGTTTCATTACTTAAGGTTAAAAACATGTTTAATTGGCATGTTCCCTCTTTGATGTGTATTAATTCTTTGCATAATGTAAATTGTATAACATCAATATAAAAGGATTTCTTTACCTTTTCCCACTTTAAAGGATATTCTAGAACTTTACCAAGCCTTTGGTTGCAGCTGTACCCTTATCTATTCTATAGCTGCCCTATCTCCAGGCAGTGTGTCGGAGACTGGTCTTAAAATATAATTCTTATGTTTGTGGCAAAACTATGACCCCATTGAAAACAGTAATTCAACATAAAGCAGCATTATTTCCTTATTTAGACACAGATTATAATTAGCATTTTAGGGTTTATGGTAGTATCTGTTCACATTTTTGAGGAATACACTTGGGAATGACTCACTATCCTGACTCACTTGTTGAAGTTCACTGTCATTCAAAAGCTCTTTCATTCTGCCTTTCTTTTCCTGGCTTTATTTTTTTTTCTCCCAATGAATAGAATTGCTATAATAAGTCTCACATTGCTGAATATAACCTTTGTTGTTTTTTTTTTTTTTCTTAATTGGTGTGTGTATGCCATGCCTCAAGGCATATTCAAAGCTTTTACTTATGATGGCTGGCATTTTTTTTGTTTAGTCTTGGCAGGAAGTACAACATAGTGAAAGTTAGTAGTGTCTAAGAGTGGTAAGACAACAAGCTCTTTGTTAATAAGATGAATGTATAAATACTACATAACTTACTTTAGTGGAAACATGCATCTGTTGTTTTGAAATGTACTATAAATTTTGTTGTACCCAATTAAAGCCATCAGGCCTAGTAAATATTTCTGCTTAACAATTGAGCTGGCCCAATTATTTCCAAGAATATTTGATCAAGCAAAATTCCAGGAAATATCTTAAATGGTCCTTAGAGTTTATAATAGGATCAGACCAAGGACTTAAATTTAATGAGTTATACTGCACTGTGTTTGTTATCAGAGAAAAGCTTGGATGGTCTTTCTTCATTGCTGGTAGGAGTAGGGTCCTTGGGGCACCTCTGGAATAAGCATTTCTAGAGGCCCCCTGGAAGGATGAGATGCGGTAGAAAGTTTTATTTTCGTGGAATTACATCCCTTGCTTTCTAAGGTCTCATTTCCCTTAGTCCTGGAAGAGGTGCATCTGGGGATTCAGCAGAGCGAGAAGCAAAGTCAGTGTCCAGAGGTGCTCCACTCCATGGTAGACTTGGGTCTGGTACAGCATCAGGCTGGTTGCAGTCCATTAGTCCATTGTATGGGCTCCATATAACTGTGGACCATTTGGGTGAGTGCAAGAGCATGCTAATGTCTATATGACATGGTTATAATCAACCTAGATATTAATAACAGGAAAGGAGCAAAGGAAAGCCCCAATATTGTAGGTATGTGGTTTATGTAGCTTTGCCAGGAAGCTGCAGTTTAACACTCCCCAGGGGGCCACCTCGGAGCCCTGGGGGAAGAGACAGGACAGGGAAGGAACAGACACATGCCCAGTCAAGTCTGGGTGACACACACAATCACACACACGCACACACACACACACACACACACACACACACACACACACGGAAGATTTGAGCCTGTCAGTTGCTCTGCAAGCCAGGAGTCAATTGTGAGCAAACAAAAAAGTGAACTCCTTTGTTTAGGAGATTAAATATTCCAATCTTCCCACGCTTGCAGTGGCTTTGCCTACTCTGGCCAATGACTTGTTCCCAGATATGACTGAGTGCAGTTGGGGGTGATCAGGCTGGCAGTAGGGGGCAGTTGGGGCGAGCAGACTGGCGGGGGTGGGGTGGGGTGGGGGGAGCAGTTGGTGGGGAGCAGTTGGTGGGAGGGGCAGTTAAGGGTGATCAGGCCAGCAGGGGGTGGACAGTTGGGGGAGAGCAGGATGACAGGGCGGGGCAGTTGGGGGGCAATCAGGCTGGCAGGGGGGGCAATTGTTGAACAGGCTGATGGGGGGATAGTTGGGGGTGAGCAGGCAAGCAAGGGGGGGGCAGTTGGGGGCGAGCAGACTGGCAGCAGAATGGTTAGGGGCGATCAGGCAGGCAGACAGGTAAGCAGTTAGGAGCCAGTCGTGCCAGATTGCAAGAGGGATGTCTGACTGCCAGTTTAGGCCACATCCCACCAGGCAGTTGGGAGGCGATCAGGCCAGCAGGAGGGGGCAGTCGGGGCAGTTGGGGGTGATCAGGTCAGCAGGGGGCAGGGGACAGTTGCTATTAGGAACTAAAAGGAGGCCTGTCTGGTAGCAGTGCTGCTTCAAATTGTGAAGAGTGGGTTAAATAGCTATTCATGATCTGTGTGGTGTTTGATTCAAGGTGTATGGTTAATGTTAGTTGGTATCATTGTTATTATTATAATGAACCCTTATTTATTTAGATGTTATGGTTACTTCCAGGGTTGTCACTTAAAACCTTGAAGGAAGCAAATAATTTGCAAAGTAGATGCCAGAGTCAGTGTATTAAAACTTAGTGTACTGTTCAGAGTCCTTTCGATTCTCACTCAGCATGTTGCTAATTATTTTTCGTACTGCTCATGTAAATTTTGTTACTTGATTTTTTTTTATAACAGCCTAGAAGTGGCAAATTAGGTCATGAATTTAGAGATTTTCTAAAAGTGGCAAGTATAATAAATATACAATGATTGATTATTAAAAATGTGAGATGAGCCGAAACCGGTTTGGCTCAGTGGTAGAGCGTCGGTCTGCGGTCTGAAAGGTCCCGGGTTCGATTCCGGTCAAGGGCATGTACAGTGGTTGCCGGCACATCCCCGGAAGGGGGTGTGCAGGAGGAGGCACCTGGTCGATGTTTCTCTGTCATCGATGTTTCTAGCTCTCTATCTCTCTCCCTTCCTCTCTGTAAAATATCAATAAAATGTTAAAAAAAAATAAAATAAAAATGTGAGATGATTTTTTTTAGATTTATTGAGGTATATATTTACATACTGTGAATTCATTCAAAGCACACAGCTTGATGAATTTTAGATTACATCATAATGCTGCCACCTCATGATGTAGAAAAGTTCCAACAAAAATCCTAAAAGTTGTTTTTAAAAGATTTTTAATTGATTTTTTTTTTTTTTTTTTAAAGAGGGGAAGGAAGGAAGGGAGAGAGAGAAGAGAACGCATAGATGTGAGAACAAAACATTGCTTACCAGGGATCGAACCCACAATCAGGATACAATCTGAGCATATGCCCTGATCAGGAATTGAAACTGACAATTTTCAGTGCACAGAGTGACACCCATACTGGCCAGAGTGGAAATGTTGGAGATAGGTTTTATTTAGATGTTAGACAGGTATTTGATAAACTTCTGTGATGCCACCATAGATGAGAAGTGATAGGTCATTTAAGGATTTTATAATTTATTGATGGACCATATTTACATTTATGTCAGAGTGAAGGTCTTTGTTAGTGTGTCTTAGAGTCTTAGCTTATTCAACAGTTTTTCAGTGGCTAGAATGAAAATTTGGTTATGATAATTGGATTTATGAAGGAAGAGGGAGGGTCCAAAGTTGACAGATAGCTTTTGAAATTCAGACTTAGAAAAAGCTTTACAGGCTCAAATAACGAAGCAAAATGAAAAAACAGTTTTAATTTAAAATGATAGAATGCTAAATTCTACCCTGAGATTGAGACAGCTCTTAAGAGAGTATTGAGAGATTGCCAATGCAGTATATGCTAATTATGAGCCCATTAATGGACTTATCAGTCAGAAAAGGAAAGTGAATTATTTGGTTGCAGATAAAGGGAGGTAATAGAGTTCTCTTCACATCACATTTTTTTCTGGGGTATCATGTTGAATTAGAGTGTCAGATTTCAGAGGGGACTTGAATAAAATGTCATTTGTTGAACAGTATACCTCAGTGATTGTTATTTATAGGGTTGTCATGTGAAAGCCTAATTTTGTTTAGAACTAACGGAAGACATTTCTAATAATAATTAGAACATTTAAAGATAGAATAGGCTGACTTGTGAGATTTTCATCTCTGGAAGCATTAAATTAAGTGACCACTTACTAAGGATGTGATATGAGAGATGTCATCATTTGTGGGAGGTTGAGCTAGATATATACTTTAAGATTCCTTCCCATTCCAATACCACAACCTGGGCATGTGCCTGACCTAGAATCGAACTCTAATCTCCTGTTTCATGGGTGAATGCTCCACACTGAGCACACCAACCAGGCAAGGGTTCTTTTATTTCTTTACAAAATTGTAAACATCAGGAAGGCAGATACGGTTTTAATAATCTATTGTTCTCAATATGTACTTGTAAAGAGCCCTGCACATAGTGAGTTGGTGAAATTATCAATGCTTTATTATGTTTTATTGGAAACCATCGAACCAACTAAATTGGCTATATTAAGAATGCTCAGCTAAATTAACTTACCTTTCACAGTGATAGTAATGTAATCGATTTGTTAACAAATTTATTAAAGTATGTTCTTGAAAAGGACTAATGTTGGAACAACTACATTTGGTAAGATCAATGTCTTATAGAAAATATGACTTAAAGGGGAAAAAATACCCTCGAAAAGGCTTTAAAGGCATTTCAAAAACACTTTAATTCAGCGGTCGCCAACCTTTCAGACCTCACAGACCACCAGAGGTCTGCGGACCACCAGTTGTTGACAGCTGCTTTAAATCAAAGTCCTGTAAGAAATCTATTTTAAAACAAGCCAGATTTATTGTAGTGAATTAATCAGGAAAGTTGCAGTGATCTGCTGAGGCAGATTCTCTTATAACTTTTGTTATTTGGCTTGAATTTATTTTTAAAGTATTTGAACCAGCCCTTAATAGCATAAAATGTAATGACTTTAGCATTTGTATTATTATTATTTTTTATTTTAACTTTTATTGATTTCAGAGAGGAAGGGAGAAGGAAAGATAAAAACATCAATGATGAGAGAGAATAATTGATAAATGATGAGAGAGAATAATTGTCTCTTGCATGCCCCCTGGTGGGGATTGAGCCTGAAACCCAAGCATGTGCCCTTGACCAGAATTGAACTTGGGATCCTTCAGTCCACAGGCTAATGTTCTATCCACCCAACCAAACTAGCTAGGGCCATTTGTATTATTCTTTAATTTTTGCAGTTCTCAATAAAGTGCTAACCCTTTTGAAAATTATTGCAGTGAGTAAGGATATGCTTTTCTGGACCTGGTTTTTTATTCATATGTCAAGAATGTCCAATATAGATACTTAATTTCTTCTTTCTGCACCACGCTGCTCCCCAGCCTACATGACCTGTTGGATGGAAGAGAAAGTATTAGTTGGTTTTCTTTTGGTCACAAGAGTAGTTATGCATGTGGCCACAGTTTCCATCTCTTTGAATTTGTGTTCTTCCCTCCCTTCTTTTAGAGCAGTAAAGAAAACTGAAAAGGTGAAGGCACTCTATCTGAGGTGACATATTTTTTTTTAATTTGGTATACTTTAAAAAATATTTTTTATTGGTTTTTAGAGAGAGAAGAGAAGGGAAGAGAGATAGAAACATCATCAATTGGCTGCCTCTAGGGATGGAGCCCACCTGGGCATATGCCCCGACCAGGAATTGAACCAGTGACCTCTTGTTCATGGGTTGATGCTCAATCACTGAGCCACATAGTCTGAGCTGAGGTGGCTTATTCTTGACCCTTCTAATGTTTCTGATCACTGGGGGCTTAAAGAAGGGTGTGATATAGAAGGGAACCATTTGCTTGTGTAGAAGTAGATACGTTGGAGTAGTATTAAATCTTCAACTTTTCCCTGTAGAGGGATTTTTCTCCTAACATCAATATCTTTACAGTTGTTTAAATGATTTTTATATTTTGACTAGGTAGAACATATACATGGTAAAATTTGAAAGTCTATTGAAGGTATCCAGTGAAAAATGCATCATTTCATTCAGTTATCTACTTTTGATCTCCCCCAGGATAGCTACCATGAACTTTGTGTATTTATGTGCATTCCTAATCCCCAACCGTGTTTTGTAGGACTATTTTGAACCTTGCTTTTCTTTCCTATTTACAATATACTGAAATCATTTAAATCAGTACAAAATTTTTCTTCATGATTTTTAATAGCTGAATTGGTGCACTTACGTTGTTTGCAGTCTTTGTTGCTGCACTGTGAAGTTGGCCTTGTTTATAAAAAAGAAATCGGTGTTGCTATTATAAATACCTTCTATAATTCCAGATGGTTTACTCAGTGAGTTTAAACAGTGCTTTGTAAGAAATGTTTAACACAGAAAGATGGCAGTTCTTTTATGTAAAATGTGTTTTTATTTATAGTTAGTCATCTTGGAATAAGTTAAGATTTCATGCAGAAATTGGCATAACTTATCAAATACTAGTACATCATTCTGGAAGAGGCTCATTTTTCTTCTTAATGATTTTTTTTAAAGAGTCTTACTCTCCTGTGTAAAATATGGATTTAGAAAATGATCGAACCTGTGTATAAGTTTTTGGCCCAGTAATTGAGGGTGAGAGATTGGGATGGTGATGTAGTGGATAGATTACTGTAAAGAATCCTAAATGTGAACCTGGAGCCCACTGGCAGCACTTTCTTCTCCTTTCATGTATCAGGCCATGTAAGATTATTGCTTTTGTTATTTTTATTTTACTTATTGATTTTGACACACAGAAAGAAAGAAACATCAATTTGTTGTTCCACTTATTTATGCATTCATTGTTCAATTCTTGTATCCTTGACTGGGAATTGAACCCTCTAGCTTTTGGTGTACTGAACAATGCTTCAACCAACTGAGCCACACTAGGGAAGGCTAAAACATATATTTTATAGTAAAACTAGAGGCCCAATGCACAAAGATTCATGCAAGAATGGGCCTTCCTTCCCCTGGCTGCCGGCACTGCCTCTGTTACTGCCCAGAGCCGCCTTTCCACCTTCCCATGCTTCCCAGAGGCCTGGAGCTGCTGGGGCGGTGCGGAATGCCTGGTGACGACGCAGGTGTCCCGCCTGGCCCCTGGCTGCTGGCGGCTGCCCATTCAAATTAAGCTGCCATATTTGTTAGGTTAATTTGCAAACTCAGTTCTGATTGGCTGGTGGGCGTCAGGGAGGTACAGTCTATTTGCATCTTTTTCTTTTATTAGTGTAGATTAATATATGTGTTTTATTGATCATTCAGAAAAAATACAGAAGTGTAAGAGGAAAATAAAATTACTCATATTTCTTTCTTTTGGAAGTTAAAATGTTTGTTAACATTTTGGTGTATTTCATTCCAATTTTCTTCTTTTTTTGTTTATGGGCTTTTTTTGTCTGTTTTGTTTTGCATAATACTTGATTTACTGTTTGGTGTTGGAGTAATTCTAGGTGTTGGATGGCACAGTTGTGGTGATACCTATCATTTAAGACCTCTGTAGATCATATCTCGAAGGCTTATGCTGTGTTGTTTCTGGCATTGGGGTTCTTGGATTCCCCAGATAGAAATCAAGAGGAAACCCCAGAGAAATTTTCAGACAGAGTTTATTAAGCTTATACTGGAGCACCGGGGAGGCAGCAGAGAGAAAAGGAAAGATCCTCTGAGTTGACCATGGGGCTGGCTCTGCTTGGCTGCTTTTTATCAGCTGAGGACAAAGCAGACTTGTTTGAAAAGTGAGACTTTTGAAAAAGGTGGGCTTGTAGACATTTTTCATGTCTAGATAGGAGAGAATAGTGGTTAGAAGGGAGATAAAATTTTGCACTTTTTGAGCAGAGACTAGAGGGGTGGTGACATTCTTGTGGTTAGCCTATCTGGTGTTTTTTCTGGCCATCTGGTGTCCTTGGGATCTCAGGCCCAAGTCCATATACTGTCTCTGTTATCTTAGTAAATCCCTCAATTCAGAACTACTTAGAAATTATTACTTGTTTTCTTTTTGAGGCCATTACATTTTATGTTTTCCTTTGTTTTGTTTCACTCCAACCATGGGATTTAGTGTGTTTGTGATACCGAACAGAGAAAAAACAAAGCTACCTACTTTGATAAGCTCCAGCAAGGTAGCCTAGGCTCACTCATTGGGCAGGCGGCCTGCTTTCATACTGACAATCCTTGAATCAGATTCATGCCTCAGGAAGATTGCCAGTGTTACATGGCATGGCCTTCACGAGTTGCTCCAAAGTTGAAATTTTCAAATGCCAAGGATGAGATGAGAACCACTCTCAGCAGATCCTAGGGAACCTCATATTTCAAGAATAAGCAGAAGAGGCCGAAACCGGTTTGGCTCAGTGGATAGAGCGTTGGCCTGCGGACTGAAGGGTCCCGGGTTCGATTCCAGTCAAGGGCATGTACCTTGGTTGTGGGCACATCCCCAATAGGGGGTGTGCAAGAGGCAGCTGTTCGATGGTTCTCTCTCATCGATGTTTCTAGCTCTCTATCCCTCCCTCTTCCTCTCTGTAAAAAATCAATAAAATATATTTTTTAAAAAAAGAATAAGCAGAAGAGAAGGAATTAACACACAAAGGATAGAACTGAGGGAAAGTTGTAAAATTAGACAGTGAATTTCAAGACTAAGAAAATATTTTATATTGTCAAATACAGTTGAGATGTCAAATTATAGGTCACCCTTCTCAGGTCTTTCCAGGCTCCCCCAGCCCGAGCCCAATTCTCCCTCTCATGTTCTCACAGCATGCTGCATGTGTATACTTCTTGAAGCCTTTACCACAGAGTGGTGTTTGGGGTCCCCGGCTACTTTGAGCAGGCTCCCTGATCGTCCCCTCCATCACAGGGTCCAGAGCACATGGCTGGCTCTCCATCAACACTTCTGTATAAACAGATGACTGCAAAAATGGTGGCTAATTACATAATCAGTTTTCATATGTCTCATTATAAAGCTAAGGGAACTTTATGACTTAACCTGCTCTTGACCAACAAAATGCCAAAAGTGAAGAGGAATTGTTCATTGGACCTAAACAATTACTTATTGAAGATATTACAATATTAATGTGCTGCACTGCTGATTTTGCTCTAATTCAGAAAGAAAATTCTTTCACTTATATTTTGGTATAAGTTAAAAGCTAATAATTTAAATTATGCACATTTATGTTCCAAGATGATATTCAAATTAAATTGACACAATAATTATATTAAGTGCACTGTGTGAAACAGCTGTACTTCCATTGAGGCAATGATGCAATACATTTAGGTACTCCCCATTCCTTTAGCTTTTGGGAACAATATTAATTTTGTTAATTAAGACCTCTTTGTCAGGAAAATACTAAAGTTTTCGTACAATATTATATGTTAACAAATTGCCAGTAGTAGTGTTGGAAATATTAATACTAATATTAGTACTAGTATTAATACTGTAGTATTAATACTACCGAACCGTATACAGGTAATAAATTTCCTTTATTTTCATTTAACAATAAATGTGTGCTATATTCTTCTTCATGGAAAAAAAAATCCCCTGAAAATAAGACCTAGCGCATCTTTGAGAGCAAAAATTAATATAAGACACTGTCTTATTTTCGGGGAAACGGTATTAATAAACAAACTATTTTTCCTGGTATCCTTCACTTTTTCCCCAACAGCTTTTCTGGCCTCTCTTCTATTCAGAAACACCTCTTTTGTCCTCCTATTGATGTGGTGGACACTTCCCTGGCTGTTTTCCTTATTTGCTTTGAGGATCTCTGTTGACAGATTCTCTTAATAAACCTTCGTTCATTTGCTTGCCATTTTATTTTTTTCACAGGCTGTGTGGAGTGATTAAGAGCACTCTGGAGACTTTTTGCCTTCTTCCAGATGCCCCTTCTAAACTTAAAAGCTGTGAGATCTTTGCCAGTTATTTAACTTAACAATTTCTCATCTGCTAAACGAACAATGATGATATCTATCCCATAGTTTTGATACAAAGCCATTAAATGAAATATTACACATAAAACACTTATATCATGCAAATAAATGCTATCTATGATTTAGGAACCCAGCTCCCTAGTTGGTACTTAATTCATCTAGACACGTGGTTGACAAACTGTGGCTTGCGAGCCACATGCGGCTCTTTGGCCCCTTGAGTGTGGCTTCCATAAAATACCATGGCCTGGGCGAGTCTATTTTGAAGAAGTGGCATTAGAAGAAGTTTAAGTTTAAAAAATTTGGCTCTCAAAAGAAATTTCAATCATTTTACTGTTGATATTTGACTCTGTTGAGTTTGCCAACCATTGACCTAGACCACTATATATGTGTTGCACTTTTGATGTTTGTTAATGTAAAATAAATCTTACTTATCAAAGTCACCCTAACACAACATTATTAACACAATAACAGTAACAGAATGTAAAGAATACTTATATTAAACACACATACACCTGGGAGATACTATAATGTTCTTATGATTTGTTTAGTGAGGTGTGTTGACTACAATTGTATGTGAGAATTATGTGGTGTTGTGTTTGAAGCTTAGAGCACTCTTCTTCCATGTTGCTCTTGTTCATGTTCTTCTTCAAATGATTATATGAATGACAGCTTCAGTGTGATATGAGCATTTGTATTGATTATGTCCTAAATTGCCAGTTTTTGATGGCCTTCTGATCCAATTTGAACCTAAGGGCATTCAGGGACTTGTTTATTGTATCAATACAAGTCTTCCTGTGTGCTACTAAGTTGTTCTGGTGGACAGTCTGTGCCTTCTTTCTTGGTCTATAAGAATGTGCTGGATTTGTATCATTTCTTCAACCCATTGGGCTGACTTCAACACAAATTTTTATTTTAATGAATATAACTGTACATGCTTACAATTGTGAATCAGCTGAAATAATTATGAAAGTTAAGTAAATTATGTGGCTTCAGCAGAATTGTTTCTATAATCATAGAAATTAATCATGAAGGCATTTGATTTTATCAAGTAAAAGTATATTTTAGTATAAAGTTACTGATAAAGTTAATATCAGTATCCACTGGTTAATATTCTGTCAATTTTTAAAATGTTTCTCAGTTATTTATTGTTGTTTTCCTAAAAACACACAACTTAAAATGTAACAGAGCCAGTTGCATATGGTTACAAAAAATATTTCATATTAATGGCTGTTGGATCCTCTACAACACTACTGGTCTCCATTTTGCACAAATAATTGACAATGTAGTGTGATAAGATTGAAAACCTACTGGAACCTTTAAAACACAACTATTAAGAATTCATAGGTGTTTCTAAGAAAAGAAATAGCAGAAATTAGAAGAAATATAGAAGGATCCTTCACTTAAACTTCAGCAGAATGACTTAGTGGTAAGAAATAGGACTTTGAAATTAGGAAGCCTAATTTTTAAGTCCTGCTCTGCCATTTACACATAAAACACAACATAGGTTCAGAATGACATAGCCTTTCTACTCCTCAGGCTTCTCATATGTAAACTGGGGATAGTATTAAGCTAACAGAGTAGGTGGTTCACTGAGAGGATTATGAGATTATGTATAGTGAATGCGCAGCACGGTGTCTGGCAGCAGTAAATTCTGACTAAACGGGTTATAAAGTATCCACAAATGAGGAGTTGTTACAAACCAGTCTTGTGTCATCTATTAAAAGGATCATACTTGGCGGAATTGCAGCAAGGTATAATCTTGAGTTTGCCTGCTAGCAAGTATGGGCGGGTTTAAGTGAGTAAAATGACTCATCTGCTTGTCTTGGTTCTAAGTATCTATTGTTGGCAATTTTATCATCATTCAACCCTGCCCCCAAAATGAGAACTGCACTCATATTCAGCAACCAGTAATTACGTTTTTCATCAGTAGTAATTATATTTATTTAAATAATACTACATCACTTCATATCCTTTTCCTATGTGAATCATTTTACACATAAACATAGGAGTTAGTTGTCTGATTAGGAGTTCTAGGGAACCAGTAGTGATAATTATTCTCTTTGAGAGCTAAAACATAGGAGAATGACAGATGGAGATCAGGATGACTCCTCTTGGCTGATTGCGGGATACATGACATTAGATCTGAAGTGAAGGGAAATTTAGCTCGCCTTGACTTAGACAGGCTTACCCCTAGGATAAGCAACTCCAGGCCTCCCCTCAGGACAGACGCCTTCCTGCCTGGAGAGCAGAGCAGAGGGCTGCACCAGGGACAGGGTGACCGAGAGAGAAAGGCTGAGCTTGGCCTCAGCCTTGCTCAGGTGCTCCTTTCGGATTCCTTGACCTCCCAAACTCCTGCCCCATGAGAGGAGTAAGGGAAGAGTGGGGAGAGAGTTCAGAGTTACTTGAAGCGTGATGGAAACACACAGGCAAATCTACATGACCTTCCAGAACAGAAAGAGACTGAAATTCTGTGAGTAGATTGGAAACTAGGTAAAGGGAAAGCACACAGAGAAGAGTAGATTGGAATATAGACATAACAAACAAGTTTCTGGTTTTCTGCATCTTTTAAGACCCCCTGACATACATACATTCATTCCTTCTCCATCTGTTTGTCCCTGTTTGCTCATTTATCCATCCATTCATTCCTTAATGGATATGAAGGATTAGTAAGTAATCAGAAGTGTTAGAAATAGATCGTGACTTCTCATAGCTGAATTTTAGACTCAATGGAATCTTAAATGCTATCTTGAAATAGAATTTTAAAAACCAATAAAAGATATGAGAAAGCTAAGAATCTTTGGCAAAGGTGTACTTTTTGCAGTGAAGGTATATCTATATTCTAGAATCTAGAATCTATCATAGTGTCTGAGACATGGTAAATGCTCACTAAATATTTCTTAAAAGGGTAAGAAAAATTATTCAAAATTAATTATAATGTGAATCAGTCAGTTAAGTACTTAATATATCAATTTGTTTTTAAAATTGGATTTATATGCTATTTTCCAGATATACCTTCACTGCAGAAAGTATACCTTTACCAAAGATTCTTAGCTTTCTCATATCTTTTACTGGTTTTTAAAATTCTGTTTCAAATAGCATTTTTGAGAATTGTTGGGTTTATGGCATTGGTTCTTTCACGTATTTAGCTTTCAGTCTTGGGCTTTTCCTCCTTAATCATTATTATTTATACTGTTTATATAATGGCAGCTATGATCAGAATCTTTTGTTGTGTTGTTCCCAAGTGAACATGAGAAAGAGGGAAGGAAGCCAGATGAGTTTTCTAAGATTATTACACTGTGGGGGAGGAAGGAGATAAGTGGGTTTTGAGGTTGTGCATTTTTTTATAAGAAATTTGTTTAACATAAGAGTTAACTGAGTTATGAGAAATAGAAATGGGACAGGGCTGGAGTGCAAAGGAGTACTGGATTGTAGACACCCCCACCCCCAAACCAAAGGATAAAGGAACAGGAGATTCTGGATCAGTTCTTCTCACAGGACCACAGATGGTGCTTTTGGCTAAGGCTTCTTCAGTATCCCAGGATGCTATTTAAGAATAAGCTTTCTTGGGGGAGGGGACCAGGGATATGTAACTTTTAGGTGCCCATATTTAATTTTATCTTGCACAAAATGGTCTGTTAAAATGAGCAATATTTCAGGTTATCTTATGACTGCAGCACCTTCCTTTATTTTCTTTGTTTTTAGTTGTATTTTGTAGTTGATCTGTTTAATTCTGCTTATTTCTCCTCTGAGCATTCCTTTCACCTGGATCTAGAGCACAGCAAAATAAATGTTGACGTATTAGTAGTGATGCCTACTAAGATTTTACAGTTTAAAGAATCTTTATTGTTGATATATCTTAGTGTTATATTGAGGAAGTAATCTAAATAACTTAAATCGTTGCTTAGGTGCTGTTGATTCATAAACCCTCTTTTGGTTGAAAGAGGAGATGAAATTAAGGAACTCAAATCACAGTCATGAATAACTTACTCAGATTACTTCAGGAAAAAAGTATGTGCCATGTGAATACATTGAACTTGAAATGAAAGCTACCAGGACCTGAGGCATGAAGCAGCTTGAGGGCTGGGCTGGCTCTTTTTGAGGCAAAAAGGTTTCTTTGGTGATGACTCCACTTTGCTCTGTAGATCAGGTATTGTTTTTCCTCTCTACAACAGCTGCTTTTTCTCAGCTTACTGGTCAATTCTGCTTTCTCATTTTTTTCAGCTGTCTTAGTCACTATTAACTATTGTGCTCTTTGCCTCCTGATGTTTCATTTAACTCCCTTCGCAAATGGACTCGCTCAGTTTATACTACTTCAATGATTGAATAAATTATGTCAATGTGTCAGGAAACTTGACAACTCTCAGTAAGGTTGAGGTAGATGATGCACTGATGTGTTGGAGCCAGCCTGAACTTTCTGTTCAGTGGCATCACCCTGGTAGCTTGGTATTGGCCACCATAGTGGGAATACCACAACATAGAAGTTGGCAGATGCCACGAACCCAAGCTCAAGGCCTCTACTTCTTGCCTCCAAAAACTGGTTGCTAAACATTCGTTGGCACACCACTGGGGAGATCTGTAGGTGTTGAAGTGCACAATCTCCAAGATGTACTGTTAAACAAGAGAGACTAATTGGATTACTTATAAGATGATTCTAGTGTTTGAATGGAAGAGAGAGATTTAAATATATATGTGTGTGTGCCTGCACACATGCAGATTCCTGTGTGGTGTGGAGAGTACTTTTGGTAGGTAACAGTGGCTGCTTCTAGGATGGAGGATTAGGTTTGGAGTGGGGGGGTGTATTTGTGCATATTAGAGACCAATAACCATATAAATGATATTGTAATAATAATGTTAATATCATTTATCTCAACTTCAGATATTAAGGAAATATAATCCTAATATTGAAAAATGAACTCACTTTTTCCATATACCATCAGATTCACAGCCGTGCCCCTTTGTACATTACTTCATCTTTGATTGACTTGACACTCTGCTTTGCTTGTTATGAGATTTCTAATAGTCCCCTCATCTTCTTTTTCTTTTTAAGTGTCTTTTATATGTAAGCTTTTACTGTATCATTAATAATATCCAGGATCTATGTTGTCTGGAATACCCATTTTTATTGAGAAACTTTGTATTTCTATTTTGATGTAGGCTAGTTACTCTCTAGACAATTACACAGTTGGCATCTGGAAATATCTAATTTAGCTTCCTGAATTTCATGGATCCTGTATCTGCCCCTCTTTTTGATCTGTTAAAGAAAAAATTATTATGACACTTGTTAACAGTAAAAAATCTTTACCCAGAAGTATTGCATCAGGTATCAAAACTATCATAACAGGGGAGAAAGAGTGGGCTCAACTTCAAATACAATAAAGACAAGTGGGGATTTATAGCCAACAAACAAAGTGAAGAATTTGGTGGATGCACAATTACTAAGAGGAGACATCAGGGATAGGGAGATTCTTCCTAAGTTGATTTAACAGGATTACTGATAAAGGCAGGCCGGGGTCATCAGATGTTAAAGGTGGTGGGTGAGGAATCTGACCAGATATCAAGAGTGATCAAATATCAAGGGTGGGGAATGAGGATTCTGACCAGGTATCAAAGGTTATCAGATATCAAGGGTTGTGGGAGGCGGGAGGGCAACTTTCACTCAACTGACTTAGCAGGATTGTTGCTAAAATTGGGCTATGCAGGTGGAATACAAAACAGGAGACTAAGATTGGGGCCTGCTTGAGAGGAGGACTCTGTGAGCCTGGTTGATCTGTGCACAAGAAGACAGTCTTTGTCAATTCTTTTGGTTGATGTTATTTCGTTTTTTCTGTAGTATATCCTCAAAGGCTTTTAAAGAGAAACATTGCAAGGCAGTAAACTTTGAATTATTGTATTAGTTTCTTATTGCTGCTGTAACAAATTATCACAAACTTGGTGACTTAAAACTATAAATTTATTTTCTTGTAGTTCTGAAGGCCAGTTTTACTGGGCTAAAGTCAAGGTGTCAACAGGGCTAGTTCCTTTTGGAGCCACTAAAAGAATTTGTTTCCTTGCCTTTTCTGACTTCTGGAGGCCACATGGATCCTCCCTTCCTCATTACAGCCTCTTGCTTTCATTGTCACACCTCCTACTTCCTCCTTTGACCTTCTTGTCTCCCTTTTATAAGGAGCTTTATGATGACATTGGGTCCACCTGCATGATTCAGGACAATCTCCCCATCTCAAGATCCTTGTTTAACTATACCTGCAGGTTCCTTTTGCTATATGAGGTACATTCACAGGTTCCATAGATTCAGATGTGGACCCTTGCGGGGGGGGGAGGGGTCATTCTTCAGCTTACATATCTTGTAATAACTAAAAACTAGAGGCCTGGTGTATCCTTTACCCTGGACTGCACCCTCTCCAATCTGGGCCCCATCCCGCACCAGGAGTCGGACTTCCCTCTCACAATCTGGGACTGCTGGGTCCTAACCACTTGCCTGCCTACCAGTTGATTGTCACCTAACTGCTCCCCTGCCAACCTCATGGCCCCCAACTGCCCTCCCCTGTCAGCTTCATGGCCCCCAACTGCCCTCCCCTGCTAGCCTGATGGCTCCTAACTGCCTCTGCCTCAGCCCTGACCACAGTGGCTTTGTCCGGAAGGAAGTCAGCATAGGAAGATGTCTGGTCTCCTGTTCTAATTAGCATATTACCCTTTTATTAATATAGACTAGAGGCCTGGTACAAGAAATTCATGCATGGAGGGGGTGTGTCCCTCAGCCCAGCCTGTACCCTCTCCTATCTGGACATTCCTCTCACAATCCAGGACTGCTGGCTCCCAACCACTCGCCTGCCTGCCTGCCTGCCTGCCTGATGACCCCCTAACTGCCCTTCCTGCTGGCCTGATTGCCCCTAACTGCCTTCCTCTGCTGGCCTGGTCACCTCTAATTGCCCTCCCGTGCTGGCCCAGTCACTCCTAACTGCTCTCCCTGTCAGCCTGGTCACCCCTAACTACCCTTCATTGCCGGCCTGGTCACCCCCAACTGCCTTCTCCTGCAGGCCTGGTCACCTCTAACTGTCCGGTTGCCTCCCCTGCAGGCCGGTTGCTCCCCTGCAGGCCTGGTCTCTCCCAATTACCCTCTCCTGCAGGCCTGTTCCCCCAACTTCCCTCTCCTACAGGCCTGGGTGCCCCCAACTATCCTCCCCGTGGGCCTGTGTCCTCCCCCTGCAGGCCTGGGTCCCCACCCCCACTCCCCCATCTGCCCTCCCCTGCTTGCCTGATCACCCACAACTGCCCTCCCTTGCAGGCCTGGTCCCTCCCAACTGCCTTCCCCTGTTGACCATCTTGTGGCAGCCATCTTTGACCACATGTGGGCGGCCATCTTGTGTGTTGGAGTGATGGCAAATTTGCATATTACCTCTTTTTTATATAGGATGGTTTTATTTTTTTTTCTCATGCTTAATTGATAGTTTGGCTTAGTATAGAATTCTAAGTTCATGATAATTTTGTCTCAGAACTTTGAAAATAGTGCTTCATTCTCTTCTTGCTGATAAGTTTGCTACCAACCTGATTCTTGTGCCATGTATATGGCTTGGCATTTTCCCCTCTCTCTAAACCTCTGAGATTTTTTGTGTGTGCATATGTTGAATGTTACAACTGACTTAAGATGAGCATCAACTTAGTGTCCAGTTCAGTGTAATTAATGTTCATAAGCCTGCCTCTAATGTGGCTGTTTCTTTACTTTTCAAGTTGTAGGCCCCTACCCTTTTAAAAGAAAGCAAGGAAGAAGGAAGCAGTGGAGAGAAAAGAACAAATAGAATATAAAATTTCACAGTGCTATCTGTAGTAGTTATACATATTGTTAGATAAAACATTTGTTTCATTTGTATACCTGTGGTATGTTAAAAAGTACAAAACATTCCAAAATTTAACATATATTTTCTCAGTGCCTGAAACAGCAGTTTTCACTTTAAAAATTATCATTAAGATTATGCTACAATATAAAATATATTTGAGGAGGAGAGCATTTCTACTTAGCTTTAATATTTTAAATAAAAATTTTCTTTGTTTCTCCGTAGCAAAGTTTATTAAAATTAATAAGAATGTGGCTAATTTTGAATTACAAAAGTAAGGAATATTCTGAAGCTGCTTGTTTAAAGCCCGTTTGTTATTAGATGGAATGCTGGGTGTAGGCTGATGTGGTTCATACTTGGGATCTAGCCTGAAAGACATGTTTTATTCTCAACAAATATCATCTTTGTTTGAATATCTATGGTCTGTGTAACCACAGCAAAGTCTTTTTTCTCTCTCTTAGAATGTATCTGAAATGTCTTCTTACTTGTGCTTGTTTCAACCAGTAAAGTAGAGCTGCCTTCCATTTTTCTGTTTTAGTTTGTGGCAGAATGTGTGGGGTACCACCTAACACTCTTGGTGTGCTTTAGAATTGTAAACTAATAATGAAAGCTTGGAAATAGATAACTACTCTATGAGGACAGAAGCTGTTGTTAATTCCCAAGGTGAGACTGGGTATCTAACAAAAGGTAAAGTAATTTTTAAATTAAAATTGTAGATTTTTATATATTTAATGTTCATCTTTCAAAATATACACCAAGAAAATGATCTACTGTCCATTTTGTTTTTAGGGGATTGAATTTGAAACTTGACAGCTTTGAATGACTTGTTTATTTGAATTTGGAGTTGAGTTGTACTGAGTTACAATGCATGCTTTTAAAAAATGTAATTCAGGAGGATACTTGATTTTTTAACAGTTTTTGTGTATAAGTGAAGTAATGGTCTTCTTAAAATGTTATAAAACACTTCTTAAAATTCTATAGTTGTCATTTTGTTTTATAAATCTGGGCTCAGAAATGTTTTCTTGTATCATTGAGTATTATTTGATCCAAACACCTTTTATCCTTTTTAAAATTTGCCTCTTAAACTTTGAAACATTTATATATTGGTGTACAGTCAATAAGAATTAAATTTGATTTAATTTGGCTTGAATAATGAATAGATTTTTTTGAATTTGAGAATGATATATGATGTAAGTACTAAGTGACACAGCTGTCATGTTTAAGAGGTGCCTGGAACTTTGTATACACTTACACACAGACACAAGACAGCTGTTGATATCCCAGTGGTCAGGGTTTTAGGCCAAACTCTATTCTTGCAATGCAATTTCTAAGTAAGCAAACAGAATGAAACCAAAGGAAGTATTTGAGTATAATTCTTAAAACTTCTCAACTACAGATTAGATAGTATGAAACACAGGTCCCAGGTTCTATTCCGGTCAAGGGCATGTACATTGGTTGCGGGGCACATCCCCGGTGTGCAAGAGGCATCTGGTCGATGTTTCTCTCTCATTGACGTTTCTAGCTCTCTATCTCTCTCCCTTCCTCTCTGTAAAATATCAATAAAATATTTTTTAAAAGAGATTTTGATACATAATATCTAATTGCTTTCTGGAAAGATTTATAATTTATAATTCTACCCCCAGTGTAAGGTACTTCAGATTTTCCCACACTTTTTTCAGCATTGAGCAATACCGTTGCATTTTTTATTGGTCTGAGGTAGGTGCAAAGGGATATTTTAAAACTTGTTTACCTTTAGCTTTTAATGAGTTTGATTCCCCCTCCCCCACCCTGTGTCATGGCTTTTAAAGTTAGATTTTATTTTTGTCAGAGCTATACTTGGTTTAAAGATTCAGCAGTCTGTAAGACTTATTTTGAAAAATAGCTGACTCCATACCCCGCCCTCCTCACTGCTTACTCCCCTAGCTGATCCTTTTTGTGTTTGCTTCCATAGTGCAAGATAATACATGTCTATCGCCATTTCCTGCTTCTGCAGCTTTCGGCATCATCTATTGGTTTCATGCTTTGGATGGAGGGTGAGGGTCTGTGCTCCCAACCTCCGTACATGTATGCACACCCCTTCAACTCTCAGGGAGTTGATATCTTTAACTCCACCCTTCATTCTCATCAGGAATTATCATTTGCTAAGCCTTTGAGGGAAGGGCTTTAAAGAATCCCTCTATTGTCATTTCAGTTCCGTTTTAGGAGGAATGGTTATGTGTGTTCCACCTGCCATCTTTAATTGGAAGTTCTTTTTCTTTCTTTAGTCATCCCTGTTTTAAAGTAAATGCTTATATGGAGTCAAAACTGTCTGGATTTGAATCTTAGCTTTGCTATTAACTAGCATTGAGAACTTAGACAAGTTGGTTCTAATTTCTAAACGTCATTTTTTCCATCTGTGTAATAGAATTAATAGAATACCTATCTTAGAGTGTTATGAAGTGCTCTTCACAGTAGTATCTGCTGTCTGGCAGTTTCTTAACTCTCTAGTAGGCACAGTAAAAGTACAAATATAGTTGTTCCTGCTATTGTTACTCTTGTGAATTTCTTGCTCATGACCTTGACCCAATCTTCCATTGGAATGCTTGTCTTTTTCTTATTGATCAGTGGTACCATTTATGTAGTCTGTCATTGGTCTTTTATTTTTATTCATGATACTTGGTATGTATAGTAGTCATATTCTTTCTATTTTATGTTATGATCTCTACTTTTTATCAGATTTGTGTTTTTGAAAGATACCTGAGGGTAATAAAGAAAGGTGTGTGTGTGTGTATTTTCGGGGAGGAGGATAAAACTGAAGATTATTATATTATTTGGGACATTGATATGGTATGATAGTATTTGGGACATTAACCTCAGAGGTTAAATGAAGAAATGATTATTTTCATCATGTAAGAGAAATACTTCTTAAAAAAAACTTCTGAAGTATAACTTGCTTTAGTTTTCTTTGTGGATGGGTTCCACTAATTTTTAAAAGCCTTTTTGAGTGCTCTTTTCATCATCTACCCAAATGGCTTCATCTGAAAACTTAAAGCTTTTACTTTCAGTTTCTCATTTGATACCCATTTCTCTGAAATTAGAACAAAATTGATTCTTGAGGGATAAGATTTATCATAACCCCTAAGTTAATGCTATGCTAACAAAGTTGCTTTTTTTCACTATTGAAATGATATATATGTTGATATTTTAAGGTTGTAGTTACAGGTACTTAACTCATTCTTTTAAGTTTATTTGATTTTTGCTGGTTTGTCATCTTAGGCAGTATGTATTTATTCTATTTGTATCTGTTTTGTCAGTTTTGTAACTAATTAACTTTATGATTCTTTAAATAATAGCTCATTTAAATTTGATCTCTCCACAGGTTCAGACCAGGATGTAGCATTCAAACTTGCCCAGGAGCGAGCTGAAATAGTTGCTAAATATGACAGAGTAAGTACTTATATTTACTCTTTGAGTAATATTTATTAGTAAAAACAACATATAAATAGAAATGGATTTGCTTTTTGGAGCACTTAAATTACCGAACCAGTTTGTTTACTTCATGTGACCATTGAGGTCATCCTTTTTCTCTGACTTCATCTCCAGATGATCTCTCTGCACTAACCTTTCCAAATTCTTGCTGCTTTCTAACACACCACACTTGCTTCTCGCTCTGGGCCTTTGAATTGGCCATTTCTTCTGCCGAGAACAGATAGGTCCTGACCATGCTCATGCCTCATTACCTTACCTTACCCAGAAGCTACTTTAGTGAAATCACTGAGCACATTGTTTAATACTTTCTCTACCCTCTATATTCCATATCCCCTTTTCTTATTTACTTTTTACCATAGCACTTATGGTATTAACATACTATGTATTATACTTATTTTTTTTTGTTGTGTGCTCTCATTCCTAACTGTAAGAATTTCTTTTGATATACTTTAAAAAAACTAAAAATAATGTTTTATTGGTTTCAGAGAGTAAGGAAGAGAGAGATAGGAACATTAATGATGAAAGAGAATCATTGGTTGGCTGCTTTCTGAGCACCCCACACTGGGGATCACACCCACAACCTGGGCATGTACCTTGACCGAGAATTGAACCTTATGTGACCTCCTGGTTCATAAGTCGATGCTCAACCACTGAGCCACACCAGCTGGGTTTGATTTACTCTTGTGTTTTTAATTCTTAGAATAGTTCTTGATTCATACTAGGTTCTCAATAAATACCCATTTTAGTCATAATTTATGGGTGCTTTAAAAATTTAACCTGGATCAGAAAATTTAAATTACACATTATATATAATCTCCATTAGCATTAAATTAGTTATGGAATCTGGTTTTTGAGTTCAGGAAATCAGTTGTTGATGATTTAATGTCTCATTTCCTTATCTCTTGAGATCTTTGGGTTGAAGCAATGATTTATAAGTGTCATGTTTTATATTTATATCACTTGTGTGTATTTTTATGTTACTAGAGGCCCAATGCACAAAATTCGTGCACAGGTTGGGGGGGAGGTGTCCCTCAGCCCAGCCTGGACCCTCTCTAATCTGGGACATCCCTTTCACAATCCAGGACTGCTGGCTCCCAACTGCTCGCCTGCCTGCCTTTCTGATTGCCCCTAACTGCTTCTGCCTGCTAGCCTGATCACCCTCTAACTGCTCCCCTGCCAGCTCGATCATGCATAGTTGCCCTCCCTTGTCAGCCTGGTTGCCCCCAAATGCCCTCCCCTGTGAGCCTGGTTACCCCTAACTTCTCCCCCCTGCTGGCCTGGTCACCCCCAACTGCTTTCCCCAGCTGGCCATCTTGTGGTGTCCATCTTTTACCACATGGGGTGGCCATCTTGTGTGTTGGAGTGATGGTCAACTTGCATATTACCTCTTTATTAGATAGGAGTTTTGTTTTTTTGGGAGAATATCAGGGGCATAGAATTAGAGGAAGCCATCTGGTTTCTGCCCTGCTTTCAGAGAGGTATATGGGCAGGTCTCAACTCAGTGGTGATGTATTCAGAGTTTGTTTTAAGTTGATCATTTGGGTCAGTAAAACTACCACTCATGGATGCTTGCATTCATTGTCTTTTTCCTCCCGTGCAACTAATGCTTACCAGGCTTGGTATTGTGCTGGTCCTGGGGATTCACATTACAGACATGAGTTAGAGTAGCCTTTGCCCACAAGATGCTCACTGCTTACTTGGAGGAGAACCCAGGAGCAGACAGTTATAAAGTACTAGAGGCCCAGTGCATGAAATTCGTGCCCCGGGGGGTTGTATCCCTCAGCCCAGCCTGCACCCTCTCCAATTTGGGACACCTCAAGGGAAGGTTTTGATTATAGAAGATAAATCCCAAGAAAATCCCTCTCACAATCCAGGACTGCTAGCTCCCATTTGCTCATCTGCCTGCCTTCTTGATTACCCCTAACCACTTCTGCCTGCCAGCCTGATTACCCCCTAACCACTTTCATGCCAGCCTGATTGATGTGTAACTGCTCCCCTGTCAGCCTGTTTGTCCCCAACTTCCCTCCTTTGCCGACCTGGTCATCCCTAACTGCCCTCCCCTGCAGGCTTGATCGCTCCCAACTGCCCTCCCTTACAGGTCTGGTCCCTCCCAACTGCCTTCCCCTGCTGGCCATCTTGTGGTGGCCATCTTGTGTCCACATGGAAGCAGGATCTTTGACCACATGGGAGCAGCCACCTTGTGGGTTGGAGTGATGGTCAATCTGCATATTACTCTTTTATTAGATAGGATAGAGGCCTGGTGCATGGGTGGGGGCCAGCTGGTTTGCCCTGAAGGGTGTCCCAGATCAGGGTGGGGGTTCTCTTGGGGGTGTGAGGTGGCCTGGTCAAGGGGCCTGTGGTGGTTTGCAGGCTGACTATGCCCCCTGGTGACCCAAGCGGAGGCCCTGGTATCTGGGATTTATTTATCTTCTACAATTGAAACTTTGTAGCCTGGAGTGGAACCAAGCCTTCTGTTTGCTCAGTGGCGGCAGACATTTCTGTTGGAGTTTATTCACTTTCTGTAATTGAAACTTTGTAGCCTAGAGTAGAGGCTTAGGCTGGCCAGGGCAAGTGGAAAACTTGGCTTCTTCCACTGTCTGGGGCAACCCTAGCCTGTTCTCTCCAGCTCTGTGGCTGCTGCCATTTTTCTTGGGATTTATCTTCTATAATCAAAACTTTGTATCCTTGAGTGGAGACCTGGGTTGGCCAGGGTATGTGGAAAGCTTGGCTTCCTCCATTGCTGGGGAAACCCGAGCCTCCCTCCTGCTCTCTGTGGCAGCAGCCATCTTGGTTGGGGTTAATTTGCATACTTGCTCTGATTGGCTGGTGGGCATGGCCTGTGTGTATAGCAGAGTGATAGCTAATTTGCATAATACTTTTTTATTAGATAGGATAGGTAGGATGCTCAGATGCACGGGTTCACGAGATAGTTTGGTATTGATTCTGAAATTTGAGGGATTGCTATAGACAGCTACATTTGGGGTTCCTGTACCAACAGTGCTAGGTAACAGCTTCAAGAATGAGAGAACAGTGACTGAGGACAGAGTTATGGCCACATCAACAGAGATACTGTGAAAGAGCCACCAAAAAAAAAGTTGGAAAGGCATGAGGAAAACCAGGAGGGGTGGTGCCATAGAGGTTGAGGAATAAGGAGTGAGCAACAATGCAGACTGCTTTGAAAAACTCCATTAGAAGAGTATCCACCAGTTTTAACAGTGGGAGATTATTTATGACTTTGGCAGGAATAGCTTCTGGGCTGATGTATCTGTAAGTAAAGAAGTAGAGAGACAAGGTGGATAGCCCACTCTAATGAGAAGTTAGGATGAAAAGACAAGAAATACTTTTTTCCTAAGACAGGCTCACTCTAAAAGTTTAAAGTTTGATGGCTCATTCTTGAGTTTCTTTCTTATCCTCCGCTGTTCCCTCCTTTCCTGGTATTTACAGGAACCCAAGTCTGATCAAAACTTAGTAACATGTGCCCTGGCCAGTGTGTTCAGTGGTTAGAGCGTTGGCCTGTGCACTGAAGAGTTCCTAGTCAAGGGCATGTACCTTGGTCGCAAGTTTAATCCTTGGCCCCTGACGGGGCATGTACAGGAGGCAGCCAATCGATGTCTGTCTGTCTGTCTGTCTCTCTCTCTCTCTCTCTCCCCTCCCCCTCCATCTCTCCCACCACTTTTTCTAAAAAGCAATGGAAAAATATCCTCAGTTAGGATTAACAACAACAAGAAAAAACAATAAAAAAGCTTAGTAGTTACATGTTAGCTGTTGCTGATGTAGTATCTTCCAAAGTTTGTAACTAGAAAACAGTAGAAAATAGTGATTATATTGCCATATATATATATATATATATATATATATATATATATATATATATAATATGTATGTATATGTTTAAAGTTAAGGTAGATAGTGCCTCATTTCCAGTTCTTACTGTTAATACATTAAAAAAAAAGAACTCTTTGTTTTTGGCCTTTTTATTTGAAAAATTACTCAGTTTTATAGATATCCAGTAACACCCTTCTTTGTTCACTGTTATAGGGACGAGAAGGTGCAGAGATTGAACCATGGGAAGATGCTGATTACCTTGTTTACAAAGTCACGGATAGATTTGGCTTTTTACAGTAAGTTGCATAGATTGAAAGCTAACTTTTATTATGAGCTTTTGTGGACACCTGTTATATTGATTTTATTTATTTTTACCAGCACTGTTGTGAATAATATTCTAAGACTGGTGCAGCAACATGTTTTTTGTTATTGAATTCCCTGCATTTTTACCCTTTATCATTGAAATTCAACTATATTGTAAGAATGCAATCTTTAACACTATTTGTTACATTTTAGTAAGAACATTTAGTACAATAAAGGAGTTGGAATAATATTTTGTCAGAATTAAATGGCAATTAATTAAAAAATTTATTTCAAAAACAATTATAAAGCATTATATTTTGTATAAATGCATTTTTAAAAATATATTTTATTGATTTTTTATAGAGAGGAAGGGAGAGAGATAGAGAGCTAAAAACGTCGATGAGAGAGAAACATCGACCAGCTGTCTCTTGTGCACCCCCTACCGGGGATGTGCCCGCAACCAATGTACATGCCCTTGACTGGAATCAAACCTGGGACCTTTCAGTCCGCAGACCGATGCTCTACCACTGAGCCAAACGTTTCAGCATATAAATGCATTTTTAAAATAATGAGCTATTAGAACTTTAGTGTTATGTAGCCTGAAATTGAGCAATGAAAAAAAAAAATGCTATTGATTTTCCTTATAATTGTATTCATGCTGTTCTCAAAACATTTTTTTTAAATATATTTTTTATTGATTTTGGAGAGAGGAAGGAAGAGGGATAGAGAGATGGAAACATCAATTTTGAGAATCATTGATCAGCTGCCTCTTGCACGCCCCCTACTGGGAATCAAGCCCACAACCTGGGCACGTGCCCTGACCTGGAATTGAACCTTGACTTCCTGGTTCATACTTCAATGTTGAGCCATGCCAGCAAGGCATTTGCTTTTCAAAATTAATTCCATTCATCCTGAATATATTATATAAAGAGTTGGCAGAGGTCTAAACTGTTATAAAATAGAGTGGTTAAAAGGATTTTGACTCTTAGAAACATCCTGCTAATGATGTGAATCTGCCTGTTCTGATTCTAGCATTGTCTAGTCAGATTCCTATAGAATGGATACTTCTCTTCATTTCTATGGTGTGTTTGGTTCCATATAGTTCAGTGATTAAGTTCTCATTCAGATGTATTTCTTCAGTCTTGCCTACACTAATAAAAGAGAAAGATGCAAATTGACCATACTTCCACGATGCCCACCAGCCAATCAGGAGTGAGCATGCAAATTAACCCTACAAACATGGAGGGTTAATTAACATATGCAGGTGCCATGTGGCCGAGGGATGGGCGCCAAACCTGAAGCTTCCCAGAACCATCGCCGCCCGGGGAGGCGAAGGCCGTGGTGCCACGCCCTGCCCACAGGGTCCCAGGACCATCACAGACATGGGGTTGCTGAGACACAGGCCAGGCCTCTGACCACAGATCTACAGCTTTGCAGAGACCTACTCTACCAGACTGCCCAGAGGCCATGTGGCTGGGCCACAGGGTGCCCATTCTAGATATGACACAGAGAGGAGGTGCGGGAGGAAATCCAGAGAATGGGATGTAGGGGTTCAAGACTCATCTCCTTTGGGTTTTGTCCTTCTTAGTCTTAGTCCTTTTTTTTTGAGCCTGGGGCGCAAGCACTGCAGGAGAGAGGGATGGATGAAGGCCAAATGTGGAAGGAAGAAAGGAGGTGACCCAGGTGAGGGTGGAGACCTAGCAGAGGCTCAAGGCCTGACTGTCGGGCTGCCTGAGAGGGGCGAGCGCCATGGCTTTAGCAATGCGGCCGGCCAGGAGGGTGTGTTCCAAGGGGTGCAGAGCAGTGCCACACCGTCCCTCTATGGGGACACCCCACACAGGCGCTGCCTTCGCCAGCAGGCTCTGGGCAACATCTGCAAATGCTAATGCAACCTCTAACATTCTGGGCAAAGAACTGACCCTGTGCCCCTCACCGTACCAGGCCTGCTAGGACTGTGCTGTCACCAATGCCACAGATCAAAGGCAAAAACCTGGCGAGGCAGGGTGCTCCCAAGGGGGCCTCCGGCTGGGGCAGGGAGCCAGTGGGCAGGAATCTGCCTCACCTGCAGAAAAAGAGGTTCTGCAGTGGCCCCAAGATACGGGTGGGTCTGCCCGGGGATCAAGGGGCATGGAAGGATGCCTGGGCCGAGAGGCAAGGACCTGCAGCCCTGAGTGGGGGTTGAGGAGCGGTGCTGCACTGCAGGGTACCTGACTGATGTGACTTAGAGAAGCTCCCAGCACTAACCTGCTAACCGGCCTTGGCACTTCAGAAGCAGTGACTCCTGCTCCTGCCTTGGCCCAAAAGCAAGTCCGAACCCACCCTGCCCCTCAGCAGTGCACATCTGTGCAGTGAGTGCAAAGCCTACCACCTGCTCTGGAGAAGCCGGGGGGGTGGGGGCAGTAAAGAATGGGGTGGGGGACTGGGGAGAGGAAAGAATATGGAGCATCTGCAATGAAAAGGTGCTTGAGAAAGAGGCTCAGAAGCCTGACAGGAAGGTTTGTTCTGTTTGCCTGGCAGTTGCCCCTGAGGAAGGGCAGAGAGCATGGCACAGGGCTCCCTCCATGCTGAGTCAAGTTCTGCAGACAACTGCAATTGGCTTCAGCTTCCTGGTCTGTAAAATGGATTGTGTGTCCAGTGCCTTTGCTGAGCTTTGTTGGCCAATTGAGATACTATATAAGGAAGAAGAGGGTAGAAGTGAGAAAGAAAAGGATAGACGAACAACACAAAAGAAAGACGGCAGGGAACCTGTAAACCCATTGTCACTTAAATAGGGAATATAGTCAATAGTGCTGTAATGATGGTATGATGCCAGGTGGGCACTGGAAATATTGGGGAACACTTTGTAAAGTGTATGATTGTCCAACCAGTATTCTGTAACTAATATAAAACCTGAAACCAATACAAAATAATATTAAATGTAAAGAAATGAAAATAGGAGTGACATTTTTATAAATTTCAAAGTTTAAATACAGGCTGTAAAGGAAGGAAGGGGGAGAATAAAAATAGTGTTTTTCATTTTATTACTTTACTGTCTTTTCAGTACATGAAAAAGACAGTTGTCTTTATATGGTGCTTTTATACTTTTCTAAGTCATTATCTCATTTGAATTTCAGGACAACTTAAAGACAAGTTAATTATTCCCTCCACTATTTAAAGAAAGGAAATCTTGGTGTCTGGCCCCAATGAATTAATCGTCAAGCCCTTATTGTAAAGCAGGGTTAGTAAAATTTTATGTGCAGGGTCATATCTATACTTATAAAAACCTTGGGGGTGATCAGGCAAGCAGGGAAGGGTAATTGGAGGCAATCAGGCTGGCAGAGGAGCAGTTAAGTGTCACTGAAGCCAGCAAGGGAGCAAAGGGCAATCAGGCAGGCGGTCAGGAGCCAGCAGTCTCGGACTGTGAGAGGGATGTCCACAGGGATTGGGCCTAAACCGGCAGTCAAACATTCACTAACGGGTCCCAGATTGGAGAGGGTGTAGACCAGGCTGTGGGACACCCCCCAGCTAGGACAGCACACTCCTAGACTGGGCCACTAGCTTATTATAAATAGGAAGAAGCCAGAGATTTTTATTTTATGATATATGATTAAATATTAAAGGAAAAATACAGTTTTTTTGTATAGTAGTTCATAGCAGTAACATAGTTAGTTCTCAGAATTTCTCTCCTTCTGTTTAGTTTTCTTGCATTTAGACAATATTTGGTTGTCTAAAGTTTTTCTCAGGGTAAAATAAGCAAATAGGTAAACAGAAACAGTTCTGAAAGTTAGAGAATATATGCTTTTCTTGTGTCTTCACTGGCTCAGTTAACCATTTCATGCCTCATGTAAAACTACTCTGCATACTAACAGTGTTGTGGAAGCTTTGAAGGCATAAAATGATAGAAGACTCCATAAAGATCTGGACAAATATAAGGTGTTATTATTATACCTAAAGGTGTGACATTAGCAGACCCAAAATGTTCTCCAGAGTAGTTATAATTAGAAAACTTTGAATTTTAGCAGAGTAATAGAGCAGAATTTAACTATGATGAAAATACTGTTCTTAAATTAACCTTCCACTTCCACTTTTTTTTTTTTTTTAAGTAAATCAAGGTTGGCCACCAATATGGCAGGAAATGATTACACATTTGTGTGGGTTAACAGGCAGATATGAGGTATGTGAAGGAGTTTTGAAGGAAAAATTGATCATTTAGCCTGGTCAAAATCAGTGGATCCCAAACTTGCCTGCACATCAGCTGGGAACTATTTATTATTTTTAAATAGATTTCTGGGGTCTATTCCATATTTTGATTCAACAAGTGGAATACAACTCAGCTGATTTTGACCTCTGATGGGAGTAAACCACTCTAAGAGATGTTTTAATCATAAAGTGGTTTAATATAGTACAAAAATACATATGAAAAACCTGTGAATTCCCAAAAAGGGTTTAGGAATTACCTAAATTCTCTTTTCTGATTGCTGTGAACATCTTGAGTGAGTTTCTGACCTGTACTTGGCAGTCTAAAAATCGCACTTAGTTATTTTGTTGTGTTTTTATGTTTGTGTGTTTTTTTAAATCTGTGCTGAGGTCCATTTGGCACTAGTGGGGAAAAGTCAGACAATAATCTATCTTAACAATATAGTTAGTATTTATTGAGCCCTTACTCTGTGACAGGTACAGTTTTATGCTCTTTTCATGGATTAACTAATTTATTCTCTCAAAAAACTCAGTGAGATAGGTACTTTTTTTTTTTTTAATCATTTTTTTCCCCCAGATGAAAATGAAGCACAAAGAGGTCATGCAGCTTGCCCAAGTTATGCTGACAGTGTCATTATGGGTTGTGGACCTTGGCAGTCCTACAGCAGAGCCTGTGTTCTGAACTTCTGCATTGCACTCTCTTTTTTGCTCTCCTGTGTTTTTAATAAGAGAAACCTAGTAGAAGGCTTTGAAACGCCTAGAAACAAAACCAAGAAAAGGGTGCTTAAGAGAGGGATACTGTTTGAACTGATCACATGTACTGAGGAATGCTCAGATAGCTAAGCTCATCACTTCTTTAAAAACGAAGCCAATTGATACGAGTCCTCATACTGACAGAGTAATTTTTTTAAAAAAAATTTACTCCAGGATGCAGTTCCAAAGCAGACAGCAGAACTGAAAATAATGCAGCATAGAAATGGATTTTAATGTAATGTTAGACTTTATTAAATTTCACCGAAGTCATTGATTTTTGTTACAGTGTCTAATTTCAGTAAAACGATTTGTATAGAGGTCTCTGCTGGTGGCTTTTATTGCTTGTCACTGTAGACTGGAGTTTTTTGAGTGCTATTGAATAAAGTCACATGGCCTAAGCCTTTAGATATTGCTTCCTGTCACATCTTGATCAAAAGAGCATTTCTTTCTGCTGTCTTAGTTCTTTGAGATTTTTTGACTGGTTCTTCAATGAAATTGGGTTAAGTGTGAATGTCAGTACAATGCAATAGCAAAAACTAACTTTGTCGCCTTCTCTGAAGGCTGCTGAGTTCATATCTAATTATAGTTTTAGTAAGTTAAACGACTTGTTATGATATGTGGGGAAGGATGACGGTAATTAGCAAATGCAGTACAGGAATAACTTGGTTTTATAACAGATTTCACAATAAATATGAAAATTGTTGCCAAACCAGCTTGGCTTGATGCTGGAACAGAACTATCTTTGTTAAGTACTCAGAAACGGGGCACTATCCCCAATCCGTATGCTGTGATTGCATTGCATCTGAGAGTAGAGAAATCGAGCTTATTTAAAAAGTTAGAGAACTTTCAACATTTTTATCAAAAATAGCCAGTGCTGCTCTGCTCAGAAAGAATGCTTGGTATTTGGATAATGATAGATAATGTTTTTAGGTCATAAGTTATTAATAGAAGGATTAGAAAGAAAATATACCAAAAATAAAGATAAAATTAATGCCAAGTTTCAGGTTTTCAACTAGTTAGTAAAACATATACGTTTATAAACTTTAACTGATTTTAGTTTATGATGTCTATATAAATACTTTGCCAGAACAAAGGTGTTTTTGTTTTTAAAACATATCTCTTTTGATGACATGGGCTTGAAAACTCTTTCTACTCAACTAATAATTTTGACTGGAATATGTCTACTATAAAAATAGAAAAAAACATTTAGTCAGTATATTCACCTTAACTGATTTTAACAAGTTAAATTTTAAGTTTCTAAAAGAAAGTTTATTTCAAGTTATAGAAATGCTCTGAGCTATTGAAAAATTATAGATGCATATATTCTAATTAGTAATTCTCTATTTAATAGAAAAAATAGATCCAATTAAGATTTTTCTCTTTCCAAGATGACTATGTTGTTGCTGTTTTTGCTTACTGTGTTTCTGTGAGGCACAGCTTCTTACTGTCAGCTGGTGTTTTCTTTGAGCAGCTTCTAGGTGCTTCTTTCCTTTAGAGCATAAGCCTTTGTTTTCTAAAGCAGGGGAAGGCAATCATTTAATGTAAAGAGCCAGGTCTGAAATATTTTTGGCTTTATGGACCCTTTGTCACATTTATTCAACTCTACCATTGTAGCATGAAAACAACCACAACAATACATAAATGAATGAGTGTGGCATTGTTTTATTAAGCCTTCATTTACAAAAACAGGCAGTGGGCTGGATTCGATCCATGGCTGTAGTTTGCTGACCTAAAGGAATACTCCACTCACCCAGATTTTGGTCCTTTTTTTTTTTCTACTTGAAGGATATTTAGTGACTAGGTAAATATGCTCATGTGCATGCAGACATACATTCTTCATCTTTCCCATCATATATTCATTCAGCAATATTCGTGTGTTCCTTCAATATGTCAGCACCTGTGCCTGAGACTGGTGCAGTGCTTTACATGTGTATATAGACATTGTGTGCAGCTGTTGGGAAGGCAGTATCCCCCCGCTGTCTCCTTGGAAGGCTGTGGAAATCAGTGTTTGCCATCACAGAGATTTGAGGAGGAATTGGTTTTTTGTGGAGATGAGTGTTGTACACAAAACAGATTTTTGTATAAAAAGTTTTAAGTATGGAGCAATAATGCATGAAAATACATGTGGGAAACCTTGACCAAGTTCTTGAGGTCTATCATCCATCTATGAAGTCTAAAGGCTTATTACAAAATTCAACATCCATTCATGAAAAAAATTCTCAAAATGGGCAGAGGGGACTGTATCTCAAAGTAATAAAGGCCATACATGACAAATCCATATCAGAGATCATTCTCAGTGGGGAAAAACCAAAAGCTTTTCCTCTTAAGATCAAATGCCCACACTCGCCACTTTTTTTTCAATATATAGGACTGAAAGTCCTAGCCACAGCAAAAAGACAAGAGAGAGAGAAAAGAAAAGGGGTATTCAAATCAGACGGGGAAAAATAAAACTGTCTCTATTTGAAGATAATATGATCTTATATATAGAAAAGCCTAAAGACTCCACCAAAAAAAAACCTGTTATAAGCAAATTCAGTAAAGTTGCAGGATATAAATTCAAAATACAAAAAAAATTAGTTGTGTTTCTATATACCAGTAACTATTAGAAACAGAAATTAAGAAAACAATTCTATTTACAGTTACATAAAAAAGAGTAAAATATCTAAGAATCAATTTAACCAAGGAGGTAATAGATCTGTACTCTGAAAACTATAAGATATAGATGAAAGAAATGGAAGAAGATACAAATGAGTGCAATGATATTCTATACTCATGGATTAGAAGAATTAGCATTGTTAAAATGTCCATTCTACCTAAAGCAATATACTGTCCCTATCAAAATTCCAATGGCTTGTCTTACAGAAACAGAATAAATAATTCTAAAATTTTTATATAATCACAAAAGACCCCAAAATACCACAGTGATTTTGCACAAGAACAAGGCTGTAGGCATTACAATTCTTGATTTCAAACTATATTACAAAGTTATAATAATGAAAATAGTATGGTATTGGTATAAAAACAGACACATAGATCAATTGAACAGATTAGAGTGCCCAGAAATAAGCCCACATACTAATTTCTGACAAAGAAGACAAGAATATGCAATGGGGAAAGAATAGTCTCTTCAGTAAGTGATGTTGGGGCCCTGGCTGGTGTGGCACAGGTGGTTGGGCATCGTCCCATATACCAGGAGGTTGCAGGTTTGATTCCTGGTTAAGGGCATATGTCTGGGGGCTGGGGGTAATGGAGTGAAGGTGTTCAATAAGTATAAACTTTTAGTTATAAGTAAGTACTGAGGATGTAATATACAACATAGTGACAATAGTTAACAATACTGTTGTATATTATAGATCTTAAAAGTTCTCATCATAAGGTGATAGCACAAAATTACTGTCAGAAATTTATCTGTTATTGTGTATTAAAAATTGATGTTTTCACAAATGAAGATTTCCTTAATTATCGAATAAAAGGCGAAGTTTGCTTTTTAATTCATAAATTTGTTGGAGGCAGTTTTATTTCCTTATACTAATTTTTTAAAGCAATCATTTACATATTACAGACATGGTTTGAGCCAGAGAATGAAGGTTGGTGAACTATAGCATGAATCTGAGTAATTGAATTTTTAATTTAATTTTAATTCACATTTGGAATTAAATAGCCACATGCGCCTAGAGATTACTTTATTGGACGGTGCAGGTCTAGAAATGTGAAGATAAGGGGCACTGGTTACATATTGCTACTTGTTTTATAAGGAATTAGGTGGAATGGGAGCTATTTAATGTTTGTAATCACAGATGATGGTTGTACACCATGTGTACCTATTGGTTTATAATTTTTTCAAAGTTTGGTATGACTGTTTGACATGTACTGTTTTTGTTTTTTTCCCTCTGCAGTGAGGAGGAGCTCCCATATCATAATGCAGCAGTGGAACGGGTAAGGCCAGCTCTGCATTTACTGACTGTTACTGGTGAATTGTGTTTACCAGAGGAATAAAATCTACCATCTTCCTGATTGCGAATACCATCTACACTAATAAAAGAGAAACATGCAAATTGAGCATCACTCCACTACACCCACCAGCCAATCAGAGCTAGTGTGCAAATTAACCCCACAGAGCTAGAGTGAGCAGAAGGCTTGGGTTTCCCCAGCGATGGAGGAAGGCAAGCTTCCCACCTGCCCTGGCTCGCCCTGGCCTCTGCTGAAGGCTACAAAGTTTCAGTTATAGAAGATAAATAAATCTCAACAAAAATGGCGAAGCCACTGAGCTGGAGAGAGCAGGAGGTTTGGGTTGCCCCTGGTGATGGAGGAGGACAGTTGGGAGGGACCAGACCTGCAAAGGAGGGCAGTTGGGGGTGGCCAGGCCAGCAGAGGAGGGAAGTTGGGGGCGACCAGGCCTGCAGGGAAGGGCAGTTGGGGGGACACAGGCCTGCAGGGGAGAACAGTTGAGGGGGACCAGGCCTGCAGGGGAGGGCCATTGGGGGGACCAGGCCTGCAGAGGAGGGCAGTTAGGGGGGACCAGGCTGGAAGGGGAGGGCGGTTAGGGGCAATCAGGCAGGCAGGTGTGTGGTTAGGAGCCAGCGGCCCAGGATTGTGAGAGGGATGTCCCAGATTGGAGACGGTGCAGGCGGGGCTGAGGGACCCCCCCCCCCACCCCCGTGCATGAATTTTGTGCACCGGGCCTCTAGTTTCTTGTAAGAAATCAGAAGCAATCCAAAGAGAACTTCCCTGGGCTTCCACAACCACACCTACCCATCTGTCATCATTTGTACCTAAAGCTCTAATTCCTGTGCATGTATATGTTATTTATTCAGGAACATTATTCTAAGTATTCTTCCCTCTCTCTCCTGAATTCTTTCTTTTTCTACTTAATTGTTTCCATTAGAGTAAAATGTATTATTACTACCATTTAAAAATAGACCCACAAAAACACCAATGTTCTTTTGACCCTATTTCCTCCTTAGCTACTGCTCTGATTCCGGCAGCATTTTCTGTTGCCCTTACTCTTGAAAGTGGTTCCTATATTCTTTCCTGCAGTTCTTCCTTGTACCCATTCCAATTAGATTTTAACTCCTACCCTCCACCCCATTGCTATTATCAGGGTCTCTAATTACCTCTCTACTGGTACATCCACTAGTCAATTCCTAGACTTCCTCTTGACCTAGCAACAGCATTTGACATGGTTGGTTACTATCTATTCTGACATACTCTCTTTGCTTGAACTTCAGGACTCACATATTCTTTTTTCCTCACTGACTGCTCTTTCTCAGTTTGCTCTGCTTGCTTTTCCTCTCCTCCTTGATCTACACTTCAGGGTGTCTCCTGGCTCAACCTTGAACTTCATTTTCCCATCTGTATTTCTTATATGGTAATCTCATCTAGCTTTGGCTTTAAATGCCAACTGTATGTTGATGACTTGGCTCCCTCAATCCAAGACTTGTATATTTTTTCATATACATTTCAATGTCTAGACTTAGATATCTGACCTACTATATACGTCTAGGTGTCTGATAAATGTTCAAACTGGGGTTTCTGTTATTCTTTTCAAATTCTTTATTTCAGTAAATGGGAACTCCATTCTTCTGGTTGTTAGTGTAAAAACTTCTGAGTTAGCTTTGACTTTTTTCTTACTGCTCTTTTCATCTCTTAGCCTTCAAAATCTATTCAGGTGATCACCAGCTCCACTTTTGCCACCTGGTCCACTCCAGCATCTCTTCTGGAGCTTCATACTTCTGTCACCTCCCCCCCTTCCCCCCCCCCCCCCAGAGTCTATCTGTTCACCAGAAAGCCAGAATGATCCTCTTAAAATAAGTAGGATCATGTCATTCTCTAATTCAAACACAGGAAGAAAGGAATGTCATTATAATGACCTACAAAGCCCTGTATGCCCTGGCTTGTGTGAAGTCTCTCATCTCATCTCCTATGCCTTCCCTTACTCACTCACTGGCCTCCTTAGTGCTTCCTGAGCATGCCCACCACATTCCTTCTGTCAGGCTTTCTGCACTGGCTGCTTCCTTCTCAGGATGCTCTTCCCCTTGATAGTGACAAGTCTTGGACCCTCATTACTTTCTGTCTCAAATATCACCTTCAGAAAAATACCTTCCTTAGCATCATTTCTAAAATTGGGAACTGTCCCCCACAATACTAATTATTCTCTTCTCTCCTTTATTTTTCTCTTTAGCACTTACTATTTCAAATAGTAAACATGTTACTTATTTTTTTAATTTATGAGTTCCCACTAGGATATAATCTCTATGAGGTGTTTTTTTAAAACCTCTTTGTTCACTGCTGTATCCCCAGAGCCTATAGTAGTGCACGTAGTATGTTAGAATTTGTGCACTAAGTAGTGGCTGAATGAATGACCAGATGAATGGTATAACTGCTTTATAACTAAGTATGTTGATTTAAAGATTGCCAAGATTGTCCCTTTGAATGTTAAATACCCTTTAAATGAGACATCATGGAGAGAAGAGTTGGAAGGTATCTTGTAACAAAATATACCCGAAGTGTGCAAAATAGAAATCTGGCAACTCAATATTGACTTCTCTCTGTAATGCTTACCTCCTTCCCTTTTAAAAATAAAATTCCTGGTCCAGGAAATCCAAAAGTCTTGGATCCAGCAATTCAGATTAAAGAAAAATGACAGTAAAGAAAAAAAGAAATATAAGACAAAAGCTGTATTTTAGAGGATGCATACTTGAGGTAGACTTTAAAAAAATACCTTATTATTCTTAAATTAAAAAATTCTTTTTGTCATTATTGCAGGAGTCCCTTTTAAAATATATTTTCCTGCACAATGCAGTCAAGCTTGTAATTAATTGGTTGTTTAATCTCAAGAGTTTAATATAACTAAAAAATGACCTATGCATTCCTTAATAATTTAACAGAAATTTAATTTTATATTCGTTTGTCAGTCTTATATTGAGAGAGGGGCAGAATTCTGAGGCCGCTGATTGAGATTCCATTGTGCCTTTCATGTATAAACTGCTCTCGTATTTCATGACCTGCCTTTTACCATTTTGGGGGAACTTTAGACATGGGCAGAGCAATTTAAGGCTGGGAACTTTTTAGTTTATCAGGATTTCCTCCAATTTTTCTGGTCTAACTTCAGTTTATGTATTCTTCAGTGACTGCCCAGTCCTCATGGCCAAGCTCTGCCATTTCGAGGACACTAATAGAAAATTCTACATGCATGCCTTTGTTGAATAAAATCAATGGAAATTATAGCCTTGCTTTCTAAGATGTTTATTAATCGTTACAGAAGCATGCACTTATTGCCACTTGGGAAGCCTGTACACTAACACATAGTCAAGTAATCATAGCTTTAGTTTCAAGTTTGCCAATATAGTATTTTATGGAAGGCAGTTCTCTTTAAAATAAGGATATTTTGTTTAAAATAAGGATAGCCCATTTTACAAAGATTAGTGTTGATGTTTACAAAGTGCTTTGGATTCCTCCAAATAGGCAATTAAACAAATATACAAACACACTTATATGTTTACTGTACAGAGAACAATATTAATAATGAGTTATATTGTTTCTTTGAGCTTATTGATGTTTTTCATAAGGAGAAAAGGATATGTAGAACTGTGGGTCTTTGTGGATTCATCTATTCCTTTATGTAGTGCAATATTTTGCATGGCTTACAAAATATGGGAGTCTATTCCTATCTTTTGAAACTACATTTTAATTTTATGTGGTTTGAAAGCTTAAAATACACAACTGATACATCTCTCAATGTCAGTCAAAACACAAAGCTTTCCTTCTTCTTGTCCTCTCCTGACCTCTGCTGGTGAGGTGTAGGTATTGGTGTCTCTGGTCAATTTGATCCTGTCAGGCTTCCTAACACAGGAGAGACAAAAAAGTATCTGAAGACGTAAACTTCATTAAAGTTCTAAGATTTCTTATTCTGGAAGAGAATCTACTTAATACCTATTCATGCATGTGTGTGTGTTTAGCCTTTACCATCTGGATTATTAATCATGTTAATAGTGGGAGGAGCCTTGGACCAGATAGAAGAGAAGCTAATACTTATGTGGGTGATCAACAGTTGTTAAGTGCTTACTGGCCCTGCATGTGGTTAAAAATATATGGAGGCTGAGAGGTAACAAACGAAATACTGGCCCAGTTTTAGTCTTTACACCCTCCTTGCTCAAATAGGAGAGGGGCAGTTACAACTCATATGGATAGCAATTTAAGTTAATTGAATGTACACTTCAAATGTAAGTTAGTCCTTTGCTGCAAATAACCCTTGGTGAGGGACAGGGAAATACAAAAACGTACCATTTTTGTAGTTGGTGGAAGTAATGGAAAGATATAGAGAATGTAGGATGGAGACCTCCGATCATTTTCCTTTAATACATGTTGTCATATCCTTAGGGGAGTAGAAGTTTCTTATATCCGAGTCTCCTATATGATTTTAAAAATTGCAATGATGAACATATATAGTACCCAGATCTTAATTTTTGAGGATCATTCCCCATTAAAAAGAACTACTGTTTCTTAAAGAAATGGCTGTTGTAAGTCCAGGTAGAAAGTGTATAAAGTGAGCCTGAATTATTTCGTGCCAGATAGAGTATGTCTAAAGCATCCACTCGAAGAGAAAAATCTCCATCCAAATAAGAGGGGTCGGCTAGCCAAAACCGGTTTGGCTCAGTGGTAGAGCGTTGGTCTGCGGACTGAAGGGTCCCAGGTTCGATTGCGGTCAAGGGCATGTACCTTGGTTGCGGGCACATCCCCGGTGGGGGGTGTGCAAGAGGCGGCCGGTCGATGTTTCTCTCTCATCGACGTTTCTAGCTCTCTGTCCCTCTCTCTTCCTCTCTGTAAAATATCAATAATATATATATATATATATATATATATATATATATATATATATATTTTTTTTTTTTTTTAAAAAGAGGGGTCGGCTAAATTTGGGACAATTGGAACTTCAAAAAGAACAATGATAATAGATTGCAGTACATTGATGAAACAGCCCCTTGTATCATAGTGCTATTAAAAATGTGGAGGAGCAAGGAAGGCAATCCTTTTTAATAGAAAAATGTCAGTTAATCATACAGAAGGAATCGTAGGATTAGAAAAAACAAACATCATTTACCACTATCAGAATCAGAATTGATTCAGACAGGGATTATCAATGTATGGTAGACCACTGAGTAGAGTTGTTAAGGAACACAATATTCAATTGATAGCATTATGTGTTAAGGACAAATAGTTCAAGATGCCAAACCATAAAAGTAGCAAGAAGGTGAGTTGGGGCCACGTTGTGAAGACCCATCCATATGGAACATTTTTGTAGATGATTAATGGGTAGCCATCGAAGGATTTTAAACTGGACACGTTTTAAAAATTGTGGTGGCAGTGTAGCGGGTTTTTTGAAGACCCTTAAGGAATTGATGCTTTCATCTCTGAATTGGGATCACCTGAATTAGAGCAGAGGGCATGATGGAAACATGAGACATGGATGGGACTAGCAGAGTATAGTATGGATGTAGGAAGGAAGGTAAAATGAAGATTGAGAACAACTTAGGATTCTGGTTTGTTTGACTTAGTGAGTAGTGATGCTATTAATTTATGATAGGAAAGAGGAGAGTAATAGCAGCATGGTGAGGGAAATGGTTTTGGATGTGTTGAATTTCAAGTACTTGCTGAACTTGTAGGTTGAAATTCTAACTTGCTGTTATGTTCTAGTTTGTGTTGCTGTTAATTTAGTTCATGGCAAGATGCTGTTCCTCAGCCTGTTTTTCTAGAGCACTTGAGTTCACATCTGTAACATGGTTTTCAATGAATTCTGGAATAGTCAGCTGTAGCACGTTGGATGATAAAGTATATTTTATCCATGAATTATAGATTCATGAGCTGAGGGCGGGGAAAGACATTCACATGCATTCAAGTCTGGTGTAGCTGAACTGACGGTATCATGGAATTAACATTTAAACCAGATTCAACTACTGATACATAATTTTAAAATCCTATGGCCTGGGAGCTTTTCTCAAGGTGTATCATTTTTTATTTTTGCTGCAGGGGAAAGAAAATCACACTTCATGATTCTTAAAAGTGTGTGTGTGTGTGTGTGTGTGTGTGTGTGTGTGTGTGTGTGTGTTGTCTTTGCATGTGAGAATTTATAGCATTTAAAATTATCTATATATATGATAAGCATTAGAATACCAAAGAGTGCCATTACAAAAAAGGATGCTTCTTAAAGTGATTAATTGATAATTCATAGTCATAAAAATGAAAGATAGCAAGAGACAAGCTAGATCTCAGCAGGGTTGTTCCTGGCAAAGTGTGTTAATGCACTCTGGGTTGGCTTGAATTATTTCATGCTTTCCTGATAGGTAGAGAAGAGGATATGCTTCGAATAAGGGAAGGAAGTGCAAAAAAACCCAAATGGCAGCTTAGATCAATCTTAATTTTTCATAGCTTTGCCTTCTCTAAAGTCACATTGAGCAAAAACATTAATTAGATTTCAGTGCCCCACTGAGTTTTAAAATCAAACATATTTCTAGAACCATCTGCAACATTTTATCACTAATATAATGAAGAATATGCTTAGTCTTTTGAAAAATGGAATTTATAACAATATCTTTTGCTCACAAGTGATCATCTTCTATTATGAAAAACCCATCAAAATTTTTATAAAGAGTTAAGTAATTAAAGAGTTTTAAAAATATGCCTAAAAGTAAAATTCTAGAAAATATTCTTATTGATGATAATTTTTTTCTAAATTCAGGGTGGATTTTGGTGAAGCATATATTAAGTATATGGTACACTGTTCTTTGGTATTTTATGCCCATTTTAAGTCTGAAAATAGTGATGGTGGGCATGTGCCTTGCCTGTTTGGGGCTGAAATATAGACAGTCAGTAGGAGCTACTGCCTTCATCCAGGAGTGCCATTGCCTGAGCTAGAGCAGGGCCACGATGGAAGGAAGAGATGGGTGTGGAGCTAAAAGTGCAGGTCCTGGGACTGAAGGGTCCTGGGTTCGATTCCAGTTGGGGGCATGTACCTTGGTTGCGGGCACGTCCCCAGTAGGGGGTGTGCAGGAGGCAGCTGATCTATGTTTCTAACTTTCTGTCCCTCTTCTTCCTCTCCGTAAAAAAATCAATAAAATATATATATTTAAAAAAAAATAAAAGTGCAGGTTCTGAAGCCAAGCTGCCCAATCTCAAACACCCTTCAAACTTGAGTTTACTAAATGGGGGAATTTGGACAGTCACTTAACTCTTTTGTTCTTCTGTTTCCTTATGTTTACTTCACAGGGTTGTAGTGAACATATGTTTTGATCATAAAAATGTATCCTTAGAATCATTTCCTGTGAATCTTTCATTTCCACTGCTTTTTATTCTTATGCTTATTATAGTTAAAGAGGCCTGCAGAAAAGAAAATATAGGGATTGAGAAAAATGAACAAAAGAGCAGAATCTCAGCTCACTTACAAGAGAAAATTATGCTATGTTTTGTTCTCCTGAAAATGGAATAATTAAGTGCCTACTCTGTGCCCAGCGCGGACCTGGGCGGTGGAGAAACAGCAAACATCCCAGCAGCTTTTAGGGAAGAGCGTGGGCTAGGTGTGCAGGCTTCCTGACCCCTAAAAGGAGACAGACTTGCTCGCCTGGTCATAGGCTAAGGTCACCACAGACTTCTTGGCTGAGGAGGGTGTTTTTTCTTGCCTGGAAGGAGGGAAAACAAATATGCTTTCTGAGAGTTATAGGGACTGAGGGCTGTACGCCCAGTTCTTTTTCTAAATTTAATAATCACAGTCCCTCTACCACCTTAGGAGTGAGCATGAGATTGGACAGCAGGCCCAGTCCATAGGAAAACAACATCCCTCTACTGGCAACCAAATAAGTTGGGAAGAAGCACTTTCTGTGCCACCTTCCCCATTCCCCAGCTTTGCTCTAGGCCTCAATTTAGTGTGACCTACAAGACTGTTTCCATTCGGCCTGATCTAATGCTGATCATCTCAGAACTCCATCCCCTCATGCTTCTTAAGAGTAGTCTTCCCCACATTGCACTTGTTGAAAATCCTGATAATCCTTCCATACCTTATGAAAGGCTCATCTTCTGCCATCCGTCAGGCGGGTCTGAAGACTCCCTCCACCATAACTTTACTCTCACCCTTCCTGACCCTGTGTGACAGCACCTGTCACAGCCTGTTTCCATACCAGTCACCCTGAGCAAATGGCGAACTTTCTTTTTTGGCAGCAAGTGTTACTTTTGTATAATTTTTCAGTAGCATAGTGATAATTAAATACTAATCACTCCTCGAATCAAGAAATACCCAATTCTTTAAAAAACCAATTCTGTCACTGAAAACATTACGATGCTAGAACTCAATAAAATGTGTGGGGTGGGGGGGGAAAGGGAAGAAAATGAGATTTTGAAGTTGTGTTTTTGTTGTTAAAAGATAGTTCAAAATATTTTAAAATTTCCTTTTGGTTTAAATTTGTAGAATAGAGCATGTTGGAAAATTTCAACAGTTCCTTTCTCTTTACGTAACCCAGTGAAATACCTCCTGTGTATCTTTAATTTTCGCTATGGAATTCTGTACCGTGCCAGCACAGCCTGAGGGAGGGTGGTGGAGGATGAAGAAAAAGACAAGAGTATAAGATGGGTCTAGGACTCTAGGTGGATCTTCTGTGCCTTGCTGAGGCCACAGAACAGATACAGACTGCAAAGCTGATGCTTTATTTATAGTCAGGGGAAAACAAGGTAATTTACAATGTTGTTGTAAGTTTCACTTGTTTTGGCAGCACTTGCTGCCCCTCCCACAGCCTATAGCTAACCAGGAAAGATCTAGGCCAGAGCAGTCACAAGGTCAAGCTTAATTATTCTTAGAGAGCTGTGCTGGGACTTGTTTGCCACATTTTAATCCTATAACCACTTCTTACAGAATTCTGTTGATACAACTGTAAAATTATTAATACAACTTAATAATAGAATACTTGCTACTTAATATAGCATAGCTCTTTTAGCAGTCATTTTTAAGCAGCATTTTCTTTGACATTGTTTTGAAATTTGTAAGTAAAGAAGCTTTGAACAAATAGTAACAATAAATTTCTATTTTATTTTAGCAAAAGCACCTGGAAATTGAAAGAACTACTAAGTGGTTGAAAATGCTAAAAGGATGGGAAAAATATAAGAACTCTGAAAAGGTAATTAAAAATAATGTTACTTTCTGGCGAAACTATACAAGTTCAACGTGGATTTTCCCAGTACAAGTTTCTGTTTAAGTATAAGACTATTACATTTATATTCTTAAAAAACTTTTTTAGTTTAATTGAATTTTAGTGAAATGCCTCAAAATAGGATTCTTTTTGTAAAAATGTTAAGGTTCTGTTTAGTAATAAACAACATATAAAGTTACAAGACAGATCACAGACTGAAAAAATTTTAAACATACAAATTATGGATTAGTATACATGACATATGCATATGTATGTATGATATATATGTATATCTATCATATATAATATATATGTATTTCCTATAACTCACTTATTTTTATGTTTTAATATTTCAAGAAAGACGATCTTAAATATACTAATAATGTCACATGCGATAAACCTTAATATCTCAAGAAAAATGATTTTAAATATAATAATGTTACATGGAATAAACATCAATTATTCAAGAAAAATGATCTTAAATATAATAATGTTACATGCAATACAAAATAGGATTCTTTATGTTGTAACAGAGTGCCCAGTTCAGATTGTTTTTCCAGTTAAGAGGCTGTATTGGGTAGTCCAGAGGTAGGCTGGGTTTCAGGAGTGATTTAATCCCGCTGCTCAGTTACATTGCCAGTGACGTAATTTCTTTCCACTTCTCTTCTGCCTTCTGCAGTGTCAGCTTCACCATGAGGTTGACTTCCTTTTGGGATCATAATTATTGCAGTTTCAGGCTGCATATCCACGTGTCGCACTGCTCAGAAAGGGAGGACTGGCTTCTGACCTCTTTCCTGAAACAGGAACAGTCTCTTTTTCTAGAAGCTTCTAGCAAACCTCTCCTTTATTTTATTTTTATTATTATTATTATTATTATTTTCCCTGCATTGAGTTTGTGCTCAGTTTTAAACCAATTTAAAAAATACACATCTATTAATTTAATATCACCACCAACCTCATCAAGAAATCTTTAAATATTGGTGAATTTTGAAGTTAATGGGATAGAAATTTTCTAAAATTCTAATTTTGCTTGAAAGGTCAAATGTTATCAGTGGTACCAAATATTATCAGATATTTTCCTTAAAGTGATAGGCTTCATTTGTTTTTGAGAAATTGTTAAATACCCAAATCTGAATAACTATAGTTGGATTGCTCAATAGTTTTTTCAAGTAATAAGATATTTCATGAAAAAAGCCGTTGATTCAGGTCATGATTCAAACAATTTTGTAAGTGCTTTTTCTTGAGGCCATCATTGTACTTGGATGTGCAGAAAAGTGCTCAGTGTGTACTTTGCATGCCATCGCTAAGAATTTTAATACAATGTGTATTGAAGAGTTGAGATTAAAATTAATAATTTCTACTGCTTCATCTGAAGTAAAACAAACCTGTTTAAAACTGTGAGGAGAATACAGTGACCACTAGTGCAGTGCTGCTAGTGTGCGTTTTGTGTGACGGTGCCAGTAGTTTTGTGACCATTGCTTGTCTGCTACCGTGCAAAAAGCAGTTATAGTGAAAAAAGCAACTATCATTTTAGTATTTTTAGGAGAACAGCTTTGGTCTCATGGACGTGCTTTGAGAACAGCTAACATTTTCATTGACTTCCTTATAGTAAAATGGAGATAATCATACCCATCTCAAAGGGATGGAAAGGGAGTGAGTAATGCATACATAGCACTCAGTACATACCTTGCAGAGTGCAAGCATTCAGTCAATATTCCTTACTGCTGTTAGTTTTTTGGAGGAAGTTTGAACAAAAAATATATATAAAGAGGAAAATACAACTGAATTAACTATTAGAATTTCTATTTCCTCACTTTTTTCTGTTATTTTTTCCCCCTTTTTGCATAGATACAAATCATGTGTCAATATTTGTTAATAAGAATTCCAGGGAAAGAAATCAGTCTCTTAGATTCTAATGAATATTATATAGAAACAGTATTGTCTAATGGTTAGTAATAGACTCTGAAGCCAGGCCATCCCAGGTTCAAATCCAGCTCCAACACTTCAGTAGCTGTGAGGCCTCGGGGAAGATATTTTACCTTTTTCTGACTGAGTTTGCCCATCAGTAAGATGGAGATAATAATAGCATTTACCTCTGAGTTGTTTTGAGGATTAAATATTAATTCCTATAAAGCGTCCTTAGTATGCAATCAGTAAATGTTGCTTATTATTGCACTAAAAAAGGCTCTATGGCTAAATAAAGTAGAGAAAATCAGAGCTAAACATAGTTAAGCAGTGTTTCTTTACTATAGGACTGTTGAGAGTCTTTAATACTGTAAGTTGTGGTGGGAATTTTTAAGAGGGACCTTAACTTGTACAAAACTTATTTAACTATTGAAATCTTTTTGTCCTGGGGTATATCACAATGCTCATGTCACTTAAAAAAAAATCTTAAGTATTCTTATTTAAAGTTTAAGACTCTTATTTTATTTTCATCAGCAATGAGTACCTTGCTGATTTTATTATCTGTGTGTTTTAGAATTATGTTGGAAGTCGTGATGTTTTTAAGAGAATCAGTTCCAAGTAGAACATTAGTTACAATGCCTGTGCTCTTGTTTAATATTTTGCTGAGTCTCTCAGGTTGGCCTAAAGTTGACAATTACCGTATTTTTCGGACCATAAGACGCACTTTTTCTTCACCAAATATGCAGTCCCCAGGGACACGGGAGGTCCCGGGGGACCCGCTGCCACTCTGCAACTCAGACCATAAGACGCAGGCACTACTTCTATTCGGACCATAAGACGCAGGCACTTTTCCTCCCACTATTTGGTGAAGAAAAGGTGCGTCTTATGGTCCGAAAAATACGGTATACTTTACCTTTTGTCTTTGTGGAATGATTGCTCAAGTGGTAATTATAGGATAAATTTTGGTGCATTACACCTATGCTTTAACCTCATATTCAGGCTAATAATATATTTGTAGAGTTGTGTGGCTTTATTTTCTTGCCTAATATATAGAGATAGAGATAGAGATATATTTTATGATGGTATGTAAGCCTCTGTAAAATGAGCAGTTCTCTAGGCCAGTGTTTCCCAAAGTGTGATACGCTTACCCCCAGGGGTACGGGAAGAGTTTGGTGGGGGTACGCGTTGCACCGGAGTTTGGTGGTGCTATGCACTGCACCGTGCTTAGCTATGCCTAATTCTACGTTCTCATGTCAATTCAATTCAATTGACATTCAAGTCAATTTCATCCTTCTCATTGATCCAAATAAATGTTATTTATAATATAACTTTTATATTTTATTATGAATAATTTTATTTTTCATTTATTATTATTTTGTGTATATACCCCAAAAAATAAAAAATAAATATATTTTGATTGTTATTAAAATACATCCTTTTTTTTTTTGACGAGGGGTACTCAGCGTTACAAAAATTATAGAAGGGGTACACATATGTCAAAAGTTTGGGAAACACTGCTCTAGGCTCTCATTCTGCACAACAACTCTGGTTAATTTAGTTCCCAGTTAGAGAGATTTTAACAGAACTATTTCTTTGATGTATAATTTTTAAAGCACTTTCCCACAACCATAATGGTAGAATTATTGGATGACATATATGGTCCATTTTAGTGTGAATAGAATGCACCTTCTAAAATAATCACTGCTTTCAAATCATATCTAGTTTTAAATTGCATTGAAGTAAAAAAGCAGCATATATTTTTCTTCTAAGAGGAGCAGGTATAAGTTTTCTTTCCACAGATTCCTTACTTACAAAGTAGTAAACAAAGAAATTCATAGAAATATATACATATATAATATGTACACACACACACACACACACACACACACACACACACATACATAGAGGCCCAGTGCACAAGATTCATGCACTCAAAGGGAGTGTCCCTCAGCCTGGCCTGCGCCCTCTCACAGTCCAGGAGCCCTCATGGGATGTCCGACTGACAGCTTAGGCCCACTCCTCAAAGGGAGAGGGCCTAAGCTGTCAGTCAGACATCTTTAAGGCTTCCTCAGAGGTGGGAGAGGCTCCCATCACCACTGCTGCACTCGTCAGCTGTGAGCTGTGAGCTGTAAGCCCAGCTTCTGGCTGAGCAGCTTTCCCCTATGGGAGGGCACTCACCATAGGGGCAGCTCCTGCATTGAGCGTCTGCCCCTGGTGATCAGTGTGCATCATAGCAACCAGTTGTTCAGTCAATTTGCATATTACCCTTTTATTATAGAGGACTAGTATACAGGGATCAGGCCTAAACCTGCAGTCAGACATCCCTTCCACAATCTGAGACTGCTTTCTCCTAACTGCTCACCTGCCTGCCTGCCTGATTGCCCCTAACCACTCTGCCTGCTGGGCTGCTCACCCCCAACTGCCCTCCCCTGTCAGCCTGGTCACCCCCAACTGCCCCCATGCTGGCCTGCTCACCCACACCTTCTCTCCCTACTGGCCTGCTCGCCCCAAACTGCCCCTTTGGTGCCTTGCTCACTCCAAACTGCCCCTCCTACACTATCCTGATCACCTCAACTGACCCCCACTGACAGCCTGCTCATCCCCAACTGCCCCTCTTGCTGGTCTGCTTACCTCAAACGGCCCCACCCCCCACCAGCCTGATCACCCACAACTGCCCTCCCCTCTTGGCCTCTAAATGCCTCTGTCTTGGCTCGGCCACCATGGCTTTGTCCAGAAGAATGTCCGGAAGGTCTCCCAGTGTAATTGGCATATTATCCTTTTATTAGTATAAATAGAGGCCTGATGCACAAGTGGGGGCAGGCTGGTTTGCCCTGAAGGGTGTCCTGGATCAGGTGGGGGTCCTGCTGGAGTGCCTAGATGGCCTGGGTGAGGGGGTGAGGGGCTGAGGGCTGTTTTCAGACTGGCCATGCCTCCCAGCAACCCAAGCTCCAGCCCCTCCTTTTTTTTTTTCCCCCAGTGCCTGCCTTCCAGCCAGGGGTGGCTGGAAGCAGTTATCTGGGATTTATCTATCTTCTATAATTGAAACTTTGTAGCTTTGAGCAGAGGCCAGGACCAGCAAGGGCAAGTGGGAAGCTTGGCTTCCTCCATCGCTGGGGGCACTGTTTCGCTGATGCCTGACATTTTCCAGGCCACCCCCTGGTGGTCAGCACACATCATAGTGAGCGATCAAACTCCCAGTCTCCAGGTTGAGTGACCATCTGAGGGGACAATTTGTATATTAGGCTTTTATTATATAGGATGCTTATAGTGTAGCACCTTCACTCTAGAAATTTAGGAGATAATTTGAAGTAACTTTTAGTGGATGAAATATCTTTTAAAAGTATATTATGATTTTGAGGTGAATATAGACAACAGACTTTAAAAAATATATATTTTATTGATTTTTGTTTTTTTACAGAAAGGAAGAGAGAGGGATAGAGAGTTAGAAACATCGATGAGAGAGAATCATTGCTCAGCTGCCTCTTGCACACTCCGTATTGGGGATGTGCCCGCAACCAAGGTACATGCCCTTGACCGGAATTGAACCTGAGACCTTTCAGTCTGCAGGCTGATGCTCTATCCCCTGAGCCAAACCAGTTTCGGCAACAGGCTTTCTTTTTTCTTTTTTTTCTTTTTAATATTTTTTATTGATATTTTACAGAGAGGAAGGGAGAGAGATAGAGAGCTAGAAACGTCGATGAGAGGGAAACATCGACCAGCTGTCTCCTGCACACCCCCTACCGGGGATGTGCCCGCAACCAAGGTACATGCCCTTGACCGGAATCGAACCTGGAACCCTTCAGTCCCCAGACCGACGCTCTACCACTGAGCCAAACCGGTTTTGGCATCAGGCTTTCTTTAAGAAAATAAATCACTTGCTTTTTACCACATTCAGTTTGCAACTAATGGTGGTAAATGTTTAGTACATGGGAAATATTACAAGTAGCAAAGTCTAGTTCAAGCTGTGGGCAAACTATGGCCCGCTGGCCAGATCTGGCCCGTTTGGCTTTTCTATCTGGCCCGCGGAGCAGAAAGAGTGGAGGGTTCTCTTGCTTTCCCCTCTGCTTCTTCACCAGCAGCACAAGATGAGAGTGCCAGCATGGTCAGGTTGCTTTTGTTCCGGCCCTCCGGTCCAGTTTAAGAACCCATTGTGGCCCTCGAGTCAAAAAGTTTGCCCACTCCTGGTCTAGTTTATACAAAGCCTTCCTGTTTATATTCTTCCAGTTAAAACTGCTACATACATTAAAACTTCTATGATTTTAGTTACTATCTGCTGAAATTTTTAACTTGGGACATATTGTGTTTATACCAAAGAACAAAACTGAAATTATGTAATTATCTAATTGAATCAATTTCACAATATTCACTGTTCCATAGTAAAAGTTGCACTATAGCTGAAACCGGTTTTGCTCAGTGGATAGAGCGTTGGCCTTCGGACTGACAGGTCCTGGGTTCGATTCCGGTCAGGGGCACGTACCTTGGTTGCGGGCACATCCCCAGTGGGGAGGTGTAAGATGTTTCTCTCTCATCGACATTTCTAACTCTCTATCCCTCTCAATTCCTCTCTGTGTAAAATCAATAAAATATATATTTTTAAAAAGTTGCTCTATAGTGTCACTTTTTTTTTTAAACCATTTAATCAAAGTATCTTAAAGCTTTATTTAAAAAATGTAAGTAGTGCAGTAGTGGAAGTTGAACTCTGTTTATTCATAGTTCACCAACATTTCATTTATTAAAATTTGCATCTTATTTTTTAGCCATACTTTTAAATACATTAGTTTGATCGTCTTACCCAATAAAAGAGAAACATGCAAATTAACTATCATTCCACTACACCCACAGCCAATCAGAGTGAGTATGCAAATTAATAAAAAAAGATGGAGGTTAATTTGCATAAGCAGGCAGAGAGCATGTGAGAGAAAGGAGGCCAGCAGAGGGAGCTACTGGAGTGGTGCTCCAGACAGAAGCAAGGACTTGCTGGCTCCCAGGTGGCTGTAAATGAAGCCAGGGGCTATTCTTACACAAATATTATGCAGTGGGCATCTAGTAAAGATATGTTTCCAGATTTTATTATGCAAACTTTATAATGACCATAATTTGTATGTTATGTTGAGTAATTAGCCTTGAGGAAGAATTACAAGACTGGAGAATTGAGTGATTCTTAGAGGATTAGCAATATACTTTCAAGGTACCAAAGAATTGATGAAACTGGTGTTTTTGGATAATTTCATTCAAAAGTGATAGTATTCCTTCCTGATGGGGATTTATTATTACTTTTGACTGATTAGATAGGATCTGTGTCACTAAGAAAAGGAACAATATTTTTCTAAAGAAATTATTAAGAATTGAAAAGAGAAGAGGAAGGGGAAAGGGAAGGAGAGGGTAATGAAAGTTGTGGGTGGGAATTAACTAAGATTATGAGATGTAGGGGCCTGCTTTATTCTCAAGAACGCAGAGAAAAGGTGAGAAGGTTGTGGGAAAGAGAGTAGGGGTTAACCACACTGTCTGCATTCCATGAAGACACTTTTGGCACAAGGAAACCTTTTTGCTATTTGGATCCTTTTAGGTGTATGGATTAAAAGGAAGAAAGTGTTTAATTAGTTAATTACATATCAATAGGGAATGTGTAAATCAGATGTTCACAACTTTAAAAAAGCATTGATTATGCTTTCATGCTACTTAGGGAACACCTTTGTTATGAATGGTATGGAAATATTAATGTACTAAGCATATTTACCATTTTATTACTTTCTGCATTTATGTCTCCCCATTAAAATATGGAAAGTAGAGATTATAGTATCCAAATGTGCCATGTTAAAAATGTGTCATTAATTATTATGGATACTATGAAAATAAAAGACTAACAAATATTAATTTTATTTAAGGGACCAGTCTAAGCTTTTGTCAGTTTGTAATTTCAATTTGTTTCCTTTCAATAAGTTTCATAGGAGAATTTACAAAGGGATCCCGCTCCAGCTCCGAGGTGAAGTCTGGGCTCTACTTCTTGAGATCCCAAAAATGAAAGAAGAAACAAGGGACCTTTATAATGTGAGTATCTGACACCAACCTGTTATTTTGAAATTCAAAAGTAAAATCATTTTTTGTAGCATTCAAGGTGATGTAAGGTATTCGTGTCATCATTTGAAATTATATTAAAACTAGAGGCTCGGTGCACAGATTCATGCACCAGAGGGGTCTCTCGGCCCCACCTGAGCCCTCTCACAATCCGTGGCGTGGGTGAAGCAGATGCAGGACAACAGTGCCCCAGCAGCAACCTAACCCACAGCCGATTCTGTGAGGAATTGGGCTCCCTCCTCCCTCCTCTCTGGCTCCGGGTTACAGGTGAAGCAGATTCAGGGCCAGTGCTCCAGCAGTTTCCTCCTCTACTGGTCGAAGTGTCTGCCCTGTGGTGGTCATTACACATCATAACTAGCAGGCAAACAGTGGGACAGTCGCTTAAGCTTTTATATATAGACTAGAGGCCCAGTGCATGAAATTTGTGGACAGGGTGGGGGAGTATCCCTCAGCCCAGCCTGCACCCTCTCTAATCTGGGACCCCTCCAAGGATGTCTGACTGCCTGTTTAGGCCCAATCTTAAAGTGGGATCGGGCCTAAATGGGCAGTTGGACACCCCTCTCACAATCCAGAACTGGTGGCTCGCAGCCGCTTTCCTGCCTGCCTGATTACCCCTAAATGCTTCTGCCTGCCAGCCTAATCACCCCCTAATCACTCCCCTGCCAGCCTGATCGATGCTTAACTGCTCCCCTGCAGCCTGATTGCCCCTAACTGCATTCCCCTGCCAGCCTGGTCACCCCTAACTGCCCTCCTTTGCCAGCCTGGTCGCTCCTAACTGCCCTCCCCTGCAGGCCTGGTTGCTCCTAACTGTCCTCCCATGTAGGCCCAGTCACCCCCAACTGTTCTTCCTTGCTGGCCCAGTCACCCCTAACTTCCCTTCCTTGCCAGCCTGGTCGTACCTAACTGCCCTCCCTTGCAGGCCTGGTCCCTCCCAACTGCCCTCCCCTGTCAGCCTGGTTGCCCCTAACTGCCCTCCCCTGTCAGCTGGTTATCCCAACTGCCCTCCCCTACTGGCCATCTTGTGGTGGTCATCTTGTATCCACATGGGGCAGCCATCTTTGACCACATGGGGGCAGCCATCTTGTGTGTTGGAGTGACCGTCAATTTGCATATTATTCTTTTATTAGATAGTATGTTACTACCTTGGGTTTAGTAGGACTATTAACTGTTTTCTTGGCAGTTTTGTTTATTGCACTCTACTTCCAAAATTTAAACAGATACTTCAGTGGAAATGTTATTTTCTTTATCAGTCAGTAAATTATCAAGTGCTTTTCAAATACTTGAAATGATCAGTCAATGTTGGGCCATATTCATAAGAAAAACTGGCTAAGACCTGATTGTAGCTGCTTGTTTTCAAGGTAGTATTAATGTAGATATTTACAGTGCCACTTTTATTTATGGGAAAATAATAGAATTCAGTTTATCCAGCAATCGCCTTCTTTCTTCTAAATGTGAGAAAGAATTTTTTTTCCTGATCATTATTAGGGTAACTCTAGGTTTTATTATTTATTAACGAAAAGTGAAACTGTGACTCGGTGATCAGTCATGTGTTCCTTAAATTACCTAATGCATAAAATTTATTTTTTTGTTATCTCAGCTATTTCTCTTTGAAATCTAAGTTTTATATCCATCTTTGAAAGGAGTAAAACATTCACATCTAAAAATCAGTTTGAAATATGTTCCTCAGAAAATGTATATAAATAGAATAAATTAGAATAAATGGAAAAATGATAACTTAAACAATTTCAATTATAAAGGGGTCTTTGAAATGCTTTTTTGATATCGTATTTTTAATATAGATAAAATTTCATCAAGATGAAGGTAAAAATACTGACTTAATTTAAAGAATTGCTCATTTTGTATAAAAATTTTAAAATTAGCTGATTGGATCGTATGCAGACTATAAGTTTATGTCTCATGATTGTTAATATACATATTTAATATTTTTACTTATTTCAGAGAGGAACGGAGAGAGAAAGATAGAAACCGTTAATGATGAGAGAGAATCATGATTGGCTGCCTCCTGCACGCCCCCTTCTAGGAATCAAGCCCACAGCCCCGGCATGTGCCCTTACTGGGAATTGAACTGTGACCTCCTGGTTCATAGGTCAATGCTCAACCACTGAGCTACACTTGCTGGGCTATGTCTCATGATTTTTGAGTTTTAAATTATTATTTTAGACTATTGATTGAATATTTGCTTGTAGTGTCATAGTTGTGCATCCAGTATTAAAAATTGTGTCTGAAAGAACATAAATGAAATCTAACCCCAGCACCTCCTAAGTGTGTCTGGCATGTGGTATGTTCTCAGTAAATATTTGTTTAATAAAATAAATCACTTTTAGTTTTTTTATTTGTTAATCCTCACCCAATAATATTTTTACCATTGATGTTTAGATAGAGTGGGAGAAAGGGGGAAAGATATCTAGAGAAAACCATCAATGTGAGAGAGACACATCAATTGGTTGCCTCCTGCATGCACCCTAGACCAGGACCGGGGATAGAGCATGCAACCAAGGTACATGCTCTTTATCAGGATTGAACCCCAGACCCTTCAGTCTGAAGGGTGACACTCTATCCACTGAGCCAAACCAGTTAGGGCAAGAAGTAAATTACTTTTATTCAGCATATTGTATTCATTTTCTAGGGCTGACCTAACAAAGTACCACAGACTGAGTGGCTTAACACAATGGAAACTTATTCTCTTACAATTGTGGAAAAGATAGTCTGAAATCACATGATACTTGTCTTTCTCTGACTGGCTTATTTTACTTAGTATAATGTTCTCCAAGATTTAGAAGCAGTCTAACTGTCCATCAGTAGATGAGTGGATTAACAAAAAAAGCTGTGGTACATTTACATAATAGAATACTGCCCTGCCATAAAAAGGAATAGACTTTTACTCTTTGATGCGGAATAAATGAACCTGGAGAACATTATGTCTCATCTTTATTTGTCTCTCTGGGGCCTGGTGAAATACCCTACAGATGGTAGAGGTTCAGTCCATAGTGGTTAACAACCTCATCATCTATAGCCATAGTGGGGCTTAATAATTTTGTAAGTCAAACCCACAGTACTAGTTTTCATCTAAATGCTTTCATCACACAACTTCTGTCTTCAGTTTTATAGGTTCATTATAATCTATTTCTTTTAAATAAGGTGTTTATTCTTATGCTAGAGGTCCAGTGCACGAATTCGTGCATGGGTGGGGTCTTTCCGCCTGGCACCACTTGCACTCAGCCCAGACCCGCTGCGCCTGCTGCTCCGCGGCAGTCTCCACATGCCCATGACCAATAAGTGGCAGCGGGCACATGCCCAGTCAGTTCCCATGCTGGTCCCTATCCTGGTCCCAGTCCAGATTGGGGAGGTGCGTGCAGGGGGTGTGTCCGTGGGAGAGGCTGGCGCCGAAGCCATAGTGGTGCTTGCCAGCTGTGAGCTTCCCATTGGTCAGCTGAATAGCATTCCCACTGTGGGAGTACACTGACCACCAGGGGGCAGCTCCTGCATTGAGTGTCTGCACATTATAGCCAATGGTTGAACGGTCACTAACCTCCTTTCATTAAGATAACTAATAGGCTGCCCTAGCCTGTTTTGCTCATGGATAGAATGTCAGCCTGCAGACTGAAGGGTCCGGGGTTTGATTCCAGTCAAGGGCACATGCCTGGATTGTGGTCTTGATCCCCGGTAGGAGGCAGCTGATCAGTGATTCTCTCTTACTATTGATGTTTCTATCTCTCTCTTCTTTCCTTTCTGATATCAATAAATATGTGTGTGTGTGTGTGTGTGTGTGTGTGTGTAAGTAATAGGCTTAATTTCTTGTATTCTCCTAATTAACTTGTAAACATTCTAGGGCATAAATAATGTTTCTGACCTTTTTATTTTCTGACTCAACTGGGCTTTATTTCTATCATGAAGGTGTTTTTTTTGTTGTTGGTTTTTTTTTGGATTTTCTTATCTTCTAAAGGAGCTGATATTATAGATATGTTTGGATGTTTTACTTCCTTTCAACTAAATTTTATTTCAATTCTATTTTATCATGTCCTGTCAAACATTTTCTTTCTGTGTTTTGATATCTTTTACCAGAAGACCTAGAGGGCAACAATTGAACCTCTTTACTCATTACCCTTTCCTCAAATATTTAAAGAGCAAATATGTAAAGATTATTATTTTTAAAACTAAATTTTTGTGATGTTTTCTGGACCAACATATCATAAATAGCAAGTAATAATGTATTAGTGGTCTTATGATTTCAGTACAACACTCCTAAGTATCTTCCTCTGTCCTTGGAACTCTGAAGGGCACCATGGCTAGTTGGAATGTTTTAAAAACTACAGAGCTGCTCTTCTCTGAGCTCCACCTCAAAACACAAAACTACATATATCTCTCCTTTTTTCATGGTTAGCTTAAGTAGGGAATTAACAGTTATATCTTATGTATATTTTTGGAATTGATTTTAGCAGAAATATATTTCCAGCACACAGTCAATGGGTCAATATAGCATATGTATAGATGCCTTAATAAGCCTTAATCGTGGGTAAGTATAAATTATATAAATTTTAATCTGATTAAATACGGGTGAAATGCCACTAAATTGACAGCAGAGGGTGTTTTAAAAGGCAAACCCACAAGAAAGAAAAAATAGGAGAAGAGATAACAGCTGTCAATTTTTGAAAACTAGAATTCAAACAAATACTTTGTAGTTCAGCAAACCTGTGAAAACTAATCATAGGCTAATAGTGAGCAATTGGAGAAGCACTTGATTTATATTTCAGAATCTCCAAAAGTCTTGATAATTACCAATTTCAGGTGCCTCTGTAAGTGGAAGTGAAGCTAAACGCAGTAGAAGTGGTTAAAAATCTGTTGCAGAAGCAGTTAGAGCCCTTAAGTCTCCTTCCCCAACCCAAGCAGGAATTTGGAGGCTCACCATTTGGAGAGGGTAAAACAGAGGGCCGTTGGGCTGGAGAACACAGGCATTGCTGAGGGTGGGCTGCTGTAATGCATGTACAGAGGAATTGAATATTCTGAATTTGGGGCATTGCAGCCCTTCCTTCCACTCAGCTTCCAGAACATCGACTGCTGGGTGCTTGTCTTTTTGGCAGATCAGAAGAGCCTTCTCTGGAGAATCTGAGCACCGTAAGAAAGTTAACCCGAAATATATTGACTTCGGTGGGACCCCAGTGAACTGCCTAGCCGCTGAAGACAGTTGTGAATCCCCACCCCTGCACACAGAACTTTCCACCAGCTGTTCGTCTCCTACTTTTAAATATAAGAGACAACGAAGTGTCACTGTTGATTTGAGGAAAGGAGCTAATATGAAAGACAAATGAGGACAAATGGAAAAAAGGAACTTGTAAGAAACAGACTAGAGGAAAACAAAACAACTACCAGTATCTTCAGAAGGATAAAAATACATATTGCATCCATAAAATAAGTATAAAATGCTCTTAAAGGGAACATTTGAGAACAGCAAAAAGTTTATCATTATAAAATGATAATAGAAATGAAAGATTCTAGAGGAGGGTTGAAAATAACAATTGAAGAATTTTTCTCAGAAAGTAGATTATGATGTCAAAGAGATGGAAAATAATAGAGAAAATATAAGAAAATTAAATGACAGCCCAAGAGATCCAACACTGTAATAATAAGAGTTCCAGAAAGAGAAAATGGGAACGTGGGAGGAGAGGCTGGGGAAATCAACAAAGGAATTATTGAAGAAAATTGTTCAGAACTGAGAGATGTATGAGTTTTTCAGATTGAAAAGATCCATCAAATGCCCAATCCTGTGATAAAAATAGATCCAAGCCAAGCACAAAAGTGTGAAGTTTCAGACCTGGAAAGAGAAACTCCTATAAGCTTCTAGAGAGAAAAAATAGACTTCATTTAAAGAAGCATGGCTAGAATGGAAACACTGGAAGTTAGAAGACAATGAAGGCAGTGCCTTTTGAGTGAAATTATTTTCCAATTTAGAACTCAAAATGGCCAAATATTTAAGAAAGGAGGTAGCTATCAGACATTCAAAGTTTCAAAAAATACACCCTCTCACAGGAGCTACTGGAGGATGTGGTTTTCTGGAACAAGGAAATAAACCAGGAAAGAAGATGTGAAATGCAGGAAACAGGGGACCCAAGCAAGGAGAGGCCTAGCAGATGGTGAGGGGAGACCCCAAGACACATGTGCAATAGCCCAAGCCAGAGCAGGTCAGAAGCCTCTAAGAGCAATGTCTGCAGACAGTTGAAATTGGGAGAATACCCCTTCTATTTGAGCATCACCAGAAGAGATTTATGCAACTTAAAGTGAGTTTGGGATTGAGTTAGTGACAGCTATGTAGAAGACAAGCAAATCAAGAAATAATGCAATGATCGACTCCAAGGAAAAGAAGAATATTGTGTTGGAAAGAAAAAAGAAATCATAGTAGACTACATGACTTAGCTATTAAGAGATTTTACATAGCAATGCAAACTCCAGAAAGTTCTCTGTCCAAAATTAGCATCTACCTCTGTTGATAGGACAGGAGGGGAAAATGGAATGGGAAAAGAGGGAATGGGAATAGTAGAGATGGGACATGAATGGGAGAGAAACTTTTCATTGTGTATCTTTTTATGTTTTTTCATGTTTGAACGGTGGGAATGATTTTCCTAAACCAAAAGAACTTTTAAAATGAAAGTTATTTTACTATTTGTCATAGACTGATTCCCATAAAAATGTGCTTTTCCCCCCTTTTTTTCCTCTTCAGAAATTAAAACACAGAGCACGTGGTTGTTCACCTGATATCAGACAAATAGACCTTGATGTCAACCGCACATTTAGGGACCATATTATGTTTAGAGACAGATACGGTGTTAAGTAAGTAAAGTTTAATATTATGCATTGTAAATAGCCTTTGTAAATAGTCTGAATCAAAATATATTTATTAACTTAAAATATTTTAGTGTTTAGACTGTCTCCTAAAGACTAATAATCTTCATTTAGGTACTGAAGTTTTACGCTTTGCAGATCATTTGATTTATGTTGTGTGAAGCTTAGGTTCAAAGTTAACTTAAACTTTTAAATTTTCTACATAGTTGGTGCTACAAAATTGTTAAAGAATCATTTTATGATATGTGAATTCTTAAAAATATGGCACTTTTATTAAACGTCTTGGAAAAGAAATGAGAGATTGTGTTGCTTTTCGAGAGCTGTACTAGTGATAAATATATCCCTATAACCATGACCTCATATGTAGTTGAAACTAAAAAAACTTTAGTTAGATGAATGAATGAAATGACTATGACAGTTATGAATGAAAGATATAGTTTTGCTGACCTCTCTATTGGTTAGAGTTCAATCAGTATATACAGGTTGTCCCCCAAAATGTATATATACTTTAATAGCCGATAGTTCAATTTTAAAAATGAAATGTATTTTAATAAACACTGACTTTATAATTATTCAAAGTGTGTGTATAAATTTTGGGGGAACACAGTATATATTAAAGAGAATTACTGTGAGGAATTGGCTTACACAGTTTTGGGGGCTGACTAGGCAGGTCTGAGGTCCTAAGGGCAGGCAGGGATTCTTGGGCATGTGCTGAAGCAGGAGGAATTTCCTCTTCAGAGAAGCCACAGATCTGCTCTTACAGCCTTTTAACTGATTGAATCAGGCCCATCAGATTGTTTAGGGTGATCTGCTCTACTTAAAGTCAACCAATTATGGATTTTAATCACATGCGCAAAATACCTTCTTTGTAGCAACACCTATTGTAGTCTCTCCGAGTTGACAAAGTTGACCATCACAGTCAACCCTTATCAATTTAATTTCCAAAAACAATAACAAAGTTATACCTTGCCCTGACTGCTTATGACTGAATATGTTAACCCTTTCCCCACAAAGGATGTCTGTTTACTGTTCTGCTTTAATATTCTATCAACTAATTACTATGATATAATATATCTCATAAGGTGACAAGGAAAAAGAGAGGGAAGGAAAATATTTTAACATATACAAACATATACCAAAATAAGTATGGAATACTAATTTATAGTCTTCATTTCTGTGATTATTGGGCATGTGATCAGAGCTAGTTTATAACTCTTTCCCTATCTAGTCCCTAATTCCTTTTCCCTCGCAAGTATTCCCACTGGCTGTGGTTATGTACCTGGCGAGGTGACCTAAACTTTTACTCCTAAAGGGTCCCGACCATTAATAATCCAGCTTGAATTGGATTGTTGTAGTTTCCTATTGACTTGAATCGAAGGTTTTGGTAATGCTAACACCCTAAATGTTCTCCTATATTTTAGGCATATCCTTCCTTATGTCCATTATGTAGTAGCAACTCAATTTTCCCCCTCAATAATCAGGATCAGTCATCCCAGCCACTTTTTTGCCTTTTGATTCAGAGGCAAGAGGAGCCAAAAGTGTGGGTGGAGTCTCCAATTTCAGTTCAGTGGAATCATTGTTGTGTTTCCTAGTGGAAGCCTTCTAAGACCTCCAGACTGCCAGAGAGCCTGATGGGAAGGGAAACTAACATTTTGCTAGTAGAATACCAGAGATAATTGTGGGTGGAGCCCTCCCAGAGGTCCAAGACCCCTTCTGGCTATGGGGGAGACAGCACCATATGTTGTAGGCTGATCTAAAGCATGTACAACCTCCTGGAAGACATGGCCTCAGCCTTACAGCTATTGTACACCTAGCTGGCTGGCATGTAACTCAGGCCATCCCATGGTTCTGTCAGGTCAGTTGCTTTCATGGGGATGATTTTATAGTGAGAATAGTTCAATGAAAGAAGGCAACAAATGTAAGTAATTATGAGGCCTATTGGTTTTTTTGGCATAAATTCTTTATATCAAAATGAATGTTATCTAACCTCAAATTTATACCATATAGAAATTGTTAAAATTTGAATTTGGGCTCATTTCTTTTATTAGTAAATTTATGTGGATTATCTATTTTCAGTCAACCTATTTTTTTGTAAATTTATAATTTTTAAAATGTGTGAAATAACTAGGTTATGTTCAATATGAAATTTTTTCCCCTTCTAGGCAACAGTCTCTGTTCCATGTTCTTGCTGCATATTCTATTTATAATACGGTAAGTTGGAACATGCCTGCCTGTAGCTCTTGGGGGGGTATTCTGAGGAACAGGAGGAATCTTTCGGCACTCCCTTCCTAACAAGGCCCTTTGGGCTGAGATTCTTCATCTCGGGACTAGATGGTCCCACAGTCGTTGATCTCTAGGATCTCTTCAGGGCTCCTTAAAGTGACCCTGGGTCTAGAGCAAAGCTGGTTTGGAAGTGGGAAAACTCACAGCATATCAGTGAACCTCACTTTTTCCCTCTTTCTCCAGCCTGTTTGCTTATTATTTTTGTGTTGTTGTTTGTTTTATTTTTATTTTAAGCAAACAGGACTGGGAATGACCAGCAGTAGAAAGACAGGAAGTTGGTAGCTACATTAATTTTTGCTCTGCTCTTTATCCATTCAGTGAGGTTCAGCTAGGGTACTGCCTATGCCTACTTGCTATTCCAAAGAGCAGGCTAAGACGAACCTTTCCGGTAATGGAACATGTTGTTCTTAAGGTATTCTTCTGGGGAGATGATAATTTTAAGGGAGATCAGTTAGGGTTGAAACTAATTTGGGTGTTAAGTTAATGCTTGCTGACTAGGTTTAAGGAAGGCCAGCCTTGGGCCTTGAGATAAGTCATTTTTATTAGTTAGTGGTCTTTACAGAAGGTAGAACAATATTACCCCAGATTATATTGTTGGCATTTAAAATTTTTTGTGGAATTGCTCATTCAAGAATGTATTTAGGCATGTTCTGATTATTTTATAGGTCAGTTTTATATGTGCATATGCATGTAATTTGATCTTAAAGCCCCCAATTCTTTGTTCTCATTTGTTCTTCAGGAAGTTGGATACTGTCAGGGGATGAGCCAGATCACAGCTTTACTCCTTATGTATATGAATGAAGAAGACGCCTTCTGGGCCCTGGTCAAACTCTTCTCGGGCCCCAAACATGCCATGCATGGTAAGGAAGCCCCACAGTTATCTTACATAATAAGCAAGGAGGGTGAAAGAAAGCAAATTAAAGCACAAACTATGGACGATGCTTGGCAGAGTTAAGTACAAAAACTTACTGTCTGGGGCTCATTCAGTTAAATAGTGTTTGTTACTTATTTTTTATTTCATTCTTCTTTATTGAATGAACCCTTCTAAATTTTTCTATTCACATTTATATTCCTTTGTGTTTAACCCAGAGTATATTGTTGGCATTTAAAAATTCTTTTTTTAATTGCCCCTCCAATCAGTATAAACTAATTTAGCTTTGGATGAATTTAGAAAAGCTGTATTATTGGGAGAAATAAAAAAAAAATGCCTTTTAGATAGTCATACAACTATCATTTCAAAACTGTTTATTATTGACTGGATGTTGTGATATATAACTCTGTCAAAGAGTAGTCATTGAAAAATGGTGTTTAAATAAGTGTTTAAAGAAAAGATACATAATAACTAAGTAGTTTTGTAACAAGTGTGTGTTTTAGTTTTTTCAGCTGTAAAATTCATTCCATTTTACATAAAAGGTTGGTAACACATTCAGGATACTTTTTGTTTTTTAAGTTAGGAGATTGATTTTAATAACCATATGTCCTTATCTTTGCAAAGCATATGCAATAAACTTTATTTAAGAATTTGAATTCAAATTGTCTTGGAAATAAAAGTGACATTTGTCCAAATAGTGCAAAATTATTTTCCCAGTGCCATTCATGTGATAATACCAAATAAAAGCAAAATCTAACACCAATCACTCCAAGAATGGGTCATGTAAGTTCTGTTGGTGAATATTTAAACCTATGTTGTAGGGAACCTGCCACATGTTTAAAGTGACATTTTAATATCAATTTCCATAGTTTACAGTTTATTAAATCTCACATGACCTTCCATAGTTTATAGTTTATTAAATCTCACATTCTTACTATGTGGGTTGGGGGAGGGGTATTTTGTATGTGTGTGCTCTGTGTGTGTATGCGCACATGTGCACTTGTGTGTGTTAGCATTTGGCTATTTCCCTTAGTGTTCCTTGTGAATTTTAAAAAAATAAATATTATCTTTATGGCAACTGGTTATGGACACTTTCCACCCCGTGAATAGACTCTAAAAGTCTGACATATTACATAGAACTGCCATCCAATGGACAGCATCATTTAAAAAGCATCTTGAAAGGAAAATAACTCTGCCTTGTATCAGTTTTTATTTTGCTTTACCTTGAGATGGTGTTGCTGATATATGCTGAAGTATAGTGGAATGTTAAAATTTAAGTATACATAAAATGTAGAAGACTTCCCTATTTTGAAAAGTTAATTTTTTTTTGCATTTCATAGATGTAAGTATCACTTATAAAGGTATACAATAAAGTGAGGGCTGAAGAAAATGAAATTTAAGATATCAAGTCTAGGATATCACTGAAAAGTGAAGAAAAACTAAGTATCTTAGCTAATACTTGTTATTGAAGGGCATTACTTTTAAAATCAGACTTCTTGAGATTCTTCCAGTTTCCATCCCTATCAAATTGACCATGAAAGTGGCACAGACAGAGTTATGGATTATTTTATGAAATCATTTCACTGGAAAATATTACTAGGAGAGGAATAGAATCTCTGTCTGTGGAAATTTTTACACACACCTTAGAAAACAGAACTAGTTATGAACTAGTCTTTCCCCAAAATATATAAAGCAGTGTTTCCCAAAAGTGTATGAGGAACATAGTTTTACTTTGGGAAACAGATGTTTTGTGGGGTAAAAGCAGTCTTCAGGATCAAGTAAGTCTGGAAGACCGAGTTAAACAAAGAAAAATGTTTATTTTTTGTTTTTTGTTTTTTTGTGTTTTTTTTTTAGTCTATAAAACAACAAAGAAACTTTAAGAAGCTCATATATCAGGACTGTCTAGGAAGGGCATATGTAACACACAGTATTTGCTCTGGATTCTTTAAAAAAAAGAATATTAACATCTTCCAAAGTTACATAGAACCCAGGTTGTTAAATATGAATATGGAAAAATTATAAATCCATTAAGTATATATCCTTTTTAATGGAATGTGTAGAATATAGGAAAGGAAACTTGTGAATAAAAATAGATGTAAGGTTCCATGAATTAAATACACAAAATTAATACTGTCTTTCTATTTACAATTAGTTGCTACCTGGAAATCTTATACATTACTAGAGACCCAGTGCACGAAATTCATTTACTGGTAGGGTCCCTAGTGGCTGGTGGGGGCGGCCAGCTGGGGCCTCCCTCCTTTCTCCCAGCTGGCCTTGCCCCCTGGTCAAACTCCCGGTCGTGGAATTGCATACTGCGCTTTTATAAGATATTGAATAATCAGGTGGTGTAAAATTCCATTTTTGATGTAATATTGATCACATAATGCCAATTTATTTTATCTGCTGTTAAATATCACTTATAGAAAGATTAAAAGTGATAAAAACTTTGGAAGCATGATACTAATTAAATTGTTAAGGGTAAATCTTGAAAAAGTAGTGAAATGTTTGTTATGTAATATATTAACAGTAAAAATGATATGAAATCAGAGTTGAATAACCTATAAAAATTTGCACATGTAAGATATGGCTCAATATTTTAAGAGAACAGATAATCTCATCTAATAAAAGGGTAATATCCAAATTGACCATCACTCCAACTTACAAGATGGCCACCCTCATGTGGACACAAGATGGCTGGCAGAGGAGGACAGTTGGGGGGGGGGGCGGCTGTTGAGGACAACCAGTCCTATAGGAGAGGGCAGTTGGGAGGGACCAGGCCTGCAGGGGAGGGTAGTTGTGGGGGACCAGGCCTGAAGGGGAGGGTTGTTGGGGGCAACCAGGCCAGCAGGGGAGAGCTGTTGGGGGAGGGGGGAACCAGGCTGGCAGGGGAGGGCAATTAGGGGTGACTAAGCCCGGCAGATAAGGGCAGATAGGGGTGCTCAGGCCGACAAGGGTGGGCAGTTAGGGGTGACCAGGTAGTCAGGGAAAAGCAGATAGAGGTGACCAGGCTGGCAGGGATGGGCAGTTAGGGGGTGACTGGGCCAGCAGGGGAGGGCACTTAGGGGTAAAAGGGATGGCAGGGGAGCAGTTAGGCATCGATCAGGCTGTCAGGGGAGTGGTTAGGTGGTTAGGGGTGATCAGGCTGGCAGACAGAAGCAGTTAGGGGCAATCAGGCAGGAAGACAGGCGAGCAGTTGGGAGCCAGCAGTCCTGGATTGTGAGAGGGATATCCAACTGTTTAGATCTGAACCCACTGGGATTGGGCCTACACAGGCAGCCAGACACCCCTTGAGGGGTCCCATATTGGAGAGAGTGCAGGCTGGGCTGAGGAACACATACACCTACCCCCTTCCCACCCACTCCCACCCCACCCTTGTGCACGAATTTCGCCTATAGTCTAATCTTGATAAATGACTTCAGTTTTCATTTTTTTTTAGCTGCTTTGTTTTCCTTTTAATTCAGAAATATTCTGTCCTCTTTTATATTTTTATAAGGTTATAGGAGATCTTTAAAAAGTAAATGCTGTGCTACGGGGTTTTATTAATCAAAGTTCATACGCAATTATTTTTTTGGTGGGGAGGAAAAATATTTTGGTAACTACTGGATTTATTTTTTGTTGTTGACAGTTAAAAATGAAAAAAAAAAGACTGTATTTTAAAATAGGAATTTTTGTTGGTCTTATTTAAGAAATATTTTTATGTTTGTATTCTAGGCTTTTTTGTCCATGGTTTTCCTAAACTCTTGAGGTTTCAAGAACATCATGAAAAAATACTGAATAAATTTCTGTCCAAGCTTAAGCAACACTTGGTAGGTGACTTAAACCCACTTACACCAAGAATAAAGTTAGCAGAACTAAGTGCAGCATTTGGTCCCTATTACCTTATCAATTTATATTGTTGTCCATTTCATTTAGTATAGTTATAATTCCCAGTTGTTTTAAGAACATTGGGTTTGTGAAATTTAATATTGATTGATCAACTATCACAGCCCTAATTCAAACTTCTTTAAAGCTGATATATACAGCTTTTAAAGACATGATATTTCAGTAATTTTGAAGGTATTTTTAAAAAGATTTTTATTGATATTTTAGAGAGAGAAAATGGGAGAGGGGGAGGGAGAAGCATCAATGTGAGAGTGAGACATTGATTGGCTGCCTCCTGCAAGCCCTCTAGGAGGGATTGAAATGGCAAGGTGGGCATATGCCTTGATTGGGACTCACCAGTAATCTTTCAGTAAACAGGTTGATACCCAACCAACTAAGCCACACTGGCTAGGGTTTGAAGGTGTTTTTATTGCACAAAAAGTATTTTAAAGGTCATATAAATTTGTCCTTAGTAAACCATGTATATGATCTATGATAAAACACAGTAGTTTAATAAAGCAAAGATACTTCTCTATAAACTATATTAAAGGGAATCAAAATGTTGTATTATAATCCTGTCATAAGAAGGACTTAATTTTCAAAAAAAAAAAAGAGAGAGAGAGAGAGAGAGAGAGGAAACAAAAAGAGAAAAAGTAGAAATCCTCCAGCAACATAAAAAAAAATTATAATGAAATGGTTTTATGTGTAGGGGCAACCAGGCTTTCATAAATTTTAGTGCTATATGTCATGTTTTGTTTGCTACAGTCCAGAGATTATGAAGTCTTTGTTTTTTCAGGATTCTCAAGAAATCTACACAAGTTTTTATACAATGAAATGGTTTTTTCAATGTTTCCTTGATCGTGTGAGTATTTATTTATAAAACCCAATCGTGAAATTACAAATATCAGACAGGGCAAACTATTAATCTTATTTCTGTCTGTTTTTAATTATAGACTCCCTTTACGCTAAACCTCAGAATATGGGATATCTACATCTTTGAAGGAGAACGAGTTCTTACTGCTATGTCTTATACAATCTTAAAATTACATAAAAGTAAGAAAATGTTTAACTATAAAGATTTCACAAAAATTGAGTCATGTTTTAACTCTTGAGTTTTCATTTCCACTCAACTTCATTTTCTCTTGGTAGTGAGTTTTAAAAATTTTTGAAAAACAATGAACAAATTATCTTCAGTTGATAATTTACTTTTATTAGTTCTTAGGAAGAAGTTTACTTCATTGCAAAGGTCTTTGATTCTTTTCACTATATCAGTAGAATTCACTGTGCTGGTTTTGCTAATAATACTGATCTTATTAAGTACTTGAGGCCTGATACATGAAGATTCGTGCAAGAATGGGCCTTCCTTCCCCTGGCTGCCAGCACCACTTTGCTCTGGCTGGAACTGCCTTTCTGCCTTCCCACACAGCCCAGGGGCCCAGAGCAGCTGGGGTGGTGCGGAACCATGGCGATGACACAAACATCCAACCCTCAGCCAATCGACACCTGTGTATGCAAATTAACCTGACATTTTTTATTAATTTGCATACTTACTCATGATTGGCTGGTGGCCATCGCGAATGTATGGCCATTTTTCATCTTCTCTTTTATTAGTGTAGATTTGTTTCCACTGAGACCCTGTTCTTTTCATTAGTCTGAATCTCAGCTTTGTAATAGGAGAAGAGGGAGACCAAAGAAACCAAGCACCTTAGTCTAAAGGTCTAGAGAGGATATTTTCCATTACTGTTTTCTTTATCAAGGGATCAAAAGCATCCGACTCCTAGGTATCGACACGAGATGGGGACTCTCCAGCTCACCTCTCTGCCTGGCTTCATTGTGGCCTCTGGGGCCACATGTCTATAGTTGCCTACTGTAAATGCAACAAGGCTTTAAAAAGTCTGCAGTTGTAATATTTATAGGCTCAATAAATTTAATGTACTATGCCTTGTTTAAAATCAAGAGAGTTTTTCTTCATAAAATGAAGAACCTTATTTATCTTAATGTCTCAATTCAACCTTAAAAATTATGACTACTTATGTAACTTGGGGGGAAAGAGAGTCACTGAAAGCTTTAGAACTGCATGTGCACTTCTAATTAGGTCACACAACATAGTTTTACGTTCATTGTATTCACTCTCATACATTCTCAAATGATTCATCTGTTTAGCTTCCCAACTACATTGTAATCTATTTGAGTACTTGAGGTCATGTTTTGTAGTTTTCCCCCTACTGTGCTTAGTATTTTTCTAAGTACACGTTCGCTACTTTAATATAAGATTGTCAACAGCTAGTTTAGGGAAGGATGAACTAGGTGCGCAATATTAAAAATTATAGTACATGAACACAGTTATTAAAAATGATGTGTATAATTATACTTGTTGAAATAAGGAATATCTGTGATAAAGGTTATTGAGTTGGGGGGGGAAACAAGGTGGCATTATTTACTTTTTAAATTGATATACATATATACACGTAGGGCAGTTGCTATGGGATCTTAGCTCACTTTTACTTTCTGTTTTATAGCTATAATTTGAGTTTTTCCTATAAAATTTCATAAGTAGAAATCTAAGTAAAATTAGTAATCCATATTTTTTTTGAAAATCTGAAACACTAAAAATATAGGCCTAAAAGTGAGTTTCAAGCTCCATGTCAATAAAACAGAAAATTCTCATGTCATCTTAGGTGGTCTATGTCTGTTGTATCTAAGAAGCTGTTGTTCTGGATTAATATGAGTGCCTAGGTATGGTTATTAAACCAATGAGAAGGTATTTAGTAGTATTCAGTTCCTCATTCCCCACACTAAGAGTTCCTGCTTTTCTCTGTGACTGTTTTGTCATTCTGAATTTCAATGATATTCGTAATACCATATTTAATTTGTTTCTTGTGCCCCTTTAAAAAAATGATACACCAGAATAGAATACATTATCTTCTCAACCTAAACTAGCTGTTGACATAGCATTTTATTTTGTCCTTTCTTAGAACATTTAATGAAATTGTCTATGGAAGAACTTGTAGAATTTCTTCAGGAGACCTTGGCAAAGGACTTTTTCTTTGAAGATGACTTTGTAATAGAGCAACTTCAGATTTCTATGGCAGAACTAAAACGGGCAAAATTAGACCTTCCAGAACCTGGTAAGAAATATCCAAACACTTTATCTAAATCAATTATAATTGGGAAATATGGCACAATTAACATGGGCCATTTCTATTTCAAACATGAGTATTATACATGCTTGTGATCATATATGTAAATCAGTGTTTTACCAGCTGTTAATGACTTCATTTTATTTTAAGAAAAAGCAAGTAAATGTATTAATTAAATTTGCCTTTCCTACTAGAATAACTGTTCTATCCCTACGTAAATTTAGCAAGTTTGGTTGACAAGTAATAATGTACAACAGAAATAACCATAGAGCTTAAAACTAACATAACAATAAGCTCTTTTTACTTTCATCATTTCAATTTATGAAACCACTAGATGTCCCTTGCAGGAAGATTCCTGCAATAGGGCTTACTGCTGAGGTCTCCGCTGCCCCGCCTGCTTCCCTTGCTTCTCCCCGCCCTGCTGGCTTCTCTTCCTTCTCCCCACCCCGCCTTCTTCCCTGCCTTCTCCGCAGCCCTGCTTGCTTGCTTCTCCACAGCTTCACTCCCTTCTGCAGTGGTTGGCTTCTTTCTACGCTGTCTTCAGTCTTTGCTCTGGCCTAGATATGCAAATTAATCACCGTATTGGTTGGGTTAATTTGCATGCTTGCCCTGATTGGCTGGTGGGTATGGTGAATGTACGGTCAATCTGCATGTTTCTCTTTTATTAGAGAGGATATGCAATAACAGAGCAAGTAAAGGTCCTATTTTATAGAAGAGGAAACTAATACTAAAATGTTTAAATATGAATCTGTAGGACCAGCATAGAGCATTATTGACAATACAGTCTGGGTTTTCTGACTATTAATTCTTTGATTAGAGCTCTTTGCAGTGTATTGCACTATAAGATGATTTATTTTATTTACTTATTAGAGGCTTAGTGCACAAAATTCGTGCACAGGGGTCTCCCCTCCCCCCCCCTCGCCCAACCTGTACCCTCCCCCATGCAGGACCACTGGCTCCTAACTGCTCACCTGTCTGCATGCCTGGTCACCCCAACTGCCCCCCCACTGTTGGCGTAATTGCCCTCAACTCTCTTCCCCCACCCCCAACATCCTGGTTGCCCATAACTGCACTCCTGCCAGCCTGGTCGCCCCTTACTGCACTGCCTGTCAGCATGGTCACCCCCAACTGCCCTCCCATCAGCCTTGTTGCCTCTCACTGCCCCCCTCTGCCAGCCTGGTTGCCCCTCACTGCCCCCCCCCTCCCCTGCCAGTCTGGCCTCCCCCAATGTCTTCCCCCTGCCACTCCCCTCTCCCCTGTGGGCCTGGTAGCCACACACAGCCTGCTGCTTAGTTGTTTGGTTGCCCCTCACACCCCTGCTGGCCTGGTCACCCCACACAGCCTGCTGCTCAGTCATTTGGTCGCCTCTCACTGTCCGACCTCCCCCCCGCCCCGCCGTTAGCCTGGTCGCCCCCAACTGACACCCCCCCCCCCCCCCCCCGTGGGCTGGCCACCCCACACAGCCTGCTCTTCAGTCATTTGGTTGCTCCTCACTAACCCCCCTGCCGGCCTGGTCGCCCCACACAGCCTGTTTGATGGTTCATTCGGTTGTTTCAGATGCAATGGTCACTTAGTCTTTTGTATAAATAGACTAGAGGCCTGACGCATGAAATTCGTGCAAAGGGCTCCACCCCCACCGCTGTGGTGGCTGCCCCTGCCTTGGCCTCTGCTGCCGCAGCTTTGTCCAGAACAGTGGTCGGCAAACTCATGTGTCAACAGAGCCAAATATCAACAGTACAACGACTGAAATTTCTTTTGAGAGCTAAATTTTTTAAACTTAAACTTCTTCTAATGCTACTTCTTCAAAATAGACTCACCCAGGCCATGGTATTTTGTGGAAGAGCCACACTCAAGGGGCCAAAGAGCCATGGTTTGCCGACCACTAGTCCAGAAAGTCTTTTGGTCTAATTAGCATATTACATTTTTATTATTATAGATTTCAAGACATCTTCTAGTACCTCCTATTGGGTTTTCTGCTTGGTGCTATGAGGGATGAACAGCTGAAAAGAAAGACATGCTTCTTGTTTTCAGGGTGCACACAGGAGAGATGGGATTTACACAAAGATGAATAGATTGTGAAGGGGTAATAATAGAGCTAGATAAATATAGGATACAGGGGGGGACCTTGGATCCCAAGGGGATGGAGGATGAGAGGGAAGAAAAAAGGAAATGTGGAACTATTACAGTAGGAATAACTTTTTTTTAAAGAGTTTTGACTAGATAATTCTTGACATTAAATTATTCTGCCCTTCCCTTTTCTTACCTTTGTTGCATGGATGGGTGTGGGAAGGAAGTCAGGAGGTGGAAGACCATATGATAGATGAACAGTAAATGTGGTCACTTATGTAAGAACTCAGGTGCGGTTGGATTTAGTGTTTCCGGTCAATGTGACTCATACTTTGATTTCTCCTTGGATATGTGTGTACAGATAAAGCAGAAATATATTAATGTACAAGCATTAATACAAATTAATACAAAAAATTAATGTACAAGCATTAATACAAAAATACAAATATATTAATGTATTTTTTTCTCCTTTGATGAAAACCAAGATGCTCTGCTTTTAGTTATTAAAGGGGTCTAATCATTAATGTTTCTCAGAAGTTTGTCTGGGTCATCAGGGTTCAGTGGAAAAGAAAACATTACAGCAATAATTGAGTGTAGGAACAGAAACTATCACCTTTTCTAAGTGAGGTCAATTCTCTCTTGTTCAATATGATAATGTCCAATTTCTACTAATTCTTCCTTGTAGCCGGATTGCATTTGGAACATAATTACTAACTACATCCTTGCTACTTTAACATTTATTTTTAAGTGTCTTGCCTACTTTTTAAAAATAGTTTGAGACAAGTTTTATTAAAAGTAATATAGAGAAAGATGCATAGAGTAAAACTGTCTAAACATGGGAATAAAATATCAAAACCTATGCAATTCAGAATTTAACTAGAAGCTAATCTTTATTGAATACTTACTCTGTTCCACCTACCACATGCACTATCTCAATTATTCCCTAAACATAACTTAAAAGGAAGTATTTGTCCTCATTTCACATATGAGGAATCTTGCAGTCCTTTCTAAGATCTCCTTATTAAGAAATGGTAGAATGGGGATAGAGAGTAGGACAGAGGGATAAGGGAGAGAGAGATTCTATATAATAAAAGGGTAATATCCAAATAGACCTAATGACAGAACAACTGAACAACCAATCAAAGTGTAATATGCTAATGATATTAAGGCTGCTCAACTGTTTGTTATGATGTGCACTGGCCCAGGGGGCAGATGCTCCAACCGGTAGGTTATCTTGCTGCTGGGGTCCCAACTAATCAGACTGAGCGAGATGGGCCAGACACACCCTGGAGCCCTCTTACATCCCTCCCCGGCCCTGATTGTGCACCGGTGGGGTCCTTCAGTCTGGCCTACACCCTCTTGCAATCCGGGCTGAGGGACTATAGCCTCTAGTCTATATATAAAAGCCCAGTGACCCAAACAGCAGAACAACCAAAATGACCAGTCACTGTGACAGGCACTGCGGTGGCCAGCCATCCTGATCCGGGCCCCAATTGGTCCCCTCCAATACCCCAGCCCTTTCCTCCAGCTGCCTCCGCCCCCACCCACCACTCCCCAATGGGATGGGTGGCAGCTAACTGCCATGGCCCTCCCTTGGTCCCCAGTGGGAGGGCAGCTGGCCAACCTCGCATGGTCCTTCCCACCAGCTGGCCTGCCCCCTGATAGGCCTTGATTGCTGGCCAGGAACCTATGCACGAATACATACACTGGGCCTCTAGTAGATAAATAAGACCAGAAAATGGCTCTGTTTTGCTCTGATCATGCTGGCAGTTAAGGTTGAACATTGTCAGGTGACTGTACACTTTCTACTACAACAATTTGTCTTTCACCTATACTTCTACATTTCCTTTTGGACTTTTTGCCCTGAAGCCTGCCTATTGTTATCCTCTTTACATTTTTGTAAGTTAAAAATGGAACATTAAAATAATTAGATCAACATTATAACAAGAAATTTTAGTATCACATATATAGACTTTTTTTTTCTAATCTTTTACTGTTTAAAGTATTACATATGTCTCCTTTTCCCCCCATTGACCTCTCCCCGGCCACCCCCACCCCCCAGCAGTGACCTCTCCCATGCCCTCACCCCCGTAGTGTCTGTGTACATTGGTTGTGCTTCTATGCATGCATACTAGTCCTTTGGTTGATCTCTTACCCCTCTCTCTCCCTTGCCTTCCCTCTGAAATTTGATGGTCTGTCCGATGCTTCTCTGTCTTTGGATCTATATATTTAGTGTGTGTGTGTGTGTGTGTGTTATAATTATTTTTTTTATTGTGTAAAAGTAAAAAGCCTGGTTTGGGAAATTAACAAAAACAATTTAAACCGTTTAAAAACAGCAAAAATCTCTCAGAAGTCTGTGAGTTTTAAAGTTGATATAATTACAAAAGTAAGACACAGTTGTTATAAAAATAAAATAAGATCCAAGCCATGCCAAATATGCAGGGTAAAACATCACAGTTGTTCTTCGATCACCAATGCAACTTTTCATCATCAGTAACTTGGTGGGTATCGGACCACATTCTTTTCTGTGTTGTCATATAAAGTCATCCCACTTCTTAGTGTCATTATACTTATTTGAAAATGGTTAAAATGAAATGTTGTATAAGGTAAGATTTCATTGCTTACTCTTATTCTGACTGAATTGTATTCTGTAATTACTTTCTTCTAAACATCCCTTGAAATTTCTGGCTACAATACCAATGATGAAACAGCAGTAGATAATGTAGTAGAAATAGCCTCAAATTCTGCAACAAAAATCCCAGATTATGGAATTTACTAGCTTCACAGTGGTGTGACTGAGTAAATCATTTAATTTTCTTTTGTTTGTTCCAGATATTTTTTTTATTTTTGTGATTCTGTAATTCTCTTAACACACACACACACACACACACACACACACACACATACACACACACATATATATATATATACATATATATATATATATATATATATATATATATATATGACTTTCTTTTAGAAAATAATTGAGCACTTTATAAATAACCAAGAATGCAAAATTAAGAAAACTTTTAGCTACAGGAATCATATGGCAAAAATAAATGTAACTAATTTCTAATCAGAAGAAGAGTTCAATATTGACTATAGCTTTATATTATGGTATAATATTACCTAGAGTTATTTTACTATGATCTTTTTTTTAACTTTTTTTTTCTTTATTGATTAAGGTATTACATATGTGTCCTTAACTATTCCCTACTCCCCCTAACACCCCCCCCCCACTCATGTCCTCACCTCTTGGTGTCTGTGTCCATTGGTTATGCTTATATGCATGTATATAAGTCCTCTAATTGATCTTTCCCCCACCCTCACCTACCTTCTCTCTGAGGTTTGATGATCTGATCAATGCTTTGTCTCTGGATCTGTTTTTCTTCATCAGTTTATGTTGTTCATTATATTCCACAAATGAGTGAGATCATGTGATATTTATATTTCTTTCACTGGCTTATTTTGTTTAGCATAATGCTCTCCATATCCATCTATGCTGTTGCAAGTGGTAAAAATTTCTTCTTTTTTACAGGACTGTAGTATTCCATTGTGTAGATGTACCACAGTTTTTTAATTCACTTATCTGCTGGTGGGCACTTAGGCTGTTTCCAAATCTTAACTATTGTAAATTGTGCTGCCATGAACATAGGGGTTCATATATCCTTTCTGGTTGGTGTTTCTGATTTCTTGGGATATATTCCTAGTAGTGGGATCACTGGGTCAAATGGGAGTTCCATTTTTAATTTTTTGAGGAAACGCCATACTGTTCTCCACAGTGGCTGCACCAGTCTGCATTTCCATCAGCAATGCACGAGGGTTCCTTTTTCTCCACATCCTTGCCAGTAGTTATTGTTTGTCAATTTGTTGATGATAGCCATTCTGACAGATGTGATATAGTATCACATTGTCATTTTGATTTGTATCTCTCAGATGATTAGTGACTTTGAGCATGTTTTCATATGTCTCTTAGCCTTCTATATGTCCACTTTCTAAGTGTCTATTTAAGTCCTTTGCTCATTTTTTATTGGATTGTTTAACTTTTGTTAAGATGTATGAGTTCCCTGTAACTTTTGGAGATTAGGATATAACATTGGCCTGTGCAGTGGGCTTTCTTGTTTTGTTGGTGGTTTCTTCTGCTATGCAGAAGCTTTTTATTTTGATGTAGTCCAATTTGCTTATTTTCTCCTTAGTTTCCATTGCCCTAGGAGCTGTATTGATAAAGATATTGCTATGACATATGTCTGATATTTTGCTGCCTATGGATTCTTCTAAGATTTTTATGGTTTTCCATCTTACATTTAAGTCCTTTTTTTCCATTTTGAGTTTATTTTTGTGTATGGTGTAATTTGGTGGTCCAGTTTCAATTTTTTGCAGGTTTCTGTTCAATTTTCCCAGCACCATTTATTGAAGAGACTGTCTTGACTCCATTGTATGCTCTTGCCTCCTTTGTCAAATATTAATTGAGCATAATGGTTTGGGTCAATTTCTGGGTTCTCTGTTCTGGTCTATTGGTCAATATGTCTGTTCTTGTACCACATGTATAGTTTTAAAAACCTCTGTGAGCATGTTATTTCTGTTTGGCTCCTTGTGTACTGCATCGGTATGAACTCTTAGCAGTAATGTGTTATGGGGCCTGTTTAGACCCACACAAACACATGGTAGCACTATTAAAGTTTTAAATTTTTTTTTGCTGGTTGGACAGAGTATTGCATTGTTGTTTTGATTTGCATTTCTTTCATTTTTATCAAGTATCTTTCTTACTAGTATGTATTAATTGGGCATTTTATTTCTTTTCTGTAAACTTCCCTCTTTATTTTCTGCCCATTCTTCTATTGGACTTTTTATATAAGTTGGTGATAAGTTAAAAGAGATTGGCTAGTTTAATATATGCATTACAGATGCTTTTCATATAGAATTTAAAAAATTTTAACCAGTGTTTTTCTTTATGGCATCTCACTTTTGTCTTCCTAGTATGTAAAAGAATTTCTACATGGTGAATGAAAACTTGTTTTACTTACCCTTATTCTATCTTATAATGTTTATGTTTTTATTTTTTTATGCTTGATTCCTTTTAAGAATATACTTTATTGATATTTTTACAGAGAGGAAGAGAGAGGGATAGAGAGCTAGAAACATCGATGAGAGAGAATCATCAATCAGCTGCCTCTTGCACACCTCCTACTGGGGATGTGCCCGCAACCAATGTACATGCCCTTGACCGGAATCGAACCCAGGACCTTTTAGTCCGCAGACCGACGCTCTACCACTGAGCCAAACCGGTTTCGGCTCCTTTTAAAAAATTTAAAAACTTTATTTCTTTTTAATAAAGATATCCCTAGTCCAAAGTAACTATGTTTTAAAAAATTTTGGCCAAAACATTTTACAAAAACCTTTTCAGTTCAACCAAATAAAAGTGTTATCTAGAAAATATTCCCCATCATTAAGTTTGTCTTTAAAAGTTCACATTCTCATTCCCTTCCTATCAGAGCCGCACTGGCTACACTGGAAGCCCAGGTGCCAGTGTTGCTTACGTCCTAGCTGAGCCGGAATGATCTTGTAGAACATCCGGCCCTTCTGAGGCTTCAGTGCTAATTGGAAAAAATCCAAACTCCTCAGTTTAATGTATAAGACTCCCTTGGCCCCCTTGTTTTCCTGCTTCCACCCATCCCACCTCCCAGCCACTTTTAAAAAAATTCTTTACTATTCAAAGTATTACATATGTTTTCTTTTTTTCTTTTTTTTTTTTAAATATATATTTTATTGATATTTTATAGAGAGGAAGGGAGAGAGATAGAGAGCTAGAAACATTGATGAGAGAGAAACATCGACCAGCTGCCTCCTGCACACCCCCCACTGGGGATGTGCCCGCAACCAATGTACATGCCCTTGACCGGAATCGAACCCGGGACCCCTCAGTCCGCAGACCGACGCTCTACCACTGAGCCAAACCGGTTTCGGCACATATGTTTTCTTTTACCTCTTTGTCCTCTCCAACCCATCCCCGCCCCCCTGCCCAGGCCTTCAGCCCCTATTGTCTGTGTCCATTGATTATGTTTATATGCATACTACCGTATTTGCCGGCGTATAAGACGATTTTTTTGCCCTGAAAAATACCGTATTTGCCGGCGTATAAGAGACTGGGCGTATAAGACGACCCCCTAACATTTCCACAAAAAATACAGAGTTTGTTATATACTCGCCGTATAAAACTACCCCCCACTTGGAGGCATATTTTTCAGGGCCAAAAAGTCGTCTTATACGCCGGCAAATACGGTACTTCTTTTCTTTATCTCATACCCTCTTCCCCCTCCCTCACACCCTCTTCCATCTTCCTTCTGAGGTTTGACGGTCTGTTTGATGCTGCTATGTTTCTGGATCTATTTTTCTAACTACAATATATTTTTTTTAATTTTAAAATAACCTAGCAATAATTTAGAAAGCAGAATATACTATTTTGATCACCAGTTATGGAGGCTGTCATAGTGTTTGAATTGTATATTCTTCTGGCTGATGGTATATTAAAAGGAATTTTGTGGCAGTAATTTAAAACTGAGTTGGACTTTATATTTGATCTAGAAGGGAATGAGATGCCTCTCTCAGGATAATTTTTCTGACAGTGACCCCCACCATTTCTTAGTGAATACTGTTAGAATAGTTGGAATATATATATATATATATATATATATATATATATATATATATATATGTGTGTGTGTGTGTGTGTGTGTGTGTAGTCTCCTATTGTTGAAATTTAAAAGTAAAATGTTGCTCACAAGAAAGAGCACTTAGAGCACTTTCCTGTAATTGTATGTCTCTTTGGGTGCAAAAGCCTGTTAATGCCTTCTGAGGCAATTAATCTTCAAGGCTTGTAGTTGAGTGTGCTGTCCACTAGATGGTGACAGAGACTGAATAAAATCAAAGATGGACCAGCCTGGAGGGACTCTTTCCCTTATATTTTTAAGGATGGTTAGAGCATTCTTTTTGTTGGCTTAAAAAAAAACCTGCTAAATAGTATTGCCTTTATTCTTAAATATATCATTATATCTCCTTTTTTTAGTAGAATATCATAATTATTGGCACTGGCATAAAAATATCACTTATATGATAACAGCAGCAAAAAATATCATTAATGTGATATTTTCACAAAAATTATCCCCTGTTTTATCTGATGAGAATTGCGGTGATTTCCTACCTTTTAAGGAGTAGGGCAGCAATTCTTCCTTTAAACTCCTGTGGTTTGGGAGGAAGAAGGAAAGAATAACATTTTAGGCATGGAGCTATGATGGGGTGAGCAAAACAATACTGTACCTATTGAAAAGAAGTCTAGAATTAAAGTATTGATAGTAAATATTAATACTTATTGCCTATTTTTAGTCATCTTTTTTTGACATCAGTTATTCTTCAGTCTTTCATTGTACTCCATTGCTCAGGGGTGAAAGGAGAGTTAACACAAAGGCCACGTGCAGTAGTGTGTGTGTGTAGGTTATGATGGAACTAAGAAGAGGCTAGCTGAAACCGGTTTGGCTCAGTGGATAGAGCGTCGGCCTGTGGACTGAAAGGTCCCACGTTCGATTCTGGTCAAGGGCATGTGCCTTGGTTGTGGGCACATCCCCAGTGGGAGGCGTGCAAGAGGCAGCTGATCGATGATTCTCCCTCATCACTGTTTCTAACTCTCTATCCCTCTCTCTTTCTCTGTAAAAAAAAAAAAAATATATATATATATATATATATATATACATATATATATATATATATATATATGTATATATATGAAGAAGAGGCTATACAATAATGTTTAATGCTTATTTGGATCTGTGTTTTTTTGGGGGGGAGGCGGAGAACATTTACTGGCATATGAAAATATTGCTGATGATGGTATTTGTCCTCATAGGATCTATGCCATATATCTTCAGCTCAGTGAAAGTTGAATAGTTAATCTCCAAAAAGAATTGCCTTTATAACAAAGTCAAGCTGAAACCAGTTTGGCTCAGTGGTAGAGCATCGGTCTGTGGACTGAAAGGTCCCGGGTTCGATTCCAGTCAAGGGCATGTACATTGGCTGTGGGCCCATCCCCGGTGGGGGGTGTGCAGGAGGCAGCTGGTTGATGTTTCTCTCTCGTGGACATTTCTAGCTCTCTATCTCTCTCCCTTCCTCTCTGCAAAATATCAATAAAATATATATTTTTCAAAAACCAAAAAACAAAGACAAGTAGATTGTCTTCCTAACTTCATATTTGCAAAGATCAGATTGCCCGGGCCCAGAGTCCTTGAGTTTGGTACTGCTATTGGAGTCCGGAGGCCTCTGGCCTGCCCAGTTTAACATGAGCAAGTCCCCACTCAGACTTGGGAGTTACATCCTGCTCTCAGACGGGAGAAGCTTCCTCATAGGTTCCCTAAGGCCATTTCCACTTCCTGCCTTCCGATCCTGTTGCCGTCTGCTTTCCTTTCGGTAATTTCCATTATTCACCTACCACAATCGCCCATTCTTGTCCTCTCTTTCTTCCCCTCTTACTTCTCTGGTCACTTCTTTCCACCACTTTTCATTCCTCTTCATCTTCTGAGAGACACAGTTCTCCACAAATGAGGTTGTCCTGAGGGTCCTGCGGGGCCTTTGTTGAAGTGCCAACAATGTCTGTAGAATTTGCATTGTTCAGAGTGTTGGGTCAGTTATGAGAGTAACTTGTACATGGCATAACCCAACAGTGTTATCAGTCCACAAATATTAATGGACGATATATGTCAATACGGGATCCTGAGCCATGAATTAGTTCCTCTTGTTAGTCTGTAGTCTGCTCCCTGGTCACAAATCATTACAGAAAGTTGATGTGACCTGATACTTGGAAATTAAGCAAATCCCAACACATTAGTCTGGCCCTCACCCCTATCATGTAATACCACCTACCCTACTGGTGTCACTATCTTTATTTTTTAAAAAAATATATATTTTATTGATATTTTACAGAGAGGAAGGGAGAGAGATAGAGAGCTAGAAACGTCGATGAGAGAGAAACATCGACCAGCTGCCTCCTGCGCACCCCCCACCGGGGATGTGCCCGCAACCAATGCACATGCCTCTGACTGGAATCGAACCCGGGACCTCTCAGTCCACAGACCGACACTCCACCACTGAGCCAAACTGGCTTCGGTGGCATCACTATCTTTAAAAGGGGGAGGAATTGGGTTGTTTTTTTAATGTTTTATTGATTTTTTTTTTTTTTAAGAGAAAGAGGAAAGGAGAGGGATAGAGAGATAGAAACATTTATGAGAGAGCGGAACATCTGTCAGCTGCTTCTATCACATCCTTTACTGGGGCCTGAGCCCACAACTGGTCATGTGTCCTGACTGGAACCTCTTGGTTCATGAGTCCATGCTAAACCACTGAGCATCCCAGCCGGGTGGATTTGGGGTTTTTAAGCACTTATATTTTAGGAGGCTCTTCTTATATTGTTGTCTATTGCCTCTTTTCAAATTGCTTTATCTTCTTCTGTGCTTATTCGAAATCTTCATGGGAGCAAAGGACCATGTTCTCTAAATGTCTTTATACATTTGAGGTATTCACCATGTACCTCTTAAAAAGTACTAGTTCCTAACAAGAGATTGACATTTAGAAAGTAATTAGGTACAGTTTCTTTTTGTTTGCACGGAACTTTTTTCCCCCTCCGAATCCTGCTATACCTAGTTTCGTGGCTATGCAGATCTTGAGTATTTGTAACCATTCTGTTTGTGTAGTGTATGTATGAACAGTGTGGCGTTACTATAATGCATGTTTACTATATGCCAATGGGCATTTTGTCAACATCTTATACACAATGCTGTTATTATTTTAGATATTATAGGAAAGAGTACAAAAAGTCACTTTTAAGTAGGTTTTAGTCTACTGGGAAAGGGAAATGTATTGCATGAAATAACTTGAAGATGCTGCCTTTTGGATATTTTAGAACAGTGGCAGATTTTTCCCCCATTGTGGATTTTGGCCTCTTGCCTATTCAGTAAATGGAACATGTTAAATTTTTCTTATTATTCTAATACGATGTGTAGATGCATAGAATATTAATGTCTCTTCCTTAGAGAAATTTCTCTATTGACTTGAATATAAAGTAGTGTTAAGTATAAGGTAAATAATTTTCTTACCATTTATATTGAAAAATTAAATCTCCCACTTGGGTCTGATTGCATACCTTTCCTTTTTGTTTCATACATGAAATTAACCTCAGTCTCTCCATTATTTCCTCCTCAATTCTTCTATTGCTTGTCCTGAGAAATGCATACATATCCTACATTTTATTATGTGTCCTGTTAGTTTTTATTGATGTGCGCCTTTTATGTATCTAAAGTATTTCAGAATGAAAAGCCTGTGGATATTAGAATAAGAACAGTATGTGAAATGATATTATTTTCCCCAAAGGTGTTCAGTTTTCTCCCTTAGTCCTCTTTCCTTCCCCACTTTCTTTCTTCCATTCCCACTGTAAAGTGTCTTTTCAAAACCTCTTTTCACTCATTGGCTCCTTTTTACACCCTATTTTATTCTGCTTCAGTTAATCCAAACCTAGAATAGTGCTTGAATTCTGAGTACCACATTTACAAGGATGCCCTTTTATCTTCATCAGTGTCAGTAAGTAGCTAAAGCTGATGTCTGTGAAAAATGCTTATGGAAGCCAACCCCAAACTGACTGTTTTAGCAATAAGTTGATGACTAGAAAACAACATGTAGGAATCTGCAAAGTAATGGAACTCTAGTTAACCTTGTAGAGGTGGTAACACTTACATCCACCTTCCACATTTGTTCTTTTCAGTTGCCTCTTTGATGTGGTATGTAAAATAAGTTTTAATTACTATAGTTGTGGACATTGAAAATGTGCTAGGACTATAAAGGCAGATGATCATAAATAATAAAATATGCAGCATGTTACTAACAGAAAAAAAGCAATCCATAAAATGTGTGCTTAATAAAGCAAGTCAGCTTTCAGAACTAGGATGCAGACCTAAGGGTCGTGTCTTAGTCGGTTCAGGCTGCTACAACAAAATGCCACAGACTGGGTGGCTTAAACAATGAAAATTTATTCTCTCACAATTCTGGAGGCTTGGAAGTCCAAGACGAAAGTGTTGGTAGGGTTGGATTCTTCTCTCTTTTGCTTTAAATGGCCATCTTCACATGGTTGTCTCTGTTTATTTCTGTGTCCTAATGGCCTCTTCTTATAAGGACATGAATCATATTGGATTCAAGGCCAACTCCAGTGACTTCATTTAACCTTTCTTATCTCAGTAAAGGCCTTACTTCCAAATGCAGTCACATTCTGAGTTACCAGGGATTACCACTTCAACGTATGAATTCGGAGGACACAGAATTGAGCGTGTAACAATGAGGTGGTTTCAGGTACCTGCTGAAGAAGGGCAAAAACACAAATTTGTTCTCAGGTGACTCATCACCAACTGTAGTGCCCAGTCCATGCCATTGGACCCAGGCTGAGGCCCCCTGTGCCAGGCACTGTCCAGGACTCCACACATTAGTCAGGGAACAGCCTTCCTTCCTCTTAGGTGTTCCCTCTCTCTGTACTTGAGAAGGGGTGATGGCAAAAAGAGATGGCTGTCCGCCTGAGGTTCAGCGCTCCCTTTCTGACCACTGCTCCAGCTGGGTGCTCCTCCCTGCTCTGTCAGGGCCTCTCCTCCCCCCACTATTGACCACAGTCCAGGAACCTGAGGGCTGCAGGCCATAGGGTACAACATGGCTACTTTCTAGAAGCCTTTGCAGAGGGGGAGGTGAACACTGGGCAGATCACACCTCTCTTTGAGGCCCTATCTGTACTCCACTCTGTGTTGGCATGTTAATTCCATCATGAGGCCTCTGCCCTTGTGACCTAATTACCTTCCAAAGCCCCTCCTACAGATGCCATCACATTACTGTTACACTGAGAGTTCAATATATGAATTCGGGGTAGAGGTGGACCACAGACATTCAGTCTACAGTAGTTAGCTAGCTGGTCTTTGAAAAATTCAGTTCCAAGTGGATTTGGTTTCGTGAGTTGTGAATTGACACAGATGGGAAAACTGTCTCTGAGTGGCCACAGTCTAGACCAGTGTTTCCCAAACTTCTCTCATGATGAGAATCACCTGGTGGAGTTGTTAAAATACAGATTCCCGAATCCCAACTAAGAAGTGCTAAACTAGAATTTTGGGGAACATATAGGTAAAATTGTATACTTAACTAGTGCTCTGAGAGAGAAGTTTGGGAAATACTGGTCTAGACTAAGAGAAGCTTTCACTAGCCGCCTGAGTTCTAGGGAGTACACAGGCAAGTTGCAACAGCAGTTCCTTTTATTTTTTTCTTAATAATACTGCTATGGAGAATTTTAAAAAATACATTTGAAGTTATCTCCTATGCACAAGGCTCTCCCTGCAGACTGTTACAGGCCACTGAGTGCTGGAGAAATAGAGTGGCTACAGGCGCCCCCCCCCCCCCCCCCCACGAAGATCACCACAGCTGATCCAGTGTGTCCCTGCGACAGCGCCTCTGCAGGCACCAGTTAACCACTCTCTGGGTGCCACCATCTTCTTTTCTTTTTAGTGTTAGTTTTTCATCAGGTTCCCACACTCCAACCTGAAAGGGTGTTTTGATGATTGACTGATATTATTATCAACCAGCCATTGATGTAGCCAGTCACATAACTGAGTTGCATGCCCTTAGAAAATGATCAGAGTCAGGACTAAACGAAAATTCATAGATTCACTTTTTCTATTACATAGGTCTTTATATCTTCTTGATAATTTGTGTTTGTTGGGGTCAGTTGCCTGTAGGGAGGAAGGAATTCATATTTTTATTTGGAACTAATGAACAATTATTTGTTGAGCTGATAAAAACATTTTGGGGACACTAAATAGATTTAATTTTTATTGTTAGTTTTTTAACCAAAGAGACTGAATAACTACTTGTGCAAGTTCTTGACTTGGCTGCCTTTGAGTCAACTCTCTTGCCCTGATTCCAGTATTTTCTATGAGACTAGTCAGAGTTAAACTGAAATTCTTCGGGTTATTTTACATGCAGCATTCACAAACAAAGGAAACTTTTCCCAGTGACAAGCATTTTAAAATTCGAGCTATCACTTGTAATCATTTGTCACATGTCATAAAATGTCTTCATTATGAAAAGACACAGAACAATTTAGTATGCCTACTGTTTCTGAGTAGTACCTGTCTGTTATTGCTGTCTTTTTTAATATATATATATATAGATAGATAGATAGATAGATAGATATAGATATAGATATAGATATAGATAGATATATATAGATATATAGATTCAGAGAGAAAGAGAGAGCAAAAAAGAGAAACATCGATGAGAGAGAATCGATTGGCTGCCTCCTGCACGCCTCCTTTAGGGACTGAGCCTGCATGTGCCCTCACCTCCTGGTTTATAGGTACCGTATTTGCCGGCGTATAAGATGATTTTTTGGCCCTGAAAAATATGCCTCCAAGTGGGGGGTAGTCTTATACGGAGAGTATATAACAAACTCTGTATTTTGAGTGGAAATGTTAGGGGGTCGTCTTATACGCCCAGTCTCTTATACGCCGGCAAATACGGTATTTTTCAGGGCCAAAAAATCGTCTTATACGCCGGCAAATACGGTAAATGCTCACCCACTGAGCCACACCGACCCAGCTGTTAAGTGTCTTTAAACCAGGCACCATACCTCATCCCACTCATCACTCACAGGTCACACAGAGCAAGTGTCTGTGCTCTGCCTTAAAACATATCCCAGCGCAGCCTCGCCTCAGTGTCCCCCTCATGCTTAGTGTAAAGAGAGGAGGCTCTGGAATCAGCTCTGGGTTTGAATTCTCCGTCTGTCACTAGCTAGCTATGAGCCCTTGGGCAAGGTCACACCTGCCTCAGTTTTCTCATCCATAAAATGAGAACAGCAGTAGTGAGCTATGTTATATGCCTATTGCCGATACTGTATGTATAGCTTTTGAGTAGTGTTGACATATAAAGGCCCAATGAGTGTTAGCTATTACTCTTATTTTCATTAATTATTATGCAATCTAAATCCAACTCACCTTTCAAAGTGAACTTTATAAGATAGACATCAGTTCATGTTACTCTCCTGCTGAAAAGCCTTCAGTAGTTTATAGTAAACTCAGAAAAAGAAAAAAAAAAATCCAGAGTTCTTACTGTGGTCTTCAAAGTCCTGTGTGATGTGACTCTTCCATTCCTCCGACCTTGTCTCCAGCCATTCGCCACCTGGCACAGGGCACCTTTGTTCCTGCCGGGACTCCTCCCTGCTCTGCCCCGCCACACCCAAATCACCGCGCTGGCCTTGTCCGGTGCTGTTCTCACCGCCCCGCACAACCCGCACAGCGGCTCCTAGGACGGGCTTCACCCTGTTGTTTTGTGTGTGCACCGCCAGCAGCCAGTGTGCCTGGCCCATAGTACCCTGTTTCCCCGAAAATAAGACAGTGTCTTATATTAATTTTTGCTCCCAAAGATGCGCTAGGTCTTATTTTCAGGGGGTGTATTATGTTTCTATGAAGTAGGTCTTATTTTCGGAGGATGTCTTATTTTCGGGGAAACACGGTAGTTGCTCTATAGCTATTTGTTGAATGGGTGAATGAATGTAACAAACCATTCCCAATCCTAATACTTTGTGTGCTTTCACATGTATAAAATAAAGAGCTTGCACAAATATTGTGAAAGTAAAGTTAAATTTGGTTTAAAACCATTCCAGTTTCTCTGGAATTTCATGAACATGGCCGAGTGGGAGAAAACAGTGACTCAGAATGAGAATGCTGGGTCCTGGTTCTCATTCTGTTTCTGCCACTAAGGATCACTTGGCTTCTCGGAGACTGCTTTCCTGTCTACAAAACACAGGCAGGGTGGAAGTCTCTGAGAAGCTGCCCGCTGAGGGAAGTGGGAAAGAGGGTGAGGGGAGGCGCCTGGGCCCCTCCACTTCAACTGGAGCAGCGTTACCTATATTTCCTTTATGTGCTGGGGTCTCATATGAAATTTGGTTTGAAAAAAGTCTGTTTCTTAAAAACCACCGAATTAGAAGAGCACAAAGGTTATTTTTAGCTTAATTGATTCTGGCAGCTTTTCTATTTAAAGGATATTGTTTCTTCACATTCTCTGCACCCTCCCCTCCCAAAGGAAAGCTCTTGAATATTTTTTCAAATGTCTTAAAGAAAATTAAGATATGTGGCTAAATAACAAAATTGTCCTCATCAAGAAATGAACTACATGAAAACAAAGACAGGGTCTGCCTGCTTACTACTAATGTATTCATTGCTTAGCGCAGTCCCAAAGCAGAGCTAACTCATATATACGTTAGATGGATGGACAATAATTAGATATTTGAAGGAGCAGCAACTTATTTTTAAGGGAGAATATATTTTGCAATAATTGGTGAAAAACATCTTAAATCATGGAATTTTTACAAGTTGTTTTTTTCAAGATGATATTTATTGAATGTTGATACTGTAATAGATCACATTTACACAGAGTCTGCAAAATGGCAAATTTATTACATCTTCCTTTAATTCCTCATTCATTTCTAATGTTAGTTATTTAAAACAAAAAACTTTCAATCCAAGATGGTGGCAGAGTAGATGGAAGCTATACTCATCTCCTTCTAGGACCAAACTGGAAGTACAACTGCAATATAGAGCAGTCATCCTGAATAACCAACTGAAGACTAGCGGAAGACAGATCTTATAACCAAGGGTTTACAGAAGAGGTGACTGGGATAAGCACAGAATTAATCAACTCCTAAGATAGCAGCAGGAAAGAATAGACAAGGAGCTTGCTAGATTCCAACAAAGGCTACCAAGAAACCTTACAAAGTTGCAGGTGACTTTGAGAAATGCCTACATAAATTCAACCTGAAGCTCAAGTTGATGGAGAATTTCTGGCATCACTGTCATCATCAACAACACAGAAGACTGCAGCACTAAGAAAAACCAGAAATAGGCTGGGTTTAAGAATATTCTCTACAAAATAAAATCCTATATAATAAAAGGGTAATATGCAAATCGACCAAACTGCTGAACGACCAGTCACTCTGATGCGCACTGACCACCAAGGGGCAGACACTCAATGCAGGAGCTGCCCCCTGGTGGTCAGGTCGCTCCCACAGAGGGGCGCTACTCAGCCAGAAGCCCTGAGCCAGGCTCGAGCTGGCGAGCACAGCGGAGGTGGTGGGAGCCTCTCCCGCCCATGCAGCCGCGCTAAGGATGTCCAACTGCCGGCTTACTCCCGGGCTGCAAGAGCATGCAGGCCAGGCCGAGGGACCTAATAAATTATAAAACTAAAAGTACCCAATGTGATTTCCTCCTTTTTCCACCTATAAAATAGGATCCTCTTAGAATATTAACTTTAAAATAGAGAGTGCTATTTCTTTTTCGTGGTAATATGGTGAAAGGTGCTTAATAATAAACTGTGGACAACTTTAGATCATAGTTGGCTTTTAAATTTGGCAGATTTGCTTGAAGTTGATAAGAAAAGTTTTACTGAGATTTCAAAGCTGTATTAAGTTGAGGTAAGTTAAAGTGAAGGTGATGGTAAGACATTGAACAGCAGGATTGTTTTAAGAATAGAAATGAGACTGTCAGCCTTGCATTCTTAAAAATAAAAGCATGTAACAGTAGGTCTTAACAAAATAGAATCATGTGTTACACATAAGGTTATAAAATATTCCCACCTGCACATTGCCTAATCTTATTAGATTTTGAATTTTGGGGTGTTTTACTAAAACAGTCTCTCTAAAAAGTGTGTCTCTTGTAGTAACTATAATTCTGTGTGTATGTGTATGAGTGCACATATGAAAAGTATACAGTTATTCATAGCATGGTTCTTATAGTTGGTAATGCTTACTCATGTGTTAATGTTACTCATAAATATATCTTTTCTTTAGGTAAAGAGGATGAATTTCCAAAGAAACCTTTGGGACAGCTTCCACCTGAACCTCAGTCTGCTGGCATTAGTCACCTGAGCAATGGACAAAGTGTTGGCAGATCAAGTCCCCATAAGATCAGAAGAGACAGTGGATCATCACCTCACAAAAAGCCCGAGCAATCCCCTCACCATCAAGGCAGAATTGGTACACCAGAAAGAGTGAGGCAGCCAAGCCGGGCATCAGTGGAGGAAGACAGTAAAAAGCTTAAAGATGAAGCAGACTTTCAAAGAAAACCTTCATCGGGTCCACAAGACAATGTTAGGCAATATGACCATGCATCTGCTAACCAAAACAGCAATGCTCTTTCAAATATGAGGAAGGAATTTGTGCCCAAATGGAATAAACCGTCAGATGTTTCAGCTATTGAAAGGACTGCCAGATACGCCACTGAAGGCAAAAGTCGATTCGCGCACCCCACGCTTACAGTCACCATCCCGAGTTCAGCTGATCCTCGGGTGTCGAATGCAAGGCCGAAGATGAAGGTCTGGGATGCCGATGAAGGGAAACGGGGCTCGAATGCATCGCAGTATGATAATGTATCTGAAAATGAAAACGGCCCGTCTGTAGAAGAGGCACTAGAAAGGGCTTATTCTCAGAGTCCAAGGAATATTGTTTACACGCACAGTCCGAGGAAGCATCCTGAGCCAACTTCTAGTCCATCAAAAGTATCAAACAAGTTTACTTTTAAAATGCAGCCTCTAAGTTATGCAAAATATCCAGCTCAGCTAGATGGAGAAGATCGAGGGCCCGTGCACCCCCCATCTTACAGCAATCCCCCTGTTTACCACGGAAATCCTCCAAAGCACATCCCCACCACTAACAGCAGCTTTGTGTCTTCACAGTTTGGCCACGGGGCTCAAATGAATCCTCCCAGGAGGCCTCATGATTCCACCCTTCCCATCCATGTTTCCCCAGAGAAATCTCACAGCCGCCCAGCTCCTCTTGTCCTACCATCTAGTCGCATAGAAGTTCTTCCCATCGATACGGGTGCTGGGAGATATGCAGGGTCACCAAAGAATGGACAGTTCATCATCCCTCCAGCGGATTATTTGCCAGATAACAGAAAATGGTCAGAAGTCAGTTACACGTTCAGACCTGAGATGCCTGAACAGTCTTGGACTCGGGAAGCTAACCGTAGCCACTTAAGCAATTTAACAAAATATTCTGCCTTTCAGCATGTACCCTTTCAGGACCACGGCCTCCCCCCAGTTTCCGTGGATGGCCCAGTGCGGTATAGAACTTCCCCGGCTTTAGAAGACACTGGCTCCTCTGGGTATCAGTATTCAGGGCCCACGGCTCCAGCGTATCACTACAGAAACCGGGACGGACTTTCTATTCAAGAATCGGTGTTGCTGTGAGAATTCATCTATACTTGCTGAAGATGAGAATAGAAATCTCCCAGAATCTACATTGCTATGTTTGTAATTGCCAAAGCAGTATTTTATACCATTGTCAACAACTCGCACAATTTCTCATGTATGTTAGTAATAAGAATAGATGGGAGTGTTTTCATCCCCACGTAGATGCTGCTTAAGATGAGCATTTTTAATTGCATCCTCACTGAATCTATTAATTGACCGTGGAAACATAGCAATAGCATTTAGGGATGCATACAGAATAAATTCATTACTCAGTTCCATTTATAACTTCTCAAAACCTAAACACTTATACTCTATTAGTCCATTTTACTTTGAGTAATGTTACAAAGCACTGAGAAACTGTCTATGAATACTAGACATTTTTGAGGCTCTATGTAGAGTAGGTGTCTTTAAGTAGATATAGACATCTATACATACACACTTTAACACAGAACTAATGAAACATTAAAAAACCTGCTTTAGTCTAGATCCATGGAATAATTTATTCTCCTTTCTTTCTTTAACTGGTCTTTTAGTCAAGTCCCTCCACCCCCTCATATTTTTAACCCAGATCCTAAATTGATGTAAGGGTTTGCAATGAGGTGATTAATTCAGATCTCACAGGATACTCATTTTCTGTTGCCATTTTCTATCAATCTGAAAATTAAAGACATTGGAGAGAAAGTCTAACCACTTAATGGTGCTTAACATTTGTGGCAGTGAAAGTGAGTTGAAGGCCACTGGTGCAGGTGTCCGTGTGTCCAGAGGTGCACACACTGTATCCCTGGGCACCGAGATCTGTTCCTGCCTCTGGCCCGCTTACACAGCTCAGAGCAGAATGTTCTGCCAGATGGGAAGGAAATGCTGTGGCCCAGGCTGCAGCTCTCCTGTGGGTGCCAGAGGGAGAGGAGGCAGGTTCCCCTGGGGCAGAGAACGCACTCCCAGAAATTCCTTTGAAAGCAGGATTAGCAATATGGGTGCTTCTGCCCCTCACATCCTGCAGGGAGGGCCTCACTACAAAGGGCTGGGTGGTCCTTTACACGATCTTTGTCCTGGCACTCTCTTCTTTCAAGAACCTAGTCAATGGATATTGCCACCACCGCTTAGGCCATTAAATTACCAGCATGTAAAATTGTAAAAATGGCCTGAATTATATGGCCTTTACTTTTTTAATAGTGTGATTTTCATAATTTCAAAAATAATTTTTCTTTTTCAGGGACAAAAATTTAGGTCTATGTTAAAAAATAAAATTAGCAATGTCTTTTAAAATATTCTATTTACACTACATTTACCAAAACACTGACCAAGTTTGGAGCATGACAAGAAAATAGGACTTTGTGTTTAATTGGAGAGCTTGTTTTCCACATTATTTGGCTCGCATTTGAACAATAAAGTGGAAAACCTAACGTTGAGGGTTCTTCTCGTTGCAAGTTGTGGCTTTAAGCTTTCAAGGTACAGAAGTATGTCTTTTAAAATGAAAGTAACATTTGTTTAGCTAGTGAATGTGACAATAATTTGTATGTATATAATGAGTCTAATGTAATTTTAATCACTTTGGTAATGATGTTATTAAATGACAAAACAAATGCAGTGTATTAGCAGGTGAGCACTACACGGAAGCTCAGACAAACTCCTGACATTACTGGGCTCTCGATTCAGATCATGTGAAGCTTAGACATAATTGTATGTAAAAATGTAGCCGAAAACATTAATTCTAATTTTTAAACCATGATTCTGTGACTTGTAATAAATCAAGCTGTACAATTTAGTTCATGATAGCAGCATCTGGGCTGCTCCAAAATCTATATAACAGTGGTAAATAACTGTAGATTTATATATATATATGTATGTATGCAAAAATATGTATACACACACTATTTTCTTATGTCATCTATGACATTTTTTATCTGTATACTTTTTTTGATGTGATTGTTTTTAACATGCTAAAAGTAATACATTATTTTGTTTTGTGTCTTTTATGTGCTTTTTTTCATATGGCAGAAGTGCTGCTGCATCCCTGAGCCTTCTAAAGCTAACTCTCTTCTCATCGAGTAGATACTGCCAGTTTCGAGGACATGGCTTTGTATATTCAAGTTCAATGTTATATGTACATTAATTTCCAGTAGTACTGTGTTTAGAATTATAGAACCTTTCCTTTATTTTATGTAATCTGTCATTATTAATAGCAATAAGGTATTAGTTCTAGTCTTCCCCATCATAATGTATAGCAATGGGAGGTTTTCAAGTAGGGAAATTTAATTTGAAGTTATTTTTCCACCATACAATTTCACGCGTTGAGATTTATCTTTCATTAAAGATAAAAACGAAGTAATGACAAAATGTGAAATAACATTGGTAAAGTGGGTTAAAATATATTTATGAAAAAGCATATTTGGTAAGAATTTTTATGGTGTGGAGGCTGATTTTACTCTCTAACTGCATGTACTTGGTGTAAATGTTTTGCTAAAGTCTTCATAGTCGTTTTGCCTAAAACACTAAGCACTTTGGGATAGTTTTTATTTTCTAAATATTTAGTTTGAAAGGTTAAAGAAACTAGACCCAAAGTCTCATAGGGTTGTTAAACTTTGACTCTTTCCAGTGCTTATGTTTTTTAATAGTTTTTTTTTTTTTTTAATGACAGTTTTTTAAGCTGGGAGATGTATGTAAAATCAGATATCAATTGTAGGGAGGAAAAGATATTTTTCTGCCTACCTTTCTAGGTTATCTGGGCAGGCCCTGTTAATTGAGCTGGCAACAGGCAGGTGAACAAGAAAAAAACAAGTTTACTGACATCTGCATCCTGCACTCACGTGGGAGGACCCAGGGATGGATGTCTAAGGGGCAGGTGTGGGTCTGGGCACCTCATTTAGTGGAGAAGGGAAAGGGAGAAAGGCACTTGTGGAAAAGTAAATGACTTTTTGGAAAATAAATAGGCCTTTTGGAAATAAACAAGAGATAGAATAGTTTGTGACAAGTCTGGGTGGGTACCAGAAGGGATGAGAATTACCCAGGGAGGGGATTTATGACTATTGAGTTCTTTGGGGACGTTTTTGCTTTAGACAGATGAGGGATTTTGGGAACTCAAATGCCTTCAGCTCAAAACCTTTTCATGCCAAAGTGGCATCTTTTGGGGTAGCATGTCCTGGATATTTAAAAAATTATTGTTTTAATGTTTTTCATTTTAAGAAGATTTTATGTCATACTTAGTATACCTTTAAAATTGAGTTTCATGCCTACAGTTATCTTAAGATCTCTCTCTCTCAGGACTTATTATAATTCAGGCACAAAAACAGTACCTCCTCAATACTTTGCTGAGATCTCTTTTTTATTTTCATGATAAAAGCAAAACATGCTAAGTCCAGAAATAGGGATTTATTTACAGCAGACCTAGCCTTAATCTCATGGTAATATTAGTGCTCTCAATTATCTTTTATACTCACACTTTATTTTAGTATGCACTTAATTGTGGGTTAAGACTGGTTTTGGAGATCTGGTTTTGTTGTTTTAATTGTCCTTTAATGGATTGTAAATGTCCATTTCTAATATGGATATTAATGCTTATGGACAAGGTGATTTAAATAAGTCAAACTTTACTTTTATAATCAAGGGATTGTGATTAGGAAGAAGGATTCTATTTAAAATGTATTTATGATTTGTACCTTCATAAAGAGTTTCAGTTAACCATAAATCTAAGGATAAGTATCACCATTTTATAGATAAGAACACTGAGAAAGGAGCAAATTTTAGATTTCATAGGAGTGGATCTTGACCCCTGCTGCTCTTTAGAATTTTCAGGGGAACTTTAAAAAAATCTTCTCCTTGGTTCCTACCTTCAGCCCCTAAAACCAGAATGGCTGGGGTGGGTCCCCGGTATCAGGTAATTATATGTTCCTCTGTTTTGTCAGTTAAGCTGTTGTTTCCAAAAATCCTTCTGACATGGATTGTCTTATATTCTCACTTTGAGTTGTCTCAAAAATTTTTAACAGGTCAGTTTGAGTAAGTTAGGAAAAATTCCACTGGGAAGATGAACATTATCAGGAACCTGTACGTTTTGATGAACTGACAGTGGTGGAAAGTATAAATGTCTTCCGATGGAAAGTAGCATGACCCTGTAATGCCTCTCACTAGCTCTGGCAACAGTTGTACAGAATAGCTAGTGCCTTGTTAAGGTTTCCATTTTCCTAGACAACCTCTTGTTTTCGTCAAGCGACATACTAAACAAGGGCCTACGTTGTCTGGAAACCTGCGTCTATTTCTCTGTGTGAGGGGCTGAGAAAATGCTTCTTAGTCTCTTGACCTGCCAACACTTCATTGAGTAGTGGACTAGCTGTCCTAGGGACTCATATTTCAATATCAGAGATGGGTTTTATAATCCGTGTCTCCAGTCAGTGTTGGAGACCCGCTCAGGTGATTCTGACAGGCACAGAAGGCCACCCATCCAAAGGATTGGGGAAGCTTGTGGGGGAGTTGCCTCAGCTGAGCCTGAGAGGATTCTTAGGAGGACAGGAAACAGGGAGGGAAAGGCGGCATTTCTCCCCAGCGTGGCATGAGCAGCTGCAGGGTCTGTGGGGAGAGTTTGCCACTTTGATGTGTGGGTGTGGGATTCCACAGAGAGACCAGGTTTTGGACGGTCTTGTATGTCATTGAACTTGGTCCTGGAGGCAGCTTCTTCCCGGGGCACGTTTACGTTACCTGTGTGGCCCCTAGGAGCTCGATAGAAGTGCTGGAGGCTAGCTGTGAGGGAACGAGCCTAGAGGAACTAAGGAAGGGTTCTGAAGGTGGTACAGAGCAGAGGGCCAGGGAAGAAGTTCCAAAGAAAAGGTGATGAACTTGGGAACTAATTACTAAGTAAAATGGGCAAGACTTGGTAACTGCTTCAATGTCATCATAATAATCATAAGAAAAGTAGCTAATGATACTGAATACTTACTATGTGTCTGGTCCTTGCTTAAGCATTTACCCATATTAACTCATTGAATTCTTCCAACAACTCTGTGGCGAAAGTGCTATTGTAATTCCCAGTGAGCAGATGTGAAAACTAAGACACAAATGAGTTGAAGTAACTTAATGACACAGTGGTAGGTAACAGCCCAAACGAATCCAAGTGATCTGAATCCAAAGCCTGGGATTTCCCCCCCTACCCCATCCCCCCCTACACACACACTTAAAAGACTATAGGAGGCATAATGTAATCAAAATAAAACTTTACCCATTTAAGTGTACATGTCAATGACTTTTTAGTAAATTTACAGAGTTGTGCCCAATTTTAGAACATTTCCATCCCCTCAAAAAGATACCTCAGGCCCATTTGTACTCCGTCTCCATTTCTGCCTCCAGCCTCAGGCAACCACCAATCCACTTTATCTTTCAGATTCACCTTTTCTGGGCATTTTATAAACATGGAATCAGGTAATGTACGGTTTATTTTTGCATCTCTCTCTCACATGTACATGATGTCTGTAAGGCTTGTCCATGTGTAGCATGTATCAGTACTTTCTTTTTTTGTTGAATCGTATTCCATTGTGTGGCTCATCACAGTGTGTTCACTCACCAGCTGATAGACGTATGGACTGTCGGCACGCTGTGACCATTTGTGCTCAAGTCTTATTACTTGTATTTTTTTTTATTATAGCCATCCCAGTGAGTATGAAATTATATATCATTGTGGCTTTAATGTGTATTTCTTTAATAGCTAATGATCTCAACCATTCTTTCACATGCTTATGGGCTATTTGTATATCTTCTTTGGTGAAATGTCTGTTCAAATCTTTTGCTCACTTAAAATTGTGTTGTTTTCTTATGTCATAGAGTTTTTGCTGTATTCTGAATACAAGTCCTTTCTAAGTCATGATTTGCAAATATTTTCTGCTTATCTGTGACTTGTATTTCAATTTCTTAATGGTGCCTTTTAAGGCACAAATGTTTTTAATTTTAATGAAGTCCAATTTTTCAATTTTTTATTTTATGGGTCATGCTTTTAATATTGTTTCTCTCCTAACGCAAGGACACAAAGGATTTTTTCCTGTTTTAGTGTGTAATTTTTATACTGTTAGCTCTTACATTTCAGTTTATGAAATTAATTTTTGTATATGGTGAGAGGTAAGGGTCTAAATTCATGTGGTATCAGTCATGTCAGCATCCTGGGTGTTAAAAGACTACACTTTCCCCTAAAGTACATATCCTCCAACTTACTTTTTTTCCAAATTGTTTTGGCTATTGGGTCCTTTGCATTTTTATGTAAATTTTAAAATCTGTTTATCAGTTTTTTGGGGGGAAATGCTAATAAGTATTGTCTTAAATCTACAGATCAACTTTGGAAGAATTGTCATCTTAAAAAATACGAGTCTTCCAATCCATAAGTATAGAATATCTTTCCATGTATTTTTATTTTATTTCAGCAATATTTTGTAGTTTTAGTATATATCGTGCACATCTTGTTGAAATTATTTCTGAGTATTTTATTTTTCTTGCTCTGTGAATGGAATTGTTTTCTTTGGAGCCAGTGTATTTAAACATTAATCTGTACTGCTGAGGGGAGAGGAAGGGTCCAGGTTGACTATTCTCACATTGGGTTGCCATAGGGTCACCCTCTGGAATTCAGGGGGAGGAGCAGGTGTAGGTTTAGTGAGGAAATGACATGTTTTGACATGTAGAATTTGAGGACTAGGTCATTGACAGATGGTGTCTGTCTGACAGGCAGTTGGCAACTCCAGAAAGGCTTGCCAGCCTGTAGGAGGCAAAGCCCTGAGAGAGTACGTGTTGGAGGAGAAGAGGAGCGAGCTGAAGAAGGGAGAGCCTAGGGTATCGCGGCATTTAAGAGGTGCCGGGGGGAAAGGAGTGCGTGAAGAGCTCGGGGGAGCAGCCATGGGCCGGTTCCACAATGTGTGAATGCCCAGTGGTGAGCACAGCTCTGGAGTCAGACTCCAGTTTGAACCTTGCATTGATGGGCCAGCCTCTATCTTTGGTCCTGGTGAAACTGTGATGTAAAGGGACAGCAAAATCCCTGTCATCAAGGAGTTTACGTTTTAATCCCTTTCCTCCACTATAAAAGGGAGACAGACAGTAGTAATTTTATTTCAGAGAGATGTGAGGATTAAATGAATGAATTTGTGTGAAGTGTTCAATACAGTATCAGCACACAGTAATGCTTTGGAATATTGACTAGACTCACAATCCCCCACTGGGCCAGGTCCTAGAGAGCAAGAGGGCATGGACCGTGGCTCCAGGTGAGGAACATGTGGCAGGTGAGAGGGAAGGCACATAGGGCGGATGGAGGAGGAGGAGTTCCAAGAAGAAGGAAGTGATCAGCAGCGTAAAACGCTACAGAAAGGGCCCAGCGGCTACGTCTGAAAAGACGGTTTGGATTTGACAACTAGGAGCTCATTGCTGTCCTTAGAGCACAGTAGTGGGCACAGGCACCAGTGGGAGGTGGTCAGCTCTCCGGCCGTGTGGGTGAGATGGCTGGACAGTTACTGACCAGTAGCTGGAAGGTAGGGTGGATGAGGGCAGGAGTGGGGGAGCAGATACATTTACATGGAAAAAGTAATGCTAATTAGAAATCAGCTTTGACCATTCAAACACGCTCAAATCCTTCTACAATTCCCTTGTTTTTATTCCTGTTACTTTATGTATTGATGAGTATTAAAACACCCATTATTAAACTTTCTGCAATTCAGACTTTTCACTTTATTTGGAGGAAAACCAGCATGACCTGAGTATGGAGTAGGCTGCATCAAGAAAACTATTAATGCTGTGCCTGCTCATCACTGACATTGATGAGCACGTATTTAAGTTTTGCTTCTGTGATATACACTGATGAAGTGTGATTCAGAAGTAGCATATGTGGAGAGGCTGGCTTTTCTCTAAGCCCAATGTGAATCACCAACACACTGCCCCCTCAAACGCTAACTCGGTGTTCACACATTCCCCCTGTGACTTTGGGCAGGTCCCTGGGTCTCTGGGACACATTTTGTGATGGGTAAACTCTGAAGGTAGAGGCCAATTTTGTAAGGGCTTCTGGCCCAAACTCTTAAGGGGAAGGTTTTGCAACCCAAGGCCTGATTGTCTTTGTGCTTTGTACTGTGACACGTGGTAGGAAAGCAGAGGTGAGCAAAGGCCAGACGGCCCCTGGTCTCCTGGAGGGGGCAGTCTGTGGAGAAGGCTGATGTTAATTATGTGGTTCCCAGCACACATGACCCACGTCCTGGACCAGGAGGAGAATCCAGTGCTCTAGCACCTATGACAGTGGCACAAGCGAAGATGACGCTCATGAGAAAGATGTGGGTCCTTGACAAGGGGCAAAGGAAACCGCTCACAGACATGGGGGGAACAGCAACTCTCAGTGCAGCCTGGGAGCAAAGAGAGCAGAGTAGCGAATATTAACACAAAGAGCTGGAGTCTCTAACATGAAGACAGTTTTAAGTCCTCAACCGTGTCTGCACCCATGAATAGTACCGTTAGCTGAGTTGCCTTTGAAAGGGAAGGACAGCCATGGCCCTCCCTGGACATTGGCCTTCGGTAGAGTGGACAGGAAGCCATCAAACCTGCATGGCAGGCTGCATTTGCTGGTCATCAGCTGGGTGACCTTGGGCAGGTCACATTCCCTCTCTGGGCCTCGCTTTCCTCAGCTGGGAAATGTGGGCATCAGAGCTGGAAAGGGTCGTAGACCTCAAATGGGTTCCCACCGTGGCTGAGAATAAGAATCACTTGAGGAGCTGCCAAAATATTATGCCCACACCAATTAAGATAGAATCTCCCGGGGTGGGCCAGGAATTAGGATTTACACTCTTTAAAATATGTATATTTTTATCAATTTCAGAGAGGAAATGAGAAAGAGAGCGAGAGACAGAAAAAAGAGAAACATCAATGGTGAGAATCATTGGTCAGCTGCCTCCTGCACGCCCCCTGCTGGTGATCAAGTCCACAACCTGGGCATGTGCCCTTGACCAGAATCGAACCTGGGACCCTTCAGTCCACAGGCCGATGCTCTATCCGCTGAGCTAAACCTGCGAGGGCAGGGTTTGTACTTTTTTGCTAATAAGTTAAATACATACACAGGCCAACATTTCATGGTTCTGAAATCTGTCCCTTAGAACCTGACCATGGAAAGCAACTGTAAAGGAATATCCTATAAGAAATCAGAGCCTTGGCCTTGAAACCTTTGAAAACCATGAATGGCCTGCCTCTGTTAACAAGTGTTTTGACCATAGAGAAAGAGAGACATCATTCTCGCCACCTCTATTTCTTTTTAAAAAAATATTTTTATTGGTTTTTAGAGAGAAAGGAAGAAAGAGAGCGGAACATTGATGTGAGAGTGAAATGGTGATCTGCCTCCTGCACGCCCCCCACCAGAGATGGAGCCTGCAGCCTGAGAATGTGCCCTGACCAGGAATCAAGCTGGCAACCCCTCCGTGCACAGGATGATGCCCAGACAACGGGACCAAACCGGCCTTGGCGTTCTTCTTTATGATGCTAAATCAATAGAGCCAGACCTCCTTCTTTATTCTTCTAGTTTCCATATCCTCTACTGCTATCAGGAAACTACCCTAACCTCCTATTAGGGGATTTCTACTTAGAAGTTTTGAGTGGTGTAATGGAAAGAATGCAGGCTTGAACACAAACTTGGAGATGTCTCAGCGTTTCCACCTGCCTTGCTGGACATCAATCTCATGAATACAACAGAGAAAACAAGGTCTCCCTTGCAAGTTTGTTCTGAAGATTCATTCAGATGTGCGTGTGACACAGTGCCTGGAACACAGAAGCTCTCCAAATGTTAAGTGATGAATGTCAGTGTTTGCCTAGGGAAATGAGTGATACTCAGATTTAAAGAGCTTTTTTTCTCTCTAGACTTAGTAAGGACCCCCAAATGGAACAGGGGCAAAGAATATTAAAAGAAAATGTACAGATAAAGAAGTGCAACACTATTAAACATATTGTACAAGCCCATTGACTAGAGAAACTGAAATTTGAACAGTGATTGGCAGAGACAGTTTGTGAGAAGAACGGTGGTGCCCTGCCAGGAGGAGGGACGTGGTATTCCACAAATACGCCCAGCGGTTATTGCACTCTTTGGTCCAGAAACACTGCTTCTGTGAGCAGAAATACAACTGGGAAAGATACATGTAAGAGGATCGCCTGATGCCCATCAAGAGAGGGTTGGCTAAAATATGATACAACTGTACAAAGCATGCTGCTAACTCCTGGCCCAGTGCCTCGGTTGGTTGAGTGCTGACCTGGACACAGAAAGGATGCCGGTTCCATTCCAGGTCAGGGCACATTTCTAGGTGGTTGGCTCAATCCCCAATTGGGGGCATACAGAAGGTAACCTATCAATTTTTCTCCCTCAGATGTTTCTCTCCCTCTCTCTAAAATCAATAAACATATCCTCTGGTGAAGGTTAAAAAAAGAAAAGAAAAAAAGAATCCTGTTCACCCTTTAAAAATGCACCCATGTGATTGACATGGAAAGATGTCTCTGACTTATTTCTAAACGAAAAAGCTGCAAAGTGGATTCACACAGCCCCTTGTTGGCGTTCCAGCCCTGGCTTCCCCCCAGACCAGCCTTGCAGCTAGTCGGCAATGTGGTGGGGAAGGCCATGGCTGCTGGGGGGTGGGTTGCTGACCACGGGTTTAGGAACCCCAGGCTGTCAAAGAGCCCATGGAAGTCCTGTTTGCATGAAGGCTTTGCAGCCTCTTAGACAGTGAAGAAGGTTTTAGAACTGCTGTGCAGGCATCAGGCATGTAAGGATAACCATGTTGAAATTTAGCAGGGAAGTGACAAGGAGCAAGGACCCCTGAGGTGAGGGCAGGGCATGTCCCAGGTGGAAGGAGTAGGAGGCGGGAGCGAAGCAAATATAACTCCCCACTTGGGTCAGCCTTCAGGTAACCAAGAACAAGCATGGCAGGGCTTTGCCGGACCTTGGTGGACAGACTCAAACCACTGCCGTTCCCTCTTCTATTTTTTTTTTAAATAAATTTCGGTCGTTGTACTGTTTTTTGTTGTTTTTTGTTTGTTTGTTTGTTTGTTTTTTAAATATATTTTATTAATTTTCCACAGAGAGGAAGGGAGAGGGATAGAGAGCTAGAAACATCGATGAGAGAGAATCATCGACCAGCTGCCTCTTGCACACCTCCTACTAGGGATGTGCCCGCAACCAATGTGCATGCCCTTGACTGGAATCGAACCTGGGACCTCTCAGTCCACAGAACAACGCTCTATCCACTGAGCAAAACTGGTTCTGGCCATTCCCTCTTCTTGAACTGCCTTGTTTATTTCCTTCCAGTGCTAACAACTGGGAGGGAGGGAGGAGCGTAAGAAATCAGAAAGTTCCTGGGGACAGCCTTCAAAGGCAGCAGCTGGTCACAGGCTGGCGACCGAAACCAGGGGCAGTGAGTAGCAGGCACGGCCTGGCTGCCGGGCGGGGGCGGCCTGGGGGAGTGCAGGGTTCCTTTTACCAGTGAAGCGGAGGGCCCGTAGCGCCCAGTGAGTGAACGTTAGCAATGAATTGTTTTTATCCTCACCCAAGGATATGTTTATTGGTTTTAGAGTGAGAGGATGAGGAGGAGGAGAGGAAGAAGAAGAAGAAGAAGAAGAAGAAGAAGAAGAAGAAGAAGAAGAAGAAGAAGAAGAAGAAGAAGGAGAAGAAGAAGAAGAAGAAGAAGAAGAAGAAGAAGAAGAAGAAGAAGAAGAAGAAGAAGAAGAAAAGAGAGAAAGAGAGAGAGAAAGAGAGAGAAGAAGAAGAAGAAGAAGAAGAAGAAGAAGAAGAAGAAGAAGAAGAAGAAAAGAGAGGGAGAGAGAGAGAGAGAGAGAGAGAGAGAGAGAGAGAGATCCATTGGTTGCCTATTGGTTCCCTGACTGGGAGACTAGGAATCAAACCCACCACCTTTTGGTGTACAGGATGATGTTTTGGTGTACAGGATGATGTTCCAACCAACTGAGCCACCCGGTCAGGGCAGCAATAATTTTTTTTGAAAATTATTTAGAAATATGAAGCCCTGGGACTGCGGGGTGGGGTGGGGGTCATACGCCTCATATTCTCTTCCTGCTGACTAGGTCAGTGTTGGACTCAGTCTTCTGTTGCTGAGCCTGTCTGGGATGCCCACCTCTATCCCTGGCCGGCCCTGGCCAGAAACAGTGGCAGGTGTTTATTGATGCCAAAAAGGGGTGGAGCAGGTTTTAAATCTGGACTTGTCCCATCTTCTAAAAATCACTGGATGCTCCATTAGGCCAGGATGGCCTATTTCTTTGGGTTTCATGGATGAGTAAAATGTCTTTTAAGACATGAGGCACTGTCATAGAGTTGTCCATTTTTATTTTGTCAAATACATTTATTAAAAAAAAGATGTTAAAGACTCATAGTACATATGAAAAGAAGAAAGAGCATCAACTCAGAAAAAATGGACAGCCTTCAAATTGAATAGAGTTACCATTTTTAAAAATCCACTACATTGACCTTTTAATTTTTAATTTTTATTTTGTAAACACCTCATGGCAGACTGATGAAAACTTTGCTTGGCTCAGCACTGGTGCACACATCAGCATTTAAAAGCCATTGAATTAGTGTTTGTTTCAATACCAGATGATATGATTAGATTGTGTGGTTTGTAGAAAATTAAACTCTTTAGCCAAACCAGATGCTAACCTTCTGGCCAGAATCGATAAACTATTAAAAGTCCTGGAAACTAATAAACATACCATAACTATTAATTTATGGGTAGATTGTTGGCAAATAACCTCAGAGAAGGACTCCATGCTTGCAACAGCTTTTGAAACGCCAGATGGAGAGTGTGAGTTTAATCAGAGTCCCGAGATGGAATGTGTGCAATGTGTTTTAAAAACCCACTGTGATCTCTGGCGTTACGTGTGAGCTAAGCTGAGTGGATTATAGGAAAGTAGGACCTGATTGAAGCTGATACAAGGAGTTATGACACATGCAAAGAAGACCAGATGTTGTTTTACGGTGGAGTGTGCTGATGAGAACCAGGGACAACCCTACCTACCCGGAATCTGGTCACCTCGCGGCTTTGCCTGGGGACAAGAAGCCACCACGGACCTGGCCTCGCCACGTGGACATCCCACACTTAGGGCCGCAAAACCCAGCTGCTGTGCCTGCCGGGGACCCCTCGGGATGACAGACCACACCTAGTCCAGCAGGCTCATACATGTCGCCAGTGGACCGAGCCGGGCAGTTTCTAATATCCTCCCCGTTTCCTGAAGGGAAACGCGTAGATCAAGAGCCCAGAATTGTCCAGGGCTTGGCCTTGAGCAGAGGACCAGCCCTCACCGTTCTCCACTGCTGCGTCCCGAGCAGACTGCACGGCAGCCGGCAGCCCTCAGCCGGAGAGGGAGGGAAAGCGATCAAAACCTCGTGACATGGAAAAGCCACCAACCACCAGGTACAGATATTCAAGAAATGGTATTTCGGTCCAGTTAACACAGGTGAAAAGAGCTCAACAAAATGTAAGGTTCAGTTGCATTACTGTGTCGATGGGTCTGTGTAATGATGTCACATTCATTCACTCAGTCTGGTGGTACTGGATGTCTGTGATGGACCATCGTGTCTGCCAGAATAATGTTACATTTGTTCACAAACCCCAATTAAAAACAACAAAAACCCTCATTAAAGTCTTTAGTAACACTTGCCTGGACTGTTGCCATAACTTTCTACTCCACTGCACAATCTCAGATCACACCTTCAGTGCCCAACGTGGGCGACGTCCTTTTCCTGCTCAAACAGCTCGGCGGCTGCTCCGGCACCCAGCTGGCTTTCAAAGCTGCCCGTGACATCAGCGCCCTCCTCGCAGGGTTTCCTGTCTCTGCTTCCAGGGGCCCAGGGCCTCCCTGGGAATGACTCGGACAGTGGTCGGTGTGTGAGTAGCAAAGCTGGATGTTTGTGTGACAGTAACTGAGGGGTCTTGCTGGCATGAGAGACCCACAAAGAGGCACCGCTGGTCTCTGGGTTCTGTGGGTTGCAGGTCTTAGTAGCGTCCAGTGCCCCCAGGGGAACCCCTGGGGGACATTGCCCGCCCGGCTGGTGGCAGAATTACAAAGCCCTCAGTGTCCCACTCCCTTCCTGTATGCTCTGTCACCTGGACCCACCTCCCGTATCTAATTCAGACCCACCCAGCTATCACATCACATTTATATTTAAAGAAGGGTGTCACATCTCGGTCACGGGTCTCTATCCAGTCTTTTCATAGAACTTGCTCTTCTTACAGTTTCAAGTTACACAGAATTTTTTTTAGGAAAGGGTTTGTTTTACCTAGTTTTCCAGGTCACCCATTCTTAAATTTTAATGTGCCTAGAAACCACCTGGGAAATCTTCCTAAAACTGCAGGCTTGCCCCCCTCAGCTTGTGACTCATCCGGAGATTCTCTAGTCCTTATACGCTCGCTCCCCAGTGATGCTGGTGCTTTTAGGACATCAAAGATTAGGGCAGGCTTCCTTGAAAAGAAGCAAAAGGAAGTTCTAGACCAGCGGTGGGCAAACTTTTTGACTCGAGGGCCACAATGGGTTCTTACACTGGACCGGAGGGCCGGAACAAAAGCAACCTGACCATGCTGGCACTCTCATCTTAGGCTGCTGGTGAAGGAGCGGAGGGGAGAGCAAGAGAACCCTCCACTCTTTCGGTGCCAAGGGCCAGATACTGCCGATCGGGCTGGATTTGGCCCTCGGGCCGTAGTTTGCCCACAGCTGTTCTAGACCCACTATGCCCATGCTAGAGGCCACACAGCTTCCTGGGGCCACCCAGCCGCCCCGTGGGCTCCCGAGGCATGTAGCCGTTTGCCTCCGCAGAGCTGTGGACGCAAATGAAATGGCTCTATGTCTTCTTCCTCCATGTCTTGGCAGACCATTTATTTCACAGGCCTGGACCATGTGAGGGCGCTCGTCTGGCTATTGGAGATGATGTTTTTCATCTCCATCCAGCAAGTGCTTATGGGAAAAGGGTAAATCACTGCCCTTGGGGTTTCCTGAAGCAGCTTCCGGCAGGTGGAGGAAGTGACTCTGGACGTCTCCTCCCTCACACGTTGTTTTTCCTCCTTTTCCTGCACCCTGGCAGCCGACCCAGGCCAGCAATGGTGATGACGCCCACTCCTCATTCACTTCTGTGTGTGTGTGTGTTTCTATGGGAAAGGAAGATAATAAAATTTCCCTAAACCAAGCTGCAGGTTGGAAGTTATAACCTCCCTAATTTCTTAATTAAGCTATCAATTAAGGCTGTGTCTAGGCCACCTGCTATGCCTGGGCCTTGTGCCACGTTGGAGATGCCAACTCTGACAAACCCATCCCTACAGAACCCACAGCTCCTGACACGTTTGTTTCCAGTGAACCTTTAGCCATTGCTCTCCTGCACCGCCCACTGCTTGCTTCTCAAGTATTTCCTGAAGCCCGCATCGAGACAGGCTGCCCAACCCCTTTTTCGCGCCTGTGGGGGTGGCAGAATGTTGGGACCTGCCAGCAGATACCAGCCGGCCTTGGGAGGGCTGTCACTCCTGCAAAGAGGATATTCGTGTTGACTACCTGGCGCAGGAACCAACCACCTTTCTCGCTTTTGAGGCCTTGAGCTTCACCCTAAGAGCCTAAGGTATATAGCTCAGAGAGAAAGAAAAAAAAGAAAATGAGGTTGAGACACGGAGAGGAAATGAAGGCCTTTTGGAGGTAAGACCCATTGCCCCGTTTACTTCTGTAGCCTAGATGGATGCTCAGTAAGTATTTGTTGAGTGAATAAGTGAGCGAAACAAGAGAAGCGAGAAGGAGAAAGCTATTGTGCATGAAGCAGATGTCACCACAAAGTGCTCTGGCTGTTTTCCCACCACTGATGGAAAATGCTCATGTCCTAAACAGGCGGGGGCTGCAGGGCCGGAGGTGCTCTGAGCCTGCTGAGCAGGTCGAGAGCCACTCAGTTCCTGCTAGGCTCGCCAGCTGCAGAGTGGTCTCCTTTGGGTTGTCAATAGCAGAGCCTGGGCTAAAACTCATATCCTATGACCCCCCCGCCCCCACACACACACACCAGCTCAACATGACTTCTAACTGTCAGTGAAATGGTCATGCCCCATGTGTACCCCACTGCAGGCCAGCAGTGGGGAGTAAATGGAAACCTGCCACTGACCACACCAAAGGGCCTCCCTAAGAACTTCATCCCAGAAAGACTTGACCTTCAGCTCTGCTCTCACTCTTCAGGGCCAGATCATTAAAGCCTGCGGTCGTTAGGATTCTGAGCCAAAAAAAAGTTGCTATCACCTCTGTTCAAACACAACTCTGATGGCTGGGTGAAAAGCCAGTCAGGGCGATGGAGGTTGGACGGCAGCAGGCAGGGGCTGGCGCACCTCGGCTGTGCTGAGGGGAGGCTATGGGAGCGTGCACAGGGAGCACTGAGGATCGAGAAGTGCAGTTCTGCATCTGTTTGAAAGGCGAGGCCACAAAGCCGGGCCACCGGGCTGGTGTGAGATGAGAGAGAGGGAAAGGAGATGGACGACTTTAGGTTGTTTTATTGTGTTTTTGTTTGTTTGTTTTTGTTTTTCTGAGTAACTCAAAGGATCACATCTATGGGGAAGACGTGGGAGGAGCAGAGGGGGTGTGAAAAGCTCAGTGTTGGGCATATTCAGCTCGATGGTATGTAATAGCAGTAAGAATTGTCAGGCACTGGAGGGAGCATCTTACCTGTGTTGTGCCATTTAATCCTCACAAAAGCACTCTAAGGCCAAAACCGGTTTGGCTCAGTGGATAGAGCGTCCATCTGTGGACTGAAAGGTCCCAGGTTCGATTCCGGTCAAGGGCATGTACATTGGTTGCGGGCACATCCCCAGTGGGGGGTGTGCAGGAGGTAGCTGGTCGATGATTCTCTCTCATCGATGTTTCTGACACTCTATCCCTCTCGCTTCCTCCCTGTAAAAAATCAATAAAAGAAAGCACTCTAAGAAAATTAGTAGTTATGCCCATTCACATCTTCACCACAACAGAAAAAAATCTTTCCGGTTTAAATTTCCTGTCCTAACTGCCCAATGCCCTGGCTGGTGTTGGCTCCTCCCACTGTGGATGGAGACAGGAGTGTTCTCCCTGCTTCCACAGTGCGGGGAGAGGTTAGCAGCATGGTTCTGCTCCCAGAGCTCCATGGGTGCTTCATGAGCACGTGAGTGAGTGAGTGAGTGAGTGAGGAGTGAGTGATCGAGCATGCGGAACCTGTAGGGGTTGGGGGACAGCCACAAGTCTAGGTCCAACAGTGCCTCTTGCCTCTGAGGGAGAAGCCAAGGAGTGCGGTCTCAGGGTGTGTTCAAGGATGAGGCACCTCCATCCACCAGGTCATGGTAGGTGCATGGGAGATCTGCCCTGAATAACCTAAGAGTCTGGAGTGCAACCAAGTGACCAAGCGGGCTTCTGCACTAGAAACATCTAAAATAGAGGACAGGGGCCCAGTCGGGTATGGCTCAGCGGTTGAGCATTGACCCAGGAACCAAGAGGTCACCAGTTTGCTGAAACCGGTTTGGCTCAGTGGATAGAGCGTCGGTCTGCAGACTGAAAGGTCCCAGGTTCGATTCCGGTCAAGGGCATGTACATTGGTTGCGGGCACATCCCAGGTGGGGGTTGTGCAGGAGGCAGCTGATCGATGATTCTCTCTCATCGACATTTCTAACTCTCTATCTCTCTCCCTTCATCTCTGTGAAAAATCAATAAAATATATATTAAAAAAAAAAAAAAAGAGGTCAACGGTTTGATTCCCCTTCAGGGCACATGCCAGGGTTGCAGGTTTAATCCCCTGGTGGGGCGTGCAGGAAGCAGCCAATCAATGATTCTCTGTCATCATTGATGTTTCTATCTCTCTCTCCCTCTCCCTCCCTGAAATCAATAAAAATATATATATTTTAAAAATAAATAAATTAATTAATTAAATAGAAGACAGGAGTCAGCACTGAGGAGATGAGCTGCCTGAAGCCAGGTGTGAGTGGGTGGGCCTCCTCTGTGAGACTCGGTGTGCTTTGTATGCGAGCCTTGCTATCTTTGGGAGTCTTAAAGAGGCAAAGGGGGGGGGGTCTGGGAAGAACAGAAGTAGGAAGGCCCCCAATCGTACCCCATCTAAGAAGCGTATTAGTCATCTATTGCTGGGTAACAAATCACCCAAATTAGTGGCTGAAAACAACCATAATCATTCGTTACCTCTCACAAGTCAGGAGCAGCCTGAGGATGCTGCATAGGTTTCTCCACGCCCAGACCTGGTCCTTGGGCTGGAACAACCAGGGCTCCTCACCCTCAGGCCTTTCTTTCTCTGTGGCCTCGCTCATGGTCTTCCTAACATGATGACTTTGTGAGAGAAACTTCCCACGTGGCAGCTCAGGTACCAAAGCCGTGGGTCTCAGAGAGACCACGGGGACGGAGTCGCACCCCTGTCTGGCCTCGCCTCAGAGGATGGGCAGCCATCTCCCCTGCCATCAGAACCAGTGCCCCCGGCTGGTCCTTAATCATGGGGAGGGAAACCGGACTCTTCCCTTCCCTGGGAGGTGAGTCCAAGAAGCTGTGACACAGTCTGGGGGCCTCCTAGCTATATCAGTGTTTCCCAAACTTTTGACATATGTGTACCCCTTCTATAATTTTCGTAATGCTGAGTACCCCTCGTAAAAAAGAAAGGATGTATTTTAATAATCAAAATATATTTATTTTTTATATATATACACAAAATAATAATAAATGAAAAATAAAATTATTCATAATAAAATATAAATAAAAGTTATATTATAAATAACATTTATTTGCACACCGGACCATCTCACGCCTCACAAGACTGTCTTGACTTGACTCATGAGAACGTAGAATTAGGCGCAGCTAAGCACGGTGCAGTGCATATCCCCACCGAACTCCGGTGCAACTCGTACCCCCACCAATCTCTTCCCGTACCCCTGGGGGTACGAGTACCACACTTTGGGAAACACTGCGTAGTGAGTCTTAGGGTGCCTTCAGTGGCTGGCAGTTCCTGTCAGACTTGGTATAACATGCGGACAAGTAGCTACATTTTCTGACTAAATGCCAAATGCCATAAATGCCTGCGGTCACCAGGAAAACCCCCCAGGCCTGGGTCATTTTCTCCTGCGACTCAGGCCAACTGTAAAGTGCTAATCCCAGAGGGATACAAAATAGAGTTAGGAAGTCAGGGGCCAGTGAGGAGATTGGCACGTGGACAAGAACATGGCTTGAACTTTGGTGTGCCTGTGATGTGTGATACAAGAGCAGGAAACCCTAAATATTTGAAAGGCAGTTGTATTCTAGACTGACAGGAGTAGCCAGTTGCCTCCAAGACTATTAGACCAATGGCAAGTCGAGTCCTGGTACAACCGGATCCCTCCTTCCACTGCCCCAATGTGAACAGCACGTGGGACTCCGTGTGCGGAAACTAGAACTGTTTTGTTGGAGGGGAATCGGGAGGCTTGGTGACTCTAATGTCCTTCCCAGCAGTATTCCAGGGCCTGCTATAAGGGCACGGATTGCACCACGGGATGTGTGCCTGGTGCCAACGAATTAGGAAAATGCATTCTGGGTCTCTCCCAAGGAAGGCTGAATGGCATCACCCTCGTGGTGCCTGGAGCTCCCAGGGTAGCTCGGCGTCTCCTTCCAGTTGACTGAGTTTATTCCTCGCGCAGACGTCTGCTGAAGGCTGCTATGTCCCAGCATGCGGGGCGTTGCCACAGTACAGCAGAACTAACAGCTGCGATTCTTATCTGCTACAGCTAAACAATAAAGAGGAGTCTGATCCTTTCAAATGAACCTGGTGTATATTGTTCTTACGGGAGTGTTTCAGTGGTGTAAATAATAAATACCTTGAAGAAGAAGAAGAAGAAGAACAACAACAACAACAACAACAACCACCACCACCACCACCACCACCTGAGCAACAACAACAACCACCTGAGCAACAACAACAACAACAACCACCACCTGAGCAACAACAACAACAACAACAACAACCACCACCTGAGTGTCCCTGGAAGCAATTCCTTGGGTCGTTTGGCAAGGTCTGCAGATGAGTACAGTATCACCATCGCAGGCAGAGGCTCACTGATGGGGGGACTGTCCACTCTGGGGTCCCGCACTGCTGACTGACTTCTCCTGGAGGGTGCCAAGTCTTGGGCATGGGGGTAACGGGGGTGGGGAGGGGAGGCAGACCCCTGCCAAGCATTGCTTACCATCTATTGGTGGAATGTAGTTGAGAAAATGTTGCAAAAAGAAATTAATAAGAAAACAAATACAATTGAAAAGGAGAGAGAGAGCCAATACATTTGGAAAACTGAGTTCAATAAAAGTGAGTCATTTTTTTTGCTTTGTTTCAATACAGAACGCCTCATAGCCTTTAATGTACATGTGAATGTCCAAAAGGATCTGTAGCTTTTTGCAAGCCTTATTTGACCACCAGAACTATTTTCTTGTGGTCACCTTGGTAACTTAGTCATTCTAGTGCCAACTTTGGGATATGCTGGTATAGACCAGAGATGCTTAAAGTCTGGACTGGTGGTCTGCAAAGACGCAAGTACAGAAGTTCAGAGTAAGCTTTTCATAACTTTATAGCTAATTATAGCTAAACGATTAAACTTACTGGGCAGAGTAATTTTTATTGCCTGTTGAGCCTATTAGCAAAGTCGTGGGGCTTAGCTAATCTAATAAAAGAGTAATATGCAAATTAACCATCACTCTGTCACAAAATGGAGGCTCCCATAGTGGCTGGACAGGATGCTGACACCATCGTCTCGGCAACAAGGCCAGCGTCTTGCACACAGGGTGCCTGCTCTAAGCCGCCACTGTGTGGCTTGGCGCATGCCCCCACCTCAGCAGACACAACGCAGGGCTGGGGGCATGCTCCAGGTGGCTGCCACACAGTTCAGGGCATGCCCCAACCCCAGCAGACACAACGCAGGGGGGCCTCTGCATGTGAGCTGCAGAGGAAACACCTTTTCTGACCACTCATTGGCTAACTCCCTATACACAGCCACTCGCCGTGTTTTTGGTAACTTGAGTAATAAGAATCCAAGAAGGTGATCTAGGGTTTTCCCACCACACTCCTGGAGGAAAAAACTAAGGTCCTCTGCTGGAGGGCTAAGAAATGTCATATCCTGCCCTCGCCGGTTTGGCTCAGTGGATAGAGCCTGGGCCTGCTGACCGCAGGGTCTGGATTCAATTCTGATCAAGGGCATGTACGTAGGTTGCAGGCTCCTCCCTGGCTGGGGCCCAGGTCAGGGCTCATGCAGGAGGCAACCAATCGCAGTGTCCCTCTCACATTGATGTTTCTCTCTGTCTTTCCCTCTCTCTTCCAAGCTCTCTTAAAAAATCAATGGAAACATATTCTCAGGTGAGGATTTAAAAAAAGAAAGGAAGAAATGTCATATCCTATGAAAGACACATCTTGAAAATGCCTAAAGAAAGTTGTCATTTTTTTCATGGTGAAGGGACTGGAGTCCGTGTTGATGAAAACACCTTGGCAGATGCAGTGGCCGGCAGTGGCAGCAGCAGTGGGATGATGGAGCTGGCGCCTTCCCCTAATCATCCTGGTCACCTCCCGCAGAGGGGGGCCAGATTGCAGCTCAGGCAGTAGGACATCCCCTGAGGGCTCCCAGTCTGTGAGAGGGGACAGGCTGCTAGGCTGAGGGACTCCCCCCACCCCCCAGTGCACAAATTTCAGTCTCTAATATTTCATAATGCTTTATAAACTTCATGTCTACAGTAATTAATTTTTAGGGTACTATCTGCAGCACACTGGAAAAATTTTACCAGCAGTCCATCCCCTCAGAATTTGAAAGCGTCTCCACCAACATCAGCCCCCGATCTGGTCTTTTCAGCATCCAGCTGAGAGCACACAGGTTATGCAGACTTGGGACCACCCCCTGTGCTCCCACCCCCGCAGGGCAGCTGGCCCTGGCTGCTACCATTTCTTCTGCGATTTTCTGGGCTGAGTGTGGAGTCTCAGAACCAGCCCCCGCTGTGGTCCATCCTCCCCGTGGCCCACCACGAGGAGCCACGGGATGCCACCGCGCCGGCTATAAGTTCAGAAGGAGAAGCAGGTGACAGCCGTCGCCTTGCCACGAGCAGCAGCGCTCACGTGGCAGTCCCCCTGCCTCCCCGGAGCAGTGCTGACAGCTCTTTGGAAACCGAAAGTCTGACAAGCTTTCAGCAACGATGCCTCCCCACCATGGGAGGATTAAGCAGCCCCGTTTAAACAATGGTTGGCTTTTGTTCTCCCGCGTCTTGCCGGTCATGTGAGGTTCCCCCCGGCTGTCTGAAGTGTTCTCCAATACAAGACTTCAGTCTTTTAAAAACAGTAATTTTTGTAACAATGGTAATTACTGTAATTGGAGTTCTTTAAAGGCAGATCCTTCTCGCCCACCTCCTAAAGACGTGAATCACGCTCTGATCTATGGCATTATTCTAAATCAATGCGGCGTTATTTCCTCTTCATAAGCATTAATGGGCGTTGTAGGAGGGGGAATCAAAAACACTTCCAGAAGTCACTACTTCTCAGTCTAGAATAATTACAAAATAATTTTTCTTTGTTTTCAGGTCATGGTGGATAATCAGCGTTAAGCACTGACAAACAGGCACAGGGTGTGTGGCCGGGCTCCCGGCGAGGCTGTCACAGAGGATTAGAACCCTCACGTCCCTCTGGGCTCCACCTCGTCGCCTGCTCCCACAGAACTGATCTGGCTGTCACGTTTTAGGGAGCCGTGTGCTGCTATTCATTGACAGTGGTTAGTCCTGCATGGGGTCTTGACTCCCAAACAATCACATTCTTTAGAAGAGTGAGTGGTTGAGCTGCTTGACACTCCCTAGGAAGGAGGCAAAATATCCCAACCTACACCCGGTGCACGGGCCAACCGAGGGACAAAGGAGCCAGACCAGGGGGTGGGGAGCTCAAGGTGACATCCCGAGAACCAGCCTTTTGCCCAGGTCCCTCAGGACAACTTTCATTTCTTCCATTTTTCCATGTGATGTGGGGGGCGTAATGGGCACTTTTTGGTCCTCGGGGTTCTATTCCTTGTTGTCTGACCTCCTGGTCCGTGTTGGGTGAAATGGCTGTGATAAACCAGCACAGGTATCTGGTCAGAGGGAAATTGGGGACCACTGAATGGTGACCTCCAAACTCTGCCTGGAGGGTGATGAGCCAAGCAAGTAAGTTGCATTCTGGGTTCTCATTCACTTAGGTTTTCATGACCTTTCTTTGCCCCTTGTCCACATTTTAGAAATATAATGAAATAAATGTGTCCTCCACAAGGTTCCTCTCTCTCTCTCTCTCTCTCTCTCTCTCTCTCTCTCTCTCTCTCTCTCTCTCTCCATCCTCTATCTAACATATGTCTATCTGTCTATCTATCCATCCATCCATTCATTCATTGTAGGGGAGGAAAATTCTCTTTCCCCCTTTTGGGACTCAGCTGGGCAGAAGAATTAAATGGATGTGAGTCAGATTAACAAGAGAAATTCTGAGATGCTTGTTAATTTGTGAGCCGTTAAGCTTGGGTGCCCTCCTTGCCCCAATTTCAGTCCTTCTGGGACCTCCCAGGGGTCTGGATTAGGGGTGGGGATGACTCACGCACGCTCTGTACTTGAGTCAGGCCGCCACCCCTCCCTCAGGCTCCCATCCTGACCAACATGCTGGTGTTCCAGGCTTTTCCCTAAATCCTCCCACAGCAATAGAAACAGACACTGCTGAGGAGCTGCGGAGAAAGAAGGGTGAGGACTGCAGGCCGGGCACCTGAGAGCCCACTGGATGTGGCTCTCCATGGAGTCCTCCGCAGAGCTCCTCACCTGACTGCCTGGTGGCCTCCGGGGAAGGCCTTGGGCATATGCCTGATTGGGGCCTACCCACCCAGCTGCTGGGAGGCCCAGGTAGAGGCCGCCTCCTTCCCCACCCCATCTTTGCCTCCTCTCTGGAGACCAGCCCTACAGGATGACTGGAACAGAATATGCCGGTGTTGGAGAATTACCCCCCTCAGCCTCGGGAGTGCTCCCTGGCCATCTGGTCCCTGGCGGCGAGGCTGGTCCATCAGACCATGACTGTCCAGCACGAGCACTCATCAGACATCAGCCTGAAGCACCACGCTGGAAGCCACGGTATCCCTGAAGGCCCCACCAGGACCCTGCTCTGGATCCCCCTCCTCCCGTGGGGTGGCGTTCTCCTGCCCGGCCTGGCCTGCAGCAGATGCCACCCCCAGCTGTGGGGACAGCCACTGCCAGCCCATTCCTGAGCCTCTGGCCATCAACTAATTTGTTTTCAGAAACAGTTCTGATTCTGCCATTTACTTGGCGCAGGCTGTGGAGCGCCTCAGCCTCCTACGTCAACACGGGGGCCGCCAATTCCACACAAACCTGTGAGTATAGGTTTCATGTTTAGTAATTTGTTCCCTTGGTGGTTCTTCCCAAAACAAAGGATCTGCCCCAAAAGTGAATTCGAATTTCTTCTTTTGGTTAGATAAATACTTCTTGCATATTTAAAATGATTTTTTAAAAACCAACGAAACAAACAAAACCCTCACAATCTTAGTTAGGGCCGGGGGTGCTATGTGGGCATCCTGCTTCTCTCCTTCCCTGCCCACCTGTCCTTCCCACCTACCTTTTTAAAAAATATATATTTTATTGATATTTTACAGAGAGGAAGGGAGAGAGATAGAGAGCTAGAAACATCGATGAGAGAGAAACATCGACCAGCTGCCTCCTGCACACTCCCCACCGGGGATGTGCCCGCAACCAATGTACATGCCCTTGCCTGGAACCGAACCTGGGACCTTTCAGTCCGCAGACCGACGCTCTACCACTGAGCCAAACCGGTTTCGGACTTCCCACCTACCTTGCTACCATCTAACAGCCCATCGTCCTGCCAGCTGCTCTGTGACGAGTCCTTACAGGCTGTCATGCTGTTTGCCCTGGGACCGCTCTGACCCCATGGGCTACTCCAGCCATGTCTGCCGCCTCTTCATCACCCATTTCTACCCTCTCTGAGTGGAGGTGAGGGAGGTCACCCCTGGGTATAGCCCAGGGGGCAGCAGTTGTCAGGACCCCCTCTTTGGGAAGCAAGTCGGCCACGTGGGAGGGAATTCCCTTTCTCAGTTTCTGGGTCATGCTTGTTAAGATAAAAAAAAAAAAAAAAGAGGAAAAATGAGATTGGCATGTCATTTTAGGATCAAAGAGGCATCCTTTGATAGGTCTGCCTAGGGGTTATTTAATTACCCAAGACAGTGGTTTGCAATCCTGGGGCCCTCGGGGACATTTGCAATGTCTGGAGACATTTTTGATGGTCGTGACTGGTGGGGAGGACGGGGTGCTACTGACAACTAGTGGACAAAGGCCTGCGATGCTGCCTAACACAGCAGCCCCTCACAGCACAGAATTATTCCACTCCCGGCTCTGTTAGTTAGAGGTCCTAGAAGTTCTGTGCAAACTTAAATTTTTGACTGATGGAGGTGAACTTACCTTCTGTCTGGGAGAGAAGATAACCCAAAGGTTGCAGTTTATTACCCTGTAAGACAATAACCAATTTTTATTATTTTCTATTAATCTAACACTAACTCTAATAGTTCTTTATTAACTTGACAACAAATATAAAGTCCCTCAAAGGGCAGGTGCCAGCAGGGGCCTCACAATCACTCCGCCCTGCAGAGGGAGGCAACCGGTGGCCGAGGGGGGCAGGGCCAGCAAGTGGGCGGCACCAGGCCAGCTAAGGTGGATGCCATAGGGGACCCCCTCCCATCACCCGCTGGTTGCCCCACAGATTGTCCCTTACCTCTGGCCAGGCCTAGGGACCCTACCTGTGCACAAATTTTGTGCACCAGGCCTCTAGTAGAACTATATTTCTATTTCCATCATTAATTAATGAATTGAGTGAAATTTTTGGCATGTGCTCATTCTAATTCTATCATTGTTACCTATTACTAGGTAACAAATTACCCCCAAATTTAGTGGCTTAAACCAATAATAAACATTTGTTGTTTTACAGTTCTGTTGGTCAGGAATTTAAGAGCATTTTAGTAGGATTATCTAGCTTGGGTGCTCTCATGAGGTTACAAACAACAGGTCAGCCAGGGCTGCAGCCCCTGAAGGAGGCTGGGGGGTCTGCTTCACGAGGGTCCCTCACAGGACCGTGAGCAAGAGGCCCCATTCCTCACACGTGGGCCTCCCCACAGGCCTGCCTGAGTACCCTCATGACAGGGCAGCTAGCTTCTCCCAGACCAACTCACCCAAGGGAGAACACGAGGAAGCCACAATACCTTAGAAGTCACATCCTTCTGCTCTTCAGCATCCTGCTGGCTCCGTGGGTCACTTCCATTCCGTGTGGGAAGGAGGGCGCAAAGGAGAGAATAGCAGAAGGTGGGGGTCACTAGGGGACATCTTGGAAACTGGCCCTTCGTCTGTTCCCCAGGGACTCGTGTCCTTCCCACACACAACATGTGCTTAGCCTTTCCCAGAGCCCCCAAAAGTCTCACCCCAGAGAATATCAGTTTGAAGTCTAGAATCTTATTATCCAAACCTGGTCCATTTGCTATTGCTGAAGCTCCCTGGGTGTGGCCTTTGACTCCTCAAATCCATCTCTTTTTATTGGAAATATGTGAACTAGAGAGACAAGTTATCTGCCCCCTTCACCCTCCCCCCCCCCCCAACAACATTCAATCATAGGACAAGCATAGGATATTTACTGCAGACCCTCCTGCGGAACAAGGGTGGAAATTAGGGATGCACTGGTCACTGGTTCATAGCAGTTCTGAAATCCAGTGGAGTACAAATTGACAGTCCTACAGACTAGTGTTTCATGGTTCTTGGCTTCTCCGTGGACTTTTGTTTCCACCCTTTGAGCCATCTTTCCTTTTCCTCTGTTTGTGTCGTTTTCTCAGCCAGCTTCCTGCCTAATAGAAGTTTCTGACTCCAAAAGCATCCTATCAATTTGTGTTGTCTGTCCCTTTCCCTGCAAGCTGGCAATGTTTCTTCCAGGATAACGTTCTTAAACACTTTGGGCTCACTCCATTAGGAAAAGAGCTTCAGCTGCAAGTGTCTTCAATATAAGCTCTGCAGAGGAGAGCGTGGCTTAAGCCACGCAGCCTGTGGCATTTGTTACTTGTTATGAAGGTCCAAGCAGACTAAGGCCGAGTGGCGCCCTTCGGTTCTTATTTCAACCGGGTTTTTCTGACAGTGCCCTGTACTTGACTTTTGCCTGGAAGCCCTTTCTTAATTTCAATATCATTTGCCCTCTGGAGAGGTTAAGAATTTAACAATCCTTCCCTAACTACCGTATTTGCCGGCGTATAAGACGACTTTTTGGCCCTGAAAAATATGCCTCCAAGTGGGGGGTAGTCTTATATGGCGAGTATATAACAAACTCTGTTTTTTTTGTGGAAATGTTAGGGGTCGTCTTATATGCCCAGTCGTCTTATACGCAGGCAAATACGTATTTTTCAGGGCCAAAAAATCGTCTTATACGCCGGCAAATACGGTATCTCTTTTCTCACCTTTACCGGCAGCAGCAAGAAGAAATCAGATGGCACCTTCAGTGCTCTGCTTAGACCCTCTCCTTAGCCAAATCTCCTTTTGCATAAGGTACTCTTTTTACTTTCCTTTTTTTTTTTTTCGTTTTTTGTGTAAACCTTTACCTGAGGTCTCCTCAATGACAGTCATCCTATATAATAAAAGGCTAATATGCAAATTGACCGAATGGCAGAATGACTGGCTGCTGTGACGCACACTGACCACCAGGGGGAAGACGCTTAATGCAGGAGCTGCCCCCTAGTGGTCAGTGAGCTCCCACAGGGGGAGCGCCGCTCAGCCAGAAGCTGGGCTCACGGATGGTGAGCACAGCGGCAGGGCAGGAACCTCTCCTGCCTCCACAGCAGCACTAAGGATGTCTGACTGACGGCTACCAGACTGTGAGAGGGCGCAGGCTGGGCGTAGAGACACCCCCTACCCCCCAGTGCATGAATTTCATGCACTGGGCCTCTAGTGTCTCTATAAACAGGTTAAAATGTTACAACTTCCAGTTATGAAAGAAAAAAGTCCTGGGATGTCATATACAACATCGTGACTATCGTTTAAGCAGTACTATACCGTATGTGAGGAAGCTGCTAAGAGAGTAGGTCTTAAAAGTTCCCATTGCAAGAAAAATAGTTGTAGCATGCCTGGTGACAGATCTTAGTTAGACTTATTGTAGTGGTCATTTTGCAATGTATATATAAGTATTTAATTATTGTGTTGTACACCTGAAACTGATATGTTATATGTCATCTATATCTCAAAGGGAAAAGTAGTTCTTTCCAAGGCTCTTCAGTTTTCACAGAGACTTCCTCGCAGTCCTTCCAGCTTCTGCTCACTGCCAGGTTCCAAAGCCACTGGGAAGCTCTCCCCTCAGGCCCCAAACTGCTCGATCTGGAAACTTCCCTACAGAACGCCCTTCCATTCTCTCCCAGCAAATGTCTCATTCTCTGGCAACGCTCTTCTTTCCCCTCTCTCTTTTCATGGAGTGGCACATGATTTTTTTTTTTTTTTTTTTTTGGTCAGGTGTGCTTTCGTCTTCTTGTTTTACACACCAAGTCACAACTCTTAAATTCTTGGCCATGAATTGAAGCGCTGGATGTTCATGTCTAATGTGGACGTGGTGGTGGTGGGGACCCTGCCTCGGGGGAGTGTGGGAGCATTCCACATTGCTGAACACATCATACCACCTGTCATTCTAGGTGCTATGCCATTTCATCCCGTCAGAGCCTCATGCAGAAAGGGCACGTAATTTTCTCAAGGTCACACCTCTTGTGGCAGAGCCAAGATTTGAAGACAAGTCTTTCTTGGAAGCCCGTAGCATTTCTACCACGTCAACAGCAGGTTGTCTACAGGGGGACCCCTCAGCGTTTGATGAGTGAGTGAATGGATTCCTCTAAGTCGGCTCTGCCACCAGGTTTCAGGGCAGAAACAGCAGGGGATTCTGGTAGAGGGTATAAACGCGCACTGCTGTCACTTGTGATGGAGGTCAGCTCAACACCAGCATCTGATGAGACCCACTGCATTGAGTAGATGTACCCTGGGGGAGGTGCACAGTGATCGACTCAGGTATCCCATCTCCATTCCCATGGGAACACATTTACATGGAGCCTGTGACTCCCCAGGTATTATATGTGTACATAGCTTACCATTGACACCCCCCCCACCTCCCTCCACTCCGTCTCTGGGTCCCTTGGAGTCTCACAGTCTGAGCCACCTTTGAGTATGGCCATCGGATGGGGCTGTTGCTGCCCCACCATGGCCCCTGCTACCAATTGCGTCCCTGCGTGCAGCAGGAATCACTTGCTCCGGGCCGGTCGCTGAGGGCAGCCTTGCCAGAGAAAGCCAGTGAGCTGAGTGTATTTATCTGCTCCATGTGTCCCTGCGGCTGTGGAGGGAGACGTGGCAGCCTGCTCGTTGCGGCAAATGAATCCGAGAGTTTTGCTGACACCGAAAGGGGAACTCATCTGCTTTGGCATTGACTAGATCATGGCTAGACCATGGCCGCCTGTGAGACTTTCAGCGGGTGGTGTAGCCTCCATATCCTCACCCACAAAATGGGAGGCCAGCCTCGCAGGAGTGCTGTGAGGGTTACGTATAAAGCATTTGGTGCCTGGAGGCGTTAAAACAAGTAAGTGGACTTATTTTGGAATAAGGAAGAAGGTTTTTATTTGGGGAAAGGGGCAATTTTTCATGAGTGTGAAAAAAAAATCAGATGGCTTGTTTCTAGCAGCGGTTGTCAAAAAAGATATCACGGGCAGAGCCGAGCCGGAGCCTCTGCCGGGACCCCAAGGAGGGGCGCCGCTGCCGCCATGTGGATTTTAAAAATACACTGGAAATTGAGCCACAAAAGCCACCGCCTCCGCCGCACCTGCCGCCGCTGCTGCGAGTGAGGGAAGCCCACCGAGAACAGAGCTCACTCCACCCCAGGCCCAGGGAGTGGGCGGATTTGGAGCTTGGCCTCCGCATCAGCAGCCGTTCCGCTGAGACTCCTTGGAGCGCAGTCTCCCCACCCGCAGCCGTCCCAGCCTGCCCGCCGTGCTAGCGAAGAGCTAGCACGGCACCTCCAGTTTGCAACCCCAGCGCCCCAGAGGGACCGTGTGCCCCGGGTGAGCCGTGTGCCCTGGGGAAGCAGTGGGACCCGGGAGGAGGGGCGGTGTGAACCAGAGGAGGAGCTGACTCTATTCATGTGGTCCTGAGATAGTCACCATAAAACAAGCAGATTGTCAAATGACAGCGGGGAGGGAAAGGAGACCTGGGGGAGATAAGAGAACAACCGAAGGACTGGTATGCATGCATATAAGTACAACCAATGAACACAGAACTCTGGGGAGGGAGGGCATGAATGGGAGGTGGGGGTGGGGTCAATGGTAAGCTATGTACACATATAATACCTTGATAAATTATAAAAAAAAAAAAAGATATCATGGAACCCCTGAACTTCTCTGACTCCCCGCAAAAAAACAATAGCCTCTCCTGCCTTCATCAGCTGATCCTTAGAGTAGGTTGCTTATTTGGTTCATGATTTGGATCGAATGTTTTTGTCCCACCAGAATTCGTATGTTGAAATCCTGATTCCCAGTGTGATGGTTTGGGAGTGAGGCTTTTGGAAGGTGAGTAGGCCATGAGGGTGGAGACCTCATGAGTGGGATTAGTGCCCTTATTAAAGAGGCTCCAGAGAGCCCCTCCCCAGACCCACCCTGAGAGGACCAGCGAAGTGTCCATCTGCGAACAGGAAGTCGGCCCTCAGCAGGCACGGAACCCGCTGGCCTCGGGAGCGGTGAGAAAGGAGTGCTGTTTAAAGCCACCCAGCCGGTGGTATTTTTGTTATAGCAGCCTGATCGGCCTAGGAACGTCCACATGGCTCATTTGAACCCAGATAAAAATCAGAGGTTTCCTGACACAGACGTCCTGTGATTTAGAAGCAGTCACGGGCTTCGTTATTATTTTTGGAAAGACTCCATGGAATTTATTGTCTCAGTGCATCCGCTTCCTCGCCCAGAAGGTGAAGGATTAGGCCTGTCCTCAAACGCACCCCTCGGAGGAGGCCAGTCCATCATCCCAAGGGCACACCTGCCTCCCGGCGCCTTCTGCCTTTTTTTTTTTTTTCCCTCTGCCCCGGAATGGCTATGTCTCCATCACCCAGCGTGGCACCGGCACATAAAAAGTGCTCAGGGGACCAAGAACAACTGTCTAATAGGTTCATTCCTCATGCTGCCTTGTTCCCACTTGCCACACTCTGCCTCCTTCCAGGGGCTTAATGGAGTCTCTGACGCTAGCCTCCCCCAAGTCCCGGGTTGTGTGCATTTCTCAGCCCTGATAACTGCGTTTGGGCACTTGCCTGTGAAGGTGTGCTTGCAGGGGAGAAGAAGACGAGGAAAAGAAAGACGCCCCCCCACCTCCCACTCCCAGGAAAACACCCTTACCCTAATTCCACTACAAATCACCCCCGAAGCTGGACAGAGCTCACAGCCGGGGCAGGCGGTCCGGGGGAAGGGGCAGCATGGATGGCGTCTGGGCGCCGAGTGCCCAGCGAAAGCGGGAGGAGCGAGTCAGATGCATTCTGTCCGACCCAAGGGCCTGGGTGTCATCCTTTCCCGTCACCGCTCAGAGGTCCGCAGGGGAAAGACTGGTTTTAAATCGAGGATGAAAGCCTGGTGCGATCAGGCTGCAGGGTCGTCGCAGCGGCTCTCAGGGGAGAATCCCGCATGTAATGTCAGCCCTTCCCCGCGGAGAGCCTTCCCACGGGCACCACAGAGTGCGGGGCCCGCACGCGGGCCTCTCTGCCCCCAAGCTCTTAGTTGGGAGGCTGAGCGTGAACTTGAACTTGGTAATTCAGGGTGAGGTGTGTCTGCCTCCTTAGGCACGGATGGCTGCTCTCTCCCTCCCCGGAGCAGAGTGTCTGCAAGCCTAGGAGTCCTCCAGTGAGGCCTCTTCGGCCACCAAAAATCGGCATGGATTTTGTTTTTGTTTTTTTGTTTTTTAAAAAAATATATATTTTATTGATATTTTGCAGAGAGGAAGAGAGAGAGAGAGAGAGAGAGAGAGAGAGAGAGAGCTAGAAACGTCGATGAGAGAAGCATCAACCAGCTGCCTCTTGCACACCCCCTACCGGGGTTGTGCCCGCAGCAATGTACATGCCCTTGACCGGAATCGAACCCGGGACCTTTCAGTCCGCAGACTGACGCTCTACCACTGAGCCAAACCGGTTTCGGCCGGCGTGGATTTTGTATTGCAGCGCGTCCTCCCCGTCCAGTTGGACGGAAGCCGCCCATGTGGCTCGGGGCTTGGGGGGACCCGGTGCCTGGCGAGCAGCTGCCCCCGGCTCCTGTGCAATGCTGTCAGGCGGACAGGCCTGTGTTTCCTTTCTCTCAGAGTCTGTGGATCCCTGTCCTTCCGGATGCCGCGACGTCTCGGCAGCAGCTTTGGGTTTTTTATTTATTCATGTGTGCGTGCTCAGAGCCTGTGCCGTTGCCAAAAGGTTTATGGCCTCTTAAAGTTTTGGAGCCTCTGCTTTTATGGCCACTGTTTGTTGAAGAGAAGTGCCGTCTGGGGAGGAGATGGGTTTGCCTTCCGCCTGGATGATGGATGGAGGAGGCTTAGCGGCTCCGTATTCTTTTGTTCAGGGCTGCAGTGGCCCGGGGCACACACCGGGCAGCACCCCCCCCCCCCGGCTCCCCGAATGCTCGTCCCTTCCTGCGTCCACGCTTGCTCTCCACAGGGCGTCCCCTGTGCAAGTCCGGGGCCCGGCCTGTGCTAATAGCGTGCTGCATCCCGTGTCTCGGAAGTTCTGATGCAACTGCAATGCGAAGGTATGTCCTCCAAGCACAGGGCGTGTGCTCTGGTGCCCGGGTTCTCGAAGGAGGGTCAGGCTGGACCGGTCTGGGGACAGCAGCTGCTGTGAGCGTCAGGGGGACCGCTGTTGGGTGAAGGGAGCTCAGGGACGCTCCATCCTGGCCACCGAGCTTCAGCGAGCCGTGGTGATGTGGAGCAGGAGAAGCAGGCACCACCGGGACAGAGGCGGGGCTGGGATCCGCAGGAGACGTTTCCCTGTAGCCACAGACTGAAAGCACAGGATGCTATCCGCTCCCGCCCCGTGCCTCCTGCAGGACACCAACCCAGAGCACACACGGGAGGCCGGGGACAAGGAGAGCAGCGCAGGGGGCTGGGCGTGGCGGCAGCCCTGACCCCGGGAGGCCGAGCAGGGAGCCGGGTCCACACACACAGGGAGCCCACCGCGCAGACGCAGCCCGGCGGCCGGATGCAGCGGTAGGAGCGCCTCAGTGCCGTCCTCCCCAGAAGGCCGGGGGACAGCAACGCTGCTGCCGACTCCTGTGACTCTGCCAATCCCTGTGTCCCTGGTGGTGAAGTGGAACGTTCAGCTCTCGTCCCTCCAAAGGAGGCCAGACGGTACATGAACTAAAGCTAAGAACACACTTTATCTTATTTATTTTATTTATTTTATATTTTATTTATTTCATTAAGGTATTATATGTGTACATATCTTACCACTGACCCCCCACCCCACTCCCATACATGCCATCACCCCCTAATGTTTTGCGTCCATTGGTTATGCTTATATGCATGCACACAAGTCCTTTGGGTGATCTCTTGTCTCCCCCAGATCTCCCTAACCTCCCCACTGTAATTTTTTACAAATATATTTTATTGACTTTTTACAGAGAGGAAGGGAGAGAGATAGAGAGCTAGAAATGTCGATGAGAGAGAAACATTGACTAGCTGTCTCTTGCACACCCCCTAACGGGGATGTGCCCGCAACCAATGTACATGCCCTTGGCTGGAATCAAACCTGGGAGCCTTCATTCCGCAGACCGATGCTCTACCACTGAGCCAAACCGGTTTCGGCTCCCCACTGTAATTTGACAGTCTGTTTCTTTACTGTCTCTGTATCTATCCTTTTGTTCATCAGTTTATAATGTTCTTTATTATCCACAAATGAGTGAGATCATGTGGTGTTTCTCTTTCATTGACTGGCTTAATTCACTCAGCATGATGTTCTCCAATTCCATCCAGGTTGCTGCAAATGGTAAGAATTCCTTCTTTTTTTATGGCAGCATAGTATTCCATTGTGTAGATTATATCATAGTTTTCTGATCCATTCATCTGCTGACGGGCACCTAGGCTGTTTCCAAATCCTAGCTATTGTAAATTGTGCTGCTATGAACACAGGGGTGCACATATCCTTTCTGATTGGTATTTCCAGTTTCGCTAAGAACACACTTTCATTCGGCCAAAACCCCATGCCCAGCTCCATGCACAACCTGCCTTTTCAGAGAGAGACACCATGACTGCATGAAGCCCAAATACAAGGTCCCCAGAGTGCCCCAAGCAGTTGGGACCCGTCTCAGTGCTGTTTTACCAGGGAGACTAAAGGCCCCACAACCCAGGCACCTGTCTCAGTTACCGACTGATCCTCTCTCGTCCTTCTTTCTCTGCCTGGGACACGGCTGGGCCCTGCGAGCATTTCTCCTTGGCTGCTGGAGGAGGGGCAGGCTTCCTGCACAGAGGGCAACAGAGGGTTCTGCATTACTGTTTCCTTCAGCGGCCCCTCCCACAAGCTCCTGTGTGTCAGCCTGTGCCCTCAGCCTTGTCTCTGGAGAGGTCAGAATGGCTTGGGTGCGGTGACCTCTCTGCTAGCTAGGCCTATGACAGTTTCCCTCAGCCGAGAAGATGCCATGCCCATTGCACGTGCCCCTCCGGACCCCTGCCAGTCCCCTCTCACCCCCTCTACCAGTTCATCGAATAGTTCTCTACGTTAAACCTCCCCGATTCCAATGACCATGGCTGTCAGTTTCTTCTGACCAGACCTTGATTCATGCTTACTCCTCCCTTCCCTGCAGGAAAATGGAAGTCCACAATTAATCTCTCTTTTAAAGAAATTAAACCCCCAAAGAAACTACAGCCCCTCCCCCACCCCCAACTTCTCCCTCTCTGCACATTGGGGTGTTTGGAGTATGATGGTGTTTGGGCCACAGGGAGGGAACAGGAAACAGGGTTTTTCTGCTGGGCTTCTGAGCTGGGAGCCCTCAGGCCTGGGCTGGAGGCTGGTCACCCTGTCTGTCCAGTGGAAGCTGAGGCAGAGCGGGGCCACCAGACACAGTGGCACAAGGATGGAGCGCCCTCATGTACCATTTTATCCCACCACTCAGCTGAGCACCCTTCTTCAACTTCACAGTGACATGAGCCAAGAAATTCCTTCTCCTTCTCCTTCCCTCCCTCCCTCCCTCCTTACCTGTCTCCCTTCCTTCCTTCCTTCCTTCCTTCCTTCCTTCCTTCCTTCCTTCCATCCACTTCTCTCAATTGCTTGTTTTTAAATTGAGGCAAAATTCACGCATCATTTTAAAGTGAACAATGCAGGGCATTTAGAACATTCACAGTGTGTGCAACCACTACAGTTATCTAGTTCCAAAACGTTTCCATCACCCCAAAAGGAAACCTTGTACCTACTGAGCAGTTACTGTCCATTCTCCCATCTCCCAAGCCCCTCACAACTAAACAACCTCCTGAATTTGCCTGTCCTGGGTATTTTGAATGAATGGAATCATATATTACATGACATCTTGTGTCTGGATTCTTTTCACGTGAAAACAACATTTTCAAGTTTCATCCACCTTGTAGCATGTCAGTGCTTCATTCCTTTTTATAGACCAGCTAGAGGCCAGGTGCACAAAATTCATGCACTCGGGGGTGGGGGCGATCCCCCAGCCTGGCCTCTGCCCTCTCACAGTGCTGGAGCCCCATGACCCACTGCCCCAAAGAGGTGGTGGGCCAGAGCTGGGACTCCCACCTCCATGCTGCTTGGAGCCTTGGGACTCCCAGGTCTTGCTGCGCAGAGCCGTGGGCCCACCTCCGCACCGTGCACGCAGCATCAAGCCCCCGCCCACCCATGTGCACACACAGCCCCGCCCACCCACGTGCGCCCGCTGCTCACACAGTCTCCTGGTGATCGCTCCTTGTGGCATGAGGGCATCATGATGTGAGGGCGTAACAACCACATAGGCTTTTATTAATTATAGATGAATCATATCCCTTATATGTATATATCACATTTTGCTTATTCATTCATCTGTTGACAGCCACTTGGGTTGTTTTCACTTTTTGTCAGTAATGCTGCTCTGAACATGGGTATACCTGTATTTGTTTTTAATTATTTTTGGTAACATGCCTAGGAGTGGAACTCCTGGGTCATATGGAAACTCTGTATTTAACTCTTTGAGGAATTCCCATACTGTTTTCCACAAGGGAGTTGGATTTTCATAGCTTTAAACCAAAGAGTACCTACGAAAGCAGCACATGGTGTGTTTTGGTCTTTGTGTCTTAGTCCATTGGGGCTGCTGTAACAAAATGCCAGAGACCAAGTGGCTAAGTAATATTTCTCACAGCTCTGAAGGCTGACAGTCCAAGATCAAGGTGCCTGCATGGTTGGGTGGGGACTCCCTTCCAAGTCACAGACTTCTTGCTGGGTCCTCACATGGTGGAAGGAATGAGGCAGCTTTTATGAGGGCACTAATCCACTCAGCTGGGCTCCAACCTCATGACTAACCGCCTCCCAAAGGCCCCGCCTCCCAAAGGCCCCACCTCCTAGACACCGTCACCTGGGGGGTTAGAATTTCATAATTATGAATTTGGGGGGACACATTCATACAATTGCCACCTGAGAGCCGTGGACCGTTTGAGGATTCTAAGTAGAGGAGTGGTGAGGTCAGATATATGCTGTGAACCATGACTCTGGCCACAGGGAGGCCGGTGTAGCCAGTCTCGGAGTGAGCAAGGCAGAGCGTGTCCACTCACCCCATGTCTGTGCTGGGGAGTACAACCCTCAGATTCTGGACCTGAAGCTGCTCTGCTGTGAGGCCTCACAGGGTGGCCATTAAAATGGGCAGGCCCTGCCGAAACCGGTTTGGCTCAGTGGATAGAGTGTCGGCCTGAGGACCGAAAGGTCCCGGGTTCGATTCCGGTCAAGGGCATGTACCTTGGTTGCGGGCACATCCCTAGTAGGGGGTGTGCAAGAGACAGCTGATCGATGATTCTCTCTCATCGATGTTTCTAACTCTCTATCCCCCTCTCTTCCTCTCTGTAAAAAATCAATAAGATATATTTTTTAAAAAATGGTCAGGCCCTGTCTCCGGCCAGGGGTGCCCCGAAGCCCAGTATTTACCAACCTTGCGACGTTGGGTCATTCATGATTGCTTTCGGTCTTCGTTGGCGCAGCTGTTAATTAGGGGTAAGGGGATCACCTGCCGGCATACAAATGAGAGAACGTATATGAAGTACTCAGCACAATGTGGAAGGCAGAAGGGTCTCGCCCCCAAAGCTGCCCACATCCTAATCCCTGGAGCCTACTGTGCAATGGTGGTATATTACAGGGCCAAAGAGAATTTGCCGAGATCGTTGAGATTATAGACTTTAAAATGAGGACATTATCCTGGATTATCTGGGCGGGGACGATGTAACCACATAGGTCCTTATTCTGGGCCGAATTGTGTCCCCTCAAAATTCACGGGCTGAAGTCCTAACCCCCCAGAATGTGGCTGTATTTGGAGATAGGGTCTTTAAGATGCAACTGAGGTTAAATGAGGTCGGTAGGGTAGGCCCTAATCCAGTACCCCTTTCTGAGGAGGGGAGGTGAGGGCGCAGACACACTCGGAGGGAAGACCATGTGAAGACACCAGAAGACGGCCTTCTACTAGCCAAGCAGAGGCTACACCAGCCGTGAGCAAACTACGGCCTGATGGCTGGATCCGGCCCGTTCGGCTGTTCTAAACTATTGAAGAAGAAGAAAAAAAAAAGACCATACCCTTTTATGTAATGATGTTTACTTTGAATTTATATTAGTTCACACAAAACATCCATCCATGCTTTTGTTCCGGCCCTCCGGTCCAGTTTAAGAACCCTTGTTGCCCTCGAGTCAAAAAGTTTGCCCACCCCTGGGCTACACCCTGACTACACCTTCATCTCAGACAGCCAGCCCCCAGAGCACTGGGAAAGTGGATGTCTGTGGTTTAAACCACCCCGCGTCCATTTGGTATGGCAGCGCTAAGAGACTAATTCGCCCCCTGGTTCTCTTCTCTCTTTTGAAACAACAAAAAAGAAACAAAAGACTGGAATCAACATTGCCTGCGCTGGCGTCCCTTGCTTTCATGACCTCAGCAGCTGTGTGAAGGGGACAGTGGGCCGTGGCCCCCACATGTGGAAGGCCGAAGAGCTCTGCCCTTCAGACAGGGCCTCCTCCGGCAGCCCCTGTGGCGCATGCTTCCTTCTCACACACATCGCACACCGAATCAGTCAAAAATGCCTTTGGGAGGGGCCTCTGAGGACCCCAGAAAGGATCGCTCTTCCACCCAGGACAGTTCTGGCCAGCTCAGCTTGACCTCACTAAGCAGGTCCCCAGTAGAGGTCTGAACTCGGGGCCCTGGCCAGCGCCGTGGCCTGCCCTGTCCATATGGTACAGATTCCACAGGCCGGTGCCTATGCCAACACTCCTCTGCCTGCAAAAACATCTTGGACAGAGACACCACACATCCGATCTTGTCACGTCACTCAGAGGAAGTGGTGGTGCTTGGGGTGCCCACGGCAGCCTGTGGGAGAAGTATCAGGGAGCAGGCCGGCTAGGGTGGAAGAGGAAAGGACGCCAGACACCCTAAACCATCCATCCTGCCCCTGGCCAGCCTGGCCCGGTCTGTGTCCTGGAGTCTGGTCGCTCCAGTGGTGGAGACAGCCCACGTGAGTGCACTGGGATGCCAGCGGACAGATGGACACGGGTGCCTTCCTGGTCAGGAGACACTGATGAAGCTCAGTGCAAGAAGTCAATAAGTGGGATTAATACTAACCAAGGCTTCCCCTACCGGAGGTTATACTATCACAAACCATAATAGATGGGTGTGATTTGCTACATAAATTCCGGGTCTTTTTTTTACCCCCTTTTCCTTAAAGCTCTGAAATTGGTGCTGAATGAGCTCCTGGGACCAGGTGATGTTGAGGATTTCTTCAAAACAATGTACTCAGGCCCATTCAAACGTATCCTCCTTGTAGAGAACATCTGCTGGCTAGGTGGCCACTGCCACCTGGTCAGGAGTAGAGCCAGCCATGCCTATCCCTTTAATAGGAAAAACAATTTGGGTGCTCTGAGCCTACTTTCACTTAGGTCTCATTGGCCAGGAGTGGGTCACAGGCCACCTTTAGTTGCAAGATAAGTTGGAAAATCAAAAATAGGACTGTTATGGTTCATTATCTGGTGCTGGGCACCTCGCCACCATGGGTAAGAGGAAGAGAACGGAGAATGGACGCTGTAGCTTTGTTGGAATTTATTTCTGAGGGTCCCTTCTCCATGCAGAGTATTTTAGATTAAGATTAGCTTGTGATAATCATCTTTAGAGCAGACAGGCCCTTTCACCAGCTGTCTCGGGTAAGACAAAGTTGTTTCTACGAGTGATAACACTCACATCCCAGCCCAGCGGCCCTGCGGGGTGACCTCGCTGTGGAATCATTTATATTCCGCAGCTGGCCTGTATAACACGCCGGCGTGTTTGAAAAGGAAAGAAAGCAGATTGATCTGAGGTGTCAGGATGGAGTTGAAGGTATGAAGGAGGGAGGTCCTTCTTTAACAAAGAGAATCTTCTCAATCTCGGTGTAGGGGGAGGGACGAGTGGTGGTTGCCCATGGTAACCAAGGTGAACCTTATTCCTGATTGGGTAGCTGAACAAGAGGAGGGCACGGCACCTGGCTGCTTCCGTGTAGGTTTTATTTCTAATTACACAAATGGAGAGACATCAAGGGGCAGGGGACCAGAGCCCGCTGCAGAGCGGCTGTTGGTTTTCTCTCAGGAAAGGGACTTTGAGAGCCTCCAGCAAAGTTCTGCTAATTATTATTTAAGGAGACCTCTTTCCTGGGAGGCTAATATGGAGTGAACACTGCTCCTGATATTTCTAACTCTAAAATAATTCGGGAAGATTTCAACCCCAAATAAAGTTAGGTGGTGGTTTATAGGTAGAGTTTTAAGTGAATGGGACACCACATTGTTTTTATAAATATAACCTATGGTAAGTTTAAAGTTATATATATATATATACACCGTATTTGCCGGCGTATAAGACGATTTTTTGGCCCTGAAAAATATGCCTCCAAGTGGGGGGTAGTCTTATAAGGCGAGTATATAACAAACTCTGTATCTTGAGTGGAAATGTTAGGGGGTCGTCTTATACGCCCAGTCTCTTATACGCCGGCAAATACGGGGTATATATATATTTATAGTGGGAAAATAAAAATAAAAAGAACCCACTAGTTCCTGGGTTTACTGGTTCAGCTTTTCTGGGGGAGACCCCCCCCAGGCCCCCTAGTGGCCGCCGCAGGAATCACCGTGTCCCAGGGAAGTAGGGTGCCCCCTGCCCCCCCAGGCTGTCCCGGACATGTCCGGCTCTCTTCTGGCACTAGAGAGACTCGTGGCTGATTCACGCCTGGGGCTCTGAGTTTTGTTTTTCCGGCTCCGTCCTCCCAACTGGGGCAGACAGACATTGATCTGCGCCCTCCTTCGCTTAGCGGGCGGAGCGCAGGTCTCTCCCTGCGGGGCGGCAGCCTGCAGCGCCGCGGAGCTCCGCTCGGGACCCGCAGGGGGCGCCATGGGACTGCGGGGGAGAAAAACCCCGGAGCTGCAGAGGGCGGATCGCATATAAGTGCAACCAATGGACACAAAACTCTGAGGTGGGAGGGCATCATGTATGGGAGGTTGGGGGGGGGGGAGGGGCGGCAATGGTAAGCTATGTACACATTTAATACCTTAATAAATTAAAAAATAAAAATAAATAAAATGCTGTGGGAGAGCGAGTCACCCCTCACCCCCAGCGCAGAGGGAGGGGGAGAAGCCTCCCTCCCCTCCCCTCCCCGGAAGCGCCAGGGCGGGGTCACAGGCGGGCCTTTGGGGCGAGGGGAGCTGTTCTGCCGGCACCGCGGGCACTGGGTCGGCTGTGCCCATAGGACGCTGCCTGTGCGATCCTGGGTTTGCCGACCCCTCCCGACAGAGGCTCTGTCTGGGCGTAAAGGCGCGCGTAAATAAATAGCCTTATATCTAAAATGCACTTGTCTGTGCAAGAAGGAGTGAGAAACCAAACATGGCAGATGCAGAGGACAAAGGAGAAGCGGGTTTCTCCCTCTGGGGGTGGGGGGCCGCCTCCGCCAGCCCTCCCGCTGGGCGAGGAGTCCCAGGGGCCGCGCACCCTGGAGCTGACAGCGCCCTGCTTCCCGGGCCACCCCGAGCCCACGTGGGGGGGCCCATCTCTCAGCTCCTGGGGTGGGGGGAATTGGGGAAAAAGGAAGCGGAGGGGGAGGAGGGCAGGCTCTCCCACGCCCTTACGTCCCAGGGGGGAGCTCTCAGGAGCCCAGGGTTCTAAATTGGAACCTCAGGGCCAGGTCCAAGGGAAGAAGGGCTTGTCTAAGAGCAGGCTAGGACCGGCTCTAAGAGTTTGCTGGCTTTTATAACTTTAAAATACATGTATCTGTGGGGCCTGGGCCCCGGTCGGTAACCTGGTCTCAGGACCCACACTGCTCAGGGCAGTCCACTGAATGGACCTTGTTGTGTATCTTTGACTTTAGGACCGCGTGTTTTATGTCACTGTGAACTAAGCTTAAAGAAGTGGATCCTGTTGAAAACAAAATGAAACAAGTGGACTGAACTGGGGATTGAGCCAGTATCATAACTGAGAGCCAGAGAGATGCTATGTCCAGTGACTCTAAAATGCAGAAATTTAACTCGACATCTTGAGTTAGGTGACATTCTGAGGTCAGAAAGAACTGTAAAAAATTTTTTTAAAAACTGTACTCACTAATACTATTGTTTGTGGTGATATCGGGCATTTTTGTGTGTTTGTTAATCCTCACCTGAGCATATTTTTTTCCATTGCTTGTTTTTTTTTTTTGTTTTTTTTTAAAGAGAGAATAGAAGGAAGGAAGTAAGGGAGGGGGAGAGACAGGATGAGAGAGAGAGACAGAGAGAAAGAGAGAGAGAGAAACATTGGTGTGAGAGAGACCATTTAATGGTTGCTTCCCACATGCAACCAAATTGCTGGTCCAATTGGGACCAGCAATTGAACCTGCAACCCAGGTATGTGCCCTTGACCAGGAATCGAACCCCCAACCCTTCAGTATGCAGGCCAACGCTCTAACCACTGAGACTCACCAGACAAGGGCAAGCATTTTTATTCTAAAACTATTGTGTGCGCATTGTGGAATGAAGCCAATGAGTTCTTTTGTTGGTGTCACGGAGGGCTGTACCACGGCACATGGAGCGAACGAAGTACAGATGTTAAATAAAGCCTTCCAGTTCTGGATTTGGGCTGGAGGTTTTAGTAGGAACGCTTGTATTTTATCTTTCAAAGAAAAGTATTTTATGGTTTTGTCTAATTAAGAGGCTTAGAGACAGTAAACACTCCCAGCACCCAGTGGTGGTGTCTAAATAGCGGGAACTGTTTCCCGCCAGAGGAGCAGTCTGGGATGGGGTCTGTTCAGGCTGCACTGGGCCTGGCTGGTACCACGGAGCAGGCGGCTCCCGAGGTGCTGACGTCATGCCACAGGGCCGCAATGCAGAGCGCCCCCTGCTGGCGGCCGGGCCTCTGAGGGCCACTCCAGGGAATGAGTGACAGGAAATTGACTTCACCTTGCTGAACCCCAGTGTCCTTACCTGTGAAAGGTGATGCGGATAGTGGCCCCTCACAGGCTGCTGTGAGAACTGGAGGAATTATACCTGCCGTGGGCCCATCAGCCCTGGATGGCCGCGGTGTGTGCGTGTCTTTAAGACAGAAATGCCTCCTCGAGGAGGACGTGTGGCTGAACATTCCTTCCCTAGACCAGTGTTTCCCAAACTTCTCTCATGATGAGAATCACCTGGTGGAGTTGTTAAAATACAGATTCCCGAATCGCAACTGAGAAGTGCTAAACTAGAATTTTGGGGAACATATAGGTAAAATTGTATACAATTTGGGAAACACTGCCCTAGACATTTGATTTGAAGAGCTTGATTTGGAGGACAGAGTAAAACAAAGCTGCGGCTCTTAGCCATGTACTAATAACAGCCATAAATGGGAGAAGGTGTGCACTCTCTGTCAGAGTGAGTTCCTTGTTCCCCCTTTGCCCGCAAGCCCCCCCCCCCCAAAAAAAAAAAAAAAAACTTTCAAACTTTCAGTCTGCTTCTGGTTCATCCCATGGTGTAAAGTCTACTCAAAATTCTCTCCTGGACACAGTCCTTCAGCCTGCCCTGGGTCTTTTTTTTTTTTATAATATATTTTTATTGATTTCAGAGAGGAAAGGAGAGGGAGAGAGAGATAGAAACATCAATGATGAGAGAGAATCATTGATTGGCTGCATCCTACATGTCCCTGCTGGCATCAAGCCTGCAACCCAGGCCTGCGCCCTTGACCAGAATCTAACCCGGGACCCTTCAGACTGCAGGCCAACGCTCTACCCACTGAGCAAAACCAGCTAGGGCAAGGTCTTCTCTTATGTAACAGTTTCCGTTGCCAAGGCCTCTTCTCATGTTCACAGTGGCGTTCCTGACACATCGGAAATGTTAAATGTGAGTGGACAGCAACGCCTTTCCCCTGACCGCTGCTTACAGGCTGGAGGCTGTGGCCGGCTGCGCAGGCTCCGTCGGCAGCCTTTGAGCAGGCCCTGACCCCCCAGGGCACACTGCCGCTGGGCCCAGGCCGCTGGCTTTGCCATTTGCTCGGTCCATTTCCATTGCAGGCACAGGCAGTGACCTGCCCTCGCCAGAGCTGGCCTCCCGTCTCTGCTTGCAAACTTCCTTTGCTAAATGCACCCAGGAACAGCCAAACGCAACAATGTTGTGAGTGTTTTGGAATTATTTTTGCTAGAACACCGTGTCGTACCAGAAAGCATTGAGTTTACATGAAGATTTCAGCCAAGGATCCCCTGAAATGATTGACAGCAAGCCATTCACTGCAAGTAAGGGAAGGTTACACAGATTCAGGAGTAGTTTTGGACTGAAAAATATGAAAATTATTAAAGGGGGAAAATCACAGTCACAAAACTTTTATTGCAGTATATTGCCATAATTGTTTATTGTAAGATTAACATTGTTAATCTCTTATGTGCTTAATTTATAGATTAAACTTTCCCAAAGATACGTATGCAGAGGAAGCTTCATAGTATGGGGTTTCGTGCTATCCTGGATTCCAAACATCCCCTGGGGCAGTGGTTGGCAAACCGCAGCTCAAGAGCCAGATGTGGCTCTTTGGCTCCTTGAGTGCTCTAACGCCACTTCTTCAAAATAGACTCGCCCAGGCTGAAAACCGACTTCTGAGCATGGGCCACGGAGTTTCAATTGCACTGTACGTGAGCACCTGCACGTGATATTTTGTGAAAGAGCCATACTCAAGGGGCCAAAGAGCCACATGTGGCTCATGAGCTGCGGTTTGCTGACCACTTTCCTGGGGGGTCTTGGAATGTATGCCCTGCAGATAAAGGGGGATGGTTGTATATTCATACACACACATATACATACATGCATGCACATATACACATGTACATACAAACATGCATATACATGCATATACATATACATGCATGTGCATACATATATGCCTCAGACACACATAGGCAAGACTGGAGGATTCTGCACCACAGTGGCAACAAGTCTCATTTAATCTTTAGGGGTGGAATTATAGACAACTTACTCCATCTGTCTACTTTTCTGTAATCTCCAAGTGTCTATGATTATTTATTCCTTTTGTATTATAGCAATAATCACCATGAAATGCCTTCTATTGTGTTTTAGGATGACGTTGAAAACCATCTGCTCAGTGCCCTCTGAGGAGGGCTCGGCACAGGCCCACGGAGGCGGCAGCGCGGAGGACGCCTCCCAGGTCAGGTTTCCTGCCGCGGCAGCACGACGTGTGTCAGCGGGGAAGGTCCTCTGACCCGCTAATGGGCTGCGACCGGCCTGGCAGGGCCCGCGCCCCTTTCACGGGTCACACTGGTGTTCTCTCCGCGGCGCAGCCCTGACCCTGGCTGACAATTATTACTTCACGTCTAAAGGCCGCCACGCTGAACTGTGCAAATCTGACAGGAGAAGGTAGAGGGGCCCCCATCAAACTCTGGGCCATGAGGCTCCAGGGGAGGGTTGAAGGCTCCGGAGTTTTCTGTGTGAAGACAGAGCAGCCTCTTTCCCGTGCTCCCTCCTGCTCTCAGCGGCCCACGGCGTTGGAGCAGAGGCCTCAGACAGTGGCACCATCTTGGTGACAAGAAAGATGGCCCAGGGCTGCTGGCTCCCCGTCTTCAGGACGAGTAATCGGAACCTCCTAGGATATGTTCCAGGAGGAAGTGCAAAGAGCTTTCTCCCCCACCCCCCCCCCCCCAGCTTTCTTCAGGCATCAAGGAGATCAAGGAGGATCAAGGAGGGCCATGGTTTCATGCCTCAGACGCTTCATTCCCTGTTTTTCAAGAATACTGACAGCCCTGACCAGTGGCTTGTTTGGAGCATCGTCCCTGCAATAAAAGGTTGTGGGTCTGATTCCCTGTCAGGGCACGTACCTCGGTTGCAGGTTCATTGCCCTTTGGAGCTCATACAGGAGGCAACTGATGAATGTTTCTGTCTCACATTGATGTTTCTGTTTCTCTCTCCCCCCAATCCTACCTCTCTCTAAAAAATCAAAAACATATTCTTGGGTAAGGGTTAAGAGAGAGAGAGAGAGAGAGAGAGAGAGAGAGAGAGAGAGAGAGCTAAGAGCGTGCTCTGTGCTGCACTGGGCCTTCTGGAAAGGGTAGCTCATCTCTGAGGAAAGCAGGGGTCCCTGAGGAAGATAGGAGGTGACAGGGCAGTGACCAGGGGCTCCCACCAGAGTGTGTATCTAGAAAAATGTTGCCAATGTGGCAGGGACCTGCCTGGCTCCAGGAAGCGCCTCCCCAGGCAGAAGCTGGTAGAACTTGTGGTTAACTTGAGAGCTCAAAAGCATTAGCGATGTTTCACTCCAACCTGTGGCTTCTGCTGCCTCACTCAGTGTGTGCACATGGGGCAGTGAGGAAATGGAGCCACTCCCTGGCAGTGCTAAGACCTGCTCTCTTTCATGTGTTATATTCATACAGATGAGTTTAGGATAAAGATGGCAGATCACAACAATGGCTAATACTTTCAGAAAGCTTACTATGTACTCAAAAGAAGTACTTTAATGGATCATTTCATGCAAATCATTCTTTCAACGCACATTTAAACAGCTCTTATATGCCAGCAAGGTTCTATATGTTGCAGTACAGCAGTAGACAGAAGAGACAAAGTCCCATAAGGAAACAAAATGTGGCCTATACAAAAATGGAATAGAACTCTACTTTAATAAAAGAGTAATATGCATTAACCATCACTCTGCTACACCCACAAGCCATGCCCACCAGCCAATCAGAGTGAGTATGCAAACTAACCCCAACCAAGATGGCTGCAGCCACAGAGAGCAGGAGGGAGGCTCGGGTTTCCCTGGCAATAGAGGAAGCCAAGCTTCTGCAGCCCTGACCTGCCTAGGCCTCCACTCCAGGCTACAAAGTTTCAATTATAGAAGGTAAACAAATCCAAACAGAAATGGCAGCAGCCACAGAGCGAGCAGGGGGCTTGGCTCTGCTCCAGGCTACTAAGTTTCAATTGTAGAAAGTAAATAAATTCCAAATACCAGGGCCTTCACTTGGGTTGTTGGGGGGTGTGGCCGGCCTGCAAACCACCACAGGCCCTTTGCCCAGGCTGCCCCACACTCCAAGGGAACCCCACCTTGATCCAGGACACCCTTCAGGGCAAACCAGCTGGCCCCCACCCATGCACCATGCTTCTATCTTATCTAATAAAAGAGTAATGTGCAGATTGACCATCACTCCAACACATAAGATGACTGCCCCAATGTGGTCAAATATCCTGCCCCCATGTGGACACTAGATGGCCACCACAAGATGTCCAGCAGGAGAGGGTAGTTGGGAAGCACTAGGCCTGCAAAGGAGGGCAGTTGAAAGGGACCAGGCCTGCAAGGGAGGGCAGTTAGGGGTGATCAGGCCAGCAGAGGAGGGAAGTTGGGGGCAAACAGGCTGGCAGGGAAGCAGTTAGATATCAATCAGGCTGGCATGGGAGTGGTTAGGGGGTGATCAAGCTGGCAGGCAGAAGTGGTTAGGGGCAATCAGGAAGGCAGGCAGGTGAGCAATTGGGAGCCAGCAGTCCTGGATTGTGAGAGGGATGTCCCAGATTAGAGAGGATGCAGGCTGGGCTGAGGGATACCCCTCCCCACCCCCTGCATGAATTTCATGCAACGGGCCTCTAGTATAGCCATAAAAAAGAATGAAATTCTGACTCATATCATAACATGGATAAACCTTGAGGACATTATGTTAAGTTAAATATTATTTAACTGTTTAAATAAGTCGCAAAAAGACAAATATTGTATGAGTGCACTTATATGAAGACCCTACAGTACTCAAATCCATAGAGTTGGAAAGCAGAATGGGGTGTCAGGGGCTGGAGGGAGGGGGAATGGGGAGTGATTGTTTAATGGATGCAGAGTTTCAGTTTACGAAGATGAGAAAGTTCTATGCTGAATGGTGTTGATGATTACACAACAATGTACTGTACTCTTAAAAATCGTTAGGATTGTAAATTTTATCTTCTGTTATTTTACCAAACTTTGCAAAAAGAAAAAGTCCCTCTCCAGGACCTTTCTCTCTAGCAGAGGGCATTTACTTTAGAATCCAGAGATGTGATCTAATGCTCACTGTGGCCCCAGTCATGGCTGAGGCCCCACACAGACTGGTGACATATGTGCCCAGTTCACACTGGGCCTGACTCCCACTTTGGGTTTCTCTGGCACAGGCCATGCCCAGAGTCCCTTGTCTCCTTGAGGATGGTGTGAACTGAGTCTCCTCTGCAGAACTTCCCAAGAGCTTTCTTTTTTAAATATATATATTAAACACACACACACACACACACACACACACACACACACACACGAGGCCCAGTACACTGGAGTGGGGGTTCCTCAGCCCAGCCTACCCCCTCTGACAGTCTGGGAGCCCTCAGGGGTGGGGGGCAACCCGGCAATCAGGGGAAGGTGATGCCCCATCACACCTCTGCTGCTGCCATTGCCAGCAGCGCAAGCCTCGGCCAGCCCTTGTTACCTAAGCCTTGGGCAGCCACCATCTGATGCTTGCCTGTGCCTCAGGCCGTCCTTGGGCAGCTGGGGGGCTGAGGGAACTGGGGGACTCCGGAGGCAGGTGTGGAGAGCAGCCGGACCCACCTGGGGGTGTGCCTGGCTGTGCTGCGTGCCTGCCATCCCAACAGGGTTGAGGGGGCTGGGTGCCACCATCTTATAGCTGTAGCTGTGGGCACTGCCATCTTTAAGGGCATGATAGTCAATTAGCATATTTCTTCCTTATTGGTTGTGGGTGCCATCATCTTTGTGAGGGTGTGATGGTCAATTTGCATATTCCCTCTTTATTAGATAGGGTTTATTTATTTATTTATTTATTTATTTCAGAGAGGCAGAGAGAGGGAGAGATGGAAACATCTATGATGAGAATCTTTTTTAAATATATATTTTTATTGATTTTTTAGAGAGAGGAAGAGAGAGGGATAGAGAGTTAGAAACATCGATGAGAGAGAATCATCAATCAGCTGCCTCTTGCATATCTCCTACTGGAGATGTGCCCGCAACCAAGGTACATGCCCTTGACCGGAATCAAACCTGGAACCTTTCAGTCCGCAGGCTGACACTCTATCCACTGAGCCAAACCGGTTTTGGCTATGATGAGAATCTTTGATTGGCAGTCTCCTGCATGCCCTACACCGGGGATCAAGCACACAACCTGGGCATGTGCCCTAACCTGAATCAAACCAGGACCTCCTGGTTCATAGGTTGACACTCAACTCCTGAGACACTCTGGCCGGGCTGCCTTCAGTGAAGGCTTTCTTAAATTACTAAAGAGATGCATTTGCCTTCAACCATCTCTTCTCGCCCTTCTGGCCCTGAATCCCCATCCTGGCTTGTTTCCGGAGTTTTGGTTTCCGAGTCAGAACCCCCAACCTCTCCTTCGTGGCCCCCGTCAGAAAGCCGGAGCTGGAGCCTCAGAGGTGCCCCTGGGAGGAGGGTGTCAGTCCGCTTGGCCTGTGGAATCCGAGGGTCCTTGTGCACCAAAGGCCCAGCCCACCGGACACAGAGCAGCACAGGCAGGACCCCGGCCCCTCCCCGCCACTCACTGTTTCCCGAGACTTTTCTCTAACTCCAATGCAGCTTTTATATTCTCTCCACCGCCTGTGTGTATACCTCTGGGTTCCGGGCACCTTTCTACCGTGTGCTATTTCCTCCACTCCTTATGGCCCGAAAGGTCGGTCCTGGTGACAGATAGATCCAGCAAACTGTGTCCCTTCTGAGTGTGCTGGCTTTTAGAACCCCGATGATCATGCGGATGCCATAATGCCCAGCTTTCTGATTAAACATTTTTTTTATTAAGGTATTATATGTGTACATAGCTTACCATTGTCCCCCCCCCTCACCTCCCATTCATGCCCTCCCTCCCCAGAGTTCTGTGTTCGTTGGTTGTACTTATATTCATGCATACCAGTCCTTCGGTTGTTCTCTTATCTCCCCCCAGGTCTCCTTCCCCTCCCCGCTGTCATTTGACAATCTGCTTGTTTTATGGTGACCATCTCAGGACCCCATGAATAGAATCCGCTCCTCATTTGGCAGTCTGCTTGTTTTATGGTGACTATCTCAGGACCACACGAATAGAGTCCGCTCCTCCTCTGGTTCACACCACCGCTCCCCCCGGGTCCCACTGCTTCCCCTGGGACACACGGCTCACCCGGGGCACACAGTCCCCTGGGACACACGGCTCACCCGGGGCACACGACCCCCTGGGACACACGAATGCCCAGCTTTCTGACCCTGCCCGCTTCAGCCTTCTGTGCCTGGTGCCGAATGAATGAGGGAAGGGACTCAAGGACTAAACCGCATGAGGAGAATAAAAAGTGTGATGATGGGGATGCTCGTGGGAAGGTTCACGGACCTTCATCCCACCAGCAGAGCTTGACAGAGGTGGGGAGATCGAGCTGAGAAAGTCGGGACTGGAAGTTTGGGTTGTGGGGAAAGCTGCCACGTGCCACGTGGGACACACGAAGGGCGTCGGGCAGAGTGGCGCAGTCTCCGGTCTCCCTGTCCGCACGTCTCGGTTATCTCTGTGTCTGTCTTGCTCTCAGTAAGAGCTACAGACCTACTCAATTAGAAGCAAATGAGTTTAAAGTGGATGTTTGGGGAAACTTCCAGAACCTATGACTTATGCAGCACAAGACGGGATTGTTTGCAAGCAGGGCTGTCCGGTGAGGCAGGTGGGGTGCTAACCCGGGCTGCCCTGAGAGTTTTGCCCAGTGAGTGTGAGGTGCCTGTCTCACCCTAGGCACTCCCCTTCTTCTGGGCTCAGTGTGGCCATCGGGCCAGGGGATGCGGGAGATTGTCTGGGACTCTGTGAGCCCTCCCCGGAGTGGAAGAAGGCCTGGTCTCTCGGGGTGGGAGATGGGGGGCGGGGGCAGCATTCCTGTGGACAAGCACAGCCTGATGAACGAGCTCAAAAGAGGTGTTTAAAGACAACTAAAATACGCACTGAAACCGGTTTGGCTCAGTGGTAGAGAGTCAATCTGTGGACTGAAAGGTCCCAGGTTCGATTCCAGTCAAGGGCATGTACATTGGTTGCGGGCACATCCCTGGTAGGGGGTGTGCAAGAGGCAGCTGGTCGATGTTTCTCTCTCATCGACGTTTCTAGCTCTCTATCTCTCTCCCTTCCTCTCTGTAAAATATCAATAAAATATATATATATTTTTTAAAAATAAAGACAGCTAAAATACAAAAGCAAGCTGGCAACAGGGTTTCCTGGAACCACAGCGAGGGTGCTCTAACCCTTGGTTTCCTGGCTGGCCGCGGAGAGAGGAGCTCTGAGGATCCCGGTCAGAGCCCCAGGGGGCCTGGCCCTGAGGCTTCCTCTCTAAGTGGCTCAGGTGCCGGTGGAGGAGCGGCCGGTGCAGGGCTGGCCCAGGGAGGAGCGCCTGCACACGGGCCTGCTCCAGGGAGACACACAGCACATCCTCGGTATATGTCAGCAGCAGAGAGCGGTCCCGGGTTTCCTTAAAGGCCCCTGCACCAGCATCTGTCTCCGCCCTCTGGCGCAGCGCTGCAGGGCAGGGTGTGGGGCCTGGGGAGGGGGTGGGAGCCAGGGCGGGGCGCTCCCACACCCCCAGGTGCTGTTCCTGCAACAAACCCGAGAGGGTCGGGGACTGGCATCTTCAAGCAACCTTTGCAATGTAACCTGGGGTGTCTGTGCTGCTGTTAGTGTTATTAATTCGGTGATGGCAAGAGGTAATTAGCCACATCCCCCACTGGGAGCCTCCTCCTGCTCTCAGCGGGCACAGAGCCCTCAGGTGGGTTCAGACCAGAGCAGGGCCACGCATGTCCCCATGTACCCCACGCCTTTGGTGGTGGTGGGGGGGAGGGGGCGCGAGGTTGACACCATTCCCTTAACATCCCCTAAAACAACCCGAGATCCCATGCACTCCACTGTTGAAAGAGCAAAGTGAGCCCCACTCATGCGGCAGGCCAGTTTTCCTCCAGAACAGCCGGGGTTGTCTCACTCCTGCTCCAGCGATGGCCACCAGACGCACCGCCTGCTTTTCCGATGCCGTGGGCACAGAGCCACCAGCGGGGACTCTGCCCACCTCCTGGTCCTAGAGCACATCAGCCCCGGTGTGCGCCCTGATGGTGGGCAGCAGAGGTGACAGTGCAGAGCTGACAGGCGGCCACTTCAGAGGTCCACCCCTGTCCGGAGGGGCCCCAGAGGTCCTCACTGGCCGTCTCCTCTTGGGTTGCCCTCCAGCCCGTCTTTGCCCCAGGGCTCCCCTTCCCTCCGGTCCGCGGGGACATTCCGGCTGTATTGCTTGGATCACTGTTGCTGTTTCATGCTGAGCTTTGAGCCCGGCTTGGCCAAAGCCCTTTTACCTGGGAGGGAGCAGGGGTTTCATGTACACACAAAGACCCGAGGAAGCCCGGGAAGGGCTATTTTCGGAATCCCCGGACCACCCGCCCTGGGCGCCATTTGCGTCTCACCGGAGCGGCATTTCTCCCCTCTGCGCAGCAGTGACGGGCTCTGCCCGTGGGCTCCACCCTGAGCCGGGCTCTGCGGGTCGGGCAGGGCCCTGGGTGGACATCGCGTGCACGGTTGCCTCCCTGGATTCTGTGGTGCTTTGGGGGCAGCTTGTCAAGTCGGGGGAGGGCTGTCCTGTCTCGGGGGGCAGAAGCCATCCTGCTGAGTGTCGTCCCTCATCGCCACTCTGTGGACAGCTCTTCCGAGGAAAGGTTCTATTCAACCTTAGCTTCAGAACCTGCTGCCACATCTGGACAGGGAAGCTTCCCCTGGGGAACGGCCATCATTTAGGGCTCTTCTCGTTCCAGATGGGGCCACATCTGGTCAAGAACACTGAGCCCTCTCCCCACCCCCCCAGGTCTCTGTAAAGACCAGGTTCCAGGGTCCTCCCACATCCTGGCTGAGGTCTTAGGGGTGAGGGGTCAGGGCCACCAGGACTCTGTGATTCGGAGCCCGAGGGGCCAGAAAGCCCCCTCAGGTTCATGGGACGGGAAGAAACTGAGGGCCGAAGGGGTGGGGGGATAGAGGCTCTGAGCTGGGTCTTCCCACAGAGGTAGGATTTGAGTGAACAGAAGGCCAGGGGGCTTGTGAGAAGTGGGGGCAGGGTAAATGGAGGACGGCGGGGGCGTTAGTGGATGGGGTGAGAGCAGGCTGGCGGGACCGGCGTGGCAGGTGGGTGGGGAGAACAGGCCCAGAAACAGGACTGGTGGATCAAGTGGTCAGACTAGAGGGGGCGGTAGGAAGTTTGGGCAGTAGGGAGGGCACTAGGATGCTTCTGGAAAAGAACTCGAAGAAAAGGAATGGATATTGACACGCACTCATTTTTAAAAAATATATATTTTATTGATTTTTTTACAAAGAGGAAGAGAGAGGGGTAGTTAGAAACATCCATGAGAGAGAATCATGGATCAGCTGCCTCTTGCACACCCCCTACTGGGAATGTGCCTGTAACCAAGGTACATGCCCTTGACCAGAATCGAACCCGGGACACTTCAGTCCGCAGGCCTACGCTTTATCCACTGAGCCAAACCGGTTTCAGCTGCACTCATTTTTTTTTTTTTTTGCCAGATTCTAAGCGAGGTGCTTTACATTTCATCGTCGCCCTCATCTTTAAGGTAAGATATTATTACCTTTGTGGCAGTGGAGGCTGAGAGAGAGGACGGAACCCGCCCAGGGTGCCCAGCTGGTCGCTGGCCTGGGCAGTTTTAACTCCCGCTCTCCCAGGTTCCGAAGCCCACGCTTGCTCCCTGTCTCGCCCTGCTCCCAAGAAGAGCAAGGGAGCCGACATTAATTTAAGGAAAGATCGATCTGGCTGCCGTGAAGACAGACAGATGGGAGGCGGGGTCAGGGGACCTGCTATTGAAATAAACAAGGGGGAGATGAATGTGCAAGATGAGCCGGAGCCTGCTGTCACGCCAGAAAGCGAGGGCGCCGCCAGAGCGGACGCGGGCAAAGTGGCTCCTGCGAGCCGAAGACAAGGCGACTCAAACACCCATTAGGATAAGAGCCACAAGGGATTGACGCAATGGACGAAAGCACGTCATGAAAGACATCCATGCCTTTATAACAATGCAAAAACACAGCTCTTTTTTTTTAATTTATTGAGGTATTGTATGTGTATGAGCTTACCATTGCCTCCCCCCCCACCTCCCATTCATGCCCTCCCTCCCCAGAGTTCTGTGTTCATTGGTTGTACTTATGTTCATACATACCAGTCCTTCGGTTGTTCTCTTATCTCCCCCCAGGTCTCCTTCCCCTCCCCGCTGTCATTTGACAATCTACTTGTTTTATGGTGACTATCTTAGGACCATATGAATAGAGTCTGATCCTCCTCTGGTTCACACCACCCCTTCCCCCGGGTCCCACTGCTTCCCCCGGGCACACGGATCTCCCAGGGCACATGTCTCCCCCAGGGCACACGGCTCTCCTGGGACACCCGGCTCTCCTGGGACACCCGGCCCCCTTGGGGCACACGGCTCACCCGGGGCACATGGCCCCCTGAGACACAGGGCTCACCGGGGGCACACGGCCCCCTGGGACAAAAACACAGCTCTTGTTGGTCACTCGTGGAGAATGGAAGGGAAGCAATTCATTCTTTGGGAAACTGGTAGGAGAAGGGAAAGGATCGAGCATTTGTTCTTCTCCCCTATGAAGGTTCTCTTTTTCTGAAACCATTCTAGCTAATACATGAAAGAGTTCCAGAATGAGGACATCACCAAGTGGCCACTCTGAAGGCTGGCCGGGTCTGGCAGTGGTCACCAGCGCCTATTGAAGTCGCAGGAGGAGCCGCCAGACGCCGTGTGCCTCCACGGGAGGTGGAAGGAACTCGGCCACCTTTGATGTGTCTTGCCAGGAATAATCGTACTGACCCGGATTAAGTTTTTAGATCTAAATATCTCTCTACAGGAAATTCAAAGGACGGGGAACATAGTCGGTGTTATCTCGGAGATGCATTCAGCAACACCCAGGCTGGCTGGATATTGGATAATGTTCAGAAATTGATAACACTTTTAAAGGAAGGACAACGATACTGGGGATGTGTGTTAGGAGAACGCTGATCTGTTTGAGATACCTCCTGAAATATTTGCACATGAAATATGATGTCTGGGCAGAGGTGGGGGAAGAGGCAGGGGCTATGGACAAAATAAGACTGACTTGGAAAATGATTGAACTTGGGTGATAACAGGGGTGCATTAAATTCTCTGCCTTCGTACATGCTTTAAAAATGTGCTTCGAGCAGAGCAGTGCGTGGAGGAGGCGTTTTAGGAGGGAAAGATGACTGAATCAGAGCTGGATCCCGGCACCAGGGGGAGGGCGGGGCGCGGTGGAGGGCAAGCCCCCGAACGCCCGTCAGCATGCTGCCAGGGGTGCGGCCTGGCATGACCTGGGCTCCAGGGAGCCGGGCCCAGGCTGTGGACAAGCTCCTCTGCCCTGTGGGGGCTGAAACTGTTCCTAGCCCACTTGAAACAACTATCTGGCATTTCCTTAAAAAAATATATTTTTTATTGATTTCAGAGAGAAAGGGAAAGAGAGAAAGAAAAATGTCAATGAAACCAGCTGCCTTCTGCACACCCGCCCCCCCTCCCCCAATTGGGGATGGAGCCCACAGCCCCGGCATGTGCCCTGACCAGGAACCAAACTGTGACCTCCTGGTTCATGGGTCGATGCTCCACCACTGAGCCACATTGGCTGGGCTGCCATTTCTTAATGATCTGCTCCGTATCCCCAGCTCCAGGGTCACATCCTTCGTGAAATCCCCCGGAGTGCCCTGGGCAGAGCAACCGTGTTCTTCAGGCTCCTCCATCAGAGATCTTCTCTGACCTGCTTGTCAGTAGGTGGTGTCCAGTCCATTGTCCCCACAAGGGTCCCCTGGGGCAGGGTCCACACTGGAGCCAAACGCTCTCCACGTGGGGGGGCATTCAAACCTGCCTACTGGTTATGAGACAGACTGCCGCACCTTGTTCCCCGGGCAGGTGAGGACCGTCAGACCATCAACTGAGAGCTGAGGGCAGAGAGCTGGACAAGAAGGGACAGCCCTGCCCTTCAGAGGTGTGAAGTTACTGAAAGATTATCTCCCCCCCCCTCGCCCAAACTGGTGGGTGGAGTTTAACACATGACTGGTGTAAGGTTCTCCCCCCCTCCCAAACTGGTGGCTGGGGCTAACACATGACTGGCACCTGCCACAGAGACATCTCCAAGACATTGAACCACCAATCAGCACGGGCCAGAGTCCCCGTAGAGCCCACCCCTTCCTGTTCCACCCTGGGCCCAACCCCCTTCCGTTCCGGCCTATAAAAGGGACCCCAGGCAAGACACGTGTTGCTGATCCGCCATGCCAGGAATCAGCCCGCCTGGGTCCGCCTGCCCCCTCCTCCCCTTCCAATTCTGATTTCTCTACCTCCGTGATGGGTTCCGCCCATTACCGGGGGGGAATAAACTTTACTTTAAAATTCCCTATTGGTCTGTTTCCTGTTTCCTTTCAAACCTAACAGTTACCTCTCCACCATGGCCAGGAGACTCACCTGGAATCCAGACCCCCCGCTCCTTCCATGGTCGCGCTTCCTCTGAATCCCTTTTTCAAAGCCAAGTGCATTGAGGACCCAGCACCAAAATGCTCCCAGCGGTCCTTCCCACTGGGTCGGGCTTGGGTCCAAATACGCCACAGGCCAAACTGTTGTGGGGGTGCAGAGGTGAGTGCCTTCAGGGCAGCTGGTGGGGGCCGTAGGCTTTCCCCATCCCTGCTCAGATTTGGGGGAGCTGGGCTGCTGGCGGTGCCACCCTGTGCTGCTTCTGAGGTCCTGCAGCCTCCCTGGGAGCGGATGTCTTGGACTCACTCCAAGCTGGTAATTGCATTCCTCCGGTTTAGCTCCCTCTGCAGCCTCCGCGGGACAATGTTGTCATCGGATCTGCTCCTTTGAATCAGCTTTCCAAGGGACGTCTGCAGACAGCATGGTCCTAGAAGCTGTCTAATAAGGCGGAGACAGAGCAGAACCCCGGCCTTGCTGAGTTGGCTTCAAGAGCCCCTGGCCCTGTCCCCACTAGCCGGGGCCAGGACTCCTTGGGGACAGCTGTTGGGGGTGGAGTGAGGAGGTGATGGGGGCCTCCCTGTCCACATGTCCCACTCGGCTCAGGGCAGAGGGGCTCACGAGGGTCAGAGCAAGCAGGACTGTGGTTCTGGGGGGCAGACACAGGGTGTGGGGCCCCCTGGCAGCAGCCAGCTGGGGGCCAGCCTGGCCATGTGCAGGCCACCGTGCAACTTTTGGGCAGGGAGCCTGGAAAAGGAACAGATAAAAAATGGAGCAAGAGGTTAATCGAATCCCCTTTCATCCTCTGAATTAGCAATGGGGGCAAGAGGTGGTTACCTGGGGAGCGATTCCAGAGCAGCTCTCTCTCTCAAAGTGTGTCTCCATGTAGGCGCCCTTCGCGGTGGTGATTGAGGCTTGGGTTTAGCACTGTCTTCTTCCTAAGGGTCTAAGTTTAGTTCTCAAGTGCTCCTGGGAGCTACATTGAAGAAAAAGGGTAAGAGTGAGAGCTCAGAGGCCAGATGGCGTGGGTTTAACATACTGGCAGGCTGCTTCACTGCTCTGAACCTCAGTGTCCTCATCTATACAATGGGAATAAGCACAGTGCCAAATCACTGGGGTTTTCTTTTTCTTTTCTTTTTTTTAAAATATATTTTATTGATTTTTTACAGAGAGGAAGAGAGAGGGATAGAGAGCTAGAAACATTGATGAGAGAGAATCATCGACCAGCTGCCTCTTGCACACCCTCTACTGGGGATGTGCCCGCAACCAAGGTACATGACCGGAATCGAACCTGGGACCTTTAAGTCTGCAGGCCGACACTCTATCCACTGAGCCACACCAGTTTCGGCCGCTGGGGTTTTCTTAAGTGTGAAGTAATCTGCGTGGGATAACAGAGTGTCTGCTACAAAGATGGTTCTCAGCAAACACTAGCTTTCTCATCTTGTCCTAAACATCGTATATTAACCGCTAACTTTCCTTATGTTGAGTGATGGGGCCTCCAGAGGTCCTTAAGACTTTGGAGAGTTGGGGGGGGGGGGCGTAGGAGGTGGTGAGAGCCAGGGGACAGGAGGAAAAAGGCCTTTGCTGAGTCTCTGCTCAGTGCCTTCCCCTTCCCCTGCCCGGTGGCCCTAAGGGGATCCACAAGAGCGACATAGTAAGAGATTAAGAGATCTCCATGTCACAGGGCCCTCCTGGACCCTAGGTGTGTGCCCTCTGGTTGCCATGGTGATAGTTCTCTATCTTGTGCTAAAACTGAGCTCACCAAGGCCATAGGTTGTGAAACTCGCATGTCCCACTTGTGACCCCCACACCCCACACATCCCCTGTCCTCCAATGGCAGACTGGGCATTCTTGGCAGTGCCTTCGCCGTTTTCTGGGGGAAGGAAGTTGGGAGGGAGGGGTCCGCAGGTAATGACCTGCTCGTGGTCTTCAGCTGGCCCCAAAGAGCCACCCCCACCTCCGAATGGCAATGAGCAGCAGATCAGAGATTGCAGTGAGGTTTGGTTGAGTCCCAATCCTCTTTTCCTGGCGTCACTTGCCTTCTGGAAACGACTCCCAGACTGGAGGGTGAGGGAGGCCTGGATCCAGGTCTGTTTCCATTCATTTCAGTGATTCTAACGGGCCAGCTAGAAACCGCTCGCCTGTGTGTGCGGGGCCTTCCCCGTTCTCCTTGGTGGTGATGACCATTCACTCTGCTCTTGTCCTCTAAGGAAAGTCTGTCTGGTCCGCATGCAGTCAGGGGCTGCTCTAGCTTTCTTGTGGCTGGGACCGGCAGACCCAGTTCCTTTGCGTTATTAGCTATCACATTTCTTAAGTCTTAAGCTGATTTCTAGACAAGCAAGCATGGCTGGAGGTGGGCAAGGGCTCAGGGTCGGACAGGTGGGGGAAGGGAGCACGGCCTTTTCCCACGGCCCGGGACGAGGTCCCTGGCAGAGGCACCGGTGGGGCCCTGGCCGGGAAGTGCTCCTGGACCAGAGGAAAGCGGCCTGCTTACCAGCAGCGGCTCCCCTGTGGGGCCAGCGCTGCCACGTGGCTAAGGGCTAGGTGCGTCTTGGTGAACGTCTGTATTCCACCTGTCCAGGGCGACTCCCTCCTGCCCCGGGGAGGGTGCCCTTGTTCAGGGGGGAGAAGTTAACACAAACCAGGCAGCTCCTAGGGGACCTCACTTTTCTCTGCGCGCCACCCCCACAGCTCCCGAAGCCCTCTTCCGGCCCCAGGGGTCTCCCAGGCCCCCTGCCCACCCGTGAGAAAGGCATGGAAGCCTCTCGAATGACAAGTTCCAGAACCCTGAAGGTGGGTCACTCGGCAGCGCGGAGGATGTCTGCTCTGTGTGTAACCAGCACAGCGCGGGAACTTGTCTTCACGCTCCAGATCTCTCCTGGGCAGGAAGGAGGAAGTTCTGCCGAAGCACTAAAAACTTCGGGGCTGTAGCCGCCTCCTCTTTAGGGCAAAGCAGAGGGGCTGGTTCTCTCCCTCCCTTGCCCACGGGGGGTGGGGGGGGGACCATTAGCGGGAGGAGGTGTTCCATTATCTGATCTCTAATGGGCCCAGGAACAGGCAGAGGAGGCCTGTGGGGGCGATTTAATCGGAGATTCAATGGCCCAATTATTCTAGCGGGGCCTTACGGGGGACCCCAGGGCCCACGAGGGGGGCGTCCTGTGGCGGTGGGCACCTGCAGTGGTGGGAGGGGAGGAGGCAGGAAGGAGGTGGGGAGGGGGTAGAGGGGGAGACACCCTGTGCAGAGGAACCCCGCCAGCTGTTTTTGCTCATCACACTGGCATCAGGCATCAGTCCATGCCTGCTCTGCGGTCTGCAGCTTTAGGGGCTTAAATCACACTCCGGCAGCTTTTACGGTTAATTCAAAATGTCCTGGAGAAAGTATTTGGCTAGCCTGCGGGCTGCTGGGTGGCCCATTTCCACGTGGTGATGGGAAGGTCCCGTCTGCTGGTCTAGATGCCAAAGGGCCAAGGGGCCAAGGTGGCAATCTAAGGACACATCTTACACAAAAATAGCAGGCCTGCTCTGCGTGTCTGTTGCCAAGAGTGTTGGGTATTCACTCATCAGCTCAGTTTATAGCGACTCCTCCATTCCCCCTGCACTCGGGATCTACATAGCACATCCCTCCTCTGCGAGTGTGTCCGCACACAGCCCTTGGCGGGGGTCCACCGCTTTGATTATCGGCTCTGATGGCTCTTCGCTTCCTGCGTCCTTTGTGTTGAAATGGAGGAATTGTCCCTTTCTTGCCTCCTCCAGATCCTGTGCCTTTATTAGCTCTTCTCCAACACCATGGAGACCTTTTCCCTCTTAAAAAGTTCCTTTGGGATCCCTAGCCTCCCCCGCTGGGGCTCTTCCCCCTGCTCCCCATCCCAGCTCAAATGTGCCAGGATTGTCCCGCACCCCCTACCCCTCACCCCCTGCGCCTACCTCTTCCTACAGAGGTTTGGCTTCCGGCCCTCCACTCCCCAAAAACTGCTTTCGTGACCTCCAGATGGATAAACCCAAGAGCCACTCTCTATCCAACCTTGTTCCCTGAAGATTCCGTAAGCCCTTGTCCCCGAACTCTCCAGAGGAGTCCCACCCGTGTGCATGTCCGAGAGGTCCCCCCTCTGTTTTCATTTTTATTGATTTTCCACAGAGAGGAAGGGAGAGGGACAGAGAGCTAGAAACATCGATGAGAGAGGAACACTGACCAGCTGCCTCCTACACACCCCCTACCGGGGATGTGCCCACAACTAAGGTACCTGCCCTTGACTGGAATGGAACCTGGGACCCTTCAGTCCACAGGCAGACGCTCTATCTACTGAGCCAAACTGGCTTTAGGCTCCCCTCTGTTTTCAGAGCCCATCCCTTTTTCTCTCACGCTGGTTGACCTCTCTCAGAGGCCCCTTGCAACCTTCCCCTCCTCTCCTTCCCCTTCCTTTATTCCTTCCTTCCTTCTTTCCTTCCTTCCTTTCTTTCTTTCTTTCTTTCTTTCTTTCTTTCTTTCTTTCTTTCTTTCATTTCTGCCCGCCTCTCTTCCTCTCCTCCTCCTCCTCCTCTTTCTCTCTTTTTCTCCTCTCTCCCTTCCTTTCTGGTCATTGGGCTGAGGGAGGTGGGGTGCAGGAGCAGTAGCTCCAGGCTGCAGCGATCAGCACCCTCCCTCAGGGTTTCCTCTGTGGCCCTGGGTTCAGTTCCTCTCAGGTCCTCTCAGAGGCCTCCAGAGCCTTCTCTCTGGCTCCCATAAGATAGGCTCCCTCCTGCAAGACTGCCTCTTGGAGCTAATAAATGTGCTTTTCTTGTGTTCTCAAGTTCAAAACCACCCCCTGGGCAATGGAATAAGCACTTGTTTTTACATACTTATATCTAGGGCCATTTTCATGTATATTTTTGTACCTATGGCTTTCCCCCAGCAGATCCTAAAGCTACACCAGCTCCTGCGGAGGGTCCTATTGTCCACACGGGGCCGCCGCGCCGCAGCATGCATGTCTCTACCTCTGTTACGTACAGAATAGAACCACAGTGGTGCAATTTTAATGAAAGAGGAAGGAAACAAAACCATTTAAAACACGTTTGCTTGATCAAAAATTTCTAGGCCCCATACTTTAGATTTGCTAATCCTCCTAGAAGAAAAGTAGCACAGTGACGAAGCCTGCTGAGTTTTAGTCTCTCTTTATCGAACATGTTTCCTTCTTCTTTCTACGGAGTTTAATTTGAGCAGCAGCAGCAGCAGCTGCCTTGTTTTAATTAGTCTTCATTTCTGTGGCCAGCTGTAGGAAGCTCGAGAGAGCCACAGGGCGAAGTGGCCGCTGGGTCCAAGCAGGGCCAGCCTTCCGTCGGGAGGAGGATTTCTATGGCTTTTATCTGTTTTGTTTTGTTTTGTTTTTGTTTTTTAATCTCTCTTTTAGTAAATGTACACTTAAAATAGGGCCGGAACAGTTGGATTCCCAGAGCAGTGCTTGGTGTAAAAGCCCGCCCGTATGTATTGTTTCCATGACAAAGCTTCCTGTGAGCCCTTGTGGCCTTGGTTTCCTGCCCTCCCCCCCATGGCCCTGCTGACTTAGGAGAATCAAAGATTTTGGCACAAAAGGAGAAAACAGGGCACAGGCAGGTGTGGCTGTTCCAGTTTTACACAACCAAGGCTTGGAACATGCAGGTCAGTCAGGTAACTAGCTTAGTCTGAGTTCTACAAGCTAAAACTCCTAAGCCCCCAACTTGTTTTCCTTGGTCGGACCCACACACAAAGACAAATAGAGATAGAAACGAGATTGGAGTGAGACACAATTTATTACCTTGCTCGGTGGCTTCCGGGCTCGGCAATGGATGCGTCACAGACCGTGAAGTGAAGATCAGACAGATGAAGAGACGTGGTCCGGTTGGAAGCGAGTGATCACCTAAGTGAAGCTCTCAACGTCTCAGTTTATAATAGCCCTTATGTTCAGGGCTGGCCTGTCCATATTTCAGGGCTGGCCTGTCCATATTTCAGGGTGTGGTGGACCTTCTGTCCTTATCTGTAGTTCGCAGCCGGCGGCGCTCCCAGGTCTTCAGTCTGTGAGCAGTCCGTGCTTTGCCCTGTCACCACTCAAGCTTACATGCTAGGGTGTCAGATGGAGTACAGGCCTTCACTCCATTTTGTAATGGTTTCACACAATTTCACACATAATTATAACTTATATTTAACTTCTATATACTTATATGAGATCTATATTACACCAAATCTAAGCCTTATCTTAATATTATATCAGTGGCCTTGGTCGTTGACAGGTCCATATGCCTTTGGGGTTCCATCAGCTGCCGCCCACGGACACCCGTCCACCACCACGGTCCTCACATCCGCTGTCCTGCCTCTCCCAGCCCCGTGTCCCCCTGAGGATGTCTTCAGAGGCCACACCCAGCACGCCGACTCCATGGCCCATCCACTCAGGCCAGATGTCAGCCGTCCCGCGGCCTCTGGCCTGGGCAGTGCCTGCATTTCTATCCTGGGCCAACTTGGGAGCAGACGGAGGAGGAAGGCCTTCGAACCATCACAGCAGTGAGCAGGGGAGGACTTAGAGACGCTCTCACTGGGAGGCAGACACAGGGGTTTACATCACAGCCACCTACTTTAAGATCCATTTCAGACGTTCGCTTCTCTAGAATCTCCTGCCAGTTTCTCTACCTCCGACCCCCACACAGTGCCTGACTTGAAAGTCCTTTCCTCGTTCATGCAGAGCAAAGCGGCTTTGCCCAGCTTCTAGTCCCCGGCTTGCACCAAAACCTATAGAACACCATGAAGCAAACGGTTACTCGGGCTCACCTAGACCCACTTTCCATAAAAGACAGTGTTACAGTCATCTCTGATAATTACGTCACTCACATAAGTGACTTACCAAAATATTTACTTCAAAGTGATTTCTCCAAGAGAAGTAATCAAATAAGTTATTATTATTTTTTTTTACTGATTTTTTAATTAGTGGTTGTAAATGTTGTGTCACATTTAACCCTCGTTATAGACTCCCCGCTTTGGGTTCCTGGGCACAGCACACCCCCTGTTTATGTGTTGGGGGAATTCTTTTTAATACCAAGCAGGAGTCTGGGAAGCTTATTGGGTATGAGTTTGGGAAGAACAAATGGAACAGAGGCCGTGTAGAGGGAGTAAGGTGCTGCTCCTCATACCCAAGCCTGGCTTAGCCATCTTGTACCTTTGTGTCATCTGAGAGGGTGTCTTCCTGGCTCAGACCTTTGGGGTGATCCCAAATGGATGTCCCCTTGATTGAGAGGGCAGGGTAGGGCGAGGCTAACTCCTGACTCAATTTTGTATTGTGGGGCAGGGCAGAACAGGGCCGAGCTACCCTCCATTTTGTATAATGACCCTAGCCCTCACCCAACCAATCAGGGTCAGCCAAAGCAGTGACATCACCACCCTTATAAAACTCCTTGACCTGTCAAAGTTCACGCTCTTCCGCCCTGCTGTTGGTGCATGAGTGGGACAGAGCCCATGCTAGCATGGAAGAGGCTCTTTTGTTTATTGCATCGGACTCGGCTCCCTGGTGGACCTTGGGGATCACGAAGTCTGGGCATAACATTCATTGATCAGCACCTGGTATCCTCTCTGCTTCACTAGCTATTTCTTTCCTTTCCACACAGTGTTTCTGAACTTTTAACTCCTTCCACTCCCCCCAAGATCCCCTCTCCACACCCCACCCCCAGCCCGCACCAGAGTTTGAGACGTTTCAAGTTTCTTCCACTGTCACGTGAGCCTTTGCCGCCTCTGGGTACCGCTGGACACACCATCCATCTGTGCCTGGCGGGACGGAAGGGGTGGCGGTGGTAACTTTCCGCAGCCGTCTCTTCCTTTTCATTACTTTAAGCTCCTAAAACCAATCCAATATATCTCCGATTGCAAAGGCTGACTTCTGCCATGAGCCCTCATCGGTTTCACAGGAGAGCCTCAGAGCCTCTCTGCTAGCAAAACATTGACCTTTTATTCTCCATGACGCACCTCTGCCCTCCTGGCCTTGTGAAGCTTTCTTTCATTAATGTGGCTCTGAAGGGCCCATGTCCAGCCCCTCTCTGGCCATAGGAGGGGGGGGGGGGCGCAGGCAGCGCTGCCAGGCTTAAGATTGGAAATACTCAGAGATAGTCTTCTCTGAGACCTGCTGGTTTATAGATGAGAGGCCTGAGGCTTGGAGAGATGACGTGATTTGCCAACAAATTAGCAGCGGAATTGGGAGTGGAATCATCCCCTCTGAATCTCCAGCTCCTGCTCTTTCCTTCCCTTCCGCATTGCAGGCAGGCACACTTCTTACTTTTATTTTTATGTCATGCTTTCTCAATATTTTTTAAAAACGGAATTGGTTTTAGAATACAAGGAATGTTTTGAATTTATTATATATTTAAGGCCAGTATTTTAAAATTCTTATCCCCCACTCTCTCTCCCCTTTGGCACAATCAGTTTGTTCTCTTTATCAATGGTTCTGTTTTGTTTTTTATTGATTTCATTTTATTTTTCCAGATTCCATATATAAGTGACTTATTTCACTTAGTGTAAGAGCCACCAGGTCCACCCATGTTGTCACAGATGACAAGATTTCCTTCTTTTTAATTGTTGAATACTCCATTACTGTATATATATATTTACCACCTCTTCTTTATCCATTCATCTATTGATGGACATCTAGGTTACTTTCATATCTTGGCCATTGCTAGTAATGCTGCAATGAACATAGGGGTGCATATGTCTTTTTGGATTAGTGTTTGTTTGTTTTTCTTCAGATAAATATCCAGAAGTGGAATTCCTAGATCTCATGGAAGCTCTATTTTTAATTTTTTGAGAAATCTCCATACTGTTTTATGTAGTGCTTACACCAATTTATAATCCCACCAACAGTGCACAAGTGATCCTTTTCTCAGATCCTTGCCAGCATTCTTATTTTTTAATTTATTGATGATGGCCACTCTGACAGGTAACAGGCGATATCTCATTGTGGTTTTTAATTTGCATTTCTCAGATAGTGATATTGAGTATTTTTTCATGTCTATTGGCCATCTGTATTTCCTTTTTGGAGAAATTTCTATTCAGGTCTTCTGCCCATTTTAAAATTGGATTGTTGATTTTTCATGTTAAGTTGTATGAATTCTTTATATATTTTGGGTATCAACCCTTTATCAGATGTATTATTTGCAAATATCTTCTTCTATACAGTTTTGTTTTGTTTTGATTGATTTTATTTTATTTTTTGGGTTTTGTTTTATTTTAAAATATATTTTATTGATTTTTTTACAGAGAGGAAGGGAGAAGGATAGAGAGTTAGAAACAATGACCAGAGAGAAATGTCAATCAGCTGCCTCCTGCACACCCCCTACTGGGGATGTGCCCACAACCATGGTAATGCCCTTGACCGGAATCAAACCTGGGACCCTTCAGTTTGCAGGCCGACGCTCTATCCACTGAGCCAAACTGGTTAGGGCTATCTTTTGGTTTTATTGATGGTTTCCTTTAGTGTGCAAAAACTTTTTAGTTTTATGTAGTTCTATTTGTTTATTTTTCCTTTTGTTTCCTTTGCTAGAAAAGGTATAACCAAAAAGATATTGCTAAGAACAATGTCAAAAGCTTACTGCTTACATTTTCTTCTAGTAGTTTTATGGTTTCAGGTGTAACATTTAAGTCTTTAGCTCATTTTGAATTTATTTTTGCATATGGTATAAAAAAAAAGTGGTACAATTTCATTATTTTGGATGTATTTGTCCAGTTTTGCCAGCACCACTTATAACTGAGGATTTATTTCTGGGCTCTCTATTTTATTCTATTGACTTATATATCTGTTTTTATACCAATTCCATACTGTTTTGATTATTGTAGCTTTGTAGTATAGTTTTATTTCAGGGAGCATGATGCTTTCTACTTTGTTCTTTCTCAATAGTTCTTTGGCTATTTGGGGTCTTTTGTGGTTCCATATAAATTGTAGGATAAGTTATTACAGAGAGGCACACTTGGGGGGCTAGTCAGCACCCAGATACTTCAAATGAGGTGGACTTACTTGTCTTTTGACATCCTGTCAGTGGTACCTGACCTCCTCTGACATTTTTGTGTGGAACATACCATCTCCAGAGGCACCCCACACACCTATGTTAACACAACTTTCCTTTATTGTAGGGATGGGGAACCATTTTCTGCCAAGGGCCACTTGGGTATTTAGAACATCATTCTCGGACCATACAAAATCATCAACCTCAAAATTAGCTTGGTGTATTTGATCAGATATTTAATTAATGAAATATGGTAGCAATCATACTTGGGTAAAAACTGCTGTTTTAATCTTAACCCTGCTATTATAGGGTAGTTGTCTCATTTTCCAGGTGGAGACCTGGTGGCTAAGGTATTTTTCCTGTGCCTGGGACCATAAATACAGGAGGTTGATTCCCACTGACTCAGTAGCTTCAGGGGTAGAAACTGTAGATAACCCTTAGAGATTAACCGCTGAGCCCTGCTTCTGTATTGTCGGCTATCACAAGATAGGGCCACATTCCGATGTTCCCAGCCTTTAGAATTTAGAACAAAGGATAATTCCTGTGGTTTGGACCTTTAAAAAGGACTGCCTACACCTGGAACGGTGCAGTCCTGTGGTGCTCTTGCGGCCATCCTGGCCAGTTTTTCAATAAATCCTTGCCTGCTTTTCATCAGCCTCTGGTGGTCTTATTTTGAACCCAGGGTTCAACCCCACAACAATTAACTCACCACTAATGCTTTGGCAGGGCCAGATCAAATGATTTTACAGGCCTTGTAAGGCCTTGGGCCTGACGTTTCCCACCACTGCTTTATAGAAATGAAATTTGTCTTTCTGTTGCTTACACCAATGTGCTCTAGCTCCACCTCTCAGGGTCAATACAGCGTCATTTTGATCCCTCCTACCATGCAATTGTAAGGTCCCAAGACCCCCGGTGAGTCCGACGGAGGGGGCAACGACCCCAAGTTAAACGCCGAGACTGAAACTTGATGCAAAAAGCATGAGGTTTTAATACAAGTGCAGCGCAGGGGCTTCTCAGGCAGACAGCAACAGGGCTGACTGCCTGGAGCGCCGAGTAACTGCAGAACATGAGTTTATAAAGGCAAACACCACACGCAGGTGGGGTTACACATGGAGGGGGAAGAAGGGAACAAGGAAATCCCAAGAAGGGCAGCTGGGCTCGTTAATTACATGTTTAATCTTGCAAGCCCCTTTGTCTCTCCCCTTCCCATTCCTCTGGGTAAGTCCTCAGGGTAGGGAGTTTCTGGGGACTGATTTCATTCTTGCCTAATCTTCAACCGTAAAGAACTGACCTCATCCCTGTCTAATCTTTAACCGTAAAGGTCACATCCTGGAACAGGCAGTGGGGAAGGTCAATTCCTCAATCTTGGGGCCCTACACTATCAGTTCTCAGGTCTGTCCCTTCCATTTTCTCTTCTCCAGGGGAGACAACCTGGATCTGACACCAATTTCGCTGTGTTTTCCCTCCCACACCACCAAGCAATTAACTCTATTCTGATACTGTCTACCTGGAGGTAACATCATCCCACAGGTTAAGGGTCCACTGGGCCCCACACAACTACTTCCTCATCCTCCCAACTCCCCCTACCCTCTTCCCATGCCCCCCCCTTCCACACACACACACTTCAGATGTCAGTAGAAAGTCTGCTTTCTGGCCAATCGGCTTTAGATGGGAGGCTCCCATGGCCCTCTCTTCAGGTTGGTTAATTTGCTAGAGCAGCTTACAGAGCTCAGGAAAGCAGCATACGTACCAGATGACCAGTGCATTATGAAGGAATGGGACGCAGGACCATGAGATGGAAAAGATGCCTAGGGCAGGGCAGGGGAAGGGCGCAGAGCTTCATGCTTCTCCAGGTGCTCCACTTTCCCCAAACCTCCGCATGCTCAAGAGCCTGGGAGCTCTCCAAGCCCTATACTTTTGGTGTTTGTGGAGGCTTCAGTACTTAGGCATGAGTGATCAAATCATTGGCCACCGATGGTTGAACTAAATCGCCAGCCCTCCGGTGGGACAGGAAGTCCCAACCATCGAGCCGCTGGTTCCCCTGGCAAAAGCCCCCACCCTTGGGTTACCCAGGCGTTTCCAAAAGCCACCTCATGAACATAACAAAGAGACCTTTATGGCTTCTTCACTTAGAAAATTCCTAGCCTTTCAGGAGCAAATACGTATTCCTTATTCTAAACCCCCGTCCTCTGTGGTGGCAGCCTCTCCCTAAGGTTCTCCTCCCCTGTCCTCCCCTGGCAGAAGTCGCATGCTGTCTGGCGGCTCAGAGTAGCCAGGATCTCGGGTCCCCCGGTGGCCACCCCGCGCTGCCCTCTCCTCCAGACCACCCACGTGCAGCTGAGCGGGGGGGGGGGTGTCACTGCTGGGGGGCCCAGCCCAGAGCTGTCACCACCTGCTAGCCAGGCGTCCCGAGCTGTTCCCCTGCTCCGCACTGCCAGGAGGGGAGCCAGCCACGGAACACGACAGGAGCCAGCCCGAGATCCAGATGCCACCGCTGGAAGCAGGACAGGAGCGGCGGCGGTCCTGGCACTGGGACTGCCGCTCGGCCGGCCGGGCTCCGGGAAGGAGCGCGGGAGGGCCCGCGAGGAGCACTCCGCGTGTGGCCATCAACAGGCACAAGTGGCACCGAATGGACATTTCAATCGCGAGGCCGGGACACTTCGCCTCCCACCCGGGGCTCTGGCTCCAGAGGTGGCCAGCAGCCCGGTTCCGAGAAAGGTTGAGCAGTTGGCGTTTCTGGCCGAAGGGCCAGCTTTTGAAGGGTAACTTCTGGGCCCCTCTGAATGAGGCGAAGCAGAGGTGTCAGGGCGACCGAGAGCGCTCCCTCTGCCGGACGCGCATTCTGCGCTCCCTCGTGCCTTTGTTTTCCATGCCTTTAGGTCTAAAACATAACAAGAATAACAAGCCTTAGGCAGTTTCCAATTTTCAAAGTTAATGGGAATGAATAGGGCTGACTGGAGGGGCTCCAAGAGGCCTCTGGCCCCCGTCCCTCGCCTCTGGAAAAGGCCGAGCCTGGATCCTTCCTCCTCCGTTTTCTTCTGCAATCATCCTGAAGTGGGTGGGAGGATGTCGCTGCCTTCAGAAATCCAGTCCCCTGTTTCCCAAGGAGTAGAATCGAAGTGCCCACACGGGTATCCAGAGTCCTCTGTGGCTCCCGTGCTTCTCTAGCCCCAAATAAGCCGGGTTTCTAAAGGAACCTTTCCCAGGGGGGCTGATGTTCTTGTCCTCACTCCCCTGGAGGCCGGGTGGGGGCCCTGGGAGCCGCCTCCGTCCTCGCACTGGAGTCCGGGGTGAACCTGCCAGCGGCGGCCTCGCTCCCTCCGGAGCACCCGGCTCTGCCGCCGCAGTCTCAGAGGGACAGGGTGTCAGAGCGCGGTCTGACCTGGGCACTACAAACGGGTCCTGCCAGGGCTGACCAGCAGGCCCTGAGCAACGGATGAGTGGGTTACTCTGACACGTTGGCAGTGAAAGAGAGGCTAAGAGATGGCCTGGCCAAGGGACCAGGCAGCACGGAATGCCTGCCTCGATAGGCTTTTATTGCAGCTTTATCTTCAGATACAATCAGTGGGGTGAGTGATCTTGGGAGGACACCTGTGTTTACACTGTCCTCTAGGCAAAGGCATCCAGGGATTGAGCCTATGGATTCCAGTAAACACCCTTGTTTGCAAAGGTCAAGGAATAATTAGGGGTCCCGCCTTCGACACTCCCATAAGTCTCCCCCAAGTCAGAATTCCAATAAACAGGGTAGATGGCCGAAACCGGTTTGGCTCAGTGGTAGAGCGTCGGTCTGCGGACTGAAAGGTCCCGGATTCGATTCCGGTCAAGGGCATGTACCTTGGTTGCGGGCACATCCCCGGTAGGGGGTGTGCAAGAGGCAGCTGGTCGATGTTTTTCTCCCATCGACGTTTCTAGCTCTCTATCTCTCTCCCTTCCTCTCTGTAAAATATCAATAAAATATTTTATATTTTATTTATCAATAAAATATAAAAGGGCAGATGGCCTTCCCCACGCTTCTCTTTTCTCAGAATGTCCTCCTCACAAACTTCCCAGCCACATCCCCTGTGCTCCCCAGCAAGGTCCAGAGAGGGCAAGGGGTCACGCAGCCAGTTACCCGCCGAGCAAAGACTTCACAATAGGGGCCACGCCCCACTCCGGCCTCATGAATTCTCCTCCCCCCATGCTGGGAACATAGGGGTTCCTCTGCTAAGTGTCCCTTGCTTGCTTGGTTTGTCCCTGGCATCTTTCCTCCTGTTGGGGGAATGAATTCAGCAGGAGCAAGCCTAATTGGGAGAGAGGCCAATGGGGAACGGGAGAGGCTTTTGCTCTCCATTTCCCCAGGTGGCCTTTGCCCCATTGTCCCCCTCTCCACCCCCAGAGATGGTCCCACCAGGGCCGCCCCAAGGCCTGGCTGGGCTGGCCTCCGGCTGTGACTCAGGCCGCTCTTCCTGGTGCTCTTCGGTGATTATCTCCCCATAAAGGTGACGGATGGTCCCGTATCAAATGGTAAATCAAAGCTAAGCAGTCTGCGCTGGGTTGCAAATCGGCTCTTCCCTGTGCGGTGGCCCCGCGGAGAGACGTCGTGGGGGCTGGGCTAGTGTGAGTGGTGATGCCGCCCCTGTTCCCAGGATTCACAACTTTAATTCCTCTTCTTCCAGGGCCTGGGTGCATTGTGGAGGCTGCAGGGCCGGTGGGTTCCTTCTCCCCTTTCACGTGCTCACCCCACAGGAGTTCCAGTAAGAAGCTGACTTTCCAGGCGCATGATAAGCAGCACGTTAGCGGGAACAGGGCCTGCGGGAGAGTGCACAGACCTGGGCTCCTGGAGCGTTTGTGGAAAGTCCCGGGGTTAAGAGGAGGCCCCAGGACTGTGCTCCGGTCCCAGACCTGTACCCGGCTTGCTGGGTGATCTTGGGCCAGTCAGCTGCCTTCCTTTAGCTTTCTCCTTTGTTTGTTTATTATTGTTGTTTTTAAGATTATAAAGACAATGTTATGGCTGGCAGGACCCTGTCGGGGCAGGGCTCCAGCCCAGGGGGGGAATGATGTAGCATGATGCGCTTTATGTTAGTCATGGGCTGGCTCTGTTTGCAGTCCCCGGCCCCCGGGTATGTCCTGTTCCAAGTGATCACAAGGCAGCACAAACAGAACAGACCAGGTCAGACAGAAACCGCTTAAACTGAAAATAAGCCCCCCGCCCCAGGTATTGTGCAAACTTTTAACGATGTTACTGTACTAGTGGAATCTTTCATAGCTCATAGTGTGATAGGTTATCATGACCCTAGGACAGACAGAGAACTCTGCCTGGTCAGCTATGCCTCCCCCCACCATTGCAAAACAACTGCCAGCTGGCCTAAGCCAAGGTCTCAAAACAAACTCCTCAAAGGATAAAAGCAGGCTTTCCTGTGTGCTCTGGGCTCTCTTTCTTTCTCTTACTGCTGCGACAGTAAGGGGGAGAGCCCGGATTCGAATTCGTTAATAAAGGCATAAATTTTGATCTGGCGTCTTGGTGGTTTTTTCTGGGGGTCTCTCCATAACAACAATACATGTTCATTGGGAGCAGGCGCAGGAGAAGGAAAACTGGCCATTGGAGAAATCAAGTGACTTCTGTTATAGGGTGGGCAGAGCCGGTGGTACTGTTCTTCGGGGCACACAGCCCCGCCACTGTGCCTCTGGGCCATGGCCAAGTTTGGGGACTGCAGCGCTGGGCCTCCTGCAGCCGCTGCAGCTCCTGATAGGTCTGCTTCGCTGGGTCCCACTCAGCTAGGACCTGCCCCGCACCCTTTTCATCAAACCCTTCCCTTTCAGTCCACTGCCTTTGACGTTTCCTGGTTGAATTAGTGTGTCAGTGTCCTCCGGGATCTTCATAACCTGCTCACTGTGGCTTTTACTCTCCTGTGGAGTTTGCTCACAAACCCCTGGCCAGTGACCTGCTGGAGGCGGGCAGCTCCTCACTCATCTCCTCCCGGTGCTCAGCGATCTGCTCCACACACCTCTCCAAACCTTTCAGCTTCCTCACTCGGACCTCTCCCTCCGGACTGCTCTCTTCCCCAATTAACCCCACGGACAACCATTTTGCATTCCAAGGGCAGACAATGGCTTCTCCACTTCCTTCAGGGAGTTTCCCTTGCGCGGGAGTTTCTGAAAAGGTAGCAGGACCCCGATGGCCTCTTCAGCAACTGGGGCCTATATTCTGGACCGAGGAGGCCGCTCCTTCTTTTCCACCACCCACGGCACCCCTGGTGGACCTGTGGTTGCTAAGAGGGAGGGGACCGTGCTCCGCCCACAGGGCTCAGCTGCTCTGGGGCCCCTCGGTCTCCACACCACACTCCCGCCCTGTGCTTGTTGCCCGTCCGGCGGTGAGAGCCGAGCCTCGGCGTTCTCCTTTGCAAATCATCTGCGCACCTTCCTGTCTGCCCAGGAGCTGACAGAGATTGAGGAGCACCTCATCATCATGCATCTTCTATTTTGAGTGCCCCCAGTGGGCCAGACTCTTACTCTTACAATTTCCCGCCTAACAAACCAGGAACCTCGAAGCTCAGAGAGGGTCAGGGATCTGCCCGGCCACACAGCTGGTGAGTGCAGAGTCAGCACTGCTGGTCTGAGTCCGTGGCCCAGGGTCTTAGCCGCTGGACTGCGTTGCCTCCTAGAACCTAAACTTTCAGCTCCTCAGTTTCCCAGGTCAATAAAATGGGTCCGTGATGCCAGGCCCTCTCCTCTGTCACATGGCTGGGTGGTCCGAATTCAGTGGGACTATAAGGCTCTTTGGGGGGAAATTAGGAATATCCTTAGTTTTACCAGCCCCTGTTTGCCTGGCTGGGATGGAGCAGGGCACAGGGTGAAGGGCAGTGGCCTGGGAGGCCTGCCTGGCCCCTGGGTCATCCCTGCACAGCTCTGTGCAAGCAAATTCCTCAGTCTCCAGTGCTGGGTCCTCACCAATACCATCAGGAGCTCTCAGACTCTGGATGCGCAGGCGCACCCACTCCAGACCAATGTGAGGCTGGCATCACCTGTCCCCAGCCCGCAGCAATTCTAATGTGCACAGCAGCTGGGAACCACTGGCTCCATAACCTCCAGGGTCCTATCCAGCTCCAAACTTCTTTATTTTTAAAATATATTCTATTGATTTCTTACAGAGAGCAAGGGAGAGGGATAGAGTTAGAAACATTGATGAGAGAGAAACATTGATCAGCTGCCTCCTACACACCTCCTAGTGGGGATGTGCCTGCAACCAAGTACATGCCCTTGACCGGAATGAACCTGAGATCTTTCAGTCCACAGGCCAACGCTCTACCCACTGAGCCAAACCAGTTAGGGCTCCAGCTCCAAAGTTTTGTGTTTTTTTTTAAATAATTTACTTAAAGTTTATTCCCCGGTAATGGGTGGAAGCCATCACCGAGGCAAAGATCAGAATTGGAGGGGGAGGGGACAGGAAATCGGACCCAGTCCGGGCTGATGGCGGTCCACATCCAAAAGCGGCACTTGTCTCGCTTGGGGTCCTTCTTAAAGGACGGAAAGGGAGGGGGTTGGGCCCAGGGTGGAACAGGAAGGGGTGGGCCCTAAGGGCACACTGGCCTGTGTTGATTGGTGGTTCACTGTCTTGGAGATGTCCCTGTGGCAGGTGCCAGTCATGTGTTAGCTCCACCCACCAGTTTGGGAGGGGGGAGAACCTTACACAGGCCATGTATAAACTCCACCCACCAGTTTGGGAGGGGGGAAACCTTTCACTTAGTATTTGTTACGGTATCATTTCAGAGTCAAAATAATCTGATGTATGACATACCCTGACATGGAATAAAAGCCGACCCAGAGTGGGAGAACGGGCGTGGTGACCGCATAATGAGGCTGGCCCTGGACTCAGCGGCTCCCGGCTCCTGGCTCCCGGTGGAGCCGGCTGGGGAGGACCATCTGAGAGCTGAGATGCCGCCCCTGGGGCATCCAGACCTCCCGGGGGTCCATGCCAGCGCTTGGCATTTTCTCCCAAAGGCGATGGTAAGCCCGTGAATGCCGGGCAAGAAGCCATGGCGTCAGATCAGCTTTTTAAAAAAGACCATGGCACAGCGTGTGGGGAATGATGGGCATGGGGCAGTGGAGGCTGAGGCGGGAGTGTGGGTGAGGAAGGAGCGGCCTCGATGGAGAGGAAGAGAAGTGGGGGCCAGCGAGAGAGTTTCAGAGGAGACCTCACACCGGGGTCCGTGTGGGTTTGAAGTGCCTCGCGGGGGGGCGGGGGAGGTTTCACTCACAGACCCCGGGTGCCCCTTGCCCAGCACGGAGTGGGCACCCAGTCCTCCCTCCTGGCGCTGCCCCAGCCTCAGCTGCACTCGCGTCCTCCGTTTGCTGCCCCAGCCCTCCAAGCCTGGGGTCTGCGGGCCGCACCAGCCCGGCTCCCTCCAGGACTGTTCTCTCTCTGTTTGCAAAGACTGCAGATGTCACTGGTTGGCCGCACAAGCCCCGTGACTCTCTAACTCCACATAATGTGTAATTACAGCAACACAAACATCAAATTACCAAGGACAAGTAGCTGCAGAGTAATTATATGATTCTTTGTTACTTGGAGGGGTTTTGGGTTTTGCCCCTTTAAAAGCACCAGTTTGGTGGGTGGGTGGGGAGAGCAGGTGGCAGATGGGCCGGAGGATGCGAGAGCGATGAGCGAGTTCAGCGGTGTCAGCTCTGCAAGTTGCAGAAGTGGTCTGGGCGAGACAACGGAGATCGCATTCCCCCTCCTCCCCCCGCCCCCCACTCCTCCTGTCAGCTGCCTCTCCCGGGCCCCTTAGCCAAGGGCACCCCTCTGCCCTCCTGGAGAGGGAGAGGAGGATTGCCCAGCGGGGCTGGTGGAGGCCGGTGAGGTCCGGGAGATGGGGTAGAAGTTGGGGAGGAGGAAGTAGGGTGGGGTGGTTTTCCTGGGATGCTCTGGGACCGCCATGAAGTGGTGCCATGCAGTGGTGCTCACCCCAAGTCCTCAACAAGCACCCTCCCCAGCCCCTCTGTGCAACCATCACACCCTTCTCATGGCCAGAGCCTCAGGCCGACGTGAGAAGGGGACCGTGGTCTTGTCACCCATTCTCAGCAACAGATGGGAGGTGCTCGGGACCTGCTGCGACCCCTCCGCCCCGCGACCTGACGGTGGTTAGGGAGCGTTCTATGGGCGTGCAGCCTCCAAAAGCCTTCCCGAGCCAGCTCTCCTATCCACGGCTCAGCTAGTGTGTGTGTGTGTGTGTGTGTGTGTGTGTGTGTGTGTGTGGCCCCTCCCAAGCTCTCTGGATTGGCAGCTGCCCCCGCCTCCCATGGCCCTGCCCACACCACACGTGCACTGGCCCCAGGCTCACATCTGCCCCGCTTGGGGCTGTGCGCACGGTCACAGATGGCCAATAGTGTGGAGTGGCTGGGGTTTGGGTGGATGTGGGACTTGGCTCTAAGAGGCAGGGAACCCAGTGGGATAGGACTCAGGGATCCTCTTCATTTTCAAGGGGTTGCCGGGCTGCGAGCTGGTAACGGAGGCTGGCCTTACCTCCGAGATGCCATGCGGGGACCAATGCGTACGAATCCGGGGCTTCTCCCGCAGGCCCTGGCGCCACCTTCGAAATGCAACTGCCCCACGCCTCCCGTCCACTTCCGTGCACCGCTTCTGGTGGCACTCACTGACGGATCGCCTCTGCAGGCTTTGGCCAGGTCCCTGCACAGCGTGCGCACGGGAATTTCTCCTCGGTGGGTGGGACCTTGTGCTGTTCATCCCCACGTGCCCGGCCGGCTCAGTTCCCAGGGAACTGCCTCTGCGAACATCCTCAGGCATGCAGCACAGCCGCTGAGGAAACTCCTCCCTCACTCTCATTACGGTTCAGATTGCAGAGCAATTATCCCTCCGAGCAGCTGTGCAATTCACAGGTCACACCCATCCACCCTGCTAACCTCCCCAGACTTCATGCGCAGCATTTCAGCTGGATTTGGGGTGCCGTAAAACGAGCTCTTTGAATGACCCAATTGTTTAAAGAATTGAGGTGCAAGAACTCCATCCCTAGGTCTGTGGGGGCAGGAGCCCAGCCGTGACGTCGTCAGCACAGCGGTTCCGATGGGCGCCTCATCCACGCAGCTGTCTGTCTCTGTGCTAGGAGGCTGTTCCGGTTGTTTGGAATTTCAGAGTCAAGGACATGCAGGGGAGTGTCTCCCAAGGCATCTAACTCACCTGTTCAAGCTTAGAGAGTCTAGAAGTGAATTACCCCAATGAAGGAAGCAAACTCACACTGTGCTTCTTAACCGTTTCCCCACAGAAGCACAGCGTGAAGGGTACAAGCCCTCTTTCACCCCAAGCCCAACCCCACTCCCCTACAGCACCAGGGACAGTCATTGGTAACAGTTGGTATATGTACTTCTCTTATCTATACTTTCACAGAGAGATGGATAAATAGATACGTGCACACATGATTTTAAAAAACCACATAAAAGGATCAATACCACATATTGTTCTGTTGATTTATTTTACTTGACACTATAGAATAGAGATCTTTCCATGTCTTTGTCCGTGTGTGTGTTTACGCCTTCCTAGTTAGCTACCAAATAGGATTCCATGGTGTAGATGGCTCATAATTTGTGTTACCACTCCTGTTTCAATTGTTCCCATTTTATGATATTACAGATGATCCTCCAGTGTCTGGGGATGCATTTTCCAGCAAGTAATCCTAAATAACAAAAGGCTAATATGCAAATTGTCCCCTCTACCAGGAGTTCAACCAGGGGGCAGGGCCGGCTGGCCAACTGCCTCTGGCCCCTCCCCCTGTCAGCCTGGCCCAATTGGGGCAGGCCAGCCACACATTCACAAATTCGTGTACCAGGCCTCTAGTAGATTATAAAAATATATAAACACGATTATTATGGCTTATACAAGATTCTTCCCTCCTTCCTGTTTCTTCTGTCTTTATTTCCTTTTCTTAAACATCATGGGAAGTCTGGAGGTGGGCAGTCCAGAGCTATTCAAGGTGTTTCTGCTCTGTCACCTAGGACATGGCTTTGGTCCCTTGGCGAAAAATGGCTGCCAAAGCTCCAGGGTTTGCTCCTACATCCCAGTTAGGAAAGGAAACGAGAGAAGGTGAAAAGCCAAAGGCTTTCTTCTTTGGAGAGTTTGCTTTTGTGTGAGTGTGGGGTGAAGGGTGGGGGTCATGGAAGGGAAATTCTCAGGGGCAACCTCCATGTACATGGCCACTGTGTCACAAGGTGAATCATCATCATCGGCCTTAAGGGAGGCCGGAAATGAATGTACTTTTTAGGTTCAACTGTAGAGCAAGGCAGGGAGGAAGGTGGCTGGAATGGTGTGGGGGCCAACCTCAGAGTTCATCTGCCGCAGCCTATGGGCGAGAGCTGGAGAGGGTTTTATCTTTTTTTTAACTTCAAGCTGTTAGACCTGGTATTTCCTACCTGTCTCTCTGGCTCAGCACACCCAGTTTCCCCACTTCTGACCACTGGGCTGCCACCTGCCCTGCTGGCACCCTGCCCCGCACCCCTCTTCTTGGATCCCAGCCTGCTCTGAGGTTCGGTTCTCTCTCACATCCTCCCTGAGGCATCCGATGGCCAACTCAGCTGGGCAAAGTATTCTGATTCCCAAATGAAGAGTCTGTATGATTTGTTCTCAGTCTCCCTCTCCTCCTCATCTTTCCTTAGAATTATTCTCAGGGGTCTGTTTCGTAGAGGAGCTAAGGGGGAGAAAATACACAGAAAAGAGAGGGCCATGGCCCCAGGCTCGATTCAGGACAAAGTAGGCTGCTTTGGAGACAGGTGGGATCTATTTTTAATTAACATCTCAGGAATTTGTGCCCAAATTCTGGAGTAAAAAGTGGGGAAGCAATTCTTCTGAGTCTCTGGGGGGTGACGGGGAGTGACCTGGTCCATGTGGATTCACTGCTGGAGGCCTGGGAGCCGCAGGGGGTGGAGTGAGGTCGGGAAGGAAATCACCTGAGAGAGCCCAAGGTTCCCAGCACCTGGGGGACCACACGAGGGAGTTTGTGAGCCCAAACATCAGAGCCTTTGGTGGCAGCTGGAGCTGGGGCTGGACCAGGAGAGGTGGCAAGCTCCCAGGCCCTGTGAGCACATGTGGGAGGGCCGGGAGGGGGGGGTAGGGTGGGGTGCTAGGGTTGCTAAGGCACTGGGATGGTGGGTAGGTGCAGCCAGAGAAATCCTGTGTTATAACTGCCATGATGATTCTTAAATGGAAGGCTCAAATGATAAATGCAGATGTCTTCATAGAAGGGGCATCCCATGAGGTCAGGCTCTCACTGACCTACCAGCCTCTTGCTTGTGGGGGAGCTGCCTTCATTACTGCAGCCCCATTGTGCAGGGAGGTGATGCTGGAGAAGAGACATCAGGAAGCGCAGCTGCCCATGCAGGCCAGACTGGGTGCTTGGTTTGGATCGTCTGGAGGCGTCTTTTATGTAGATGTGCCTGCAACCTTTTCAAGGCTGAAATGGCTATATCCCTGCTCTCTGGAGTGGAACTTTGGAGTTTCTGTGTGGTATCAGATTCCACATTATTTTCTAAGAATTGGCCTTTCTTTCTTTTTCTTTCTTCCTGCGAATTTTTCTTCTGTCTTCTGTCTTGTCATCTCCCTTCTACAGATATTTGCAGGAAAGATGGCTTCAGCACTGGCCAGGTGGCAGTGTTGGATGAATTACTTGCCTTCTCTGTCCCTCAGTTGTCTCATCTACTAAGTGAGGACTAACAGTATTATCTATCTTGCGGGATGCTGGCAGGATTAAATTGTTTACCACATGCAAAATGCTTTCTGTGGTTGGCACATAGTAAGAGTTAAATAACAACAACATTGGCTATAATCATTTGGCGTAGCAGGTGTGGTCAGAGCTAAGTAGATGTACTCAATGTGGTCTCCGCCTTCTCGAGGCTTACCGTCTTTGTGCTATAGGTGCCCTCAGCTCACCATCTCAGCTGACTTTGGCAACACACGATTCCTGCTTCACTGGGTCCATCAGATGGGTGAGTCCTACGAGTGTGACTGTGAATTGATCATCATCTAATAGGTTTCAATGTGGCTGAGATTAAATTTTTAGACCATTTTTTTAAAATCCAAGCATGCACAAAGTCAAAGAAATTAAATTATGCTAAACATTAAATCAGGAAAAAAGAGTCCTTTGGCCCCTGTTCCCACCCTGTCCTCCTCCTTCAAGCATACTTTTCATTGTCTTTATAGTTTCTTCCAGTATTTAATGCCACATTCCTAAATAATGTAAGTGTTCTGTGCCATGATTCATCAGTTTCGTAAAAGATGAGAGTTTTTACTTTCTTCTCCTTTCCTACCCTCCCACCCTGGCGAAATCACATTTTTTATTAGATCTGTATTTCATATTTTCTACTGTGACTCTGAATAGTGCTCACTGCTGTGTCGAGTAATGTACCATGACAATATTTTATTTCTTGTTCAACTTTTATTTTTCTTGGAGTTAATAACTGCATTATTCTGTCGTCTGCTTAGGTTTTTCCTTACCCAGCTGAGGATATTATTTATAGGCATGTCCCCCTAAGTTTTATTCTATTCCTTGACATCTCTGTTTGCCTGGCGCTGGTTTTTCCGTTTGTTTTGGGATCTCCCTTTCACATTGAGGACAGGGCTGCAGTGCCGGGTGATCTTTCACGTTCATTCATGTTTCAGGGTGCAGTGGAAGAAACTGATTGGAGGAGCCCTGTGTGTCCCTGCAGGGTGTATTGTCTTGGGGGCTATGGTGGAGCAGGGATGGGTGGTCAGCAGGCTTTTCCCTTGGAGACACCCCTGCGTCAATATCTGTGGGTCCTTCTTTCTTGGGGGAGCATCCTCCAGTGCCCTGGCTGGGGACGGAACACTTGTGCTGGAGTTGTGGAGCTGGGAGGGAGCAGAGGGCTGCTTGTCTCCCCTGCCAGTGTGCACGCCTTCACTGAATTCCCCTCTGTGCATCCTGGCCCTCCCACTGCCACCTGCCCCAATGGCCTGGCAACTGAGTTGGTTCAAGGTCTTAGCATTCCTGGGGGTTGGGGTGAATTGTTAGCCTGGCTCGGGTTAGGGCCTGGGAGTCTAAATTTGCTTCCTATATACTTTCCAACCATCTTCCTGCCTTCGCTTCTTCACTTTCCCTGCCTTCTGCTGTGGCCCAGCCTTCAGTTCCAGAGGCTATTTGGTTTTTATGTAAATGCACTTTCTTCTCCATCCCACTCTACAGTCCCAGGTTTGGAGGCCACCCATTTTGAGATTCAGAGCCCAGAATTTCCAAAGCTTTGTCAGCTATGGATTTTACCATATTCTACATGTTGGTTTCCCAATTCTATTCCCCTTCCCTGGACATCAATTCTTTGTCTATAGATCCAACCTAGGTATCCTATATAACTACAGCTTACTATGCTAAGTGTCCAGTCATCCATTAGTCCATTCAACCAATCAATGCATAATATGCTAATGATATGCTAAAGTCACTGAATCACTTGCTATGATGTGCACTGACCACCAGGGGGCAGACAGATAACCAGTTGACCAGTCTATGATGTGCACTGACCACCAGGGGGCAGATGCTCCAACTGGTGGGTTAGCTTGTTGCTGGGGTCCAGCCAATTGGGACTGAGTGAGATGAGATGGGCCTGACACACCCTGAAGCTCTCCTGTGGTCTCTCCCTGGCTGGCCAACCTCCCGAATTCCTCCCAGACCCTGTCATGCATTGGTGGGGTCCCTTGGCCTGGCCTGTACCCTCTCCCAATCTGGGATCCCTTGGGGGATGTTGGAGAGGCGGCTTCAGCCTAATGGCAGAACAACTGGTCACTATGATGCATACTGACCACAAGGGGGCAGACGCTTAATGCAGGAGCTGCCCCTTGGTGGGCAGTGTACTCTCACAAGGGGAGCACCACTCAGTGAGAAGTTGGGTTCACAGCTGTCGAGCTGGGCTCATGGTTGTTGAGCACAGCAGTGGTGGTGGGAACCTCCCCTGTCTCTGCAGCAGCCAGACATCCCCCAAGGGCTCCCGGTCTGCTAGAGGGCACAGACCAGGCTGAGGGACCCCCCTGTGTGCACAAATTTTTGTGCACTGGGCCTCTAGTGTATCTATATATATAAAAGCCCAGCAACCATTATGGTGGAATGACCAGAATGACTAGAATGACTGGTCACTATGATGCAGATGCTCAATGCAGGAGCTTCCCCTGGTGGTCAGTGGGCTCCCACAGTGGGAACACTGCTCAGCCAGAAGCTGGGCTCATGGCTAGCGAGTGCAGTGGTGGTGGCGGGAGGCTCTCCCACCTTCGTCAGTGCTAAAGAGTGACGAGCCAAGTGATAAGGATGGGCAGTTAGGAGTGAGCAGGTGGGTGGTTAGGATTGAGCAGGAGGGCAGTTAGAAGCAAAGAATCCCAGATTGCAAGAGGGTGCAGGCAGGGCTGAGGACCACCCTCCCCCCTTGCACGGATTTTGTGCATTGGGCCTCTAGTGTGAAGCAAACATCATGGTGGATCCTGCAGAAAAGTGGCCAAAAGGTATGAACTTCCAGTTATAAGAGCAATAAATATTAGTACTGGGAATGTAATGCACAACATGATCACTATAGTTAACACTGCTGTGTGACATTTAGGAAAGCTGTTAAAAGAGAGAAGATCCTAAGAGTTCTCATTTACAAGGATTATTTATTTGTTTATTTTTTGCTTTTTTTATTGTATCTATCTGAGATGATGGGTGCTAACTAAATGTATTTTGGTAATCATTTCACAATATATACAAATGAAACTACCATGTTGTATACTTTAAACTTATACAGAGATATAGGTAAATTATTTTTCAATAAAACCGAGAGACACACACACACACACACACACACACACAGAGAGAGAGAGAGAGAGAGAGAGAGAGAGAGAGAGAGAGAGAGAACAAACACAGGAAGACAAACATACTCAGATCTATCCAACCAGTAGGCATTCACTAACTCCTATCAGTGTGAATGACACTAAAATACATGGCAATACAAAATGCCACTTTTGTTATGAAAGAATAGCTTGAAATTCCATTTTCAGAGAACTCCTGGGCCCATCAGATTGCTTTTCCCCAAACAAAGCGAGGCTCTTCTCAGGCAGCCCAGGGAGAGAAAGGGCCTCGGGCCTCTATATCATGGGCCACGGATGGGGCAATTCATTCTGTGAGGCCAGTAAAAGTAGCAGCTTGCCCAATATTCCTGGTGGTTCTGTTGCTATTTTTTCATCTAAGGGATGTTCCTATTGCTTTCCTACTGTCTGATGTGTACAGTGTTTGGAGTGCGGATGGGGTGAATCTCAGATTTGTTATTCAATTACACTTTTTTAAAAAAAATCCTCACCCAAGGAGTGAGGATGTTTTACCATTTATTTTTTTAAAAATATATATTTTATTGATTTTTTTTTACAGAGAGGAAGGGAGAAGGATAGAGAGTTAGAAACATCGATCAGCTGCCTCTTGCACACCCCCCACTGGGGATGTACCCGCAACCAAGGTACATGCTCTTGACTGGAATTGAACCTGGAACCTTTCAGTCCACATGCTGATGCTCTATCCACTGAGCCAAACTGTTTTCAGCTTGACATTGATTTTTAGAGAAAGTGGAAGGGAGAGGGAGGAGGAGAGAGAGAGAGGAGAGAGGGAAACATTGTCATAAGAGAAACACATCAGTTGGTTGCCCCCTGGTCTCACCCCTAACCCAGGGATTGAATCTGCAACCAAGGAACACACCCTTCCTTGATCTGGAATTGAACCCATGACCCTTGGTCTGCAGGCCAACGCTCCAACCATTGAGCAAGACCAACCAGAGCCAGTTACACTTTTGAGTTTTCTTTTAATTCCCTTCTCAGCCATTTGGTCTTCCCTTCCTCACTGGGGATCTGGCACCTGACAGGGCCTTTGCTCAAGTCCTTCCCAAACCAGGTCATGGTGCTACCCATTAAGAATTGTATCAGGTTTCTCTGTAACGAATTGCTACAAACTTAGTGGCTTAAATGACATAAAGTTATTATCCATTTTAGAGGTCAGAAGTCCAAAATAGGGCTCACAGGACTAAAACCAGGGTGTTGGCAACCTCGAACTCCTTTTTGGGGGTTCTGGGAAGATCTGTTTCCTTGCCTTTCTGCAGTGCTGGGCTTATGGTCTCCTTCCATCTTCAGAGCCAGCCATGGCCCATTCAGCCTTTCCCACATGGCACTGCTCTGACACCGACTCTTCTGCCTCTCTCTTCCTCAGTGAAGGACCTTTATTTTTTACATTGGGCTGATCTGGATAATCTGTCATCCCACAAAGAAAGTTTGGATGATTTCTCCGGTTCTCTCTCTCTCTCTTTCTCTCTCTCTCTCTCTCTCTCTCTCTCTCTCTCTCTCTCTCTCTCTCGGTCTCCCTTCCTCCAGCTCTATTTGCCTGTTTTCCTAAAGCTCGTTGTGTATCCACACTCCTCTGTTCCCCATCCTGTGATGGTTCAGCCTCAGTGTGCTCAGCTGGACAACGCCAACAGCTTCCCCACCAGGCTCCCTGTCCCCACACTGCTTCTTCCAACCCGCACTCCACCAGCAGTTAGGGTGTTTTTTTTTAAAAAAAAATTACACTTTTTATTTAAAGATAATTATAGATTCACATGCAGTCGTAAGAAATGATACAGCGATATATACCCTCTACCCAGTTTCCCCAGTTCGTAACATCTTACAAAACAATAGTGTAAGGTCACACCCAGAACACTGGCATTGATAAAGTTAAGATATGGAACGGCTCCAGTACCACAAGGATCCCTGCATTGCTTTATTTATATTTGTTTGTTTGCTTTAAAAATTGCAGTAAAATATACATAACATAAAATCTACCATCTTAACCATTTTTAATACAGTTGAATTGACACTTGGTGCATGCCCATTGTAGTGCTACCACCATCACCATTCATCCACAGGATTCTTTTCATATTGCACAACTGAAACTGTACTTATTAAACCATAACTCCTCTCTCCCCACTCTCCTGGTGGCCACCATTCTGCTTTCCGTGTCCACGAGGAGACTACTCTAGGCTCCTCATATACGTGGAATCATATAGAATTTGTTCTTTTGTGACTGGCTTATTTCACTTAGCATAATGTCATCAAGGTTTGTCCACGTTGTGGCATGTGCCAGGATTTCCTTCTGTTTCTGGGCTAAATATCCTATTGTATGCATAGAGCATATTTTGTTTATTCGTTCATCTGTCAGTGGGCCCTTGGGTTGCTTCCACCTTTTGACTATTGTGAATAATGCTGCTATGAACATGGGTGTACAGGTATCTCTTTCTGTGTTGCCCTCTTATAACCATAGCCACGCCTTTTCCTCCCTTTCCCCTTCCTAAACCACTGGCAAATACTAATCTGCTCTTCGTTCCTATAATGTCATTCAACAGTGTTGTATAAATGCAACCATATCGCATGTAACCTTTTGAGATTGGCTTCCCCCCCTGTGCATAATCTCCTAAAGTTTCATCTAATAACTGTGTTAATAGTTTGCTTTTTAAAATTTATTGCTGTCTGAGTCATCTTTCTCAAGTATGCACACTGGATCACATTGTTCCATGGCTTACATCTCTCTAGTAGTATATGGAACAATATCCACGCTCCTTGCCTAACCCCTAAGACCTGCTGGGATTTGACCCCTGCCTCATTCTCCAACCTCAATGCCATCCACTCTGTACCATGCCTCACTCACTAGTCACATGGGTTTCTTGCTCATAAAAAAAAAATACATAAAGCTTTCCTGCCCATCCTTCCTCTCCTTCACCCTGCCTTTGAGTTTACTGTTTCCTCCATCAGGCATATAAATAAAAGTGATCACTCATATATCCACTGCCCTGTGCCAGCGTTCTATTTTATATATATATATATATATATATATACACGTCAACATATCTAATTCTCACCACAACCCTATGGGGTAAATACTCTTAGTATGCTGTTTTATATATGAGGAGGCTGAGGCCCAGAGAGGCCATATAACTTGCCAGGGTCACAGAGTGATTAAATAGCAGACAGTCTTGATTCCAGGCTTGCAGATCCCTCTGCTCCCGCCCTGTCTCAGCACCCAGCCCCTTCCTGTCGCTCCCGCACCATTTCCTCAGAGAGCCTTCTCTAACCATCAGATCTAAACCAGCATGATCTCTCATTGTTGCCATATTTTATTTCCTCTGGGTTTTTATACATATTTGAGGATTCATATACGTAATGTGATACTGGCTTTTTTCAAGCTTTTAAGCTTTATGCAGATGATATACTATAGGTATCATTCTGAGCTTGGTTTTTTTGCTCAACAACGTTTTTGAAATTTGTATATGTTGAAGATGTGGTTCTAGTTAATTTATTTTAAGCAACCGAAGAATAATTCATTTTATGAATATACTAGAGGTCCAGTGCACAAATTCATGCTCCGGTTGGGGTCCCTCAGCCTGGCCTACGCCCTCTCGGAATCCAGGATGCCTTTTGGGGGATTTCGAAGAGCTGGTTTTGGCCTGATACTCTCAGGCCAAGCTGAGGGACCACACCAGTGCTAAAATCTGTGCATCAGGCCTCTAGTATGCATATAAGATCTTTGGTTAATCTCTTCCTGCCCTCCACCTCCCCGCTTCCCTCTGAGATTCATCAGTATGTTCCATGTATCCATGCCTGTGGTTTCTGCCCCTGTGTTGAACGTCTGCCCCCTGGTGGTCAGTGCACAACATAGCTACTGGCCAGTCACTTAGGCTTTTATATACTATCTAAAAAAAGAATAATATGCAAATTAACCATTACTCCACCATACCCACAAACCATACCCACCAGCCAATCAGGAGCAAATATGCAAATAAACCCAACCAAGATGGTTGCGGCCACAGAGAGCAGGAGTGAGTCTTAGGTTTCTCCGGCAATGAAGGAAGCCAAGCTTTCTGCACTCCATGGCTGGCCCAGACCTCCACTTAAGGCTACAAAGTTTTAATTATAGAAGATAAATAAATTCCAACAGAAATGACTGCCGCCACGGAGCAAGCAGGAGGCTTGGCTCTGCTCTAGGCTACAAAGTTTCAATTGTATAAGATAAATAAACCCGATACCAGGGATTCCACTTAGGTTGCCAGGGGGCGTGGCTGGCCTGCAAACCACCACAGGTGGCCCCTTGCCCCAAGGGAACCCCTCCCCCACCATGATCTGGAACACCCTTCAGGGCAAACCAGCTGGCCCCAACCCATGTACCAGGCCTCTATTCCATCTAATAAAAGAGTAATATATAGATTGACCATCACTCCAATACACAAGATGGCTGCCCCCATGAGGTCAAAGATCCTGCCCCCATGTGGACACAAGATGGTCACCACAAGATGGCCAGAAGGGGAGGACTGTGGGAGGGACCAGGCCTGCAGGGAGGGCAGTTAGGGGTGACCAGGCTGGCAGGGGAGTAGTTAGGCATCAATCAGGCTGTCATGGGAGTGGTTAGGGGGTGATCAGGCTGGCAGGCGGAAGTGGTTAGGGACAATCAGGAAGGTAGGCAGGCGAGCAGTTGGGAGCCAGCAGTCCTGATTTGTAAGAGGGCAGTTGGACATCCCTCGAGGGGTCCCAGATTGGAGAGGGTGCAGGCTGAGTGAGGGACACCTCTTCCCTGGGCATGAATTTTGTGCACCAGCCCTCTAGCATATAGATATTATTCTGACTTTTGTTGTTGTTGTTATAAACAATGTTGGAATCAACTGTCTTGCACATGTATCCTTGGAGACATGGGCAAAAGTGTTTATACCCCAAAGTTCTTTACTCAAGAAGGGAATTGTTACTGGGTCATAGGTTACAAGAATATTCAACTTTACTAGATATTGCCAAGTTTCTATCCAAGGAAGATTCTACCAGTTTATTCTCCCATGAGAGTTCCTTTTTCTCCACATAAGAAAAGCATATTTTTATTTTGAAAATATCCACTCTGATAGCAAAGTAAAAAGGTAGGTGGGTGGTGTTAGGTTTGAAAGGAAATAGGAAACAGAACAACAGGGAGCTTTAAAGAGAGTTTATTCCCCGGTAATGGGCAGGAGCCATCACCGAGGTAAAGATCAGAATTAGGGGAGAGGGGACAGGAAATCGGAACCCAGCCGGGCCAATGGAGATTGTCTCCAAAGAGCGCGAGTGTCCGGCCTGGAGTTCCTTTTAAAGGGAGGGGGGTTGGGCCCAGGGTGGAACAGGAAGGGATGGGCCCCAAGGGCACCTTGGCCCGTGTTAATTGGTGGCTCACTGTCTTGGAGATGTCCCCTTGGCAGGTGTCAGTCATGTTGTTAGCTCCACCCACCAGTTTGGGAGGGGGAGATAACCTTAAGGGGTCATGTGTTAAACTCCGCCCACCAGTTTGGGAGGGGGAGAACCTTTCAGGTGGGTGGTGGGGAGTGGTGCGACGGGGGGGGGGGGGGGGGGGGGGGCAGGCACGTGGAGAGCGGAGAGCCGGCCTGGTAAGTTTCCTCAGCTCAGAGGTTGCAGTGGAGAGCTTTCCACGCATGCTCTGCTGCCTTCACTCTCCCTTGTCTCATCGGGCCGGCAACAATGGAATTATCTGCTTCTCAAGTGTTATCAGTCACTTAGCAAATTGTGTGGGCGACTCAACTGCTGTGCTTTGTGGAAAATTATTATTTATTTTTTATTTAACAAAACTCAAGGCTGAGAGGGTGCTCCATTGTGCCCTTGTGTGGTTTTAGTGTTTTTTCTCCGCTTTGGCTCAGCCCGGGTTGTTTACTATGCATGTGCTGTATTGCAAATGTGGAACAAATGAAGCCCAGATATCAAATTAATACTGTGATCTGTTTTTCTGTTTTGTTGCCATAACAATCTGTGGCTCTTGAAGCAAAGAGAAAATTAGAATTGTATTAAAGGTGTTTACACCATGTACACTCCATCCTGCATGATTATTTATTGCTATAATAAGTGTATTTAACATTTGCTTCAGGAGAGTTCACTGCTACTGCTTTTTTGCCTTGTGATTTTTCTGCTCATCATTCCAACCTAGTTTTGCTTCTTGACCTTGACTTTTCCTACGGTTCTGAGCAGGAAGGAAGAGGGAGGTTTGGTCAGATGCTTCACCATCTCTTGACTACTCCTATTTGTCCCTCGCTTTCATGCCCTAACCTTTGCAGTTCTTTGATGTCAAAAATGTTGCTTAAAAGCAAAGCAGGACCTGCAGAAAGTTTTCCTCCTTTCTTTGCCCCTTTGCTGCCCTCCAAACCTGAACAAGGAGGTCCAGCATCCTTTGGGAGAGATGAAGAGGAGCTGAGGGGTGGAAGAAAGGAAAATGAGAGGAATTTACGTCTTAGAGGACGTGGAGTGGAAATAAATATGGCAAATGGAGAGTTAGTTTGCTGGTCCCTAAAATCTCCTTCCATGCTACTCTGTTCTCAAGGTCAAGTACTCACCTTCTCAGCCCCGAGGTTATTCTTTGAGGTCCTTGCTGCCCCAATAATCACAGAGTACAGTCTGATGGGCCTCAAGGTGGCTGAAAGGGTGGGGCTGGTGTGGCGGAGCCCCCTCACTGACTAGGTAAATTTACCCATGGGGATCCCAGCTTTGGACGGTCTGGAGTTTAAGCTCCTTTAAGGCAGATGCTATTCCTCTAATTCCTAGAATAATGCTGGGCACACATGAGGAACTCGAGAACTTCATTCATATCCAGGTCATGGTAGTAGAGCTAAAGATAGTTTCTTTCCTGGTAGTGAGGGGAGATGTGTTTAAAAATGGACACGTCTTTCTTGGTGAGTTGTGCCCATTTTTGGCTGCCTGTGTCTCCAGAGACGATAGAATGAAAAGGAATATTTCTGACCCTTCGGAGAAGAGGCCTCCAGGTGATCTGTCTTTATTTTTTTCTTCCTGAGGGAAGAACGTATGCAAAGGACGTCTGAGGGGAAACATCACTTAGTGACGCTCTATGCAAAAAGGTCAAAAAGCCACAGAGGCCCGAAGTAATGGCAGATTTTTTTTAAAGGTGCTGCTGTTGTCTTTTACTCCACGGGGGACCTTGAGTCAGGTCTCAAGCCCAGGGCGGGATGAAGGTCCTTTCTTTTTTAAGACTCCTTTTGAGCACGGCAGAATCAGATCTAGGATGCTCCCTGGTTATGCCAGTGATACAAAAAAAAAAAAAAAAAAAAAAAGGCAGTTGGTGCTAAGAAAAGCCAATCTTTCTCTCAAGGCCAAAGTTATTTTATTTCTCAAATTCCTGCCTATGTGCGCGCGCAGTCAGTTTGTGAGTGGTCATAATATTATCACACAGGAGGCAGCTGTTTGTGACTATGGCAACTTTGATCCCAGAGTGAAGCGTGAAATGGCAGGAATATTAATCGGGTTGGTGGAGGGAAGTTGCTGGGGGTGGGAGGGGGAGGGAGGATGGGAGTAGCAGGAAGGCCTACGACAGTTGGGTAAGGATGGCTCTGGGTGCATCTTCGGAAAAAACACATTGGATCTTTGGGGTCTCCCGTGTCTTGCCGTGGAGCCCCTCTGTTCTGCCCAGATGGTCCTGCCAAGTCCTAGGGTTAGCGGCCCCTCTAGACCTAGGGGCGTGCTGGGCAAGACAGACATGACACAAGGTTCAGTCATCCCCCGAGACCGATCTTTTGCTTTTATGAATAACCTGTTGGAAGTGTTCCAACTTAGCCGCATTCTCTCTCACACATGTTTCAGGAAGCTGAGTAACCACAGTTAATTCCTTTGTCTCAGTGGGTCTAAATCACTTATAAAGTGTCACATCCACCACTTCCGTCGCTGATTCTGATTAGGAGATGTTTATTTTGTGCCAGGCCCTTTTCCTGGGGGTTGGAGATGTGAAGTCAAGTATCCACATTCATGCAAAGAGCACTTTGCAATTCTGCTTGCTTAGGCAAGCATCAGCATGTATGTGTGTGAAAAGGGACTCTCGGAGCTTTGCTGAATTCTATTCGGTTGAATTCCCTCGTGTCTGCCGGGTCCAAATGTCAGGGACTAAAACACAGTTACCAGAGAGCAGGTGGCAGTAAACTGTACTTTGCAGAAACATGTGCTTCCTACCTTACATCATACATGACACTTTTATTTGTTCCAGATAAGTTCCTGGCGATATCCAACTCTGCGGATTCTGCAGATAAATGCCCCTATCATGCTTCCTTTAAATACGTTCATGAAATGTGTGCATTTCTGTGCGGGAAGATGATATAGTGTGAGATAGCCACGTAACCTCCCACCTCACAAGGCCACAAAGAACCCTTTTACCCCAGGCACTGCCCTGACTGAGAGAACCCCAACACAGCCCCCCCCCCCCACTTCCCCAAGCCGGGCTGCCTGACGGAGCCAATACATAGATGTGTGTGTGTGTGTGTGTGTGTGTGTGTGCGCGCCCAGTTCAGGTAAACAACAAGTAATTGCTAGTATGTATACATGAGACATGCTTATACTAAGAAGTGATCTGGCACTTACCTGAAATCCAGATGTTACTGGGTGTCTTGTATTTTCCCTGGCAACCCTCCCCCAGGGCAGAGTGAAATCAAAGAAAGTAACATGGTTGGCTTTTTAAGTTTAAAAACTGTGGTGTGGCCGAAACTGGTTTGGCTCAGTGGATAGAGCGTCGGCCTGCGGACTGAAAGGTCCCAGGTTCGATTCCGGTCAAGGACATGTACCTTGGTTGCGGGCACATCCCCGTTCAGGGGGTGTGCAGGAGGCAGCTGGTTGATGTTTCTCTCTCATCGATGTTTCTAGCTCTCTATCCCTCTCCCTTCCTCTCTGTGAAAAATCAATAAAATATTAAAAAACAACAACAACAACAACAAAACTGTGGTGTGGTGTAAAATGGGAATGCTAGGACGACTACTGCTGAGCTGGTTTTATTTTTCTGCGTAAGAAGAAAACAGCAAACCTCTGGCTCTGGAGTCCCAGAAGCAGTCAGGGCCGGGGCACCTGCTGGCCAAGGCCAAGGCCGTGGCCGCGGAGGCCCCGCCCACTCCCCACGGCCCTTCCCACAGTGCCCCGGGAGCCAGAGTTCCCAGGGTTCCTCGCGCTGCGCCCATCCACAGGCAGGGGAGGTGCTCCCGGCGTCCCGAGGACCCACTTGGCCTCTGCCGCCGGGGTCAGGGGTCAAAGGCCATGCCAAGGGCGGAGGAAGGAGGCCTCGCAGGACCTGTGGACAGCCCGGGCAGAGCTCACTCCTGGTAAGTCAGCCCCGACTTGTGGGGCCTGATGACACCAAACCTCATCTCCGCATTTGCCTGGAAAACCTGAAGGGACCAGATTTCAGGTGGAAACGAGAGGCTAAAGGAGAGGCAGGGAGTGGAAACAGTAATCAGGTTCTTGCGCACCAGACCTCTGGGTCAGGGACAGCTGACCTGCCTCACTGAGCGGGGCTGGCTGAGGAGGCCAGAGCGCCAGGCCCCCGCCGTGCTGGAGGCCAGGGTTGGCGGGGACACGGTTGTGGCAGCGCCCTTCTCTGTGCCCTCCCACCCCCTTGATCAGAGCACTCTTCCCTTGCACTTGTAGCCCTCAGGGCTCATCAGCGGGCAGAGGGGATGAACCACACCTGTCCTTCTGATCCGGGCTTTTACCACCTGCGCACCAGGATGGCTACCGGGAAACCAGGGAGCAGAACTGTCAGCGCCCCGTGCTGGCTCTTGGGTGGTAGACAGTTACCATCCTAACCCAAGTTTGCTTACCTATTACATGGAAACATGCCCCCTTCACTGGTATAATGTATTTGCCGGCGTATAAGACGACTGGGCGTATAAGACGACCCCCTAACATTTCCACTAAAAATGCAGAGTTTGTTATATACTCGCCATAGCCATATAAGACTACCCCCCCACTCAGAGGCATATTTTTCAGGGCCAAAGGGTCGTCTTATACGCCGGCAAATACGGTATATCGGGCCAATTTAGTGCAATACCTGGCACGCAGCAGCAAAGGTGCTATAGGTCAGCTTTATTGGGCAGCAGCAATTTGTCTTTGGGCAGCCCCTGACCACATCCTCTCTCTGTGGAGAAGGCTCTTTGTGCCATTTATTCTATTATATTAAAGCTAGGGGCCCAGTGCATGAATTCATGCACCTTAAAAGGAACGGTGGGCTGTGAGGCCCTGGTGGGCACAGGGGCAGGTCTCAGCCCATCCTCTGCACCCACGCCTGACCCCTCCAGCTGTGGCCCCCAGTCCCCTGTCTGCCAGCAGCCCCGTTCCCACACGATGATGGTGCCAGCCCTGCTAGCACAGCGATTGGGGCCGGTGCTAGCAGCGGGTGCGAGTGGTGGCTGCTGCCCTGATTTGCCGCTCAGGAGCAGGGGGAGGTGGAGAAGCCCTCAGGGGCAATCAGCAATCAGGGCCCACAGCTGCCACTCGTACCCACGGACAGTGCCGAGGGATTGGAACCAGCACCGGGCACTGGCAGTGGGTGTGAGCAGTGGCTCCGGCACCAGCTGTGGGTACAAGTGGGGCAGTCGCTAGTAGTGGGTGTGAGAGGCAGTTGCTGGCCCCAATCACCCCTCAGGAGCAGGGGGAGGTGGAGTAGCCCTGAGGGGTGATTGGGGCCGGCAGCTGCCACTCCCACCCACCGACAGAGCCCAGCAATCAGGGTTGGTGCTGGGCACGACTGTGGCACATGGGACCAAAGAATGTTCAGTGACCATCAGAGACTAGCCACATAATAGCGACCAATGCCCTACCTTGGTATGGCACCCCGTCACCTGCTCCACCGTCCCACCGCAGCTGATACCTGCCAAGTTCCATGCTCTGCCACCTGCTGCCGATGCCGCCATGTTCCCCACGTGCCCCCTGGTGGTCAGCGCATGTCATAGTGACCAGTTCTGCCTTTTGGTCTATATGCATATTAGGGCTTTATATATATTTAGACTAGAGGCCCGGAGCATGAAAATCGTGCACAGGGGCGAGGATCCCCTCAGCCCAGCCTTGTCCCTCTCCAATTCGACATCCCTCTCACAATCTGGAATGGCTGGCTCCTATCTGTTCGCCTGCCTGCCTAATTGCCTCTAACTCCCCTGCCCTCCCCCCCCCCAGCCTGACCACCTCTGCTTGCTGGCCTAATCACCCTGAAATACCCCCTCTCCCAGCCTAGTCACCCCTAATTGCCCCCCCCCCCCAACAGCCTGGTTGCCCCTGCCCGCCCCCCTGCCTGCCTGGTTGCTTCTTACTGCCCTCCCTGCCAGCCTGGTTGCTCCCAACTTCCCCTCTCTGCTGGCCTGGTTGCCCCTACCTGCACCCCTCCCCCACCCCCCACTTGCTGGCCTGATCACCCCCACAGCTTCCCACCGCTGGCCTGGTTGACTCTCAACTGCCCCCCTGCCAGCCTGGTTGCCCCACACAGACTGCTGTTCAGTTGTTTTGTCATTCCTCACTGAACCCCCTGCTGGCATGGTCAACCCATGCAGCCTCCTGTTCAGTCATTTGGTTGTCCCTCACTAACCCCCCTGCCGGCCTGGTCACCCCCCAACTGCCCCTCTGCTGGCCTGCCTAAATGCCTTCCAACTGATCCCCTCCTGGCTTGCCTGTTCCCTCAACAGCCCCCTGCCAGCTTGGTCATCCCCCAACTGCCCCTGCCAGCCTGCTCACCCCCAACTGTCTCTCCCCAGCTACTCCCTCTTATCCTCTCCTCTTCCCCCCCCCCCCCCCCCCCCCCCCCCCCGCCTTGCTGGCTTGCTTGTCCCTAACTGCCTCTGTCCTGCCACCATGGCTTAGTTCAGAAGGATATCAGGTCTCCTGGTCTAATTAGCATATTACCCTTTTATTAGTATAGATGATCTCACTAAGGGCTATTCAAGCTTCCAGGTGGAACCTTTGTTATTTAACTTCTGCCAGAATCATTGCCTTTTGCCTTTTATCTAATTGTGGAATGCAGGGTTTTAGTTTCTAAGTGGAGCTTGTTAGGGAGGAATTGCATCGAGCAGAGCTCCCCTCCCCCCTGTGGGGAATCGTGGCGGATGGCAGGCGTAGCCTGGGAGGGAGGTGGCACGATGCTGGGCTCTGGCCTGGGTCCTGCTCCTGACACGGGGTGATGCTCTAGTGTTGGCAGCAGTTAGCTGGGAGATACCTGGGTGCTGGGAGCGGGCAGGCACAACTCCAAACTGTGACCCCGGGGACTTTCAGGGACACACCGCAGCAGATGTCTATTCTTGGCTGGGGCAATTATCCTCGAAATGGAAAGTCAGCAGGAAGTGAGCAGGGCCGTCACTCCGGGAGGGACATGACGGATGTTCACTTGGTGCAGTTTTCAGCTGCAGGAGAGGGAGGGCAGCTAATTAGATGAGCAAATATTACCTGGAGATTTCAGCTGAGCCAGGTGGGGACAGAAAGAATCATGAACGAGGTAGGAAATTTTATTGTGGTGGTTTTGAGGCAGCCATTTTGACCCAGGTGAGGCAAAAAAGAGAAGAAAAAAGATGTCTTTTTTTTTTTTTATTACCAAATGATGTGTACATCAGGTATTACTGACCATTAACTCATCCTGAACTTCATCCTTACCTCTGAATGAAACCTTATTTTCTGGTGTCATTTAAACAGAGTTTTGTGGAGGGGCGTGGAGCTTGGCAATCCCCTGGCCAGCATGAAGAGAGGGAACGGTGTATTCACCGGATAGAAACCTCAGGCATCTGTCAGTAAGTGGGGAGAGGAGGAAGGCCTCTGGGGAAAATGACCTTTTGAATGGACCCTTCAGCCTAAAATGTTACCTCCCAGCTTCTCAGAGTGCCCACTCTGATTCTTTTTTGGGGAGGGGAGAAATAAAGCTCCATCCTGCTTCTTATCCTAAACTAGAGGCCCAGCATGCACGAAATCATACGTGGTTTGGGTCTCTAGGCCTAGCCTGGCCTCTGTCATTGGCCTTTGTCACAGCCCTGCGATGCTACCTGAAGCTTCCCACCCCAGGATGCTCCGTGGTGCTTGCAGCCCCTTGACTGCTCTGAGAAGCTCCCCCTATCCTGCTGCTGCTCCGCAAGGCTCCTCCCACCCTGCCACTACTCTGTGAGGCTCCCCCAACCCCTCGACTGCTCCGCAAGGCTCCCCCCTCCCCTGGACTGCCTGTGAAGCTTGCTGCTGGATGCTCCACGAAGTTCCCCCCCCCCCCACTCCCCCCAGGACTGCTCTGAGAAACTTGCTACTGCTGGGTGACTGCTCCACTAAGCTCACTGTTGCCCCAGCCACTGCCATGCAACAGTCCCCAGGCCTGTCCCCCCGCCACCCCTCACCTCATGGTGAGTGGCTTGAGGGCAGGGGGAAGAGGAGGGACCAAGAGGTGCTCCATGCACTTCATGGTGATTGATCGTCCGTTTGGTCGTGATGGAACCTGGCTCTTTTTATATTAGGGTAATAAAAGGAAAATATGCAAATTGACCCTAATGGCAGAATGACTGGGAATGACCAATCGCTATGATGTGCACTGACCACCAGGGGGCAGATGCTCAATGCAGGAGCTGCCCCCTGGTGGTTAGTGCGCTTCCACAGGGGGAGCACCGCTCAGCCAGAAGCCAGCTCATGGCTGGCCATTGCAGCAGCAGTGGCGGGAGCTTCTTTTGCCTTTGTGGTAGCACTAAGGATGTCTGACTGATGGCTTAGGCTCACAGCGGGCCTAAGCCGTTAGTTGGACATCTTCTGAGGGCTCCCGGGCTGCCAGAGGGGTGTCTGACTGCCAGCCGGCAGGTGGACATCCCCTGAGGCTCCTGCGCTGCCAGAGGGCGCAGGCCAGGCCGAGGGACTCCCCCGCCCCTCAGTGCACGAATTTTTAGGCACTATGCCTCTAGTTCAGTATAGCCCTTTTCCTTCCTATTGACACTCTTGTATGTGATCCCAATAATTCTATTCTTTCTGGGTCCTTCTCAAGGTTATTTGCTGCCACCCATGGTCTTTTCACATCCCCAGCCCCAATCTGCTCTCCAACCTAATTATTATGCTTTTATTTTTGCCATGTCTAATTTTTTTCTAAATGTCACCCCTGATATTTTGCTAGTTTTAAAAACCTTTAAACCTTTTTTCCCTTCTCTGATCTGTCTGCTCCTTTCTTCTCTGCTTACCTGAACTATTGTAATACTCTTGCGCGTAGTCTTCTCTCTTCTACTCACTTCCCACATTAATCCTCTGATCCTTCTCTGGTTTATTGGTTGTTTTTAATGTGTGTTTTCCTTATTAGAAATCTCAAGGTCCTCAGTTTGGAATCCAGGACTCCTAACAATAATCTACTCATTTCTAGTAGATCCCTCATCTTCCAACTTAACACTGTACTCTAATCAAATCAGACCACTCACTGGTTCTTAACCAGTACTGTCTTTGCTGATACTCTCTATTCTCTGCTTGCTGAATTTTTACCTGCATTTTAGGATTTCTGTCCCTTTGGCTATGGATCCTTTCCTGAAACCTCCCTCACCATTAGAAATATTATTCCTTCTCTGCTCCAGACTACAAAGTCACACAAAGTTCTTACTTGGCCCTTGTTTAGGACTTAACATGCTGTGTTATAAATATACTAGAAGCCCAGTGCATGAGATTTGTGCACTTGGGAACGGGGAGTTCCCTCATCCTGGCCTGCACCCTCTTGCAGTCCTGGAGCTCTTGGGGGATGTCCAACTGAAATCTTAGGCAGTCGGACATCCTTAGTGCTGCCGTGGAAGTGGGAGAGTCTCCTGCCACTGCTGCTGCATTCACCAGCCATGAGTCCGGCTCAGGGCATCTGGCTGAGTGGTGCGCTCCCTGTGGGAGCATACTGACAACTAGGGGGCAGCTCCTGCATTGAGCGTCTGCCCCCTGGTGGTCAGTGCGTGTCATAGTGGCCAGTCATTCCATGTTCAATTTGTATATTAGCCTTTTAGTATATAGAACTAGAGGCCCGGTACACAAAATTCATGCACAAGGAGGGAGGGGAAGTGTCCCTCAGCCCAGCCTGCACCTTCTCCAATTCAGGACCCTTTGGAGGATATCCAATTGCCAGTTTAGGCCTGATCTGCACCAGCAGTTGGACATCCCTCTTGCAATCTAGGACTGCTGGCTCCTAACTGCTTGCCTGCCTGCCTGCCTGATCACCCCTAACCACCTCTGCCTCATGGCCTGATCACCCCCTAACTTCTCCACTGCCAGCTTGATCGCCCCCAACTGCCTTCCCCTGCTGGCCTGATAGTCCCTAACCACCTCTGCCTTGGTCCCTGCCACCGTGGCTGTGTCCAGAAGATGTCTGGTCTAATTAGCATATTACCCTTTTATTAGTATAGATACCCTTCTCTCAAACTAGTGTGTAATCTTCTCATGGAGAGATAGGAGAACTATGAAAATGGGCTAGATTCTCTACTAGTGTTTCCCAAAGTGTGTATTGGAATCCTGGTTGTGCTGGATGTTAATCAATCTTAGTGCTTATGATGTAATAAATACTGTTATAAATATTTTGCATGTAGATAGGCAGTGTTATTATATCTATTTTAGATGAAGAAAATAATAGCTAATAAATGGCAGTGCCAGTCAGGTTACAAATTCAGGAAGTATTGTCCTAAATGCCATGGTATTCACCACCATGCTGTATTGTCTCTTAGGTTATTATAGTGATTTTCTACCTTTTTCACCTCATGCATGCCATGAGATATGTACTGAATTACTAATATTCTTAAGTACTAATTAAATACTAATAAAATATGTACTTAATTACTAAAATTCTGAGGCACACCAAAAAATACTGTATTTTTTTGCCCATCTGACAAAAAACAGTAGGTATAATTTTGATTCATTCACACTGGATGGTTATTATTGTGTTGGCGATTGTCATTTTTTAATCTGACAATCTAAGGGAAAAGAGATCAGTGCCCCTGACTAAATAGTCAGGTGTTGCATGTTTTAAAAATTGCTGAGGCCCACCAGTGTACTGTCATAGCACACTGGTTGAAATTGCTGGGTTAATAGGTATTATATGATATAAAATTTCAAAAACAAATGCCTAATTTAATAAGTTTGAACAAAATTATATTTTTGTTGCAGGGGGTGCAGAGACTCCTCATACGTTAATGCACATTATGAATTTCCAAAATGAAGATATAGTTAAATATAGTTAACAGCATTTTAAAAATATGTATTATTATTGATTTCAGAGAGAAAGGAGAGGGAAAGAGAGGTAGAAACAACAGTGATGAGAGAGAATCATCAATCGGCTGCCTCCTGCATGCCCCACACTGAGGGACTGAGTCCCCAACCTGGGTATGTGCCCTGACCTGGAATCGAACCGTGATATCCTGGTTCATAAGTAGATGCTCAACCACTGAGCCATGACAGTCAGGCTGGGCCATAGTTTTTAAAGAGGTAAAGCTATTGTATGAAACACATTCTGCAGACAGGTAAGAATGTGCCATATATAGCTGGCTAGTGGGAGACATGACTAAAGTTCAGAGGGCCACTTTGCTCAGCTCTGCCCTTTGAGAGACACTGGCATTGAGAAAACCTCAGGAGCAGCTACCCTACCCCCATTAACCATTATACCAATATTTAACTAGAGGCCCAATGCACGGAATTCGTGCAAGGGCCTTGGCCTCAGCCCTGGCCCCCGCCCACTGCCGCCATGGCTGGAGGGCCTCTGCCGCCTCTGCCCCCCCCCCCCCCTGCTGTGGCTTTGTCCATAAGGAAAGATGTCCTGAAGGATGTCCAGTCTAATTAGCATATTATGCTTTTATTAATATAGACTAGAGGCCCAGTGCACCAAATCTGTGCATGGGGCAGGGATGTCTCTCAGCCTGACCTGCACCCTCTTCAATCTGGTACCCTTCAGAGGATGTCCGACTGCTGGTTGAGGCCCAATCCTGCCGTAGGACATCCTTCTCACAATCCAGGACCACTGGCTCCTAACCGCTCACCTCCCTGCCTGCCTGATTACCCCTAACTGTTTTTGCCTGCCAGCCTGATTGCCCCCTAACTGTTCCCCTGCCAGCCTGATTGACATCTAACTGCCCCCCTCTCCTGTTAGCCCACAACTGCTCTCCCTGCTGCGACCTGCCTCCTCTGTGTGAGGCGGCGGAGACTCCAGGATTGGCCTCCTCCTCACCAGGTGGAGCCACGGGCCTCATTGCATGATGTGACCACCAGGCCCTGCCTCCACTGTGTGTGTGGCCATCTTGTGACCATTCTCCCCTCAGAAAGACCTTTAAGCTCTAGCTAGAGACACACTGTGTCCGAGTAGCACTAAGCTCAGCTAAGGACTAGAAAGTCTTGAAAGAGTTTCCACCTCTTTGTGAATCTTTAGTATATAATCTCCTGTGGGCACCATGGTGATATAGTGCTCACTGTGGGGAGAGAGCGGTTTGTCTGGATCACCCACTTTTAGTGGTTTGAAGGGTTTCTTCTTACTCAGCAATACATGCTAATTATGGCAAACTCCTGGAGGCAGGATCATGTACTACTTCTTTTGGTACTCTCAGTTCCCACAGAGTGCCTTGCGTGGCATGCTGTTTAATACCTGTCTTTTGAACAAATGAATGATGAGTAGATTATGCATCGTCCCTACGGTAATTATTGACAAATCAGGACATTTCCTGGAGACTTGGAGCAAGGCTGATCTAAAGACTTGGTTATGTTCTTCTGCTTGTGGGACGGCCTGGGCCCCATCCTGCTCCAGGCACTACCTGGGCAGGATAAATAGCTGCAGCTGGAAGTGAAGGTTAAAGGGAGTTGCCTGCTTCTCAGGAATGCCTTAGGATCAGATGCCTTTATTCCTAATTTTCTACTGATCTGTATTAGTTATGTGGCTTTTCTGGTCTCTTAGATACATCCATCTAGGGACATTCCCTACCTCTAAAATGTTGCTAAGAAGGTAAAAAAAATGTAGCTAAAAAAATATGACAATACATCTAGGGCAGCAGGAATATTCTTCCATTTGGGACCCAGTAGGTGATTAGTTCTGTAGCAAATCAGAAGCTGAATTTTGGGGACTCATAAACAGAATAATGTTGTGCCTCATCCCTATTTGTGTCCAGGCCTCCCATAGTGGCTCTGACTTTTGCCTCTTATTTTTACCATCTTCATCCCATACCATAATCAGACCTCTCTCTACAGGTATTTCCTGAGTTGTCCATTTAATATGGCATGTTTTTCTTGAGCCCCAGCAAGATCACCTGCTATATTCACCCATCCATCCATTCACCCATCCATCCATTCACCCATCTACCCACCCACCCAGTATTTTGAACACTGACTGTATGACGGGCATTGTGTGGCACAGGGGATACAGTGATGAATGAGACACAGTCATTTTCTTCAGAGCTCACAGTTAGGCTTGGGAGACAGACATAAGGAAGATGTAAACAGTGGACAATTAAGAGTGAATGTTATGATGCACTGCAGACAAAGAACTATGGGAATATAGCAGGGATAGAGAGACAAGAGCAGGAGAGGATGACCAAGAAAATAATAAATGTTTATCACAAAGCTTAGGTAATGGTGAGCTTCTCTCAGAAACCCTCTTCTGAAAGTAGTGGTTTTTAATCTTTGTGTGTTTAGTAGCAAAATTGTCTTTTTAAATTCTACATGAACCACCAATAAGTAAAATAAGGAGAGTGCCTTTGGCTAAATTGGGGATGGCAAAGATGGGGGTGGTGGCAGCGGTCGCCAACCCTTTGGACCAGTGGTCCGTGGTCTAGAGAGCTCACTGCTTGGCTACATCCAGGCTTCTGAGCCCTGACCACTTCTCTTCCCAAGATGATCAAAGATGTATCAGTTCAGGTTGCTTCTGAGGACACAGCGTTGCCTCGGGAGGGCATAGAACCCACAGCCCACAGGCTTGTTACAGGCAAACCTCCAGGTGATTTTGCCATTTCCATTTAGGATGCAAATGGATAGCTAGGCTTTTCTTTTGGGAAAGAGATGCCACAGTGTAATGCTTAGATATAGGAGGCAGGGATGGATTAGAGTGGGTAATCGGTTTCCCTTTCTGAGCACGGAGTTAGTTGTTGGGCCTCATGACTTAGGGCAGGACCGTGTGGGTGTGCTGGCCTGTGAGGTGGCCATGTCTTCAGTGTACAATTTCTCTTGAGGGGAAAAGCCTGGAGGAGCTGTGGTTTCTGGTTCATCCTTGTCCGTGGTTCTCCAAGGAGCAGAGGGAGAGCCATGGGGCTCCCTGGGGGTGGCTGGGAGGATCCCGGGAGGAGACAAGAGACCAGGCCGGCAGAGGCAAGCTTAGTTGACCCTGTCAGTGGATGTGATCACTACTACCAACTGGTTGGAGGTACTGAGGACTTACAATGTGAGGGTCCTGGTCTGTTTTCTATATCTAGGCTTAGTCACTCCTTGTAACAACCCCATGCAATAGGCACTAGGTATTATTTTTAACCCCCATTTTGCCAGTGAGAAAATTAAGGCACAGGGAGGCTACATGGGTATTAGTGGCAGAGTTGGCATTTAAACAGGCAGTGTGACTCACCAGAAATGCTCTCAAGTGCCTTGTATATTTTTAAGACCAGCTTTGTGATGGAAGCATCATCCAGTGTCTCAAAATTGCAGGGTCTCACCTGGGACTTTAACTGTAATTGACCAGCTGCAGAACACAATTTGTCTTTTATATTTATATATTTAATATATAACATGATGTATCTTCATATATTTTTTTAAATTAAAAAAATGCTCTGGATGTAGGCAGGTAGAAGGTACCCGGCTGTTTTGCTGCCCTGTAGAGAAAGGTTAAAAGAAATGTATTTACCCCAAAGCGCTCCCGCCTGACCGGCCCTCAGGCTGTCCCTGGGAGCTGGGTCCACAGACCGTGAGGGGAATGAATATGTGGGTTTTCATCCTTTGTTCCCTGACCGAGGCTCCATGCTCTCCTACACATTATTGCCTTGGATGTGTTCTGTTTAAAAGGAGGATGCTTTCTAGCTGTGTGACTGATGCTCAAGGCAAAGAAGAGAGTATTTCCTAGGGCACCTCCATGCAGCCAGCTTTTCAACACGGGAGCTCTGCGCATGTAGACCAGCGGTTTTCAGAATGTTATACCTTTAAACCTCTCCCCCAGTCTCACACTGAATGGCTCCAGCAATGCAGCTTTTCTAGACCTTTTGATTTTGCTCAAACTGATCACTCAGTTTCACTAGCCTTTGTTTTTGTCGACAAATTTGTAAGTAGGAAGTTTGGGGTGTGAAGAGGTTCCGTGGGTTTTCATTAATCATATTCTCTCTCTCCCTCGTTATCAGGGATAACTAAGATTTGTTTTGTAAAGGATTAGGATGCCTGTGTCATTTTCCAAGTAGAAGTTTAGGATTTTTTTTCTCTTAGAATCAAACATTAAGCAAGAAAAACAAATCTAATATAAAAACCCACAGCTAAATAAATCCAACATAAAATGCCTTTCTGTGCCAACTTACGGCCTGTAGGAAAAATTTCAAAAATATTCCTTCAAAGAGCCAAGCAGCAGGCTTCCCATTTAAGCTTTGCAACCGTTTCAGGATGTCTCTCTCATATTACTTTGAAATTTTATCCTTCTTATCCTGCAGGATCAAACATCTTCTCTTGCTTTTCCCTCGCCCTGCATCCTGAATAGACTCGCCATTGCTCCCCAGCAGGGGCTAGTTTTAGTGTCAGTCACTTTGGAAAAGCATTGATGCGAACCAGCATTATCCTCGGATATGTCTTTCTTTTTCTTTCTTTGGAGCCTAAAGAGATAATAGTCTGAAAGGCAGCTGGGTTTTCTAGGTTAGGGCAGATGCTGGATGCTTTCGGAGGTCTCTGGGAGGAAGGATTGCTCTGTTCAGCCACCCACGGCGCCGTGGGTAGAGGCTTGCCATGGACACCTGGAAGGGGCGGTTTTCCAGATGCCTCTTGCTAAAGTGTACTCGGAAGAACTCCCCCCACTCCGTTTTGATTCCAAAGTCAATTTATTGAATATTAAGTCATAAAGCCAGTGATATAATTTTAATGAAAAATATTGTGTATCACTCAAGACTTAAAAGGACAAAAATACCCCTTAGAAACACTGCTTTGAAAAATAATTACATTAACATTACACACAACAGAGTCCTTTCTTAAGCTTTATTTTAAGAAATCGAGTACTATATAGTTCAATATATATAAGACACATCCAGTATTGTGTTCCTGATAGCAAGTGCATAGATTTTGTTAAGATATAATTTTCACTCGATATAAACGTTTTATGGTCATATGAAGATAATATTCCCAGTGATTCTGCCCAAGCATGAGAGGAGAAAACAGAACACAGCAAAAATAGTGAGCTACAACAGAGATGAAAAACAGAAACAGCGCGTTAGCAGAACAGTCGATTCCTGATAAGTGAATAAGCTGATTGTTTGGTCACAATGTTTTATTCACTTATCAGGAACGATTCACAGTACATTTACGTTCACTGTGTTTCCTAGCCTGCCAGCTAAGAGCCCCGGACCATGGCCTGCCCATAACGGCCGTGGGCCGGGCAGACGTGTGGCTTCCACCAGCAAAGTAAACGTGGACGGTTCTGTAATTGCCCAAGACGGGCCGTGTGCACACCTTGCTAACACTGCGGCGGTGTTTTACAGAATCAAATAAATATGAATTTAAGCAGTAGTCATTAGTGCTTAAGGAAACTAGCATTTTTGCCCCTTTTTGGCGAATTATTGTTTTTGTTGTTTTTTTAGAACAACAAAAAACTGGCTTTGTCTTTCCCTTCTTTTACTTAGCATGAGTATTTTGCCTTGTGCTAAATGGTGCATATATATATATATTACATATTTAAATTACGTATTTAAAAAATAAACTTGCTCACCCTCTTTAACTCCCTTTCTCCCCTCCTCCACCCCCGCCCCCTCAAAACGCCCCCCTCAAAAAAAAAGAACAAAAAAAAGAACCACCACACCCTTAGCCTTCTTTTACCACTAACGTAAGCTGCGGGTTTTCAGAGGCAAACCGAGGAAGGCTAAGATGAGCTTTACAATAGAAGCAGTGGCAGGAAGTCAGCTCCCATCCGTGCAGGTCTGGAGCTGCTGGAAGTCACTGAGGGTCTGGCCTATGGAGGAGCGCCCTTTTCCTTCACCATTACCAGCCCCTCGGTTGTTGTCAACTAGAAAAGACCATCCGGGGCTCACAGGGCTGCGGAACCGGGTGCGAGGCCTGAGCACCTGCACGGAGAGTCTGATTGGCAGCCAGAGGAAGGCCGCCCGGTGCTGGGGGCCAGAGTCAGACAGAGCTTGTGCGGCTGAGAAGTTGGAGAGCTAAGACCGGGAGCACACGTCGATGGAATCTTTTAAGAGCACTTGGAGAGCAATCAGATTCCTGAGCATGAGAGATGGGCAGAAAAGGGAAGAGGGCCCATGGCTTCAGTGAGAGGGCATACAAGGACTATTTTGTTCTTTAGTTCTCTTTCTGAGAACTGTGGTTGGGGCGATAGTGAGGGGACAAAGCTTTTTTAGAAAGCATTCCTTCATTCAGCAGGGAGTGTGCAGGTGCATGGGACATTCTTGGCTTTTGTTTGGAAATGGGCCCTAGATTACGAAGACTGAAGCTTGAGGAACTCGACCTCCTCCCCCCCTCCCACCCCACCCATCGAGTAGAGCTTTCATTTGAGCGCTGAGATATATTTCTTCCCTTATTCGTTTTAATGATTAAAGTTGCTCCTGGATTCAATTAAGTCTTAAAAATACATAATTTAAATTACTTTAAAAAAATCTCTCTCAGTTGACACAACACACAGACTTAACTATTTTCACATCTTCTATTCACCAAGTAAGTTTATTTTTTCTGCCCTTGAGAGCGCAGCTCTTTTAAAAACGTGATTAGTTTCTAAGATGCGTATGGCTGTAATGCTATATGCCTTTGGACTTGTGGGTAGGTAGAAGTTCTACTGCCTCTCTTCTGAAGTTTCTTATGGCTATACAACAAAGCAACAGCAGTTTGAAGCGAATGTTAAAAACTGCATACACCCTGGACTGCGTGGCTCAGTGGTTGAGCGTCAACTATGAACTAGGAGGTCACGGTTCGATTCCTGGTCAGGGCACATGCCCGGGCTGCAGGCTCACTCCCCAGTAGGGGGTGTGCAGGAGGCAGCCAATCAGTGGCTCCCTCTCATCATTGTTTCTCTCTCTCTCCCTCTCTTTTCCTCTCCCTGAAAAAGAAACACAAAAAGAACTGCATACCTACACCCGTGACAGAGGGAGAGAGGAGTGAAAAGAGGAGAGAGAGGTCAGAAGAGTATAGAAGAGGTGAAATTTCCCAGTGTGGTCAGAATACCATAAAAGGTCTTGGCCAATGTGTAGGCAGTTCTGTAAGTGAGTCACAGAAAGAAGTGTAAATCTTGGAAGCAGTGGTTAAGATGGGCCATTGGACATAACTCAGAGGTGGCCGGTGTGCAGTGTCTCCTTCCCCCAAATCAGATATTCACTTAGGTGGAATCGACTGTATCTTTTTACACAACATAGAGAAAAAAACAGATACGTGAAACAGTGAGGTGTGTAGATGTATCACCAACATATAATGACTACCAACAATACAACACGCAGAGAGAGAAACAAGTATTAGGAAAATGGTTTAATATTGGAGACAGAAGCAAAAAACTGCATCACACAATAACATACGTTACAAAAATAAGTTTGTTTCAACTACACGGTTATGTTCACAATGAGGACAGAAGAATCAGAAAAACTTTGATCTAAATAGCAAAAAGCAAACCCCTAAAGTTTTAACTAATACATTTATCCACTTAAAGTGACTGAGTACTTCTAAATCTAATTACCTTATTGTGTAACTGCACAATACAGAATAAAAAGTGAAACTTACCGCTGTATTTTAAGACAAAATTCTAATTCTAGATATAAGCAAAGGGAAAAAAAGAAATCAAGCCAAAGTTTTTAATTCTCAAAAGAAAACCAACTTTCTTTCTATCAACCAGAAATCAAACTTGAAATCAGTCATTGTCAGGGGCCCACTAGAGTAAGCCACAAAATTTTCCATTTTTTTAATCTCCAGTATAAAAAGTTCCACTGGTACAAAATGCATAATAAGTACAATCAATTGTAGAAATAGGAAAGCCTGCAATTTTTTTTTTTTGGCTCAAATTCCATCAAACAACAAAATCCAAATGCATCAATAAAACGAACAATACTCAATGGTCTTACAGTTTCCACTAGGTTGCATTAACTTTGGCTTTTCTCAGACAATATTTAAAAACTATTTTCTAGTTCTAAACAAAATTATTAATCTACAAACAATTCTCACAGCACAAAAAAACACAAATACATTTTTGTATGACATTATTCAAAAAGGTAATGAAACTACAGGTTTTTTTTTAAATTTTATTTCTTCTTGTTAATTAGCACTTAAGATAATAATAAAAACAACAGTAAAATGAGTCCAGAGTAGCACAAGCCAAAGAACTAGAACCCCTATGGTGAAAGAAAGATGAACTTGTCCCGCCTTAAGGACTGCCATTTGATCACAATTCTCTTAATTGAGTTTAAAAATGACTATTCTCTACACTTGATTTTTAAAAAAGCAGATTCGCTGTGTGTTTTCCTCCTGGCACAGGCCCTTGCACCCTTGCAGCTTCTTCCTTTTGTTATTAAAAGATAAAGTGACTAAAAGAACAGCTCGTCTCTGAGGAGGGTTATCTTCTTAACCATGAAACATGCCCAAAATACCCCCAATAACCCAGGAAGAATAGACTTTCCCACTCCGTGTGTCTTGGTTGCCTGCAAAATAAGAAACACTCAACTTAAAGTGCCCACCCTGAGCCTCTTGGCAGCTGCACTCAGTTCCTCTGGGGGCGGTGCAGGTGGGTGAAAGGAGAGGCGGGCAGGGGGAGGGCAGTTTGCTTCCGTGAAGGAACGGGGGGAAAAACTGTTTTGAGATCTCTGAAGAGATTGGTACATGAAGAGATTCAGAACGAATCTAAGAAGTTCAGATGGTGTTCTCTTGTGTTCCTGTGCGTGTATCTACACACCACCATATATTACACGTGAGAGAGGCGTGTGCGATAACTCTTGTGTCAGCTGATTGCTGCAGGAAGTACAAAATAGCCCTCAAAGGATGAAGGAAGGCCCCAGCAGTAGTAAACACGTGTGAGGATAATACAAATCATGTCATTATAAGTGCACGTGCCGTAAGAAGGAAACTTTTTTTTTTTTTTTTTTTTGCATCGTTAGCGGCTAGTCCTTTCCATCCCCGGGCTATCACATCCACACACACATTAAACCCAGTGGGGTGGTGAGCGGGGAGGGGAGGCAGGACAGGGAGCCAGCGGTTTCTGGACTCCATTAGCGACAAAGACGCTGCCAGGGCCTGCTTTCGGGAAAGCAGGGGTTTGTATTGGGGCTGCTGGGAGGTAACGGGGATTTGTCAGGACAGCAGGGAGATGTGTTTACGTGAAGTCAAAGTCAAAGTCATATGGCACTTTAAAGAGTGGCAGCAGGAACTGATGCTAGGAATTTGGTCAGTAAGTGGGATAAAGAACTAAGTTTTACTTAAATGGCCAGTACATGCATTCAATTAAAAAAAATTAGACGTGTATGAAGGGGAAAGGACTCTCAACTAACTCCAGACACCCTGCTTATTCAGAGGTATCCACAGTCAGAGAAATCCCCAGCACAATGGCTGATTAGAAATATTAGGAATATTTAGGAAACAAAAGCAAAAATACCTCAAAAAATTACCCCATTACCATGTCATTTATCTGGAAGGTATATGAAAATGTTCTTAATTGGGATGTACCACTACATCTGATCTCAATAGCATACAGAACTGAAGGTTTAGTTAGGTGCTGAATCTACCCACCATCCCTCTCAGGATTACCTAATAAACTGTTTTTAAGCAGAAGAAATTCTAGCAGCACATAAAAATTCTTTAAAAAATGACCAGAAATAATCAGATTAAAAAAAATGGTGAAGGGGGAAAAAAGGAGAGAGGGTTAAAAATACATACATATTTTTCCTGCAGATTTGCCTTATGGAGTTTTTTCTTTTGGATCTCAACCAAAGGATAAAAAAGTAGTAAAGACTAAAACAACTCAGAGAAGATATATGTAGGGGAAAAACATCCAAATTAGAATCACCCCAAAACAAACTAAATGACAGTATAAAAGTTATCAACATTCCAGATAGCTCTGGGTAGAAAGGGTTAAAAGTTCAAAACTTTCTCACCTTAGAGGTTTCCATATATTATGAAGAAAATACATTGTGAGGTTGCCATCACAGCATTGATGTGCAGAGTGGTTAAAAAAGTGAGACATGGGCACTTATACAATGTCTTACAAAAAACATCATAGAGAAATAACAAACATTTACAATTTCAGGCAACAAGACCACAGGATAGCAAGTTAACAAACTTTTTAACCTCTTTTTTTCTGTTTTTTGTTTTTTAAATATTAGGGATTTATACAAAACACATAATAAAATACCCATGTTATCAAATTACTTCTCACAAGAAACACACTGAAGCTCTAGGAAGGAAGTACCTTTGGAATTTGGCACTATATATTTTCACTTTTTTCTTTAAAAGAAAAAAAAATCACATTTTGCTGAACACAAACACATCTAAATAGTCCACAATAATAAAAAAAAATGACATCAATGCTTTACAAGCCAACACAAACTTATTCTGGAATAGTTTTTTTTCCCCCCCTCACATGAATTTTTTTTTTAAGCAAACAATTTTTTTTGAAATTCTTTTTTAAGTAAATCAATTCTAAACTTGTCTTATCAACAAAGAACATTAAGACCATAAGACTCATGATGAAACCACAACTTAATTCACAGAAGCACCAACGCAACACAGTTTACAGTAACCTTTCTCCTGTACATTTGAAACAGTATAAAATATAGGTAATTTCATGTGCATTAAACCATGGATTGTCTAACTGTGAGTCAGTTCAGCAAAAGGTGACACAAATAGGTAGCATTTGCCCCAAAACAGGGTAAATATTTTTCTTATACTAATCTACAAAAAGTGGTTCTATATATATATCTTAATGAGAAAGTGAGCCACCTAAAATGGCCTTATCAAAAAACTTTACACTGCCTGAAAAATGTAAAAACTATTACAGACCTCTAGAGACTTAAAATCAGACAGTTTTTTTTTCTCAAACTGTTTTTGGAAGTAGTCTGTTAGAAACCAACATTCTGTGTCCCTGGACACATATTGCTATTGTTACCAGTGACCGGGAAGAATGCCAATCCCTGTATAATACTTTCAAGTCTGTTTTATGAAAAGAAAAGAAAAATAAGAAAAACATTTTGCCACAGGTTTTTTTCTATAATTATTTTTTTCTAATAATAAATTTCAGTCTTGCGTGAATGCAGCAATGTTTTTCACATTGACTTCCCAGAATTCATAGCTAGATGAGGTCACATGCAAATTTCAAAGGTCAAACTAGATCAAAGGTCAGTAGGAGAACCAAATATGATGTGAGGTCAGAAAGACATCAGAAACAATGACGGGACGATGAAACTTTTTTTTGAGACGCCACAGGGACATGCTAGGCAAACGGTGAACTAACAGGCATGAAGATGTCTAGGGAGAAAACAGGGGAGAGGAAAAAGTTACACAGAGTCTACGCAGCAGCAACAAAATCACTCTTAAGGGTGCAGGAGAAAAAACTAATGCAAATCTTAGGTCATTAGAGAGTCTACTAGCCATCCACATAATTTGCATTTCTTACAATCTTTATCACAGCACAATGGAACCCCAAGAGAATCCATCTGGAGAGGGAGAGGGGATGGATTCCGAGTATTTTGGGGTGAGGGGCTGGCAAGGGATGGGGAGGATCCAGTTTCAACAAATGTAACATAAGGGGAAAGTCAGACAACTGAACTGTAAACTAGATAATGGAAGTTACAAACAAAATAATCAGACAGGTACAAACAACAAGAGGATAAAGCATGAACTTTAGGCCTAGGGTTCAACGGTGAAAAAAAGCCCATTCCTAGAACAATTCCTTTAGAGACTACTTCAAAAGGATCTAACTAGCACAGAGAACTGCTCTTTAGGTACCCAATAAGTTAACAATAGGCAATAAATAACTTCCATTATTTCTGAGGCAGTAAAAATTTTGTACAAAAATAGAAATGCTTTTTTTACAAATAAAATTTACAGGCCTGTGGCTTTCTTTTTTATTTATGTATTATTTATGTATTATTTATTATTAAATTTATCTTTCAAGAAACATCAAGTATTTTCATTCATTGTTATTTTATTTTTAAACCCTGTAGCTTTAAGAAACAGATCTCTAAATCTTTTTTACATTAATCCTTTCTAAAACAAAAATAAAACAATAACAAAATAGACAACCAGTGTAAATAACCTGACCAATAAATGTCATATTTCTTTGAACCCTAAAATAAATTCCTACTTATTAAAACAAACCAAATGTAGTGGAAAGACGTTTGTATTGTTTTAAGTGCTTCTCCTGGCTTTTCTCTTGCTCTAGGCCACCACCTTGACCTCTAACCAGCTGGTGCCCTCCTAGGGGTAACGGGACAGGAGGGGGTGAATTCTCCGGGCAGTGCTCTCAGGGCACCAGGGGGTCTCTGGGTTAGAATTGCACATCAGCCTTTGTTTGCCTTTTAAATGACCGAGATGTGATTTATTTGCGTAGGTATGTTTTCCTTCAAATAAGCAAAAAACAACAACAACAACAAAAATAACAAACCCCAAAATCTAAAAAATAAAAAAGAGGAGATTCAAATTGCAAAACAAAGGAGAATACAGTGGCACAACTGGAGGAGTTTACTCACAGAAACAAGGTAGCCCAAGTTTAAATATGGCGAACTGGGTTGGGGGGGCGGGGAAGGGGGAGATGGAGGCCTTATTGTAAAAATAACCATCTCTCTTGGTAAAAGTTGGCAATGTGGTCCTCCTCTGCCTTTCCTGTGAGAACAGGCTGGCTCGCGGGACTTACCCTAAGAAAGCTAAAATAAGAGCAGGGGGCCTCTGGGGCTGGGATCAGTAAGGTTTGCTGTCATTTTTGGAGCGCTTCAGCTGGACCTTCAAGCGTTTCATGCCAATCTGAAAGCCATTCATCGCCTGGATAGCAGCTTGCGCAGACACCGGATTGTCGTAGCTAACAAAACCTGGAAAACAGAAGGGGAAGGGAGGCAGAAATCAAGATGGAGAGGCGGCGCCCAGAGAAGGGGGTCAGGGCCCCCCCCCCAGACAGCGTCCCTGCAGTCGGTGAGCCCCATGGGCGAGTCCCATGGTGAGCGGGGCATGTTTTAAAGGCAACGTTGGAAACTGCCACCGAGAAGCAGTGAAAAAATCGAGCTGGATGGGTAATTGGGTTTGATGAGAAAACCCCTCTGCAGAAAGCTAATCTCCAACTCAGATGTTTGAGTAAATTTAGCCTCTTTGCTTACTGATTTCAGTCAAAACCACTTGTGTTTAAAGTCCTTGGGAATCCTTCTGCAAGAACCCCCAAAACTTGAGGACCTGCTGCTCGGATAAGAGGTGGTATACATATGCAGGCCTGGGCGGGCCCGAGGCTCACAGGGCCCACCCAGGAGGAGCCTAAAAGGCAGGATCCTTCAGGGAAAGGCCGCGGACAGGTGTGCTGCCGGACCCCACGGCCAGCTTTCCTTCCAGTTCACCCGCGACACAGGGCTTACACCTGTTTGGCTATAGGATGGGCTCAGTGGATTCGCTCTAGAATAACTTACACTTGCTTTTCAACATTGTGGAGTTACTACTGAGAGGCACCTAGGCAACCAGGGGCTTGTCTTTCTCCTTGTCTTAACTTCCATTTTCAAAGCTCCACTGAATTCACCAGAATGGAAATCGCTGCCCTTGTATTCCCAAGAGTCTTGGAGAATAAACAGTCTAAACAGCTCAGGGCTTAACAACCGTCCTAACAGAGTTCCCAGTGTCCTCTGTTTCAACACTCACCGCCAAAAAAAAGGGGAAGGGCATGCTTTTGAAAAACTGGTGATGCTCTGTGAAAATTAAGAGACAATTCTGATCATACGGTTGGTTCTAGCACCAGGGGGTGGGAGAGGGGGGTGGGAGTGCCCCAGAGGTTTCTTTAGGTAATGCCTATGCAAAGGTGGTAAGCCTTATAGTCCCTACTTACTTTTGGTAGTGAAAGGAAGCTCTCATGCTAACTGCATTTTCGTTCTGAACATCAGCTGTTCAGACGGTTCTACATTAAGCTTCTCCATATACCTACTATTAAAGTTCAAAGTTGGAGAGAAAATTCCTTCACAGACTAGAGGAGGAAGAAAAAGACATCAATATATCTTGAGCAGAGTTCTTAGCGGACAAACATGAGTAGGTTTCTCATAGGCAGGCTATATTGCAAGATGGTGGTTTACGCTTTTTGATATCGAATTCCCAATAAATGTAATCTTGAATCTAAGACAACTGCTCAGACTTTCTCCTTGAGTTTTCATCCAGAAGTAGCAAGATGATTAAAGAATGGGAATGGGTCAAGGGTGAAATGGGTAATAAAAGCTGGCCAAGAGGTTAGAATGAAAAAATAGGGCCCTGCCTTAGGACTAGCAAACCTGGTTCCTCAAGAAATTAAACTGACCCACCGAGAAACCTTGATATGGGATGCCATGTCTTTCAATAAAAATTGAAAACACCGTCCATTATACTAGTCCAGTTGTCTGCTGATACTCATAGCTATAACTTGCATTACTATGAACACTAAATAGCTGTGGGCTGTGATATAAGCTCTTTTAAAAGCAGTATTTTCTCAAAATCAAACCACGAGGCTCCATCCCTTTCCAATCTCCAGACAAACCCAGGATATTGTTTGGCGAGGAGGAATCTGAAAGTCTGGCTCAAACCTGTGCGGGGAAGCTCCCAGAGGTAAGCTCATTCTGAAACTGCCTCTTTGTAACAATTCACTTCCATTTCCCGGTCTCCTGAACCATTACAGGGTTCACACACTTGCGTGGCAGCAGTGGTGTAATGGGTTCGGGCTGACAGCCTTCCACTTGGGTAGAAACTGACTTAAGTGGTTGACATACTAATTCCCCCAACAACAAAGCTTCAGACCTTTTTGGGCAGTAGCACAGAGTTTAGAAAGATGTTATGATAATGGGGATTTAGAAACCAAAGCATTCTGGTTGCCCATTCTTAGTTAGCCAGATACTAAGTTTGAGTTTTGGCTGTCTGAGAAACCCCCGACCTTTGAAGTTTTTCTTTATGTCATACCATTTTATTTGTATTTCCTCTGGCCCAAAGGTATTCTACTTTATTTTATGTTCCTGTTAATACCTACTACCGACATGGATTAGTAAATTGGAGGGGTGACTCAAGCTAATGTTCTTTCTCAAACTGGGCCAGAACTTCTCTCACGTGAGTAAAACAGACTTTGAACATTCTGGCCTCTAACTACGCTGGGGACTACAAGGATTTGAAAAAAGAAAACAAGCAATAACGTAATGAGTGCTCTCCTCCTGCTGTAAAACACCAGTGCCTTCCTCTCTCCGGTAAAAACCGCCTGGGGAGGCGAAGCGGGCTGCCTGAGGAAGGAGGGCATGACAGCCAGCCGCCGAGGAGCCGAGTCTCCCCATGTCCTCGATGCCCGCACCTGCCTGCCCTGCCCCCACCCAGGCAGCGCCTGCAGATCCCGGCACCCCGGCTTCTGGCTCCAGAACCCCAGCACAACACGGTGCTTTCCGTGAGCACGGCTACCACTGTACGGCTGGAGCACTCGCCTCCTGGGACGAGGTGTGCAGTGTGCTGAGATGCAGAACAGTAGGCCCCAGTGCAGTGTCACCTGCATCCGCAGTGGCTCAGTTACACTGCACCCGGCAGGGTAAGGAACTACTAGTAAAGTGGCCATGGTGCCATTCTGTACCAGGACAGCCTAAACTGCAAGTCACTGACGTATTCCCACTGGGCAGAGTTTGTGGTTCAGTCTGTGAGGTTTAAATAAACTGCTGTTGCTCTACAATAACCAACTAGTAGACATATGTAGCAAGATACATCCATAGTATAGTATACAACTTTACCGAAGGTATGGGCATTTGGTTTAATTTACTAATTTACTAGATTCTCATTCTCTCTCTCTCTCTCTCTCTCTCTCTCTCTCTCTCTCTCTCACCCACCAACTTTTCCAACTCTGCTTTACACGGATCCAGAGACCCAGAAACCACCACCGCAAGGCCCTGTCCTGACTTCTACAATATTTGCCATTTACACCTTCCTTCCCATGACTCCTCTCTTGGGGGGTGTGCTGTAATAGTCTAGCTCGGCTTCTTTTGCATACCAAAGCACTTGCTCAGATTGGTCTGTTTGTCAATGAAGACTTTAGCAGAGATAACATTTCCAAAAGGCATGAACATCTGCAGAATGTCCTGGTCTCCAAACTCCTGTGGAAGGTGGTAAATAAAGAGGTTTGCACCCTCTGGACCTAAAGAGGAAACAAAAACCAGAGTAAGGTATTCTTCGCTTCTGAGTTCCCCCAGCCTCCTCTCGGGAGTGCCTCAATGAAGGCAGACTAAGCACTCGCTTTCCCTCGCACTGAACGGGGCCGGAGTGGACGGGCCAGACAGCACGTGCCGGTGCGCCTTTTAGGAAAGCAGACACCCTCCCGCTTTTCATCATTTCCTCGGAAGTGCTGGTCTCAAATAGCTTCTTTTTCACTGATAACCCTCTGTGGGTCACATCTGCTTACTGCACATGAGCAATATTTCAATCCCTTCACAGGGTGAAGGTGGCAGACGTGGGTAGCGTGGGGGAGGAGAACGCAGGCGTGGGTTTTTTGCCTGGGTGGCCGTGTTGGCTCTGCGCACGTTGTGTCTCTCGGGGGAGAGAGTGTCCTGTGCATTCTAAGCAAATTGCAGCAATCGAGAATAATGGATATAGCAGTAATGCTGCTTGGATTTCTCAATCATTTACCTAATTATCCATCCAGTTTTGATTTGCCAAATCTCTTAACACACAGTCTAATAATCATCTTTATTAGAAATGACTGGCAATGAGTCAAGGCAGGGAAAAATAGGTAGCTAGAGTTTCACAACTGTGGTAGGAATTATACCACTGGGAATCAGCCTTGGAAATGAATGCGTGAATCGCAACAGTGAGTCAAAGACTAAGCTAAGCCAGGCCCTTCCCTCTCAACTAGCACTTCCTAGAAACACAAGAGACAAGGGCGTTGTGAGGAGGATGTGAGCTGTACTGGCTGGAGAGGTAAGCTCTCTCCTAAGTTCTTTTCAATTCATTCTCCCACCTCGCTAGCTGCCTACACAAAAGCTATCTGAAGGTTAAAAGCAAAAAAGGAGAGAATCCAAATGACTTGATGGAAGGTAATTATCTCCCAATATGTAACAGGCAAGAATGCTTTCCAGCTCAAAGGGTGCCGGGGCTAGCTGCACATTCTTTCCCAGAGGGTCTGGAGAGGCCCCAAGTGGGATGCCCCTTGTCATGGCGTCTGGGAGGGAAGGGAGTTCATAAAATTGGTGAAGTGACCTCTGCAGTTGGTTCTTGGAACCCTAACTGGCATTCCCAGGAGAGGACCCAGAGCTGCTGGCCCCACTGGGAAGCCCAGGGGATAAGCTGCCGTGGGGGAGGAAGTCCATGGGAATAAGTCTAAGACATATAACTGTGGTAAAAGAACTTTGTATAAATAAAAGGAATGAATATCTTTGCAAAGAAAAGTTAAACCAGTTTCTTCCTACAAAAAAATTCATAAAGAAGGTAGTATTCTAACAAATGGGATTTTCATCGGAAAACTTCTTGAAGCAAATTTCTGAAGCTGGACACGAGAACTTCTTCCTTCCTTAAGTGTCCGTGTGACCAGTCTACCTTGCTGCATCACTCACATTTCCAGGGACATATCCCACCAAGTGCAAAGGAGGCAGTCTGGGTTTAAAGGGACACAGTTGCAGGCTTTGATCCCCAAATGTTTCCTGGGTTAAGAAAACTCTTAAAAATGCAAAGTGTGAATAGATATAAAACCAAAACATTGGAAAAGGATGTTCTGAATGTACTCTGTCACAGCCATCCTTTGCAGTGTACAGATGGGCAAATCTGGATGTTCCTTTCCAACAAAAGACCCAAAGTCACAAATGGGGATTAATGGTACCTAATCTGAACTGTGAGGTCATCTCACCCGTGAAGCTTGGGGAGAAAAGTGCAAATTTACTGTCTATGCCTGGGCAATCCTGGCATGCAAGACCCACTATAGTCTCAATGTGTCCCTTCCTGCCAGATAGGGGCCCAAGAAAAAAATGAAGACAGGTCAACCCAAGGAGGCTTGTCCTCTTAGTCATCACTTTCTCAAAGTGCCACCATAGACACCCCCCCCATATCCCCCCACCAACATTGTTAACACGAAAATGAAAAAAAAAATGACAAAAAGGAAAACCTCTCTTGTGTGCGAGAAAGGTGGCTACTGCCATAGATGCCAACGGTAAATAAGAGGTTTTTTTTGAGTGTTTCACCAGTTCTTCACTTCTCCCTTAGTAAAAGCCAGCTGACAAATCCCACATTCCTCAGATTTCTCCTAGAGCTCGTTATTTTAACTTGTTAGAGATCTCTGTGTTATACTGTTGCTCTCAGCTGGTTGTTATTCATGTGTGTGGTTCTCACAGGGCGCTTATATAAAGCACTGGGGGGTTCTATCAGACCACTGGCTTCCTGTTGGGTGTCAGAAGCTCTTTCCACTCATGTGTCGTGTGTGCGTGTGCGTGTGCATGTGTGTGTGTGTGATTTGCCTGCTGCAAGCTTGGGAAGGTGTGAAAGAGGCCAGAGGGAGAGGGTATTTAGGCAGGAAAAGTGGTCAGCTTTGCTGGATTTAGATCACAAGGGATGCCATAACCCTTCAGAAGATTTTAAACCATAAGCTGTACATATGCTGTATATGTGTTCCTGTGGGCCAACATGTACCAGGACACACACGACTAAACATCAAGCTGACTTTCAACTCGCTCCCAAAAAAAGGACAGAACCGTGTAGTAGCAAATCTAAACCTCTATGTAATGAGGTTTTTTTTACTTTCCATTATAACTTGCCTTTTCATTATATTTAGTTAAACTAATATTAAGATGGTATATATTTCTTGAGCTCACATTAGCTAGAAGAGGATGATCAGAACGTATGAAAAGATGAGACGGGATTAAAAATAACTGTACAGAAAACACCATCAACAAAAAAGTAGAAAACCCTACACCATGTCATTGGTAGCCTAAATACCTAAATATATGTAATCTGCATTTGGCAATCATAATTTTGAACTATTTTACATTAATCACAGGGGGTTTGTTATTGTATAAGCAATCCTGACAACTCAAGGTAGGGACTAAATTTAGGGCAGGGCGGGGGAAAGCAGTGGAGGAGATGTTACTTCAGGGCCCAGACTTTATCCTTAACCCACGAAGCTTTGAGTCTTCTGGTGACATTTCCCCAGCAACGTAGGCCCTACAATTTACTGAGAGACACTGCTGGGTAATAGAGGGGTAACTGCAACGCCAGTGGGGGGCTGGCTTTCACTGTCTCTTCTGAGGAAGTCATTGCCTTATAGGACCTCCTGCTGCCCTTTTTGTCCCCATTGTAGTTCAGACAAAGTTTTAAAATCTTCAAAATGAGCTTTTCTCTGTGAGGTTATGAATTTATGACATAGCATCTCCATACACCTGGGGAAATAGTTGTCTGAACAGCTGTGTATGTGTGTGTGTTAAGAAATCTACAATAGCCACAACTAGGTGTAAAGAGAAAGTTGAAATAATGAAAAGTAACTAAGATTTTCACAAATCTTTTATTTTAAGCAATCTGTTATTTATAATAAACAGAACCTTCCACTTTTTTTTTTAACATATGAGTATCTTTAAAGCTGTGTCCCCTTTAAAATTCATAACTTTGTAAAGTAAAACTAGTCTATTTCTTTATAATAGAATACCATGTTTAAAGTTGAAGTAATTAAGACAAAACCATTTTGGAATTATGGGGTGAAGGTAAAGGAGAAGGGAAAGAAACTTTAAAAACTTCAACAATATTTTCCTAGTCTGGCTTCTTGTTCTATGCTGGAGGCCTGGTACACGAAATTCGTGCACTAGAGGAGGGTGTCCCTCAGCCTGGCCTGCGCCCTCTCCCAGTTTGGGACCCCTCACTCATTGCCGCCTGCCTGCTCTTGCTCCTTACTGCTTGGCTCGCTGCTCCTTAGCGCTGCTGTGGAGGCAGGAGAGACTACAGCCACCGCCGCTGCACTCCTCAGCTGTGAGCCCAGTTTCTGGCTGAGCTGAGGTTCCCCTGTGGAAGTGCATTGACCACCAGGGGGAAACTCCTGTGTTGAGCGTCTTCCCCCTGGTGGTCAGTGCGCATCATAGTGACCGGTCATTCTGGTCCTTCTGCCGTTTGGTTGATTTGCATATTGGGGTTTTATTACATAGGATTCTTAAGTCAGAAAGTGGAAAAATGTAATGTTGAAGATTCTGCTTTTAAACCAACTTCAATTATGGAAGAAGAAACCAAAGGAAGGAAGAAAAAAAGAGACAACCTCTTACTATTTTTCAACTAGCTCATTAACTGTTTTATAATCAGCCTTAATTTATTCTGAACTTTAACTTCCTGGTATTCATTTTGCTTTATTGGCAGGGAAGCAAGGTAATCAATCACTTATTAGCTCTCCCAGAAGATCCCCAATTAAAGACAGAGTCAAACCCATAGTGGATTTATCATTAACTTGGAAACCACCGCCTACTAAGAGCATGTGTGGCTGAGAACCTGGGACTGGCTGGTCAGTGCTCCACCCACCGGACTGGAACGCTTCTTCCCGCCCACTGGGGAAGAGTTTCACGTAAGGGGGGAATTAATGCTGATCTGGAAGAGGGGGTTCCTGGCAATTTTTGATGGCAGCAACTTCTAAGTAATTGTGTATAAACACACAGTGGGTGAGAAATCCATTTTAAGAAGTAGATGAGAAGTTAAATCAAAAGATAAAAAGAAATATAAGACTGATCATGAAGAAGACCGAAACAAATGGTTCAGGCTTGTCAGGTTTCTTGAAAAAAAGAAAAAAAAAAAGACACATAGCAGAAATAAAACAATTGCTTTCTCTATGATACTGGCTCAGTCTAGTGTCTTTGCAAACATGCTGTGATGGTGAATGCTGCCCATTGGGCTGGCCACACCAGGCCATGCCCTGGGCCGAGGGCGGCACGTACCTTCCTTCTGGCTGCCCGCTGCGCTCTGCTGCTGCAGCAAGCTCTGGCTGTACAGAGTGGGCAGTGCCGCGGCTGCGTACTGCTGAATCCCTGAGTAGGCCTGGGTGAGGGCGTCCATGGTGCCCGCTGTGCCATTCGTCAAGCCCGTGGCGCCAAGTCCTCCATTCAGAGCCGCCATACCTGAGAGCATTTGAGCAACTTTACAAAAAACCCAACAATAGAGAAGAGAAATAGCACTTTTCATTAGTGCTTTCCAAAGGAAGTTAGAGAATCATTTGACACAAGTACAACAGCAAATGCATGCAGCTAGCACACCAACGAAACCAACATGACATTAAAATGAAACTATGGAGTCATAGCTCACAATAACGGTAAAAACACACACAACAACAGGAAACAAACAAACAAACAAACAAACCCCTGAGCAACGATGCCCCTCTCCCTAGGTCAATGTTCACTGAGGTGCTGCAATGACACAGCACACCTTAATTCCATGCAGGGTGATAGTGGCTATCTTTTTAAAATAAAACTGGGGCTATCTTTTTGAAATAAAACCTCTACTTCGTGGAGCTTAGAAGCAGGTAAGAAACTGCTTCTGGCAGAGACCTGAAACATCTGTACAGTTAAATCCATTTACTGTGCTCTTTGAGGACCAGGAGGTTGAGGAGGGAAGGAAGAAATACAACTTCTCTCCTGTAAGCTGCCTGGTGAGGAAGCGGCACAGAAGACCAGCTCTGTACTCGGTAAGCCAGGGGCTGGCAGTTCCGTTACTGACTTCCCTGAACCGCAGGAGAGAGTGGTCAGGAGTGGGAGCTTAGGAATAGGCTGGCTGATGAAGAATGAAGGCACAGGGAAGTGTGTGCCCCCTCCCCTAACTGCAGAAACGGGGGTTGCTTATTCCAGAATGAGAGGTGAGATGTGGAATGGGGCGGTTTGTTTTTAGCAGCACATAGACAGACAGACAGACAGACATATGCACACATGAATATGAATCAATGCCCATGTAACTGGAGCTTCTGCCAAGGAAAAGAACTTCTGGGTCACGTTTTTCAGTCAACTGAACTGGCCCCGTGTCCGCAGGCTGGGTCTTGGCTAGTCACTGATGGGAACTGGAGGTTGGCCAGCACACGTTTTCGTTTTTTCTCCTTGTATCCTGGCTGCCCTTTTGCTCTATTATGGTTGCTGACTGTGCCATATTTTCCCTGAATACTGAGTCAAAACAAGCAAGACTTTATGGAGTGTTAACTTTCATATGAACTCAGGGAAAGGAAGAGGTAACATAACTACCTTTAGTTTCTTTTATGATTAAAATTTTTTTTTTTTTAAAATTAAAGAGCCGTTTCTAGGAAGAACACACTGAAAACAATGAAAACCTTAAAGGAATTAGGGATATTGATTAAGGCTATGAAACAGCAAAGATGACTGTGAAAAAAGTTGGTAAAAAGCCCAGTGAGAACGGAGAACTAAGAGGAGGATGCTTAGATATTATATAGAGAGATCCAAGGCCAGCATCACCTCGACACTTCCGTCAGAGGGTTTCCTGCCACCCCCAGAAATGTTCTCCTCACTCCACATGAATTGGTTATTTTTTCAACTTCATCTCTTCAATGAAATAACTACATGGAAGATATGAATCAGACCATCGCTTTACAGCAGAGGAATCTCACAGTGTCTCAGGTCTGGTATTCATTCTGAAGGCTTGCGGAGACAGAACTGGGCCCTGGGTGATGTCACCAAGTACAGACAGGACTGGGGTGGGTGGAGTGGCCAGGAGAGCCCAAAAGAAATGAGAATGGAGCAAGCATACTGAAAAGGGAAATCAAGCAGCTCTGGAATGTAAACAAAGCTAAAAAGGTGTGGCCAGCAGAGGTACTGCTCACTCTGCTTTAAATTTCTTCTTATGAAGGAGTTTATTCTCTCTCTCTCTCTCTCTTTTTTTCTTTTTCTTTTTTGGTCATGCAAGTCAGTGCTAAGAGCTTGGAAAGAGGTTGTCCTCTTAATTAAACAGTCCCTCAGACAACAACTAATCACATGTATGTCACTGCCTCTTGTCTTCTCTACCCTGTTATTCCTTTGGCTGCTCAAGGGCTGAGGAGTAATTTCTTGTTTCCTCTTTGGTCTTATTTCATCCTCACCTGCCAATCTTTGTGTGAATGCAAAGAAACATCAGTGTTGCTTTTCTGAGAGGTGAGAGGAAGCTGTAAAACAACCCGAGCAGAGCCGCAGACAGCTGGTAAGAGCTGCTGCTTCCATTTCTGTCAGGCTGCAAATCGGTGGATACAGATGGGCATGTCATGGGCTAAGCCCTCCAGGAAGTCAAGCTCCTGTGTGGGTGGGAAGAAATGCTAGGAGGAGGGCACAGCCACCTGCCACTCCACTTATACCCAGGGTGTGCGGTTCTAGGTGAGCATCGCGGCCTACAGAGCTGGGCGGAACACAGCAGCCTGACAGATAGGGGCTGCGGACAGAAGCTCCACTACAAAGAATGCCTCCGAGTTCCCCTGACGTCTGTGGGCTGGTTGAAACACTACACGTCCATGGTGTCCTGCCTACTCAGGCCTCCCATGTATCATCGTGTAGGAGTGCCTTCCCGTGCGTGATTTGCAGTCTTTGCGACACGGCTTCTAGACACACAGGTGGGATTTACTTGACAGTCACTGGTGCCCCTGCCTCCCTTCCTGTCTGGGACATGCCCTTGTTGCTGTCCATGTCAGGTGAGTTATCTTCTACCTCTTTCCTCCTTTTGCCATTCCCTCCTTCTAAAACACAGAAGCGGCATGCACTTCATGCTCCTGACTGGGCAGTGTTTCAGGACTAGAGTCCTTGTGTGGCTTGTAGCTCCGGCCAGTGACCTTTCAGCCACCTCCTCACACTCTGCCTCCCCACACTCCACAGTGGTTGGCTGTGTTTCTGGACTTGACCTCAGGGCAGATTTGCTTTCTGAGGGTTTCTGCTTACTTCAGCCGATGCCATGTGTTTGGGAGACAGAGAGGGCTGGCCTCTCCTGCCCGGGGTGGGGAGGGAGGAGGTAGCAGAAGAGGCACAAGTAAAAGGGGTGTTGATGCCAAAGAGAGGACTAGTCAGGGCCTCTCCAGCTTCCCTCCATGGTATAACTATCCTTTTGAACAAAAAATAGGGATAAAAGTTCTAACAAATACAAATGCATTGAGAATATTTAAAATAAAACCTGGGAAATTCTGTTGTATTTGCCAAAACCCAAGGCAGAGTAGGTAAGTGATTCCCCAGAATCTGAAGGACCATCAAAGGAAGACTTCAACCTATCAGAGTTGTTCCTATGAGTTATCTAATGTTATTCTATATTAAGTAGTCATATAAAAGATAACGCTGGTAATTCAGCTGCTGGGATTTGATTATATCTAAAAACTTGGACAGCAGAAACAGGTTGGAAGAAGGTTAAGTTGAATAAAATGCTTTTACCCATGAAGAATAGGGCTTTTCTTTGAAAAGGCCAAATGGATCGGTCATTTCATCCCATGTAATCTGGTTCCCATGAAAGGCACTTGGATGCGAAGGCTGGGACAGAATGACAGGTGTGGCAAGGTCCACCAAGGAGAGGCTTTGCAAATGGTCTGCCAATAAAGTTAGCGTGTATGTTGACAATTAAGGACTTTGAACTTAATTGTTCTCCAGGGTTCGCACCTGACGGAGACCTAAGGAGTGGTGTCATGACTGAGAAAATCTGTGGAAACGAGAGAGGACGCACCATAAATAGGAGCATGAACATTTTTTTGTGGCCGCCATGAAGGTGACTCTGAAATGGAGGATCAGAGGCAGAGCACCACAAGTGAGCCATGGCTATTTTCAAGCCACTCTGACAAGTTTTATACCAAACAAAAACAGAGCAAAAGTGAGGGATGTATGAACACGGACCCGAGGTCTGTTTACTGAGGTGAGCCTCCTTGGTGTAGCTGAAGCATAGCCTTGTAAGCTGTGAGCTGGTAATGAGAACTCAAGTATGAAGTATCCAGGACTAGGGTAGATGACTGTGAATATGCACAGTTAGGGGCACTCATATGTAGGCTTGTGTTAATATGGTCACAAGTGTGTGTGAGGTTGTATGTGTATACACCTAACTACATATACCTTTGTATATTCCAATGATACAGATTAAAAATCATTTCACAATGCAAATAAAAGTGACAAGCCACAATAACAATATGCCCAAATCATCTCTTTTCTCTCCTTTAAAAATAAATACTTCCATAAACACTATTCTCTAGACATTGGTGGCTGGTTATATCAGACCATCATAATTTTAAGTACTATATGGATAAGCCATTTGGAAGGCTTAATGCCATTTAAAAAAAAAAGGAAACATACATTTTAAAACACAAAATCAGATACAGATTCTTGGGTGCACATATGTGCAAAAAGATTTTCATCTTGGTTTAAATATGAATATACAAAACGTGCTTGGAGAATCCTCAAATAATACACAAGTGAGCCCAGTTAGTGAATCACCCGCTCTCCTCACTTCTGATCTGGACAATTTCGGCTCGTAGCTTTTCCGTACTGTACTATTCTCCCACCCCTCCGTTCATGAATGCATAAAGGAAGGAAAAGGAGATCAAACTCAGTTCAATTTAGCTGCTTGTTTACTAACCAAGATGTGACTTAAGGGGGAGGTGAAAGGCCTCTGGCTGGAAGAGGGTAAAATTTACGCTAAAATGCGTTTGGGAACTAACTGTGGATTCCATCTACCCTCTTCGTGGCTCCTTTGTCCATGGGAAAGAGTTGGCTCTTTGAGAGGGAAGCTGAGGCCAACTGTTTTAGAAGCTGCCTCTGTCTAGTAGCTGTTTCTGACCACCTGCGTTGGGAATTATTCAGTAGGTGGCATCATACTATCTGTCGAGGGAGAATGGTCTAAAAGGGGGCACTCTGCCTATATCAGAAGATTTTCTCTTTGTATTTGAGACGAGAAGTAGTAAATACTACCGTATTTGCCGGCATATAAGACGATTTTTTGGCCCTGAAAAATACGTATTTGCTGGCGTATAAGAGACTGGGCGTATAAGACGACCCCCTAACATTTCCACTAAAAAATACAGAGTTTGTTATATACTCGCCGTATAAGACTACCCCCATTTGGAGGCATATTTTTCAGGGCCAAAAAGTCGTCTTATACGCCGGCAAATACGGTAGCTCCCAGCCATTGTTGGGATTATTCAATAGTCCTGCGCCAGTAACATCCCCCCAATCAGAAAGAATGTACTTTTGCTTTATCATGCTTTTTGGTTTAAACATTCTCCTGGTTCATCCTTTCTGGTAGGGGTTGCTTGAACTAGACACATTGTTCATTTCCCACGAACTGCACACACGGATGTTAACCCAATGGCAAATAATTAAAAATCAACGGAAGCCCGTTGTCCTTGCCAGAAGCAAAATCCGTGCCACACAGACCCCACACAAGACCTCGTCGTAGATTCCCTGCCACTCGACAGAGCCCCTCGCTAGCCCCTGATAACGATGGGGGACTCCCAGCAGGTACCACACAACAGGACGGAGAGAGGCAGACGACACACGGATGGGAGGACGACACAGTATCATGAGCACGTGCTGAGGAGGACAGCCACTCCCACTGGCCTGTTACTTTGCAGACCAAGGACAGGCAGGCGATCAAATCAAAGTCCTTGTTTTAGGGGAACTAGGTCCTGGGGCAAGAGAAGCAGCATGAAGGGCTGTGTGCAAACACACACCTGCAACCGAGGGCAAGGACAAGTGGGCTGGAGCGTCTGCAGAACAAGGTCAGAAACAGGAGTCAAGGCAATGAGGGCTCCTGACGGGGCGCCGGAGGCAGCGTTACTGGAATAAAACGTCGTGCTGCCGCACGGTTATCGCTTTATACGCTATTTGCTCATGGAGAGCCCTCATATCTGGAAGGAAACAGGTTTCTCATTTCTTCTATTTTTGGCCTCTGGTCAGATAAAACTCGGTTCCTGTTTGTTTGTCTTTCCCAGAGCATCTGAGTAAAATGATTTAATAAAACCTGAATATTTCCTACCTCTAAATATATGATTAATTTTCTTATCAGGATTATAACAGCCTTCATTTGGATGAGTTCTGGGTTCCGCCAAATAAATTGCAGGGTATTCTTTGTGAGCTTTGAAAGTCTAGACTTACTGGGATTTTTATTTTTTGCCTTTTAAACAAAATTGCACTGCCCGGTCACTCTTTAAAAACAGTTCACTTCTTGAATCATGGCTTAAAATAGGGCAACTTTCTGCTTGGGCTGCGTGGTGGGTAACTAGACCCTCCAAATCAGGATCTTTGGGCTCTCATGGAACCGCTGGGCGGGGCTGCTCTCAGGCACCCAGAGGGGACCAGGCTGAGGGAGAGACAAACAGGGTGCCCCTTCTGTGGGCTCAGGGCTGTTCCCCAGCGCAGGAGCCACGGCCAGACATGAGCCTGCGATGTGCTTATCTGCTGGCTGGGTCCTGTGCTCCCAGGTCTAAAGAGCCAGAGTGCATAAGCCACGTAGCAGAGACTAGAATTCATGGGTGAGTCTATGTTTCAGAGCTGTGAATCTGTAAGAGTCTGCCTCAGCCTGTGGGGGAAGAACAGCAGCCCCTCAGAGCCACACTGCTCAGGAACCCCGCCCGTGAGGCTTAATAAAGACTCCAGACCACGTTCCTATGCAGCGGCTCCTCTCCGCTCAGCTGGACTTTCTTCGTTCCAAGGCCCTGCTTCCCCTCTATATAACTGGCACACATCCCTGGGCGTTAGAGCTGGAGGGTACCTTTACGGTCACCTGATCCAGAACTTTCAATTGTCAAGTGGGAAAACGAGGCTCAGAGCAGGGCAGTGATTTGCCTAAGATCCTGCAAGTAATTGCGACCCGATTCGGAGCGGGACCTGTGTGTCCTGATTTCTGGTCCATCAGCTTTTCTATTATTAGCACACTGCCTCTCAGAAGAACAGAACAAATCCCAAACCCAACCAAACCCTCGAAAACTACCAATGTCTGCCAACCCCAGAGACGTATGGATGGATATGCACACGCTGCATATTAGAGGAGACTGGGGGTGGGGAGGGGTCGGGTGTTTTGAGGCAAAATGAACCTAGACAGCGTCTGCCTATCGAAGCATGCGCTCCTCCATCCCAAGTATTAGTTCTCCCTGTTCCGTAGCCTTTTTAGGTCACTCTGGCTGACCGTTTTCTGTGGAGAATTTGGGGGAAGGCTGTCCACCAGAGCAGCAAATACTCACTGTTTATGGTACCTGCGAGTGCATTAATATTATTCAATCCAACTGTGGCTCCCGCCAGTCCTTGCAGAGTCCCGAGAGAGGTCAAAGAGTTCATGGCCGCACCAGCAGTGGAGTTGGGAGTTGAAGCAGCCACTGAAAAACAAGAGGAGGATGGGGAAAAAGGGGAGAAAAAGCACAAGATGAGTGAGAGCCAACTGGCCCAGCAAGTCAGCTGTCAGCACAGCAGGGGAAGCCAGTGTATCGGGTGGGAAAGACTCAAGGGATGGTACCTGTGGCACTTTTGACCATTAGATTTGGTGATTAATAAAAAAACGATCCCAGTTCTACTAGTATTTGGCCAGTGCAGTGAACACCCTCATGGCTGGTTGAGGAAAATTCGAGAAGAGGGGGCCTGAGAGCTGGGTAGTCCCCCTGTGTCCTGATTTCCAGCCCATCAAGTTTTAAAGGCCCCAGTCCTCCAAGCCGCCTCCTCCAGGTTAACACATTAAGGAGTGGAGGAGTACAGTGGTAATGCTTGGCTTCCTTATTGTTTCTGCTGCAGAGCTGGCACTTTCTCAATGAAGTTTTGAGGGGAAAAAAAATCACTTCTTCCTATGACAGGAGACTCCAGGACTCTGGTGGCAGTGGTAATAGACAGGGTGGAGTATAGGAGAGAACACCATTTTGCACCAGACTCTCCTTCCCCTGTCTCCCACATCCCCCTCTCCCCCATACCTATTTTTATTTTTATTTATTTATTTTTAAAATTGATTTTAGAGAGAAGAGGGTGAGGGAGGGAAGTCAAGGGGAAGAAAGAGGGAAGAAAGAGAGAGGAAGAGCCATAGATTTGTTGTTCTACTTATTTATGTATTCACTGGTTGATTCTTGTATGTGCCTTGGCCGGGGATTGAACCTACAACCTTGGTATATTGGGATGATGATCTAACCAACTAAGCTACCCAGCCAGACACTCCCGCCCCCCCCCCTTGCCATCTCTTTTAAATGACAGTTTTATTGGGATATAACTCACATACCATACAATTTACCTTTTTGAAGTATACAGTTCAGTGGTTTTTAGTATATTTACAGAGTGAACAACCAGCATCACTAATTTTAGAACATTTAAAAAATTGATTTTTACAGAGAAAGGAGAGGAGAGGAAAAGGGAGAGAAACATCGGTGAGATGGGAAACATAAACTGGCTGCCTCCTGCATACCTGCAACCTGGGCTGGGCATGTGACTCGACCAGGAATTGAACTAGCAACCTCTTGGTGCATGGTCCACGCTCAACCACTGAGCACATTGGCTGGTTAGAACATTTTTATTGCTCCCAAAAGAAACTCAGACCCTTCTAACACTGTAAACCACTGATCTACTTTATGGATTTGCCTATTAACATTCCATATAAATGGAATCTTAAAATATGTGATCTTTTGTGACTATTTTCACTTATCACAATGTTTCCAAGGTTCACCCATGTTGTAGCTTGGGTCAATGCTTTCTTCCCTTTTATTGCTAAACTAGAGGCCCCGGTGCATAAAATTGGTGTCCCTCAGCTGGCCTGCACCCTCTCCAATCTGGGACCCCTCGAAGGCTGTCCTACTTCCAGTTTACAGGGATTGGACCTAAACTGGCATTTGGACATCCCTTTTGCAGTCTGGGACTGCTGGCTCCTAACTACTCACCTGCCTGCCTGCCTGATTGCCCCTAACCACTCTGCCTGTTGGCCTGCTCACCCCCAACTGCTCCCTGGCTGGCCTGCTCACTCCAAATTGCCCCTTGCCCCACTGTCCTGATTACCCTCAACTGACCCCCACTAACTGTCTGCTTGCCCCTGATTGGCCCCCCCTGTGGTCTGCTCAACCCCAACTATCTCGCTTCTCACCCCCCAGCCTAATCACCAACAACTGCCATCTCATCCTGGCCTGATCACCCACAACTGCCCTCCCCTCTTGTCCTCTAACCACCTCTACCTCAGCCCCACAACCATGGCTTTGTCCAGAAGAATATCTGGAAGGTCTCCGGGAAGGTCTCCCAGTCTAATTAGCACATTACCCTTTTATAAGTATAGCTAGAGGCCTGGTGCACGGGTGGGGGCCAGCTGGTTTGCCCTGAAGGGTGTCCTGGATCAGGGTGGGGGTTCTCTTGGGACATGGGGCAGCCTGGACGAAGGGCCTGCAGTGGTTTGCAGGCCAGCCATGCCCCCATGGGGTGAGGGTCCCCGCTGGGGGGGGCATTGCCAGCCTGGGTGAGGGGCTCAGGGCTGTTTTCAGGCTGGCCACACCCCCTTCAGGGTTGGGGTTCCCACTGGGGTGACTGGCCAGCCTAAGTGAGGGGCTGATGGCAGTTTGCAGGCTGGCCACTTCCCCCAGCAGGGACTCTTACTCCATGGGGTGTGGCCAGCCTGGGTGTGAATAAGATAGACCTTTATTTGACCTTCTTGTACTGTCCTTAGTTTCGCTACCAAATGAGAATGTCCTCATTTTTCCATTCTCTGGAAGAGACAGTATAAGACTGAGTACATAAGGCGACATATATAAAACTTTAAATAATAAAGAACTTTTTAAAAAAAGGTTTGAATATGTATAATTTAATGTTTGATAGAACTTGCCAATAAAAATGACCTTGACTTGATATTTCATGATGGTATGGCTTTAAAATATTGATTTACATTCTTCCAATAAAGAGGATCATTAAACTTTTATTTTTCCTCTTGAATTAGCTTTATTAAGTTACAGCTTTCTAAGAAATTGTGAACTCTAAGATTTTACATTTACATTGGCACGAAAGCCTAAGGTGCTGTTGAAAACAACAGAAATCTTGGTGGTAAGGCATTAAGAGACTCACAGCTTCTTAACAGCAGTGATAGGCCAGCTGGAGGTTTAACAGAGATGACCAGAGACAGAGGCAGCCAAGAAGAGTCCTCCTGGGGTCAGATCAAGCTTCAAGGAATGGCCTTGAAAAGGCTCCCTGTGCAGGGGTCTGACATGAACTGAATCAGGCTGCAGGTGTACTTTATGCCCAGGGCCAAACAACAGATCAAACAACTAGAAATTAGTGGAGGCTAATGGCTGGATGTGATAACAGTAGACACTGACCCACAGAAGTTTAACAGGGAGATCAGGCAGAAAGGCAGACAGAGAGCCGTTTGGAAGAGCCATGCCATTTTAAAAAAGGAAATATAAGAATGTCACAACTTAAAGCCGTGTCTCGTGAGGAGTGGCAGCAGACTCATTCAGTAGTAGAATAGGTCTCCTTGATCTAGCCTAGCAAAGTCACTAAGCAAATAAGCAAACAAGAAGAAATTGGGTCTGGGGGTGGGGAAACAGAGTGAGAAGGATCAGTGTCCAGAATTGTTATATTACCTATAATGAATGTCCAGTTGTAAACAATTAGGAGAAGTGTGATCTAGACACAGCAAGAACACAAGTGACAGAGACTGTTTAAGAGGGTTTAGATACTGTACTTAAACAAAGACACCAAGGCAACTATTATAAATATGTTCAAAGAACTAAAGGAACCCATGTTTAAAGAAATAAAAAATCGATCCAGCTGGTGTGGCTCAGTGGCTGAATGTTGACCTATGAACCAGGAGGTCATGGTTTAATTCCCAGTCAGGGTACATGCCCAGGTTGAGGGCTTGATCCACAGTGAGGCGAGTGCAGGAGGCAGCCGATCAATGATACTCTCTCATCATTGATGTCTCTATCTCTCCCCTCTCCCTTGATCTCTGAAATCAACAAAAATGTATTTTAAAAAAGAATTAAAAAATGTATGCTGATCATGTTTCATCACATAATAGAGATGAAAATTACTAAAATGAACAAAAAGAACATTCTGGAACTGAAAAGTTAACTACAGAAATGAAAAATCACTGTGGGGCTCAACAGTTGATTTGAGCAGGCAGAAGACTGAGCCTCAGAGATGTGGCACACCATTAATCACACTAACATACATGTAATGGGAGTACCAAAAGAAGAGAAGAGAGCAGAAAAAATATTCAAAGCGACAATAACCAAAAAGGCCCCAATTTTGATAAAACACATTAATTTATACATATAAGAAAGTCAACAAAATACAAATAAAATTAAACAAAGAGATCCATCCCTAGACATATGATAGTAAAAATGCTGAAAGCTAAAAATCTTGAATTCAGTAAGAGAAAAAAACGAACAAGACTCCTTATGTATAAGGGAGTCCCAATAAGATTAATAGCTGATTTCTCAGAACAAACAGTGAACCAAAAGGTGGCAGGAAGGCATATTCCAAGTGCTGAAAAGAAAAATCTATGAAATAAGAATCTTATATCCAGCAAAACTATCTTCCAAAACCAAAGGAGAAACAACAACATTCCTAAATGAACAAAAATAGAGAATTTGTGGCTACCAGATGTATCTTACAGGAAATGAATTCCTCAGGCTGAAAGCAAATGATTCCAGACAGTAATTACAGTAAACACACATACACACACCAGAAAAACCCAACAAAACCCCCAAACAAGCCCAAAGAACACTGATGAAGTAATTATGCAATTATAAAAGACAGTGTAATTGCATTTTCCCTCTTGTCTTCTCTTAACTGATTTAAAAATCAATTGTCTAAAAACAATATGCATATAATTGCATTGGTTGGGCCTGTAACATATGGAAATGTAATATATTTGACAATAAAAGCACAAAGGCGGTTGTGAGGACAACACTGGAGTAAGGAAATTATGCCGGATGGTAATAAAAAAGAAATGAAGAGAAACAAAAATGATAAATAAGAGGGTTATAAACTCTATTGATCTCTACTTGCTCCCCTTTCTTCTTTCAGTTTCTTTAAAATACAGTAGGTTGTATGGAATAATAGTTATAACAATACATTGCTGGGTTTGGAGCATACAGATGTAATGTGTGTATGAAAAATAGCAGAACGGGAGGAGAGAGAGTTCTGTGGGAGATTTCTGTATTTTAGCAGCATGGAGCGAGCATAAATCTGAAGTAGATTCTGTAAGTTATGGTGTCTAGGGAAATCACTAAGAAAGTAAAATTTGAAAATATTGAAAAAATCATGAAAGAAATTAAAATACTTTATTAGAAAATATTTACTTAATGAAAAATAAAGCCAGAAAGATGAAATAGAGGAACAAAAAGACATGTGACATATAGAAAACAGAAAGTACAAAGGCACATGTAAATGCAACCATATCAATAATAACACTAAATGTGAATGAATTAAACATCCAACCAGAAGGCAGAGATCATCAGATTGGGTTAAAAAAAAATAAAAATTAGTGCTGGCTGGGTGGCTTGGTTGATTGAAGTGTCATGCTATGCACCAAAAGGTTGCGGATTTGATCCCTGGTCGGCATGTGTATGGGAGGCAAACTGATCGATGTTGCTCTCTCGTCCTTTCCCCTCTAAAATCAATAAAAAACGTATCTTCAGATGAGTATTTAAAAAACAAAAGAAAAACCAAAACCCAGTTCTGTCTATGATGTCTACAGGAGACACACTTCCGATTCAAATACGTTGAAAGGTATAAATAAGTTGAAAGTAAAAGGATGGAAATATAAACGATGCAACCAGCAAGCACGGGAGACTTCATAACAGTTTTGGATAAAGAGAATTGGATCAACTGCTTGCATTGCAAAGGACCTTAACATGCCTCCATGAAAATCTATTTTTGTCCTGATGAAATGTAGCTAAAAAAGGACTCCAGTGCAGGTATACAATGACTGTCAGAAAACCCTTACGTAGTTCAGGCTCTGCTCTTTACCTCTCTGCGTCAGACTCTTCATTTAGATCCGAGAGAAGGGAAAGGAATGGGAAGGAACCCAGTGAGAAGATGAGATACTCCTGCACAGCACAGAACATGCATCGGAAGCAAACCGGGGTGAGGTGTGGGAGGGAGCTAATGGGGAACTGGATGAGGATCGTCTGGTACTCGCCTGACAAACGTGGGAGCGGCTGCTATTGTCAGAAAGGCCCCCAGTCTCGGTCGTCACTCACACCGATGATGGAGAGGCATGGGTGCCAAAGCACTGAGAGCAGTCACCTGGAGAAGTCGCTTATCACAAAGGGACACCCCACCTTCCTAAAGTCTTGTGGTGCTGTAGTTAGGATGATGTTGAGGAGTATTCAATGTGATTGCTGGAAACACAAAACCTGTGACAGGGTTTTACGACCATCTTACTCTCTGTAGCTTAAATGTTCCAGACTTCATTAGGCTCTAATCCTGTGTGTCACCCCCTGGTTGGGTCGCCTTCTGACTAACCTGTGAGGTAGGTTAGCATGGGCATCCCTGAGGACCACAGGAAGAAGTGTCCTAGCTTGGCCCCAGAGATAATGAAAAATGAGCAAACATTACAACTTCATCATCCTTGTCTAAAAACAAAACTGGAGGCAAAATGGGGTTGCAGAGAGAACTGAGTGCTTTGTGAACTCAAACTGTTTCCTGCTCTTTCCAGGCTTCCGTTCCTTCCTTTTTAAATGGTGAAAAACCCCAAAAACACAAAACCTAACTTAAAAAGGTACGAGGAGTAAGTAAAGTAAGCTGTGTAGTGAACTTGGCATTGTATCTGGCACCATTTGGGGATTTTTAGGTCATCAATTATTGGGTACAGATAGAACTGGGCCTCTACAGCATATATTTAATAGAACAACAAAAAATTGGATGAGACTTTCTCCTCTTTCAGTCTAAACACCTTCAGTTATTGATGAGTACACAACCAATGTTGTGTGTCTTCCTGTTGAATGACCCTCTGCTATCTCACAGGCGGTTCTAGAAGGGAGCCCACATGCCAATCCATAAGGCCCTCTCTTCCTACAAAGGCCACGGAGGGCACCACTGGCCACGAGGCTGCACTGCTCTCTCACCCAGACATCAGAGCAGGAGGAAGTAGCCACCTTCTTCTAGAGAGGCTCCCTCCTTGTCAAAGGGACAAGGAGCTGGATGACAGTAGAGCTGGCTCAGCTCACGCTTCGTGGGTGGCTTTCACATGCCCCCCGTCTCAGACGGATCTGAGGAAGAGGCGGTTAAAGTCAGACTCCGTGCTCGTGTGGATAAGTCACAATTTTGACGCCAAACCGTGAGTGGGAGAGAGAATTCTTCACAGACACATACGTCATAGGAGCCCAGAGGAAGCCTGGGCTTGGAGGTGATGGGAAAGGTGGGCGAGGCTAGGTAGTTCACTGGGCCCATTTTGGGACAGATAATAAAGAAACAGTATGCGGACTACAGGTCTCTATGTCTTGTTTTTCTATTCATTTAAAAACTCAGGGAGACCAGTTACAGTGAACCAAGACTGAACAAAAGTTTTCTGCCTTTTTCTTACGCTGTTCTTAAGTAGTCCCTGCAGAAAGAGGGGGACAGGGAGAAGAACAGGAAGGAGAGGAATCAAGCGTGAGACTAATAGCTTGCCTTAAAGTGAGAAGATGCCTTGTGCTTCAGACCTTTGGACAGGACTCTGGAAATTTGCCCCAATTTCAGTCTAAGTTGGAAGAGACATCTCGATTGCATATCTAGATGCCTTTCAGATACTTTTGATTTAAAAAAATATTTTATTGATTTTTTACAGATAGGAAGAGAGATGTATAGAGAGTTAGAAACATCGGTGAGAGAGAATCATTGATCCACTGCCTCTTGCACACCCCCTACTGGGGATGTGCCTGCAACCAACGTACATGCCCTTGACCATGATCGAACCCGGGACCTTTCAGTCCGCAGGCTGATGCTCTATCCACTGAGCCAAACCAGTTTCGGCGAACCTTTTGATTTTTAACAAGTGGTTTATATAAAGCAAAAGAAAAACTCAAATTTGTCACGTGGACAACCTCCATCAAATACTTCAAAACTAAGCAGTCAACAGACATACGACAGAGGAGACCCAAGACACAACCGACAGAGACAAATTAAATGCCACCAACACACACACTTGCCTATTTCTGGGTTGGCAGACTGGCAAGGTGCTGCCTGGGTAATTGCATCCTGCCCACCTAAAATTCCCTCGCCTCCACTGAGAGCTGTACCCTTTGCTTTTCTCAATTAAACTGTTTACAGAAGGAACATTTCGGAAGAAGGTGGTACATAAATGTAGGATCATAAACGCCTACAGCAATCTTTCCGTGGAAGGCAGCTCCCTGCGGAGAAAAGGTCGCACAGCCCAGAGCAGAGCAGTGGGGGAAGCTGAGCCGCCTCACCCGCTCGCGGGGTGGCAGACTAACTCGTCACATGTCGTGCTTTGTGCCTGTTTCACCACTGGTTAAAACTCCCAACCAGCCCCAAGATGTCACCACCAGCTGGCTAGCCAGGAATAAAATGGTCGTGTAATGGCCGGAAGGCATGTTTTTATTACCTCACATGGTAACACAGTTCTCTGACTTTTTATGAAAAAAAAGAAGAAAGAAAGTGTGTGAAGGGCAGTGGGTGTTAGTGAGGGGAGCTGGCAGATAAAAGGGACTGGTGGTGAGGATGTGTCCACTTGGACCTAGTTACAGAATTTCTCTGCTCCTCTGGCCAGGTGAGTTCATGCTCGGAGGACTCTGGTCTCCCAGCAGCCGGCCCGCTCTAGGGGCTGCTTCCTCTTCAGGGCTGAGCTGAGCTGCGTCTTAGAGGAACAATGTATCTAGAAGAGTTTTTGGTCCATGTCAAAACTGCACCTCCCGACAGTGCCTAGGTCATCAGGTCCCTGGCTCTGCAAGGGGGAAAGGAATCAGGGGAGGGAGGAAAGCAAAGCAGAAAGCACAGGAAGGGAAGAGAGAACAGGGCTCCCAGGGCCCTCAGGATCAGCGCTGTCTGATGGGGCGGCGCGAGAGCTGCACCTGCCCATGTGGCTCCAATGTCTGCTTCTCTTCCTGAATCCCCATCCGTAACAGGACGGTAAGTCTTTCACATGCATTATTTCAGGGAGGGTCCTCCCTGGCAGCCTGTGATCCAGCCCCGCTTTGGAGAAGAGGAAGCAGAGGATCGCCCAGTGTGCACATGCGTGGGCGCAGCCCCGAGCGGGGTGAGGAGCCGGGATGAGGGGCCACACAATTTCCTGCCATCCAGATGTGTAACGGTGTGGGGGAGGGGTGGTTAAGAAAACTTTCTTAAACCAACCCAAGTAACAAGCAAGCCTACTCTTACCTAACTTTAAAAAAGAAAGTGTCATTTATTTTCTTCTTAAGTTTATTTGTGCCAGAGACACATGCTTCGTTTTTCCCTCAGCTTTCCAGAGGAAAGGCCCTCACCCACTTCTCTCTCTGCCCATGGGTAACCGGAGGATTGGCACCCTCCCAGCCCCGGTCTCCCTGAGGGGGGGTGGTGACTAACCTGACTGGAGGGGCTGGAAGGACCCAACACCCACAGTGGCCAGGGGACCGATGACACCAGTGGGTGCCCGACTAGGGCCATCCAGCTCTCTGGTCCCTTTCTGTCCCCACTTCCGCATTGCTGGGTAGGCTGACTAGGCCTGCGTGGTCTCCGGGGCTGTGCTCGGAGAGGGGGTGAGAGTGCCGCTGGGCTCTCCGCAGTAGGCAGGATAATGGTTCCTTCCCTACAGATGCCCGTGTCCCAGTTCTGGAACCATGACTAAGTCAGGCTGCGTGACCCAGAGGAAGTCAAAAGTGCTGCCTGCTCGAGAGATGGGTGATGAGCGTGGGTTACCTGGGAGGGCTCGGGTCATCACAGGGTCCTTGTCAGTGGAAGAGGGAGTGGAGACAGAACCAGAGCAGTAAAAGAAAACTCAGTTGAGTGTAGCTTCTGCTACAGGAACAAAGCTAGTAATCACGGTAACTTATATTTGTTGAGTGCTTAGCGTGTGCCTGTCATTGTTTTAAGGATTTTATGAGTATCTTTTAATCATTCATAGCTATCTTAGGTAATGTGTGGAAGGTCACACAGCTGTAAGTGGTATAGCCAGGATTTAACCCAGCTGGCTGGCTCCAAAGAGTTAATATTATGCTGATACTGAACTTAAATTCCTATTTTGCACCTTGCACATAGCTTGTGGCTACTGGGGAGATGTACTGGCAGAAGCAATGCATTTTTCAGTCACTCAGATTCAAACACCCCTCCCCCCCCTTTCTCCTTGTCCCGTTCATCTGTAAAACCTTGGGCGTGACTTGGCCAAATGGGAATAATGTGACTCAGTTCCGAGAAGTGATATGATAATCAAATAATCAAATGAGGTGGCATTGATGTCTGATAGCTAGTAGACGGTCAATAAGCATTTGTTGGGTCCATATCTGAAGGATGAGAATCTGGCTATTCTTTCCTCAGAAGGAGGTATTACACTGTTTTCACACCATTTTACAACACTTGAAGGTTCAACATTCCCCCCCTAGCGAGGCTGCTGCATGGATGACAAATTTTGCAGCCTCTCTCATTAGTGTGATCATCAGGAAACTCAGTCCGTGCGCATACATTTGAGAGTGTCCAGGCCTGAAAGTCAAGTTGAGTGAGAGAGAAACAGTTGATAAAAAAGGTACAATTTAGCCTAGAGAGGAAGAATACTAAGGGAAGAGGCAGTTTTAGGTCTTAACACCAAAAAGATATTTTTTTTTATAGCTCAAGAGATCAAAATGAGGATCAGTGGGTGATAGCCATAAGGAGGCAGATTCAGTAGAAAGAAAGTGTCAACGGATTAGAATTCTTCCAAAGTGAGCCCCACTGCCTCAGAGGCAGGTCCCCCGTCGTCATGAGATGTGAAAGCCGGAGGCCTCTGACGGTCACGGGTGGGGTTCCGAAGGCCCCGAGGCTATGCTTGGTAGCCTTGGAGGGCCAATAAACTCGCTTTTGAAAAGCTCTTATTGTTTCCACCAGCGCCAAACACCCTCCGCCGGCATCTCCTGGCAGGGGAGCAAGGTCTGCGAGAAGGCACAATTCTGCTGGTTCAAGGCTGAACTCTGGTGAAGATTCCAATTTCCATCGCCCACGGCACAACTGAACAATAAGGAAACCTCAGGGCTAGTTGGAGACTGCAGAGTAAACCCGAGCCTGATCAGGCTCAATACATAGCGTAGCTTCTGCCTTCTCCCCTCCCGGGAACGTGTACAGCAGCTGCCCCACTGAGCACCCCCAGCTCAAATCCTGAATGACTGACTCGAAGAGAAAATGATCACCGAGAGAAAGGCCAGACTTTTGTGGCGTGAACCCCTCTGACCTATGGCCGGGGGTGCTGAGATGCTCTGACGGCCATCTGGTCAGAATCGCTCTGTCTGCTGGAGGCAGGGAGCACAGTGCGGGCACAGTAACCATACACACATTTAATATCAAAGGACACTTTTTAAAGAATTAACAGTCTAGGACTTTCGGCAGCAGGATTACCTGGAAGTAACCTCAGACCCTCTGGACTAAAATCTCTGGTGGTGGGACCCGGGAATCTGATTTCAACAAGCCCTCTTGGTGTGTCTGGCTCAATAAAGCTTGAGGACCACTGGTCTCAGGGCTGTCCAAGTGCAGTGCCATCAAATCCCACCAGGGCTGTGGGGAAAATTTAGTTTGCGGCAGGAGGAGATGAAAGGCTGCAGTGGGAGGTAAGGTTTGATAAGAAAGGGGAACAGATGCTAGGGGGAAGGAAATCAGGAGCAAAATACTATGGGATGAAATAAGTGATGATATAATCTTCTATGCAAGAAAAACCCCACCAGGAGACAAGCTTATTAGAGAGCAAGAGTTTATATGTATATAAACTCTTATATATATATAACATATATATAATATATAACATATATATTGTTTATATATATAAACTCTTATATATATATATATATATATATATATATATATATATAACATATATATAATATATGTTATTGATTTTTTACAGAGAGGAAGAGAGAGGGATAGAGAGTTAGAAACATCGATGAGAGAGAATCATTGATCAGCTGCCTCTTGCACACCCCCTACTGGGGATGTGCCCGCAACCAAGGTACATGCCCTTGACCTGAATCGAACCTGGGACCTTTCAGTCTGCATGAGCCAAACCTGTTTCGGCAAGTTCTTATTTTCTATAACCTACAAGAGTAACTGACATAGTGTGGGCACTGAATTTCTGCTGAGTGAATAGATAAAAATTCTACTGGAGACTCCATGTCCAGTTTCTCTTAGGATGAGGCCAATCTGAGGCCTGAATGAGCTGGATGAAGGGCATCCTATTCCGCCTCCCAGCCTCCCAGCACACCAAGCCTGTGGCTGAAAGACCCAGCAAACCATTCCTTCTTGCTTGATGCCAGAGAAAGAGGGCAGGTATTTTTAAACATAGAATCAACGAAGCCAGTAGCAGCCTTGTCACCAGGATGGGGAGAGAGACCCTTCATGCCTCTGACATAACTCATGCGGGAGGAGCCAGGAGCATGCACAGGGCCACGTTCAAAGACCAGCCCAAGAACCTGCCTTCTGCTTGAGCCGGAATCGGGGACACACAAAGAAAAGGCCAGGTAGAAGGTGGGGCGATGAACATGGTTCCCACTTGGGGGCAAGGCTGCCTGCTGACTGCGGGGAGCTCGGGGATCCCTCCACCCGTTCCCAGATTTACAGCGTTAATTACATGGTCCTTTGGGATTGATCGCTTCTTCATTTAGGTCGTCCTTCCTACGTGCACACCGCCCTTTCCTCCTTGTCTTTCATTGCAGGTCATGTCTATCATCAAGGCCAACCCAGAAGCGTGCTGTGCTTTCTAGGAACCAAAAGCATTTATTTCTTCATGTTAACTCTCTTCTCATTTCTCCTGGACAGCACTAGTTTTTTTCTTAAGCAACAATGAAACAACCTTAACACAGATAGCAAGACTCTGCCTTCGGTGCATTCATTAAGCACTTTCCCCAGAACAGTGGCACGGTGAAGCACAGTGGCTCTGTGGTTCAGGACATAAAGTAGCTGTAAGCACAGAACACTGCCTGCATCAACCAACCGGACCTGAGGACACGGGAGCCTGCGGTTGTGTTCTGCCTCAGACGAGCCGGGACGCTGGCGTCCAGCAGCGCAGGGAAGACTGTGAGGACGTAGAACAATTAAGCAGCGACACAGGCACTATCGTTATTAGCTAATCACAACCGTAGGGCAGCAACGGTACAGTTTCCCTTCTCCCGTGGGGCCTAATTATTCCACAATAGCCACACCTCTCATTTTAGTTCATCTCTGAAAGGCTTATCTTTGAGGGCTGGGAGGGTGGGCAGAGGAGGGATGAGACACGGCAGGAGGAGGCGGTTTGCAGTCACAGATGGTGCCGATCGGTGCCGAGGTGTTCGATCTCACTGCCTGACACCCCGCAAAAGGCACACCTCCCACGCGGTAAGCGCCTGCATCGCGTGCTTTCTCGCCACCACTTCCAAGCCACGAGGAGGCTGTGAGCCACGTGGCGGCGCGTCACAGGGCCGGGCAAGCCATTACTGGTTCTCTAGAAGCGGGTAAGGGGAAATGCAGAGTGTTTGAACTCTGAATCACCCTTAAGGCATGATTCTATGATGATAAGCATTTTGGAAGGTGAGAGAAAGCTACCAAAAACGGATGTGGATAGCATCACACTCATAATGTCCACGGCCGTCCCACTGTTTTCTTCCCTTTCATTCCCACTCGGTGGAGCTCTCACTAGCTGATCTTCTAGGACAGAAATCTACTTTATTAGTTGTCACTAAAGCTGGGTACCTCCTTAATTAACCTTATTTTTAATAACTCCTACCCGCTCCTCCCCCCCCCCCCCCCCTTTTCCTGGCCTCAGTCCCATAAAGGGCAGACATGAGTTTGGGACACGAGTTTGAAAAAGTCAGCTTATAAAAATTCAGTATTTGGATCTATTAAGAATGGGACAAAGGAAAAAGAAAAATCAAATCCACTTTTCTCTTCCAATGGTATTTTGCTTGTAATTACCAAAATAAATAAAAAGTATAAACCTTCCCTTAGCTGACCTCCGATGCTTGCTTTAACAGATGGTCATGGGCACAGATTGAAAAAAAAAATGTTAGTGATTTCTCAGGAGGGTGAGAACATATAAGTGCAAAAATCCAGAGGTATAGTTCCGGTTCCCCGGGAGTTCTGCTCAAACCCCTCGTGGGGGCACCCCTGCGCGTCACCCCATGCGGGTCATGACTGAGGCACCTGGCTAGTCCGGACAATTCCTCACAACCTAGAATGTGATGCGGTGACCAGGCTCCAGACTGCAGAGAGAGTGAGAAACACGCACTTCCGAGGGAGGCACCCAACCCATCTGCATCCTGGTCTCAGGAGGTCCTGGAGAGGGCAGTCTGCCCAGACGGACACACACTCTTCTCTAGGGGCAGATCTTCCTATGACGCCCGGGCTGGCAAAGGGCCGGGAGACTGTCCAGCAAAGCTCTAGACCGGAGAGGCTGTGACCTGCGGGCAGGCCAAGTGAGCCCCAGGCCAGCAGGGTGGCCGCCTCCCCACATAACCCACCTCCCCGCATAACCCACCACCCCGCTTAACCCACCTCCCCGCATCACCCACCTCCCCGCATCACCCACCTCCCCGCATGACCCACCTCCCCGCATGACCCACCTCCCCGCATGACCCACCTCCCCGCATGACCCACCTCCCCGCATCACCCACCTCCCCGCATCACCCACCTCCCCACATAACCCACCTCCCCGCCTAACCCACCTCCCCGCATAACCCACCTCCCCGCCTGACCCACCTCCCCGCCTGACCCACCTCCCCGCATAACCCACCTCCCCGCATACCCCACCTCCCCGAATCACCCACCTCCCCGAATCACCCACCTCCCCGCATGACCCACCTCCCCGCATGACCCACCTCCCCGCATGACCCACCTCCCCGCATACCCACCTCCCCGCATAACCCACCTCCCCGCATGACCCACCTCCCCGCATGACCCACCTCCCCGCATCACCCACCTCCCCGCATGACCCACCTCCCCGCATGACCCACCTCCCCGCATACCCACCTCCCCGCATAACCCACCTCCCCGCATAACCCACCTCCCCGCATCACCCACCTCCCCGCATCACCCACCTCCCCGCATGACCCACCTCCCCGCATGACCCACCTCCCCGCATAACCCACATCCCCGCATAACCCACCTCCCCGCCTGACCCACCTCCCCGCATGACCCACCTCCCCGCATACCTCACCTCCCCGCATAACCCACCTCCCCGCATGACCCACCTCCCCGCATGACCCACCTCCCCGCATGACCCACCTCCCCGCATAACCCACATCCCCGCATAACCCACCTCCCCGCCTAACCCACCTCCCCGCATGACCCACCTCCCCGCACGACCCACCTCCCCGCATGACCCACCTCCCCGCATGACCCACCTCCCCGCACGACCCACCTCCCCGCACGACCCACCTCCCCGCATAACCCACCTCCCCGCATGACCCACCTCCCCGCATCACCCACCTCCCCGCATCACCCACCTCCCCGCATCACCCACCTCCCCGCGCGGCCCAGGTGCTGCCGGACACAGAACCAACCGCTCCCGGGGCTCTGGGCCTGGCTCCCAGTGGCGACAGCCACAGGGCAACCCTTCCTGCCTGCGGTATCTCCTTCGGTTTAACCTAATAGTGCCGTTTGCGCCTTTGGTAAGTAGGGTGTGTTGGTCCTATAATCTCAAGTCAAATTTCCCACTGTAAAAGCAAACAACTCCACTTCACAACTGAGAAAACTAAACAAAGATGAAACAATTTGCTCCAAATCATAGTCTTTCAGCTCTTAGCCAACATGTCCACAGCCTCTAGAAAGATAATAAAGCTGCAATTCCTCTCCTACGTTCTTTAGGTTAAGTATTTTCTAAACCTCCGCCCTGGGTATGAACTTGTTTTGGTTGTCTGTAGATACTGAAATTCTTTACCTGCATGTCATGTAAATACTTTCTGTCTTAAATTTTTTACATCCTTATCTGACTCGAGGGTCAGATACCCAGGTGCCTGTGGGGTGCAGTTAAACGGAAGGCCTGTTTGCGCGTGCTTCAGCTCAATACCCAGTGCAAAACCCCATCAGCTTCCACACAACCCGCCCTCTGCCACCCTCCTCTCCGCTAATGAAAACTGTGCCACTGGCCCCGCAGACTGACGGTGCCCCGTCAGCTTCACTCCTCCCACTGGTTCTCCCAAATCTGTTCGGTACCCACGTCCAGCACTGACATTCCTGAGCTCTAAGCCCTGCGAGAGTGTCCCAGCTCCTTGGCCATCGCTCTCTGCGTCTCCCATGGCTATTCTTCTCCACACCACTCACCCTGGGAACAACTACATTCTTTTGTTGTTGTTTTTTTGCATTTTCCCCCATCTGTAACACATTTGCTACATCTCCTACTCTGTTTTTACCATTTAAAATCCTACCTCATCTTAACATTTTGGCTCCAAAGCCAGCCCCTCTATTAAAAATGTCCCCCATTTCCTGAAGATGAAATCTCCCCCGTCACTGACACCTTGTGCCGGCCCGACGTTCCGCTCTCCAACTGCACTGCCCAGGTTCCTGCGTTTTGCTTGTTGTTGTTTTTTTTGTACGTGGCCACTGCAGAGAGTTTGTAGCAACTCACGGGATTAAACTACCTAAGAACAAAACATTTCGACTCGGCTGCTTTTGAGCCATCACACATGGGCCTTGGGTCATGAACCTCCGGGGAGCTGCGACCAGAATAAAGTTTTGTTGCTTTCTCAGCTAAAACACACGTCAACAGTGAACACATGCCTTACACCAGCGCGAGCGGTGATACATGGTTGGATCACACAGCCACACAGATCATTGAGGGGGAGACAACACGGAGTGGTCCTGTTGAACAGAAAACACATGTCCGAGCTCATGCGCAACCACAGGGCACCTGCCACGGCTCTGCACGGGGCATAGGCCACTGCAAGGCCATACTTACAACCAATCGCCAGCACCCGGCACAGAGCAGACGCCAGAGCCACTGAAGACGCGCGCGCGCGCGCGCACACACACACACACACACACACACACACACACACACACAGCATGGGAGCCAATATCTAAGAATACTGAAAAGTGCACCCAGAACAGAGCACGGAGTGAGTGATAGCTCTCTGAACCAATGGCCGCCCACGGGACGCGGGACTCAAGCGGAGCTCCGGGCACAGGCGGAGTGGGCTGTGTAACTCTGAGTCCGGCTCCGCAGTGGAACGATGATCCACAAACCTCTCCCCCTCAGCTTCCTTAAGCTCTAACTTGGTTCTGGACTATTAAGCCACTCTAGGTCAGGGCATATCATTGACTCTGGGGCCACCCAGCCACCATGAAAAGTTGCTCTGACGGCAGGAGGTGGGGACCCTCTGGCAGGTCAGGAGGTCGGAATGAATTCTAGAACCCGCTATTTTTCTATCTGGATCAAGAGGCTTCTCATTTCCTTGATGATAAGTGAAATTTAAAGGCAATTCCACCCTAAAATGCCCAGCTCAAGAAGGGGCCAGCAAAACTCCTCGGGTTGGGAAGGATTTGAGTGTTTTGTTTGTTACCCTAGAAGCCGGACGGCCAATACCAAATACAGAACCACTCACTAAAAAGCAGGCGACTGCCGATTATTTAAAAAAATGTTTTAAATGCCTAGAACTTTTGAAAATTTTCATTTTCATGAAATGCTTCTCTTAAGAAGCCACAGACCAGAGTAGCAAGCATAAGTCTCACTTTTCCCAGCTTTGTGACTTACCAAATGCACCCTCACGGCTAATACTGCCCCCAGAGCTCCTGTGTCATTAAATGTATAGAAAAATGGGACAGTTCACACAGGGGGAAGAAAGTAGTGAGAGAAGGCCCCCTTCTCTGTGGTCTTACAAACATTTTAGCATAAAGTACACAAAAATAATGGTTGTGAAAGGTGTTTGCAAAGGGTATAAAAGTGATTGTTGATGCTTAAAGGCCAATGGAATCACTTTACTATAGCAAGAATTTAGTAAAATAATGCTTTTTTAAAAGCTAATGCTAGAATATAATCTACACGAGGACAGGGATTTTTGTCAGCTTTGTCCACTGATATGTTTCAAATGTCCTAGAATACCCCAGGTACATAGCAGATGCTCAATAAATATTATTGAATGAATGAAAAATATATTGGGAAAATATCGTCACTATAGTGACACTCTATGGAACATTTTACATAACGTCAAACCTCCATTAACAGTTATGAAAATAAAGACCAAGTTAACATGTGGAAACCTCAAAAAATAAAAAAAAATAAAAAAGCAAAAAGTGCTGGAACTTTCAAGAAATGAGGGAAGAATGAGATGGCAGTTCTCTTTCGGTAGCAGTAGGGGTGTAAGCTATTTGGCTGATTTGACCCCACAAATGAATAGCCAATTTTAACTAAAGGCTGAATGAAACAACGAGCCATCTAGCTCATGACAGAGAAAACTGTTTTGAGATTTACTTCTTTTCCTTGGAAATAAGCAATGAGACCAGACTGGCCTAAGGCGAACAATGGGAGGTTCAGATAATTACCGTGTTTCCCCGAAAATAAGGCATCCTCTGGAAAATAAGACCTACTTATAGGTTTCCTTCTGAGTGAAATATAAGGCATCCCCCCAAAAATAAGGCCTCCAGGATTCAGTTTGTCTGGTTTGTGTTGACAACTACTGTACTACCGTACCGTATACAGGTAATAAATTCCCTTTATTTTCATTTAACAATAAATGTGTACTGTATTCTTCTTCATGGAAAAATAAGACATCCCCTGAAAATAAGACCTAGCGCATCTTTGGGAGCAAAAATTAATATAAGACACTGTCTTATTTTCGGGGAAACAGGGTAGTCCCGGTTGATAAACACTGAGGCGGGCGTATGTGACAAGCACCCTGAGAGGGTAGAGGGGGAGGTGCACCCAGGGCCCGTGGGGTCAGCGAAGCTCTCAGAACGGAGGAGACTTCTGGCGGATGAGCTTTCCAGAGCCCACACAGGGGCCCATGATTCTTCTGAAAATAAAATGCCTTTATTTGATATATGACTCTTCCTTATTCCACATCACACGACCTCAGAACAATTTGAAAGCCAATCTTCCTAAAATTATTGGAATATAAAACCGCTCAGTTCTAATGTGAATTCCTATAGATTCATTCTTCAGACCTGATTCCTCACTGTGCGGGGTGGCTGTTTTCAGGTTACTGAGAACCAAGTCTGGGGGTGTCAGGTGGGTCACTGACCTTGCCGAAGGTCACCGTGACAGACTGGGGTTCCTTCTCCGAGATTCCCCCTGGACTGGAATGAATAAAGGGCTTTCAAACGTTTGTCTGGAAACATCTTCATTTTGCTCGTTAGTGGAGTTGAACACTATCTGAGTGCCTGGGTGCGAGGTATTGTTCCAAATGCAAGCGGGATTTGAGTAAATAGACGGTCCCAGCTTTGAAAGGCCTTGCTCTCTAGATGGCGAGAGACCAGGCGCGTGCTCAAAGACTACCCCGCAGCGGAGTGTGTGGAATGTGTTGGTAGGAGCATGAGGAATGGACTTTGGTAGCAGGGAAGGGCAGAGTCCCCCTCCCCCACGTGCCACACTCAGCCTCGCCCCTGACTCTGCTCTCCAGACCTCCTAGTGCAGCTGCTGAGGAAGGAGCGCGCCTCGGGCTCAGGTGCAGATCAGGTGTTTGTTAGAAATGCGTGACACGCTTGCCCTGCAAAAGCAGAAGACTGGGAAACGGGTCACATCAGGGAATGGACCCCCTCTCTCCATGGCGTGAGCGTGCGAATGGCATCCTGCAGGCACAGTTAAGGGGGGCAGAAGCCTCTGGGAACACTGGAAAGTTTGAGGGTAATTCCTGGTGCCTCGCTGCTCTTCTAGCCACCCAGCTGGCAGCTCTTCTCCACACGGAAGGGGCCACTCCCTGCCCTTCCTGTGTGAGGAGTGAGGGAGGGCCCCGGTCACAGGAGTGCACCCCACACCCTCTTAACCTCAGCCCTCAGGGAAGCCACACCGTTTCTTGGGACTTTATTGTGTCTGTCGAAGCTTTCAAGGAGGCAGGGAACACCTGGCAGATGAGGAAACAACACTGCCTAGAATTTCAAGTGAAGACTGGTTGAAAAGTCAATGATGGGAATGGAAAAATGCTCCCTTAGTATTTTAAAATGCTTCGCACTATCGAAAGAAATTACCTGTTATCCCAAAGTGTGCACTTGATTGAGTGCACTTCAAGAGCATTTGGAGAATTTTAAAACATAAAAAGAAAAAAATAGCCAAAGGAAGTAGAAGGTCAGTGAAATAACGTGGTGTAGGAACACAATATTGCATTGTAGACAGAAAATGCCAAATCAATGTTCATATGTGGTGAATAGCAATGCTCTCACCCAAGTTCTCAAAATCACCAAGCAAAACAACGTGTCTACAAATATTATCTTTCTTTAAGACCTAGATGCACGTCACAAAGACAATTTGTCTTGTTATACTAATATAGACATAACAGATTCCTCAAAACAGGTTCAAAATTGAATAAGAAGAAATGACCCAAGAATTAATTAGGAGATTGACGCAAACAAAAGAAAAAATATCATCTATTTATATATATAAAAGGCTAATATGCTAAGTGTTCAACTGTCTGATCTGTTGCTACAATGCGCACCGACCACCAGGGGGCAACGCTCAACACAGGAGCTGCAGAGCTGCAGTGACGTGGCAGTGGCGGTTCTCGGGTGGTGCATCCTGGAACCAGAGAGGGGGGAGCCTGATTCCACCTCTGGCCATGGGTTATGGTGCTGCTGGGGCACTGTCAGGCCTGAATCTGGCTTACTGCACACTTGTGTTTGTATTCCACACCCTGTATGACAGCAACTTCTCAGAGTGCCCTCCCACACTCAGGGGCCCCTTGGGGGATGTCAGAGAGCCGGTTTCGGCCCAATCCCCACAGGCCAGGCCAAGGGACCCAACCTGCTGGAGGGACCCAGCTCCCTCTGCAGACACCAGGCACCGGGGAGGGACCGTGGACCGCTGGCTCCAGGGTGAGACCAGCCCATCTCGCCCAGTCCCACCCTTCCGGCCACCTTCTAATTAATTCCCTTTCAATGTGCACGAATCCATGCATCGGGTCACTAGTATCAAAATAAAAGACAAGAAACACGATTAAATTAGGTTTCAAAGACCTGGGATAAACTTATAAAAGGGTTACTATACATTTACCTGGTTTTTATTCTTTCATGATTTAATTTCTCATTTTATTCACTACCATCTGATAATTGCATGAAACACTTAGTCTAACCATGGGCAATTTAGAACATTTTAATTTTTATTTCAAGGCTATGAGACAAAGGAACCTATTTATTGCCTAAGGGGAATTTTTTTTTTAAAATACAAAAATTAAAGCTTAATCTTTCATGCTTTAAAGCATAGATGGTTTAAAATCATTTATAATAATGCTGCAGGGAGACTGTTCCTGGCAAAAATTGAAATGATAAATTTACAATTAAAAGAATTAATAGTTTAGGGGATTGAATGCCCCTTTCCTTTCTAGATGGATTTATCTGAAGCATAAGAGACATCTTTAAAAACAGGGCACAGCCAAGGCCTGTACAGGAGTGGTGCACTTCAGTTTGACGGAGTTGTTCACGGAACAATAGTAAGCCTCGCTTTTTATTATTTTTTTTTTTTAAAAAAAGCAATGACATTGGCCTTGGCAACCATTTTTTCCCCCCACAGGAAATTGCTCTGATGAAGTGGAGAGCCATGAATTCTACTAACCACGTTTTCTGTGACTTTGAAAGAGTCCCTGATGGAAATTAGACAAATAATTTGCTTTCACTTAAATGCCAGATTCTTTAGTTACACTTAAGAAAAATAATTGAAATGTAGATTTAAATCGTTTCTGCTGCTACACTTCAGGATTCTAATGAAATACTGTCAGCTATTATGCAAAGCATTCCTCAGTGGAGGGAGGAGAGCCACTCGCCACGACTCCTGGCTGGCAGAGGTGGTGGAAGGACAGCTCTAAGAGCGGAGGGAAGGACACCTTGCTGGGTGGGGGTGGGGGTGGGCAGGGAGGGAGGGGACCCATCTCAGGACACAGGGTCCCTTTCTGTAAGGCCCCAGGAAAAATCCGAAAAGGGTCAAATATATTTAAAGTTCCTTAAATACGTCAGCCATCTTCCAAGGCTGCCTAAGGACACTGCATCTTAACAAGGTTATGCCATCCCTGGCCAGTGTGGCTCAGTTGGTTGGACATTGTCTTGTCCGAGAGACTGCTGGTTTGTTTTCCAGCTCTCCCTTTTTTTTTCCTCTCTCTTTCTCTTTCTCTTTCTCTTTCTCTTTCTCTTTCTCTTTCTCTTTCTCTTTCTCTTTCTCTTTCTCTCAACCAATATTTTTTTTTAAAAGAAGGTTATACCATATTTGTGCTCCTGACAACATTGGGAGGAACGGATGTGGAGCCATGAATGAGGACCTCGCCTCCCCGCCCCTAGCCCTCACCCTGCTCAGCACCACGGTCTCCTTGCTAGTGTGCGATCATGCCAAGCTCCCTCCTGCCTCCCCGCCTTTACACCTGCTCGCTCCTTGGATGCCCTGCCCCTAGAAGTCAACATGGCTTCCCCTCCTCTTTACTCAGGTTTCTGCCACAATGTCACCTTTTCAGAGAAAGAAAGCTGCTTTCAACCCCTTTCCTCTCTCCACCTTGCTGCCCGGTCTCTCCTCACAGCGTGTGTCCATCACGTGCAGGACACATACTCGCTTGCTTCCTGTCTGTTACCCTGATGGGATGGAAGTGGATAGACAGAAAGGGACAGATTGTCCCTTCTGCTCGCTGCTCTGCCCCAGCTCCCAGGGCAGTGCCTGACCCGGTCCGCCTGTACCATCTACCACTCACGGTACCACACGGACCACCCCCCACCCGCGGTCGCACTCAGCTTCTCAAACCGACATGTCCTCTTATAAAGAATGAAATATGTGAATGTGAATTTTGATTCCCTGGAACCAAGGCACATTTCAGCACAAATATCATGACAGAAGAATATATTCTAATAAAGTCAAATGAACCCTTAACAAGCAAACCACAGGCCACATATAACCTTAGCCTAATTGTCAGAATAGCAGCATAATTTTAATGTAACTACAATAATATATCAAAGTTTAATGTAAGGAACCATGGTCCGAACTGTGGGCTATATGGCTCCTTGCCAAACAAGGAAGAGAGTTTTCATTAAGAAAAAGAGTTTTCTTCTTTCCACCGTGTTACCAGTGATTTGATCAGTTCCTGCTGGTTATTTTCAATAAAAGGGAGAGAAGGCAATTTTCCCAAGATTGGAAAAATTAGAAAAATTTACTTTAGACAAAATAAAGTTAATATTGTCTTCTCTTAAAAAAGGCGCAAATCCTCATCATTTTTAAATGAACAGAAAAGTGTTCAGATTTTTGAGTGACTTTTAGTTTTTTTTTCCTCTCCAATGAAATATAGTTAAAAAGGTCAGCTTCTGACTAAAGATAGAATAAAATGTGTGATGGTTTAATATAATAATTACATAGCCTTCGTAGGGGAGATAAAAATTCTTATTTGAGAAAATACTTTTCAATCAGGTTTATAAAACAAGTCAGAGAGATTCATTTTCAAAATTGTTTTTAAGAAAAATCCTTATTTTTATGAGGGGTATTTACCATGTCAAGAATGTTTATTTCTTAAAAAGAGTCACTATATGAATTACTTAAATGACAAATGTATCATTTATTGCATTGGAGCTATAACTTAATTGGCTGGAAGGAACCACGAAGTCGTTTCTCAGGAATACCATTTGCTTCAGGAAGCGAGACCCACCTAGAGGAATGGTGCATTTTTAAAGGCATTTTAGAGGATGGAGTCAGTGCTCTGTGGGCTGCTGCTATGAGATCACAGCACATTAAGGATAAATCCCTCAGCTCTTCCTAATCATCCCCTGGCTTTCTCCCTCCAAACTGCGCTCGCAGGGAAATGTCTCACTCTGCTTTAGAGACGAGACGAAAGCTATTGCCTCCCCCCATGTCAAAAGCCTTAAGCAAGCTGGTCAGCTTTCATTTTTCTCAAAGAAAACCCTGTAACCCTGTGCTGTTACATAAAAGCGTTTTCAACACTTAGCTAGTCTTTCGGGCATAGCCGGCGGAGGGTCATGAGGTTTCCAGAGTTAGAGAGAGCTTGGAGATTGTCCAGGCCAACTCCTCCACCCACCAGAGGAGGAGGTGAGGTCATTTATCAAGGTCCAGAAAATTCCGAGAGGAGGAGAAGCCAGCGCAACATTTCTTAACAAACAAATCATGGTTTCCAAGCAACCCCATTAGGTCTGGCTTGTGTGAAAGAAAAATGGCATCTGCTTTTGAATAAGGCATCAACATATGTGAGGAAGGACTTTGCATGACGCAGCCCAGGCATGACCAAAGACAGGCAACAAAGGTGGCCCCTCTGGACTGTGGGCTTTAAAGTCAAACGAGAAGAATGGCGGTGGTGAGAAATGTAACACTGCAATGATTAGGGATTTTGAGATTGAACAGAGAATTCTTAAATTGCTAAAAAAAAAAAAAGAAGAAGAAGAAGAAGAAAAGAAAGAAAGAAAGAAAAAAGAGACAGGAGAAAAAGCATGACCTAGAGAGTTAAGCGCTTCATAATGGTGGAGACCTAGTGAGGAATGAGTGGAACGCACATTTTTTAAACAAAATGAATGTGTGAGAATCACTAGCATGGTGGATTCTTTCAGAGAAAAACCATTTTCCATTGGAAAATAACACACACACACACACACACACACACACACTCTGAAAAGTTTGGTTCTTCCAAAATAAAGAAACAAGTCCCCCCGATGCGCCAGGGTAAGTTCCCCGGCTGCCTGGGCACGCCTCCCCGGCTCGTGGCACCGGTGTGTGCAGACCGGGGTGCCTTTGTCACCTTGTCCTCTTACCGGGGCTGGTGAGGGCTCCCAGGGCGCTGCTCGTGGTGGACAGAGGGTTTGCGTTGGTGGTGGTGGCTGAGGTCTGGGCTGCGGCTGCAGCGGCCGCCAGCGTGGCCAGATTCTGTAACTGTAACGCGTTCATGCCTGCGGAGGGAAGAGAAGGGTACCGTTAGCCGCGGGCCCCCTTTGCGGGCAGATGACGGCCGAGGAGCCCTGGGATGTAAGCCCCGGCCACCTGTGTGTCCCCTAACTTCTCAGCACCGTCACCTCCCTGTCCTACCCCAGGATGCCCTTCCCAGATCAGTTCAGGGCTGGAGAGGTCCTCGGGAAAGACAGGTGGAGATTGCTCTGTGTGCACTGGCCACACTGTGTGCCGGGCCTCCCACCAGAGAACTGTCTAGAAGAGGTGAGGTCTGGGCTTGGACAAGGTGGGGGTCTGAGGGGTAAGCTCTCAGGCTCTAAACTTGATAGATGCATGCAGATGGTATTTGAGAGAAAATGAAAACTTACTGGGGAAAGGCTTTTGCTCTGAAGTTGAACTGATAGGGCTTCCTGGCTCTGCCCTTTGTACCTGCTGTGTGACTCTGGGCAAGTTACTTAACCTCTCTATTCCTTGTTCAGTGAGTGGAAATATTAACTGTATCTTACCCCAAAGGGTTGTTGTGAAGACTCTATAAGAGGGTGAATGCAAATCACTCAGCACAGTGACTGGTTCAATGTACTAAGCCCCCAATGGTAGTGACGAGGGGCGAGAGAACGTTCTAGCAACCTACCTGCCGAGGCCCCAAGCCGCAGCTGTGGAGCCTTCAGTCTAAGCAGCCTCTGCCCAGGACTGCCAGGCTCCCCCGCCCGCCCCCCTCTGTCCTGACCCCTTAGTCAGGACTTATCTACTCAGAAAAGAGTTCTTAATGTCTTTGCTGCAAAATGGGCTCTCCTTTAGCTCAAATTGATGTCCCACCTTCTTCCCGGAGACGCCCAGCTCTACGGGCTCAGGGAGAGAGCCAACACCTGCTTCCCCAAACCCACTTGGCTCTGGGGCTTCTGGGAAGCAGGACGCACGCAGGCTGGAGTCCCGAGAGTGGACCCTGCTGGCCAGCCCGACACAGGCCACGGCGCTGCAGGCCGTGCCAGGAGGATGTGGAGCCGGGAAAAAGCACGGTCTTATTTGCCAGGTTTGCTCCAGGAGAACGGAACCGGGGGAGGGGCAGCAGCCGCCCGGCTTCGGCGCAGACCCAGCCGGACCCGGTGAGGGGCGACTCCCGAAGGCTGCGTGGACGCACCTCACACTTGTGAGGAGTGCCGCTGCCAGGAGGGAGGAGCGTGTGTGTACCCATCTGTCCCCCGTTGGCGCTCCAGCGACAAATGTTCCCTCTAAGGTTTTAATCACGGGAACCAGATGACCAGGCTACACTGCTCACAGCTGGCTGCACAGCAAGAGGAGGGGTCAGCACTAACATGAAAACCTGCAATGCACAGCTGGCACCCGTTCAGGATACGGAGATGCACTCCCGTGGGCCCAGGTCCAGGGTCCTCCTCGGGGACAGCTCCCCCGACCTGCCCCGGGCAAGAGCCCCGTGCCCGAGGGCGGAGCTCCCGAGCCTGAAGGAGCTCAGCCCACTGGCCCGGGTCCGAGGCTCAGGGCACAGGGCACAGAGCCAACGGTGGCAGAAGCTCCCACCCGGGCAGCCCTGCAGCCACACCGCGCACGGGCACGGGCACGCACTTTCTGTGTGTTCCCTGCAGACTCCCTCATCTCCTTGCTCTTAAGTCTGGTATCACTCATTCACCACATCTCAGATGCTATTTTTGTGTATTTCTTACCTTTATAGCTAGATACCACACTCCTTGAGGACAAAGATGAAAGATATTGTCTTAATCATTATCAAGTCCACCTACGCACACATGCACACACACACACACACACAAGCGAGCACACACACTGCTGTCTACATAGCAGGTGACGGGTGACCCCAGGTAGGATGGGTGGACAGAGTAATGAACAGTACTGTCCACAGACCCATCCAAGTTCTTAGCTTTCTCCAGTCTTGTCAGCTCGTCAGTATTGACAATGCATCAAGTATTGACTGTTTCCCCTCAATCATTAGTTAATCCATTCTACAAATATTTAGTAGAGCCAAGGGTATCCTTTATCTCACCACTAACGCTCCATAGAGGTCCTGGAGCCTGGCCACACCTCTCCGCTGCGCTACCCACTGACCTCTCCGCTCGGGAGCCCGGCCAGGCCCTGTGTGCCCCTCGGGGCCCCCTCCGGATTCCCTTCGGTACTTCCCCACCGGACGTGTGCCAGCGGTTCGGGCTCCCCTGCTTCCGCTAGAAACGCCAGGCAGGGGATCTCGGCTCTGGAAGAGCACCACATGGAGGGGGAGGAGGGAGGGAGGAGGAGGGCACTCTGTTCAATCATCACATAAAAAGGAAGAAAGTGTGGGCTGAGGCAGATATGGTGTGTGGAAAGGAGAGGCCCCGATGATCCCCACCACCTGAGGGGTTAGGGGGAGAGGAAGGGAAGGGTTAGATGGAGAGAACCAGCAGGGGGCAGCACATATGCATGCCTGCCCATCTACATACCTGTCTGTCCATCCATATGTCCACCCACCCATCCATCTGCCCATGCATCCATCCGTTCATCTGTCCACCCGTTACTGAGTGACCATATGAGCCAGACCTGGGTACCGCACTGAGAATTAAGCAGAAAACGAGACAGTTTTCTGCTTAATTGGAGCCGGGAGGAGCCGGGAGCTGGGGGATAATCCTGCTGTCAGCTTCTGGAACTCAGAAACTCTCTCTCACTGGTCTCTGGTTTGCCTGGGATGAGACAGAGCACAGGAAGGCACGGGTGGCTGAAGGGCTCAAGGGGAGGGGTTATGGCCCATCCTCTATCCTAGTCCTGTCAGGGGCTGGTGGGCCGGCCCTGGCAGGTTTCGAGGTGCCCCTTCCCCACTCACGCCCAGACAGAAGTGCTCAGCACCCCAGAGGCGGTCAGGGCGGTTCCTCGCCACCCACGCCGGTGGGGCCCCGTCTCCAGCCCCGACCCCCACGTTTCTCCGTCTCAATGCGGAGGCATCTCTTCCTCTCCCTGTCCTGAGTTCCTAGGGCCTCGAACGCACAGGCTTCTCTGCCGGTGACAACGTGACAGATGCCACTGACTGGAGGCATCGTGGCTGGTCGAGAAGAGTGCAGGCCGCCTTCTCGGACCCCTGGTTCCATCCCGGGCTCTGCCTCACCTCCCGCCAACCGACCTGCTGAGCAAACGGCTTGACCGTCTGTGCCTCGGATCTCTCAGCGGTGATGTGGGGATAAAACGGAGCCCTTCCTGCCTACGGCACGGGTCCTTGGGGACTGTGGTTTTGGCTCTTCCCCGCCACTCACAACGAGGAGCCCTCATCCGTGGTGTCCATGGACTTCCCACTTAGGAAGGGGGCTCGGGGGCCACGCTGCTTCCAGAAACTCAGAAAGCAGCTTGGGGAGCCCGTGGGGACCTGCTTGCAGCTCCTCTCTCTCCTCTCTCGGCCTCCGTCACTGCACCAGACGTGCTGGCCCACTGACAGCGTCTGTCTCTTCCGGCCTCGCCCGCCACAGACCACCTGCTCCCCGCGGGGGCGAGCCCTCTTTCCGTTAACCCTGCGCTGGGCCAACGCCGAGGCCCCGGGCCCTGCTAACAGGGAGTTTCTGCTTCTGCTCACTTTGAGCCCACATTTCTCGTTCTTTGCATCTTTTTTTATATTTTAAAAATATTTTTTTATTGATTTCAGAGAGGCAGGGAGAGGGAGATAGAAACATCCATGATGAGAGGGAATCACTGATCAGCTGCCTCCTGCACGCCCCCCACCGGGGATGGAGCCCACAACCCAGGCGCGTGCCCTGCTGGGGAATCAGACTGTGGCCTCCTGGGCCAGAGGTTGATGCTCAACCACGGAGCCAGGCCGGCTGGGCCTTTCCATCTTTTTTCCTTTGGGGGAGTCAGAGCGCCTCCTCCCTCTGTCTCAGCTCCTTTCCTAGGCACCTCCTGGGCCCTGCCCTCTCTACCCGCCTGCTCCCACTTTCCCCTGCTGCTGCCTTAAGATGATCCAGGAAGGGCAGCAGACGAGAGCAGAGGACAGCATCCCGGGAAAGCCGGGTCTGACTGGGCACAGGGCTCTTTTCTAAGAAGAAAGCCCACTGGGAACCTCATGAGGAACTCTGCTTGGGTGGACACCCCTCAAAACAGGGGCGATGATCTGGGTGACTAGACATGCAATGCATTTGCATACGTTTTATGAAATCCAATAGTGTGACAAGATCAAGATGGCAGGGGAAAAAAAAAAGACACAAAAAAAATGTTGGGAAGGAATACAGGGATTCCCGCTTCACTCACGCAGCGGGGAAAGGTCTTTCTCAAAGGGAAGAAATGGCGTGGAAAACAGATGTGCAAATATGCCCACTCGAAACTTAAGATTTAAAAAAGAAATTATAAGGAGAGGGCATGAAAATTTAATTTAATGTTCACCTTAGGTAATTTTGTGTCTTATTGTTCATGGCAATTACCATAAATCTGCATATCAATAAGCGAGAACAGATGTCAGTTGTTACAACTGCTTGCCAATCAGGTCTGTTAGGAAGTGACAGATGGGTGGTTATAAAAGGTTCTCATAAGGCCCATTAGCACATTCGCGGGGAAGTGTCTGTGGTGGAGGGTGGGAGACCGGCCTTGGGGTGAACGGGAATCCTTATGGGTCCGGGATGGGGGCGCACACCTCACACCTGGGCGGGATCTCCAATGTCAGGTCCTCAGCCTCCAGCGCAGTCTTTTAAATACCTCCCCTCTTTCCACTCATCACAGATATTCTAAGACAGTCTTCTCTGGGAATGGGCCTCAGACTGATGAAAAGCATCGCCTTGTTGGTGTTTGAAGCAAATACTTTTGCACTCTGTAACTTTATTGTTTCTTTTAAAACGTAGACTAGATATTCTGACACGGAACAACTAACAGCTTATCTAAGTGTCAGAAGTAAAGGGAAAGCTTTCTCTTGTTTATCAAAGGATGCTTATTCTTTGCCCTGGCCAGTGTGACTCCATGGGTTGGGCATGGTCCAGTGTGCCAAGAGGTCATCGGTTTAATTCCCGGTCAGGTCACATGCCCAGGTTGTATAGGCTTGATCCCAGTAGGAGGCTGCTGATGTTTCTCTTTCTCCCTCTCCCTCCCCGCCTCTCTCAAATCAAATCAATAAAAACAACAAAAAAGATACTCTGCAGCCACTGATTGCTTCAGAACCTCTGTAATTTTCTAGTAACAATTCCTCACCCTAGACAACAAATTCCCCTGACAAAAGCAAACCACACTTCACACACTTGAAATGTGGTTCAGATTGGAGGGAGGCACTTTTCCTGTCTCCACGAATTGCTTCTTTTTGAGCAGATCTGGGGCCCTCGTTGTATTCTTTATCTACAGCTTGCCCCTGGGTGTCACTTGGCCTGCTAAACCCTGGGTGCAGGCAGTCACTGCAGCTCTGCCTGAGCGAGCACACCTGCAATGGCTGAGAGGCTGAGCCCTGCTTCCCAAGCTGGGGGCAACCCAGAGCTCAGGTTTCAATGGAGGTCAAATGTGGATCAGCCACTTACTTACACAGAGACTCTGGGCAAGTTTCTTCTCCACCCCTCTAAGCCTCAGTAGCCCCGCCTGTGAAATGGGACACTAGCAGTCCCTGCCTCATAGAGTTGTTTGATGCTTGGGGGTTCTGTACCCTAGTCCATTTTATGCCCCTTTTGGTGCTATGGCCTCACATAACTTAGTTAACCTCTTCCTACTTCAGTTTCCCCAACTTCAATGTAGTAACAAAGGGTTGCTTTTGCCCCGGGCATGCTGTGAGGATAAAGGGCATGGCTATTTCAAGGAGCTCTGTTAAAAACAAAGTTGTAAAATACTACTCTTGTTTTTCTAACAATCCTCTTTTGTTAGAAGGAATTAATGACCTTAAGCCACTTTTCCTTTGTTCCTTCTTCTTCAGGAAAAAGCCAGACTCTGAGCCCAAACTCAGACCCACGTTTCGGAGATTTCAGAAATTCATGCAACAAATAATTGGGTGGAAAAATGGTTACGTTTTTACTAGAGGTTTTGGGAGGGAAAATCAACTTCATAGATGCACAGAAAGTACCATAAAAGCATTCGGTTTACTAAGATTTCATTTCGATCTCTTTTCTGCTTTTAAAATCCATATTTAATAAAGATATCCTTTAATAAAATCATGGGACACGTTTACAGTAACTTTTAGTTTGATTAAAAAAGTACAGCTGATGTCTCATTCACTTTTAATGATGCAACTATTAGTAACTTCTCATCTAAAATTTCTTTTTCTGCTTCTTGTTTTTAGATTTACTTCATTTTTCTCCTCCAGCGAGTGTTTTATTCACTCAAATGAGACATTCAGACTGTGACAAACCAGAGTCCTCGGAAGGGCAGACCGCCATGCCTGAGAGTGGTCCACAGCCACATACTACTGGTTTCCGCGATGATATTTCACTCTCTTTGGTGAGTGTTCCCTTCAGGAGTGACCGGACTTCACATGTGGAGTTCATGTATGCACAAATGGCATCCGAACTGTGTAGGTGCCCCCGGCACTGTGCCACAATCTCAACCACTCTATAAGCATCTTAACCTCAGGTGGGGTCTGGGATCCATGACCTCCATGTGCCTTCCTGGCCCTCCTCTCATGTGTGTTGCAGACCATCTGTACCATAACATGCGTGATGTTATATGAACTCGATAATTTAAATTCTTGACGACAACTTACCTGTGAATATACTTGAGAGATTACCCTCCCCCCCCAACTGGTGGGCGGAGTTTAACACATGACTGGCACCTGCCACAGAGACATCTCCAAGACATTGAACCACCAATCAACACGGGCCAGAGTGCCCTTAGGGCCCACCCCTTCCTGTTCCACCCTGGGCCCAACCCTCTCCCTTTCCATCCTTTAAAAGGGACCCCAGGCAAGACATGTGCTGCTGTGGCTGCTGTGGCTGTTGCTGATCCGCCATCAGCCCAGCTGGGTCCGGTCCCCTGTCCCTTCCCCCTCCAATTCTGATCTCTTTACCTCTGTGATGGGTTCTGCCCATTACCGGGGAATAAACTCTACTTTAAAATTCCCTGTTGTTCTGTTTCCTGTTTCCTTTCAAACCTAACAAAACTGTCTTTAGTTTATATAATGTGTTTTCTTTTTTCTTTGGTTCTTTTTTTTTGGGGGGGGGAGGGGAGTCTTAGATGTAAGGCTAACACCAAAGTTCTTAATTAAGAAAGCTTTTAACTTAAGCACCACTGGGAATGTATCCAAAAACATAAATTTGAGTTTGCCGGTTTACAAATTTATTCACTCAAACACAGTTGTGAGCACCTCCTGGAGGAGTGAGGGCTGAGTCCTTCAGCCCCGGCCACGGCCTCTCGGAGGGAGCACTGATGATTCAGGGGTGCCTGAGAGGTGCGGGAGGAAGGGGAGGCAGTCGGGGGTCAGAGGCACCCCTCCCACATCTGGCGAGTTGGGGAGGCTTTCTCTAGAAAGTGGCCTCTACCACAGGTCACGCTATAACACTGGGTGAGGTGACTGGCCGAGATAAAAAGGAAGCACCACTTCTGGGAGCAGACGGAAGAGTGGGGGGCCACTGAACTTCACCTTATTGGGGAAAAAAAAATGCCCCAAACCACAATGCTTCAAAAGAGTATGACCACGACACAATTATGCTTATGAATGAAGGGCACCCTTTATAGAAAACTCGCCCAGCAGACAGCCTTGACATCTGCATCCTTAACGCTCTATTCAAGGCAGCGGCCCCATGGACTGTCAGCATTGGACTTCCTGGCCTGTGCAGACACAGGGTGCTGAACTTCATATATTGAAGGTTTAAGAATGGGGAGTTTGGGGGAGCCCAGGGCATTTGGGGGAGCCCAGTGCCTCACATTAGCCATCCGATCCATGCACCTTCTAAGGTGACTCACAGATACCTGTGTGTAAAGGAGCACGCAAAGCACGTGGTCTCCACCCTGACCTGTGGCGGGAGAGCCGGAAAGCGCAGCTAACAAGTGAGGGCTCTCTGTCCGCCCACCCGGGAAGCGCGCTTGGCAGCAGCCTGAGGACCCGGTGACCCTCTCCGCACAACTTGGCGGTGGGAGGGAGGGCCTGAGGCTTCCTCTAAGCCTGGACCCTAACTGTGAATCTAGGTGCAGCCGTACTTTCTATGAGAAGAAAAACAAACCCAGCATCGGTGGCAAGTGTGACAAACCTTAGCATTTACTTTAGCGCTCGCAATCTGGAGGCTTTCTCCTTTTAAAGCATAGGACACTTCCTGAGTAGTTTACCTATGTCACTCCAATTCCTTTCACAGAACTAAAAATAAATGAGCCATTGGATATGGTTCTTGGCGCCAAGGCCGGCCTCTCAAACTGTATTCATAAAGATACTGATGAATGATTTAACTGCTTATCATTGGAACATACATTTCCCCCCCAATAATCCAAAAGCTGTAATTACAACAGAACACGCTGGCACTGCCAGCAGATTTAGAGCCCAGTGACTAATTCTGCATTATGTTTACCGTGGGCCAATCTGTCCCGTCAGACAAGCCATCATTAGCCCGTGAGGCCGCAATGAAAGGCTGGGCTGGTGATCACAGCACACATGAGGGGAAACCTGTGTGCGCTCATGGAAAGTGTTTCCAGATCCATTCAAAGTGAAACAAGAAAACACACACACACACACACACACACACACACATAATACAAAACCCAAGGGTATGTATTTGGAAAGAAAAAAGGAGTTTTCCTCGTAGCAGATTAAGAAATCTGGCTTTTATTCTGCACGCTTTCTCAGGGTGTCCTTGATTAAAACAAACTGCCCGATTTCACCTCTCTGGAAAGAAACGAGGAAGAAGCGCTCTCACTGTTCCCCGCGGCAGGTGACTGGCACCTGTACCCAGATTTCTTGCACACGCGGCCTTCCCCGCCCTGTGGGAAGTCAGGGGACCAGCCTGGAGGTGACACGGCAGGAGTGACCCGGCCCTGGTCCCGGCACCGCCTCACCCCTGACACAGCTCGTTAGAAAAAGCAACCCCTTCGCGCGCTGGCTTTCAAATCCAGCCACACTTTGATTTTCCTCAAGAACAAAGATGACGCTGTCACATGAAAGCGTCAGTTCTGTCAGCTGGGGGACCACTGTGGAAAAGGCACCCTGTTAATTGTCTGTGGCCGTCAGGGGACCGCAGACCGTTACAGAGACAGGCCTGCAGCCCAGGCTTTCATTATGGAGGTCAGGCTGTTTTTTATGGAGCGCCTATTATTAAAATTTTAGAAGGACGTTCATCATTTTGGCTGCCCTGGATACCAGCGTCTTGCTAGAAATTCCCCAGGAACCCATCCCGATTTTAAAAATAAGACGACGGGCGTACGACGCAGGAACCCTCGGTGCCCCCACATCACAACTGCTGGAAATGCCAGGGGCAGGAGGGCAACTCTCCCACCGCTCGCCTAATTTTAACACCCCAACCAGAGAGCCGAGAGGGCTGGTAATTGCTCTCGTTCTTCCTCGTCCCCGCTGCTTCCCTCTGATCCCCCTCGATTCAGACAACGGCACAGTCAGAGGGAAGGCGTGGTTCGCCACTCACCCGCCATCTGCTGAATGCCGCTGAAGGCGCCCAGGTTGCTGGAGGAGGTGGCCTGCTGCAGGAGCTGCGAACGAAGGAACGGAGGGAGACACAGCGTTAACGAGCGCCCATGTGAGGGCCACGCGCCTCCCGAACTACACCAACACATCCCACTTCTGTTCCGCGTATACGGCGGGTTGCTGCTGCCTCTTAATGGACTGGAGGTTCCCCGAGTTGGGGCCGTAAATCCATAGCACTGCCTGATCTCTATTAAGAAACACAGACACTGGGGAAACTCAATAACGCTGCTGCCTTAAATCAATTAATCAATTTACTCTTTTTAACAACCAGGTGTTCAATCTATTGAAGCCAACATGGCATGACTAGCGCACGCTCTCGGCAGCCCGGTTGTTGCTGTCAATCAGGGTCCGTGCCTCGGTCCTTCCACGTCCCTTCACGGCTCTGTTCCCTTCACCCATCGTTAGACGCACACGGAGCCACTGATTCCTGGGCCAACAGAGTGATCATCATGATAACTACAGACATGACGTATCTCTTCACAGCCACGACTACATGACCAAGACAGTCCATTTTAACAGGGTCTTCTCTGCAGGGAGAAACATGCTGTTTGTCAGAACTGGAACCATCTGGTGAGGCTGCAGTTTGCATTACAATGAAGTCGGCGTCACCTTTTCCCCACGTGGAGTCAGTGGCTGCCACAAGGTAAAGGCTGATGCCCTAAAATGCTCCTTTATTGGCTCAATTGACTTGAATTATAGGTTAACACTCAGGTGCTATACTAAGTATTTGACTAGACGTATTGGTATTTTCTTTCTGTTAAGACTGATCAATAGAGACACAGTTTGTACACAGGGATAAGCTTATAGTTACCCCCACTACTCAAAATGTATATGAATACAAAAAAAAAGCAGAGATTCACACCAAATTTATTATTGAAAAGTTGTTATGAGCTTTGGAGGAAGAGATGGATTCACTATCTAAAAGAGAGCTTTCAGAATTTATTTGGAGCTCAGCGAAACAAAACATAGAAGACCACCATTCCTTCGGTTCAATAAGAACAAAACTCCATGATAAATAATACTCAAAAATAGGCACGTATCAGTATCAGTTCACTTGAAAGCACTGAGCAGAGTAGAGTATCAGTGGCTAATCAAACCAAAGATTTACTATTAGTGACAACGGTATCCCAGGGATTAACATTAACCGTTACCAGAAAACTCTAACATTCTCTCATCCTTCTTGACTCTCATCCTACTTTTTTCCAGAGGTGGGTAAAAGTAGGGTTACAGTTGTGAGTACACGAAACAGTGTATTCTTGTATTATCATTAATTTACCAATTATTGTATTTATTTGTCTTATCATTATTTCTTACCTTAGTTATGCCTAGTCTTTTAGGCAATGATGGCTGGTAATCTAGCCTACTTTTGCTCACCCCTGTGTATTACCTACGTATCACAGAAAGAAAGAAAGAGAAACAGACATACAGAAAGAGAGGGAGGAAGAGGGAGAAACCAGGGATCATCCATTTTAATAGAAAAGTCCCTTACTTTGGTTTACTTGGATTTTTCATTCTCTTGTGATTGCAACCCCTTACTCTTCCTATTAGATTAAAAAAAAATTAAAGTAAAATTAAATATTTTGAGGAATTAATAGAGCCTACTGAGGTAAGCAGGCTCAGGCTGGAGTGTCATGAAACTACTGCCGAGGGCTCTTTCCACGAAAACAACTCTCTGGTGTGTGGGCTCAGAAGCCACCCCTCAATACAGAGGCAGGGAATGCCTCACAGGCCACGGGCCCTTGCCGACATGGACCTGTGATTCAGAGTAGGAGAAAGCATAGTAAGGAGTGTACAGAAGCATGTGTTAGACAGGAGAACGGGGCTAATTCTCTTCCAGGGAACAGAAATCACTTGCATTTGTGACCAAAGAAACAGCCAGTGATTTCTGCAGCCGTGGGGCATTATGGGAGCTGTGCTGGGGACCAGGGACCGGCACGTGTGCCTTGGTGTTTGGAAATGGTGGAGTGGGACGCTGGATTCTTAGAAACCATGACAAGGTGAACTTGACTTCAATCTCTGATAAAAATTCTTGTATACGCCACTGAACAGATGGTCTGTGAACATCTGAAAAGTATAAGTTTGTGAAAAACTAATTATTAAGTCAGACTCTTTTTTCATGACATTTCTACACTGATAGGACCAGAAGAAGACATGGCAGGTCCTGAATAGATTTTAGCAGGACACCTGGCAAAACCTCCCACGTGCCTTCCTCGAGCAATGGCCTGAAAATGACAGCAAATTCGGTCTGGAGCTTTCATGAGGACTCAGATGAAGACCGGAGAAGCTGGCTCCTCCTTTATTAATCAACCACGCACTGGAAGCTGTTATGTGCAGGACCCAGTGGGCACTGGGCAGGCATAGGGGAATAAAGGCATAGGAGCCAGGTCTCTTCTGTGAGAAGCAACATGGCAAATGGAGAGAACACAGGGAGGGAACACCCAGAAGGAACACATGGAGAGAAAACATGGAGGGAACACATGAAGGGAAAACACGGAGGGAACACACGGAGAGAACACACAGAGGGATGCATCCCTAGGGCCAGCAGCAGCACAATCCTGGGCAAGTAATGTTACCCGCCTGAGTCTCTCTTTTCTCTTCTCTACAATTGGTCTGAGCTCAGGGCCCAGGGAGGACTGTTTGGCAGAGCAGTACAGGTTCTGTGACCAAGCCAGTCCAGTGGATGATACAACCTTGGGAGGGACAGTTAGGTCCAATGACAGAGCTAGCACACAGACAAACACACACACACAAACACAATGACAGAGGCTGAGCAAAGGGCCCGATCTCACAACATGAAATTCTATTACTAAATGAGACCGGCATTTAGGTTCCAAAACAGAAAAATGGAGTAGGGTAACAGGATTTGGCAGCAGTTCGAGCAAAGATAAATAAAAACTGAGAGGCGTACTAACTGCCTCCCGTGTTACGACAAATGCCACTCTCGAACTACATTAAGAGATTTTAGAGTCCATGCTAACAGCCACTGCCCTCTGCTATTTAGGTCTCACCAGGGGAATTGTCTTAACCTCTGGTGATGATATTTAACAAAGACCCTGACAGAGTGAAATGGGGAAATGGGAAAACCAAGAAGGTGAAAGCTTAGAAACAATGAAATGTGAGGGATGACTGAAAGAACTGGGTCGATGTGGCCTGAAATAGAATCTAATTTTTTGGTACCTAATAGATAAAGTAAGAAATATTTCGTCTAGTCAACTACTACAGGGGTGTACTAGGAAGACCCCGGGCCTCTGAAGGACAGTTCCACGGGGATTCCAGTTGAGGTCCTGACATGGAACGGACGAACCTCTGAGGCAGTGAGCGCTGCATCCACAGGTGCCTCAGTTTCCTTAACAACAGTCTATCCAGCGGAATTTTATGATGTCTCTGAAACAGGGATTAGATATTTAGCCCTGGGGGACTTTGCTCAGTCTGTATCAGTCAAGAATTAGTCATGTGCTTATGCTAATCCACCTAACTTGGAAACATATCCTGCGTCAATGCTGAGTTCAATAATTCCCTGAGATTCAAAGTGTCCCCCAAATGAATGCCTTAGCATACTCAGGGGACAAGAAGGCTGTAAGAGGTACAGCGGGCATGTTCCCCTCTCTCCTGGGGACCACACACGCACTGACTGGCCTCCTGCACTTACCGCCAGGTACTGTGGGGTGAGTCCGCCCAGACCCGTCAGGTTCCCCCAGGTGGCAGTGTTGAGCTGTTGCATCTGCTGCGCCAGCTGCTGTTGGAGGCGTCTTTGCTCTTTGTCCTTCTGAGTGTCAGCGAACTTCACCACGATAGGTGAAGAGCAGCCCTGTGGTCAAACACAGCGGAAAGTGAAGAGGGAGTTACAGCCTGGTCCAGTCCTCTCAGCAGACTCAGCCCTGGATCTAGCTTTCTGAACTACCCTGGAGCACATGGAATGGTGGGAATGGTTTTAAAATGGTTTGATATTCCTTCTTCTTCTCTGGAACAGTACCATCGACAGAAAATTCCAGATACTGTCATGAGTTTTCTTGGGGACCTGGTGGTTGGTGGAGCCATTGGCACTCTTGCTCAGGTTACTAAATTGCCTTTCCTTCCTTCTTCGTGTGTCTTCCTTCAGCCTTCCCAGAGCCTCCTGAGAGACAACAGACCTTACCTATGTTCTTTAACCAGCACGGTTCACTTGTCTGAGAGATAGACCTGTTTTGTGTGTCTATCTCTTTCCACATGTGAGCAGGGGACAAGGAAATTGGAATTTTTTCCAATGTTCAGTTTATGTATTTTATAACTGTGGAACTGTGGGGATACTACTGATCCAGCAATATAACTGGGAGAAGAAGATTTGTATTAGACACATGGATGAAGGGAGGAGAAAGTAAGAGAACATGGGCATTGACCAACATAACTGTTGCCATGTTTTTAGAAAAGTCTCCCTTCTCTCCTGGGGATCACGCTACGCTATCCAGTCCCCTGAGCTAGTCTGAACCAAAACATTAGTAGTATGGTCCAGTCCGAGGAGATACAGAATAGATAGCAGGAGGAGGAGACTACTTGGCTTCTTTTTCTAACAAATCTCACCCTTCTAGGTGCTTCTCTGTTTTCATTCCTTTAAAAGGCAAGGGGTCGGGGTAGTAAGCAATGGCCATGGGTTATAAAATAGGACAAGTTCATGTTTGATGCAGGTAAAATCATAGGGAAAGTAACTCCTGGAGGCAGGAAGAAGACCTCCATTAGAGAGAGACCTCCGTTTAGAAGGCCTGTTAAAACATCTGCATTTGGTAAACATCTGCAGAAACATTTCTCCTCCCTCCCCACTCTTTTGTCCTTCTTAGTATAGCTTGTCTACATATCTCATCACAATTAAAGTTGTTAAATTTTGCTGAGGTAAAAAGAATTTTCCCCAAGTGTTAGAAAAACAAAAACAAAACTTTACTGAAACTCAGTATGATACCAGACCTCTCTCATTCCTCTCAGAATTTTCTTTTCCTACTTAAGTGAGTGTTTCCTTTCTCCTCCCTAGGGGCCACTTTTCTTTCTTCTAGAGAACTCCCTTGCATTTTTTTTCTTATCACCTTGGGTAGTTTATTGGGGAGGTAGCTATGACTACGTGAGGCTATCATGTCTGTATTACAAAAAAAAGGGAGAAAAATGAGGTGACTGTTGAATTTCCAGTGTATCAGTCTTTAGCTCTGGTAGCCATAGTCAGTCACAGACATAATGTTAATGTCAGTAAATTGCATAAAAGTAGTATTTCCTATTTTCACCATTAAAAAAAATACTATGCTTCATTTTTCTTCACTGGCTCCACATTTCAGCACTTCATTCCTTACAGAGGGCAAAATATTCTGAAGATGAAAGTTATATAGACAAAGGGTTTTGCATGGAAAAGAATTATTATTACTTTATCAAATTTGTTCCATAACAAATTATAGCATCTCCTCCTAGAAGTACATTCACTGTTGGGTTTTTTCTTCCTTAAATACCATAAGAGGATATAAAAGTAGAAAATCAGGCCAATGATTATAGCAAAAAATTACTTGTTTAAACCATGACACCGAAAAATGGGATAGGGAGAGATTGGAGGAAAGTAGAAAAATAGAAGGTACAATATTAAAAGATCCATTATTTTTAAAAACGTGTTCTTTTAAATTTTGACATTCACATCATTTTGAATTCGCATCTCTTAGATGACACATCTTGGTTAAAGATGTGAGCCAGAGTCCTGAAAATAATGTAATCTGTTAAATAAAGAAAATAAACTTCAGCTGTATGACTCTAATGTAACTGAGTAATGTCTAATTTTCCATTTAAATGCCTATATTTTTTAATTAAATGAGACATTTAAGTGTCTGAGGGTCCTCTTCTTTAAGCATGGATGTCCAGATTTCAAACAAGTGCACCAAATTTGTTTTTTTATAATAGATATCCATAACAAAGGACCAGGGGCTCCTTTAGAATCAGCACACCCCCTTCTTTATCACGGACTCTTTCATTTTGAGAGCCCATTACTCCTGTGCTCGGGCGTATACCCAGCAGTGCTTCCTTTCCTCCTGCTCTCCCTCTGCTGTGCCTCGGGGGGGAAGCAGAGCCCCTGCCAGCCCCTCTGGGGCTTACCCAGAGGGCTCTGAGGGAAGCAGCTGGGGCGGCAATGTTTCCTACAGAGAGGAACGAATTTAGACTAAAAAAATGATCTAAGATGAGACCAATTTAGGTACAAATCACTAAACTACTGAAAATAAAATTAATTAAGAATGAAATATATACATGGAAGGTAATAAATACAGGTAAAGACTTTCTTTCTCCTGATAGTACTTCCATTTTAATCTCCAGACTGACATGAAGCTGGAAACCAAACTGATCCAGAATGATGGAGCAGCCCACGTTAGGGGGGCTGGGTTTATAAAAACTGTCACATAGGAAACTGCAGGTTGTAAAGACTGGTTCCTAGGTACTTCAAATCCCGCTAATTATCTCCTATCATGGCCGATTTTCACCTGAGCGTGCCTTCAGGTAGGGGGTGTGAGTGTCTTAAAAATGCATTGCACTGAAAGGAAAACACAGTGATTATATAAGATATGTTAGGAATATCAAAGTCAAAATGAAGTTCGAAAAAGACAATAGGCTTTGCAATGCTGATATCAAAACTTAGGAAAGTACAGTAAACACTTAATGACAATGCCATGCACACTCATCCCCCCCGCCCTTCCCACCCACTCTTTGGCTCACTGTAAAAAAATTGCCACAAAACATGACGCATAATGAGCACTTAGCTCCCAGCATGCTTTGGGAGATGCAGCATTGCATAAAAAACAACAAAAAAACCCCCAAAACAAAACAAACAAAAAATAAACTCCCCAAAAAATGGAGGCCAAAAAAGAAGCTCAAACAGTCAATTAAGAAATTTTTGCTAATTAAATAAAATGAAAATATTTTCCCCCAAAGATAAAAAACATAACTTCTGATAATGCCACAAGGCCACCTGTGGAAAAGATCACCCATACACAGAGATACAGTGTACATAATACAGCAGCACATGCACTCCCAAATGATTCTATAAGACAGTACAGAATAAGTAACAGCATATCACTCTTGGAATGCTTTTGTGCAAAATTCTGAAAGGCCATGACCCAAATCACAGACTAGAAGCGTAGAGCCATCTATCTGCATTGGCGGGTGAGCACCCACGCCAGCATCTTCATTTTCCTCTAAAGCCACGATCTCTCATTAGGAGACCAAATTTGAGCCTTTATGCTTCCGGATGATTGTTCATTTTTCAGTAAGGAGAGAATTTAATTTTTCAGGGGGCTCTCATCCATAAGCGTTTTCACTGGTTAAATGAAGTGGGAGAAGTAGTAACTTTCTCCGGCATTCTTGATGCAAAAATTAAAGATAACTTGATCCCGCATTAAAATAATAAAACACAACACACAAAAAGAACCCCGTGAGTTAGCACAGGGCAAGTTGCAATTTGGAGTGGGGATTGTTCATGCTTCATCCGTACCGACCCTGGGCTGAGGAGCAGATGGGACCCTTTGGGTGTAGAATACTACTTGGCTTCAATTGCATTGTGACTTCTCATGGCAGGCCCTGGGCCACTGCAATAAAAGGCTCAAAAAAATAATGGGAGCAGGCTTTCCTAAGTCCATTTCAAGCCATTTGAGGGGAAATTCAGAGAGAGGAGGAGAAGAGAGAAAGAGTATGAATGAATGAAAAGAGAGGTGGTGAGAGTTTAAATCTGTGATTGTCATGGGAACAATCCACACAGGAGAGAATTGCGTTACCATTCCCCATCATTTGCACAAAGAAAACAAAGAAAGGGCAGATGATACAGTACCTCCATGGTCTGAGACTGATGCATGGCTTTGATTGCATTCTGTGCCATTGCCCTTGTAGAAAATGTGACAAACGCACAGCCTGTGGGAAACAAGGGGACAGGGAGCAGGAAAGACAAAAAACAACAAGACAAAAGGGTTGGACGCTTGTTAAACCAACACGGTCTACGAGAACTGCCACAGGACGACACTGTTCTCAGTAGTACATAAAGTAAACAACTCCTCTCTTTGGTTTTATCATAATCTGCTCTTTACGCACAGTGCTGACTTGCTAATCTGACCAGAGTAGAAAGATCTCTTGATTGATTAGTTTATTTTTTAAAAATGGATATGAGGAGAAGGAAGTCGGGTACCCTTTTTAACCACGGGTTTGAAATGAGCAAGATCTCGTTAAAATTTTCTAAAATAAAAAGTTGCTCTTTTACATTTTCTGTCTGGTTGATGATCTTTTCTTAGGCATCCACACATTTAGGGCTCTGGATTTCAAATTTCAGCATCGATTTTTAAGCAGCAAATAATAAAACCATCACTCCAAAGGCAAACTCAAAATGTCAGCAAATAAATATATCTGATATCTTCTGGATAGTTAAAAAGTGTTATGTGTAGAAATATACATTGCTGCTATACAAATGCAAACCCATGTACCAAATCCTGCACAAACTAGTATGTATTAATTAGGAACAAAAACAAATGCTCTATTACTCTAAGGTTCAACAGTGCATATAAAGCAAACATTTTAAATTCGCATTGGATATTTTCACTGTATGGAATCATCATGACTTTCGGAAGTGGTGACGTTCTGACACGTATCAGCAACCTGACCTACAATCTAACATTCACAAGACAATGTGCATTTCTCTGAATGTCTCCTGTGAGGCCCATCGAACTTTCCATGGCCATCTTTTCCTCGTTCTGAAAAATAAGTGGAATCTACAGCGCCTGGCCCGGCTCCTTGTCACAGTGTTGGCTAGCACGCAGGCCACCACTCCAACTACACGGCTCATTGCCCCTTGCACTAATAAAAACACCGCCTTCTGAGATTCACATTTTATTCATCGTGTACCCTTGGGCTTTTAAGAGAAAAAGACCGTGAAATTAATGCAGATTCAGGATGATTTTATAATAAAACCACAGCACACCAAGATCTGAGCTAAAGCAAGGCAGACTTCGTTCACTTATGATCTCTAATGTCTATAAAAGTGCATTGATTTTAAGCTTGTTTAGCATTGCACAGTTTGAACTTAGGAATCAGAGAATAATTTAGTGTTCCACTCAATTAACTCAAAACTTTACTATTATTACTACTTAAAAGATTTCCACATGAAGCAGATCTGAGCACTGAGAGGCGAAAGCCCATCATCATCTCAGAGTGGATCCAAGCAAGGAATTCTGGCATCCCTACGGCGGATGGCTGCCCCTTTGCCAGCCAGCCAAACAGAAGGTCCTACGTCTAAGCAGCCAGTGGATTGTTTGGTTTATGTAAACCCACTTGTGAGCCATAAGCCATATTTTTTCTTTTGTTCTGCATGTGTATCTGGTGAGATTATCAAGTCAATACTGTACTAGCACCTTTTAATCAAACATCAATGCCTGCCCATTAACCCCCAAAGCACAACAACATCCAGTCATCAAATAAGTCAATGCATTTTTTTTTTTTTGCATTACGCTGTAATTTTTAACACACAACATTCTCAGTGCTTGGGAGATTCATCTGACATCCCCCTCCAGTTGTTCATCTGACATCCCCCTCCAGTTGAGTGGGCCTTCTGAAGCCCGAGGGCAGCTCAGTATGAGTGCTGAGCTGTTTCACATCGTTCTCTATTCCAGCGTGCTGCCCGTGCCTACAGCGGCTGCAGGTTCTGTCATCAACGGAGGCCATTTGGCAACCTCTCTAAGGCACCTAGATGACGGGTGGAATAGCATGGGAGGCACATGACAGTGCCTGTACTGGCTTCCACATTGATACTCAGCTCTAAAATAACAGAGTCCCAAATTTACCATCCATTTCAAAGTCATACCTCTTCAAAAACATTGTCATTATTAATGGAGGAAATAACACGAACAGATTTTTCTTTTCCTATTTTTTTTTTTTTTTAATCTTGAGAGTATAATGGAGGGAGGCAAAAGCAAATAATCTAATGGAGGCATCTCCGAAGCCATGTGAAGCCTGGACTAACTGCTTTAAACAGTCAAGAAGAACTGTGTCATTCACTTCTTTTGGTCTTATTATCCAGGGACATGTGTCAAACTGACAGTTCCCAAAACAGAAGAATGCATAAAAAACACATATAAAATGTCAACAAAAATCATTAAGGCACAGTTTATGCATTTACTACAGTTTCAGAACCAAATTTTTGTAAATAACTGAGAGATATAGTAATCAACAGGTCTAAAAAGAAAAGCATTAGCGACAGAACAATAACATTATATCTCCATAAGCTCAACCCATTGCCCTTTCCTCTGTGAAACGTGCAATTAAAGCTCGACTGGTGCTTCCAATTATATGATCCTCATCCCATCTGAAAAAAAATGAGCTGACAAATCTGATGACTTCTTTAACCTTTTTATTCTATTGGCAGTGGTGCAGTAAGGGACAAGTTGTCTCCGTAGGGGGCTCTGTCAAGTTTTGTGCTGTGCGCTGTGTTCAATTACTCAGGAGAGAAAATTACTGTGTCATTTATAAAGTGAGGGCCTACATTGAAATAGTTCACTCTCTATGCTACTCTGGAGGAAGTTAAGCAACTTCAGAACCAAATGTTTCATGGATTGGTAGCTGTTTAACCTTTGTAATTTCTCTAAAAGAGTAGGTCATGGTAGTGCTCTGGTTAGAGTTCAATTTTCTTTTCAACACCACTGAAAACTTAGCGGTGGCTATTTAGGATTAAGGCCTCAACTCTGTGGCTTTTCACCAACATCAGCTCCTACGACCAAGATTGGCTGCTGGCTCCTTTTCTACACGGTAACTAGATGCCTTTCCATTGGATAGAAGTAACTTAGGTCATAATTGCCTCCTATTAAATTATCCTCTACTACAAATGGCTTCTGGGTGTGTGTGTGTGGGGGGGGAGGAGTGTCGGGGGGGGGGGGTGTCATGGGATCCAGCTAGGACAATGGCTCTGGTCTTAAAGGGTCTACTCCTGAACTTCTCTGGACTGTCTATGTGCTGTCTTAGCAGTCAGTTCTCAGGCCATTGAGAACTGAAAAGAGAAAGTAGATTGGAAAGAAAAGACACAGGTACCCAAACAATGAAGCTACATATTTTTTTGGGGGGTGGGGGTGGGTGAGCGGGAGGGGGGATTAGATAAGATAGCCTGTATGTTACTGTCTCAAAGCCTCTAAATACATGACAGTAAAAGAAAAATTTGCATCTGTGAATGTGGCCAATCTTGCAATTATTTATTCTCTCCATTTTCAGAAAGTCAGAGATTTCCACTAGAAATGAAAGAAGTTGAATTTCTCTCATTTCAGCGAGGTTGTGTTCTTGCTAAAACAGATGAATGATTGACTGGGAAGGTTTCTCAGAGTAATTTCCTCCTACAGACAGGATAAGGAAAGCATGTGACCCTGTCACAGAGGAGATTTTGGGACACGTCTATTACATTTGTCATTTCAGCTGAAAGGATATTTGAACTCAGGTGTTCTACCTTTTCTCTTGGCTGCAAGAGAATTTTTGGAGAACTAGATGAATACTTGCTCTGTACCTACCCAAAAAAAAAAAAAATACAGGCGTTTTTTAAAAGCACCTACAATGCCTGGGCCTCTTTTCGGCTACTTCTTTGAAAGAGATGCAGCAGCCTGCTACATTGCAACAGAAAAAAAGCATAACTTAAATAACGTGTGCAGCATGAAGATTTCAACCTATGGAAAACGTGTTTAAATTCCCATCCAGCTGCGAAAAGATCATCATGCAGCCAGTTTTCCTCGCTCTATCTTTTTTTTTTTTTTTTTTAGCAGTGGCAGTGGTCACAAAACACATGCTATCAGTATAATAACATTTGGGCACAAAAAATTAATAGTCCAGTGTATCATTCCCGATGTTGGGTCTGCTTATTTAAAATTGGCACGAAGAGACCAGTCATTTACAGCACCTGAGAGTGACTGCAGACCAGGACTTAATTGGCAAAATCTCATCTCTGAAGATGAGATTGGAAGACTGTATACAGAGCTAGGTGACATGATGATATAGTTAATCCAGGGGCATCTGATCAAAGCCCCCACATCTCTGAATGTTTAGGCACCATGTGGGCAAGACTAGAATGGTGTGGTCAAAACCCAGTCCCTCTTCTGTGTACACGCTTTAAGAGCCAAAGGCCCTATCCTAGCCTCCTGATCAGATATAACAAAAACAAACGAGGATTTAATGGCTGAGTCCAGTCTGTGCTGGCCAACATCCCTGATAATATTGCCAAATCATTTGTCAGGGGGTTGGCAGGAGAATCTTGGAACGCCTTAAACACAGCTGGAATATTCTTAAGCAAGCCGAAAGTTACCTTAAATGGCAGTGGAAATCTGACTCTAGTTTTTGGGAAAGAAACATGAAATGAATTCCTTCATTGTCTTTGAGTTACAAATGTTCAGCTGCTACGGTGCAAGAAAACCCTGTAGGTTTACCCAAATAGTCTCTTCTGACTGTGAGGCTACGGGGGTGAGAATAAACACGCGTGTTTTAGGAAATGGACACGCTGAGGTAACACTGTCATGTAAGTGTACTGGCGCAGACGCCTCAGGCTTTGATTCTGAGAGCTGCGGTCTCAGCTGACCTGCCGGGTGTGGGCTCCGGGCGTGCTGTCTGCGTTCTCAATGAAGGCTCCTGGGTGGTCCACCTGCCATCGCAGGAGGAGGCGAGCGCCATGAAGGTGCCTGACAGCAGCGCAAACCAAACTCGCCAAATTGGAAAAGACGGCAGAATGGGTTGCTGCCTCCCGGGGGGGGGGGGGGGGGGGGGAACGCATGGTTAGATGTGGGCACACTGCACTAAGCTGAGTGTCTTCAGTGTGCTCAGCACTGATGGGACAGAGAAGAAATGACATTAGACACCTGAGGGGGGGGGGGGGCATCATCAGCAGGTGCCAGGTGCTGTCTGTGCACAGTCACGACGATTTCGTGGGGGTGGAGCTGGGGGTGGGGTTGGGGGTGAGGAAGTCTGTCCTGAAACATGACAGACGTGGGTGCTGGCTGGTGAGTAATGATGGGACTTTTAAAATAGTCTTTCTTGCCAATAGGCAGGACAGGTTTTTTTTTTTTTTGTTTTTGTTTTTTTCTTTCCCTTTTTCTTACAGGCAGCGGTGCTGGGAGTACAGAGGCGCTTGATGGGTACCAAGCTGTGGGTCCTGGTAGCCCACCGGCCTGGCTCAGTGAGGGGAGCCGAGCCAACAAGCCTGGAGAAACCTCAGTGGAATTTAAGCCACTGATGTGACAGAGAAGAAATGACATTAGACACTTGAGGGGGAGCATCCTCATTCTTGTAGCTGAAAAGCAAAAAAAGAAAAATGAACCACCCAATAAACACTTTTTTTATTGACTAGTTTATACCCTGGCTTAGTGGTTAGAAGGCAGTTTTCGGAGCAGCCTCGCTTTCTCGTTTCACTTAATATTTATTTATTTTTGAAACAGCTGAGCCAGCAACAGGCGCGGAGACCAGAAGTGCTGAGCGCCCTTTATCTGCCGTGCCGCTAATGGGAGGCACATTAATATTTGATTGAAAACTGCAATTATTTAATGAAAGCAGAATAGTAGGATGGAAGAGAATTGTTCCTTTAACAAATACACTGATTCAGGAGTGGTCCCCTGTACCCACGAGTCCCTGGGTCCTGCTAATTGAAAAATCTACCACTGTCTGCCTTTATATTTCAGAACAAATGGTTATAAATGAGCATTTTCTTCTTTGCCATAGGGAATGCTCATCAGTTCATCAGAAATTACTTTTCTGTTCAAAAAGGAGGGGGGAGGGCAGGAAGGAGGATTCTGCTGTTCACATGGAGCCAGCATTCGCATGAACTCGTGGTGAGGGTCCTCCCTGACTGTTTATTTCAGAAACAGGCTGCTTCGGGGTCTGGTGCCGGTGTGTCTGAAGCAAATGGCCGATCAAACTGGCCCACGCTCTCGCCAAGGCCCGTGCACCGCTCTTTCTCATGTAGGTTTGGGCTGCTTCACAGTCTACATCTGCAGAAATGGCTCGCGGCTGCTCAGGGAGCTCTAGTCACTGCAGGCTCCAAAGCCATTCCCGACTGCCCCCATTGGACATGTGCGAAGTGAGCGGGGTGGGGGCTGGAGGGGGGCTGACACTGGACCAACAGGCCCAGCCCTGCAAGAGGGAGAGTGGGAGTCATGCCTTCCTAACTCACGGTCAAGGTCGCCACTAAGCCAGGCGGATGGGATGGCATGCTCGCACTAAAAAACCTCCCACGCTGCTCACCTGTGGCGCATCACAAGATACGCAGGGCGGCATTTACAAATGGGGAAACCGAGGCAGGGCGGTGGGAAGATGAAACGACTGACTGTAGTGGCATTTCTCGTCAGGAGAAGTTCCGAGGTGGGGCCTGCCTTGCTGTTCTCAGTGCCATGTGCCCCGGCGCATGGGAGAACCCCGTGGAAACCCAGAAGGGGGACCGAGAGCAGCAGCAGGAGAGAATGGTGGTTCCGGCGATGAACGTGGCAGCAGAAGGGGATTGGGAAAACGTGATTGCGTGTGTCCTACACATTCTACCATCTGTTTGCCACCCTGCCTTTTCCCTCGGAATCCTCTCTCCTGGTTTGTCTGCCTGAGTGGGCACATATGTGGTGTAGCTGCAGAGGAACCAGTGACCACATACGATTAGCAGCTCTCACGGTGCGAATCTGCCAGGACAGGATGGCACAGAGGGCTAGCAAGGAAACCCTAGTGGCCTTCGGATGGGAGGCTGTACAGGAGCCAGAGGCTGTACGCACCACCAGCACGACACACTACTTTGAGTGACGCTGGTTATGGCCGTGGTTGGCAAACTGCGGCTCGAGCGCCACATGCGGCTCTTTGGCCCCTTGGGTGTGGCTCTTCCACAAAACACCATGACCTGGGTGAGTCTGTTTTGAAGAAGTGGCATTAGAAGAAGTCTAAGTTTAAAAAAATTGGCTCTCAAAAGAAATTTCAATCGTTGTACCGTTGATATTCGGCTCTGTTGACTAATGAGTTTGCAGACCCTTGGGTTATGGCAGAGGTGGCGAGCGACAGATTAGATGGAGGCGCTGGGTCTGAGGTTTAAGATAGCTCTCCATATCACCGTCTTGTTCGGTTTTTAGAAAACCTCATCTCCTCAGTGAGGGTTTCATAATGAGAGTTTCAGAATTGTTAGAGCATGCCTGTGATCTCCGTGCCTCCTCCCTCCTCTATTATTTTTTTTTAAACCACCTGCAGAAGAAAATACAGGGATGGCAAAGCTGGAGGCTGATCCGCCTCCTCCTAGTTTTGCTCCAGACCCCCTCCATTTGGGGCCGCGGAGGAGGATGTGGGTGGAACACTTTTGTTCTCTGTGCCTGCCATTCTGACAGCTGACATCCTGAAGCGCTGTGTCTAAAAGTCAAGAGAACAAGCATGCTCCCGCACGTGGTGCTGACTTTAAGTCAACTAGGGAAGCGGGCGGAAACCAGAGCTGCGATACTTGGGGCCCAGCCTTCTCTTCCGAGTGCGGTTTGGGGTGGCAGTGCTGCCCCAGAACCAGAGGCCGGGAAGGAAAAGACGGTTCTAATGAGCCCCCGCGGAACTCGGGCCGATAACTGCGTTAATGCAATGAAATCCTCTCAGTGTTGCAAAAATACAGATTTCTTAGAAGAAATATATTCTACCTACTTGCTTTCAGCTGGGCCTCGCTGGGCTGATGGGGAAACTGCACCAGAAGAGTGCTAACATTCAGTGACAGCCCTTATGAGTGGGTTAAAAAATCGGGGTGGGGGATCAGGGGGTGGCCTTGTCACAGGGGACGGCAAACATGGAAAGAGAGTAGTTTTTCCATCTACTTTGTATAACTGCCTGCAGAAACACTGGCTTCATAGAGCTCCAGCCGCAGCCTTGCTTCCGCCACGGCGACAGTCTTCGGGGTGGAGTCACCCCCCTGTCACTACACGGGCTCCCTGTGCTCAGGACTCCAGGAGTCGTGACGTAAATGCCCCCGGAAGGGCCAGTTCCTCTGAGTGCCTATCTGCTCTGCTCTCTGCGGCCGCGTGGGCAGTGTTCCTCGGTTTGCATCACGGCCAAGAGGCCCACACCCTCCCCATTTCTTCCAGGCACAACCAGAAAGCCAGAAACTAAGATGAAAACAATAAGTATTCCTGCTCCTCTCCCACATGTACACCTTTTACACCCCCCCCCCCCCCCGCCCCCCGATCTACTTCAATTTTTGATTGAGAAGGGATGTGTAACACCGCAAAGCCTGCCGGCTTCCCATCTGACAGTGATAACCTGAGCTAATATGCTGGCACCGGGACCTTCCCGACTCGAGAAATAAAACGTGATCATCTGAGCCGCGGTGAAAAGTTCAGGCTGGATGGCTGCGCCACGCGGGACGTACCGCGGGGCGACCCTGGCTGCGTGGGGAAGCTCCGGCGACCTCGGCGGTGACACCGAGCTCCGAGGAGCGCCCGAGGAGCGGGACCTGCGCGGCAGCACACTCACCTCGGCTCAGCCCGTCGGGCCCCCGGAGGATCCGGCACTCCTCTATCTGGCCAAACGGAGAGAACATCACCCTGATATCATTCTCGTTGCATTTCTTCGAAACCATTCCTATGAACAATTTTCTGTCTTCCACGGCTGGGAAGGAAAAACAATGCATGAGCAAAGGCCACTCTCATCTCTTGCCTTGTCACCGATGCTTCACGACCAGGTCTGGCCGCCTGCGCTGGCCCCAGCCTGCCCCTCCGGCACATGCGCTCTGTGAGCTCTCCCTTACTAATGAAGAGCCTCCCAGGACGCCACGAAGTTCTTCCCCCGACTTGGAAACTAGTGGTAATGTGTTTACCAAAACGTTGACGTTCCATGTAGTGGCGGAATGTTACCGTGTGTGACACAGAGATATTTTTGGAGTCTACTTTTTTTTTTTTTGAATGACAGGAAAAGAAAAAGGTCAGGAGAGGAAAAACAAAAGGAAGAGATGCAGTGGAACAGTAAACAAAGCTCTGAACGAAGTATGGGAGGGAAGAAAATGTCCTTCTCCGGTTTCACGTGGCCGGGTCCCCACAGACCCAGCGGAGGGAAGGCGTGGAGAGACGCCTGCTTCTCTGGGGACCTGGTCAGTGACCTCTGCCCTGCAGCCCTGACCAGGGCAGCACCCGGGGTTGGTGTGCCTCAACGAGAGAGAAAGGCGAACCCAGGGAAGAGAACTACTGGAGAACGATGCCAGGGTGGCCCCGTCCTGACCCCATGCCCGGGGTGAGGCCCTTCCCGGAAAAAAAAAGAACGAGGAGGGAACAGCCCTTTCCCTCCCACTCGGAGGCAGGGCTCTTGATGAACAGAAATGCACTTTGGCTGCCATGACAACCACGTGCAGATTTTAACTTTGGAACCCGATGTGGGTAAGGGTGAGGGAAGGTTTGCCTCTGACAGACAACCTGGGAGATTGTCCTCAGAATCGACATGCCTCTGTGTGCTCAGGGCGGCCGGCCCACGTTCGCCTCCAAGGTGCCCTTGTAGCTCAGGGCAGGGCCGGGAGTCCTCCTTCGGGAGGGAGGAGAGGCTGTGGCGGCGCCGCAGGGAGGAGGCTTGCTGTTCCCATCAGAACGAGAGGGAGGGGCTGTGGCCTGGCAGCGGGAAAACCTCTGTCAGACATATAGGCGCTTTATTATCTTTCACCGGTGTCTCTCATCCTTTTCCTGGAAAGGAAGCGTCTCTCTCACCCAACCCATTGCACTCTAGACCTTCTAGGCCAGTTACGCTGGGCCATCAGCCGCTGGCTGGATGGTGATGCGGCCCGGGGCCCCGCCGCCGAGGCTGGCCAGCGGAGCTGGCAGGACAGGCAAGTTCTAGCCATGTCCCTGCAGCGGCTGGGGCACGTGCGGCTCCCGTGACCGAGGCACTGGACGCTCATGCCATTTGATGCTAGCCGATGTAAATGTTAAAGGCCACGTGTGACTCTCTCTCTAGGACAGCTCAGCTCGGAGGGGAGCTAACTGCTCAGGTCACAGAACCCCAGGGTGGGAGGGAGGGAACAGAGAGGTGCGTTGTCTAGCCCTGAGAGAATTCCGGGGCCTGGCGGGGAGCAGGGATTGGCTGGGCCATTCAGCAAGTAGGTGGTCTAGCCTGGACCATGACCTAGTAGCTTATGGCAGCCCAGGCCTTTTCCCACTCCCCTGTGTTGCCTGCCGGCCCTGAGGCGGCAGATGAGGCCCTAAGGGGAGAGCGACGCTGGAATTGGGAAACTCGGCTCCTAGGTCCAGTGCAGCCATTCAGATGATGGAGAATGAGCCGACCTGTGCGGACACGTCTTGTCATTTTTAAAAGGGAGGTTTAAACTCTATTCCCTTCCCTCTCCTCTCTCCTTTCTCCCCCTCCTTAAATACCAGAGAGAAGCGGCCCAGCCACAGCTTTGGCTGGCTGACGCACATGGCGTGGGGGGCATGCTGGAGCCCAGGGTGTCTCTGATCAGCCTCTCCCGCCCTGAGGCTGCTGTGGAGACCACGCAGAGGAACTCGGGGCTCCCGGGAGCACGGGCTGAAACCACACTCCCACAGGGCTCGTCCATGGGAACTGTGCCATGGCTTTTGAGAAAGGCCCGATGGGATGGATGTGAAGCTGGCTCTCCAGATGCACGGGGCAGGGTGTGGACAGGCTGGCGGCGGGAGGGGGCACAGCATGCCGCCGGGGCAGGGCGGGGCCAGGAAGAAGGAAGGCCGGCCTGTGGCCTGTGGGCAGAGGGAGGAGAGCAGCCTGGCTTCGGTGAGACAGGCACCAGGACCTGCATCTTCTGTGGAGAGGGGCTCAACGTCTAAGGAAGGGAACAGAGGGGCCAAGGCTGCCCTGGGCCCCGGAGGTCACTGCCGATTCCTGGGGGGAGGCCACGGAGGACCTGACTTCCTGGATGCAGATGAGACATTTTTTAGTGCATCCTTTCCCCCTTCAGAGTAAGGGAACTACCAATGACCTCCTGAGGACTGGTAGAAGCGCAGGAAGGCGTTGGCACAGCCGCGATCTGAGTGCTGGAAACACGGGGAGCCTGAGAGGGGATTGTCCTTTCCAAGGGGATCTGTGAGCTCCAGCACCAGGACACCCTTCGCCGGGAGGACACGGAAAGGGAGCACGGGGACCAACTGAGAGGGGCAGCGGGGAGGGAATCACCTCCAGGGGTCGTTCTTACCCTCCGTCCTCCCTCTCATCCCTGGGGCTCTGCCTGGAGGAGGCTGCGGCTGCTGTCTTTATGAGAGTAACAATAAATTCCTGTTCTATTTTTTCTAATCCTAAAAACTCTGGTTTTAGTTCTTTTATTTATTTTTTTAAAACTATATTTTATTGATATTTTACAGAGAGGAAGGGATAGAATAGAGAGCTAGAAACGTCGATGAGAGAGATACATCGACTAGCCGCCTCTTGCACACCCCCTACCGGGGATGTGCCCACAACCAATGTACATGCCCTTGACCGGAATCGAACCCGGGACCTTTCAGTCCACAGACCGATGCTCTACCACTGAGCCAAACCGGTTTCGGCTGGTTTTAGTTCTTTTAGACAAAAGCAAATAACACATTCCCAGTCGGTCCTTGGTTTCACTGGTAAACCTATGATTACTGTATTTAGCTGAAACAATTTGTAGATTTTGAGCTTTAGAGGGATACGATAATAAACAAACATGCAGCTCCTCAGTACGCTAAAAATGACTTTTTTTTTTACTAAGACGAATATTTTTTTTCCTAAGACGAATATTAAAACAATGAAAAGCATTTAAGAAATTCTGACGTTCTAGTCACCATGACAGGCAGCGAGATGGGCGATAACTATCATTTTTTCCCCAATTACACCTATTAGCTAAAAATAAAAAAAATTAGAATCTATACTATTCATGTCTTAGTCAAAATGCTAGTGTGTGTGTGTATGTGTGTGTGTGTACACACGTGTGCGTGTACACAAAGGGAGCTGGATGTTTGTAATCTTTTGCTAGTCAAGGCTGCTCTGTGGTTTTAACAGCTGGGCCATGTTTGCTTTGATGGCAAGATGGGGATAACTACACATACCCGCCCTCCCTCTTCCTTGAGTTTTCCTGACTTTCCAGTGAAAATTTATTCATACGAATTCTTCCTGGGATTGCCATGCTAAGGATCCTTCTAAACAGGTTTGTCAACATCTTAAATAAATCTAATTATCTCCAATTCACTTAACTTTTCCATCAATGCATGATGAACAGGCAATAAATATCTTACTTATTTTCTCAATCCACAAGAATACTGATTGTTTAAATAAACCGACCATGCTCATATTCTGCTAAGTGCTTTAGGGAAATTAAAAAGAAAAAAAAAAGAAAAAAGAAAAGAAAAGAGAAGGTCTTTGTCCTCTTGGGAAAAAGCTCCTTTTCCTTCGGGATAACCGGCGGCAGTAACCCGGCTGTGCAGCACGCATGGTGTGCACTGGCCTTCCCCAGTGGGTTACCGCCTCAGCAACAACATGGCAGGACTGGAAGGGTCTCCAGACCAGGGGCCACTCCAAGTCTTCCTTCCACAGTTTAAATAAGAAAGGGTTAATAGGCCAAAACCGGTTTGGCTCAGTGGTGGAGCCAAACCCTTCGGTCTGCAGACTGAAGGGTCCCGGGTTCGATTCCAGTCAAGGGCATGTACATTGGTGGCGGGTATATCCCCAGTAGGGAGTGTGCAGGAGGCAGCTGGTCGATGTTTTTCTCTCATCGATGTTTCTAGCTCTCTATCCCTCTCTCTTCCTCTCTGTAAAAAAATTCAATAAAATATATTTTAAAAAAGAAAAGAAAGGGTTAACAGGATAAGTGGGAACTTTTTTAAGTTTGGGGAAGAGGAACTTAAAAAGAAAAAGTCCTAATTGTAAGCCTATGCTTACACCCTGGTATACAACCTGTCAAAGTCACACTTGGATTTGGGGTGGCCTGAGTTAATTAACAACTTTTCAATGTGCTAGTACTAACATATGGCATTTAATTACCGCCTCCAAATCCGTGCATCTCTCCACTTTGAATTTCAGAATTACTTCTTCATCTTCTAGTGAATCAGAAACAGGCTGGGTGGGAATGTCCTGTATAACTGTGTGTATTGGAGCCTTGCTGGTCTTTATCCTCCCGGGCAATATTTGGTTATCCTGACCCATGAGAGCTCTGATCTGGGCCCATGGACACACAGGGAATTTTGGAGAAGGCATTGGGAAGAGAGACAAGGGTCTTGAGTGGCATTTCTGGGTTTGAGGCTTCAAGGACCCTTACAAACCGTGAGGGCTGAGAGTGAAAGCAGGATGGATGCTCTGTCCACAGAGTCAAGGGCAAGCCTCTCACCCAGGAGCATGATGCAAGAGTGGGCACCAGCTCTGGCCACCACGGCCCAGAACACAGAACCAGAGGCAACGCTATGCTTTTCTTATCACTCACTGCTAGACAAACTCCAGATCTAGCAACTGCATTTCATTTTCAATATTGCACTGCTGGTATATCTTTTTCTGTATAGTGATGAAGGATTAAAATTTGGAAAACACGAAATTGAAAAGGGTAACTATGTTTTGTGCTGGCATATGCTGGTCCCAGAAAGCCATACCTCCTCCAATGCCCTTCCCCCACCATCACTGGACTGTGTGCAATGGAGAAATAACAAAAAAGATGCTGGATTCTACTGAAATCTGGGTATTGATTCAGTGTGCTCTTCTTAAAGACTGAAGCATTTTATTATTAATGCCGTATGTGTGGTAGGTGGGTGGATTGGGGTGGGGCGGGGGAGGCACCTTACATAGAAACGTAAAGACAGGAACAAAATGGGTGAGTTGGCATAAATGTGTTAGAAGCTGCAGCTTAAATCAGAGCCAATAAAAAGGGCAGACTAGAGGAAGCCAGGGAGATTTCGGAAGCCCGGTCAGTAAAATACAGATGTGCAGGGCAGATCGGAGAGCAGTCCAACATTTCTGAGCTCACCACAGAGGTTCCCTTTGTCAGAGTCGCTGCATGGATAAAGGCTGAAGAGTGATTGCTTTTCTGGAATTCATTTGTCCATCACTAATTAACCTGTGATGAGCAGCCTGTCTTGCTCAGAAAATACAAAGTTTTAGAAGTCAGAACATCCTGCTAATAAAGGCAGTAACTGTCTAACTATGATGAGTCCTTTGTGTTATCCATAAATGTCAGCAAACTCAATAAAAGTGCAATTAGAGTTCGTTAGACTTCTTTCACAAGTACTGGAGCTATTTCGAGCATCTGAGCCAAAGCAATCTTGGTGCTCTCTGAGCTTTGGAAATGATGCTTACCTGTCAAAGCTGCCATGTGAAATCAGAAAAGGCATGCAGCTCTTATCACTTGCTTCAGAAAAATATAGACCCCCCCCCCCCCCCAGGTCCGCAAAGAAGAGCAATTTTAAAAGCAGATTTTGGTCTATTTATACTTTGACTTTTTTTTTTTTTTTTTTTTTTAACTTTGAAACTCAGGAAATGAAGGCCAGTCTACAAAGCAAAGGGAGCACTGATCCAACCGGAAGGTTTTGGGGGGCTCCTTTGTATGTACAGGTCTGTGCTTGATATGAACAGCCACGGCTGAAGTGCCAGCGCCAGTGAGCTGGACTCCCATCAATAACAGCACTGCGAGCATTTGCCATGTGCCAGTTTTATGTTCCGTCTTTGTAGGTGGTGACTTATGCACCCCTCAAGCACCCTTGTGAGGGCATGCGTTACCAGCAGAATTCCAACTCCAGATCACCGCAGCCCCGACACAGCCCCGTTACACAGGAGGCCAGGGGAGGTGGCAGAACGTGACCAAGGATACAGCTAACAAGTGCAGGGTCAGGGGAAAAGCCCAGGCTCTCAAACTGGTTTTTAACTGTTACTCTAGACTGCTCCCTGGAAAATGTCCTTATTTTTAGGTATTCTCTCGTCTTAGCCAAACAATGCCCGGTCCTGCTTGGCTTTTGAGATCATGGCAGCTTTATTCTGTTGCTGTGGCTAACATTACCCTCAGCGTGCAGAGTGGACAGCAAGGGCAGCGGGCCACTCTGTGCCCCCCTGCAGCTGTTCTATGGAAGTCAGGGGTTGTGCCCCGGGCATCCGAAAATGCAAAAGAAGAAATCCCTTCATGGCTCGATTGTCTGGGTATTTCAGGTCAAAAAATGTTTCCTACTCGGTTGACTAATTCATCACGCCTTTATAACTAGGACCTAATGTTCAGAAATAAGATGATCCCTTTCCTGTAGACTTTCATTCCTTGGCCGCTGTATGGATACAGTTTACAGAGTGATAGGGCCAGAGGACAGGGAGCATCTCTTTGGGCCGGAACTCTAAGAGGACCTTCACACTGACAGAATTCACCCCATGAATGCAAGATTCCTCTCTCCCACAGGGAGCAGGACAGACTGTAAACGTGCACTCTGGAGCAAAGGGTTCTGGGAACTGGCATGAGTGCACAGCCTTCAGCGTGGGCGGACATGCCCAAGGACAAATCTGATATGTAGAGAGGTGCTCCGCCCTTTACAACGCCATGTGACAAACATCGTGTCCATGTCGGGTGAAAAAAGGGCAACCTGTGTGAGGCAGCTGCCATCATTCTTATTTTATGGATGAGGGCATTAAAGTTCAGTCTTTGAGTGACGAGCAGAGATCAGCAGACTGAATATAAGTTCTATGAGGTCAGGGAAAGCTTTTGCAGACTTGTATTTAAAAAAAAAAAAATCCATTCTTGAAGCCCCAGCCAGCACTGTGCCTGGCACACAGTGCCGTACATATTCAGAAATCACTGTCTAATAAAGGAATGAAGTGACGTGACCGAGATCCCGCAACAAGGCAGTGGCGGGTTGGAGACCCTCCGACACTAAGTGCCGTGTTGGTGATGAAGAAGAGGAGGACACAGGGAGGTGACCCTCCGAGAAGGTGTGGCTGAGGAGGAGATCGTGGGCAGAGCACTGAGGTCAGCTCCCCGCCACACACACCAGGTGCTGGCAGTCCACAATACATGCGATTCTCTTCAACACATTCCCGTCTGCGGAGAAGCCAGCAAATGGGATGCACTATGCTCAGCAAATAATACCTTGTGGAGAGACGTAGAGCCCAATCATAATTTACATTCGCAGATATGCAGATTTCTGAGTGCATGGCTTCTGCCCTGATTACTAATGAATGAGGCGCAGAACTGCCTGCGGAAGGGAGCGTGCCGACTGTGTCAGTCTTGTGGGACCGGCAAGCTCTGAGGTGGAAGAAGGCAGAAGAGTCCCTTAACATGCATTTCAGTAAATTCAAAGAAAACAGGGACAGAAGGCTGGTGTCAGTGGAAGCAAAAGCCAGAGAGAGAGAGAAACGTGGCTATCAACCCTCTCGTGTGTCTCGGACAGTCAAGTCTCAATGATTCCACCACGGGCCGCATCAAATGCATATTTTTGCACCGTGTGTAGGTTCATTTAACCAGCAGACTGAATTCTGAATGAATGTGGATGCAAATGCATTGGAACAATTTAGAGAGTAGTACAGTAAGTCAGCCTCCAAGCCACAGAAGAATAAACGGAAGAGAGAAAAGAGGCAGCCGGTTCTTCGTGGTCCCTTTCCCGCTCTCCTTCTCTGCACAGAGTAAGGTCATTCCTCCCCATCAGGGGTCCTGTGTTGCTCTGTGGGAGCAGATAAACAAGAGCCAGAGGGCCACAGGGTCACCACCCAGAGCAAGCCCACACAGAGGGACACGAAAAACCATTTCTGGTAACATCTTCACTGACCTTTACACACCAGAGATAAATGAGGCAAGAGAGTGAAGCTCAAGTTTCCCCAGACGAGCCAGCTACAGGGCAAGTTTCCTGAGCAGTTGTCTCCACCTTGCTGCAGCTGGCACCTTCCTCCCCCCGCGGACCCCCTGACTCACAGACACAGACATGAGATGAGACAGTCGGTCACCACTTACCGTTTGACTTCTCACTATCGGCAGGTTTCATCTGAATGGGATGATGCATCTAAAATACAAAAGCGAGAAGGTAAAGGCAGATTGAACAACTGTGTAACGGACTCAGAAGTCCCACACTATTAAACTTGAACTCTGACATTGTGATCAGGACACATCCATAATAACAAGACCTCTCCCAGGTGAAAGGAGCCGAATCCAAATGCAAGCCTGTGTCTTGTGTTCAGGAATGGAGCCTGCTCAAGCCGTGTGGACAGTCTAGAAAAGCGTAGGCTCTGCAGTCAGACCGGAGTTCAAAACCTGGGTCTGCCACTCAACCTGGTCTTCTACCGTATCTCAGCAGTGATTCTGGGCCTGCCATTTATGATAGCTATGTGACCTTGGACAAGTATCTTTACTTCTTTGAGACTTAGTTTCCCCATCTGTGAAATGGAGATACCACTGGCACAGAATGGGAATTAAATGAGAAATGCAAGTAAGGTGTTTAACTACCAGGGCATAGGATGTGCTGGGGAAAAAACACACGCTATTATTATTATTGTTATTACTAACATATTTTGATTATCATATTTGCCGGCGTATAAGACGACCCTTTGGCCCTGAAAAATATGCCTCCAAGTGGGGGGTAGTCTTATACGGCGAGTATATAACAAACTCTGTATTTTTAGTGGAAATGTTAGGGGGTCATCTTATACGCCCAGTCATCTTATATGCCGGCAAATACGTATTTTTCAGGGCCAAAAAATCGTCTTATACGCCAGCAAATACGGTATTTTTACAGAGAGGAAGGGAGAGAGATAGTGAGAAACATAAATGAGAGAGAAACACTGATCAGCTGCCTCCTGCACACCCCCTAATGGGGATGTGTCCACAACCACAGTACATGCTCTTGACCGGAATCGAACCCAGGCCCCTTCAGTCTGCAGGCCGACGCTCTATCCACTGAGCCAAACGGGTTAGGGCCACACTATTATTATTTAGTGTTATTTCAAATTTGAATGCAGATTGTATTTCTTCTGGCCATTCTGTCTGCTGCATGGATTTTTCTGAGGTCTCAGAGTCAACAGAAATTGAATTAGGTACCATCATATAATTTTTATTAAACACCAAGTGTGGGATAGAATGGAGGGAAGGAGGGGGGAAGAGAAGGGGAGAAGAAGGAAGGTACAGGCTTTGGGGCCATGTCTGTTCAGTACATATGTGGGAGCAGAAAGAACCTGAGATGCATTGGGTGCCCTTGGGCCCTTTACGCAATGCCCATCACACCACCGTTGCATGATCCGCAGAGTTTACGCCACGCGCAGAATGCCGTCACCATTTCCAATTAAAATAAATTCCTCAGACTACTTTCAAAGGCTCTTTTGCTTCATATTTCATCCTACCCCAAGGAGCATGGGAGCCACAGGGTAGATGGAATCACTGGCGTTGCAAATGCTTTTATTATAATGGGTCCCATTCTCTCTGAACCTTTAATTTCCCCAGTGGACTTCCATCACTTGCAAGCCACAGCTCGGGTTTTATCTAATTTAAATGAAAGGGGAATGGTACTTGGCTCTGGCACTTAAATGCTGGGAAATTATTATCAGGCAGTCAGGACCGTGTGCAGCTAATGCCTGCCAGGGTCTTCCAAACGCTAGAGGCAGAGGAAAGAGGGAGAGCCACCAGGGGATGAGAGGCTAAGTAATTCAGAGCTGCTTTGTTTATGCTAAAAGGCAAGATGCTCTTATGCATAGAACATAGGCCCTGAGATGTTGGGTCTACGCATATTCCCACTCCATTCATTAGTCTATTCAATTTGCAGAAGAGTCTAGAATGAGAATGAAATGTTTAGGGGTAAGTATACCAGAATTTTACAAAAAGACTAGAATATACGTACACCTAAAAAGCAGGCAGAAGCACACTGTGGAAATTCCTGATACAGGCTAAGGGAAGTGGCCTCCATGCTACCGGTGAGAATGGGGGGAATGGCTCAACCTAAGTGTTGGGGGGAGATGGGCTGAGTCTTTGAGTACGCTTTTCTTCCCACAGGCCTCGTTCACTCCTTCAGCAAACGTGTGTGAGGAACCCACCGTGTCCCTGCATCTAGGCTAAGCATGAGGAACGAAGGCCCAGGGGGAGAAGTTTATTCGCTCCGGGTGCTCCCTGTACAGGTGGGGACACTGGCACTGACGTAGCCCCGAGCAACACGGGAAGAGCTATGGCCGGTGCAGGAGCCAGGTGTGTGGGAGCCCAAGGGGGCAGGCGCTGGTGAGGGAGGGAGGGCTTCTCAGCAAAGTGGTGTCCAATTTGTGTCCTAAAGGCCACGTTGGACTTGTCAGCACAGGAGGGACAATGGAATAGCCCACGCACAGACGCAGCGGTAAGAGAGAGCACAATTTCTCAAAGCAAGTCGCTCAAGAGGAGTGGGGAGGGGCACAGAAGTGGCCGCACAGGGAGTGGATATCCAGCTCTCGGAGGAGCTCGTGTGCTAGGAAACTGAAATTTTGCCTAAAAGTCAATGTCAGGCACATATGACTTATGCAGCCAGGGCGAAAAGATCAAATTTGAAGTTTAGAAAAGGCCTTTTTTTTTGGCGACAGAGGACAGATTACAGAAAGGAGACACAGCCAGCAGGGAGAACGGCAAAGAGGCTACTGCAAACATCTGTGTGAAACTGATGAAGGTCTAACCTTCAGGGGAAACTGGATGGATGGAGGGAAGAGGGGGAGAGAGAACCCCAGGCCTGGACAACCAGATAGATTGTGGGATTATCACCCAAATAAAGAACACACAAGAAAGTTGTTTGGGGGGCCGAAACCGGGTTGGCTCAGTGGTAGAGCGGCGGTCTGCGGACTGAGGGGTCCCGGGTTCTATTCCGGTCAGGGGCATGTACATTGGTTGCGGGCACATCCACAGTGGGGGGTATGCAGGAGGCAGCTGGTCAATGTTCCTCTCTCATTGACGTTTTTGGCTCTCTATCTCTCTCCCTTCCTCTCTGTGAAATATCAATAAAATATATTTAAATTTTTTAAAAAAAGAAAGTTGTTTGGGGGGTTAGGGGGGGGAGGGAAATTGATGAGCATAGGGCTGCACATGACATACCGGATGTGACTGGGATGAGAGAGAAGTTGGGGAAGTGTGTTTCAGGCAGTGCAATTGCTCTGGGAGGTGGTGGCAGCAGAGGACACAGGCATGGGTGTCCCTGTCCATGGGGGGGGGGGGGGGAATGCGAAGTGAAGAGAGCCACGAGCCAGGTGCAGAACCATGGGGTCTGGGAGCTACAGACCACGGGGCCGCGGGAGAAGTAGGAGCAGGAACAACTCACGGGAGCCATGTGGGGAGAGCTTTAAGAACAAGGAGGCACTGCTAAATGCTGTGATGAAAATGCCCACGTGTCTTCTGGATTTGGCAATAAAAGGAAATTAATGTAGGGAATGAATCAAAAGACGTTTATGAGGGGGAGTGGGGGACAGAATGTGAGCTTGCAGAGAGTCTGGGAGTAGTAGGGAAGGTAAGTGGATATGATAAACATAGACTTCTGTTTCAGGAAGAGCAGCTACAAAAGGGGGAGATATAGGAAGCCTGAGGGAGGATGGGGTGGAGTCTTTCCTTTCCAGGTAGCAAAGGCTTGTGCAGGTGAATGTGCTGAAAGACACAGGTGAGACCCACAGGTTAAAGACAGGAAAGAGGAGATGCGTATGTCTACATTTTGTATGGGGCACAAAATGAAGAGACTAGGACTCCTGCCCCCGGGGCACTGACAATCCATCATGGCAGTTGATACTCACATAAAGGAGAAAAATGGGGGCCGACGTTAGCGCCGAGAGCACTCAATCTGTGAAGTGCACGGAGGGCTGGGGGAGGAAATCCGGGAGCGGTAGTTCTGAGGACAGAGTCATTCTCCCTTCAAGCGGTAAAGAGCCCTGGCAAGCATTTAGTCTAACGCTCTCAACGTACAGGTCGGAGAGGACTAAGCAACTTCACTGAGGACACACAGCTCGTTTAGACTGGGATAGGGTCAGAAATCCAAGCTCCCTGCTCTTACTAATGCTGATCCCCCATCACACGGCTTCGCCACAGAATGCCCACAGGGGACTTGGACACATGGGCCCACGATGAAGAACTGCAGGCCACACTCACTGAAGGCACCGAGCACTTGTGTGAAGGCGCCTGCAAAATCCCCTAATGAAAGTAATCTTCCCTCCACTAAACTCCCCAAACTCTTGATCTCTGTAGCTTTATGGCCAGTATTATACTGAGGCCTGACTCTTTGTTTCCTTGCAGCTGCTAAGAAAATTAGCTCGGTCTGTGACCTGAGACTACCCAGAAGGCTCAGGAACACAGAAGTGGTGTTCAAAGTTTTGGTAAACAGATCACATAAATTAGAGTCATCCCATAAGATTATAATGGAGCTGAACAACTCTTATTGCTTAGTGACCTCACAGCCATCAGGACATCTTAGTGTAATGCATTCCTCGCTTGTTTGAGTGATGTTGATGTGAACAAACTTACTGCACTGCCAGTCAGATGAAAGTATAGCACATACAAGTAGGCGCAGCATGCTACTTGATAATGACAATAAATGACTGTTACTGGTTTGTGTGTTTACTGTACTATACCTTTTACTATCATGTTAGAGTAAGCATGTCAAACTCAAAGGCTAGCACGGGCCAAATAAATGAGGTATACATATATGGCACGCGGGCTGCGAGTTTGACATGGTTGTGCTAGAGTGTACTCTTTCTACTTATTAAAAAAGTTCGCTGTAACACTGTATGCCCTGCTATGCTGGCAACAGCCTCATACATATCCTGTGTACTATATGTCTCCTGATGGTATCTTTGGTCTTGTGCTTGATTTAATCTCATGTTGTTTTGTACTGTAACACGCTGTACAGGCTGGTAGCCTAGAAGCAATAGGCTATACCATACAGTAGTCTGGGGGTGTGGTAGTCTCTATCATCCAGGTTTGTCTATGATGTTCACACAACCATGAAACTGCCTACCGACGCATTTTGCAGAAGGCATCCTGTTGTTAAGGGACAATGACAAAGATAAAGTAGCTACTGCCACTGAGGTTGGAACTTTGTTTTGGTCTTTCCGAGGCCAAGAGGGGGTGGAAGTCAACCTCACAGAGATTGCAACTGTCAGACCCTGGTGAAATCTGAGTGGGTAGTCACCCCTACTGCAGGTATGTTCTTAGGTAATACATGTAAAACACCATGACCTTCTTGGAGAGAGGTGTTCGATCAGTCCTGGATTAAGAATGGCTCATTATCACGAACAGTTCATGTGAGTTATAAATTTCTGACCAGATACAGGATGTAAATGTCAAGGAAGACAAAAAATGGTTTGGAGGAGTCCTTCTCATAATGTTTCCCTTCTTCGGAATCTCATGACTCCAAAGACCGTCGGGGGATTTACTGAATGGGGTAGACATTATTGTGAAGGATCAGGCATTCTAGTTTCAAGTTTCCGGTTATAACAGAGGGAAATGGTTTCAAAGATTTGATCCGGCGTGACACCAGGACTACTCATCCATTCCCTTATTTCTGCTTTTGTCAGACACTGTTAGCTGCTGGGAATACAGCGGAAAAGAGTTTTCCTGACTGAGCCTGTCATGTAGTGGGAGAGAGAGATATGACAGCCATCGCCCTCAGATGAGGACTGTTGTGCTAAGACCTACAGTGTGGGAACCCAGTGGAGAGATGCCCAACACAGATGAAGGAAGGACAAGCTGGAGGAGGTGTCTCAGCTGAAGCAATATTTGAGTTCCGTCTTGAAGGAATCCTAATGCTAACCACAACATTAGTGAAGGGCACTTCAGGAAAGAAGCAGCATGTTTGAAGGTACAGTGTAAGAGAAATAGGTCATGTTGTTATTAAAGAACTAGAGGCCCTTCGTGCACTGGGTTGATCCCTCGGCATGGCTTGCGGGGATGGGGCAGAAACCAGCAGTCCAACGCCGCCTACTGCTCCTGCCTTCCACTCCCGCTTATTCCACTCACCCAGGTCCCACTGTACCTGCCCTGGGCCACCCACAGCATCGCTTGCCAGCAGTGAGCCCTGCCTCTGGCGCCCATCAGTCAGCTGAATGTTGAACATCTGTGTTGAGCGTCTGCCCCCTGGTGGTCAGTGCGGATCATAGCGACCAGTCAACAGATCGTTTGGTCGCTTAAGTTTTTACCGTATTTTTCGGACCATAAGACGCACCTTTTCTTCACCAAATAGTGGGAGGAAAAGTGCCTGCGTCTTATGGTCCGAATAGAAGTAGTGCCTGCGTCTTATGGTCCGAGTTGCAGAGCGGCAGCGGGTCCCCCGGGACCTTCCGTGTCCCTGGGGACTGCATATTTGGTGAAGAAAAAGTGCGTCTTATGGTCCGAAAAATACGGTATATAGAAAGGCTTTCATATATATATGATAGGACATCTTAACCAACAGAAGCAGCAATAAAGTCTCTAAAGATCATTAACCAAATTCAAAATACTCAGAGCACAACAAGACTAAGAGTGAGGGATGTATCCATGGGTAGAAATATTTCAAGTGTACAAAGACAACAATGCACGTTTACTCAATCTTGAATTAAGACTGCCAGAGGAACCGTGATTGGCAGCCAGTGGCCACATCCTCACCGCACTCCTCAACAACTAAAGACAGAAGCCTTGGTGTCAGAACTGCTGCTTCCCAGCACTGCTGCCGCAGCTACTAGGGATGCAGGCCTTATCTGGGGCCAGGGCTGATGGAGCGGAGGCTGGCGCTCCCTCCATTCTATGCTCTGCGCTTAGAGGTCCAGTTGACAGCACAGGAAGGGCCGGAGAACTTGACAGTCATTCTTCCCTTCTCCTAATGCCTTGCCTGCTGTAAGGGAATTCAGAGTCAGGAGGGAGCCTGGTTCTCTGGGGAGTGGGGTGGAGGTGGGGGTCCCTCCTCCTTCTGCAAGTGAACACATGATCTTCAAGAATTTTTGCAAGGAGTCCCCTAAGAGACATGAACCAAATAAACTGAGGCTGTGTCTCCATAGCCGTGCAGGGTTGGCTGTGCCTAAGAACTCCTGTGTCCTCAGAGCACGGTGAGACAGAGGAGGGCTCGGGCTGTCCTTACCCACGCTCCCGGCTGGCAGAGTGCTTGTGCCAGGGAGATCCCAAGATTGTTTTTTGGAAATGGGTCCTGGTTTATGGCAATGAATCTGACTTAACGCACTTCATCAAGTTTACATTGGCATACAGGAAGACTTCAAAATCCATTCCCTTGAATATTTCTTCGACTGCATAGGAATTTCCTTTTCATTTTATCGCAGAACAACATTTTGTCTCAAGTTGCACATTAACGCAATAGTTAGCGTTTTGTTCCCTATTTAACCCTGTTTGTTTAAGAACCAATGAAGCCGCAACCGGTTTGGCTCCGTGGTAGAGTGTCGGTCTGCGGACTGAAAGGTCCCGGGTTCGATTCCGATCAAGGGCATGTACGTTGGTTGTGGGCACATCCCCAGTAGGGGGTGTGCAGGAGGCAGCTGGTCGATTTTTCTCTCATCGACGTTTCTAGCTCTCTATCTCTCTCACTTTCTCTCTGTAAAATATTAATAAAAATGTATTTAAAAAAAAGAACCAATGAAGTCTAATGAAAAGGGAAATTTTAAGAGTTCCCTCCCTCCTCTCCCCTCTGCACCTCGTGGGGAGGGGAGGAACCAAGCATGCTCCTTGGAAACGGTTGTGGAGTTTCGGTTTCGTCTGTGGGTGAAGCTCTGCGCCACGTGCACAGCGAGGTGGGGCCTCTGGGGAGGAGCTCTGGTGCTCGGCCGGCTGGCGGAGGGGTCGCCTGGGGTCTGATTAGGCTCTCAGCGAGCGGCTGCTGCCTGAGGACAGGGACTGAGTCTCACCGTCCCCTCTGTGCCGAAGTCGAGCGTGGCGTTGATGACCACAGACGCAGGCCTGCGACTGTCCCAGGCAGGGTGCTGGGGACACACGCCGCCTCCCGAGGCATGAGTAGCATTCAGTCCCCCTTTTATTCCTGCCCCCTCCCTCCCCCCCACCCCATATGCACACACAGAGGGCCCCAGATCTGGCTTCCCTGGCTCTGGTCTGCAGATCTCTGATAGGTCTGATGCTCCTCACTCCCGACTGCATTGACCTTCCATTCGAAGCCAAGAGCCCAGCTGCGGCCCATGAAGATGAAAAGGAGGCTACCTGTGCACAGCAAAGCCACCCCGCCAAGTCTGTGGGGTGACTTCACGTATAGGGGCTGTAGGTAAGCCCGGCAGCAGCCGTCCCTGCCTACGCTGGGGTCCTGTCATGAGCGACAGCGCTGAACCCCGGAGCAGCAGCGCCCACGCTCCTGAGTTCCCGTTACGTGCAAAGTCCAGCGAGCGCCCAAGACCCCCGTGCCGTGGTCCCGAGGAGCACACGGGCCGGGCTGCGCTTACAGCCAGCGCTGACACGGCCGGCCTCAGAGCCTCAGACGGAGGGTCTGCGGGAAGGAAGTGGGCTGAGGGGGAAGGTGACGGGGCAGATCCCTGACACACAGGAGAGCTCGTGTTTAAACTTGTTTAACCCCAGCCTTCGCCAATTGATGAGTGAACCACCTCTAACACGAGATTCAATAAAACATGCCATTTTAAAACGTGAAATGGGTTTTACAGTGAAATGGGTTTCACTGTTTCGCATCCCATTATTAGACCTGTCCTGACCCCTTGAGAGCGCGGTCGTGGTGGTACATATTATAAGCGTACTGCCCATAAAATATTTAAAGGGAGACAGAGAGGGGAGGGGCAGAGGTGGACTCACAGAAGAGTTCGGCACTACGCGAGAAAAGGAAAAGGTCCCAGCCATGCAGACAAACCGGGATTTTCCTTTCACCCCCTGACAACAACGCATGATGCACACAGAACATGTCGCGTGTCGTGCTGTGCGGCACTGGGGAGCACCCAAAGTGCCTGCCTGCACTTTTGGAGCTTTCCTTTAAAAAGTTTTATAAATGGCAAAAATACTTTCAAAGGAATTGCCACCAACCCGGAGGCACATTGTCCCCCTAATAACCATGTGGATGCAGGTTCCTCCAGCTCCTAGGTAATCTTTGCTGTTTCAGGCGCTGTTACTTCAATGTCTCTCTGAGAAAGAGGGGGTGAAACAAAAGCAGCTGTAGGAATGCTGACTTACAGGCATTAGTAAGAACTTTTGAGTTTCTGATTTTTAAAGTGGTAATCTTGCTAAGATATCAGGAGTAGAGATATCTCTGCAAGATTACTGATGACAAAAAAAATGTGTTTGGTCAGTCAAAACCAGCTTTTATCCCAGGGAGATAGCCAGATTCAGAGCTCATAGCTATACCTGTTAAGTATAGAATTTAAGGCAATTTTTGAGAATACTGAGGTAAATTTCCCCTTCACCCTCAATATTTCCCTTCACCCTCAAGCACTATTGTAGGCTCCTTAGGTACGTTAGCAATTTAATTCTCACAACAACCCTGAGGCAAGGTGTGTATGAGGAAGCAAGGAAGAGGGAGGGAGCAGCTAAGCCCTTGGAAACATCTGATACCTAGTAAGCAAATGAGAAGCAAGTTGATCATGAGCAAGATTAGCTAACAATTATTATATGAGAGGAATATGACAGTTTTAAATTGCTGAAGTTTAACACACTGAGTGACCAGGTTAATATGATCTCTGAATGCATAATAATCTGGCCACTCAGTGTGTGTGTGTATATATGTATTTCTTTGTGTGTGTGTGAGTGCGCACACGCGTGCATGTGCGTGCACACAGACACACGTGTGCATGTACATATATATTTATATTAAAGGCCTGGTGCATGAATTCGTGCATAGGTGGGGTCTGTGCAGCCTGGCCAAAGGGTGGGGACATGGGTGGTTGGCCGGGCCTTCCTGCTGGTTGAACTCCTGGTCAAGGGGGCTAATGCCTTTTATTATATAGCATATACACTGAGTGGCCAGATTATTATGCGTTCAGAGATGATAATAATCTGGCCACTCAGTGTAGATACTGCATTCTGTGATTTCTTCACAAATTGGGAATGTAAAAGTACGGTGGAATCTACAGAATGAATCAGTGTGGACCGTGCATTGTTGGCTGAGCCAGCATTCACACAAGAAGGCCCTGGCACATGGCGGTATGTGAATGGACCGGATTGTACAATGCCCGTTTATTCAAATACTGCTTTGGAAATTCTGGAGAAAACCAAGTGCCTAGCTGTCCTCTGAAAATGCAAACACCTTGGTGGATGCTGAGTGCATGGGATCCAGCCATGCGGGGGGTCACAGTGCTATTCCAAACCACTCTTTTATGCATTCCCATTAGCTGTTTAATATGGTAGGTACGCAGGAAACTTTCAACCGGTATCTGCTGACATATATTTTTATAAAAGTGACTCAAGCCAAGAATTAAAGGGTATTTAAGTGTGATAACAACAAAGTGATGTATGTTATACTTTGTCTTCCTGTGGCAAATCACAGCTAGTGGGGAAAAAACTATCCTATAAAATAAAAGGGTAATATGCTAAGTGTTCAACTGATGGGTCGACCATTTGGTTGACCACTTGACCAGTCACTATGATGCACACTACCAGGGGGCAGATGCTCCGACTGGTAGGTTAGTTTGCTGCTGGGGCTGGCTGGTTGGGACTGAGAGAGAGGACCAGACACACCCTGGAGCCCTCCCTTGGTCCCTCCCTGGCCAGCCGGTCCCCATCACCCTGATCAGGACTGGGTGAGACGGCCTGATTGCCAGCCAGGCCGAGGGACCCCACCCATGCACGAATTCGTGCACTGAGCCTCTAGTAGTGAAAATAAATGACTGTTTCCTCTTCATAGACACTGACACAGGTGAAGAGATTACAGCATGAACTATGTGCTCAATAAAAATCATTATTTTACTTAGTGTAAGAGTTTCCCTGAGGGAAAAGGTCCCATTTGAAAGCTAAGAGAATATACTGCAAGGAATGGCCTTTTCTGATCATCTGGGAAGTAAACAGCTAGTATTGCTCAATTCCCAGCTTTCTTCACATATACTAATCCTTCAGGGAAGAAGAAAATCTATAGAACCCCAACTGATATCAGCTTTTGGCTTATCAAGTTCCAAGGATGCTTGTTTTACCTGGAGTTACTCTACCTGTTCCTGTTTCTGTAACAATCATGGTATCTGAAACCACTTAGACTTGGCGAAGAATAAAATAAAATACAGTAAAATATTACAGGGAAATTAGATTACCCTGGGTAGAATTCTATGAGGGAATTTGGAGTCTGTTATAGTGATTAAGTCATCATTTCTGACAGATTATTCTAATCGGCTGTCAAAGAACATTCCACAACCCCATCTGTAACTTGGCGTCCTAGTTACTCAGCCTATGTTACCTTCTGTACATAAAAACACATACAGACAAGAGGGGTAGGTATAGCCCGGCATTTATTATACTCATTAGCTATGATTAGGTTCTTTGTTTTCATACTAAATAATAACACAGGCTTCCATTTTGCCTCATCTATTCTTTAAAATGAGAAGAAAAATGAATAGGCTCAAAGTAGGAGGCATGGAACGTGAATGAAAAATAATTATTATAACTGAGAACATAATGCTTTTGGAAGCACTGCTGTTCAAGTAGAATGTTAATCTTCCTTAGTTTAATTTTTCTTGGGATATTATACCATAGTACATAGAGAGGTAAATGAATGATACTTTTTAACCCTCTAGTCCTATTGGGTACTTAATTAGCTGTTACTTCAGTAGATAGATAATGTTATTGTGTTTAGCAATGTTATTTCAAGTAGAAAGTGGTGTTTTGATAACATTTCAGTTATTCCCTCTCTGCCTATGAATCTTTGGGATATAATAAATAATTTATACAGTCAGTTGAGCGCCCAAATAAATTTGGTGAAAAACAAAGCAAAGCTAGTTAAAACTAAAAGAGTATATCTAGGCTTTGTCTCGAATCCTCTGTTTAGAGAGATATGTTCTACTAACAAGAAACTGGAGGGTATAAAACAATTTGAAAATGGAAAAGGCGTGTAGGATCATCTCTTTGCTGTAGCAATACTATTATAGCAGCAGCAGACCACCGGAAGGTTTTGTGTGACGGTTGGGAGATCACAATCACTGGTGATTAATGAGCCAAAATGTAGAGAAAGGTAATGATTTTGCCCTTCTCACTAATTGGGGAATATACAGATATCCTCTCTAACTGTGATTTCTTTTTGATTGTGGAACTGTCTTCCAAAATCAATGATGGATGCTCCAAGAGTCATTCTTCCAGATGTTACCCAGATGCTAAATCAGACATGCTGCCTCACAGAGCCATGCAAAATCACACTGAAATTATAACGTCTGGCCTGGCCGTCACGGAGTTGTTTAAGGACCCAGTAGTTCATTTCCATTTCCAATGCTATGATCCTACTGGCTACAAACTTAGTGTAATCTCCTATTTTAAGACAAATGAGCCTTTTAAATGAAAATGGTCCTTTTGACATTGGTCTCTTTCCCTAATGACCTCAGTCCTCACACGGCCTGAGAATAAAGAACCCAGCCTGCCCGGCTCCTGTGGCTCCTTCCCCAACCCCAGCTGCTCTCGGTCCTTCACCCTGACCCAGTCCTCAGCGCCCAGTGAACTGGGACGAACCAAGCCCCGCATGCTGGTGAGTGGATGGCATTGCACCTCTCCTTAACCGTCGCTGTATGACAATGACCGTTTTGTTTAACTGTCCTGCTGCGTGGGTCTTAGCGAAACTGGGAGTATGTCTCCTCCCCGGGGTCTCTCTCCTTCTTCCCAGGGCTTGGATCCATTCCTGATGCACAGCTCCCAGGATTCTCTTTCCTTAGACTCCTTCAGCCACACCTGTGCCTCATCCCACAGAAAATACCCGTGGGCAGTGAAACACGCCCAGGCTGCACTTGCATTTGGGCACTCCTTGGACCCGTGCGGTGCTAACGGAGCATCATCTCCCGGATGGAGCAGCTGCTGGGGCTGGGTTTCCAGAACCCTCCTGTCGCACCCAGGTTTGGACCTAAATTTGCTTCCTTTTTTTCCTCTGGGCATTCTCAGTTCAGAGCTATCTCCCTTAACTTGCTTTTTCTTCTACACTCCTTTCTATTTCCACCGCTGCTACCTTCCTGGGCTTGTCATTCCTGCTCACTCAGATTCCGGCAATGGCCTCCTCACCACTCTGGGCCTTGCCTTTTATACTCTCTGCCTTTTTAACTAGTCTAAATATCAGGTCGAATCATTTCTCTCTGCTGCTCAAACACTTGCAATTTTCTGCCAAATTAAATTCCAGCTCCTTGGCCTGTCTTTCAAGGAACTCCATGGTTTGGCCCCAAATTACCTTTTCAGGGTCTACATTTCTCTTCTATTTAGTCAAATTGGACAACTCCCTATTACTGTAACTTCTGCCATTGCTCATGCACAGAAAAGCATAATGACCCTTCTCATGCATATATAAACACAGTATTTCCTTTGCCAGTATGACAGTTATTTGTTGCTTAGACAGAACACCTTACATGCCAAGATTTTAGGTTGAATTGTGTGAAAGTGCCACATCTGCAGATTAAAAGTAGTTGATGATAGCCATTCTGACAGGTGTGAGGTGATACCTCATTGTCGTTTCGATTTGCATCTCTTTGATGATTTAGTGACTTTGAGCATTTTTTCATATGTCTCTTGGCCATCTGTATGTCCACTTTGGAGAAGTGTCTGCTTAGGTTCTTTGCCCCTGATCTCACTCATATGTGGAATATAAAAAAACAAAACAAATGGATGAACAAAATAGATCCTGAGACATAGAAACATGGAACACACTGATAAATCTCAGAGGGAAGGCGGGGTTGGCTGGGTAGGTGGGAAGAGATTAACCAAATGAACGTATATACATATATGTACAACCCATGGACACAGACAATAGTGTTGTGAAGGCCGGGGGCAGGGGACAGCCTAGAAGGGGTCAATGAAGAAAAACAGGGTACATCTGTATAATTTCGAACAATATAGATTTTTTTAAAAGTTGTTGAATAGCAACAATTTCATATGCTTCTACCTCATATCTTGTAGAGCAATAGAACTGCATTATCTTCTTTTCACTTGACCTGTAAAAAGTCCCCAAAGCTCAATTCATGTAGGTTTTCTCCTCTGTAAGATTTAGACAACTTTCCAGTAATTCATCTGCACTATTTACAAACTGCACAACTTAAATTAAACATGAACTTGATGACTTAAAACAACACTGTCCTCTACACCAACTGTGTAACCCAAGGCGCCCTCCACGGGCCTGCGGCAGCTTCAATACTCCCTTAAGATCAGTGAGGCTTTACCCAGGAATCTATGGTTTCCTTTTAAATTTAAGGCAAACTAGAGCCACCACCAGAATATTCCTCTAACAAGCAAATCGTTAAAATCTCTGTTTCCACTATAACTTGGAAAACTTAAGCCAACTGTATTTTACCTTGAACCTTCTGACAGGATGTAAGGCGTTTCATCAAATCAACAAAAATGCTCCAGTGAATTCTGTATTCTAATGATCCCTCCATAGCTTAGCTTCTGAGTCTTGGGTTGAGTTGCTTTGCCAGCCACGTTCATTAATTAGTGTCTAACATTTCCATCTCTCTGCAAGTTGCAACCTCTCATAAAATATGCATGATTTGATTGGCTTAGGAATGACAAGTTCATTTACAACAGACAAATAAATACCATCCCTCACTCAGCAGTCTTTCCCCATTTATTTATTTAACTACCTCTATGGCCTTTGGGATTTGTACTAAGTGAATGAAAGCAGATAACTAGTGTAATATTCCTTTCTTAATCATGTTTAAGCAAAAATGATTAAGTAGCACTCTCTCTTTTTTTAAAACAATTGAGGCTAGCTAAAAAAAAAAAAAAAAAAATCCCAACTAAAAATAGATGGCAAGTTTGAAAAAATGCCTTCAGGGCTATTTCTATTACCCATGTTTAAAATGCAAATCCATTAAACATCTGAGCAAGACATCTGATATTGTTTTTAGCAGCTATATTTATTCATCTCATCTTCCACAGAAGTACTAAACTTTGGTTGGTATTTTGCCAAATGAAGATATCTCCTCCAGTGCTGCTAAGTCTTTATGAGCTTGATTTTAATTTTACTATCTTATTTTGATTTCCACCTTCTATTCTAATGCAAGAGATCGTTTACCAACTTTGGAGATCATTGCTGGCAGAGCTTAGGGAAATTATGACGGCTCAATTGTCCTATAAATAACCTTATTCTGAAGCTCGGTCTTCTGAAGATCAAATTCAAGGCTTGGGCCTTCAAATATGGCATGGAACCAAGGTTTAAATGGCAAAGGTTAACTAAGAAAGTGGACACATGGGCCTGGCCGGTGTGGCTCAGTTGTTTGAGTACTGTTCTACACAATCAGAGCTCCCTGGTTGGATTCCCAGTCAGGGCATGCATATGCCCAGGTTTCAGGCTTGATTCCCAGTAGGAGACTGATCTCCATGCAGGAGGAAGCTGATTGATATTTCTATCTCTGTCTCCCTCTCCATTCCTCTCTCTGAAATAAATGAAAACACACCAACAAAAAACATATTAAAAAAAAAAACTATTAAAAAAAGGAAAGGAGCCCTAGCTGGTTTGGCTCAGCGGATAGAATGTCAGCCTGTGGACTGAAGGGTCCAGGGTTCGATCCAGTCAAGGGCATGTACCTTGGATGCAGGTTCCCCGAGCCTGGTCAGGGTATGTGCAGGAGGCAACTAATTGATGTGTCCCTCTCACATCAATGTTTCTTTCTGTTTCTCCCTCTCCCTTCCACTCTCTGAAAATCAATGGGGAAAATCCTGGGATGACGATTAACAAACAGACAAACAACAACAGTAAAAGGGAAGGTGCTATGTGGGCCAGGAAGATGGCAGAGGTTTTATATTAAGGGAAGATGGTGAGAGCACTTCACTGACAGCACTTGACCCACAGCTGCAAATCTACTTGGATGGTTTCCTACCTCTCTGGGAGTGCAGCGAACGAGGCTTTAGGAAACAAAAGCTGTTTAATGTTTGTTCTGCATTGTAAAGAATATAACAGTTAGAACCAGAAGATCTGGGTTCGGATCTTGGCTTAGTCAACTGCAAGTACCTACAGTCAGGCCACCATCTTTCTGACCTCTTTAAGCCTCAGAAACTCCTACCATTTCTGATAGCAAGGATCCTATCAGAAAATGATTATTTTCATGGCTGTGTGTATTGAATCAGGTACTATATGTGAAAGTACACAGTAATCTGTAAAGTAAGATATGACTACAAGCTCTATTTTAATTCATTTAAGGATTACAATTAGAGTGAAAAGTGCCTTGTGACTGACTATACATGTCCATGTCTCACATGTCCTTCTAGTTTGCAGAGGTTGGGGTCAGGGGTGGGGGTGGTGGTGGTGGTGGGGGTGGTGGTGTCGGTGTCTAACTGACCCAAAGGATTTCAGTGGGGAATGAAAGTGTTGAGACCACCCTCCCAATTCCCACTTCTGCTCCACCAGTTTCGAAAGAATCCTTGAGATATTTTTATATTGAGAGGGCGTCTATAAATAAAAGCTACCCTTGAGAGTTCATTTATTCAGCAGGCATTTGTTGAGCAGTACCTATGGTGATTATGCTGGGCTTTCGGAATGTTCTGTCTCCTCAAGGAATTTGGAGCTTAACATGGAAAAGGCTGAGATGTAAACAATCCCGGGGAATAAAACCCAGCAGGTGGCAGGGCGAATTTCAGCACATACTATAGTGGATTACAATAAAAGCATCTTCAGTTCTACCTGCCTAGACACGTGAGCCTGCACTTGTATGATGTCCCATGGCTGGAACACAGCATGGGAGCAAGAATGTTACAGAAGTTGGAGAAAAAAGAAAGGGGCATGGTATGAAGTTCAGATATCACTCTTTTTTTTTTAATCCTCATTAGAGGATATGTTTATTGATTCTTGAGGGAGGGGGGGAGAGGAGAAAGAGCTAGAGAGAAACTTTGATGTGAGAAACATTGAACAGCTGCCTCCTATAGGTGCCCTGACTGGGGATCAAACCCACAACCTAGATATGTGCTCTGACCTGGAACGGAATCTGAAACCTTTAGGTGTAAGGATGACGCTTCAATCCAGCCAGGGCAGATCTCACTCTTAAGACTCGGCAGTTGCATCCATTTTTTCTGCTCTAACATGCAACACAACAATGCTCATACATGCTGAGGGTGACGTGTAACTGCCAGTGTCCAGTGATTCCACCTGTCCCCTTCCATTCAAGAAAGCATCTGGAGGACTAACAAGTGCAGTTATCACAGGGATAACTTCAAAAGCCCCCTAATCCCTTCTGTGCTTTTATTAGCTGTGATGACAACTGGTAAGTCCCAACTGGTAAAGAGGGCAGCATTCTAGAGATGCTACCGTGGTAGAATCCAGGATTTCCTCATTTGCTAGAAATGGGCCTTGGAGAGGGGAGGTACAGGAAAAGGAAGTGGAGGACGATGTCAGCTTTCTGTTTTGTTGGGACCACCTATCCAAAACAGGTAACACCTGCCGAGGGCCTGGTTTGTGGGGGAACAGCATTAAGTATTGGAATTTCTTATGAGTATCATGTGAATGAAACTTCTCAGTAACAGATATTGGATATTTGGGTTTGGGACTCAGCAGGAAAGTGTGATTTCAAGATCAACACTTGGGAGCCAGTAGCCTATTAGAAGCTGTGAGCTGGTGGAGACCTCAGGGAATCCTACAGCCTGAGAAATGGTGAATACAGAACCTGTAAGGCATAATTTTTTGCTTAATACCCATATGAAAAATATCAAATTTCTTTCTATTGGGAGAAAGTCCATTTTTAATAATTTCTCTTCATTGTCACAATGAAGGCACTGGGAAGGCACATAGAGTATGCTCTCTTTTACACTCAGCTCCAGTTTCCCCAGTGTTCCAAACTTTAGGCCCGGTCCAGCCTCCCCTTTCATAAGTCAATATTGGGCCTTCCCAGCTGGTGTGCTTACTCCTTCACCATTTAGAATTTTGTTAAAGTCCAAGCTAAATTTTCCCTTTCCCAGTAAAGCTTTTCCCAGTTACCACTGGAAACATTTAATGTCTGCATTACTATGAACTTAAAGAGCATATCATGCTTAGAGAGGAGAAGCAAGATAAATGCCTATGAACACACCCAAGAAATCCAAACTACAGCATCTGCCCCACCAAATGTGGCCAGGTCCTGGTTCACTTGAGACATTGGGATGCTATTTTGGAAACCAGGCACTTGGCACAATTAACGTTGAGAGATCTGCCTCCCCTGAGGTTCCTTGACTTGGAAGCAGTGGTCTTGCATTTTCCTTTCCCCAGCCATGAATGTGAGTAGCTACATCTATGAAGCAAGTTACACAGAAATATAGCAAGGGTGTGTCCTCAACCAGTGTCATCAAGGCACCTCTCAGGAGGGATGCCCAAGGATGGCCACAGGGATGGAAACGTCCTTACCATGGCTCTCTCCTTCCTATCTGAGTGACAAGGAGATTGCGTGGCTAGTCATCGAGGCTGGGAGTCTGGAGCTCATTTTCACTAATGAGCTCAGGTGCCGTCTACCACTGGATCCTGTTGCCCTGGAGTTACAGTCTTCTAATTCTTTTTAAGACCAGAGGGAGGGGACGTGGCTCATGTGACTCAGAGGCACAGAACTCCCACGAGAAACAGAATCTCTCCATCTACAAAATGCATAATTAAGAGGCAGAAGCTACTGTTTTAACCCTGATCCTATTAACTTAGCTCTAATCAGATACTGAAATGGAAAAAAAAAATGGGCAGAGGAATGGAATGTGAGCATGCAAGGTGTCACCCATATATGAACTCGGCTGACAGGATTTTTATGACTCAGTCATTTGGTCGTGATAAGCAGAATCAACACAAGGTGTGTGTGTCCTGGCAGCTTTTTGCTTCCGTTCGAGGGCCTCCTTCTGGATCCCTTTTCTGTTCAGGTCTCACACACCATCAGCAGCTGTTACACTGGGTTTGCTTTCTGTCTGGGCACAGACTCCCGCTTGCCCTGCCCTGCCATCCCTTCCTTTCCCGTCCAGCTCCTCTGTCCACTTTCTGCTTCTTATTTGGTCAACGAGCTGCAGTCTGTGCTTTGATGCTGGTCTGATAAGCAAAGCTCCCGCTCAGAAAAATGCTGGCCATGGTAAGTTTTATGCGGCAATAAATGACTCTGACTGCTACCGAGGATGTTGGTTGTACTTGAGGTGATTAGGAATAACCCGGACGTGAAAAATGTCTCCAGATCCTCAAGAAGTAAGAATGGGAAACAAGAGCCCATTCAAGGGGATATCTCACAACTATTTGGGGCAGATGACATTCCTTTTAAGCTTCCCAAACTGCAGAAACATACATGCATGACACTCCTTACTAGGAGATAGTACATTTTACCCTACCATTCATGCAGAGATTAAATTTTCCTTGTTAGCACAAGTCTCGCCAGCTGTGTGACAGCAAGAGAAAGGGGACAAGCAGTGCTTTGCTTGTTGGGCAGCGATTCCACATGCCTATTATTTCTGTAAGGTGGCCTGGGCTGCCAAGTAGTACAGATAAATTCTTTGGGACAGAGAACTGCTCCTCGTGGTTTATTTTTTTAAAATTAATTAATTTTTAAAAATAAATCTTTATTGTATATATTATTACAATGTTCCTCATTTCCCTCCCTCCATTGCTCCCCTCCACCAGGTTCCCACCCCACTCTCTGCCCTTTCCCCACCTCCCATTGTCCTCATCCATAGGTGCACAGTTTATGTTCAGTCTCTTCCCGTGTCCCCCACTCCCCTTTTCCCCAAGAATCATCAGTCCACTCCCCTTCTATACCTCTGATTCTATTATATTCACCAGTTAATATTGTTCATCAGATTTTTTTTAATTCACTTGGTTTTTAGTTTCACTTGTTGATAGTTATGCATTTGTTGTTCATAATTTTTATCTTTATTTTCTTCCTTTTCCTAAAGAACCCCCTTCAGCAATTCATATAATTCTGGTTTGGTGGTGATGAACTCCTTTAGCTTTTTTTATTTTTTATTTATGAAGCTCTTTATCTGGCCTTCGATTCTGAGTGATAGCTTTGCTGGGTAGAGTATTTTTGGCTGTAGGTTCTTGCTATTCATCACCTTGAATATTTCTTGCCATTCCCATCTGGCCTGCATGGTTTCTGTTGAGAAATCAGCTGACAATCGTATGGATGCTCCTTTATAGGTAACTACCTGCTTTTTTCTTGCTGCTTTTAATATTCTCTTTTTGTCTTTTGCTCTTGGAATTTTAATTATGATGTGTTTTGATGTGGTCCTCTTTGGATTCCTTTTGTTTGGGGTTCTGTGTGCTTCCTGGATTTGTAAGTCTATTTCTTTCACCAGGTGGGGGAAGTCTTGTGTCACTATTTCTTCCAATATGTTTTCAGTATCTTGCTCTCTTTCTTCTTCTGAGACCCCTATATAATTCTGATATTGCTTTGCTTGAAGTTGTCCCAGAGGTTTCTTACACTATCTTCAACTTTCTGGATTCTCTTTTCTTCTTGCTTCTGTAGAGGAGTGTCCTCTGGCTCTTTATGTTCCAAATCTTTGACTTGCTTCTTGCAATCTTCCATTCTGTTTTTAGGACTCTATATAATACTTTTTTATTTCAGACAATGTATTCTTTATTTCTAGTTGATCCCTTTTCATATCCTCATAGGTCTTGTTTATTTTATCGGCCTTTTCTAGGAAATTCTTGAAAAACCTTGTAACTGTGGTTTTGAACTCTATATCTAGGCGCTTGTTCTCCATTTCTTTCGTTTGTGATCTGTTTCCTTATCTTGGCATTTTTGCTGCTTCCCTGAGTTGGTAGGGTGGCTTTGTGTGTTAAGGTGTCCTATATGGTTCAGTGGGTCAGCCTCCCAGCTACCTGAGGTGGACACTCTTGGTGCACCCCTTTGTGGACTGTGTGTACAGCCTTATTGTAGTTAAGTCTTGATTGTTGTTGGTATCACTGGGAGGAACTGACCTCCAGGCTAATTGGCTGTGAGGATCAGCTGTGTCTATGCCAGGAGACAGCCTTATTCAACTAGACTTGGAAAATTGCAAAAGCCCCTGTGCTCAGCTTGGATGGGGTGGAGTTTCAGGGTGGAGCCTACAGCCTTGGCTTCTCATCAGCCCAGCCCTATGAGGTTCCTGAGTCTCAGTGTTCCTCAGTGTCTTTTGGTACTTGGTGCAAGCACCTCTGAGAGAAAGGTGCCCTCAAGTTTCACCTGCTACCAGACAGTCTAATCTCTCCCCCAATGAGCCTGGAACTGGGGTTCAGTGCAGTTGGAAGTGGGGTTGGAAGTGGGGTTAAGAGCAGTCTGGAGCTTTTGTCTCCTTCCCGCTAGGGCAATCCAGGGGCACAATCAACAGTCTGTCCTCTGCGTGCATTCACTGGCCCAGGTGTAGATACAAATGGGCTTACTGAAATATGAAGACCACTTTTCTTTTTGTCATGCATTCTTTTACAAATTTATCTAGTTTATCCATCATTTTAGGTAAATGGCCAGGATAAATATTCGTATTGTCTTTCAGGGTCTTTCTTAGAAAATGGAAATGAGAAAAGATATCACCTTGTTCCACCGCCCTCACATCACAGACTGTATGCCACGGACAGGCTGGCCTTTGTACTCTGAGTCTCTGATTCTCTAAAACAATGTTGTCATAATCTTGTAGAAAAAAATGTGGGGGCATGATTTGTTGAAAAGAGCAACAGGTTCAGAGTTAGGAGACATGAGGTTTTGTGCCCCCTCCACCATGAAGTGGCTGTCACCTAACTTTCTTGGGTGTCAGTGTCTTCATTTACAAAGGGAGGGGGTTGGACAGTAGCGTTTCTAAAACCACTTTTAGCTTCTACAGTCCTTGATCTATAATAAGATCTGGCCTATTTTCCTCCACATGCCTTCTCTTCCTTTGCTGACCCAGAGAACAACATTCAAATAAACAGAAACCTACTGAAATTAGCCACAAGACTGCGTCGGCTTGAGACTCTTACTTTCATTTTCCTTACTGATACTGAGTTTATGTTACTGACCTCCAGGGGCTTTACATTTGGAAATTTAGACTCAGGACTGATTTAGGGAACTTAGTGATGAGATTCTCTAATAAATGACTCAGAGGTACTTGTGAGATTTTTTCCCCCCTAGGAGTTGTGATAGAGTTAAGGCCTCCATAAGCGGTAGAAGAAATTAAGATAGAACTCATCAAAATCTTGGCTAAAGCTCCCCTTCCCATTTAAATGATAACTTGTAATATTAATAAATCATAAACAAGACATTAGCAATAGATTAGGATGACAGGGTGGAGTTAGCATTAATCAGCTGATAGTTCTCTTTTGCATTATACTTGTGTCTGATTGGAGGAGGCCAATTATTAGCCATAAGAAGAAGTCACTGATTTGTCAGAGAAATTTTCTCTAGAGTCATAGTGATTTTAACTCTCTTGGGTTTAGAAAGATAGAATTCTAGTTGCAAGGCAGCCAGAATGGGAAAACAAATTATTACTTACTGCTTTATATCCTATTATCTAGTATTATTATTTATATGAGGTCAGGGGTTTATGAAGCTCTTGATACCATGTCCAAGACATAGTAAGCATTCAGTAAATGTTAACTATTACTATTATATTTTTAATTGAACATTTATTGTTACTGGTTAAAATTATCGAAATTCTGAAAGCCATTGGGAAATATAGACAAATGTAGACAAAACATTTATAAAACCAAAATATGCCAGAAACTACTGTTCTGATGCTATACACAGCATTTAACATGCAACAACAGCAATTCATTCCCTATTTCCTAATCCTTATGACTTGTTGATAATTCATCTACTGTGCATTGGACCCCATATACCCATTAATCCAAAGCAGCTGGCACAGTTTTCTGGTCTGTATGTAAATATACCCTCTTATGAAGGAACTCTAATATAGTACATGCTTGGGCAAGTACAATAAAACACTGAATTTTATCACTAAAATATATTCTGTCGACACACAGTCACCCAGTTTAATCTTTCAGGGGTGAAGGTGAGTTTCTAGAGAACCTAGTCACTCTTACTTGGTCTTCCTGTCCCTGATTCAGGACAAGAATGTAGGAAGTGGCGGCCGGGAGACCACAGAACTCCTGGTCGGACCCATGAGCTAACTTACGGTCACACAGCATCCTAGCTTCTGTTCCACAACCAAGGCAGTGGCAGAGGGGACCCTCAGCCTTCACAATACATCCACTTATCTACATCCCCATCAACACGGACATCACAACATGATGACCCCGCAGGAGTAACTGCAGACCTTGCCCTAGTATCTCAGTCAGTACTTCAGCCTTTGGGAACTTGCTTCTTGACTAAACCAATACCCCTGGCTTCCAATGCCTGGATCCCACCAGCCCCAGTGTTTCAAGGGACCTGTACCAGGAAGCGCTATCAATACATCAACTTGCTTCTTGGCTAAAAGGGAGAACAGAGCAGATGGCTGGATGGGAGCAGAGAGAGAAGGAACACCTGATCTCCCTGCCACCACACGGGCCCAGTCTCCTTGCTTCAATTTTGCCACTTGGCGCGGCTGCCGAGGGCACTGTGCACAAATCTGCTGCACATTTCTTAGAGCCTATGCTTGTGGTGGAGAGTTTGATCCCCATTTCCAGAAGCAGAGAATTCAGACACTGATATGGCCACACAGACTTCACTGCCCAGGCCCTAGAGTCCCTATTAATAAAATAAGGGGTAAGCCCAGTGGTTCTCTGCGAGCCCCATGTCTCCTCAGCTCAGCAGGGTGTGGTGAGGGAGGGTGGGCTGGAACTCCTGGCTGCTTTCCGTCACACCCACAGACTTCTTGGGGTCTGCTATTTTGTGCTTCAGGTGGCAAGTAATAGGGTTTGCGAGCTCAGCCCCCATCTGCCCTTCCCTATGGACAAGACCTGGGGTGGGGAGGAGGGAAGTGGTGGGAGGGCAGCAGATAGAGCCTGGACATTAGAATGCAGGTTGTGAATTGGGACCGAAAGCCTGTGGATGCAGATAAAGAAAGGCATCCTAATAACATGAATGCTAATGAGATGATGTTGGTAAAGCTATACTCCTCTGAAGAAAGGTGCTGCATTATAATCGTTTTTGCAAAGCCGGCCCTCTTACGGTACGAACAGCCTTTGATTTGGTGCTCCCCTTAGAGCGCTCGGTGATGGTCAGCTTGCACGGAGCGCCTCGCCCACCAGTGTTTTCGGTGACCTCTGCCTGTGCGAGAAAGCATGGTTGCACACCGAGGGCAAAGCTGCACGCCACGGGGCCCGGGCACATGTGCCATCAGGCCTGGCTCTCGGGGGAGGGCACTGACTTCTAGGAAGGTGCACTGAGCAAGGCACCGGGCTGGAGGCCCGGCCCTGGGGAAGCTCACCAGGTGACAGCAGTGTAGTAGCTGAGGATTTCGATTTGCTTTAGGACAGCTCCAAAGGCAGCCAACATGGTCATCCTGAGCTTACCGGGAAGCAATGCAAGTCCCCAGGGGGTTGGGGGGGTACGCTTCCTGGTGCAGGTCCCCTGAAACACGGGGGCTGGTGGGATCCGTGCTGGTTTAACCCCCACTATTTATCAACTCAAAGCCACCAGCTGTGTCACCCTGGACAAGCCACTCTTTTCCTTTGAGTCCCCGCTTTCTCACCAGGAAGGGGGGCTTTATGACACGTGCCTTGTGGAGTTGTGACAATGCCAAGTAGTGTAGTCCTGGGGCCTGCACGTGGTGCCTGATAGGCGGGCAATCAATAAACAGTCACTTTGCCATGGTTTTTATTGCGCGGTGTTGACCTCCTGAGTCATGCTCCCCACTCCCTACAAGGCGGGGAACGTCATGCCAAAATCCACCATCAGGAGGCCAGGCTGTTGGGGAGTGTTAGCAGCTGGGACTTCTAATTCCAGTTCTGTCACAGCGTTGCCAGGGGAGGGCAGAGGAGTTAATTTAATCTGCTGGCACCTCCGTGTCCTCAGTGTAACAAGGTGAATGCTATCAATACATCACCTGAAATATTTTTAGAAGGGGCAACAAATAAATAGCACCATAAAGCCATCTACAAGCACAGGCGGCTCACTTCTCCATAGAAACAGGGGGAGAGGACTCAAACAGACAAAGAAAGCCACCGTAATCCTGAAACCTCATTAGGTTAAATGTCCTTACTTGTCAAACCGAGGCTGCGAGCGAGGAACTGGACTGACTTGGTCCGTCACCTTCGCTTTCCGTTCTCTGTGCCCTGCTGGAGCAGTGATGAGTGCTAAGCTCCCCGTTGGTTCCCAACCAGAGGGGAGAGGAAAGCAGCTGCTCCGAGATTCTCAAAAGAGTCAAAAACCTAAATGGCTCAGCTTTATCTATACAAAGGGCTCTGAAATGACTAACCAATACCTAAAGCAAGTAAAGTCATGTAAATCACTCCATCTCCATCCAGCATCTGTTTGTCCATCTGTCTGTCTGTCTGTCTGTCTATCATCCATCTATCTATCTATCTATCATCTATCATCTATCTATCTATCTATCTAGAGTTTCAAAAATTAAATGTGATATTCCTGTAGGCAGTGCATGGAAGGGAAGAACAGTTTTGTGACACTGGAAAGGACTCTTAAGAATCACTTACTTCACCACTTTGTTTTGCAGATGAAGAAACGACAGTCTGTGAAGCATTTTTAAGTGCCGATGGAGGAGGGAATGACAGCACAGTATGCGTTTTGAGTACTGGTGGGAGGCAATGACAGTCAGGAACAAGAAAGTACGAGACAACATTTGTCACAGTGTCCCTTTCTGTAATCTCCCTCAGGTACTGTTTGTTGCTCATCCTTTCATCTTGTGAGTGGTGGGTAGCGAGAGAGTAAAGATTGGTCCTCAAATATGGCTTTACTAGGAAAACAAAGGTAATAGCTTATGTCAATCCTAAAGGGGTTTCACGAGCACCTGTGCACAAGGAGAGTCTGTGGCTAAAACAAGCAAAGGATACATGACACTCTGGTCTGACCCATGAGCTAACTGACTAGTGGTCACACAGCATCCTAGCTCTTGTTCCACAACCAAGACAGTGGCGGAGGGGACCCTCAGTCTCCACAACACATTCATTTGTCTACATCCTGCCTCTGTCCTTCCCAGTGGCCAGTAAGTCTCCCCTATACTTAAGCAGATGTAGCCGAGGGGTGGGGCCTGGACTCCCTCAGATCCTGGCCTCCCTTTCCCCAGCACTCTATTTCACCCTGGGGCTCATGTTATATACATTAAATCTTCACTTAATATCATCAACAGGTTCTGTGACTAAGCAAAATGACTTATAATGAGACCAGTTTTACCCCTGGCTAACTGATATAAATTAAGAGTTAAATTTTGACAGCATCTTATCCTTATAATGAAATGACGTCATCTGAGCACCTGCTATACTTTTTTTGTGGCCTAGAGCTTGAGGCTCTGCACTGGCCAGCCCAGGTCAACTGGACAGTCTCCTGAGCTCAGCCCACATGTGAACGGTGTGAGTTCTTTCCAGCATCACAGTCATAGTTTTGGGTGATGAGTTCTCATGGAGACCACATACTCTAGAGGCCAAATGTGGACAATTTTCCAGCTTGATTTCCCCTTTCATTTCACTGTCACAACCATCCCATTCTTCTGCAATTCCACATAGACCTTTATCGTATTCATGAACATTTTTTTCCCTTCCACAATCTTCTTTTGAAATAGTATTAACCTCTGGGGAACTGAAGTCTATATAAGTGAACTTAATATCCCCAATTTAAACTTGAGATACAAAGAAATGATGATTACTTCACTTGCAACTGTGCCATGCTACTATGTCCTCACATAACAACACAGCACCAATATTCTTCACACATTGACCCAGCAATTTTGCACATCTGGCTGGGCACCTGTGCCAGGTAACTTTCTTACATGCTCTCGTAAACCTCACAGTAGTCCTACTAATTAGGTATGTAGCAGAGACTATGTTATTTGCACAATAAAACACTGAGTTGTGTTTCCAAATAGTGGTGTAACTGCTCCATGTTTTAGCCCTGTTGCTGGCTGGGCTGCTTAGCTAGTCATTTTCAACTTTTTCACCAGCAAGGACCCGTCGCATTCATTTTCTCCTGTAGACTTCCTTGCATTAAGTAATCCCTATTTTAAAAGTAACTGGGTTTTTAATTAGTTAATCAGACACACATAAATAGCTGTCATTCAAAGTTACTGAATTGACTGTCAGCCCAAAGCAAAATCACTCCCTATTCAGGTGGCATGGAAACCTTCATCATGGGTGAAACAATTTTCAATGGCTTTTCGTGAAGCATTAAAATATACTTTCCCAGATCTCTGGTGCCTGGGTCTGAAGACTGGGAAGCACTGCACCAGGCATTTCTTCATTTATTCCATATTCATTCTCATTCTCATTCATTCTCTCTCTCTCTCTCTCTCTCTCTCTCTCTCTCTCTCTCTCTCTCTCTCGCTCACTCGCTCATCTCCCCTGGGGGGCTAGCTGGCCAGCAATCCTGTCACCTGGTTGAGACCCATTTAGGGCTGCTTCTCCACTGGGGCCTTTCTCCTTCACATGCCGTGGATCCCAGGGTGGGGTGGCAGGGGCTCTGGCACCCCCAGGAGAGCTCCTCGGTAGCCACACTGTGCCACTCCATCACAGCCCTTTAAAAAGTCATCTTAAAGAAAGGCCTTTCTTTTTGTTCAGCTTATTTTTCCTCCGGGACTTGAGTGTTATATTAAAACAACAGAGGCAGCAGGAGAATAGTTGCTTTGGGGCAATCCTATGAGGCCAAGTATTTCAGCCCAGACCAAATTCTGCAAATGCAAATCTGCAGAATGCCCCCAGATGGATGCTCTGAGTGGTACAGCCCACAGCAAGTGCTTTTTGTATGTTGGGTTGTTACCAAAGGGGAGTGCACATCCACAGAAACAATGTTGTGGGAGCATCTTTCTTCAGGGGCTCAGAAAGCTTGTCATGCATTGTCTCAGCCAGTCTCAACCCTCCTGTGAAGAAGGTGGAGGCAGGATTGTCATTGTTCCAATGGCAGTTCTCAAGAACCTTGCCCAGGTACTAGAATTAGCATTGATTCTGATTCAGAGCAGAAAGAGACAAACAAACAGAAGACATTTCACTGAGACTACATTCAGAAAGATGGTTGCATAGTAATTAAGGGTATGCTGGCAGGCCAAATAGAAAATGAGTTTTAAGCTATCATCTTCCCGTATTTATATGGCTGAACTGATATCCACATGTAGATGTGTGCATTTAGAGTTGCACATAAATAAGTTACAATATTATACACACACGTAATAATAAATCCACATTCATCTTATATTTTGAAGGCTTGGGGATAACTGTGGCCAGAATTGTTTCTTTGAAATAAAACTTGACTCCTCTGGAAATATTTTATAAAACTAACCAATTCCAGCATTAACTCTTCCAGAGCTATTTATTAAACACTAGAGGCCTGGTGTACAAATTCACGTACCAGTGGGGGTCCCTTGACCTGGCCTGTGGGATCGGGCTGAAACTGGCTCTCTGACATTCCCCGAGAAGTCCTGGATTTTGAGAGGATGCAGGCCAGGCTGAGGGATCCCACTGGTGCATGATAAAGGCCAGAGAGGGACATGAGAGGCTGGCCAGGCAGGGAGGGACCATGGGAAGGCTTCAGGGTGTGTTTAGTCCATCTCACTCAGTTCCAACTGGCCAGACCCCAGCAGCAAGCTAATCTACCAGTCAGAGCACCTGCCCGCTGGTAGTCAGTGCATGTCTTAGTGACTGGTTGACCAGATGACTGTCTCGTGGTGGTTAGTGCACGTCATAAGGAGAGGTTGAGTGACCTTAGCAATATCATTAGCATATTATGCTTTGATTGGTTGAACAGATGACTGAACCACTGGACACTTAGCATATTAGGCTTTTATTATATAGGATGGTTTCTACTATATCCCCTAGTACCTGGAACAGTGCCTTACAACCACTCAGACTCAGCAAATATTAGTTGGATGGGTTTATGAATGTCCCAGATGGTCCATGATTTTAAGGACTTAAACCTGTTTGTTCAGAGAAATGTTTCAGCTGTTTTTCACAACAATCTATATTATAAAAAGCCCGTGGCTGTAATGCTATAACTCCATAACAAACAAGAAACTGGTCATCAGAAGGTGTACTGATGGGTCCCATTCACTGGTGGCGGGAGGGACTCTGGGCCCCATGGTGGGTGGCGGCAGCAGCGGGAGGAACTCTGAGACCCTGCAGTGGCAGTGGGTGGGGGGCAGGGCACATGTGGGTGTGGGCGGGGCTGTGAGCATGGCAAGGTGTGTCGGTGGGTGGGGCTGTGTGATTTCATGCGCTGGGCTTCTAGTTTCAAATAAAAAGCATCTGAGATAACACTTTCTCCAGCTTGACCTAGTTAGGCTTTGATTCAAACAGGATGCTTTGGGGGGGAAATTTCCATGATAATGATGACGTGAGGTTTTAGAGATCTGATGACAGAAATAGAGGACCATGATAATGATAAAATAATACCACCATGACTCTGAGAATAAAGGCATTAAGTACATATTAATAATTAGAAGAGGTGGCTCAAAGTAAGTGACAATGTCAAAATGCATTACTGTGGATACCTTCTTTGGTCTCTGTGAGAGCCACCCTGTCCTGGGGAAAGGACAGTCAGGCCCGCTGAAGGGCACAGGGGACACTTCTGTGGAGAGTGGAGGTTAAGTCCTCCCGGGAGGAAAGCGCCCACCCCCACAGGTAAATCTTCTCTTCCAGGGCAAGCCAGGAAGAGGTTCACTCGCTGCGTGTGGGTGAACACACTGGTCCCAAGAGGCCGTTTTATTTACGGCTTCCTCCCCTGGATCAGGCTCATTTGTTTTTATATCTCAAATCTATTTGCAGTTGGTGCTCATGTCGCATGTGTTATTATAAAAACACCTCTTGGTGTGCCACCGCCAAAACGGAGTGCTCCAAACACATGTTCTCCCGCGGCAATAACTCCTCAATATAAACTGCATTTAATAAAACTGGTAGTGACTCTAAGAGGGAACGGAGTAAGGCATATTCAGAGAAAATGTCTGGAAGAAATGTGCAATTAATATTTTACAAGACATTCAGATTCCACCGATTCCTTCTTGCTGTTAAAATTTAAGAGCTTTTCCAAAACTGTATCCCTCTCTGTTATTACATCCTTAATTAAATTAATTTATACAGTGAATGCTCTAATGATACTGCTGTAGATTTTCAATCAAAGCGCCTTATTGCTAGAGACAATGTGTGTTAGGACCTTGAAAAAGAATGACACGGGCGCGGAGCCATCACTGGCACAGGGATATCTGGCCCTGACATCTGATTATTGAAAAGATTGTGGTAGTTGCTCTGTGCCGCAATTAAGGTCTTCATTTTATTTTTTAATTAAGCTAAATTAGGTCAGGGTAAACAAAACGAATCTTGCAAGTTGCCTTTCCAAGGATTTCTCTCTGGGAAATACAATGGCAGATGATGACATTTCTATTGATTGATCCCACTAGTTATGTAGTGCCTACCTGGAACTCTAAACAAAGGAAGCTAGCCCTAAGCCAAAGGCCTGTTGTCAAAGCAGAGGCAGCCCAACTTTGTCCAGGAACACAAATGTCCCAGCTAAGGAAAGCGTCAGTCTAACAATTTTGCGCCAAACTCAATGGCTCATTAAGTAACCCGGCCTATGGCCTGTGCAGACACAGTTGTAGTCTGCTCTGCAGGCTATGGAAGCATGATGCACAGGGAATTCAAGGATATGTGTGCGTGTGCGTGTGTGTGTGTGTGCATGTGAGAGAGATCAGAATAGCTTAGTCCCCTTAATACACAATAGGCACTTGATATCATTAGTGATTTGCTACCCTGATGAAATGTCAGTCATAAGTAGGGCACTGCACATAAGATTTGATCTGTTGCTCATACTTCAAGCTGCCACTTCTGAAAGAGAACATGATAAAAACAGGGAAACGAACCCCAGAGTCCCATTCCTTGTTCTATGGGTTGAGCTACTGAATTCACTTCCTTTGTTTTTAATATTCTATTTCGAGGATTCATGTTGAGCATTTCAGAAGGCTCAGCTTCTCAGTCACAGGGTGAGAGACAGGCTTGAGAGATGGGTCCCTAATGGCTTTGCACTGCTGAGTACGGCCCTGACCCCGGACCATGTGCCCTGAACCTTCCTTGTACAGGGTCCCTGTAGCCCATATATGACATGAGGGGAAGGGTGTCTGTGTATAAAAATCTAAGAGCAGACACAGTCCACTGCATGACACATAGACCCGCTGGCTTTTTTTTTCCACCTCCCCCATAGCAACCAAGTTCTTTGTCTCTGTCAGCAAGGAAAGAAAGATGATCCCTAAACACCTAATTTTGGTTGCATGACAGAGGTTCTATATGATACAAAATACCGGCTACAAAAGAAAATAGAAAAAAAAAATTATAAAACAAAAAACCCTAAACACCCAGCACCCTTTGATCTTGTTTTAAATTGAATGTTTTGGACATTTAAAAAAAAAAGGAGGAAGCAAGTGCCTTGTTAATGGATTTTATCCACAGGAAAATGATTAAAGCAGGAAAGCTTTAAAGTGTCAGCTGGTGATGCATTTTTCTTTATCCCTTTTATTTTTATTCAGAACGATATTAAAGGCATATGGCACAGTGCATCATTAATTTCTTATTAATTTCATAATAGGAAGGCAACCAGTAAAAATAGTAGTGGTACAACTTTAAATTACTGAGCTCCTAGGTATTTAATGAGAGACCAAGCACAGCAGGGGTTCTGTTAAATTAAGTTGTGCCTTCACATCGCAGTGGGGAAACAGGTGTGTATTGGTTTAGAATTATGGAAATGTTGACTAATTCCAAGGCTTGTAATCAAACAGCAAGGCATCCTGTAATATTTTTTTCCCTAAGAATATGCATTAATCTTTTATGTCTGGTCCCATTTCTTCCTGCCCACCAAAAGCTCACAGCTGAAAAGAAACCTCTTTCATGTTTTTCCTGTAGCTGTTAAGGGTGATGTTTATCAGGTAAAGCTATACATAAATGCAAGACCGGGAACTCTGTTCCCATTTACCTAATTGGAAATGGCAAGTGTGGCGGCAGTGTGCGTGCTGCGAAGGCTATGAGCCTACAAATCAGACCCGACATCTCAAAATTTTCATTTAACCCGCCTCAAGTAATTGGGCATACGAAACCGAATAGGATAAAAAGAAAAACCGAAAACAACCCACAAACCATGTTTTCCAATCCCAGAATCATTGTCCTTAATAGGGGTCTCCAAAATCACCATCCCTGGCATGTAGAAGTTTCAAGAAAAGAAAAAAAGAGAGACATATGTGACATTCTTTTAAAATACAGAAGATGCTATTGGTTTGCTAAGAAAAGGGTCAGAGAGCAAGATGTTCCAAACAGAAGCACGCTCATCAGTCACTTGTGTGTTTTTCAACATGGCTCCGTCACCATATTCACTCTGGGTTTCTTGAGAGCCCATTCACACATGAAGATGGCATGTTGAGAGAGCTGTACTTCTACGGAGACAAATGCAAACTAACCTAACTTTGCATTAATTTAAAATAGAATGTGATTTGGCATCAATATACCCTAAATGCCAAATGACCACTCAACATTTTAAGCATTTAAAAAAAACACACACATAGAAGGGATTTGGTTGTGCTATTGTGACATAACACTGCAACCTCCTCGAATTTACATTGGAAAAAAAAAAATCCCATATATATGGAAAATGGGAGCTGAAGTACTACTTTCCTTTTTAAGCCACTTAGACCTACTAAGATCCCCCTCGTAAGTTTCAGAGAGAAGTCTTTAAAGTGGGAGGGAGAATCCTCAGGCCACACGCTCGCTTGCGGGACCTTCTCTTTGATTTGCTCACAGGAAAAGGGAAACAGCAAAGGGGTGTGATTCAAGACCAAGGGTCACAACTTATTATTTTTGGGTGATTAAGGAGCTGATGCTGTGAAAACCTTTTGTTGAGTCTTGCCAGTACATATATTATAAGCTTTTCAATGGATCTAAGATGCATTACACAAATGCTCTCTCTTGTGGGTGTGATGGAGATAAAATTCGGACGTGTGGTAGGTACATCTACAGTGACACAAAGATAGAATTACACCCTGAAAACATTAGGGGCATTCTGGCATTTTTGTTACATTTCTTCTATTCTTACCAAAGCAGGTTTCAATAAAATAATTAGCAATACACTACTTACCACAGGTTCTTCATATAACCAATGCACATCATTATGATATTCAATGAACGTGGCACCGATATTCGAATCAATGGGAGAAATATTCAAACAGCACAGGGATAGTCATATTAGCATGCTCTATCTAACATTTCCCCCAAACTCCAGAAATCATGTAGTCTCATAAGGCAGTCACATAAATCAGTTCATTTCTGGAGAATTGTATTCATCTCGGATATTATTGGGAAGGTAATGGGGAAAAAAAAAGAAAGCTTTGTATTTTCTCTTCTCTATCAACACAAAGCCACAAACAGGGCATTAAAACATTGACTTTGTTAACCACTATTGACTGCTTAGAAGCCATTATGAGGTTTAATATTATAGCTGTACAGGGTACATTTTGTTCTTTCAAAAGAAAAATCTGAAGACTAAATTTGAAAAGGGGCTCCTGGTGAGTAAAAGCTTTTCCTTTTCCATTTGCTTCTCTTGTGTGAGCTGGGTTTTTTTCCTCCCTTTTAAAGTCTTAGCCCACCCAATACCCTTTGGCAGCCGCTGTGACCCAGTGGGGTCACTCTGATTTTCTAACCAGGGGATACATGGTTTGAGAGCTCTTTCCGTCGGCATTAATGTGGGCGCTTCTTTAGGGGCCGGCCAGCTGGTTTGGCTGCCGCAGGGGAGCCGAGGGGTCAGCACATGCTCCTCAAAAGACCAAAGTCATTTTTGGCACTAAGAGCCCATAACTAGAACCTTCAGTTGAAAGGACCATTTTCAAGCAATAAAGTGATTTTGGTACAAAAGTAAACCGACTCACCCCAGGTAAAGTTTTAATATTGTGCAGTGCATTCTGGGCCTCAAGTGCAGCTTTTCTTGTATAAAACGTTACGAAACAACAACCTACAGAGAGAAATGAAAAGGTTTTTAGAAATTTCTGTGAATGCTTTGCTTAGATATAATGGAGACTGTGGCGAACAAATAATCTACTTAAAAGGATGCACAATTTAAAAATAATCAAGTGCATGAGAACGGTAATAACAACATCCCAAGCATTTACACAGTGCCTTTCATCCTGAATCATATTTATTAGCTTTGCCTGTGTTGAGATAAATGCATAGCTCTGTGCACCGGCCACCTGGAACACAGCCCCTCGGAAATGAGGGTGGGAGGTGGGGGGTGAGCTTCTAATAGGACCGCACAAAGGAAAGTGTTTAATCACAACAATAGCAGAAACATTAACTATGATTTCCTTAAAGGGTATCTCTAGGACATCGCACTTTTAAAACACTTTCTAAACTCAATGGTTTAGACAAATGGATTATAAGCCTCTTAAAAGCCTGGATAATGCTCTATTTTATCTCCACCACAGTACATAATGCAAAGTCCCGTACATGACATACTCAATATTTGTTTACCAGAATGACAGACTCTACTTTAACCAGATAGCAAGTAAGTTCCAATACAGTAGGCCACATGCCCAAACAGGTGTCTGCATGCTCTGTCCCACGGATTAAACCTGGCTGTGGCACATCGAGTGGCAACCTCTTGATTCCCTATCTCAGAGCTGATGGGGTCCAGGTGGCATGCCCCTCTGGGAGAGGCGGGCATCCACCCTCCACACAGCCAGCTCCCTCCACCAAAGAAATGGCATCAGAGCCTTGGACCATTCCTTCTGTGCTCTGAAGGAGGGCAGACTCCTCCCTCAACATGTAGCTAAAAAAAAAAAAAAAAAAAAACACCTGGGTAACATATCTGGTTAAAACAGATCAAGACACCAGCTAACAATCTGTTAATCAGCACACAGTTTCTTAGCGCAACCAAGTTTAGACAAAGGATGTGGACAAAAACTAAAGAAAAAAGATGCTGCCTTTGACCTGGGCTGTCTTTGGGCTGAGGAAAAAAGGTGGGAAGACACAGTCACCAAGACAGTACGTATTTTACCCCCCTTCACTATAGGATCCTAATTCTTTTTTAAAAAAATATATTTTATTGATATTTTACAGAGATGAAGGGAGAGAGATAGAGAGCCAGAAACGTTGATGAGAGAGAAACATCAACCAGCTGCCTCTTGCACACCCCCTACTGGGGATGTGCCTGCAACCAATGTACATGCCCTTGGCCGAAATCGAACCCGGGACCTTTCAGTCCGCAGACCTACGCTCTACCACTGAGCCAAACTGGCCTCGGCAGGATCCTAATTCTTGAAGCCAGACAGAGATGGCAAGGACAGCAAGCAACAGGAGAGACACACATGGCCCTTAGGCGTCAACGCTGTTTGTTCTATTTCGGGGTGGGGGGCGGGTGTGTGAGATAAATTCATAGCTCTGTGCACCAGCTCAATTGGAGGTGGGGGGGATGAAAACAAGACCAAGAGGGGGAAAAAAGGCACAGTTGGAGGGCAGGGAGCTGGCACCACTGGCCATCTTTAGAATGCTAAGCTGGCATTCTGATTTTTCAAAAACAAACACTCATTCAAAGGCAGAGGGGGAAATAAAAGCACAATACTGTTCAGATAGCATCCCTAAATGCATGAAAGATGCCTCCTCCTCGTTTGGAAAGAGATTTGGAAATCTGTCATATATTTGATTTCATTGGAATCTATTGAGATTAAATATGCAAAACCTTTTACCTTGAGGACAAAGTAGAGTATGAGCATAGCTTCCTGGCATTTAAAAATACACGCATTGAGAGGTAGGAAACCCTTACTATATATCACTGGCATGACAGAAGAAATGGGGAATTAGGAGGTTTCTTTAAAGAATCATAGGTGGACTGACCATATTGATATGAGCTTTCATTTAAGCTATTTGTACTTCTCTGACCAGAGTTCATTTAGCCATGCTGCCTGATGGTGTATTATTATTTTTTTTTTTACTGAACTATTCCATTTAACGAGTGGTTTTAGTTTCTCTGGCATTAGGTAAACTCAAGAAAAGCTATAGGAATGGCTGTAGATCAAGAAATAATAATGCAGCAAAGTCAAGTCCCAGCTTCCAGTACCTATCATAGTCACTCTAAGAAGAAAAAAAGACTACCAGCCATACTTTGCTAGGGTTGGCGTAGAAAGAAAAGCAGAGAAAGTCTCACCATTGCCTTCTGAAAGCTTCTAACAACCAGACTCTCATTAAGTTCTCTCCCGGTCCTGGCTCACAGAGCTAGATGCCAGATAAGGATGCAAGAGGGAAGGCTCTGAATTTTCCCTTCAACGCCCAAAGCTTCAGAAAGAGGCAGAATCCGATACTTTCAAGCAGGTGGGTTTTGGAAGTGTGAAACTTGAAAAAAAATATCAGGGCTGGGATAGAAGTTACAGGATAGTTTGCTTGCCTGGGAAGGAGAAAGCTAAGGAAGATGAAAAACAAAGCCAGTCTGGCCACGCTCAGAGCTAAGAATGAAGCGTTTAGATTGGTCTAAAGAAGTGACGGGGGCTAGAAATGGAGAACTAAACTTGATGCTAAGATAAAAAAAGCACAGGAGCAAAGATGATGGAAACTGAGGTAAGCTCGTACGCTCGGCCAACCTGAAGAGCTCTGACCGATAGGCAGTGGGCTCAGGAATAAAGCAAGCTCGCCTGCCTTAAACACCAGACAGAAGGCCGACCATTTCCCACTGCCCAAAACCCACTGGGAAGAACAGTTCATTTCTTTTTAAGTATTAATAGGGTGTCCTTGAGGGTGGTAATGTTTCACCATTCCTAGCTATTAACATCTTATTATAAATCTGGCTAACGTGTTTTCCTCTTGAACAGAGTTCTTCGGATGGAAGGTGGTTTTTGAGAAAAGGCAAGTTTGAAGCTGAGGTCTGAGCAGTGCAGGATGGGGATGGAGGGGGAAAGGAAATGAAGAGAGGAGTCTAACGTACAGAAGGGGAGGTGGGAGGATGCCTCAAATCTCAAACTCTGTCCGATTTAACCGGGGGCCTTCCCTGCCTGTCGAACTGACAAGGTGAAACCAGGCGTTCATGATGTTGGTTCTCTCCAAACTGTGCACAGCTCTTAACTCTCACTCCATGCCCATGTAAACAATGGTTGCTGCTTTTTTATTTTTATTTTTTTTAATGCTGCCAAGATCAGTTCTAGTTCTGGTTGCAATGCATTGGAGAAGCCCTGGCATAACACTGGTGATACGCTTGTCTCACTACTCATTGAACCCAACCCAACACCTCAGCACCCAACTTGGCACCTCTGAAGAAGGCGTCTCAGCTCCAGGTGGGCACAGCCCATGGCCTGGAGAGCAGTGCGCAGGCTGAGTTTCTGCTCCAACTTGCAGCCTCCACTGGGCCCCATCTTGCAGTGAACAGTTTTCAGAAAGGCGAGGGTGCTGGGGAAGATGGCACAGTTTGGAATATCACCCCAAGACTCTTCCCTTTGGTTTCATACATTTGGATCCTGAGTGACTCGGGAAAATACCTAACTTCCTCTGTACCTTAGCTACTTTAGCTTCATCACTTCTAAGTCTGTGAATAAAAACCAGGTCTGCCTAAAATCCTCCCCAACCTGGATGGGCATAAAGGCAAAGTATTTCATCCAGAACAAATTTTTTAGATGAAAAGTCGGAAGTATTTCTTTATCTTTCTTGGGCTAAAATGTCTTGCACTTCATTCAGCATGCAAAGCAATCCACTTGATAAAAACAGTATTTGATTAAATTATCTTAAAATTTGCAGGGTAAATACAGAATTATAAATTTAAATAGTTCCCTTAAATGCAGCAATCTGTATTTCCCCCCCGATGGGACTTCAGTCTGTATACTTCCAGCATAAAAATGTGTTAAAGACTTGTTTCTGTGCATACTCTCTAGAAACCAATGTCTTTTTTTAAATCCATCTATCACTTGATAAGCTCACTTAAAATCTTCAATTCATTGACTCACAGAGATTATTTCAACAAAGGAAGGGAGAAATATCATCATTTGCCTTGATATGGTAATTACCATGGAAAAAGTTCAGGGAGCTACTACAGATCCCAGAAGATCCATGAAGGTTCAAGAAGGATGGGATTTTCTTCCTTGCCTGCCCTAATCGGAGGTACAGCTGTTAAGGGAACCACCTGTCTTCGAGATTCCCCCACACCAGCTGTAACTCGGGGCTGAAATTTACTGGATGCATTTCCAGGTCAGCTGCAGCACCAGATGGCTTGGCAATCTGATTATGGGACAGGCTCCTCCTCCAGCGGGTCTGCTTCCAGCTTTACCGTGAGGTGGGTGGTTAAACATCTACAACACCCACAGGTGCTCTTCAGTGGTCAGCAGCTGCCACAGGCACCAGAGGGGACAACTCCTCAGCTGTGGGGGGTTCCAGGAACATTCATGAATGTCAATCATGGGAAGTGTCACCCTCGGGCCTCTGAGGGATTAGCAGAGGCTAATGCAGTTTGATGAGTCAGGTACCTCAGCAAGCCTCAAACCTCCTTTCTCTGCTAACTGCTGCTCATTTTGTTTTTTCACATTTTTGGGGTTTGCTCGTTTGACACTAATAAGCATTTGGGCTTCACAATTCTCACCACCTTTATCCACTCATTCAGGAGTTCCTGCCAGTGGCAAGTAGCCAACTTACGAAAGATGAACATGACCTTCCACACCCATGTTACTTTATGGCATCCTTGCTTTTCCCAGTTTTATTGATACAATCATTTTCCACATGTCTATTTATCAACCCCAGTCCATTGCTCCTTAGAAGGGATTTTCAAATTCACAGGTGAGATCGGTCAAGTGAACCAAACACTATCTCAGGCCTGCACAGAGCTCACATGTCTACTGCTGATGACTCCTCCACTGATCATCAAGAGATGCTGAAGAGTCTGAAACACCATTGGTAAAGCACAGTGAACATTACATCTCCCTGAGAATTCATTTCGCTGCTTGCATTTGTACATCTAGCAGAGCCCCCAGGCAGGCAACTAGAGCAGATCAAGTGTGATGGTCGGTGGAAGAGGCCTGGAAGGGAAGGATCTGGGGTGCAGGGGGCCCTTGGGGAAGGCCGGGTGCAGGGCCTCAGGCGAGCATCTCTGGTGGCTGCCTGGCACTGAGGGCAGCAAGAGGTACAGAAAGGTTCCAGAGCCCCTTGTCTGACGCCCTTCTGTCGCCTCAGAGCCCCAACAAGGGGGCTGGGAGCCTGTCACGCCCAGGTCCCCACAAGTGGACAAGTTTAGCAATCTAGTTGCACATGTGCAGCTATGAAAGCGAAATGTAATCAGTGTTATAATTGTGCAGTAAGATTAGAGCATCCTGTATCAGAAGTTGAGAGTGGCAGTTCCCAGGGAGGCGGACTGCTGCACAGTCCAGACAGGGGAGATGCATCTGACTGTCTCTCCAATGGCTCCCTCAGGTATTTCACAGGCTTCACTGCTGAATAATTTGGGACACTGTCTTGAGGTTCTCCTGTTTCCAAAGACAAAGCTCGGAACAAGCCAGGCGCGCGCGCATTCACACACACACACACACACACACACACACACACACACACACACAACGGTAGTATATTTAAAATCATAAAGACACTCAACTTTACTGAAAGACTTTAATTTTAAGTGATCAAGTAGATTTATCCTCAAAGAAACCATCTGGATTATCATAAATCTCTTCAAACCACAGCTGTTTCTCTTGGAAATCTCTGCTTGGAAATTCCTGGTAATGCAGAATTTTTTAAAAAAATGTACTTCGTTTGTGGAAACAACTAGTTTACACCATGTTTTTGCCCCTAGTCAAACATCAATTTCTTTTTAAAAAATATATATATTTCATTGATATTTTACAGAGAGGAAGGGAAAGAGAGAGAGAGCTAGAAACGTCAATGAGAGAGAAACATCGACCAGCTGCCTCTTGCACACCCCCCACCGGGGATGTGCCCCCAACCAACGTACATGCCCTTGACCGGAATCGAACCCGGGACCTTTCAGTCCGCAGACTGACGCTCTACCACTGAGCCAAACCGGTTTCGGCAAACAGCAATTTCTTTACATCATCCAGTGTGGAGGGTGGTGTAGACACAGCCCCAGAGAGTGATGCCAGAGTTCAGATTTGTAAATGACCTCTGCCCCGAAGTAAACGGACATCGTACTCATCACAGGGACTTCCTCCGAGGTTTCCAGACCTCACCAAGTTGGGGAGGAAGGGAACAAAGGTTTGAGGCTCTGAAGAGCCTTTGACTCTAAAATATAGACAACAGGGCAGTTTGTATCATATCTGTGCGCTTGTTGTAAGGAATCCAGGTAGAAGGACAAGAGGGCAGGGACTTGAATGGTTCTCAATTATTGAAAGAGTCGCCCATCAGCTGTAGTGTAGACATTTCAGATCACAGGCCAACGACTCGGCCACAGGAAGCCAGCCCTGCGTACGGCTGATCTAGAGACATTCCTCACACTTCAGCCTAGACTGAACATGAATTCTCCTGGGAATGGTGCTCTCCTAAATGGGAGAAACGGCCTTTTTATTATGTTCCCGCTCTAATGGCAAATTCTTTTTCTGATGCCACTCCAGTAATCTCTTCATATGGAAAACTGTGGGACATTTTCTAAAGTGCATCGAAATAACTGTACACTTGAGGATGGAGGAGAGAAGGTGAAAAAATGATTTCCCGCAACTCTGTGGCTAAGCCACTGAAATAAAACGTATCTCAGGTGTGGAGCTCATGGTGCTGTGGACACCTGCCTCCTCAGGTGGACTCTGTCCACTGGACGCAGAGGGGCCTGCCCATGTCTTCAAGGCCATTCAACGTCATCCACATAAGAAATCGATGTCACTTGATAAATCTAAGCAAATAAACACTTGAAAACAGCCTCAGAATGATCTTCTGATGGCTGTAGTAGACAAATTCAATTCCAAATACATTTGAATTCTGGATGTCAACGAAGTCATCACATTGTGAACTGAAAACCCCTTCAACGGCTGCGTCTGAATTCTAAGGGGCTGGCAGATCAAGGGACAAAGGCCCTGGAAGGCTAACTTAGCCAGCCCGCTGTGGCTTTTCTCTTTCTGTGAATGGAGATCTATTTTGTGCACATTTGCAAGCAAAGTAGGTGTCTGCATTACACAAGTTGCATTGCAACTAGGATCTTGGCTTCTTGTCAAGTCAGTCGCATCCAGGCCAGTGGAAGTCAAAAGAGGACACACTCTTTCTCCACCCTTGATTCCCCTTGTGATCTATTTCCTCCTTCAATCTTTGCCACTCTATTGAGAATTTAATACTTTTCCCCAAGTCCAAAGGTTGTTGATGTAAGTGGTGTATTCTGTATTCAAGTGAGATTCCCACACACCAAGCTCTCCACTGTCAATCATCGGCCTCACCCCTTCTACCACCCTGGACTCTCAGTTTCTACCAAGCAGTTAAAGGTTCAAAAACTCCATCAAAAGTCCCCTGAATTGTATATTTAAAGAAAACTTAGTGTTGACCTTAAAAAAAGACATAGTTTATTAGTGGTCTGGAAGGTGACCCTCAGTGCCTTGATGCAAAAGACAATGACAAAATGCCATTCTTTACAAGTACACATGTGTCCTTTCCTTGGCCCAAGGTCCACCCACCAAGAACTGGTGCTGCCAGAGCAAAACCCTGTCAAATGTACTGCTGCCAGAGCAAAACCCTGTCAAATTAACTTGTGGCCTCCAGGATATTGGGTGTTGATTTCATTTACTTTGTCCTCAAAACATGAGTCCCAAGTATTGCTAACAACTACTCCAGCCGTCGCCAACCTTTCGGACCTCAGGGACCACCGGTTGGCGGCCGCTGAACCACCCGGTCACATTAAGACGCAGCTCCCATGCTGCGCAGCGCAGGCTTGCACTCCTGCTTCCGTTTCCTTACTGGGGCTCCTCTCACCTTGGCTATGCCACCCAGATGGCTGCAGTGGCACACGCTGAAGGACGCGAAGGTCAGGAATGAAAAAGTGGCATCCAAGGCAAAAAATTAGCTCTGGGAAGAACATATAAGAGGATGGAGTTTTGTTTTGCAAGCCATTCACACACCCCCCCACACACACACACACAAAAGATTTTGCTTTAAACTCAGAAAAAGAAAATCAGAGGAAGTGAACATGGCATTGCTTTCTCTTGGCTTCTATGCCCCTCTCAGAGAGTCACTGTTTTACAATTCGTTAACTACTCTAACAAGAAGCTGACAGAAAAGGTAAAACCATCCTGTCAATTACTGGTTGACAGCACCCTTCAAAGTCAACGCCCCTCACAGCGGGCTGTGCCCTGAACCACTCCACAGTTTCTGTCTGGAACTCTTTCTACCTCCCTTCCTGTCACCAAAAATGTCCTTTTATAATCGAAACCTCTTTAAAAAAATAAATATTTTATTGATTTTTTACAGAGAGGAAGAGAGAGGGATAGAGAGTTAGAAACATCCATGAGAGAGAATCATCTATCAGCTGCCTCTTGCACACCCCCCACTGGGGATGTGCCCACAACCAAGGTACACGCCCTTGACCGGAATCGAACCCAGGACCTTTCAGTTCGCAGGCCGACGCTCTATCCACTGAGCCAAACCGGTTTTAGCCGCAACCTCTTTTGTTTGAAACTTCTGTCTCCTAGGACAGTGGTTGGCAAACTGTGGCTCTCGAGCCACATGCGGCTCGCAAGCCGCGGTTTGGCGCTCTGTTGACTAATGAGTTTGCCAACCACTGGGACAGGGGCTTAATCACAAGGAACAACACCAACCTGTAATTATTGGAATCGAGAGTCTAGGTCAGTGGACAGCAAACTCATTAGTCAACAGAGCTCCAAACTGTGGCTCACGAGCGGCAGTTTGCCGACCACTATCCTAGGACAAACCTTTCTTCTCTATCTAAAAGTGGGTCTTCCATAGCCAGCATTACAGCTACCCACCACAAATGCCACGTCCTGTAGAAATCAACTTTTAATGAAACCATATCCAATTAGCTTAGTTTTATGGAGTTTAATATAATTGGCACCCTGATGTAGAAAGTATTGCCATCTGGCCACTACCTGGGAAGCAGAAAAACAACGCTGCCACTCTGCTCGCAGTGCCTGAATTACATGGCTGTCATCGTTTGGGTCACCAAGTGCAAGCCCCAGGGAATCCCCTGGGAATTTCACAAAGCAGGAGCTGTACTTCTCACTTCTGCTGCCAGGCGCAGGGGATTCTCTGTTCCTCACAGAGCTCTGACTCAACGTCCCCAGCAGGCCCACCTCTCCGCAGCAAATCTGAGCCAACCTACCAGCCAGGGAGAGAACAGTGATCTCATCGGTTCCCTGCAATCCTGCTCTCTTTCCCCAGACACTGAGCCTGATGTGCAGTGGCCACATGACTGTGCTCTAAGTGGCCACAGGCTACTGCCAGCCTCCTGCTGCCCTGAGGACTTCTCTTGGAGAAATGACCTCCTGATGCTGCATGGCCCCGTGAGGACAGGCTCACTCTCTAAATCTGCCAGGAAAATTGAGTTTCTTTCTTTCTTTCTTTCTTTCTTTTTTTTTTACCCTAGATTAAATCTACTGCATTTCCAAACCCTTTGGAAAAGCAACTGAGGAGGAATGTGCACAGCTGTGTGTGCTGCACACGCCTCGCCCACTATTATGTAAACACAAGGGGAGCAGGACACAAACAGAAAAGGTATCAAGGGCAAAACTGCTGGGATCTGCTTTTTCCTCCTTCACCCGGGGCCTTTGAAATAAAACACTTATGCTGAACCATTTCAAATGTCCAATTCCTGTAAAAGTATCTGAAGAATTTTAATGTCACCCTTTTCCCTTGATATGACAATCACTGCGTTTAGCCGCTTCCTGAACTCTCCCCCTCTGCTCTAAGCAGGAGACGGCGAGTTTACAGGCGATGCACATGCTTATCACGGAGCCTGGGACAGGAGAAAGGAAGCAGGCAATCTCCTTTGTTACAGCAAAGGTCATCGGAGCTTTGGAATACAAGGTAATAAGCAACAGTGAAGTCACCACAATTTTATTTTTAATAATGCATTTTTTATTGATTTCGGAGAGGAAGAAAGAGGGAGGGAGGGAGGGAGGGAGGGAAGGAGGGAGGGAGAGAAACATCAATGATGAGAGGGAATCATTGATCAGCTGCCTCCTGTATGCTTCACTCTGGGGATAGAGCCCACAATCTGGGCATGTGCCCTGACCAGGGAGTGAACCGTGACCTCCTGGTTCATAGGCCAATGTTCAACCACTGAGCCACATTCAGCTGGATTATGATTTTATTTTTTAAAATACTAATTCTAAAGTAGGAAAAAGGACCATATTTTTTCTCTAAAGGTAAAAAAAGGTAAAAAAAAAAAAAAAGTAACTTCAGGTTGAACTTGACAAGCCAACTAAAAGGCTTATCGCTGAATTTGGTGTGACTGGACCGACTCCTTAGGCCGGTGGGTCTCTCAGGAGTCCTGGTGATGAGGCGAGATGGGGCCCCCGAGGATGGCAGCAATGTCTCCTCATCCAAGGGCCCACGCTGCAGCAGGCCTACAGGCTGATTTCACTAAGACACCTTCTCACAGATGAAGGAAGGCGGCTCAGGGTTAACTGTGGGAGAAGGTACTTCTGCCTTGAATTCAATTAAAAAGGATTTAGTTTCTAAAGTACCGAAGAACCTCATTAAAAGGAAGTTTTTAATATGAGGTTATTTCATAGTATGGATTCTCTTGAGGAAAGGTTGGCATTTTAATTAGGAGTTTGGTGGCAGTGGGAAGTAGGTCAAAATCATGTCTGTTTGGCTAGGATACTCAGTTCAGCACACTGGGCTTATAGGCCAATCTGTTGATTCTCAACGTCATTGTCCTGCTTCGAGGGTGTGGTGATCTGTCCTTGGTTGACTAGGAATATAGACATCTTATTGTTGGTGTAAAATATGTCTCAGCTCTGTCCCTCTGTGGATATCACTGGTATTCTAGATTTTTGCCGGCCTGATCTAGGTGGGGCTGAACTTTCCAGAGGCATTTCCATCCAGAGCAGAAGCAAAAATATTTTTTCTGGAACTGGAGGAAGAAATCATATCCACTTCCTGACTCTAGTCTTCACAGCCAAAGTGAAATGTAGAGGCCAACCCTCTGGCTATAGGAACGGTACGCTGGTGAAAGGAAAGCTTTACCCTGATTTTAGCCTGTTCCCTGTGCTGTGACTCCAGAGAGTGGCTGTTAAGACCACGGTAAGTGCCTCACCCACACCCACGAAGACTGCGTCATTTTTCATGTGCATGTAGATCAGGGAGGGAGAGACTTTTACGAGTTTCCTGGAACAGCAGAACCCATGTAAGAAATGTACTTATGTAGCCAAGAATTAGTTGATGTTCCAGGGACAAGAAGTCCCAGAGTTCTCATGGCAGGGACCCTGGCAGTTTTCAAAGTCACCCTGGATTTTCTCTCCTGCTTCATTCATAAAACTTTGCAGTGAGTCAGTAGTCAGTCACCCCATGTTAGAATTTCAGGCTGACTGGGGATATGGCACAGCTCTTTACCTCTTTTTTTTTTTTTTAAATATTTTATTGATATTTTACAGAGAGGAAGGGAGAGAGATAGAGAGCTAGAAACGTCGAGGAGAGAGAAACATCGGCCAGCTGCCTCTTGCACACCCCCTACCGGGGATGTGCCCACAACCAACGTACATGCCCTTGACCGGAATCGAACCTGGGACCTTTCAGTCTGCAGACAGATGCTCTACCGCTGAGCCAAATCAGTTTCGGCAGCTCTTTACCTCTTTAAGCTTCTGTTTTCTTATTTATAAAATCGAGTTAGCAATAATAGTTGTATCATGGGGTTGTCATATTAAACAAAATAATTTGTGAAAATGCATGGAACAGCTCTTGGCATATCCATCAAAGTGCTTAATACATGTTACATATTATTATCTGCCTTAAATTTGTTATGTTCCTCCACAAAGCCCCAAGGCAGGCAGGGCCTAGGAGGTTCCCCAGGAGGCAGGCGAGGGACAGGCAGTGCTACCCCAATGTTGTAACAGAAGAACCTTAGGGACAGAAAGGCAGCGTGAACACGCCTGCCGCAGTGCCGTGCTGCTTCCCGCTGGCCTCGCGTGGACGGGAGACACACGAATCCCTCTGTAAATGATGGCCACGCGCCCTTTAATAGGGTTTGGAATTGATTTTGTTGTCTTGCTTTCTGAAGTAATTACTCAGAACCAGCCAAGTTCACCCATTTGCATGGCCTTTGAGGACCCAGCGCATCCATTTACATGGCCTCTGAACAGTCAATCAATTTTAATGGAATCATTGTGGTGACTTTTCCTGCTCAGGGTACAACATTTCCCCCAACTGCACCCTTGATGGTACTCCCCCAAGAGCCCAGAATTCCCTAAAACTGTTTGTTCTTTGAAATAAAACCTGTTGCTGTCTAATGAGCACAACCAGGTTTCATTACTAAGAAAGGGGTAGAACCACAGATGTGTCACTTCCCCTTATTTCGGCAACGAGGGAGGAGGGAAAAGCAATGACCTGGGCTTAGTGTGAAGAGGCGGCACTCAAGATGTGTAGGACTTGCCGTGACCAGTTTGGCTCAGTGGTAGAGCGTCGGTCTGCGGACTGAAAGGTCCCAGGTTTGATTCCGGTCAAGGGCATGTACCTTGGTTGCGGGCACATCCCCAGTAGGGGGTGTGCAAGAGGCAGCTGGTCAATGTTTCTCTCTCATCGACGTTTCTAGCTATCTCTCTCCCTTCCTCTCTGTAAAATATCAATAAAAATATATATTAAAAAATGTGTAGGACCCAGAGCAGAAAGGGAGGAGAGCCGGGGTGCCTGTGCCCAGGTGAATTCAGGAACTTGCAAATGGGGTTCCAGTGGCTGGGTTTCATGTTGAGAGTCATCATCACACAAGGATAACACATAGGAAATATCATAGACTGTCTGATAGGTTGCTGTCCCCAATGGTAGTTCAGTTCCTCTTTTGCTTTCATGCTATGTAGGACCACTGAAACTCTTTGCCAGCGGCCACATTGAAAGGTCCCTTGGTCCCCTTAACAAGGCATGGCACAGTGCCAGGTATTAGATGTTTTTTAAAAATATATATTTTTATTGATTTCAGAGAGGAAGGGAGAGGGAGACATAGAAACACCAATGATGAAAGAATTTCATTGATCGGCTGTCTCCTGCACACCCCGCTACTGGGGATTTAGCATGTAACTCAGGAATGTGCCCTGACCGGGAATCTAACCACGACCTCCTGGTTCATAGGCTGACACACAACCATTGAGTTGGGCCATCAGGTGCTTTTTCAATACTTAGCGGTTGACTGTCCTCAGGGCACTTCCCCATCTGCTCACTCCAGAGCAACTCTCAGATTCTTTTAGATTTCATGTTCTATGAGCCTTTCTGACGTGGGCTATTCATGGTGGTAAAAAATAGCCCATGTGACACTCTTTAGTCCATTTTCTGAGAAATGAATCTGGTATGGCTGACCAATTTCTGCCCTAAGACATGTGTAGTTTGCCGGTTAGGTGAGCTAGAATTTCTTCAATCCACTTCTTGAAATAATCTGCACACAGTGCCAACCTTGGATTCTGGCATAGAGAAGTGAAGGTTGGCTTCTTTTCTTCCTTCTACTTGTGATATAATTTTAAGGATACCATGGAGGCTTCCTCTAAATCTAGGGTGATCAAGTAACTCACCACCCAAGCGGGGGGTGGCGGGGGTGGGGACTCTTTGGAAAGTAGAGGGGAGATTATGAATAGTCAATCTGGGACAACAGAACAAAATGAGGGTTGTCACAGTGAGCACACAGACCCTTCTCTTTTGTTCTCTCTCTCAACTGATTCTCTTTTTCCTGTGAGCTTCATCCTATGGCCAGAAGCTCTGATTTATATTAAAGACTCCTCAAAATAAACACTAAGATCTACTTTTCCAGTGATGTACACTATAGTATAAATAAATCTCTAGCGACAGGTTTTGATATGAGTTTATTCAGTGACAAGGCGGGTGCTGGGGCATGAGGTGGTGTCATGAAAAGAAGGAAAGGACAAAAAAAACCTGGGGTGGCTGCAGAAAAGAAACTTCACACATATCATAATTTTCACAAGGGCTGGTCCTGACTGACTGTGATCATCTTCAAGTGCTAGACTGAGAGAGTAAAGGGAACTTAGCAACCGTGCAGCTTTAGTCCATTTCCAGTTAAAGAAACTGGGCCATAGCCCACCCAGCTTGGCTCAGTGGTTGAGCATTGACCTATGAATCAGGAGGTCATGGTTTGATTCCTGATTCTGGGTCAGGGCACATGCCCGGGTTGCAGGCTTGATCCCCAGTAGAGGGCATGCAGAAGGCAGCCAATCAATGATTCTCTCTCATCACTGATGTTTCTATCTCTCTCTCCCTCTTTGAAATGAATGAAAATATATTTTAAAAAAGAAAACAAACTAGGACATAGAGTGGTGGCATCTGGACAGAGCATCAACTCTCTGGGTACTGACAAAGGCTGGGCCTGGATCCAGTCAGGTGGGCTTGCTCTTGCCAAAGACCGTCATATGACTTGATTGTTCTGAGTCTCAACCCAGGTATATGTTGAGCCTGGCTTTCCACTTTCCAGGAAATTAAATAAACATAACTGACTACGGGTACAAGAAAAATGTAATCATGGTCCTTGCACTTGATGTGTTTAAAATTTAGCTGCACAGTGAACTGCCCATTCTTCAGCAGGTAGAGAGAAGAAGATTCATCTTCTTTGCCACAGAATCTCTCTCTGGAAACCTCAGAGGGAAAGTGAAATATTTCCCTGATTTCCGGGTTACAGAAAGCTCTACACGCCACACACTGATTAGCCACTATGTGGCTTCACTGGAGGAAGACACCATCTATTAGCCTTCCCCACACGGCACGCACACTGAAGCAGTATTTGATCTAAAAACTTTCATTTTTCTCAATCATTGTCAATGACACTCTTTCTTCTGTTAAACCTTTAGGAAAGAGAGACAAGAAATATCCTGCAGGCTCCCACTCTGTCCTCAAGATGACTGCATGAAGATGGATTAAAGTCTTCAGCCCTTTTGGACTTAAGAGCCAGAACTTGGTGGATTTCTCTCTCTCTCTCTCTCTCTCTCTCTCTCTCTCTCTCTCTCACACACACACACACACACACACACACACACACACACACACACACGGGAGTGGGGAGAAAGGCCTGTTGGAAAACGCTCAACAATGAGCTGAAGGATTGGAGGAAACAAAGATCACTTACCCAGCAAAGCCTCTGCTATACTCCACTGCTTCCTAATTGTGCAGATAACAAATGACAATAATCCTTCCTTGTAGTCCAAAGAGGTTCTCCTGCCACTGAAGGCCTCTTTATTCTAAAGTTTGTCCTATCACAGGAAGACCAATAACTCCGGCAATCCAAAACAGTAGGCATCCCAAATATTTTTTTTCAGGATGTCCTTGGAATACTTTGAGAGAAAGAATTATTTTCCTAAATATTAACTGTCATAGGCAAACATTAAAGTTGGCTTGAATTCCCTGAGCACACCCCAATTTGTCCAAAGGGCCTTGGTCCCCGCACTGCTGCTGTGTAGCACAGAGACTAGGATTCCAATGCGCTGTGAAGAGCATATGAAACGGAAATTTCACACATCTCCTGGCGTTCTTTTGGCATGTTCAGGAGGCTGAGTGGAGCAGCTTTCTATTTTCCAGTTTGGGACAGAGATCACCGATAAATAATTCAACCCATTATTTGTCCAATATAGTTATGTTTTTAATTTCCATGATGATAAGCTTTAAAAGGATTGAGCATTATGACGGGAGCTAAGGGGCCAGGGAACTCCCAATATTTCATTCCTAGTCAATCTTATACAATGACCTGTGTGTTAAAGAGCTGTCAAGAGGTGATGTATTCCAAGTATTAGATATGATCCATAAAACAACTGTATGTCAAAATATCTGCTAACCTTGGTCAAATGAATGAAGCAATGAGCGAATAATTCAAAGAAAAATTCAGGTCTGAACGGACATATTAGTGTTACATGGTAGAGACACAATATAACGCTGCCTCTAAATTCTAAGAACAGAGATAGGTAAAGGGTGCCAGGAACTAGGTTTTGGCCATCTAGTCTGCCACCCTCCCCTACTATATAAGATCCTAAGACTTCAACACATGTACACCACCCTTCCCAAATTTCATTATATCTTATAGTGCTTCTCAAACTTTCCTAAGACAGTCACCTGGGATGTTTGTAAAAACACAGATTCCTAAAACCAATCCAGACATATTAGGTCAGGATTCTGAGGGGGAAAAGGCCTGGTAATCTGTGTATCAGGGTCCCTAGTTAGTCTCATCCTCAGGGAAGTCTGGGGAGCAATACCACCTGTGGCAGAGACTAGCAGCCCTCCACTCTGATCTCCTCCTTTCTCCCAGAGCGCCGGGACTGAAGAAGAGTGCCTGGCAAAACCACATCCGCTAGCTTCTTGTCATGTCACTGTGTGCAGGACAAGGAAATGTGAATGCAAGTGATAGTTACTGTGTCAGGGCCAGGGCTTGCAATAGAACAGATATTTTCATATTTCCTTTTGGACGGACGCAGATGACAAAGAAACAAAAAACATAAAGAGGAGGTAAGTGCCACAAGAGGAAGAAGACAGCTAGATCCCTGTAACATCACGTGGAGGAAAGCCACTCACCAAATTGAACACCCTAAAAAGGGTTACTGACATGAGCAAGAAAGGCAACTTTTACTGGGTTTTTAGTTGAAATTCAGTTTTGGGTCTATTTGTCGCAGCAATTTAGTCTACCCTGATTACTACAGCACCACTAAGGCGGTACCTGGAAAGTCTGGGTGAATGTGAACATCATGCTTTCTGTTGGACCACAGGAAACCCAGAAAGCCGTCCACATCTGTCCCTGGAAGATCTGCCCTAAAATAGATTCTCTGGTGCACACCTCCCACGACCCAGTTTCGTGGCATTGGTGTCGGGGAGGTGCTGGGTGCGGGCTGCTCTGGAAAGCTCCCGGGTGAAAAATTCAGGCCAAAAAACCAGGGCACATCGAGGTTACCTGAAGCCCGAAGACTCTGACTGGGTTGCTCTTCACCACATCCCTTGCTCTTTACTAAGCCTCCCCTCCGCAGGGCTGTAGAGAAGCAATGAGTTGTATCTTATAGAGTTTAAAAAAAATCCCTCTAAATTTCTAGCCATCAAGGCTAACTTCTTGCCTGTCAGCAGCTTTTAAAATATTGATGGCTCTTTCCTCATAACAGACACGCCAAGTGGAGTCCGGAGGGCCTACTCTTAACTGTGACTAGAAATGGACTCCATGTAATTAAATATATTTTTCAAGAGAAAGTACACCGAGAAAGGCGGGGGCAACATCCATCAATCCCCCTTCGCAGGCCCCATCTATCTCTTCTGGGCTCTAGACGGTGCCGTAATGTGTGGGGCTGCTGGCGAGCTCGACACCCGCTTCTGACACCTCTGGCTGGGGAGCGATGGCAAGCCGGCCCGTGTATGACACAGGAAGAGTTTGGCTGGAGGGATGCGAGTCTGTTTGGAAGTAATTTGCTATATATTCAAGAGGGAAAGAAGAAGGGCCAACAGGACGATTAGTAACTGAACTGGGGAGAGTAAGAAAACATCACAGCAACAAAGAGAAAACATCTTGTACTGTTTTCTTAACTGAATGGCTTCTCACTGGTCTCCAATGAAGGATGTCGGTGCCAGAGATAATATTCTGGGGTTCTAATAAAACTATCATTTTGTCCCTGATAATCTGTCACCTGTGAAAGATAATCATACAACTGTACTCCCAGTTTTCCAAATCCCTGGGATCCTCGGTTACCCGATAGGTAAACTGAGCTCGGTCCACAAGATGAGAATAACCTTACAAGACAATTCACTGCAGCTCCTCCCTAAGCACTGAGAAACACACACTAGACTGAAAGTAGACTTCCAGTTCAAAGACAGGCCGTGTAATCTAATTGGCAGACCTTTGTATACAAGATTTTCTTCTGAGTCTTGGGTCTTCCTTGAAACATCAATAAGTCATATATGGATTGCTGCTAACATCTTTGTAAGCAGGAATAATTATCTCTAGAGGAGACAGAGTCTATGAAAAAAAAGATCTATGATGCTTTTTCCTTCAGACGAGCTCTGTAGAAAAGGTGAGGTCTGGAGCAAACCAAACGACCCCTCCCTCTCAGGCCTTCTGCGGTGGCTGGCTATGAAAGATGAATGTTAAAAAGTGGATACTGGCCTACAATTTTTTTTTTTGTAGTCCACATAACCTTAGATTTTTAAAAAAAATTTTTATTGTACTCAGAACAAAAGAAAATTCTAGGCACCAGCATCCTTATTTCTAAGGGGCTTCTCCAGGTCTGGATGAGTGAAAGTCTAGTCTAATCAAGTTCATCTAAAACAAAAGATCAAAGGTAGGAAAAGACATTGACAGCAGATTAAGTGTTCTGTTTCCCAGGGCTTGATCCTAAGCTTGCAGGCTCCTAGGAGGTCTGACCATCACAACCCATGTTTTTCCTCTAAGAAGATAACAAAATACCGGTGAACTGCCCCATCCGGGCAGGGCCTGGCTGACTGCAGCCTTTATCAGTTACTGCATTCTACTCCCATGTCTTAACCACAGCAGAATAATTAGTTTTGAGATTGTACACTGCTGTACGGAATAAGCTGTAACACTAAGAGATAACTGACTGATTACACAGCCATGTTTAAAACATTTCATCAGTCTTAGAGCAGCAGATAAAACAACTATTTCATGTGTACCAGCAGGTTCCAGATTAACCCTGCAGAGTTAAAAACTGTGAAACCAAATATCAGCTGATTCCAATTTAAAGCAATAAATCACCGGCGAATGTTGACAGACTTATATGGGGCCTGGTTACCAGGTGACAGTTATTGTATGTTTTAATCCAACTTCCATATTTTTTAAAAAAAAAGTATTTTGCAACTGCCTCAAAGCTGCCACGACCACATACTTTTAAAAGAGTAATAAACACCAAAATGTAAAGAGATAGACTTAGTAAAACTGTCAGCATCAATAACGATACAGAAGATTCTTCATGAAGATGTGAATTAAAATCAGCAGTAAATACACACCGACACATTAAACACGCAGGAGCTGGGCAGAGCTTGTGTACAAGCACCTAAATATCAGACACCCATTGGGGAATAGAGATTTAAGAGCTGCTTCCCCCGCGCCCTGCCGTTAACCATGGGAGTCCAGCAGCGGTGAGCTTCTATCCAGTGTCCCACACAGGGCAGCCCGAGGCCAGTCTGTTGCTTCCACGGTGCACTGTGGAACAGCAAAGTGGTTGGTCCGCTGAGAGGCCGCCAATAAAAGCATCAGCTGCTGCTTTCTTTGGAGTCATTAGGGCAACCTGGACCCAGAACGTATTCCGCCGAGTACAGAAAATGATTTTGGTTTTCCTTTTTCCCTGTGACATTTGGTAAGGGATCCTTTGAGACCCTGGTCTCAGTTTATTTTATGGGAACTGAGACTTGAGATGAAATTGGACCCGCCTGAAGCCTTTTTACGTGTGTGAACGGAGAGAAGAGCTGTGTGGCGTCCAGAGGGCGGACCCTGGGTCACACGGTCTGCCTGGTGTACCAAAGGGCACCGGCCTGAGCCTGAGAGGGTGGCTTGGGTCCCAAGTCTCTCCTGGCGGGGGTCGGTCACGGACATTCGACCACAGAGTCCTACGTAAAAGCAAGGTGCTTGCCCCACCTGCCTATCCCAGGGTCATCGCCGGGAATCAGTGAGAGGATGGTGTGAGAATGCACCACCAACAGAAGGAGCCGATACGGATGGAAGTTATTATCAAACAGGGCATCAAAACTCGAGTTTATAAACCTGGGTTGGGGGTAGCAGACACTGAGCAGCTTTTGGCAAATTACTTTCCACGTCTTCTCTCCCTTGGCAATGCAGCTTACTGTGCTCATGGGTTTCACAGGATCGTGGGTGATTGGTCTAAATGACTCTCAATTACATATTCATGGTGTATATGATACTACAGCTAACCAATAAAAATAGCCCACTGATGAATTCAAACTGCCCTATGAAAATGTAAAGGACAAAGTCATTTCCAAGGGGCTAATTTTTTTCCCCCCCACGAGGTGGGCAGAGGAGGTTTAAATGAAGACTCTGTTCTGCTATGTTTAAGAAAGAGCATTAGTATCTCGTGTGACTGCATCTGTGAATGAAGACATTCAAGAAACCATTATGTTTTCAACGTAGGTTAATAATAAGGCTATTTTTCCACCCACTCGTTGGCACAGCTGTGCTGTTCCTGGCCTCAAGTGGGAGGCAACGTGGAGCAAGGAGTCGGAAGACGGATGACATAAAGCACACCAGCACCAGTTAGTATCAAATATTCCCGGATTAGAAATGACTGATTACTGTCTTCGTGACTGCGACTCCTTTCCCCCCTTCGTTTCCAGCAGACGTGGAGTCGTGGCACCCAAGCCTGCCAATGGGGTACCTGGGGAATGATCAACTGATTTCTGTCCCGTTTCTACACAGATGCCGGCCAATACTTGGAGCACCGTTCATCTCCAGCCCTCTTTTTCTTAGGCGACACTGCTGGACGTGTGCATGGCTGAGGGCCTGGATGGGTTGTGGCTGGTGTAGAACCAAGGTGGATGATGAGGGAGGAGGGTGGGGATACAAAGAAGTGATAGCAAAGCGTGGCTACGGCTATCAAGACCTGGGGACCAGCATAGGAAAAACGGAGGAGTTAGGGCAGCCGTGGGCAAACTATGGCCCATTCGGCTGTTGTATCTGGCCTGCTGAGCCGAAAGAGCGGAGGGTTCTCTTGCTCTCCCCTCCGCTCCTTCACCAGCAGCCCAAGATGAGAGTGCCAGCATGGTCAGGTTGCTTTTGTTCCGGCCCTCCCGTCCAGTTTAAGAAGCCATTGTGGCCCTCGAGTCAAAAAGTTTGCCCGCCCCTGGGTTAGGGAATGCCAAACTCTGCTGTTCGGAACCACCGACTCCCTGCACCCTCAGTCTCTTGGTGTCTGGGGCGTTTCTGCTCTCTCCGGTATGGAAAAATGAGCCAAATGGCAGTTAACACTCTCAGAAAGCACTTCGGGGATATTCTAGGAAAAGGACAGTGAAGGCGCCAAGTGTGACATTACTCTATTGTAGCAGAAAGAGAAGTATTATCACACCTGGAGGTGCGATAGGAGGTGATTTGAAGTTCACAGTGGAACACTGACAATAAATATCACCGATTTACACAGCTTCCACAAGGGCACTTTCAAAGCTCCTTCTGAACTAGGCCCAGGAAAGGCATCTCGGGCCCGTTATCCTGAGATGGGCCGGTGCCGGCGATGCCTAAAAGTGCCTGTTGAAAATGGTCCTCTAGAGCAGAGGCCTCCGAGATCAAAGCTCACCTCCATTCTTCCCCGAGATTATGGCCTGTCTAGCAAAGAGCCACCAGTACTTTTGTCTCCCACGTGGCACTATAAAACAGGATGGCTTCTTGTTTTCTGTGAAACAGACAGCAAATAGAAACTGAGTCGAACTTCTCCATGAAAAGTGATGCCTATGGGTGTTTGCATCTTCTGCCAACTTCTTCCAGTCAGAAAATGCTACCTGACTCTGTATCTATTAACGTTTGACATTATATTCCTAGTAAAAGAGCATATGTTAACATGCCATTGATCTTTGCTAATAATAGCGGGATAGGAAAAGCGTATTTCAAGGGTCCGGGCAGTTGGCTACACTTTTGCTCCAACCCTTCTGTGATCTATATTTGGACTGTGAACGTTTGAGGGCGGCCTCTGCAGAAAAAGGACTTACTGACGCTAAAGGGCTAGATCAATGCAAAGACGTAGACATATCTGGGTTACTAGACAAAGGCTAATCTTCTCATTTCAAAATATCCAGTTTTCTCAATTCAAAATGAAAACAATTTTAATGTCTTCACTTTTAAAGCTCAGAGTAAAAGAAGTGAACATTCATAAAATAGAAAAAGCATCAAAAGGAGAATCTTAAGATCAAGAGTCAAGTCTTCAAATGGCCATATTCCTAGCCAGGTGACCATCCTTGAAACTGCCAATCTCAGTTTCCCACCCACGTCTGAGGATGGATGACCGCCTTCCCAGGACAGCACTGAGAATTAATACTTGGCAGACCTTTCCATGCGAAGCACCATATAAACACGTGTGCTTTAGCATTTATTGGAAAAGCTATTCCATGGACAAAGTACTACAAACACATACGGAATCAAACAGTGCCTTAACGCAGTGTTTCCCAAACTTTTGACATATGTGTACCCCTTCTATAATTTTCGTAATGCTGAGTACAACCTCGTCAAAAAAGAAAAATGGGTGTATTTTAATAACAATCAAAATATATTTATTATTTTCTTTTTGGGGTACATACACAAAATAATAGTAAACAAAAAATAAAATTATTCATAATAAAATATAAATAAAAGTTATATTATAAATAACATTTATTTGCACACCGGACCATCTCACGTCTCACAAGACTGTCTTGACTTGACTCATGAGAACGTAGAATTAGGCACAGCTAAGCACGGTGCAGTGCATATCCTCACCAAACTCCAGTGCAATGCGTACCCCCACCAAACTCTTCCTGTAACCCTGGGGGTACGTGTACCACACTTTGGGAACACTGCCTTAATGGCATTAAACCAGAGTTACTTTTTCCTTGCAGCAAAAACTGTATTGGGCCCTCAGAGGGTATTCTCCCTTCTGAAAAATACCCATGGTTAGGCAGGTTTGGTTCACACCCTAGCCCAGTTCTCTCTGGAACAGGAGAGCTTTGCTAAGGGTGGACCAGCCCCCAAACAGAACCCGAAGGGCGTTAGCAGGAACACAGACAGATCTTACCGTTAACTAAATTATACTCTATTGCAAGTTCAGCTTCCAGTGAAATTTTCTTCTGTATTCACTGAAATGCAATTACTGCATTTATCTTGTCACTGAAACTTTTGAGTTGTTCTCTCCACGCTCACATAAACCTGCGATTTCCTGCACGCCCCTCGCTGTAAAGTTTTGAGAATCTTACCCATCAAAAACCGTTCTTTCCCCTCCCCTTGCATTTGGCACCTGCCCCACTGAAGGAGCCGAGGGGATTCCGACCAGAAGGCAATTATTGCCACCTGAAGCCGAGCGTCTGGGGGGCCGGCCTGGCTCTCCCGGTGCCCAGGAACACCAGGCTCTCCTAGGGAGAGGCTATTGTGAAAGTCCGAGGCAACGTCACTGCCCGCCCAGTGAGGTTTGTGCTCAGGGTGGTGCACAACACATGTCTACCTCTCTCTGAAAATGGCCTGGGTGGGTGCTGGAAGCAATGTTAAAAGACAAATCAAACCAGGCCATGAATGATTACAGTATCATCCCATTAGCACGGTGAAAACTGTTAAGACATTGCCCAAACAGGTGGGAAATATAAAGAGTGCAACCACACTACATTTATGGAGTGGCTTATGCTTTCTCAGGCATTCTTTCCTTGTCTACCTTGAGCCCTCTGAACGCTGGCTCTGCACCCGAATCACTGGAGCACCGTTAGAAGCTGACTGACTGCGCCCTTCCTCAGAGGAATTCCGAATTCCTGACGGTGCAGGCCAGGCACTGGCATTTTTGTTTTTCAGTTCCTCTAGGACAGTGGTAGGCAAACTCATTAGTCAGCAGAGGCAAATATCAACAGTACAAGGATTGAAATTTCTTTTGAGCCAAATTTTTAAAACTTAAACTTCTTCTTACGCCACTTCAAAATAGACTCGCCCCGGCCGTGGTATTTTGTGGAAGAGCCACATTCAAGGGGCCAAAGAGCCCCATGTGGCTCGCGAGCCACAGTTTGCCGGCCAGGGACCAATCACTGTACTGTTGATATTTGGCTCTGTTGACTAATGAGTTTGCCGACCACTGCACTAGGTGATGCTCATGAATGGATAGGGCTGCAAACTACTGCGTCTTGCTTGCACCTCACATGAGCTTTATGAAAAGGGCTCAGAGCGAGTGGGCACCTTACTCCAGGCCACTCAGGAGATAATTCCAAGTCCAAAGTCAGAAGTCAAAGTCCCTGACATCTTTCCAAAATAACTCGGCTCCTTGTAACTGCTGCAACAGACTGTCACAGGGCTGCTGTGATTGGGGGACAGGGGTGAGTTAAAGAGCAGAGTAGCTGACTTCCATGCACTCCTGGCTCTCCTGAAATCTAGTCTGTTCCTATTAGTGGCTGAACAGTCTCCCTTTCAATGGAATCAGCCACAGGGCAGCAAGGCCAGGGAGGGCTGTGGCAGCATATTCTATCTTTTTTATTAAAAAATGTATTTTATTAATTTTGTTACAGAGAGGAAGGGAGAGGGATAGAGAGTCAGAAACATCGATGAGAGAGAACCATCAATCAACTGCCTCCTGCACATCCCCCATTGGGGATGTGCCCGCAACCAAGGCACGTGCCCTTGACCAGAATCAAACCTGGGACCCCTCAGTCTGCAAGCTAACACCCTATTCATTGAGCCAAACCAGTTCTGGCAGCATATTCTATCTTGAGGTACACGGTGCGTGAGCAATGATTTGCTGGGAACCAAGGCCAGCTGGTGCCCCGTAGCCGCCATGCGCCAGCAGGAACGAGCAGCCGGCTGGCGCTCCGACTACTCACTGTTTCCTCCCACCGGCAGCCTGGCTGGGACAAGGGGACCTGATCAGGCCGTGCTTCCCAGGGGGTGGGGGGTGGGAGGTCTAGGACTGGGCCTTCAGGGACCCGGCTGGGAGAGCCCCACCCTACCACAACCAGACGCCGGCACCTGCTTAGAGCCCGTGACTTCCACAAGATCCCAGCCCGCGGCCCCGCACATCTGCACACGAGGGACAGATGGCTCCTTAGCACTGATGGACGTGCTCGCACGAAGGCGCGTGAGGAGCTGAGGACCATCCCTCACTACTAACTGGCTCTTCCGGGCAAACAGCAGGGACCCATGAAAAGACAAGGACTCCACACTTCCCCCGGAACATCCCCTGCCGTCAAATTCCCAGAAGCCAAAGTGACACCGCGCCTGGGACTCAGAGGATAGGGAGGGCGTGCAACAAAAGCCAGAGAAGTGGAATCTGCACACGGGCGCCCCTCCTTCCTTTTCACTTGGGACTCGCTGCTCTACATGCAGACACCGGATCACCGCTTTGCTCAGAGATCTGAACGCTAATGAAACGATCTCTTTTTGATTTACAAAAGCAGTCAAGTCTGATGGCTTGGAAACGATCTAAGCTTTGAGAATGAGGACGTTTAGGGAATTATATCCTGGGGGGTCCACACTGAAATGAAATGCAAGAACAGGCAGAGTGTTATCCCGAGCTCTACTTCTCTGCACTCAGTGACTTCAGATTTCAAGGTGTATCCCCATTTTTTTTTTTTGCCCCTAACGGGTCACTGTCCTGGGACCACCAGGGTGGCAGCTGGTCTCATGGTGGGTCCTGGCCCAGAGGTCTCTCCCCACAGCATCGTCAGGAGCTGGCACACCTTTGAGTCTCCCTGCCCAGAGACACCTCTGAAGACTACAGCCGCACAGTCCTGGTGGTGTGCTTCAGACTCTTAGAACAGGAGGCCAGGCATGCCCCCGCCACTCTCCGACCCTGCTCTGGGCAGGATTTCCAGGGAAGAAGACAGCCACTGTAAAGCCGGAAAGGTCGGAACAAGGTGAGGGCCCAGTAGGTCACAGGCACCGGGTCAGAAGCCGCTCGATACATTAGGCCCCGTTGGCAGGTGAGAAAACGGACTCGGAGGGGAATGCGCAGCTTACCCAGTCTCACACAGCTAGCTACCCTGTTTCCCCCAAAATAAGACAGTGTCTTATATTAATTTTTGCTCCCAAAGATGCGCTAGGTCTTATTTTCAGGGGATGTCTTATTTTTCCATGAAGAAGAATACGGTACACATTTATTGTTAAATGAAAATAAAGGAAATTTATTACCTGTATACGGTACAGTAGTAGGGTAGTTGTCAACACAAACCAGACAAACTGTGAACCCTGGTGGCCTTATTTTCGGGGGGGAGGGGATGCCTTATATTTCACTCAGAAGGAAACCTGTAAGTAGGTCTTATTTTCGGAGGATGTTTTATTTTCGGGGAAACACAGTAGGAAGTATTGGGAACTAGAATTTAAACCCAGATTTACCTACAACCTTTCCCTAAATATGAGCAGGACTTAAACGCTTTCTTTTCTTTTCTTTTTTTTTTTATTGTGGTAAAATATATATAACCTAAACTTTACCACTGTAACCGTTTTTAAGTGTTCGGTTCAGTGACAGCCAGTGCGTTTACGCTGTGCCAATATCACCACCATCATCTCCAGAAACCTTTCCATCATGGCAAACGGAAACTCTGCCCCCGCTAAACAGCAACTCCCCACTCCACCTTCTCCCAGTCCCCGGCACCCCGTGCTGTTTCCTCTCTCTCATGACCTGACTACTTCAGGCACCTCATATAAATGGAATCACGTCAATGGATTTTTAAAGAGCAAAAACCCAGGGAGTCACAGTGTAGTTTTATGCTTTCCCCTTCTTTGAATGCTTTCAGTATTTCAGACAGATTTTGAAAGATAAAAGCTCTCCATATCACATGCATGGGCCACACTACTTTGTGGCTTTTTAAATTTTATTTTAAAAAATAATTCTTTTGAGAGGACCTCCCATGGGGAGTTACTGCTGTGACTAAAGGGCTATTTCTTGAACCAGGTACAATATTGGGCTGTGGGAATACAGATTCCCATATAAAAACCTCTGCCTTTACAGTTGTTCTTTCAAAGGGACAATGGCAATTCTCACTAGCAAAGCAAGATGGGAGAAAGAAGAGATATATCAGCTAAATTGGGAGTAGGACAGAAACAACCTGTAGACAAATGCATCTCTCCAGTTGCGTTAGCCTAGTATATTCTTTATCATTGGGCTAGAATTTCATTAATACCTAGTTAGTATTGATTTCCAATAAATGTGTTTTGAATGTACATGTATGGATTGCTTTAATATGTACACACTGTATGTTTATAAATGCCATCAGAATAAGACCCAAATTTTGTACCGGAGAGAGTTTTTGATAATTAGAAGAACTAAGATATGTGGATAAATGAGTTAGCACATGGTGAAGGTGACAGGATGAATTAAAGAGGCTGAATGTAAGTTTTTATAGGAGTTTGGAGAAAGATGAGATTATTTTCAATGTGGAGATTTGATACAACTTTGTAGGAAAAGGTAGGTCTTGAAGAAATGCAGTCTGTTGAGAGAGAGATAGAGTATGGGAATTCTAGCTTATAAAACATAGATCTGAAGGAATGGAGAATATGAAGTGAATTAGAAAAAAAAAAAACCAGGAAGGATTATGGAAGAACTGGAAAGCATGGCCATGTACTCTAGGCTTTATTTACTAGGCCATATAGTCTGTGATTCTTCTGGATAAATAGGAAGGCATTATGAGAAAGTAAACAGAGATAAGAAACATAACCAGAAGAGCAGACCTCTGCTTCTAGTCTAGATGGATAGCCTTACAGCCTGAAAAATGCTGACAACCCTCAAGAGTTTCCAGGTCACAGCAAAAAAAGAGGGAAGCCGAGGGAAGCTGGTAGACATCCTGAGTTAAGGGTCTGGAGCTGAAAAAAAAAAAAAAAAAAAAAAAAAAAAAGGCAAGACCTAAGAGGATCAAATTGTTTGGAGGTATCTTAACTGCACTGCAGAACAAAGCTCAAAATTTTTAAAGAAGAATACAAAACTATCCAGCACCCCAAAAGAGGGAATTGAAAATGTCTGGTATCTCAGTAATCAAAGATTTCTAGGCATGCAAAGAGGCAGAAAAACATGATCCAGAGTGAGAGAAAAAAAAAAAAATCAATGAACTGAAACCAATCCAGAACAGATACAGATATTAGAATCAGCAGACAAGGATACTAATATGGTTATATAAACCCTGCATTTGGTGTACCCCAAAAGGTAACTGGGACTTAGAACATAGTAAAAAGGTCCAAATGGACTTTTGGAGATTAAAAACTATAAGATTAAAAAGACAACTGATGGGATTAATGGCTGATTAAACATTACAGAAGAAAAGATTAGTGAGCTGTGTTTCAAAATGAAACACACAGAGAAGCAAACATTTTAAAAGAGAAAGAAACAGAAGCAGAAGAGCACATTAATAAGCCATTGGACAACTTTGAGTAGCCAAGTATGCGAGTAACTGGAGTCCCTGAAGGGGAGGAGGAAGGAGACAGAAAAAATATCCGAACTAAGTAAGGGCTTAACATTTTCCAAATTTGATGAAAACTATGAAATCACAAATGAAGAGCCTCAAAGAAGCCCAAGTTCCAGAACTATGAGGAAAACTAAATCAAGACCCTTTATAATCAAATTGCTTACACACAGTAATAAAAAGAAAAATCTTAAAAATCAAGACTGAGGAAAAAAGACATATGTGGTGAAACAAAGATAAGGTTGACATAAACTTTCTTAGCAGGAATAATAAAAGTGAGAAGACAGTGGATTTTTAAAATACTTTAAGATGCAGAGTACAAGATTAGTGGTTGCCAAAGGTAGCTGCAAACTATCAGTTCCAAAATAAGTTAAGTTCTGGGGATATAATGTACATTACGGTAATAAGTTAAAAATAGTGTGCTGTATATGTAAAAGTTGCTAAGAGAATAAATCTTAAAATTTCTTATCACAAGAAAAATTCTGTAACTATGTGGATGATGGATGTTAAACTTATTGTGGCAATCATTTCACAATATGTACATTATCAAATCATGTTGTATACATAAAAATGATGCAATGTTATATGTAAATCTCAATAACTAAAAAAAATAAAACATGGAAAGAAAAAAAAAAAAAACACCCTGTAACCTAGGGTTCTAATTTCAGTGAAAATATATTTCAAAAACAAAAGTGAAACATATAACAGGTAAAATAATTTAGCAACAAATGACTTACTCTATAAACCATGTTAATAAAGTTCTTTATCAGCAAAAAAAATGATACCAGAAGGAAATAGATGTCTCCACAAAGGAATGGAGAGTTCCAGAAATAGTAACTACATGGGTAAGATACTTTTCTTATTATTTAAATCTCTTTAAAATAAATTTAACTATATATACAAAAACATTAACTATGTATTATGGGGTTTATAACATATGTAAGTGAAATATATGACAATAATAGCATAAAGTCTGGCAAGGTGGGGAATGAAAGTTCACTACTATAAGATTAACAGACTATATGTGAAGTTGTATACTATCATTTGCAGGAAAATAATCTAAGGAAAAGATAAATACTATAAATCCCAAGCCTACCCCTAAAATAAAATAAAAAAGAGTTTTATTGCTAATAAGCCAAGAAAGAAGATAAAATGGAAAAAAAAATCTTAAGAAGAAACAGAAGAGAAAAAGAAGAGATGAGAGGAATAAAAAACAAATAGTGAAATGACAGTTTTATATCCAACTTTATCAACAATCAATTAAATATTAATTATATAAATACCTCAATTAAAAGGTAGAACTTTTTACAGTGATTTAAAAAGAAGATGCATTTGTTTGTTATCTATAAGCAATTAACTTCAAATATAAAGTTACAAATAGATTAAAAGTGAAAACATGGGAAAAGATACAGCATTGTAACACTAGTTAAAAAAAAACACCTTGATTGGTATATTTATTAGTTGAAGTAGATTTCAAAGTGAAAGATACCAGAAATAAGAAAAATTATTTCAAAATGATAAAGGGGTCAATTCATCAAGCAGACTTAAAAATTCTAAACATCTATACAACAGATAACAAAACTTCAAAATATACAAAGTGAAAACTAATAGAACCACAAGGATAAATAGAAAAAGCCACAATAACATTTAGAGATGTCAATAGCCTTTTTCAATAATTAATAGAACAATTATAAAAAAAAAACCAGTAAGGATACAGAGTACTTGCATAATGCTATCAACCAAATTGACATTTGCATAACACTCAGTCCAAGAACAGCAGGATACATCTTCTTTTCAAGTGCACATGGAACTTTTATCAAGACAGGGCAAATTATGGGACATCAAACAATTACCAATAAATTCAAAAGTTACATTCACTGACCACAATAAAATCAAATTAGAAGTCAGTAACAGAACAATCTCTGAAGAATCCTCAAATATTTAGAAACTAAATGACATACTTTGAATAACCACAGATCATAGAAGAAACCAAAAGAAAACTTAGAATGAAATTTGAACTACATAACATATCAAAATTTGTGGGATGTAGGTACAGCAGTAGTTAGGAGGAATTGTATACCATTAATTGTGCTCATTAACAAAGAAGATTTCAAATCAATGGCCTTAGAGTCTACCTTAAAATCTATAAAAATGAGAGCAAATTAAGTCCAATGTAAGCCAAAGAAAAGAAGTGATAAAAATCAATAGAGAAAACAAAATTAATAGAGAAAACCAATAAAACCAAAGGCTAGTTATTTAAGCAAAAAAATAAAATTGACACACTTATAGCCAGATGAGGGAGGGAGAGAGAGAGAACAGAAATAATATCAGGAATGAGAGAGATAATATCATTACAGATTCTACAGATATTAAAGAGATAAAAGAAAATTATGTATAGTTTTATGCCAATAAATTTAACAACTGGGGTGAAACAGACATATTCTCTAAATAAGAGAAACTCAAGAAAAAATATAATCTGAATAGACTTATAGGTACATATAGATACACGTATGTACATAGATTTAGTACATACAAGTCTGTATGTACTAAAGGAATTTTAGTACTTGTGCTTAACCTCACAAAGAAAACCTGGGTCCCAGATGGCTTATGTGATGAACTCTAGCAAACATTTGAGAAAGTAAGATTACAATTTAATACAAAATTTTTCCAGGACATTGAAGAGGAGAGAGTACTTTGTAAATCACTCATGAGACTGGGATTACATTCAACCAAAATCAGCCAAAGAAATAAGAAAACAATATAATAACACTCCTGCTGAATACAGATCCATAAAATGTAAGCAAAAGAGAATCCAATAATGTAAGAGTTGTACATCATGATAAAGTGAGGTTTATTGCCAGCAATGCAAGGCTGCTTTAACGCAGAAAACTGATCAATGTGAGTCACCATATTTACAAACCAGAAATGAAAACCATATGATCTCAATCAATGCAGAAAAAGCATTTGACAAAACCGAACATCCATTCCCGATAATAATGCTCAGCAAAATAGGAACAGAAGGAAATGTCCTCACTTGAGTAAGGGCATCTGTGAAAGCCAATAGCTACATCATACTTAATGGCAAAAAGCAGAGTGATTTTCTTCTAAGATATAGAACATGATAATGATGCCCACTCTCACCATGTCTATTCAACTCTGTCCCAAAGGTTTTAGCTAGTGTAATCAGGCAAGAAAAGAGAAAGGTACCTATATTAGAAAGGAAGTAAACTTTTATTTTGTTTTGTTTATTTAATTTTTGCTTGTGACTGTTAGGTTTTCTTTGATACAAAACCAACGACTTACATGAAAAACATCTGCTTTTTGAAGACATTGTTAAGATAATAAAAAGATAAGACACAACTTGGCACTAATACTGGCAAAACGTGTATCCTATAAAGAACGTGAATATCGAGTATATTGAAAATTCTCAAAACTCAACAATAAGGGAATGACCCAGGTAAGAAGTTGGCAAAAGATTTAATAGATCTTTCATCACAGAAAATGTATGGGTATCAAATAAGCACATGAAAAGGTACTTAGCATCTTTAGTTGTATAAAAATTAGTGACACACACCATTATACACCTATCAGGATGGTTAAGGTTAAAAATACTGATTATATCAAGTGTTTTTGAGGATGTGGAGGAACTCCTATATTGCTGGAATATAAAATGGTACCATCAACTTAGAAAATAGTTTGCCAGTTTCTTAGAAAGTTAAATATACACTTACCATTTGATTTCGGACATTCCACTCCTAAATGTCTAGCCAAGAGAACAAAAGCATACTAATACTTGTTCATGAATGTTCTTAGCAGCATTATTTGTTAAGAGTCAAAAATTGGAAACCACCAACTGCATACGAACAGGAGAAACGGTAAGCTGCAGTGCACATATCCATTCAAATAGCTGCTATCAGAGATGAAAAGGAATAAACCACCAATATAAATGAACTATTGGCATTGAATTTTGAAGTAATTATGTTGAGTAAAACCAGCCTGACCAAAATAAAATAAAATAAAATAAAAGGCACATGCTCTATGACTATTTATATAAAGTTCTAGGAAATGAAAACTTACAGTGACAGCAAGTGTGTGGGGAGGGAGGGAGGGGAAAGAAAGGGTTTGCAAAGGAAAATGAGGAAGTGTTTAGGGGTGATGGATATGTTTGTTATTTTGATTGTGGTGATGGTTTAAGAGGTACAGACATAATAAAATTTACTAAATGTTACAAATTTAGTATGTGAAGCTTATTGTGTATCAGTATTAATTATGCTTCAATAAATCTGTTAAGTAGAAACAACTAATGGAAAGGCTACTTAAATATCCTAAAAATGTGGCAGGAATGGGAAAACATGGCTGTTAAGAATACAAAAGACTCAAACTCACAAGGTCCGGGTTTGAGGGCAAGAAAATCTAGGAGTCAGGTATAACCAAGATTTGGAGACTGGTTGACAGGAGGGCAGGTGACACCCTTAACAGCAACAGGGGTGACCAAAGGAAGAGCAGGTAAATTCAAGTTCTGAACACGCTGGATGCTGGCAGACCATCTCATTCCAAGGGCAGCTTAAAACCTGGGACCAGAAGTGAGAGAGGCAGGAGACAGATCCTCTGGAATGCCACACTTTCAGCTTCACATTCCTCCTGCATTCCCCTTGGGTGGATACCTTGCCTTCTGGGCTACAATCTGCGCCTCTGAAGGGAGGAAACCCAAGTCTGGAGGAGTTCCATTCAGTTACATGTGACCTTCAGGGAATTTCTAGGATTACGCAGAGAGGCAAATCTACCAGGTCCTCGTCTTACAGAGTTTCCAAAGTGCACTCAGCCAAGTGGAGCTCTTGTAGCCTCATATAAAAAGGCTGTGTGTGTTGGCACCGAGTGAATAAAGTGATGTATGAACGCTGGACGGGAAAAGGCGAGGTGCACCACAGGCTATAAGAAACTGGAAATGTAAGGCCTATGAAGTCATTTCTCCGTTTGCCGCCCCACTCCCTGCTACACCAGCCCTGCCAGAATGGCACGGCTCCTGAGAACGCCAGCGCGCTTCTTCACCCCAGCGCCAAAGGAAACATCTGTGAGGCTGGCGGGGTTTCAGGTGAGCACGCTGCTCAGAGGGCTCCAACGACAGAGGGGACTGTTTTTCTCCTTCCTTATTTTATTTTAAATGTCAAACTTTTCACACTACAGTGACACCCTAAAATGATTCTCTTACTCCCGTGGCTTCAGTTGAAACAATGTTTTTTCATGCTCCATAGAGTGCCCAGCCGCTGGAGTGCAATGGGGCCCTCTCTTCCAATGTGCCACGAAAACAAAAATAAGGGGAAAGAACGCAAAATAGCTGGTGGGAAAAATACCCCCTTCTCTTGAATGTTCTGTATTCACTCACCCAATCAATGTGTATTACAGTTTTAAGGCACTGTATGAGGTTCTATAAGTTACAGCAATTGACTAAAATAGCTCAATTGCAAGAGGTTTCAAGTTCAAGACCAGTACATACACAACTTCAGTATGACATAGAAAGAATCTGCAGGGTAAAGGAGAGGCATGATGCCGTGGGAATTTCGGTAGAGTGGAATTTAATGGAGTGTCCCAGAAGGAGCCCTTATGAATGAAATGGCATTTGCACTAACTAGGCTTTTAAAGGCCAGGATAGAAACAATCAGAATTGAAAAGAAGAAATAATCCTCTAGGTATAGGAAATGGGCAGGACTCAGAGCATGGGAGCCAAGATACAAGGAGTGTTCAGGGAATCCTATATAATAAAAGCCTGATATGCAAAGTATCTGACCATTCATTTGACTGTTGGACCAGTCACTGTAATGTGCACTGACCACCAGGGGGCAGGCACTCCGACCAGTAGGTTAGGTTGCTGCGGGGGTCCAGCTAGTCGGTACTGGGCAAGACTGGCTAGACACACCCTGGATCCCTCCCGCGGTCCCTCTACTGCTATCCTTCCCTGGTCCTGAGCATGCACTGGTGAGGTCCCTCGGCCTGGCCTGCACCCTCTCTCAATCCGGGATCCCCTGGGAGATGTCCGCAGCCCAGGCTGAGGAACCCCACTGGTGCACGGTTTGTGCACCAGACCTCTAGTAATTCAATATTAATTCAACAAACATTATGAAGCCCCTGTTGGTTACTACATACTGTGCTAAGTGATAGACATACAGAGAGGTCACAGGTAACTCTTACCCCAGAGGAGTATAGATTTTTGAACTGAAACAGATAATTTCAGAACAATAACCATAAGTATTTAGAATAGAGATATACCCAGAATGTTGTAGGAACTCCATAGGCAGGGCATTATAATAGGAGCACAGAGTCTAAAAACCAACTTATTTAGGTTAGAATTCCATGTCTGCCATTCATTTGGATGTATTTGTTATCTAAGTTTCAATTTTCTTGGCTACAAAATGAGTGCAATAAATGGTATTTGCCACATAGAATTGTTGTGAGGATATGTTATAACAATATATTGTGTATTAAATTCTTGGTATAGAACCTGGCACATAGCAATTATCCCATATAAACATTAATTGTTGTTGTTAATGTTATTGTTGACTAGAGAGGCCTGGCACGCGAAAATTTGTGCACTCGGAACAGGGGGTGTCTCTCAGCCCAGCCTGCATGCTCTCACAATCTGGGACCCCTCCGGTAGGGTCCTCTCCCATCGCAGCATGGCTCTGATTCCCCGGAGCCTGCGGGTGGGGGAAGGGACCCAGGGGACGGTCCAATGGCAGCACGGCTCTGTTCCCACAGCTCCCTCCTGCCACTGTGCCGTGGGTGGCCGGGACCCAGGACTGACTTCTGCCGCGCCAGCCAGGACCCTAGCCTGGTGTTCGGTCATCCATCCAGTCTGTGTCGTGATGGACCCTGGCTCTTTGTTTATTCGGATACTACCAAGAACTGATCCTGCTTTTGCTGAAAGGCCAATATGCCAGGGATGCAGAGTTCATGCTGAGCTGTTGCTGGGGTCAACATTAGACTATAACGGCTCTACTAACCTCTGTGACCTTCAGTTTTCTCATGTAAAGTGGGAAAACCCAGCCTATCATGTGCCAGCCACTTTTCTGAGCGCTATGTATAAGTGATCTCATCCAATCTGTATAACAACTCTACTCATTTTGCAGATGGGGAAACTGAGGCACGGTGGTGTCAAGTGACCCAAAGAAGGCAGGTGGGAGAGGCTGGTCAGACACCTACGCACTTTGTCTCCAAGGCCTGTGTTGGAATACTCTGTGTTTAAGCTGGCATTATATCTGATAGGCGAAGGGTAAACAGAGGCTGCTGTTGATGCCTCCGTGTTCCATATGCCCCCTGGTGGCCAGGTCACAGGTACCGGTTGCTTGGTTATTCTGCTGTTCAGTCTATTTGCATATTAGTCTTTCATCATATAGGATTAGCCTCTAGTAAAATTGGTCTCGTTATACATTATTTTGCCTACAGTGGCAGAACCTACCAACTACGTTAAGTGTGGCCTTACTGTACTTAGCAGAACACTATGCAAGTTGAACAACTCAGGTTTTCTTTTCCTTTAGATGTACATTGCTAATGTTCTTAACCTTTATTGGGTCTGAGAGCTTTCAGGGAAAAAAGGAAGAATATGGTAGTCTCCTTCCTCAAGCCTCTCCCCACTCCCCACCCCACCTCTCGCCATGGCCGTGGTGTGCCCCAACCCAGTAGGCTCTGAACACCCTGTGGACAAGGGCCACACCTTTTGTCTTTGTATCGCTGGTACACAGCACACTGCCTAGCACATACGACTCCCAAAACATGTCCTAAGAATGAGTGGAAGCCTCTCTGCTTCTCAACAGCAACTCTGTAAAAATGGGTAAGCAGTAGTTCATTCATTCAATCCAAAGCGAATTTTGAATGTCTGTTGCCCTGCCAGGCACTGAGCCAGGCACAGGAAGTTCAGAGATACAAAGGCAAAATTTTTTTTTAACAAGCAATTTAAGCTACTCGCATAAAAGATACCTATGAAAATAAGTGTTATAAATTCTAAAAAGATTTTCAAAGTGTGCCTGGAGCTTTGATTTTTACAGTACAGTATTTTGTGCCTATTTTCATTTGAATCAATGCCAGCAGAGTAAATGGGAGACTCAGTTGTCTTTTGAACTCCATATACAATATTAAGGCTTAGAGTTAAGGTCATATGGAACTCACATGGTGTAGGCAAAAGAAGTAGAGGCATTATAAAAATTACTTCGAAGGATGTATTAGATTTTTAAGGCCAGATCAGCAATTTTCCCAGGTATTCTCAGCCTTGCTCAAAATATCACTTAATCTTTGTCTTAGGTTCCCCTTCTTTGAAGTGGGGGGTGATTCTTTGGGGTGCGGGGGAAGTGGCCGGAGGGCAAGGGAGGATGTGATAGGGCTTAACAGTTTCCTCACTTTGAAGTGTTCTAAAAACACAGCGTTTCCATTGCAAACATGTGATGGAATATGTGTCAACACAGCATTTCGTGTTGCTAGGGCGATCCGACCAATAGTTTTACATAATCCTCACGCAGCCCTTCAGCTAATGCAGGGGAGGGAAAGCCACAGAGAGGTGGGCCCCTCTCTTATCTCCTGAGCATTCTCGGCATGGCATTCTGAAGATATGTGGCAGGCCCTCCAACATTGGATTAGTCTATGGGCAACAATCAAACTCTGCCATGTGATGCAGGCTCTTCCCTTCTCCTCTTAAGCTGTCACAATTTCATTTGCTTTGCAGTGTAATCTGTGGTGTGAAAGCCTGACGTGTCCCACTTAGACACCGGGCTCCTAAGTACAGATTAGAGTACAATTAGGTGGAGAGGAAAACCCAAAAGACCTGATTAAAAAAAAACACATACGTGTCTTTTTTATTTATTTAATAAAATATCTATTTTATTTATATAATTTATTCATCACCTTTTCTTAAGTCTTTTTTTTTCTTCCTTCAAAGAGATTAGAGCAAAGCCTTGGCTCTTGGAAGCGCTGCCCTATGCAGGGACCTGGGCTTAGTGCAGGGCCCCATCACGCTCCCTCCTCTCCAGTGGGACACAGGCCACATTGGACTTACAAAACAACTCGGACTCGCCACCATCTGGCAGCTGTATGGTGGCCTGCGTAAAATGAACTGGTGGTGGCCATCCAGTTCCCATTAGACAGATGTCCACTTCACAAAGAGAGCATCAGACTCAGCAGCCTACTTGGCAGAGAGGAGGCAGGACTGGGCATGGAAACTGTATGGACTTGTTCTGCCCAAGCAGGTTGCTTACTCAGTCGGATTGGGGCGAGCCGGAGGGATGAGGGCAGGCAGAATGTCGGCAGCTCCTGGAGGAGAACTCTTATGTTTACCGATCCATCGGACTCCTTACAAAACACCTCAAAGCACTTCACAGACACGGTCTCATTTATCCTGCCACAAAGCCATGTTTTTCCAAACTAGGCTTTGGCTCATGGAGCCACAGAGCCGTGGCCTTTTAAGATCATCACCAGGAACACTGACTTCAATCGGGGACGGACAGAGCTGACAAGGGCCCTGACACTATCCCATCAGCTTCCATCTCAGCAATGGGAAAGCTCTTGGGCAGAGAAGGCCAAGAAAGGTCCCCTTTAACCTTTCTTGGGCTACTTTGCATTCTCACCCCAAATGAACGAGTTACTGTTGAATCCTGAAAAGAAGGGGCAAGAACAATGGTCCAAAATGCCTTATCTACCTGGGCACTCATCAGCATCGGATAGAGAATTAAAACAACGAAAGCACTATTTGCTCTTTTGCCACTGAAGTACTTGATTCAATCTAGACAGAGAAACTAAGAGGGTCTGTTTCCTCCCTCCCTAACGGAAGTGCAAAAGGAGGGTGTGTCTCCTGAGCAGCAGTGGAGTGTACAAATTAAGCACTGCTCTTTCGTTTTCTTAACTCGTGCAAACATTTTGGTTCTCTTTAATAACCTACCATCATGTTTATAAAATTCACACACATAAACACCCAACTAAACAAACACCAACCAACCTGACTTAGAGACTCTTTAAGAAGCGACACAGAAAGTGAAAAGTAAAAACTCTACTTCTTTATTAGATTTCATTAACTATATATTTAAATAAAACTACTCAAGAGTTGGTATCAATTATTACAATATTCCTTTACTAAACAGACTCTAAGTCCCCTGTAAGGGCTGCCTTCATAATATAACTTTTTTTTTTTTTTTCCGAGAGAGAGAGAGAGAGAGAGAGAGAGAGAGAGAGAGAGAGAGAGAGAAAGAGATGCTCATATGTACAAAAGCTGATGTTAATGTGTGAAGTTCCTTTTCACATTGTGACTCTTTTAATGATACTGTGTCCAAAATGAGTGACCCCGCATAGGCTTCTGAAACCCGAGGTGATTCGGGCTTAGAATCAGGGGAGGGGAGGTACGGGGGAGGGTAGACGCAGGGGAGGGTTAGGAGCTGGCCTGTGTGTGGAAATGATCTTCATAAGAAAGGTTAGAGTTCAGGAGGCGGAGAGAGTCCTGCCCTGGCAGTCAGGAGACTTCACTCCCTCCACGGTCACAGAATGAGGCTCTAATTCCAATCAGCCATCTTCAACACTGAGGGTGGCTGGGAGTAAGAGAGGCCACCATGTAAAAGAATGAACAAAAAAATGGATACCCTTTCAAAAAGAACTCAAAAGTAACATCTTGTTGGTGGAGGTTTAGTCAACTTGTCCACAATGTCAACTTGGAACAAATCATACAGAAAGCTCTGTGTGCTGAAGATAAAAGCAAACCACACCTGAAAATCCCAAACAGGAATTACTATTAACGCAGTCCAGTGTGCTGTGCACCATCACATGAGGCCTCCCTCATGTGATGGTGCACAGCGCATCTGTAATTCTGTGATTACAGAATGTCCATGGAAGTTTGGGCCAAAGCAGGATAATCATAACATGTAATTATTCTGAAAGAGTCCACTGTCTTCAGGGCCAGGGACACTAGGATAAAAAATCCTGAATAATTACTGAGGTTTGGAATCTCTGGGTGTCTGATTCTGAGTCTTAAATATTGGTTTTGCCAACTCTGACACTCTTTCCCCAGAGACCACTGTTTTTCTTGACTGCCAATTCCCCTGCCTTATTCCACCAGGTCTTTCTCTTTCCCCATAGAGTGCTGATTTAAACTGTGCAGGACACAGTAATGTTTTCTAGCAAGCTAGTTGAGAAAGAAGCACTAGTAGGTTTCTGTGCACAAACATTTAAAAATAACCCTTCCTACTATACACATCACAATATCAAGATACCACTATGCCTCAGCTAATTCTTCACCTTTGTCTTCCTCTTCTACATCTATCATACATGACATAGTATCCTTCAGCCAATTCCCACCATCCCCCAGGTACTGCATGAGGCAAATTAATGTTTACTATTCTTTAAACAATTTATTCCTCACAAGTCTGCTATGTGGACACAGCCATTTGAAGAAAAGATGTGCAAAGAAATAAAACTCGGGGTTACCAAAAAGTTTGAAAAATATGTATAAGCACATGTACGCAAGTACCTCCCATGAGGCTATTGGTGTCAAGTGGATGTTCTATCAGGTAGCGGCCGAACTCTCTTCTTCAAGATCCTGCGCCAAACACTGTTTCACAGGAGGAGGGTAGTGAGGGTCAGCTAACGCATTACCAATATCCTAGTCGTGCTAAGAGGAGGACTGCAAACTATACATCCTTAGATGTAATGGAGAACCCCAAGAAAGATTTGTTTAGTGAAACTGTATCCTCTCCTTATCCTACACCCCCTAAAACAGGGGTAGGAAACCTTTTTTCTGCCAAGGGCCATTTGGATATATATATAACATCATTTGTGGGCCAAACAAAATTATCAACCTACAAATCAGACAGCTATATTTAGTCAAACATTTAATCAACTCACCCTAATGCCTTGGTAGGGTCAGACTAAATGGTCTTGTGGGCCTTTTAGGGCCCACAGGCCGGACATTGCCCACCCCTGCAAAGGGAGGAGAATGAAGGAGGAAAGGGATGTGCGGGGCATGTTGCTGAAAGGGAAAGGGGCGGACTCCTACCCCACACGATCTCGGGTTCTCTTAACACTCTCATTTCACCTTTATTGTATGAACAGCGCTGGATTCTCTGCCCCTGAGGCCTCTTGAGTATATTTTCCAAAGAAGAACACACACACACATACACACATATTAAACGGGCACTGCTAACCCAAAGCTGGGTCTCCATTAAAAAACAAAACAAAACACAACAACAACAACAAAGAATGGCAGTCCTGTCTTTCATCGCACTCAGTACCTTCTCTCCTTTTGGGGCAAAGAACATGGCCTGTTCACCTTTATATGCTCAGCTAAGAATAATGCCTTCACAAGATAAGAGCTGATAAGTATTTACTGCCACATGACAGGTACTTTGGTAAATACTTAACTTTCTAGGTCATCCCTTTCATTTTTTTTTTCTATTCTACATGAAATTCAATATTAAATGGGACCCAGGGCTTTCATGGCTACCCTAACCTCCAAATTCCTCTTACAAAAGAGCTGGACATTAGCCCTGGGAGAGCGCTGGCCAGAGGTCCACTCCTGGGGGAATCTTTGTTAGCTGCCCCCACAGTCTCCGTAACTTTCATCATGTTCTCTAAGTTCACCACCTCTTCTGTGTAAAAGTTTGGCTCAAACTCCACACTTTGCCTGCCGTTCCAACACTTCAAGTATAAGCAGCAGAATCCTGGGGTTTAGCATTCATTTAAAGAGCTTATCTATATATAGCCTCACACTGTCCTTTAGCATCTTCAAAACTTCAATCATATTCTCTTCCAACTTTTTTGAAAGCATGATCCCTCCTTTTATGTTTTGCTACAGCTTTTCCCTCTTTTCATTCTTGTGACTCGATGCTTTCAGGCCTTTTAAGTTAACCTCCTGACCTTTCCATCCGGGCTCACCTTCCCAGACCTGGGAGGCTCACGCTGCTCTCCCTCAGAACACCTCCATCTCCTTGATATATCTTCAGTAGCGTGTCCTAATATTGGGCACCGTGGCCTACATAGGAGTGAAAAGCACTCCGTGACAAGTGGTGAATTACCAGCTCCTTAACGCTTGGTGTCTGGTACGTTCACTTGTAATATTTAGCATTGTGACCATTAACTTGTCTGAGGCCTTGTTTGTCATGACCCTCACACTCCCTATTATTATGTCTCTTTCTCTCTCTACATGTCTGGGATGCTGGGTGCTGTTTCCATTAAACCGTAAGAGTTTGGGGAAGCATTTTTTTCCCCCTTACCTTAAACTAAAAAGAATGAAACAAAAGAGCAACATCTCATGGACTCATCTGCCACAACCCTGAAGATGATGACTATGGGAAGACAGGTCTTGATCCACATACAGGTCAGGCTGTGAGCTTGGCCTACGTAGGCCTAACAGATCCCCAAATACTTAAAAATGAATAGATTCTGGGTCATTTATAGACTGTAATAAGTGGAAATTCTGTTTCAATCATTTAATTCATTTCTCGAATTCTAATTTCTGATCCTCTAATGGAAACAGAGAAATTCATTCCATTATTCTTCAAACTGATTACTGTCCAGAGTATATGTCTCCAATTTGGTTTCTCCAATTTGAATTAATGCCAGAATGTGGATACTGGATTAGGGACATCTTTCTCAGTCATTTACATAGAAAGTGAAAAAATATTGATCCCAATACCAATTCCTGTGGTGTTTCAATCGCCATCCCCATTCTCCTTGACCCATTAGTTTTTACCATTATAACCTGCCCGTTAGCTAACTAGCTCCCTTTTTCATTTTTAGTGAAACCTGTTTTATTTTATTTGTTTTTGCTACCTATCTGTCAGTGTGACTCAGCAGAAAGGGGCCTTGTGAAATCCAAGTACTTCATAATCCATCATGCTACATGTGCCTTTTTATTCACGTTCCTTTCCCATATATGTGCTCATCAAAGCTGATCTGAAAATGTCCTTAGATATTTGAAGAACCAGATTCTTTCATATAGTTAATTGATCTAATTCACTGCAAATTTCTCTAATGTGGTACCTAATGTAGCACTGAGATACCTAATGTCTAACTGATTTTCCATTGATTTTCACAGTTTGAGCCAGGACATTTTCAAATCTCTTGACCAATTGTCTTTAAAGCCAACACACTAGCGTCATTTCTGTTACCAGAGCATATAATCTATACAACCCTTTTCTAAATCATATTATTTCAGTTTAGTTTTTATTTTTTCCCACCTGGCCAATTCTCTCTTCATCCCTTTTTAGCTTCCAATGGTGCTGAAGATCATAATGACTGTTCTGCATTTTACGGTGGTACACCCTGACACACACCTTGCTGGAGAGAGAGTTGCTTAGTAAGAGGTTTGGGCTAGCCAATATTAGAAAACAAAGCATGAGAATGAATGGGCTGAGGACATTTGGACAAGGGACAAGGAACCAGAGACCTCAAGGCAAAATCACTTTAGCATCTGTGGCCACGTGTCCAGGAATGAATATTCAGACATTTAAGAATCTATGAACACAAGGTAAGAAAATGGTATTAACTGCACTATGAGCATTGTGCATTTTACTACGGTTGGAATTTTTACAGAGAATAAACTTCCTTAAAAGGTATGTGATTTTATTTATATTTTTAATCCTAGCCTTCTGAACACTTCTACAATATAATTTAGCTATGGTTCACTTTAAATTTTAATTAGAAGCAAAGTTTGAAGAAGGAAGGAAACCTTGCAACCCCTGTGCCTGATGATGTGGGGTCTCTGGAGTGGGGGTGAGGGAGGGAGAGCAGGTCACGCTAAGCCAATTCCCAGGTGAAGCACATGTGTTCAGAGCGATTAACAGCATTAGCCATTGGCACACTTCTCTTTCCGGGTAGGAAACTGGACCTCTCATTGCTAAAGGCTGGTTTCATAATGACCCACAGGACGGCCACCCAGAGTGGTTCCATTGTGTAACTGAGGGTGAAGCACCTCTAGTGTCCAGCAACCTCTCTGAGTACAAGTAAAGGGAAACTAAGACTTCTGAGCAAACTATAAATGCGCCAATGAGGAACACACATGGTGAGATGCCCAGACGAAGCTCTTTCAGTCAACCTATAGTTCGTGTTGGAGGAATTCCAACAGTCTGTCCTCCTTTTGTTCAGAGCCATTTTCTTTATTCTTTGCTACTTTAATACCAGAAATGCAGGTCCACTGGGGACAAGGGAACTGGGGACCAGCTGATGTCCCCAAGGCAGAGAAGAAGGAATCAAATGGTTAGAAGCAGCCTTAATTTCTTTTTGTTTTAGATTTGGGCTCTATTGGTGTGTCCTCTCTATCTCCCCGTCCCCTCCCTTTACTCACCCCCTTCCACTTTTTCTCCCCAGAGATGTAAGACTCAAAATGTGCCAAAGAGAGATACTCTGTGGCAGGGTAGAAACTGTTCTTTGATATAAACAACAGAAATCCAGCTCTGTACAAGACAGACATGGTCCAGTCTCTAAGCAGCAGGTGTGGCTGTATTTAAAGAGATTTGTTCTCACTATAAATTAAAAGAGTTATTTAAAATCTCTCTCATTTATCTTAACCAGTTCTATGTGTGCAATCTGTGTAAGTCAAAAGAATTAAAACCTCCATTTTGAAAAAAAAAAACATTTTAAAAAATAACTATATGATGTAACAAATGACTCCATCTCTTCTAAGTATAAGGATCCCGCATGAATACAAAAATTCTGACTGTGTTTCTGTTAATCGGTAGGACCTGGGTCAGCCAACAAAGAAAGGATATCATAATAAGTTACATAGTGATTTCTGTTAACGAAAAATTAATCCCAGGATGAAAAGCACCCTTCCTATTAGGCCATGACGGCAGCACCAACAAAATTGGGACTGTCCCAGGAAATCTAGGGCAGCAACCTTAGTTTTCAAGAAATTCAGGGCAGCTATCCCATCCCGTGCTTGCATCCATTAAAATGTAAAATTGGCTCATCTGCCTACATTTTCCATTCTTCCTCAATTACTGATTTCAAGATGACAGTACCTTAAAAAAAAAAAACTGGCTCCAAGTCCATTTCTATTACTTAAGGGAAGTTTCTGACAGAGCTTTTTTCTTTCTTTTTTTTTTTTAGAAATAAAGGGAAGACATAAAATATGAAAATGAACCTCTCCGCTGCCACTGCACTCCTCCAATACGACTCCATTAATAAAAAGGTCAAAAATGTTCTTTACAAACCTTTCACATTTTAAAGAAGAATAAAGTTTATAAGATTATCAGCTCCCTTTAGGCTAGCGGCACATGCATTGTTCTCTCACAGAATATGTCAGACAACTCTGAGGTAGGTATTACTGTTATTGTAAGGATAAAAACCACGGAGGCACGTTCTCTAAACTACGGTAGCTTGAGATAGGACTTGGTAAGTCTCCAGACTTTCAGGGGCCTGCTCTCATTCTACCAGAGCACACGAGACTCCCCTGCCTTCAAGGCCGCCGTCCTTCCGCCCAGTTCTGAACTGAGTGAAATCAGGCGCGGGTGCCTTTCAGCCTCCTCCTCTCCGCCTCTCCCTCTTAGCTCAGGCCATCTCATCTCACCCTCCAGAAACGTTTCCACTGTACTGAACTGGGAAGAGAGGAGAGCAAACTCCAATTTTATTCATGAATTCTTGAAGACTAAAGTCAAGCCTTTACGATGGAAAGGAGGGACTCATATTCTGTCAGGGTCTGAGCGCAGTGGAGGTGGGGAGAGGCATCACATTACGGAAGGCGAGCTGCCGTCCAGGCCAGTCCCCTCGTCCCCCTAACTGCTGCCTGACCACCAGGAACAAGAACCGATAACGGCATCAGAACCGCTGGTAAAGGTGCTTTTTTGGAAGTTTCAAGTTAATAACCCTTCCCAGAGGAGCCTTGAATTTAATCTTAGTTCCACCCAGAAAACTCTGGGCTCCAAGCACTGTCAGGGCGGCAGCTGCACCGCAGCCATGCCACGACCTGAGCACAATTCTAGAAAAAGGGAAGTTGTGTCCTTCAAGCCTGTGGCGCGCAGTGAGAGTCGACACGGGCCTCTTCCTATTTCTGGTTCTCTGGCTGAAAAGTCACCGAAGAGAGGGTAAAATGGGATCGACGAAGCAACAGGCAGGACCGAGGGTCGGTTTCACCTCCCAATCTGAAATGCCAAATTATTCTAATCACTCAGCCCGGGCTCCTAAGTGTTCCTTTCTGCAAAACCAGATGAGCCATGCCTAGCCCACTGAGCTTAGACAAAGGTAACTAGCAGTCCTTAAGAGTAAGCTTTTTTACAGGGTGCTCTGAACTTGGGCGCCAAATTTGATGAAAATTAAAATATCAAGAGAGTGATGATCCACGGCACAGAATTTCCCTACCGCTTACCGGTTCTGAGTTTGGTCCCCCTGAACACCATCTAGACCTGCCACCTCTTCCACTGCCCCTTACCCACATCTCCAACTCCTCAGCCTCTCCTTCTCCTCCTCCAGACCAGGAGCTGCCTCCTCTCTTCATCAGCCTCCTTACCTTAGACCACAGAGCCCTTCCTGACCTGCTCCACATCTGTCCTGGTCATCGCCAGCTCAGGTTCCCTATGACTCTGTTTCTCTGCTCCCCCCCCGAGGGACGGTCACAGAGCCTCACAAACAGGGCCCACTCCAAATCCACACAACCCAAGGGTGAGTGGGTCCATCCTGTTGCTCTTTCCCCTATCAGATCTTTCCAAAGCTGTCATTTTAAACCATTTCCATTCCCATTCTTCTGAAGTCTTCAACGCCACCCGACCTTCTTAGAAATGCGCTCTCTCCTGAGAAGACTGAAGGCATCTGTATTGAGTGTCTATTTCCCGCCCCCATTAGACTGACTTTCTCCGTTACTTCCTCCTGACTGCCCTGCCGTCTCAAATGTCGGCTCTTTCCGCCCTTTCACATGTGCTCTGCAGCCAACTTCCCCGGGCTCAATGAGGACCCTGATTCCTATCATCCTTACGCTTTCACTATCGCTTTTTGCTCTGCCTTCTTATCTTTTGTTTTAAAAAAAACAAGCTGTATCTAAGCTCTCTTTCTTTTATGACCAGGCTCCCAGGAAGGGCAGACTCCACTCACAGGCCTGCACAGAAACCTAGCAATCCTCTCCCAAGCCCGACCTCCACCGTTCTCAAGTCCTCTTAGCCGCCAAGTCCAATGGCTTTTCTTGGCCTGCGTCCTTCTTAACTTTCACGTGGCACCTAGGCTCAACACCGAACTGAGTAGTCCTCTCCTCCCCTGTCTGCACCATTGCAGACTGCTTTTCCATTTTTCCCAGTTGCGCCAAAAATCTCTTGGTCATCATTGCCTCAATTTAGCTATCAAGTCTCCTTCCTTCCACCCGGTCACGTCTGTGCCATTCAATTCCGCCCTCTCTGTTGCCATGACAGATAAATAGCCTCCCTGTTTACTCCATGTACTTCAGATAACACACTGCACCAGTCTCCCAGCCCCTGCCTTTTCACAGACCCGCAGTCATCTAGCGAATAAGATTCAAATATCTTAGCCTGAGACTTAAGGCCCTCTAAGAACTGGCCCGAGCCTATATTTCTAGACCTTCTCATCTTCCATTTCATTTCATGTATTTCACATTTCTTGGCCTCTTTGTCCCTATTAGATTTCAAGTTCTTGAGGACAGTGATGATGATGATGATAATTGTAATAGTAACCACCGCCGCCATCACAAGCACCTACGATATTCTAGCTCTGTGGAAGCATATAACTCCATTTCAGCAACCCCCTGAGGACTGCTTCCACTTTGTGATGTGATTAAGTAATGTGCCCAAGGTCAGCACTTAGGAGTGGTAGAGCCAGGAATTGAAGTTACGCTTGTCTGACATTAAAAGCCATGCTCTTAACTACGATGTGGTATTTGTCATCATCTATATACTTGACCAATAATCATGGAATAAGATATCCTCTCCATAAGGCTTAACAGGTGGGATAGTTGACCTAGCCAGGTTCAACTATCTGTAGAGTGGCTGAGCCTACATGCTCAACAAATCCATTTGTAGGGAGAAGAAATGAATAGCTTAGGCTCTAACGCTTAAAGGATGATTTAAAAAATGGAACAAAGTTTTTATGCCTCGATTAAATAGAATATCTGATGCAATGTGGGAGAAACACCTGCTTCACCTGGATTAGGTAATACCTCGACCTGGCCTCCTTCGTTGGAATCACTGATATATCAGTAAGACAATGAATCAAGGCCACTCCAACAGCCTTACTTAGGTCATTTAAACGACATTTAGAGGATGCCTTCAAAATTCTAATTTCTGAAACTCTGATATTAGCCATGAGTAATTGTACTGTGCTGGTATAGTCAGGACAAATATAAATGTGGGGTCCTACTTTATACACACACAGGTAAATGGCATATGACACACACAGGTATCAGTGTAAAGGAAAACGGTGGTTGTTGCTCTCTACACGTAAGAGGGTAAGGCCTGTAATCCTCCAAGAGGAATGTCATTATACAGCTCAAATCCCATCACAACAAATACCGTTACAACAGAGATGTCTGTATAACAAAAACCCTTTCAGGCTTTGGCTGACAGCCCGCGTACTTCAAGCAATGTTTGATGTGAGACTTGGAGTTCACAGTAATGGGAATTGACCTATCTTCCCAAAGGTAAGATTTGAATGATTTCATCTGTAACTTCTATCCCATGATACCATGGGTTGGCCTGATGTACAATCTAAACCCAGGAGCATAAACACTAAACACAAAGACAGAAACAACTCAACCCTGCTCTTAAAGGGCAGAGTCCCCTTTGGTTCACCTGGGGAACACTGCGGTCAAGGAGAAGGCCTCTCACCCAACCCTGAAATGGAGCAGAACAAGGCCGGTGTGGCCTTACCTCAGGGAGAAGCAAGCTGGTGTACGGAGCACATGAAGATGGATGGGCTGTCCTCAAATTTCTATTCAACTTCAACCTCTTTCTAGCTGCACAAACTGGGCTAGCATCCCTTAACTTTTCTGAGCCTCCTCTGCGAAATGTGATTAATATCACCACTTTCAGGACTTCGGTACGGACTAAAGAAGAGAACACATGTAAAACTTCTCACATAGGACTTGATTCAGAGCATGGGTTCCAAAAGCCCGTATCAGGTGTCCCTTTTCCTCCAAGACCATGGGCTCATGCAAACTATTTTAATGAAGTTAGTTACAAAGCCCAGTGAAAGAAGTTAATGGAGTGTACAGTCTCAAATATACCCTGATGAAGAGATTGCTTAGGGGAACATCAGGGAAAAAGGGAGACTATGGTAGAAGAACTAGGCCGTGTACAAGGACTCACTTGACTGAGAAAAAGGTTTTTCTGGCTAAAGTAATACATGCAGGACACAAAGATAAAATGCAAGTAACCAGGCATCATAGCATAGATCATAGAAAGGAGCTTTGAGCATTCTACCAGAGGACATGTTGAAAAATGCGGAACTCACAAAAATTTGGAGGCGAATTTTCCTACCCAAGGGTGAAGGGCGGCTGTTGCTCTGAGGCACTGGTTTCCTGCCTCTGGCCCGGTTTCCTGTGGGTGTCATTCTGCTCGGGGGGTGGGGGTGGGGGGGAAGCCCTCACTGGCTAAGTCCAGTCCAGGGCATTACACTGTCTTTCCTGAGTAGGACACTGTAGGGGTTAAGCATCAAAAACCAAATTCTAGTATTTTCCATTTGGGAAACTTGTAGGTAAACAATGTAGGAATACGACTCATAATGGCTCTTTCAATGTTGTCCTAATTTGTGGTGGGTTTAATCCTTCTGTTTTATATACCTAATTTCCGGTTTCTCAAGTTTAGGGACAACCAAGTGTGTGGTGACAAAATTTCATGTATGTTCTTTTGAAAGTATGCTTGGTGTTACTGTACATGATTATATTTTGAGATAAGAAATGAGCGCCTTATGAACGTAATCAGAAGTGATGTCTGTTCCCCTTTATAAAATACGTGTTAGCCTTTTAAATTTCTGAAAAGGTTCTAAAAAAGTCCTATCGGACCTCTTCAACTATAGGGCACAAGAGATGACCCATTTCTCAGAGTCACGACCATCAGCGTTTTCATCATTACTCAGTCCCATCCGTTCACCTTGACAGGAAGAAAGAGGCTCAGAGAAAAGTGTGTGCTCATGTTCATGTGCTCACTAATGAGCTTGCAGGCGCTCTTGTGAGAGGCTACATGGAAATAAAATAACAGGCCGGGCAGAGAGAGGAAGATACAAAGAAAAAGGAAATGCGGACCCACAGAAAGACAGAGGAGCCCTGGGCAGAAAGACCACGAGATCACGAACAGGGAAAGAACAAAATTCCCAAAGCAAGGTTAACATATCAGCAGAGACCAAGTGGCAGCAGAGGAGTTAAATCCAGTCTGCACGGGGCTTGCAAAGGATGACTCTCATACACCCAAAGCTTCAATGTGGTGCAGAGGCTTCTGGCTTCTCTCTATTTTAACAACTGTCCCCCCACCCTCCCAACATCACCCTCATCTTAAAATGGAGGGCGGCAGAAACCACCCGATTGTACACGTGAGTCTCAGCCCTGACTGGTAAGGGCGTAAACCACAAGCATTCTTCGGAAGGTGTGCTAACTATCTCAGGCCGCTAGGGTGTTACTTCCCGCCCCCAAAGGCAGTACTTCACCTAAAGATGCCCACCTAGACCCCAGTCATTGATAATCCCTCCTAAAAGTGTGCCCTTTTATTCCTTAGGCCAGTGGGATCACCCTAACTGCTTGCGAGGCATGCCAGGAACCCCACGGGCTGGGGAAAAGTGAAATGCAATTGTAAAATTACATGAGCAAGAACGGGAAGGCAGGGGCAGAAAGAGTTACTCCTGAAATGCAAGACTAGAAGCACGAATCCTTAGAGAGGCAGGCACTCTCTCCGCCGGGGAGGGAAGAGGAGCCCGCGCTGCCTAGAAAGTGACCTCGGGAGAGCGAGCAATCACGCGCCTGGACCGAGGCGCGGCCGCGCCCCTCCCTCCCTCCGCTCCTCCTTTGCCGCGTCCCAGGCCAGCTCTGTCCACCTGCCCGGGAGGCGGGCGGGCGGGCGGGGGCGCGGGGAGGAGCCGGGCTGGCCTCGGGCTCAGGGGCGGCGGGCGGCTCCCGCTCGCAGCTCTCCCTCCCTCCTCCTCCCGCGGTGGGTGCCCAGGACACCCGGCAAGGCCCCCAACCAACCCAACCGCGCGAGCGCGCGCGCGCCCCGCGGAGGACTGTACCTTTGCTCTGGGGAGGGTTCTGACTCCGGTCCCGGAGGACGTTGATCTGGTAGACGGCTCCGTAAGGCTCAAAAAGTTCTTTCAGCTCCTTTTCCGACCAAGACCTGGGGATCTGCCCGACAAACATCTTAATGGCATCTGGGTCTGGTTGGTCGGAGTGATCCAAAGCGCCGTTCATCTTGTTGGCTGTGCCGTTACTGTCAGAAAAAAAGGGAACCGGGAGCCAGAGTTAGGGCGGCGCGGTGAGGGACAGGAAGAAAAAAAATCGGGGGGTGGGGGCGGGGAGGCGGAAGGAGGAGGAAGAGGAGCGTGGGGGCAAAGTGCCTAATGAGTCGTAGACATTTGATGAACTAAAAACAAAGCGCAGGCACCATTGGGCTGCTGCTCCTCGGCGGCAGGGCGGGCGGGCGGGCGGGCGGCGGGCTCGCACTGCAGGCGGCTGCTGCTGCTGCTGCCGCTGCTCAGCACCCAGCCCGAGCCCCGGGCAGCGCCCCGCCGGCTGTCACCCGGGGCGTGGACATCTTGAAACCCAGCTCGGAAGGCAGCTGCAAGTTAAGTGCAGGTCTCCTCGTTCTGCAAGGCTGCCATCAATGCATCTGCAAGCCTTATCAGCCTCACGCTGGCGGCTCTCTTGTGAAAAGAAAGGCAGGGCTGGGTTTCTGCTGGATTTCTCTCCCCTTCCCCTCCCCTCTTTGGAGATTTTTTTTGTGGGGGGGGGGTGGGGGGAAAGAGGGGAGGAGAAGAGAGGTGATAATGATAAAGTCACATGAAAAGAAAATGAAACATTTGGCAGTCCGTCAGATGACTAATGCGAGATGCCGAGGATGAATTTGCAGAGTGCGCGAGGCATCCGTGTGTGCATCAAATTAGTACGTTGTTGCTGCTCAGAATGGAAAGTGCTCCAGCAATGCGGCTGGCTGCCGCCGATTGGCTGCTCACGCCGGAGAAAAGGGCCAGGGCGGGGAGGGGGGGCTCCCGTTTAAAAAGCACATTGTTTATGGGACCCAGGCACAAAGGGCTTAATTCAGAGAGGCAAAGGGGATCTCAGAATTGCCTGCTTTGTGCCGGAAAGAAAAAAAAAATTGTAGCCGCAGAAAGTTGAGTTCCCGCTAAAGGACACTGAATATTTCAAATCTTTCACACTCCATAAATTGCTCTCTGTGTGTCTGACTTCCAGATGTTGCACTTGAGTTCTAAACAATCACACGTTTGGAAGAGAGAAGAGGGAGATCTGCCTTTTCTTCTCCTAGCTTCAGTAAATACTTGGGGATGATACAAAAAGCAAGAACATAAACCTTTACATATCCATCTTCCTCATGACTTAAAAAGCCCCCATTTGGAAGAGAGCCTGCAATGCTAGTCACCATCATGAAACACGATAATGAGGGTGCTCAGTGTTTAATTGGGATTCCCCCCATTTGACCTTCAGTAAATAATAAAGCGACATCACATATCCTCTTTGTCTTCCATCTTCTGATGCTCCCTAAACCCACCTACTCTCTGCCAAGAGACAGGGCTGAGTGCCCTGAGCAGCATTCGTTTGCAGTGCTGTGCTCTTGGTTTAGCATCTCAGCCCGTGAAAATAAAATGCACCTAAATAAGGTCACACCTAGATGTAGAGACAAAACATCTACAGAATCAGGTCCATGATCACCCTCCAACCCCTAGCCCAAGAGGCAGAAAGGTTAAAAAAAAATTTTAAAAAGGGGCCCACATAAACTAAAACCTCACTGCAACTGGCAGGTGTCATTTCAATGTAGTCTTGGGGTTATAATAATAAGGTATTCAAAATGATGGCAAATACCCTTCACTAGAGCCTGGCTTTAATTTCTACTTCTTCCATTCACCCTATTTTACCACTCTTTTTTTTCCCCCCTCCGTGAGACAAACAATCAAACTGTGTAGCTTGAAACAAATTCAGAGGTTTTTCTCTAATCAACCTTATTGTTATCAACCATGTTCTGCTAAATAAAATATTGAGCACAAAATCTTCTTGCAACAATTTAGGTGTAACGGTGTAACGAAATGCTTGTTTATATTACAGATCAATCGTTTATCTTGTTCCTGTGCACCTTTGCTTCTCTTCAAATCACCCTTTGAGAATCCAATCAACACTTTAACCCCGCAGAGCCAACTCTGGTGGGGTGGAGGTGACAGAGCCCTACCCAGAGCGGAATGGAGTGCTCACAACGCCGTGAGAGCTCAGAGTGTGGCAAGACTCGTTTCTGGGGCAGGAAGGACTTGTGGTTAGTGCTGTTGACAACGAGCCAGAATGAAAAGAGGAAGGCACTGTCACAGGTCTCAGCTAACAGAGAACGGAAGTTCAAAACTGGGGCTGTTGCATTTTGTCTGCACAGAGCAGTTAGTACAATGAAGGAGCTTGGTGAGAGTATACCAGTCCCAGTATCTAAACTTAGAATTCTGGAGCACGCATTCCGTAATCTCTCTCCAAATGAGGGGGCATTTTGACTTTCTCAAAAAATGCACCCGTAGTGGCACGTAAAGGAGGAGAGATGGAAGATATCCCTTATGCCTTTGGTCTTTATGTTGCTGAGTCCATATTTATAACCCCCTTCCCATTAGCCAGACTTCAGAAATGCCTGGAGACTTCTTATTGCCCCGAGGCAGTGGGTGTTGGAGCTCAGGGCACGGGCTCTGAATCATGGCGACACCGCTTCCTAACTGTGCCACTCTGGGCCTCAGACTCCTGGTCTGTAAAATGGGAATAGAGACCTCATCTCCGACAGTCATGTGCTTCGTACAGGAAATGGCCCAGAGTAAGTGCCTACCTAGTAAGTGTTAGCTATTTCTATTTTTAAGCTCTTCTTTGCAGTTGTGACACACTTGAAATGTCTACTTTTCATTCCAAATTTTCTCATAGGATAAGCTCAAACACAACTCATATCCTAAATAATAAGTATCTTTTAACGAGCACTTATAAGCTAGATTCTGTGCTAGCTACTTTACATACATTATTTCTAACCCTCATAATAACTGTAGTGAAAGTATTATTTTCAGATGCAAATATCTAAGAAATAAGTTCCTTTCCTAAAATTACCAGCTCATAAATTATAGAAGCAGAATTCAAACCTAGGCCCAGAGCACAAAATATTTCTAATCCATCATGTTGCCAAATATTACATCAGGTCTGCCTTTGACTGAGCGTGTACACCTCACAGCAAATCTATGAGAAGATAAGGCCAAGAGCAAAGTGAAAGGTTATCTCCCCCTCCCAAACTGGTGGGCAGAGTTTATACATGACAGGTGTAAGGTTCCCCCCCTCCCAAACTGGTGGGTGGAGCTAGCACATGACTGGCACCTGCCACAGAGACAGTGAACCACCAATCAACACGGGCCAGAGTGCCCTTGGGGCACATCCCTTCCTGTTCCACCCTGGGCCCAACCCCCTCCCTTTCTGTTCTTTAAGAAGGACCCCAAGCAAGACACGTGCTGCTGTTGGATGTTGGCAGCCATCAGCCCGACTGGGTCCGATTCCCTGTCCCCTCTCCCCCCAACTCTGATCTTTACCTCAGTGATGGCCTCCGCCCATTACCGGGGAATAAACTTTCTTTAAAATTCCCTGTTCTGTTTCCTGTTTCCTTTCAAACCTAACACAAAGCATACTAGGTCCCTGGAAGCCCAGTGCCAAATTAAAGGTACCACTGCAAGAAAGACACACACCTGTCCTCTTTCTAGCAGTGAGACACGCTGAACTGAAGAGTCTGTTAGGAGTACTTTTAAAAATATATATATTTTATTGATTTTTTACAGAGAGGAAGAGAGAGGGATAGAGAGTTAGAAACATCAATGAGAGAGAATCATTGATCAGCTGCCTCTTGCACGCCCCCTACTGGGGATGTGCCCACAACCAAGGTACATGCCCTTGACTGGAATGGAATCCGGAACTTTTCAGTCCACAGGCCAATGCTCTATCCATTGGGCCAAACCAGTTTAGGCAGTTAGGAGTACTTTACAGCCCATATTTCCTCACTAATCACACAGCTGTCTCCATCTTCACAGAAACCCTTCCTCTCTACTCCCAGTCACCTCAATGAGTGCCTCTCATCTGTAGAGGGCCGCCTGAGAAGGCACATGGACATTCTTCAAATTTTTTGCTGAGCCCTGAGGCACTGGCAGAGTACCTCTGTCCAGGTATCTGCAGGGGCGGGTCTAGAAATGTAAATCCAGTAATGCTAGAGCCTAGTTAAGAATGCAAATAAGCTCCTTTGACCCTATAAATAAACCTGCTGCATGGCTTGGGGGGGTCACCTTGCTGCCTCTCTATCAGAGAGGATGGTGCCCACCTAGCGCCCAGCTTGATGAATCTATTTCTGCCTCTGGTCTCTTTCTTTCTCTAATTTCTTAATCCCCAGCTCCTCCACTGAGGAACCTGTCGTTTTTCCTTGATGGAGACGGAAAATAGAGAAACACCCCCCCCCCCCCTTCCACGGCACTCATCCACATCTAAATCCCTTTCTAACTACTTGCATTTTGCAAACAATCATCCCAAATATTTGCATCATATTTGCGTAACAATTTGTTCCTTAAGTAAATCCAAGGACCTCTAGCTGTTATAAGAATTCAACAATGGCTACTACAGTACAACTTCTTCTAGGAAAGCTTCCCTGCAGGACAGCTGGTCCCCCCCACTCCTCCCTCCCCATCCATGTGATGCTGAATCCATGGTCCCCCTCGCCCCCCACTCCCGTATTGCAACAGCCTAGTTAACTGTTCTAATGCACACAAATTCCTGCTTTGGACTCACAACTTTCTGCCTGGCTGAGGCTCATTTCTAGCAGAGACTTACTGACTTCTTTTGTCCTCACGGGGCTGTCAGCACTGACACTTCTATGTAAGCCAAAAGCTGTGTCCCACAATTAAACCTTTGGGAGTACTTGCCAGAGGCCATGAAGAGCCAATGTGGTATTCAGAGGAGTAATTATGGGAATAGATACCCCAAATTTCAGCAAGACTCTCAGTAAGATCTATTTACTAGAATCTGATATCATGCGTAGAAAATTAGACTAGCTAGCTGGCTTCTCTGCATTCCCCAGACCTCCTGAGCACCCACTACAGTACCGGAATTAACCCAAATTCACATAATATTTATTGAGGGCCTACTCTCTTCTAGAAACCTTTGCCAGGTGTTTGACATTCAGTATCAGGACAGCTCCAGGAAGTTGAAATCATTATCCCCATGTTGGAAATGAAGTAATTAAGAGCCGCCATGGAGGTAAAGTGACTTTTCCTATGTCACCCCCCTTAGAAGAGGTGCCTGAAGAATCTGGACACACGAGGATGCGAAGGCCAACTGTCATTGCTCAATATTCCACAAACTAGGTTCCTCTAGGGCAGTGGTCTGCTAACTTATTAGTCAACAGAGCCAGATATCAACAGTACAACAATTGAAATTTCTTTTGAGAGCCAAAATTTTTATTTTATTTTTTAAATTATTTTTATTTTTTATTGATTTTTTTTACAGAGATGAAAGGAGAGGGATAGAGAGAAACATTGATGAGAGAGAATCATCAATTAGCTGCCTCTTGCACACCTCCCACTGGGGATGTGCCCACAACCCAGGTACATGCCCTTGACTGGAATTGAACCCTGGACCTTCCAGTCCGCAGGCCAACGCTCTATCCACTGAGCCAAACCAGTTTCGGCAAGAGAGCCAAATTTTTTAAACTTTAATTTCTTCTAACGCCACTTCTTCAAAATAGACTCGCCCAGACCATGGTATTTTGTGGAAGAGCCACACTCAAGGGGCCAAAGAGCCGCAGTTTGCCGACCACTGCTCTAGGGGGATGTTTCCTATGGACTCAGTGGCCACGTGCAGGCCCTAGGAACAGGCACATACATCTCTGCTGGCACCAAGCCTACAAACTGCAACAAGATCCCGAGTGCCAATTACACTTTTGCTCTTGGCAAAGAGCCAACTATAAGGCTCCTCCCGGACAGATGCCATATGGAACCAGACCAGTTAGAGAGCACTAAGTCAGTGGGCACTGGTGGTATCATTCTCAGACCCGAGAGGGAAATATAACGATGTTTGGGGGGGAAATGAGAGTGCTTCCTTTCTGCTTTCAGCACAGGCATTGACCTACTTCCCTACTCCATCTCGGAGTAAAGAGAAGTAGATCAGCAGAAGATAAGCAAAATCCCTGGAGGTTCCTCTAAGCAGTAAAATGTTAAAATTATAATAACTGATTGAAATAAATGCATTGTTATTATTAATTATTATTAGTTCCAGGACAACAAGCTTTTATAAGGCCCATAGAATTGCACGTTTTCTTTTGGAGAATGGAAACAAAAGAATTGATATTTTTATTCTTTTTTTAGTTCCTTGGATAGCAACCTTCTCATCACATCTCCTTTATTTACATAAAAGGAAGGACAGCAAACTTACAAAAGAGGTATGAGAAATTCCAAGTGGCTATAAATAATTATATTAATGCTGAAAAAAATACATAACATGCCACGTCCTGAAGATATTCAAACCCAAAACCAACACACAAAGATGCCTTGTCTTGAAAAAATTCTGTAGAAAGATAGCTAATCTCTCTGGCACTTAATAGTCTTACTATTCACATGCTTTTTTATCCTTTGTACTTTTTTTGTTCTGTGGAATATCCTGTATCAGTTCTGTCCTCCTCTGTGCAATGATGGGAATGTCTTATAATCTGCACCGTCAATATGGTAGCCACTAGTTACATGTGGCCTCTAAAGACTTGACAGTGGCTAGTCCACCCGGGAAACTGAGCTTTTAATTTTACTTCACTTTAAATCTAAGTAGCTCTAACTGCAAATATACCTTACAAAAACTAATCTGAGTTGACATTCACTAAAATATTATTTTGGGAAAATGGGAATGAGGGGCCAGAAAAAGGACATGGAAGCTTGAAGCACACGACAGCCTGTTGGTGGGACAGTGGGTTGGCAGACCGGGACTCCTGTCGTGGTTCAGCATTCAACTAACTGTCGAACCCCACGCAAATCACACAGTCATCCTGTGCCTTGGTTTCCTCACTTATAAACAAAGAGCAAAAGCGTTACCATCTGGCTCTTCATTTCAGTAATTCTACAGTTATGGTTCGGAACCTAGACGATGATATATGGAAAAGATAATTCACGTAACATGACCAGCTGCCTGAAACCTTGAGATGATTCCCCGTCTGTGTCCAATTTAGTCCCCAAGTGACTAAGGCGCGGGCCGGGGAGCTGACAAGTGTCACCTACACTGTGGAGAGCAGCCTGCAGGCTCAGACGGAGCCACTGGGTGGCTGGTGGCCTGGGGTTGCTGCCAGAGCATCATCTCTCTCAATTTGTGCTAATTCTTCCTAATATCCCAACCGCAGTCCCACCATTTGAGCCAGCTGAGAGGCCACTCTCTCACAGGGCCCGGGAATTGTTTTCTAATAATCGCCTGCACTTAAATAAGACCACATGAAGAAGCAGGCTTTGTCTGCTGATCACAGGAAATTGTCCAAGACTGAGCTGAACAAAGAAGCTGGTGATGGGCCTGGTGCCTTCCGGTGGGCCACAGAACGGGCACAAAACCCAATACTGTGGACCATCTACACTGTCTATGTTGTTGTTGTTGTTATTTGAGAACAGAATTCTCTCATGACTGGCTGGCAATGTGGCACCTGGGGACAGCAGCAGCTCCTTCCCAAGCTGCGGAGAACATTCCAGAGACTCGGACCAGGCCCCCTCGGGAGCCTCCTCCCTTTCCTCTCCACTCACCACAGCCTCTCAGCTTAGAAGAAGGAATCAGGTGCCATCCAACCTCCGGCTCTCAGAACTGCACCTCCCATTTCAGAAAGCCTCATCTGTCTGCCTTTCGACGGAGCGCCTCTCGCACCATGGACGCAGCTACATCTTAACCCGGGGGGCTCCTGGGTTGTTGAGTGACTCTGGCAGGCTCAACAGAAATCTCTGGACATGTTTTCTCACCAATAAGAGGACCAAACCAATCCCGCTCCTGTATTTACCTACAAGGTATTGTTATCACTTACCAAGTGTAACGCAAAGCCTTGTGAGTCATGGCCATGCTGATACAGAACGGGGCCCCAAGTCTCTGAGACATCTGTGGATCGGCTGAATTCACAGATGATTCCCTAAGTCAGCGATTTTCAGTCATTTTCATCTCATGGCACACATAAACTACAATAATTCTACAGCACATCCAAAATTATATTTTTGTGTGGATCTGACTATATAAAAACGAAAGGTATCATTTTGACTCATTCACACTGGACAGCTATTGTGTTGGCTGTTGTCAATTTTCATTTGACATTTTAAGAAAAAAGAGGTCAGTGCCCCTGACTAACTAGTCGGATATTGCACGTTTTAAAAATTCTTGCGGCTTACTTGTGCCTGCTGCGGACACTGGTTGAAAATCACTGCTCTAAGTAGCTGGAGAAAGCAAAGGCTTTCTCCAAGCGCTCAAATTGTAAATAAATTAATTTGTGCTCCTCTGAAGAAGATGTTCAAGTTTCCTACAAGTACACTTATATGCAATATGTTCATCCCTATGCTTTGCCAAAATTTGAAATAAAATTTCATTAAGAATGTACAGGACATTAGTTTCATTCACAGAATAGCTGGGAAAGAACACATATGTGACAGGCATTCTGGTGGACTGCTGGAGTTAATTGTATTTGGTTGGAGGTCCAAAATCTGTATAGATGCTCCAACTAATGTTCCCATAAATCCACTCTAAGTTGAAAATCTTGTACGTTGAACATGCATTTACTGTACCTAACCTACCTAACATCACAGCTTAGCCTCGCCTACCTTAAATGTGCTCAGAACATTTACGTTAACTACAGTTGGGAGAAATCATCTAATGTAAAACCTAATTCTATCTATACATATAAAAGGCTAAGTGTCCATCCATCCAACCAGTAGCTATGACGCACACTGACCACCAGGGGGCAGACACTCAATGCAGGAGCTGCTATGACACACACTGGCCATGTAAAAAATAAAAGGCACCGCCCTAGCTAGTTTATCTTAATGGACAGAGCATCGGCCTGCGGATTGAAGGGTCCCAGGTTCGATTCTGGTTAAGGGCACATGCCTGGGTCACGGGCTTGATCCCCAGTAGGGGGCTTGCTGGAGGCAGCCAATCAATGATTCTCTCTTATCATTGATGTTTCTATCTCTCCCTCTCCCTTCCTCTCTGATATCAAAAATAAATAAATAGATAGATAGATAGATAGATAAATAAATAAATGGCACCAGAGACCTGGCACCAACAACCCAACACTCAGCTTCTCCCAAGTGGGACACAGGCCCCATGACCACCCCAGAATGACACCCCACCACATCACAGCCAACGCTGCTAAGACCCCATGGTGCAAAATGTGGCCCACAGACCAGCCTGGCCAGGAAATGGTTGCTGTGGCTGCTGGGTAATGACATCACATAGCAACGCCTGGCTTTCTTTCCTTAGCGACTAGCCTCCTTGGAGTTGCTTCAGTCCACAAACACTATTTGCTTTATAGCCAGGTGCAAACATTATACAGTTTAACAAATGTTTGTGAAGTGTTTTCACGCGCCTCATCTCATTTGATCCTCACAGAAGTCCTGGAGAAGGTAGGTAGGAGACTCATTAGAATCCTATTTTCTTTTGATTAGCTGGAAAATGGAGATTTAGAAAGCTTAGAAACTTGGCCTCATGGGAAAAAGAGTAAGAAATGGAGAAACTTGAAAATGACTTCAGGTTATCTCACTGCACAAAATATAGTCAAACCCTGCTGTAGTTAAGTACTTTATCCTTTGTTCTCCCTCCATGATCTGTAATAATAATCTGCTTCGTGTGGATATTTACTGCTGTGTTGCTAACAATTACCTGAAAAAGAAGTTGGGATGCTTCACTGGTCTGGAAAAAGTTGAGCTAAATCAGAAAGCAGATCTAATTAAGCAAGTTTATTCTCTATCTATAAAAGGCTAAGTTGACTGGCGCTAATCGCATGTGTGTGTTTTGATCTGTCATTGTCTATCTTGAATTTGGATGACACTTTTATTATAAAGAAAGAGCAATTAGTGATATTAAAATAGTTCTTCTAATTAATTTCCTTCCAATGTGCACAAACCTGTGCACCAGGACAACAGTTTATAATACAGTGTTAAATATCTCATGTAGTTTATTATGCATATTGCTTTCACTCCACCAGAAAGGTGAAGAATCTCAGGTTGAACTGTCCTGGATCAGGGGACCTCTATACATTTGTCTAACAGGGTGAAGCATAACCTTATTCCTGAGGAAAAGGCTGCAAAACACAGGCCTTAGGGTTCACCAAGAGAGAGAGAGAGAGAAACCTTATTGCCGCACTTCAACGTGACTGCTAGTGAAAGGCATAAAGCTGGAACACCCCCACAAAGAAGTAACCGTGGAGGCATCCAGGGAGGACCTGGAGTCTGGACACACCATGACCCTCGCTGGGCAGGAAGTGGCCCTGGATAACCTCTGTCTGGGGAACTCATTTCCTTCGGTGATTTATCAGAAATAGTTCCGGGGACCGCAGAGCAGAGCAGAAGGCGTTTGCACAGGGAGAGGCTTCTTAGATGAACTTTTAGAAATGGCAATGGGGAAATAATAATCACACAGAAGATTTATATCAGCTTCACATTTTCCAAGTGCTCCAGGAGCGCCCATTAATTAATCCTCCCCTCAAGGCTGAGGTCAGGATTACTGCCCCAATTTCACCGATGGGGAAAGGAAAGGAGGGGGGGGACCCACCTAGCTCTGGTGCCAGCGGCCAAATGCTGCATCAGTCACCTGCTTATCTGGGCAAGTACGTGTAGATGCCTCTCTGAATGAGGGAGAAGACACGAGTTTCCCCCCATCGATTAATTAACTGAAATGTGAATCCTTATGAAACAAAGACACATGTGGGAAGGAAGCTAAGCAGTCATCTGAACTTCCCAAACGGAATATTGATTTTCACTGAAATTCCAATTCTTATCAACAAATGATGAAAATAAGGGATGTACACCGAGAGCCACAAGGAAAACAGACACGGTGTGCCAGGCACCCTGGACCTGGGTTTTAGCAAGTGTGCTTCTCAGACCAAGGAATCCCTGCGTTCACAGCTATCTAAGAGAAAACATTTTGCTGGTACCGTATTTGCCGGCGTATAAGATGATTTTTTGGCCCTGAAAATACCGTATTTGCCAGCGTATAAGACTACTGGGCGTATAAGACGACCCCCTAACATTTCCACTTAAAATACAGAGTTTGTTATATACTCGCCGTATAAGACTACCCCCCACTTGAAGGCATATTTTTCAGGGCCAAAAAATCATCTTATATGCCGGCAAATATGGTACTTATTCAAGCAAGAGAAAGCAACCAGAGAGGATTCACAAACTCTCCACCCCACTGAAGAAACACTAAGCCCACCTAAGTTTTATTCTCACATGTAGTCCCTTTCTTAAATTCGTATTATAGTTATTGAGACTTTTATGTCGGGCATGGTGCTAGGTTTGAAGGAGAGAGTTGAAAAATAAATAATTAATGCCCTTAAGCTACTCAGCCAACGAGAAGAGGCAAAGATGCACACAACATGAAACCAAAATGCAAAGGGATAAGGCGTGCGGGACAGAGCAATACGGGCAGGGCCTGCAGAAAGCCAGCAACAAGTGACTGATTTGGCTGTGGGCACCAGCATCCAGCGTTCTAAACCGCACTTCAGCCCTGTGGTCACATTTTTAAATGGAATGTGAAAAATTCAGAGGCAACGGATGATAAGCTGTAGTCTTTTACTGAGTTGACAAAGGAGGTTGAAAGAAAGTAACTGAGGGAAAAAGCAGGCTGTGACTTGAGCGAAAGCAGGTGCCTCTCTCCCACAACCATGCACTTGAGACAGGGGACCTGTGCAACAATGGACAGAGTGTCCGCAAAGACCCCTGGCTGGATGACCGTCCCGTGCACTGCTGGCCCTCACACTGGGGGCACAGCCCAGTCCCTGACCTATGCTGGCTTGCAATGCCCATAAACTGGGAACCTACTGCCATCCATAAAGCCCCACCCATCTCTAAGCTTTACTCTGAGCTAATGCCTCCAGAGGGGACCATCTCTCCAATGTTCCTGTCACTCACTACCACTCATGTGAAAATCGGTTTGCTGGGCATGTCCATTCGGCCCTCCAATCTGATCTTCTACAGCGACAGCTGACAGGGAGGTCTGGCCCCACCTCAAACTAAGCATATCCAAGAATAATCTTGTTTTCCAATTAGGTTTTATGTCCAACTTCCCTGTTTTTCTTACTAGCTCAAATGGCACCCCTTCCTACCCCAAGTCTGAGAAGAAGGACAGTGTCTTCCACAGAACACACATGCAACGCCGAGTTATTGCTAGTCTAATCTCGATTCTTCTCCGACCGCTGAACCTACAGAAATAATATTACTGAGCTCCTGATGAGTTCCGTGGTAAGAGAGTGAAGCTGTGAGGACAAGGATGTCTTACTCATTAATTCAGTATGGATTTATGACGTGATTCCATAATCCAAGCATTATTTAAGGTGCTAGCGAATACAGCAATTAATAAAATAAGGTAAAATTACCTGTATGGAGCTTATATTCTAGAGGGGAGCATAAACTGAGGGAAATAAGCAAACCTAAGAGATTAGAAAGAAATCATTTCAAAGGAGAAATTTAAAGCAGGAAAGAAAGACAGGGAGTATTGGGTGTGGGACTGCAATGCTAAATCAGGTTTTCAGAGAAGAACTCATTTGAAAGGTGAGCACGGTGCCTTGAACTCAGGATATCTTCAGTACATATTTCCTGAATGAATAGATTTAATACAGCAAGAAATCTTACAATCTGTAAAAATTAAGACACACATCATGCAGTTTGTCACCATTATTGTAAAGAACTGTGTTGTTCCATCTAGTGCTATTCCATTGAATCTGAGGGTCCATACCGTACACCTAATTGCCAATGAGTTACGTGCCCATTCTTCTCTAAACACCCAGTGAGTCCACTTGTTCCAAAACAGCCACTGTAGCGATCCCAGCTATCCTGATGTGAAAACCACTGCAAAACTGTTCAGGGAGCACTGCCTCCTACTCTGCACCAACGGACAGACTTCACTGAGCTTTGTGCTCACCTGGCATTCCAAACTCCATCTACCCTTCCCTTAAATATTGATATCTGTTCATTCATTACTCATTTTATCATTTATCAATGGCAGAACTGAATCTCAGGCTGGTCTCCCCTCAAGCTGATTTTTGGCCAACCTTCTTCCGTCATAAACGATGTGTAATCAAGGAATACAACGTAAATCGAACGCCAGCCCAAGGGATGCAGCCAGCAGGGTAAGGTTTGATTCAAACGTGTGAGAGATTAGTAAGTCACTGCTTCTCCCAATGATCTGGAAAATCAAAAGTTGACAGTTAAATAGTGCCTAATTACGTCATATTAATGACTGTAGCTTAGGTCAGAAAACAGAATCCATGTGTGAAGAAATGTGATTCTGTAGACTAACCTAATTTATTAGGTTCAGGTGTGTGTGTGTGTGTTTTGTTTTGTTTTATAATGCCTTCAAGCTCATGTGTTTGTGAAATGCCAACAACAGAGTTAAGACATAAAGGACTTCAGAGCTGTCAACATGTGTGTCACCAAGTTCCTGCCCTGATGTCATGCCCTTTAAGCCCTCTGGGGAACTTCCCAACCCCTTCCTCAGAGATTTCTCATATTGTACTGTTTTTTCAGCCTCTGTCACCTGCATTTTAAACCCACGGGAGATCAGAAGGAGCACCCAGAACGGCTTGTAATAAGAGGTCTGTGGAGTGATGGCCAACACACATGAGGATCTGAATGGGCCCAGCAGGGAGAGCCTCCTCAGAGCTGGGCCGACTTTCTGGTCTATTCCCCAGATCTTCCCAAGGACGGCAGTGTAGCAGAATAATTAATTTGCATAAAAACAATCTTGTCTTAGCTAAAGGGTCACATTGCGCTCAATACATTCTGTTTAAGGAGGCAGGAAAATATATAATTTATTGTTAAGAAGAATTCCTTTAAAATGAAACAATAAAGAGAATTGGTGCCATAAAGGATAAGCTTTCATCTCCACTGCAAACTTAGTTAATAAGCCTATTTCATTCCCCAGGGCCTCCAGGTAGCTCAGATTTTACTTTCTCATTCATTCTAACACTCCCCTGAGTATCAAAATTTAAGCTTTGTGCAACATCTAATTTGTTGTCGTTAAATGCAGCAACCAATTTTACCAAGACAGCTTTTGGGAAATAAATCTCTGCTAAGTATTCTGCTCTATTTTCACCTCCTGTTACCATTGTTCTTGCTGTTGCTTGGCTAGTAGAAGTGAGGGAGGTGGGTGGGGGCCTGAGGAGAAATGAGTTGTTGCTGTTGGGGAGTTTGTTTCCCTAAAGTAAATTATGCTTGTTCACAGATCAAGAATTCATTCTCTTAAAGACATTACAAAAGATGACATTTGAGGTTTGAAAACTGGAAATGAAAGGCCCATAAGAGATGACTGTGATACCATTCAAGAGACTAATCATGAATTCTCTAGACTCTTTCTGTCCTGATATAAGAAAAGGCAATGAGATGTTCTACAATGATTACACTAAATTCCTAGATAGCAATCCAAAAAGTTGCATCTCTGATAGTCTGGTTAAAGAAATTTGCAAAATAACAAAAAGGAATAGTGCCAAGTATGTAGTAGATTGACTCAGAGAAGACTTCCAGAATTCTATGCATGTCAGCTCTGTGTTTGGTTCCCTATGATACACGTACAGTTGTCATGCTACAAAACTACATAGCAAAAGGCAAGGAACAAATGGCATTCTACTTTGCTAGTTTTGAAATCCTTAAATCACATCTTAAGATGAAATCAAACCAAAACACCACATTTTGATTCATATGGTCCTGCCTCCCCCATCCCCCGTGAGTATGTCATAAATTTCATTTAGCATCTTAAATCATCAATTAAAATAGGCTTTGACATTTAATTTGCTTATTTAAAAATACCTCATCAGATCTAACCCCCTAACAAATAAGAATAAAAATAGGATTATGTGCTACATTATAATGGCTGTTATTCTAAGAGGCATAATATCATTATATCAAAATTCCCATAGCTAATTTTTTAAAAGTAATTTCTTCATTTTTTTCTGACACTACATCTGGCACAATGAATATAGATTTGTTTATATATCTGTCTAACTGCCTTTCCCAAACATAGCCAGATGGAGTCTTTCAAAATCAAATTAATTTCAGATTAATTCACTCTGGACCCACTCCAGTTTCATGACTCTTTGCTTTGAGGTACCAACCGAACTGATGTGAAATCATGAACTTAGAAGAGCACAGGTTCCTCTATATCAAGGGGGGACAATGAGATTGCTCCCCCTGTCCAGTAAGAAAGCCATCAGTCACCATGAACCACCAGTTTAAGGTCTGACCAACATTTCATAGTGTCAAAATCATCCAGAAAAAAATTTCCTTTGGGACCCAAATAGAATCACAGTTAATTTTACATCCAATATTCATGATGCCTTGAGATGATTCCAGTAAAGATGAGTGACCTAATTACTAACTTGAGAATGAACAGTATTATGGTAAGCTTGACATAAACGCAGAGTCAGGTACCACACGTGACATGAGGGTTCTCTCTCTCTGTTTTTTTAGATTTCTAAGAACCCAAAGTGTATATTCTCTATCTCTAGCTGTAGCTACTGAAGGAACTACAAACAAATGTAGCCAGGCTTTGCATGCTGTCAATCTCAGAGGATGCCTTTATTATCCTACTTATTTCAATTGCAATTTGGGTTTCCATGGAGACACAACAGTCAGCTCTAGAAAATTATAAGATAAATGTCAGGCAGTGATAACAGTGTTAATGAAGCTTCGGTGACAAGCAGCTCTGTGCTTCAAATAATAAGCTTATTTCTATTAGCATATGTATAACCTGTCAAAAAAACCTGGAAGAGAATATTAAAAATTAAATATCTTTCTATTTATACTTAAGAGAGGGGAGAGACCCCCTCTAGAGTGGCTCAACTTTGGTGGGTCAACCCGAATAAGAAAAAAATGTAATCACTGGTTTCTTGGGAAAATTAGGCTCTCAATGATGCTTTAGCTGACATTCAGAAATGCCTTACTTTACCCAGTAACAGACAGAAGTTTTTCTTATAATGTGGTTAAAGTAATCTATTTTGTTTATTGAAACTAAGAGCTCACCTCATTAAGTCTGATCATTGCAGACAGTGAGCTTCAGAGAAATAAATGCTACAACCAACCTCAGGTAACTGGATTGAGTAAGCCACCTCCTCCTCTCTCTATGATGCTGGATAACTATGATTCAATTGCTAGAATCCAGAATCCAGAACCACCTGAAATACTTTCAGGTAAAAAAACCAAACCAAACCAAACCAAACAAACAAACAAAAAAACCCACACACACAAAATTGACAACTATGGCTTTACATAAGTTTGATGCATTTTGAATATACAGGTTGAGACAGTGGAACTATGAATACATATAGTTCAGAGTTAGGTTCTACAAGAAGAAAGTGAAAGAAAAATAAGTTTTATTGGGAAAAGACGACTTAATAGAAAAAAATTGTTTTCTTCAAGAACATCCTTCAGAACCCTGAACAGTTAAAAGGGGGATAATTCTCCAAATCACAGTCTCTCCAGAAATACTAAAGAAAGACCTATACATATTTACTCCTCATTTATAGTAACTGCTCTTTCACCCTGCCATTGTGTCCATTATGATTTCACTCACTGCATATTTTTTCTTTATTATTTTTAAAATATATTTTTATTGATTTCAGAGAGGAAGGGAGAGGGAGAGAGAGACAGAAGCATCAATGATGAAAGAGAAACACTGATTGGCTGCCTCATGCACACCCCCCTACTGGGGATCCAGCCCACAACTCAGGCATGTGCCCTGACCTGGAATCAAACCATGGCCTCCTGGTTCATGGGACGTTACTCAACCGAGCCACATCGGCCATGGCTTTTCCGTTATCATTAAAAATCTGTTTATTGAATGCCAGGTAAGACATTGTCACTGTCCTTACATCTCTCATTGTTAATAGCTTGTCCAACCAAATATCCAAGTTCTTGAACAAGGCATTAGTGTGTGTGTGTGTGTGTGTGTGTGTGTGTGTGTGTGTGTGTGTGTTTTCTGTCCAAAGTCTGGTCCATTTTGAAGTGACTACCTGACTAGATTTTTCTGGAGTGAGACAACTCTTTCTGCTACAGCTCTGCAGTGGGAACAGCTGGCTGCTCAAATCCACCTCTATCTATCTTGTTTTTCAATTGCTATAACAAAAATACCATAAGAGTGGGTGGCTTATAAACAACAAGCATTTGCTTCTCACAGTTCTAGAAGCAGGAAGTCTAAGATCAAGGCACAGCAGACTCCTGTTGGGTGAGACCCACTTCCTGGTTTGCAAACAGCCATCTCCTTGCTGTGTGCTCACGTTGGGGGTGGGGTGAGGGAGCTCCCTGGGGTCTCTTTATAAGGGCACTAATCCCTTTATGAGAGTCCTCCTCTTAGGACCCAATTAATAGTATCACTTTGGGTGTTAGATTTCACCATGAAATTTGGGGGAGGGGGGCGCTAACATTCAGTCTATCACAGCACACTTGCTACCACTCTTGATTCCTTTCCCCCTACTCCATTCTTCAGAAGGAAAATGAATGGGGTTAAACCCCAGGCCTGGGATGTAACTGGGCCATGGTGTTGGGGTAGGAACTTCCAGGGCAGCATTTGGAGAAGCTCACACGGGTTCTTATTTCCCCATAACGTGTTTTCCTCTTTGGAGTGCTCCCTTATAACTCCATATGGCTGGCTGGTGCAGAATGTACTAGGGCTGCGTCCCACTCTGAGAGGTGGGTGCCTCACCCGTCTCTGCACAGCTAGCATGGCAGAGTGAAACCCAGGGGAGACTGGAGGAAAGTTAATAGCTTCAGCCAGATGCCCTGGTTTGAAGGAGAAAAGCTGTTCTGCTTTTCCTAAGAGACCTTCCCTACAGTCTTTCCTTTCTGAACGATTTCACCATGAGGTTGTGAAGACCCACGGATTCAAGTTAGGGTGTGGTGAGAAGAAACAGTTTCGGGCTTAGCTCACAGAGCACAAAGAACTTCAGGTTCTCTTCTGGCCAAGAGGCCTGGGTTCCACACCATGGTTCCTGGCCATACACAGTGCCCCCTAAACATTCATTCTGGTACGTCTGCAGGAGTGGTAGAGCTGGCAGAAGGCTCCTGCAGCTCAAAATGCTATTCGCCTCACTCAAATGCAAGGAATTCATATCTCCTTCCCTTCAGGCAAAATAAGAGAACATGCATAAATCAAAGACTATCTACAACAACATCAGCATCCTACAGTATCTTCATGCATGCGCATGGTATCGTTCCTTGTTATCTCAACCATGGAAAGCACATGAAAAAAATAAAATTCAAAAGCACACAAAACTCAAGGCATTAGCAACAGGATTCTTTACGAGGACCTATATGGCCCCCGGGATCCAGGGAGTATATAGGAAAAAATCACGAGGTGTAAATTTAATAACTCAACTTGGACTATGAGACCCGAGTTTGGAAACTCCTCAGTTGCAAATGCAAGCTCAATACTCTGTTACTAAATACCGGGCAAGTAAACAGCTGTGGTCATGGAAACAAAGAGATTATAAACAGCGAGCCTTTGTCTCATCAGTTAAACATCTTCATCTTTTAAAAACTTTCTTTTGATCAGTGCTCCTCACTTACTGTGGCTCCTCTCAAAACTTTTTGATGACTGCTCCTTGAGAGGTGTTGGGGAAATCAAATACAGACACTGGAAAGTCACCTGCGATTATTTTTGTTGGTATTTTTACGTCAGTGAAATAATTACTGTTATCTTTAATAACAACAACACGAGGCATATTACGACAGTTCTTCAATTTTAAAATGACAGCTCTAAACTGGGGCAACCGAAATTACAATAATAATTTCCCAGAATTGACAATATTTGCTAAACAGTCTCCTTGAAGGGAAGGAGGTTTTACACATGGGAAATAAATAGCAGCTTGTAATTTAAGTGTGGCAGAGCTTCAGTGGTGAGTTTAAAAGCGAGAGCCGGAAGCAAAGCGCTGCCCGGGGTTTCTGTGTCCCTCGGGTCCAACGTTGGGAGGTTTACGCGGGGACACCTCGGCTCTTGCTGATGGGAAAGCAGGGAGCAGTTGCCCACCAGGATCACACCGCCCTGAGAGCTGTTACAAATACCTGTTAGACGTTAGGCTTGTTAGGTTTATTTTTACAGAGACTGTTGTTGTAAGGACAATCAAATCAAATAAACTGAAGAGGAATCCTCATATCAATGGAGTCATTAAAATAACCTCTGTGAAAGAAGTAAGTAGTTCCAAAATAATGTAGACTAGATGGTAAGCTGCTCTAAAATTGGGATGACAGGGTCACATTTATGTATGAAAGGGACACACTGACTACAATGGAAACAGTGTCACAAAGTTAGTAACTGCCAAAGCACAAAAAAATATAAAACAGAAAAAAAAAAGTGTGGTATAGTGCCTTCAGCTCCATGTTTACTTTGAAAAATCATTATGATTGCTTGTTTTCCATAAACCTGATTGAGGGAAAGCAAAACGACTTGGATTATGTCTTGTTGTTATGTTGTTATTACTGAAATCAACAATGAAACAGAAATACTAATGACACTGGAACCTCACAACTCATCCAGGACAGGAAGACACAGCAATATTAAAAACAACAAACCAAATAGCTATAAAAATGATTCTAACTCCCCTCCCAGAGTCATATGGCATCAATTTTGGAAACCACATTTCCCCTGGGAAATACAATAGCGGAGGTTTTCTGTGTCCGTAGGATCAGGAACGCATTGAGCAGCAGAAAGGGCTGGGATGTTTGGAGACCAGCAGGCCGGAGGGTACACGTGAATGAATGAACATCGAGGAACAGAGGGCCCTGGTCAGGGAGAACCCAAGGTGAGGTGGCGTCCTAACAGCGGACCTACAATGCACTCCTTTCTGGCTGGCTTGTGTTTGAAGCTGCCACACAGCGCCTTCATTAGCAGCCCAACACATCCTGATCTCTGCGGACAGCTTGTGCGGTCCTCCTCGGCTCACAGGACCCCGAGTGCAGTGCGAGCCCGGAGAGATCTAGAAGTAATAGGAAGGCCAGATGTGTCCCGAGGCCACGCTCAGAAAGTGCAAAGCCCCGTTGTTTGTATCAGACACTGCTTCTGGAAAGCCCACCTCTGCTGGCCATCTATTCGTGTACTCACTTATTGATAGAATCTGTTCTTTTGGAATTTTCAGCTACTTGATAGAACACCATAAAATCTGTGGTTTCAGTGGTGTGGGGAAATCAAATTGCATCAGTGGAGGAAGCCAGGGGATCTCCTTAATATCGGTGTTAATAATTTAGGTGTGGGTGGGAGGGATTGGGCGTAAATCAGCAGAAAGTTCCTCTGGTACATGGGTTATTTGTGATAAATGGGTTCCAGCGCCAAGGCAGTTCACCTGTGAACTTGGAATGATGAGATTTACTGAGGCAATTTTTAATTCACTAACTGGCCATTATTGACAGGCTACTAGGACTGTGGGTTTTTTTGTTGTTGTTGTTTGTTTTTTGTTTTTGGTGTGTGTGTGTGTGTGTGTGTGTGTGTGTGTGTGTGTGTCTGTGTCTGTGTTTTGCTTTGTTTTTAAGACAACAATCGATAAAAAACAAGGGCAACCAGCTTGACTGGCTGGAGGGAGACATTGTACTCTCTTTCTCTCTTTTTCTCCTTAATTAACAATAACATTCAAAACCCTGACAGAGAATAATGGTGAAATAAATTATGGAACCACTTATGTATGAAACCATACATTATTAAAACTACTCCAAATGGGCCCTTAATCTAAATAAAGATGGTCATTTTAGGAAGCCAAGCATCTCAAGAATTAGAAAGGACACAATAATATGACCCAAGATATAAAAAGTGTGTCATCTTGCCAGCCGGCCAAAGTATCAACTGTCCTTGGGTTTTATTAAAATTCATATATGTCTCTACTGCTGGCTGAGTCTCAGCTTCAATTATTTACAGCCCTGTATTTCTGCTGGTTAAAGATAGGAGAAAGCACAATGGGCGAAATTCAGGCCTAATATTTACACTTTGCCCGTTTTAACCAGTCAGCAAAAGCAGTGTCCTCCGCGCTAAACCGCGAAAAGGGGCCCACGGCCCACCTCTGCCACTCTCTGGACGATGCACAAGGCGTCTCAGCGTGTGAGTCTCTTTGTTGCTTATTGCACCGATTTTTAGTGTGGTTGGAATACCTTTTATTTTAGTAAGTGTTGATGCAGGGATCTTAAAGAACGCTGCTAGGAAAAGCATAGGAGCCCCCTTCCTTATTAAATCAGGTCCTTGGCATAGAATTCCCACGTTCACCGCTGCTTCACTTACTCAAATAAACAAGAACATGGCTTTTTTTGGCAGCGTCCATGGTGCTAAGCGCTAGTCTGCCTTTGATGTAAAATTTATTTAACCTAACACGTAAATGGTATTCCTGACACCGGCAGGCCGGTCATCATTCTGATGTGCTGTGCTGCTCTCCACGGGGGCGCGTGACCCGCTTTGCTGCCGCGGTGGCCACCGCCCTGCTGGGAAGAAGGAAATCTCACCACGTGAGGGGCCGGGGCACAGCTCCGCTTGGCAGCTTCACACACTCGTGGTCAGGCGTTCAGGAAAATGAATTTTCAAGTGACACAGTGACTTGAAATCTCCACTCTGCACCACGGAGATCTTATAATCAGAGCAATTTCCTCCTCATAAAATTAGCAAACAGTGATTATGTATGTTTCTATAACGTACAGTCCACCCTCCGTGCCTCTCAGCTACTGCCAGGCGATTATGAAACACTGAGCTCAATCCTTTTTAACAGGCTTACCCTCCTCAACAAAGACATCCTGGTTTGCATGCGTGGGGGGCCACCTCAGAAAGGCTTATGGGGACAAGCTTTGCACGAGCATTTTAGGTTTTAATGACTACAGAAGCTCTCGGGGCTCACCCTGTTAAAAGAACAAAAAAAGGCGGGAATTGGGATTGGTTTTTAATTACTGCTACCTCTGAGGCCAACAATCTTTAAAACGAAGAGCTCCTTACACATTCCGGCATCAACTAAGATGCAACTTTTCTGACAGAGCCCCTACCACTGCTGCCATGAATTCACAGCTCAGGATAAATAAATAGGATATAATAATCTGTCTCTTGGTTCAAGTACTCACCTAACATTCTAATAATTTCTAATCACTTTCGTTATTGAGGCACCATTCCCTCGGAATACCAATGGTAGAAAACTACATGTAGCAGTTTGGTTCCACCCTTTTCTTCTTCAATGAACACATCCGTTCCCATCTAGCTCCGTCTCCATGCGCCACGGCCTTGGGCGGGCTGCCACGCCGCCTTCCTTTCTCGCCCAGGAGATATCAGGAGATCGGACAGAGATGTACTGTGTGGATAAAGACACTGAGACGGGGCTGTCGGTGGTAAGTGAAAGATGAGCTATCGAACGATAAGGAGGGTCAAGGTTGCTCTGGCTTCGGAAGGGAGGCATTCTGAAAAGACCTCTTAGATTATAGGAATGATTCCATTATTTAGAAATGTGAATAGCAACAACTCTCAGACAGAATACCAGAGCACGTGGCCATCAGGGAATGAGGGAATGCGGTTCAGTGATCCAAAGACACTCTCCCTGAATCCACTGTACGTGTGATTTCCTTCAGCCAGCTAAGGCTGGACGGCAGGTGCACAGGCCACTCAAGGGATCATCGTAAAGTGAAGGGGGCAAACCAAAGTTTCTTGTTTATACTGTAACAAGAATGTTTCTTCCCCTTTTTATTATGCAAGTCTGATTGTTCAAATCATCACGGTATGCACCTTACATTTATGCAATGTTATATGTCTTGAAGCTGGAAAGAATGAAATTTAAATTTTAAAAAGTTTGTTCAAACCTAAAACATACTTATTTTTCTTTTCTTTTTTCTTTACAATATGTGTAGAGACAGACATAGTCCTAAGGTTGAAAAAAATATACCCTGATAAGAAGCTTGTTGAGTCCTTTTGGGAAACTTCATACAAATGCATTTAAAGTACTACTAATAAAGTACTAGTAGTATTCAAATCATCCATTCATTCCCTTTTTGCTGAATGTCTATAAAATACTACAAAATATATTTCTAGGACATGTAACAAATGGGAAAAGGGGGGAGGTTTGATGCCAGTCAGATGTAAGTCCAACCCAGCTCTGCAGCTTTCTTGAGACATAATCCTGGGCAAATTCTTCAGCTAGAGAATAAACACAGTAAGGCCGTGGTAAGGATCAAATAAGATATTTCAAATGTCTAACAACACTTGGAAAGAGTAGAACTGCTCTCAAAGTGTTCTCCAACTTGAAGTAATGACTGAAAAATTTTAAAAATGCACAGATGAGGAATATAATTGTTTCTCATGCAAGATAAGCAACAGCACGCAGCAGCCAGGTTTTAAATGGAAGCCACATGGCCTAACACAATCCCAAGCGCTCAGAATGCTAAATAAAGCTTAACCAGTATGGATCACGATGCTACAGGAAGAACAATAAATTAAGCAACTTCTTCTATCCTGCCGAGGCCTGGCTGGATTTTCTGAACCCTACGTGGGTTTATCTGCGGTTGAAGGGAGTTCCCTATTTACAATTCTCTCTCTGTAGTCACCACACATCTATCTACCCACGGCTCACTTCTCCCTCTCCTTCCTGCCTCAGCATCCCCACCTTTCTTCAGAGGCCGATTGGAGAATATAGATTTCCCAGGGCAATTCTACTCTTTAATATCTCCACCCCCCCAATTGGTTCTGTGCAAACAATTTTACCTGATTCTCATATTAAATGTAATCACTCACCAGGCACTGTGTTTGCAAACGCGGGAGTCCTGCATACAACCTGCTCTGATTTGCCTGGTCAGCACAAAACGCCTCTCGGAGCCGCTTATGAATTCCGATGCCCTGGAAAACCTACGTGAAGCGCAGCCAGCTCTCTCGGAGATACATAAAAGTATCTCTGCCACACAGATGCCTGGGACTCATTTATAGACCAATTACAGGACTGGAGCGGCAGCAATGTTTTACATTTGTTCTGTTTTGTATGTTCAGCCCTGGCGTTTCCCTCTCGTGGATTATGGTAAATACAACATTTGCTTCCAGAGCTGGGACTTGCGGAGATCATAAAGGAAAGTGCCTAACAAGCAGATTACCTTTGGCTACTGCATTATAGGGACTCAGACAGTTACGCTAAGTGGCTGGATTTAGTCATATTCAAATTCTATTAAGCTGCCCTGCCTTCAACATACAAATAAACAAGAGGGGCTTAGTGTGTAGTGTATTTTTCAATGGCCTGTTCCTCCGTCAGCGCGTCCCTGTGAGGGCTTCACCATGGGGGAGGGTCCGGAGGTCATAAAAAAACCCACCACCACCTCCACCTCCACCACCACCACCACCACCACCACCACCACAGCAGTCAATGTTTCTGTAAGTTTGTTTCTTAAATTTCTTTTTGTAATCTGCTTTCCCAGTATTGAACCAACAAAAGAGTCAGCAGAACAAAGTAAAGAAACACTCCGATTCATGGGGAAGTACATACTGCCCATCCTGAAGAGCCAAATAGTAACAATTTTGCATGCAGCACTGCAGCTGTGTCCTGAGAAGGTGACATTCCTTATGACTCTATATCCCACGGCTAAATCTATTAATACAGCATCAAACTACAATTTGTGTATTTTGCCTAATTGCCCACTGCACAAATCATTATGAGCATGAAGGACAGGTTTTTTGGTTGTTGTTTTTTTTCCTCCCTCTCCTCTTACTCGCAAGCCTGCTGCTTTTCTGACCTTGCCATAAATTAGTGAGATACTGAGCTGTAAATCCAGAGCTGCGAGTGTCTTTCAGAGGCAATTACGGTGAAACTTTGTCCCAGCGTTATGAAACGTGGCATTTTCACTAGATAATGTCCACATTACACACACCAACCCGAGGCCTTGAGAGGGGGGCCGGAGAAGGGAAAGAAAAGGTAACGCGCAGCCCGAGTTAACTGCAGGCAGCTCAGCCCGTGCAGCGCTGCCGGGGGGTGGATGGCGGCTGCGGACACAGCATATTATTTAGCGGCTGTCTCCTGCAGGCCTGTGCATTTCATTTAATTGTTCCCCCATCCCCCTCCTTTTTATAAGAATATGGTAAAAATGTGTCACCACTCTAAAAAAGAATCCTTTTTTTTAAAAAAAAGGTCAGGTCTGGCCTTTGAAGAGAAATATCTTTTAATAAAAAATGACAATTTTCATTATGTCTTTGTTTAGTGGCTATCTGTAGTCACAGGATATGTGCTCCATGAAGATATGCATTTGTGTGTCTTTTGTTACCTCGACGTTTTCACAGCTCCTTGAATTGCGTCTGATATATAGTGAGGTGCGCAATAAATAGTCAAGTGCATGAATGAACAATATTAAAAATAAGATAAAAATGGCAATAAATCTCAAAGATACACTTGGAGACTTGGTGTTTGTAGAGCATAAATGGTTAATGCAGAGCCTACAGTAAGATGGGTGCCTTCGGTAGGAATTCTGAAATAGGAAATACAACATTTCAGGACATGGCCAACTGTGTGGGGGACTGAAGTAATCAATGTGAGGTATGCACGAGATTAGAAATCAGGGAAAAAACTACATGTTCATTAGAATACCTCCAACTAATGCACTTGGGGTGAAAATCATCCAGAACCTCCGTATTCTAAGTGCTGATGAAGGTAGGAACACAGCACTGGGAAGAACTGTCTGACATGAGGGTAAGTAAGCCAATGCCCAATCTAATGTGGAATGAAAGGGAAATCCAGCCCAGCCAGTGTGGCTCAGTGGTTGAGCGCCGACCTATGAACCAGGCGTCACAGTTCGATTCCCCGATCAATTATTCCCTCTCATCACTGATGCTTCTATCTCCCTGTCCCTTCCTCTCTAAAATCAATTAATTTTTTTTTTTAAAGAAAAGTCAGCAGAGTTCCCCAGGACCTGGAAAGAAGTGACCACATTTTTCTGCATTTCAAGGGTTTGGAGATTTTCAGTGTTCTGGAACCACAATTGCTAAAGATCAGCAAAACACTTCACTGAGCTGGATATTAGAATCGCGAGAAAGTGAAGAAAGAAGACCCTTCGGAAGAGACGGGCTGAGGGGTGGGTGACAGAGGGGTGCGCAGGAGAACAGGAGGGACTCTTTCTTCTTCACTGGCCAGGCCTCACACCCCACCTGCCCATTCATTCCACGCACCATGGCCGACTTCTTTGATCTAATGACTAGATAAAAGTGAAATTCTCGCACTTGGGGAGGAGGAGTCCCTCATCCTGGCCTGTGCCCTCTCACAGTCCGGAAGCCCTGGGAGGATGTCCGACTGATGGCTTAGGCCCACTAATCCATCAATCAGACATCCTTGGCATTGCCACAGAAGCGGGACAGGCTCCCACCATTGTGGCTGCGCTCGCCAGCTGTGAGCCTGGCTTCTGGCTGAGTGGCGCTCCCCCTTTGGGAGCGCACTGGCCACCAATGCCCCTGCATTGAGTGTCTGCCCCCTGGTGGTCAGTGTGCATCATAGTGACCAGTTATTTCACCATTCGGTCATTTGCATATTAGCCTTTTGTTATATAAGATAGGCTGTAGATGAGGCCCCCTAGAACCATAAGAAATGCAAATAATTCCGTTAACTCATTCTCAAATTGCCCCCACTTAAAAATCAAGTTTCCCCTACCTGTTGGTCATGTGCTGCACCTTGGGAACCACTGGGCTTGACATTTTTCCTCTCTGAGCCTCATTTCTGAATACATACACATATAGCATGGGAATTGTAGTCTCTTTTCTGCCCACCTCACTGGGTTGTCATAAGGAGGTTCTGAGCTAATAAACCTGGAAATGTTTCATTAGTAAGTGATGTCTAAACAGGAAGGGATTGTTATTTTTAAGCCCACGGGTACCCTCGCAGGGAGCAGGTGCTGCTTAGGGGAGGAGGGCATGGTTGTTTCCTGGGACTGTAGCTATGGAAGCTCTGCAGAGGGTTCCGCAGGCCTTGGAGGGGCAGGCTCTGGCCAGCAGCCCAGTACAGTGGTCATCCCTGGAGGCGCTGGCCGAGGGGGAGGGAGAGCTAGGGGAGTGCTAGGGGGCAGGGAGGGCAAAGGGGGAGTAACTATCAAACCTCCCTGCTTGGCTCCATTCTTTAAATTGTAGGTGGCCCTTTTGCAGCTGTACCTGCTCAGGGCGGGGCTCCAATCTCCTGGAGCGGGGAGGGGGCCGGGCCTGGGCGGGGCCAGGCGGGCCAGGAGGGCGGGTTTAGCCGTGGCCCCTGGTGAGGCTCAGTGTGCTTCCACTGGGGAGACAGTGCAGCTGCTGTGGTGGTGGTGGTGGTGGTGGTGGGGGGGGGGGGGGGGGTGGTGGGGGTGGTGGGGCGGTGTCTGACCCTGGGGGCTTCTCCGGCCTGCCTCCACCCGGGTCTGGAGTTGTAGGGAGGAGAGATGTGCCCGGCCCCAGTTGAGGGGGCCTGACAGTGGTGAGCTGCGGGGCTCCGCGTGCCTCGGGGGCACTGAGGGGTCATCGACAACCTGCTATTGTTGTGGGTGTCCCTGCTGTGGGGGTGGCAGGGGAAGAGATCTGGAGTTGGAGGTGTGGGCTGTGGCCACCCCCGAGGCTGGATCTTCTCCCTGTCCGGTCAGCCTCCCCACGGGGCACAGGGACTGGGGTAGGGGTCCATGCGCGGGGATTGGAAGAGCTCCCCTTGGCCACTTCCTCTTCCTTCTTTACAGTCTGGCTGCTGTCAGGCACTCTCCTCGACCCCGCAGGAACTTGGCTCTCCCCAGAGTTCCGCCCGGTGGCCCCACAGCCCCGCTCACCCTGTTGAATGGTTAGGATGTGAGGGCATCCCTTATAATTTGCATATTCCTCTATTATTATATCGGATATTTCTAAGTCCCTGTAGTCTCCAATCTCTTCAGGATGGCCCAGATACTTTTAATCCTGACATACAAGTTCTTCACATTGGATCCAAATGGTCCTCCTGGTTCTTCCCCTATTCGCCCTACAAGAACCACTGGACACAAGGGTTCCTGCCTTCTGCCCATTCACTCTCATCCTAGAATTAGCTCCCTATCACATCAAGAAACTCACTACAATTCAAGACACAAGAAGGGATCGATTCTTCTCCAAACTCTCCACATACTTATTGCCTATGTAAGCCATCTGATGACTAATCCCATCTTATGTAATCTCATATATTTTCTTTTTATATACAGCTACCTAATTATATTATTTAACAAGTGGGGGAGTGTTGCCAATGGCAACATCTCCTGTCCATGAGTCCAAAGATATGGTGGGAGCTGCAGCTCCATTGCTTACAAACTGGGCCAAAGGACATGGATCGATCTGGGCTGCAACATTCCCTTAATGAAATGTTGGGTGTAATAATGTGACATATCACTGTTGATTTAAAAATCAAAAGAGGGCCGAAACCGGTTTGGCTCAGTGGTAGAGCGTCGGTCTACGGACTGAAAGGTCCCGGGTTCGATTCCGGTCAAGGGCATGTGCACTGGTTGCGGGCACATCCCCGGTGGGAGGTGTGCAGGAGGCAACTGGTTGATGTTTCTCTCTCATCAATGTTTCTAGCTCTCTATCTCTCTCCCTTCCCCTCTGTAAAATATCAATAAAATGTATATTTTTTTAAAAATTCAAAAAAGGTATTGTATGTGAAGTACTCTGTAAACTATTAAGACACGATATACTGTACATGTTTTTACCTTTCTTCCTGACTAGACTCTGATTATCTAAATTGTTTAAAGGTCCTTTAAATAATCTGCAAGCTCTTCTGAATGACCAAGGAAGGCCTTTTTCAGAAATTGGTTTGTGGCTCATTCCATACTATTGCTTTTACCACCCTACCCCTCAAAGTCTCTGCCCCAAACCTGCTGGTCCCAGAATGGACCCAACTCATTCTTCAGGAGGGATGCCTCTCAGTTCCATTTATTTGGCCAAATCCTATTTGGCTTTATAATACCCTTCAGGGAACTCCTCTCTCACTCTAGCCCCTAGCTCTAGAACTGGTTTGGAGGCGCTGTGCTAAGAGCCACAGCAACACAAGCATGACTTCAATGGCAGGCTTCCTGACGAAGGGTCATGCCTTCAGATTTTTATTCCCAGAGACTAGCACAGGCCTGGCACGTGGTGAGTGTTTAAAATGTAGTACTAGACGAACGCCTCTATGGATAAATTAAGTAAGCAGTGTTATCAAAATCTATCTTTAGTGCAAATAAGCGATGGGTATTATTTCAGAAAATTATTTGGGCTCAACAAGTGCAAAGACATTCAATGTCAAAGAACTAAATGTGACAAAACGAAAGAGCTCAGTATTCCATCCACTTTTTCAACATTTCAAAATATTTTTTCATGATTAAAAGTATGTTCTCATAAAATGACATGAGTCTAGTCAAAGCGAATAAAACCACTGAAAAAGTGAGGTGCCTGGGGCTAACAGGTAGCTGGGGCAGAACGGAAGACTATTCTAGGTTTACAGTATTTCCTAGAGAACCATACCAGATTGCTGAAATGGGCCACTCGTCAAGAAAATGAAGTCTAGCCTGGCCAGTGTGGCTCAACGTTTGAAGGTCAACCCAGGAACCAAGAGATTCCTGGTTCCATTCCTGGTCAGGGCACATGCCTGTGTTGTGGGCTCGATCCCCAGTAAGGGGAGTGTAGGAGGCAGCCGATTGGTGATGTTCCTCTCTCATGGATGTTTCTAACTCTCTATTCCTCTCCCTTCCTCTTTCTCTAAGATTGAATAAAAACATTTTTTTTAAGCCTAAAATATAATTCCTGTCCTGTTGGGTACCTGTTACAGGGGAACCATCCAAACCCATCAGCTAGATTTCTGTTGAGGGGAGTTCAGTTCCTGTTCAGTAGTTTCCATTAACTGACTGAGAAGTGAGACTGCTTCCCAAAATATGTTAGGCTCATCATCTCATAAGAAGTAACAGGTTTTACTTTAAATGAAATCCAAAAAAACAAACAGTCTATCTTTAACCTTCTAGAAATAATGATGAGAAGTTAAAGGTGTTAACAGTGGCCAGGAGGAGAGGAAGAGGACTGGTATATATGACTTGAGGATGGGGAGTTGTTGAATAAAACATAATGGAATGATGAGGCCTTACTTAGGGTGCTAGGAATGGAATGGGGAATAAGTAAAGAATAATAGAGCATTTGTAGAGCTAAAATTTATGGGATAAGGTAAGTAACCAAATGTTGTATGGAGTGGAGAGAGAAAGGGGAAAAGGTAAAGGTCTGATAGGTTTTATAACCTAGAAGACTGTTAGTTCTGTGACAGAGTCATGGCGCTGTAGGAGGTTTCCAGTATAACAATTGGGAAAAGTAGCCTACATAATAAAATAATAATATGCAAATTGACTATCACTCCAACACGCAAAGATGGCCACCCCCGTGTGGACACAGATAGCCACCACAAGATGGCCAGCAGGGTGGGGGCAGTTGTGGGAAATCAGACCAGTTGGGGAGGGCAGTTAGGAGGGACCAGGCTTGCAAGGGAGGGCAGTTGGGGGCGATCAGGCCTGCAGGGGAGGGCAATTGGAGGCAACTGGGCTGGCAGGGGAGAAGTTAGGCAGGGAAGTGGTTAGGGGGTGATCAGGCTAACAGTTTAGGCCCAATCAATGGGCATTCAGACATCCCTCAAGGGGTCCCAGATTGGGTGCAGGCTGGGCTGAGGGACACACACACACACACACACACACACACACACATTCATGAATTTCATGCACCAGGCCTCTAGTCTATATTATAAAAGGCCAGCAGCAGTAATGCTATAACGACCAAACAACTGGTCACCAGAAGGTGCATGGAGCACTTCTAGGTCCCTCACCCCAGCCTGCGAGCCACTCACAGCAGCGGCGGGCAGTGCTTGCATGGTGCAGAGGGGCTCAGCGGGGCTCACGTGGTACAGAGGGGCTTGTGGCACATGTGGCAAGGTGGGGCTCGGGGCGGCGAGCTACTCATGTATGGCTGGTCTTGGGTCCCACCAGTGTGGTGGGTCTGGGGTCCCGCCGGCACAGTGGGTCTGGGTCTTGTGTGATTTCGCATGCTGGGCCTCTAGTGCTAGTATAACAGTCACACTGAAATAATTCACCAAACTGGTGATAACTTCTTCCCTGTGGGTTTCACTTTTACATAAAAATCACATAACGGCATAAAGGTTTCATCCAAAAGGTACCTGAAATATTTATAAGGAAACATTAATATGGCCCCTTTTAGAACATAATGCCATTATATAAATATAAGGGTTTTGGGTTTTTTTCGTCATTTAAAAATATTCTTCAAAAAGAACAATGATTAAAAAATAATCCTGAATTTTAATAGGATTCTTTCTTCATGCTTTTAAAACTATTTTAAAGTATATTTCCCAAAGATAAGGCTTCTTAAAATGTAACTCTTATATTTAAAAAAAAATTAAAGTTACAATTAAAGCGAAGTTTCATAAAATATGTAAAAGGATTTAAAGGTAACCACAAACTACAACATTCTGGTAATTTTTTTATTGTTTAAAATGGTACTGCTATCAGCATAAACTCAGCTTTTATTCCCTGCAGTTCCTTCATAAGTAATATTCTCAGAAGCACTAGTATTTCTATAGTTGGCTCTATACATGACGGTTGAAAAACTCTCAATGTGATGATGGTAATTCATTTTCATGACTTAAGTAATTGAGCCCATCTTCAGAGTTATTAATTATAATTACATTATGGTGTATTTCCAGAGGAAAATAGAATAAATAGAATATAATCACTATAACCATACTGTAAAAAACAGTAATTACATATTAACTCCCATCAGTTCAGTCACATATCATTGCACTTAATGCTTCGAATATGTTCCAGGCTTAAGTTAAATGAAAAGCATTAACTTCCTCTCTTAAGACTTGATAAGTTATGGCCCTTTTCAATCACAGCGCCCAAGGTTCCGTCTTAACCCATTACAAATTGCTGAGGAGAGAGAACATGGCTTTGTTTAACACACCTACGAGAGGGTCTCCTATTGGAACCTGCCATTCACTTTAGTATCCTGGCTTCCTAAAAGAAAACAAGGTTTGATAGACACTGAACAAAGGCAGTGCATGACACCTGACCAAAATGTATTTTTAAAATAGAAATATGGGAGCATGTTGCCGAGGCTGGTTTGGCTCAGTGGTAGAGCGTCGGTCTGCGGACTGAAAGGTCCCGGGTTCGATTCCGGTCAGGGGCATGTACATTGGTTGTGGGCACATCCCCGGTAGGGGGTGTGCAAGAGGCAGCTGGTCGATGTTTCTCTCTTATCGATGTTTCTGGCTCTCTATCTTTCTCCCTTCCTCTTTGTAAAATATCAATAAAATATATATTTTTTTAAATTAAGAAGAAAAAAAAGAAGTTCCTTAAAAAAAAAAAAGAAATGTGGGAGCACGTCTTCAGGCTCATTATTTGTTAGACTGTAAGCCCTTTGAAGGCAGGTTTCCTTGTGTTAATCCCCAGGGTACTCAGCACAATCCTGCACGTGCTATGCTCTCAGGATTCGTGTCTGCTGAGTGGACAAAGGAAGAGACACAGGATGATACTGTGAGAGTCGTGTGGCTTTTACAGGGCTGGCTGCTCAGGAGCCCCCAGGGATCCCCTGAAAGCTGGACCTGGACAATCGAGAGCCAGGGGTCAAACACATAGGAAGCGCCATCACCCAGCACGGCCAGGTCCCCTCTGAGTCCAGAGGCCTGTTAGCCGCAGGACAAACAAAGGTCATTTGGTTTTGTGTCTGGATTTCTTTTTTAGAAATGTTCTAATATTTAATATGTAAGCAGCTCCAAGAAACAATGGCTGCTGGGAAGTGGAAATTCCATCATCATCACTGTCAATATTTCCAGGAATAGTTTTATGGGAACTGTCAGATTCTGCTTCAGGGCCATTCCATATGACGCTAATTTTGTTCAAATGAGTTTCACCATCCTAAATTGAGCATATACTAGTTGGTATACGCACTATGAGTTACTAAATTACACGTTTGTAAATTCATACCCTTCTTTGGGTATAGACTACAAAAACACATTTGAAGCTTGTCTCCATAATTATGAGTTTTTGGATAATTGAAAGAATATGGATAATTATATTTTTTTAAAGTATACTCACTTGCTGAAATACGTGGAGAATCAGTTGTTGAAAAAGGTCTGTTCAGTTATTTTGTAGAACCTAGTTTGTCTTACTTTTAACACATAAATGATGATACAGTGGGTTCTTCCAAGGAATAATAAATAGTGATGTAATAATCAGAGCTCATGTTTATTGAGAGTTTAATTTTGCCAGGCCTTTGACTATGTGCTTAATATCTATTAAATTATTTAATATTTCCTGTATCTCTATTAGTTAAGTACTCTGGTTCAGGCCATCTTATAGTTGGGAAAACGGAGTCTAAGAACTAAGTCCCGTGGCCACAGAGTGAGAGAGCCTGCCATGAACAGACAAGTGTCTGATTCTAAACCAAAGCCCTGAGACACAGCTGTACTGATGTGGTCTCCACCCTCTGCGATTTACAAGCATCCAACTTAAAGCATTTAAGTGCCTTAAATTTCAGCACTTACATCCTAGAGGGCAGACCCCAGGAGATCTCAGGAGGAGAGTCATTGGAGAGTACGACACAGAACATTTCTAACTCACTGCTATCTACTGATCTGTTGAAAATTCCATAGGGAGGACATCCCGGTTTCCTCTACAAAGACAACCTGTAACAATCTTTAATATTTCAAATAATGAAAAAAGTTCTTGTATCATGACTTTTAGGTGAATTATTGTATTCTGGAACCACATATTTCCCAAGCATATCTTCTTTGTCCTTGGATATTTTAATGTGTGTATACACTTAACAAATATGTAATATTTGTATTCACATAGGTACACACTCATACACATACACTGTGTGCATATGCAAATACACACACAATCAAACTGGGTGGCATTTTAAGAAAAAAATTTCCATTTTATCTAAATACACCTTTATATAACTAGGTAATGAACCTTTGCTTTATAGTTAGACAACATTAAGTCAGCAGAATGATATGGAGCAGAGGTTTCAAAAACTCCACATATTCTCTGGTAATAATATTCACTACTTTAAGAGTGATATTTAATATTATAGATTAAAATTTTTTTAAAATACTGGAAGTAGGATGGACTCGAGGTGGGGAAAATTCCAGATGGAAGCAGATGCACAGGGAAGAGTGACATCCAAGCTACGGAGGCTATCTTTAGTGCCACTCGGCAATCAGTCACGCATCAGACCTTGGTTCTTCTGCATTACCCTGCTGAACGACTTGACATCCCTCCTCTTGTTTAACTTTTCATGTGATGTTTTCCCAACCAGATTAGAAAACCCGCAGAGCCCAGGAACACTGGTATATTCTCTATTATCTCAAGTGCTCAGCACAATGACTTTCTCCTAGGAACTGAATAAATATTTGTTAATTGGCTGATTGACTGAGAATGTTGCCTCCAGGTTTGCAGGCATTCCTCTGAACCTCTCCATCTGAGATTCAGCCACATCTCAAGACAAATATAAAGCAGCACATCCAGCCTCCACGTCTGTTTTTGAGCCTCTCTCTATTCCCAGCGTCTACTAGTGAAGTGCCTGGGACATCACCGCCCCTAATGAGTGTTTGCTGCATGGCTGCAACTGATGTCAAACGGCCAAGAATCACCTGGGAGCTCAGCAGAGGAGCGAACACCCTGGGCTCCACTCCCCAGGTTCGATTCCGCAGGTCTAGAGAGAGATCCCAGCAACTGCACCGATGCGCCCAGTGACACTGGTACAGACAGATTGCCCCTCTGCTGCGAGAATAACGCTGGGGAAGGTCTTTGGCCAGGGCCGCCCAAGCTATTGGACGAAAATGCAGGGGAACAGTCATGATGAATTTTGTAAAGCAGCTGGGAGCATCCCTTTCCTATGACCTTAAGTTTTATGATCTCTTGAGAAGGAAGAAAACATGATTACAGATATTTAGAATATTTCTAAGGCAAGGGTCTTTCTTTTTCTTTGGAAGATTTTTTCCCCCCCATTGATGAGAAAGGAAGAGGGAGAGAGAGAAACATCTATGTGAGAGCAAGCATCCATTGGCTGCCTCCTGTTTGTCCCCTCCTGGGGATCAAGCCCATAACCTGGGCATGTGCCCCAACTGGGAATCAAACCAGCAACCCTTTGATGTAAAGGGTAATGTCCAACCAATTGAGCCACATCGGCCAGGGCCAAGGATCTTTCTTACAGCATATTTTACAGGTGCTGCATATTTTACAGACGAGGAAATCTGTTTGCTAAGTTGTGCACTATAATGAAGACATGTCAGAGAAATGCATGCCTAATAAATGAGAGTTCAAATTCTTTTATGACCAGGCAAAAGAAACATAATGTACAAGCCATGCACTTGATCCAGCCTCCTGACCTCCACCATGTCAGAGAAGGAAGGAAGTGCTAAAAAGAGGCGCGCAAGTTTAATATAGAAACTGCATATAGATTATTTTAAAACAAGAATGGGGACACTAATGGCACTGTGGGAGAAAAATTAGGCAGTATTTTCATCGAGAGGGCACAAAACAATGTCACAGCACATTACACCAGCACTGGCTGGGCGTAGTTGGCTTCTTGGGAGAAAAAAGACACAGGAGTCGGGACCAGAGATTCCAGTCTTCCTCTTGGGGTCACCCTTCTCTCAAAGCATCCTATATAATAAAACCCTAATATGCAAATTGGCCAAAGAGCAGAATGACTGGCTGCTATGATGCTGACTGACCACCAGGGAGAAGATGCTCAACGCAGGAGTTGCCCCCCTGGTGGTCAGTGTGCTCCCACAGGAGGAGTGCTGCTCAGCCAGAAACCAGGCTCACAGCTGGTGAGCGCAGCAGTGGTGGCAGGAGCCTCTCTCGCCGCAAGGGGTCCTGGACTGTGAAAGCCCCAGACTGTGAGAGGGATGTCTGATTGCTCGCAGGCAGACATCCCCTGAGGGGTCCTAGACTGTGATAGGGCACAGGTCTGGCTGAGGGACCTCTTTCCCCTGCATCCCCTCTTCCCCCCTTTAGAGCACAAATTTCATGCACCGGGCCTCTAGTCAGTCAATATAAACGCTTAACCTTTAAAAGTCCTGTGCTACTGCAGAAATGGGCATTTGAGGATCACACGAGAACCTAAGACTTCCACCAACACTGACTTGTGTGATTTGGATGATACCCTCTCAAGCCACTAGTAAGAGCTATTTCAATTACTTCAAAGGCAAGTGTTTCCATTCAAATAACAGCGGCATGCACCTCTGAGGGTCCCAGGTCACCTTACCTCTTCCAACCAGGAGGCCTCTGCCTGCATGGGTAGAGGCTGGGAGGAAGGCAAGTTACCCAAGAATCCCCATTCTCTCCTCCTGTCCTACTTTTCAGACCCCACAGTCAGCGGAAGCACCAAAACTTAGGAAACAAGCATTCATTCATGCAGTCCCTGAACAGGTGTTTGCCAAAGGTCTGCAACTTAGCGGATATGCTCTTCCAGGTGCCAGGATGGTGGTGAACTAGGGGTGCTTTGTCCTTGCCTTCATGAACACCCCTAACATGAAGAACTGGCTCAGCTAGTCGTAATTCCAAGAAAGGGGAGTGCTGAGGGGGGGGGGGGGAGAAGCACATGCTAACTTGGGAGTCTCACAGTGATGCCCAAGGCATTCATCAGGTAAGAAATAGTTCTGCTTAACTAGTGACCATCCCCAATCCCAAGGGGCTGCACTTCTGAGGCCACATTTAACTATCTGCTCTGTCATCACCAGCGCTTTCAGAGCGCCTAACAGGAAACAGGCCGCACCTTTTCACTGTGGATAAGTAGAACCGTGGGATCTAACGCAGCCCTGAGAACAGTAACCTTACACCCACAGGAAAATGGGAAAATTCTCTGTAAGTGGAGCGCCTTTGCATCAGGCACGGATGCTGGACTTGATGTCAATGCATCCCTCAATCGGGCTGGAGAGAGGGGAGGACAGCAGTGCTCAGTTCTCTTTAAAAGAATGTCCTGTTGCCGAAACCGGTTTGGCTCAGTGGATAGAGCGTCGGCCTGGGGACTGAAGGGTCCCAGGTTCGATTCTGGTCAAGGGCATGTACCTTGGTTGTGGGCACATCCCCGGTAGAGGGTGTGCAGGAGGCAGCTGGTGGGTGTTTCTCTCTCATCGACAGTTCTAGGTCTCTATCCCTCTCCCTCCCTCTTTGTGGAAAATCAATAAGATATATTTTAAAAAAATAAAATAAATAAAAGAGTGTCCTGTTATCCTTGGTCCAATGCACGCAAGTGATGCTGTGATAGTGATTGCACACTCTGTAGAAAATGGCCAATGATACACAATGCTAACCAAAAAGTACACAGAGAACCTATCTGTGCAGAAAAAGGCAGCTGTGAAACTAGCCCAAATTTTGTTGTGCATGTGTTGAGTTTTTCAATCTCTGGTGAACACTTGCTAACTTGGGGAGGGGGCATTCTTTAGCGATTTCAAGGTCTTTTCCAGTCCAGTCCTAAGGAATTATTCCTCTTCTGAGAGAAAGCCATGTCTTTTACTGAACCTCCACAGAAGAGACTAATGAGCCAAGAGCAAGAAGTCAGGCAAAAGTGACAGGTGTGACAGGGGCAACAGGTGGGGAGTAGTCTCCAGCACAAGTTACTGGGCCCTTCTGAGATTCAGATTTCCTGTACTGGATTGGAGTGAGGATTAAATAAAGTGATATGAATATGTTTTAGAGAGCCTAATATACATTTCCCTTTGTTTTTAAGGAATATGTTTGCACTTTTTGTTCAGACATTAACAACATATTCCATAACATATATACACACACACACACACACACACACACACACACACACACGACTTCCCTTTCACAATTACTATTGCTGTCACAATCAAATATAGTATTATTGCACATGCCTCTCACTTGTGAAATTTGTAAAAACTTATATTTTTATTGTTCTTCTTGGTCCCACAGCAGAAGCTGTTGGGTCAAAGAATCAGTATGTCAGGTAGGGGACAAAATTTGAATGGGGGATCAATATTTGAATGAGGGGATCAATATTTGAATTGGGGGACACTTAATGGATCTAGCTTCGTAGAATCTATTTAGTAGGGGTGGGGAACGTCCAGCCCATATAAGGACTGAGATATTATTTGGTCTGGCCCTTCCAAAGCATTAAGGGTGAGTTAATTAAATGTTTGACCAAATAAAGAAGGCTAATTTTTTAAGTTGATAATTTTGTATGGCTGGCTTGTGAATGATTTTATACTCAAATGGCCCTTGGCAGAAAAAAAGGTTCCCCAACCCTTGTTAGAGAATTCTGATGTAAGGCAAGAAGTCTAGGTTTTTTATATATGTCCACAGATAGCTCCAAAACCTGTTACCTGACCTGGCCCTTCTCTACATAATGGTTCATTATGCATGTAGGATCTGTTTAGGAAAAATTAGGGGTGTTTTCCTTCTTTCCTAAACTTTTACGTTTCCTATTTAATGATGAAAAAGCTCACTGGTCTTCTGGGGTAGACCACACAGCTAGCCCAGCTGTCTTCTTTAACCTCCTTACAGTTTTATACTCTCATGCTTTAATTAATGGCATTTTTGTCACTCACAGCTGGCCCAACAGTTCTGCCATCCCTTTCATAACACTGTAGCTTTGTTACAGATAACCACCAGTCCCGCCCCTGCGATTATTCAGTCCTTATCTGCTCTGTTGTGGGGCTGGGAAACTCTTCTGGTGCCTCAACAAAGCACATTCCATTGTATAAATGACCAACATTTTAGATGCAGGATGAATGGTGCCCTAAGGGTCCCTTTGGTGGCCCTATCCTCCCGTGTTCTCTGACACCCTTTGGACATGTGATTAGATAACACTGTGCCACTTTTCCTCTTAGGCAGGCATTTAGCATTGCTCTTCATTTAAGTCTTTTGCCGGTGGAGTGATTTTGCTGCTGTCAGACTGCATTATGGATATTACATCTTGAATGAGCTGTAACTTTCTGCAATTGAAAATTTATAACACAAAGACAATTGCATTGGGCCCTGTCACTGTTTAATACACACTCCCTGATTACTCAGGATCCTGTGGGTTTCTAAGGTGCTGCCTCTACTGCCACATGTGCTGAAAGAAGAAGGTGGCTCATTTTCATTCCTGTACTGTGCTCTAGAGCTGATTCAGCTTCACCGTGACCAAAGTAAGTTCATATTTCCTTCCCTTGGTATTCAACCTTCTAATACACCAGGCTTCTGCCCTCCTCAAAGCATGTCCTGCTTGTAAGAACTGGTACAAATGAAGAAAAAGGGTAACAATATTTAATATCCACCCAGAAGCTCATTTTAAATATTAGATCTTTTGCAAAAAGTAAATTTCTTGCAAGAAGTAACATGGATGATTTTTCCTTTTTCTTCCTTGGTCTTGACAATGGTGGACATATTTAATTGGTAGCAAAATTCTTCAAAACAAAGCAGGAGGGAGGGAAAAACCAAGAGACATGGATAAAAGAACACGATAACCGGAGGATAACTAACCTGGACACACATTTGGATAGAGATATAAACTATACCTTGTGTAAAAAAAGGTTTAAATAATTACTAATCTCCTGCTCTTTTAAATTATAGTTTAATCCATGAAAGCGAGACTTAAAATTTAACATCCACCCAAAATATTTCTCAAACTCTGTTATAATTACATCTATGAATTAATAGAAAACCAGTTATTTTATTTTTGCTTGACATTTTGAGTGCTGCGAAACTAGACCCCTGAGAAAACCTTTTAAATGATCTCTCTTTCATCACAAATTCCTCTTTTTCCCCTGAAGAAATCACCAAGGCCGATTCATTACTGAGCTGCAACTAGCTGCAAAGTATAGCCTGTGTACAACATTCCGACGGTAGCCTGTGAATGCAGGTCACAGACGATGCTAGGAAGGAGGCCCGAGAATGGTAGAAAATCTGTCCAAGGAACCAGAAATATACGAACCGCTTCAGTAAATTTTCCTGGGAAAATTGGAAAGCTGCCTCCAAAAAAATGAAACTATACTACTGCTTGCCCCTATAAACAAAAATTAACTCAAAATGGATCAAAGACCTAACTATACAACCAGAAATAATAAATTACATAGAAGAAAACACAGATACTAAACTTGTAGACCTTGGTCTTAAGATTTTATGAATTTGATTCCAAAGGCAAGGGAAGTAAAGGCAAAAATAAATGAATGAGACTATGTCAAACTAAAAAGTTCTGCTCAGCAAAAGAAACCAATAAAACAAAAAAGCAACCAAGCAAATGGGAGAAGATATTTGCACACCACAGGTCTGTCAAAGGATTAACATCCAAAATATATAAAGAACTTACACAACTCAACGCCAAGAGAAAAAAAAAAATAATCCAATTTAAAAATGGGCATGGGATCTGAAAAGACACTTTTCCCAAGAGGACAGGTGAATAGCCAACAGATATATGAAAAGATTCTCAAAGCCATTAGGAAAATGCAAATCAAAACAACAATGAGATACCACCTCACACTTATGCGCCTGGCTATTATCAACAAGACAAGTGTCGGAGAGGTTGCTGAGAAAAAGGAACCCTCATTCACTGCTGGCGGGAATGTAAACTGGCACAGCCACTATGGAGAACAGAATGGCAGTTCCTCAAAGAAAGAAGAATGGAGTTACCATCTGACCTAGCAACACCTCTTCTATCTACTTTAAAAATTGGAAAACATTTATTTGCAAAGATACATGCAAATAATCCCTAGGTTCACTGTGGCATGATTCACGGTGGCCAAGACATGGAAACAACTGAAGTGTCCTTCATTCGATGACTGGGTAATGAAGACGTAGTACATTTAGACCCTGGAATACTACTGAGCCATTAAAACGATGAAATACTGCCATTTGCCCTGGCCGTGTGGCTCAGTTGGTCGGGTGTCATCCACACACTGACGGGTTGCCTGTCTGATTCCTGGCCAGGGCTAGTGCAGGGCTGTGGGCTCAATTCCCGGTGGGGGGCGTGCAGGAGGCGGCCAGTCAGTGTTTTGCTCTCACATAGATGTCTTTCTTCCTCTCTCTACCTCTCTCTCTAGAAATCAATAAAAAAAATTTTTTTAAAGAAATATTGTCATTTTTGACAACATGGATAAACCTTGAGAATATCATGCTAAGAGAAATCAGTCAGACAGAAAGAGTTAACAACTGTATGATTTCACTCATGTGGGATATAAAGCTAGAAGCAACGAAGCAACAAATATAAAAAAGGAAAACAAACAAAATCTCATGGACACAGACAACAGTTTGGTGGTTAAGGAAAGGGGATGGGGAGTAGGAGAGGGTAAATGGGGCAAATATGTAGTGACAGGAGATGATCTGGCTTTAGGAGGTGAGCACATAATGTGATACACAGATGATGGATCATAGAAAGGTGCACTTGAAACCCATGCAATCTTGTTAACCAATGTCACCCCAATAAATTTAATAAAAAAAACTCTTTGTCCACAAAATTTGTGGTGGTTGTTATTTGATATATTTGGACTTTACAAACCAGTTATGAAGGCTGGGGTCGAAGTCGGCTTTCAGAACAGGTCTATTGAGTGCAGGATAAACCCTAGCCACTAACTGAAACCTTTTCTCGGCTGAAATGATGAATCTCAGAGCTTAAAATTGGGCAGCAGAATCCTGTAAAAATGTCACAGCACTTCTTTTGTGACCAAGTGTACCAGGTCCATAATGAGCCCCAGAGGGTCTCATGCTTCCTGGTACAGTGTATCCCTCACGAAACCAAACATAATCGAGAGCGGCTTCCTCTAGGACGCAGTTAAAGGGCACTGCGATCTTTGAAACCCTCTTCTTGTCCTCAGGTTTCCGAGGCAGTGTGTCAACGCTATCCCCAATTCAATCGCGGTCCTGCCACCTTTCTGGAAAAGTCAAATATTTAGATTTCCAAGCTGTTTTACTGTGAAGCCTTTTCAGTGAAATTGAAATTTGAGGGATTTTCATTTATTTTTTGGTTAAGAAGCCACAACTAACATGCAACAAGGGATTTAATTTTGAATGGTCAATGAACACCTCTGCTAATAAGCAAATGCACTAAAAATGCAGTTCCAGGGGTTCCACAGATTTCTAACAATAAAGGGATCACCTTTTTCTGAGTTTCAACATCTAGTGCAAAGGTAGAGCAGAAAAAGAAAGTAACTGACATCTCGTGAACTAATAACAGACTGGGTTTCAAGTACAATTATTTGTTCAGCACTTACAAATATAAGTACACAGGCATATAAACTTAGAAATGTAAAAGATTATGCTAGTAGTGATGTGGGAATAAGGATAAATCAAACACACTGTACTCTCAAACACAGTGTAATCTGATTAGAAGAATTAAAAAAATGTATACTTCAAGACTCAGGGCCATTAACACAAATACATATTACAAATAAACATATACACATAGATACATTAAGGGCTTTGGAGCATCAGAGTAAGAAAACACTTCTTGGTGGCTAGTGAAGAGGAAAGAGGGGGTGGAGCTGAATGAAACACTTGATGGATATGATGGCCATGGCTCCTACCTCCTCACTGGTCTCATGAGACCACTTTGTCCCCCTAATTGTAGTATTAGGGAAATTTGAACTGTAGCAATGCTGGCATAAGGAGTTTGTTGAAAGAATGGTAAAAGCATGAATGAGAATGGATGACTGAAGAGCAATAATGCTCCTTGGGGTGCATAATAAACTATGCAGGCAAACACTCAGGTTATTACAAGGCCATAACAACAATAAAATGCTAGCCACTAATAACACGACATTTGCCAAACCTCAAAGACTCATTCCGTATCCACAGCTATGACTGCTTTCTTCTACCCTCTTACTAAGATATTACATTTTGTGTCTCAACATCATTGCTTTAGCTCTGTAAACGATATTAATTAGCCGCAACCAAAGTTAATGAAGGGAAACCAATTTTTTAATACATATCACTAATGTTTCAATGTTTTATTCAGAGAATAGTTGTAAAGATCATCACTGTATTCTGATATGGCTTCAAATACATAGACACATGTATGTGCATCTCCCTGTATGCATAATGCTAACTTGGAAATTGGGGGGGGGGGGGGCTATGTTAACCCCCTCTCTGACACTCTGCAAGGGCTATATTGACATTGTTGTAAGTATACTGGTACATTGCTGATATCTTGAAACATGAGTAGTCTTGTGTGAGAGAGGAAAAGCAAGTGCTTAACAGATGCAGGGGTGACATCTGGTTCTGAAAGGATTCAAGATTCCTTGGTTATTATAGAAAAATCTATGAAAGATAATAGAAATAAATATAGAATGGAGAACTGGAAACTTCGGTACAGATATTCCTCTCTTCTAAGACACTGGCCATTATCGATGAACTGTCCTTCCGTGGTCACCGTTTTCTAGGTGGCGCATTTTGGTTACTCAAAGGAGATGAAAAGTGGCTCCAGCCACCAGAGTTGAAGGATTTAATACCTCTGTCAAACGGACAGGAAGATGTTACTCTAAGCGATGGGAAAAAAATGTGAGGACATAGACTGAAAATTAGAAGCAGGCGTTGATAGAGGAATTAGATGAATGGTTTACATTGGTAGAAGCCACACAAGCCCAAAGGCTGAGATTTTAAAAACGCAGGAAATTAGAGCAAGCGCAGAGTATTAACTCTGAAAAATCGCAGACATATAAATTAAGTTGCCAAGAAGGACATCAAAAACAAACAGTATAAATGAGTTTTAGGAGACAAGTAGACACTTTAATGGGGACAGCGGGGATTTAAGGCTCTAGTGACAAAGTAAGGAGGTAGGACAGCGAAACTGAGCGGTGACAGGCCGTGTGACAAAACGTTACCATCACTATTTTAATAGCATCAACTCTGGGCCATGGTGCCATTTTAGAGTGACTTAAAATGAAGAAGGCGCTTTATTAGATAATAGATCATCAGTTTATTACAAAGGGGAGTGAACGGGGGAACTCAATCCTTTACAGGAGTATCTTCAAAATTTAGTTGTGAAGGTTGAGCCATCTGTCCTGAGCTGTTGGGTTGTTTGTGTGAATCCCTCATCTTTCATCAAGTTACCCGTCCTAAGCCTGCCTCTCTTTACCAATGAATCACATTCTGGGCCTTTCTGCCCCATGGCCACGCTACAAATAACAAAGGCCATTGAGTAATTCCAATTCCTGGCTCACCAATGTTTAGATTTATGTCCTAACCAAGTTAGTTTTATATTCAAAAGAAAAATGACTATTCTTTCCCACTCGGAGCCCTGAGTGTGTGCCAGCACTGGGATTTGGCTTGCAGACACCTGTTGTTTAATGTTCTGCACTTGCCTGCAGCCCCAAGGCCCTCACACTCCATTTGTGTAAGTTCCCGGCCATTTCCACCACTGATCAGGTCAATTTCAAGAGAGAGCCCATTGAACCCAAAACCATCATCCTTAATGGTCCAGCTAAGTGGTTCCCATTAGAAAGGAAGCCATGTACATGGAAGTAACTTGTAAAACAATGTCATGCATTAACGTGGGAAAATTCTGGGAATGCAGATTGGTGGTGACCTTCCTGCTGTGGCAAGAAGATGATTTCAGTTGGTGTTTTCTTCCTCCATGCTGGCCTACAGGAAACAGCCTCGTGCTCTTCTTTAAAATGAGCATATATGAATCAGGGTGAAATATTGTGCTGACCACATGCTACGGGAATTACTGGAGGAATTTGTGAAAACATATCTAAAGGACTTGAATCTGCTGAACACCTTTTCAAATGTCATATATGATGACAGATTGTAAGCTCCTTGAGAGGAGGGACCAAGAATGTGGTGTGAACCACTACAGACCCGGGACTTAGGACAGCGCCTGGAATATAGCGGGTCAACAAATGCCTGTTGTGTAAATGAGTGAGTGATAACGCATTTGAAATTTCCTATTTGCCTGACACAAATGATCACTAAATTTTGGAGAATGTTAAGCGCTGTCACTGAATGTTACATTTTAAAATGCTGAGTCCCTTTCTGTTAGATATGAGAAACAGAACTGAATTATATGCATATTTATATTGCAATTTATTTTCAACACAGCAACCTTTATCTCGACCCATCTCCCACTTTACCAGGGATAAAGAAGCTAAGTGATATGATCCCTTTCTCAAAATGGGCACACAGACGGTTAGAGCCAATTTCACTGCACAGGAAAGTCATCAAGAATGACAGGCACGGCTGCACCGAGTGTGTGTCGGGAGGGAGGTGAGCTCACATAAATGTCGAGCCTTTCGGCATTCGGGGGGAGGGGGTGGGGGCAGGAAGGGTAGAGAAGAGGGACGGAGGGAGTGGGGAGAGAAGACACATGTTTTCACGTTTCTGTATTTATTAGCTTTATAATTGCTTCCATGTCTTTCTGCTTTGTCAGAGCGAAGCACTTCCAGATTGCGATCTGTCTTGCCCTCCCTGAAGGCGGCGGCCACTGTGCTGCCTGGCAGGAGCAGCTGGTTCTCTTCTCCGCGAGCAGCAGGCTCCCACACTGCCACGGAATTGGCCCGATGTGGCTCGCAGCACCCGAGACCTTGCCAGCATTACGGGGTATCACCACCAACCTCTGATCCTTGGCCACCCATCAGAGCCCTGCCTCTGACCGGAGCTTCCCAAACCGTGTATGGTGTTCAGAGTCACGGCTGAATTTTCTCAGGCCCATTGCTCTTAATGCATTCGCTTCTGGTGTAGAATGGATTTTATCGTGGATAATGAGAGGAATGGTGTCAGAACCTAATCTTAAAGGGCTAATGAGAAATGCTGGAAGATAGGAAGCCCTGGCCACTGAACCAAGGGTGTGTGGCCTTAGAAACAGCCCCTTTCCTGCACTTGAAGGTGGCCTAGCAGAATGTGCTTTAGACAGGGACGCTTTGGAGACCATGCCCCTTCCTGGTTAAAGGAGATGCCTCCTCCTTTCACATGGAGACTTTCACTCCATGAATCTGCACCTGGGAACTGAAGGCCTGGGGGACGAAGGAGAAACGCGAGAGGTCACACTTATATGCCCTTTTCTGCCTTTCTCGGGACGTCAGTCAGGGAGACTGGATTTCAAAGTTGTAAGTTTTGGCCCCGGATATTGCAACTGCGCTGCCGGTCTTGGACAGATGCTCTCCCCGCTCCTCCGATTCCCACCCTACACAGACCAGGAGCCCGCTTCCAGGTCCCACAGATCAGCTACTAACTTCTTGCCAGCAATTTCAGACTCTAAAATAACTTCCTGTATTTGTGTCCAAATTAATAACTCTCCTGAAGACAAAAATTACATTTTGTAAGCCACTGCGCTTGGCCATCCTCAATACCTGATATGCACAAATCAAGCTGCAACCGATCTGCGGCGCGAGACAATGTTTTTTCTCCATGACTGCTTGCTCCTCGGAGGCCCATTCCTCCTGGCTTCAAGTGAGCAAATCCAAGAGGAGGAGCGAAAAGGACGCTCCACTCCCACCTCCAGGTTATGGAGGCAGGAAGATTTTGCAATACTACCTATGGCGGGATTACTTTCTGAAGACATCTGAATGAGCATGAAATCAGCGGCTTAGCGCAGTCACTGTTTGGAGGGTACAGCTGGTTGGAAACTGGCACAAAGAGTCAACTGATTTTACCATTAGGTTTTTTGACTTTGTCTAACAGGCAATTTCTGAACATCATAAAAGCCTTCTTAATTTGGCTCCGTATTGTGTAAAGCAGATGTCCTTGGTTACTAAACTGATTAGTAAGAGGTTTATATTATTCTAATGGTTGCCATCGTTATTACGAGAGAGAGAGTGAAAGAGAGTGAAAGAGAGAGAGAGAGAGAGAGAGAGAGAGAGAGAGAGAGAATAGTTGAGTGAGGCTGCAAAGCAAGCCTTTTTTGCTCAGTACTAAGGACAACAGGATGGACCCATGTATACATTCAGAAAGGACCCATGTATACCGCCTTGGACTGACTGCAAAGATCCATTTTCCAAAAACACTGCTGCTCATGCTCAACAGCGAAGTGCGTTTCAAAAATGGATGTTCCGTTCACTGGCTTCTTAACAACTATGACGGAAGGCAGGACAGAAGCCAGAGGCAGCATCCAGAGATGCCTGAGCTGCCAGGAGCATCTCACCTGGATCTGAAGCACACCCGGCCTTTACCACTCCTCACACTCTGCCGTCCTTCTAGGCTATTATTATCTGGCAAGTACGAATAGAATACTCTGCCCCCTTCCCCCCCCAATCAATCTGTATGAGCCCTTCCTGGCAGAGTCAACTTCCTTAGTGAAAAGCATAATAGTTTCCATGGAAGTCATAAAATCTTTACTCGCCTCCGTTATCAGAGCATTTCTCTTAGGATGCTGGGCGTGATGTACTCAGAATCAGACCTCCCTAAATAAAGCGCCTGTACAAAGCCCAGTGGAGGCAACCCTTCATTTGGAGACAGACACGTGGCACAGCCATTTCCCCCCAAGTTCAAGGACAGACACTCTCTCTCACCACTGGCACATGCTCCTCACACTCTGACCGGAGTCTGTAACTTGTGCTTATTTTCGTGATGATTTGGCTAATGTCTGTCTCCTCTAACTGGATCATAAGCTCTGTGAGACTGTGAGCCAGCTTTGTTTTTGTTGATTATTGTGGGCCAAGCATTACATGGAGCCTTGGCACTGTAGTAAGGTCTTAAATGTCTGTTGAGGAAGGAAGGAGGAAGAAAGAAGAGGAGGAGGAGTCTCCGAGAGGAAGGGAATAGGGAAAGAGGTGCTTAATGGCTTGGCATTAGGACAGTTTGCCTAATTTCTTCCATGCAAATAGGCCTGACCTACAATTATTCAGACATCTTACATGACCTAAATATTCACAAGCCCACAAGAATGGCTAGCCTCTGAAAAACACTGAGCTAGCTGGGTCTTTAAAATTTTATATCAACCATGTAATTGGACCCATCAAGGGAGAAATTGCTTTTCTATGCCTGGAAATTGGTGGAAATTTTGTTATTTCTGAATTTTCAGAAGAGCATTTAGTTGAAGAGTCCAATCGTGCAGACTCACCAACTCATGAGGCCAGATCAGGGTCTATGCTGGTCACTTCTGTACCCGGCAGAAGCATGCCTTAGGGGTCTAAGTCAAGAGGGAAACCGGAGGCCCTGAGCTCACTCACAGGCTGCACATCTACCTGCGAGCTTTTGGCACGGGCGCAGAAGGACACGCTTAAAAGCTGTTGATTTGAGAGGCACTGGTTGGCCAATCCAAGCTCTGTTTGAACCACACCTGCCGTAATTTTGCACTTGAAGGACTGCAGGCTGCAGAGAGGAGCGCTAGTAAAGTATGTGTAAGAGGCCGGGTGCTCTCTCCAGTGCTGCTGCAGGGCTCTCGATGGCCCTCTGCCTTCTCTAGACAGTAATTTGGAAATCAAGGGCCACAGCACCGAGTGGATGGAGGGCTGGGAGGGCGGGGGAAGGAAGGGGTGGGCGGAGGGAGAACCCGGGCCCAGGTGCAGGAAGGGCGAGAGCAGAGGCGCCTCAAGGTCTCAGGTCTGAAGGGAACTCCCGGAGTGAAAGCTGGTACTTGGAGGTGGGCCTTTGGAGATGCTTGATATTTCAGTTTCAAAGATGAATTTCCATTTCAAAGATGATGGGGGTTAGCATGTTTCCAATAACAGGAAGTAAGCTTCAGGTCTAACTTTCTCTTGGTAAACATCATCTTATTTAACAAGGATGGAAATATCAGAAATGAAGTCATGTTAGAATATGAAGTACCTAGAGCAAAACTCAGAAAAGATTTTCTTCTTCCTGAAAGTTGAGGGGGAAGGGGTTGGGAGAGGAAAGGGGTAGTCAAGGGGATGTGGACACTCTGGTCACCTGAAAAATCAATTATTCTGGAAATATGCGCTTCCTGACATTACTAAACTGCTATCCTTTACTTTATCAATGTATAATTAGTAACTAAACTAGAGACCCAATGCACAAAATCTGTGTAAGGGGCTCAGCCCTCACAGCCCTGGCTTCATCTGTCAGGTCGACCAGAAGGTCATTCAGCTGGCTGGTCTAATGAGCATATTACACTTTTTAAAAAATATATATATAAAATATAAAAAACATATTTTATTGATTTTTTTACAGAGAGGAAGAGAGAGGGATAGAGAGTTAGAAACATTGATGAGAGATAATGATCGACCAGTTGCCTCTTGCACACCCCCTACTGGGGATGTGCCCGAAACCAAGGTACATGCCCTTGACCGGAATCGAACCTGGGACCTTTCAGTCCGCAGTCCGACACTCTATCCACTGAGCCAAACTGGTTCCGGTTACACTTTTATTATTATAGATATGTACTGTCTGACTTCAAGTGCCCATACCTCCTGCTACCGAAACTCCTTGAAGACAGCATTCCCTGCACCTGGCAAAAGTGCCTGATATGACAGGTGTTCAACGAATATTTGCTGACTTGAATGAGCCCATTCACCTGTAGAATTAGCACTGTGCCTGCATCTAACCAAATCCTGCATATGTCAGGAAAACTGACTTCTGGGAAACTGAAGCATGAAAAAGAATGAAATGGACTGGGTGGCATTACAAGATTGTACACAATTATCAAAATGCAACAAACTACACACATAAAATAGCATATATTATACCTTAATAAACAAAAGAGAGGGAAGAAAAATCCAACAGCCAAATAAATATGTGGGTCAGAATTTGAACCCAGATATAGCTATCCCCTTGACCATTAGAATGTTCTAGTCCAGCCATGGGCAAACTATGGCCCCCGGGCCAGATCCGGCCTGTTTGGCTCTTCAATCCAGCCCATGGACCTGAAAGAGTGAAAGGTTCTCTTGCTCTCCCCTCCGCTCCTTCACCAGCAGCCCAAGATGAGAGTGCCAGCATGGTCAGGTTGCTTTTGTTCTGGCCCTCCGGTCCAGTTTAAGAACCCATTGTGGCCCTCGAGTCAAAAAGTTTGCCCACCCCTGTTCTAGTCCCTTTGATCATTATAGAATCAGGATGAAGGTTTTTTGCATATGTATATTAGAATTTTTTTCTTTTGAAAAAAAAAGGCTATTTGTATTCCTTATCCATTTTTTATGGGTCTTTGAATTCTGAAATATAATCTGTAAAATATTTTAAATATCAGAATATATGAACTCTGTCAATAAAAGAACTAAAGATTTATAGTACAAGCATAACTTTTCTGAACATGACTTTTCTGAACAAGCATTTTTCCTGAAACTGATAGAGTAAGTTATTAATGTTTAGACTATGTTAGAGGAAACCATAAATTTGATTGGTTGTATAACAAAATTTAAAAAAAAACACACACACCACCACATTTTTAAAACGCTATGAAAGAGTCCATGAAGAGTGCTTGTCACATGCTTTCACAAGAAATTATGTTCGCTCTCCTGAACTACAGGACATTTTCTAGCTTGCTGTGAGGCAGGTGGCTAACACTGACTATTCCTTAAGAAAGATGGATGGTAGAAAAGTAAAATCTGACTTTTAGGAAGCATGTCCCCTGAATTTCACCAACTCAATGTAATTGCTCTATTTTATCAAACACTCTCAAGTTTATCTGTTCAAGTTTACGTAAGATATCCAGGTTCAGGGGAGAAAAAAAAACCATATCTTCTAGACAACCATACCTCATTAATACAAAGAAACAGGTGACAAGGTTATACTGTCTTTTTGATGCATCTTCGTACTGAAACCTTATCAGTCCCCATCTAATTTCAGCCTCATTTGTATATCTGGTCAACCAGAGGGTGGCTCAGAGGGTGCCTTCAGCAGTCCATAGTCTGCGCCTCTTCACTCTCCTTTCTTTATGAAGTCACCCTCTGGGACAGGCGGGAGACCAGGGCTCCTCTATCCTCATTTCACAGAGAGTGACAGAGAAGTTAAGTGGCTTGTGAAAGGTCAAACAACCAGCCTTTGGTCAGGCCCAAAATAGAATCAAGGTTTGCTGACCTCCTTGTCTCCTGCTCAGACGAATCAAGGACAAGAGAAGTGACTCCTGAGCTGTAAAATCACTCGACGGGCTTTTGATTTTCTTATCCTTGAACAGGATGAGCTAATGCATCTATCTGGTTTAACATCTATCTGGACACCCAAATGAGAGGCTGTTGAACTGGTGGGGGAAAACTGAAGGCCAAGAACCCAAAAGTTGACCTTAGCTTTCTCAGAGACTACCTATACAACCTTATGCAAAGACTGAAAGCTGCTGTGTCTCAGTTTTGCTCTCTCTGAAATTGGGGACGTTATGAACTCACTGATCTTTTTATTTATTTTTTATTTTTTTATTTTTTTATTTTTTTAAAAATATATTTTTATTGGTATTTTACAGAGAGGAAGGGAGAGAGATAGAGAGCTAGAAACGTCGATGAGAAAGAAACATCAACCAGCTGCCTCTTGCACACCCCCCACCGGGAATGTGCCCGCAACCAATGTACATGCCCTTGACCGGAATCGAACTCGGGACCTTTCAGTCCACCGACTGACGGACGCTCTATCCACTGAGCCAAACCGGTTTCGGCGAACTCACTGATCTTTTAACAGAAGTAACAGATCCCTGGATATTGTTACTCAAAGCTTTGGGAATGGAAGATATAAATACAGTTTTTTGAGCATGCCTCTTACAATGACAACAAGAATCAAGAACTGATGACATCCTGAAAACAGTACGTTGTACCTTGAAGCAGGACCACTGATAACAAGGGTGAAGAATAAACACTCACTTAAAACAGGGCCATCATGCAACTGGGCCAGGAGCCCTCAGTTTGGCACTGCAAGAATGCATCACCTTTGCTGTGCAAATCAGGCTTGACATCGGGCCTTATTTAATTCACAGACATGCTTATACGTCTGCAAAACGGAGAGCCTTTAATTACTATTTGTAGAGCATCGAAGACAATTAAATGCTTCTGATTACCCTTTTGTTTTTTAAAAACATAGAAGCAGAGTGTAAACACTTCTACACAACCATTAGAGCAAAATGCCTTTTGAGGCAGAATGCGTTGAATACATTCTGCCTTATAAAAAATGTATAAAAGGATAGCACAGAAAAGGGCTGTGAGGCGTGACATGGCCTATCATGTTGTGCATGCATGAGTTAGCTTCTTACAAGATCAGAACCAGGAGCTAAGATGAATACCATCCAACCTGAGCCGATGTGTTGGGAGTTCAGTATCACATCACTCGGGGTCAGTGGCAGAACTGCTCCAAGGTACCCTCTCTGGAGAGTCACGCATTTAAAAAAATATTTGAGCAAATGTGCTATTTATCACCCAGAACGAAGACTCCGTTCTCCATTTTAATGTGAACAGGGATCGTGTTTATTTCATGATTGTGTCACAGCCTGGTCTTTGTTTGAATCATGAATGTCCAGCATGTCCTCACATCAGTCCTATGTCTAGAGGTGGCCTTCTGAGCACCTATAGGGAGTAACAGGATACCTGGGGCCACAGGAAGACAGCAAGGCCCCTCTGGACACTGTCATCACTAGGGAATCACTTTAAAAGGGTGAGTGGTACCCTAGCCAGCTTGGCTCAGTGGATAGAGCATCCGCCTGTGGACTGAAGGGTCCTAGGTTCGATTCCTGCCAAGGGCACATGCCTGGGTTGCAAGCTCAATCCCCAGTAGGGGGCGTGCAGGAGACAGCCGATCAATGATTCTGTCCCATCATTGATGTTTCTATCTCTCTCTGACTTCCTCTCTGAAGTCAATAAAGAAATATATATTTTTTTAAAAAAACAAAAAACAATTAAGTGGAGAGATACGCCATAAAGGAGTAAAAGGATCTCTATCACTGGTTGTCGTGTGATTTACAAATCATGCATTGTATTACTTTATAGAAAAAGAATACTCATTTAAGCATCTTGAGCCAGACTGCCCAGATTCAAATCCAAGTTCTGCCATTACCAGCTGTATGATCCTGGCAAGTTTCTTAACCAATTGTGGCCAAGTTTCTTATCTTTAAAATGAGGGCAATAACAAAACCTACCTCATGTGGCTCTCATGTGAATTAAATGGGTTGACATCTGTAAAGCATTTAAAATAACATCTGCCATATAATAACTGTTATATAAGCATGGGCTGAGTGAATGAATAAATTACTCTATTATGATATGGAAGGTTCTTCTTCAACTGTCATAAACAACTTACAGATAAATTTTTTTAAGACACAGCATCTTACTGACATCTTCTTAAAAGTTCCTTTTAACTAGTCCTGATATTTTTTCTTACCACATGATCCAAAGGAATATAGGCCTCTTTCCTCAATTTTAAAAAGCAAAACGTCCACTACAGGACATTGAACTTATTTCTCAGACTCACTAGAGTCTCTCCTCTCTCTGAGGCTTGGAAAACTCTTGATCCCACCAGATAATTACATGGGTTGATCAAAGATAGAAACTCCTTCAACCAAAGTGGTTACCACCTCCACCAGTGCACTGTGGCTTGAGACTTAGAGCCCTGACCACCAGGCTTAGGTAATCACCCCACCTTCTGGGACCTTACACATATAGATAGTATGTATGTGAAAGGGATCTACCCTGGATAAGATCTGGCCACTTGAAAGGGATCTACCCTGGATAAGATCTGGCCACTTCCTCTCAGTTACAACTGCATATGGCTTGGTCTTTTGCTCTTCTGAGGGGATGATCTATACATATCTGTGGTGAAAAGCATCATTTAAAAAGATTTTATCTTCAAAGTTACTAATACCATCCCACTGAATGATGGCCATTTAAAAAACTATTTACTATTTTCCTGCATTTATGTTTTGGAAACCAGGATATACTAGTACCATACTGGCTGCTGTCAGAAGACAGCTGAGCCCCTTTGGACCCTGTCATGCTATAGGGCCGTGGTTGGCAAACTGCGGCTCGCAAGCCACGTGCATCTCTTTGGCCCCTTGAGTGTGGCTCTTCCACAAAATACCACGGCCTGAGCGAGTCCATTTTGAAGAGGTGGCGTTAGAAGACATTTAAGTTTAAAAAAAATTGGCTCTCAAAAGAAATTTAAATTGTTGTCCTGTTGATATCTGGCTCTGTTGACTAATGAGTCTGCCGACCACTGCTATAGGGAATAGGTCCTTTGTGCTGTCTTCACACACCAATTGTCAAAGCAGAAACGTCAAGTATCTTTCAAAGGAGGGCGGTGCAAGGTGCAAAAAAAATCAACCTAGTATTTTTCACTCTCTGACAGGGTGAAGACACACATAAAATCAATCCTTGTGAAAATTAGATTTTTTTTTAATACCACTGATAACGAGCAGCAGGAACCGGGTTAACAGCAGTGGTGAGCTACTTGAATCTACCTGTATTTTCATCACACATTTTAGTATTTTGTTTCTTGGGTCTATTGTTTTTCCTCCGCAGCTCAGTCAAGTGTCAGCTATGGCTTTTTGAGGAGCTCTGAGTAATGGGATCAGCTAATGTTCTGTACATGAAGAAATTCCATATCATTGGAGTCTCTAAAAATACAGCTGCCTGCCGCCGGAGCCAATCCACAGTGATGAATAGCTAAAGGGACAAGTAGGTCTCTAAATTTACTTCATATCTGACAGCCCTTCAGCAGATACGGATAATGGATCCCTCTGACTCACAAATTCGGCTCCCTCCTACTACAAGCACGTCTTTTCTTTTTGATATGAGAAAGGGCAAGGATTCTTAATGACCCAATACATCCGTCCCTTCCGCTTTTCAACCACCCAACAAAAATTTATTAAATGCCTGGAGTGCCAAGTTCTCTGCAGCTGCGTGGCTGGGTGGCTGGATATAAAAACACACATCCTCTTAACCCATGGAAACCCAGTAGTATCTGATTTGATGTGACCAATGAAAATGAAGCTAGGAAAAAATGTTAATACATATACATATACATATCCATCCCACTGCTCTAGCTTCCTAACTAACCCCCAGAGACCCATGTGGTCAATCTGCATATTGAACAGTTTGCAACAAGTTTGTCTGCACAAGTTTATGTAGGAAAAAATTATATTCTCTGGATGTGTAGCTTGAATTCACCAGTTCAAAAATGTTTACTAAGCCCCTACTATGTGCCAGAAGCTTTATGAGACATGTTGGGGGGTAGGGGAAACCCAGTGGTGATACAAAATGGACAGAAATACATACAGAAAGTCAATTACCTACTGAACTGATAATCAGAAGTAAACAACATAATTCTGATATACTGGTTGTATGTTTTAGCTAAGCAAAGCTTTAAATGTTATGCTTTATGCTAAGATTACTGCATATTCTGCTGTGGGTGTTTAGACAAGGTAATGGGTCTTTCCATAGTATAAACATCTTTGTGAGGTCTAAGTCTGTAAGGCACACTTAAAATGTCTCAACTCTACAGTGTAGAGCTTTTGTCAACCCATTACAACTAGACAATCATTTTCTAAGAATCTTTTCATTTCAAAACCCACCACGATCACCCTCTCACTCAACCTCACATAAAGAGCAGAGCTTGACTGTCCTGAAATTCCATCCATGTGTCTTCAAGTCCCCTTTTGAATTATGACTCTGAGAGTAGAACTAAGTAAGAGCATTTGCTGGTTTTAAATGAAGTGACGTGTAACTTATCCAAATTTGGTATGATCAAATGATTTGATATAACATCTAAAACTGTCAAATTATCTTCAATATGCTAGCTATTTACTAATACTTTCAGTGTTTCTTATTAATATCCCTTCACATCTGTTTCATCCCCCCACCCCCACCTCGGCATTTTACATAAATAATATTGGCCTATTATGTTTGTGGATATAAAGAAATTATTTCACAGTCAAAACACTTTAAAAAGTTTTTTTGGGTCATTATGAACTCTCCTTGGTTATGTTTATTCCCAATATGTTCTGAGAGCCAGGCCCTGTGCTAGGTACTAGGACTAGAAAGACAAATGAGAAGTGGGGACTTTGTAATTGAGCTATCATATCACATTTTAAAAAATTAAGCAGGAGAAATGCGAGGGACATAATAATCAAAGCACAGAGGCATTTGCCAGAAATGGATTTCTTAGGAGCTGTTTTTGCTCAATTACTACTTTAATTGAACCATCTATAATTCTTTCCACTTATATTTTTAGTCTAGAGGAAGCCAGACACAAGATATTACACATGAAGCCAGAAGCCAGTACACTTTCTGACAGCGGGGACTTTTGAAAGTCTATCAAAATCACTAGGAGGAAAAAAAAAAACAAGAAGGGATGGTACTGGAAAATGACACAGTCTAATCCAGAACCTTGATTTCATTTCTTTTTTTAAATATATTTTATTGATTTTTTACAGAGAGGAAGAGAGAGGGATAGAGAGTTAGAAACATTGATGAGAGAGAAACATTGACCAGCTGCCTCTTGCACACTCCCTATTGGAGATGTGCCCTCAACCAAGGTACAAGCCCTTGACCGGAATCGAACCCGGGACCTTTCAATCCACAGGCCGAGGCTCTATCCACTGAGCCAAACCGGTTTCGGCTGATTTTATTTCTTATGTTCCTGGGCTGGCTGCACAGAGTGGCCAAACCAGGACCCCAACACATGGGCACCTGCTGGGGCTCAGGTCAAGACAAACTATTGCATTTAATAAGGAATTCTCAAGAACTCAGCTCCAGCCGAAACCGGTTTGGTTCAGTGGTAGAGAATCGGTCTGCGGACTGAGGGGTCCCGGGTTCGATTCCGGTCAGGGGCATGTACATTGGTTGCGGGCACATCCCCGGTAGGGGGTGTGCAAGAGGCGGCTGGTCGATGTTTCTCTCTCATCGACGTTTCTAGCTCTCTATCTCTCTCCCTTCCTCTCTGTAAAATATCAATAAAATATATATATATTTTTAAAAAAGAACTCAGCTCCACCAGAAAAGCAGAAGCCCTTTCCAACTCTGATTTAAGGAATATTCCTTCCAATACAGGACAACTGTTTCATGTAAGACATCATTCCCCTACTTAGGTATTCCATGTGTATTTACAGATGCAAATATGGAGGATGGCCTCTCCTGCCACACCTAGCTCCACCACTCTCTCTGCGGCGTAACTTTAATTAATGAGACAAGTCCATTGAATGCCATTACCCCCTTTCCTTCACCCTCTGATACATTTCTATATTCCCTGATCAGCCAATTAGTGACAGCATACAGGAGAACGACTCTTATAATATTCGGTGCCCCCAATTCCCCATGCACCATCTAGTGGTGATGATAATTATATTAACAGTAATGATGATACTGATGATGGGAATCTCAATGAATTTAAAAAAACCTAAAAAGGCCGTTTTAACAATGAGTAAAGGATTTTCCTTTTGGAAACACTTCCCAAGAAACATAAAGTGCTCATATTACCTTGACAAGAATCACCATGGCCTCCATCCAGATTAGAATGCAAACTAAAACCATCTGTATTTTAAAATAAGAATATACTGATTTACTAAGCAATTGAAAATTGCATTTCCTGTTCACTGGCTTTTCAAATATTGATAGTAAGCCAATAAAGTAATGTTAAGTCGGGGCACAGGCTTCAGCTATGAGCTACACATTTGGAAATGCAAGGCTTTTCCTTATCATGACTCAGTTTCAAAACAATCTTCCATCATAATTTCATTCACACTTGCTCATTTTTTTCTATAAATCATTTATTGTTGCCCAAACTTCTCTTGCCTCACAGATGTCTAACATTAAAATTGATTATTGCTATTGCTTTCTCCCAAATAAATATTTGTGTCCATAGTTTACTGCCACTTGAACTCCTCCTTAAACATAAAGGCATCTCTCCGGCTATCCACACTTGCACTTCCATTTTTTCTTTCTTTCTTGTGTTTTGTGTTATGTATGTGTGTCTGTTTTTTATTTTTTGTACTTCTCTCTCTCTCTCTCTCTCTCTCTCTCTCTATATATATATATATATATATATATATATATATATATATATAGTAATATATATGTGTATAATATTATGTATATTACATTATACACATATATACATATACATATATACATACTAGTAAACTAACAAGACAGCCACAAACCCAGTTCATTTTGAATCCTTCCTTTCCATTACTAGTTGGAAAATTGGTGAATCAGTACTAACTCAACCAGTAACTATAGTCTTTCTAATTTAAGTGAGTGTGTGTGTGTGTGTGTGTGTGTGTGTGTGTGTGTGAGAGAGAGAGAGAGAGAGAGAGAGAGGGAGAGAGAGACACTAGGGCTAGGGACATATTTATATGTACACTTCACTAGCAATCAGTTTGGCCTCATCTTTCTTCAACTCCTGTAGTAGTTTCAGATTTCGTATATCAATTCTTTCCCATATTAACCCATAACCTCATATTTTGTATGTGTCCCTAGTTAATGATCTCTCACTGATGCCTTCTACTTCCTGCATTACATCTTAAAGAAACTAAAATGCTTACTACAGATGAAGCAGTATATGAAATAGCCCACAAGAGCAAGATTTTCTTGAAAAGATATTAGAGTCCAATACAAAAGCCGTTACGTCAAAAAGCGTCAGCTCAGAATCTGCACTGATACAGGGCATTTCTAAAACTCTGCTCTAGGTTTCCATGTATATTTAAATGCGTCAATATAGCTCTTCCCCTTAAAAGCCAAAAAATGAATAAAAGAAATAAACAGGTAAGTAGATTTTTAAAAAGTCACTCTGGAGTATGCCCAAAATACTTAGTGTGTTAGCTTTTATATAAACCAGGCCTATCACACAGGCTGCACTGGCTCTTTCTGTCAGAGAATTGGCCTCTCCTACCCGAAGTATTTGAATATTACAAGTCAACCCAATTCACACATGGCATCTTCCACTGCTTTAGTTGAGAAGTCTCTCCCTAAAATGTATTACTGTCCGAGGTATTGATTTGTTCTCAAGTTGCCTGTGGAAACACTGAGCTTCAATGCGTGCGCCACAAACTCGGAGCATTTTGCCTGTTCTACAGACACAGCCCGGGAAGATCCAGTCCTGTGATCTCAATCATTTTTCATCCGTAACCTCCATGACATGAGGGCAAGCTGCTTAGTAAAAGGGAGAAAGCTTTCACATCAGACGGACAAGCATTTGGAATCTTTTCCCACCCACAAACCAGGAACGGTTTCCCATTTAAAGAAAGAGAAAAATAAATCCTCTTTATAATTGAAAATAGCTTTCCTCTACAACTCTGTCAGGCTTTGCTGGGAGGGAAAAAAACATTTCCTAGTTGATGAGGCAGATTTCATTGAAGGTGGATCAAAGAGAAACTGAGCTGATTCTTTTTAGGAACCCATCTGAACCACACTGACAGACATTCTCCACAAACAAAAGCCTCAAAATGCAGCGCCTGCTGTCCGGAGCTACCTCCCTCAGGTTTCTCTAGGTGACCTACCTGGCGGAGCAGACGGGTGGTCAATTGTATTGTTTGGTCATATTTTTCCCGACTTTAACATGAAATTTAAAATAAATAAATATCTGGCAGAAAAACGAAGATTAATATTAAGAAGCCCAGAAGGTGTTTGAGCCCCTGAGTCAAAAATTATTCTACTAATGCTACATATTACTTCATCAAAGGGGTTCAATTCATTCCCAGAGGGCCGCTCCCACTGCCGAGGCAGACAACAGGACAGCAGGGCACATCCGAGGCCAGTGGTTCTCCACCTTCCCGATGCCAAGGCCCTTTAATACAGTTCCCCAACCATAAAATTACTTTCATTGCTACTTCATAAGCATGATTTTGCTGCTGTTTGGAATCATAATGTAAACATCCGTGTTTTCCAATGGTCTTAGGTGACCCTGCTAGCGGGTCACCTACAGGTTGAGAACCGCTCCTATAAAGCCTAAGACCACCGGAAAACACAGATGTTTACATTACGATTCATTAACAGCAGCAAAATCACAGTAATGAAGTAGCAACAAAAGTAATTTTATGGTTGGAGGGTCACCACAACATGAGGAACTGTATTAAAGGGTGGCGCCATTAGGAAGGTGGAGAACCGCTGGCCTAGGCAAACATGTGCAGCGTGGGGGAGGCTGGACTGATTGTCTTCCAATCTGCCAGCCCCCTTCCCAGCACCTTGCCACACATCCCGGTACTTAGGCAGTTCTAAAGATAGGGGTACACTTGTGTGTGGCTGTACTGTATTCTCAGGAGCCTGAGACCTAGTTCGTGGGGGGGAGGGGGGGGGTCAAGGTGTTACACGGGGCAGCGGTGAAGGCCAGGCTCGGAGGAGATCTGAGCCACGAGTAGAAAGAGCACCAGATGAGGCTCTCCCTCTGGCACACTTGGGTCCATTGTTTGGGAAGAAGTAGCCCTTTGTTGGTGCACCGCTGAGAGGACAATGACCTTGGAGGACACCACTGAGGGCTCACTGGCAGCCTCACTGCCTTCCTCCCTCGCTGGTCACCAGACAGCAAACAGCAGTCACGGAGCCTCCCTCTCCGCTCTCCTCTCTGACTTCTCTGCCGCGGGACACTACTCCTTACTAAAGGCCCCCTGTTCCTATTACGTGAATTAGTACACTCATGAGCCTACCAGTGCTGAGGAAGAGCAAAGAAATAATGCAGGTGCCCAGGCAGGCTTTGTTCTATACATAGGCCGAGGATGGAGGAAAACGCAAGAAGTTGCATGGCTTCTTAAAATTCTTTCCGTTTCATAACAATTTTTTTTTCTGTTCCACTCAATAAGAATGAGAGAGACAGAGACAGAGAGAGAGAGAGAGAGGTTTTCACACTGAGAAACCTATCCTTGTAATGCATATAAACACAGTGCAGCTAGGCAGCAATGACAGGGAGATGTGTTGTTTTTTTTTTCTTTCTGAGACACACATTAAAATATACAGCACCAAGAGGCAGTTCCGTCACCTTTGCTCTCCAATCTGCCTTGATTCTCAACTGCTACCAATAAATTCCCTTTTGCTACAAAAGAAGAAAGGCAGGCAGGATATGAAACATTTGCACCCAGCAGTTAAGGAGAATCACCAGCCTAAATAGAAAATACACTGGTCACTGGAGAAGGTCATTCAACAAAGTCACTGGGAAACCCACAGGACGGTGACAGGCAGGCGGAGAGAGGGGGGCTGAAAACGGCCTGCTTTGCCCCGGAGAGCAGGCAGGAGGCCCGGGGAATCCAGGAGACACCGGGCCGCGCAGGAGGAAACCGAACGAAGGCCCTGCGTCTGCCACTGGGCTGTGCCTCTGAGCACTTTGATCTAAATTTCAGACTCTGTGTGTAAAAATGAGAGCGCACTCGGCTAGTGTGGCTCAATGGTTGGCCCATGAAGCAAGAGGTCACCAGTTCAATTCCTGGTCAAGGCACATGCCTGGGTTTCGGGCTAGATCCCCAGTAAGGGGCATGCAGGAAGCAGCCTATCAATGTTCTCTCATTGATGTTTCTGTTTATCCCTTTTTCTTCCTCTCTCTCTCTCTCTCTCTCTCTCTAAAACAACAACAAAAAAGCCACCAATAAAAAAAAATATTTTTTAAAAGATGAAAGCATGAAGTAGATTATATTTAAAGGCCTTTGGGCTTTAAAATTCTAGATAAAAAAACTCCCTGAGTCCATTCCTCAGATGCCTAAAGTTCTAGGGATTCCAGCGCTAAGATACCTAAGTCTGTATGCTGTCCTAGAAACAGAATCAGGCTCCTGAAATGGATCCATGTACATGTGGCAACTTGTTATACAAATGAAGTAGCAATATCAATTACAGGGAAATAGATTACTTAGGGCCTTGGTCGGCAAACTGCAGTTTGCGAGCCAGCCACATGTGGCTCTTTGGCCCCATGAGTGTGGCTCTTCCACAAAATACCACGGCTGGGGCAAGTCTATTTTGAAGAACTGGCATTAGGAGAAGTTTAAAAAATTTGGCCCTCAAAAGAAATTTCAATCCTTGTACTGTTGATATTTGGCTCTGTTGACTAATGAGTTTGCGGACCACTGATTGAGGGGATTGTATTGTAAAAACTAGCTTACTATAGGGAGAAAATGTTGGGTCAATACCTCACTGCCATAAAAACAGAACAAATCCCCAACACCTCCCCTGAAATGCTGTGCAGATCTAGATATGAAATACAACTGTGAAGCTAACAGAAACAGCTACTGTAAAACATTCCCAATAGCTTGAGATAAAGAAAGATTCCTTAAACATGATTTTTCTAAGTCATAAAGGAATACATTGATGGGTGAGTTTACAACAAAATACAACAGAAAAAATGGACAGAAGGCATTTATCTCTAAAAATGAACACAGGATTCATATCCAGACTAAGTAAGAGATCAATGAGAAAAAAAAGAAACCCAACAGAAAAAAGTGCACAAAGAATGTACAGGCCATTCAAAGAAGGACAAATCCAAATGGCTGAGCAGGATGTGAGAAGGTCAATCTCTCTAGTAATCAGAGAAAAGCAAAAATGACAATGATACAGCTGTCTGATTAGAGCTAGGATGGCAAACACTGCCATGTGGAGAAGTGGGTACACAACAAGGCTCATTGCCGGCTGTTGGGAGGATAATCTGGTCTCCTCGTTCTGGAGGGTATGAGGATAAACTGGTTTCCTCAGGCTACAGAAGTACAGCAGCCTTCTACTTAGTGAAATTCCGTGTGCTCATGCCCCACTATCCTGAGACTGTCCCCCACAGGAACCCCCTGCCAAAGCCAGAAGAGGGCACGGGTATTCAGTACGCACTATTTGGAACCCCTGGCAATTGGAGGCAGCTGAGGGTGACTACTACTAGGGAAATGAATGAAATGTGGAAGATTTATGATGGTATACCACATAATTGTCAGAAGAAATGAATGAGACTCACATCCAGCAACATAAGTAGCTCTAAGAGCAGCACTGACCCCCCCCCAAAAAAAGGGAACCAGAATTTTTAATACAATTTATGTATATTACAAAATTCAGTCATGCAAACCTGTGTTTTTCAAGGACACACATACGTCTGAGGTAACACTGAATGCAAGAGGGGAAACAAAATGAAATGAGGGGGTCCCTGTATGGCCTGATGAGGGGATGTGCCGTGTGGAGGAGAATGACTGTGATCCACCTCTGTGCCCCTGACCAGGGTGGGAGAGGGAGAACCAGCTGAAGAGTGGCCTTGCTTGCTGCCTTTGACAATGGGATGTAGACAGGGTCAAAGGCTAAGAGGCAAAGCTATTAAATTAAAAGACTTTAAATAGAGGATACATGAGAGAAGACAGCTTACTTTTCAGAAATATATGTCCAGTTAAAATATAGCATAACATTTGCCCTGGCCCGTTTTGCCCAGTGGGTAGAGTGTCAGCCTGCAGATTGAAGGGTCCCAGGTTCGATTTGGTCAAGGGCACATGCCTGGTTGCAGGCTCGATCCCCAGTAGGGGGCATGCAGGAGGCAGCCGAGCCATGATTCTCTCTCATCATTGATGTTTCTTTCTCTCCCTCTCCCTTCCTTTCTGAAATCAATAAAAATATATTTTTTTAAAAGATAGCATAACATTCAATTAATAAGTATTTACCAGATAGCCTGGCCAGTGTGGCTCAGTGGTTGAGCATCAACCCATGGACCAGGAGGTCAGATTTGATTCCTCATCAGGTCACATGCCTGGGTTGCGGGATCTCTCATTGATGTTTCTCTCTCCCTCTCCCTTCTTCTCTCTGAAATCAATAAAATCATATATATTTTTTAAAAGACTCAATCACCTTAATAAAAAAAAAGTATTTACCAGATAAATGGTGATGGAAGGAGATTTAACTTGGGGTGGTGAACACACAATGCAATGTACAGATGACGTATTGTAGAATTATGTACCTGAAACCTGTATAATTTTGTTAACCAGTGTTACCCCAATAAATTAAATAAAAAAATAACTAGTTAAAAAAGCATTAACCCAAAAGGTCCCATTCAGTGCTAAGAATTTGATAAGGCTTTCAATGAAACCAGCAGAAGAGGAAACAGATTCTTCTAAAACATTCTTTTAGTACATTATTCTTCTAGTTGGGAAGTTCCTATTTTTAGTGTTGGAATGTGGATGGATGTAAACAAGACTATGAAGATCACTTTTTCATAAAGCAATTCAGTAAGTTGTTTATCTTGTGGAAATAGGAAATATGTCTTACAAGACAATGAAAAACAACTGTCTTGATGTTTCTCACGTGGCTATTATTCTGTTTGTAGATAAAAATTCCCAATCATTGCATCATATGCAAAATCAAGGTATTTTCATTCAAAAGACAAATTTGGACAATTGTTAGATGTCTCAAAAGGTGACTCTTGCCCTGGGTGGTTTAGCTCAGTGGACAGAGTGTCAGCCTGTGGACTAAAGGGTCCCAAGTTCAATTCCAGTCAAAGGCACATGCCCAGGTTGCGGCCTCGATCCCCTGTAGGGGAGGTGCAGGAGGCAGCCAATCAATGATTCTCTCTCATCATTGATGTTTCTCTCTCCTTCTTCTCTGAAATAAATAAAATATATTTTTACCAAAAAAAAGTGACTCTTCCGAAGACATTGCATCAAAGCATAAAGAATTTGAATAAAATTGTTTCTGAAATGAGAAGTGTTTCTAAATTGACATACTATATAAAATAATTTTACATGATTATGTAGCCAAAGTCATATTACACAGTTCAAATAAACATTGGCTATCTTATTAACATTAATTATGTTTACATATTCATGTTGATCAAAAAGCTTTTGGTACCTTTTTATTATGAATGCAGGATCAGCTCACATTTAGGGCTGCTTTTTCATCAGCATATATAATATTTTTTACTATTAACCCTCGTTAACTTTTATCCTTGCGTCCAAATCCATGAATACCATAGTCTGTGTTCTTGCTAAATTGATTTTATTTCACTTTGTGTCATGTGAGAGCTAATACTTACTTTTATGGAATAAATGCAATATCAATATGATTAATCTTTGAATACAAGCAACCCAATACAGTCCCATGCACTTAAAGACCCATTCAACATAGATTCCAGTTGGTCTAATGAGTATCACAAGTAAATGATAGGACCCTTGGCAAAAAAGTGCTCTTCTTGTGTGTGAGGTAGCAAGAGCCCAAACATGGACTATGGATGGAACAAGTCATATCTTGCTATCTGCAAAGCCCAGATCCAATATACCGTCTTCTGTAGGAAAAGAACTACAGATCACACAACTGTGCAAACTCAAGTAACGCCATAAGTTCCTCTGTGTAGATTTGCAATTTTAAAACATATGTATTGTTTATATCTATTATAATGAAACTAAAAATATTTTATTTTTCACTGCAATGTTAGAATTTAAAAGAAAAATATGCCTTTTGGCTCATAGGTAGTGGTTATGTCTAATGTTTCATTTGTCCCACACTTGTATTCTCAAGCTCTAACTAATGAATCATTATTCTACTTGGTTATTCTCCATGGTGCCCTGACTGTTAGGAAGAGCAAATGCTCAACAACCCTGTGGACTGACAAAAGTAGTTACTTATTTCTAAAAACAAAGGGATGTATATTTTCTATTGTGGTTAAATGTTGACTTATTAATTGGGTTTCGCTAGAAAACTGTATACATAATAATTTACTATTCAAAATAGGTGTCATTATTTCTCTTTGAGATGGAGAATTAAATAGAAGCTGAATAAATGTCCTGAATGAGAATGATTTAAAAAATAGACCAGATTAAGATCTCTTTGAAAGGAGAAGTGCTGGTCAAAGGGCACAAAGTTCTAGTTATACAGGATCAATCACCTGAGAGATCTACTGTACAGCATAGAGCCTACAGTCAGCAATTCTGTAATGCTAAGAGGTTAGATAGATCTTAAGTGCTCTGAACACCTGTGTGTGTGTGTGTGTGTGTGTGTGTGTGTGTGTGTGTGTGAGTGAGAGAGAGAGAGAGAGAGAGAGAGAGAGAGAGAGAGAGAGAGAAGAAAACTTTTGGAGGTGATTAATATGTTTGTGGCATTGGCTGCGGTGATGATTTCACTTGCACATATTTATTTCTGAAATCATCAAATTATATACATTAAATACATACAGATTTTTAGATGTCAATTATACCTCAATAAAGAGTGCTTTTAATTGTTAAAAAAAATATACATCAGACACTTGAGATTGTAGTAGGGGTAGATGCAAACTAAAACCAGTTCTACTACAGATTTGCTGTGATTCCTACAATCTCTGATAGGCTTGCCACCTCAGCTCCCAAATCCATGAGACACTTGAAAAATGAAAGACAGCTATTGGTAAATGGGAGAAGATTCCTAGAAGCTCAGAAGTGTGTGCATATACATCTAATAATGTATTTATTCATCTCTCTGTGTGTGCATACATCTAATAATGTAACGTATTTGCCGGCGTATAAGACGACTTTTTGGCCCTGAAAAATATGCCTCCAAGTGGGGGGTAGTCTTACATGGCGAGTATATAACAAACTCTGTATTTTTAGTGGAAATGTTAGGGGGTCGTCTTATACGCCCAGTCGTCTTATATGCCGGCAAATACGTATTTTTCAGGGCCAAAAAATCGTCTTATACGCCGGCAAATACGGTATCTATTCATTTATCTATCTGCACATGCACAAATGCACATGTACTCATACATATATTTGCTTATCCCAAATCAACGTTCCTTATCCTAGGAGTAGCATAATGACCTGGAATACTTTGTTAGAGTGAACCTTAGCCAAAGTGTAACTCTCAAGAGCAAAGGTCACGAGTTTAGAGCATGTTATTGAACTAGCTGCCAATACTTAGCTTTATATTAAGTCTAGGTTACTAGTTCTCATGGAAAACTGGAAAAGTCTGGTACAATGGCCCACCGATCAGTTCCGCCTGGAACTGCTGCAGCTGCCTTCCCACAGCAGGTGTGGCCTCGGATTTGCTGCAGGTCCAACCCAGCCCTCCTTCCTGCTTGCACTGCCTGCCAGGCCTTTCTAGACAGCTAAGAGGGGAACACTGCTGTTGCCAGTCACTCACTGCCAGGTGGGACAGTGTGCGAGGCTGCCCTGAGCCACAGAAGAAACTGGTCATTGGGCAGAGCAGGCCAATAAAGAGAACAACGTAAGTCCCAGCTTAAGACAAGCATGAGTCCAGTTCAAGAGGGGCCTCTGGAGGGCTCAGCTCCCTTTGGAACCGGCAGAGGAAACGGGGCAGGGGAAGGAGAGTCGCAGGTTCACCTGTGTTAGGAAGATACTCAAGCAGGCAAGGACTCAACAACTTGTGTGAAAGAAAGTTTAGAGTAAGCCAGACTTGACAAGATGCCTGTGTCATTGGGTAGTCATGGTCCTGAAGGCAATTACTCCCTTCAAAGTGAATATACCTGCATCTGACTCCTGGTTTCCTGCTCAGATGTTATCTCCTGCTAAGATAACAAAAAACAAGCAATGACTGTCTGCTCCATACAGTACTCGTGATTTAATTTACATTGACTTTCATATCCTTGCTTAAAACATCTACATCAAATACTCTGAGGATAACTCCTTCTCTTCATTCCATAGTTCTATGGAAATGAATACTGGTCATGCTTTAAGATTAATATTAAAAGTGCCAAAATGATTTAGTTCTAAATTAAAATGTCCTTTTTCACTTAAGCCTGTCTTTAAAGTGGTTAGGACCATCTTAAAATGATCAGGGCATATGTAATAAGGTACATATGAGGGATTGATAAGGACCTTATGTCAATTCCTTGAAATATAAAGCCAGAATTTTCTATCAAAACAGGTAAGGTACTACCTTTTATATGCTTTATTCTAGGTGTTTTTTGTCCCCCATGAAAAAGAATCTGTAAGTGAACAACACATACTAGCAGGTAACAGTACAGATTACAAAATAAAAAGGGGTAGGAGGTAGAATGTGATTGGGATGCAATATTGTAGAGAGTGTCAAGAAAGACCTAACATTGTCTAAAATCTAAACCTTAACCAAAGTGTAACGTCCAGAAATCTAAACCTAGTGAGAGAGCCTCCAAGCTAAGGGTTATGTGCGGAAGAGCACTGCAGGCCCAGGGAAGAGCACGTGCAAAGGCCCTAGGGCGGACACGGCCATTAGGTGATTGAAGAAGCACAAGAAGCTCAGTGTGCTGGAGAGTGACTGAACTGACTGAAGAAACACAGGAGAAAGAGAATATCTAAAGTGGACCAGGAGAAAGAGAAAATGAATTAGGTAGAGGTATACAGAGCCCAGAAAAAAACCAAAGTGTTGACCTGTAGTGGGTAGTTGTAAAACACAACTGGATGTCAAAAAGGGCAGGGGCTGAAGAGGTATCCGGGGGTCGTTGGTATTTTGGAGATAAATGAAATCATGGCTGATCCACCTTGAAAGGCAATAGAAAATTCAGCTCCCACTTCTGATTCTGTGCAGAAGCTACTGCACAGTTTTACAAACACATACTAATCTCACTTAATTTCCACCACACATCTTTGATAAAGGTAATTAATCATTCCATTTTACTGATGAGAAAACTGAATCCTAAAAACTGAGCTGACTCAAAGTCACAGCTAGAAAGCTGCAAGATCTGAATCGAACCCAGATGGTTTAGCTTGGGAAACTGTGCCCAGTGGAAACTGGGAGGTGTCTTGATTGCTCCGGACGTAAAGTTTTAGTCCCCAGCCATTAACCCAACTTGATGAGTATTTGAATTACTGTCTTAATTTGGCTAGAATTCATAGGGTTGGAAAAAAGATGGCTGGCCTAATTCCATCACAACTGGATCAGGGTTTTCATTCTTTGAATGTGGAACCTCAGAGAAGGTGAACTGGCAGTGAGGTAAACCTCATCAGAACATTTTGTATGTCATGTTTTTGGAAATTGAAAACCAGATTTTTTTTAAAATCTGAAGATTATAGAGTTATAAGGCATCTGATAGAGGATTATTATAGTTTATAGGGCATGTCAAAAGGCAAGCAAATAAGTAATACTAGAAAATTCAATTCTTTCAAGATTACTTTCCTCAATGAACAACATAGACTGGTGAACAAAGATAGACCCAGAAAAAGAGAAGCAGCGATCAGACTCTCAAACCTCAGAGGGAAAGTAGGGGAGGGTGGGGGTAAAGGGAAGAGATCAACCAAAGGACTTGTGTGCATGCACTATGGACAATAAGGGGGTAGGGGAATATGTAGGGAGGGGTTTGGGATGGGAATGGGGGGGATAAGGACAATTATGTGATACCATAATTAATAAAAATCAATTAAAAAATAAAATAAATAAATAAAAGATAAAGTTAACCTAAAAAAAAAGATTACTTTCCTCTAAATATATGGAATTGTCTAATCTGATATAATTTATGGCATATTAAACATGGTTATGATTTGAGTAGCAGTCAACATCAGCAATAATTAGATTAAAGTTGGAGATCAAATCCTAAGAGCCAAAGGGTGAGGTCAGTCCACATTTCTTTGTCAAAATATCCCCCAGGCTTTGCTGAATGAAAATAGAGTGAATGAGCATAAAAATCATAACCCAAATTTCTCACATTTCAGGAGGGTAAATTTAGAAATTATTACAGTTTGCTCATCCAATTTTAAAGTACCCATTTTAGCCTTCTGATCCCAATATTATTATCATGCCTTAGAATGGTCCTTATTGTAATCTTTGGGCATACAAAACTACATTCATATGTGAATTCACTCACTTGTTTTCTATTCATTGAATATTTATTGAGCTTCTATTAAGGACCAGTTACTGGAATCCACAATCTCAAAAGAAAGGTAAACGTCACCACCACCGAAATAAATATGCCCCGGGTACAGTATTGGATTTACTGATCCAAGTGCTTTATTCAATTTATCTCAGATAATTATGATCACCCTTTGAGATAGGTATTACTAGAATCTCATTTTACAGATGAGTAAATGAGGTTCAGAGAGGTCAAATGACTTGAGATGCAGAGCTCATGGTGAAATCAGGTTTCAAACGGATTAAAAATCTTACGGTTTTTAAAAGGCACCAGGCTATGTTGCCTCTTGTAAAATGTTAATTGAATGTATTAACAATGTATTCACTCTGTGCGTACACAATATCATGGAAAAAAGATAAAGGGGAAGTTTAGTTCTGAATGTACCGGAAGCCATCAAGGCAACATTACATCAGAGGGGGATCTTGAGTGATGAACAGAAGCTCCAAGATGGAAGCGTGGCTGTGGGGTCGACTGGGACAAGGTGTGGGCTTCTTCAAACACTGACACATGGTATTGTATAGCTGGGTGGGGAGCACATACAAGTTGCTAACTAAGCAGTTGGAGCCTCACTGGGGAGAATCTGTAGGACACGCTAAGAATTTGAAACTCCATCCAGGAGACAAAGGGAAGGCACTGCAGAATTTCAAATCGGAAGTGATGTGATGGGGCCCACATTTTGGAAAAATCAGTGACTTCAGTGTGGAGGCCGGGAGTGCAGATTACTGCCAATGTGCAAGGAAGAGGTGGTCTGTCCATGCACAACAGAAAGAAGGGGACTTATTTTTTATGATGTAATTAGGAAGGAATATATATAGGACCACGGGTCTCATGAGCTGTGGGTACTGAGGGGGAGAGAAAGGACTCTTATGCATTGCTTGATTTTGTAAAACTTCTGTAGAAACAAATTGAGAGGGAGTTACAAATTCCATTTTATATGAAATATGACAGCTTGTGGGAGATAGATGTAGACATTTCCAATTGAGAATTACTAAAATGCAAGCAAAAAGTGGGGCTTGCAATTAAGATTTGGAAGTCAGTGCAACATGGATGATGTCTAAAGCCACAAGGGTGGCTGAACTTGGGGCCGGGGGATAACAGTGCCCAGTTTCAGGTGAAAATAGCACACCCCGCCCCCAAAGAGTTACAGGCAACCACCTGCTTTTAATGCCAGAAATCCACATTTTTTAAAATCTGAAAACTCTTCAGCATTAGCAAGATTCAAGAGTAAGACAGAGTTTAACTTGCCAACAGAATCAATAGCATATGCTTTTGTCCTATCTTCAGCTATAGCAGAGATTGTTTACATATGGAAAAAGGAAAATTACTCCACGAACTGACAATTGCTTAGACATCTACTAGTACATTTTTTCCTACCTCATATCCCCCAAACAAGCAGTTAATGTCTTTTTCTTTTAATCGATGATTTAAAAATGGGCGTGTTGGAGAAAACATCTTGCAACCTACTGAAGTTATATTTTTGTCATAGACTGAAAGCTTCAGTAAACAATTGATATTCTCATGAGAATTTATTTCTACTTATGCAATGGATTCACTGGATTAGTCTAATGAACTGTATCAAACTTTGAAACTTCAATGAGGTAAGTAAATTGAGGGAGGACATTCATTTTCCTCAACCATAATAGCTCTAGTAAGAGTCCTATCATTAGAATTAGTTCACTAAAGGCCCAATATTCATATATATTCTCTCTCTCTCTCATATATATATATATATATATATATATATATATATATATATATATATTCTCTGCCCAACATCACTATTAAAATATATTTATTAAACTTGGACTCTAACTTTATTGTGGGAGATTCATACTTTCTCCCAGGAAACAGCTTTAAACCAGGATATCTCAGCAATAATAGTATCTTCCTGCCATTATCCAAATTGTCAGCAAAAGGAAAGATCATTATGATCCCATATAAGATAGGAAAAATGGCGCAATAAACTAGACAGATTTCCCACCGGGTGATATTAAAGCAAAATTATTCCAGGCAAGGGAGAAATGATGCTTGGTATTTAGAGGTTGGAAGGGTTTGTGTTGTGTCATGGTGGTAAAAACATACCAGCCAGCCATGGTGAATCCTTCTGTTTAGAAAGCACAGCTCGTTTTCTACAAAGGAGTTTAGATTCTGATGTTGCCAACATCTATCTAACTATGTGTGAATTAAAGGAGAAAGCCTCACATTCCATTGTCTGGGCTTCCAATTCCTCTGGCCTTGAAATATTCTCCTGACATGGGTTCTGTGACGTATCTGTCCTGGAACTGCCCCTACTTCCTGGGCTATTCCTCTTCCCTCTGTGCAGGCTCGTCATCCCCTTACCAGCTGATGAGTCATTGAGATCTCATTCACACTTTACTGAAATTATTCCTAAATATACACAGTCACAAGCTACATCTTCACCCAGGCCTTTGCCTGTAGTCCAGATCCATACACCCAACTCCTATTGGATATCACCACTGAAATGTGTTGAAGTATAGCATCTCACTCCTCATACCTGAAACCTAACTCTCCTGATCATTCTCGTTCAAACCTGGTTCCCTCCCAGTGACTGACTAGCCTTTTCCTTGACTACCACAATCATTCATTCAAGGACACGGAAACCCTCCTTTACTAGCATGCAGCATCATTGATGCCTCCCACTCTCACCTGCCCTATGCAATCCATCACAAAGTCCTATGGAGTTTTCCTTCTAAATCTCTCTCAAATGTCCAATTAAAAGAGATGTAGGATTCAGCAACAAAATATTTTAGAAACAATCATCAAACCTCAAAATCTAACAAGCCAGCACCAAGGGTAATTAGTGGAAAGAGTGCCTTCTTTCTCTTCGCCCAGTTTTTCCACCATTTTGCCATCTACGTTTTCAAAAAATTTATCTTTATTGTTGAAAGTATTACAAATGTCCCCCTTTCCATGCCTGCCCCCCACCATTAATCACCTCACAGGCCTTCATCCCACTGTTGTCTGTGTCCCTAATGCGGGTTCCCACTGAATGAAATTGCCATTTCCTGGAAGAGAAGAAACTGCAACAGCTGGTTTATGAGACCTCCTATCACAGTAAACAAAGAAGGGTTAGCTTTACCCACCTCCTTCAAGGTACCCGCTCACTGGCTTTGAATGTTTATGTATGTGTGCTAGCAGCTTTTTCCTTGCTTTTAAAAATATCTCATATTACTAGATGGTATGGGACCTCTTTCTGGGCAGGCACGGGTTTATTATTATATTCATAGGCTTACATTTAATGTTTAATAGGTAGTCAGAGTGTGAAGAATGAAAGATGGGGTGAAGTGTCATCTTTTCTTTCAGATATTCGAATGAATTTCAAGGACTTTTAAAAGTTCCTTTTCATTTCCTAGACAGTATAATCTACTTATATTTATTAGGGACTCACATCTGGCTGTGAACAAAGAAGACTCCATGTCACTTATTAACAATATTGTGTGAACATCTTAAGAATGAAACAGGGGAGAGATTTTTCTACTTATCACCCTCAGCTGCTATTCTTCAGCATGCACTTGTTGTCTCTGGGCAATTAGGCACTGTAATTATAAATTCTGTTTTTAAAAAAGTAGGGATGGGTAGGTTCTATTAATAGGAATAACTATGTAAATATAATAAATTCAGTGTTCTATCATTAAAAATAGTAGCAACCTATCTCTTTATAAGAAAGACTAACTTACACAGCAGTAAATGTAAGTAAAATATTTCTCAAAGAAAAGCCAAATATATAGGCAATAACAGAGCAAGGTGTTGAGAAATAATTTTACCTGATCACGAGTAAGAGTGACTATAAAATTTCAGTGAAATTTAAGTGACTACATTGGTGCTAATTCCATCACAACCAAAAAGCAGAAATAGAAGGAAACTGGGAATTCTCTGTCCATGCCTTAGTCCTCTTTTTAATCGGCTCTGAAGTGTTATTTGTCTTAGGCAGAAACCAGTAAAAAGCCAATGAACAGCACACACACACACAAAAAATCGACCCCCAAGATAATTTTAAATGAGAAATAAAATCAGGAGGGAAGCCATGCCAGAATTTATTGAAAAACAGATTTTTCTCCTTCAAAAATGTTATTAAAAAATACGAATGTTTTCGTGACTTATTGCCAAGTATATTTTATAAGCTCTCTGCTACTCAGATGTACCATACCATACTGTACAATGTGATGGATGGGGGCTATTAATCATTTTTACTGAAGAACAGAACAGCCCATGCAACATATTGCTATTAAAAAGGTGAAGGTATGCTGAGAGTACATTCATTTCCTTATAAAGTCACATTTCACATATCCCTTGGTTTTCAAACAGTTTCTTCCTACTGACTAGCATACTCTGCAGGTTGTGAAAAATGGGCTGACTTGTGGTAGAGGATTAACACATCGCTCCTGGAAACTCCCAACTCTGTCGCCAAACTTTCACCTGCAGTCATCCCTGTGTTTCATGTGGTACAACACTGTAGGTACTTCTGTCCATTATCTACATTTTAAACTCAGCCCAGTTTTCTATATTCTGTTCCTGGACTGTATTCAAATTGAAGGGATGGGAGAAGCATGAAGAACTTGTGGAGGTGACATTATCACCCCAGGCAGAGTCTGGCTTCAGTGAAATCAGTTGCTTACTGGCTCAAAGAAATGAACCACACGGATGAGGTAGAGGGAGGCCCAACCTACAGAAAAGAGGTGCCAGACAAGTGGATTTCAACTGGTGTGATGTAAGAATTTTTAAACTATTCGGGGACACTGACCTCTTTCCCTTAGATTGTTAAATAAAAAAATGACAGCCCTCAACACAATAACTGTCTGGTGTGAATGCCCTGCCTTGAACCATAAATACATAGGACATATAATAAAGCTGTATTTTATTGGTCATATCACATAATAAGGTTGTGTCTGATTGGCTAACTCTTGGTACCAGAAATAAGTATAGGCACCTGACTTTGATTTTTTTAAAAGTCACTTTTAGAGTGGAATCTTCTAAGAGTGGGGGTGGCAACTGATTCTAAGAAATGAGTCATTTGACTAAGCAGGTCTGTTTGTTAGGTATTTTAAATTCTCCCAGATCAGACTTCCATCTCCTACCCATCTCTCTTCTCCTGTACCCTCCCAGTGAGAAACTTCAAAATTTTCTGATCTTTCTTCATCTATATCAAAAATAGACAAAGAACTTGAAAAGCAAATGGAAACTCTTTTATGGATATGTAGTTAAAAGATATAAGAATTTTTAAGGGCAAGTGTCATATATCAAAGTTTTAATAAGATAATTCTGTTTTCTTAATTTTTGCTAAGATATCCACCCATAGACATACCACAAAAAAAATGAATGGGATGATCACCCCTACTTTTGTGGAGATACATATAGGAAATATTATAAATAACTAAATTACACTAGATAGAAAAATATGTAAAGTGTCAATTTAAAACATGATCAGGAGAGTTTTGTAGGAACAATAGTATTTCTCAGACCACATTTTTTTTAAAACCTTCACTTTGTTGTTGGCATTAACACCAGAAGATTAGCATGCATTTGAAAACATAGTAGGTAGTTAAAAAAAAAAGGCAAAGAGAAAGAAGATTTGGTTAGTAACCTTTTCAGATTAAAGTCAAGTATAATATTCTCATTTGTTTTCAGTTTATTTAAATTAGGGTTACAGTGATTTGAAAGTCATTTCCATCATCCTGTGCTAAGAAGGAAAAGAATGTGTGAGTAGGTCCATAGAGTCAAACAGAAAGGGTACCTGAGGTTTTCTAATTTTCAAAAGATACTTATAACTGTTAAAATCTATGATGGTGGTGTGTTTTGTTTTGGTTTTTCTTTTTCGTCATTTTGGATCAATGCCTCAAAAAAGGTTTCCATGGGAAAAAGCTTTGCCAACCCCCAGTTTGGCCATCCATCCAAACCCAGCGGACCTTCAATTAGCACATGACACAGACTGGAGAGATGGTAGAACTTTGCCTCTTTGTAACCACTTTTACTTTCCACTTTAATACTAGAGACCTGGTGCACAAAATTTGTGCAGGGGGGGGGGGGGCCTCAGCCCAGCCTGCACCCTCTCCAATCTGGGACCCCTCAGGGAATGTCTGACTGTTCTCACCTGCTTGCCTGCCTGATCACTCCTAACTGCCTCCCTCCCCACTCCCCCCACCCCCAGTTGCTGACCTGATCACCCCTAATGGCCTCTGCCTACCTGCCTAATCACCCCTAACTGCCCCCCTGCTGGCGTGGTCACCCCCAACTGCCCCCCCACTGCTGGCCTGGTCACCCCACGCAGCCTGCTGTTCAGTCATTTGGTCACCCCTCACTGCCCCTCCTGCCAGCCTGGTCGCCCCATGCAGCCTCTGCTGTTTGGTTATTGTGTGAGGGCATCCTGACCAATTTGCATATTACTCTTTTATTAGTATGGATAATTTGTTTTTAGTGACTTACTTTACTTGGTAATTAGATGTAGCGATTAACTATTAGAGAGCATATTTTCTTTGGCCAAGCAGTTTTCCTTAACAGAAATGAGCTTAAGTCAATATTACAGTTGCAGAGATTAAGTGTAAGGATTTGTGAAGGGGAAGCAGCCAGCCAGGTCCCCTCTCTTCTGCTTAACTGATGCAAATTAGAAGTAAGACAAAGAAAAGTAATTAGTGGGAGGGAAGCAACAAAATGGATATTCTGAATGCAGAATCCATTCATAACATAACACTTCTCTAGAGAGCTGTTCTAATAGATTACTTGCTGAAATGCATTATGTAAGCCTTAGTTGTTTCGAGTTAGAAGTAACTGCATCTACTCTGCATTTGGTGCATAAAGCCATTGGAACAAATGTAGGTCAGTGTGAGGTTACCGATTTGCCTTTGCAAAATCAGAACCGATGATCAGTACAAAGGCCAGATGCCTTAAAAGGAACTATTAATATCTAAGAATGTGATGTGCAAACATACCTCCAAGATAATACGGAATTAAAATGGCAAAATGTTCAAACCAATTGTGACTACCAAGGGATTTTTTTTTTTAATTTAAAAAACAGTTTTACTCAACAAACCAGCTAAAATAATGTGTCCCTTTTCACTGAAGAGTTTCACAAGCTGTTTCATCGTGGGTTTCCTGAGCCTAAGCGTTGGTCTCCTATTTTGTAGGAGCGGCATTTCAAAGTGTCTCCTGTCGTCGTGATGGATGCTGAAGCCCGGCTTCTCCGACGGAAGAGTGTCGCACTTCTGCCTCTGACACTCTCCGTTTCCGGTCTCTAGACAGAAATTCTATCACCACCTCTTTGGAGTTGTAAGGCAAGGGGGCCTTTTCCAAACTGAGAGGCTGTTTCCAAGTGACAGCCCCCTGTCACTGTGAAAAATGTGAGCAAACGACAGAGAAGTTTCCGGGCCTCTGGTAAACCTCGGCTGCCCCGACCATCTGCGGGGCACAGACTGAAACCTCCCTGGGCTGCGGCCCGGTTACAGGTGAAACCATCACGAGGGAAAGGAGAGGATAGACTGAACACGGGAGGGTGGAAGCATGGGCAACTCTGTGACAGCACACAGATTCCAATCCAGGTGACTGATTCCGGAATTTACACAGCAGACAGCCAGGCAGTTGGCTGCTTCCACACAAAAGCAAGGGTCCTCATTTTAATTAAGCCACAAGCTCTGCTTAGTAAGCCTGCGTGTGTGAGCATGTTTGTGTGCGCGTGTACTAGTGTTTTGCTAACAAGCCCGGGAAGAAACCCCAGCACGTCAATCCCCTGCACAACGTCTTACTGGGCAATGTGTCCGGGCCGGTGCCAATCTCAGTGCAGAATTAAAAAAGAAAAACTGCAAATGAATATAAATGCAATTAAAAAGGATGAATGATTGATAAGAATAATAAATAACTTTCCAGATCAAAAGCACATCGAATCTAGTTATGACTCTTCCAAAAATATCAAAATGTAATTATACTGTTTTCACACATCATTATTTGCCATTTCAGGAAATTAGAACGGACACATTAATTAATGTACAAATGATATTCAATTAAAACAACTGCCGTGTATCCTTCATGGCTTTGCACTAGAATTCTTGCCAGCGTCCCCTACGCTAGCAGTTTATACCTAAAAAGTCTCACGTATGTTTATCTGATGTTTCAGGTTTATCTGTCCGAGCCATATTCTTCCTGGGGAACATTCAGAAACCAAGTGACGGACATTCTGGCATGGACACTTTGCAGGCGGTCTTTTCCCACAGTGCTTGAAGCACCGCCTTTTTTACCTTTCAGAATAAATCAGCAAATGTATTTAACGCAGAGGCATGGCTCTTGCTTTCCTCTGGCTTGTTTCCCTTCCCAGAGAAGATGTTTTCAGGAAAAGGCTGGTTGCTATGGAAGCTGCACTGTCAACCACTTCAGTACTAGAAGGTCGGAAACCGTTAACCATTTTGAGTCACCCAATCTACCAAACATTCCCAAGTTCATTACCATACGAATGAGGAAGAGAAGAGACCCACAAGGTGATTTCCAAAAACAATGCAGCTCTTTGCCCACCAATGGATGCATATAGCTCAGTAACTGGAACCTGCATAAAAGACAGCCGATTCCCACACACTCTTCTTCCAAAGCTACTCTTACAGATGATGGCATTTTAGAAAAACAAAGACACATTCCCAGATTTCTAAAATAACACACCATTGTTGTCACTGTTGTGTACTTAGTGTAAAGTTACTACTCTCTGTTCAATTCAGTCAGGCAGCTAGGTGGTCCAGTAAGTTAATCTGCCATAAAGACATGTTTTCATAAACATGAATGCAAATAAAGCGCCGAAACCCACCAGACGCAGTGTTCCACACAGGCCTGGAAAATGGGACGGCTTCCGATCTACCACTTGGACATCCAGTCTGAGAACTCCCGTGGACTGGCCCGTGGTCCACAGGATCTCATCTTAATACTATTAGCAGAAATGAACTGTAACCAATCGTAAGTGGCTACTAATTGCCCATGACAATGATGGAAAAGACTGACTCAACCTCAGAAGAGTTCATTTAGTCTGAGTGTAGAGGTACAGTCTGAGGCTATCATAATCATATCGCAGGTTGACCTTATTAATTAGCCATCCTGGGGTTCGAGCCGTAAAACAGAACAAAGAATGAGTGATCACCCTGGCAGTCGGGGCCACGTTAACAAAACTGATTGGCTGATTCTGCTGGAAAAAAGGGCCTGGATATGCACGTAAGGAAGTTGTTCCCTGGTCAATCGTCCCGTTGTTTCGCACATGTGGATTACCAGGAGTATCGGGCTTGTTTAAAAGTTTGCCTGATGTTTGGAACAGCTCCGCTGTGATGCCCAATGGGATGACATTAAGGTAAAGATTCCCTAAAATTATGAAGATGAGATATGCATTATGGTTTTATTTTTAACCTTGTTCATACTTTTCTTCCTCCTCTTCCAGGCCTCCCCACATTCCTAGCTTGTATGGCAGATATTTTCTTTAAATATTGATACAACTTTAAATGAAAAGCCACCAAAACAACCCCCTTCTACAACTCTGCCCCCATTCAGAGCCCAGGACTATATTCTCCTGGGTCACTGCCCTTCCTGGGCTCCTCATCTTGCCTTTTCCATGCAGGATGCCCGAAGGAGCCAACCTTGTCCTTAACACCTTCCAGGCCAGGGGTGGGCAAACTTTTTGACTCCAGGGCCACAATGGGTTCTTAAACTGGACCGGAGGGCCGGAACAAAAGCAACCTGACCATGTTGGCACTCTCATCTTGGGCTGCTGGTGAAGGAGCGGAGGGGAGAGCAAGAGAATCCTCCGCTCTTTTGGCTCTGCGGGCCGGATAGAACAGCCAAACGGGCCAGATCCGGCCCACAGGCCGTAGTTTGCCCACCGCTGTTCTAGGCACATAACCCTCTTCCTGGACATTCTTGATTATCTTCAGTCTAGAGATAATTCCTCCATTTTAAACTACTATGCCCTTTTCCCCTCCAAAGTCCGATGGATACCTCAAACTCAGCCGGTGCAAAACTGAATTAGTCATTTTTGCTGCTGTCAACCGCCAACTTCCACCATGACACACTGTGTTTGCCAAAGGTGGCTGGGATCCTCTGAAACCTGACCTTCCACCACCCTCGGAAGAGGGAGCCCAGTTCTCCCCCTGGAGCTGGGCTGGCTTTAACGACTCTCTTATAAGTAGCAGAAGTGGCAGAAGGAGCACTGTGACTGGAACCTGGGTTAGAGTCTGAAGCTCTTGCCTGGTTGGTCCTACTAGAAGGCCCGCCCTCCCTCTCCCTCTTCCTCCTCCCTCCCCAGAAACCTTGCTGCATGGAGTACAGAGTGGCCATGCATGTGCTTCAATCACCAGGCACAGCTGAGCCAGCTCCCAGCCTGGTGTCAGATGACAAAGATCCTCTCCTGGAGCAAACTCCAGCCAGGCTCCTCTGAGCCCTTTCTCCAGAGGCCCAAGTTGGCCAGTAGACTTTAACAAGCACTAATGGAGTTTCTAACACCTCTATCCCCAGGGTAACTCCTGTCTCTCCAGCCTCTCCCCCTTAAATAGCTACCTGGGAAACCTCAAGGATACCAAAAACATACGTTTGGGTTTTTTTTTGTTGTTGTTGTTGTTTTTTGTTTTTTGTTGTTTTTGTCAGGCAACACCTGAAGATGGGGTCTCTGTCTCCTAGTCTCTGTGGGAGGGAGGGGGGTCTAAATTTCATAAAAGCCAGTTAACAAACCCAGATGGGCTTTATGTGGACAAAACCCTCCTCCCTGCTATTTGTAATTTTCAATTTCCCTGACTCTGTGAGCTGCCTCTCACCCCTTCCCTCTTCCTTCACTCTCCCTTTCAAATGCCCAGCCACCTCTGTACAACAGGAAGTTGAGTTCAGTGCACTTCACGCTGGACTCTCTCCATACTGTAATAGTATATTACTGATTAAAATCTATCCTGACCTCTTTAACCGGCACTATTTATCTTTGACATGGGCATGTGAATCTGAAGAAGGCTCCACGTGATCCCAGTCCTCAGCCTTGAGTTGCCACCGGTCATTTGAATTTTTCCAGCAGAGGTCCCAGACCTCAAGGAGCAGAGTTAAGCCTCCATAGATACATCCTGTCCAGATTCCTGACCATCAGATTCCATCATGATGTAGTTGTTATTGTCAGCCACAAAGTTTGAGATGATTTGTTATGCAGCAAAACCGCCAATTCTGCATGTCCCCGGCCAACCAATGCATGCCGTCTTCTATTCATTTTACGCAGCTGCGCTGAGGCAGGTAATCGTTTTACAAGTTTAGGTGAGCACCAGTATGCTCTCCCTCCATTCTGTGGGTCGGTGAATTAATCTTCTTTAAACCACAGGCCTAACCACATCATCCCCCTCTAAGAACTCTTTAATACAGCGGTCGCCAACCTTCTGGACCTCACAAACCACCCGTGGCCCCCGGGCCATCGGTTGGCGACCACTGCTTTAATAGATCTCCAATGTTTATGAACCAAGTCCTCTACAATGTGGCCTAAATTGACCTTCTCTGAGTTACCTCCCATTTTCACTGCTCGTTCCAACCCAGCTGGATTAGTCAGTCACTCAACTCCCGAGATGTTCCCATGGCTTTGTGTTGCTCATGCTGTCCATTCCGCCTCCAGTGTCTTTTCTTCTCAGTCAGGGACATCAGCTTATGCCTCCTTCAGCACACAGGCCTGCCTCACTGGACTGTTCCCAGCACATAATTACCTTTCCTCTTGCGTGCCCCATCTTTCCTCCTGTACAAATATTTGTCTTCACATCCCCTCCACTACTGGACTGCTGAGTTCATTAAGAGCTCAGCTCATGTCTTGGATATCTCTCTTCCCCCAGCACCTGACACACTGCTGCGCCATTAAAGAACATTCAGCCTTTCTGTCATTGCTGGGAACATACCGGAAACTCCGACTTCATCAGCAGGAAAAAAAGTGTCATCACCTGGTCTGGAAATTCTTCTGCCTTAACACTTAATAAATGTGAATAACGTTGAAGGCCATGGAATGACCACCTCCACTTCCTCCTTTGGAAGGTCTGAGGAAGAAGCAGTACTTCATTTTAGGTAAAAAGAGGAGTTTATAGTTAAATTTTAACCATAGGTGCCTGGAGAAGAGGTCTATAAAAGAACAGATATTTGCAATACAAAGGTGAGCGGGAGGAAGAGACAAAAAGCTCCCAATGGCCAGCTCCCATTTGGGGGAAGCAGATAAGGTGCTGCATCTGGTAATGTAGCTGGGTTTAAAAGATGTGCATTACCAGTCCCTGTTTTTATTGTTCTTATAGGTCAATTATTCCCGCTGACTGAATAATGAGTCAAATCCCATAAAAAACGTGGCACATCTCATTCCAGGCCCTGCTGCAATTCACTGGCATTTAACATAGTGACGGACGGAGCAGCTCACTGTTGAATGATAAAGTCTTTCCTTCTCAATCCAAATGCCTCCACAAAGCCATAATTGAGGATGGGAAGCTGGTTGCTAACGTCCTTTGCTTGGGCAACTTTAGTTAGCACTCTTTCCAGCACTTAATTTGATACATGAGTTTGCCCCTTGCCAAAGAGCTGGGAGCTCTTAGGTGTGAGATAAAGTAGTCTCACCTGTTCAAAAAAACATGCTGCTGTCCTCACCCTACCCAAATGTGTCGCCTATGAGCCCTTTCGTGGTTGTGCATTCTGTTTGGTGGCTGGAATCTGAAGACCACTCCTAGAGTAATCTTGTCTACCCCGTGTAGATGAATTCATCAAACCCAGCAAAACTCCTGAAATCCAAGTGCCAACTTTAGTGATACAGGATGTCCCTGACATCCCTGCACCTCTTATCGGCCCTTGGGAGTTCTTCTTGAACTCCACCTGGAGGCTGGAACTGCTTAATTCTCTCTCATCCCCTGTCACCCAGCCTCTCAAACCCCCTCACACTGACACAGTGATACACACAGGCTTGCTGGCATCGCCAAGAAAATCAAACATACCTAATTCCTTATAAAAGCCCAATCCTCAAGAATCAATTTCTCTTTAGGTGGTTGCTCCCCCATCTCCTCTGGCCCTTTAAGAAGGCAGAAGAAAATACCTTTCCCTGGAATTTGCAGAAATATATTTTTAACTGAAATTTTATTTTGGTCTCGCCATGCAGGAAGCTATTATCTGTCCGCTATCTTTATGTGCGTGATTAGGAATAATAGCTGATTTGTGAAGTTATCTATTCCGGGGAATAACCAAGATTAATGAGCCCTGTGGCACTTGCTGAATGCCTCGGAGATTTATTGCTCAGGCTGTGCATTTCTCTCCTTGTGTTGTTGGTGCTGTCAGGATTTTTTTTTTTACAAATGCAAATGGAGATATGGATTAACTGTGGAAGAGGAAAAAAGCTCTTTCAATGTTATCAAACGTTGTGGATTGCTCAGTCCCAACTCTCCCAATTATGTTTTATTCCACATAATAACGTAGGAGTCTAGTCCCTATCCTGCTTGAGACCCGGTTAGGGAGGGTTTAGCTCACACCCTCCATGGCCCAGGGACCACAAACAAATAATATTGCCCACTTAAGCATCCTCTCCCAAAGTCAATATTGAGTCTAAATGGAGAGTAAAATATAGACGCTATTGCTGCAGGTGCCAAGGGAGTCTTTTCAATTACTTGCCCAACCAGGGAGGTGCTGCTCCCTTGCTCTGTGGCATTGCTCTGTGGCTGAGAGAGATGTTGTACGGGGCGAAACTGTTGCCACCATGCAGATTTACCTCTGCCCCAAATTTCTGGATCAACTGAGGACAGTTCTGAACCCTATGCATCTCTGGAAATGGAGCAGTGATCCAGGATGCAAAGGAAACCTGAGTAGTACTGCCACTGTATTGTACGAACTATGAAGTCAATAGTGAAATTACAAAGCCAGCTTCTGACAAAAGATGGATGGGAGGAAGGGACAAAAAAGCTCCCAACGACCAGCACCCATTTGGAGGAAGCGGAATAAGGTGCTGGGCGGGGGCAAAGACCCGAATCCCCAATGCCTGCATCCCAGCTACGGAACACACCCCACCTCTGGCCACATAAACGCTTGGCACCTCACCATCTGTAAACCTCAGAAAGAGGACCAATGTCACAAGGTCATTGTGATGGATTAAATGAATTAAAATATGTACAAGTGTTTAGGTAAACTTCATAAGAGTTAGCTGTTGTAATTATTATTTTTTAAATTTCTTTACTGATTCAGGTATCGTATATTTGTCCTCATCCCCCCCCCATTCCCATCCCAAACCCCTCCCCATGCATGCTCCCTGTTGTTATTATTTTTAAATAACCATGTGTCAGTGGAGGTGTGCTTAAAATATCCTGGACTCTTAATCCATATCAATCTATAAAATGCCAGTTCTGTCAATGGACTAAAAGGTCTGGCTTCTCGACCCAGGTCAGTCACTAACCAATGAGATATGATGTTGGTCAAGGCACTTTATATCTTTGGGTCTAGTTTAACCTATCCACAAAATACAGAACTAGAAAATGATCTCAGATGTCTTTAAAGGTGGTATCACATAAACAGTTACACTTATCTTTCTGTTAATTTAGGGGGAGGGACAGTACCAAGAGTGATTGCAAACTTAATGCAATCTATCTGAAATGCTGTGCATATGAAAGAAAACCCTAACAAAGGTTCATCTGAATATGTAGAAAATCACAGCATTATCAACTAATAAAGACACAGGGTGTTTACTTGTAGAAATTATAAAAAGTCAAAGACTATAAAAACATACTTTGCAAAATATAGGAATAGCAGAGCATCTCAACAGGATACTTTTAATGTGCTGGAGCCTGCCATTTCCATAATGATATTAAGAGAATCAATGGGTTTATTTAAAAGCATGTATACTGATGACCTTAGCCATTAGATGATAATGAACTTTTTGGTGAAGAGGTTTGTACTTCCTAGACCATAATTTTTCCATTGTCTTGGCAGAACCTAGTCCCCCCCGCTTTTATTCTTTTCCCCAGACTTGTGAATTCATTATCATGTACAGTCTGAGATTACTATACCAACAGCAAACTGGCTAGTTGTTTTTCAGCAATGTATTTTCCACTTAAAAGCCGAAATTAATGCTTGTGAATTATGCTTGTGAATTCAAAAGTCTGATTTGTTGATTCCTTTCTCCCAATCCTACCCTTGACTCTGATCATTAACATATTATCCATTTTTTTAGGCCCACGTCAAACTCCATCTTGTCATCTTCCACCTTTCCAAATGATATTCATTTTTCCCTTCTTGGTGCCCCAAAGCCTTCTGCACCTCTAATGTCACAGTCTGCACATCACACTCAGTTGTGTGCTGGTGTGCCCCTTCATTCAGCCCAATAAGGCCCTATGCATAGAGGCCATCTCTAATCCATATTTACTCAGAAATATAGTCCATTCCTCTATTTATCCAACAAGATAAAAAAGACAACGTGTATGCCTTAATTAATGTTTGTTCCCCCCTCCACCTTTATTCCCAATTCTTTTTATAACAAATTTGTAAGGAATTTATGTCTGAAAGGGAGTGTGGGAGGTGTGGAGCAGGTTATACCATCCATTCACAAAGCTGCTGCTCAACACAAGAAGTGATTTAATTATTTCACTCCTTGGGGTTATATCCAATTAGAGAACAAGAACATGGATCCTGCCGAAACCGGTTTGGCTCAGTGGATAGAGTGTCAGCCTGCGGGCTGAAAGGTCTCAGGTTCGATTTCGGTCAAGGGCATATACCTTGGTTGAGGGCACATCCCCAGTAGGGGGTGTGCAAGAGACAGCTGATGGATGATTCTCTCTCATCGATGTTTCTAACTCTCTATCCCTCTCTCTGTGTAAAAAAATCAATAATTTTTTTAAAAAAAGAAAGAAATATGGATCCTTCTGGATTCTTCACTGTTCTGGAGGGAAATGAATGATCTAGGTGTTAGTTTCCTTTCTTGACCCCCAAACTATTTGCTCAGACCACTGACAGCCAGCACACACTGGATCTTCACGATGGGCTGGGAACTGCTCTGAACCCCAGCACAGAGTTCAGCTCACTGGTGGGGATCATGTTAAGTACAGTCTCAAACGGCCCATGTTGGATTTGTGGAGACTGGCAGTGAGAAGCACGGAGTGAAGATGTGGTTACTACAGGATAGGGTCTGCCTCCAAGCCCTCGCCATCCATTCCGATTTCATCCTCCTTGTCACTAAAAGAGAAAAGCGTTATCCACTCCCCTTTTAAAGATGAAGAGACCGAGGCACCTCGGAGGGAAGTGGCTTGCCCAGATAGAGGACTGATGGAACTAAGAGTTCATTCAAGCTGTCTGACTGCAGAGCCCTTGTTCTTAAGCCACGAAACTTGACTGCAGGGTCAAGGGACAAACACATTTCTCACCCACTTCAGGGAAAGTGGGGTCGGGCACGTGGGAAGAAGACGGGAAAAGTGGAGGGTTGAGAGGGGGCACACAACAGCACCCTCATAAAAGCTTTCATGTAAAACTCAAGTCAGTTTCAGTCAGGCAGGCTAGTTATTTGGCACTTTCTCTCTCATGTCCATGACAGACAGAAATACACACGACAGTCATCACACTACCCTTCCCACCAGTCTCCACTGGCCTCTCCACCTCTCTGCTATTTAAACTCAATTACATTTAAGTCCACAGGTTCCTATAAGCCATTCCCAAAGGGAGTCAAGAAGCTGAAATACACATTTGCTTTTTATCATTAGGAATTTACCAGTTGGCACAGCCCCCGATAATGCATATCTGTCAGCAGGACAATAGTCCTTTTACCAGCTAGTTTTTATTTTCCCAACAGAGTGTCAGCCGTCAACAGATTCCACGGTACGGACAGAATGGCCCTCTGACCTCGCTGCCAGTCAGGACGGAATAAAAATCACAGCTGAAGGAAATGATGCATGTTGGGATGGGACCTGGTGCTGGGATCCATCTTCACAAGTGGCTCTTCTGTGAGGAGGAACATTATTATTTTTTCTCTTGTCTAAATGGAATTCTTTACTTGGCATCCATTTGGAGACATTAATATGAAGTGTAATCCTGTTCTAAATAATGTGAAGACAAGGGTGATTTCATAAAAGCTAGCTGTTAGATGCAAAGGGGCTGTTCAACACACACACTCGGAAGGACGGCAAGGCTTTGATGCGTTTGCTTGGAGGTCGGGCCTCCTTTGCAGCTACAACAAACACCTGCCACGATGAGACAACTGAGCACAAACCACGCCACTCCTCAGAGCCCACTGTGTGCTTCTTGCCGAGAATGGAGAGAATTTTTTTCAGCTTAAATTTGGAAATGTAAGGGAACTGGCTCCAGAGATTGGTAATGGGACAGTCACAGCACTTTAAGACCCAGACCCGGAAAGGATCCCGGGGCTCAGCGAAGAACTCCCTCCATCTTACAGGTGAGAGCAGAGAGCCAGACAGGTCTGACTGACATGCAATGCGTCAGTTGCTCACACCTAACTGGAACCTGGAACCCACGTTTTCCGTCTCCTAGGCGCTGTGTACTTCACTCTGCAGAGAAACCTAGCATGCTGCCTTGACCACATCAGCCACCTGTTGAATACGAGGCTAAGTGATCTGGAAATCTAGAAAACATGGAGGGAATAGAGTTCAGAGAAAGAGGCCTGGGCAGGTCATGGGACTCATCACTCCCATTATTTCAAGAAAAGGTAGTTCACCCGTTGCCTGAAAATGGACAGACTTTTCTCTAGGGTCCTCTGCTCAAGGAAGTAGAGGAAAGATATCATTTTGGGGGAAGTAACTGGGTTTGAACTCTGAGAGAGCACTTGAGGGTTAAGTGGGGGTGGGGAGAAAAAGAGGGTAGATAGGACTGAAGTCCACAATGTGTTACCTTCTTTATTCCTTTTTTTCACAGAACCCTGGCTATCACTAGGGCCCCAGCTCCCAGTTTAATGGTATATTGACCATTTTGTGATAAACTGGCCAAAATTACAGGGAATTTCGAAAGTCCCTTCAGGGAAAGCAAAGTAGGTCAGGGTGGTGTACTATTGGCCCCAGAATAAAGCTTGTTCTGTTTTTCTTCTCTGAGTTAAAAATGTATGAAAGAAAGCACCAGGATAAAGGGAAATTAGAATCCAAGGAAATGCATCAGTAAATGTCTGAGGTGCCCTGAAAGCCTTTCTTTTCTAAGAAAAAAGAACAACAAGGATGCCTAGTTGATGCACAATGGAAACTCTTTAACAGTGCTTATTTCCCAGCGTGGGCAAGAGGATTGTCAGTACTTCAGAGAAAAATAAAACCAAGCAACCCAATACCCTTGTCCACATTTTCATCTATTTCCAAATTAATCATCCATGAGAACCTTTGAGAGGTTCCAATGTGTCAGTTTATTGAATTCTCTTTTTTCCAAACCCAACCCTCCCAGGTTCTGGCTGGCATCGGAACCCATAGTGCCAAAAGAGTGAAAGAGGGTCTCCAAGTAGAACTTCCGTCTTTCCTGGGAACGCATGCTATAAGGACTGTAAATCCTCCTGTCCCAACATCCGACTTCCGTTACCCGGTTTTTAAGACTTGAATTGTCCCAGGTGTTTATCAAAACATCTGACTTTCCAGCTGGTGTTCTTAACATGAGACCATGCCCTACTATATAAAAAACCTTGTGTTTAAGAAAAGATAATTGGTGATTCTTCTCTTTACTGAAGTATTTATTAAAAGCTGAGTTGCCCTTCTCCAAAATACGTATCTTTCTATTTCAAGAATAATTTCTTAAAGTTTAATTTCTATGAAATGGCTGCTGAAACAATATTTCAGAAATTCAACAAATACCTTTTTTTTTTTTCCAAATAAAGGCTAAACTAACTCATCTAACAGAGCCAACTTAGAAACTAAAAACAAAAGGCGGCTGAAGCAGAGGGCTGTAGCCAGCCTCCAGAAACTGGCAGCAAAGAGACTTGATTCTAATGACAAAAGAGCTGCATCAAATCAAGGTTCACACAATTTCCTTTTCACTAAGTGAATATTAGGGCTTTGATTCAAATTGAACACTGTCCCAGCGAGGGCCAGCCACCACTCTCCGGAATAGCACTCTCCTGACCCAGATGTTAAGGGAAGCACACAGGTGACCTTCTCTGGACAGCACACACTGCACATGGTCTTCCATATCTGACTCAGGGCCATGCACAACTTTCCTCCCCAAATGAGTGTTTCAACAGAGGGAGGTAATGGTTAAAACCTATGCAATTGTTGGAGGCTAATACCGGCTTTGCCTAAAATTTACCAATTTATACATTTTTAGATTCCTATCCAGGCAGTGAATTCATTCATTTTCTGGGTAAACTGCAAACCCTAAGTTCCTTGTCTAATAGAGGAAATAACAGCCACATCCACTCACTCAACTCATGAACATTTACTGAGAAATCACGATGGACTAGAAATGGGCACAAACTAAGGCATAGTCCTTTAATAATAGCAAAAGACTTGTAAATCTACAGATTTACTAAACAGAGACCAAAAAAAAGCAAAATGAACATCAATGGGGCCCTTACTTGGAGCTTTTATACATTACCCCATTTAATTCTCATAATAAGACTATTATCTCCATTTTTTTTAGATGAAGAAATTAAGGCTATGAAAGGTTAAATGACTTGCTTAAGGTGACATTTAATAGCAAAGCCAGCATTTGAACTAGTGTCTGCCAAGGGCAAAACTCTTTTTATTCTACCTTACTAGCTCTCATAAATGTGGCAAAACATTTACAAATCTGGAAGCAACTGATAATGGTTTATAACCTTGATTAATCAGCCAGATTCCCTCTTCTTCTCCCTCCCTCCCTTTAGTGTTAGGAGTGGTACAAATAGTCTAATTTTATTATGAAATGCTATTCCTTTTTGCACTGCATTGTAATTCTGATCACATACAATGATATAGCCAGGTGATAGCAAAATGCTGATCCAAGAAAGAGGATCTGGGTGACAACTTTTCTTTCTACTTTGAATAGCTAAGTTACATTGACCTGTATTTCCCCCATACTTTTGTTTTGGTGACAGCTGTTCATCGACCCATAAAACTGGGTGTACACTAAAACCAAAGTCTGCAGAAATTATTTGGAATAAGAGATTATTTATGTGACAGGGCTTTTATTTCAATTTGATCCTAAAATATTACGAATTTACATATTTTTCAGATGTCCCTCCCTCTCTATTCTTCTGAACAAGTTTAAGAACATTTTAAAATTTTTATTAAGGTGTTATATGTGTACATATTTTTCCATTGCTCCCCCCCATACATGCCCTCCCTCCCCAGAGCTTTTCATCCATTGGTTATGCTTATATGCATGCATACAAGTCCTTCGGTTGATCTCTTATCTCCCCCATATCTCCCTATTCTCCTCGCTGTAATTTGACAATCTGTTTGTTGCTTTTCTGTCTCTGTATCTATCTTTTTGTTCATTAGTTTATAATGTTCTTTATTATCCATAAATGAGTGAGGTCATGTGGTGTTTCTCTTTCGATGACTGGCTTATGAGAACATTTTAATTTTTACTTCTAGGTCAACAGATGCAAAGAGTACCGTAATAGCACAGCGAGGGCAGGGAGACAGGACAGAGGAGGACGGGTGGTTTTATACATCCAGGACATGAGGGACACACAGCACTATCCAATGTACACTCGGAATACAAATAACAGTTGAAAGAAGGCTATCTACTCTAGTGAATTAATCAATTGTAAAACAAATCTCTTTTGGTCCAAAAGCGTTTGCTTACTTCATTCTTTAACCACATCACATTTATTCTGAAGATAGGAGCAATATGACTCTCTGAAAGAAATGACATGCCCGCCGAAACCGGTTTGGCTCAGTGGATAGAGCGTCGGCCTGGGAACTGAAAGATCCCAGGTTCGATTCCGGTCAAGGGCATGTACCTTGATTGTGGGCACATCCCCAGTAGGGGTTGTGCAAGAGGCAGCTGATCGATGATTTTTCTCTCATCGATGTTTCTAACTCTCTATCACTCTCTCTTCCTCTCTGTAAAAAATCAATAAAATATATTTTTTTAAAAAGAAATGGACATGCCCAAAAGCATTCTCACTTTCAGATCTTATCTACTGAGCATCCGAAGGTTTACCATCTTTTCTGCCTAGTTCAAGAACACTATGAGGTGAGAGAATAAAGAATAACTGCCTTGGATTATTTTTCTTTAAAAAAATATATATATTTTAAATGTATTTTATTGATTTTTTACAGAGAGGAAGGGAGAAGGATAGAATTAGAAACATTGATGAAAGAGAAACTGCCTCCTGCACACCTTCTACTGGGGATGTGCCCACAATCAAGGTAGATGGCCTTGACCGTAATCAAAGCTGGGACCTTTCAGTCCGCAGACTCTATTCATTGAGCTAAACCAGTTAGGACAGTGGTCGGCAAACTTATTAGTCAACAGAGCTAAATATCAACAGTATAAGGATTGAAATTTCTTTTGAGAGCCCAATTTTTTAAACTTAAACTTCTTCTAACGCCACTTCCTCAAAATAGACTCACCCAGGCCATGGTATTTTGTGGAAAAGCCACACTCAAGGGGCCAAAGAGCCGCATGTGGCTGGAGAACCACAGTTTGCCGACTACGGGGTTAGGGCAAAGTATATTTTTAAATTTATTTCAGAGAGGAGGAAGAGGAAGAGAGAGAATCACTGATTGGCTGCCTCCTGCACTCCCCACACTGGGGATCGAGCCTGCAACCCAGGCATGTGTGCTGAACAGGAATCGAATCATGACCTCCCGGTTCATAGATTGACAATCAACCACTGAGCCACACTGGCTGGGCTTGGATTATTTTTCTATTTTCTGTAGGCAGTGCATGAAGAGACTGAACCAGCCACACTTCTATGATCTGCTAGAACTATTCATTCAACAAGCTTTTCATGGGTATATAAACACTGTAGTATCACATTTCTGAGTAGGTAAGTTTGTAGTGGGTATGGGTAGGTTTTGGAAGATAGAGAACTTAAAAAGGAAGAAGATTCAAAACAAGGGAAACTGGTGACTAGAAAATAGGTCAGGTACTAGAGTGGGGCCAGAAAAATACACAATGAGGGAATTTCTCTCTTCCAGTTATATCTGGTTCAACTCTGGAAAAGCAGTGAGTTCATTCCCTTTGTAATCATTTTCTCTGAGCAAAGCATACATTTATGAAAGGTGAAATTTGTAGCACCCAAGAGAGCAATGCTGTTGAACTCTGCTTCCCATTGCATACATTCCCCGACAAACTCCTTCCAGGATAATACGAGGGAAGAGCAATTATGTAGAAATTGGAAGAGGAAATTAAAAGAAAATTTAGGCTGAATGTCTTAAAGAAGCTCCCAAATACCTCTACCTATTAGACTGTGAAATTGCCCTCCAACGAGGGCATTCAAAACTTAAATGGATGAAATGTAAAGGACGTAAGAGGGAATGACCTTGAACACGCAAAAATGGTCTGCTCCAGTTAGCTAAGCAGGTTATTTCCCAAACACTAATTTGTACTTTTCATTCCCTTTGATATGCTTTTCTCAAGGATTACTTGGGGCCTTAATTGCAAAACTCCTATTATGCTTTCATAAGTATTATTTATGTCTACATCCTGACATAACAGTCTGAAAACCAGACTTGTCTATACTTTTCTTCTACTCTCACAACAACTTCTGGAGCTATGGGACTGGATTCCGTACAACTGAAATTAACTTTATGTTTATGTGTACGGTATGGTTAAGATTATGCATGAACTGTTCATAATTCATCTGTCAAAAGGCTTACCCTGTATTTCAATGTATCCCAGAGGGCAGGAAACTGTTTAACCTACTCAGCAATAAATAACTTAGAAACTAATGACTTTCTGGGTTCAACTTCAAGTTTTACTAACAGAACTAATAATATATATTTTTAAAATACAGCTCAGAAGACTTCCCTTATTTTCCAGGAGGGAGAATCCACACTCACAAGTACTTGGAAGATAGAAGTTTCTAATGCTGACCAGTTGCCCTAATTGCTTTTGGTCTTTTGCTCGCCTTTATAGCTTTGAATCTCTAGTGATACAAACCTTTTCAGAATACCTTAAAATGGAACTGAGCAGAGCTGACCCACTTGGGATTGTTTAGCTTTTTTTTTTTTTTTTTTTTTAATAGTGTAGTACGTCCTTACTGCATCTGAACTTGGCTGTAAGATGAGAGAATACTGGCAATCAGTCATCACAAAACCTTTAATCAAATAAAACCGGTGCAAGAGAAGTCACTTGCTGTGGCTGTCGACACATCCACCTCCCATCGTTTCACACACTGTTCCCGCAACCATTCTATACGCTGAAAATCTGGTATTTATAACGATAACCCTAGGCATCTATGAACTATATCACCAAGGAGACATTAACACATTGCAGAGTTAATGGTTTTTAAAACTGCCAAGGACTTGGGAAATCACCATTTTATAGGTGAATAAATGGAGGCCCAGAAAAATCAAGTGGCTTGCCTAAGGTTACGGAGCATTACATGGCAGAGCGAGAATATTAGGCCAGATCAAATCTACACATTCAATACTTTTTTCACACACTCTCTTGTTACCACAACCTTTTTTTTTCTTTCTGTAAAACTACATGCTATCAGTAACCAAGTTAGAATTTGCAAGGCAAGATGTCCTCTGGTCAGTCCCCTTTAAGCTTGAAATTCTACCACTGACCACCAATGCTTTGGTTTGCGGAGCTCACACCAGGTAATTTAAATTTTCCTCGGGTTCAGGAAGCTGAAAACAGATAGGGCCCACCATCCAAGCAATGTTTCTTGTCTCACAAACTTCTGAATGAATCCACTTTTTTTTTTTTTTGTACATACCAACAGAGGTTCAGTCTACCATTCCATCTACAGCCAGTGTTCCTGTAAAAGAGAATGCTAGGCACGACGTGTTGCACTGCTAACTCAACCTTGTTATCAATCACTGCTTAACGTAATTCTGGGCTGTAAGACATGCTCATAAGGTTCACCTAAGAAAACAGTCAGGCCGTGGAAAGCAGCTGTGGATCTAGATCTGTTCCCAGATATTAAAGCAGGCAGTGCACAGTGAAAGCCCTCAGGCCGTATTTATCCACTTCTTGCTGTATAATACAGCCGGCCTACCTCCTCGCAATGCAAATGAGCCTCACAGCATCTGCCTTTTCTTTTCACTGTGCAGATGAAAAATTCTGTTCTTTTTTGCCTGCTGATAAATATGGACTCCATCACTTAGGATGCTAAGATAAAGGCCCCATAGAGCATTATCTTTATCCTCCAATATTCTTCCTCAGCCAGGAGTCAAGTTTGCTTGAGTTAAGCGTGGTATATCTGTCCTCTAGGTCAAACGCCCTCCATCTATGACAATAAATATTCCATCCACTTTTTTAAAAAAAACATCTCTCTGCTTTTTTATGTCTATCAGAAATCTAACTGGACTTTTTTTTTTTTTTAACAAGGGATCGTGACTTTTCTTTCTAAATAATTCAAAGGTTTTCTTAAACAAGCCAATTCTGAATTAATCAGTGTTTTCTCACATTAAGAATATGCTACTGCATCACTTTTTACAAGCTTTTTAACTAAAACAGGGAGGAAAAAAAAAAACCCTTTCTGTTTCTCTCATTCTTCGATGTTAACGTGAGCAGTAAATTAAAGATGTCAGCTAATTGAGATTTCACTCTAATACTAGTAAAGTTTCTCTTGCCTACAAAGTTCCTGACTGGAACTTCATAGTATCTATTTGCCTGGATCCTTTATAAATGCCATTCCTTGTTGCTAAGAATTTCTTACTAATAATGTCTAAGAATGTCTAAGAACTGAACTGAGGGGATGCTAAAAGATCCAGGTGAAGTGGGCACTATGCTTTCTTCAGCTACTTTGTAAAAGAAATATAAACGTGTTCAGGTGACTTACGAACATCCCTTATAAATGGAGACCAACATGATGGGGGCTCCTCCATGCTTCTGCCCCGCAGATGTAGTGGCAAAGGAAGGGGACAGCCAGCCATGCTTGGCAAGGAAAGGAAGATCATCCACTCTTAGGGCTGAGGTATTAGGACAGAGGAACATCTTTCCTTCGCAACAGCAGCAAGTGAGAATATTATCAAAAATACTTTCTCATTCCCTTCTAAGTCAAAGAAGGTTTTAAAAATAATCCAACTGAGAACCTGAATCTAAAGCATTTCTACAAGAAAGGACGTTCCAAAATTCAAATAAGTGACTTAGACTTTTGACTAACTTGCCCTTCAGAGACCAAACTCTTTTGTTTTGTATATCTGAGCATAGAATGACCCACTGTTCCTATGGCTGGGCAAGATCACAGTGTGTTTTACTAAAGAAATGGGTGTTTTCCTAGGCAGAGGTTCAAACAGAGCTATGCCAATTGGATCATTCTGATCTGTAATGCACAAGTTATGCCTTCTGTGGCATCCAGAACTGCTACTGCATTTGATATATCTTTGTACCACATGCTTTGTCGTTGCATACACAGTGTTGCCAATCACATCAGTGCACAGAATGAGGGCTCTTTCAGCATGATGCAAAGACTAACAGGTAATTTTTTTTTTTATACTTACTATTACTTAGGGAACCAAAGAACAGCAACCAGACACTGGTTGGAAATCTTTCCCTTTAATTCCAAGTTGCATCTAAGGCAGTGCTAAGATATTTTGAGAACTGGGTTATTCATTTCAATGACAACATTTTACTTAGAAAAAGCCGGTTTACTTTCTAAGAATGGAGAACCAGGTTAGAAGCCAAAGTCACTAAGTCATTTCCAATCTTTCGCTATTTTTTAAAAACTCCCTTAAACAGTAATTCCCACCCTTTTTAAATATTTATAAAATTTAGCCCCTTGTGTGATAATAGTTGAACTTTTGGTATCAGGTGACTGAAGAAAATACAAAAGGTTATAAAGCTACTTTGAATTGAGCATTGTGATTCAAAATTAGTTTTTTATTTTACTAAGTAGTGGCCTGATGCACAAATATCGTGCATGGGGCGGGGGTGTGCTCCTCAGCCCAGCCTGCACCCTCTCCAATCTGGGACCCCATGGAAGATGTCCTACTGCCAGTTTACTGGGATTGGGCCTAAACTGGCAGTCAGACATCCCTCTCACAATCTTGGACTGCTGGCTCCAGCCGTTCACCTGCCTGCCTGTCTGCCTGATTGCCCCCAACCACTCTGCCTGTTAGCCCGCTCACTCCCAAATCCTCTCTCACCAGCCTGGTCATCCCCAACTGCCCCCCTCCTGGCCTGCTCACTCCAAACTACCCCCTCCCCACTGTCCTGATCACCTCCAACTGAATCTCATTGATGGCCTGCTCCCCCCCAACTCCCCCCCCCCCCCCCCCCCCCCCCGCTGGTTGGTCTGCTTACTCCCAACGACCCCTGCTATCCCATCCTGGCCTGATCACTCCTTTTCTTCTTCTTCTTCTTCTTTTTTTTTTTTCCCAGCACCTCCTTGAGCGGAGGCCAGGGCTGGCTGGAATTATCTAGGATTTATTTATCTTCTATAATTAAAACTTTGTAGCCTTATGCAGAGGCCAGGACCATCCAGGGAGGGTGGGCAGCTTGGCTTCCTTCATTGCTGGAGGCAACTCAAACCTCCTGCTTGCTCCAGCTCCATGGTTGCCACCATTTTTGTTGGGATTTATCTTTTATAATTGAAACTTTGTAGCCTTGAGTGGAGGCCAGGGCTGGCCATGAAGCTTAGCATCCTCCATCACCAGGGGCAACCCAAGTCTCCTGCTTGCTCCAGCTCTGTGGCTGCCACCATTTTTGTTGGGATTTATTTATCTTCTATAATTGAAACTTTGTAGCCTTGAGCAAAGGCCAGAGCCAGCCAGGGCAGGCAGGGGGGGAAGCTTGACTTCTTGCATTTCTGGGGCAACCCAAGCCTCCTGCTTGCTGCAGTTCTGTGGCCAGCTACCATCTTGATTGGGTTAATTTGTATACTTGCTCCTAATTGGCTGGTGGGCATGGCTTGGCATAGCAGAGTGATGATTAATTTGCATGTTTCTCTTTTATTAGTGTAGATTATTTACTTCACTAATCAAGATAGCAACAAAATAGATTGGACAAATGTTATAACAAACATACACTCATATACACTTTCATCTAAAGAAAATGCTTCCAAGGATTTTAGAACGTGTGGTAATAACTCTGCAGGCTCCTCTGGGGCCTTGGGCTCAGAGGTAGAAATAATTTCTCTGAAATAGTCTTTCAAATCGCAAGTTTCCAACTCTATGACATGAAAATTAATTTCTCTCACTTATTTTACATTTGGTTACATTTTTAAAATATTTTCTTAATTATTTTAAATTTAATTACCAAAATAATGACTTTAAATAAATTCTGAATTAGATCATAACTTTGCTTCACAAAGCCATGTAAAACACAAAGTACACATGTGGGTTTCCATGTCACTACTCTGTCACCTTCTCTTACCTGCACGGGGGACAGTCCCCCCTCTTCAGCGAGGTGGGTGTGACTACAGCGAGGTAGGCTGAGGAGAGCAAGGCCATTTAATGCCATGATAATCTCTAACCAGAAAACTACAGCAGAGTCAAATATGAACATCTTTTCATTTGAAACCAAATAGTCTTCATATTAAGTGTATAGGCACAGTGCCCAGTAGAGAGTAGGTAGCAAATTTGGCTATTCCTATAACATATCACAGGCTACTACCCTGTTTTCCCAAAAACAAGACAGTGTCTTATATTAATTTTTGCTCCCAAAGATGCGCTAGGTCTTATTTTCAGGGGGATGTATTATGTTTCCATGAAGTAGGTCTTATTTTCGGAGGATGTCTTATTTTCGGAGAAACATGGTAATTCATTAAACTTGGGTATTGTTGAAAACAAGTTGACAGGCTCAAAATGGAGTTGCTTATGCTAGGCCCCACATCATCAAACCAAGTCTTCATTACATTTTTGGCTTTCCCAACAATGGAATCTTAAACCTGCCAGTCAGGAATGGCCTGGTGAGGTAACCTGCCTGACAGACCCTGCCACCCCCCACAGGAAAGTGACTCTGCAACAACCAACCGCCTTTTCAGCTCCTGTGGCTTCCTGGCTCCTGCTGCCTTCTGCCTGTAGAAGTCTTTCATCTGGTACAGCTCCTCAGAGCTCCTTTCTAGCTGCTAGACGGAAAGCTGTCTGATTCATGAATCATTGAATAAAGTCAATAAGGTCTTTCAAATTTACTCAGCTGAATTTGGGGATTTTTTTTTTTTTTTTTTTTTTTTTTTTTTTAGCAATGTATAGCAAATGCTAGAAAGCCTTCTGTACTGATAAAAGTTGCAGAGATTCCTAAAAGTTCAGTGGAATTCTCATTCCTTGCTTCTATTTTCATCCCTCGGTTTTATTTATTTTCTTTTCTTTCTTTTTTTAATTTGTTAAGGTATTATATGTGTCATCCCTCGGTTTTAAATAAATGTATCATTATTCCTAGTAAAAGTTACCTGAAAAAAAACAAAATCATGATAATTGGGGGAGAAGACTCCTTCCTTCCCTTTCCTTAAAAAAAAAAAAGCCTTCTCAGAGGAAAATGCTACAGGAATTTGAAAGCAAATGGCCACAGTTCTGCTCACAGTGAGAGCACTCTGTGACACACACTAAAATTACACTGCTGGAGGGCATTATACTACATTCTAACTTTTGAGATTTTAAATGTTGTATAAGTTCATGGCTATAAATTGTAAATTAAATTATCCATGTTGTTATTCTCCCCAGTTTCAACTATTCATAGTCAACCACAGCTTGAAAATACTAAATGGAAAATTCCAGAAATAAACAATACATAAGTTTTAAGTTCTATGGTGCTCTGAGTAGCGGGATGAAATCTCTCACCATCCTACTCCGTCGTCCCGCCTGGAACATGAATCATCACTTTGCCTGGAGTCTCCAAACCGTACAAGCTCCTCACCCCTTAGTCACTGAGGAGCCACCTCGGTCACCAGATCGACTGCCCTGGGATCACAGTGCTTATGCTCAAGCCACCCTCATTTTACTGAGTATCGGCCCCGAAGCCAAGAGTACTGATGCTGGAAAGTCAGATATGCCAAAGAGAAGGGTAAAGTGTTTGTTACGTATTTTCAGAAGGTCGATAGTAGCCTGACACTACTACATCACAATGCCTTCAGCATTCGCCTCACTTAATCTCATCACACAGGCACTGTATCATCTCATGTCACCACAAGAAGACAGGTGAGTGCAGTGCAATGTAATATTTTGAGAGGGGAAAGAGAGACCACATTCACCTCACTTTTTTTACAGTACATTGTTCCAATGCCCTTTTTATTATTGTTGTTGTTAGTCTCTTATTAGGCATCATTTATAAATTAAACTTTTTCATAAGTATGCAAATATAGAAAAATAATAGTATATATAGGATTCGGAACTAGCCACTGCTTCAGGCATCCACTGGGATTCTTGGAACATATCACGGCGGACAAGGGGACTACTATACATTTCTGTATCTATGGCAGAGGCTGCCTCGTTACAAATCTTTGTTTTAAAATTCAGTTGGAGTAAAGTTCAGATTTAGGAAAGAACATCAACATCATTTTGCCCCAGACCCCAGTCAGAAATACCACCAGGATGGGGGTGGTCGGTATTCAGACCTGAATATGCGAAGTGAAACTTATAAAGAATAGAGTCACAGAGAACAGTGTCATGTTCCAGCCTCATAGAATGAGTGCAGGCATCAGAAGTTTCACTCTGACAGTGGTCTGGGCAACGTGCAGAAAACAAATGCCTAAGTCCTAACACCATTTACCGTGACATCAAAATTTCCCCCGCAAGGCAAAGTAACACCCTGTCACATGCAATTTAAAGAGATTCTGTGAGTTACCTTCAGAGAGATGCAGAAAAGAAACAAAACTCTAGGAAAGAAAAAGGCACAATTCTTTCAAAATAGTGCCTTCTATAGACTGAAAATGGGTATTAAACAGGGACTCTGATCATAAAGAAAACCCTAGAAATGAACCAAAGAACAGCGTGGCTCTACCTCATCTCTGTCAACTCTTTCTTCTGTTTTACATGGAATTTGTGATCCAGCTATACTTGGGTGGGCCTGTTCCCACTGTGAAATCAAAACAATGTAACAAGCAAGGCCATCTCTAAGCCATAGCTGTCTTCACAAACTCAGCATTTCTATTTCAGTGCACTCTGATCAACACGGAAACAAAATCTGCCTGGATAAATAAAAACATAACCAAGATTTAAAATGAGTTAAGTTCACTGTCATAGTTATTATCTGGCTATTTGACATTTCTGTGTCTTTTCTCTCCGTTCCCTTCACAGGGGGCCACATTACTTAAAGCAGTTACCTAGGCTGTCTCTAGTTCCTCACTTTCTATTCCATAACTAGTTCCATCTGGCCTGTTTGCTTTACTGAAATAGCTCTGACTAAGATTTACCAAGAACCTCTACATTGTTCAATTCAAAAATAATTTTTAAACCTTACCCCCCCACCCCCACCCCAGCAGCAGTCCCTGCTGCAGACCACCCGCTCATGTAGCATTCACTTCCTCCGTCTTCCTTCACACAACGCCCTCCAGGTTTTCCTTCAGGTCACAGGTCATCCTTCCTCGGCCTCCTCTACAAGCTCATCTTCTCTTCAGGGCCATAAATAAATTGGTCATCCCAGAGACTGGGGGGTCCTAGATCTTCTCTCGCTTCATTCTCTCCCTTGGCTGATTTCATCCTGATCAAGAAGTTAGTAAAGATTTTCAACTGAACTAACTGTAGATGAACCACACCTTAAAATGTCCACCCCAGAAACCTCTTGTGAGGACGAGTCATCTTACACATGGCTGTCTACTTGATATCTCATTTTGGATACTTCAAAAATCGTCTCAAATGCAGCTTCGTTTATTGAAATGCAGGTGTGAGGTCATTCCTCCGTTTAACACCCTTCGTTGGCTCCTTTGCTCTTAGGATGAAGAGAAAATGCTCAACAGGCCTGCAAAGCATGCATCATAAGTCCTCACGCCTTTCTCCAGCCGTATCTCTCTCCCCTGCTATCATCCTGCCTTCCCTGCCTTCCAGCCACATGGCTTTTGTTTAGTTCTAGCCTGTCATTACTCCTTGAAGTTACATAATCAAAACACAGTGTCCTTAACATTCTGGTGGCCCATAATCTCTTTTTAAAATATATTTTTATTGATTTTTACAGAGGAAGGGAGAGGGATAGAAACATCGATGAGAGAGAAACATCTATTAGCTGCCTCCTGCTCAGTTCCTACTGGGGATGTGCCCACAACCAAGGTACATGCCCTTGACCGGAATCGAACCTGGGACCTTTCAGTCCACAGTCTGACACTTTTTAAAATATATTTTATTGATATTTTACAAAGAGAAAGGGAGAGAGAGAGCTAGAAACGTCGATGAGAGAGAAACATGGACCAGCTGCCTCTTGCATACCCCCTACCGGGGATGTGCCCACAACCAAGGTACATGTCCTTGACCAGAATCGAACCTGGGACCTTTCAGTCCGCAGACTGACGCTCTATCACTGAGCCAAACCGGTTTCAGCACACACAGTCTGACACTGTACCACTGAGCCAAACCAGTTAGGGCTGGTGGCACATAATCTTGCTGACAAGAGGATAGTCGCATTATTCTTGGCTCAATAACTGTAGAACAGTATTATTATTATTATTATTATTATTATTATTATTATTTGGGAACATCAATGAGAACCAATACAATGATTTTTCCCCCATTTCTATATCATCTATTTCTTTCGACCACCTTTATATATACACTGACATTTATCCATTTATGAACCACATGAATAAGTTTTTGGTGCATAAACAACTTAAAAGGTGAAAGAATATTGTCAAATGTGCTTACTGAAAAATAGAGTAATACAGGCTTTTTAAAAATTGATTTCAGAGAGAGGAAGGGAAAGAGATAGATAGAAACATGGATGAGAGAGAAACATCCATTGGCTGCCTCCTGCATGCCCTCTACTGGGTGGGGATACTGAAGATCAAGCCTACAACCAGGCATGCGCCATGACCAGGAATCATTGGTGACCTCCTGATGCACAGGATGATGCTCAACCAACTGATCCACACAGGACAGGCTGATCCAGAATACATTTCTGCACATGTATGATGAAGCACTTCCTATTGAATTACTAACTGGATACGAATACCACATTTCCTTTTAGTGCTTTGAAATGTACTACTAAATCACTGAATCCTGAAGTTAGGGAAAATTCATCTAGGATCCCTTTCTATGAAGAACCAGTCTGAGATGTCACTTACATAATCAATTTCACCATCATCATTAGAATCTGGAGTGCCTCTAGATGTCTTTTTGCATTTATTTCCTAAATATGTAATACTCGTGAGATACCTTCCTATTAACTTTCTTCTCCTTGCTATTATAGAAGAAAATTCTAAATTATTAACTATGTTGAATTAAAGATTTTAAAAAGTACAAAGTCTCTAGACTTCTTTTATATCTTCTTGAAAGATGAAGCAAAACTGTGAGTAATACAAAAAGAAAATTCAGGGATAATATAATAGTGAACATTTATTTCAATATTGCATCATCTTTATAGATGATTCCACCATTCTTTGCCTTTCTTACCATTCTTATCATTTTTGTAGGTTTGTTTGTTTTAGCATGGTTGGCAGTAACTAATGAGTAAGGGTGAGCTAATTCTCAGATGATAAAACAGCAAAATGTTAAGATACAGGAAAGACACGACCACTATGATTCCACGATGTATCTTAGATTTACAAGAGTCCAATGGGACCATGTGTAATGGCACAACAGAATGAGTTGTTTTCTGCTTTAAAATAAGTAAATAATTTTTCTTTGTTCCTTGGAAGACCTCCAAGGAAGATAAATTTATGAAATAGCAATCTGTAAGAATAGTTAAGACTGTTCTATAGCAATCTGTAAGAATAGTTAAGACTGTTCAAACAAATAATTTCAAAATCAAAATGGGGCCCAATGGACACTGATAGGGTTAAAGGCACCTACTAGTATTTAAGTTATCAGCATTGTTACTTTTTTTTCCCCCCAGGGAAGGTTTTCTGAAACTCTCCCCAATTATGTTAAATGTCCTTATTCATTTTTATAACATCATTTTCCTCTTTCACAGCACTAAGCACAGTTACAATTTGATATTTATTGGTCTCATTAGTGTGTAATCAATGTCTGCTTTCTCACAAACAGTACAGATCATGAGGGCAGAGACTATTTATGATTCTGATCTCCAGTGCATTCTCGGCACCTAGAATCAAGCATGGCACATAGTAGGTTCCCCATGGGGAACTTAGGAAATGGATACCAACTCACTTGTTTTCTCTCTACACTATGAGAAATGCCTAATATTTACCCATTATTGTTTGCTAATTTTTCCCTTTCGTATTATGACATATTTTCATTCTCTCCCTCCCCCAAACCCCACCAACCACATGATTTTAGTATCTACTGGGGTCAGGTGATTTACATGTATTGTTTTGTTTTTAAATTTTCAGTATTTTGCAAAGTGAATATTATTTTCATTTCACAGACAAGAAACTGGGATTTAGAAGGCTAAATAATGTGTCCAAGGTCATAGCACCAATAAGCAGAAAAACTAGATTCAAATCCATGTCTGATCTGACTCTGACCTGTGATATCTCCATTCCACCCAAACACACGTGGGAAGCATTTCTATCCTACATAATAAAAGGCTAATATGCAAATTGACTGAATGTCAGAACAACTGGTCGCTATGACACACACTGAACACCAGCTGCCTCCTGGTGGTCAGTGTGCTCCAACATGGGGATCACTGCTCAGCCAGAGGCCAGCTCTCGGCTGTTGAGCGCTGCAATGGTCAATGGTGGAGGGAGCCTCTCCCACCTCTGCAGCAGCGCTAAGGATATCCGACTGGCCCTGCTTCATGGAGAACAGGCCTAAGCTACCAGTTGGACATCCCCCAAGGGCTCCCAAACTGTGAGAGGATGCAGGTCAGGTTGAAGGACCTCTGCCACCAGTGTAAGATTTTTGTGCACTGAGCCTCTAGTTTCTTTTATAACTATCCAGAACACATACTTTCTTGCTTGGGAAACAATGGGTTTTAAGTGGTATTGTCTAAAGAGTTATGATTTCATTTAAATCAATATTTAGAATTAATCTCTGTGGGGTTTTTTGTTTGTTAGTTTTTATATTTCTGCAAAACTTGTACTCTCTTTGCCTTGTGTGTAGGATCTTATTTAAAACTAAAAGCTTGATGCATGAAGATTCGTGCAAGCATAGGCCTTCCCCCCTGGCTGCCAGCACGCAGCAGGTTCGCTCCCGCAGCCTGTGAAGCAGCAGTGGTGGTGGCAAACCCTGTGCACTCTGGCACTGCTTCCTCCTCACCCTCCTTCGCCAGAGAATTCCTCTGTGCAACACTGATGCTCCTTGTGAGGCTTGGAAGGGAAAAGGTGGGGGGAGCAAGGCAGGCGGGGAGGAATGAAGAGGTGGGGTGCACTAGTGCATTTCATTTTCCCATTGTGAAAGTGGGATGCAACTAGCCCCCACATGTCCACAGGGCTGCTTCAATGCTAGGGTTTTGTTCCCAGAGCAGTGGGGCAGGGTGAGGGTAGAGATACCAGGAGCTACGACCTCAAGCACCAGAGGGTTGCCTCTGAGGTTGGGGGCTGGGCCACAGGGAGGCTGCAAGGAAGGTTGACAGGTGTGGAGTGCAGCAGAGAGGCCTGGAGCGACCTGGTTGTCACCATCTTTGTTGGGTTAATTTGCATACTCACTCCTGATTGGCTGTGAGTGTCAATAAGTGATGGTCAATTTACATATTTATCTTTTATTAGATTGAAATCTATACCACACAGACACTAACCAGCATTTTCATTTTCCTCGGTAAACAGGAAGTCAGCTCCAATATATTAATAACAATGTACTTTAGGTGCCATACATTTATGAGAAAGTTTTCCTTAGCAAATTCAGAAAGCTCCCTAATTAAGGAATTGTCTTTTACCAGCACCTCAAAATCATATTTCCACTGGCTATCATAATGCTTGTTTCCATAAAATATGACAATGGAAAGTAAGCTCAGTGTTTCTAAATCTGACAAAAACGTATCAATTTATGTCCTCCTGTAATAGGTTATAATGGTTCCCCTCCTTAGAACTCATTTCACCACATACATTTGTATTAGATGCTTTGGTTCCTCCTTCCAAGTGAAAACACAAACTCATGAGATAATATCATTAAGTTAGAGTGACATTACATTACTAATAACTGGTTGTAGGAGGCAACTGAGAGAGGAGTAAAAGTTGCAAATTTAACTCCCTCATGATAATGTTACCTAGAGTAGGCAAGGGTATTCACCATGCCAGATGATGGTTCCTGAAGACCCAAGAAGAGGGTCACCCCACGTGTTCTGTTTACAATTCAGCAATGTCTACACCAGTGGACTCAATGGAGAGGACTCAATGGACTCAATGTGGCACTACTGACCTTCTTTATTCACTATATGTACATGGATCTCTTTATCTTCCCCTTTCCACATTCTGGCACACAGGAAACTTATACCTGAGAGATTATTAACTTGATAAAATCCCATAGATGACTTTGACACAAGCAGTAACAACTCCCACATCTAACTTCTTGCAAACACAGAAACCCAGATGGTACAAACCACATGCACCCCTAGGTTGGCCTTACATGATCCTCATCCAACCAGGTCTGTGGAGTGGAAAGGCAGGGGGCTGATGAATCATGAGCTGCTCAACAGCAGGTCTGTGGCTGACTTAGGGCAAAGGGGCACAAGTGTTTTACCACTGTGGTTAAGCACCAGGACCCTGGAGAAAACTGCCAAGCTTGTGTATTAATTCTGCCACTTACATGGCTCAAGATCCTTGGGTAGGTCACGTATGCTATGTCTCAGTTTCCTTACCTATAAAATGGAGATGATAACAGTTGCTTAAACTTGTAAGGGTTTCAGGGGTACAACCTACCTACAGTGATTGGCAATTTACCCAACACAGCAAATGTTAGCCATTCTTCTATTCTAAAGCCATTCTTCTAGCCTTTCCCACCTCTGCCACAGGCGGGCAGTAAGGAGCAAGGGGTCCCGGACTGTGAGAGGGTCCCAGGCTGGGCTGGCTGAGTGATCCTCCCCACTAGTGCACAAATGTCGTGCACCTAGCCTCTAGTTTATGAATAAGAAGCAATTACTAAACTTCTGGCAGGTGCTAAGACACACAGGAATCCCTCAGCTCAAATACTTCCAAAGGCTTTCCTTGTCACTTTTAGAGCAAAGTCAATGTATTCGATAAGACCCACCAGGCCCCAGTGGTCTGGACCCCTTCAGCTCTGTGACTGATCTCCTGGTTCCCTCTACTCCCTCCAATCTGGCCACACTGACCTCTGGCTCTTCCTCCAACCTGCCAGACACACTCTGGGTGTTTCCACCAGCTGTACCTGCTGCCTGGGTTGTTTATACCACGTGATCCCCTGGTTAAAATCCTTCATATCCTGCCTATTTTTGTCCCAGCATCTTCTTGATGAAGCCATTCTGACTTCATCTTATTTAAGATTGCAGCCCTTCCTCTACCAAATGGGGCATTCTCAATCTCCCTCCTCTGATGTTAGTTCCCAGTCCCCCATGGAATTGATTGCCTTCTAATATAAATTAGTTATTTTATTTAGAGTCTGGTTTCTATTTTTCCCACTTGATTTTATGCCCCAAAAGGGCAGAGAGGGACTTGTCTGTTTTGTTCTCTGATGCTCCTTAAATATCTGTTGAACAAAGAGAGTCCCAGCTTACTATTTTAGATTACCTTTAAGTTTTCCATACTGGCTCAAAGAAGAAAATCTCACTCCTGCCCTTTTCTAGTTCTGACATGTATACATCAAAGCAATGACTAAAGTCCTTTATGATTTAAATGACCCAGCAATCCTCTAACCATCACATTACATTGTTTACCAGGGAGTAAATGAACTTGTGCATTGAATTTATCTTTACCCATCTCTGCTTGGGGAAAACAAATCTGAGATAGTTTCAATGGTAAGGAATTTCCCTTTAGCAATACACTAGAAGAAACCTAATTGAACCAAAAGGTAATTTCCATTTTTGCACAGGGAATCATCATGATTAAGAAAAATACACTTGCATACACAATACAGAGTACTGGTTTCTAGGACAAGTACAGATGCTCGGGTAATGGCAACAATAGTCAAACTTGTGCCCATCCAAAATTCCCAACATACATGGACCATCTCCAGAGAGGAAACTCTTTCACAGAAGGTGTGATTCCCTCATTATAAACAGGAGACTGACCTTAAATATATATAAATTGCTTAATTGCTGAATTCCTTTGACACCAAGGCTCTTCATACTAATAAGGATAAGCTTTAAGGATTACCTGGGATAAATTACATACACATCTTGAGGAAAAGATATTCCTGAAACTGAGACCAGGCCTACAAAGCTTTTGCAGTATTTTTCTGCCTGATCTAATTTTAGACAATTCTCTGAGCACTGTAGAGTTTGCACTATGCCAGGTTTACCTCAGCTCAAGCAACAGATTTTCGTCTCTATGACTGCAGGACACATTATCTCATGAATGAACTGTTTTTTAGGTCAGCTAAGAGTCTCTGCCTAATTGCATGTGCATTTTATCTCCAGTGTTCATGCTCTATATATCAAGATTGTAGATAGTTATTGGAGGGTGGAGAAGAGAGAAAATACTGGTATCAGATGCAGAAGGAACTATAGTAATTATACTTGGTTTGAAGCAGAACAATTAAAAATACCAGAATAATTTAAAATCTCACTGGAATGATGGGTTTACTTACACAATGAATCACTATCATTTAACTGATATTACTGGCTTACCTACTACTTATTCTGCAATATTAAACTTTAAAAAAAATACTAAGAAATGCTGTTTGATTTTAACTCTGAAGCTTAGGTTTCTAGAAAAAAACAAAACAATGCACTCTTTCTTTCTCTCTTTACAAACAGGCAAACAAAAATGATTCTTTGGTTAAATGACCACAGAACAGTGTGAGGGACGCACAGCACAGAGTGACTTGCTGGAACGTGAATTCATCCAAATACTGAATGTAGTTGAGAAGAAACAATATCCTAAAGTCAGAAGTGTCAGCACTATGAACTGATTCTGACAACCTAGCCCAGACTTGAGAATGAGGTTAAACCTACCAATGGAACAAGATGATCCTGTGAGTGCTACATTCAGACTTTGAGAAGATTCAATAAACGATCTTTTGCCAAAATCAAAAAATATAACCTCCAGAAGGAGGGCATCAAGTCTTTCCCAGCAGGGGCTGGAATAGTGTCTGATACACAGTGACCCTAAAGATATTTGTTGAACTGACTCGTGAATAAAGGGTTCCCTGTAGTTCAGTTGAGTGAACACAATGCCATTAGATGGAACACTTTTCTTCAGGAGCAATTATCTCTATGGAATACAAAAAGCACAAGTCACCCTAAAGTCCCTCCCCCCCCAAAAAAAAACCAACAATGTTCAAATTCAACCTTTCAGATAGTTTAACTTAACTGGTAAGAGCAGGACCCAAGCAGGAGTGTTTTTAAGGACTTACCTAGGTCATTCTAATACAGCCATGGGCAAACTACAGCCCGCAGGCCTGATCTATCCCTTCGGTTGTGCTATTGGCCCGTGGAGCCGAAAGAGCGGAGGTTTCTCTTGCTCTCCCCTCCGCTCCTTCACCAGCAGCCCAAGATGAGAGTGCCAGCATGGTCAGGTTGCTTTTGTTCCGGCCCTCCAGTCCAGTTTAAGAACCCATTTTGGCCCTCTAGTCAAAAAGTTTGCCCACCCCTGTATATACATAGCCAAAAATGAAGAACACTGATCTATATAACACTAAATTTGTAAATGTAAACATTTTTACATAATGTTTTATCCATATTGACAAGCAAAAGAAAAAGCAGGCAATTGCCACACTCATGTAAGACTTAGAGAGTATATGAATATTTCTTTTTTGTAAATATATTTTTATTGATTTCAGAGAGAGAAAGAGAATGAGAAAGAATCACTGATAGGCTGCCTCCTGCACACCCCACAATCCAGGCGTGTGCCTTGACCAGAATCGAACCATAACCTCCCGGTTCACAGTTTGGCCTTCAACCATTGAGCCACACTAGCTGGGTCAGAATCTGAATATTTAAATTTAAAATCTACAAATACATTCTAAGACCATTTTACTTCCTATTAAGTCAACAAATAAACCTTATACCCATGATGCTTACACTTAAAACGTGATCCCAAATTACTCTGAAGTAGAAATGCTATTCGCAGTACCTGACTTACAATGGTGTTTTTAAATAAAAATTGATAAATAAAATCCTCCAGTTCATATGTTGATGTTTTCATAGATACATTACAAGTATTATATAGTGGCCTGACCACCTCAAAACAGCATTTCTCATTTAGTGATTTCAAATCTCTTCATAGATATCAAATGGGAAGCAAACACGTAAAAGAGAGCCCTCCTTTATATGTAGCATGTTCCTAAGTATTCTATCAAATTACATCAAAGAAGGGTGGCACTCCAAGTCTAAGAACGGTGAGGGAGAAATGTCAAGGCAGCAGGTCTGAGTTTATAAAATGCAAAGAACATTATAACATTAAGAAACCTCAATAAAATACTTCTAAATTACGCCTTGCCTATATTTATTTGATTGTAACAACCAAATCTTCTAGAGGGGTAGCTCCCTCCTCTGCAGGTGCACAATGCTTTTCGGATCATTAAGATATGGTGGTGGGAAAGTGGATTCCTGGGCTTCCCAATACTGAAAGAGGTGAGTGAACTTCAGTCAGTACCTATGGGCAGAATTCAATTACACGGTGTACTCTGTGTCATCACAGGCATTAGAAGGAAGTTAAACCACTGGAGGTACCTGAGATCACAGGGCTGTCTAGAGACTTAAGACAACGTGGAATCTGAGTCTTCAAACATTGTTCTCCTTCACAGGTGTCCAACAGCCTCCACCCCTGACCTTGACTAGTCCTCTCCTCCTCTTCCATTTTGAGCATAAGCCTAATTGTGAATTTGTGTTTCAGATAAGATTTTAAAGGAAGAGCATCCAAGAAAATGAGCTATGGCCAAGTCAACTATTTCTAAGTATCTATTCTGTGCCAAGCCACAGTATCTGAAAGCTGAAACTGTACTTAATCAGATAAACTCAGATAATTCCGATGCTAAGGTCTGATTCCCTCACTTAGGCACGCTGTCAGAAGATGAAATCGTTTCATGTTGGAGAGATGTCACACACTCAACACAATGGGTTTGGGAGGCCTGGAGTTAAGTTTCCTTACATTGAGGCCAGGTTCCTCCTGGCTGGCAGAATCCTTGCAGCCTCCCTCTGTCCTGACCGCTGTGAACTTGGGGAGGAGTGGCGCTGCATGCTTATTGTAGTTGCACAACTCTTTCTATGGACTCTGCCTTCATTTCAAGATTTAAAATCCTCAATACAAGAGAAACAAAGGCCATCACAGGGGGTGTGTTTCCATTACACCTGTGTTCTCCTTCAAACAAACAGACTCAGCCTTGAGAAGGATTCGCTTTGTAAGCAAAACACTGCCCCCAGCTCTGAGGAAAGGGCCTGCTTCCCAGCGAGCCTATTCAGGAACGGCTCTCAACTCATTTGCTTTCTACCAAAGTGAAATGGCTCAAGTCTCCCCAAATTTCTGTGAGGCAGGCCACATTCTTGAACCCACGGTAAAAGCAAACTCAAGCACAGACCTCCACCTAAAATAGACTTCAGATTCACAGCAAGTCAAAGAGTCAGGGATTAAGGATCAGAACTCATATTATGTTGGCTGACTCATAAAAACAGCAGCAGCACCTGGTGAGGCCAGATGAAGGAACAGGAGTGAATGAGGCTCAGACAACCTAGTCTTCCAGCGGCCGTTCTAGTCACTGGTGTCTGGAGCTTCATTTTCTCTCGTACTAACTATGGTAAGCCTCCCCCAATTGGCTCGGATGGGTGGTTGACAATAATGCTTTACCCTTTAATATAAAACACCGAAACAGCACTCGAAGCCGGCAGAGGTGAAGTGGGAAGGAAATATAATGTAACCCACTGCAATGAATCCTTTAAAACTTTTCACTGAAGAAATGTACAGCAGAGCCATAGCAGCTGAATCCATTCCACCTACGGGGCAATCTGCAGACAGTACTTCACACGTTATTACATGGCTGAGCTGCAGAGAACCTGGTCTCTGTTTTATTTATCCTCTTTTGCATTGTATTTAAATATTAAACCCTAGCCCGGGCATGCAAATTCTCTGGGGATTTTAAGACTACATTTCAATCCCCCCCCCCATCAGATAATATGTTCCCATTTGGTTGGGAATAAATTATTTTCATTTGTTTAGCCTCCTTTTTATTTCCAGACAATCTAAGATCTAGACACACACACACACACACACACACACACAAAAAAAAAAAAAAAAAAAAAAAAAAAGAAAGAAAGAAAGAAAAGGAAAAGAAATTTCAGTCTAGCATGTCTTACTAATAGGAAAATGCAAAATTAGTCCTGCTAAATATAATTGTTCTTTGTGGTAGACTGCAAAAAATGTCATAATCCTGTTGGATGCAATGCCTAAAAATGCATCTTTCTGATAATATGGGGTTAAGGGTGTCAGGCTAACTCCACAAGGAATACTGTGACACTCATCATCCCCATTCAGACACTTACACTTAAAAGCCAACTTTAAGGACTTCATCAGAAGAAAAAAAAAGAAAAAAAAGGGTAACATTTCAATGCTTTGAGCATATAATTAATGCTTGTGCCCATAAAGGCCAAGCATTCTTGGATTAACCCTTACTCAAATGAGCTTCCCACAAGACTGTCTGGGCTTCTTGGGGATATTTTTTCCATTGAAGAAAAGAGTTTTTTAAGAAAGAGTGGAAGGGAGGAGTAGAGACAGAAACATCAACGTGAGAGATATCAATTGTTTGTCTCCCTCACATGTCCCGACCAGTGCTGGAGATCAAGCCTGCAACCAAGGTGTGTGCCCTTGGCCAGAACTGAACCCAAGACCCTTCAAGTCTGAGGGCCGATGCTCTAACTGCTGAACCAACCCGCCAGGGCTATCTGGGGCTTCTTTATAAGAGTCCCATAGTGAGTAGTTGTTTATCATGCCACTAACTTGTTTTTTTCTTTTTTCTCCGTTCTCTCTACAGATTAACATTTAGCTAAATGAAAATTTCCTCCACGTAATTGCCTGGCTTATTTCAAGGCATTCATAGAAAAGACCATTTCCTCTGGTGAGGGGTTCCTCGCACAGAGCACTGGAATCGGAGCAGCGGGTTTGGGGTGGGGAGCTTGCTAATCTTAGCACAGTGTCCCCTGGGCCCACCCTTCAGGATTCAGGTCAGAGCAGTTGACTGGACAGCTCACTCGGCGGTTTGAGGCCCTCTTCCAGAGCGGGGCTCCCACCACAGAGTGTGGTTGGAAGCTTGGACTTGGGACCGGGTTGTCCTCCTCCAGGCCTCCCTCTTGGCTAGGTAGGAAATTCCCCCAGTCCTGTGACTTCTGAGTTTTTACTCTAAGTTACAGAGTCATTTCTAATGTCTGTGCCTGGCAGACTTTTCATTTTTTCTTTAAAATGTCCTAGTGGATCAAAATGATTCACTCTGGCACTGGCTGTTAGTGTCCCCTCTGATTCTTCTTCGATGTTTTGTGATGTTTCCATCCAGAAAGACAGCAGCACACTTGGTGAACATTTCATCCTTATTGTCTAACGCTTGACTCTCTTCCTGTACAATTCAAATACATTCCCTTCCTGCATAAGAGTTCCTCTGAGATCCAGACCCACTCCATCCTTGTATATATATATATATAAAATCTCCTTCCCTCTTTCTCAATTTGCATCATGAGTGCATTTTGTGAAATTTATGCTGATAATAGAATCATATACTTCTCTTTATCTTGTATAGAGACTGCCACAGTACTGAGAAACTTGTACATGTTCAATAAACCATTATTACCTAATTGATTACAAACTACAAGGCATGCTATTAGCCACCTGTTCATTTCAGAAAAGGCAGAAGATCTAACTATTCATATCCTATAGGAACATCAAAGCCCCATTTACATAAAGACCCTAAAAATAACACGGAGTATGAAAGGGCACATTCTATATGTAGAATGAATGCTCTGTATGACTATTATAAAGTGCATTTTAATAGATTTCTATTATTGAGGAATATAATGCACCATGGTGCATATATATATTTCTATCAATAACAAAAATCTCCAGTTTCCTTCCAATTTTTAAAATCTCTGCAGGAGCCCAGTATCCTCCATTTTCAATGGACGAACATGCTGAAGCAAAGTCTGTTTTAAACAAACAAAAAGCCTTTCTGAATGCACTTCTTGAATTTAGGCCACTGTCACAAAAACACTCCTCTTCTGTGTGGCTCCCCTGGCTACTTTTAAAGCTTTGTTTTCAAAGACAAAAGCAGATTTGAGCACTGCTTGTAGTGAGCGCTGGTGATGGATTTAAGTAATACAGCAGTTGGGACTGAAAAGGAACCTTTAGAAATGGCTAGACAGGGGACCCTCCAGATGAGAGAGGGGGAAGGAGGCAAGAGCTTTCCAGGTGGAGGCTGGGTTTCTGAATGGGCCATGCTTTCTAAATGCCATCAAGAGTGTGAGTGAGCAAGTAGGATCAAAATAAGGTCATGTTTTGAAAAAAAAAGTTTTTCCACTTCAGAACCTATCCCACAGGATATCAGTGTTAGAACAGATCTTTTTAAAAATATATATTTTATTGATTTCAGAAAGGAAGGGAGAGGGAGAAAGAGATAGAAGCATCAACCATGAAAAAAATGATTGATCAGCTGCCTCCTGCATGCCCCCTGCTGGGGAATGAGCCCGCAACCCAGGCATGAGCCCTGACTGGGAATCAAACCCAGACCTCCTGGCAGAACAGATCTTACGAAAACATTTAAGACCTACACACCTATCCCTCTCATCCACTCGAGCGCATGAAAAATAAGGGCACATGGATGACAGAGAAAATGTACGTGCATGAACTTGCATTATCTGTGCCTCTGTTAAAGCTGTTCCATATAAAATTATATTTTGTCAGTCAAATCATTCCCTTTATTGTTTTTCCCTTAGTTATTCCAATTTAAAAACCAAGTAGAAACATGAATTTGTCCTATTTATAAAGTACTCTTATTATAATGGAGTACTAAATATAATAGAATAAGAATGAATATCACCTTGGACTCATAAAGGCACTTTAAAAATATAGGGTCTACCTATTTGTTCTGTGTGAATGTGTGTGCATCTATCTTTACCATATTCACACTGCACTGGCAAAGTACACAAGGAGAAAACACAGATGAAACATAACACTTTTCTTAGAAATATTTTCTTTCCAGTTATTTTGGGCAGCAGGAAATTTGTATAAATGACATATAAACACATGAAATGTAAGTTATGGCCATTATAGTAATATCCACAATTCAACCGATTTTCACCATCTACTATAGCTCATAGATGTATCTCTCAGACAGTAAACCTATGAATAAATATGTAGAAAGGGAGTTTATAGTCTTCCCTGAATGGTATCTTAACTTTCTTGTCTTGACCTTCATTTGATCTTCACAGTTCACCTATGCAGTGCCAACCCACAGATTCCATGGTCCGTTGTGAAATGAGATCAATAAGGATATTGCAGAAGATTTTTCAAAAATTAAAATTATTTAAGTTAAAAGACATCCCTACTGATACACACTGAGGTCGCCTCCTTTTAGAAGTTGATAAAAGCGGATGATAGGTTTTTAAAAATGTCCTTCTTCCCGGTCAAAATATAATCTTAGCACCAATGCACACCCCTCCCAGTATAGGAACCACTGCTCTAAGTATCAACGGCCTCTTGCTATTGACACCAAAGTCACTAGGGGTGGGTAAAACACGACAAGGAAAGATGACCACTGAGAACACTGGTGAAGGGCAGGACCAATGGGAAGAAAGGAATCCCACCACTTAAATATGCACCAGGTTTGTGGGACTCCTCAGAGCCTTCGGGGCCTCCTTCCCATGCGCCAGGCTCTGTACTGGTTCATGGACATTACCTCCTTACTTCTCAACCTTCTGAGGAGTTGAGCTAAATAATTTGTTGCTTTCGAAAGACAGCCATTATACATCAATGTTAGGATTGTGACTATGTTTGAACAGTATCAAGATGCAGCATTTATTTTTCTTTCTTTTCCAAATTACCCAAATGTGGTTCCATTACTTATAATAATATTACTAACAAAAACTATAAACAGAACTTCCAAAGTATATTCAAGAAGAATATAGACAAATCAGAGTATGGCTATGACTGCTCAAATAAATTGGCTATTTTTTTTTTAAATCCTCACTTGTGGATATGTTTTAACTGATTTGAGAGAGAGAGAGAGAAAGAAAAAAAAAACACATGGGAGAAGAGAAAGAGAGGGAGGGCAGGAGATAGAGAAACATCGATTGGTTGTCTCCCTTATGTGCCTGACCGGGGATCAAACCCGCAACCTAGTACCTACTTATGTGCCCTGATCCGGAATCCAACCCACAACCTTTTGGTGTATGGGATGATGCTCCAACCAACTGAGCCACCTCATCAGGGTTGGTTCAGTCTTTTTTTAAACACATTTCTTAGAACAAAAAATGACAGAAATTTGTTGATGTAAAAGAAAAAAATCTTTTAGTCTACAAATGGGAGAGAAAAAAAAAGGTAACATGAAATGTTTCCTCCTAATCCAGCCACAAAATGTAGTTGAGATTGATTTTGAATATATCTGAACACATTTTATTTCCTTGGGTGTCTCTGGGGTGAAAAAAAAGGAGCAGCGATTATTTTAGGAGAGGATCTGTGCACTAGAAAATGCTGAACAAGACCGGAGCATCTACCTACATAATCGAAGAGATGGTCTATTGAAGAAAAATGAGCATTTGATCCAAGGAACTAAACAATGGTGTTGGGTGACATTTTGTTGGGAAAGTGACTATATTAATAAAAATAATGTGTAATGTCCAGAGAATGTGTCACATAATTACAGTGTTTATGGTTGATAACTTAAAGGTATAGATGAATTGGATTCTTCCAAAGGACTGAGAATTCTTCCAACCTGTGAGAAGTCAACATACACTATTATGACCTTGGCTTTCCATAAAAGATAAATCTTTGAAATAATGAACCCAATTCCACAAGATGATGATGAAAAAGACAACACTGAAAAAAATAATAGTCTGGGTTCCAGTCAGGAGAAGAGTTAAATCAGACAAGAAGGAATTTCACCCTAAGAAGAGGAACAAGTTCTGAAGAGTTAGGGTAGAAAGGTTGTGTGACATTGTGAAAAAAAATACTATCTTTTGAAATAAGACCTCTGCCACGTGACTTACTAGCTGTAGCACCTAAATCCACTTACTCAATCTTCCTGGGCTCCACTTTCATCCTGCAAATCCCACTGTAATAACAACATTGTCTAATTCACAGGGTTTTTGCTTGGATCAAACAAAACGCTGATGTCAAAGAGCCTTCTTTGTAAGGAATCTCTCTTTGTGAAGGATAGCGTCTAATAATATGGATCCAGAGAAGTGCCAACCAGCAAGACCAATCAATTATGTAAAGTGAATTGTATTTTACACATCTGCAGTTTGCTTTTCATTTTTAAACATAGCAGTGCTTGGCTCTAAATGGCTGTCAAAGGCCCCATCTGCTAACCTCACAGGGCAGCACCCAGGCCCTCGCCACAACGACCATCCCCTCAGAAAGCGTGGGTGTGCACCAGCACGTTCTAGTCTGGTGGTTCCTAGGACCAAGGAGTTTGGTTGTAGTATTAAAAAAAAATGTCTATCCTAGGTGCCTGGATCAAGCAAGATTGGGTCAGAGCAACTAAAATCTAGGTTATCCGAACTAAATTTTGCAAAGTCTTTGAAAAAAGGCAATGGTCTCCACTGGTTAAGTCTTCTACAGGCCTAATAAAGCAAAGCAGAAACTATGAACAACAAACACACACACACATGTGCACACAGCACACATGCAATCAGAAATCTTAAAAGTCTAGAAAGCAGTAAGGTCCATTAAGTTGTCTGGCAATCCTATATCATAGGCAACATAGAGGTGTTTTTTTTTGTGTGTGTGTGTGTGGTTTTTTTGTTTTGTTTGTTTGTTTTTTACAGGAAGCTTAAACATTTCATCTCTTTGACCAGTTCGGTTACCAATGAAGACAAATCCCTTGTTTATACCTCCTAAACTAGTTTGTAATTACTTATTTGTATGAATATTTAAATAGCGGGCCTCCCCTCAAGTGTAAGCCTTGCCTGTTGTGAAATTCTAGTGTGGAGCCTGTCACACTAGGTTGGTGTTCAATATACACTGAAGGGAAGACACCAGGTTGAGTTTCATAAATGTGCACCATTTAGTTATTATGTTTTACCGAAGCCAGCTGAGTTGGAGAGACAAATACAAAAGAACATAGGCTAGAACCTTGCTAGATTTAAATATTTCTCATAAGTAAAAGGATATTCAAAAGAGAAGTGTGTATGTTTCAGTTATTTTCAATATTCAAAGTGTAAGTAAGCATTTCATGTGAAATGTGGTAGAGAGGATGTTGTCCACAGAGCATTCGCCTCATTGTACAGCCCCTATTCAACCCACTGCAAGTCTTCTTTCACAAAGGCTGACCTTTCTGAGGAGAGTCTTTTGAAGAAAAACTAGAAAACAAAGATGCCAGAGATGTAGTTCAGAGTCTTTACCTCTCCCAGACCCTTCCCCTCCTGCATCTAACAACTGCCCTGCGCTTTACAGAAGACAATGCTAATCAATCAGTGTCCTCAGTCAGCTGGCTGCTGAAAGGGGACACAGCCCTGGGAAACAGGCGAGGTTCTATCTGGGGTTTTGCTCAACTCTCCTTCCCTCACAGGTTGGAGTTTTACCAGAAGGGGTCAGGACGGAGGCCAGGAGGCAAGTGAGAGACGTGGTTCCTGGGTTAGTGGGTGAAGAGGTGACAGATTAGTGTGCTGAGCTCTGAGTGACAGAGGTCAGGGCAACCACCTGTGTTCTGAGAAGAGGCATGGCCCCACCAGACAGCCTTACGATAGGTGATCTGGCCATGTTGTGTGGAAGGGCCTGGGGGTGGGCACAACAGTCGGAGGGACAGAGGGGTGATGTTGGAAAAGGTGAGGAACGGTAAGATACAGGCCTATGAAACCCAGTGCTCAACCCACTACTAAAGGCACACAGGCTGGAATAGGAATGTATAAAGTGTCTGCACACAACTGTGAGTCTCCACTTACTGGTGCCACAGTAGCTGGACCCAGTCCACAAGAACCAGATGAGACCTAAACTCAGGCTCAAGCAGGGCCAACTGCCCAAAATACAACCGTCTCCTATATGACCGTTTCTGCTGTGGTGCTGAGCATCTCATGCGTGACGTAAAAGTACCTGAACCCCAAACCCAGCGAGATCATAAAACAATGTGCTGTAATGATTTTTAAATGTGGCGTTTTTCTCTCGCCATTCAAGAGAGATCAACACAAGCAGGGCGGTGTCAAGGTCATTGCACTGGATTTCTCTCTGCAAAATGCAGGAATAAAGAGTTTGAGACACAGACTAAGTTCTGTTCTCTGAGAGTCACATTTCCTGTGGCCCATTAACCCCTCCCCTTGCCCTCAGCAGGAGGCCACTTTGTCAGCAAACCCCAAGGGAGGGACTGAGTGTGTGACAGCCAGCTGAGGCTCAGATCCTGAGGAAGCCATGGAAGCACACCACACCTCACCCACAGGTGGCACAATGGAGGGACCAGCAAATGTTTCTTTTTTAAAAAATATATATATATATATATATATATATATATATATATATATATATATATTATTGATTTTCTACAGAGAGGAAGAGAGAGGGCTAGAGAGTTAGAAACATCGATGAGAATCATCAATCAGCTGCCTCTTGCACACCCCCTCTACTGGGGACATGCCCGCAACCAAGGTACATGCCCTTGACCGGAATCAAACCCTGGACGTTTCAGTCCGCAGGCCGACATCCTATCCACTGAGCCAAACTGGTACCAGCCAGCAAATGTTTCTTACAAGCCACGGAGATCCATGAGGACATCCGCAGTCCACTAGATTGGTCATGCTCTCATGAGGTTCCCTTTATGATAGGCTACTCTCCTCCCCCACTGTGCAGAGATATTCTGTGAAGGTTATCACATTCAGCATTTTTCTCCCCATAATCCCCAGAGTGTATATACAACCCATTCAAAGAAAATGAAAAAAGCAACCCACCGCCAAAAGAAGGCAAGCAAGACAGTGTCCCTATGGAGCTTTCTGGTCTAACTCTTGGAGTCCGAGTGTGTACTGGAAGCATGGAATGGTGCAGAAAAGGAGAAATGAAGAAACGAAATGAGAAAGTAAATTTTGTTGTTTTGGGGAAGGAAAAAGAATGAAAAGATCAGAACTAAAACAAAGGAGAGGGAGGACCAAAAAAATGTCAACTTGTTAGAAAAAAGAAAAAGGAATGAAAAGCACAAAATAAAGACAGTTTTCTGAGAGAGTCAGGCTCTGGAAAATCAAAGCCCGGGAATGCCGTGTTTTCACAGACCGTGCCCTTAACCTCTCCCATCTATTTTTGCCATAAAATGATTAGATATAAGAAAGGCATCTGGACCAGCCCAGCCCATTGACATCAGGCTGCAGCAGTGAAGCAATGATGGAACTCCGCACATCTGAACACGCTATAATCTTCCAAATAATTAAAATGCTGTTAAAAATCAAGTTGCTGTGACTCTCAATCCCTGCTCACATCTGTGATCCGACACTCGGGAAGTTGTTGGGTAAAAGCATACGGAGGGATGCAGTCCAAAAAAAAATAAAAAGGCACACCAACCAGTGCAGTTGTCACAAATAAGGCTGAAGTTTGATTTTTTTTTCCAGCAAAGAAAAAGTAAAGACTTTTTTTTTTTTTAACAGAACAGTCTGTTCACAGTTACATAACACACAGAACACAAGAAGTGATTTCCTACTTGCCAATTTTTCAGGGCAATAGGTTACACCCAAGATCTCACTCAATTCTGTGCATATTTTGCAGTTTCTCCAGCTTCTAATGCACCAAGGCAGCACAGAGAGATAAAGAAAGGGCTGTAAAACAGCTAATTGCTGTTTCCCTGACAACTTCAATAACGTTGTGCTCCCTGTCGTTTATTTAAATTAGGTATTCTGTACTCACGACAGTCACATGCAACCCGTTGATGTCTGTGTGCATTTTGTCGTTTCTGAGCAAATAATTCATATACCTGCACGTGTAATTGCAGCCATGGAATAAGAACCAGATTGGCTGGAACAGACGACAACGGTGCTCTGTAACACATCACAGCAAAGAAAGTTTGGATCGCCCCTCAAGAAGAGGGGAAGGAGACTGTGTTCCTAACGTCTATCTTCGATGTTTTATGGGTATGTTTTCACAGTTCAGTGGCTCTTAACAAGCATAATATTGCTGGCAAACGGGGGTGATCTACCTCCCTCCAGATGCCAGTATTCCTCACATGAGGGGTGGAAGGGGGGGGGTTAACAGGGAAAATAAGGGTTGGTGGCACAGACACAATCACTGTCACAAATAACAGCCCTGAAACGAAACGTTCGCTTGCACAAGATAACTGAGAATGCTCTACGTTCAGAAAGCCAACATCTCTTTATAAAGTGTAGGCTCTGGTTTCATCTCTCACCACCTCTATATGCACCACTGAAACAGCTACAAATGCATATTCTGTTCATTGCCAATTTGTGTTTTTTTTTAAAGAAGCAACAGATGAAATGCAACGGAAAAACTATGTCAATGTTTCTATTGTCAGTGCCATTAATAACCGACAGCTATAAAACTCTTTTCCTTCGACAGTATCCAGAGAGTAATGGCCTCCGCCACTCACACTACACTTCCTTGACATTTTCTGGTGACTGACAAGGGCAACGTGACGTGCCTGAGTACTGCTAACCAGAACACAGCCTAAGGGTGGGTCTTAAGAGGCGGGATGTGGGAAAAACAATGAACTTGAAATAGTACAAATACAGAAGCAGCAGTTCTTACATTTGGATACATGGGGTAATGGGCTTGTTTAAATTATGAATGCGTTTCAAATTAATATTAAGTTGAATGTCCCATAACTTTGAAAGCTGATACCTGGGAGAAAAACAAAACAAAACAAAAGAAACCTGACCTTTCTCCAGTTTTTATCCTGGAGTACTGGAGAAAGTCGGCCAACAGAACACTGGGTGGATTGGGCAGTGAAATTTCGCCTACATATAACAATATAGAATGCAAATGTCTGTCCTTCCAGGAAAATTTAACCCCGAATCAGCATTCAGTAGAATCATGGAGCTCGTAAGGGAATGATAAAAATTATTGACCATCATGGTCTCTTTAGTAAATTTTCTTAAAAAAGAAGAAAAAAAAAGAATTGTTTTTCTGTCTCAAAAAGGAACCAAGATGTTGTTCATCATATCTGATTACGCAGAGAAGCGGAGCTGGAATACCTCTGAGGCCTCTTCAGGAATCAGAAATGACGAAACCAGGACAGTGTCATGCGATCTTCACACGTGTTCCCCCAAGTCTGTCAGCACCGCTGCCACGAGACACAGACACAGCTCCCGGGACACAGACTTCAGGAGCGCCCTGCCCTCTCTTTTATCCACAAAGCCCGATGGTCCTGAATTAAAGAATTCAAGACACCTGCTTAACTTTGTCTAAACCTGTGTTTATAAGGGTTCCTCATTTTTCGCCACAGAACCCTTTTCATTCATGTAGCACCCTCCTTGTATTCCATGAAGTTACTTTGGAAAACACTAGTCTAAAAGCTGACCCCATATGTTTGTTGGCTGAGAGCAAAGAATGAAATACTCAGAAACCTTGGAAAAGATATTTAAAGCAGGAAAGTACGTTTGCAGAAAAAGGCTCTCCTGTAAATAATAATGGGTCAATAAAAAACAACTTACAGAGACTGTTTTTTTTCTATTTTAACAAAAGGAAACATCACTTTTCTCTCAAATTTGTTGATGCTCCAATAGAAAGCATCCAAAGCTTGTGCAAAATAACACCTCCCCCAGCAAAACCCGCCAAATTCTTTTCTGGTGAAGAAATCTCCACGTGCTCACACTCAGAAAAAATGTGAGTGAAATAAGCGGTGAGTTTGGCAATATCATAATCCCAAACAACCCTTCCTCCACAAGTTCAATCTGTTTTGTATTGCTTCTCTATAAATCTTTCTCTTCTCCCCAGCGACTCCATCACATGTCAGCTTAGTCGAGGCCATTGCAATAAACATTTAACATTTTAGAAAACAAAGCCACGGAGTTCCAGCTCTGTGTGAACGGGATGGAGAGACAGAGTGAAATGAGATTAATGATGAGGGACTTCTACAAACTCACTGGGAGGAAAAAGGATTCTCATTCTCGTATTAGTCCTGAGGATTCTGTTCCGTCTAAAATGAGGCAAGAAAGGAAGGGGTCAGTGAGGAGAAACGTGGCGTAGATGAAAACAATGGCACATCAGGGACACAGACACCATGAAAATTAGCGCTGCGCCCACATGCCCAGGACATAAAAGAAATCAGGACAGTCTTAATGAGGATCAGGCAGTGTGCCTAATGAGAACCTTAATATACTTTATCTTCCCTTTATATTTCATTTTGGTGTCATTAGATGCAGCAAACCAACAAGTATTTACCGAGCGCGTACTCCGGGCCCAGCTGTGGGCCCAGCACTCTGGGGACATCTCAAGTTGCGAGCCGTGTGCTTTGCCATGTCTGATTTCCTGACCACCAGCAGCAGAATCATCTGGGAACTCGTTCAAAACGCAAATCCTCAGCCCTGCCTTAGACGCAGGGCATCAGCGCCTCTGGGAGTGGACCCTTCGTCCAGGCTTTCCAACAGCTCCCACCGTGATTGTCGGGCGGGGTCATGTTTGGGAACTCCTGGCAGCCAGGCCAGTCCAGGAAGCATGAAATCACTAATCAGCGCGCATCACAACACCACGCCAGAGTTTACAGAGCTGTCAGTCTCATTTAACAGGCAGACTCTTTCTGATCAGGTGCTGCCTTTGGGAAAAAACACACGAGGCATTTTACATTCTACTTTGTTTCTCTCACCTCCATCCCCAGAGGCTTCCGTAAGAAGAGGAAAGAAGGTGAACTTTCATTATAACAACTAAACCAGCGCAGACGCTAATGAGTATTCGGAGCATCTCGGCCAAGATTCAGTGCTACAGAAAAACCCATTTTTGTTCTTTAAATAGGCTATAAACATAGAGGGTACCTTAAGGGGGTCCCTATCTGTGTTATATTTGTTATTTCCAGCCAGCGGGAATGAAATACAGTTCTGGGGAGGAAAAGCAATGGGAACACATTTGCATTTTATTGCCCTATTTAAAGCCCTTTTTACTACTCTTTACCTGATAGTCATTCTAGCATCACTTTGCTGAAGAATATTTATTTCTTCTCACAGTGTACAAATGTTTTAAGATACCAATAGTAGGAATCATCGTAGTTAACACTGGTTGGGCATTTTATCAAGTGCTAGGTACTTGGCATAAATAATCTCATTTAATTCTCATGCAGCCTTACAAAGGAGCTACTCTTACTCATCCCATTTGACAGGCGAGCAAATCGAAGATAAAAGACTTAGAAAGAGTGCCTCTCACTGACACACAGGTTACTCAGGTTAAGACGCAAGCACAGGTAACCCTGCCATAGAGAGCAAGGACTCATCCATTGTGTCCAATTCTCCTGAATCATTCAGTGTGGTGGGAGGCTCTGGAACATTACTTTCAACAAAGTTATTATTAGCTTCACTTATTTTGGGCAATTTCATGAAATGGAATAAACAGACGAGAGAAAGGCTAGAGGGCACCTGAACAAGAGAGAATTGTAGGTAACAACGTGCAGCACAGCCAGCAGAAAGAATAACACTACGAATGTACAACATACGTATGGACATATTTTGTTGATATCCCTTGTGCTGCTTTATGTTTTACACAAGACTCTCGACAGCAGATTCTTACCCCTGGATATTTATTATAAAACTAGCAGAGCTCTATGTGTGTAAAAGTGAGATTCTTATTAGAACCGCGGTAATAACGCATTATTACAATATTACATCCTAGGGTATTATAATATAAGGCTATTATCATGTACTTGGCTGATAGGGGCCATACTGTTATAATGTATTAAACCCAGATTGAGTAATAAAAATGACAATAATATAATCATAATCTTCGATACTTGGGGGAGAAAACATTTTTCAAATGAGGCCTCAAAGCACCTGCCTTGCATTAACGTGTATATGAAGAAACTGTGCTGCAGAAAGGCTCACACACACACACACACACACACACACACACACACACATATATATATATATATATATATATACATATATATATATATATCCAGTGACCGTTATAGCTGAATGACCAGGACGACCAGCAGCTATACTAGACACTGTGGCAATCACCCAACCTGATCTGGCTGGAATGTCCCCAACACCCCGAGCAGGGCGGGGACAGACGGCCAACCGCCCTGGCTGGCAAAAGTTTGGGGTTCAGGGACCGTGGAAGTGCTCAGTCTCGGGCAGCTGCATAGGCAAAGCTCTCCTTTGGTAGAAGTGGACCCGGGATCAGGGTGCCGGAGTGGGGGATGGGGTGGGGGTAAGGAGGCTTTTCTGGTGGTCACAACGGTCCCTGTGGGCCATGCACAGCACTCAGGCATCTGGCCCCAGTTGGAGCGGCAGGAATAGGGGCTGCAGGGTGCAGGGGGCAGCAGCACCCAGGAGCCAGGAGGTGTGAGGCCCGACCTGGGCTCTTACCCCGCCTGCTGGGACCAGCAGCACCAGCAGGTGGGCCATGGTGTGCAGCAAGGTGCTGGGCTGCCACCAGAGGGGAAGCGAGCCAGGAGGGCGAGGCCCCATGCCAGCCAGAGCCCAGGGCTGTGTGGGTGGGGCCAGGGCAGGAAACCCTGGAAGAGTGGGCGGGGCTGCAGCCCTGTGCCTTTTCAGCCTTGGCCTTGGAATTCTGCAGCAACCAGTGTACTGGCTCCCAGCGCGTCAGAGGTCAGCCCCACTTCGAGAGAGAGAGGATGTGGCGGAAAGTGGCAAGTCCATGGGAGGGATGGAAAATGCTGTGGCCGTCTTTAGGAAACGCAGCTGCCACGGTCTTCAGTAACTATGTACAAATCAGCTTTGGTCTCCGTTCTACAGAAGAGAAAACCGAGACTCAAAGAAGGGAGCCTTCCGCCACACCTCACCCACTTCTCCGACCTGACCCTGGGCAGCACTGTTTTCGTTGAAAGTAGAGGATCCAAAATGTTTTTAGATCTTTGCTATTTAAGCAGGAAATAATTTAGCACAGGGAATTGGTGCTTGGGAAATCACCGGAAAGCTGGAGGGCCTGGTATTAGGCTGGCCCCTCAGGAAAGCTGCTCCCTTAGCCACAACTGAATTCTAGGGCATTCTGGCACAGGTGTGACCTGGGGATCGGGAAACTTCTGCCCCTGCAAGTGCCCTCCAGCTCCCGCAAAACAGGTCCCTGGGCACTGCCTCTGCCACAACTGCCTGTGCACAGCCTGGATTCCGCTGCAGAAAACCTCCACATCTCTGCAAACGTGGTCACCGGCAGCAAACAGCCCAAACTGCGGGAAGATGCCTCTGCCCACTTCTGCCTTCAAAATATTGTGCAAGTGCATCCCATCCGCAGAAACAAATTCATATCCAGAAACCTAGCTGCAAAGGAGTTTGGGCAGTTTCAGACTTTCGTCTAGGAGTGAGATCTTGCCAATGCACCTCCTGTGCCTGGTATTGATAAAAATGGGTGGGGCTCAGTGGGTGAGCATTGACCTATGAACCAGGAGGTCACAATATGATTCCCGGTCAGGTTTCAGGCTTGATCCTCAGTAAGGGCATTGCAGGAGGCAGCTGATCAATGATTCTCATCATTGATGTTTCTATCTATCTCTCAATCTCCCTTCCTCTGAAATCAATATTTTTTTTAAGTGGGGTCATGCTGTATGTATGTGTTATGAGTTTTTCACTTCAGAGTTCACTGATGTCTTTCCTGTTAAAACTATACTTATAGAATATTATTTATCATTCATTTTAATTGATCTCAGAGAGAAGAAGGGAGGGGGGGAGAGAGAGAGAGAAAGAGAGAGAGAGAGAGAGAGAGAGAGAGAGAGAGAGAGAGAGAGAGAAACATTGTTCTATATTTTCTGCACTCACTGGACTGGGTGTTGAATCTGCAACCTGGGCATGTGCCCTGACTGGAAATAAATCCACACTTTCTGGTATATTGGACGATGCTATGCTGGTATCCTGACCCCAAATTCCAGCCTCCAGACTGTGAGAAATATACATTTCTGTTGTTTAAGCGACACACATTTATGATATTTTGTTATGGCTGCCTGAGCTGATGAAACCTATATAATAAAAGCCCCGTGACCAAATGGCAGAACAACCAGAACAACCGCACCCCCTCGTCCCAGCCAGCCCCACCCTCCTCGATTGGCCCCCATTGGCGTGGGCCAACTGAACTGGATGTGGAGAATGAGGGAAAGAGAGTTAAAAATCATCCAGTGCACAAGTTTGTGCACTGGGCCTCTAGTGTAACACACACACACACACACACACACATGCGCGCAAAAGGCTAATGTGTCCCATCAGGAGTTCGACTGGGAGGCCAGGAGTTCAACCGGTTACTATGACATGCACTGACCACCAGGGGGTGGCGCAGAATGAAGGAGGGCCCCGCCCCGGCCAGCAGCCAGAAGGCCCCATCATCACTGATCGCTGGCCAGGCCTAGGGACCCTACCCATACAAAAATGTCATGTGCTGGGCTTCTAGTTGATACATAAATATATGGAAGTCTTTGACAAGATGTAGGAAAGATTCAAAGCTTACCTAACATAGTGGACAGCAAAGGATCTTGAGTGATGCCAAAAAGAATAAGGTAACTTGCTCATCCCACAGTCATTTACTGAGTGCCCAGAGTGTGCTAAGCAAGTGCTGTTCTGGGCAACGAGGACATGGCAGTAAGCCAAATTTGCAGAGGTGCTACCACCTCAGAGCTTACTTCCCAGGAGATAAATCAGAAAATAAACAAACAAGCAACTAAACTTACCATGTCTGTTATCAAATAGTGAGAACTGTCGTGTAGGTGAGAAGCTAGAAAGGGATGGGGCTGCTCTTTCTATAATAGAGGTCAGGGCCATTCTTCTGATGAGGGGACACTCCAGGTAGGCGCAGGAAGTGAGGTGCAAGCCAGAGCCAAACATTCCAGGGATAAGGGGCCAGGACAGACAGGACAGCAAGCGAGAAGTGCCAACAGGAGAACAGGGTGGCATTTCAGACAGCAAAGAAGCCACGGTGGGGAGAGTGAAATGAGCAGATGATGTCAGGAACTGAGGGGCAGTGGGGCAGTCAGGGCTAGGACAGTGCAGGGACATTCGATTTATTTCTGGATTTGAAAGGAAGCCACAGTGGGATGGGGGGTGTGGGGAGAATGGACATTCTCTGAAGTCCAGGTGAGAGGACTGTGATGTGGTCAGGGTAGTGAGAAAGAAATGGTGCATACAGGAGTAAAGATGAGATGAACACAGAACCCACCACAGGCCTTGCGGATGGACTAGATGTGGAGAATGAGGGAAAGAAAGTTAAAAGTCATCGAAAGTTTTTGCGTGGAGCAGCTGGGTACCACGGAGTGAGATGGAGACAGGAGGAGATGTAGGGTTGGGAGTGGGACAAGTCAAGTCTAAGATGCCTTAAACACACTGGAGGGCAGGAGGAAGCAGTTGGGAATTGGAGTCTGGTGTTGAGGGAAAAGGCTGAGGTCAGAAACACACCACTGGCTCTATTCTTATGCTGGGGAAACAAAAAGATAATTCCAAAACAATTTTTATTGTCTCATCCGGTTTTTCCTGAAACAGTGGGGCAGAAAGAATGGTGAGTATGACCATAAGATGAATTCCATCTCTGGACTTGCCTTCGACCTTGGTTTATCTTTGCTATCTTACCCTCTCATCTACAAAATAAACATTGCTAAGAACAATACTGTGACAGACATTAACAAGTGCTGTCTAAGATATGGACAAATTAGAACCTTAACCATACTGCTGGTAGCAAGAAAAAAAATGGTGCACTCACTTTGGAAACAGTTTGGCAATTTCTCAAAAAGTTAATCATAGAATTACCATATGACCCAGCATATACTCAAGTACTAAAAATATATGTTCACACAGACTCTTGCACATGGATGTTCATAGAGGCAATATTCATAACTACCGAAACAACCTACATGTCCATCAACTTATGCACAAATGAACAAGCTGTGGTATATACATATATACATACAATGTAATAATGTTCAGCCACATAAGGAATGAAATACTGATGCATGTTATTACATGGTGAACCTTGGAAGAAGGACTAAGGTCCACATATTGTATAATCACATTTATGTGGAATGTACAGAACAGATAAGCCCACGGGAACAGAAATGGATGAGCGGGCTGCCCAGGGGCTAGAGGAATGGGAGTGGGCCCTGGGAGGTGACAACTAAGGAGGGGTGTATGAAGTTTCTTTTGGGGTTGATCAAAGTGTTCTGAAAATAGTCATGATTCTTGCACAGTGAATATACTTAAAACTGATGAATTGTACACTTTTGAATGGTGACTATGATGGTATGCAAATTATATCTTTATAAAATGAAAAACAACAACCAATCAAACCAGAATGAGACTAGGGAGGTGAGGGAAGGACAGCCAGTCACAGGTCCCAGATAAAAGTTAATATATATATATATATATTATGTATTATATATATATATATATATATATATATATATATATATATATATATATATTGAGAGAGAGAGAGAGAGCGCGCGCTCGCGGGGGGGGGGGAGGGATGGACTGTGAACATACAAATACATTAGCTTACTCACTGCAAGCTCTCCAGGATGCATTCCATTCCAAAGGGATTGCTGTCATGTTCTGATGAAAGGGATACAGAGAACCTGCTGGGCAAACATCATGGGAAAAGGCCCCCCCAAAAATCTCTTCACATGAGGTACTTTTCCTAAGAAAAATCGTCTTAAAAACCAAATGAGAGAAATGTTTGTGTAACTGGAGTGATCAGAAATTAAAAATGTGCTGAGAGAACTAAGAAATACAAGCCCTCCTTTCAATATGAAGTCTTATTATGGTGATACCAGCTATATTTCCAATTTTAGTTATTTTCTGAGTGGCATGAAATGAGAAGTTTGGGGATTTTCTCTGGTATGGCTTTCTGAGTGCTCCTGTTCCAAGTTTAAAAGGGAAATCCCAAAGAATGTGTGTTTAGAGTAAACCACTATTTATAGCTTGTCAGTCTTGATACACTATCTCTGTCCCAACTCCATTCTGCTTAGGAGTGTAGATTGTGGTCCCTCTGCCCTCTCTTGGGGTGTGTTCTGTGTCTTTATAATATCATTCATTATTCCTTATGGACAGAATGTTTGTGTTCCCCTCAAATTCATAGGTTGAAGCCCTAACACTCCCCTCCCCCTCCACACACCTCAAGTGATGGCCTTGGAGGTAGAGCTTTAGGAAGGTGATTATGGTTGGATGAGGTCATGAGGTCATGAGGGTGGGGCTCCCATGATGGGATTGGTGCCCTTGTTAGAACAGGTGGTGAGACCAGAGTGTTCTGCCATGTGAGGATAGAGCAAGAAGTTATTTGTGTGCAATCCAAGAACCAAATGTAGAGGCACCTTCATCTTGAACTTCCCAGCCTCCAGAATGGTGTGAAATAAGTGTTTGCTATTAAGCTGCTCACACTAAGGCATTTTGTTTTAGCAGCCCAAACAGCCTGAGACACTGTTAGTGGCAGAAGGCACCAAGGTGAAACGTTCAAAAGAAGTGAACATACAAAATAGGAGGGAAATACAAATCTATCTTCCTTATAAATGGGGGTACAACTTTGGGGATGCAGGGTTTTCCCAGCACCAAGATTAGTAACTGGCACACAGGCAGGCATTTCATAAATGGCTGCTAAACCAAGAAATAACAACTAAAATTATTATATTGGAAAAAGGGAGAGACCAACTAGACCAGAATGATAAGTAACTGCAACAAAGTAAGTGACTACACAGGAAATACAGGACACAATGGCTTTTGCCTAGTGGCTCCGAGTTCTGTTGCTCCATGATTAAAATTCCATACAAATTAGACCATTAGAGTTTCCATAAATTATTATTTCACTATATGATGTAAATTATCAGTGAAAATGTTATTATAGAAAATTAAGATCTTATCAAGCACTAAACCTAAGTTGGTGTGTTTATATAACCGAGAACCTATTTCATTTCTCCTCCAACACTCTGTGTCTAAATCTTATTGGTGCTTCTTTTGAATTATCTCCATCCTGTTGGCGACAAATTACAAGGAGAACATACTAGTGGTAAAGACACCTCAGGTACATGAATGTCACCCCCTCCTTCTGTCTCGCACTGGAATGGAAATGTTTTCCCTTTCTCCTGCCCCAGTTCCCTTAGAAGAATCATGTGTTCCCCTTGTCAATAACATAAAAAGTATAAAATGTTTAAAAATTGACCATTTCCCTAGAAGATACTGAACTCCCAGGAAATGAGAAGTCTTCTATTAAAAATCAATTGGTAGTACAGACTGTCAACACATTTTGTTCTTCTCGGTCCCTAGGATGTTTCTGTAATCCTTTCTGTAGAGATGACAGGTGACACAGTAATATTATCTTGATGAAAGCATAATAGACACAACAATACTACTCTCCTCTCCACCTCAGCTCCCAACATATACTCCATTCTAAATGTTAAAATATCTCTCTGCATATCTGAAAGGCTTAGGCCCATGGTCTCCTCCAGGTGTGCAGCCATAAAAGTGTACAATGTGATAAATTCACAATTATTCCTTATTTTGTTATAAAACTAGCAAAAAATAAAAATAAAAACAAACCCTGATATGTAAGTTCCTATTTCAATGACCAAAGTTATGAAGCACAGTTAACATCTATTTTCCACTGAGTGGCTTTAAATAAAGCTTTAAAAATAAGCGTGTGATTCAAAAGGTTTCCTTCAATAATATGCATTTAGAATCTTATAAAGCTTGCATAAGGAATAAAACATGTACGTGGACAAATATGGAACGAGCAGAGCAGTGTCTCTTGAGGTAGATGACTAAGTCCAGTGTCAGGCGGAGTCTGAATTCAAGGATTTCAGTTAAGTGCTGATGTCAGTTTCCATGAAACACTTTTTTTGTCTTTATGTCATACATCCCAGCTTATGGTAGGTGCTCCATGGGAATTTGCTCCGTTCATTTTAATACTAGCAATGCTAGTTCTTGGCTTTCTCCATCCTGCACCTATGCTCGGTCCTGTGGCCACGAGGCTCACTGAATCTTGGTTTCTGCTTTCAGGGCCCTACAAGGCAATGGGAGAGACTGAACAGAACTGAGGATGCTCCCATGACGGGCGTGGCATACGCCATTAAGAGCAGCATGGTTCATGCGTGCATGCGCATATATGTACAAGACACAGTGGGAGCCCAGTGCACTCGGCTTAGGGTGGTGGGTGGGAGATGGAAAGAGAAGACGAGGCAGTTGGCATCCTACAGAAGGCCCTACCTACCTCTGTTCCAAATAATTTGTAAAGTTTTCCATTTTTTAATTCCAGAGTCATGTTTAGTGAGTGAGTTTTACTGATGTTCGAGATATTTTAATAAAAACGAACTCAACCTGTACAATTTTAAATAATTATCATGATTTCAAGCCCACACACAGGGTTCCAAGTATTAAAATAGTTTTTGTGAGATATTTATACAAAGGGCATATAGCACACTTTAAAACGATAATCCTTGAAATGTCTTCTTCCACCTCCTCGTAATTTCTGCATGGTATGTAAATTTATGTGTGTGATGTGTATGAAATTGGGCTGCAAAGGATATTGTATGTTTCACTCCAGAATGCATTTTTATAGCTGTGGGCTGCGTAACCTTTGGTTCATCACAGAAACCCTGTCAGAATACTTGCTGTCCCAGCACCATAACTACTACTACTCTTTTAATGCATTCTGGTAGAAGAGTAATCACTTTCTAATAGGACTATCTTTCCCCCTTGCCTGACTCGACAACCATCCCTCAAAAACTTAATAAGCACTATAGTTTGAAAGACCACTCACTTTCACACACCACATACCTCCACCAGCACAACCCAGCTATATGTAGCCTAGTGCATACCACCTCACACAGGTTCTCTCTAGAAGAGGTGCATTTCCTCTTAGGGAGACAGGCCAGAGGCTATGCAAGAGAACGCAACAAAGAGGAGCCTGGGTCTGGTGGGGAAAGGGCTGACCTGTCCCTCCGGAACCCTGGCCTGTGCTCATCCTTGCTAGCGTGGGTTGCTCTTCTCAGAGGCAATCCCCTCCAGGGATAGGGGGACACACAGCATCCCACATGCCGGCTTTGGCTCCCCTGCCCAACAGAACTATCAGAGATAGTAGGCTTACAACTTAACATGGCTACTGACCTGAAGTTGTAGGCATTGTTATAAAACCCAACAGCAACCACAAACTCAAGTTACTTTGATTTTGCGTTAAACCTAAACTTCCCAGTAATAACAAGGGTTCAAAAGCTTTTCACTTTGCCACCATCCGTTAATTCAATCTATATCCTGATTCCTGCTCTTTGCACCTTTATGTTGTGTTTTTTTTTTTTAAATTAAAAGTGTTAGCACTATGTAACAGGAGTACATCACAATACAAAAGCCAAATATCAGCAGATACACTTCAAAGCAAAGATTAAAAGGTCAGGAAGAAAATTAAATAGTCCAGGCTGGGCTGGGAAGTAATTTCATCTTGTGAAATACTGAGTCAAATAAATGAAGAAACAGGTCTTGCTAGTTCTTTCTGTAAATTATAAAACCCTTCCTGGGATTCATTATGCTCTTAATAATTTGTTGAAATGGGACTGTGGCCAGCTCAAGGGCACTCAGGAAGTAGTCATCACTGATGGACAGTCTCCATCCACCACCTCCCAGGACTGACGCTGAGCCCAGACTACTGATACTGAGGCAGAAGCACATCCAGACAGAAATAGCATGCAGATGTTGAGGCATAGCTTCCCCTGCCCCTACCCTGATCAGCTATGGTAGGGTAGTTGAGGATATAAGCTTTCTAGAAAGGGATCGGTTGAGAAGTTCAAGCTGAGAGCCAAAGAGTAAGTAACAGAAGGTACCCACAGTCAGAAGGCAGGACTAACTGGGTGTGGGGAGATGAGAGATAAGAAGAAACAGAAATAGAAAAACAATCATGTAACACTGAGGCCAAGTGAGGAATTTTAACGAGATGGTCAACATTGCCAAAGATCTAGCACACACGCAATGAATACTTAACGACATAAAAAGCACCAGGCCATACTGATGCTTCCCTCTGTCACCAGTGAGGAACAAGGCTAACTTTAAATCCCCAGAGAGGTGGTGGGGTTAAACTAGCAAAGCAACAGGCTCAGGGATACACCATCTTCCATTGAGAAACTGGTCTGAGGAGGCTAGAAGAGATCAAGACACCACCAGGTGGCGACACCGAGCCAAATATGATTCCCAGTCATTCTCAGGGATCTCTAACCACGTTGGTTCAGAGGAATGGCCAATAAATATATCATTAGAATGTCTACTTTTATGTTTTGTTTATTTTTTAAAAAAAGGTCAGATTAGAGAAATAAGAACTGGCCCCCAAAGAAAGGTAACTATTGAGAGTAAAGAAGCCTCTGGTCATTGTACAGAAGGGACCCTCAATTAGTAACTGTACCTTTGCTGCGTAAATGGCAAGGGAAAGTAATTAGCAATTAATAGACCTGCCCTCAATTTAAAGCCTGGAAGGGAAGTAATTAAATTTAGTAGGAGCTGTAGCCTCTAAACAAAGACACATCACACCAATACAAAAGGAAACACAGATCTGAATAACAGATGCAAATGAGAAACAAGGGTTGAGTGTAGACTGAAGAGAAATGATCCTAAAGTTATTTTCCTTTGGAAATCCTCTGCTCAAGAGACTAGTTTATGAACCTATTTTAATCTAGGCCAAGGTTGGATATGAATCCTGGCTGATGTTTCTTGAGTACAAGCTTGCTGTATGCATGCAGATCAGATAGCTTCCTGTGGTTTGAATTAGCTGTACAAGTACCTTTCATAACAGTGCAGATATACTTGATATACGCAATGTCAACATTACGACCAGGGAAAGAGATCACAAACATTGCTCTGCTTGTTGGTCATGAAATACAATTGCCATGCAGAATTTGTGTAGCTCCAGAGAGTAAATTAATGCAGGCAACTCGGTTATCAGCAGTCTATAGCCTGCCTCTCTAAGCTTCTAACGGAAACATTTAGGAGCAGAAGCGTTACATCTGGCTACAGCTGCACATTACATGGTCCGCTGAGACTCACATGCCGATGGCTGCACTGAATAACAAACAGCTGGGTATAAATGTAAAATCAGGAAATCCATTTTAGATGCACACATTTCACCAATCCTCTGAAATTCCAGCACCGGACGAGAAAGACCAATGAGCGCTGAAGAGAGTGGAAATAGCCAGAATAAAATTCAAGAATCTAGCCGGGCACCCTGGCATCCTAACACCGGGCTCTTCTGTTACTGATCCTCGAAGGGCAGTGTGAGAATAGACAAAGGCCGAATCACCAGATCATTTTCTGGCCCTGGCCACACTGCAGCTAAAGGTTAAACAGAGCTTCCTCCTATGTGAGCTTTCCAGAATGGAGTCTTTCTTTCATGACTGGAATGGAATGAATGGACAGCCGACCGCCCTCAAAGTCTCATCTCAGAGTCCTCCAACACGGAGCCCATGTGTTAGGGAGGAGTGTTCAGACAAAGCTGTCCTCGGGAATTTCCAGCACACGAGATTAAGGTCAGAAAGACGTGGAACTTAATTAGACGGCACGTCCCAAAGTGCCCGGCAGGGTGCCAACACATTAGAAACACCCACCAGACCTCTGTCACATTTTGAGTAATTTTTCTATTTACAAGGATTTTGGTAAGGGAACAGGTCAGAGAAGGTGAGGCTAGAAATTACTTTCCCTGGAAGTTCAAAAGCATGGATAGCCAGCCATGTTTATAGAAAAGCTGGGTTAGAAAAACTGGGTTAGTCCTATGTGTAGTCATTTAAAAGCTGGCAAATACATTTATACAGGGTGGGGATAAAGGGGGGGGGAGAAAGTAGGTTACAGTTGTGAGTACTCAAAACACAGAGTTCATTCCTATTATCATTATTTATTGATTATTGTATTAATTACTGTAAACCTACTTTGCCCCCACCCAGTGTTTAAGAAAGCTAATGATACAGGTCCAGCATGAGAAGGGACCACATCATTCATTCATTATCACTCACTTTTTAGAGTGGAAGGGGGCACTGTTAAGGCTGATGCCAGGACAACTGGTGTGAGAAAGTATTACAGGAAACTAGGGCACAGACTCACTGTATCTCGAGTGCCAATAGCATGAAAAAACTTGAGGGCATATCTGCAATGCCAATCAAGTAGCTGCTACCCATCGGCTTCCTCTCATCCTCCGTACCTACTTGTTCTCAGGATTCTAGATCTAGTGTAAATTAAAGAACTCATCAAAAGGGAGTCCAGGAAGCAAAAGATGTCTCTGCTTGCACTATTAAGTCTGTGGATCATACCAGGTCCCGTCTGACCTACCGAAGTAGGGAGGGCACTACTTGTCTTGTAGCTTTTTAGGTGGGAAAGGAACTGTAATATCTCCAACTTCGATCAATGTTGATTTTTCTCCCATCTCCACACTCCAAATGGTCAATGTTATAAAAGTGGTCACGTACACACACATCCACCAAGAGACTGCTTCCTCTACTGTGTTCTGAAATAACCCCTGAGATGTTATTTTTAAGGAATCTAGGAAAGATCTAGGAATGTCAAAAAAAATGGGTGAGGCGATATTGCAATGCTCATTCCATCCAATGTGCAGGTCTTTAGAAAGATGGAACAGTTACATTCTTGTTTCAAGAACAAGAAAATCCTTTATTAATCTAACCTAGCCCAAAACAACACAACATGTTAAACCTGTGTCCCCCCCAAAAAGAAACAGTCAATAGTGATAAACTGCAGCTCACAGAGCAACAGATGTCGGACTTAAAGTAAGACTATCCTGTTAACACTTGATAAAATGGCGCAACCCCTAGCACAGGCGGCAACCTGTACATCACGATACAGTCTATATTTGTGTTGAGAACGGAGCTTAATCTAAGCTGCAACTCTTGATCACTGGCAGGCACATTCGAGTGAATAAAAAGGAACCTCTCGGCACAGAAAAGGTCTAGGTGGTTTCCACATGACGAAAGAAGAACGAATCGATTCCACCAAATAACAGGTCAGCGTGACTCATAAATCCTCAACTCCTCAGCTGTCCAACTTAATTTTAACTATTGAATCTGTGTTTCAAACTGTACAACCGCCATGTGCTTGCACCACAGTGGAATCAATTTGCTATTGGAGAGGCAAACAAGAAACCCCGGGAATTAGATAACCTTAAACGCTAATTTACTTTGGTTCTCGGCTAATTACATTTCTTAAAGTGAGTTGCTGATTGGTTAAGAATCCAAACTATCAAATGCCCAGGCACTTAGAAACATAAGCACATAAACCTGTCAAAAACAGTGCCCTGAACATCAGAGAGAGTGGTTGGTAATTCACAGAGGGAATTCATGAAAGAGACAAATTGGGTTGCCCTCATTTATTTATAACTCACAATTGGGCAATTATATTATGGAGACTGGCTATGTCTGCAGAGGCCTTGTTTCAAAAGCTCCAACATTCCATTTACTTAAAAAAATAATAATAATAATCCCACAACCCATGTTGATGTGTTGTATTACACTGAACCCATTTTACTTGGATCCCAAAGTTACCTAGTCATCTATGAATGGTACAAATACTAAATATGGTTGGTAACTCTCATAGTGCTGTGTAAAAGTGGTCTGTCAAAATCCCAACTATGTTTATGTTAGAAAAAGAACTAAAAAGTAACTATAGGTATGCACCAAAATGGATTTCACCTGTTTACAATTTCATCAGGGCCCGTTCTTCTGTGTTTGCTAACATCTTTGTCCCGCCTGTCAGAGCAGGACTCGGCAGAACCTGAGGTGGTTTGTAGGTTTTCTTAGCAACCTTCGCCAAGTAAGGTTCTGCTTCTGTTTAGTTCAAACCTTACTATGATTTTTCTTTGCTTTTTCAGAGTTGTAACATTGTGAACCTTCACATGTGACAAATTTAATACCTTAGAAACAGAATAACACTCACAAAGTCATCATCATTTTTCCAGCATCTGCTTTCCGCCCAAAGCCAAGGAGCATTTTCTATCACATGGTTTCCTTGGGTTCTAAAGTGCTCATCAATGATGAGCAAAACACTAAGGCATAACAGCTTAGGCTCTCTAAGTGGTTTAAGCTCTCACTGAAATTGGAAATAAGATCTTATCTAGTGTCCAGAATTGATCAGGATGTTTTTTCTTGTCCCACAGCCAGGATTTAAGACCAAGGGAAGAGTCCACATTACAGTAGGTTCCCACAGGAGCAGTCATTTTGTTTTCATGGGGGTGGGGGGGGTGTACCATAAAGACAACGTGCTATCACCGGGTGCAACAGCGTCGGGACCCCAACCAACTCTCAGCCTGGCCCATCATGCTTGGGTCTCAGTCAAATGTCCTTTCCTGTTTTACATCCTGAAAACAGAGGGTTTTGTGAGAGGAGCTGCCACTGAAGTGCTGGAAGAGCAATAGCATCTTTCTCCAAATATACGATCCTCATTGAGAACCCAGGACGTCAACAAAGTGTTCAGACACCAGAGAATGGAGTTGGTATCACGGAGTTGAGAGACATGGTACTGGGCCTTATCAGCTGATTTCTGAAAGCCTTATAACGAGGATGGAGTGGATATACATTCCATTCTTTGGCTGTATTTCTGTTCAACAAAGCCGGCAATTTTCAGTCACTTGAAAATGTAATTATAGATAATGTTTGCATCAGTAGCAAGAACACAATAAGCGCACACGGGGCATGAAAACGCCACTCAAATCACATCCTCTGAGGTTATGGCGCGTGTCTCCTGCCAAGGCATTTCGACAAGCCAGTATTGGGAATGGCTTGTGGAGGAGGCCAACCCATACATGAATCCTACTCTAACTTCTCCAGTACCCCTTCCTTTATATTGGGTATCTACACATGAAACAAATATCTATGATCTGATGGAAACCCAGCATCCTATGGAGTGTTCAAACATGTACTGGCACTTGAAATGGACTAGGTACCTGAACGGAATGGGTCACAACTGTCCATCACTTAAATCCATTCGTCATCTTGCTCAGAGACTCTACTTACTTGGGCCCACCTGTGATGAAGGGGATAGAAGTGCATGTAACTCTAGAAAGGATACTGCACAATCTAGAGGGACAGAGGAGACCTAACTCCACCTGAAAGCCTGGAGGGCCCCTGAGAAACGCCAAGAGTTTACCTAAATCAGATGCAAAAATTAAGCCGTTGGAAGTAAATGGGAGGAAATCCAGGTTTCCTAAGTGAAATCCTTAAAAGAAACCTCTTTGTGAAATACACAGTTATCTTAAATGAAGAATGGGGATTCACCTTAACATTCCATGTTAATTGCTTCCTTATCTCAGCAGTCAAGTGAGAGTCTGCCTCAGGCATTAGGAGATCTTGACATCACATTGCGGAGGTGCCTCATTCTATTGACATCTCTTACTACACTCTTGCCTCCTAGACTCAAAGTGGTCTGGCTATGAAATTAAAAAACCAAGAACAAGCAATGTATGGGAAAGAACACAGGAAAAAAAAAAAGCAGATTATTAGGACGCAGCTAAGAAATTATTTCACATTCAAATCCACTCATTCAGCTGCCAATTCACCACCATCTCTACAAATTCAACCTGTTTATGGACTTAAAAGGACCATAAAGACTTACAAGCAACCTCAAGGGCCAAACTATGATCTCAGGCTTAGCAAACGGACAGTCACACACAGGCTCGAACATTCAGCTCTACCACCTTTTAGAACTGGATTTCCCCACCGGCAAAATAGCAGTGATACAACTTACCTTGCAACATGTTTCTGGAAATTGCCGATAATTTACATAAATCCCTTAGCCTAATGGCTGCCCCACAGTATGCTCTAAATCAAAGACAAGTGATATCATAAAATACTTTAGAACATGAACCCATGGGAAGGCAGTGTCCCTCAAGTGTGAGTCCTCAGAATTAGGAGAAACATACACACCAAAAAATATTTGGTTGTCAATGGATTACAGTTTTGTTGATGCGAGAAAACATTTGTTGGCTTCTGGGTCTACATCATTTTTATTGAATAGACAACTAGGAATCAATTTGGATCAAAAGTACTACTATGTTCTGAATAGGCCTGAAAAACAAGACATAGTTAGAGGCAAGGAAAAAGGCTTCCTTTCACCTGGCTTTTGAGGCCGACAACAGTCCCATTGCAGTCACCTTTTGTAATGGCTGGACACAAAATCTTGGCTCACTGAAAGACTGCCAATAAACTTGGGACTTTTTAGACACTGAAATGTGCTGATTACAAAGAACCAATTAATCTGTACAGAAACATTTCTCGTATCTGGGTGGCAGACTCCCGTCCCTAAGATTTTGCCAACTTTACTAGACTTGGCTAGTTTTCCTCTCCCATCTCAGAAACAGCAGTCATCTCTGATATTGCTTACGTCCCCCACTGCCTTCAGTGCCGGCCCAGGTCCCCCCTAATGCAAAGTGGTCTCTTATGTGAGGCAAGGGATCCTTAAGCTTGGAGGTCACATTCATGGCCTGGGGAAGTTTCTCAGAGCCAACATCACTCTCTTAGCCGGAGGAGATGCTGAGTGTCCCACTGGCCAGCCGGGCAGGCAGGAAGTTCCTCCTCAGCAATGACCTCAGCCCATGCTTTAATAAGCTTCCCAGCTGAATCTCACCGCGTCTGATCCTACAAATCAAAGGAAGCAAATCTTCCCACCAACCATGGTGGCTCTGATCTCTTAGCTTTCGAGGACCCTAATGGCTATGTCAGCGGAAACAATGGCCAGCTTGCTAAAGCACAGGAACAGAATAACTGTGATGCATCCTGCAGCGAGGCGCCACCTGGACGCATACCCTACGCCCACGTGCCACCTCTTAAGGCAAAAATCACCGATTCTTCCTCCAAATGGTCTCCTTGCTCAGAGACTCCTCCTCCTCCTCCACCACCACCTCCTCTTCTTCCATTGTTCTCCGGGCTTTGTGACCTGAGCTCCCAGTGAGGCCATTCGGAGGCAGGTCTATGAAATTCCCCCTCCACATTCATACCACCGAAACTGTTCTCTTTAATGGCCTAGGAGTTTCTGCGGGGCGAGGAGTCCCGCTATGTGAGAAGCAGCCTTCATATTCTGTGGCTAATTCTCATCCCGTAAGAAAATCAAAATCGGTTTCAGCTGGCGAGGGATGGGCTTTTTTTCAGAGCATGCATCAGGGGATAATTGATGGGGAGATATTGCTTTTTGTTTCACCTTATCCCAAAAGGGAAGGTCTGGCCCACAAGTTCACAGTTGTTGGCCCACAAACTGCATTTTATTTCTCAATCGCCATGCAGAAAGAGGGGAGAAATGAAAATCCATCTTCTTAATGTTGTCCTGGGGATGGAGCATTTTTTCTTGAGACTTTATATGGGAGCAATACTGCGTTATGGGTTTTTCGGCTGAGACTTTATAAAGCACGAATGTTCCAGGGGAGGAAACATTAGCTGGCCGGCTGTAATGAAGTTCCATTGTATTCGATTCTCCCAGGCAATGCAGATGAACTTGTGGTCACTTTTAAGTACCATGAAGCCATAAAATATTTAGGTTGTCATTCCTTTCCCAGTATGCACTTCACGGTAATACAGTGGGACAAGCAAGAAGCGTATCTTATTATCCTTATTTTCTAGATGAGAAATCTTGACAAGTCACCTGGGATCCGGAGGGGGCATGGAACAAGTCAGAAGGCGGCCAAGAGAATGCACGAGGCTGCTGCTTGGTGCAGGATGCTCGGCCCTGAGGATCTACCTTCTGACCCAGTGCTGGAGAGACCATGAGGAGTCTTCCCAGGGATTCCATTCTGCTGCACACAAGCAGCTCCCTCCCGAGGCAGGGGGCGTGTCCCCCGCAAGCAGAAACAATCCGGGAGGAAGTGGTTTCTAGCTAAAAGTTAGAATTCACCAACAGCCCATTGACTTGATTTCTGTATGAAGAAAAAAAAATGTCTCCCAGATTCTCCCTGAGAGAAAGTAAATTCCATGGCAAGTGTTTCATGAAAAGGGGAAAAAAATGTTTTCCCTCAACCTCCTCTACACACAGGGTTTATAAGGCCCCTGTAGCAGTCAGAAGTGAAAGCACGCTCCGAGGCCCTGGTCCCACAGAAGAGGAGGGAACACTGCCCATCACTAGATGTTGGAAGTGACTTTCTGACATCTCAAAGTAAGAGAAAAGGAGGAAAAGAAGAGTCAGGAAAATTGTGGCTTTTTGTGAAAAGAAAGGATCCCGACAGGGAGCGTGATGATGTAAAATAAAGATGACATCACACGCAGAAATCGCCCTGAGATAGAGCTGCCATGGTGTTAGCCAGCATTTGGGCTTTTCCAAGGACTTGTGTGTTGTCTTTAAATCCCAACACCGGGGAAGATGGCTGGGTGGACAATGGGAGTCGCAAGGAAAGATGTTACCAGCATGACGGAAGGGAGTAATTGCAGTTGGAGGCCTCCTGGTGACAGTTTTGAGAAAGCAAACACAGCTGCAGCAGAGCCAAATATAGCTGGCCACGACAATGACATCCATAAAGTTAATCATTCTGAAATATGCTACCCTTATGCTCAACCAGAAAACTCAACACCCCTTCCATAATGGAGGAAGAAGTCAAAATACAGTTTTATGCGCAGAAACATGCAGCTGCTCCGGTGGAATTTTACTCCCGGTGGTGACGGAGCTGTTCAGACACCGCCCCCCTCTCAGGGTTCCACTGCTCAGAACTGAGTGGGAGGCAGATGTGGCCCCTTCTCTTGAAATTTAGAAGACTACTCAGAAATGGATAATAAACTGGTCTTAGAGAAGTCCATTTAATCTTAGAGAAGAGTGAAAGATACATAATCAGTAAAATATATATTTTTAAAAAGGTAGAAAGAAAACATCAAAAATAGCTATACCCTTCGTGACCTAAAGGAATCTAAGCTGGGGCACAAAGACTCAGGAAAGAAGAAGAAAAAGCAACCTAACAAAATGCACATGCCTCCTTTATACCAAAAGCTCTCCTCCTCCTCTATGCTTTTTCCTAGCAGCTTTCCCCTTTGTTGTCCCTATTAAGAGTTTTCAAGAGGAAGATGACATGTCAGATCTCAACCTGTATTTGTTCACTTGGGTGACACCCAAGGTCTTTCTCTGGAGATGCAAAGGGAGAAGAGCCGGTGAGCGTGATCGTGCGTGTTTCAGTTGGTTTATGCCAATCTGCCCCCTTGTAGGTCCATCAATCTCCTTTGACTGTAGCCTTTTTAGAGGTTCAGTTCATGTGCTGGTTGCCCATTAGACACAATCACCATTTCAAGGATTCCTTTCAATAGTGACAGGAAGCTATGAGTTAATACAAGTGGGTCCCATAAAATGTGGCAGCAGCCAGAAATCTGGTCTGGCCAGGGCCAGCTGTGTCTACCCAAGAAAGAATCAATTTAAGGTCTACTGTCCAGATTTTCCTGGAAAGAGTCTTTCTTGCTTCCTAAATGGTCTCAACAGCAGCAACATCTTCCTTGTAACTGAGAACTAGAAATGGCCCCCGGTTCAGGGAGTTTGCAGCAAGGATAGAGCGGATCACTACACTGGGTCAGCCTGTCACCCAGTCAGGTGTGACAGGATCACTGGAGTGAACTACTTTTCACACCTGTAGCAGAAGCCACTCTGAGGGTCTGGGCCACTGGTCGGCAAACTCATTAGTCAACAGAGCCAAATATCAACAGTAACAACGATTGAAATTTCTTTTGAGAGACAAATTTTTTAAACTTAAATTTCTAACACCACTTCTTCAAACCAGACTCACCCAGGCCATGGTATTTTGTGGAAGAGCCACACGCAAGAGGCCAAAGAGCCGCATGTGGCTCATGAGCCGAAGTTTGCCGACCACGGGGCTGGGCTGAAGAGTCAAAAATCTAGTTATGAGACCAATTTTCTGCTATATCGTTAATTGGAAGCACATCTTTGGTCAAGATGTTAATACTTCCTGAATCTTTAATTTTTCAGTTACAAAAATGTAATAATATGTAAACACACATTATGATGGGCAACAGTTTCATAACTTTTATAGCCAAAGACCATTAAATGTAAGCTATTTCAAGAAAGTAGAGCATTATACCCAATAAGTAGTTTTTCATACATTTTCCATATATATACGTGTGTGTGTGTGTGTGTGTGTGTGTACACACATATTTTATGTCCCTTGACCACATCCAGGTCAATAAAAACATTTTGTTCTTTTAGCCTACAGGACCGAGTCTGTATCAGATAAATGTGGTACAACTTTCCTGCTGCAGGGGAAGCCTAAGAAATAAAGATATAATTCATGGAAAAGGATATAAAATACCACCTTAAAATTTAATGAGCCTAAGTCAAGCTATGCACTTTCTTTAGAGAGAGCCTGGAAAATAAGCCTTTCAGCATAACATCATAGAATGTTTTATCCTACTATGGAAGCTCAAGAGCTATTCACTCCGATGGTACTAAAAAATAAAAAAAGTTTCAAGCTGTCCAAAGTTATGTCAGAGTGTTAAATAAATCATCTGAAATTAACTGTATTCCCTCTGAGGACTGAGTCAACACCATCACGTGCAAAAGGAGGAAATCGCCAGTCTAATTTGAGCCTATAAATGTCAGACAAAGCAGCTGGTGGGTGGGTGGGTTGTGGGAACTTATTTCTGTGGTCGTAACAGAGAGAACCACACGATTTCATTAGAGAGGAAAAGCTCCTTGATTTCTTTCATTACTAAGGCTTAAAATCAAAACATTCTGCATTCCCCTCTTTTAAAGCACGATTGGTCAAAGAAATCCTGTGCATAGGTCATCATCTATCTGTACGACTCTTAAAGGGAGCACAACTCATTTAAACTGAGGTCTCATCAGAGTAGATTTCTTTACTGACCTTATGTAAAAAGCCAAATGAGTCTGGTGGAAAAGTCCAGAATAATAAAACTGAAATGGTATTTTCGTCCACATGCAGCCTAAACTTAATTTACATGCATCTTCAGGAAGGGAAGAAAAAAAATGGGTCTAATAATTTGCTGGCAAGTTAGCTTTGAGGCATTCATTCCAAGGAGTAATTAAAATTTAACCAAAAAACGAATTTGTACTCATCTGTCATTTTGAGAGCCCTATGATTACATATTTATTAGCATTCCATTTTACATCATCAGCGGATTTGAAAGCATCGCTCTCAGCCTCAGAGCACAACATACAACCTGCACTTCCGAAAAAACAGACCGGCCATAAAGCTCTGGGTGTCGCAGAGTGACAGTGGAAATCTCAGACACGCTCGCTGGCATTTCCAGCTGCATAACCGGGATTGCATTTCCATAAAGCTAGTTGGAGCAATCACTCTCTGTTGTGATGTAGGGCAAATGGGAAGAGGGAAGCGGCTCGAAGTCTCCCCCTTTCTTTTAACAGTCCTTTACGAGGAGTTGTAAGGCTCTCAGTAAATGAAAAAGGAAATCCCGGGAGGGAGGCGAGGTTTCCATCCCTTCCCATCCACATCCAGAGCAGAATATTGGATGGCACAATTAAACGGTGATGACGCTGAAGGGGAATAATTATTTGACAATTACCTGAGAGCGGCACATTTACTGAGCTAATTGGTTTTTGTTTCCCTCAAAGGTTTTTTTTTTTTTTTCCAGGAGTGCACAACTCCATTTCTCTTAGATTGAGCAAGAGCTTTTTCTTAGGGAAAAATAAAAATACATTTTCTGCTCTGCTACACAAGTAGCACGGGGCTGATGGTGGCTTTGTTGGTTTGCCACCCCTCCCCGGTGGTGGCACAGGCATGAGGGCCTGAGCACGTGCAGGTGCTGAACAACTGGCGATCCTTACAACCTTCCCAGCTCTCCCTTCTGCAGTTTCCTGGAACGCATATGATAGGGAAAAACGACTGTCTCCTTTGTCGAGTCCTGATCTGCAAACAAACAGCAAAACGGGACCCTCCCCTGAGAAAAACGGAACCAAGCTGGCATTAACACTCTAAACTAGAAATACCGACGAAGTTTGGGTGAAGTTCAGCACAGAAGTGCAACCCATGAATGACTTAGTAACGCCTCTCCTTGCAAACCCTTGAAAATTATCATGTTCCCACCGAAATGCAAATACGATAAGGGATGTTCATAGTATTGTTCAACAGTTGTGAGGTTTGTCTCTCATTCACTATAGTGGTATCAGACCCCTGTTGATATCTGGTCTCCGGAATCTACCCATAAGCCTCCACAAGGAACTCCACCCAAATTTTGGCATAATACCCACACATCATATGTGTGCTGGTTGTCTGATAGTTTATCAGATTGTTGTGTGTGCCCAAACATTACCTGTCTTTTTATAAGAAATGAATGCGTGTTTAACTTGTAAGAAACAAACCACAAGTAAGGGGTAAAGAGAAAGGAAAGTTTGGGGATCTGTGTTAACAAGAAAAGGCGGGGGAAGGAGAGTAAGAATGCAGTCTTTTATCAGAGGCCGAATATACTGTTATGATTGCTGTTGTTGGGTAGGAAAAACACGGAGGTGAAAAACATTCCAAGAGGTCCCATGAAATCTTAATTACTAGGTTCCTATCTGAAAATCCTATATCCTTTTAATCTTGTTTTTGCAAGGTTCTTGTTCCCCCCAGTTCACTGCATCTCCACAGCAGATGCCAAAGTAACCTCAATCCAGCAAATTACAATTAAACAGCAAGACTTAACAAGTAAAGTAATCACTCTTACCCAGATCAAAGCTAACATTGGTGTTCTAAACGCGGGCGTGGGGTGAGTTTGGGGTCTCAGGAAGCAGCTGATATTAAAATATGCAGTGTTACCTGAGAAATCCCACCTGAAAAAAAAATGTTTTAGATTTCTTTAAAGAACTATCTGCATAGGTCTCCTCGTTTTAATTTTCTCTCATGATCATCATGGATCAGATGATAAGTCTCAGTAATCTCTGTACTTTATTATTTGTAATGGCATTTTCCAAAAATACGTTAAATGCCATCTTAAAAAAAAAAGGACACACTGCTTCTTTCATTTTGCTGGTTTTGTATAAACAAAAACATATTTTTAATTAAAATGGATTCTCTTTAGTTAACTGAAATATGGAATAACAGTGAAAATTTGAATCAAATCAGAGAATAAGAAATTCAATTTAAATAAAATTAGATAATGAAGTCTGAAAACTTGGTCTGTATTTCCTATAATGCTCAGTCATCCTCACGTAGCACCATTTTGTTTTTCTGACAACAAAAAAAAAAGTCATGTTCAGTTCAATCATGTCTCTTCTCTCGAATGAACACGTGAGCATGCCTTTATGTAACACATGCACAAGCCAAACACAGCTTTCCCACTTCCGGCCTATGTGGCACAGGCAAGCGTGTAACCTCTCTCAGGATCATCTGTATAATGAGTGTAATAACCACTCTGAGATCTACTGTGAAGGTTAGAGACTGTAAACACAGCGTCTTGAGACATAGCAGGCATTCCATTAATGACTCCTGCTTTTGGCATATCAGGGGAGAAAGAGGGAAGGCAGTCTTTATGTTGCCTTCTTGGACTGGTCGCATTGTCCCTCTAATAATCTCTTAATCTATAAAACAGTGTTTCCCAAACTCCTCTCATGATGAGAATCACCTGGTGGAGTTGTTAAAATACAGATTCCTGAATCCCAACTAAGAAGTGCTAAACTAGAATTTTTGGGAACATAAGGGCCGATGAGACGGGTCTCTAAGGCCCCTTTCATCTTTAACAATGACATCCCTAGAACCAAGTTTCAGTTCAATCAGACACTGATAGATATTCCTAGTTATCCTCACTTTCGAGGATTTAATGAACAGCAGGGAATTCACCAAATTGGTGAATTTACACTCAGGATAACTTTTGTCATTTTCAATAAGGTAACTTACCAATTGTGGCGAGGGGAGAGGGGGAGATAAAATTTCATTTTAATTTATTGGTAGTTTCTTCTCAGCATGTTATTTTAACATCACAATCTGAACTAACATTTTTGCAGTTGCATTTATAGATTTTTCCCATCTGTAATTTCTCATTTCCAAGATATTATTTCTTATATTTTTGTTCAAAAATTTTTAAAAAACCAAACTTTTAGGAACCCTCATTGCATATATGATCATCAAAAAGGTCAGACAAAGGAGGAAACCCCCAACAACAATCCAAAACCAGCTACCCCGGTTTAAAACAGATTCTTAAAAAATCAGTTCCTATTTTATTTTCATCTTTGTTACAAACGATACAACAAAACTTTACTAAAGATAACTTAAAGGGTCCATTTCCACTTACAGTTTATTAATGAATATTAAAACCCCAAGACTTAGAAGCATATGTCCTAATAATTCCCTAACACTATAGAACCCTCAGTGACCTGGGCTTTTTAAACACTGGATGGCTTGTGGGGCCACGAAGCGTAATAATTTATCTCCAAAGCTATTTGTTCATCTGCCTCCAGGACTCAAACATATGACATCTTATAAACGTATCTAATGGATACATTCTCCTGAGAAAATGCCACTGAAAATACATCCTGCTGCTTTAAAAGAAATCAGCACAAGTAAAGCCCCTATGCTGTATTTAACTTCCTTACGTAAACTGGCCAATATCTAGCCAATTGAAATTTAATGCAAAGGGCAATATACCATACATGATAACCAGTCTGGAAAATATTAAAGCCAAACGGCTATCATCTCAACCGTACGAATGTGGCGAGAGTATTTTCCATTGGTCAGTGCCCTCCCACACGCCCCTTCTATTCCCCCACGTTAGTCTCTTAATGTGAGTTAATTGCAAACTCTTTTGGAAAACATGGCACAGTATTCCTAGGGCTAAGGAGGCCAATAAGATTGTCATTTACATATCCTCTACTTTTCCTCTATTTGTAAAAGGTCAATTAAGCAATAGTTGACAAACCCTGAAAACAATTTAAGTTTGACTCCAAAGGACATCATTTGGAAATAACTAACATCTGGAAGGGAAGTGGGGCAGAAGTGACATTAGGATTTGTGTGGATATTCTGTGGCTAAAATACAAAGGCTCTCATTCAGAGCAAATACTCTGAACAAGCCACGCTTATCCACCTAAATGAAAAGGACAAATTAAACTGACAAGAGACAGCACCTTTCCGAGGCCACTAACACTCTAAATTCACAGAGCATTCATTAGCAAGATATATTATGGCACTAACATAGCAGGTGACCATAAATTCAAAATCATGATAAGCCAATCCTTCAGTTCAGCCCGACATTCCTCTGGAGAGGAGAAAACACACAAAACTTTCAAAAGCTAATGTGCAAACATCTCTTATATAGCTATATAGCATACACACACACACACACACACACACATACACACACACACACACACATTTAAGGAGGACAAGACAGAGACCTTTTAAAAACAAATATCATGGGAATGTTACTAACCAAGATTAATTTTCTCTGAGACAACTGCCAAAAAGAAATTCAATATTTTAATTTATATTATCTGATTATCTTAGTTGAGATAATGAGCCTGATCGTGTGTACAAGCAAGTTAATGTTCTTAATATCGAGTGAAAAGACAATTCTCATTTAACAGATACTATCATCCCCTGCCCCCATTAAAAAAAAAGAAGAAGAAAAAAATTCCTAGGGGCTCCAGTAATTGGCCGCTGCGGAGTTTCTCAAGAATCTCTCAACTCATAACATTTAACATACAAGAAAAAGAATCCAGCACCGTAGGGGAAAGTTAGTTGCCAGGGAAATGGATCATAAAGTTCGGAATGGCATGAAAATTGCTGCGAGTACAGTAATGTGCCAGGAAGAATATGGGTGTTAAGTCTTCACATTGTGCAGAACAGGGAGCATGCTATGCGGACGCTCACCAAGGGTAGCAGTCCTTTCTCCCCTAGATCAGCTGCAGCCTGGGTTCGCTACCGACATCCTTTCCTGATAACTGACAATGTCACATATTCCGGTTCTTGGACACAGACCTTTCAGACCCACTTCTGGCGATCCCCGCTCTCTCTCTTCAGGTTTTCCTTCCACCACACACGCCTGACACACAGACTGAGCCTGCAAAGTTTCTCTTACCCAGCTCGGCCACCACCAAGACTAACCAACCAGCTAGGAATGAGGCTCACTTCCCTTCCTTCCTCAGGAATCCCGGCTCTCTACTTCTCCCAATAAAACTGCCCTAGTTTGACGACACGTTAAAAAAAAAAAATTAAAAAAAAGACAACCGGGGGCACATTAATTATTAAATTATAGGCTGTATACCAGACAAAACCGCCACGATTATGTAAAAATTACCACTGATGCCTGCAAGAGAGCACACCTGGCTATTGTAACGCTTTATAATTAACCGCCCCCTCCCCTCTTTTTTTTTCTTTTTTTTCCTTTCCTCTTCTCTCCTCCCACTCTCCCACCGCAGGAAAAGGAGTCTCTGCAAAGGGAAAAGTCAGAGGAGCGGATCATGTGCGAGGAAGGGATCTTCGAACGGGCCGCCAGGGCTCCCGCAGCCCCGCGACCCCAATGGCACGAGCGTGCACGCGCGCCCCCCGCCCCGGGACGCCGCGCCCCGCGGGCCGCCCCGCTGCCCAGACCCTCGGACACCGCGCCCCGCGGGCCGGCCGCTCCTCGCGGGCCTGGCTTGCCGGCCCCCCGAACCCCATCCCGGCCGGCCGGTCGGGACACTCTCCCTCCTCCCCGAGCCCGGCGCCGCCGGCTCCGGAGCCCAGCGGATCCGGAGTCTCCACTCGCGTCCCCGGGGCAGAGGAGCCGCCGCGCTCGCCGCTCCCTCCCCGGGGCGTCGGGAAGGCGACTTGGCAACGGCCGGCCACTCGGGGTCGGGGTCGCGGGGAGAACGCCCACCCCACCACCCGCGCCCTCCACCCCCCCACCCCTGGGACCCCACTCACATTCGGTCCGGAACGAGCAGGCGTCCCTCGACCATCATGTCCGGGAGGAAATCCAGCTTGAAGGCAGAAGTCATGTTGGCGGCGCGCGAGGCGCTCGGAGGGCGGGCGGGCGGGGGGCGGCGGGGGGCGGTGCGCGCGCGTCCGAGCGGCGGCCGCGGCCGGCGAGACGGGCAGGGACAGGTGCGCGCGGCCTCCCCGCGGCGGCCGCCGAGCCGGCACTTGTCACATTCTCTCCCCGCCGCGCTCCGCCAATCCGCTCCGGAGCCCGGAGCCGGGGCCGCGGGCTGCCGGGCGCCAGGTGCGGGCCGCGGGGGCGGAGCTCCGCGCCCGCCCGCCCGCGCGCCGCCCGCGGCTTAACCCCTGAGGGCCCGCCCGGGGGAGGGACCCGCCCGCGGCGAGCGGCCGGGGCTGCGGAGCTCACCGGCTTTAAAAATAAAAATAGCCCCGCTCCTCCTAGGGTCCCGGAGCATCTAGAAACACTCCGCGCACCGAGTCTGCCCTGTTCCTCTCAATGCCCCATTTCCAGGCGCTTGCAAGAGGCCGCCCCAGAAGCGATGCTAAGGTTTCGTGCCTTCGCCTCGGGTGCCGGGTGCCGGGTCAAAACCACATCCCAAAGTCACCCAGAGACAGAATCATCCTCCCAAGTGTTTGTTTAAATAAATGCTCTCTCGGGGTGAGAGGCTTGTCTGTGTATGAACTCACCCACCAAAATAACGGAAATAGGATTTGCGGTTCAGCCAAAGTCAATACTATCTCCTAAATGACCCAAGTGACATTTCGGGGACTTAATCTCAGAGCTGTAAGGGGAAAGATGAATCAATCGCTGTACAGTTATGATTCCCTTTTGTGTCATCTTGGAAACACGGAGAATTATGTAAAGGAATGGAAATAAGAAACGCCCTAATAAAAACATGTTTTCTTTTTAAAAAGATAAGTCATGAATTGGCCAGTTCCTAGTATTTAATACGAGGACCAAAAAGCAACAGTGGCTCCGTGGAAGAGGGTTAGGTCTATAATGGCCATGAAGCTTAAATACCTGTTTGAGATTTGTGACCGATTTACTGATAGGAGTTGAGAAAAATGACAGCACACTTACAAAGAAATAGAAGCAGGGTGTTTGATTTTCCCAGGTGATTTGTCAAATTCTTGAAAGATAAAGGATTTATATGGTGGCATTCTAATTGAGCATTCTCATTATTGTTTTATTGTTTGGTTATTTGGATGAAACTGAACTTTTCACAAGGTCACACAAGTATGTAGAACTTCTTCACGGACTAGTTCACATTCTAAAGCAAGATCATAAATTGCAGAGTTCACATTAATAGTTTGCCTCTTGCTAATCACGGTAGCCAGGGGGTTAAACAATTCAGTCACGTGTGAATGTACCAAATGTTCCGCTTGTAGCTAAATGTATCAGACATCACAATATGGAGGAAAAAATTGTTTTTTTCTCACCAATTTCTTGTGTAGTAATGAGAATTGACCATCTCTAGAGGTTATGAAGGAAAAAAAATATGTATATACCAATTTAAATTCACATAGCAATTTAAATCCAGGCTTGATGCATTGAGCAATATAGAGTAACAGGCCTGGAGTATTCAATTAAGGCCAAACATACATAATTCACTCGATTTCCTTCTTCAGCTGAACAGTACAGCTGGCTTTTGACCAAGATCATTCTTATTCCAAGACCATTGAATGTAAGGTTAGGACTAACCTTCATTTGAAAGCATTGCCTTTCTGAGAAACCAGGTCTAGATTCATAAGGAATTGAAAAGCAGGTGCAATAAAATGAATTGGCACATTCAAAATGCCCAAACTTTTCCTAATAACATGAGGTTACATTTATCCCTCCCTCAGCTACTGCAAACTACCTTAAACATTTTAAGAATTCTGTTGGTCTTTCAATGATTTCAATAACTAGCTGGATAAATGAGACAAACCTTGACAGTTCCTGGCTTTCCACACATTATTTACATAAGTCCCAAATGTATATAATGAGTTGACTATATAACAAATTTATTTTAAAATGAATGAACAGACGCAGAGCACAACTGCATTAATCAAAAGGAAAAAAAAAACATTTTCAAATCAGCTATGGAATAAAGCTCCATCTATGTCTACATTCCATAAGGTAGAAAAGGCTTCATTAACATGTACACTTCTGAAATATTTATTTTCCCCGTAATTGCATGTGAATTAGTTGGGAGAAGCTGTAGGGAAGCCCTCTTACTGACTTAAGCCTTCTCAGCAGTTTGTTAAATTCTCGCCTCCAATCCCTGGAGGCAATCGTGGATTCAAAGAAGCTTTTAATCATACTATAAGGAGGGTGAAGTAGTGTGTAAGTAGGTCATAGAGAAAGAATTACAAGTGCATAGGTTATTGCCTTATTCAACAGCTAGTGTGCCAGAGCTTTCAAAGCACACTTGCTTTACCATTTAGAGTGAGAAGCAAAAAAAACTGGGGTCAAATATAAAAGATCACTCTCATGTGGGATACAGTGATGGCGTGAGCCAAGGGAAGCTTATGGGATACGGTTGAGTTTAAATAGTTTGGCAGCCAAATACACAGGCAGCGAATGGACATGATGTAGGTGCCAGGGAGAAACACAATACACACACACACACACACACACACACATACACACACACCCACCCATCCCGTAGGGTTTTGCTTCCATGACATCAGTACAAGTACACAAATTTCAAGGGTTCGAGCTTAAAACCAAAACCAGAACAAAAACCCAACCAAATACCACCTGATGAAAAGCTTAAATTTTTCATGTCACTGCTTTGACAAAAGGGTGTGTGTGTGTGTGTGTGTGTGTGTGTGTAAACGGGGCTCCTTTTTAAATTTTTGTGCAGTAATGAGCCGTCAGGTATCATTTCTGGCAGTGGGAGTTATTTGGCAGACCGCTCCACTGGGCGCTGTGGAACACTGGGTCTCAATGGAGCTATGTCCTAGCCAAGGCTCTCGCTAACAGCGGTGAGAGGGGATGGGGCCGTTAGCAGGCTCCTCGTGTGGACACACCACCTGGCTGGCGACACCACGAAGGACAAAAATGTTGGGAACCATGACGTTTCCCCACAGTTTTAGCTTCCTTGCAGAAAAACCTCAGGCTTTTCCCCGGGCCCATCCCCCTACCTTCCCTAATTGTCTCCTTTTCTTTCTTTTTTTAATCAACTTGCTATTCATTTCCCAAACAAAAAGCAATTCAAGAATTGGAAGCTCTTCAAGGGAAAGTTTCTGAATGACCTCATTTTTATATGAGGCCTTCCAAGGCAATGGGGTGCACTGTGCTGCCTCAGCAAACCTCTCTCCCCCTCAGCCTCGTCTCAAACCGAGTTTTGTCCAGTGGTCATTGTTGGAGCGCTGAATTATCACTGGCATTTTTTTTTTAAACAACACCAGGACCCTCAATAGAAACAGAATGCCAATAAATGCATTTGTACATAGAGCGCACACCGCTTGAAATCAAACAATCTTATTCCTGTCACCTCCTTTAAACAGTGAACCAGAATGTAGTCCCTCAACTAGACCTCTCAGCATCTTTGTACATGTGTATATACTACAACTTAGAGACTGCTGTTTCATCTGTAGAATTGTCTTCTCCTGCAGACAACCCTGTATATTTCATGACAAATCTCCATTTTAAAAAAACTATCCCTACCCATAACTTTATGCATCATAATCTCTTTAAAAGCAACCTATCAGCAATGTGACTATAGATGAACCAGCACAGCACTGTTTTGTCTACTCAAAAAGACACCTTCAAAAAGGCCCTCCCCCCACCCCCCCCCCCTCTGCCTATCTGGCTCATCATTGCAAACTAGAATCCAAAACATTTTCCCCCTGTCCCGTTTTCAAATTCAAATTTTATTAACGTTGCTGTTTGGTTTTTGTAAAATAAAAAAGCCCACTGTGCTCAAAGCCATTTGGAGCAGGAAATGGAGGCCCTGTAAGGGGATTTCCCATCATTTCCAGCCAATACATTTGAAATCTGCATGCATTTTAAGTACCTAAGAGAGCCTCTGACTTCGTGGCCATGGGATTGTTCTGGGCTTACCCAGTTTTATTAGCAGCTTGGAAACAAACAAACAAACAGATCCTTAAGTGAGACATTGTAAATATATATTTTCTTAGCTCCATAAAAGTATCATCTAAGAAATAAATACTTACACCGCCAATCACAAGTTTAAAATTATCGCCTTATTTATCCCCCCCTACCCCCGCCCCAACCTTTGAAAGCTTCTGGAATGGAGCTTTTTATCACAGTCTTAAAACAACTTAAGTGAAATTAAATGCCAATAAAGATGAGATCGTTATTAAATTCATATTTTACATTTTTACGGGAATTTTAAATAGTCCCTCTCCCTTGAGAACAGCTGCTACTGGCTTTTTGCAATATTGTGTTTTTCTGAATCTGTTTTTAATAGAGCAAAAATACATACTGGCGAATTTATCTCCCTTCTGAAGAGGCCCTCAGACGGAAGACCGTTCTTTGCATACATACCTTCTGGCTCTCAAATGGGGCGCCCTTCTCGGGTTCTCAGAGGCTTCCATTCCAAGGGGGGGACAGGTTAACACCGGGGATCTGACAGAGCCAGAGCCCAGCCAGCTCATCACTTCCCTCTCTAACTTGCTTTTCCTTTTTCCTTCTTTCTCCATCGCACTGCTGCTGCCTTCTTTGTTCCCCCCACCCTCGGCTTTCTCTTTCTCTCTCTCTCTCTCTCAAATGGAAGCCAGACGATCCCAGAAGCTTCCCTCTACAGCTGGTGTCTGAAGAGGCAGGTGACTACAAAAGTGAAATGAGTTGTTGCTGGCTGCTTATCTGCCAAAAACATCGAGTTTGCCTTAGCCTGGACCAAGGCTGATGTCTGACCCGGGAACAGCTGTCTCTGGAGTTGGGCCTCCTTCCAGACAAGGGGTGGGAGGGGGAGGCTGGAAGGCTGTGTCCCACCAAGTAAGTCTCTGATGTGAAAACAGGGGAAGGAGAAGGGAGAAAGGATGGGGGGGGGGGGTGAACAAGGCTTGTCTGTCCAGCATGGCGATTTGTACACAAAGGCACTCAGGGGGGAAAAAAAAATCCTCCGAAGGAATGTTTCAGTGGCCTCTTGAAGATGCCGAGATTTTTCAGACTATACCAGGTACCCTTATCTGGTGCCAGGCTGGCGGCAGGAACAAAATTTAGACCTATCAGAATGAGGGTTTTAGTTCTTGGCAATCTGCCCCTTCACCGCTCCCACCCCCCCTACAAAAGGTTTTCCCCTGCTGGCCCAACGTTCTCATCTTACTGTCACGTGTTGTTAAATTTTAAAAGGAGAGCCGGTTGCTTGACGGAGGACAACAGCTGAGTGGCAGCAGCTGGGTGGATACGGTAGCAGGCCTAGCACTAGGGCCAGAGAGAAAGCAGCAACAGGTGAGGGTGCAAGAAAGAGAAATGGAAGTTTTGGCCTAAGGGTGGGGGCCGCCCTAGACAGCCCTTGACGAGAATCACAATCTCAACTTGAGAGGAAATCTCTGCAGGCATGACAGCCCCATTTGCCTGAATGTCTCTCCTTGTCCTGAACAAATGAATTAGAGTGAGGATTAAGAGAGCAAAAGCCCGGGGTTCTGCAAAAACAAAATACACGAATCTGCTTTATCCACACTGATGGCAGAGCCCCATCAAAGAGCTTCTGGTTACGGGCATCAGAAGTCATCTGATATGGTGCATGCAGACGAGGCTCTTCAAGGCAAATGCTGCTTTCAAACCGAGTGGAAAGAGATTATACGATTTAAGAACCACACCTGTTGAATTCTGCCACAGAGCTGATGGACGCTGGGAAGGCCATTTAATTTTCTGATTCCTCGCTAGACCTTTGTCACACGTGTGGCCCTCATTTCCTTGTAGGGATGACTGGGCTGGAATATCAACACCTACTATGATCCTCAGATAAGAAGTACAATGTGTTAGCCTAATTATCCCCCACCGCAATTATATAACCAAGCTATTAATGTGACATGGAGGTTGAAAATACATTAAGGTTTTGAGCACAGGAAATTTATTTTCTCCCCTATAATATGGTTCAAATCTCTAGCCATTTTTAGCTTATGATAGAGGTTTTCAAAAATCCCAAGTGGCTTTTTATTTAAGCTTGCTTTTGATGCTAATTCCCATGAAGTCCATTAGGAAAAACGTTGTTTTTTGTTTGTTTGTCTTTTTTTTTTTGGTGTGTGTGTGTGTGTGTGTGTGTGTGTGTGTGTGTTTTGTCCTTTTCTCTTAAAACAACAACAACAAAAAAAAAACCTACCTAACATCTTCATGAAAAAGCGGTGTAGCTACCCACCCAAGCTCAATGGAATGTATTCTCTCGTCTTGTCCCTGCTGCTGAGTGTAAACCTTTGTGTTACCCAACCACTTAGTTTCCCCATACTCTCTGGAGGCTAATCGCTACATTTGTCCTATTTCAGGGGCATGTGGCAAGGTTAGAGAGAAGGAGAGATGTGAATGACCTTGAGAATCTGAAAAAGAAAGGTGACAAGGCTGAGGATTTTGTTTTGCTCTTATTCAGTAGATAAGAGCAGGGTGTTCTAAGAACATCTTCCCTCCCATCCTTACCATCGGTCCTTCAAGGCCTAGTTCAATGTCCCTCTCCTTGGCATTAGACCACTTGATACCTTCTTACCCGCTGCTCTGTCTCATAACTGCTGTGAGCTTCTTAATGGCTGAGGCTCTGTCCTACATTGAGCACGATATGTCTTTATTGCCAGATTGGTTATGATCCCAGCATGACATGTTTTGGCCGTGTATACAGATACAAAGTCATGTTTCAACTTCATAAAGCTTTAAAGTACTCCATTATTCCTTCCAACATTTGTTCCCATTATACAGATTAAAGCCCGAAAAAAAGTGAGGCTTACGATGCTTTAATTCAAAGACCTCACCAACAAGCAGGGGCACAGAGGGGAGTTGTGGTCAGAACTCAGAAGCAAAACACTGCTGAGGGTTTTTCGCTTTCTTTTCCCTTCCTGACTTTTTTTTTTTTAAGTTCTTTATTGTTTAAGGTATCACATATTTGTCCTCATCCCTCCCCATCCCCATCCCAAATCCCTCGCCATGCATGCCCCCATCCCCCTGTTGTCCATGACCACTGGTTAGGCTTATATGCATGTACACAAGTCTTTTGGTTGATCTCTCTCCCTTATCCACACCCTTTCTTTCTTTTATTTTTAAAAATATATTTTATTGATATTGTACAGAGAGGAAGGGAGAGAGAGATAGAGAGCTAGGAACGTCGATGAGAGAAACATCGACCAGCTGCCTCTTGCACACCCCCTACCGGGGATGTGCCCGCAACCGATGTACATGCCCTTGACCGGAATCGAACCCAGGACCTTTCAGTCCACAGACCGACGTTCTACCACTGAGCCGAACCAGTTTCGGCTATCCCCACCCTTTCTGACTTTACAGCTTACTCAGTGGCAAAACCAGGAGGTGTGTACCAATCGAAGCCCACAGTGGGAATGCAGCCCCAGAGGAAGACTTGATTTTAATGTGTCATATATCCAATTGTTATACTTTAAGTTGGCCAAGTGAGCAGTTGTTTGAGTCCTGAGTTAGAATCCCTTCCACTATGAGCTGTGTCTCTAGGCCTAGCACTTTACCTTTCTCAAGCTCAGTTTCCCCAGCTTTAAAATGGGAATAACAGACCTCTTGAATATATGTAAGAATTAAATTATAAAAGATAAAAGGAACCACCTAATATAGTGGGAAGCATAGAGTCGATTGTTACTAAATTTTTTAAAAAAATTCATTTTTTTTTTTATTTTTTACAGAGAGGAAGAGAGAGAGATAGAGAGTTAGAAATGTCTATGAGGGAGACATCGATCAGCTGCCTCCTGCACACCCCCCACCGGGGATGTGCCCGCAACCAAGGTACATGCCCTTGACCAGAATCGAACCTGGGACCTTTCAGTCCGCAGTCTGACGCTCTACCACTGAGCCAAACCGGTTTTGGCCAATTGTTACTAAATTTGATGTTGTTTCTTACCTCCAATCATTAACACTCCCACCCTCCAATCTTTGTTTAAACCTGGAACTGGCAGGTGGGAAGGAAGAGAAAGCCAGCCTTAATGTTATTGTTCTATAGCATTAGAGTCTCCACTGACACTTCTATAGTCTAAACCAGCAGTGTAAGCCAGAGGGAAGAGGAAGATTCTGGTTTATGGAGAGTCAGTGCCGGGGCTTGGAATGAGGTCTCCATCCTTTCTTATTAAGTCAGTTTCCAAAGAGAAGGTCCAAGGAATCCTGACTGCTGCCACCAGGAACTCATGCCAAGCACCCCATCTCGGTGCACTTTTCACTTACAGAAGCACTGCTTAAATCACCTCTGAATGAATGAACAGTGAGCCGTCATCTCATCTCACAGAACCCAAAAGAGAGCTGGGGCCCCAGACCAAGATATTAACAAAGGAATACCACGACAAAGACGACCACATTGCAGGGCCCTTGAATTACTGAGATGCGAGGTGTCCCCGGAGGGGTGAGAGGCATCTGATCCATGTCTGCATCAGACACAGCTGTGGCCATTCTAGTCTGCTCACACGCCAGCCAGAAGCCAGCAATGCCATCCATAGGTTTCAGCGGAGTTTTACGGACTGCAGCTGCCACCTTTCTCAAGACAGGCATTTAAAAAGCCCCGGACAGCTCTTCTTGGCCAAGACAACAAAGCGGGTTGAACAGAATGATTCTACAGGAAAATTCTGGTGTTTCTTTTGCTCCGAGGGCATGTTGGCACGTCCTGCTTCATAAACTCCAGTGATTCATCACAGTCCTAAGCAGCCAGTCATGGGCGGGTCAACTTGGAATGGGCTGAGGTGGCAGCTCGCGCTGTCCTGGTAATACCTGTCACTCTGGGCCACTGTCATCCTCTGCCCACAGACGCCAGTTTCCGTTAACGCTGATGGCCTTGACATACAAGGAAATGTGCTTGGGATGAGTCCCACAGCGAGGAGAATGCTATGGAGAAGACAAACATTCCTGTGCGTGATAATCCTTTAAAGATATCATGTGAGGCAGAAGACTGTGTACCTCATCACAAGTCAGGGTTAACCACACACACACTCTCTCTCTCTAACATGTATGTCTGGCTTCCATCTCAGCCCCATCTCTGTAGATTGGTGTCATGTGATCAGAAAGGTGCTACAGCTCTAGGACACTTCATTTCCAGTCTTAATGGGCAACCATATTAAAGCCTCACATATGTTTTCCTTCCTCTGACACCCTCTTCCCCATGTCCCTTAAGGAAAACGCCACAGTTTTTAACCCTCTCCAGACCTCTGCTGCTTTATCTTTCCTACAGAAAAAAAAAATCACTGCGAGTTCAGAAAATTCCCAAAGCCAATAAACATTACAGAAGCAATCAATAGTTTTATGAAGGGGGACATCCCCCAGGAATCACCAAACCGTAGAGAGAAATTCAGGAAGGCTAATAAGGATGATCGGAGGCATTATTGCAACTGAATAGACTGTACTGGTTACTGTTTGAAGAGGTGCGGAAAGATGCTATGGATCCGGGCGAGATGCCACTAAGTAAGCGGACGTTCCAATAACTTTTACAGAAATCTCAACACAAGGACCTAAGTGGGAGATTTCTGACTTCCTCACTACCAGATTTCACCAAATCAAGGTGTGCTCCGCGTCTACGAACCCTGACCCCTCGAGTCGGAGCAATCATTCCCACGCAGCACCCTTCCTTTCCCATTCTGCCTTTCTTTGCATCAGCCTTGGTATTTCCAGGGCTCTGAGCAATGAACTTCCCATCAGCCACATTCTCACCTAATTAACCCCCCTGATTACGATAATTAGTATTGATTCACTCTGGGAATCACTTCCTACCTATTCAAGCACAATCTGTACTTGCTATGAAGTTCCAGATATGAATATTAATCAAATGTTCTTCTTTGTTTTTCACTCCCAGCAGAGTATTTTGCTATTGTATACACTAATGTTAAAAAAAAAAAAAAAGAAAGAAGAGGGTGAGGATTTATTTCAACAAATAAAGGAATGCCAATACATCGAGGCTACAGATCTCAGCCTGTGGCCTGCTGAGCGTGTCTACGTGGGTATTCCGGAGGCTTGTGTGTGAAAGGAGCCATTTTCCCGGTTTGAATCTTTTGCTATTCCTTTTCTGCAAGTGTTGGCTTAGAATTAAAAATTATGTTGACATTTCTTTAGGTCACTATGGAGGGGGGTCATCACACTGATGGCAAGATACAGATTACACATCTTGTGGCTGTCGTGAAAATAAATGTAGAGAAGTTTGCCAACTTTAGGCAATCTCCTACCTTCCCCGTCAGGCTAAAGGAAAAAAAAGAATATGTACGAGGAATGCTGAAAGGGGGTCTCCAAATTCTGGCTCATCATGGATCAGACCCAGGAGAAGCAAACAACAAAGTGAGATGGGATTTCCCTCCTTCTTAAACCCAAGACCACCTAGAAACCCAAGTGAATAGATCTCAGGGAAATAATTGCAATTTAGTAGTCAAAAACTCAACATGGAGGTTCCCAAGTTGTCTCTTTATTTCAGCGTGCTACTGACAGGCAGCGAGGGAGCACAGGGGACTATTTTTTTTTTTCTTCCAAACCACAATAAAATTTGCTTTGCAGCCTTTGTTTTGGAATAAAAATTCCCCATGAAAGCAGCATCTAGGTGTGCTGGTAACAGTGGGCCAGCTTCAGTTATAAAGCTTCACCAATTACTTTTTATGAGCTCATCCTAAAAGCAATTATTGGCATACCCGATGGAGTGAGCAGTTCAGATCCCACTGGGAGTAAGAGAACATAATAAGTACGCATTTAAAATCCATTCTATTCACAATGGATCACTTAAAAAATATCATTATACTGCAGATACGTTTGGGTCCACCTAGGCTCTGAAAATATTGCCCATAGAAAAATCTATACTTGAGAAGGCAACTTTTAAAGCCTGTAACATTAATTTAAATTATTCTGAATTAAGTATTTCATAACATTTCAACTTGAGTTTAATAAATTAAAATGTAAATCCAAACTCTAAAAAACAGCTACTATTTCATAAGTGTGTTTTAAAAAATAATACATCTTGTTCCTTTTTAACCAGTATTTTCACTAATTTAAACCACAATATAATCTAAGAGGAAATAATTGTTAACTAAATATTTTTTAAATTTTGCCCTTTAAAATGACTCTCCTTCTATTTTTAAAAATTAGATCCTTACTCTCTCTCCATAAATTTACTGATATTTTTCAAAATATTGTTCTGGTACAAGCAGCTAATTAAAACAAAACATTAAAATGTTAGGTAAAAAAAAAATTCTTTACAGAAACCAACCTAAATGTGATGATTGTCATGTGAATAAATTACCATTTAATAATATTATTTTTAAAATATATTTTTATTAATTTTAGGGAAGAAGGAAGAGGGAGAGAGATAGAAACATCCCTGATGAGAGAGAATCATGGATCGGCTGTCTCCTGCAAGTCCCCCACTGGGGATCAAGCCCATAACCCGGGCATGTGCCCTTGTCCGGAATTGAACCTGGGACCTTTCAGTTCACAGGGCGACACTCTGTCCACTGAGCAAAACCAGCTAAGGCACCATTTAATATTATAAGGTCCATTCTTTTATATCTAGTATGAGAATAAATGTGATTTTAATATTATAAGAAGTTCAAAACACATTTTTCCATTTTTCTCTTTTTGAAGTCTCAGTGTTTTCACATTAGAAATAGATGCTTATGTCATAAAAAGAAAAAAAAATTTTGAGGATGTGAGAAATGTCTTCCCTGCATGGAAATGCATTTTATGAGCATGTAACCATATATCAGAAATCAATATGTTCCACAGAGACCTTTAACTTAACAACTTAACAGGCTATATTATAATAGTTTGTGACCAAAATAATAAGGGCAAAAGTTCTCACTTATCTTTGAATTTCTAAACTATTTCTCTATGTGTATTCCAAAAGAGGTGATAAAGACTAAAAATTATAATTTACTTCAACACAGAAATATTCCTCTTAACTTCTTTCTTGCTTACATTCTGTAAGTCCACCAAATAGACAAATTTTAAATCCCCAAACATAAATACTGTAGAGGCATGTCTGATAACAAGGTATTTGCCAGAATGATAATGGTATTACAAGCAGCCTCAATCAATACATTTCCTCCTGTAGTTAACAGAGAGGTAAGCAATAAATCTTTAACTTAATCCAACCAACACAGCTGCAAAATGCAAAAAGCTCTACGAACGGCAGATATTAAATTTTTTAAAAGCACAAAACCACAAACAAGCAGTACCAAAAGCTATTCATTCCGTATAGTCTATACAAACAAGATTATAGCAGATAAAAAGGGCGTTGGGAAAGAAAAAGAAAGAAAAAAAAGGGGGGCCCAGACATGCATTAAGCTAGTTTGACAGCTCCATTGTTCAACGGGTCCCATTGTCAGACCCAAAGATGTATTCAGTGCTACAATGTCTGCTAGCAAATAAACAAAAGACTACATTTTTCAAAGCAGGATGCCAATTCTCTCATAATTCTTTCTCTGCTTCCCAAAAGGTCAGTGGTGGCTCATTCTTGGTATGCGATAGAACCCTAACACAGATGCAGGAAACAAATATTTGTTTTCAACACACAGGGACCCGGGACGCCATGCATGAACCGAGGTCTTTAAACAGGTACACATTTTGGCAAACAGGATAAAGTGATCCAAACCTGGTAACACAGAAGGACTATCTAGGGAGGCTAAGTCCAGATTAGAGCGGAATTTGGAATGCAAGTCTAGTATGGGGTCTCTTTAGCTCCTTTTTTCGGTCATTACTCCATGCAGAGTGCATAATAAGGAAAGAGGCTTAGACATTGCAAAGGAAAAGACAAACCAAGAGCCAAATTCAGAGCCGTTAAAATGAGCCACTGGCCACTCACAGATCCCAGCGAGCAAAAACATGATATGCTTTCAAAAGGCAACTCCTGCAAATAGAACTCGCACACAGCAGTCCTTGTCCTTTCTCTCGCTCGCTCTCTCTTTCTCTCAATCTCTTGGTCTGGATTTTGTTTCTCTCTCTCTTTCTTTTTCTCTCCCTAGATTACCCCCACCCCCTTCTAAGCTACTTGCTTCAGAGCAGGATTATTGTTTCAACTAGCTCTGGAAACGAGAAAAAGACACATTAAAACAAAGGCCACCGAACATACCTTAAAAGCAGCTCCTCATTTCTCATAGTAACAGCGGATTTGGGACAGCGCATGCTTTCTGCACTGAGACACTGATAGTCTCAACAAAGCCAGTTCAGAAGTGCGCTCAAACATCAATGCCACAGTAGCTGTTCACTAATGCGCGCTCTCTCCCTCCCTCCCTCTCTCTCCCCCTCTTTCTCTCTCTCTCTCTCTCTCTCTCTCTCTCTCTCTCTCTCTCTCTCTCTCTCTCTCTCTCTCCCTCTTGCCCCACTCTCTTCTCTAGTCAAATTCTGAATGGTGGAGCAAAGTGGCTCCTGCAGACTCACTAAGTAGAAATAATCCTCTCTGACAAGTTATGTTGTCTAGGCATATTTTTAAATTAATACACTGTGCTGCCTACAGGGGTCTTGTTTGTATTCACTCGGGCCTGCCTGGTGCTAGTTCTCTTAACTACCATCCTAAACATTTGGAAAGGAAAATAAGGGACTCGTTTACCTTTCTCCTATACATTTAGCAGCAGAGCCAATTTCACGTTTTCGTTTTGCTCTCAGCTACCAGCAAGCATTGCGGATGACTAAGAGAAGATTTGGATCAGTTGTTGTGCTGGAAAGGATTTTTGCTTCTTTTTTTTTCTGGGACACGGAATTCACAGTTGGATTCATCATTTCCTCTGCTCTTGTCCTCAGGAAGAGTGACAAGGTCAGGACCCTTGGCCCCACCCTGGGTCGTGGATGCGGGGGACAGGCATTGGAAATATTTTAACTCTGTGGGCACCAGCGTTCCTGCCGATCAGAGCTATTCTCGACCCAAAACAGGGCATCTAAAGGAGGCAGACGATGCAAATATTGTTTGGTCACACTGAGGTCCTGCCTGGCTCTGGAGCATCTGCCTCACAAGACCAACTAGGTGTTCTTTTTCCAAATAAGAAAAACCTGCTTCCCTACTTCATTAGACTCTCTGGGCTTAGCATAGTGTTAGCCAGGGAAATACACATTGCACCGCTGCTGTTTATTGGAATTAGAAGAATTCCATGCAGATTAGCCAAGAAAACAGCAAGTTAAACACACACACACACACACACACACACACACACACACACACAAGACGAGATGCTACAGACAGAATAGGCAGTCTTCCAAAAGTGCAGACGAAGGCACCGCTCCAGGAGGTGTGAGCTGAGGGGAAGCCAAGAATGCTCTCAGAGCGGATGGAACGACGCAGAACGCAGCTCCAAACAGATCTGGATCCGAGTCCTGGTGCCCTCACTCCCAGGCGCCATGCGCCTCACCTTTTCTTCATCACCACGATCAGGCTCCTCAGTACTCACCTGGGGTCCTTGTGTGGGAATAATAGTGGGGTGGGGAAATAAGGGTGTGCTCCGTTTCCTTCCTATTGGAAGACATGAAATACACCCTGACATCTTGCTAGATCTCTGACCTCTGAACTTAGTCCTGACCCACATCTAGGGACATGGAGTCGCCCTGGAGGGGATTGAAGGTTCTTTACTCTCCACTGCACAGTAATCTTGCTTAGATTATCCACTGAATTGAGGACAATAAGCCAAGGTGACTGGTAGCAGTCACCACCGCTATTTCTGGAAGGGAGGAAGATAACATGACGAATAAGCGGGCAAAGGTCAAATAGGGAAAGGAAAGTGCTGTCCCTAAAACAGCCATATGTTTACACTTTCTAATTACGGCGTAGGAGAGTTATGGAGTGAATATATAAATATGAACGGCCTTGCCTGGAAGAGGCAGATCTAAAATCTAAGTTGTTCTTTGGGAGCCAGATAAACCTCGTGCAGAGAGACCTCGGAGATACAGGGTTCGGCTGCTCGCGGGTGGGTGCTGAGACAGCATCCCCTCACCACTCTGTAGCTCTCTTTGCCTGAGCAGTTAAATGGGGGAGACAAAAGCCATTATGTTGGAAAGCACCCGAAGAGCTGGTAATGAAACTGGGTGTGTTCTGTCACCACCAATATTAATGAAAAGCAGAATGAGGGAACTGCCATTGGTCACAGTTTTGTCCGTAATAGAAAGGCAAAAATATGCTGCTCAGACGGAAATCTCGTTTCTTAACATTTCCATCCAATTTCTAGTGTGGCCTGAACTATGAGGCACGTCCTGAGATAACAGTAATGATCCTACTTACCCATAAATAGAATCTTAGCCTTAGAAGCCAGTGCTGTGGGACATGAGGCTCTTCCTGTGATGACATGAATTATGGGTCCAGAGTAGTAAGGACAGGAATTGAGCCAAACCATTAAATATTTTCTTTTCTCCCCACTTCCTTTTTAGTCTAGGTACCTAAATAATGAGAGAGCTATTGAGGTAAGAGTGTAGTACTTGTCTAAACTCCACTATTGACAGATTGAAGGTCTTACACCCATCAGTTTTATGTGCTGCACTTGTGCTTAAAAAGATGAGTGACTAGAAAGAAGGTATGTCATTTCTCACATTTACATACGGTATTGTAAGTCTTTGATTCCAAATCCACATTCATTAATCTTTGTACTTCCTAATCCACACAATTGAATAACTTTCCTCTAGCTGGTGCTTACTAACTATTAATTAAAAAAGAAATGAATTTTATTTTTAACTACTGGAACTTTGGAGAGAGGCTACGGTTGACCCTTGAATAACAGGGGTTTAAGCTACATAGGTCCCCTCATATGCAGATTCCCCCACCTCCCCGATAAATACAGTAATGTAAATGCATTTTCTCTTCCTTACGACTTCCTTAATATTTTCTTTTCTCTAGCTTACTTTAGTCTAAGGATACAGTGCATAATGCATATAAGAGTAGGCTATTAGTAAATAAGTTTTTTGGGAGTCAAAAGTTATACATGGATTTTTGACTGTATCCCTTACTCTCACATTGTTCAAAGGTCAACTGTATTTTATTTTCAAAATTCCTTTTTGTAGTCTTTACAACAGGTATGCGGAAATAAAAAAAACCCCTCACACTTTTTATTCTAAGTCAGGCATATAGTCAGCACAGCAGACAACACCAAGAATTCCTTTCATGGTGTTATGTTTTAAATTTCAAGACCCTTTCACATTTGTCAGCTTATTTAATCCCCATCACAATGCTGTGGGGTGGGTAGAGCTGGCCCTATTACTTCCTAGCTGAAAAAGGTCAAGTGCAGAAAGATGGAGCAACTTGCCCACAGAAGGTGTACCTTGCAAGGATCTCTGGGCCTCTAGGCTGCAGTGGGCGCAAGGGCGGGTCTCTGCCCATCCTCCCCACTCCTTCCCTCTCCGTCCTCCCCACTCCTTCCCGGCCATTCTCCCCACTTCTTCCCGCTCCCATCGGTCAGCAGCCCCGTTCTCACCGCCACAGCTCCCATGCTCTGATGGATGCTCTGATGGTGCCGTCCCGCTCACACCTGCTGATGGTTCGGAGGGTTTGGGACCGACCCTAACAGCGGGTGTGAGCGGGGCCGGGTGCCATCAGCAGGTGCCAGCAGCAGCTGCTGCCCCAATTACCCCTCAGGAGCAGGGAAGGTGGAGAGGCCCTCAGGGGCGATTGCGGCCAGCAGCCATGGCTCACACCCACTGATGATGCTGAGCAATCAGGTGCTAAGCCATTGGTACTGGTGCCGGGTGCCAGCAGCGGGTGGGAGCAGCGGCTTTGGTGCTGGCTGTGAGTGGGGCTGTCACTGGTTGTGGTGCAAGAGGTGGCTGCTGCCCCAAACGCCCCTCAGGAACAGGGGGAGGTAGAGAAGCTCTGAGGGGATATCGTGGCTGCCAGCCACTGCTCGAACACACTGATGGCCCCGAGTGATCAGGCCAGAGCCAGGCACCAGCAGTAGGTGCGAGTGGGGGCAGGGCCAGCACCGGGAGCAGGTACAAGTGCCAAGGGGGACCACAGTGCACCAGAAGCTTGCCCTGATGACAGTGACCAGAACCCCGCCTTGGTCTGGCACCCCCACTCACCTGCTCCACCATCCTGCCCTGGACTATGCCTGCCATGTTCCACATGCCCCCTGGTGGTCAGTGCACGTCATAGCGACCAGTTGTTCAGTTCTTTGTTCTGCTGCTTGGTCTATTTGCATTTTAGGGTTTTATATAGAGAGACTAGAGGCCCGGTGCATGAAAATTTGTGCACTTGGGGGGATGCATCCCCTCAGCCCAGCCTGCATCCTCTCACAATCTGGGACCCCTCAGGTAGGGTCCCTAGGCCTGGCTTGAGATCAGGGACTATAGGGACTTTCCTTCCCATGGTTGCAGGAAGCTGGCCCCACCCCACAGCTAACACTGCTTTCCATCTGTGCAGTGCTGCTCCCCCCCTCCCTGTCACCAGTAGCTTCCCACTGCAGGTGGCATGGAGTACGATGGCTTGGCTGGCCTGGGCCTCCCTCTGTGGAGCAATCCCTGGCTGGCCACACACCTGCTACAGAGTTGCTGCCTGTGGCCTGGGCCTCCCTTTTTCTTTGCTGGGGGGCAGGGCCAGCCCTGGGAGGGGCCATTGCCTACCTGACCACCTATAACCACTGGCCTATCTAACCTAATTAGCCTGAACCACTTTTACCTGCCTGCCTGATCACCCCTTACTGTTTACTGGGGGGCAACGCCAGCCCAGTGAGGGGATGTCTGCCTACCTGATCACCCCTAACCACCCTGCCTGCCTGCCTGATTGCCCTAACCACTTGCTTGGGGGCTGGGCCAGCCCTGCAAGGGGCCAGGGTGGTTCTGGTCTCTGGTCCTTCGAGTCATTATGCTTGTGGTGGCCGGTCTTTTATTATATAGGATTCCTTTCAAAAAGTTATTTTAAATGAAGGGTGAATTAACAGTAGATAGACTAAGCACTTTTGGGAACAAATTATTATTCTTTGGTGCTTATCTACCATAACATTTGATTTTTAACTACCCTGATTACTAACTCTGCAAGGAAAATTTTTCAAAAAATATTACAGAGATAATTAGCAAAGGACAATAAAAACTCGGTTTATCTCAAAGTTCTCTACATACAAAAAGATGTTTTTAACTCTGTAAATTAAATGGTTAGCTATGAATGCAAACTTGGTGAGGGAAAAACTGAAAAAGTGGAGTAGGGGTGAGCTGAAATCAGCCAAATTTCTTGTTTCCTAAAACACTTTTTAAAATATATTTTATTGATTTTTTACAGAGAGGAAGGGAGAGAGATAGTTAGAAACATCAACCAGCTGCCTCTTGCACACCCCCCACCGGGGATGTGCCCGCAACAAAGGTACATGCCCTTGACCGGAATCGAACCCGGGACCCTTCAGTCCGCAGACTGACACTCTACCACTGAGCCAAACCGGTTTCGGCTAAAAGCTAAATTTCTAAATGCAACATTAACAATGCCAACTTTTTCTGCCTTGTATACCTATCTTGTCTCGAACTTGGACATTTATATTGCCAAGGTAATAGAAAGTACTATTTCAATGGAAGCCATAACGTTAGGTGTGCTGAAGTAGGGTTGAGAAGCACAGATTAGTTCTTTGATGGACGGAACACTAAAAAAGTCTAGAGTACTCTTAGATTCCCATTCCAAAAGAACACTCTTGGAATGTAGAGGTACCAAGGACATTATACCTCTTAGTTGTTAGTTTCATATACTGTTTTAGTCCATTCGGGCTGCTATAACAAAATATCAAAGACTAGGTGGCTTATAAACAATAAACATTTATTTTTCACAGTTCTGGAGGCTGGAAGTCCAAGATTAAGGTGCCAGCAGGCACCTTCTTGCTGAGTCCTCACATGGCAAAAGGGGCTTGGGAACACTGTGGTGTCTCTTTTATAATATCACTAATCCCATGAATGAGAGCTTTGCCCTCATGATCTAATCACCTCCTCATACCATTACCTAAGGTCATGATCAGCAAACTGCAGCTCAGGAGCCAGATGTGGCTCCTTGGCCCCTTGAGTGTGGCTCTTCCACAAAAATACCACGGCCTGAGCAAGTCTATTTTGAAGAAGTGGCATTAGAAGAAGTTTAAATTTCAAAAATTTGGCTCTCAAAAGAAATTTCAATCATTGTACTGTTGATATTCGGCTCTGTTGACTAATGAGTTTGCCGACCACTGACCTAAGGCGTTAGGCTTTCAACATATGAATTTTGCGGGGGACACCACAGATAACAAGAATTGCCATGTTTAATTAAGAAAAAATGCCCTGTTATTATGAAAGATGGAAAGAATATGTAGAGAGTTTGTGAAGTAATATGAAGCAATGACTGAGGTCTACAAGATGATTCCAGCATACTCAGTACTTGACACACAGTAGGTGCTCAGTCAAGTTGATGAGTCTGTGTGTCAGTGGATAAATTCCCACCCAGAGCTGGTATCCAGCAGAAGATACAAAGTTCTTCTGACCATCTTTGACAGCCTCTGAGATGGAATGAATGGAATATGGAGCAATCCTGTTCTTCCAGACTTCAGTGCCCTCTTCTACCCCCACGTGCCTCGAGGGGAAAACCCTCCAAAGCCAAAAGGATGTAGAAATCACAAATCATAACCCAAAACATAAAACTGACAGCTGGCTTAAAGTGAAACCTCAGCAGCATTAGTAAAGAGAAGGTTTGATATAATCTGAGGTTCTGTGTAACATGAGTTTCTTGCTCCTGCACACTCAAAAAATTACCCCCAAATCACATTTAGAAGCAGGAGGCCACTATCTTAGTAACAATTCCATGGGCCCTAAGTTCCAAACAGATATTCCTCCCCTAAGTCGTGGGACTACTTACTCATCTTCAAAATGGTGATGTTTTCTAGAATGAGTGGGGCATGGGGATGAGTAATTAGCAAGAATAATTGTAAAACCCCTCAAAATTATAAAGTGTCATCTTTATCAATAAGTAGGTGTAAATAATAAGCCATAAAGTACTTAGAGCTCCAAGAAGCTACTTGAAAACAGGCACTAGATAAAATTTAAGAGGTATTATTATAAAGAGTAATAATGACTGCTTGCTATATAAAGGAAAGAAGTTATGAAAACAGAATCCATGAAGTGGGTTTTGGAGAACTCTTTCTGTGTACGTAGGGAAAGATTTGTTGAAGACAGAAGGGAGAACGTAAAGGATTTCCCATGAAAACAGAACAACATAAATAGCCTAGCTGTTAAAATAACTAATTTTGGTCAATGGACTCTTACAATTTAGCAAATGACATGTTCACAATTGAGTGATTATTTTTGGCCTAATGCTTTGTCAACAGCCAGCCTCAGGCAAATGGGAACACTGAGAAGGCTACAGGTGGCTGGCTATACATTAAGTTAGGCATCCGTATTTGCATGGGAGATGGACCAAGTTTATTACTGCTATTTTTAAGAGATAAATGCACACACAGCCATCTTTCTTCCTGCTCAAACTGCCATGTCAGAGAGATTTTATAACTTGACTATTATTTGTGAGGCTTCAATGGACATGGAGAGCTTGGTGCAAGTGGGGAAATCCCGTTTCCTGGTGGTTTTGATATTAGGGAGTCCTAAGAAGTCAAGGGCACAAGTGTGATGAAGATCGTTGGTGGAGCAAACAAGTTTTCCTTGCAAAGAAGTGGACCAAGATTGGAATTCATGTGCTTTTATGACAGAGATGAAAGAGAAGCCCAGATGGTCTGGGGAAGATGCTTTCAAAACAACCATAACATGTTCACAGCTCTTACTGAATGTGCAGGTGCTTTAAATGTTATATTTCTGTTTGTATCACTCTCTGAAATTACATTATCTACTTATATACTTGTTTATAATTTCTTTCCTGCATCTGCAGCTAAGTCACATAAAAACAGGAACTTACTCCATTTTATTACCACTTTAGCATAATGTGTGGCAAATGGTAGACACTTAATAAACATTTGTTCAATGGCTGGCTTTCTCTGTGAAGCATTCTTTTTGTTAAGTGGCCTAATCTCAGTGGCTTACAGCTATCTATAATAATAAAAGCATAATATGCAAATCTACCGAACAGCAGAATGACCTCCCAGATGACCATGTTATGTCACACACTGGTGCCAAGCCAGCCAAGGCATGTGCGATGTGATTGGTTGGGGGGCTCAGCCATAGTCCCATGATTATTTTGCAGAGGGAGCCCAGGCCACCCTCTGCAGGGTGATCCATGGGGTGTAGGGGGTGCTCTGGGAATGTGTGCTGGTGGGCATGTGCAGCACCAAGCCAAGGCAGGTGCGGATGGGGGGTAGGGCCACAAGGCAGCCAGGGCACTAAGGCCTATTTTGCATGAATTTCGTGCATCAGGCCTCTAGTCTTACAAATAAAAGCCTAAGTGGTCCTCACACTGTCACAGGATGGTTGTGTGCACAGCAGGAGTACAGGTGAGCAGGGCTGGGCTTGATGCTGCATGGGCAAGGATGCTGGAGGAAAGTTGACCAGGAGGTGCATCGGGGAGTCAGGAGGGGCGCTGGCTGTGGGGCGGGACTTGGGGAGTTATCCTATGAGACTGTGGCCCTGTGGGCTAAACATCAGGGCAAAGGATACTCCAACCCCCCACTCCACCTCCACCCGGGGAAATGAGATTCAGTTCCAGTGTCCGGATAAACCTGGGGTAGCAGGAGCTGTCCACATGCCATGTCCACCCCCAGCCTTGCTCTGGGGTATGGACATGACACAAAACCTCCCAGGTCACTGCCTGGCCCCCTACTATGAGCTGCTCCCCAACGAAAGCAGTGATTTCATTTCCTGACAAGAGCAGTGACCTCACTTCCTGATGATGGAGCCCAACAGAGTGTGGAACCCTGATAGCCAGGCAACCGCATTCTACAATAAACCCCTACCCCACTCCTTGGATGGAGACATCTCTATCAAGACATGTTGTGCTGTTTTTGGCAGTCCCAGTGTTGTGACAGGTGGAAAGCCAGCCATGGCACCTCTTTCCACCTCTGCTGCCACTGGCTCCGCACTCGGCCTTGGTGCCTCTGTCCTTTTTCATGGGGAAACCGAGAGGTAACCCAGGGAGGCCCAAGGGCAGTTTGGTTTCCGTAGAGCCAGGACACCACTCTCATCCCACTTACCAGCCCCATGTCAACTGGGGCGCTGGCCCTGCAGGGCTGTGGGACTCTGGAATTCCGAGGGGGGGTGTCCTGCAGCCCCACAGAGCACCAGCTTTGACACTGGAACCCCGTGGGTGCTGTCACAGACTTTTACAGGATGGAAGACAGAGCCAGATAACCCCCACCAAGGACTTGGCAAATAGTGACAATAAAATATTTCTTCTAATTAATTCCCTTTCAATGTGTACAAATTTGTGCACCAGGACACTAGTCTACATATATAAAAGCCTAAACAACCAAACAACTGAACGACTGGTCGCTATGATGCACATTGACCACCAGGGGGCAGGCACTAAATGCAGGAGCTGCCCCTGGTGGTCAGGGTGCTCCCACAGCCAGCCTCTTGTGGGTGGCTAACCTCCTGCAGCCCCTCCTCCCATCCAGCTGGTCCCTATCAGCCCTGAAAACAGGCCAGGGGAAGGGACCTCACCCATGCACGAATTCATGCACCAGGCCTGTAATAAAATATAAAGGGTAAAAAATTTACCTTGCTCAACTATGAGCAGTCATTAGGCTTGAAGGTGTGAGAACAGGAAGATCAGAAAAATCTTGTTCCTGACTTTAAGGACTTTATACATTCCTTGAGATGAAATGGTAAGCTTGCCACTTTATTTATTTATTTATTTATTTATTTATTTATAACTTTAAAGCATCATTTAATGGGCACACAGAAAATGAAGTAATAAATTGATATATTTCTCTTATTAATGTCCATAATGCTAAAGTTTGGGAGTTGATAAACTACAGGTAGGTAAGATAGGGCACTGAAGATAAGATGAGTGAAAAAAACTTCCATAATTAAGGGCAATGTTAGTTGAAGGGCGATTTTTGTGATATCTTAGAAAAAGCCAGTATTCTTATGATCAAGGAAAAAGAACCAGAAGTTGGTCTAATTTTTGCTTTGCTCATTTTCAGGAGTAGATCTATGCAATGTGTTTAACCTACTCTTTAGTTAATGGAGCCATAACTTCAAAAGTTAGTGAGTCACACTCTGGCCAGTGTGGCTCAGTTGGTTGAGCATCTCTCCCATCCACCAAAAGGTAGCTGGTTCAATTCTGGGTCAGGACACATGTCCAGGTTGCAGGCTTGATCCCCAGTAGGGGTCATGAAGCAGGCATCTGATTGATGTTTCTCTCTTTCTCTCTTTTTCTTCCTCTGTCTCTAAAATCAATAAAACCATATATCTAAAAAAGTTAGTAAGTCACTCCCTTTCTCCTAGAGAGGCCCTGCTTACTCCTCTCTCACCTCACTGGGATCTCCAGGGACCTACAGCAAGTTGTCTTCTTATGAGTTCCATCCTCTGCCTGCTCTTGAAATAAAAACAAAACAGTAAATATATTAAATGCCATACTTATTGCCTCAAGTCAGTTCCTAATGAGATGTGTATCCTCAATCTTAAAAGTGCAATAATTTCATTTTGTTATACATTGCAGGATTAGACATTAAATGTTACTTTGACTTCTAGATTCCTGCTACATATGTATTGTCATGGTATAAATAGAAATGCTTTAAAATGTGTGTAAGCCATGGTCTTCAAAGGAAAGTTCCTAGAGGCCAAGGGGTGATGGAGATGAGGCAGAAAGTAGCTTGCGGCTGAGGGAGAAAAGACATGGCAATCCACACTAAACACTGGCAATAGAGGCCATGAAAGCTAACTAGAAAGTTAACTCTGGTTTCAGATGAAGCATGAATGGAGAACAGAGAATGTCTGGAATGAGGGAGGCAGTGGGGAAGCCATTGTACACTAAAAGGTGGTGTAGCCTGTGAGGTCAGTACTTGCATTCACGGACCACTGCCTACTTGTTGGCCTTAGTTTTAGACTCTCCATAAATCACCCCATCACCAGAGCAATCCAGTAAATAAGTATTATTGTCCATATTGCACAAGTGAGGACACTGAGAGCCTGGGAGATGACGAAAGAGTCAAGCTGATTTGCAGTAAGTGGCAGAGATGGTTGTCAGGCTTAGCTCTCTTCCTTGTTCCTCAGAAGTAAGGGGGTAAAAATGTATTTTAGTGGCAGAATCATTATATGGACAACTGAATAGGTAGAATGGAGAAAACAGATGAGTTGAAGATAACTCTGATGTTTCTAACATGGACAATTTGGTAAATGATGACACTGATGAGATGAAAAGAAAAAACAAAAAAGTAAAAATAGGGTAGATTGGGGAAGGTAACTGATTCCATTGGGGACAAACTGAGCTTGAGATGCCTACAGGCAGGTCTTCAAGTAGAACAGGCAGTTGAACTACTTACTGCATGGACCAGATCAGCCAGGAGGAGTGCTGAGGGGGAAAAATGAGAAACAAACCAAGACCAGAACCCCAGGGCAAATCAAAAATTGAGGAGGCAAAGGAAGATGCTCCAGTGAAAGAGAGGTCTGAATGCATCATGGAAGGGGTAAAACTTAGCCGAAGGGAGAAAACATATGTTTAGCAACTTTTGAGCTACCTTGGTGTATAGGGGCTCATGAATTTTTTGTTTGGATGCTAAATGAAAAAGCAGGGCAGTACAAATGAGAAGCAGGAAAGTTAAGAAAGTTTCGGGAATCAGTCAAGAGCTGTGGCAATAACTCTAGAAGGCAGCCTAGTCTGAAAAGGAAGCAGACTACTTCCATACCTGCATCTTCACAGCCAGCATGCAGAACTGGAAAGCAACAGTGCAGAACAAGCTCATATGCTTGCCAAATTCTGGCTGGATCCAACAGTTCAAGAAGGCAGCAATAAAGGTCTTTTGTTTGTTTTTTAAGTATATTTTTGCTGATTTCGGAGAGGGAAGGAGAGATAGAGATTGAAACATCAATAATGAGAGAGAATCATTGATTGGCTGCCTCCTGCATGCCCCACACTGGAAATCAAGGCTGCAACTTGGGCACGTGCCCCAACAGGGAATGGAACTGTGACCACCTGGTTCATAGGTTGTTGCTCAATCACTGAGTCACACTGGCTGTGCCAGCAAAGGTAGTTTATTGAAGGTGTCTGAGAATTTTTCCAGGTAAGAATTCTAAAAGTTAACATGAACTATACATTCTAGACTTGGATAACATCTCCTGGGTCAACTGTTTCAAACTTTTTAATGAAGTATCATATACTTAGAGAAAAGTATCCAGAAGTATATTCACAGAGAGAACATAACCACCCAGATCAATACAACCTTTAGTCTGTTTTTCATTCTATAATCCAAGCATGACTTGATGCATGTTCTATATATATAAAAGCCTAAGCGACCGAATGACCAAATGATCAGTCTACTGATCACTATGATGTGCACTGACCACCAGGAGGCAGATGCTTAATGCAAGTGCTGCCTCCTGGTTGTCAGTGTGCTCCCACAGTCAACCTCCTGTGGTCCCTCCCCTTGGCTGGGGGGCCCTGATTTGGACTGAGCCATACAGCCCTATTGCTGGCCAGGCCGAGGGACCCCATCTGTGCACAAATTTGTGCACAGGCCTCTAGTAAATATATAAGAACTAGAATGCTTGTGAGTAAAAACTGCCTGAGAGACAAAGAGCCAATTGAATAATACTTACTCTGGAATCCACCTACTTTTTGCCATCTATGCTCTACTGATTCAGGCTCTCAGAGTTCCCAAGGAGTCTCTAGTTTCACCGGCTCTGATCCATGCTACACATTTGCATGAGTTATGTCTCTAATATGTTCATAGTTGCCTCCTGCTTAGAACTCATTAGAGCTTTCCCCCTGCCTTAAAGATGAAGTCCAAGCCACATAATTTGGTTCATAAGACCTATCCAATCACGGGTTTTCTCACCTGGCTCATTATGCTTTTTCTCCATAAACCTCTTTCGAGTCCTCACCTACCTGATTACTCTTGCCTCTGTGCATTCATTCATGTTGTTTCTTTCTCATGCAAAATTCTCCTGGTGTTCGCCCCTCTTTCCCTCACCAGATTTATTTCTGCATATCCTTCAGGATTCAGCTGAAACATCAAGTGCTGAGCACAAAAATATGTGCTGAAAAATGCTTGCTGGCTGAATACATGGATAATTTGAGGACATCACCTCAGAAGCACGGAAATACAAAAATGTCAAAATATGGGCTTAGTTTAAAAAATGTGATGAAACAAATCTCCTCCTCCTCCTCTTCGTCCTCCTTCTTTCTTCTTAGGGACAATGTTAGTTATCTAAAGTTGAATTCAAAAAAAGGACTAGTCATGGCCCCTTCTCTCAGGAAACAATTATTATGTTAGAAATATAGAATTTATCCATATGAAACAAAGAACAATACAGTGTTTACTACTGCAGTGGTTAGTGAGCCATAAGAGTTCCAATGAAGGAGAAGTAAGAGTAGGCTAGAGTAACCTAAGAGTCTTTCATGGAGGAGTAAGATTTGATGCAATCTTGAAGAGTATGATTCCATTTGGGGAGGCCATGGAGGGTAAGTGTGGGGACACCATAAGCAGTGGAGACCAGACTAAAGATAATTTATGTGGGAGACAGTGAAAAGAAAGTATAAATAAAGTAGCACAAGTATTGACAAATGTCAATAAAAGAAATTAGGAAGACTAAGGCCAGACGGTGAATCTTGTGTAAACTGAGCAAAGGAATCTGGATTCAATATAATAAGCAATAGAAATTCAATATAATTTCTGGATCAGTAAATGAGAATCCTCTCCAAATATGCCAATGAAAAAGTTAGAAACAGCTCTGACAGCTGGTAGCTGATGGGTAGGACATAATGTTTCCAACACATAAACAACACTTACAGAACATAGAGATAATCAGATTTTGAGACCCCTGTAGAACAAGAGAAAGACAAAGACATTGCAACTACAAAAATAATGAAATATCTCCAACTGCTTATTTCCAGCTCTGCTTTAATCTTTCTAATCTCTAGATAAAATTGCCAAAATGCCTGGATTAGTCAGCTAGGGCTGCGATACCAAAATAGTGTGGACAGGGTGGCTTAACAGGAATTTATTTCCTCACGGTTCTGAGGCTAGAAGCCCAAGAGCAAGATGTCAACAGGTTTGGTTTCTCATGAGGACTCTCCTTTGCTTACAAACAGTCACCTTCTGTGTCCCCACAGCCTTTCCCCTGTGCATGTACATCCCTGGTGTGTCTTCCTCTTCTTATAAGAACCCAGTCTTATTACCCTTATCGCCTCATTAACACTAATTATATCCTTAAAGGCCCTATCTGGGGGTTAGAACTTTAATATATGAATTTTGTGAGATGGAAGAGACACAATTCAGTCCATAACAATACTCTATGTTTCTTAAAAACACATAATTGAAAACCAATTCCCACTTCCTTAAACCTTCCTTAGCATGTGCACAAGCCCTACATCTATACTAAGCCCCTTCCCACTTCCTTGTTCTAAGATGCCCCATCATGCCCTTGGTGTGCATGCTTCTTTGCTGGGGCAAGTTAAACAGGACATTGACTTGTGCTGTGTTCCTGGTGGCTTTGGCTATTGGGCTTCCACCCTAGGACCTTCCATATTCCTGAGCCTTAGCTGTCCTATGCCTTTGCCTGCCTGAATTGCCATTTCTCCTTCCTGGTTACCTGCTGCTGATCCTTAAATATTCACTTCAATTCATTACCACCTTCCCTTAAAGCATTTCCTGATCTATTCTTCCTCATACTGAAATTAGATTTATCTTGTGATGGCTCTGTAATGTGTAAACTTGGCTAGGCTGAGCCACATTTCCCAGAATTCACTTTATTTCTTTATTTTTAAAATGCTCACCTGAGGATATGTTTTTATTGATTTTACAGAGAGAGGAAAGGAGAGGCGTAGGGCGCGGCTACAGTGTTTGGACAGGTCCAAGCCTTGGACTGATGAGAGAGCACAGTCCTCTTATAGACACGTGCAAGTCCCAGCTTGGAGGACAGAGCCCTTCCGGCACAATTCTAGCCATCAGCAATCGTTGTAAGCTTGAACCTGTGGTCTGAACACATGGCCCCCTGTGCCTAATCAGTGGTTGGTAAACTGCGGCTCAAAAGCACATGTGGCTCTTTGGCCCCTTTGTGTGTGGCTCTTCCACAAAATACCATGGCCTGGGCAAGTCTATTTTGAAGAAATGGCGTTAGAAGAACTTTAAGTTTCAAAAATTTGTCTCTCAAAAGAAATTTCAATCATTGTACTGTTGATATTTGGCTCTCTTGACTAATGAGTTTGCCGACCACTGACCTAAGTGCTATAGGCTGCAGGTAAACAAAGCTTGATCAGGTGCATGTAATTGAGTAGGATGGAAACCCACAAGAATGTTGTAAGTATCTTGACCACACATTTACTTTGCCTCATAGGATCTGCTATAAAATAAAAACATGGTTTGTGAACTTAGATGCTCTCTCTCAGGGAGCCGTGTCCCACTGAAACTCAGCTTTCATTCTCTTGTCTGTCTTTTCTAAGCTTTTCAGCCACTCCCATTCAGGCTCACTGAACCTGGCTGATCTGGTGTGGCACATAAGGCGCCTTGGGACTATGCTGGCTTGAAACCGAGAGGGAGAAATACTTCAATTATCTGTAACCCACCTCCCCATAAACACCCCAACCAAGGATCAAACCGAAACCTGAGTATGTGCCTTGACTGGGAATCTAACCTACTACCTTTCAGTGTATGGGACAACACTCTAACCAACAGAGACACTCCCAACAGGGCTTTCTTTCTTTTTAAAAAAAAAAATGTTTCTGGTGAGAGTATGCCACAAGGAAGATTCTTGGGAGAGGTAAAGAACAGAAGGGAAACAATTGCCATTGTTGCTGATGTGCTGAGCCTTCAACTCCTCTACCCTTCCCTGATGCTTTCTGAGTGTCTCTGATTTGTGGGCCAGGTTGTGTGTGTTAACACCTATCACCAAGGTCCTTAAGGCAAAGGCAATAAACATGTATTTCAGTCCATCTTTGAGGGATTCCAGCTCATGTTTCTGAATTCTAGCCTGCTCTTGACCTCACCACACTTGACTTCCATCTTCTTTTCTTGATTGTTTGGCCTGTGGACATTAATTCCAGCATCAGATGCAGAGAAAACCTTTACAGAGGCTACCTAACCTACTGACATCACTGTGTCAAGTCAAATCCCAATAACAACTGTCTATCTATCTATCTATCTATCTATCATCTATCTACTATCATTCATCTATTTATTCTACTGCCCCTAATTCTCTGGTTGACCCTGACTAATATACTCCTCCTCTTAGATATGCCTCTGTATGTTTTCCAAATCTTAAGTATAATTCTCTTGTACCATTTATTGTACTTTATTGTCAAAATTTGTGTGGTAGACTAGATTATTTTGCCAATTCTTCATGCCCTACCTCTATCATCTGACCTTGTAGTGCACTAGCATAGGTGAAATATATTTCTCTACTCCATTGACATTAGGCTTGACAATGTGACTTGCTTCAGCTGTTGAAAAGTTAGCAGGCATGCCCTGACTGGTTTGGCTCAGTCGATAGAGAAATGACCTTCAGGCAGAAGGGTCCCAGGTTTGATTCTGTTCAAGGGCACATACTTGTTTTGCTACCTCAATCCCTGGTGAGGGCCATTCAGAAGTCAGCTGATCAGTGACTCTCATCATTGATGTTTCTCTCTCTCTTTCCCTTTCTCTCTGAAATCAATAATATATAATTATAGTTAGCAGGCATTATATTAAATGTGCTTGTGTGGTTCAGTTTGGGTTTTTATACTATATGACCTGCCATGAGAAAGGCATGCCCCAGGGAATCTGCACCTTCCACCAGGGCCTTAGAACAAATATACACAGAAAAGATCTGAGCCAATGCACCCTCCAAGGCCAAGAACAGCTGATTCAGCTTGAAAGAGAGCCTCCCAACTTAGTCTACCAAACCACAATTGACCCACAGACTCACAAGTGTAGGAATAAGTGTTGCAAAGCATTGTACTATTGAATACAATAGTATGCAGCCTTATCACAGCAACTGACTAGTAAATTACTTTTCTTTACTATGCCCCATTTCCAGTGTTGGCTCCTTGAGACCAGGGACCACAGTGATGATTTCCATAGTATATGTTCAATAAATGTTTATTGCAACCCTGGTCAGCGTGGTGCAGTTGATTGATTCCCTGTCAGAACACTTGTCTGGGTTGTGTGTTCAATCCCTGGTGGGGAAATACAAGAGACAGCCGATCAATGTTTTTCTCTCTCCCCCCTCTTCTTTCCTCTATAAAAAAAAATCAACAACAAAAAAATCTATGAAACACTAGAGGCTTGTTGCACAAAGATTTGTGCAAGAGGCCTTCCTTCTCCTGTCTTCTGGCACCTGTTTTCCTCCGGCACCCAGGACCCAGGCCACAGCAGAGCCAAGCCTTCAGCCTTCAGGCTTGGCTCTGACCTCAGCAGAGCCTTGAGTCTTCATTCTTTGCTCTGTGCCTGCATATGTAAATTAACCTGCCATTTTGTTGATTTAATTTGCATACCCACACCTGATTGGTTGGTGATGTCACAGAGTTATGGTCAATTTGCATCTTTCTCTTTTATTAGTGTAGATAGATGTTTGTTGAATACTAGAATAAACAAATGACCAGATGATCAAAGAACCACATGGAGGGAGGTATTGCACAAAGTGGTGTATGGAAGAAGAAACTGACAGAGATGCACAGGGTGGGAATGAGGGAAGTAAGTGTAGAAGCAAGTATAGCAGAATGTGGTCCATGTACAATCATACAATAGAATATCTGCCCTTTATTTTCTGATAATCAAATGTTCCAAAGGTCACAGAGTTTCCATATGACTATAGCAATCTTCAAAGAGTATTTTTTCCTACTCTGAACTTGCATGAGTTTTGGGGAGCAGCTGGCATTAAAAGCTGCAGTGCCTGTCTATAGCCATGTATAAGGGAAATGATGAAAGTTGAAAACCTTCAGAAAAATATTAAGAAAACAAAATTCCTAGGAAGTACTAATAATTCCTATTCTTCCTTCAGATGATCATGTCTCTGTAATCATCTGATCTGAATTGGTCAGTTTATAGCCCCCTTGACCCACTGATAGTTCTCTTTTTTGTTGTTGAAAGGTTGGCGTGACACTGTATCTAAAGCTTGCAGCTTGGTCACCAAAGATCTATGCAACCTGGGCAAACACACTTGGGAGATGAAAGCAGTTCTCCTCAGCAGCAGTCCTCCCAGCTAAGACCCTTGTCACATTCCCATGGAGCATGTGTCATGGACCTGCCATGAGAATTTCTCCTCACAAGAAATAGCTTGAAGGATGTCAAATTCATTAGTGTTTGCAGTTGAACTTTTCAAACTTTTGTCTTACACTGAGCAAACAACACAAGTGTATACATGCACATCCAATACCACAGGCACACACATTCCACTGCGTTTTGGAGAAGAAAAGGATAGTTTGCATATTGTTTGGTGCCAATCATAACATGAGATTAAAGGTGCTGTTTTGTGCATTTGAAAGTTACACCCACCAAATTCATGCTTTCTCTGCCTAAGCTCTGAACTTCAAAAGGAATATTTCATAAGAAAACACATGCACACACATACCTCAGAAAGATTCTGTAAGCACCTGTTCATTCCAATTTCTATAAATGAGAAGAGCATTTCCCAGGAATCTGTAAATGAAGGCTCAATGGCTGAACATCTGCAAAGCCATTAGGGTTGAACAAAGCCACTGGGAACATAAACCACCCCGAATGATACCCAAGCCATGTTGACATACGTAGAAAAGTGTGCCAGTTGGGGTATTTGTGAGCAATGGACTGAATCCAATTTCCAGACTGTTTCAGGCTGAAATAAAACTTGTCTTCTAACGATTATTTATCCAAATATTTATCCAAATATTTCTGGAGAATAAATGCCTTGTTTTTAGCCTATATTTAGCATCTCGTTATAAATAAAACTTATCGATATACTATACTGAATTCCCACTTAGCACATAATATTATACTATTAAACCTTTACTATTAAAATGTTTCTAAATTAGTTCCTATTAACTCAAATTTAGTGAAAATATGGACACAACTTGTTATCCTTTTAAAAGTAACATTTTTAAAAATTGATTTCAGAGAAAAACATTTTTAAAAATTGATTTCAGAGAAATAGAAACATCAATGATGAGAGAGAATCATTGTTTGGCTGCCTCCTGCAAGCTCCCTACTGGGGATCGAGACTGCAACCCAGGCATGTGCCCTTGACCAGAATGGAATCGGGGACCCTTGAGTCCGCAGTCCGACACTATCCATTTAGCAAAATCACCTAGGGTGTGTTTTTACTGATTATAAAAATAATTCATATTCACAATTTTGCTAGGAAAAATAGATAAGTAAAAAGAAAAATTATTATTACCTAAATCCTACTGGAAAAAGTTATTAAACTATTGATATATTTCCCTTAGGTAATTTTAATTAATAAATTTCATATGTTTATATAAAATTGGGTTTGTATTGATCATGTAGATTTTAGACCCTTTTTAAAAACATCATGAGCTATTTTTTTCCATAAGTAATTATTTTTGAAAAAAATGTTTTACAAGGATTACATATTATTTCATTTGATGTGCTAAAATTTATTTAACTACTTCCCTAAGATTATATATTAACAGTGTTTCTAAATTTTCATTTTATATGTAACACTGAGATGAAAATTCTTTAAATTCAATTACTGTTTACATGCATTATTATTTTGTATTAGTTTCAGGTCCATAGCATAGTGGTACATAAACTGACCATTTATAAAAACAACAAATGACAGTAAACATTGGGAAAAATATTTATCTTCATTAGGAAGAAATGCAAATGAAATAGTGAGGTAACATATTTCATTCTTTACATTTTCTTCTGAGAGAAGAAAATGATGTGAACTAAGTCTTAACATATACTATTAAATGCTTTGCAGAAGATTGGCAAAGGCTGAGACTCTCCCACAGGATAAGAATGTGTGACTTGGTATGCTTTCTCAAACATATTAACTTTACTTAATTTTATATTTGCAATTGTAAGGAATGAAGCCTATTACCTCAAATTTTATTTGCATTTCTTTCTAATGAAGATAACTATTTCCTCAGTGTTTACTGTCATTTGCCTGTCTTCCTGTATGAATGGTCAGTTTATGTGCCTTAGACAATTACTAGTGATTTTTTTAATTCCGTTGTAGACATTCTATATATTTCTTATTTTAATTCTTACAACAAGATTTATACATTTTTTCATGATTATCATTTATTTTAATTTAAAACTATTTTTCTGATACTGAGTTCTAAAATTTCTGTGTAACTAAATATTTCAATAATTTCCCTTATAATTTTCTTTTTTTACATGAGTGAAAGGTCTTGCCTACCTTTGTAACTAGATTAACCTTTACATTTGTATTTTGTTGTTTTTCATTGTTACTATTTCATTCATCTAAGATTATTTTGGAGAGAAAGCTGGAACCTGAGATTTCCCTCTTTCAAAAGTAGGCAGTATTGTTTATTAGGTGATCCATTCCTTTCCCGTTTAGTGTATGGCATTTATGTTGAGGCATTAGACTCAGTGCTACTGAATCTTTTGTCATTTGTTATGTTGGTACCTCACTGTTTTAAGTAGAAAAACTTGGTAGCTGTGTTTTATAACATCTAGTATGGCAAGTTACCCTAATTATTACTCTCCCCTTGAAAAAGGAAATTCAACTTGAAGTTTCAAATAACCTTGTCCATTCATAAAAATTTCTAACTGTTTTAAGGACTGGTATTTAATTGAACTCTTGGATTTATTTGAGAAATTTTAATATCTTTATAGTACTTCTCTTTTTACTTTTTACACACACCTTAAATTTACTGAAATCTTAATTTCTTTATCTTTCTAGGAGGACTTAACATTTTCTTTAAATAGTTTCCACATCTGTTGCTACTGATTTAAAGGAAAGTTATTGATCTAAAACATTTCAAAGTCTATTTTATTGATTTTTGGAGAGAGGGAAAGGGAGAAGGAGAGAGAGAAACATTAATGTGAGAGCAGAACAGCTGCCTGGGGCACACCCCCAACCAGGGACTGAGCCCACAACCTGGGCATGTGCCCTGAACAGGAATGGAACTGGTGACCTTTCAGTGCAAGGGATGCTCCAAGCAACTGAACCACACTGGCCAGGCCTAACCTAAAACATTTTTATTACACACTCCTTACATTCTTAGAGATTTTTAGTTGATTATTTTGTTGCTGTTTTTCATGTTTATATCTTATCATGTGCAATGATCAATTTTTTTATCTTTGTATTTCCTCTGAACATATGTGTTATTATTTTAGTTCCATATCTTATTGCTACAACCAGAACTTTCAGACAAAATTGAATGAATGATGATAATTTGCACCCTTGCTTGTCTCTCATCCACTGGTTGGTTTAAGATAGCTATCTATTATTATGTGTTGAAAGTCCTTTGTATTCCTGGTTTTCTAACACCCCCCCCCTTAGGCATACGAGTTGAATTTTATTGAGTGTCGAGTCTCACTGCTTACACAAGTCATTTTTTTCTTTTTGAGCTTGTAAGGTGATGGATGCATTATAGGAGCATATTTTCCAAAATTAAAATATTATCTTATTCTTGGCATACACCATAAGAAGTTATAGAGAATGCTTCTCCACATGTGCTCTGTCTTTGAATGATGTCAAGGACCAGAGTCAAAACACCATGTTAAACTGAAATCCCAAAGGACTTGTTATTATTTTTTAGTAAAAATGTTAAAAAGTAAATTATGTAACTTGAAGTTTTAAAAGTTTAAGAAACACAGTTGATATTGCTCTGAGATATTTGCTTTCATTTAACACACTTAATTAAGCTAAGTATTATATGCTTCCCTTAGTTTATTATAATATTTATAAAATAGTTTATATTTGGGAATTTGTCTAGTTTTAGGAAAAACTGCTTTGAATTAGTGAGGTTTTAGTGCTCTCTCAGAGATGGGGAAATAAACATCTCTGAAGACCGGTTAAATGTTTTCACTACTGACACACCAGATAATTTAAATTGCTCAGCCATTCTGCTGCCTGATGTTTGCAGTCAAATATCTATACACCTTGCAATCTTCATTAATACACTGAAGCATGTTTCAGTAGTAGAAGCAAATTGAGATGGCGAGATTTAAAAATTAAAGATCACCTCTGCCAAGAAGTGTGTCCATGGCTGACCTTCAGAAAATCTCTCAGTGACTTTTGGCTTCTTCCCATGAAAGAAACAATTTATCCACCTCTAAAGCATTCTGTTAACATTTTCATCAGTTACCCCATGGAACCTTCCTACCACTGCCAAGAGTCCTTAGGGCCTTCTCTGAGTGCAGTGTCCCCCTTTACTGGTATGTGTTCATATTACCAGTTTTATATGGCAATATGTGACCATGCAGTCTCACTGCTCACATTTACTTCACACATTCCTCCCAGCGAGTCTGGCTTCACTGCAGTGAGGAAGACATGGAGGTCTGTTGAATTACCCATTACACTTTGTAGTTTAACTCCTTAAATTCATTAATTCAATTTAATTTTTTAAAAATCACCGACTCCAGCTGGTGGTTTAGGTGGTTGGAGTGTTGGCCTATATGCCAAAAAGTTTGAGGGTTTGATTCTAGGTCTCAGGATGTATACCTAGCGCATATGGGAGGCAGCCAACTGATGCTGGTCTCTCACATTGGTGTTTCTCTCTCTCTCCCCTCATCCCCCGCCCGTTCTCTCTTCCTCTTTCTCTAAAATCAATAAAAACATCCTCACATGAGGATTAAAAACATAAAGTCACTGAGTAGCTGTTGTATGCATGGAACTACACTATAGTATAAAATACTTAATCTGATTATGCAAGGACTCCTTTCTAGCTAAATTAAAATTTTAATTTACTCTAATTGGATATCAATATGTTACTAATTTCAACATTTTAAAAACTACTTTAAAATAATCCATTATTATTTCCACCTTTAATGTGAAGTATTTTTTTCACATTAAAAGTCACAAAATATATACATTAAATAATAGCAGGAAGATATAATAAAGCAGATACATCTTTATAAAAGTAGTCAACCTCACATAAAACTTGACTATGTCCATAGTATAAAATATTTCTCAGATATTAGAGGGAATAAGCTTTATTGGTACTTTGACCTATCTCAGAGTGTAGCAAATTATATGGAAATTAATCTTTTTAATTTTTTGTTTTTATAGTTTGAAATATAAATTCTGTGTTATTTAAGGTTTACGCTAAATGGATTGTTTCATTGTTGTTGCATGGCATAAGGAAATACAGAAAAGTGCAAATTAATCAGTTATCTATTAAATATTTACAATTTCACCCAAGGAAGAAAGCTATATGAATGACTAGAATTTCCTCTCAAATGGAGGTATACTTCTGCATTTTGATCTCAACATAGGCACTATTTTAACAAAAATTAATGGATGCTGCATCCACAATCCTAGGACAAAAAAAAGAGTCCAAATTTAACAAACAAATACAGTCTGCAAGCTTCTTTTATGGTTCCACAGGATAAGGGCAAGGCCCATTGGCTGCTCAGGAATGGACCATCCCCCATCACTGTGGCCATTGTCATGGTAACATTAAGATGTAGCTTCCTTAGTACATATACATTGGTCTTTAAAGAGAGGAAGGAAAAGGAGAAGGAAAGGAAAAATGAGGAACCTGGGATTTCAAAGAGTAAAGCTCTAACTATTTTAAGTACCAGACAATGGCAAAGAGGAAGGTTTAAAGGTGGCTGCTGGTCATTCCCAATCTCACCAAGGACACTGTTTCTAGCATGAACCAAACTCCCACACACAGCATCAAAAGCCTTACAAAAGGAAGCTTGTAAAAGATGATTACCAAGCACATATAGGAAGACAATGTGCTCTTTGTGATCAATTAAAATGCAAGAATAGTCTGCGGTGGGGTGTCTTACAAAGGGGCTCTTTCTTCTCAGCACTTCTTAAAAAGGCAGACCTATCAAACTTATGATAATGCGTTGCCATGCTGACTTAATTGTCAATTTTAAATTACTTAAGTGTACTTTAATGATCTATATAAAGCCTTATTATTATTTTTTTAACCTCTAATAGCTATTAATGGTTGTTAAAGAAAATGAAACCACTTCATAGAATTGTAATGTGGGGGTCTATTAAGAATAAGTTTCAAAATGATAAAATATTATCATAAAAGTGTGAACCCCCTATACATTTTAATATTCCTAAGTAGGTCAATCATCATTCCATTGAAAGAACATTTCCTTCAAATAGCATACAATTACAGTTTAAACACCTTCATGTATAAAATAAAGTTTATCTAATTCCCAGTCACAGTGCTTCTTCAGAAGTTGGAAAAGAAGTATGGGCAACATATTACATTTCCTCCCAAAGTTTTAGAAGATTTGAACTAACAGACATATTTCCATAATTCACATTCATATGCTAAAGTAATATTTTACATATACTAGCGGGTCTAACTAATAAAATGAAATGTGGGGTGAATACCTTTAAGAAAGAACAGTGGTTTTGTCAGCAAATGATTATTTCCTAGTGTAGGTCTATGAGCCTGACTTTCCTGAAAAGGAGGCACAGCTGTCCAGCTCTAAGGACTAGTGAGCACACACAAATGGAAGCATCCCCTCTAGGACACCAACTAAACAAGGAGCTATTATAAGCCTAAAATTAAATATAATTAGTTAGAATAAAACTGCATCAGGCCTGTGTCCACATAACTTAAAGTAATTTAGGCATTTTACAATGATCTGTTTATCTCGTAGCTGTAGTCAGTTAAATAAGCCAGAGAGTCAAAGCAAAATAGCCAGTTTAGAGTCTTACTTATTATAGTTGGCCACGTGCACTCATTCTCTTAAACAGGTATCTAATCTTTAATTTTATATTTTATGATTGAATGTGAAATACACCAGAAAGAACAGGGTTTCAGAGTAAGTTTGAATTTGGTGTCAATTTCTGACTCACTGACCCTCTGAGTTTCCTTGAGCAAGTTTCTTCTCTGAACCCATCTCCTCATCTGTAAATTGGGGATAATGCATACCTTACATAAATGTTACAAAGATAGAATAATGGGACAGATGTCAAGAATCTGTCACATAATGAATACTTCATAAGTGTTATTGTTCCTTTGCATATCTCTTCAATCCTGAGGCCTTAAAAACATCTGCAAACTCACATAGTTGAGTTTTCCATGCTTCTTCTTGTTGTTAATCTTCACCCAAGGATATTTTCCCCATTGATTTTTTCCCCCTTTTTTATAGAATATGGGAGAGAGGGATGGGTGGGGGGGGGGAGGAAGCGAGAATGAGAGGGAGAGAGAGAGAGAGATTGATGTGAGACATATCAATTGGTTGCCTCCCCAAAGCTGGGGAATGAGCCTGCAACCCAGGTTCGTGCTCTTGACTAGAATCGAATCATGACCCTTCAGTCTGCACACAGGTCAACACTAACCACTTAGCAATGCTTGCCAGGGCAAGTTTTCTATTTTTAATGTAATAGTTCAGTAATTGAAGTTAGAGATACCTGTAAATTGAAATGCTGATCTTGAGCACAAGAATAAATATCTACATTAACAAAATTTGTATCTACATAGCTCCTACCACAACACAGGGCACACAGCAAATGCTGTAAATTGAATTGGCGGGTCCAATAGAAGAACCATACTATGTATGCATTTACTCTTTGGTTGTTAAGGCGAATTTTATTTTTTATGAGTCTCCAATCAAGTTAACCAAGTAAATGTTAGGTTAGGAAGGATGTATCAACTTAGGCTCAGGTTACCTACTGAACACCATCTCCCAAACATCCTTAGTTTATTGTACTATGATGTGTACACATACTGCATGTGGTATTTAAGTAAAAATGTTTAAAATAAATTGTTAAGCTAAAACTGGTTTGGCTCAGTGGATAGAGCGTCGTCGGCCTGTGGACTCAAGGGTCCCAGGTTCAATTCTGGTCCAGGGCATGTACCTTGGTTGCAGGCACATCCCCAGTAGGGGGTGTGCAAGAGGCAACTGATCAATGTTTCCCTCTCATTGATGTTTCTACCTCTCTATCTCTCTCCCTTCCTCTCTGTAAAAAAAATCAATAAAATATATTTAAAAAAAAGAATGATCATAAAATAAATTGTTCAAATGTATCACTAATTTTATTTGAGTTCCATCTTACAAGCCCATGTATCTGAAGTTACTTTCTGAAAAAACTGGGACAGATAGGAGGGTAGTGAAGGTCTGGAGTGGGAGGTGAGGGTGGGCTACAAGGGGTCCATGGGAGAAAAAGGGGACACATGTAATACTTTCAACAATCTATAATAATAAAAGTGTAATGTGCAAATTGACCGAAAAGCCAAACAACGGAATGACCATCTGGATGAACTTTTGGATGACCTTCTGGATGAAGCTGGGGCTGTGAGGTCTGAGACAGCTGTGAGGGCTAAGGCAGCAGCAGGGGCTGCGAAGGTTTACTCTTGCATGAATTTTGTGCATCAGGCCTCTAGTAAAGATTTAAAATAAATTAGTACCTCAGCTAACCTGCTGAATTAAACAGTAGCCCCGAAGTCCATGAAGGGTTAATAACCCCATTAATGCAGCAAACTGCTGGGGTAAAGGACTTCTTCAGCATAGAATCCTGGCAACACACTTTTTGACAATTAAATTAATAATTCAAGAAGTACAGTATTCCCCTAAAATTTTAGGCATGAAAAAGTGAAGAAAGCTCTAGCAGACCAAAGGAAATGAAATAAACTTCAAAACCAAAATCATTCTAAAATTGAAGATTTGAGGTAGTTGTGAACAAGAATGAAAAACTGGCAAGTGCTTGATAAATTAATTAGCTTTAAAATAGCTGTGGGAAATGTAACACTCAAGTTGCCTGAATGAATATGCCTCAGGTGAAAAAAAATGAATCTAGTCTGGAGACAGAACCAACTTCTTCCCTTCAGATCAAAGCTAAAAGTACAGGGTAATAAGCTGTTATATATTCTTTCTTAACATCCTCTGATTTGATGAGGAGCTCTTTCTGGGACCTCATTCCTGTTTGCTCTGGCCACATCTCCTTATTCTTAGGCCTTGAGCCTGGCAGGGTCGGGTTCTATTTAGGGACCCACGGTTGCTTGATTAACCTCAACTGTGGCCCCAAGATAGCCAGGTTCAGAAATTTCTGTAGCAGCTAATGATTCCTTTCCCAAGTTATCTTGAAACTGATTTTCTTTTGTCACTTTAGAAATATAACATGAGGGGCGTGTGTGTGTGTGTGTGTGTGTGTGTGTGTGTGTGTGTGTGTGTAGAGGGAGTAGTTCTAGGTGATAAGACCTCTTACACCTCCACCTGTAATTTCTATGTGACTTCACGTGCCAAAGAATTTTGGTTGCCAGGGTGACAGAAAGTAGAGGTGGTGGTCCACAAAACAGTTGGAAGCAGAAGCTGAGGAATGTGACAGAGCAGTTTGAATCCTGAGTAACCATGTGACTTCTTGAAGTCTCAGTTTTCTCATTACTAAGATGAGAATAATATAACTTTATCTGCCTAATAGAGAAGAGAGGATTAATGAGGAAATGTATAAAAAGAGTGTGGACGATGCCTGGCCCATAGAAAGTACACAAAAATGTTAACTATTTTTATTTCTATAATATGTCAGTGGGAAAGGATTAGTGTAGAATATAATAAAATTAGCAAAGTCCTAGAAAGGGGAGTAACTATGGCCAGCATTGTTCAAAATACCTACTTTTTATAAGAATTTCACCAGACCATTGTACTGTATATAATATAGTTATTTATAAAACAGATATAGAAACTCAGTATTTTAAAAATATAGATGCCACCCTGTGAAGCCCTTATTAACTTGTGCAAATTACTGTAAATGCAGATTCTCCAACCTTGAAAGTATTAGACTATATGCACCTTACTTCTTCCAGCTACGACTTTTCAGTGTTCTCAAAATGCAGCTTCAGTAGGGTATTGCTGAGTGTGTGGTAAAAGCCAATTAATGTTTTGACAGGTGGGTATAGTCTAGAGAGCTCATTCCCCACTCAACCTCTCAACAAGTCACACCATTCCAACATCCACATTGCCTAAAGAAAAAAGACCTTTTGCCCTGACTGGTTTGGCTCAGTGGATAGAGCGTCAGCCTGCAGACCAAAGGGTCCGAGGTTCGATTCCAGTCAAGGGCATGTATCTTGGTTGAAGGCTCATTCCCAGTAGGGGTGCAGGAGGCAGCTGATCAATGTTTCTCTCTCATCAATGTTTCTGACTCTCTATCCCTCTTCCTTCCTCTCTGTAAAAAAATCAATAAAATATATTTTACAAAAGACCTTTGATTACATGTATTCTATAGAAGTGCATATAATAAAGTAAAAGAAGGGAATGAACTAAGTGGGAAACATTCCTTCATGTGACAATATTTTTTGGGCATCTAATATATACCAACTCTGGAAATTCAGTTAATATGAATATGTTACAAGATCTTGGGGTCCCTGAGGTGCCACCAACCTAGAGCCCCCATGAGCTAGTAGATTAGGATTCTGATATATACCAATTAATATGTGATCTCATGATGGGTAATGAATGAGAAGTGGGATTAGGAGAAAAGGAGAATAAATGATGAGAGGAGTGAGGGTGGGTTAAAGGACATTTTATATATGCTGATAAAGGAGTGACATGATAGCAGATACTTGACTGACAAGTGTGTTGGGGGAGGGGCTGGTGGGGGAAGAGCACAGGGGCCATGGGAATAGCATTCCAGTAACAGGGAAGAGCAAGTACAGACTCCTGAGGCGGGAACAAGCTGGTGATTTCTGGGAACCAGCCAGATGGCCAGCACAGCTGAGCAGAGGCAACTAGGTAGAGTGTGGGAAGCAAGAGACTGTGCCGCAGAGAATGCACTTCGTAAGACACAGTAAAAATAGAGATATACCCGAGTCTAACATCCAAGAAAGACTTTGAATATAATAATCCTTGTAAAAATGATGGGTCCTGTCTTGGGAGGGAAGAGGAAAAATAAACCACCCTGCTTCTTTTAAATAAACAATGACATCTGTAAAAATAAAACTCTATAATATGGAAAGAGAAACTAATGTGCAGCAAAATAGGGCATCAGCACTGGAAAAGGTAGAAATGAAATTCAACCAAGGCTTGATACAGTCCCTCATGCCTACTTTTGCTTTTGTTGCCTGTGCTTTTGATGTCATATTCATGAAATCACTGCCAAGACCAATGTCATGAAGCTTTCCCCCAGTACTTTCTTCTAGGACTTTTACCACTTCAGGTCCTATGTTTACTAGTAAGTCTTTAATCCATTTAAATTGACTTCTGTGTGTGTGCGCTGTAAGATTAAAAAAAAAAAGGGGGGGTCCCAAAATTTCTGCACAGCCAAGGAAACAACCAACAGAGTGAAAAAGTAACCTATGGAATGGGAGAAAAATATTTTATAACCATGTATCTGATAAGAAGTTAATTTCCAATAAATATATAAAAAGGAACTCCTACTGCTCAATAGCAAAACAAACAAACGAAAGAAACCCCACAAAAAACCCTAATAGCTGGATTAAAAATGGACTAATGACTTGGAGATTTCTCCAAAGGAAACATAGAAATGGTCGTTGGGTATGTAACAAGATGCTCAACATCAGTAATCATCAGGGAAATGCAAATCAAAACCACAATGAGATATCACCTCCCACCTGTTAGTAAGGCTATTATATAAAAAAACAGAAGACAACAAGCCATGGGAAGAATGTGGAGAAACTCTGTAAGCCTTGTTCACTATTGGTGGGAATGCCAAAAGGCACAGCTGCAATGAAAAACAGTATGGAGGATCCTAAAAAATTAAAAATAGAATTATCATAGGATCAATCCAGCAATCTCACTTCTGGGTTTATATATCAAAAAGAATTGAGCCCTAGTTGGTTTGGCTCAGTGGATAGAGCATCGGCCTGTGGACTGAAGGATCCCAGGTTTGATTCCAGTCAAGGGCACGTATCTCAGTTGCAGGCTCTTTCCTGGCCTGGGCCCTGGTTGGGGCTCGTGCAGAAGGCAACCGATTGATATGCTTCTATCACATTGATATTTCTCTCTGTCTTTCCCTCTCTATTCTACTCTCTCTAAAAATCAATAGAAAAATGTCCTTGAGTGAGGATTTAAAAAATTGAAATCAGGATATCAAAGTGATATTAGCATTCCCATGTTCACTATTCATAATAGTTAAGACTTGGAAACAACATGCATGTCTATTAGTGGATTAATGGATAAAGAGAATATATGTACACACACACACACACACACACACACACAGAGAGGAATATTATTCAGCCTTAGAAAATAATTCTACAATATGCGACAACATGAATCAAAAACTTTGAGGAAACAAGCCAGTCACAAAAGGACAAATTCTGCATGATTCTACTTATATGAAGTATCTAAAATAGTCAAGTCATAGAAGGAAAGAATAGAATGTGGTTGTCAGGCCCTGGGGGGAAGAGGAAATGGTGAGTTGCTAATCAGTGGGTGTAAAATTTCAGTTATGCCGAAACCGGTTTGGCTCAGTGGATAGAGCCTTGGCCTGGTGATTGAAAGGTCCCAGGTTTGATTCTGGTCAAGGCATGTACCTTGGTTGCAGGCACATCAATGGTAGGGGATGTGCAGGAGGCAGCTGGTCGATTTTTCTCTCTCATTGATGTTTCTAGCTCTGTATCCCTCTTCCTTCCTCTCTGTAAAAAATCAATAAAATATATTAAATTTTTTTTTCAGTTATATAAGATGCATACCTTCTAGTGATCAGCTGTTTGACACTGTGTCTGTAATTAACCGTGCTCTGTTATACACTTGAAAATAAGTACAATCTTTGATCGCTCCTCTGATGTTATTGTTCTTTGGCAGTTGAAGCTATTACAATTTCTCTTTCTCTTTCCTTGTATTCTTCCCCCACCCCCATCCATTTTTATCAACCTATTAGAAAAAAAGTCATGTATCTTTTAGCTGGCTTATGGGGCCTAGTGTGCTGGCTTGCTGAGTGCTTACTTAACATTGCCTTATTTATCACCTGCTTTGCCTGGGCAAGGGCTGCAACATTTTCTCTGAATGTTTCTTAAAACAACCATGCTAACAAAAAATTATCTATTTTTATCAAAAAGGGATGGAAACATAGTTACTAAGATCTTTGCAACCATAGAGTTTTCCTCTCTCAGTTTATTAACAATACTCCATTATCCCCCATTTCAGAAGTTTCAATAGATATGTTCTGATGTTCTGCTTGCTCTTACTAGCATCATAAAGCTTGATTTGCATTTTTTAGCTGAAGCACTTTGCAAATTGTAAAATTATAATCCAATGTGGTTTTCATTATAATTATTATTACCATAAGGATTATTTAAGCAATTCCCATGACTCTCCCCTATCATGACTTCTTGGGTTGACAATCTGAAGTGTGCCAATCAGATCTTATCTGGAGGGTTGGAAGGCACATGCATAGAGCCAAGAGAACAGAGATGATACCCTCACTTGTGAAAGATGTGGGAGTGCAGGAGGGTCTCAAGCACTCTCCATCTCCATCTCCCTGGCTTGCAGGCTACTGTGTTTCAATCACCTTTCTCCTGGAAAATGGTGACCAAACTGGAGCCAGAGAGTAAACAGAAGAACTTCAAGGACAAAAAATTGGTGAAAGTTGGAGCTGGAGTCTAGATTTCAGGATTTTGGAAATAAGAAGGCTAGACTCCTGGAAATGGGTCGTGAGGAAACCATGAACTGATTCAGGCAAGGAGCCAAAACTGTCTAGTATTTAATTTCTCAAAAGAATCAGATATGCTTACATAAGACTCTCCTTGCTTATGAATGTTTGTGTTATTTTTTCTCCTATGCATCAGTGATACTGATGCTATTGGACAGCGGCTTTTAAAAATGGTCCCTTTCTATTTTTATAATTCTTTTTCTTCTCTCTCCATATTTAGTTTCTATGCTTAGGGTAATAGCCTCCAACATAATTGGAAGTGTTGCGTCTTGCCATTTTTTTCCCCTGCCCCCTTCTTCCTAGGCAATTGCTAGATATGGCTCTGGTATTCCATTCATAAGCTACTATAATATTCCAAATTGTTTTTATTGCATTCTTGGCATGTGTAATACAACTTTTCAGTTCCAATTCAGACAATTATTCTGGACACCGAATCACTTGTAGTTGCCAGTTGCCAATCACCTTTGTGTCTTGAAAAAATGAAAAGCACCTCAGAGGCCTAAGGGCTATGCAGAATGCTTTAATCCTTGTCTCCCTAATTAGCCACCAGGCAATGCCATCAATAAAAACATAAATACAATAAAAAACATCTTGAGGTAGCTTTTTAAAAAGAAGAAAACCAAGTTTGATTAATGGTTGAATGCTTTCCCCCAACATTTGCATTATCAAGCTACAAGTAGGTTATGAAATGGTTGAACTGTGCCAGATGGATTTCGCTAAGTACTGGGTATTTGTTTCCTAAAGAACTGAATATGATATAAAACTGGGTCTCCAGAATTCTAGAAATGTTTTGAGAGTAGCATTCTGCTTTTTTAAGACCTCCAAATCTTATAAATATGGTGATTGCATAGGAACATTTTTGTAAATCTATTATCCACTTCAAAATATTACCTAAAGTTAACCACCTTTCTCTGAAGAAGAAGAAAAAAATAATGTATACCTTCTTTAGCATATTCACTTCAGAGTAATAGCAAAATAGTAGCAAACATTTATTGAGCATCTCCTATACCAGGACACTGTGGGTTTAATTCTTTGTAGGTAAGACATTTATTGCTCACAGTGATTGTAGGGGATGGGACTGTCAGGATCTCCATTTTACAGAGGCAGAATCTGAGCCCTGAGGCTTTAGACATTGTGTTCAAGGCCATATTCCTGTGAAGCAATGGAGGCATAATTTGAGTCTAATCCATTTCAGGGTATACAACATTTAACTGCCAAGTATGCAATGATATACCTGAATAAGCCCAGGGAAGTCAATGTATAAAATCCTTCCATTTATCTCTAAGAAAAATTGCAAAGTTTCTCCTCATAACTTCAGAATGGGATGACATTCAGAAAAATGCATTCTTTCCATTTCTGTGCTTCAGAATATCTAAATCAACTCTCTCCTAATCTTTAAATTTTGTACATTTCGCACCAGGAAAGACCGTCAGAGAAAGGAACATTTTATTCTCAAGTGACATTCTGGGTTTAAATATCCTTTGCAACAGTTTTGTTTTGAAAGATCTCTGTGGTTGCATGTGAACCAGGCAGATGTCAATGATAAGTCTACCATGCACAATATTCACCAGAGACTAAAAATATTCCTTGTTGATACAGTCTTTGGAAATACCACACAAACACCATTGGACTTGCTGCATCACTAAGTGTCTATGTAAATGCGTCTGAAACAACAGATGTTCTGGGCTTTTGCTGCTGTTCCCATTGAATAATAAAATGACTTGCGGGGAGCTAAAGTGCCCCTCAATTTTCCACAATAGTTTCAGAAGAATGGGTGAGTTTGCATCCTCACTTACACTTTTGAAAGGAGCTTTAGACCTTGTGCAGATCCTGGGATCCACCTGTGGCTACAGGCAGGTTTCTGCAGGTGTTTGTCTGTGGGAAGCTGTAAAGAGTTGGTCCAAATCAGGGCAATGCTCCTGACAGAAGGAAATTAACCAGAAGAACTTTTTAGTGTCTTTCCAGGACACAGATCTGTAGGTGGAATCTGCACTCAAAAATAACTCAGTGACGGGGCCAGCAGCAAAGACTATGGCTGAGCAAGGCAGGAAGAATAGTTACCTGGAAAACTCCCAGTAAATGATGAGAACTGACACATACATGACGGCGCCCAGGGAGAGAAGTAGGGTTGCAAATGAGCAACATTTTTAGTTCCCTTGAGGGAAGAGAGGGGAAATTTCTAGAAGCCGGATTGTAAAAGGCGAGAGAAAAATAACATTCAATAAGTACAATGTTAGTCACAATGCTGATGATCAATACCTTATGTCTACAAGCACTCTGCAATTTCCAAAGTCTCATTAGCTTCATTGTGTCATTGGGCCAATTAGGAACCCTGGATTGGAAAGTAGGTCTTGAACCCAGAAAAGGGAATGGGAGAAAAAGGGAGGAAAATTAAAGGTGATTTCAAGTTCTCCTTCCTGAAACTAAAGGCATGGAAAAGGGGAAAGGAATATAGCTTAACATAAAAAGAAACACCAAACTTGACATAAGACATATTCATTTCATGGAGATAAATGCAGACACAGACTCTATGTGCAGTATTATTTTCTAACATGCTTGGAAGAAGCATTAGATTGTACTCAGAAGATCCACATTGTAGACATGTCTCAGTAAGTGACCAACTGTGTAACTGTGGCCATGTCATTTGCCATGTGTAAGCCTATGTGTCATTTAGGAGGTATGAAAAAATGTTAGCTGCAAATGATAATCAAATTCCCTTTAATCAATCACCTACAAGTGTTTTTTCAGTATAACAGATTCAAGCCTAAGATCTCCATGAGTTAGATGTTGTTCCCATTCAACAAGGAAGGCAAATTGAAATTGAGTGGTCAGTCTGTGGACCTGACCTTAGAAATTAGATCTTTAAACTTCTGATCCCTGGATCTTTCCACTGGGGAAAACAAATCACTTAAATAATGTCTCCAAAGCCACACAGCTAGAAAGGAGTGGAGAAACAGCATTGTCTATATATTTTTACCATCTGTGAAAACTAAACCTTGCTGGCTAAAACTAAACCTTCTTTTTCACCCTCAATCTACCTTAATTACAAGTGACTTTTACTCATTTTCAGATAAATTTCTAGTGTTTTGTCAATATCAGAAGATACATTTTTGAGTCAGAACACTTGAAAATAACCATGCATTTTGTCTTTCTGGTAAAAACAGAAGCTTGACTCTACAGCATAAACTGATAATTAACTTCCATCTTGGTTCATGAGAATTTCACTAGACAAAACTCAGTGTTTCCCGAAAATGGTATTTGCAGTTTAGCTACCATAGTTAGAGGTGGGGCTAGAGAAATATCACTACAGCAAGCGTTCTTCTCTTTTCATGGACATTAACTTTCAATATATATAATCACATAGCCAGAGGGCATAGCTTAGTGCACTAAGCTTCAGGGTTACTATGCCTAGGTTGTTTAAAACCTCAAGTTCAAATCCCAGCAGAGTCTGTATGACTCTTCATCTCTTTGAGTTTGATCAATTACATTTTATAGATTTTTATTGTGTGCAAGACTCAAATAAGGCTTTAAAATCCAAATCCGGTTTATCTTATGGAGACTCTAAATACCTTGTACATTTTCTTTTTGTAAGTATTGAATTTCAGGCTTACTGTCTCTAACACCTTCCCAGCACATAGAGAGGAAATTATGTGAAAACTTTTAAATATGATGAGACTATTTTGATGGAATTATGAGCTATATTACTTACATGTGTGATCTGCCACTTCTGGTGAAGGAAGGGATATAGAAAAGATCCAGTCCAGGAAGTGAATCCAACGTAAGTGATAAAACCACTAAGTATTGAGTGACCACCATGTGCTTGCATGTAATGAATTATCTCATTCAATCCTCTCTGCTTCCCAGTTTACAGAGAATTCTAAATGCCCTTTCCAAGGTCACATGAGCTGAAGTGGGAGGGCTGGGATATAAACACCAGTGTGTCTGACCCCAAGTCTATGAGGTTCCATTTGTCTACAAAGTCTTACAACCACTGTCCATCTGATGAGAAAATAAAAAAATGAAGCGTGGAGAAGGCACCAAAAATGGAGTTGAAAGCCCAAATCAGGATGGCAGTGGAATCCAGGGACTTAAGAAAAAAGCTTGGGTCAAGCTGTCATCATTTTATATCAAGCCTGTCTTTAAGGAACTAGTGGCTTATCTTCCCACTCCCACCAGGCTTTATCCACATGGTGAGTAGGCAGGCTTATAAGGATGGTCTCCAGAATAGCCGGGAGTGGGTGGGTGCCAGGCTATCATACCCTTTTAAAATGTCATGGGCTAAATTCTTACACTTAGTGGAATGCACACTCTACTAAGACAGCATGTCAGGGTGAGCTGGAGCCCTTGGAGTCATCCCTTCTGGAAGCATGCTCTGTTTTCTTCTGCTTTGTCTAATTATCTCCTTAGGTTTCTGAATTCTTTGCCATTAAAGAAACTCTCCGTTCTCTCTTCCCATATCCCCAAGTATCACATGATCACCCTGTAGTGACAATCTGGCAGTGTTGACTGAATTGGGAATAAAGCCATAGGAGAAAGTAACTGTGCTCCCGCCCCCACCGCCACCCCACATTTTCTGATGAGAGTGACTCTGTGAGTACCATTAACTAATATACATATTCAGGAACAGAAACAGGTAAAAAAATGAGGAGTGGGAGTGAAAATAGACATATCAATTGAGACATGTGGAGTGTGAATTGCCTGAGGAGCTTCCAGGTGGAGCTGTATGTTTAGAAAACTGAATATGTGAGTCTGAAGACATAGTTTGGGAATTATCAATATTTAGGAAATAATTAAAACCATAGATAATGAACTAGCTCACCCAAGAAGAAAATATATAGAAAGAAGAGCACTAGATCAAAGTAGAATGCTGGGAAGTACCAATAATAAGAGGAGAATTAGGAGGACAACCAGAGGGATCAGAGGACCAGGAGAGAAGAGAAATGAAGGAATCAAGTTTGAAGAGCTCCATTTCCCAAAGGATATTCTTAGTTTTATAATGAGTTTCACAAATTAAAGTAAAATTGGCTTGCTAATTTGTATTGCAAATTTTTAAAGGGGATTATTGTATGCAGAGCTTTCTAAAATTATTTGACAACAGAACTCTTCTATTTACATAAAACCTATTCCTGCCCCTCAAAACTTATGTTCCTTGGAGCACACGTTGGGAAAATGTAGCATGAGTTACCCTAAACCAGAAATTGTCTGTGATATTGGTACCACAGAGAGTCCACTCTATGAGCACTCATAAATAACTGTATAGACTGTATTTTGACAATTAGCATATCACTGATTACCTCTAGCAGAACACTTCTAGTGGAGCAGTGAGGACAGAGGTAAGGTGGCAAAAGACTGACTACTAAATAAGAAGTGAGGATGTGAAAACAGTGCATGTTGATTACTCTTTCAAGAGATGATTTTGAAAGATACACAGGATAGGAATTAGAGAGGATGTAGCATCAGTAGGACATTCAGGAAGAGAGAGCTTTGTGCAAATTTATAGCCTGAAAAAACAAAAATCAGAGAGAAAGAAAAACCAAAAATATGAAGGGTGAGAAAGTAGGATAGAAGGGAGCAGTGCTGGAGCAAGGTCCTGAAGCTATGGGAAGGAATCCCACGTTAAGATGGAATATGAGGAGTGTTCACATGAAAATAAAGTACCTATTTGTAAGAATACAGAGGAGGAGGAGCTCAGAATTGGTTGGGGGGGGGGAGGTGGGGTAGAGGATTGTTAAGGCTCCTTGCAAGAGGTAGCCTTTGACTTAGGCCAGGAAGGAGCCAAGGAGCATAGAAGAAAGTTAAGCAGGAAATAAAAGCCACTGCAAAGGGACAGGAACCAGAAGAAAAGGTATGAAACACTAAAGAAGAATGTGTCTAAGGAAGGGCATTTGGGACTGGAATCCGAGCACTTTTCAGTTTTAGCCATTTCTCTTCTCATTGCACGTAGTTGGTTCCATGGAATGGGATGTCTAATTGACTACAGGATCCTTAATACCAATACACCTCATCCATGGGTTCATTTGTAATGTAGGGCTCTGTTTTATTACCTAACTAGTAGCCCTGTGCACAAAGCCCTGTGCTAGTAGCTTGCCAGTAGCTCTCTGCTGCCCTCCAGTAGCTCTCTGCCCACTGCCCCGCCCTCCTGTAGCTCCCCTGCCTCCTGTCCGACCCCCATGGCTTGCTGCCCTGCCCCTCCTGTAGCTCTCTGCTGCCTGCTTGTAGCTTGCTGCCCCACCCTCCTGCTGATCCATGATCCGGTTGTTACTCAGTTTGGTCTTATGCTTCATGGTGTAATGACCATTTACATATTACATCTTTATTCTATACGATTCCCAGCATCTAAAGTTTCACAACCCAAATTTTTTAATACAAAGAAAAAAGGAACACACAGTTAAATTTTAGTGAATTGAAGAGTATAAGTACACAAGCCAAGCCAAAACAAACCCAAATCTGATGAGTACATGTTGTTCATTTTGTTAATCTTAAACTGAGTTGAGTCAAGCAACTTATGCAAAACCAGAATCTTGAACAGAAAGAGTGGAATAGATCTGAACAAGATGGTGTTTTTCACTTTGTTGAAATCACATCCTTTTCTAGACAAGAAAATGAGAGTTGTTCTGAGTGATTACTGTTTACCACTCAAAGATATGAATTAATCAGTATTTTGGGGGATAGTTTTAAAGACAATTTTTTAAAAGTGGTTTTCTTGCCTGTGCAATTCAAAGCAACAATCCACAAGCTACTTACTGTTTTTGGAGAAAGTGTCAATGTTGGGGTTTGGACGTATTCAAAAGACATGTCTGCAAAACATTTTGTTCTAAGTGAACTGCATAAACAGAAGCTCCTCAGCTGTTTTTCTCTATAAAATTACACTTCAATTATTTAGCTAAAGTCATTAAAAGTAATAACAGAAATGGAAATTATTCCACTTTAAAGATGTATTTTTAATCAGGTTTAATCAGAAAGCTTCCCTACTCAGCAGCTTGGTGACCCCTCCTTGTTAGTTCAGACTACAGCTGGAAAAAATTGGTCCCCATCCCAAACAAGTATTTAAACAATTGTTAGATAGCCGAACAGTATCAGACAACTTCCTATTGAAAACAGGACCATTAAGTGTACATTTCTTTAATTGCCACAGATAATTAAGCATTTTCTATGTAAAGCTTATAAAAGCTTATAAATCTCAAGTAACTATGCATTAGTTCAGAGGTATTAACTGTATTTTGTAAGTATTCTGTGACAAAGAGGTATAGAGACCATTTCTTGCTTTAAAATTAAAAAAAAAATCTCACCCAAGGATATGTTTTTATTGATTTTTGGGAGTGGGGGAGGGAGAGGGAGAGAAAGGGGAGAGGGAGAGGGAGAGGGGGAGAAAGGGGGAGGGGGAGAGGGAGAGGGAGAGACTTTGATGTGAGAGAGAAATATCCTTTGGTTGCCTCCCTGTACATGCCCCAACCAGAGATCAAACCCACAACCTGGGAATCAAACCCTGGCCTCTTTGCTGCACAGGACAATGTGCCAACCAGCTGAGCCACGGTGGCCAGGACTATTCCTTCCTTTTTATACAATAGCTGCATAAATGTGTGTGTGTGTGTGTGTGTGTGTGTGTGTGTGTGTGTGTGTGAGTGTGTGTGCCTCTGAGTGAGACAGTATGCTTGCCTGCACCAGAGGGGGGAGACCAGGGAAGGGAATGCTCATTATTATGTAAATTAAGGGGATATTCTGATTGATCTAAGGCAATTAATGGCTCTATTTAATGGCTAAATCTCCATTTCACTGAGAAAATGAACCTCGTGCAGTACTGGAAGCCCATCCTAGTTCCAGTTCTTCCAGAAACCTCCCTGCTTCCTGCACCTGGACCCTGAGACCTAGTGGCACTCCCAGCTTCTGGGGTGTGACAAGTCCCACATGCTGAAACCGTCCTTGGATATTTTTTGTCATAATAATTATCCTTATCTTAGCTGTTCTCCATCTCAGATAAACTAAAGTCTTTATTAATATCATTTGTATATTAGTGGAGCTGGTTAATGTACTTTCATTCTGAACAAGGAAAATAAAAAGGTATTTTATTCTGAGTCATTATCTTACCATTAATTTTTAACTCCAGTCTTTAGAAGTGTATGTATTCTTCTCCCTCCGCCCCCAATAATACTAAACATTAGGCAACTGTCCCACTCTGATGGTTGAATGGCTTTTATCACTTTTTCAGGAAATTCATTGATATGCTGTCATTTTTGTCCCATCTTATTTTAAGCTTAAAAGAACAGAGTGAGGGGAAAAAAGAATAGGATGAAGTGTGAAACAATTAGAATACAATGCACATGCATCTTCACGGGAACTTTCCCATTAGTTAAGCTTTTCAAAAATTATCTCAGAGGAATCCTACTCCCCCGGCATCCTCACCTCTTACAAACAGCATAAAATATACACTACCCATTGGGTTTTGGAAATCATAACTCCTCATTTCTCCATTTCAACATCAGAAGAGACAGAAAGAAAATTATTTACATAATTTAAAATCCAGCAGGATATATGTATATTTCACTCTGGGAACATCGCTAGGTGGCAGCTGGTATTCTAAACATCATTATGCATTCCACCCAGTGGAACGGAACACAGATTATTTATAAAATGAAAAATTAGGTGCTCCATATTTAAAGGCCAAGATTTTTTTCTGGGTCAAAAGAGTGAAAATTTCAGCAATCAAAAAAAAAGGATGCACTGCCGATTCTTGATTATTAAGCAGCAATTAATTTGGTGCTTTTGCTAGCCCTCCCTACTCCCATGCTAACTCCCTCCCTCTTATTTCAAACTCTGTGCATTTTGTTGCCCTTTCAATAATCACTGAGAGAAAATGGAGGCCAAGGCAGTTCATTTTGCTCTTCTTAATCAGCTCTAGTGATATTAAGATTGGCTTACACTGAAATTTTTAGAATGGTGGATTGTAATGATCTATGCTCTCTACTTTCTAAGTACCAAATATAATGAAACTTTTCCCCTTTTAATAATCAATAACATACCACTCCCATTGCAAAGCACGACTGCTACATTTACCTAAGACACTTTGGCTATTGGTCTGTGTGAAGGACACACACCCCACAGAACTCCCACTATAGGAGGCAGAAGGACAAGGGCCCCAGCAGCTATGCTCTGAAATCCATCAGTACTTTTGCTCCTGGTCATGTGTTCCACTGGCTGCTTCAGCCACTGATAGCACAGAAGGGATCAATGAAGGCAGGCCCATTCCTGATATATCTTAAGCCCAGCTTAATTTCTTTTAGGTCTTTTAACTTGTGGATTTAGCAGTAAATTCCTAACTTTTAACTTTCTGGTTTAACTCATTTGTTTTTAAGAGTAATGTTGCTGTGCACTTTTCAATCCCAATTAAAAATTGGCACAAATCTTAAATATCATCAAGTAAAATTTGAAAGAGACCTTAAAAATGAATCTAATGCAACGATTCTCAAATTGTGGTCTTAGGACCAGTAGCATTAGCATCACCTGGGAACCATTAGAAATGCAAATTATCTGCCCCACTTCATTCTTCCTAAATCAGAATCTTTGAGGGTGGGGCCCAGAACTGTGTGCTTCAGCAAGCCCTCTGATCCATGCTCAAGTTTGGGATCCACTAATCTCTTGTATCTACTATCTTTAGGCCAGAAATTGGATCAATCATGGTTCATTTAAAGCTGTTCTAGTTGCCATAATCCCTATGGAGAGTACAAAAATAGCCCCAAGAATGAGTCTTGTCTTTTAAGAGTTTTCTATTAAGTTGGGGAACTCACACACATGAAATTAACAGAAAACTGATATACAATAAGTAGTTAAAATTGTGGAAATCAAATAGTACCATAGGACATTCAAGAGAAATCATCATATTCATTGGATTATATCTGTTTGGGTATGATTCAATATTTGCATTATAAATCCTATATAATGAAGAGGTGATATGCAAATTGACTGTCATGCCCTTGTTCAAGATAGCCGCCCCCATGTGGTCACAAGATGGCCAGTAGGGGAGGGCAGTTGTGAGCGATCAGGCCAACAGGACAACAGGGGAGGGCAGTAGGAGGTGACCAGGCAGGCCTGAAGAGGAGGGCAGTTAGGGGTGAACGGTCTAGCAGGGAAGAGCAGTTGGGGAAGACCAGGCCAGCAGGGGAGGGCAGTTGGGGGCAACTGGGCTGGCAGGAAAGGGCAGTTGAGGGTGACTTGGCCAGAAGGGGAGGGCAGTTGGGGACAAAAAAAAATCAGGTTAGCAGGGGAGCAGTTAGGCATCGATCAGGCTAGCAGGAGAATGGTTAGGGGTTGATCAGGCTGACAGGCAGAAGCATTTCGGGGCAATCAGGCAAGCAGGCAGGTGAGCGCTTGGGAGCCAGCAGTCCTGGATTGTGAGAGGGTTGTCTGACTGCTGGTTTAGGCTCACAGAGATCGGGTCTAAACCGGCAGTTGGACATTCCTCAAGGGGTCCCAGATTGGAGAGGGTGCAGGCTGGGCTGAGGGATACCTCTTCCCCTAGTACATGAATTTTATACACCAGGCTTCTAGTATATAATTAATATTGATCACATTGCAGGAGAAATTAGGGGGTCCAATTTCCCCTACACTAGTGGAGTTCTTGGGGGTACTGATTAAATAACCATTTGCAGGCACCACCACAGGAGAAATGTGGTAAAAGACTTTATTTGAATGGAGTTAGATCCTTGGGTTGCCAAGTCCCATGCTCCTTAACCCAGCCCTGAAAGAGGGGCATTTGGAGTTCTAGTAGAGCCAAAAGCAAGGTCAGCTTCCAAAGTTTTCATTCCACATTGCAGCTGGGTCTAGTTCAGCATCAGTTAATTAAAGTCCATTAGTCCACTGTGTGGAGTCTACAAGGCTATGGGGCACCTGGGTGCAGGGGAGCCAGGAACCCGGTGCTCCAGAGAGAATGAGAGCACTTCTTTATTCAGAAGTTGAAATAGTCACATTTTCATCCTTGCAGTGTCCATCCCTATTCTGGCCACTGACTTGCTCCCAGGTGTGACTAACAGATGAAGACCTTCCTACATCATTCCGACCTCAGTGGGCATGCATCTAAACTGCCTTTGTCTAGTCCCTTCTCCTAACAATCAGTGGGGAATAGACATGGAGAGTGTTAAATTAGCAAAACTGTGTAAATGACATGCTTATATTTTCTAGTCTTCTGTTTACTTCTTTCCTGTTCATAGCAACTAGATTATTAAAACAGTATCAATGGGAAGGCAAGATGTTATTATAAGTGATAAAGAAGAGGTTATGCCATTTTTCTTGGACCCCAATAATTGGGTAGAGGTCAATTTACTTGTGTTTCTGAATGTGCTTTGTTTTGAACATCAAAGACAATGACTCCACAGTCTTTTTTAGGAAACCTGGCCAGTATTATGCCACTCTGAGAGCTAAGGGAATTTTTTCATGCCTAACTAAAATATTTTCTTCCCCCCTCCACTTTTTAATTAATTTTCACTGGACACATTTTTTTTTGGACACATTGCCTTTTCAGAAAGAGAGAGTGACAGAGAGAAACATTAATGTGCAGGGAACAAACCTACAACCCAAGTATGTGCCCTTGACCTGGAATTAAACTGAGACCCTTCCATGGATGAGTCAACTCTCTGACCATAGATTAACACCAGTCAGGGCTAAGTTAAAATTTTTTCTTATTGTCCAGGAAAAGCTCTTCATAGCTAATTTATAATTGACACAGTGAGATAGTGGGCTGCAAAAGCATTTCCTGAGGTTTAAAACATTGTATGAAAGAAAGTTAGATGTGTTATTATTATCATTGTTTGATCTTTCTGCATGAGAGGCATAATGATTTTGTTGACCAGGAAAAACAATAGGAGAAGGGGACGTTTACCTTCAGTTTAAAATTTAAAAGAATCTATTTTCTTTTTCCTTCTGTAGATTTGTCTGGAAAATGTCCAACAGACAAATCAAAAGCCCCAGGCTTTTTTGCTCTCAAGATGATATTTTTTTTAAGTTGCTGCAATGACATAAAATCAACCCCCTTTGAAAAGTGAATGGCCTCACATATAATTCTATAAGCCTGATCCTAAAACTAAAAAAAGGGGGGTAATAATGTGCTCAATTTGGGAGGTCATTAATTCTTCTAAGTTACAAAGGTATTGTTAACTGAATTACCATTTCCAAGGTAGTAAATGACATCTTAAAGCTCTGAATGTGTTAAATCACCTTCAAAAAGTGGTCAGTTTATCCCTTAATCACTGACAACATCAGTCCAGATAGCTTCAGTTTCTTTAGCACTAGGTTCTGATAAACATAAAGCATTTTTATAGACATTATAAAATTCACCATTAACACTGCATTTAGGATGGGGATGAGAGAGCCCAAATAAAATATTTTAGAATTTCTGTAGCAAGTTAAAGAAACACCTTGACTTTCAAAGATTTTAATTATAAATTTGTGCAATAATGGAAAAGAATATTACCCAAATGTTGCTATTTCTTTTCTACTGGCCATGCATTATGATGCTAATGAAGATATCTAGTCTAGTATCTCCTTGATTCTAATTTATGCTTTCAGGCTGAATGGGAGCATATGACATTAGAATTTAGATTTTGGTGTAGAAGGGAATCTTTCTGAATTCTTGGAGACAACTATGAGTGTGGTAGGAACAAAATTACCTTGTTCATGAGGAGTGTCTAGGGGGTAGGTGAGTATATTGGAATAGGAAAAACTGATAATTAATTTTTGCATTAAATTGGGATCAATATGATCAGGTAACAGCTTCAGAAAGCTAAACCCCTCTCTTTGCCTTAGATAGGCACCTTTATCTACTTTATCTATGCATATGACATTCACTCTGACTTCAATTCAGCACTCTTCCCCAAATTCATAAATTAAGACAGAGCTCATAAATTACTTTATAATTTTTCCAATAAACCAATAATTAAAAACTTCCTGAGTAATAATTCTCTCTCTCTCTCTCTCTCTCTCTCTCTCTCTCTCCACCCCCTCTTTTTCGCGCGCACACACACACACACCGCTCCCCGCCCCACGGTGCCCCAAAAACATGTATACACACTTTAACAGCTGATATCTGAATTAATGCTTCTTTCTTTTCAGCCAGACTAAGCTTTGAACAAAGGAAATTCACCCTAAAATGCTACTGGAAGTTTAAAAATGCAGTTGAAGTACAAACAATGCCTTTATAATTATTCAAAGTGTATATACATTTTTTGAGTGTACACAGATTTAATTGATTTGAAATAATGGGTGAAGTCAGACTAAGCATTGAACAAAAGAAATTTATCCACAAGACCTTTTTATGGGGATAGATAAAAGATAAAGTTTATAGGAGAAAGTTGGCAGTGGTTGATGAATTGAGGGCGAAGAAATACCAAACGAAGTTATTCTTGATGTTTGCAATTCCATTGCTCTGTGTCATTAGAAGTTCCTGGACCAGGATGGTCATCAGTTTGAAAACAGGCATTGCAAAAAAAAAAAATTCATTTCTGTAGATTATTTTAAATTTTGAAAATGAACTGTATATTAATAAACTCTGACTTTATAATCATTCAAAGTGTGTATATATGTTTTGGGACACCTTATATACATGATACACTGAACCTATAAATAGATGTCCATGCAGAGGAACTATGTAGAGATTTCACACTTTCTGGGAAAAGCTAGCCAGTGTGTACTCCCCTCTAATTCTTTTTTTTTTTAATTCAACTATTGGTATTATTATTTTTAATCCTCATCTGAGGACATGCTTTCCCTATTGATTTTAGAGAGAGAGAAAGGGAGAGAGAGAGAGAGAAAATCATTGATGTGAGAGTGAAAGATGAGTTGGCCTCCCACACATGTGCCCCAACCAGTAATCAAACCTACAACCTGTGTATGTGCCCTGACTGGGAATCAAATCTGCAACATTTTGGTATATGGGACAACACTATAACCAACGGAGCCACACTAGCCAAGGCTCCCTTCCAATTCTTGACATAAGTTTTTCATTTTCAGCTTCATGGATTACTTGTATATACACTTCTGACAAATTTTAAGGAAAAGCTGTAACCCTTGATGGTGACAAATGTTAAAGGCCCCATTAAGCAAACAGGGCTAAAGATGACCACCTTAAGTGTGGAACTGAAGGAAATTCTCCATGTAGACTAAAACAGAATTTACTTATAATGAGGGTTAATCCATTTGACTTACCAAGATGGCATTTCACATTTGATAAGGACATGACACTTGAAACATAGGGTTCAGACACCCACGCAATGGGGCAGAACCTACTCCAGCATTAGCCCAGGGTTTGGCTCACTTTTGGAGGCCTCCTATCCTCTCTCCTCTTCCCTCAATTTTCTCACTCTAGTTGTTGAAAAAAAAGATTTCTTGTTACATTTCACTTTATCTGTTACTTCAAGCAGAAAGCCTCTTCTGGCAGAATTGTGGTGTTATCCTATAACAAGCAGTGGCTTCTAGAGCGCTCCAGAGTAGAGCGCTAGAATTGGGGACAGAGCAGGGCTATGGGATTGATACCCACACCCCATTTTGTTTCATCTGAAATCTCTACCATATCATACCATGAGGCTTGTGGGTTAAAAATGGGAGAAAAGAAAGAGCCTTATCTACTTTTTATTAGATTTTGTATTTTATTCATACTTAAATTGGAAAAAAGATTGGGGAGGGGAGAAGGGAGAGGAAAAAGTATATTCAGAAAGACATTAAAGATAAACTTTAAAAGCCTCCAATTAAATGATGTGTAAAAAAATTTCAAATATCTTTAAAAAAGAAAACTAAACTAAATCTTCAGTATTATTGGCATCGTTGTTAAATAAGGCAAATGAAAAAAATTTACCTGGATGGAAATGTCTGGCTTTAATATGGTACCATTTCACAATGTATTTTTTTGTGTTGTTTTTTTTTTCTCTTCAAGAAGTCAATATTTCAAACTATAAATACACAGTGTAATCTTCTGTCAATAAAATGAGGTCAGCTTTCCTCTGGGTCTCCTTTAAAACTGGAGATCATTATCTCTCTATTCTAAATCCCCTCACCTACTTAAATAACTTACTTTTTTTTTTTTTTTTTAAGAACAGGAGCCTCTCAATTCCAAATTAACTCATTGGCCTTCCTTGGATCTAAAACAATTATTTGCAAGAGGATCATATCGGGATTCAAAGTCCATTGAGCATCTGGGGGCTATGCTACAGAAACAGGCAGAGATGGAGCAATGAAAGAGAGTCCCATCCTTGCTATGTGCTCTTGAATTCTGTTAGCCAAAGAGAATGCTATACATTGTGAAATTTAGAAGCAAGGAGTCATCCGGCTGGGGGCAAAATTGTTATAATACCTCCCTTTAAAATATGCCTAGGGTACTTAAATCAGAAAGCTAATGCCCAATTAAAAAGAAAAAGGAGTCAGATTTTAACTCTTACCTATTAGGTTCTCTATAACAAATGAGAATGGCCTAACTTTGCCTTGAACAGTATAACCAGCCATATATAACAAGATGTCTCTGCTACCCTGCTCTGTTAAGAAGTTAGATGTTAGGTCAATTCAAAGATTCTGTTTAATAAGGTACTACCAAAAGTGCTAGGTATGCATTACCAATTTGTAAGATGTGGAATGCAACGAAACACACTCAAGACTAAGGCAATGCTAAACATATTAGAATCTTTCCCCGATGAAGAAATTTTCTAATGTTTCCTTGCCTTATTGTAACCATTATGATCCTCAGTTTTCACTATGTCCAGTGAAGTGTGGTTATATCAATTAATAGAGGTTTCTATTTGACAGGGTATTCTAACAACTGCTTTAACAGTATATTGTTTCTGCTGTGTGAATAATTGACAAAACAGGAATCCCAATTAGTTGGGTTTTCTTTCTTTGCATTTTACAGCCCATTGGTTCAGTGCCTCACAGAGTACTGGCTTCAAGTGGTTTGAGTGATATAATGATTTGAGAAAAGAAGACCCAGCCACTAAAGGTGGGTAGGAATGAAATGAAAAGTAGAGTTGCTTCCCATTCTTCCATCATTGTTCCTGCAGCACACGTACCAGAAAGCCTTCCAGTTGCAAACATCTGCATCCCCCGGGAGGAGTGTGCACATGCTGAAAGGTTGTCTAAGAAGCTTATTATCCGGTTACAAGATCCAAAATGCAGTGGTTGGAGAGTTTTGAAGCTGGTAGCAGGAATCCTGACAGCTTCATGTGTATGTAGGTAACCACTGTGTTGGAATAAAAGCATGTTGATGATAATCCTCTTTCAGTTTGGGTCACACAAGGTGACAGCTACTGGTGCTAATTGAAAAGGAAAACGATAATTCGATTCTGTAACAGTTTGCACCTACCTCATGCTTTTTCATCCAGAAGGCTGAAAAACATTTCTTTTTTTATACAAAGAAGAATAATCTAAGGCAACTCCCTCTGGGGTGTGGGGTCATCCTCCATCTCTGAAAAGGCCAGACAATAATGATGCGATGACAACACCCTCTGGAGATGGGTCAGAAATATCCAAGGAGGGAAGATGTAGTGTTTAATCTTAGGAAGACAGCAGAGCTGCACTGAACAGCACAGGCTGGGAATTTAAGGACACCCCTGGAATCCCAGCATGGTTCTCCACGTTGGGCAAATCATCTAAGTTGGAGCCTTATCAGTCTCCCTTGTAAAATGCATACAATGATTTTTAAAATATTTGTTTTCTTCTGAGCAGAACTCTAAGTATTTCAAAAGTTCAGTAAATATTTATGAAACATGACCACAGTCTCCCATCTTCCATTGAAAAGGGAAATGCCACAGAGGAACTAGGGGCCACAATAAAATGGACGGCCTTGATGAGTGATATGCAGAAAGCCATCGTTGTGACGTGCCACAAAAGGGGTTTGTCTTGGTCCATGTGGGCTTCTATAACAAAGTCACCGCAGATAGGGCGTTTTAAACCACAGACATTTATTTCTCAGAGTGCTGGAGGCTGGAAGTCTGCGATCAGGCTGCCAGCAGGGCTGGGTCCTCAGTGAGGGCGTTCTCCCTGGTTTGCAGATAGCTGTCTTTGTACGGTGTCCTCACACGGCTAAGAGAGCTCATTTCTCACTTGTCTCTTCTTGTAAAAACACTAGTCCTATTCAAGGGGGGCTCTCCTCTCATCACCTTCCAGAAGGCCCCACTTCCCAATACCGCCATATTGGGGCTTAGGACTTCAACAGGTGAATTTGGGGGGGGGGATGTAAACATTCAGTCCATGACATAATAACCTGGATCTGAGAGTGCTTGGGACTAGAAAAATGTATTGTCTCAGTCTTTGACGTGCCATGGAAGCACAGTACCTACTAGTACATGCACTGTAGTGATATTGTGGCCCTATTCTTTGTTTTATGCATATTTGAAAGACAGAGCAATGAGGGAACACTTCAAGCAGAGGGCAGGGCAGTTTGGAATCAGACACCCACTGTCCCAGGTTTGCCAGGATGCTCCATGTTCCACGAGCTTGCTCCGGAGAACCTCAGGCTGGGGAACAAAACATCCCGGGAAGATGGCTGGGTTTCTCACTTCTATCTCCCTGGCTCCACTGTTTGTTCTGTGTTCCCCTTTGAAAATGTGGTTCTTTCTAGAAGCAGATGGACTGGTACACAGAGTACCTCTGAGGAGAGGTCCCTGAGAATTCAGCTGCGAAGCCTGAGAAAAGCACTAACTGGGAAGAAGCCAGGCACAGATTTCAGTGAAACATCTTCCTCATGCTTGAACAAGCTTCTCTTTCTTGTTGAAACGTGCTCAATTCCCTATAAACACCCCACTCTCTAGACAGATGGACAAAGAGACAGATACATGCTTATTTTTGTCTAAACATTTCTTTGATGAAGTACAGCTTTCAGCCAGCCTCAACGAGTTACTCCTGAAGAATCATTCACATTTAATCTGTCTGCTTCACCCCAGCCGGCTGAACACTTCATAAACATTCCTGAAGTCCCCACACTCCTCTGAAACACATAATGAGCACAGTGACACTAACAATACTTCACAAAATAACTTTCTTCTGAACCATTTGAAGTGATTCTAGTGTTTAGTCTCATCATATCTCCATGCCATGGTGCAAAGCAAATGAAGTAGAAAACTGTGATCTCGATATGATCTTCCAATTAGGAAGTTGAAGAAAACTGAGTTTGTGTGGAAAGGGTTTCTGTCCCACAGCTACAAACTCTTTTGAAGAGTTGTATTGCATACAGATAAAAGCTGCACAACTTGGTCAATTACCTGTCATTTTACTCTGAGGTGGGAGAGTAGAAGTCATCATTTAGAGTAGTCTCCTGGTAAGAGGAAAGGAAGGATAGAGTTTGTATGCCTTTTTGGAATATAGATTATTTTAAGTTGGCTATTAAATTTTTTTTATTGATTTCAGAGAAGAAGAAAGAAGGAAAGGGAGGGAGGGAGAGAGGGAGGAAGAGAGAGAGAGAGAGAGAGAGAGAGAGAGAGAGAGAGAGAGAGAGATAAACCATCAATGATGAGAGAGAATCACCAATAGGCTGCCTCCTGCCCAGCCCCCACCGGGGATTAAGCCCACAATCGGGGTATGTGTCCCCCAACCAAAATCAAACCCAGGACCCTTCAGTCTGAAGGTCGATGCTCTATCCACTGAGCCAAATCAGCCAAGACTAAGCTGGCTATTTTTAAGAAAAAAGACTCAGAAAGACCCTCCCCCTTATTTGTGTAAAGGGATTCAGGTAGAAAAGCCTGCTCACAGGAGGGGAGCTATCACCTTCCTATAATATGAACTAAGAGGGGAAGACAGGAGAAACCTGCCAAGTCTGTTTGGTAGAGTCCCGTCTGTGTCCCATTGTTTCTGGGTGACCTGGCAAAATTTACTTACTGAATGTTTGCTCCTCCTCATCTGCCTGTGAATTGCTTACTGTCCATTAGAAGTCTTAACCACTATCCCCTTTCTTCTTAGCTCAAGATGGCATATAAGCCTCAACTGCCTGATTTATGTACTTATGTAATAAATTTGGTTATTTTTTCCAGTTTGTTTCATGCCACTCTGATTATTAGACTAGCCAAAAGAACTTAGAAGAGTAGAAGGCAAATTAGTTTTCTTCCTCCAGAGAGGTCACTCACTGATTTTGACCTGTGACCTGTATTATTCCTTTCTAGAGGGAGAGGGACAGGGACTATGAGAGGGGAAGGGGGTGCGGAGAACAGTTACTCTTCAACAATCCACTAGGCCTGAATGGTTGCTTAAAGCACAACCTGCTTAATCTCAAGGGGCTTCTCAGGCCTTAGCTCCCATTGCTTCACAGGTGAATCAATTCGTCCTTTCACATTCAAACAAAAGGCATTCTGGGATCATCCTTCAGAGAGTGAATGGCTCCCTGGGGACACATACACACCAAAAGAATGCTAATTCTACCACAGCCCTAAGGTGGCATTACTAGTAATAAACTTCTTTCAATACATTAACCAGTATTTTCAGCCAATGCTAAATACATAAACCAGTTAGTGTGAATTAGTGGGAAAGCTGGTTAAGTGATAAAGAGATTAATTATCATACAGGGGAAAAAAACTCTAGAACTTCCAGAGTACTGAAACAAAGAGGTACTTTGAAGAAGATGGTTGCTTTTAAATACTGGGAAAGTGCCCTGTGGAAGATTCCAGACCCAATCCTGAGTGCTCAGAGAATGGAGCTGGGGCTGATCACTGAGTTTGTGTCATTAGAAGAGGATCTAACATGTAAGAGGCACCTATACAATGCACAAAATGCTTTGATGGGTGCTTGACAAGTGGCAGGCCACTGAACTGCCCGCCTCACAGCCCTGCCCTGTAGATACCATGACAGAGAAATTTAATAGCTATAGTTCAGAATGATAGATCCTCCCTTCCCCCAACTGATGGACGGAGAGTGACATAAACTCCTCCTGCAGCAGGGACATTCCTGAGCACCAATAAGGCACCTTATATGGACTGTACATTGAACCACCAATCAGCACCTGCCAAATACCCTAAGCCCCCGATTCCTAAGTCCCTAAGTGCCTAATCATGTGCCTTATATGAAAACACCAATCAGCATGTGCCTAGTACCCTAAGCCCCATCCCTCCCCTTTCCTCCCCTCAAAAGGTGTGTTCACTCCTGCAGGAGTGCTCTCTTCCTTTGGGGGGCAGCCCCGCAGGGTTCCTTCTCTAATGAAGCCTGTGTCCTGGTCTTTGGCCCTCTGTCTCATCTTTCACAGAGAAGTTAAGACAAGTGCTTCAGTTCACACTGCTTAGAAGAGGGAGAAATAGGACTTGTTCCAAATGTGGACTATTTCAAAGATTGGGCCCATTTAACAGCCACCACCCAGGGGAAAATTACTGCCACAAACGGAGAGAAATAGGCAAGTACCTATGGAGCCTGGAACATTGTGCACTTGTGACAGCAAAGCATTTTCTCCAAAAAGAATCTTAAAACCCTAAGATTTTAAGTACAGACCTCTCTCAAAGAAGTAGAGTAGAAAGACCTAAGCTTCCACTCCCCTTTCTTTCAATTCTTTTAAAAAATATATATATTATTGATTTTTTACAGAGAGGAAGGGAGAGGGATAGAGAGCTAGAAACATCAATGAAAGAGAAACATTGATCAGCTGCCTCCTGCACACCCCCTACCGGGGATGTGCCTGCAACCAATGTACATGCCCTTAACCGGATCAAACCTGGGACCTTTTAGTCCGCAAACTGACACTCTATCCACTGAGCCAAACTGGTTTCAACTCTTTCAATTCTTATTAAGAGCGGTTTTGTGGCAGCCATAAAGTAAAATAACACAGTATTGACGTTTGGTAAGCTCCCCATCAAACACAGAAAAAAAAGGAAGAAAGATGTTGCTATAAAAATGTCTGTAAACTGACCCATCCATGGAAGACAACTTTAAACACCAGGGCAAATAGATTCTCGGTTGCCCTTTCTTTCCCATTTCTTTCTAACAAGTGTAATCTTTCCTAACATCGGGCAGAACAATTCCAAATGACGTGATTTGCAGTGATGGACCTGGGAGGAGGCAGGGGGTTCTGTTAAGTGTTTCACTATTGTCACCCTTTGCCTCTCTGAGCCTGGTTTCCTTAGGAGGAACAGGAAGAAACCCCTGGGGTCCCTTTTACCTCAGCCACACAAACACCAGCATGTCCCTACAACAATATCCCAATGTCTTATCGTATGCAGTTATTATATAGGAGCACACTATGTGCTTAAGAATATAGTATAATGGATAACAGCCTGGGAACCAGACTATTTGTCCTTAAGTCTCAGCCTCCATCCATTACTAGCTGTGTGACCTGGGCTAAATATTTAATTTCTCTCTTAAACACACACACACACACACACACACACACACACACACACACACACGAGGCTCGTTGCACAAATATTTCTGCAATAGGAATAGGCCTTCTTTCCCCTGGCTGCTGGCACCAGTTTTCCTCTGGTACCAGGCCTTTGGTCTGGCTGCTGCCTTCAGTCATCGCTCTGGCCAGAGCCTTCAGTCTTTGTTCCAGCTGGAGCGCTGCTCCTGTAGCTTCCTTCATGCCCTGCCCTCCGCTTCATAGCAGGGCCCTGCCCCACCTAGCTGTTCCATGCCTGCATGTGTGCTGCCCAGAGGCCCAGAGCTGCTGGGGGACAGGGCCACCGCCACATTTTTTTTCAGGGGGGGTTAATTTGCATACTCACTCCTGATTGGCTGGTGGGCATTGCAAAGTGATGCTCAATTTGCATATTTCTCTTTTATTAGTGTAGATAAATAATTTTTTAAATGGCTTCAGAGAGGAAGAGAGAGGGAGTAAGAGATAGAAACATCAATGATGAGAGAGAATCATTGATTGACTGCCTCCTACATGCCCCCTAGAAGGGATTGAACTCACAACCCAGGCATGTGCCCTGACCAGGTACCAAACCTGTGACATCCTGGTTCATAGGTTTATGCTCAACCACTGAGCCACACCAGCCAGGTTAATCTCTTTAAGGGCCAGCTACTGCATCTACGACAGTAGCTACTTCACATCATTGTCTGATGAATAAATGATTGAACGTGACTGTGCTATTATTCGTATTCCTGGATGGCAGTGGTTCTGAACCATGCATCAGGCATATCCAAGGCGCATGAAAAGCCCACTGTAAAGGCTCTATTCTGGTCCCATAAATAGATTTGGGAGAGGGCCTAGGAACAGGGAGTTAATCTTTTAAGAACTATAAATTACTATTCACCTTTTTATTTTTTCTAAAGTACATTTTATTGACTTTTTTACAGAGAGGAAGGGAGAGGGGTTAAGAGTTAGAAACGTCGATCAACTGCCTCCTGCACAGCTCTTACTGGGGATGTTCCCACAACCAAGGTACATGCCCTTGACTAGAATCAAACCTGGAACCTTTCAATTCACAGGCTGATACTCTTTCCACTGAGCCAAACTGGTTAGGGCTCTATTTACCTTTTTAAAAGCAACAAATACCTTTATGGTATTTTCTCCCATTTGAACAAAACATATTTAATTTATGTACTCTTCACTACATATTGCTTTTGGTTGTTTTTGTTTGTTTTTTTTTTAACTTAACAATGTATCTTGGGGATGTTTTTCCAAATCCACACATAAAGATCCTCATTTTTATTCTACAGAAACGTACTATTTCACTGAATTGATGTCTTATGATTTAACCAGTCCCCATTGAGGGGCACTTTGGTTGTTTTCTAGCATTTTCTTTTACAAACAATGCAGGAATTGGGTAACTTTTAAATAAATCTTTTCACACAAATGTTTCTATGAGTTATATTCCTACAAGTGGAATTACTGGATCAGAGGGTTTATACATTCGTTATTTTGTTAGAAATTGCCAAATCGTTCTCCACAGATTTTGAACCGATTTATATTCAGATCAACAACGAGAGAGCCTGTTTCTCATGCCCCTATCAACACAATCTCTTGTCAAACTTTCTGATCTTTGCCAATCTGATAATCAAAAGTGCTATCTCCATGTAGTTTAATTTGCATTCGCCTTATTATGTGAACAATTGTGCATATTTTCATATGTTTTGGAACAATCTGACTACCCTTTCCTGGGAAATGATTATTCATATCCCTTGCCTCCTGCTTCTCTATTGGTTTGTTAGTCTTTGTCACTTTGATTTATAGCAGCTCTTTATATATTTGAGATAGCAGGCTTTGGTCGGTGATATGAATTGCAAATATCTTTTTTTCTAGCTTGTCATTTATTTCTGACTTTGCTTATTGCCATGTTGTTCTGTATTTATTAGTTTGCAGAATTTTCTTTTTTGGAGTTGGATTTTTCTTATATTTTTAAAATGGCTTTGGGTTTTGAATCATGGTTTTAAAAAAGGTTTTCACTCTGATGTTACCCCATAATTCTTCATGGCTTCTTCTGAAAAAATTTTGTTTTATATTTTGTATTCAAGTCTTTGATCCATTGGAAATGGTGGAAGGTGTGGATTAAACTCCTTTTTTAATTGGCTGAATTCTATATCATATATCTATAGAAGAAAAATTTATAAGTGTTTATATGTAGGGTAGAAAAAAGACATCCTTGAAGATTTTAAGTAAAGAGAAAATGAACAATTATTCTTGTTATATAACTTCAACAGCTGAATGTCTTTCCATTTTCATAGTGTGAAAGCACACTCAATATTCTTCTCCCTCTTTCAACAGTTGTCACTCATTTACTAAAAATATTAATCTTCACTGTGAATTGAATTAAAAATTACAGATGGTAACAGTGAGTGAAAATTCTGAAGATAATATGGGTGATGGGGCATTATCTCCTCTCCTCTCGATTAATTCCTTTTTTGTGGGCATCCTATCTCCTTTATCTCCAATGTTTTAAATGCCTCAGTGCAATAACAATATCATCATAGAAGCTAATTAGTAAAGATTTTGTGTCTTGTTAATGATGTACAATTGATTATGGCTGGAGGACAGAATGAGACTAACCATTCATCCATGATGAGCATTGCATTCTATCTTCCTACAATATGTAGATGATGGCATTTTTATTACTGTTTTTCTATTATGTAGACATCTGAAACAGCTCACCAATCTGTTTTCTTTTTTCTCCAGCACCAAACCTGGGCCCTGGAAAAGTGTACAGATTATTCTACATGCGTGATTATTGGAAGAATGAAGAAAATCATTACCTGTGGACCAAATGGGAAACAACAATCAGGGCATCACTTCTCCCTTCTATCTTTGCTTAACATTTAAAGCTATACTTTTCTCCCATTAAACCATAGGCCATAATTACTATTTACAAATAAATGCCTGATTAAAAATAACTTTAAAGTAGCCACTTAAATAACTGTAACCCTTTTTTTTCCAGATCATCTCACACTCCTTAATTCTTTATAAATAAATAGATACAGCTAGGCAGCGATTAATGTTAAAGTGTTCGTGTAGAGAAAGGAACAATAAACAGACTATGGGACTCCCCAGCTAAGATCACTTCCCAGGCGATTCTGCCCCCCATCCCCCATCTTTCCAATTCCTGTCTTTCTTCTTCCTTCTCTGTCTTCCTTCTTTAATGGTTGCTTTCTTCACCTCAAGAGGCTCTAAATTTGAAGTCACGTGCAACTGCAGCTCCTTTATTTGGGGTCTGGCCCAACACCTCATTTTTCAAAGGGATGGGAGTTTGGCTCTCTTCTGAGTTGGTCTGGATTGCACAGCTGCGATGAGAAAAGTATATAATAGGTGCAAAACTCTGACGGGTAAGGATTAAGAGTTTGTTATGACATGGCTCTTTCCTCGGAATATACAGCCCAGACAGTAATTTGGACACAGTACTCCTTGTTGCTGTTTCCTGATGTGGGGAAATGTCCACAGATATTCTCCTTGGACTCCCACAGAATAGCTCTGAGTCCTTGGCTCCCATGCCTGAGGGCAGCCATGTACCTGGAAAACTGCTCTGGTTGGGTGTTCCTGACTCTGTTTGCTCTCCATTCTGATGGTGGAGCCTGGGCCAGTAAGAAAACCCCAGAAGCCCGAAGTGTGAAAGATGAAGGGGAATCTGGCATTTTGGAGATTGGTCCCAGACATCTCTGCACACAGCATGCCTTTTCCAAGTGTTTGCTTGGCCATGGCTTCATTACAGCTGGGCTGCTGGACCAAAAGGGAACAGATGCAGGGTTGGGTGTGGGGGCTGGGGACAGAGAACAGAAGACAATCTCTTTATTTTCTCTCTTCTCTCTCTAGGCCACTAGAGTGTGATTTCAATGGAAAAGCACTAGCTGCCTTCTTTCATCTGTGCCCAAGGGTAAAAGGGTGGGCTTTATGGGGGAGATACCAGCTCAACTGGAAAGACTGAACAGAAGGCATGGAATTGGAGGGCTGTGGTTTCAACCTTCACAACTCCCATCCTCCTAGGAGCACAACAGCATAAAGCTGCACTCACCACCCAGTCACCCTGCTCCTCAGCGGGTGGCTGTTCACTGAGCAGAAACTCATTTTACAATGAGGGCCTACAAATTGGGAACTATTCAGCTCACTGAAAGTGCTACCAATAGACTTGAAGAATTTCTTCTGATGGTTTGGTATTTTATTTTTAAATATATTTTTATTTATTTCAGAATAAAGGAAGGGAGGAAGAGGGAGAGGAGAGAGAGAGAGAGAGAGAGAGAGAGAGAGAGAGAGAGAGAGAGAGAAAAGAGGGAAGAAAGATCAATGATGAGAGATAATCATTGATTGGCTGCCTCTTGCATGCTTCCCACTGGGGATCAAGTCCTCAACCCAGGTATGTGCCCTTGATTGGAATTGAACCTGGGACCATTTAGTCCACAGGTCGACCCTCTAGCCACTGAGCCAAACCAGCTAGGGAAGTAACAGGCTTTTAGAAGCACCCAAGGTCTAGCTAAATAGCAGATCAGGAATACTAAAGGTCAGCAATGGGACGTGAGCTATATATTTACAAGCTACCATAATACTATTGTGAGATAATAATTGCTGCTATATACTCATAACACAAAGCTAAAATCTTATTCTCAAACTTGACTTATGGGGAACTGTTCACGGAAATTCTACTTTGTTCAAACAGGCCTACACAGTAGAATGCCATGTGTGACCTCTCTTCATAATAAGCCTTCTTGTTATGAAGGTAGGTATTTAAATCTGTGCTGATAGCTGATGCTGTTCTGTCTTATATACTTTAACTGAACTTTTATGTTTTGTACTTCTGCCCTGAGGCAATTTAATTACATAAGTTGCAATTTTATACACAAAAATGATAAATACGGTAGATGGTATCCAATTTCCAAAAGAGGATGGCATTGGTGGGAAAACATAGAAACAGCCTCTCTTTATATCTCCCTTGTGAGATCCTTGCAATTCTGCCATACTTTCCTGGAAATGCTGTCCCTGGTGGCCTACTAGTATTAAAGAAATCATCCATGCTCCCCACTCCCAAACAAACTGAGCAGAATATTACAAACCACACGCATCTCCCCCTGAGGCTGCTGCTGTTTACAAGAACATCACATGATTCTGCCCTTTGTCCAGGCTTCCATCTGAAATCTCTACAAGTTCAATGAAACCTCTTGCCCCAGTGACTCGGATCCACTGTTTGCTGATACCATGGACAGAAACAGATGATCCCACCATGCTGTCACCTACAATATGTGGCCTCTGTGTTCCCTCAGTAATGTCCTCTGGGGCTCTAGCAATTCAAAGATACAGAGTAGTACTCTTACCGTTCAGATCAAGCTCCTTACCCAGTTCAATCTTCCACTCTGTTCAAGAACACAAAATGAGGGCAGAGCCTGGAAACAATTAAGATAGACAAGGCTATCCACCAGCCTACCCCTGGTCCTTCCTCAACCCCTGCTGCAGATGGCGATAAACTCAGGAGTGATGAGGTGGCTCCCTGTACCGTCAAGGTCATCAGAGAAGCCCTTCTTACAACCCAGGGACAGAAAAAGGAGGAATGCTACTTCAGCATAAAAAAGTCCAAGTTCTGCCATCCTGGAGAATGTGAGTCTCTGATGTAGGCAAGAGAAGTGCTTTCAGCCATAAGTTGAGCCTTGTGGTGTGAACAGAGTGAATTTCCAGGTGGAGTTAAAAAAAGTACAGCTGTCCTCACCCTTGAGTGAGATGCCTCCTGCCATCCCTGTCCACTCCATCCTGTCCTCCACTTTACAGCCAGCGTCCCCTCTCTCTTGTTCAGAGTGGTGAAACAAGGTTTGGGAGAGCTCCCTAAGAGTCACAGTTCATGCAGAACTGAGAGGTTGTTCCAGAAAATGTAGGGGCTCTGGGAATGAGGCAGAGACTAAAGAAGAGAGAAAGAAAATGGAAAGGAGGTGAACTTGGAGAAGGCTGGAACACCTGTGTGGGGCGTCCTCAAATTCTGGGAGGAGAGCCTTCTCACGCTGTCTTCAGTCTGTTTTGGTTGCTGTAACAAAATGCCACAGGTACTTGTTGGGTGCCTTATAAGCAACAGGAATTTATTTCTCACAGTTCTGGAGACAGGGAAGTCCAAGTTCAAGGTGCCAGCATGGTGATGGTCACTTAAAGTCCCTCTTCCTGGTTTTTAGATGATACCTTTAGACTGTCCTCACATTATGAAAGAGGTGGAGGGCCCTTCAGGAGCCTCTTTTACAAGAGCATTACTCTCATGCAGGCTCCACACTCCTGACCTGACCACCTCCCAAAGGCCCCACCCACTAGTATCATCACCTTTGGGGATTAGGATTTCAACACACAAATTTGGGGGTGGGACACAAATATTCAGGCCATAGCATATGTCAAGTATTTTTCATCCCAAATCTCATTCTCCTCCCTTTGAAGACTATCCCTCCTGCCCCTCTGACTCTCTGTGAATAAGTACTGGTTTTTACCTACTGTATGCATGTTCATTTGGAAAAACTGAACAGTAGTATAAGTGGTAATTGAAATACATAAAGGAGTTGCTCCCTCTTCGATCACCTCCTATTTCAGATAAGTATAGAGGCAACTGAGAACATCTGCGGGAAGCCAGAGCCAGCAAGTGCCTGGGACAGGAGGTTCAACAGGGGTCTAATCTAAGGACCATGGGGAATTTGAAAGGGTCCATGATTAAGAAGGTAAAAGGTGATAGCCTTGTGAAAGGTAGTTTGCTTATCTTGGAAAGGAATAAGACCAGGTGTGAAGGGAAGGAGACGTGCTCAGAGGTTCAGACCATTGGCCACAGAGCATATGGAGCCAATGGAGAGAACAAGCCCCCAATCTCCAACTGAAGGATGGCTGAGTTAGCCTTGGCCTCTGAACACCCTTAAGGCCCTCTGAAATTTTCTGAAAACAGCTAACTCAGTCAAAGGAAGAAAAAGGTTGAAGCCCATAAACATAAAAAGGTTGATAAAACAGCAGGATATCAAGTTTTATGGCCAGGACAGAAGGCGCCATGTACCATCACAAAACAGTGTAAGGTTCTGGCAGCAGCCCCAAAGTTTAGGGATCACCTGACTGTTTCCTTCAAAGGAACAGAGGTCTAGGCCTAATTTACAGAGCGTCCTTCTGAGGCTCTTCCGTTTTCTGCTTCCACTTTGGACAGGACATTTAATGGCAAGATGTAAATGCAATCACTTCCTGGTGGTAGATAAACTGAAGGCAGCATGAGCTCTTCTGTGGGGGCGGGGGGGAGGGCAGGGCTGTTTCAGGCCTGCACAAGAATATGTCATTGTAGGACTATGGGCAAACAAGGCGGAGCCAGGCTGTGCTCTGGAAGCGGTTCCCATAAGTCCTTCCATGTGTGCTAACATGCCCACTTTTTTGTGTTTTTGATAACATGCAGAGGCTCACCCCCAGTTAGAATTGAGAGAAGTGAGCACCATAGTGGTAGAAGACCAGAATCTTGGATCTATACTAAGTCCAGTCCCTTCTGATTGTTACCCTAGTGTGATCAAGTCAGTGATCAGCATTAGGCTTACTTCCACGGCATATCCCAAGTGCCTTCATCTAGAGCCAGACGGAGGCTGGGAGCAAAAAGAATTGCCTTCCAGCTTGCCCCTGCTGGTGAGGCCTAGAGCAGTGGTGGTGACCATTGACCATAAAGTATATAGAGCCAATGGATCTTAAGCTTAGTGCAGAGTCAGGGTCTTCTGCATTATGTTGAGAGATGGGCAGAGAGGCATGAGGAGAAGAGACTAGCACTTTGCACATGGAATTTTCCAGTTAGAGAGGATGCCTCAGTGGATCCTATGGCCTTTGCCACATGTCAGCCTCTTGTAGAGAAGATAGTTGGGAAAATGAACTATTTGGAGGTGCTTGTGTTCTCTAACAAAATATTAGATTTTGAGGGACTTTCAGGGAGCATGAGGAATGGCGCCTTAATCAGGTACTGGATTGTCCCACAGGGGGATGTTTGAAACTACCTTTAGATATATGTCAATTTTGTGGCACTTCAGTGAATGATGGAGAACACAGTATATACAAAGGGAATCATAGATCCAGAATCTACCTCTGCCCTATACTCAGGCCCATCCTACCAACACTGAGAAACAATCTTTTGTATGAGGGCTGAGAGGGTATTGTCAAAGATGATTGCTCACCAGCTCAGTGACATCACCTATGGCATGAGGCAGGCCCATGAATGAACAAATGAATGAGAAGGTTCACAGTGGTTCTGGGAAGCACTGGGAACTGAGACATGGCATTGGGAAGCTAATGGGCCCAATGATCAAAGTACCAGAACAGACTTATGCCAAAGATCTTTTGTATTACACATAGAACCATGTTTTGAGAAGAGGGAAGCAGTTCAGTATCTGGAGGACCCTCAGAGAAGGACTTGTATTGCAATGGCTAGTTAGAATCTAATAGCAAAACCCGTACCTAGACCAACTGATTTTGTCAACTTATGAGTTCTATTTTTCCTAAAGCCAATGTCAAGAAAACCAGACAAAATACTTGTTGATTATTAATTCAACAAATATTTATTGAGTACTTAGTATATGCCAAGTCCCATTATAGACCCTGGCAATATGGCCCAGAGATAAAAATTTCTGCCTTTGTTAACATTCCAGTGGGAAGAGATAAACCAATGAATAAAATTAAACTCATAAGTATTTAGTGTGCCTGGTGGTGGTAAATGCCATGGAATAATAAATGATAACTCTTCTAGAGAACTTTTGTGTGTCAGACAGTGCTCTAAGAACTTTATATATGTGAACCTATTCTGTTCTCCCTAAATATTATTATTATATCCCCATTTTATGGATGAGAATACTAAGGCCTTGTGAGATGGATGTCACCAACCCAAGATCATGCGTCTGGGAAACAGAAGAGTCAAGATTCCCCCCTGTGCAGTATAGGCCAGCATCTATGCTCTAAGTCATTGCAAGAGGATGTGGAGAGGGGATGGGGAGAAAGAAATACTTGGGTAGGTCAGTGTGCCAGTGTGATTTTAAATAGGGGCTTCATAGAAAATCCCACAAAGAGGTGAAGATGGGAGATAGGAGTCTGAGCAAAGATCATTCAATTGTAAAAGATAATTCAAGGCAGGAGGGACAGAGGAGCAAGGAGGATAGAGGTGCTGGCCAAACTGGAGCAGGGTGACCAAGGGGAGACCAGAAGGTGATGATGCAAAGCTTCCTGGCCAGACTGCAGAGGGCTCTGAAATGCTCAGAAGTGCTGTGGCTTTTAGTCTGGTGAGTCTGAGGGGAGGAGTGACTTGGTCTAAATTTTTAATAATATTGTTATTCTTGTTGCTGTATTGGGAAGAGATTAAGGAATGCAGGGCAAAGACAAAGCTAAACCAGTTAGAGGATTGTTGAACTCCAATAACCCAATAACTGCCAATATGGTCACCAGGGCAGGCCTGACCTCCCACCTAGAGTCATTCCAAAGTCAGTGTGAACATGTGCCCTGACTTGATAAGTTTTGCAGGCCTCGGGGGGGGGGGGAGGGGGGATGGTGGTAGATTCTGGTCACCACTGAGGAAATGGGAGTTTCTGTTCTCAGCTGCCTTGTGCTCACAAAATATTAATGATTGCTATTTTTCTTAGCAGTCATTAATGGAAAGACTGACTTGTATACAGTTCATTCCCACATAACCTCACCTCACCTCCCCCAGGATTGTGATCCATTTTCTCAACTGTTACTTCCATGGAGATGAGATGACTGTGGGCTTCGTAACTCTGGCCCATAGCTCTCTAACTTCCAAGAGTGCAAGTTAAGATTTCCTGTTGCCCATCCACCAAACTCATCCACTTCTCTCTCTTCCTTTTCGCCACTCTATTTCTTAACCACCAGTTACCCGGGTTCAGACTTCTAGTTGTAACTCAATATTCCTTGGATATTTGCTCTCAACCAAATAATTTTAATTCCTATAAATTATCCCTCAGAGACTTCTTCCCATTCCCACAGCCACCCTCTTCCTTGCAGTTTCCCTTCCTCCGGACAATTCTGATAGCACCCTAACTGGTCACAATCCCCAGACTTGCCCCTCACTCCCGACTCCTCTGAGCTCCACATGCCAGAGCCAGGTGTGATCCTGGCTTCAAAATCTTCAACTGTCCCTGTTTCCTGGTATGCCAGACACAAGGGCCCCAGTTTGTAGTTACTACACCCTACAATGTGTCAAGACCTGGCCCCAGCTTCATTATTCCCTTGTATAACCTGTACATATCTAACTCTCCGACAGAGGATGTGTAAACTTCTGACTACATTCTGAGCCTTCCTGTTCATGTTCTGTATCCCAGCCATCTTCTCCCAGCTCTACCCAGTTCCCTCTGTAAGAAGCTTGCTTAGTGCTCCAAACTGGAAGCATTTTCTGTCTCTTCTAACACACCACACTTTTCTTACTCAGTGGTAATACAGATGTCTATCTCTGTCCTATCTCAGGCCTGGCACATGAAATTTGTGCACAGGTCGTGTCCCTAGGCCTGGCCTGCGATCAGAGCTGATCTTCCTCGGCTGCCAGCAGCAGGCCCTGCCCATGACCAATGCTGGTCACCCTCTGTGAGCGGGACCACTGGCAGAGCGATCGGGGCCCTGCTAGCTGGCACTTGCCGTGGCCTGGCACCCACATTCGCTGTCACCCACCTCTGGTTTTCCATTCCCCATTGGGCAACTAGAACCTGCTGGCCAGGTGGGAGGGACAGAGAGATTGGCTGGTGGTATGTGCCTATCAGGTGATTGGGGTCTGCAAGCTGGAGGCAGCTCCTACATTGAGTGTCTGCCCCCTGGTGGTCAATGCATGTGATAGTGACCTGTCATCATGCTATCTGGTCGATTTGCATATATATATATATATATATATATATATATATATATATATATAACCTTGAAAGCATAAAGTTAAAGATATCCTTAAATCTTTCTAGAAGGAAGGACTCCAGTTGCTAGGGACTCATTTATTCATTAATTTCTTTATTCCACAACTATTGAAATTCCTACATGCACAGACATTGTTGTAGGCATTGAGGCCACAAATATATTCAGACACAGTTACTTCTTTAATGTGATTGAAATAATTTACACATCATGAAATAATTTACAAATTACAGTAGTGATAATCCAACCATACTCAGTTAACAATTATGTTTTGTGCTACCTTCTAATCCCACCCTCATAAATCAAGGTAATTACTTGGCAATCTGGCTAGGCCTTGTAAGGCGAAAGAGCTGTTCATGTCTTGTGTCAAATGATGAACAGGGAGGGGGAGGAAAAGGGTAAATTACCCTGCTTCCATCTGTGCCCACTCAGCTCTAAACCTCCAGGAAAAATATGCTCAGGATGGCCAAAGAGAGATCCTCCCAACTGTGCATGTAAAAGTAGAAAGGGAGCTGGCTGTAGTAAGTGTGTGAACACCTATGAAACTTTAGATTGATCTTTTATGTTTGAGAGAGAGCATGGGCAATCCTAATGGATTTAAAAGGTTAGTCCATCTCCTCTGACTGTACACAAAGCAAGCAGAGCAGGGCTCTGAAGGTCTCAATGTGACATGTGCTGCACATTTCAAAGACACCCCATGAAATGAAAACACCATGATCTGCTCAAGCTAAAGTGCAATTCTGGTATCTTACTGACCCCTAATGCAACAATATCTAACATGCCGAGATTTTAAAATGTGTTTTTACCAGAAGAGAGACTCCAAGAGAAGACAGGTGAATAGTTTAAATGACCCTTAAAACTGAAAAGGAACAAAATATGTACAGTGCAGCCAGTGTGTTGTAGGGGTTGGGAACATGGCCACTGGAGCGAGTCTGCCTGGGCTGAAACCCAACTCACTGGCTGTGTGACCTTGGACATGTCACTGAAAATGAAGAAAATGACAATATTTACTTTAAAAGTGTTCTTGTTAGTGTTAAATTAGTTAATATTTATAAAATGATTAGAACAGTGCCTAGTAATAATTAGCACCATATAAGAGTTCATTAAAATAGAAAATAATTTCTTAGGCTTCATCCTTTTTTTTCCTTTTTAAACTTTACCTTTAGAAGAAGAAGGAGGAGGAGGAGGAGGAGGAGGAGGAGGATAAGGAGAAGGAGGAAGAGGAGGAGGAGAAGAGAAGAAAAATAGGGCACACAGTCCATCAGTGGCCTCGCCTAGTATGTGAGTCCTTCATGACCTCATCATTATCTGGAGACAACACACACTTTCCAGCCAACCGATTTGTCATATACAGTACATTCTTACACTTGCTACTCTACTAAATGGAAGAAATACATCCAAAGAGGAAGAAAATATTTCCCAAATGATAACTGAATAAATCTGAATAAATGAAAGCTCTGTAGGAATGTAAGCCTCTGGATAGAGAGAGACACAAATGCTGCGCCGTTAACGAGTATCACATGCGGTCCTGTGGGCAGAGGGATCCCCCCAGTTGGCCCTCTTTATGCCTTGTTTCCTCCTTTATGTGCAATTTCATCATTCTGGGGCCTATATAAATCTCTCTCTGCCTGTATTATCTTCCCATTATGAGCGAGCAGCCATAATGACAGCCACCTGTTTTAATGGCAGAGCCAGGATGTCATCATTTTCAGCAGAGTGTTGTTAATCTAAGTAACCTTTCCCTCCAGGAATGCCACCTCCACCCTCCTGAAGTTATAAGCCTTTTCCAGAGCACCTGTTCCCCCTCCAGTTTTAAAAGGTAAATTCCTCCCAAAGGGACCCCCCTGCTCATAACCCAATTCCCCGTTATGCGATCTGTATAAATCTTAGCGCTTTTGATGGCTATGGTTTTCTCAATCAAACCAGCAGGGAGAAAGGGGGGAAGATGGAAACATATTGTTCCAGGATGCACATTAACATACTGTAATAGCCCCATTAGAAATTTGTCAACATAGTGAACTGCCACCTTCCTGGGCTTCTATCCTGGAACAGCTGCTGGCGCTGCTGACGGTCCCTTGCTGCCACTAACTCCTGGACATTAGCTATGCAGCATCCACAGTGACTGCCATGAACACCATTAGCCACTCCGATGCACACAGAGGCTCACAAAGACCGCACCACCTCCAATGTCACTGGAACGGCATTTCCAGGCTTACCGACGCCATTGGGTCAGGGAGGCACAGATTTCACCACTATGGAAGCTGATCTAGTGAGCCCAGCTATGCCCAGGAGACATGGCTCTCAATTTGCCAAGGTCCTCCAGGCTACACAGGCATCATGTCTGAAAGTGGCCCCTCCTCTTGCCAGCCAAAAGACCCCAGGCAGATCTTGTCACTCGTCTGACAAAAGGCTCTGGCGAGGACAGGTGACATATGCCAGATTCTGCCAGGATGCAGTTTTGCAGCATCTGTGACCTGCTTTCCTCCATTCCCTGAACACCTAAGTCCTGACTATTTCCAAAGAGCAGAACAAGCCCTACCTCCTCCATGAAGACTTCCCTGACTTGCCAGCTCTAACTGTTCTCTTCATGGCCACTCTAGGACAGAGTTCCCTCTTCCTCTCTTCTTGCTTGTGCTCCTACATGCACGTAACCTACAGCTAAAGTGCAGGTGGCAAGGTAGGAGGGAGGGGATATGCTGTCCACTCTCCCCGTCTGCTACCCTCTACTTGTTCTTCCTGACCCAGTGTCAGGCTCATTAGCAGCATCCCCTGCTGCTGGGCAATCTCCCTACTGTTCCAGTCTCCCTTTGCGCTGAATGTCTTGGAGAACTATTGACACCATCAGTCCCATAGATTTATCCTGAATTCACACACACCTTTGCTTCCTTCCATCCTGTTTAAATGGAAGCATTCCTTCTCCTCTCTTAGGCTAATCCTCTACCTCTGCTCTATGTCCCATGCCTTCTTACCTTCTTGCGCCCCCCCCCCCCCATTTTCCTGCCCTCTCTACTGATTCCTTATATGCATTTACTTTTTATTTTTTTGCTGGAGGAATTATATATATATTTTAAATTTCTTTATTGACTGTATGTGTCCTCATTCCTCCATTCATTCTCCAACCCGCTCCCCACCACGACTCATGCCCTCACCCCCCTGGTGTTTGTGTCCATTGGTTAGGCTTATATTCATGCATACAAGTCCTTTGGGTGATCTCTCCTCCTTTCCCCTCCCCTCCCCTACCTTCCCTCTGGGGATTAGCAGTCTGATGGATGCTTCTTTGTCTCTGGATCTGTCCCTGTTCATCAGTTTATGTTGTTCATTATATTTCACAAATGAGTGAGATTACGTGGTATTTATCTTTCTCTGACTGGCTTATTTAACTTAACATAGTGCTCTGTAGTTCTATCCATGCTGTTGTAAATGGTAAGAGTTCCTTCCTTTTTACATCAGCGTAGTATTCAATTGTGTAAATGTACCACAGTTTTCTAATCCACTCATCTACTGATGGCCACTTAGGCTATTTCTAAATCTTAGCTATTGTAAATTGTGCTGCTATGAACATAGGAATGCATATATCCTTTCTAATTGGTGTTTCTAGTTTCTTGGGATATATTCCTAGAAGAGGGATTACTGGGTCAAATGGGAGTTCCGTTTTTAGTTTTTTTGAGGAAACTCCATACTGTTCTCCACAGTGGCTGACCCAGTCTGCATCCCCACCAGCAGTGCACGAGGGTTCCTTTTTCTCCTCATCCTCTCCAGCACTTGTCATTTGTTGATGATAGCCATTCTGACAGGTGTGAGAGGGTACTTCATTGTTGTTTTGTATGCATTTAAACATGTGTACATTTATTCTGTCTTAGAACAAAGCATTTAACTGCAGCAAAAATAACTCTCCATCAAGTTGCAATTTGAAATCATACTTATATAAAGCAGGCTATGTAATGACCCTCAATAATCCCCACACTTCCTGCTCTTGTCCTGGTATTAGCCTTTCTGAGTATGGGTTGGAGCTTGTGGCTCATTTAGGACAAAGAGAACACAGTAATAGGACATTATGTTTAAAAAAGACTGTGACTGCCATCCTACTCATTTGCTACAATGAGAGCCAGCTTCCTTGTGGAGAAGTCCATATGGCAAGGAAGTAGGGAAGGCCCTGATCCACAGAAAACCAGGAACTGAGGCCCTCAGTCTAATCTTCGGTAGAAACTAAATCCTTCCAACAATCATATGTATGAGCTGGAAAGTGGATCCTTCCCCAGTTGAGTTTTCATATGAGATTGCAGTCCCAGCCTATCCTAGTCTCATATTTCTATCAAGGAATACATATTTCTAACTAATTAATGCTTTGATAGTATCAAACTCTGTAAAAGTAAAATTGATGCTGCTTTCTCAGGCTCCCTTCCTTCTCTGGGGTGATTTCTGTAGAATATCATTCAGGCCACAGAAAAGGGAACAAAAGACCACCCTGACTGTTAAGTTATGAAGTTAACACAGTTGTTGGCTGACAGAAAGACAATGTTGGCTTTTCCAATTCTATTGAAATTTTGCATTTTTTTCCTCCCTTTCTCTCTCCCACCCTTCTTTCCTTCATTCACCAAATAAATACTAACTAAGCATCTGCTAGGTACCAGGCATTATACCAGTTGCGAGGTATATATATATAATGTAATCACACCGATAAAAAGGTACTATCAATGCCCTGCTTTTATATCCCGAGTTTTCCCTGAAGGTCAACTGAGCTATTTCCTCTTTCAGCCTTTTAGAGAGGGCTTTCTCTAGCCCTAGGAGTGACTGGCCTGACCACGAGGAAGACAGACTGCCTGAGAATGAACACACCTGGAGCAATGTTAACCACTGAAGGACAAGGAGTTATCAAAATCATTGTCCCTCAGTGGGGCAGGTCCCAGTGGGCTCCAGTCCCTGTTGTCAGGCAGTAACCTACTCATGAGCATATGTTTCCTAGCTGCCCTCCCTTCTTGCCTCACTTCCTCACTCTCCCATTGGCGTCCTTAGACGTCCAAGTCTCAGAGTCTGCTTTTGGGGAAACTCCTTGAATTTACAAATTCATTGGGGAGATAGAGAAAAGTAATTCCAGCCGAGACCGGTTTGGCTCAGTGGATAGAGTGTCAGCCTGTGGACTGGGGGGTCCCGGGTTCGATTCTGGTCAAGGGCATGTGCATTGGTTCATTGGTTGCGGGCACATCTCCAGTAGGGTGTGTGCAGGAGGCAGCTGATTGATGTTTCTAGCTCTCTATCCCTCTCCCTTCCTCTCTGTGAAAAATAATATATATATATATATATATATATATATATATATATATATATATCCATATTGTCACAAAACTCCATTTTTTTTCAACTAAGAAAATAGGAGAATGTGAAGATTTAAATCCAGAATCATCTAAACCTAAGTTGCCTGGCCTGTTTGCAATGGCATTTTAATATACCCCTAAGAGTCACAAACATCCATAAAGCATCAGTTCAAGGGGAATTTGAAAAATGTAGAAAACACAGGCATATTTTCTGAAAGATTTATGATGCAACATCTTAAATATCATGTATAAGCATTTTTAATTCTCTAAATGTAAAGATAATCCTTTGGTATTTGGGTCTTTCAATTGGCTGTACTGTTCAGTTTTTTGTTAAACCTAAATAATATTTCCTATTCTGCAAAACAATATAATAACCTGAACCAAATGAATTCTACTTGGCAAAGTTTACTTGAACGCTATTTTTCATCAATATCACATGCCTATTAGAAAACAAAGAACAGCTGGCTTTTCACTAAAGTGATTATTTTTCATTACTCAATTCTGAATATTCATTGTTACCTGTCTTTCTTCCTATCTCTCGAGTCATCCCAAATTAGATTGCTGTAACAAGACATCCCAGTTTACTTTAGTAGAGGGGATAGGATGAGATAGATGGAAATACAGGTGAGAGGTGAGAAGTAAAATTGCTTCGATAACACTTTTCAGTTTTATACAGAATAAATAAAACAAAGATAATTTTAACATCTGTCTAGTCCATAAATATCAGTTTCCACAAATCAGATATATAGTCTGAGAATTGAGTATAGTTTTGAAGCTGATTTCTGAATATTCATATATATATATATATATATAATATATGTGCATTAATATCTAGTACTTATATAATAATATCTGTTCTAAGATATTATATATATATATGTCTCAGTAGTATGAAAGTATGAATATATATATATATAACTAAGCAATACTTGGACTAGCTTACAAATTGAAGAGGCAAAATGTTGAATTTAACTTGGGTTTCAATTACCCTGGTTTTAAAGGGAGACTCTTGCATCATGGAAGTTGAACTTGGATAGGACTTTCTCAACTGAACACTGTCAGTTGCCAGAGCTTCAGGCAAAAACCCAGAAGACATGAAACTTCAGACATGATGGATTAGCCGAGAAGCACCAGGCCAAGATGAGAAAGGCCAAATGAGAGCAGGCAGCAAACACAATTCTGTTGCCAGCAGAATTCTGCTAACAGAGTCATGTACACATTTTCATCGTGAAAGTCAGGCACAAGATGGCTACTGAGGAGGAGGACATTTAAAGGGGAAGTAAGTCACCCGAGAGAACTCTTTTTTTTTTTTCCTGCTGAGAACTTGCCAGAATGAACTAGAAGCCATTTGAGTATTGCATTCATTGTTGCTTCAACATTATTTGTCCTAAATAATTCCCTTCCAAATTTGCATCTTGCCTAAATTTGGCAAAAGATACCACCATACCAACTTCAAAACCCATTTATGTGGACAAAATATCTTCAACAAAACTTCCATGCAAATAATTCCCAAGATGCTTTTTTCCAGACTCTCAAACCTTCAGTTCCATGTCCAGTGTGCCTCACCTCCACCAGAAATATTCATCTAGATGTCTGGCCTTTGCCTCTTTCTCAATATAAAACAACCCTTTTTCTAGGCCCATATTTCCCAGTAAGCTCTTTCAGCAGACCTCCATGATTTGTGGTGAAATTATTATGACACTAGAGGCCCAGTGCACGAATTTGTGCATCAGTGAGGTCGCTTACCTGGCCTGTGGGATTGGGCTGAAACCAGCTCTCTGACATCCCCTGAGGGGTCCTGGATTGCAAGAGGGCCAGAGAGGGATGTAGGAGGTTGGCCAGCTGGGGAGGGACTGAGAGAGGGCTCTAGGATATGTCCATCCCATCTTACTCAGTCCTGATTGGCCCAGACCCCAGCAGCAAGTTAATGTACCCATCAGAGCACCTGTCCCCTGGTGGTCAGTGCATGTCATAGCGACTAGTTGACTGGTTGACTGCCCCCTGGTGGTCAGTGCACATCATAGTGAGCAGTTGAGCGGCCTTAGCTTATCATCAGCATATTATTCTTTGTTGGTTGAACAGACCACTGGATGACAGGACACTTAGCATTTAGGCTTTTATTATATAGGATTTCCAAACTGGAAACATGACCAGCATTTGGACTGGCTTTCTCCTTCATCTAAGTTTTATTGATTTGTTCTCTCCCCCCTCTCCATAACTTTATTGATTTGTTTTTCCCCACAATTTTCTGTAATCAACCAGTGCTTTTTTCTTTCTACAGTGACCAGTTTACTTCATGTATTCATTATCCTCATTTGGGCTATTTAGAAAAATTCTTATCTCCCAGTTACTTATTAATTCATTTGGCCAATATTTGAGCATCTTCTCTGTGCTGTAGGCTCTGTTCTAGATGTTTAGGATAAAAAAGTTAGCAAAATGGACTTGGTCCTAGTCCTCAGGGAGTTTCTGGGCTGGTGGAGCTCTTCCCACTGCAATGCATTCTGCAGGATTCCATCTGATTAACCTTGCCAACACACTCTTTGAATAATATATTCAATGCCTCCAACGGCCTCCTGAAAAGAAAACAAAGCAAAACAACAGCAAAGCTTTTCTATCATTTTAAAGCTTACAAGCTGGCTTCTAAAGACTTCACTAATTTCATATTTCATTATTCTCTCAACAAACCATCTGGTTGAAACCAGCTGGCTGAAGCTCCACTTCAGGACACTCCATAGTCCTTGCTGTTTTGTTAGTGCTATTTCTTTTCCCGGAAGATCTACACCCTCCATCGTGATATTTTTCATCGTGATATTGTCATACAAAATATGTTCTCCCTCTCCTCTTTCTCTCTCTCTCCTGTGAATTTAAGTATTTAGGAAATTTATACGGTACTTAATGTACTCAATAAAAATGTTTTCACCTTATCATGTGACAGATTCTGTGCTTGCACTGGGATTCAAGGAATAACATACTTCTCTTACTATAAATCAGATCTCTACTTTTAGAATCTTTGGTTTATAAATACAGGGATCATTGTACCTTGTATCTTCCATATATTTCCTTGTTAATACAGTTTCTCAAAGATGCAACTAGCAATAATGACATTGTTAATGTCCATAGATTCATTTTGAGGTTTCATTATTTATTATGTCCATACACATCTTCATTATTCATTAAATATTTAAATTAGTTGTGAGCCAGTCATAGAAACCTATTTCAATAAAAAGTATAATTTGGAAATAATTTCCTTTTACTTCAGAAGAAGAACTCTATACACTACAATGAATTGTAAGCCCTTAGGTAACATGCTTACAGTTACTAGCCTGAGAGCCACAGATCTGATTCTGGTGAGAGAGGGTCTCAATACTGTATTATGTTAGTAAACATAATTTTCACTTATTCACTGGATAACAATGCTCCCAATCTGGATCTCTCTTTATATTTTAATCCTTTACATAGCTCAGCAATACTTCTTCAAGTTAAATCTAGTAGGTTAGGGATGAATAGGGATGAACCCATTTAAGTAAAAGGGCTAAGGATGAATAGTCAGGCTAAATGGTGAATTTATTTTCTCTGTTGGCTGTGCCACTGCTTCAGTTTGGTTTTATAAAGTGCTATGTGAGTTTAATATTGCTTATTTGAAAAATGAAAACAACATAGGATGCTTGAGTGGTTTGGGCCAAAAAGGAAATCTGTATATGTGCCAGAAAGAGGGAAAATGGAAATACATAATAGAAACATTTACAAAACCTAATCTGAAAAGAAAGGTTTACAGGGTATAAAATTAAGTATGCATAAATGAGAATGAATGTTATTAATTTATATGCTCTTAGTAGCTTGACAATTCCAAACACCAATGGAGGCAAATGCAGAAAGCAAACCAGCCCTGCGCAGGAAGAGGAGCTCCCTGCCTGGTGCTGTCAAAGCTCAGTGGACAGCAAAATCAGAAATCCTTCAAGGAGGCCAGAGAAGCTTTCATATAACAAAGTGGTATTAAGTAAACATAAAATAGCTGTATGTAACACAGAATTTTATGTTGGCAGGGCCCCTTTAAATACAAAAGAAAATGAATGACAGGAACTTATATGATTCAAAATTATTACCCAAGAGATTGTAGTAATGGCTGTTAGAATCCTCAAGCCATAAATTCTCCTTTATTCTGCCATTGGTTCTGCTTTCTGCAAGTTGTGTGGGCACACTCATGAATGTGTATGTTTGTGTGTTCCCTTGCATTCTCTCCAGAGGTGCAACTTTTACATAGCAAACAAGAAATTCTAATTCTAAAATTATATCTTCCACAAAAACCATCTTTTATTTCCTTTCTCTAGAAACTCAGAAGATATGAATGCTTCCACAAACAATGACTAAAACTCCAATTCTATACAGTAACAAATGGCAGGTTTTATCTTAAAGGAGTCTAACTGCTGTGCAAATGCTCTCACACACAAATACTGAAATTCTCATACTGTGATAAATGTGTTTAGAGTCTTTATTTTGATCATTTATTTCAGGTAGCACTTGTATAGCTTTGGATTACTGAGCAGATGAGAAAAATCTAAAATAAAAAAAAAAATTAGGGCAGGCCTTTATTAAATTTTAAAGTATGCCTTTGCTATACTCTTATAAAGAGCCAAACAGGGTATTAAAATCTCTAGAGATCACCAGTATAATTTCTTTATCATGTTCCATTTAAAATTTAATTATGCAGTCTACAACAAGAAGAATCTGAGCAGTTTAAATAGGTCATGCAGTAACAATATTCTAAAGTTTTCCTTGTAAAGATCATTCCTTTGATAGTCTGCTACACATCCTAACACTATATTACAAAACAAGTATAATTTAACTCAGTTAAAATATGGACTCATATACATCAATAAAGAATGCAATATTTTGATTTATATAATTTGGAGAATTAATGAAAATCGTTTTCCTGATAGAACTATGATAGATGGGGAATATTTGCATACATACTTTCTTTGGTAAGAGTCATTTTCATGTATTATAGCAAGGTCAAGGGAATTTTATATTTAATGTTTGTTTATTTTTGTTTTAAATAAAAATCATTCATAGCAAAGCAAAAATGTAGCCACTGAATAATTAATATCTGAATTAGAGGTTCATATAGCCTATGGCTTGACACTCCTTCATTACACATCTCAAATTTCAATTAATATACAACTTGAATTTCTTATACTAAAATAACAAAATAAGCACTGTTTTGAATACTTTACATGTATCATCTCATTTCATACTCAGAATTTTTGGTTCCATATTACCCCTTATTTTATAGATGAAGCAAACAAGGCACATAGAGGTTAAAAACTCACTAAGGTCACAGAACTACTTAAGTGGCCAAACTAGGATATGAACACGCTGAAATTAGGCTCCAGGGCACATGTGATGTTAATTGCTTTCAGCCAATAAGACAAGTTTTTGGGTGCCAAGAATATAAAGCACTGAGTAGAGCGGGAAGGGCGATATAAGGCAGAAATCATATATCTGGTTTACCACTGACTCTTTGGGAGAAAGTTTCTTCAAAGCTTCCCCTCTCCTTCCCTGTTACGGAACGAATGTTTTTGTGTGAACCTCCCCCTACAAAATTCATATGTTGAAGTTCTAACCCCCAATGCCTTCGGGGAGATTAGGTTTAGATGAGGCTGTAAGAGGAGGCCTTCATGATAGGGTTAGAGCCCTTATAAGAAGATAGTTTGATTGATGACTACTGCATTGCAACAGAGGAAATGAGGAACCAGTTGGGGAGCATTTTAATGGTTACAGTGGGACTTTATGATGGCTTAGAGAGAGATGGGGAAAGTGGACAAATTAGAGATAAATTTTGGAGGTTGAGCCAAAGGCTTTGCTGATGAATAATCTGCTAAGTGTGAGAAAAAGAAAGGCAATATAAATAACTCTAGGTTTCTCACTTGAGCAGTTGGGTGCATGGTAGTAAGGCGGGCAAGGATAGGATCCAAACGTTCTTTTTTGGTCACATAAAGTTTAGAGAATTATATCTAAGTATTGATATTAAATTGATAGCTGGGTATTCAGATTTGATGCTCAAGGAAGAAGTTGGGGCTAGAGATATAAAAATGGAAACTATTCATATAAGATGACCTGTAAACCCATGGAACTAGATGAACCCCCTCTCCACAACCTCTCTATAACTAAAGAGAGAGGTGGGTAAGGGAAATCTAGTTGCCTTGCCATTTAGAGTCAAGTATAAGAGGAAGAATAGGCAGAAATACCGAGAAAGGACAACCACTGGAGAGAGGAAGGAAATGGGAGAGTTTGGTGTCTCAGAAACTAAAAGAGGCATTTCATGGAGAAGGAAGAAGTTCCTACCTTGAAAGAAACTAAACAAGAGAACAGAAAAATGGCCTTTGACTTTAGCTAGATGGAGGCTGCTTCTGACCTTTCTCAGGCCTGCTTAGAATTATCAAAGGGTCAGAAATATGGCTGGAATAGGCTGAGGAGGAAAAGAAACAAGAGAACTGTGGCAGATACCGTTCCTCAAGTATGTACAAGCCATTTTTCCCCTACCCAGATTCCTACCTTCCTCCTTGATGGCAGAATATACATCTCATTATATAATGGCTGCAAATACCAGAAGTCCAATTTTCATTTCTAAGAGTTTAGACATGGGCAAGAAATTCTTCCCTAAACTAGCGATACTTGAGGAGAGATGCCTTTCTTCACTAGATGTGGTCAGGTCTCCATGTGATAGCTGGAGCTGCTGCAACAATATTGTGAACTAGAAGCACACCATGCCCAACATGCTGAGGATGGTGGAGAAGCGAAAGGGAATGTGCCAGGATGCTGAATTAACATTGGGCCCTCTCCAACCTCTTGAACTACAGCTACAAACTCAATTTGCACTTTCCAGCTTAATATAGCTAGAGTGCCTTTTTGATAGATTCAACCTGAGAAAAATAATAAAAAAGAATATATATAAATGGCAAGTTCAAGCAGGAAAGAATTCAGTCACTGACCAGGAGTGAAGGATGCAGTAGGATGCATTCTATAAGGTTATGAGGTGGGGGTCTAGGAGGAAGAGAGAATGCATCTTACCAACTGTGACTGTGGCCTCAGTATGCAATATGATGGTTGGGTGCTGGAAGAAGGAAATTGAATAGTGTAAGGTGTAAAAGGTTTGGAAACCAATCACTTACGTCAGAGGGCTTGTATTTTATTGTAAGCCACGTGGTAAATCTGAAGAGAGAGGGGTTCTGAGGCTTGTAAGGCCCTGGGGTACCATGAAGTTCTATATGAAGAACTTCAAGCCTTTTTCTTTTCCCAAATCTATTCTATTGATTAGCCTAGATTACTGTTCTTAAGGGACAGCTTAGAACATTCCCTGGATGAACATTATCAAAGAGAATAAAAGCTCCTCACACTGGTGTCTAAACCCTTCACATCGTCCAATCATCCCCTAAGCTCTTCTTCCTGCTTCTGCACTCCATCCAACAAGATGGTACTACTTCCTGTTCCATACACACATTCCCTGCACAACACCCCTAGGCATTAGTGATGCCATTTCCTCTGTGCACAGCCCCCTTATCTGCCACATATTTAAACCTGACCTATAGAGGGCTGCCTGGGAAGGCACATGAGCATTTATTTAAATTGTCAGCTGAGTCCCAAATGACTGGCAGAGCCACGTCTTGGATACATATTTTCCCAAGATGGCAGACAGTGTAATCAGCTCGGCCTTCATATCAGCCCAAAAGTTGGCAGGGGCAGGTATAGATATGTAAATCTAGTCAAGCAACAGGAATGCTCTGGCCTACTCAAGAATGCAAATAAACTCATTTGGTCCTAAGTTTTTGGTGATACTTCCCGGTATTCGGGGGTATACAATAAATGTGCTGCATGGCTCAGGGTCATCATCATTGCTGCCTCTCCATCAGAGAGAATGGTGTCCCACTTGGCTCCCAGATTTTAAATTCTATTTCTATGTCTTGCTCTCTTTCTCTCTATTATTTCACAATCCCTGGATGCCTCCACTTAGAACCGGTTCATTCATCTCTCTTTCCGTGCTGGATGTGGGAAAGGGAGATCACCACCATATCTGTCCCCTGCTGCATCTGGCTCCCAGCACTGAATAGGCTCAGGCCTATTCAGAAGGTTGATTCATGATGCTGTCCTCCAATCAGAAGGGGCCCACTTTGTTGCTGAAATCTCTTAGTGTATTTAGTTTACTTACATGTCTTTCTACTTAGGGCATTAAGCAGTTTCCACCTAGCACTATGATTGTCTATATCTGTGACACTAGATCAAACTATTTAGGGAAAGGGCTGATGTTTTGTTTGTTTTCTACCACAGAGCCTACAATCATTCTCAGCATATAGCTAGTGCTCCATTCCCCTTTGTTGAATTAATGAATAAATGATAAATTCTGTAAATATTGAACCGGAGAAAATTGTTCTTTCTTAGGGATTATAAAGGAGTCAGAAAATGTTCATCTGATCCAGATTATGGTAAGAGATTTGCCTGGAATTAACAATTTTAAAAAAATATTACACAAACAAGTTATACAATGCAGTACTTGTCTTTCTCTGTCTGGCTTATTTCACTTAGAATAATGCCCTCAAAGTCCATCCATATTGTCACAGTGGTAGAATTCCTTCTTTCTCAAGGCTAGTACTCCATTTTATATATATTTGCCACATCTTTTTTACCCATTTATCTGCTGACATACAGGTTTTTTCCATATTTTGGCTATTATGAATAATGCTGCCATGAACATGGGAGTGCATCCATCTCTTCCATAACCTGTTTTCATTTTCTTTGGGTATATACCCAGAGCTGGATCCCATAGTACTAGTAGTTTTAAATTTTGAAAAACTTCCTTATCGTTTTCCATAGTGGCTGCACCAATTCATTCCTATTGACAGTGCACAACAGTTCCCTTTTCTCCACATCTTTGCCAACATTTGTTATCTCTTGTCTTTTATATGATTGTCATTCTAACAAGTGTGAGATGACATTTCATGTGGTTTTGCTTTGCATTTCCCTGATGATTTTTATGTTGAACATCTTTTAATGTACCTGTTGTCCATCTGGGATGTCTTCTTTATGAGAATATCTATTCAGTTCCTCTGCCCACTTTTTAATCAGATCGTTTTCTTTTTTTTGTTGTTGCTGTGGAGCTTCCTCATATACTTTGGATATTAAGCCTTTATTAAATATGTGATTTGCAAATATTTCTCCCATTCATTAGGACCCTTTTAATTTTGTTGATGGTTTTCTTTGCTGAGCAGCAGTATTTTAGCTTGATGCACTCCCACTTGCTTATTTTTGCTTTTGTTGCCTTCAGTTACCAACATTTTTATCCTCTAATTTCTATAGGTCTTTCAGAAGTCATCACTTCATATTGATGGCAATGAGATATATGAGATTATGTTAGCTACTAAAGGCTTCCACAGGAGACTGAACAGCTAACTTAAAACCCCTCTAGAGCCACAAGTGGTGAGCTGAGCCAGCACAGCTTACTTTGATTCTCCTCCTTTTCCTGTTGCTAATACCTGACCAGCCAAACCCATGACTGAATAGTGTGGTCAATCAGAAACTTCATTCTTGCCCTTCTACTACATGGAATCTGTTCAGTTCAAATTTTGGATAACAAAGTTCAATGATTTAAGACAAAATCTACATATGTGAAACAGCAATGCAATGAATGACTTTTGTCTCTGTTAGTCATACAAAGCAAGCAGTTCATATCTTTTTGGTAGATATCAATATGAATATGCCTCAAACAGTAATCCTGTGGTGAATAGTGGCAGTCTAGGAATTGGGAGTTCTGTTTCTTATACTGAGTACTTATATTTCCTCACCTCCTCAAAGAAGGCATAGAAAAAGAGATCATGTTATTAGATTAAGATACAAGGAAAAAAGTCTAAGTTTTTCCTTCATAACTTTAATTTTTGGCCTCTGCCTCCACTGTTATATGCTAAAGTTTAGTAAAAGATGGCATCTGATTTATACACTTAATTATTTTAAGCTTCATTTACCAATACTTCATATTCTTCAAAAATTACCCTGACTTCTCAGTGGTGTGCTTTAAAAACCAGCTTGTGGATCTCTGCTGTAATGCTTAAGCTACTTCTATTAAGGTGTATTAAGCCACTTTATTTTCCATACTGTTTAGTTTAGGTTGAGCAACAGTGGACTATATTAACAAGGAATTAAAATGCTTTCTCTTTTTCAAAAACAGCCACTAATATTGCAGACCACATTAAAACCTCTGTTAGTATAAACCTTGTTTATACCTTTACTCTGCTATCCAAAATAAAGTTGTATCTCTGTATAGGCACCATCTACATTAAAAACCAAGCTCATGATAACTAATTTAATGCCTTAATTCCTTTTGAACAATTGGGATAGTATCATCATTTAATTAAAACACATCTACCTAAACTAAACTCCTTAGCATTAAAAAACTTCTTGAAAGACATGCTTGTAATGAGGAATAAACAACAATAATTGTTCTGATTGCTAAATTGTTCTTTGCCACAGCAAAACAGAAGTGAGGAATTACACGTAAGATTGAAAATGGGGATTTTCCCAGTTCAAGAAATGTAACCATACATCCGATTTCCACAACACTTCCCAATAAAGAGGACACCATGAGTACTACCTGCAGCCAGTTTAAATATTTGTTTTAATCATGACAAGATCATTGGTTTTAATATATGTAAGTACAATGCTTAGTGCATGTTGCTCATATAATCTAATTTTCCTGGTGACATATTATGACTATGCTTTAATTTCAGCAATGGCAAGGACTCAGAAACACTTTAGGTTATCATTAGTATTGGAAAACAAACCTGCTGCCTGTTCATACACCTGGTGTACATATCTCCTTTCAGCTTCAGAGATGTTAAACTACCTGACACGATCCACTCAATTTGGACAATTTCACAGAATATTATCAACCAGTGGCCAGCTACTTTAAATTAAGGCTATGTAAAGCAATTAAGGTTGAAATACTCCACCCTTGTGCAATATTTGTAAATGGCCTTTTGGAAATGACAAGACAGTCTAAGCCGATGAGAACAAAACCACAAAACTGCTATAAAACGCCATTGTCTTTCTTCCCAGCCTCCTATCACCAGTTAGCAGTTGCCTGGATTGCAATTTTCTGTTTTTCTTAGATGTCACAGCATAAGCATACTTTATGACTAACAGGATAAAAACCCCAGTGTCATGTTCCACAATCATTAACTACAAAATAACAAACCAAATAACTACAGGTGCCTTGCTCTTTTCAGCACCAAGGTTTACCAGGGCTCATCTGCACTTTCCCAGGGATAGGCTGAAGAAACTGGAAGAAAAAAGGCTGAAAGCTAAATAACTGATTGCATTCCACAAGCGTGTACAAACAAACAAATGCTACCAAACAATATTCCAAATGCCAAGAGAAGTATGCATCATTAAATAATTGCATTATTTTATGTTAATGTGAGGAAAGGTCATAATTGTGAATGAACATGTCCTGAAGTGCCTGTGGAGAAAGTAAAAAGAATACCTGAGGTTCCATTAGAAGCCAATTGAGGAATAACTGACATATTCATCACACCCTTATTGCTATGCCATTACCGCAACTGAGAGTTACAGCTTGAATGGGATTGTTGTCATGTTTATTTTCAACATGATCCAACATTAGAATAACAAAAAAATCATGAAAAAAAGTAGACTCTTTACTAAAATATCTACCCCCAAACTCAGGGAGAGAGAGAAATCTCCCTGGAGTAATAAAATAGCTACAAAAGAAGATAATTCACAGTGAATATAGGAAATGCCACTTGATATTCACAATAATAAGCATTGCTACTTAATAGAATTCAGGGTGCACACCAGATTTTTCAGACATCTGAGTAATTTTTATCTGCATGTTACAGCTCTGTGTGGATCTCATCTGAGGGTGGTCCGCTGCTTAGCCATTCTAGAGAAGTTTGAAAGTCATTCTTTGTTCCCTTATATGGGGATTAACTTCTTCACCACAAGCATGGGCAAATACACAACTCTCTCTCTCCCTGAAAATGATGGGATGCTGAAGCCTTCAGAGTGGACCTTCTCCATAGGGAAAGCACAATGACAAACAAACACAAGGAATACATACACCAGAGCACACATCTGCTTTAACCCTGTAACCAGCACACAGTTGAAATGTTTCTTTGGGACCTTATCCAAAGAATTAAGACATGGAGTAATTTAAATATTTGGATCACAGTAAACAGTTTTTTGGCAATATTAATCATGATCCTATAAGCAAAGATTTTCTTTACATAAAAAATCAACCAAATGTGCTTATCTCCTGTAACAGATGGTGAGGATATGTACTGTTCCTATTCCCTGTTCATTATCATAGTCTGTTCACACTTCTTCTTTTTTTTATTCTTAGGATTCTCTTGTTTTTCCACTTCTAATAATTCCCAAAACCCTATCCTCTACTCATTTGTTCACAAATGGTTACTGAACATCTTTAAAGTTAAGGTATGATGCTAGGTACTATATGTAATGCTCAGCAAAATATCTCTTAAAGTATTGCCACTCCCTTCCTTTCCTTTTTTTCCTCTAATAAATAGTGGTAATCATTTTTGATGGAGAGCTCTCTATAACTTGCATCCAGTTAATCATATCTTATTTCATAAAGTGACAAAATCTAAAAATTTGTAAAATAGACTGATCAATTTATATATTGATTTCTGTCCCTGGTGGGATATTATTACTAAGTGTTTAATTCAATGATGATAAGAAATACAAATGTATCCATATTATCATAAAAACTATGATGTAAATGCTTTAGAGGAAGCTTAGGATTATTTTATAAATCTACTAGTGGTCTGGTGCGTGAAATTCATGCACAGAGAAGGGGTTCCCTCAGCTCAGTCTGCACCCTCTCCAATCGGGAACTGCTTGGGGGATGTCCGACTACAGTTGGACATCCCTTTTGCAATCTGGGACCACTGGCTCATAACCACTCACCTACCTGTCTGATTGCCCCTAACTGCCTCTGCCTGCCCCTAATGCTTCTGCCTGTCTGCTTGATTGCCCCTAACCTCTCTGCCTGCCTGCCTGACCACCCCTAACTGCATCTGTCAGCCTGATCTTGTCCCCGACTTCCCTCCCCTGCTAACCAATTTGGTTTTCATTGGTTGGTTTCTATGCCAGTCAGCATCAAAAGCTCCACCTCTTAGGCAGCCATTGGCTCCTCACAGTTCACCCAGATTTGGTTCTGATTGGTCAGTTTCTATGCCAGTCAAAATCTGCAGGCCTATCTCCAGGCCTGATCAGAGAGTGAGGCTCATTAGCAGCCCTGCAGAGGCCCAGAGAGAAACAGAGGTGTAGCTGCTGGTGAAGCCTGGAGAGAAAAAGAGAGGCAAGGGCTGATCAGCAGCTGCATGGAGGCTGCAGATCATACCCTGCCTCTCTCTCGGGGCATCTCTCTGGGCCTGATCTGCAGCCTCCTTGGTAGTCAGTGCTGGGTCACTGTGCCCCCACTAGTGGCAGTCCAGTGCTGGGTCTCCATGGCAACACAGCACTGACTGCAGGACTTACTTCTGATGTTCCTTCAAGTCTCCAGTTGGTCATTATGGACCCTGGGTTTTTATATATTAGGATAAATCATTGAACACAGTGGATAACAATAACAATAATGGATATACTGAAGGGAAAAAATCCAATTCCATGAATATAATAAAGGGAAAAGTTTGTTGATAATTTCTGTGAAGACTATATCTCATCTATGCATCCCAGGTTCAGGATCTATTCTAAAGGAATGAGAATTCTCTAAGTCATATGTGGATATCACCCTCATCACTTCTTGATTATATCACTTCTATGTGACTCATGCACAGTTTTTGGCATTTACATAGTGAAATAGGAGGTCTTAAATCTTATGTGAGAGAGATAAAATGAAGAAATCCTCTTTAAGAGCACACAGCACTTCTTGCTGGGAACATCAGAGATCATGCACAGAATAAGCACGTCTACTCACCTTGGTAGGCTTCCAGCTAACTCTGTGGTTGTCTCTCTAGGAGGGAAAAAAGAAGATACATATGAAAAGCTTATTTTGTTAAATTCTAAAAATGTGTTTAATAAAATCGTAATATAATGTTCCAAGGCATAACAGTATCATATATATGCAAAAGATACTGTATATGCAGCTGTTCTGGAATTTAATATTGATTAATCACATTTCTGATTAATTACCATAAATGTTTCAGTGGTTATTTTAAAAGGAAATTTTACACACATGCAAAATACATGCCTCTGCTTCCTGGTGGTAGAACTTATTTCAGTTTAAAATAATAAAATTTAAAAATGTACAACATATAGAAGGAAACAGGAGGAAGAAAGTCCTAAACTACATTTTTAGATATTTTTCAGTTAAACAAATCATCTGTCTTATCTTTCCAAGAATCATTTAGGAACATGTTCTTTTAAGGTTGTGTCTTTGTGTTGATGCTATCACCTGAGGTTTATGAAAGAACACATACAGCACAAGATCCAATTCTTTTGGTAGCAAATTACTGCTCTTCACGTCTTTGTTCCAATGTCTTACGAGTTGGAATTACTGAAGTCAGAGTCTATGATAATTCAAATGGCACAAAAGACAAGTCACTAGAGCAGACACAAATTTAAAAACTGAATTTTTCCTAATTGCAATATTTTGTCCTCCTATCAGAGATGTGCTCTTGAGAACAATGTGAAGTTATGATGAGGAGAGCTTGATGTTGAGATATTTTAAAAATGGAGGGTGTCTCAACTTTAGATGGAGGGACTAAAAGTGTAATTTTTAGGGCTTCTGGATTGAACTTGGAGGCTGTTGTGCTTGGAAGCTCCATATACCTTGTCCTAGGCATCTCTTCCATTTGACTGCTTCTGAGTTCTGTCCTTCATAATAAACTAGTAATCTGGTGTGAATCACGTGACACAGTGACAGACAGTGACTTACTGCTTTGGTGGGGCATAGATGTATATGATTAAGGGATGCCTTTCATCAAGAGACCTCTAGGCAAAACAGGAAGATAAAACTCAGATTTCAAAGGGAAGAATAAACTTTGGCTACTCTCCAGACACTTGTTTTTAAGCAATAGAGTCTAGCACTTTTGTTTTATTTTTCAATGAGATTTATATTAAAAAGGTACAATTATCTGGTGGTGTTACTCCATTTTCATATTCCATGGAGATGTAGATCTTGATTTGGAAGTTTTTGACAACATGTTCAGTGTATGCCTTATTATCAACTTTATCAATGAAGGTCATCCTGGTGTCTTCCCTGAACACCCTTCCCAACTGCCCCAATCCATGAATAGCTATTCTAATCGTCCATTCCACCAGATGTCCTCAAAACTAACAGACAGAAAAGGGAGATACATGGCTAATGAGTTACCACCACCTTTTGCTCCCTCTCCAGTGGTGGGCTGTTGCTAGCTTCTACATCCTGCTCCAGCACCAACATGGACTGAATATTTTCTCTGAAAGCAGGAGTTCAACACATATCCTTTTAGTATCATGTTTACCTCTTACATACTGTTTTTCCTCTCTCTATCTCTCTCTCTGTGTTGAGAGAGAGTTATGTCCTATGGTACTTGAAAACATAATCAAATTACAACTGAAATTGAGTTGTAGTTTTGATACTTTTATTTTTTTTATTTTTTTTAAAAATATTTTATTGATATTTTACAGAGAGGAAGGGAGAGAGATAGAGAGCCAGAAACGTCAATGAGAGAGAAACATCGACCAGCTGCCTCTTGCACATCCCCTACCGGGGATGTACCCGCAACCAATGTACATGCCCTTGGCCGTAATCGAACCCCGGACCCTTCAATCCACAGACCGATGCTCTACCACTGAGCCAAACCGACCTCGGCAGTTTTGATACTTTTAAGTTATCTTTGAATAGAGGGTGCTACTCTGAACATGATGCAAAGTACAAAAGAAATCAAAGAATGAGCTACCATCTTTGTCTGAGGACAGTTTTTAAGAGGTACACTTAGACATTATAAAGAAGATATAGGGAGGGAGGGAGAGTTGGAAAGAGGAGAAAATGGGAAAGGAGAATAAAGAGAAGGAAAGAGAAGAGATAGGATATATATCCCATGGAGTTTAGGCCTTCTGGGGAAATATTAAGATTCAAAATAAAGTTGACATTTACTCATCTTATAAAAACCTTCTTAGAAGAAAACAACAATGAAAGGTCTTCTAAAAGTCATTTTTTGCAGATAATAAAATATGGAAGGAGCAATTCTCTATATCATCTTTATAGTCATACAGAGTCCCAGAGCTTAGAAAGGGAATTTGCTCTCATCTAGGAATTAAGGCTTTAGTACTAGGCAGCTGAGAGTGGAGATTTTCTTCACTTTCCATGGACAGCTCTCTTTAAATATTATTGGCAATTAAATGTTCATATTCCTTTTCAATATCCAAATATGATTTTGAATTATATAATAATCCATTTTTTGAAAAAATTCAGAAAATATAGTAAAACCCAAAATAAAAATAACCTGTAATTATATAAGATAGAATTTTAGTTTATTACAGTTCAGTATTTATATGTGCTTATGTCTATATGTATTTTTTTTATATAAGCAGAATCACACTGTGCACAATTTTGAATTTTTTTCTTCCTATAGCAAAAAAGTAAAAAATGATATTCGATGGTTGTATTGTAAAAAAAAAAGTATAATTCTTAGAAACAATAATATAGCCACTTCTTTGGGCTATATTCATTTTATCCCTTTAAAAGTCTCATTAAAAATATGAACACACTAGAGGCCCAGTGCATGAAATTCCTGCATGGGGGTAGTGTCCCTCAGCCCAGCCTGCACCCTCTCCAATCTGGGACCCCTCGAGGGATGTTCTACTGCCCAGTTGGACATCCCTCTCACAATCCAGAAGGCAGCTGGCTCCCAACTTCTCATCTGCCTGCCTTCCTTATTGCCTCTCACCACTTTTGCCTGCCAGCCTGATCACACCCTAAGCACTCCCCTGTAGCCTGATTGATGCCTAACTGCTCCCCTGCCAGCTTTTTTGCCCCTAACTTCCCCACTCTGTAGGCCTGGTCACTCCTAACTGCCCTCCCCTGAAGGCCTGGTTACCCCTAACTGCCCTTCCCTGAAGGCCTGGTCACCCCCAACTTCCCTCCCTTGCAGGCCTGGTCCCTCTCAACTTCCCTCCCCCGCTGACAGATCTTGTGGTGGCCATCTTGTGTCCACATGGGGGAAGGATCTTTGACCACATGGGGCAGCCATCTTGTGTGTTGGAGTGATGGTCAATCTGCATATTTCTCTTGTCAGATAGAATTAATTAGAAAAAAAAGATATACTTATTCATACACACACAAAATGTGGTATACAAATGTAGATGGTTTATGAACCTCCCCAAGCAAATATGCCAGCCATGGGTCAGGAATATCAGCTTTAAACTCATATTATCTTTATTAATCTTGTCAATTCAAATAAAGGACCTCCTTCATGAACTGTCTGGGGCCCTCCTAGCTTCTAGAACAGGGGTGGGCAAACTTTTTGGCTCGAGGGCCACAATGAGTTCTTAAACTGGACCAGAGGGCTGGAACAAAAGCAACCTGACCATGCTGGCACTCTCATCTTGGGCTGCTGGTGAAGGAGCAGAGGGGACAGCAAGAGAACCCTCCGCTCTTTCGGCTCTATGGGGCAAATGGGCCAGATCTAGCCTGAGGGCCATAGTTTGCCCACGGCTGTTCTAGAACTTTCTCCTACTTACTGTTATGATAGCACCTGGGCATTGTAGGGATGTTATAGTTCCTGTAGAGCCTTAAATAAATAAGTGATTCTAGGTTCAGCTCCTATAGAAATATTCCTTCTTAAATAATCATACAATTTTAAACCTTCAGCTTTTATTGATATAGAAACTGCCTTTTGAGAGAAAGTATTCATTCATTCAGCAAAAACCACAGTTGAAAGCTTTGTCCACTGCAATGCTGAATGTTTCACCTGCATTCATCTCTTCTAAGAATCCAGTGCCTGCTTAAGGATAGAACTGTGGACGCCTCAGCTAAAGAGACACCCCTCCTTTTCATCTGCCTTCATGAAATTTATCACAACAGAACTATCTTTTAAATTTCATTAGTTCTCATTTTGTAACTTGAGGGAGACCAACATCTATACTAATAAGAGGGTAATATGCTAATTAGACCAAGAGACCTTCCAGGAGACCTTCCAGACAAAGCCAAGCTGGCAGGGCCAAGACAGAAGCAGTTAGGAGCGATCAGGCCAGGAGGGGAGGGAAGTTGGGGGTGATCAGCCCAGGAGGGATGGCCAGTTGGGGGCAAGCAGGCTGGCGTCGGGCAATTGGAAGCAAGAAGGCTGGCAGCGGGGGACAGTTAGGGGTGATCAGGCCAGCGGGGATAAGTTGGGGGTGATCAGGCCAGCAGGGGGATGGTTGGGGTGAGAAGGCTGGAAGGCAGAGTTGTTAGGGGTGATCAGGCCGGCAGGCAGGTGAGCAGTTAGGAGCCAGCAGTCCTGGATTGTGAGAGGGGGCTACTAGTTTAAATCAGCAGTCTGATATCCCCCAAGGGGTCCCAGATTGGAGAGGGTGCAGGCCAGGCTGAGGGACATGCTCCAACCCCCCATGCACAAATTTTGTGCACCTGGCCACTAGTATGTGAATACTCAATAAATCTGTATTAAATTTGTAAGGAATGAATTCATGAACTTTTCTGACCTTCTGTTGCCCTTGAGTGTTAGATCTACATCTAGAACCTGATCATAGTAACAGCAGCAATCTAGGGTTGAGGTACAATTACCTTTCCTTCTTTCTAATCTTTTATCTTTTTATTTTTGCTTTTCAGATTATTCATATTATTTAATAAAAGAGTAATATGCAAATTGACCATACATTGGCAACATCTTCAAGCCATGCCTACCAGTTACACCCACCAGCCAATCAGAATGAGTATGCAAATTAACCCCAACCAAAATGGCAGTGGCCACAGAGAGCAGGAAGGAGGCTTGGTTTTCCCAGGCAACAGAGGAATCAAGCTTTCCATCTGCCCTAGCTAGCCTAACCTTCACTCAAGGCTACAAAGTTTCAATTATAGAAGGTAAACAAATCCAAACAGAAATGGCTGCAGCCACGGAGCAAGCAGAAGGCTTGGCTCCACTCCAGGCTAAATTCCAGATACCAGGGCCTTCGCTTGGATTGCGGGGGCAGGGGGGGGGAGGAGGGCATATCTGGCCTACAAACCACCACAGGCCCCTCATTCAGGCTGCCCCACACCCCAGGGGAACCCCGACCCTGATCCTGGACACCCTTCAGGGCAAACCAGCTGGCCCCCATCTGTGCACAAGGCCTCTATCCTATCTAATAAAAGAGTAATATGCAGTTTTACCATCACTCCGACACACAGATAGTTGCCCCCATGTGGACACAAGATAGTTGCCCCCATGTGGACACAAGATGGCCACCACAAGATGGCCAGAAGGGGAGGGCAGTTGGGTGGGACCAGGCCTGCAAGGGAGGGCAATTGGGGGTGATCAACCCTTTAGGGGAGGGCAGGTAGGGGTGACCAGACTGGCAGAGGAAGGAAGTTGGGGGCAAACAGGTTGGCAGGGGAGCAGTTAGACGTCAGGCTGGCATGAGAGTGGTTAGGGGGTGATCAGGCTGGCAGGCAAAAGCGATTAGGGGCAATCAGGAAGGCAGGCAGGTGAGCAGTTGGGAGCCAGCAGTCCTGGATTGTGAGAGAAATAAATGGGCAATCAGACATCCCTGGAATGGTCCTAGATTGGAGAGGGTGCAGGCTGGGCTGAGAGACACCACCACTCCCCCACCCCCAATGCATGAATTTTGTGCACCAGGCCTCTAGTATTTTAATATTATGTGTCCTCTTGGTATCTTTTAAAACTATTTTGGACATATGTTATCATAAGCCCACTTACATAATTTCTCAATCTGGTACTAGTTGAGAATATTTTGGGCCAGATATTCTTGTGTTGTGAGGGGCTGTTCTGAGCATTATAGGGTGTTTAGCATCATCCTTGGGCTCTCTACTCATTAAATGCTAGTAGTATCTACTCCCTTCCTTTTCCTTTTGTAACAATCAAAATGTCTCTCTACATTGTCACATGTCTCCTAGGGTCAAAACTGCTCTCAATGGAGAACCACAGCAATAGTGCAATAAAATTTAGGATTCATAATTGACTTCTGTTTCAAAGTCTTACTGGATTGACCAACACTTTCCATGCCCATGAAGAATACGTAATGACAGCTCTTTCAAGAATGCCAGAATCACTGTGGCTCCTGCCACCTACATTTGCATGCTCACAAGAAGTATGTTGTCTTTGCTCCCCAATCCATTTATGTCAGTGGTACTCACGCTAATTTTTAAATCTAATTAAACATGATGTAAAAATGAGAAACTATGACTTTGAAAAACTTTGTTTCTTTGAAAACTAAGTTGGACTCTTTGAAAAGATTCTTAAATCAGTTTAAGAAAAAACTGATGCTAAATTAGGTCTAGAGGCAAGATATCTATAAATACTGGGAAAGAAAAAAAAAAAAGAATTCGACCACTGTCATTTCGGTTTTTGTTCCTCTTCACAAATAAGCTAGAAATTCCTAAACAATGAATTCTGGGTGTGATTTGTGCACAAAAGACAGTGCCTAACTCCATTCAGTAGATCCACACATGTAAAGGAAAGGTGCTGGCCTGATATTTATAGCAAAAAAAGTTATGTTGTCACATAGTAAGTACTAGCAGAGGAAAATTCTTTCATACAACCATGTACTCAAAAAGCTACATTAGAGCCTGGTTGGTGTGGTTCAGTGGTTCAAGAGCACTGACCCTTGAATCAATAGGTCACAGATTTGTTTCTGGGTCAGAGCACAAGCCCAGGTTTTGGGCTTGATCCCCAGTACAGAGGCCGAGCAGGAGACTGCTAATCAATGATATGCCTCTCTCATTGATGTTCCTATATATCTATCCTCTCCCTTCCTCTCTCTTTAAAAATCAATACAAACATGTTTTTAAAAAAAATTACATTACAGTTACAGACATTACTTCACAGGAAAAGTAGGTATTGGTTAGCATAAGTGAATGGATAAACTCAGTTTAAGTGATAATATGTTACCTAAAAATGTGGCGATCCCATTGGAGCATGTAACTCCATGCTTTAAAAATTACAAAGAAAGCAGCTAGGATTCACCAACCAACAGGTACTATCAAGATCAGCAAAAACAGTAAAGCTTTTAAAATGATGAATCCTTCACTTTTACCTGTTTACTCCTACTAACAAATCTAAATTATTCACATTTTCATAAATTTATATCTTTCATAGAAAAAAAATCCCTGAGGAAAGTAAATTTAGCAGTATGTGCTATGCTTCACCTGGACAAAGCTCCTTTATAACCCAACTGAGAGAACTTACAGAAGGTGCCATACAGAAAATTGTAGGGCGGAGAAACGACTCTGTGTGACAATGTAATGGTAGATACATGGCATTATACATTTGTCCAAACACACAGACTGAACAACACCAAGAAGGAGCCCTAATGTCAACTGTGGACTTTGGATAAAAACGCTGTGTCAATATAGGATCATGAATTCTAACATTCAATGCTGATGGAGGATGTTGATAGTGGGGTAGGCTGTCCACATGTGATGACAGGGGATGTGTGGGGAATCTCTCTACCTTCCCTTCAGTTTTGCTGTGAACCTTAAAATTCTCTAAAAAATAAGGTCTATAAAAAAGAAGGTTCCACAAGACCGTGTTTTTTCCAATGAATTTTTAAAGGCTGCAGTGTCCACTATGAACATTGGTTTTTAACCACAAATGATCTTTAACACTAATACTTATTTATCCAACATACTCACTGAGCCCTCCAAATATGTTCAGCACACACCATGCTTGGTGCTTTGAAGTGAACCAAGATGAGTCAGATCCTGACCCTTTCCAAGTGTTTATACTCCAATAAAGGGTATTATACAAGGTATCAAGTGGTGACTACTTCTGATTTTCCCACAACTGAAAGCTCCCCTGAACCGAAGGCCACATCTTATTTAAATATTTAAATACTCAGTGGCTGGCACACACCAGGCACTCAGTAAATATAAGTGTAATGGAATCATGAAACTTTTTCTACTTGAAGGTAATTCCAATCTCTTAAATTTGGTTTTTTTTTTAAGTGCCTGCTGTTGTTATAGCAGTATTCGAGTTTAATTGCACTAATTTACTTTCCTTATTTATCATTGCCAAGATAATCTGATTTCAAGAGGAAAGAAGAATGCTAAACATTGAGTGAAAACAATAATGAAAAAAAATGACAAGGTGAGAGTATATGATCTGAGAAACAGAGTTGTCCTAGGGGCTAAGAAGCAGACCAAAATGATGGAGGGTGTGCGCTTCTGATAGGCGGGGTATCCTTGAGCAATTCCTTCTGCCTCTCAGATCTCCAAGCCCAGATAATAATAATAATAATAATAATAATAATAATGCTGCCCTTTGATCTACTGTGGGTAGGTCGACCATCAATGGGAACAAAGAGGAAAGTTCTCTGCATATTTGAAGTTGTGATACAAATTTAATTTTATCAAAGTTAGAAAAAACAGCAGAGACAAATGTCTTTCTAAAAGCAGACAAGTGCCCCATGTGTATTACACAGTTTTTTGTAGGTTATTTAGAGCTCCTTAAAAAAACTTTAACTTTAAACGTGTAGACTGTTTGCCGGTGCAGTGATGCCAGTTTTGATCAGCTGTCTGAAATAGTTTTCTTCCTCCACTGCTCCTTTCCTTGCCATTCCTGAACTATTCAAACAGTTCTTTTTTTAGGAGGTGTTGAAGCAAGGGCACACCATCTATTTCTGTGCAGCTTGCCAGTTTCCAAAATTAGCTGACAAGTATAAAACAGAGGACACGAGCCCCCATGCTAATTGTGTGTCAGCCTGAGAAATATTTTTAAGACCTGGAATGTTTCTCTCCAGTGCTACCTTACAGTCTTCCAAAAGTACAAAGACTTCTAAAAAGTGTTAAGATATGTTGATTTTGATTTTTCTTGCCTGTCCTGCAAATAAATGAGTTAACATTCTGGTTGTAGAGGACTGAACTTTTCTTTAACTTTGTTAAGGGTCAAATATTACAATCAAGCAGATTTTTTTTCTTTCCTTTCTTTTCTTTTTTTTGGTCGCCAGGCGTGGGGGAAATGGTGGACTTGTAAAGTTGGATATATTGCCAAATAATACAGAGGCAAGAAGACTAGCTCAAAGGCATCATTACAAATCCATATGTTAATTTAGGACAGATTACTTCTTATATGGTGAACCTTAGCCCTGGGAAATCCCAAACACCTCAGAGACTGAAGTCCTTTCTGACATAAGGAAAGCCCCAGACACTGCTCCTTCCTCTTGCTCCCCCTTATGAATCCCTATGTTCTCTTTATTGTGGCTATTCTTTATTTCTTTCCACTTTTATCCTTCCTCAATTTTCATTCATATGGTTACACTATTTTGTGTGTGTGTGTGTGTGTGTGTGTGTGTGTCTGCGTGCGCGTGTGTACCTGTGTGTATGTCTGTATATAGATACAAGCAATTACATGGTGGCCTGTACACACACACACACACACACACACACACACACACACACACACACTTGCTTGGTACTTAATACCAGCCATTTTCAAGTGTTCACTCACTTAATTCTTATAAAAGCCTCATGGAGTTGTCACTTTGATTAAAACACAAGAGACATGAGAAAAACATGAAACAAAAATGTTAAATTGCTTCCCAAAGCCACACAGCTAGGGAGAGATGGAGCCAGATTTGAATTCAGGCCTTAGGGCTCCAGAGCCGTCGCTTTGGCTAACTGTTCTCCACGGATACTGAGCACATACAAGATGTAATGAATGTGTGTCACATTCATTCCTTTGTCTGGGTTCTGTGCTAGAGCAGTGAAAAACAGCAAAAAGCCATGGTCCTGCTAAATAGGAACTTTACAATCTGGAAGGGGGAGATAGATGCTGCCTTCCACAGTATATGTTAGAAAGAAGAATAGAGCAAGGTGGGGCTAGGATGGAAGAGTGGGAGTTAGAGGAGGCTGTTATTTTCTTTCTTTTTTTTTAAAAATATATTTTATTGATATTTTACAGAGAGGAAGGAAGAGAGATAGAGAGCTAGAAATGTCAATGAGAGAGAAACACCGACCAGCTGCCTCTTGCGCAGCCCCTACTGGGGATGTGCCCGCAACCAAGGTACATGCCCTTGACCGGAATCGAACCCAGGACCTTTCAGTCCGCAGACCGACACTCTACCACTGAGCCAAACTGGTTTTGGTGGCTGTTATTTTCTATCAGGTGGTCAGAAAGGGCTCTCTGATAAGGAGACTGAGTGAACACGTGACTGCCTGAAACACCTGAACTCTTCCCACCTTACACCTCATGTTGGTTCTTTCCTTTGCACTATTTCCCTTCACTCTTCTCTTCAGCAAGTACTCACCCAGTGCCCACTGCATGGAGCAGACAGAACTAGGTGTTGCTGAGGCTTAAAAAATAATAGACCTGGATTTGTACAATCAAAACACTGACAAACTAAAAGGGGAGACAAGACCCTCAGATAAACTCCCCCAATCTTTTAGAAAACTGTAGTGTTAGACAGATATTTCACATCACTATCAAGGCTGGCCAGCCTCTCAAATCTACTCCTGTGTGAAAATGAATGAGCTACCAGCTAAGGACATTCCCAGATGTGATCCTGACTGCAGACCAACTTAATAAGAGGGACCCCTTCAGGTTCCCTCTGCCTATCCTGTGTTCACAGGGATTAACCCTTCCACATCCCTTAGCTAAAAAAATTAAAAAGTCTACAAGGTGATGTTTATCTTTAAACCATGTTTGGTATGTAGTTCAGGCTGAGGGTCACCACTGTGGGGAGATGGGACTTCTGCCTACCAAGTCTCTCAAACAGAAATGTACTGCACACATGGGGAGGGGGGAGGTTAGACTAGTGACCTACACAAGGCAGCAGGGTTGCCATGCATCCAGTAATATTAATTTCACCAAACCACTGAGGTATCCAGCATCCTTCTGAATAGTCCTTTCAGAGCCCTTGCTAAGCTTTTACTTGACTTGAGACTTCTTTAGATTATTTTAGTATTCCTTTTATATGTTGTGTGTCTGTGTTCTTGTGCTCAACTGCCTTGAAAATACAATCGTCAAAGGTTTCTCTTAATTCTGCAAAACAGCCCACTGGCCCTACTGTCATCTCTGAAGGCAGCCACTGTTCAAATAGCACCGCTGTCCCATCATTTCCAGGTGGTGTTTTGTTTTCTTTAAAAATGTCATCTTGACACTTAGCTCAGAAAGGCACCTGAAGAGGAGACACTGCTAGTGGCATTAGGAAGAGAGGGGTATGTCTCCATGAACATCTGAGTTTCCCTATTAGTCCCCACACTCACGTTGTGTGAACCTACCACGGTTAAATGATACGATCCAGGAAGGACCTGAGTTTGGCCGTTAGGAACAATCCCTGTTCATTAAAACTCATCCTTTTAGACCTTAGCAATGGCGAACTAGCCCCGAGGGACAGTTGCAGACCCTAGAAATGGCACCTTCTGTCCTATTGACCAACTTGTGCTCTCAGAGACAGAAAAGCAAAGTTAAAATGAACCAAAACACAGACTATGTCCACATAAGGCTGTGGGAGTGTTTTTTTAAAAGCATTGTTGACAAAACATCTCCCCCCAAAATAAAAATAAAAAAGGTGTATTTTCTTCAAATACTCTGTTTCTGCTTGGGGCGGGGTACCAGGTTACTGAAAGACCTCTGCACTAAATAAGGCTTCATTGTTGTGCTGGAAGCTGTCCTGCAAGTCATAAGTGGGCTTCTCCAAGGGAACCTATTCCAAACATCATTAATCAAATTAAAATTTTTCTTGGATAAATCAGCTTAAAAGGAGGCCCATTTTGCTATAAAGAGTAATTTTTCTCTATTAGCTCCCAGAGACGTAATATCACTAATAAGTTCTTTTAATGAGAGAAAATCATCACCATTCCAGATAATTTCTGGATCAAAGAGGGATTTGCAAATACCAGCCTGCAACGTAATGTTTGACTAATGGCCTAATCCATCAACTGAGAAGTATTGGTATTGAATTCACTAACGTTCATTCTTAGCACTCATTTATTCATTTGCCCAATGAATATTTCTATAGCTCCTACTATGTGCCAGTTTCCATGTGTTGAGGATTCAGCCGGGAACAAATTAACACAGACTCCTCTCGCAGGAGATTGGGCATCTGGTGGGGAAGCCACCAGCAAAGGCTTACACAAGTGAATGTCTGATTGTGAGGTAGCAGGATGAGATTTTATCCACCCCACCCAGAATCAATCCCCTAGCAGAGAGGCTCTTAATAAAACAAATCCAGAGACTTCAATAGTGTAATAATACCAAAGTCATGACTGATAAAACACAGTTTAGCAAGAGGAAGGATGCTTTTTTCTTATAGAATCTAAAATGCAAACAACAACAACAACAACAACAAAACAAAACAAACAACTGTCCAGTTTGAAGTAGGTGTGAGAGCTTCCAGGACTTTCTGCACTTTTCCAGGATGGGATGTGGCCTGGGGGAGGACAGTAGTGGGCCAGGAAACATGGAGGACAGAGGGAGAAAAAGGTGGCATCTGACAGCCACAATCAAACTCCATATGTGATGAGGTGACAGTGAAGGCAATGGAGATGGGTTATCCCAGCTCCTGGACTCCGGCTCTGTTTGAGATTAGCTGAGTCTGATTCCTTCCTCCCTGTTCACAGAAGCAATCTGCAGACCCTGTAGGGCTTTGAGGAACACAAGCTGGAACTTACGACTCCTGTTTATTTCTACCTGATACCCAAAGTAAGGCACATACATGCTTCTACTTGGGGAGTGGTGTAGCTTTCGCCGCTGCCAAAAAGACATCCCCTCAGAGGGCTTCCCTCTCTGTGGTCCCAGATTCCAACCTGCAGCCAGAAATGGGGTTCAGACCAAGGGAATAAGCACCCCCACCTCCCATTTTGAAATTAAGAAATACACCAGAAATCATGCCAAAGCTGACTGGCTATGGGGTTGAAAGCTCATAGCAGTCATCCATGGAAACTGAACAGTAATAAAGATTGTTCTGATGGGATATGGGGGAATATTTTTTTTTTGGTTTATTATTTTTCACTTTTCAGAATAGTGACTGTAAACACATCACAAAATGCCTCTTTTTCCTGAAGTTGAAGTAGCTGCTTCTTTTCTGCAATAGCGTGTTCACTGTTTTTGCTTTTAAACCTACACTTCTCAGTTTTCCGTAAAGTACAGGATGGGTACTATTATCACCTCATTTCACAGAAGAGTTAATTGGGTTTCCATGAGCTTCAATAATTTTCATTGATTTGATTTGCAAGGAGAGGGAGAGAAACAAACATCAATGGTGAGAGAGAATCACTGATCCGCTGCTGCCTCCTGCACGCCCACCACAGGGGATTGAGCCTGCAACCCAGGCATGCGCCCTGACCAGGAAATGAACAGTGACCTCCTGGTTCACAGGCTGATGCGCAAACACTGAGCAACACAGGCTGGGCAAGAGTTTTTAGTAAAACATCGGGGACTCAGGCACAGCCTTTCTCACCATAAAAGTAGGCAGGGACCTCAGAGGTATGGGCCAAAACACAGCACTCAATTTGAGTTCTTAGCACAGGGGTGTCAGATGAAAAAACCTCTCCCATTCACAGAAGCCATAACCCTACTTGCATTTACCCATTTGAAATACCATGACTCTGAGAGCTATCCATAGAGGGGTAGTTAATGCCATTTTATTTATTTATTTATTTTATATTTTATTGATATTTTATAGAGAGGAAAAAAGAGAGAGACAGAGAGCTAGAAACATCGATGAGAGAGAAACATCGACCAGCTGCCTCTTGCACACCCCCCACCGGGGATGCGCCTGCAACCAATGTAAATGCCCTTGACCGGAATCGAACCCGGGACCTTTCAGTCCGCAGACCGACGCTCTATCACTGAGCCAAACCGGTTTTGGCAGTTAATGCCATTTTAGATCCTTCATATTTTCCAGGTCACTTCTTGGACCCTGATGGTTAAATTAAATGTGATATTCATCACTGCCTCTGAAAATTCAAACCTGTGTATTCAACCATCGCAGGCCATATCAATATTGCTCATTTAACAATTGCCAATATGTCATTTTTGTGTCAATGGGAGTTTTGAACTAACCCCAGATGAAACCTCCAACCTTTCACACATTCATAGATGACAATTATATCTCTACAATCACTAAAAAAATAAAAAAATAATAAAACCAACAGAAATGAAATCAACAGTAAAAGAGCTAAATTATAGATAACAGAATATTCAGAAAGCTATACCTCATCTCATGAAAGTGGGTGCACTGCCTGTATGCCAGGATTTCTTGAGCCATTGGTGATATTCAGCATATTGCAATTGAGTGCAATTACGTTAGCTATAATTAAGAACAATTACAGCTTTTATTTCTCTACTTGTTCTTTAAAAGCACATTTGTAATAAAACTTTTTTTTAAAAAGGTGAAGAATATAATTATACATCCTTATAACGTCTCCAATAATTAGTTTGACTAAAGTTTCTTCAGGAACAATTTTCGTTTTAACTGTCAGATCTGCCATTTATAGTCAATGGAACACACTTTAAAAAAAAATTCATCATTAACCTTTTTCACCCCATGTAGCTGTATATGAATTATTGGTACAAATTGAAGGTTTCAGTATTTAAATCTCTAGGCCTGCTGCAAGCTATAAATTTTTTTCCTTTTTAGTTGTATATGTGTGTGTATGTACATACATGTGGGTGGTATCTTTTAATAAAAAAAATAAATTCTATATTTGTAGAGCATGTTTTCTTGCTCAAGATTTTAGGCCAAAAATAAAACAAAACAAAACAAAACAAAAAACCCCTGCTTGTGTGAGAAAGGTGTGTTCTCTAGTTCTATAATAGAGAATACTACCTCTTTGTTTACTTACTTTAGATTTATGCAATGCCCAGACTATCAGTACCAAAACTTTAAGAAGTCCCTGGATTGTGACAAATCTGTCTCTCATTTAGTAAGTGTGCAGTTAATATTAGACTTTTAGGATCAGTGAAATGCTACCTCTAGACTATGACTCCATGCCACTTCATCACTGTCTCCCCTGGTAGAATGTAAAGGACCTGAGGGCAGGGATGGCTACATGCCCACCTCCACCACCAGCACCCAGCACAAAAAGTGGCTGTTGTAAAATGCTCAATAAATTGAGTATGCTGGATTAGTGTAGAGGTGTGTTTTTTTTTCCCTTCAGATCTTTCTCACTTACTTTGGGAATAATTGAAAATTAATCACCTAGTTGACTTTGAAGATAGAAGAAAATGGGTAATACAAGTCTGGAAATTAAGGATATTTTCACCACTTATCTGGTTGAATTAGCTGTCCTGGGAAACTAATTGTTGTACAAAGGCTGTGCACCTGGAAACGGAGTGGGGAGTTGGAACAGATCATCCCTAAAGTCCTTTACAACCTCGAGATTATTGAATAGCTTAACACACTTAGATCACATCTTAAAAGCAATAAGCATGAGCCTAAAAGTCCAAGTGTAGTTGTTTGGGGATGGATAAGTGCAATGCCATCCGTTAGTATTAAAGATGCTGATACACAGAGAAATTGTTCCTGTGAAAAAACCATCAGTATTCAAAATACTGAAATAGACTTGGACGTGATTTATATTATAAAAATTTATCATTTATCCCAGAACACCCATCAATCACTACTTCCTATATGTAATTACTTTGCTTAGTACTTTACAGAAATTCTCTTTTATCCTCCACAAATGTTATATAGTTATAATGATGCCTATTTTTCAGATAAGGAAACTAAGACTTCAAGAAATTTTGTATATTTGAATTCAGGTCTGTCCAACTCTAAAATGAATGCTTAAAACAAGAAAACAAAATAGCACATGGCTAACCATGTGCAAAAGACTCAAAAATAGGATAATAATCTGTGTGGATCTCTGTAGCACTCCAACAGCCACAATAAGAGGAACAAGGATCTAAGAAAACAAATGTCACTCCCCAAGTTTACTTATAGATCTGTAAGCTTTTGTCTTAGTGCCAGCTCTACTCCCAGGTTGATCTCCACCAGGAGCTGCCAGGAGGGAGTTTGGGGGAGATGTAGGCGGGAGACCTATGATCATCAAGGCCCATTAAAAAAATGCATCTTATTAAAAAATCATTTTGCTTGAAAAGGTTGGTTTAAGAGTATGTAGGTATTGTTTGTAATGGATAAACTTCAAGAGACAACCAGTATTATCATCTATGACAGTTCATTTCTGCCTCTGATATAATGTTTTTTAAAATCTGATTTTACGTCTTTTTTTTTTTTTAATTAACTCCCTAAAACTGTATGGACACCACTTGTTAAAAAATAACAGCATCTCTCCTCCTCCCCCGCCCCCACCAAAAAAGAAAAAAAACATGTAGGTAATTTAGAGTTCCTTGTGAAAATCCATTAAAAAATGCATTGAATCAATTTTAGGTGGCCTCAAGAAGCTTTCATATTTAAAGGAGCCCTTTGGGGACTGTTTTGGTAATGAATGTTATCAATCTCTTACTTGTTTTATAAATTTGTATTTTCATAAATTGGGTTTGCTTATTGGAAATCAATTCTCTACAGTCAGGATTCAACAGAGAGTAAAGTAGTATTTATACTAATAAAATAATACATCCTAGATGTCAATCGTGGCCTGGGTTCTAGATGTAGTCATTCACTTTTTCATCTAACAATCTGGAATAGATAAAACCCTCATGACCCAGACATATCACAGAAAAGTTGTAAAAAGTAAATTTGAATGGAACCATCTGAGCAAACATTCCAGTGGAACCTGTCAGTTTGCTTATATGAATAGTCAGATTAGGAAATGATGGCAGGGAGCTTCAAGGAAATTCTCCCTTTCCTCTTACCAACCTAGTCTCCCAAACTTCTCTGAGATCTGAAATTTCCCTCCCTCTTTCCTTCCCTCCTACTCCCCACATCATCTCTTCCTTCAGGAAGAGTTCTGATCTGCCCTCTTAATACATAATTGACATGTAATAACCTGCATATAATTATAGTATGTGATTTGGTCAGATTCAACATATGTAAACACCCACGAAACTACTGCCACAATCAGGTTAATGAATGTAACCATCAACCCCCCAAAGTTCTTTTTTACTCCAACTGTAATCTCTTCCAGCAGGCCTCATCCCCCAAGTAATCCAGATCTGCTTTCTCTCACTCTACACTAGTTTGCATTTTCTAGAATTTGATATAAATAGAACCATACATTACTTTTATTGGTCTGGCTTCTTTTACTTAGCATAATAATTTTGAGATTCATACATGTTGAGCCTGTATCAATAATAATACATTCTGTTTTTCTGAAGAGTAGCATTCCATTGTACAAATATGCCACAGTTTGTTTATCCATTCTCTTCTTGATAGACATGTGGGTTATTTTAATTATTACAAATAAAACTGCTATAAACATTCATGTACATATCTTTGCATGAACATTGTATGATTCCCTTCCTCTTGGGTAAACATCTAGGAGTCAAATGGCTGCATCATATGGTAAGTATATTTTAACTTGTTAAGAAACTGCTAAATTGTTTTTTTAGTGACTATAACACTTCACATTCTACCATCAGTGTATGGGAATATATGACTGACAGTTTCAGTACTTCCCTTCTCACCATATTTTGGTATGATCAGCACTTTAAATTTTAGCCTTTCTAATAGGTTATAGTGATAGTTCGTTACAGATTTTATCTGGATTTCCCTAATCTCTCTCTATTATAAAAGCCTAAGTGACCATTACAACCGAATGACCAGAATGACTGAACGACTGGTAGCTATGATGTCCAGACACTCGATGCTGGAGCTGCCCCCTGGTGGTCAGTGTGCTCTCACAGCCAACTTCCTGTGGTTGGCCAACTTCTCCAGTCCCTCCCTGCAGCCAGTCAGTTCCAATTGGCCCCAATAGAGGGGGCGGGCAGCCAACCTCCCGCAGCCCCTTCCACCCCGACTGACCAGGCCTCAATGGGATCTGATCATTGGCCAGGCTGAGAGGTCCCACCGGTGCATGAATTCATGCACCAAGCCTCTAGTAACTAATAATGTTGAGAATCTTTTTATTTGACATCTGATGAACAGAAGAGTCCAGAAAGATATATATATATATATATATATATATATATATATATATATATATATATCTGGGTTCTCTTTTCTGTTCATCTAATTGTCTATCTTTGTATCAATTTTATACTGTTTCAGTTACTGAAGTTTGATAATAAGCCTTGAAATTGTGTAGTGCTAGCCTTTTAACTTTGTTCTTTTTTTAAGCTATTTTGGTTATTTTAGGCCTTTTCAATTCCACATGAATTTCAGCCAATTTTTCTACCAAAATATTCTGCTAGGATTTGGTTGGCTTTCCATTAAATTTATAGACTTATTCAGAGAGAATTGTGACCATAACAATATTGAGTCTTCTGATCCATTAATCAATGTTCTTTCCATTTATTTAGATCTTCTCTAATTTCTCTTCTCAATTTTTGTGTTTTTTAGTGGATAGATATTTATCTCTCTTGTTGGACTTATTCCAAAATATTTAAATTTTTAGCGGCATCATAAATGGGGTAGTTCATAGAAATACAATTTACTTTCACATGTGAATCATATATCCTCCCAAATTATAAGCTTATTTATTAGTTTTAGTAGCTTCTTTGAAGATTCTATAGACAATCATGCTGCTTTTGAAAAGACAATGTCAGTTCTTCCTTTTCCATACACATATCCTTTATATTGCCTTTTCATAGTACAGTTTTCTTTTCTTATTTTTTCCCCTAAAGTATATTTTTATTGATTTCAGGGAGGAAGAGAGAGGAAGGGAAGAAAGGAGAGAGAGAGAGAAAGGAGAGAGAGAGAGAGAGAGAGAGATCAATGATGAAGGAGAACCATCAATTGGCTGCTTCCTTCATACCCCACACTGGGGATCAACCAACCCCGTAACCTGGGCATGTGCCCTGACTAGGAATCAAACCATCACCTCCTAGTCCCTAGGTTGGTGCTTAACTACTGAGCCAAGCTAGATAGACCATAGTAGAATTTTCTTGATTACATTGGCTCAAATCTCCAATATAATGTGAAATAGAAAAGGAGAGGCAGACATCATTGTCTTGATCCTGACCTTAGATGAAAATCATTGTCTTTTGCTATTAAGTATGATAATAATGGTCATTTTTTTTCATAAGAGATTGAGGAAGTTTCTATTTCTAGTTTGCTGAGATTTTTTCTTTCTTTCTTTCAGGAATAAATGTTGAATTTTGTCAAATACTTTTATACCTATTAAATGATCATATACTTTTTTTTTTCAGTTTGCTAATACAGTGGATTACATCAAATTACTTTTTAAAATGTTTTTATTTCTTTTAATCCTCACCTGTAGATATTTTTTTCCCATTGCTTTTCAGAGAGTGGAAGGGAGAGTGGGGGTGGGGGAGGGGAAGACATAGGAGAGAGAGAAACATTGATGTAAGACACTTGCCCTGACCTGCAGGCCCTTGAACTGGAATAGAGCCTGTGACTCTTGGGTGCATAACTCTAACCACTGAGCACACCAGCCAGGGCTACATTAAATTATTTTAGAATTTGCAAACCTTGCTTAAAATCCACTTGGTCATCATGAATTTTCCTCTTTATATATTGTTGTATTCAATATGTTAAAATATTGTTTAGCATTTCTTTGCATCTATGTTCAAGTGGATATTGATCTTGGTTTTCTTACAGTCTTTCTCTGGTTTTGGTACTAGGGTGATACTGGTCTCATAGAATAAATTGGAGAGTATTCCCTCCTTTCTAATGTTCTGGAAGGATTATATTGAATTGTATTGGTTCTTCCTTAAATATCTGATAGATTTTTTTCACCAATAAAACCTTCTGAGTCTGGAGTTTTCTTTGTGAGAAATTTTTTAACTACAAATTCAATTCTTATATATGGGGCTATTCAGGTTTTTTATTTCTTCTTGAGTTTGAGTAATCTGTCTTTCAAGGACTTAGTCTATTTCATCTAAGTCAGCAGTTGGCTTGTAGCCTGCAAACCAAGAACTTGTTTTTTACATTTTAAAAAATTGAAAAATAAATGTGTGACATATACCACATTTGGCCTTCAAAGACTAACATTTTTTCTGTCTGGCCATTTTCAGTAAACATTTGCTGGTCCCTAATCTAAATGTTTAATATATTGACTTAAAGTTATTAACAATGTCCCTTATTTTTCTGTTAGGTATCTATAGAAACTTAATTATGTCAGATCTTTCATTTTTATCATTATTAAATTATTTTCCCCTTAATTTTTTTAACTAGAGGCTTAGCAGTTTTATTGACCTCAATAAACCAGCATTTGGCCTCAATGATTTTCTCTGTGTCTTTCTGTTATCAATTTTACTCTCATCTTTATGTTTCATTTCTTCTATTTATTTTGTGCTTACTTAGATTTTTTAATAGTTTCTTAATCTGGAAAGTCATTGATTGAAGACATTTTTTTTTGTTTCTAACATAGGCATTTAATGCAAAAAAGTTTTCTATAATACTGTTTTAGTGGCATCCCACAAATTTTGATATGCTGTGTTTTTATTTTTACTCAGTTTAAAATATTTTCTAATTTTCCTTTTGATTTATTTGACACCTGGATTAATTAGAAGTATATTGCTTTCATTTAAAATATTTGGAGATTTTCTGTTATTTCTAATTCAATTCTATTTTGTTAAAGTATTTCTTTATTTGAATACTTTAAAACTCATTGAAAGCTATTTTATGGCCCAGAGAATGGTCTGTTTTGTTAAATGTTCCAGAAACATTTAAAAAGAATATGAATTTTGTTGTTTGGTGTAATGGTCTATAAATATCAATTAAGTCAGTTGGTTCAAGTGTTGCTCACTTCTCTTCTACTGTCACTAATTGCATGTCTATTCTATCTATTTTGAGAGAGGATTGTTGAAATCTCTGAGTAGTATGAACCTATTTCCCCTATCGATTTCTAATTCATGTACTTTGAATATTTGTTATTAGATGTATAAAAGTTAAGGATTGGCATGTCTTCTTGATCAATTATGAATTGATGCCTTTATCATAACCAAATGACCTACTTTATTTCTGGTAGTATTCATACTAGTGATAGAGCTATTCCAACTTTCCTTTGATTAATGTTATCATGGTGTATTTGTTTTTTAGGTGTGATGTAATACTAGAAAATGTGTGGCTTAAAACAACAGAAATGTATTCTCTCACAATTATGAAAGCTAGAAGCCCCAAATCAAGATGTCAGCAGGGCCATGATCTCTCTGAAGACTCTAGGGGAGAATTCTTCCTTTTAGCTTCCTACTTTCTTGTGGTTGCCAACAATCCTTGGTATACCTTGGCTTGCATCATTATAGTCTATGCCTCTATTGTCACATGTCCATCTTTCCTATGTATTGCCTCTCTTCTTTTTTTGGTTTTTTAATCCTCACCTGAGGATGTTTTCATTGATTTTTTAAATTTTTATATATTTTTTATATTTTATTGATTTTTTACAGAGAGGAATAGAGAGGGATAGAGAGCTAGAAACATCGATGAGAGAGAGACATCGACCAGCTGCCTCCTGCACAACCCCCACCGGGGATGTGCCTACAGCCATGGCACATGCCCTTGACCAGAATCGAACCTGGGACCCTTTAGTCCGCAGACCGACGCTCTATCCACTGAGCCAAACCGGTTTCGGCTTCATTGATTTTTAGAGAGAGAGGAAGGAAGGGGGTGGGGGGAGAGAGAGAGAAAGAAAAGCATTGATCAGTTGCCTCTTGTACATGCCCTAACTGGAAATTGAACCCAAAATCTAGGAATGTGCCTAACCAGAAATCTAACCCACACAATTCTGGGGTATAGGACAATGATCCAACCAACTGAGCTACTTGGCAAGAGTGCTTCTCTTCTTTTTTTAAGGACACAAAAGTCATATTGGTTTTAGGGTCCACACTAATCCAGTGTAATTTTTATCTTAACCAGTTATATTTTCAAATATCCTATTTCCAAATAGGGTCACATTTTGAGGTTATGGGTAGCCATGATTTTGAGGGGATACTCTTCAATGCAGTATAGGCTGCCCTCTGGACCCCCAAATTTATATCTATATCACTTTAAAAATATATTCACCTCATTTCAACACCCCAAAATCTTAAACCATTCCAGCATTAACTTTAAATCTAAAATATCATCACCTCAAAAAAGTTCTAAATATCATCATATGAATACTGCAAATTGGGTATAGGTGAGATTCTGGGTATGATCCATTCTGGAAAGATTCCTGTCCATGTGTGGACCCGTGATACTAGAAAATAAATTATCTGCTTTCAAAGTACAGTGGTGGACAGGTATAAGGTAGTCATTTTTATTAAAGAGAGAGAGAGAGAGAGAGAGAGAGAGAGAGAGAGAGAGAGAGAGAGAGAGAATAAATGAAGGAATAACAGAGGCCACTAGTCTAGATAAGTTTGCAATCCATTAGGGCAAGTTCCATTAGGCTTTAGGGCCTAAAAATAATTATCTGGGGCTTGATCCACCTTCTTTTTCCAGCTCCTGCCTTTGGGCTGTCAGAGATTCTATGAACCCCCACCTCTAAACCCATGGAGGCTCACTGGCCTCTCCTCTGGGTCTGCTGCTCTGTCCTTTGCATAGGTAGCTGCATCCTCAGAGTTATTCTTCCATTTTGTAGAAGAATAGAGCATGTTTATAGGGGAGTAGTTCTAAGTAGTTTCCTGCTTGTGGGATTGGGAAAGTCTGTCAGTCTTCCTCTATTTCATTCTGTCACTTCATTTGTTTGCAATTCCTTGAGGATTATTGTCTTGTGCCTTGCAAGCTGTTTCTCTTTTAAAAAATGTATTTAGTTTTTTACTGTTTTTATTACATATATTTTGTCTTTTTAAAAATTGTTTCATCATCAGACAGAAAGGTAAATTTAGTATTTGTTACTCCAACTTGGTCAGAAGCAAAAATTCTCCTACAAACTTGTCTTTAATTAGAAAATAAGCTTTGAAGTTCACAATTACAGTTCAAATTAAAATGTGTCATGAGAGTAACACTGTCAAATTCACATCAAGATGACTAATGTTCCTTTCTAAGGAAAATATCTTTATAGGGAAAGTTCATGAAGGATGTTAGGAGGAGACATAATAATGGTCAAGAGTCCAACCACCTGGACAGACATCTTGGTTCTGTCTCAGCCATGTTACCTTGGGCAAGTAATCTCCCCTTTCCACCTCAGTGTCCTAATCCATAAAATGTTGGTAAATCTGGAGTATTGTGAGAATTCAAAGAAACATCATATGTTAATAAAAGCACAGTGCTGGGCAGGGTAGCAACCATCATTCAATTCTCAATAAATGCTAGCCATTATCATTACTTCTGTGGCATTGCCTATAGAACAAAGGTGTGAGCAATGTAGGAGAAATTCTTTAAAAATACAACTTTGGGTTTCCCAATGGACAGATATTTTCTAGCTTCTAAAGGGAAAACATGAAATGATGCTAGATTTCCAGTGGGCTGGTAATCAGAGTGGATTCACCAGGGGTAAGACAGGGCATTCACCAGAGGGTAGCAGAATAAATGTGGGAATTGACTTAGTACCATTTAACAACATTGTGCCTGACAGGTTGTCCATATTTAATACAGATGTTTTTTTCAGGCAGCTAATTTTATATTTCATCAAAGTAGATTACTCTTTTTAGTTAATCACCCCTTTCCTAAGTTCAGACAAGCCTTTGTAACCAAATGCCTATCAACTAGACTTCAAGTATGACTGAAAGGTGATATAAACTCGTGACTGTGAAGTCCCTACACTAGAGGAATTTTCACATTAACTTTTAAACTGCCTCGTGTATCTGTGGCTTTGATAAAGAGGATTCAATTTTGAACAATGCCAGCAAAATCAAGTTACTCTTAGACTCTCACTATGTACTCAGGCTACTTACAATATCAAAGCTTAGCCATTTTAGACATTACATTAAAACCATCATGTCGGTGCTATTGACCTGGCCAGATGGTTTATCTCAGGAAACCCAGTAACATGCTACCCACTCATACTCAGACCCCACTTTTATTCTATTTGGCTCTTTATAATCCATTTTAACGCTCACATTTATGCTCCTTTTTGAGCTGCAAGTTTTGGCCTCTGACCCAAAAAGTTAGTTAAGCTTCCAAGTTCACCTTCAATTGTTTTTGGCCCCAAATGAAAAATCTGTCACTTGGACTTTCTTTGCCCTGTGGGAATCAGGTTAAAAACATATTTTGTTGAAATTACATTCTGATTCATATCCATTATAGTTACTACAGTCATTCTGGTCCAAGAGCTCTGATTCTAGAAACATGAAGGGCACACAGTGCTTACATTCCTAGCCACGGTTTGCTCTGGGAATCCTGTGTAGTAGACCAAGGCCACAGTTTTATTTGGGTTCTGCAGCTATGGAGAAGAATGTTGTGGGGGTTCAGTACCCTTATAAATATTGCATTCTGGTGGTTCCTATCCTCATGGCCATTGATGTGGTAACCGCTGGGACCATAGAGAACTGCAGGATGCCTCAGAAGTCATGACGCTTCTGTCATCTTAGGGCTCAACCAATGAAGATCATTCTATATGTGCAATTGCTTCCAAGCTGCTCAATAACTTGCTGTGTGGCCTTGAGCAAGTAATTTACCCTCTCTTGAATCTCTGTGTGAAATACCCATATCTGGGAAATAAGAATTTGACTGACCTTTGTCTTTGGGACTTCAGCTGGATTGATTTGTTACAGTATTTAAAGGGTAGTTAATTCTAATCCTTGCTTCAAGGCACTATGTTAGAATCTTTTGTTCCCCTGCTATCCAGGAAGCCCCAAAGGAGTCAGTGTTCGAAAGGAAATAATCTAGATGAAACAGTCATAAGAAAATAAGAACCAGGAAAAATGACACCCACATTTACTTGTTGTGCCTTGCTCTGTTCTTTGAAGACTAATCCCTCCCCTGGAAAGTAAGGAAGGACTAGACCTAAACCTCCTCTTCAAACACAACACTTCTCTGTGTTTGCCTTACACGATAACCATTAAAATCACCTTCCTGTGCTTTTTTATAATCTATAATCCTGCACAATGCTTTCCTCTGTGATGGATGGATCTATAGAATTTAGTAGTGTGATTGGCAGTTTTCTTGTGAATTTGGGCAGTATGCAGAGCCAAATATTGCATTGTGAGAATGACTAATACAAGTTCATTATGTGTCCCAGACGGTTCAAATCACCACGTGAATTTGTTTTGCCATTATTATATAAGGCAAATAACAACAATTTAAAAAAAGAAATATGAATGAAACTGTTTGAAGAATGGAACGTTTTGATAATTAGATTTCTATTTCCAGCCTTTGTGGTTGAAAGTGTTTATACAATGAACCAAGTCACTAGGAATAAGCACAATCTACAGGAAGAGAAACATCTGCCTTCCCATGCGGATGGAGAGGATCTGGAGCCCAGTCACTCTGAACATCTGTGTAGGCTTAAAATCAGGCCACGGAGGTGGGATAGAAGTGTGGGGGACATGATAGAAAGCACACAGGAACCTGGCTTTCAGGCTTCATGAGGGTGATTGGCTGGACATATGTAGTTTCTGGGAAACAGCCTGCTCTAACAGTCTCTGATTTTGACCTTAGAAATACCTGAGAAGCTGTTTGGATTTTTAGCAAACCCATGCTATTTACTTATTTTCTTACTAAATGTGTCCTTACTCTCAAAAAAGAAGTTCAAGGAAAACAACAACAAAAATGTGTAGATTTTTGAGAGTGCCTATTATGTAGGCTCTAATTAAATAAAGGTTTTACTGTATATCATTACTTCTACTCCTTGATAAATGCCCATGTCTTATAATAATACAAAACCTTTAAGAAAATGCATTTTTTAAGAATAAACCTGCAAACAATACCACTGTGAGGCCGTGTTCCTTCTTGCACTCATTGTGCATTGCTATATGTGGCCTTCCCAGTGATCCCATGAGGATTGGAGGCCCAATAATAACAACACTTTATAAGTGAAACAACAGGCTTAGAGTGACTAAGAGACTCTTTCAAGACCACAGAGATAATAAGTGACAGAACTGAGATGTGAAGCCAGAGGTTATTTGATCTTAAGGCATGTAGCTGTGTAAATCCACCCATCCAGCTCATCTAGCTAATAAACACTGAAGCAGCATGGAGTAGTGGGTAAAAGTGAGGCCTGAAGTTGGATCTGGATTGAAGTCCCAGCTCTGTCTCTTCAAAAGCTGTCACATTATATTGATAACATGAGCTGCTGTTCATTTGAAAAATGGGGAGTATGATACATAACTCTCTGGGTTGTTAGGATAAAATTCCATGAGCTTATTTATGTAAGTACCTGGGGGTGCTTCTGGCACATAGAAGAAATTTAATAAAAGTTGCCTGTTGTTGTTGTTGTTACTAGAGGCCCGATGCATGAAATTGGTGCAAGAGTAGGCCTTCCTTCCCCTGGCTGTCGGCACTGGCTTCCCTCTGGCATGCAGGACCCGGGTTTCCCTCTGATCACCAGCAGGTACCAGGGCTCCAGGCTTCCCTTGCAGCCCTGTTCTCATCCATAAGGTAGTCCGAAGGATGTCTGGTCTAATTAGAATATTATGCTTTTATTATTATAGATTTCTAGAGGGTTGTGCATGAAATTCATGAATTGGGCCGAAACTGGTTTGGCTCAGTGGTAGAGCGTTGGTCTGCAGACTGAAGAGTCCCAGGTTCGATTCCAGTCAAGGGCATGTACCTTGGCTGTGGGCACATCCCCAGTAGGAGGTGTGCAGGAGGCAACTGGTTGATGTTTCTCTCTCATAGACATTTCTAGCTCTATATCTCTCTCCCTTCCTCCCTGTAAAATATCAAATATATATATATATATATATATATATATATATATATATATATATATATATATAAAGAAATTCGTGCATTGGGAGGGGCAGTCTCCCTCAGCCCGGCTTGTACCTTCTCCATTCTGGGACTCCTTGGGAATGTCTGACTGCCCCTAACCATTCTGCCTGCCTGCCTGACTGACCCTAAACACCTCTGCCTCCTGCCTAATTGTCCATAACCACCCATCCCTGCTAGCTTGATCCCCCTAACTTCTCTCCCCTGTTGATCTGGTTGCCCATAACTGCCTCTACCACAGCCCAGCCACCATGGCTTTGTCTGGAAGGACATCCGGAAGGTTGTCTGTAAGATGTCTGGTCTAATTAGCATATTACCCTTTATTAGTATAGATTGATGATGATGATGAAAAAGCTTTTAGATTTTGTCTCAGGTTTCAATTTCCCACACTAACAGCTATTTCCAAGTCTCTTTGAGAGGAAGGAATAGTAATTCTTTCATGGAGTTTGACTATCGGGCTCAGGTAAGTCCTATTTGCTCCCTATCCAAATGTCCTGCCTGCTTTGGTTAAGGACTTCTATCAGAGAGGGTTACCACCACAGTTAATTCCCAGTTGCTCTCACTAATGTACAGGAAAAGCACTATGAATAATTCTAAACAGGCCATCCAAAAATAATTTACATTAAAGTATGTATGTCTAATCTTTTGGAAATATTTTTAAAAAAAGAGAGAGAAATCACTCTGAATCTCAAGCTTCTCCACAGTGCTCTTTTCTGTCATCACTTTCTTCTCCCTTTTCTGTGGTGGAAATGAAAGGTGCCTTTTTACACAATATTGTGCAGAGTAACCAAAAACGGAGCTCTCCTCTCTCAGTAAATATCCCGCCTTCCAAGAAAGAGAGGTACTTAGGCTTCAAAGGTGTTTTCTTTCAACAAATGGGCAAGTAGTATACAAAATCACATTTGTGTTAATCAAATTGGTTGGAAAAATCAGCACGATTATAAAGCTACATGTTCAAGGATTAGTTGTAATTATGAACAATTTAATGCTTTTATATTATGCTTACAGAGCACTTTTAACGTTATGTTCACAAAACACCTTTTCTAATACATCCTATGGATTTCATCCAGTCTTGTATATTGCTCTGTGAGTGCAGCTGGTGAGTGGCAGATGGGACATGCAGTTCTATGTCCTCCAACTCAAATCTGTGGTTCTTCCTCCATACCTCATCTCCATGATGTGGATAATTTTCCCTGAGTATTCCAGATCTAGATATAAAGCTATGTGAGAATACCACCTCTTTCCAGAATTCTGGACAATAGTTGATTGAATACTATTTAATCTTTAATATTACTTTCATTTTGAAACCAGATAGAAAAAGTCATGAAAATCAATCACATTTATATTTCATTTGCCATTTGGGGGGAAAAAATGAAACAAACAAAAAACAAACTTCCTTCTCATCACTTTGACCTCATTCTTTATATCTCAGGAATCTGTGTTCTTCTGATTTTAGGAGGATTAAGTTTAATGTTGATCAGCATTTGTATAGGACTCTCCTTGCTGTAACTTACCCAAATCTATCATGCATAGAAAAGACTCTACATTCTCTAAGTGCTATTGAGGATTCCAGATGGGCTGTTTACTTCTGTTAGAATCAGGACCAGGTTTGAAATCCTGGTACTTGGGAGGACTCTCTGCGTTATACTCTTCTGCTGCAAATCCAGGGGGGAGGGGTGCTTATGCTTTCTTGATCAGAAGGTAAGTGGTTTGAGGTAGCAGAGATTAGTTCTTGATCTCAGGGCTCACGCTCAGGCTAGACCTGGATAGTTGTCCATTACTTATATTAGGAAGCAAAGGTCAGATTGATATGAACCTGAAACCAAGGGAGGTCTTTTGAAATAAAAGACCCGTATTATCTGGATCTTTCATGTTTCTATTGGTAAAAAATTCTCCAGTTTCGACAGAATGTGTGCAAAGCCTCTAATTTTGATGAAGAAACTGCTCTCAATAATACGTACTTGCTTTGGGGATGGCGAAAGAAAAGTATTGCCAACAGTGATAAGCATCAGCTTATTTATCACTGTTTTGTATTATGCTTCCTAGAAAGGAAAATCCCTGGGGCTTGATCAGGATAGTACAGTGTATGATTTCTTTGAAACTTCATTACATGTAGATTAACCCCAGCAAAATGCCTCCATCACATGGAATTAGTGGGAAGAGGTGAAAACAACAAGAAAGCAAATCTGTGGATTTCAGAGTGAAAATCCCCTAGGTTTAGTTTCCTCTCTGTTGGATCTGTCCACATGAACATTTTATATTAGAGGATTGTAAGTTCTACAACCTTTCCCTGCTTTCTTCATCAGGGAAGATTTTATGATAACAGTTTTACACTCTTTGACTAGATAAGAAATGTAAGAAGTTTGATGGGCTCTCCCATGGTGTCTCTTCTCTAAGCACAAATTTATTCTGTCATTAAATAAGCATTCACCAGGAGTCTATGGTTGGTTTGGGCAGGGCAGAAATACAAAGGTGAAGTCACGGGGGCAGGGGTGTCAATGCCCAGGAAGCTCACAATCTATGGGGGTAGGGAAGTGGGGAACAGATCATCTATAATAATAAAAGTATAATATGCTAATTAGACTGGATGTCCTTCCAGAAACCTTCTGAATGAAGCCGGGGCTGCGAGGGAAGCCCAGATCCCGGGTGCTAGAGGGAAGCTTGTGCGGGCAGCTGGGAGAAAGAAGGCCTACTCTTGCACGATTTTGTGCATCGGGCCTACCTATAGTATTGCAGATAAACAACATTGAATTTACAAAAGAAATATGTACAATGCACTAATGGACTTCAGAAAAGGGATACTCACTAGTTTTAATGAGCTCTTTGTTCTGGGTCTTAAAATATAAATAGATGGTCTAAGGGAATGGTTCTAGCAAAGGCACGGAGGCGTGAAGTTCAAGCGCAGTTCAAGTGTGGGGCATGCAGGCTTTCTAGTGTGGCTTCAGTCATGGGTTCATGGAACACAGATGAGAGCTGCTGGAGAAGGCCTTTCAAATACAAGGCCCTGGTCTCCATGTGTTATAAACCTCAGAACTCATTTACATAACTGGTTCTAATCATTACATGCTGCTCTATAACCAAGTGATTTTTAGCTGTACTTGAAGTTATGGTTTGAGATGGAAACTGCTCCTCCAATCCCATCCCTCCCCAACAGACTTCAATTCACCAGAAAGCCTTCTGTATGCCCTATAATACCTGGTGTGCACAGTTAAATTTCCTTCAGAATATTCCCAGAAAACAAGTCATGCCTTGAAGGAATTTAGTTTATGCTTACATAAATCTGAGGTGATATTTTTCTACCACTTAAACCTCTTGTCATTTAGAAATTTAGTAACCTAAATAATTTTCCATTTCATCCTTAAATCTTATGCACATATACAACTTGACATGCTAACCGGAGGCCCCTCCCCCCCCCCCCATACACAGCTGGAGCATCATGAGTTGAAACAGAACAACTGCATCTGTCTTTGCTCCCGGGACTTTCCTAGACAATTTTTAACTTTTTAACTCTGTGTTCTACCAGAAGCTTTGACATGTTAATAATAGCTAAGAAAAAAAATAAAAGGATGCCTAGAAAAACCTTTTCAGCATGTATATAATACTCAGGAAATGGTTCTAAAAAACCAATGTACCAGCAGCCAAATAGTCTAATGTCTATTGTGTGCATATGGGTTTCATACTCGAAGTACTTTTTAGCTTCTCTGTACAGAAGCTTAGCAAAATCAATGGAACAAGAGGCCTTGTCGACTCAACTGAGTGTTGCAAACTACCACCATGTCATAATATGCACGGAAATGCCTGCCCACACTGCTTATATAACACAGCTCTTATCATCTGAGATTTATCAGCAGCCACATTTTTCTTCGTAGGCTGGAGCCCAGTGAAGTCAATGGTGAGAGAGTCCTATTAATCACAGTTGAACTTCGTGTGCTATCTGTGATACCTTGTAAAAAGGAGGGTGATAAAAAAGATGCATAGTGACACTGACTGTCAGAAATGCTTTCGGGATGATGTGCTCTTATCAGATGCCTTTGCCAGTTGGATTGGCATTCAACATTCCACAAGTGGAGTTTAGAAAAAATAATATCGCTACAAATCCTGGAAGGAATAGCTCCAGGATTCTGCCAGTCCCCAGTTATTTTAGACCTGGTGACAGGAGCTTAAGGCTTAAGAGAGGCTGCAGAGGCATCCATTCTAAACTGCAAATTCAGGAAGCTGTGACAGCCAGACAAAAATCTGTGTCCTGCCACCACCCACAAATCCCACCCTGTCTAGAAATGCAATTCCTGTGACAGCTTCTTGGTTGGCATGCCACAAGCAGATTGTAAATAACGGCAACATGTTCCTCCTTTACTTTTTTTTAATGCACAGCAATGTTCGATACTTGTTTGGTTGTCAGACTATTCTTTGATTACTTCTTTGCAACAGTCTTTTCTGTCAAGAAGTATAAGTATCAGGAGGGCAGCCCCTCTGTCAGCACTCTGCCATGATTCTGGATTTTGAGGTATTCAGTAAGTGTTCTAACACAATGATGTTCAAACTTGTTTATAGAAGGCTCCTATAAGGAATTCTAAAGTTGGGTGGCATGTGAATCCTAATGTCTTTGTCTTGAAGGGACAGCCCAAGGGGAGTTGGCCAAGTGACTTTGGTAGGTACTATTAAAACAGTCCTTGATCCTCAGGAGGGACTCAATATGGTCTACAGAAATGGGGCAAAGGGAAGAAGAAAGAAAGGAAAGAAGAAAAGAGAAGGAAGGAAGGAAGGAAGGAAGGAAGGAAGGAAGGAAGGAAGGAAGAAAAGAAGGAAGGAAGGAAGGAGGGGAAATGACCCTGTATAGAACATTGATTTGCAAATATAAAATACCATCTGCCCAACTCATTACAATACCTGGGAAGACTGAGTTCTTTCTGAGGTCCTGAGATGTGGTAGGCAGGATAATGGCCCTCCAAAAATATCCATGCCCTCATCCTTGGAGCCTATGACTGTTACTTTACATGTCAAAGGAGACTTCAAGATGTAATTAAATTAAGAATACTAAGAAGAAACTCTATCCTGGATTATCCAAGTAAGCTCAACATTATCACAAGGGAAAGAAGGGGCAGGGGATTATAAGGGAAAGAAGGGGCAGGAGATTCAGTCAGAGAAAAAGTGAGGTTGGACAGAAAAGCAGATTTGAAGATGCTTCTCTGCTAGCTTTGAAGATGGAGGAAGGGCCATGAGCCAAGAAATGCATGAGGCCCCTAGAAGCTGGAAAGGGAAAGGAGAATTGGAGCTATTCTCAACTACACAAATTTCTCAACACAATAACATTTCTGTCTTCTGCTTGTTTCCTGTCAATCCGAAGCCTAGATTCTAGATTCAGACTGATGAATCTATCATCAGAGAAGATCTATTATTTAATGTTAAAAATCACTTACCATGTGCCCGATCCTGTCCCACGAGCAGAGACTGCAACAGTAGACAACCTTTAGGTACATGCATATACATCAATAAAGTACATGCATGACACAACAAAGACCAAGGAACCAAAAGCAGCATGCAGTGTTACTATGTATAAGTAAAGATAGGACTTCATCTGTATCCTAATTTATTTAGATTTTCTCAATTTCAGGAAAACATTATGAGTAAAGAGTGGTGGTTATTTAAGTATAAAAGCATATTCTAGAAGTGGCAAGGGGTCAAGAAATAATTAGAGCACTGCTCACGTGTGTGTGTGTGTGTGTGTGTGTGTGTGTGCGCGCGCGCGCTGAGAGTGTGGGATAAGGGTAGGATAAGTTCTGTTCATGGCCTTAAATATCACACTAAAGAAGGTATTATTTGAACATAATAAAATAAAAAAGTAGGGAATTCTGAGAGCGCACTGCCATTCAGATTTGTGTGAATGGAGACCTTAACCTTTGACATTTAAAAAAAACACACTGCAGTATTAGCAATGGACAGTGGTTAAGTTAGGAACTGGGGTGAGAAACATCACTTGTCACCATGTAATTGGCCAAACTTCACTGCCAGCAGCAGGCATGCACTGGCACTGCTTTCCCATCAGCTCCCCGGGAAACACAGCTCCCGCTCTCAGCAAATTCCCACTTAGTTGTAGTTCTTTTTCATGGAGTCACTGTTACAGACCTGTGAAACCAGAAAAGGGTTCTGGAGATGACTGCTTGTTTTTCAGCCTTGGCTGCATTTTCTTTCTTTTTTTAAAAAAAATATATTTTATTGATATTTTACAGAGAGGAAGGGAGAGAGATAGAGAGCTAGAAACGTCGATGAGAAAGAAACATCGACCAGCTGCCTCCTGCACACCCCCTACTGGGGATGTGCCCGCAACCAATGTACATGCCCTTGACCGGAATCGAACCCGGGACCTTTCAGTCCGCAGACCGACGCTCTATCCACTGAGCCAAACCGGTTTTGGCCTTGGCTGCATTTTCACTGTTTGTTCTCAAAATATAATGAGGGGAAAAGAAAGAAGTAAAGGCTGTGGGTTCTTTGCTAATTCCTAAATCACATTCCCAAACAGCCATGACAAGAAGAAGAGGAGTGACATGAGAGAAAGCAAGAGAAAAAAGAAGGTGAGTGGAAGGAGGAGAAGGCAGGAAGCCATGTTGAGAGAGCCCTAGCCCATGTCATCTCTTTCTTACTGGCAGCAGCAGAGACTGTATTAAGTTAAGCCATGTGAAATAGTCATCTTTGCAGGTAAAAATGGTCAAACATCAGCAATTTGATCTGGTTTAACCTATCCTTCTCCTTCCCTCCTTCCTTCCCACCAAGACAAGACCCCTTTGGACACCTCTGGACTCATCTCATCAACTCTAGCGACAGGGCACGTGGCAGCACCTAACAGGCCACCTTCCCATCACATGTCACAGTAGCTTCCCTTCTCACCCCCAGCTGGGACTCCTGTGAATGACCCAGCAGGAGGAGCACACAGTTCATTGCAGATGCGCCTAAAAATGCTCTTCTGGGCAGCAGCCCCAATGACGACTGATGGTAACGAGTCGGAAAGAACAAAGAGTGCCAGCTCATATGCAGAACACACATCCAAAACAGGTCCCCTTGGGCCATCTCAACATCGCCACCAAGTAAAACACTTTCTCTTCTTTATAAAGCAGGAGATGAGATTTGGGAAAATGAAAAATGCTGTACTTCTCAAATTTTATTTATTAATGTCCAATTTCTATGAGGAATTTTGAAACTAGAAAGAAATACAACGAAACTCTTTTAACAGCCGGCCTCATGTATTGCTTGGCAGTTTTTTCTTTCTTTTTTTTTAATGTACATTTGCCCCTCTTGTCGGTATTTAAATTTGCAAAGCTTTCTGAAGGTAAGTGCCAAAGGCATGCATGCTGTCCATGAGAGAGTGAATGTATTTGTTACTCTTTAGCAAAATAAGTGTATTTATTGGTGGGTATCTTAAGATGGCCTGTTACAATATAAAAATGAAAGCAAGCTACTTTTTACTCCCAGTACCATCTTATCTTAATTAAAAAGTGTGGAACTAGCATTTCAAAAAACAGGGAGAATGAGAATAAGCACTTTTGCCATCTTCCAATATCCAGAGTTCATAAACTAGAGGTAAAATGAGCTTCACCTTATAGTCACAAGATCATATATCAGAGCCTACTTAGCCTGAGATTATACTGAAGGGCAAGATAATGGGCCAGAGTTTAATTTGTACCTAGAATGTGATGACTTTAATTTAATGTTTTAAATTTTGGAATAATAAAATGATGAGAGAATAATAGCAGTAGAATAATAAAATACACTTTATTTATATATTAAGGGCCCAATTCCCAAGAAAGCCCTCAGAGAGAAAACTCACACAGAGGCATCCTTGTCATTAAGAATTATATTTTTTCTCTTTTAGTATATTATAGAGTATTTCTCATCAATTGAAGGAATTGCTTCCTAGAGCAATAAAACCCAATGGAATCATTCAATTTGTTCATGTTAGCAGTGGGATTTTGCAATAATGAATTGAATATCATGAGAAAGAGAGGGCACATTTTCATAGCTATGAATGAAAATTAAAGTAATATAAACTACCTTCCCTGCTCAGGCAAGTAATGTAGTGACAACGGAACACTTCCCCTTTGTGGTCAAGTAATGAGAGTGGAGGCAAAGTGAAGAAGACAAACCGTGAGGGAAACTACACTTCCACTACCCTATTCAATGGGAGTTTAAGCCATATGAGGGTCACACACAGATTCTGTGCTTTCCATCTTCTCTCCCCCTTCTCCTCATTGAGTGTTCATTCCTTTTCTTGCCCATAGCTTTATTTTATGAGAAAAGACTGAAAGTGTGAGAATGATGATGGTGATCATCTAGCTGTGCCAGGTTCACTTTTTTGCCTGTTTCTTCTGCAAGTCCTTGGAAGCACATGAAAAGATGCAAAAGTGCAGCAGCCCTAGAAAAAAAGCTATCAATTGAAAATATCACTAATCTTTAGGATAAATTATTCAAAACTGACAAAGAGGTAGACCATATTGAAGACGAAATAATATTTAGTCATGCCTGGACTTGGGAGATTCAACGAAGTGGAATCATGTTGGATAAATGACTGTTAGGCAGCAAAGATGATATGTGGTGTATGCCTAACCGCAGGCTATCATGCCTCAGATCTGGAAAAGGGATTCTAGCAGCACCAGGAAGACTCTGGACTACAAATCTGTCAACAGACAAACACTGGGTATAGCCGAAACCGGTTTGGCTCAGTGGATAAAGCGTCAGCCTGCGGACTAAAAGGTCCTGGGTTTTATTTTGGTCAAGGGCATGTATCTTGGTTGCTGGCTTATCCCCAGTAGGGAGTGTGCAAGAGGCAGCTGGTTGATGATTCTCTCATCGATGTTTCTAACTCTCTATCTTTCTCTCTATAAAAAAATCAATAAAATATATTAAAAAGATCTGAAATATCATGGCTGACATGTACACATAAGGAACTATTTGACATTGAAACTGGAACTCAAAAGAACTGCTGGCTCAGAAAGGAACTCACTACAGACTGATTCATTTAGCCTCTCAGGATAACCATAAGCTTATCTTAGTTTAGGTTTTTACTAGGGTATTTCTTATATCACATGACCTCACACATCTAGAGGAAATAATGAACAACATAGACTGGTGAACAAAAATAGACCCAGAGAAAGAGAAGCAGCAGTCAGATTCTCAAACCTAGAGGGAAAGTAGGGGAGGGTGGGGGTAAAGGGAAGAGATCAACCAAAGGACTTGTGTGCATGCACCATGGACAATAGGGGGGTAGGGGAATATGTAGGGAGGGGTTTGGGATGGGGATGGGGGGATAAGGACAATTATGTGATACCATAATCAATAAAAATTAATTTAAAAATAAATAAGAAATGAAAAATTCAAAACAAAACAAAACAACAACAACAACATAAAACAACAACACTGGATATAGGCACATCTTTCTTTCTTTGAGAATCAGTATGCAAAACAAATATTTAATGTGCAGGGTCTATGAAAAAAAGCACTAGCATAAAAAAAAGAATCCATAGTCCTATAGATGGAAAGCATTACATAGCGTGGCACTCATACGATAGGTTCATGGTTAAAAGTGGGGAGTTGGATGCCAAATTTCTGGTCTCAAATTCTAGCTTTTTCTTCTAGTAGTTATTTAGCTATTTGGATTCAGATTTCTCATCTACGAAATAGAGAGCATAATAGCACCATATGATATGAAGATTAAATGAATTAACACACATGATGCTCTTCACAAAAGAAGTGTCCATTGCTTGCTGTCATTGCCATCATCATATCATTATGTGAAACTATACACTATGAAACTAAAGGAAGCATGTATTTTATAAAATAAGAGATTAAAATATTAAAGGGGAGGGAACTGGACAAAGTATGAAAAGGAAACTGAGAAGGAAGAAAGGCATGCACAAAAACAAACACACAGACCAGAGTAAATGAAAATATATATTTAAAGCAATGAACAAACAGAATTATTTGAGTAGGAAAGCACACTGATGCTGAGAAAAAAATATGCAGATAATTTATAGGAAAGCAACAACTAAGTAAAAAATATCAAATAAAAAACACCTGACAATTCTATTAATAGTAATTCCATATATCTAAGAAACAGAAAGAAAAAATAGATATGTAATGCCATAGCTTTCTGATACTAAGATAATTTCCTCTCTTCCACATAGACTTTTTAATAGTTCTTAAAGCAGAGATTATATTTTATGCATAATAATACACACACACACACACACACACACACACACACACACATATATATATATATATATATACAGAAAAGTATATATGTATCACATATTATGTGTGTATATACACATAATTCAATTTTATATGATTGAATCAATTATATATGTATATTACATTTTGTGGCATCTTAAAATGAACCAAAAATTAAGTTAACCCTTTTTTGAACTAAGAAAAATGAGTCAACAGAAAAAGATTCATTTATGTTCCAGAAAAGAATATTGAAGGTAAAGGGACGTATACCCAAATTTTTAAAATGTCAAGATTAGGGCTAGATGGCTTGGTCATTGCATAGAGCTTCGACCTGCGGATGAAAGGTCCCGGGTTTGATTCTGAGGAAAGGCACATGCCTAGATTACAGGCTTGATCCCTAATAGGGGGCATGCAGGAGGCAGCCAATCAATGATTTTCACTATTGATGCTTCTATCTCTCTCTCCCTTTTCCTTCCTTTCTGAAACCAATAAAAAATATTTTTAAAAAATTGGATGTTAAGACTTATGAATAATATTGCAATAAAATATCAGATTGAAAATTTGCTCAGTAACATTTTACTTCCTTAAAAAATAAACAGAATTAAAATATATATGAAAATTTTAATTATATTTAATGTGGATGATGAATTTACTTTTGTCTAATTTTACTCATCTTTGGACAGTGGTTTGAAATATTTGCTATTCTAATTAAAGAAAGCTTCGTTTGATCAGACTTTTCTTTCTCAAATGTAAATTTCAGGAAAAAATAAAGTAGAACTTTCTTCTGAAGGAAATAAGTGGTTACTCATGAGTTGTGTACATAGCCAGATGGTTTTCAGATTTTAAAGTAATAGTAAGTCATCTTGGATATGCAAGGCCTCTGAAAATATATCATCCATGTACCAGTTCTAAAAATTTATGCAAATCTATTCTAGTTATAAGTGAGATGAATCTAAGACAAGAAATTCAGCATGGGAAAGTCAAGGTATGAATAAACTGTGGTGAGCAATTGTTTCACCGAATACACTGAAATAATAGTGATAAAGTTGAAAAATTAAATATGAATGTTAAAAATATATGTTGAGCCTTGGCCAGTATTAACAATTTTGAAATAAAAGTTATAAATGAGTAATTATCAGGGTCTGGATTTCTATATCCCATAAAGATTTGCCAGAAGATGAGTGAGAAAAAGTAAAAGCACTATAAATTTCTCATTATACATGGGAAGAAATGAAAATAATAGTTCCTAAATCAGGCCATTATCCTATCTAATAAAGTAAGAATATGCTAATTGATCCTCACACCATTGCAAAGATGGCAGCACCTACAGCCAATAAGGAGGAAATATGCTAATTGACTGTCACACCTTCAAAGATGGCAGAGCCCACAGCCACAAGATGGCGACACACAGTCTTCTCAGCCCTGCTGGGGCGGCAGGCTTCACGCACCTGCCTCTGGAGTCCCAAAGTCCCCTCAGCCCCCAAGCCACACAGGGCCAGCCCAAGTTACGTACAGGCATGCCTCAGATGGTGGCTGCCCAGCCTCCCAGGGCTGCCCTCAGCTCAGGTAACCAGGGCTGGCCAAGGCCTGCACTGCTGGCAGTGGCAGCAGCAGAGGTGTGATGGGGGCATCATCTTTCCCTGATTGCTGGGTTGTCTCCACCCCTGAGGGCTCCTGGACTGTGAGAGGAGGCAGGACAAGATGAGGAACCCCCCTCCAGTGCATGAATTTTCATGCATCGGCCTCTAGTAGTAAATAAAGCTTTTCTACCTTCCATTAATGTATTTTCCTTATTACTGAAAAAAAAAGGGAAAAAAGCAGACAATTATGAAAGAATAAGGCACATAAACATTGAATATATAAAATAACACAACAGAAGTTTGTTCAAACATTTTGTTTAAGACAGAAAAAAGCAATGTTTGAGCAAAATTTGAGAGCCTTTTAAAAATGAAGACTGCAAATCTGTTAAAAAAATCCAACAACAAACTGCTTTTAAGGGAAACAAAAGGACAAATAAATGCCTAAAAGACAAAAAGTAAAAGAAAATAAAGATGAGCTTATATATACCAGGCAACCACAAATAAAAAGAAGTAGAGGTGAAAATAATAATTCAAGCTGAATCTGAACTCAGGACAAAAAACATTATATAAGAAATAGCCTAATTTTCATTATTAAAAGTTAAAATCCTCAAAAAATTTTTAAACAGCCAGATGACAATTTAGGTAGCATTTCAATAAGTGAAAAACTTAGAAGTAAAAGAAATGGACAAAAACAAAATTCTGTGAAAATTACATCTCTCTCAGATTTTGTCAAGTGAAAATTAAAAAAGGCAAAGATATATGATTTAAATATCATAAAGTAGATACAATTGAATAAGTACACCTACCCAACTTTATATTATATAAAGCAACCATTATGGATTATAGCAAAAACCTTAATCTAATAAATACATAATCAAAAATTTAAAAAATTATTTTAAAACATTTAAAGGTCATAGATTCTGCCTGTAATGCAATAAAATCAGAAAATAATGAAAATTTAAGCAAACATACCACATCAGTTGGAAATCTAAAACAAAACAAAGAAAATTGTTTCCACTAAATATACTTAGATTAAAGATAAAATATTTATGAACTATTAAAGAATAAAAGTGTTAAAAAGAACATACAAAAATTTGCAAATGGGGTAGATTTATTAAATAATGAATGAAAATAAATTAAGTATTATATCTATGAGGATAACAAAAAGATGAGAAAACAGAAATATATAAAAGATTAAAAATTATAGAAATAAAAAACAAAAATTAATTTGGATATCAATGAATGAACTGATTATTTGGGGAAGAAAACAAATCAAGAAAGTCACAAAGACAACAACAAAAAAATAAATAAAGGAGACTATATCAAACTAAAGCTTCTGTCCATTAATGAAAACCATTAATAGCCACATGCAAAAGAATGGAACTGGACCCCATCTGACACCAAACACAAGAACCAATCAAAGTAATTAAAAACTTAAGTTTAAGACTGTGAACTGTAAACCTCCTAGAAGGAAATAGGTGGTAAGCTTTTTGGCATTGGGATTGGCAATAATTTTTTAATTTGACACTAAGAACAAAGGTAACATGCAAAATGAACAAATTTAAAAGCTTCCACATAGCAAGGGAGACAAAATGAAAGGTAATCTAGGAGAAAATATTTGCAAACCACTTATTCAATAATGATTTATTATCAAAAATATATGAGAAACACAATTTGATAGCAAAATAAATACATACAAAAGTAAAAACAATAAAAAATGAGCAGAGGACCTAAATAGATATGATTTAAAAAAGAAGAGATATATATGACCAAAAGGAATATACAAAAGTGCTCAACACTACTAATCATCAGGAAAATGCTAATCAAAGCCACAATGAGATATTGTTCATGCCTGTTGAAACTTTTATTATCAAAAGATGAGATGATATGCTGTCATGGATATAGACAAAAGGTGTGCTGTTGGTAGGAATGTAAACTGGTATAACCACTATGGAAGACAGTATGGAGGTTCCTCAAAAAATTAAAAATGGAACTATCATATGATCTGGCAATCCCACTTCTGGGTATTATATCCAAAGGAAACAAAATCATTATCTTAAAAATATATCTATACTGTCACATTTATAGCAGCCTTGTTCACAATATCCAAGATGTGGAAATACCCTAAGTGTTTGTTGATAGATACATAAATAAAGGAAATTATATATATATATATATAGCCCAGTGCACAAAACTTGTGCATGGGTGCATGAGGGGTAGGTTGTCCCTCAGCTCAGCCTGCACCCTCTCCAATTTGGGATATCCCTCTTACAATCCAGGACTACTAGCTCCCAACTGCTTACCTGTCTGCCTTCCTGATTGCCCCTAACTGCTTTGGCCTGCCAGCCTGATGACCCCCTAACAACTCCCATGCCAGCCTGGTTGATGTCTAACTGCTCCCCTGCCAGCATGTTTGCCCCCAACTTCCCTCCTGTGCTGGCCTGGTCACCCCTAACTGCCATCTCCTGCAGGGTTGATTGCCCCCAACTGCCCTACCTTGTAGGCCTGGTGTCTCCCAACTGCCCTCCCCTGCTTGCCTGATTGCCCACAACTGCCCTCCCTTGCAGGCCTGGTCCCTCCCAATTGCCCTCCCCTGCTGGCCATCTTGTGGTGGCCATCTTGTGTCCACATAGGGGAAGGATGTTTGACCTCATGGGGGCAGCCATCTTGTGTGTTGGAGTGATGGTCAATCTGCATATTACTCTTTTATTAGATAGGATAGAGGCCTGGTGCATGTTTGGGGGCCAGCTGGTTTGCCCTGAAGGGTGTCCCAGATCAGGGTTCCCTTGGGGTGTGGGGCAGCCTGGGCGAGGGGCCCGTGGTGGTTTTCAAGCGAGCCTCACCCCCTGGTGACCCAAGTGGAGGCCCTGGTATCTAGAATTTACTTACCTTCTATAATTGAAACTTTGTAGCCTTAAGAGGAGGCCAGGGCTGGCCAGGGTGTGTGGAAAGCTTGGCTTCCTCCATTGCCAGGGAAACCCAAACCTCCCTCCTGCTTGCTCCATGGCTACAGCCATCTTAGTTGAGGTTAATTTGCATAATCTGATTGGCTGGTGGGCATGGTTGGTGGGTGTAGCAGAGTGATGGCTAATTTGCATATTACTTTTTTATTAGATAGGACAAAGTTATATTATTTAGCATTTAAAAAAAGAAATAGGCGAGGTGATGGCTGTATTAAATAATTCAATGTGGGGAATCCTTTCACAATATATGCATATAAAAAAATCATCACATTGTACACTTTAAATATCTTGCAATTATATTTGTTAATTTTACCTCAGTGTAGCTGAAAAAAGAATGAAACCAAGTAGGAAACATAGGAAAGAAATAGGAAAAATGTCCTTCTTAGGCTCCAATATCAGTTTTACTGGTGAGGTTTTTCTTTCTTAAACACTCTGCCTTTTAACAAAACCAAACTTTTAAGAACCGATGGAATCAAATAACAGACTCACAGATATAGAGAACAGAATGACAGTTTTCAAAGAGGAGAGAGATGGGTTGGGTGAAAAAGATGAAGGGGTTAAGCAAAAACAAAACAAAAATACAACATAAGAAACCACACAAATTAATAAACACAGACAATAGTATGGTGATTACCAGTGGAAAATGGGCTGGGGGGAGTTGGAAGAGGGAAAAGGGGGGATAAAGGACCATGGAAGGAGACTTGACTTTGGGAAGTGAACACATACTATGATATACAGATGATGTATTATAGAATTCTACACTTGAAACTATATGAATGTATTAACCAACATTGCTCTAATAAGTTCAACACAAAATTTTAAAAAACAAACAATTATTTTAAAAAAGAACCAATCAGTTCCTACAATATAATTTGTTCCAAAAATAGAAAATGTAACATATAACCAGTTTATTTGGTGAAGTTACCATACTCTACTATCAAAATCTGGAAGAGAAGAGAGGACATTAAAGACATTTTCCGTATGAGGATAGATGTAAAACACATTTTAAGTAAAGTCACAGGAAATCACATTTAATATAGAATAAAGGAATCATAACTCAAGAAATTCATATGGTCTGCCATTAAGAGGTAAAGATGTTTATATTTGGTAATCTATTAATTCATAGATTCCATAATCAGGTATAAAAAAAATCTTTAGGTAAAAGGGGGTCAAAAGTAATCTTCCTTAACAGGATGTAAAAAAAAAAATCTGTCTATAGATCTTAAACCAAAAATCATCACCCAATTTAAGTACAAACATCAGAAGTACTGTGCTTAAACCAGTATTGTTCGAGAATCCTCTGTGGGTCCTGAACAGCCAGCCACACAGCCCTCTCAGGCCGTAAAGACATGCTGCTTTGTCCACATTTCCTTCACTGGCAGTCACCCTTTGTTTGGACAGGAGTTGTTATTCAGATTTGTGTCTGTGGGGTCAAAAGCAAATGTCATTCCCTCTTTTTCCAAGGCATCTGTTCCCTGACAGGGCTCCCAGAGACCTATTTCTACTTCTGGCTTTGGCCCTGTTGCAGCTCCTCTGAAGAGTGGTAATGTCAGGGATGTGTAATCTTATAGGTCTTCCTTTATTTCTCCCCAGTCTGCTCTTCATGCTTCAGAAATGGGGCCCTCCTGTGCAGGTGCAGGTTAGAATCACTGTTTTGTAAAGGATGTGGATAAGGAGATGTGCTCCTCTGAATCCTCCTTTATTTGAACATCCTAAGAAACAAGATTGACAAATTTCTAGAACACAACTATTAACCCAAACTGTCTCTTTGTTCTGACTATTCAGGCCTAAAATGCAAGTGCACCTACTTTTCCACCTACTTGTAAGACAAGACAGGAGAAACCACAACGTGTGTCCCATTACCAAGAGGCATGGAAGAAAAGAACTCTTCCCAAATCCAAATCCCATCTTTATCCTCCCTGGTATGCCCAGCCCCTGTCAGTCTCCATGGAATTTATAAGAGACCAATCCTTCTTCAATGAACTGGGACCTGCCTGTCCTTGTGCTACTGCTGGACTCATGACCATGTTCTTTTATTTAGCTATTCACAGACTCAAGATTTACAGTCCTTGAAGATAGGAACCTTATCTCACCCTTCCTGACTCCCAGTAGATTGAGCACATTTTCTTCTACTTAGAAGGCTGAATAAATATTTTCCAAATGAATTTAAACACGAAAATTGAACTGCTAACCTCCTGAGAAATCTGTGTCAGATTTCTCAGGAGGTTAAATGTCAGGTTTTTTTTTTTTTTTTTTTAATTACGAAAATGGTCATCTCTGGAGACAACAAGATGGCGGCAGAGTTAAACGCCTAGCTGCAGCCGCACTCAACAATTTCAAAAAATACAACTAAAATATAGAGTGGACACTATCCAGAACTACAGGAAAGTTGACTGACTGGAAATTCTACAACTAGAAGGAAAGAGAAAACCAGAAGGAAACCAGAGGAGCTGTAAAAGCCTAAGGTACGGAGGCGCAGTGCGCGCAGGGAGAGGACGGAGCCGGAGAGGAGGGGCCGCTGAGTGCCTGGCTGGCGTTCCCCAGCGGGAAGGAGATAAAAGCTCCGGACTGTGCTGAACCCCAACTCCGACTGCACTGGCTGGCGTTCCCCAGCGGGAAGGAGATAAAAGCTCCGGACTGTGCTGAACCCCAACTCCGACTGCACTGAACCCCAGTCCTGGGCAAGACCCTCGGGCTCCAGCCTCATACAGAGGGAATCTGAGAAAGGCAGAGCCCCGGAGTCGCGCACATTGCGCGCAGAGGAGGGACTGTTCCCTGAGCTGCTGAATTGCCCCAGCGGGAAGGACTCAAAAGCTCAGGACTGTGCTGAGCCCCAGTTCTGACTGCACTGAACCCCAGTCCTGGGCAAGACCCTCGGGCTCCAGCCTCATACAGAGGGAATCTGGGCTGTAAGGCAGAAGCTCAGGGGAACGGCGAAAAGCAGATCCCCTAAGTCGCGCACATTGCGCACACAGAGGACAGACTGTTGTTTGGGCCGTGAGTTCGCCCTAGCGGGAAGGAGACATAAGCTCCGGACTGCTCTTAACCCCACTTCCAACTGCTCTGGACCCCAGTTGTGGGCTTGTTGGGGGAGAGACTACACTGTCTGGTAGCGGGCGAAGCTCTAGGGTGCCTTTCTCTCAGAGGTGCTTGCAGCGAGTACCAAAGAAAGGACACTGAGGAACACTGAGACTCAGGAACCTCGGAGGGCGGGGCTAACCGGAAGCCAAGGCTGTAGGCTCCACCCTGAAACTCTGCCCCTTCCAAGCTAAACTCAGAGAGGCTTTTGCAGGTTTCCAAGTCTAGTGGAATAAGGCTGTCTCCTGGCATAGACACAGCTGATCCTCCCAACCTACCAACTCAGGGAAGCAGCGAAAATGCCGAAACGAGGAAACAGATCACAAACAAAAGAAATGGAGGACAAAAAGCGACTGGATATAGAATTCAAAGCCACGCTTATAAGGTTGTTCAACAATCTCTTAGAAAAGGCCGATAAAATAAATGAGACCTATGAGGATATGATAAGGGATCAACAAGAAATAATGAAGGGTCAACTAGAAATAAAGAATACAATCTCTGAAATAAATAATATTATACAGAGTCCTAAAAACAGATTGGAAGATTGCAAGAATCAAGTCCAAGATTTGGAACACAAAGAGCCAGAGGACGCTCCTCCACAGAAGCAAGAAGACAAGAGAATCCAGAAAGTTGAAGATAATGTAAGAAACCTCTGGGACAACTTCAAGCGAACCAACATCAGAATTATCGGCATCCCAGAAGATGACAGAGAGCAAGATACCGAAAACATATTGAAAGAAATAGTGACAGAAAACTTCCCCCACCTGGGGAAAGAAATAGACTTACACGTCCAGGAAGCACACAGAACCCCAAACAAAAGGAATCCAAAAAGAACCACACCAAGACACATCATAATTAAAATTCCAAGAGCTAAAGACAAAGAGAGAATATTAAAAGCAGCAAGACAAAAGCAGGTAGTTACCTATAAAGGGGCACCCATACGACTGTCAGCTGATTTCTCAATAGAAACCATGCAGGCCAGACGGGAATGGCAAGAAATATTCAAGGTGATGAACAACAAGAACCTACAGCCAAAAATACTCTACCCAGCAAAGCTATCACTCAGAATTGAAGGCCAGATAAAGAGCTTCACAAATAAACTTAAGTTAAAGGAATTCATCACTGCCAAGCCAGAATTATATGAATTGCTAAAAGGGGTTCTTTAGGAAGAGGAAGAAAATAAAGATAAAAATTATGAACAAACACATAACTATCAACAAGTGAGTCTAAAAACCAAGGGAAGTAAAAATCATGATGAACAATATTAACTGGTGAATATAATAGAATCAGAGGTATGGAAGGGGAGTGGACTGATGATTCTTGGGGAAATGGGGAGTGGAGTGGGGTGGGAAGAGACTGAACATAAACTGCACCTATGGATGAGGACAATGGGGGATGGGGAAAGGGCAGAGAATTGAATGGAAACTTGGTGTAGGGGAGCAATGGGGGGGGGGATGAGGAACTTTTGTAATAATATGAACAATAAAGATTTATTAAAAAAAAAAAAAGAAAATGGTCATCTCTGTGGCTAGACAAGAGAGTCCACAAAATGGGTGGGGTTGGCAAGGTGGCAGATGGGAAGGGACAGAACAATTGTTTGAAAACATTCAACCTGGTGAAAAGAAGGCTTAGGAAAAAAAATGATTACAGATATTGAAGGGCAGTTGGGGAAAAGCAGCATTTATTTGCATGTAGAAGGCAGAATGGGACATGAAATAGTGGGGATTTCGTTTGATTGGGAGGAATTCAGATCAGGCAGAAGGAGAGATTCCTGAACTCACTATCAATTGATTTAAACAGTTGCCCCACAGACCCTTTTCCTAGAGAGCTTTAAAAAACAGGATTGCCATTCATCCATTTAGGATGGTTTCAATGCTGGGCTTCCTGGGAAAGTATTGGTAAATTCAATACCATATTTTATGGACAATGCTGAGAACCTATGATAAGAACTGTGTCAAGAAGGAGATTTGCAACAATTCAGCTCTATCCAATTTAATTCCTCTTTTTAAGTGGACAGACCAAAGTGAAGTCCCAATTAAGACTGAGTCTGTGTTTAACCAGGTGGCATTAGAAAACATTAGCCAGCATGTAGCACGGCTTCTTCTGTGGAGATGAAAAGTGATGAGGGGAGGGTGCTAAGGGAGAGAGAGGAGCTGCCAGGATAATTTTTCTATCTTTGATAGATGCATGGAGTTGGATTTGCCAGCTTCTTTTCAAAATGTTCAGCTGTGTGAGAAAAGTGGCTCAGTGTTTACCTTCCATTATGAGGAAGAGCATCCCTGTGCAGGCTTAGAATTAACTGCTTTCATTTGATTACCTAACGAATATCTACCTGTGGGTACAATTTCCCCCGTTATCCCCCTGGATACAGAGAAACAAGTCATTAATGGCCCCTGGTGCGTCCTTGCAAAAACAAAACGGATGTGGGGTAGTCCTGGGAGTTAGGCATGTGAAAAGTAAAGGATAAAAATCTTTGTTTATTTTTCCAGACAATGTGTTTGAGGGACTCAGCGGCAAAGCAGTTGTAGCTCTTCATTTCCCCTGACCCTGATCTTCACCTAGAGTTTCAAAGAGACAAGGAGATGCTGGGACAAAGCTGCTTTCATCTGTGTGTTTGTAGAAAAGAAATCATGCTTTCTGTCATAAACAATTATGTGATTTCAATTCTAATTGGAAACAGACATGTTCTCCTCCACAAGTGGTTATGTCTTGTTACTCAGAAAACTCCCCACTTTAAGCAAAGTCTGGTCAGCACACACCACCGTCCTTAGAGAAATCGACCAAAATCGAGTACATCTGTACAACTACAGAAGGTGCTTTTAGGGCAAGACGCTGGTCTAGGAAGGCCCATTTGTACATTTGCCTACAAGATTTTCATGTACCATCGACTCAAAGAGGGAACAGAAGCCCAAATCTCAGAATTGTGAAGGTGATCAGACAATACTGTGGCACAGAAGAGGAGGTTAGACTCAAGGTTTCATTAAAAGGAACACACCCAGGAAGTGTTTGCTCCGTGTCTTCCTTTCCCTTCATTGGGTGGGCAAAAGTAGGCTTACAGTTGTGAGCATGTCAACCACAGAGTTTATTCTTGTTTTATTATTTAGTAATCATTGTATTATTTAATTGTATTCAATTATAAGTCCACTTTTTCCCCACCCCCTATGTTAAGTCTTAGAGATTAAAATGAGCCTCTACAAAAGCCATAGGAAAGAACTATAAAAATTATTCTTCACCTCACCTATGCCCAGCTGACACCTGGAAAGCACAATTGTGTATTAATTATAACACTTTGGAGTGGCTCCGGTAAATATCACACCATATGCAAAGCTTTCAGATCTCCACAAATGCCACCAGTACTTATGATCCCTGTGGGTAGGTTTTCTCTCGCTGTGTTCAAGTTTGAAAGGAATATAAATGCACCATTAAATCTGCCCTAGAACTGCAGAGAGTGGCTGTCACATAGTTAAGTGAAAAAGGCAGCATTTTATGTGTGATAGAGCCATCACATTGTAAAGAGCAAATTGGTAGAGAGAGGCAGGTGGGAGAAATGTATGGAGAATGGCCTCAACAGGATAGGCAGATGGAAGCCTGAGTTCTTTTTATAAATTCCTTTAAAATGACACATTTTATTGAGCTCTTAGGAGAAAGATGCAGATTATTTCTGAGGCTTAGAAATAAGACGCTATCCCCAACCTCCCCCTCCAACACATCAGAACCACTAAGATCACCACCACCACTGCTAGTAAGAAGGGAGAAGAGGAGAAGTGGGAGTAAAATTCGTCTTTCACTACAGCAAACAAAGTGAGTTTTGCTTGTCACAGTGAATGATGAATGGCCGCCTATCACTTTGCCAAGGAGAGAGAAACCAAAGATTGTGTAACAGTTTTTACAATTTTAAGGCTGAAAGATAATAACTGCAGAAACGGAGCAGATTTTATAAAAATTCCCTCTGAAAATGTGATTACACATAAAAATCCATAAAAATGTACAAAGTGATAGATGAACCAAAACTAAACAAACGCAGTTTTTTATCCTTTTGGAACTGAGCAGAAATAGCATATGTAGAAAGAATGATTTTATTTTGTATTTTTAAAAGAAATAGTTGGAACTTAATTGAATTATACTTCGGGTGGGAACTGACATTTTCAGATGGGATATCAGATTTTATTTTAAATTGAATTCTATATTGAAGAAATGAAGAACGAACCATCAGTGAAACATTTGCAATAAAGTTGACACATTTCAATAAACAACTAAGAAGGCTGAGCAAACTGTAAGCTCACACACTTTCTTCCCACATTATCCTAACCCTCTGAGGGTCTATATTAACTATTCTTGATCATTCTGATCATGAAATCATCTTTTATCTATTCTAATTAAGTCTAGTTTATATCTGATACTTATTTCTTGAGATTTTTTTTAAAGCAAACCAAAATTAAACCCTTTTTTGTGTGGCTTCCCTCATAAATCTACTTTGTCCCCCTCGCCTTTAATTTCATATTATTAATGAATTTAGAACATTTATCTCCATTCATGTCCCATTTTGTTTTCTCCTTAGAAGTTATGAAGTTAATTCCAAATCCTACACACCACATTAGAGCAATATATATTATTTTTTATTCATTCTAATTTATTTTGTTCACATCGAGCCTTTAGGGATTTTATAATGCCCCGCTATTAAATTTTATATTTAATTGACTAATTGACACTAATATATAATAATAAAAGTGTAATATGCTAATTAGACTAATGTCCTTCTGGACATCCTTCCTTCCAGACAAAGCCATAGTAGGCGGGGGCCATGGTGGGCAAGGGCTGGGGACAAAGCCCTTGCACAAATTTCATGCACTGAGCCTCTAGTATATAATAAAATGGGTCTAAATGTTTTGCACTTAGAAATTATACCAATAATTTGTGTTTTTCTAATAATTACGGTTGATGGAATAAAATGCCTTTTACTCCTTCAATCCTTGTAAGGTCTGTGTCAGAAGTCTTCAGTCAGCTTTCAACTAATGGTTAAACAACTAGTGAGGACACCATTGTGTAGTACAGGGAAGGTATTTTCTTTCCTCTGCAATATGGGTAAAGTGTATTTTAAATACAATGGTATGGTTTTGAACATGCCATATCAATGAAATGTTCAATCAACTTAGTTTAGGGAAGGTACAGAGGTGGGCTAACATCATGCCAACCAAACCTGTATTTTGAATGGCCATAAGGAAAAACATTGTACCACCAGGTACGATGCTCTAGAACAGTGTTTCCCAAACTTCTCTCATGATGAGAATCACCTGATGGAGTTGTTAAAATACAGAATCCTTAATCCTAACTAAGAAGTGCTAAACTAGAATATTTGGGAACATATAGGTAACTTGTATACTTAACTAGTGCTCTAAGCTTAGTACAATTATAATTGTATACTAATTGTATAATTACATAACTATAATTATATACTAGTATATGATTATAAATTATATAACTATAATTATATACTAATATATAATTGTAAATTATAATTGCATAATTGTATAAGTATAGTTAAGTATACAATTTTACCTATATGTTCCCAAAAATTCTAGTTTAGCACTTCTTAGTTGGGATTCAGGAAGCTGTATTAACAACTCCCCCAGGTGATTCTCATCATGAGAGAAGTTTGGGAAACACTGATCTAGAACACTTTCCCCTACACCCTCAGAGAGAAGGCCAGGCTAAGGAGCAAGAGTGTGAAAGTCAACAATTAGGAAAGGAGAACAGGACAGAGACAACAGGTGGGGAAAATGAGTGTCCCAATAAGCTAGAGGTGGAGAGATGAATAAGCCTTTGGCTTATTTCTAATTTATTTAACATATGATGGATCTAAAACCTTGGTTAAAAAACCTACTCATGTTGTGTAAACTTCCGCCCCTCAGCTGCCCCCTTTTCTTATTAAAGAGATCTGATGCGAACCGACAGTATGCTATGAACATGGAGATACCTGTTATAAACACTCTGGACTGCAATTCATCTTTTTAAACACCTTGGCCAGCATCCAGCTTCAGACTCATACAGCACCTCGGAATACAAGATGTTGTCACTGAAGAAACCCTGTTTGCTTATCAAAGCAAGGCAACCAATTAAGAGTTTTATTACTAATACCGCCACCCCAAGGGCTATAACATTAGATTTATTTATTTATTTTAAGTTCAACCTACTAAATTCCACGCTAACACACAACAATGTACAGCTCGTATTACAAATGAATAACTTAATTAAAAAACATTGATTTTGCTCATTGACTGCTGCAAATTTTATTAAATATTAATGATAACATTTTGTATTTTTTATACTAGTCATGAAAGTTTTATGTGCTCTCTCCCCTACAGCAGGCTTAGATTTTATGACAAAAATCTTAGGCAGCTCAAAGTACAAACATAAATATTGCATTCGCCAGCTTGGTACAATATATTTGTATACATACAGCACTGTGTATGGATGTGTGAACATTTACACAAATGCGCACTGAATTAGGAGAGCTTACTCAATGCAAGTGGGAGAGAAATTTAAGTGGTTTAAGTTTGTGTTTTATTTTAGCTACCCAAAAGGGTCACCCAGAAATTCCTGGAATAAACTCCTGGTAAGGGGGAACTCAGAGTCCTTCCCAAGTGCATTCTCCCCCAGATTCTGTATGTGTAATACAAAGCACAGATATCATTCCATAAACAACATAATTTTCCATGTTACAAGTCCTCTCTGGCAAAAGGTTTCACCAAAAGGACAAAATTCTTCCCTTTCCACATGCCACGTGCCCAGAAAGCCAAAATGCCCATGAGCCTATGGAAGAGCTTTTAAAATGTTGGTAGGATTATTTGTTGTCGTTGTACTGGTTGTTTCTGTGAGTTTATTTTACATGTTTATAATAAGAGTCAATACAGCCTTAGACTTTTGTCAGTGTAGATGGACAAGAAGTACCTCTTATCTCATTCCTCTAAAGCAGTGTTTCCCAAACTTTTGACATATGTGTACCCCTTTTATAATTTTCATAACGCTGAGTACCCCTCGTCAAAAGAAAAATGGATGTATTTTAATAACAATCAAAATGTATTTATTTTTTCTCTTTTTGGTATATACACAAAATAACAATAAACAAAAATAAAATTATTCATAATAAAATATAAATAAAAGTTATATTATAAATAACATTTATTTGCACACTGGACCATCTCACGCCTCACAAGACTGCCTTGACTTGACTCATGAGAACGTAGAATTAGGCACAGCTAAGCACAGCGCAGTGCATATCCCCACCAAACTCGGGTGCAATGCGTACCCCCACCAAACTCTTCCCCATACTCCTGGGAGTATGCGTACCACAATTTGGGACACACTGCTCTAAAGTCTTAATGAGAGCCATACATGTTTGCAATCAGCTGACAGCTGAACTGTGAGGCATAAATTAGATGACATTATTTGGAATGATTTTCCATGATTTGGAAAAATTGACTTAAAATTTTGTAAAGCGTTCAGCAGAAAATCACTACTTTGAACTTCTGCAGTAACATCCTTTACTCGCTATCTCAGTCATTTTGAAACAATTGAGAAGTTAATTTGTTGAAGTCACTTCCTCATATCACCTCAGAGGTAAGAGGGACAGGTCCCAGTTACATAGTTTTCCCAAAACTTAACAAATTTCCTTAAGAATATAGGCATAGCAACCCAGCCTTGCAAAGAAAAGCTTGATATTATTAAGTACTTGTCAAAAGGCTCCAGTCATACTCTACATAGTTTGCAAATGCCCTCATAGTGAACACGGAGGGAGGGAGGAAGAGTAAAAGGCATACTTTCCAAAAGGAAATACTTCACATAAAAACCATTAAGCAGTTTCTAAAGAGAGGAATTTGAAGGCAGGTCAGAGATCTTTAAAATATATGCTTCTTTAAAGTGCAAAATATTTTCATAAAACAGATAGAAGGTTAATGTGTAGAAATCGACTCATTCAATTTTGTACTTAATAGTGACCCAAGTATGTTTGGGTGTCTTAGTTGTGTATCCGTTATTCTTTGTCCCTGACCCTCAGTTAATCTGAGCCCCATCCCATTGTCACCAGTCAACTACATTAGAATCTGTGCACACATGTTTTTCTGTGAACAAAATGCCACACAGTTCTATCAGTCTTATTTCCCTTTTTGCTGTAGAATAAAGTCTCTTTCCTTAATGGTGAGCACTCAGGAAAAACAAAATAAAGCAAAACAAAGCAAAATAACCCTCAACCTTTCTTGCAATGAAGCCCAGTGCTAGACCTGAGGGCATGGGCTCTGTAGGTTTGACACATTTTGAAAGAAACTACTGTCCCCAACTGAGCTCGACTGTGAAACGGATCTATATATCCACCTTTAGTCCTCCCAGGGAATAAATTAAATCTGCATCTTTACTGTGTTGCCTGGAAGAGGTTTTTAAATTATTTATGGTGCAATAGCAGGGAGTTGCTCTCCTCTGCAAGCTGGGGGTGGGGCGAAGTGCATTCTGCCTCCTGTCTACTCTGGGCCACTGCTTTCCAAAGTCCAGTAATGTCTAGAGAAAAACAACCAGGCTGGAGGCAACCAAGATGCATTGACAAAAAAGAGGCAGTAAATCACTTTTCACTCTGTGGAGACTGTTTTCAGGCTGGCAGGCTGCACTTTGCTCTGGTTCTGCCTGGGATGCAGCAGATGTATGCTGATGCCTGGCTGGGCAGGTGATGGGTTAAGATGATGTGGATCTAAGGTTGAAGTTTCAAAGATGGAAATAAAAGGAAATAAAGATTTGTAGGAGGGATTTTGCTAATTTTGGAAATTCCGCTTCTGAGTTGTGGCATATATATATATATATATATATATATATATATATATTCCTAAAAAAGTATACACACTTTATTACTGATAACTCAATTGATTTCTTTCTTTTCAGATATAAACCATTGGAATTAATAATTAGTCAAAGCATGTGTACATTTTTGGGACACCCTGTATACATATACATATACATATGCATATATAAACATATGCATACATATATGTACACATCTGCACATATACACTGAGTGGCCAGGTTATTATGATCTCTGAATGCATAATAATCTGGCCACTCAGTTTATGCACCTAATATATATATATATATATATATATATATATATATACACACACACACACACACACACACACACACACACGTTTGTATGTATAGATGATATAGATATAGATATAGATATAGACATAGACATAGATATATAGACATAGACATAGACATAGACATAGATATATAGATATATATAGGCCCCATGCATGAATTAGTGCTTGGGTGGGGTCTGGCCAGCCTGGCCAGAGAGAGGGGACATGGGTGGTTGGTCGGCCTGCCTACTGGTCGAACTCCTGGTTGATGGGGCAATGTGCATATTAGCCTATTATTATGTAGGACAGTAGTTGGCAAACTCAGTCAACTGAGCCAAATATCAACATTATAATGATTAAAATTTCTTTTGAGAGCTGAAAACTGACTTCTGCGCATGGGCCACAAAGTTTCAATCACATTGTATGTGCATGCCCACACATGGCGTTTTGTCACACTCAAGTGGCCAAAGAGCTGCACGTGGCTCATGAGCCATGGATTGCCGACCACTGATATAGGATATACAGTGAGTGGCCAGATTATTATGCGTTCAGAGATCATAATAATCTGGCCACTCAGTGTATATAAACATATATACATGTAGGTGGAATCAGCTTTACATTGAGAATCAGAAGATCTGAATGGTTCACACAGGATTGGTTCTGCATGAATTCCTTACAGCTTCTCAGTGGCTTACTGCTGTTCTATAAACCACTGAAGCAGAGCCTCATGGAAGGACACATGGAGTTGGTTTAGTCACTCCCCAGCAGAGCTCCTAGCCTACAGCCAACATCAATTGCCAGCCATGGAAGATATCATCTGGGACATCAAGTTCATTTAAGACCTCTGATGATTTTAGCCCCAGCCAAGATCTGATTTCACTTGCATGAGAGAGCCCATAAGCAATGCCCAGGTGACCTCAGTCAGCTCACAGAACCACAAGAGATAATAAATGTTTTTAAAGCCACTAACACTTGGAGTGGTATACTACCCAGGAACAGAAAACTGGAACCAGTACCAAAACACAGATAGAAGAATTTGGATTTGACAAGAAGAAGGCAGAAAAGATACCAGAACAAGTAAAATTATGGATACATTTACAGATTGAATGATTGAGAAATGAGAAGACATAATTTGGCAGTAATATTGTTTGGTAAGAAAGAGAAAAAGATAAGGTAGTGGGTGTTAAAAGGAGATTGATATTTAGTGTATCATATATGTGCAACTGGAGACAGAACCCAGCAAAAGTTCACTGGGTTGACATATTTGAAAGCCATGATGATACCGTAAGTTATAAATTGCAAGAAAACTATCTGCCTTGGGTTGAGATTTTCCCTTTCTGTGCTCAGCTGTTCCAGTTAGGAAGAGAAATCATATGAGTGGACTGATCTTGATTACAATTTTAAATAGTAGGTGGGAAGGGAAGAGAGCATGAAATAGCTGTGGGTCCTGGTACGTATTAGTTGAAGCAATGAACCATGGATTTTAGCCTGTGTAGGGACAGGAAATGGAACCAGAAGAGACTTGATAATAGAATTGAAAGAAAAGGAGGTGTAGAAATTAGAGGTCAAAAGATGAGCTATGTGAAAGAAAGAACTGAGAAAGTCTCTAGGGAGATACAGAAATAGAATATTATTAAATTTTTTCTTATGTTTGTATATTTATAATCTTACTAGAAATTAAATGTTTTACCTACGTATATAATATTTAAAGACTAATAAATTAAAGAATCCAAACCAGTTATTTCCATTTGTGAGTAATTTTTAAACATCACTGGGTGGGAAGGCAATTACAATAGAGGGTTAAACTGAAGATCTATTTGTTCAGTGGTATGCTAGAGCTGGCTTCTATCCACTTGTGAGAGCTAATTGTGGACATCTCTCTTTTTATCTGTGATCAGTGACATCACCGTGATAGCTTGAAATTGGCCATGGTGGCACAGTCACAGCACAGAAATCTGCAGACACTGCACATCAGGGCTTTTGTTGCCCAGAGAATGGGTTGTTAAACATTTTCCCGCACACCACTTCTCATTCCTGCTCTATGCTCAGTTTACCTCTAGAAAGAGAATCTAACTTTGTTACATGTTTTATTAACATATGCCTTATTCTGCAGAGGACATGAGTAGAACATTATTTCACCACACTTTTATTAGCTGCATGAAGCCCAACTGTTGGATTCAACATAAATGATTTATTACATGCGAATAGAGACACTGCCCTCTTTTCTATGCCAGAACATTGCAAGACCAAAGGAAAAAGGAAACAAAACAAGCTGAAGCAAGCAAAGTTTACTCCATTTAAGATGGAAGTTCTGCGGCAACTGTGGAATTGGAGAAAAGGATGAACTGTGAGAAGATTATTTTAAGAGGGGGAAACTGGCTGTCTTTGGTCTCTCCTCAGTGAGTTGGGGTGAAGAGGAATTGAATGCCCACCCACGCTCCCCAGGCTCCTTGAAAGTCACAGGACCTGAATTCACCTCAAAATGTCCATATTTTTTCCTTCTTTAGTTTGCAAAGACTATCATATTGGTACTGAAAAAAATGCTAAATAAATCAATCACTCAAAAAAAAAGTATTAACCTCCCCTACTGGCCCAATAGTGTAGCTAGTATATTATTGTCTAGGGCCGGGCAGGCCCATCCTGCCAGTTCATCTTTTTGCTATTTTTTTAAAATTAAGTTTTCAAATACTTCCTGCATTGTTTTTCTCCCTCGTTTTGCTTCAGGATAGTAACACAAATTAATGAGTTATCACAATGAAAGAAAATGTTACTAGGGATATGAATGAAAACATAATCCTCAGAGAATTTCAACCTAGTAGGTTTGAAATAAGACACAAAAATTTCATCTGCCTAGGCAAGGCAAACTTGGGGATTTTGAACTGTTGCTTAGTACACTAAACTATATTAATATTTTTTCCCATTCATGCATTAAAAACTTACTGAGAATGACTTAGATGTGAACATAATGGGTAATAAAACTCTTTGAGTCATCTCAGAATTGGTATATAGATTTGGAATGTTTCATTAAAATTAGAAACCTTTTATCTTGTTCTATTTCTATTAAATGGAAACACATAAATGCTTTTTTTATATTTTGGGGAGAATTAAAAGAGATGAATATGTAATAACTTGGTGTTGGGATGCAGGGTGATATTTTTGAGGCAGAACAAAAGCATGCACAAAACCTCAGTACCACTTGAACTCTGTTTTGTGACATTCTTTATCAGGTGGCTTACATGATAATCACATTAAACATTAGCAGGTGTTATGTTGGTCACAGAAGCGTTGCTGCCATATTTTCTTTTGAATGCAGTAGGAAACAGACCTTATTCCTACTGAGAACAGATAAAAGTGAGGCACATGGTAAATTCTGTTTAATGTTTACTCTGTCTAGTGAATGAAAATTACCTAATAGGGAAAAATAATTTTCTAATTCTTTCCTTTCAAGGGCACTTATTAAAATGAAATTGTTAAATGAATATGCAATGATACGGCAAATTAAGATTCCTTATATCAAAACAACACCACACTATGATACTTTGAAAATACTCCAGGTTCTTTTATTTTATATGAGGGGAACCTACCATATTGTGGATATATATATATATATATATATATATATATATATATTTATTACTTTTAGATAATAGAATTTTGGGACAAATATGAGGCTTTAACATTTCAACAAGGTTCTCCCGAGGAACAAATGGCACATGAAATCCTGTGGACATGAAGATTAAATCTAGTCTGTTATGGAAAGAATGCTTATTTTCTCCCTAAATCCATACATGTAAATTCTAACCCCCAATGTGATGGTATTTTAAGATGGACCTTTGAGAGGTTATTAAGGATAGATGAGGCCCTGAGGGTGGGGCCCTCATGATGGAATTCGTGTCTCTTATCAAAAGGGAGAAGACAGAGCTTACTCTTTCTTTCTCTTGAGAACACAGTGAGAAGGCAGCCATGGATAAGCCAGGAAGAAAGCTCTCACTAGAAACTGAATCTGAAGGCACCGTTATCCTAGACTTCAAAGCATCCAGGACTACAAGAAATAAACATCTGTTGTTTAAGCCACTCAGGCTGTGGTATTTAGATATGGTAGTCTGAGCTAATTGATATGTAATCTCTGTCCTCAAATAGCTTAGTCTAGAGAGGAAAGAAGTACACACATGATTTCAATAAATGTGGAAGAAGTATGTGTGATTAGACATAAACTAGTTCTCTGATATCTAATAAAACTCTTTGAGTCATCTCAGAATTGGTATATAGATTTGGAATGTTTCATTAAAATTAGAAACCTTTTATCTTGTTCTATTTCTATTAAATGGAAACACATAAATGCTTTTTTTTATATTTTGGGGAGAATTAAAAGAGATGAATATGTAATAACTTGGTGTTGGGATGCAGGGTGATATTCAGATGCAGGCAACTGGGTGAAGAAACTGTGCCCAGATGTTAAAGTGGTTTGTCTAGAATAAAAAAGTGGTTGTTGGCAGAACCAGAATAATAGACAACAGTGTGTGTGCATTGTATGTGTATGGTTGGTTCCCTTTCCTCTCTCAGGTGTTGAGTGTCTGAATGTGACATGATGGCATGAGGGTGTAACAATAATTTGCATATTAGCTCTTTATTATATAGGATTCCTCTCATTGAAAGGTAGGGTTCATACCCTCCGCTTGAATCTGGGCTGACTTTAATAACTCTCTTGTAACCAATAGAGTGTTATGCAAGTGATGCTAAGTGAATTCTGAGGCTGGGTCGTAAAAAGCCAGGGAGCTTCTGCCTAGTTCACTTAAGATGCTTGTTTTAGTGGGTGGCAGGTGTGTGTGGGGGTACATAAGAAGTTTGAAGCTGTCACCTTGGAAAGTCCACATATAGACATTCTGATTGACAGCCTAGGTGAGTTCCAGTTGACCAATATCAACAGATGAGTGAGCCAAATTGTTTTTTTTTCACCCCAGATTAGCCTTCAGATCATGTTTCAGTTCAGCAAATATGAGAGACTGTCAGTGAAAACTACATAGCCAAGTCCTGCTTGAATTCCTGACCTATAAAATTTTGAGCAAAATAAATTGATTGTGTTAAGATGCTAAGCTTGGTGATAATTTGTTCACAACTAGTAACCATAACACAGAATATTAGAGCCACTGCATGCTTAAATGTCTTCTATTCATTATCTGATCTAACTTATAGCCTTAAAAACTATATATGACTGCTCCCAAAGAAGTATATGCTCAGGGATAGAAATTATGTGCTAATATGAAGCTTTATTTTCATTAAAATGTCCCAAGAACCTTGACTGTAAGCATTTTGGAGAGCGGGACACAATAAGACTAAAAATAATAATAGGTTCACTCTGCCAACTACTTTCATTAGACCTATTGTATTTTAAATATTATTTCTAATTAAGAATGGTTAGGGAGTCAAGAGCCTTTGCCTTCCTTTGAGCATACTAATTTTCTCTGTCTTAGTTTCACAAAAAATGTAATTTTTATTTGCCTTGCCCATGTCTCCTAGGAGAATCAGAATTTTTAAGAGAGAAAGCTTGAACACTAAGTAAAAAAAAAAAAGCTGAGATTAAAAACATTTGAGAACTGCTTGGTTAGAAATTTACCTTAGGGAATAACATTATTTTACTGACAATAACTAGTAACATTTATACTTTTATTTAAACCAAAATGATAAACTTCTAAATGTCTGTATGCTAAAATATCAATAATTATAGTAAGAATGATAAACATTATTATGTAACATATGGCCTAACTGGTCAACAGAGACAGGCTGTTCTTTGGAATTCTTTGAATCAAGAACTCTGACTAATATAAAAACGTGTGTGTGTGTGTGTGTGTGTGTGTGTGTGTGTGTGTGTGTGTATTGTGTGATTATTTGCTAGAATGGCAGATTAACTAGAAAAAATGTTCTGTATGAAATACTATCAATTGAAGAATTAGGTCCTCTTCTCTCTAAATTCCTCTCCCTTTCACTTTTTAGTCCAAGTAAGAGTCATACTATGTTGGCTAGTCATAATTTCCATGTTTTTTAGCAAAGAAGGAAAATGAAAAATGGTGAGATCTTTCTGTTCCAAAGGATAGTTAATACTCACTTTACAGAACTGTGAAACCCCACTGCCACCACAGACACTCTGGGGTGGCCAGCATAAGCATAGAGACCAAGCCATCTTGAAGAACAGGACTGCTTGCATCTAGGATCCTAGCCTCACCACCATACAATCTGGTCTCAGATGTAAGGTGGGAATCTACAACCACTTGGGATAGTGACCTGCAGACCCACAGACATCCTGGCTGCAGATTACTGTGAGCTACAAAGCCCATTCCTCCTCTCTCCCCCCCCCGCCCCGCCAGCTCACTGCTGAGGCATAGGACCTGCCAGACCCACACTGCATGAGCAGGTTTCCTGCTGATACAGGGCAGCTGTGCGACTTAACTTTGACTCTGAGAAGGCAGACATGGAGAGTTTGTTTCCAGTGGCAAAGGAGTGGACCTCCCACTGACATAGGGCAACTGTGCAACCTGTTCCCACAAGCAGACTGGGGACCCTATTCTCCACATGAGATGCAGCACTGAGCACCAGTGACTTGACTCTTGGCATACACACGTGGGGACTTTGTTTCTCATCTTGTACACATGGGATTCCTGATTCTTAGTGCATGCACACTAAGCACTTGTGACTCCAATGCTTAATGCACATGCACACACGGAACCTGATTCATGGTGCGAGGCCACACCAAGCAACAGTGGCTCCAATACTCAATTCTTGGTATATCTATGACTTTTGGCGTGCAATAGGGGACTCTGAGTTTCAGTGTATGCCTGTGGGGACTTCATTTTAGTGCAGCACATGCAGGGTCCCTGATTCTAGGTGCACTCATAAGGCCTCACTGAGTGCTGGTGACTCTGATTCTTGGGTGCGTGGCTCCCACCGACCCATGATAACCACACCTGTCAGTGTCAGAGCTCTTATTGACACTTGGGTGGCACAACGCTCCCACTATACATGGCTCTGGCCCCCACAACTTGGCATTTAGACCTTCTGATAATAGTTAGAATGGGGAGACAACATAATAATTCCCTGAGGGAAGAAAAAGAAGAATCACTAAGAAAGGAAATAAGTGAAACTAAGACATGAAGTATGGCATAAAAAGAATTCAAAATAATGGTCATATAGTTCATAAACCAGATGGATGAGAATATTAACAACCTATGCAAAAATCAGAAAGAAGTCAAAAGTGATATACCTATAATAAAAAACATTATGGAAGGTTTCAACAGTAAACTAGAAGAATTAAAGGACTGAATTAGTGAGTTAGAAGATAAGGCAGAGAAACAAGCCCCATTTGAATACCAACTGAAGAAAAAACTTAAAAAGTAGGAGGAGAGATTAAGGGAGTTTTGGAACAACATATGTAAAATAGGGGTGCCAGAAGGACAAGAAGAGCAACAAGGATTAGAGAATCTATTTGAAGAAATAATGACAGAAAACTTCATGATATGGGGAAGAAAAAAGTTGCACAAGTCTCAAGCAAGATGAATCCCAAAAGACCCACACCAAGATATGTCATAATTATAATGGGGAATATTAATGACAAAGAGAGAATCTTAAAGGCTGTAAGAGAGAGACAGAGAGTTACCTACAAAGGATAACCCATCCAGATTATCAAATGAATTCTCAATAGAAAAACACCAAGCTAGAATGGGATGAAGTATACAAAGTGATAGAAAGCAAAGGACTGAATCCAAGCAAGATCCTGCAAGACTATCAATCAAAATTAGAGGGGGAAATCAGGAGCTCCTCAGACAAAAAACAAACAAACAAACAAACAAACAAACAAACAAACAAAAATTCCCCAAAAACGCTAAGGGAGTTTATTACTACCAAACCAGCAATGCAAGAAATGCTAAAGGGAATGCTGTAAAAAGAAGAAATAGAAAGGGAAGAAGGAATGCAGGCATAAAGCACAGAAATGGCTAAAAACAAGTACCTATCAATAGTAACATTAAATGTAAATGGATTAAATGCTCCAATAAAAAGACATTGAGTGACTGAATGGATAAGAAAACATGGCCCATATATATCCTGTCTACAAGAGACCCACCTAAGGACAAGAGACTCTTATAGACTGAAAGTGAAGGGATGGAAAAATATCTATCAGGCAAATGGAAACGAAAAAAAAAAAAATCTGGGGTAGCAATACGTATATCTGATCAAATAGACCTCAAAGTGAAGACCATAACAAGAGACAAGGAAGGCCACTTCATAATCCTAAGGGGATTGATACAACAAGAGGATATAACTCTGGTAAACATATATGCACCCTATGTAGGAGCACCCATCTACATAACACACACACACACACACACACACACACACACACACACATATCAAAACAAAAACAAAAAACAAACCCAATTCTGGAAGATATCAAGGGAGAGATTGACAGCAATATGATCATAGTAGGAGATTTTAATACCCCATTTAAATCTTTAAATCACTGGATAGATCCTATAAATGAAAAATTAGCACACACACACACACACAAAAAACAACAACAAATAGAAATACTAAATGATTCAGTAGATTAGATGGACTTAAACAACATCTTTAGAAGATTCTACCCCAAAACTACAGAATATATATTCTTCTCAAGTGCACATATGGGACATTTTAAAAGATAGACCAAATATTGGGACACAGGCTAAGTATCTCTAAATTTAGGAAGATTGAAATCATATCAAGCATTTCCTCAAATCACAATGGCATAAAATTAGAAATCAACTACAATAAAAACAACAACAAAAATTCAAACACTTGAAGACTGAACAGCATACTATTAAACAATGAGCGGGTTACCAAAGAGATCAAAGAGGAAATTAAAAAAAACATTCTGGAAACAAATGACAATGAAAACACAACAATCCAAAATTTTTGGGACATAGTGAAAGCAGTCCTGAGAGGGAAGTTCATAGCATTACAGTACTACCTCAAAAACAAACAAAACAAAACAAAACAAAAAAACAAACAAACAAACAAACAAACAAGAAAAACTGGTAATAAACCATCTAAATGGGCAACTTGAAGAATGAGAAAGAGAGCAACAAGAAAAGCCCAGTGTAAGCAGAAGAATGGAACCAATAAAGATCAGAGTGGAAATAAATGACATATAGATAAAAATACACCCCCCCACACACAAACAAAACAACAATACAAAAGATCAATGAAATTAAGAGCTGGTTCTTTGAAAGTATAAACAAGATTGATGAACCTCTAGCCAGGATCACCAAGAATCATAGAATACTCAAATAAACAAAATCAAAAGTGAAAGAGGCAAAATAACAACAGACCCCACAGAAGCATGAAGAATCATAAGAAAATACTATGGGCAACTATATTCCAACAAACTGGTCAACCTGAAAGAAATGGACATTTTCCTCGAGAAATATAACCTTCCAAAACTCAATCAGGAAAAATAAAAAAAATCTGAATAGGTTAATATCTATGGAGGACATTGAAGCAGTAATCAAAAAGCATTCCACAAATAAAAGCCCTGGACCAGATGGCTTTACAGCAGTTTCATCAAACATTCAAAGAAGAAATAAACCTATCTTCCTCATACTATTCCAAAAAATCAAGAGGAAGGAACACTTCCAGGCTCTTTCTATGAAGCCAGCATTACCCTAATCCCAAAACCAGAAAAATACAATACAAAGAAAGACAATCACATGCCAATATCCCTCATGATCATAGATGCCAACATCCTCAACAAAATTCTAACAAATTGAATCCAGCATTACATTAGAAAGACCAAGTTGGATTTATTAAAGGGATGCAAGGATGAGACAATATCTGTAAATCAACAAACACGCTATATCACATACACAAACTGAGAGATAAAAATCATATAATCATATCTATTGATGCAGAAAAAAGCATTTGACAAAGTCCAACACCCTTTCTTGATAAAAACTCTCAGCAAGGTGGGAATAGAAGGATCGTACTTCAACATAATAAAAGCCATATTTGACAAACCCCCAGCCAACATCATACTCAATGGGCAAAAAACAAAAAAAAAAAAACAAACAAAAACATTTCCCCTAAGAACAGGAAAGAGACAGGGATGCTCACTCTTACCACTCCTCTTTGGCATAGTACTTGAAGTACTAGCCATTGAGATCATATAAGAATAAGAAATAAAAGGCATTCAAATTGGAAAAGAAGAAGTAAAACTGTCCTTATTTGAAAAAGACAGGATATTTTACATAGAAAACCCCAAATACTCCACCAAAAAACTACTAGACTTAATAAATGAATTTGGCAATGTAGCAGGATACAAAATTAGCACCCAGAAGTATATGGCTTTTCTATACTTCAATAATGAACTCATAGAAAGAGAAACTAAAAAAGCAATCTCATTTATCATTGCAACAAAAAAATTAAGATACCTAGGAATAAATGTAACCAAGGAGATAAACAACCTATATACTGAAAATTTCAGGACACTGAAAAAAGAGATAGAAGAAGACATGAACAAATGGAAGAATATACCATGTTCTTGGATTGGTAGAATCAACAAGATTAAAATGTTCATACTATCCAAAGCAATCTATAAATGTAATGCAATCCCCATTAATATACCAAGGGCATACTTCAAAGCCCTAGAACAAACTCTCAAAAATTCATCTGGAATAATAATAACAATAATAAAAGAACCCCAATAGCTGCAGCAATCTTGAGAAAGAACAATGTTGAAGGGATCACAATACCAGATATCAAGCTATAATACAAAGCCACTGTTCTCAAAACTGCCTGGTACTGGCATAAGAATAGACATATAGGCCAGTGAAACAGAACAGAGAACCCAGAAATAGACACAAGCCATTATGCTCAATTAATATTTGATAAAGGAGGCAAGAGCATACAATTGAGCCAAAACAGTCTCTTCAATAAACGGTGTTGGAAAAATTGGACAAATACTTGAAAAAAGAAGAAGAAACTAAACAACCACCAACTTACTCCATACACAAAAATAAAGTCAAAATGGATAAAGGACTTATATGTAAGATAGGAAACCATAAAAACTTAGAAGAAGCCGTAGGCACCAAAATAGCAGACATCTGTTATAGCAATATCTTTACCAATACAGCTCCTAGGACAATGGAAACTAAAGATTAAACAAACAAATGGGACTACATAAAAATAAAAAAGCTTCTGCACAGCAAAGGAAACCATCAATAAAACAATAAGAAAGCCCACTTCATGGGAGAGCATATTTGCCAATGTTATCTCTGATAAGAGTTTAAGCTCCAACATTTACAGGGAACTCATACAACTTAACAAAAGAAGATAAACAATCCATTAAAAAATGGGGAAAGGATCTAAATAAATACTTTTTAAAAAAAAGGGCATTAAGAAAGCCAAGAGACATAAAATACACTCAAAGTCATTAATCATCTGAGAGATACAAATCAAAATAACAGTGAGGTACTATCTCACACCTGTCAGAATAGCTATATCAACAAATCAACCAATGGAAGGGATGCAGAGAAAATGAATCCTCATTGCATTGCTGGTGGGAATGCAGACTGGTGTAATTGTGGAGAACAATATGGCGTTTCCTCAAAAAAATAAAAATGGAACTGCCATTTGACCCAGTAATACCACTTCTAGGAATATATCCCAAGAAAACATAAAGGATATATGCACCCCTATGTTCACAGCAGCACAATTTACAATAGCTAAGATTTGGAAACAGCCTAAATGCCCATCAAAAGATGAGTGGATTAGAAAACTGTGATAAATCTACACAATGGAACACTGCTACTGTAAAAAAGGAGGAATTCTTACCATTTGCAACAGCATGTATGGAATTGGAGAGCATTATGCTAAGTGAAATAAGCCAGTCAAAAAACCAATACCACATGATTTCACTCATTTGTGGAATATAACGAGCATTATAAACTGATAAATAAAAATAGATACAGAGGCAAAGAATCATCAAACAGACTGTCAAACTATAGCGGGAAGGCAGGGGAAGGTTTCGGGGGTGGGGTTGGGGAAGAAAGAGATCAACCAAGGGACTTGTGTGCATGCATATAAGCACAACCAATGGATGCATGACACTGGGGGAGGGGTGTGAGGGCATATGCCAGAGGGATGGAGGAGGACGGGGAAGATCATCAGGGAAAAAAAAGAAGACATATGTACTATTATTAATACTTTAAATAATAATAAAAAATATTTCAGTCGGTCCCTTGCCTATTCAGTGACAAAATAAGAATATTGAACCACTTTTGATGAAGGGATCCTAAAATTACATTCAAATCAGGGTAATGAAAATTAGTCACCTTGACTAACCTGAGCCCTCAACCAATCATAGGTCTGACTATTACTTTTTAAGGAAATGCATACTTTGTTTTTTCTTTTATTGTTTAACCAGAGGCCCTGTGCATGGATTTATGCACTGGTGGGGTCCCTTCCCATAGCCTGGGAAGATCCGGCTGAAACCAGCAGTCCAATGCTACCTGCTGCTCTGGCCAGCTGCTCCTGCTCATCCCAACCCTCCTGTGCCTGCCGCCACCACTCAGTAGGCTCGCTGTGGTCTATGGGCTGCTGTGGGCAGCCATGAGCCCTGAGTCTGGTGCCAATCAGTTAGCTGAGCAGTGTTCCTTCTGTGGGGAACACTGACCACCAGGGGCCAGTTCCTGCATTGAGCATCTGCCCTTTGGTGGTAGGGTGCATCATAGTGACCAGTCAACCACTTATTTAGTCATTTGGTCGCTTAGGCTTTTATATATATATAGATTACTTGCTTTTAGGTCTTTAAAATCACATTTGTTGTCAAAACCAAGTGTATAAGTGTAGCAAAAAAGTAACAATAACCCAGATCTTTGTCATAAGACTTTTTGAAAAAAGCTCAGTTGTTATAGTGTTGGCTTATGATTTTGAATTTTATCTCAGCAAATCAGTCCTTCAAAGAAAGATAAACATTTACTTAGTATCTTTTAATTACTGGGCTTTTTAGTGGATACATAAAATTGAAAAATAAATAAATAAACAGACCACATTTTCCTAACCTAAGTTTAGGTTTCTAAAGTTTCCTGGCATTATAAATCATTTAATTGATTTAAAGGGATGATATAATTTTGTGTCCTCTTGAAAAGTACAGACTGTACATCCTATGTACTTCTCAGAATATATATTCCTGCATTTTTTTTCATTAATTCAACGACTGTTTGTTGACTATGTACTATGTGCCAGCACTGGAAATAATGTATTGGAAAAGACATAATGTCATGGATTTTATATTCTAATAAAGTAGATAAATTAAAATTTAATATAATTTTGATTAATTATAAGTGCAAGTCAGGAAACTAAAATAAGAATATAAAGTGCGATGGGACGTGAAAGGGGACATAGATGGGATGGTCAGGAAGGCTTCTCTGATAGAGTGACTGGGTAGATTGCAAATAGCCATGTATCCTTTCTTTTTAAAAAATATATATATTTTATTGATTTTTTTTATAGAGAGGAAGAGAGAGGGATAGAGATCTAGAAATATCAACGAGAGAGAAATATCAACCAGCTGCCTCCTGCACACCCCCTACTGGGGATGTGCCCACAACCAATGCACATGCCCTTGACTGGAATCGAACCTGGGACCTTTCAGTCTGCAGACCTACGCTCTATCCACTGAGCCAAACCAGTTTTGGCATCCATGTATTCTTTCTATCTCATTATAGCTTTCTCTTTGAGATGTGATTTTGCTGTTTCTCTCATCAAAAGATAGAATATAGCCCTGGCTGGTGTGGCTCTGTGGTTGGAGCATTGGCCTTCACTCTAAAAGGTCATGGGTTCGATTTCTGATCAGGCTCAATCCCTAGCCCCAGTCAGAGTGCATGTGGGAGGGAGGCAACCAACCAATGTCTCTCTCCCCTCTGCCTTCTAATTTTGCTAAAAAAAATCAATAAAAAATAAATCATTGGTGAGGATTAACAACAGCAAAATAATAATAAAAAGGTAGAGTATACTTATTTAGCCTTTGACTATGACTTGCTGTGCTAATGAAACATTAGAAAATGGGGCACAAGCAAATCTTAAAAAGTATCTACAAACACTGGGATTTCCCCTCTCTCTTTACACCTTCATTTAAACAAGCCAGGAATAGTCTACTGGATGATGAGGCCTAAAGCAACCCTCCCATCTCTGCTTGTTATTTGTGACATTCTCCGTTTTGTGGGCTTGTTTCAAAATGTTTTACTCATTATTTCACCAACTAGTTATTCTACTCTCACTCCACACTGATTCCAAATTATATTTAAGGCCACTTAGAATTGGTCCATGGCTCAATGGAGCTCTGCTCACTCCCCCCACCCCTCAAGTATTTATTCTGAGTTTCTATCTGACTTTAGATAATTTCTTTTTCAATGCCTTTAAATTCATTGATATTTTCTCTGATAGTTTTCAATATGCTAGTAAGCCCATTTAGTGATTTTTTTTCCAAATTAGAAAGTGTGTTTTTCAAATCTAGAAATGCTCTCTGGTTGTGATTAAAATATTCTGTTTTTCTACTTATTACAATCACGTTTTCCTTTAAATTATTGAATGTACCTTATGTTAGCTGTTTCGAAGGCCTTTCCTTTTACTTTATCATCATTGTCTTTCCTGGATACTTTTCTATTGGCTATTTTTTTCTTTTGACTGTGGATTATATTTTTGTGCTTCTTTATACATTTAGTAACTTTTGATGCAATGTAGGAAATTTTAAACATCACACTATTGTCCTTATTTAAAGTGTGTTTTGATGGCAATTATTTGTGGGCCTGCTTTATCTTTCGAGATTTGGTAGTTAGCATTATTAGGATGAGTCAACAGTAGCTTTTACTCCAAAACTAGTTTGGTTCTAATACTAAGAAGTAGCCCTTTTGGGGTGAATCTTGAATAGTTCACGTGTTCACCAAGGTCTCTCCATTCTATCTGGTTGGAATTCTAACAATCCCAGCCTTCTAAGAACTCTGTAAGATTTTAAACTTATAGGATACCTGGTTTTACTTTTCTCAGCCTTGTGGAAATCCATCCAATATATGAGAAGATTAGCATTCAGCCAAAGACCCAGGACAATTTCATAAAATTTGGGAGCTCCTTTTCTGCAAAGCTCCCTCTTTTCTGTATATTTGTTTGCTTTTGTTTTTGCTTTTTTTCACCTGAAAATATCAGCTACCTATGTGTCTCCAAACTCAAATCTTTGTCTTCTCAACTCATTGAGACTGTTCCCTGCTTGGGTTCCCCCTTCCTGAACTGCAGTCCATGAAGTGCCTACAGACAGAAAACTGGGGTGATCACGGGGCTACCTCACTTGATTCCATCCTCTAAGGAATTAGAATCCTGTGATACCAGTTTTACAAAATACAAACAAATTTGATTTCTGTATTTTGTCCAATTTTCTCACTCTTAATGATGGGAGGCCAAGTCCATTACTAATTTTCCCTTGAATATGCAAGTGGAAGTCAAGAAGATTATTTATTTATTTGAAAATGGAAGATAATATAGTCATGTTATATGCCAATGAGAATAATCCAATTAAAAAGGGAAATCTGGGGATACTTGAAGGAAATGATATTTTAGAACCAAATCCTTTGAAAATGTAAGAATGGATATAAAGCAGTACATGAGTACAGGGGTTGGCTTTAATAAAGAGGGTGGAAACTATCCATTAACTCAGAGTCAAAGGGGCTAATAATTCAGAATAAAAAATAAAATATAATTAAAATTAATAATAAAGTAAAAATTAATATGTAGTGAAAAACTATTTCCATTATTTATTCTTTGATCAAATGATTTGACTGAGCAAAACAGCAAATACAGGGTTGGGCAAAAGTACATTTACAGTTTTGAGTACACAAAACACAGAGTTTATTATTTGTTAATTATTGTATTATCTGTACTAACAACTGTTAATCTACTTTTGTCCCACCTTTTATAATAAAGCATCAGTTCTTTATCTTTGGTAAAAATTGAGTCATTTTTTTCTTACTCAATTATAAGCCTTTAAACATATAATCTCTCTGTTTCACTATGCAGAAATTTTCTTATGAGTATTTCTAAATCCAGGAGGATCAAATAAAAGGTAAAAAAAATACTATGTTTAATGACCGTGGAGAAATTCTTGGTTTTGATTCTGGTCAGCTGATCTGATTGCTTTTAAAAATAAAACATTAGCATTCTATTGTTTACTAGTTTGGGAAACCAATGCAATTTTGTATATAAAATGTGATTGACAACACAAATGGGGTTAGTGTTAAGATTAAATAAAATATAATTAGTTTGTCAACAATAGATGTTACTGAAATACCAACTTTCTTCTTTTCTCTCTCCAGATGGTAGAAGTCCTGTCTCACATATTTGTGTCTTGTACTTATACGTTTTAAATTCTCTGGAAAGATTAACTAAGTAGGAAGACATTAGATACCATCCACCAAAGAAATCTAATGAATTTAGTTCTTTTTTCCCCTCCAAATACCATTACTAGAATTATTCTTAAACCCAGTTTCCCCAAACTGAAATTTCCTTATCATCATTACTTATTTTTGTATTTTTTTTTGTTCATTGATGGATCTCCTGAGTTTAGAATCATGCCTGGCACATAATAAATATTAAGTTGGAATTAATGCTGAACATTAGTGCCTATTAATACCTCCAAGGATTCTAGTTTTCCATGAAACAGATTTTTGGAACTGCTGTCTTGGTAATAAATGAGTTAAAGTCAACCACCTTGATGCTTTTCCTCTCTATTGAAGCCTCTGTATCACAATGAGGGGGAGGCTTTCTTTCTTTATATATGTCAGAAACAGGCTGTGTCCAAGTCTGGTAGCTAAACCTTTTAAAGTCACAATCTGTGTAGGATTATGTGCCAGGGATATTGAAAGGATCAAACCTTTCTATTTTCTGCTAGTCTTTATGACAGGGCACTATATTTCCAGTTATCAGAGACCCTGGCTCTCTCTCTGGTGCCAATGGATTTAGATGAGCAGACTGTACCTTGCTGTTGTATGTACACATGTCAGCTGCAGGAAGTCCATACTAAGTGACAGCGATGTCACTTTGGTATTCCATCCTCTTTTACACCTGATCACACTTGCAGATGAGAAAGCCAAAAGAGCACCTTTGAATAACAAGGCTGGAGGAAGTGACTGGAGAAGAGATGCCAAATGGACATCTTGACATGCAGAGGGGGGCTTGAAGATCCTCGGAGTGAGCGCTGTGAAAATATATAAAGCTTGTGCATTGTGCACAGATTCTCACTGTGACTGGAATCCAGTTGCACTAAGTGGTAACAATTCAGGAACCAGATAGAGGCAGGTGGATCTAAAATTATGACCCAAAGATGAAGTTTTCTATCAAGGGACAAAGGTCTGACAAGACTTTTGTCTACTTGGAGGATATTTGACCACCATTGTGTTGATGATGTGAACTTACTCTTGCCTGCCTGAAAGGAGGACTCTGTTGTTCATATTCCTCACCTGGAATCCACCTTCTGCCACTTAGATATATTTAAATCCTCATGTAAGAGGACCCAAAATTATTATGAGTGAATAAGGTTCTTCGTTCTTCTTGTTGCCCAAGTGCCCTTGGCCCTTAAATCAGCTACTGGGTTTGGGTGGGATGAGGTGAGCAGTAGTGATAACTGGTGTGCATTTAGATGGTTTAATATCTATATATATAAAAGTGTAAGTGACTGACCATTCCACTGTTTGACTGGTATCTACAATGCTCAATGAGCGCCAGGTGGCAGACACTTAATGCAGGAGCTGCCGAGCTGTGCTGAGGTGACTAGCAGCTGGGGTTCTTGGGTGACACAGCCAGAACCAGAGGAGGGAGCCTGATTCCAGGGGTGTTGGAGAGCCAGTTTCAGCCTGATCCTTGTAGGCCAGGCTGAGGGACCCCAACAATGCATGGATCTGTGCCCTGGGACTCTAGTTTATATATAAAAAGGGGAAATCAGTTGACAGAGAAATGAGAGATGAAAATGGATTTGGATTTGAGAGTTGAAAGTTAGAGAAAGAGTGCTCAGGTTTGCTGTGTCGTAGAAAAATAGAGGAGAGAAACGAGGAAAGGGGTTTGGGGAAATGTTGTGGGTTATGAATTGAACACAATTCACTTAATCTTTCTGAGGGAAATGCAAATAAAACTGGAATCATTTATCCAGTAATTATTTTTGGTTCTTGGACGGTGTTCCTTTGAATGAGTTATTGTGCCAAGAATAGGCTATGTGGACCCTGAGGTTTATTTGGGTTATGTTTGAAACAAATCAATTTCTTACCTGTGGCCTTTTAGCTGACTGGTACTTGTATATTCATTTCTAGAGTAAATGGTCATCCAGAAGGAGCTATTTGTAGGTTTGGCACAATATCATGTTTGTAGTCATATTACACTACACGAAGAAGGAATTTGGGGCAGAGAAAAGATGCCTTTTAGCATTCTTTATAAATACCACACTCCTTTTCTATACAGGGAGTGGCCAAAGTAGGTGTATAGTGGTAAACTAGGACTTGAAACACAGTTTATTTTTATAGTATTATTTGTTAATTATTATGTTATTTTCCATAAGAATAACTGTAAACACACTTTTGCCCACGCTGAATGTGTAAAACTTGTTCTCCCCTCTAACATCCTTGTTAGTAAGCATTCATCATCACATGGTCAGCCAGCACTCATTTCCCCTTTCTAATTGCCTCCTGATTGTTTTTAGGGAAGCCACCCCTCACCCCTCTTACACAGTATTAAATTCTGGTGCCCACCTCATTAAGAAGACCAAAAGGGCCAGGTCTTTGGTCTCCCTGTCTTTATGTGGCCAGGAGGAGGGCACATGGTGGAAGTCCTTCAATGGGAATTTTTTTTTTTTTTTTTGGCCACACTTTGACCATGAGTAAGTGATGTTCTGACTGAAAATGCGTGGAGTGCATTCTTCCCAGCCACCATGTCACCCAGCTACCTGTTCCTACCATGAGAACACTGTATTTATGAGGTTCTGTTTCCTCAATCTCCAGAACTGCTTTTGTTTCTGCTCAGAATTCCCAAAACTGGTTTTGTCACCTTCCAGATGATTCTCTGAGCTCAACAGATCCTTTAACTAAATACCCTGTTTTGCCTGATAGTTATACCTGTTCTTATTATTGAAACCAAGAATCTAAGACTGATAAAGGTGTTAAAGACAAAGTGAAAATGATGATTGATAGTTGCATTATATATGTACTAGCTGTCCTGCATCCAAGTAAAATTAGAATGTTAATCCTATGTTCTTAATAAAGAATACACAAAAATAACTTGTATGTCTTCTGTCCTGCTTCTAATGTCAGTTTCTGAAACTGAAGACCTGTATAAAGGTATTTCATCTCATGCTGTTGTTTGTCTATATATACATGTGTATGCTTAAATTAGTTTTTTAATTTTGTAATAATTATAGATTCAAATCCAGTTATAAGAATTAATACAGAGATCCTTTCTCCTTTAATTTTCTTTCTCCAATGGTAACATTTACAAAACTTAAGTATGATATCACAGCTCTGATATTGACATCAATACAATTCATCTATCTTAATCAGATTTCCCCAGTTTTTATCATTCATTTATGTGTGTATGTTTAATTTTATGCAATACTATCACACATATAAAGGTGTGTATTCATCATTATAGTCAAGAAACAGAACAGATCCATCCAACAAGAATTTATCATGTTGTTCTTTATAATCTCACATCTTTCTGTGCCTGTTCCTGTCCCTGAGTGGCAATCACCAATCTGTTCTCTAATTATATAATTTTGTCATCTCAAGAATTTATATTTATGGAATCATGTAGCATATAACCTTTGGAATTGTTTTTTTTGGTTCAGTATAATTCCCTTGAGATCCATTCAAATTGGATCTGTTGTATAAATAAATGATCTATTTATTTTGGTTTATGAATAGTAGTATTCCATGGTATGGATGTAGTATAGTTGATATAAACATTCACCTGTTGGAAGACATCCAAGTTATTTCCAGTTTTGGCTATTACAGATAAAGTTGCTATGAATATTCAAGTACAAATTTTTGTATGGAAATATAAATTTTTTCTCTTGCATTAACACTTGGGAGTAGATGATTGCATGAGATGGAAGCTGTATATTTAACTTGTTAAGAAACTGCCAATCTGTTTACTAATTTAATATATCATTTTGCATTTCTACCAGTGGTGTAAGAACATTCCAGGTCCTTCACATTCTCACCAACACTTGAAATAGTCAGTTGTTTAATTGTAGACATTCTAACAAGTGGCAGGGGTAGTTCATTCTGGTTTTATTTGGTATTTTCTAATTACTAATGATGTTGAGAATAATTTATTTGGGATGTGCCTGTTAAAAATCTTTTGCCTATTTTTAAAAACTGGGTAATTTGTTTTCTTATTATTGAGTTTGAGAGTTCTTTATATCATCTGGATATAATTCCTTTATCAAAGATAGGATCTTCAAATATTTTCCCCCATCCTGTTGCTTGTCTCTTCCTCCTCATAATGATAACTTCCAAAAATAAGACTTTTTAAATGTTGTTATGCTTTATTTTAATGAAGTCCAATTTACCAACTTTCATATTATGATTTTAGAGTCATATCTAAGAAACCTTTGCCTGCACAAAGCCATAAAGATTTTCTCTGATGCCTTTTTTCCAGAAGTTTTATTGCTTTAAGTTTCATATTTTAGTCTGTGATCATTTTGAACACATTTTTAAAATTTGGCACGAGGATCAAAGATTAGGTTTTGCATATGGATGTCTAATTGTTCTATCATCATTTGCTGTTTATGGTGGGAGGGAAAGTCTGGTACCAAAAACCTGCTATGAACATTTGTTGTGGGAAGTTAAGTTTTCATCTTCTGGGATAGATGCCCAAGAATGTAATTGCTGAATTTAATGAAAAACTGCCAAACTATTTTGTAGTACATGTTTTCAAAAGGAAGTTGTGAGGCTTAAGAACTTGTATGAATTTGGTTTCTGCTTCTTACTTTTTAGTAATTTGGGACAACATACTAAATATCTCTGCGCCTCAGTTACCTTACTGATAAACTAGGGACAATAATATTGTCACCTCATTGGGTTGCTCTGAGGATTCATTGCACTTGAAAAACAAAATATTTCAATGAATGTCTAGTGTGTAAGGCATGATCACTTATGTTAGCTGTTATTGTTTGCAATTGGTGTTACTACTATTATCTTTGTCACTGTTCAACATCTTGAATACTCTTCTTACATGTTGTTGATAATTTCCCACATTATAAGATCACAGGAAGAAGCCAGAAAACTTGCATTTTCATCTCTTCTTAAAGTTTGGATAACAACCTATGACTTAGCTTTTACCAATCGGGCATAGCTATGAAGGCATTGAATTCAGAAGTGAATAATAAAAGCAGATGGCACATATATGAGCAATTCACTCTTCCAAACATATTCTGGGGGTAGCCATAGCAGCATTCTAGAATTCAGTCCCAAGTACATGGGCGCCAAGGAGTGAAGTGTTGTTTTTTTCTGTCATTCATTTGGGGTCTTTCCCCTAGTTGTATAGCTTCAAAATATAGCTGTCTGGCATTTTTGGAGATTATCAAACTTTCTTATTACCTAATAATTTCTCTTGTCATTTAAATTATCCAATTTTAACAAGCTGTGTGTAGCTCAAAAAGATCAATATCTTTATACATAAACATATAAACCAATACAGAAATATTTTGGCCACATAGAATAGACAAAACACATTTTTTTAAATGAGACATTATTCATACAACTGGAGAATTTTAAGTAAGGCAGACTATATCATAGTACTGTTTCACATTAATTTCCTCATTTTAATAATTGTACTATGGTTATATAACAAAATATTCTTGTTAGAAAATATATACAGAATAACTTAGGATTGAAGGTCTTTGGGTTTGTAACTTATTCTCAAATTATTCATAAAAATACATGTAGAAAGAGTGATATAGAAAATATGACAAAATGTTAAGAAATAGAAAATCTGGGAGTCATGATATTATTTGTACCAGTCTTATGATTTTTCTACAAGTTTAAAGTTGTTAGAAAAAATAAAGGGGAAAAATAGTCCTAATAGATTTTCTTGTTTTCAATTATGAATTCTATTAATACAGAAGAATAATAAGGAGTCAAGGATAGAGACTGTTTTAGTCAGCTTGGGCTACTACAAATGGGCTGGGTGGCTAATAAACAATAGAAATTTACATCTCACAGTTGTGAGGTTTGGAAGTTCAAGATCAAAGCAGATTGGGTGTCTGGTGAGATCCCTCTTCTTCTCAAGGTTCCTTTCTTGCTGTGTCCTCACATAGTAGAGAAAGCACAGCATTGGTTCTTCCTGTTAAATTGATAATCTCATTATGGGGGGCACCGCCTTTCTGACCTCAGCTAATCCTAATTACCTTCCCAAGGCCCCACTTCCAAAAGCCAGCACCTTGGAGATTAGGGCTTCAGCATTTTGAGGAGGGGGTTGCGCAGATATTCAGTCTATAGCAAACAGAAAGGTTGTTTGGGCAATCTCTACTGAGACAATGTGAGGGCAGTCAACAGTCCTGAACTGGGAAAAGGAGGGACTCCTGAAATATGGGGCTAAGCTGCTACTTGAAACATTGCAACACCCCCTCTGACTCCCTCTCAAGTTTATTGCTATAATCACCATTTCCAAGATGGTTGACAAAACTTGGTAGAGACAAATAAAATGGCCTTTTCAATTTACTCTATTCATAGAGGCAGGAATAGGAACCTGTTCTTTTTGATGTCTCTTTCCTGTCTCACCCACTAGCCTGGAAGGATGACCTAGGACACAAGAAGTCCAAAACAAACATTTCCCCTCCCACTCTGAAGGGAAGAGACCAGCAATCCCAACAACACTATGGGAGCCTTCCAGAAGGTGGAAGAAAACACAGCTCTTGCCAAAGCTAGCCTTCTGTTATGTGCGGCTCTGAACTGTTCTAATTAAAGACTTCTGTCTTAATCTCATTCATAAACAAAAGCCAAGCTTTAATTTCTCATGAAGTGTCTTCTGGTGAAAAACAATATTTCTGATCTTTAGCAATTTTTAAGTTTCACATGTCATGCTCTTAAGAAATGTGATAAATAAAATAATTCCATATCAACATTTAAGGCACTATTGCTAATTTTAAAGTTTGCAATACACAAAGGGGAAAATAATCAGCATGAATATTAGGTGTACAAAATGGTTCCACTCCCTAACTCAAGGGCATTCAACTTATTCAGAATCTTACTCTTTTTATTGCAATGAAGAGATAGTCAACAGATCAAATAGAAAAGCTTTTATCTAAAATGCACTTGTTTAAAAGGGCAGTTCCAATGGAAAAAGAAATAAAAATTTCTCTAAAAGATTTAATATGAACTGATATGCACAATATAGCAGGAAATCACAATCTCCAGCTCTCTGACAGACTTACCTACCGTAGGGTAAGGAAAAGTAGAGAAAGAATGAAAAGTGAGGGGTGGGGGGAGAGGAAGGCGGAGAGAGAGGAGGAGCATGAGGAGGAGGAGAGAGAAAGAGAGACAGATCATCCTATATAGTATACATATAGTATGTGTTGTGATAGTCTCCTGCTGGTTAAAACTTGATGCTTACGATATTGACTTGAGTGTAGGCATTTCAATGTATTCACTTCTCCTCTGGATGTGTGTTAAATATTCTATCTTCCATTCAGGCATAATTCCACTATGAAATATGGCTGCCCATTAGAATCCCAAAGGAGCTTAAAACTGCATCATACCTAAGTCTTAGCTGAGACCCAGTGACTGAAAATTTCTGGGATGAGGGATGAGGCCAAAGTGATTCTATGAAAAATGAAGGATAAGAACTACTGCTTTAAAACATACATTATGCTTTATATAATAGATATGGTCCTGAAAATGGAAACCTTTCCAATTTCACAAGAACTTGATAGTGAAAGTCATTCTATAATGGCTTTTTTTCCCCTCAACAAGCCACCCTCCCTTTTAGAAACATGAACCTGAAATTTTTTATGTTGTATTTACTTAAAATCCTGTGAAAGTTTACAGAGATAGGTGCCTGTCCTGGAATATATGTGCATTTCTTCACACATGTGCACATCAAGGGGAGTACCACCCAAGCTTCACATTTACATTTTTCCTTGAAAACATTTTCTCATTTGAGCCTATGAAGTAAATAGGTTAGACAGTATCATCATTATTTTATAGACTGATGAGGGAGAATTGAAATGACATTTAAAAATTATCTTTATGACAGAATTAGCATAGTTTACTTTGCACCTAGTGCAGTGCTTTTTCTTCCTTTTCTCTTTACCTATAATGATATATAAATATAAATTTATATATAAAATTGTTTGTACATAATATTCCTACATAATAATACATAATAATAATATCATACTTATCTAATAAGAATAATATGCAAATTAACCATCACCCTACTATACCCACAAGTCATGCCCACTGGCCAATCAGAGTTAGTATGCAAATAAACCCAACCAAGATGGCTACAGCCACAGAGAGCAGGAGGGTGGCTTCGGTTTCCAGCAATGGAGGAAGCCAACTTTTCCACCTGCCCTTGCTGGCCTAACCCTTCACTCGAGGCTACAAAGTTTCAATTATAGAAGGTAAACAAATCAAAACAGAAATGGCAGCAGCCACAGAACTGAAAAGAGTGGGAGGCTAGAGTTGCCCCTAGCAATGGAAGAAGCAAAACTTTCCACACACCCTGGCCAATTCAGGTTTCCACTCCAGGCTACAAAGTTTCAATTGTAGAAGGTAAATAAATTCCAGATACCAGGGCCTCTGCTTGGGTCACCAGGGATGTGGCTGGCCTGAAAACCACCACAGGCCCCTCGCTCAGGCTGCCCCACACCACAAGGGAATCCCACCCTGATCCTAGACACCATTCAGGGCAAACAAGCTGGCCTCCACTCATGCACCATGCCTCTATCCTATCTAATAAAAGAATAATATGCAGTTGACCATCACTCCAACACACAAGATGGCTGCCCCCATGTGGTCAAATATCCTGCCCCCATGTGGACACAAGATGGCCACCACAAGATCTGCCAGCAGGGGAGGGAAGTTGAGAGGGACCAGGCCTGCAAGGGAGGGCAGTTGGAGGCGATCAACCTCGCAGGGGAGGACAGTTAGGGGTGACCTGGCCAGCAAGGAGGAAAGTTGAGGGCAAACAGGCTGGCAGGGGAGCAGTTAGACATCAATCAGGCTGGCATGGGAGTGGTTAGGGGGCGATCAGGCTGGCAGGCAGAAGTGGTTAGGGGCAATCAGAAAGGCAGGCAGGTGAGCAGTTGGGAGATAGCAGTCCTGGAGTGTGATAGGGATGTCCGACTACCCTCCAGGGGTCCCAGATTGGAAAGAGTGCAGGCTGGGCTGAGGGACACCCCCACCATGCATGAATTTTGTGCATCAGGCCTCTAGTATAATATATGATATATGACATATGATATATGATATATGATATATGATATATGATATATGATATATGATATATGATATATGATATATGACATATGACATATGATATAATAAAATATATACTATATACTATATACTATATACTATATACTATATACTATATACTATATAATATCATTATATTTATATACATACTAGAGGCCCAGTGCACAAAATTCATGCATGGGTGTGTGTGTGTCCATCAGCCCAGCCTGCACCCACTCCAATCTGGGACCCCTTTTGAGTCCCAGGACTGCTGGTTCACCACTGATAGCCTGCCTGCCTGCCTAATTGCCCCTAACCACTCCCCTGACAGCCTGATAGATGCCCAACTGCTCCCCTGCTGGCCCAATTGCCCCTAACTGCCTTCCCCTGCTGGCCTGGTCTCTCCCAACTGTCCTCTCCTGCAGGCCTGATTACCCCCAACTACCTTCTCTTGCAGGCTTGGTCCCTACCTACTGCCCTCCTCTGCTGGTCTGATCACCCACAACTGTTCTCCCCTGCTGGCCATCTTGTGCTGGCCATCTTTGACTACATGGTGGTAGCCATCTTGTGTGTTAGTCAATTTATGTATTATATCTTTATTATATAGGATTACAACATATTATCACATCTTCCACTTTTGTTTATACATATACGTACATGTTTGTAATTATTGATCATTTATCTATCTATCCTGCAAATAAAATATTAAGGTACTGCTTAGTGTATTTAGACTATCTTCTTCAAGACCAATAATGGACTTAGCTATCAAAATTGTACATAAAATACATAGGCAATGAAAAAATAATCACACCAGATGTAGCTTTCTAAATCTTAGGCGAGGAGGCACAATGAAATTGCAAGAGGGAATTACAAAGAGAAAACTGAAAGTTGCCATCACTTAAAAGTGCTCAAATTTTATTTAAACATCATGGACAACAGTTTGAGGCTCAAACTCAATTTTTATTTTAGGAACATACAAGTTTTCTTTAGATTGCTTTCTAACTGCATTTCAGCAAAATAGAGCTTGATCTCAAGATTCCTATGCACCACATTCTGCTTGCAGGCAGACCTACAAGTGTGTCCTTCTGCTTTGTGTTAATGTTAAATTCAGCTCTGAAACATCCAGTTCAGATCTGGACCATTTAGGGTCCCACCCTGGCTTAGCATGATACAGTCAACTCTGGAGGCTATTATTGCTTTTTCTCACAATATATGGATTCCTTTTAGATCCGGTGATAAAAACATCAAAATAAAGACAAATTCCTGAACAGAAAGTGACAAGGAAACTATCACATTCTGAGTCTTCTGGGACTTTTGGAAAGGTATTTGCTTATCCGAGCAGTATTTGCCAAGATGAAAAGACACCAGCAGATTCCTTAGGCTCACACTGACCAAGCAGCAGCTGCTGCTCTGTTGATACAGGGAACATCTGCGAAAGACTCTGGGTGGCAAGTGGAAAGATTTCATTGTCAGTCAGGTCCTGGAAAGCACAAAGGAGCTGGGACACAACACTGTAACCTCAGAATATAGGCAGTCTGTGCTATATGCAGGGAATTCCCCCAAATGTATACACACTTTAACACTTGGTAGCTCAGTTTTGAAAATGAAATATATTTTAATAAACACTGTCTTTATAATTGTTCAAAGTGTGTGTATACATGAAAATGCCTGGTGTTAGCAGAAGAGGAGGTGAGAGTAGGTTCCTCATTGTATATTCACAATGTTTGACAAAGGAAATGCCTGCTTCTATGGGAAGATATGTTCACATCAGAATAAACAAATTTACAGATGGGGAAACTGAGATACATAGACACACTTATATCTTGACTTACTCTATTGAATTAATGAATTGCACATCACTGAACCAAATAGTTAGATATATCCAATTTTATCTTCTGCTTTCAGAATCCCTCTTTGACAGCGTTTCCCAAGACAATATTTATCTTGGAAAATATAGCTCAGAAACACATGGCAGGCTTTAAACCATTACTGTGTGTGTGTGTGTGTGTGTGTGTGTGTGTGTGTGTGTGTGTGTGTATGTGTGTGTGTAAGTAATTTTGTTTTATTATTTTATCTTGTTATAAAGTTTTAGGGAGTTTCCACAAATAATATCACAATAATACAATGTTATTTGCAAAACAACTCCCATTTTCTTTGGAGCAATACCTGAAGGCTAATGGACTCGACACTAGGACTGTTTTTTCTTTCTCCTTTTAAGAAAGCTAATTTGCACTTGGACACATGTTTAAACTAGATTTCTCATTTGAGGCCCTCGAAGAATAAGGCTACCCTCTCAGAGACTCTGGTTATTCAAGCAAGAAAATGGCCAAAGCTATTTCCCATCTATGATGGCAAAAGTCACTCATCATTAAATAAAACATTTAAGCAGTAATTTAAATATTACAGGCTATGAAACTGCTTAGGCAGTGAACAGGAACTGGAATTAGAAGACCAGTCCTATCCTTGAGCAAATAATTAAAACCTTGCTGTTTCTCATTCTCGTCTACAAGAATGGAATGAAAATTCTGGTTATTCATCCATCTAACATGAAGCTCTGAAAACTAATGAGTAGTTACAAGGCTCTTTCTCAAAAGGAAGTCCTTGTGGGGGAGGGAGGTGAGCAGTAAGTAGCACCTGTATTTTCCTCAGTTTCCAAGACAACTCTGATTGTAGATTTTCTTTTCCTTTGTCAGGTCATATATCAGGCTTTGTGTCAAAATTTGATGCTAACCCTAACCAAACTCCTCTTCCTCATGGACATAAGACATTGCTAAAATTTCCTAAAGTCATAGAATCCCAAGAAAACTTAATGAAGAGTACCTTCAGAGGAAAGGCTTAGGACATTTCTTTACCATTAGGCAGATATTAATGTGTATGACTGATTTGCAGACATTATAAAAGAGTCACCTGTCAATGTTTCCCCAGGCTTCTCATTTTTCTGGGGACACAAGTGCAAATAGCATAGATCAAGTCTTGTCTGCACGATTTCTCTCTCCCCACTTAGCAGAATCTTCTACAGAAAAAGCAACAGTTTTATCCAGAAGTATTAATAAAGAATCCTTATTTTTCTCCAACTTTTACAGGCTACCCACTTTGTCTGGCGCACAGGAGGGTATGGCTTGCTTTCCCCTGGTTTTGAATGTTTTCAAACAGGCACTCGTATAGAAAAATATTTGACACATTAGTTCTCCCAATAAATGTACTCTTGGATATTGGTCAGAGGTCTCAGATTAGGTTTAATTTAACAGATAACTCCTAATACTGAAGAGAAAAATAAAAAGATTGTGAAGCAGGAACCAGAATGTGAACAAAGAAGTAGAAAAGTCAAGTAAAAATATCACTAAGAGAATCCAGATCCCAGAGTGAGAGGGATCTTAGGAATCATATAATTCAATTTTGACTTGATTTGTACCCTATCACAGTATTCCCCACAAGTGGATGTTCAACCTATATTTTCATAACATTTATGCTAAGGAATTAACTACCATCAGTTGTCAAGTATACTAATTTTTATAATTATTCATGGAAAGACAACTGAGTGGATCCAAAGAGAAACTGGATCTGCAGTGTTAGAGGAGGGGTGGCTTTGTTTCAAATATCAAAACATCGTCATTGATTAATATCCTTCTGTCAATAGGTGATAGATCAAGCAAGCAGAAAATCAGTAGAGATATATAGATGATTGGGACAGTGCTATCAATCAACTTGATCTAATTGACATTTATAAAATACTTCATCCAGAAACAGCAGAATACACTTCCCAAACATACATGGAACATTCAGCTAAAATAGATTACATTCTGGGCCATAACATACACCTTAAATTTAGATGAATAAAAGCCATAGAAAATATGTTATCAGGGAAAAACCAAGATGGCAGCATAGCTAAACCTAAACTGCTACCTCCCAGAACAATTTCAAAACTACAACTAAAAGACAAAATGAACATCATCCAGAACCACAGGAAAGATGGATGAGCAGAAATTCTACAACTAGAAGGAAAGGAAAGCACATGGAAAAACAGAGGAGCTGCGAAAGGCTGAGGTACCGATACACGCACGCAGGCGGCTGGGTGTCTGGCTGGCTTTCTCTAGTGGGAAAGAGACAAAAGCTCCCAACTGCACTGAACCCCAGTTCAGACTGCACTGAACCCCACTTCTGGGTGAGATCCTGAAGACCCAAGCTTATATGGGGGGAATCTGGAATGTTAGGAACAAACTCAGGTGAGCCGCGAAAGGCAGACATCTGGAGGTGTGTACGTGAGTGCGCAAAGAAAGGACTGACTGCTGAGTGCCCCTGGCTTTCCCTAGTGGGTGGGAAACAAAAGCTCCCTCACTACGCTGAACTCAAGTTCCGGGAATCTGGGAATCCAGATTCATTGGGGGAGAAACTGGACTATCTGGCAGTGGGTGAAACTCGAGGGTGGCTTACTCTTAGAGGTTCTTGCAGTGATTACCAAGGGACACTAAGACCCAGGGGCATCATAGGGCAGGGCTGACAACAAGCCAAGACTATCTGCTTAGCCCTGAGACTCCATACCATCCAAGCTGAGCACATAGGCTTTTGCAGTTTTACAAGTCTTGTCTCATAAGGCTGTCTCCATTCACAGAAATTCACCTGGCAAAGACACAGCTGATCCTCACAGACAATTGGCCTGGAGGTCAATTCCTCCCAGATATACCAACAACAATCAAGACTTAATTATAAGAAGGCTGTACACATAGTCCACAAAGGGGTGCACCAAGAGTGTTCACCTTAGGTAACTGGGGAGGCCAAGCCACTGGACCATATGGGATACCTACCCTGTTTCCCTGAAAATAAGACAGTGTCTTATATTAATTTTTGCTCCCAAAGATACGCTAGGTCTTATTTTCAGGGGATGTATTACATTTCCATGAAGTAGGTCTCATTTTCGGAGGATGTCTTATTTTCAGGGAAACACGGTAGCACACAAAGCCACTCTACCAATTCAGGGAAGCAGCGAAACTGCAGAGACAAAGACAGATCACAAATCAAAGAAATGGAGGAAAACAAACGGCTGGATATAAAATTCAAAACCACAGTTATAGTTTTTCAAGAATTTCCTAGAAAAGGCTGATAAATTTAGCAAGACCCTCAAGGATATGAAAAAGGGCCAAATAGAAATTAAGCATACACTGACTGAAATAAAAAGACCCAATAGCAGACTAGAGGGATGCAAGAATCAAGTCAAAGATTTGAAAAACAAAGAAGCAAAAAAACACTCCACCAGAAAAGAAAAAAGAAAAATATATATTTTATTTTAATATATATCTATATATTAATTTTATCAAATGTATTAAAAATACACTCCATATACACTTCAATTTACAATACACTCCAATTTACAATAGCTAGGATTTGGAAACAGCCTAGGTGCCCGTCAGCAGATGAATGGATCAGAAAACTATGGTACATCTACACCATGGAATACTATGCGGCCATAAAAAGGAAGGAATTCTCATCATTTGCAGTAACCTGGATGGAATTAGAGAGCATCATGCTGAGTGAAATAAGCCAGTCAATGAAAGAGAAACACCACATGACTTCACTCATTTATGGATATTAAAGAACATTATAAACTAATGAACAGAAAGATATAGAGACAGTAAAACAACAAGCAGACTGTCAAATGACAGCGGGGGGGGGGGGGGGGGAGAAGGTAGGGAGATCTGGGGGAGATAAGAGATCAACCGAAAGACTGGTATACATGCATATAAGTACAACCAATGGACACAAAACTCTGGGGAGGGAGGGCATGTCTGGGAGGGGGGGCAATGGTAAGCTATGTACACATATAATACCTTAATAAAATAAAAAAATTAACCTAAAAAATAAAAAATAAAAATACACTCCATAACCAAATGGATTTATTTCAGGTGGAATAAAGTAGAATAAAAGAGGACACAAATTGCCAATATCAGAAATAAAAAATGGATCATCATTACTGATCCCATTTACATTAAAAGTTTAATAAAGAAATATTTCAAACAACACTATGGCTAAAAATAAGATTACTTAGATCAAATGGACCAACTCTTTGAAAGACGCAAGCTACTAAAACTCACATGAGAAACAGTTGCCCTAAATACTTTTATATCTATTAATGAAATTTAAACAATTATTAATCATCTTTAAAAAAATCAGTTCCAGGTGGCTTCATATGTGAATCCTACCAAGCATTTATGAAAGAAATAATACCAATTTTCCACATTATTTTCCAGAAAATAAAAGCAGAGAAAACACTTCCTACCTCATTCTAGGAGGTCAGCATTATCCCAATATAAAAGCCAGGTAAACACATTATAAGAAAGATAACTATAGATCAATAACTGTCATGAAAATAAATACAAAAATCTCCCACAAAATATTAACAGATAAAATTATTGTTAAAAATATACACCATAACCAAATGGATTCATTTCAATTATTCAAGTCTGGTTTAATGCAGGAGCTGGGTCACATAGAAGTGAGCAGGGAATTTCTGAGATAGGAATTGATTGTGGGCAGAATTGGAGAGGAAAGAAAGTAGTAAGATTAAGTCAGCTTAACCAGAATGTAGCATTCTTACGGAAGGCAGGTGGAAAATGAGGCTAGGGAATGTGGACATTATGAACAGGCAGTAAGCAGGGAGCCATTTATAGTTTCTCACTCCAGAAGTGACAGAATAGAATTAAATAGAATGTTAAGCAGTGATTTGCCCGTACACACTGTCTCCTCTTTTTTCTCTCCCACTTTAGTCCGTTCCAGAATGGCTTCTGCATCGCCACCTCTCCACTGGTAATTATCTACCCCAGTGTTGTCATTTCTAATAAGTCACACTTCTAGTTTTAGTTCCAGTTCCTCAGCAGCATTTAGCTCTGCTATTGATTGCTCCCCCATGAAACAATGTTTTCTATTAGCTTCTGTAACACCACCCTTTCCTGATTTTCTCATCAGTCCAGCTACTCTTCTTTGATTGATCTTCTTTCTATATCTAATCTTTAGATAATGGTGTTCTTCTTGTCCACCCTCTCAGTTTTCTTCTTTCTATACTCTCTCCCTAGTTGACCTCATTCATTCCTGTGGGATGGTTCATTTTTATGTTTGATTTTTATGCCACAATTTATATCGCTAGGCCAGAATTCTTCTCTGAATTCCATTCTTACAGATACCGCTGCCTATGTGACACCTTTTGTGTGGATGCCTAGGAGTTATGTAAGAGCTATCTCAAATTTAACACATCCAGCTTTGTTCTCTTGGTCGCCTCCTCTTCAAAATGTTTCCCAATCTTCCACATTTTCATAAATGGTACTACCCTCTTCCTAGTTCTATACAGAAACCTGACCATCATCCTTGATACTGCCTTTTACCTCACTACCCAGATACAGAAAGACAAATCTTCTATGATCCCACTGATATGAGAAATCTAAGATAGTCAAAAAGTCATAAAACCAAGGGCAGAATGGTACTTACCAGGGGCTGAGTGTGGGAAGAATGCAGAGGTATTGCCAAAAGGTACAAAGTTTCAGTTATGCAGGATGTACAAGTTCTGTAGATATATTAAGTACAACATAGACTAAAGAGTTATTAATATTGTAGTGTACACTTGCTAGAGTAGATATTATGTAGTGTACAATTTGCTAGAGTAGATATTATGTTTTCTTACTACAAAAGAAACAATATTAAAAAAAATAAGTAAATAAAAAACTTGTTAAATCACCTTAAATTTGTCCACTCTTTTCCATTGCCCTAGTCTAAGCCATTATGTTATCTCTGGCATGAACATCCAAAACAGCCTCCTAACTGGTCTTCTTACATCCTCTCTCTCATTTACCTCAGTCTTTTTCCTCTGCCATAACAAATCTGGTCAAGTCATCTCCCATTTAAAATATGTCTGTGGCTTCCTGTGGCTCCTAGTATAAAGGTAACAATACTTAATGCACCCTACCTAGTCTTGTGCCATCACCACTTCTGGCCTCACCTTGCTTCAGTTCCTCTTTGCTCTTTATATTTCAACCACACCAGTTTTCTGTTAGAACCTAACATATCAGTATCCTCATATAGAAACCCTTACTGTCAATGACTTCCATCTCACCAGGAACAAAACACAAACTCCGACATGAACTACAAGGCCTTGTACAATTGGACTCATGCTCACTTTTTCTGTTTCATGCCATGATACATTCCCCTTTGTCCATCAAGATGCCTCCAGACAAGCTAATCTCTGACTTGGATCTTTTCACACACCATTGTTGCCTTTAATACTTATTCTTGACTTGTTATAAGATCAGCTCCACCAGAGCTTAAATAGCACCTCTTCAGATTTGCCTTCCCCGGCCTCCTTATTTAAGTAGGTTTCTCACTGTTCTTTATCCCAACACCCTATTTATATCCTTTAGATCTTAATGGTAATGTAATTATGTATTTATTTACATGCTTTTTTGACTCTTCGCCCCACTAGATCATAAACTTCAAAGGAATAGGGCTACTATAACATAAAATTCAGGGGTTGATGCATGGGAAGGACTCAAACATGCAAAAATTAATCTGGCCACAAGGCATAGGTAGTCCAAGATGCAAAGGTAAAGTTAGGAGGCTAATACAATAGTCCAGTGACTTGCATTCCATCCACTTATATAAAGAGCACAAATGTGAGAGATATTAAGAAAGTAAAGCAGTCAGAATTTAAGGAAAGCAGAATAAAAACACCCTGAACTATTTGGCTATTAGGAATCTGATAGGGATGATTAGGAATATATCATAAATGTATCAGGTTTTCTTTGGGGCTGTTAATTAATTCTATAATTTTATTGTGTATCACAGAAAACCAAATTTGACATTTAAGATGTTTGGTGAGCTTCCTAATTCTTATAAGAAAAAGGAAAGGCTTTGGGAACATGTAAAAACTTGGGTATAATTTCCAGATCTGCCACTTCATCGGTACATGCATCCTTGGCATGGTACCCAACCTCTCAAATTCTTGGAATTTCTGTAAAATGGAGATAAGAACTCCATGCTATTGTAAAAATTAAAATTAGATAATACTCTTGGTCCAGAAGGGGCATGGCCTCTGCATATTTATAGTCCAATTGACTCTTCATTATTTTAACCCAGGTCTGTCCCACACTTTCCATGATCTTAGTGATTCAAAATCCTTGTGTATATTTCTACCTAGCTTCAAGAAATTTTGTAGAACAAATGATTTATGCTATCTGCTCCTAATTACCCATTTTGTAGCTTATTTACTACAAATGGTTTGGCACCATCCTGGCCAAAGTATATATCTTGGCAGCTTCTTTATAGTCAGTTGCCTCATGCTATGGAGGAGTTCAAACTGAACATCAGTCTAATAAACACAATTGGGAATGGAAAATACCATGTGCATTCTAGAATCAAGCATAAATGCCTTTTGAAATTATTTGTGGTTTTGAATTATGTCTTCTTTTGTTTCATTTACATTAACCAGGTTGATTAGGATGGGCTACCTGCCATAATTCAGAAAAGGCAATGATTTTTGGAGAGAAGACAAATAATAAACATATTATCATGCATGAAAATGGATCCTCAAAACTCTGAAGGGTAAGAAGTAACTTTACTTTTTCTCTTTGTTCCATTTTTATTCTTTGAAGAATTCATGTTAAAAGTATTTATTTATATACTTCTGTTTTTATATTAGGCTAAAAACTCCAAGATTTGGATATATTTTTAATATATCTGGCACGGAGAACTTTAAAATTGTGTCCTAGGATGATTCCTACATAGTTGAGAGAGCTAGTTGTTATAACCCAGACATCTTATATTTTACTATTTTTAAGTAAGAAGCTGAATTTGCATTTCATCTTTTCTGCCCACCAATTCTAGTGCCTTGAATACATGTTTGCAGAAGGGATTTTTTAATTGTTGTTCTTCATTTTTTGTTTTTAACAATATTTCCACTTTAAAAACAAGGCATTTGGGAAGAAAGAAGTAACTTTGAGGCTATTAGCAAAGACCTTAAGGAGAAGATCCTGAAGTAAAGATGGGTCCATGAACCTGAATTAAGGACTATGTAGTCAACTGATAAATTGGCCACCACTGTTTTATTGAACTGATTCACCTGCATGCCCGTCACGAAGCTATCTATACTCACTCTTATAAAGGGTTACTCTCCCCTTTGTTCTACAGTCAGAATGACATTTGTAAAGTAGTTGAGTGCAGTGTGACACTGCAAAAGGAGACCTTGGACCTATTTTGTTGCTTTTTAAACATAATTATAATACTGTGCTGCTAGTGATCCCTTTTGTCTTATGCCCGGGATATTATAAGAGGCCCCAAGGTCATTTACACGTATATGTGAGTACTGTCTTGAACCTATTTGAGAATTCTGGTCTTGAACTCATTTGTACGAAGTCCCCCAGAGTATTGTACATTTTAGCAAACACATTGGACACTATACTCACTTTCTTGGGGGAGATATATTTATGAAATAGGTCACCTAGGTAGAGGTCAGCTTTGAGTGAGTATAACATCGCAGGTCCCTAATGTGTCTTTGTGAGTTGGTTCCCTCTGTACAGGGTAGAATAAAGAGTCATCGATTCCCCTTCACTGTGGACAGGCTAAGTCCAAGGAAACTGAGCTTGTTATCACATTCCCATCCTTCTTTCAGTGCTTTAGGATTTATTGAATCACGTCTTCAGGCTTGGGACCTTGTAAGAAGCTGGGCACATAAAACTGTGCCCACCACATGGTACAGGGAAGACAGAGTGGCTCTGTGAACCCTGTTCCAGAAGTGCCTTTGCTGCCCTTTGTGTTAGCCATGACCCTTAGCCAACCCTGAGGAGGTAAACAGCAGGGAATCTGGGATCATATTCAAGTATCTCAGAATACTCATTACACCATCAGAAGTCAACACTGGAGCAATTTGTTCTACAATAATGCTAACATACTTGAAATTTGCAATTGGGAATTTAATTCATCTCAGCATATAAGAACATTTATTTCTTTGTTCTGCTGGCTTCGGGTCGGGGGAGGGAAGTTCTTTCAGGATACCACCACTGCCCATTTCCAGGTCTTTAGGTTTATTTTGTGCAATTCTCTCATGCAGCCTCAGAGAAGCCCAACATTTAAGCTACAACAGGGATCAGACAGAATGTTAAGCAAGGTTGAAGTAATCAGGGATTTGGAATTCGATATGGTGACGTCCATTGTTTTTAACATATTAAAAACAAGTTAGGGGAGTGGATTCTTTGACAGATGGGTACAATTGTGTTGAAAAAAATAGTTTTGCAATATATTTGTGTTCTGCAGCTAGGCAACGAAAAATGACTAACACACAGGAAGTATGTACTTGTGTGGTGCTTCTAGCCAAATAATGGGAATTATAAATCTCTTGATTTCTCTATGCGAATATTCTTTATGTAAAACAAAAAAATTAAAATAAAGCCCCTTGAGTCTTTGACTGAGTTCTCTCCCACAGTCCCTTTATTATTTTTCTTAGTCTTTCTCACAGGGCATCAGGAGTGGGAAGTTCTGTAAAAAGAAAAGAAGGGAGGAGTGGATTGTAAGCTATTAATTAAAAAAAAATTCTACAAAATTCAAGGAAGAATAACGTAAAATGAGGAATCAATTTTGCTTGGCTTCATTATGGGGTTACACAGTATATGAACTATGTTACATTTTTTTAAAGCTTTCAGGAAAGAAAATGGAATTTAAGTAAAGACTGTTGCTATGAAATAGCCATGATTGCATCCTAATTCAGATGCTAACAACCTGCAATAAATATTGTTTGTATTATTATTGTACTTCTACAATACCTTCCTGTAGATATTTTTATTTTTAATCCATGCCATTGAATAGCTCACAATTTGTATTACCCTTTGGAAACCTTTTCACAGCCTAGGCTAAACATTTGCTTTTATGTACCCAAGTGGGAAGACTTCTATTAATGTAGATCACCCATGCAGTTTTAAGAAAGGAGTCTTAGAAAATTTCTCAGTGAAAATTGCCATATCTTGACCCTTGTCTGGCTATTGTTCAGTAACCTTTCTATGCTGATGCCAGGCAGGCAGAGAAGTAAATATGATAGAAATCATGATGGGGAGAAACAATTAGAACTTGGCCAGGGGGTTATGGGTTGCTCCGATTGTATTTTACAAAAGGAAATTGCACATTAAGATGATATTACACCCGAAACCAGTTTGGCTCAGTGGATAGAGCATCGGCTTGCGGACTGAAAGGTCCCGGGTTCGATTCTGATCAAGGGCATATATGCTGGTTGCGGGCAGGTCCCCAGTGGGGGGTGTGCAAGAGGCAACTGATCGATGTTTCTCTCTCATCGATGTTTTTAACTCTCTATCCCTCTCTCTGTAAAATAAATAAATAAATAAATAAAATATATATTTTTTAAAAGATGATATTACATAGTTCCAAAGATTAACCAACCACATGGGAAGTTGAGGGACTCCATTCAAACATAAGCATCACATCCCAGGAAGTCAGCCTCTGCAGGACCAGCAGTCAACTATCTCAGCTCTGCCAGGGCCTCTGTGTGCACCTGTGTCCCAATCATTTCATTTGATCCCCTCACCCCCTCACTCCCCACTTTTTTCTTTTTTAACCTCTGGCAATGTTGGCTGCACAAAGCGTAGTAACAAAAGTACATTTTAAAGGATTTCAGTAGAATGGTAATCAGAAGAAATCCTTGTAGCTGACATCCCCAAGCTTGTTGTACCTATAAATATGACAGGGCAATCCCCTCGGATTAACTCTGATTAGAAATGAAGATATTAAGTACAAATTCCAGAAAATGATTAAGGATTTTAAAAATATATCCATATATACATATAATCTCTATCTCGATCTCTATCTCTAATCTCTATTTCTATCTTTGTCTCTTTCTCTGTCTTTATCTCTATATCTGTACCAATCTCTTATGCATAAATTGCTTAGGAACAACCAAAATTTCAAATTCATTGACTAATAGAAAGTCATTTCTGGAAAGAATCTTCTCCAAAAGACATGATGAATCCTAAAATGCGTCTCAACGTGGTGATGGTCAGAGGGAAGGGGGGTAGGAGGGTTGGAAGTTGGGTGGAGGTGGGCAAAGGTGGAGAAAATGGGGATATCTGTAATACTGTCAACAATAAAAAGAGTTAAAATGAGTCGCAGATAAAATGTGTTAAATCCAGGCAAGGTCTACAGCTTGCTAATAATTAGGTAGAGTCAAAGATAAATGTTTCCTTACTCCTGAATTAGGAACTGATTTTCAATGAAAAGTACTTTTAAACAATTCTTTTGTTAATAAACAAACAAGAAAGACTAATTTATAATCATATAATTCTTTTCTTGCTTATTTTAGCTTCATAAAAAATGAATAATCTCTGCTAGTGTGGCTCAGTGGTGATGCATCAACCTATGAACCAGAAAGAAGGTCATGGTTTGATTACTGATCAGGGCACATGGCCTGGTTGTGGGCTAACTCCCCAGTAGCAGGTGCGCAGGAGGCAACTGATTGATGAATTTCTCTCTTCATTGATATTTCTATCTCTTTCTCTTTCTTCCTTTCCCACTGAAATCAATAAAAATATATTTTAAAAATTAAAATTGGATAGCATAGGCAGGTTGAAAAGTAATTATTCAAGATAAATATTTGCCTGTATACACTGATAACAAAAATAAGAAGATGAGGTTGATAATAGTGAACCATTCCTTCATATAGGAGATAATTTTTATGAGTCAATTCTGAATATCAGAACTTGTAAATTCACATTAAAATTTCTTTGTGATTTCAACTTTTACTTCCTCTTCTGGAGTTGGAGTTTCTGGGAGGCAGGTGCTACCTTTCATTTAGTGATTTAGTGGACCCTGATGAAAGGCAAATTCATAATAATTGCTGAACTTCTTCAACCTTCCTTTCTCCTTATGCCTATGATAAATACAGCATCATTTCCAGTGAGCCTATTACTTGTTATTTAATTAATTCATTTCATTCCACAATAAATGCCCACCACTGAACCTCAAAATATCTGTCTTAGTACTGGGCATTCTTGGTGTAGAATATTGTTTGTAACATAATAGACAGATGTTCAGTAAATATTGGTTTAGTAAATTTATAAATGAGCACATTAGACTTATTTATCCACTTACTTATTTTATTATTTTTAATTATGATAAAATGCACATAACATAAAATTCATTATCCTAACCACTTTTAAATATACAGTTCAGTAGCATTAAGTACATTCCCATTGCTGTGCAACCAATCCCCAGAGCTCTTTTCAACTTGGAAAACTAAAACTCTATGTCCCTTAAACAACAACTCTCCATTCTCCTCTCCCTGCATCTCTTATACCCGCTTTTCTGTCTCTATTAAATTGGCTATTCTAAGTATTTCATATATCTTTTTGTGACTGACTTATTTCACTCAATATAATGCTCTCAAGCTTTGCCCATAGTGTAGCATGTGTCAAAAATTCCCTTTTGTCAAGGCTGAATAATATTCTGGTATATGTATATACTAGATTTTGTTTATTCATTAATCTTTTGATGGATACTTGGATTGCTTCCAATTTTTTGGCTATAGTAGTGAAAAAGGCTACTATGAGCATGCTTATAGAGATATCTCTTTCAGTCCCTGCTTTCAGTCTTTTGGTCCAAACCAGAGTGGAATTATTGGATCATTTGGTAATTCTACTATTAAGTTTTTGATGAATTGCCATACTATTTTCTATGGTGGCTGCACCATTTTACAGTCCCAATAGCAGTGCACAAGGGTTTGAATTTCTCCACATCCTGGGCAACACTAGCTATATTCTTTTGATAATTCCATCCTAATGAATGTGAGGTAGTATCTTGTGGTTTTGTTTTATATTTCCCTAATCCAAATTAGTTTTCTTTTCAAAGGTGTTTTATTATACTCTGGAGAGACATTTGCACTAGTGACAAGTTATATTTGTAATTCACACTTTTCTACTCATGATTTTCATTCTTTGCTTTCATCATTTCATATTTGTAATAAACACATACATACACATTCATTAAAACACACATTGTAATTGGGTAACAATATTCTAGGCATAGAGAAAAATAAAATCAATGCTAGATATGACACATGAATACTTCTGAAAGATGTTTTAACAACTATTATTATTAAGCATAATTCAGTCCCACTGTGGTACTCTAGGGACCATAAATGAATGACTTCTTGTCCAGAGGTAGGGTTACCATACCCATCTTTGGTAGCTAGGGTCAGGACATGATAAATTAGTAAAATCTATAGATAAATCCTATTTATCTATTTTAAAAAACACTTTATTTTACCTAATGCTTTTCTAGAATGGTCTTTTCTCAGGATTGCAAATGATTTAGTTTTGTTAACTTTCCCCCCTATTTTCTGAAGGAGACATTACTGACAGGTTAGAGTAATGGCTATGAAATAATTCTTATCATGTTAGTAAAATGAGGGAAGAAGGGCAAAAATATCTGGGTAAATATTATTTTGCTGATATTTAGATATTTGGCTCCTAAAAATTCATGGATGGACAGCAGTATCTGTTCATGAAAACACAAAAATATCTGCAAAATGGAGAAAAACTGCCCCTCACTGGCCCAGGGATCTGTGTTGGGATAGAATTCCCTACTTAACTACATACAAAAACAGTTTGATCACAGTAATTGTCAGGAAGCCATGCCATTATAGTTCTATCTGATTAGTCTCATGCCACCTACAACATTCCTTCACTTGCCATTCCCTGAAAAGTTCTAGGGAAGGAAATCAGGTCTTTGTATTTCAGTCCCAACTAGCTTTCACTTTGTGTATACTGTGTGTCTTCACCTATAAAATAAGGAATCTGAATCTATGGATTTTTGAGGCCACCCACTCCTCAACACTGAAATTTTAAAAATCTGCTTCTCATGACTATTTTGTACAAACAGCCATGGTGTCAATGGCAGTACAAATTCTAGGTCCCAAAGGCAAAGATCCAAAAGAAGGCCCTAAGGTGAACAGTGTTCTTTATTTTCTAAGGCTACTCAGATGCTCTTGTGAATGGTTCCATATTCCCTCTATTTATGGTTTCAGGTTCATCATCCAGCTTTCAAACTTTCCAGAAATAGGGCCTCCTCCTGTTCATCCCCAGTGCATCTACCAAAGCATGGAGATTAAGTTCCATAGGAGAATTCTGTCATAGATAGGGTTGACCAATCAAAACACAGGACGTCCAGTTTGATTTGAAGTTCAGATGAATGACAAATATATTTTAGCATAAATATGCCCCATGCAATGTTTGAGACATACTTATACTAAATATATATATAGCTAATCTGAATATCACATTTAACTGGATGGCCTATATTTTTTGTTTGCTAAATCTCATAAACATGAGAACATGAGTCCTATAGGAATGAAGCCCATCCTGGCCACATGTGGATGAGTGACCGAGCAGGTTACACAGCCTCCAAGCTCTTTGGCTTCCTTACCTGTCCAGTGGGAATAATGATGATCTTTCTCAAAGGAGGACCAGGCTCAAGAAAAATGGGGACCCTAAAAGATTAATGATTTTTTTCCATCCAATTAATATTTGTTAAATATTTACATGAAATTTATTCTGTGAAAGTAGGAGTAAACTGTTTAATTTTAATAATAAATTAATGCTGAAATGAGAGGTTTTAATTTATCAGAAACCAAACCTCTTGTGGTTTGATTACCTTGGCATTTGTTTCATTAAGCCCCTTAATCCGAATCAGTAATGATTAATATTAGAGACTGTACAGAGTACATGCTCATTAGAGGAAGATAATACTATTGTTATTCTTAAATCATCTCTGTATGAGCAACCTACTGCCTAACCTTAAGATATTCTTTGGAGATGAATTTACAAGCATCATATAATCAGAGCTCCAGATCTGAGAGTTGATTTGGCTTAAGTTGATCATTTTACAGATAAAACGGAGGCTGGGAAGATAAAAGGATTAATTCCAAGTTTCCTAGCCAGGTAGATGCACAGCTGGTGTCCTCAGTGCTCTTTGCTGTTATGTCATGCAGCCTTGGGGAGATGTACACTAATGCTCTAGATATCGAGAGAGGTGACATACCTCCTGAAGGATTTATCCCTAACAAGTAAAAAATATTAGGCATATTTAAACACATGTGCAAACATTAACTGTACTGATATGAAAGTCTATAGAAACACAGAAATCTTAATATCACGGTTGGAAGCATAAAACATTGGCATCCTTCCCAAAAACGACCCATTGAAATCATACAGGGAACACCAGGGGGATGGAAGCTAATGATCCTACTAGAGCCATCTCCAAATAAATGCCACGTTCCAATTGCGAAATAGCTCAAATGAGTCTCTGAGTCTCTTTGGAAACTATTAAAATGCTTGTGCAGATTTAAAATTACAAATGCTTATTAAAACAGTATGCCCAAGAAAGCAGCAAAGACAAACAATGACAAACAGAAAGGTCACTGCCTGATGAAATATTTCCATTAGGTGGCTCCGTTCCATGCTATTTTCCTGACTTTCCCCCTTCATCAGAGGTGGGAGTGAGTGTTGGAGAGTTAACTTTCCATGAGAGCTGAAACCTTCGACTTACAATTCATTGTGCTAAACATTTTCTTATGTTTTTTGGCAGCTTGAACGTGCAGGCACATATCTGAGCTGACCTCCTTCGGCTGAGGTTGGCTCACAAGTCTGCTCTGCAACAGAGACTAAATATTTCTGACATTGCTTAAGCAAATGGTCATTTTAAGTGGCTTTACACTTTACATTCTTCCTAAAAGTATGGCTTTACATTAATAGTGTTAATGCTCCATAAAACACTCTGCATAATAATCATCCCAAAGTCATGTGTGGCTATGGAAGTGGGAATATCTGTGATGTGAAGGCTTTGACAAGAATTTCACATTCTTAAGTTAAGTTTACTTTTACTCTTTTCTCTCCAAAGTTTTGGCAAAGTATCTCAGGTTCCAGATAGGCATTTGAAACGTTGGGGTTCTGTTGATACACTTGGGAGGTGAGAAATATTGTGAGATGAGATAAAAAGAAATTTCTGGGAAATTCTGTCTTTGCCAGCCAAGTAGTTATTGTTCATTTATCAGAAGATCTGAAATAAGAATACACACTAATGGTATGAGTTTGGGCAAGTTTTGTGCTTTGTTTTTCTATATAAAATATGGATGATGACGGTACCTGCTTCATGAGTTGTTGCAAGGATGAAAAATGATATTATATATTTTTTAAATTCTCATCTGCCCAAGGACATGGGTTTTATAGACATTTAACACAACTCAGTCACTCCACTTTTGTCTGTAGGAAAACACACATATAAACATTTGATTTTCAAATCAGAAACCTACACACACACACACACACACACACACACACACACACACACAGATACATGCATACAGCTCAGTTAACAGTCTCTAACTTTATTTCTTTTGCCTATAGTTTAAAATGCGTTATGTGGCCAAAACCGGTTTGGCTCAATGGATAGAGTGTCGGCCTGGGGACCGGAAGGTCCCAGGTTCGATTCTGGTCAAGGGCATGTACCTCGGTTGTGGGCACATCCCCAGTGGGGGGTGTGCAAGAGGCAGCTGATCGATGATTCTCTCTCATGGATGTTTCTAACTCTCTGTCCCTCTCTCTTCCTCTCTGTAAGAAATCAATAAAATATATATTTAAAATGCGTTTTGTGTAGAGGAAGAGGGAAATCTTAATTATGGAAGGTCATAGCATGAGATGAATTGTGACTCCTTATTTCTATAACCCAGATGGGGTTCTAACCCTATAAGCCAATTCCATCCCTGTCAGTACTCTGATTCTTACTTTCCCCTCCTCATCCCAAAAGACTGCCAGAAAGGTCTGTGAGTGCAGAATTAGTGCAACTAAACTGCTTTAAGGCAGTGCTTAGATAGTGAATTTTGACATAATATGTAATTTCAACTATAGGCTAATTATACATTTCTTTTTAATTAGAACTCTAGAGGACAGATGATATATATATATATATATATATATATATATATATATATATATATTCCATGTATCAAAAATATACTTTAAAAAGCGCTGATTGTAATTTTTTTCTTCAAGGAAACAACAAGAATAGAATTACATGTGTCATTTTTAAGGGCCCTTTTGTTCCAACTCAAGAAAATATCTTATTTTCAAGAGCCTGTGTACATCTTAGCTCTTATCAAGTAAGTAAATAATTTCTAAAATTCCATTTTGGATTAATTGGTATCCATCATTGCCTCACAAGTGAAAATCCTAGAAATGGACAAAATTTTTCTTTCTAAGTAGATTCTTCCAAATGCATCAATCCTAGGCAACCAGCTCTTTTCCAATCAAGAAAAAAAATATTTAGTAAGTAATCTAATTTACTTTATCCCAAATAACTAGGCTTCAAAATATATTTAAAAATAAAATGTTATTTATCTCTCTACCTCTAGTTCTGTCTGTTGCATATGAAAAGAGAATAGAGAAAGAATCTAAATTGGGAAAAGTAGTAAAATAGTAAATTGGTTCTACACACAAGTACAGATAGATAATTGCTTAAAAAAATCTTTCTCCCAAGGTTTTTCAAAATGAAGTTTGAAGTTTTTCTCACTGAACCCATATAATTTACCTGTGGAATTTAATCCAGTGGGGTTTGGAAGGCATTTTATTTTGAGTAAAAATAATGTCATGCCTAAACTAGTAAAGCAGCTTTAACTATTGACTTAAAAATGCAAGACTGCAAATGTATTACTGTTATTTCTTGTAAGCATGCTTTTATAACTCCCCTCCTTTAGGCAGGGAGAGCTCTTGAACTGGCAGCAAAACGTGCCTCTGGGGTAGTATTAAAAGGCCAATAGCCATTGTCTGCGTTTGTACAGAGGAAAATGAAGGCAGAAGTAGATGACAGGATTTTATTTGGTTAAAGTCAGAGGGCAGCAGAGTTCGAATTACTTCCTATGTCTTAGATGCCAAATGCCTTTTTAGGCTTTGCAGATGCAAAGGTGGGCAAAGCCCAATCACCTCTATCAGACAACTTGTTGCATTCCAGCTTCAGAGGAGACAAAGCCTCTTGCACAAGTAGCTACAGTACAATGCGATTCTTGCTGGACAGATATTTAAATAGTGTGCTCCCAGAGCATGGGAAGCCCCAGAAACTTTGATTAGTGAAGAAACAAGATCACATTAGTCTTTTCAAAAATATATATTTTATTGATTCTTCACAGAGAGGAAGGGAAAGGGACAGAAAATCAGAAACACTGATAAGAGAGAAATATTGATCAGCTGCCTCCTGCACACCTTTTACTGGGAATGTGCCTGCAACCAAGGTACATGCCCTTGACAGGAATCAAACCTGAGACACCTCAGTGTGCAGGCCAATACTCTATTTACTGAGCCAAACAGGCCGGGGCCACATTTGTCTTTTAAGAAAATAACTGGGTAGCCATGTTAGGTCTGGAGTCTGAAAGAAAATGCCGGTAAGCCCTGTTATAATCTAACAGCATTTGAGAGTAATGATGAGGACCTCCATTATGGCAGGGGGAGTAAGGAAGATGAGAACCTTAACTTAGGAGGTACTTCTAAGGAAGTGAATTAATGACAATTAATTATACGTGGTGAGAGACAGGAGCTAAGCCATTGGTGATTGGCATTTTTTAGGCCTCTGTCTTAGGTCCCTTTCCCTTTCCATGCCACATATATGTATCCAACTATCACATATGTACTCTATTTCCTCTTCTGTACAAATGAATTATAAGTAGATTTCCCCTGCCATCTGCTTAGAACTCCAGATCTATACATTCATCTCACAGCTTGAAATGTCTCTTAGGTATATTAGATGTATCTCAGACTCAGATGTCCAAAATCAACCCCAATTTGATTCTCTTACAGGATTCTTTCTCAGTAAATGCCATTCCTACCATGCCAGAGACCCATGGGGTATCCTTGGTACTTTCATTTTTTTATCATCCTCATATCTAATATCACTAAAAATCTTTAGATTTTATTTCCTACGTATCATTTGAACCTGTCTATTATCTCCAGTCTCCTTGCTATTGTCCCACCCCAAATTACTGTCATCTCTGGCCTTGATATCCACAATAGCCTCCAAAATGCTCCTCCCACATCCATCCATACTCACTCTTTCTACTACTGTGGGAATGAACTTTCAGAAACATCAATCTCTTCATGGCATCTCTTTCTGTTGAAATGGTTTGAATGCTTTCCACTGTTCTTAGGCTGAAAGAACAAAATCCTCAATGTGGCCTAGAATGGGTCTTAATATCTTCTCCTGTGCTACATCTTGTTCTGACCTCAGCTTTCCATAGGAGTGCCTTTCCTGACATCCCTACCTGCGTTGGAGGCCCATGCATAATTCTCATAGCACTATGTAGTCTCTATTTACACCTTAGCACAGGTACAATTTTGTATTTATTTTTGTATTAGCTCATGAATGTTTTCCTGACTAAATGGTTGTCAGGTTTGATCAAATAATTTAATCGATACCCCTCACCTGGAAACTGACCTTTAGGCCACTTCATAATGGGCATTTCCTTTCACTTAGACCACATTCCACTTGCTAAGACAAGACCATTCTCTCCTCTCTGGACCTTCCCAGGATCTGGACCTGCCAGAGAATTCTCCATCCAGAAAAATCCCATCTGCAGTCCGTTAAAAAAAACTCTGACTCTCCATCTTTGGGTGCTGAAGCCATTTTGGGGCTCAGCCCATCTGGTTTGCAATAAATTTATAATCCTTCACCACTTTGGCCTTGTGGATTCCTCCTTCGGCGACCCTAACAATTGTAAATGCCATGATGCAGGGCCAGGTCTTTATGATCACCACTGAATTCTTTAACACACAACCTGGTACATATTAGGTGCTCAATAAGTGCTTGAGTAAAATCAGACTAAATGAACAAGTCCATGGTTTCTAATGAGGAAGAACAAGGAGATGGATGAAATTTGTTGATCAAAGTTGAGAAGAGAGTTGGACAATGTGAAAAGTTGGGCAGATGAATTCAGTTTGGATCATGGTTAGACTGTATTTTCAGATATCTACAGAATACCCAGGAAGGTGGTGGAATATAGATACAACATACTTTTCAGAGAGAAGTTGAAACTGGGAGTCATTGTGTACCGGTACTTGAAACTTTGCAGTGCTAAGAGGGCATGAATAGAGAAAAACTGCAAGCTCAAATGCCTCCAGGGACCACCCAAAAAAGGTATGAGTGAAACAATGAAGTAAGAGACAAGTGGCTGTAGGTGTGAACTGGAGGATGTGTGCCTTGCTGTAAGGTATGCAGAATCAGATTAAAACAAAACATTCTAGCAGCAAAACAAAACACTTCTGCAAATTCCATCCAGCCTCTGGGAGAACTGATTGACATCATGGTGAATGAAGGCAAACAAAGTCAAAGAGAAAGCCTAGGTATATAGAGGAGCAGTTTGTGAAGGAGAGGAGGGTATAATGATCATAGAAGAGAGACTGGTGGAGGGTAATCTCTTAGAGGCCAAGATGAGGAACTCTTTAAGGAAAAAGGGGTGAGTCAACAGTGTTAATGCTTCTGAAGAGTTCAGTACAATGAGGATTAAAATTAGGCCACTGGATTTTGCCAGTTAGGATTCAGCAAAAGCAGTTCCATGCTAAACTCAAGCTAAAATCTAGTTTTCAGCTCTTGAGCCAGATTGATTTTGGCACTTTTTCTACAAATTCAGTTACCACAAAGCACTGTTTCTGGTCTTATTTTACTCAAGTCCCTTTTGCTAAACATAAATATTTCACATTCTAATTTTTAAAAAAATATATTTTTATTGATTTCAGAGAGGAAGGTAGAGGGAAAGAGAAATAGAAATATCAATGATGAGAGAATCATTGTCCCCTGAATATCTTCTACTGAGGATCAAACCTGCAACCCAGGCATGTGCCCTTGACTGGAATCAAACCTGGGACCCTTCAGTCTGCAGGCTGATGTTCTATTCACTGAGCCAAACCAACCATGGCTTCACATTCCCCTTTAATACTATTCTTAAAATAAAAATAAAATTTAAAATACATCTAAAATAAAATCAAAGCAATTGTTATTTTGAATATGCTTCATATTATTATAATTTGAATATCCAATAACCTGGAGTGGTACATAGAATAATTATTATCTCCTTTTTATAGGTAAGAGTAAAAAGCGCAGGGAGTTCATGGATTTATCACGTATCACACAACCAGTTAAATGCTCTCAACACAATTAGCTCCAATCTGGGCTCCTCCCATATTGCTGATCTGGAACCTTCCTGGTTAGTCTACTTGATGGTATGCTATTACCAATATCAACCAAGCATACCTCTACCAAAGGAAACACCCACCTCCCCTCCACCCATGAAAACTCTACAGACAGAGCAGATCCAGCAGACAATGGTTCAGAAATTCAACTTCCCGCCTGGAAAAAGTCATGCTCCTAGTTGGAGCTCTGAATGTTGGGACCATTTTCAGACTGGAGATAGGCTGACTGCTTTTTTATTATCTGCCCCTGCAAGTAAGCAGTTTCTATGGTTATGTCTCTAATGGAAGCTGAACCTCATCTCTAGTGAGAAATCCCTTCTTTTAGATATACAATTTGAGTGGTTGGGAAACAGGATCTGCTTGGTACCTGCTACTTGGAATCACTATGCCTGAGTCTGCAATTTGGCAATCTCATTCTGGCAGGTAAGATGGCAGGGTCACTGAATGTATACCTAGAGGTCTCAGGACTTTTTATTGACACAAAACTAATGGCATATGATTACCTCTCAAAACTTTGCCTCATAGCCTCAAAATACAGTTTCTGAAAAGATGCTGCCAAAACAATGTTATTTACTCTAAAGTAAACCCCAGGAATAACAGAAGTGCTTGATTTTATGTATAAGTGAGGTTGATAGCACCACTAGCTTGTTTATTGAGTGAATGAGTGAGAACAGTGTGCCAGGGGTTTTATAAAGGTCACCTGTGAGTTAACAGAACCCCTTCAAGGTAGGCCATCTCCAATCAATACTTGCCTCAGGTCACAGAGTGACAGACTGGATCTGAATTCCAGTCCACCGTGCTCTGCAGCCCACTCTCCCTCCACAAAGTAGGCTGCAGGGACAAATTAGGATGAGTAATGCTGAAAAAGGGAGCCGGTTCACTAACATTATTTTACTACATAATAGTGTCAATGTCCAAAATTCAGGAAAAAAAAGCCAGGCAGATGTGTTCACATTCTCTGACTCATGAGAAACATCAATTTTCCTCACCAATCTCTGCCTCCACTGCCTCCATGTTTGTTGTGTGCCATCTGGAAATTTCCAGAACTAGTCTCCAAGTCACCTGACTGAACTGCTGGTACCACATAACTCTGACCTAGAGACTTTAAATTTCTTTTCCAAACTCCCAATTCCTTTCTTAAGGAAGGGTCAGAGTAGTGCATATTAACACATTTTATCTTTTTCATACTAGAGTTTTTCATGTTGAAAATTCTAGTACAGATGCTGGTTACATGCTGTCTTTTTAAAAGAATATCTGCTTAAACTTTAAATCTATTACTTAAAATATGAAATATACCAAACCCAATTGTTATATAGAATCACCTAGGGAGAATTTAATGGAAAAGCAAGGCAGCAAATTAGTACCATATGATTAGCTTGACTAATACTAAGTTTGTTTATTCAAGGCCCCTCTGAAGAATGGACTGTGTTTTTTAAGATATGACTTGTTTTCAATATCCGTACAGAGACTTGTCGCTACTGAACTGGACATTTCATTTTCCACTTATTCATTTCCCCCTTACAGATAGCTCTTTGGCTATTCATTATGTTCATAATTCAGGGAAAAATAATGATAACAAAAGGGATACAGAGAATATCATAATTAAACCTGCATTTGCAAAATACACTCACTCTACCCAAAACATCCTGATTGCTATAATCAGGTACATTAAATTTTCAGCAAATATATTTTTAAACAGAGGTTTATTTAAAGTCATAAGCAGAGAGCAGCTTTCAGAATCATAACACAAAATTAACTAAATTTACATTCGATTAGTTTTTAAATCACATATAAAGAGAAGTAAAAATGTAAAATCAATAGATTTGTGAAACATTAGGGCGTTTTGCCTGACCTTCTAGGACAGGTTTATTTTTTCCTCATGAATTCTCAGTAACATAAGCCTATGAGTGTACCACTGGCAAAGGCAGTAACTTACTGCCTCAAGATATGGTTTAAACTTTCATGATTTCGAGATTAAAGTTCTGAGCAAATACAGTTACAGGGGTCAATGAAAGTAAAACATCAATGTGAGAGAATGGTGTGACCACAACTTTAAAAAAAATCATTCACTGTTTTTATAAAGAAAAAAACATTGGCAAAAGAGTTAGAAATGATGATCAAAAGGGATTTAAAGCCAATTACCGGAGAGAAAAACCCCAGCTATGAGTTCAGGACTTCAAATCCTCTTACTCTCCCTTTTTCTACATTATGATGTTAGAAGCTTATATGCAAAATATTTCCCTCTGAAGCCCATCTAATGGGCTGGTTGAGAGTGCCAATGATACTGCTGATGTACTGAATGGTGACCTGCAGAGAATAAGCAAAGACAAGGAAACTAATTTCATAGCAGCAAACAAACAAAAAATTTACTAGAGAAGTAAGGCTTAATATAGCTTTCTCCTCTAGAGAGCTCTGCCTGATTGTGGACAAAGCTCAAAACCAGGTTTTAAAAGCATCATAAACTAGTTCCATTTTTAGAGCTCTGCCAAAGATACCTTCGATAAATGGAAAACGCCTTGGGTAATGAGAAGATAGTGATGCAAATACTCCTCCAGGAATTGGGGACACATATTTTATAAAATCCATGTCCTCAAGAGTGTGTTCCTCAAACACACTCACTCCACTTCCAAAAATGAAAATAAGGACCCTTCCTTTCCTACAGAAATATTGAGAAAACTGCTTTATGCAGCCCTGCTCCATCCTGCCACTTCCTGTCCCATCACCAGTGCCAGTGCCCAGAGATGAAACCCTCTTCTGCTCTGGGAGGCAGGAGGGGCAGGAGGAGGACAGAGGGCATAGTCAGGTGGGGACTTGAGTGGCAACTGGGCCAGGGCAGGTGCTAAAGAGGGTTTTTGCCATTTGGGAGGATGATATCATGAAATTGACGTCTTTAAGGAAGAAATTCTGCCTCGAACCACTTTCCTCTCCAGTGATTTTCTTGAAGTCCTTTCTTATATAATTTTAGTTCTTTGACAAAGGACACTGACTCTTTTGATCTAATAATTTAAGGGTAAGTTATTGTAAAGTGGTAATTAATTAAGATTCAGAGTAGATAAAGCTCTCAAATTCAAGCTCGCTCTCTCTCTCTCTCTCTCTCTCTCTCTCTCTCTCTCTCTCACACACACACACACACACACACACACACACACACACACACGGGTGTGTGTGTGGGGACTTGGCTCAAACCTGAGTATTCCTGACTCAGGCTTTCAAGATAGAATCTATGGGGCCGTGACAGAGGAGGTCTCACCAAACTTCTGATCCCTGTATCTTTCTATCTTTCTGCTCCCCGCCATCCCCACTGTACACTAAAAGTAAGTCTTAAAATGTAAGTTTCCTGATGTCAAATTATGTTGGTTTAAATTCATAGGGAGCTATAATTGATTGATCGATCTGAAGAAACTTCTAAAGTAGAAGGAAGTTGGAAATGCCATGTTACTTCATTTGGCAAGGGTAATCCTAAATATCTTTTAAAATTCTATTTTTGTTCTGTAGTGATTATGACGAATGACCCATCACCATGGGGGCAAAGAGGTATCTGTTATAAGCAGGAAACGAAGGCTTTTATGGGATGCGAAATCTCTTTGCTTGTGATCATACATGTTTTCAATCTAGCACGCAATCCAGGAATGAGATTTCTTTTTGTTTAATAATAAAATGCCTAACCACATTCTAAAGGAGAGGTTGATTTGCTGGTAATGAAGATGGCAATTGAGGATACAGACAAAAGGCATGGAGAGTCAAGTTTTATTTCCTCAGAAGTCATTTTATGGCCCTCCAGGGCACGGGGCAATAAATTATCCCAGCTGCCTTCTTTCCACAACTCCTATAATCATCTTAGGTCAGGTTTTCCAAAGATCCTGTTTTCTTCCCTCCCTCATTTCAAAATCTGTCCCCTTCCCCAGTGGGATGAGTTCCTGCTGTGCCTGAATGAGATTCCAGGTCATTGTCAAGGTCAGATGGGTTAGAAGATTGTCTCTTCCTTAAAGGGCAGTGTGCTCTTGCCTCCACATAGCCAAAGTGAAAGGTGATCCTGGGTCAGAGAAAGTCCAACTATCCCTCCCTCTCTCACTCTTTGTACACTCTTTTCTCCCCAAGGGCTAAAGCCCAGTGCAGTTCAGGTCAGATCAGTACATAGCACACAGGGAACATTTTCTCTTGCTGCTTTCTCTGGTCCAATTTCCCTCTTGCTGACCTGGCTGTTTGGCTCTGAAAGGTCTAATCTCAATGGAGCACATATAGTCCATTGGCTAACCTAGTCGTCAGCAAAGTGGCCTATGGACCAAATCCAGACCTCTGCCTGTTTTTTAAAAGTAGAATTTTATTGGAATCCCATCTTGCCCATTAATTTATATATTGCCTCTGGCTGCTTGTGTGCTACAATGGCAGAGTTAAGTAGTTGTGACAGAGACCATATGGTTTGTCAGCAAAGCCAAACATATTTACTAACTGGTCCTTCATAGAGGAAATTTGCCAACCCTTGGTTCAGATCACTGTAAAATGGACCTGAAATATTCAATGTTTGGTTACATACAACTGAAACATTCCTAACTAATAGACTGAGGTTTCAGCATAAGACAAAGAAGAAATTATCTGGGACAATCTAGATTAGATTGAGGGGGAAATGGGTGTCCTAACAGTCCAGCCCAACTCATTCTCTCTCTCTCTCTCTCTCTCTCTCTCTCTCTCTCTCTCTCTCTCTCTCTATATATATATATATATATATATATTTATATATAGTTCTGTAGTGATTATGAATATATATATTCATAATATATTCATAATATATTCATAATATATATGTTATGAATATATATATATATATATATATATATATATATATATATATATATATATGTTTTTTGAACCAATGCACATTTCATTATACACTACGAGAGGCCCAGCACGCACGAAATCATGTGCGAGTAGCTCGCCACCACGAGCTCCTCCGACCACCCAAGCCTTGAGCCCCAGGCGCCACCACGCTGCTGCAAGCTGTGAGCCTGGCCCCACTGCCCCACTGAGAGCAGCTCGGTGGGCAGCAGAGTGGGGGTGGGGTAGGGGGAGGGGAAGGGACCGAGAGGTGTTCCATGCATCTCCTCGTGACTGATCTTTTGGTTGTTACAGCCTTATGGTCACTGGCTTTTTATAATGTAGATACTTCTCAATTTGCCGTTGTTTCTCTCAGGCCACGAGAGTCAGGGTTTGGCAAAACTGGCAGTAGAGAAGGCTGGCTCAGTATTATAGAATGTTCCAGTGCCTCCAGAGATTCCCAAACAGTTTTCAGAATCCTTCAGTTAAACTGATGGGCGCCATCTTGGTCCCTCTATTCTTAGTCCCTCTGAAATTTTGTACATGAGTGGTCTACCTCAGGACCAAAATATTCTTGGATTCATAAGCAAAATGCCACCTAATACTATCCAATTTTACTTTTTCCATCGCTGTGTAAAAGAATTATATTTTTTTATGTTTTGCAAATGTGCACATTTCAAAAACACTCTACTCCAGTGGGCATTCTAGTGTAGTTTCTGCTTTTGTGGAAGTTACTCTGTAACCCAAATAAATAGATAAGTAAATAAAAAACACATTACATTTTATACTGCAAAGGAAACTATCAAGAAGATGAAAAGGGAACTGACTAAATGGAAGAAAGTATTTGAAATCACATATATAATAATATATATCCAAAACATATAAAGAACACATACAACCGAAAAGCAAAAAACAAAAAGGAAAACAAACAAAACCCCCCCACAAAAACACACACCATATAATTCAATTTAAAAATGGGCAGATAGCCCATCTAGTGAGGTTGAGCATCAACCTATGAACCAGGAGTTCATAGCTCAATTCACAGTCAGTTGTGTGCTCAATCTCCAATGTGTGCATATATGTGGAGAGAGGTGTAGGAGGCAGCTGATCAATGATTCTCTCTTTTCATTGATGTTTCTGTCTCTTTCTCCCTCTCCCTTCCTCTCTGAAATTAATAAAAATATATTTTAAAAATAAAAACAAAAATGGGTAGATAATTGGAATTATCTTCTCCAAAGAAGGCATACAGATGGCCAGCAGGTACATGAAAAGGAGCTCACCATCACCAGCCATCAGGGAAATACAAATCAAAACCAGAATGAGATATCACCTCACACCTGTTAGAATGACACTATCAGAAAGAAAAACAAGTGTTGGTAAAGATATGGATAAAACGGAACTCTTGTGCACTTTTGGTGAGATTGAAAATTGGTACAGCCATGGAAGGTTCCTTAAAGAATTAAAAAATAGGCCTACCATACATATAATCCAGCAATTATGCTCTAGGTATTACCCAAAATAATGACAACACTAAATCAGAAAGGAGAAGTTAGACTCCCATTCACTGCAGCATTATTTACAATAGTTCTGGATTCCTCCTTTGCAGCCATGGCAGCTTCCTCAATCCCACGGCAGCAGCCCTGGCTTTGTCCTGAAGGACGTCCGGTCTGGTCTAATTCACATATTACACTTTTATTATTATAGATTATCTGAAAATAAGATAATGTAATGTGTTAATTATATCTGGGGGGGGGCACCAAATTCCAAATAGTTATTTCAGCTACATCTCTGGAGAGTGATAACTAAGTGTTGAGAAAGTTGCAATGAGGCAAGTGGCCAATTTGAATAGAATTATTCAGCAAAGTTACACCAAGGAGCTCAGGTTAGTACAAACCTTTTAGACATGTGTTTTCATGGAGAATAAGGGAAGAGTATTCCAGCTTTTGGATACTTACTAATGGATGTTATGGTCAATAATGAAGATAACGATGGTTGGAAGTCATTTGCCAAGGCTTGGAAGAAGTATGAGGTTCATTTATAAATGCCAAACTTAAATGAGGACAACAATTTTCCAGTGCATAAAATCTTTCACTTACCCACCAGGAAACATGATAAAATATATAGAATTGCAGTTTCCATGGGCCTTTAACAATTCTTTTTGGCTTAAGTACTTGTGTCTCCATAAGAATGAAAAACTAGTGCAATGAAAAACAAAATAGAATTCCAAAGCCATAGTTAAGGATAACACCTGCAACCTGGTTAGATTGCAATACTCAGCCCATAGGAATAGTCACATGACTGCTAATGTCACTATGTGTCAGCAGAATGCATCCCTGTAACAGCTGATTTACATTATAGCCCTAGTTCAGAGATAGAACATCTGAAAACAGGTTTATAGTTCAGTCTATCAATTCTACAGAAAGATTTGGAATAAAAGATCTTTGAAGGAAAAATGAGGATCAATATAAAGATAATTGCTTGGCTTCCAGAAAAACTCTATAGTATGGGCAAAGGATGCATAGTATGTTTCAGAGGTGGGACTCAGAATCTGTGGGAGAATGTTTCTTTGTTCTATCACACTGATCATATAATTTATGAATGGAAATCCTTAGATACATAATCTGGTTCAATCTCTCATTTTATAAAGAAAAATGTACTGCTGTCCATTTAAGTACTGTCTGGGCAAAATGCAGTGTCTAGTAATATGAAGGATGCAAGTAGACACAACAATGAATTGAATATGGATGCTATCTATCTACAGAGAGTTTACAGCTCACTAATGGAACAAAGATATATTTCTACTAGAGGCACAGTTCATGATATTTGTGCACTTGGGGAGTAGGGAGGGTGGGGGGTTCCTCAGCCCTGTCTATGCCCTTTCACAATCTGGGAGCCCTTAGGTGATGTCTGTCTGACTGATGGCTTAGGTTTGCTCTCCCACTGGGGTATGGACCTAAGCTGGCAGTCGGACATTCTTAGCACTGCTGCAGAAGTAGGAGAGGCTCCCACAACCACCACTGCTTTTGCCAGCCATCAGCCTGGCTCTGGAACCATCCTCCTGTGGAAGTGCACTGACCACCAGGGGGCAGCTCCTTCATTGAGTGCCTGCCTTCTGGTGGTTAGTGCACATCCACATCGTAGGGACTGGTTGTTCTGCCATTCAGTCGATTTGCATATTTCCCTTTTGTTATATAATATATCTATATCTATATTTATATCTATATCAATAACTATCAATATATCTACATCTACATTTACATCCTATATAAAGAGGTAATATGCAAATAGACTGTCATTCCAACACACAAGATGGCTACCCCCATGTGGACACAAGATGGCCACCACAAGATGGCTGCAGGGGAGGGCAGTTGGGGGTGACCAGGCCAGCAGGGTAGGAAAATTTGGGGTGACTGGGCCAGGAGGGGAGGAAAGTTGGGAGCAACTAGGCCTGAAGGGGAGGGCAGTTGGGGGTGACCAGACTGGCAGGGGAGGGTAGTTAGGGGCATTGTGCCATGAGAGGAGCAGTTAGACATTAATCAGGCTGGAAGAGGAGTGGTTAGGGGTGATCAGGCAGGCAGACAGGTGAGCAGTTGGGAGCCAGCAGTCCTGGATTGTGAGAGGGATATATGACTGCCCATTTAGGCCCCATTTCACCTCTCAAGGGGTGCCAGGCTAGGCTGAGGGACACCCCCTGCCTCCCCTTATCCTGTGCATAAATTTCATGCACCAGACCTCTAGTCTATATATACTATAAAGGAGAAAATATGCACTTGTATTTGAAGATCTCAGGTTTAGATTCAGTGCTATAACTGTTCAGGGGAAGGACATCTTCCTTCTTTTGGAAGGTGGGATAGCAGCAAGGAAGTTTCAGTGAAAAATTTTCAGCTTAAATTAGGAAGTAAAAACCTGGAATAGGACTAGGCACTGCTGGAGACACAGCAATAAAAAAGACAGCCCATGTCTTCATTAAAAGAATTAGGGGTGTGGGGAGTTGAGATAAAAAAAAAAAAGAATCGAAGAATGGATTAGTTGAGCTCTTGTGTACCTCTTCCTGTTACATTAAAATACAGAGAGGAGGTAAACAAAGAGGCTCTGCATGAGAACACATAGGAAACCTGAACACAGTCTCCTCTCCTCTGGCACACACTATCTATAGCACATGATTCTAGTATTCTGGGACTTTGAGACTAAACACACACTTGGAGAGTGTATGGAAGCAAGGGACACATTCTGGTTTTTATTCCCAAATGGAATAAAAGTGTCAGGTGGTTCTCCTCTATTTTGGGAAAATAGCTTCACTGTGGTCTCTGACCTTTGGGAGATGTTTACCAGATTACATGAGGAATTTCTTATTGTGTTTCTTTTAACAGAGGATTCAAATGATCTGAATTTGGTGATTTTGTCTTTGATTCTGTGCTGGTTCAACCCACTAGGGAAACAAACCCAGTCAGGAGGGGGAAAAGTAATTGTCTTGTGAATATTTTTCTACTGATTATTTGTGTCAATGGAGTGGAAATAACTCATAAGGGCATTTTTTTTTTTTAGAATGCTGGAATGAGATGAAAATGCAATGGCAATTTTATATGATCTTATAATAATTTTTGTCATTATTGGTTATGTCATATGCTGCATTAGTTATGCTTTGTGAAAAATAGATTATTCTCTAATATAATATATTATTTAAGACACCTAGATCTCATATTCACTTTCATAAACATATACAGTTATTCATTCTACCTAGAGAATTATTATAAAATCTTCTCTATATTCTCATAGCCTACTTCCCCCTGCTCTTGCAAAGTTTTTTTTTTTTTTTTTTAAATATCCTGTACTAAGTAGGTCATGATTCTTCAGACCTTCCTGTGGGAAAAGAAAGAATAATGTGGTGCAAATTTTTCCCACCTGAGGCATAGTTAAGGCAATATGCTTCATCAAATTACCAATGTACCAAGGAAAGGTGCAATGCCAGAACAGTATATAGTATAATTTTTAGGTGCTCTGGCTCAGTGAAGACCAACTCCATATTGTGACAAAAAGGAGCACCTACTTCATATGATTGTTGCAAAAAGTAAATGACATATTAACTATAAAGCGCTTAGCATAATATCTGTCATATAGAAAGCATTCATAATTATTATCTCACCCTCTAAGAAGACTAATACCTGAACTTCAGATTGCAACCTTCCCTCAGTGGACACCAACAGAGCTTCCACATAACCTCTCCTTATTCTAACTATCTTCAAGTTGTCATGCAATGTGAGCTGAAGAGTATTTACACATGGCATTCATTCAAAATTACAAGCAAGCTTTCCTCTGTGAATTTGGAATTTATCTTGGGAGATTTATCAGGCATATGAAAAGGAAATGTCCCTTAAATGAGCTAGAGAAAGCAATGAAAACCAAAGAAAGAAGGCCAAACATGTCAGGATCTGGTCTATTTTTTCCATCACCATGTGCTATTCTCATTAATGGGAGTTTCTCACACACCCAGAAAGGGAACAGCAAAGCGAGTTTTGTTATATAGCATTAAGGCTCATCCAGACATTTCAGGGATATATTGTAAGACATAAATTTTCTCCAGATCATAATCATCTTTGGGAGATTAAGTACTCATAATCTAAAACATTTTTGACCTTTGAAATATTATCAAGATCTTTAAAAAGTTTTTTTTCCCCAACAACAAGGCAAATTTACAAAATGTAATTTGTCATGTGAAATTGAAAACTTCTTTCCAATTACACACCAAACAAACAAACAAACAAACAAACAAAAAAAAAAACCCCAACAATTCTATTTTCTCATTGGTCAGATTGTTAGCCTAGATAATAGATGAGAGGTAGACAGTGGCACATGGGCCACATCCAGCAGTGCCTATTTTTGTAAATAAAGTTTTATTGGGTTGCACCTAAGCTTAGTTACTTACATATTGTGGCTACTTTCACTTTAACTGGCAGAACAGGTGAATCATTGCAATAGAAATTCTGTGGCCACCAAAAACTAAAGTATTTTCTATCTTGCCTTTATAAAAGAAGTTTGTCAAGCTCCAATCTAGATCATTCTCTATGTAGAAGGAATGAATTCTGCTTGAATAATAGATGCCTATCAGACAATTTAAAAATTTTCCATATTATCAAATTCAGATACTTTACTGATTAGAATGGAAATGAGGACTTGGAGATAGAAATAGTAAGTTGGGAGTTAGGAGTGAGTCATTCCTTCATTCATCCATTCCACATAACATACCACCACTACTATAAATACTGGCATAAGAGTGTGAACAAAATAGGTAAAGCCTTTGGCCTTGGGGGAATAAAGTTGATGAGAGAGGCAAATAGTGAGCACTTCATTAATTCATTTACTCACTCATTCAGTATCTGTTATCCACCAGGAAATATTTTAATTACTGGACATATCCAATTAACCACATACTCTCTAATGAAACAGAGATAATAAATAAGTACATGTGAAAATAGTAGGTATTGGTAAGTGCTGTGATGAGAATACTAATTAAATCATAAGAGAATGAGGTTTTTTATTTTTTTAATAAGTCAAAAATGGCAACTGTATATGGTTCAACTTATCAGGGATATATGCTAGAGAGTGACTTTTCATTGACTTTAAATTGTGGAGTCTGGGACAACTTCGAGAAGGTGAATCTGAGCTAAGACTTGTATGACAAGCAGCATCCTGCCCTGCCAATAGCAAAGATTTCCAGGTAGGGAGAGGAGTAGCTTTATCCTAAGTAAAAAATAAGCTTGACTTGTCTGAGGAAGAGACAGAAGACCAGAGTGGCTCCTGAAAACATGGTCTGTGGGGAGAGAGGGAGGAGATATGGCTGGAGAGGTAGTCAGGGCTAAGTCAGATGGAGGTTAGAATAAGGATACTGGCTTTTATTTGAATAGTAAAGGGAGGATTTTAAATAGAAAAGCCATACCATATTTTTTTTTATGTCTTTTGAAGTTTTTTCCCCATTCCTCTTGTGTGGAAAATAGATCATGAGAGCAACAACTGAAGCAGGGAGATGTGTTAGGACGTCGTATAGAGATGATAGCAAGGAAAGGTGGAAAAAGTGAAGAGTCTGTAGATGTTTAGGAGTTGAAATCAACAGGAGATGGTGACAGTGTGGATGTAAATAAGTGAGAAAGTGGGGGCTTATGGAGGATGCCTAGCTTTCCAATTTGAATACTTGGCTAGATAGCTGTGTGACTCATTAGCTTGTGAGCATCAGAAAGGATTAGGTCTTGGAGGAGACAATATATATATATATATATATATATATATATATATAGACAATATATATATATATATATAGACAATATATATATATATATATAGACTATATATATATATATATATATATATATATATATATATATAAACTAGAGGCCCATTGCAGGAAGATTCCTGCAGTAGGGCTTCCTGCTGCGGTCTCTGCTGCCCTGTCTGCTTCTCTCCCTTCTCCGCAGACCTGCTTGCTTGCTTCTCTGCAGCTTTGTTCCCTTCTGCAGCGTTTGGCTTCTTTCTACCTGTCTTCAGTCTTAGCTCCTTGCCCATATATGCAAATTAGCTTCCACCTTGGTTGGGTTAATTGCATACTTTCCCTGATTGGCTGGTGGGTGGGGCTTGTGGGCATAGCAAATGCATGGTCAATTTGCATATGTATCTTTTATTAGATAGGATATATATATAGTATATAGCCTGTTGAGCTCCAGTCATCTTTAAGACATATCATTGGCTATGCTGAGAAGTCTTGGGACTCAGAGGAGAAGCCTGGGTTGAACTGTATTAAATTATGAGAGGAGAGATGGAGATGGAAGGGAAGGTGAATAAAATCCCTCAGCCAACATGATGGAGTTAAAGAGAAGGGTATAGCAGCAACTTGTTCCATTAATGAATTCTGTGACCTCAGCTAGTCTGTGCTCAATGCCTTCATTTCTGAATGGTAGATTTAAACTAGATTTGGGTTTTCTAGACTTTTCCAAAGAGGTGATGCAGGGGCTGGAAGTATATAGCAAAGGCTAGGTGTTCAGAGGTTCACCCCCAGTTAACTCTCCCTCATTGTCAACTATTTTCCCTTAAGTAATACCCATACCCATTCAATCTTATATTAATCATATTGCCAGGGTGTTTTTAAAAATCATTTTAATCTAAGGTCTCAATTGTCATTTTCTATTTCTTCTGATCACTAAGAATATTTTTTTTATTGTTTTAGCTGATTTTGAATGTTTTCCCTGAGTGAAACTTTTGTGTTCATCCTTTCTCAATGGTCAAGAGGGGGGTCTTACTGTTGAAAATTATTGGCATATTTTCAGGTGGAAGTTAGATTTCTTTAATGTCCCTTAGCATAGACATTACATTAAAACAGTCAATAGCATGATTCACTGCCTTGATTTTTCCATTTGACAAAATATTCCTAGAATGATATATGCAGTTCTTGAGAAAGGTTTATGACCTGAACTTGTACCCCAGCAGCAGATCATATCTTAAAACACTAAATTATGGTGTCAGCAGATTTAAAAAGTTGTTCCTTGCGATCACTTTTCAAGAGCAACAGGTTTGGCAGAATTCCAGGCTGCATACCTGGAGGCAACATCGGAAAACATTCCAGGTTTGAAACCTTTCCACTGTCATAAATTAAGCATTCTGCTCATTTATTAATCAGACAAGGGCAGTAACAGTGCTCCTTTTCCTGACCAGAATGGGGTCTCTCCCCTCTGGGATGTCTAAAGCATTTTATTGATATAAGTCATATCACATACAATCCTGTATGGCATCAGCACACATATTTTCATTCTCCTTCTAGTTGTCCCATTTATAAGGCCATGTTATATCTTTGATTCTCTCACATATGATGGCAGAGACTCATTGTCAAGGACTGACTGATTAGCCAAAAAAGTCCTCATTGTAAACTATGAAGGGATATAAAATGCAATTCATAAACACTATCCCCTTTACAATTCCCTACTTTAGGGAAGCATTACACACAGCTAAAAGGATGATAAAATTATGCTTGCCAAGAAGAGGTAAAGACAATGAATGAGCCTGGCGTACCCAAAGTGGTCGATGTAAAAATTTATATCTTTGCCAGGTCTTGCCAATCCAAGTTTGGGAAGCTTCATTTTCTGTAGCCATAAAGTAAATTTTATGGACACATTAAGGAAAAGACAACATTATGACTGATTTTTAAATGGGTTAAGACTTGGGATCATCATCATCCATAAAGAATTTTTAAGGGGCCACATCATCAAAAGTTGTATTGTCCCACACATTCTTAAAGCTAGGGCATACCATATCCACTGTGCAATAATATTAACAAGGTAATTATTTTTAAAATAATTTTTAAAAAGCATTGTTAAGAAATATTTTAATTTTAGAAATAGACTAGTAATCCAGTTGAAGCAAAGAAGAATAGAATTCATTTTAATAGCAGTATTATAAGAACATTTATAGAAGTACTTTACCATCTCGCCATTACAAATAAAATTTAAACCTATAAACAGAAAAAAATATCACTGAAAGACCCATAAAACAGTGCCATTTCACCTAGAAATCCTTGGAATTATTTAATGAAAGCATAAAGATGTTCACTGAGTTGTTGTTAATACACATCAAGAACTAGAGCCAATCAAAATTTTCAACAAATGATAATTTAGTAAATAATGTACATCAACATTATGGTGCTTTATTTAGCCATTAAGATCATGGTTATGAATGGTAAATAGAAACATGAAAATATGTTTGATATTTACCTGGAAAAACTTTTTTTTTAAAGCAGATTAAAAAATGGCACTACTGTATGATATACAACCAATTATATACATAAAGTTCTAGAAAGCAAGAAAATCATTAAGATGAATATTGTTTTTTTTTTCTATTTGCTCTTTTGTATAATATTGTTGCTTTTAAAAATAAAATAAAAAAAAACAGACAAACAAAAAGGCAGACTTCATGAGAGGGAAATAAATAGCTAAGTAATCCTATATAATAAAAATCCAATATACAAATTGTCCCCTCAGAGGGGGACAATTTGACCCAGAGACCTGGAGTTCCACTGCTGGCTATGACATGCACTGACCACCAGGGGTCCGTGTGACACATGGTGTGCATCAGGAACATGGCACCGGCAGTGGGAGGCAGTGGAGGTGCTGCCCACCCCAATGGGGCTTGAGGAGAGCTGGACTGAGGTGGGATGGTGGAGCAGATGAGCAGGCAGTATCAGGCCAAGCTGTTGCAAGCAGGGTCCCAATTGCCATACCCATCTCCCCACATACATGACCAGTGGCGGCAGTGGGTGGGGCCACTGCCCAGCTACCAGGTGCTGAGAAAGTTGGGTGGGATCTCCACAGACTACCCTGAAGGACCCCACCTGTGCACAAATTCATGCACCAGGCCTCTAGTACAAGATTAATGTCAGGAAAAAGAGATCCCAGACAGACACATACTTCTAATTCTATATTTAGTTGAAGTGGAATCGTGTTTTGGGGTAGATATTTAGAACAATTTGATATTCTATAGAATCACTTTTAATAAAAACCTTAATTTCATTTTATATATATTAAAACTTGTCAGAAGTGCATTTTTCCTGGGAAATAGCATTTTGTGTTATGCTAAATCTTTGAATTCATTGTGAATTCTAGAAAAAGAGTAGATTGAGACTTGGGTGGAGGGAATACGTGAATTTGCCTTTTTGAGTTTCTTGGTTTTAATTTTCCTGGGCCACTGAGCGATGCCAAGGTCAGAGTTCACATTTTTAGGAGCCTTCGGAGAAAGACCTCATTTTATAAATTCTACTCATTCAGTTTTAAGGTCAGCTGAGTTTTTATAGCTTTTCCAAATTCGACCTAGGGAGAAGGAGAGGGCATAGGAGGAACATATTTCCACAGATTGTAAAAAGAAGAGCAGGAATAAATAATGCTTTCTGGAAAGAGTTTGCTTTTTTTTTTTTTTTTTTTTTTTTTTTTTTTTTTTTTAAATCTGAAGTCCCCAAAAGTTTGCTGCATCCCATTCAACTCTCATCTCTTCAGGGCCCCATGAAACACAATAATAAATACGAGAACAGGTTCCTGGTGTCAGGAATCATTTCAGTAAGACTGCACACACGCTCATTAAAATGCACCGCATTCCCCGCTCGCTCTGAGTGAGACAGGACTTCTCACGCCTGGCTTTACACAACTGCTGGGGTTGTGGCCCCGAGGAAAAGGCGTGATCCTCCACCACGCAGCTCTGGCTGTCCCTTAGAGCCACCACAGGCATTTCGCTTCTCATCCAGAGCTCCTTAATTGGGGTGGGGGTGGGGAGGAACTTGGCCCTGAACTGAAACAGCGATGGGAGAGAAAGAAAGCAGGCCTACCTTAAAACTTTCCAGTCTTTGAGTGGATCCAAGTCAGAGATTAAGGAAACCATTGTCTAAAAGGCAGCTGAAGGCGAATCCAATCCGAGAGGAGGGGAGAGGGGGTGGGTGCAGGGGAAGAAACCAGCCAGCCTGCTTCTTGGCTCAGGCCGGAGCCATGGGGCGCCCAGCACAGCTCTTCTTACTTCTAGGATTGATAAGCACTTGTCCTGGCTTTTCTCCACCCCCCAAATCAATCTTGTGCTATATTCTTTCCCAGGCCCGGCTCATTTCTCCACACCACCGTTTAAAGCTCTTGTAATCTGCTCCAACTGATCAAATTTGACCTTTTTGTAGCCCACTTTATTCCAAGCACAGCTCTCCGTTAAATCTCTCTTTATTAACACCGTCCTCCTTGGCTTTCTTTTGGAACAAACACAGATCAAGGCTGAAGCCTCCAGACTTTACCCGCAATCATTTACAGATTACTGCAAGCCGCAGCCCTCTCCTCCTCTGGGGCTTCGCTGATGCCTCAGAGATTTTGCTTTCAGATTCCTGTCAGAAGACTGGTTAGGTTTCTTTCTTTCTTTCTTCCTTTCTCTCTCTCTCTCTCTCTCTGTGTGTGTGTGTGTGTGTGTGTGTGTGTGTGTGTGTGTGTGTACGTGTGGTTCTGGGACACCAGCCTTGGGATTAGAGCTTCCCTCAGAAGCTGTAACTACATGACTGTTAGGATTTGTTTTTTAAAAATAATTTGGAACCGGGCTGCTAACAAGCTAGAATTTACTGTGTTTTCTGGCAGAGATTTTGCAACACTGCTTTTCTCCCCTCCTCTTTTTCTTGTGTTTTAAAAATAACATGAAGGGGGGGAGGGTGTGCGATCTAAACATGAAGAAAAGAGGGCGTGGCCTTTTCTCCTTCAACCTGTGTATCTTTTGCCCTTTATTTAAAACTGAACATCCTTTGGGTAATCACCCGAAACCGTTCATAGCAGATATTTTTTAAAATATCAAGAGCAGGACTGTTTGTCTTCAGTGCCCACAGTGATGCCCCGGCTGATGCAGGTCCTTCCTGAGTGTATGGATTTCTTATGGTTTCTCAGGTCATCAAGATTTTCATTACATGTGCGTGCCGCAGGCGCTGTACTTGGCCTGGTAGTCTGTCTTGGTATTAGATTCCTCTTTTTCTCACACTGGCTTTAAAATGAATTTTTAAGATTATTACCTATACTTGGAAAGTCAGCTTCACTGGCCTAACACAACAATTAGGATTTACCTAGACACACGGACCAGATAAAGGCACCGATCTTTGCTTCTCTTGGTTAAAAAGATTCTAGCGAGTGTTGGGGGTGTTCAGGACACCCTTGTGCTAATCAGAACTTTGCCTCAGAGGAAGAGTAAAGAGTTGAAGAGAATGTGGTGTGATTCAATGTTCTGTAGTGACCTTGCTAATTAAAATTGTCAGCTGGGAGGAAGGGTTCCAAGGTTTTGCCTTCAGGCAGAACCTACCAAGTAAGAGAATCTGTGCTTTCCATAGGCAAAGAGGCGGTGACAGCTTTGGGAAACATGCCTCTTTTATTGCCAGGAAGCTCTTCTAGTCAATTCCAAATGCCCCTCACAACATTTTAAATCCAGTCCCTATTTCCCTATTAGCCTTTTCTCGAAGAACCCTAGCCTTAAAGTATGCAGCAAATCCTCAGTTTAGATGTTTTCTCTTATACAGCCATAGGTACTTTCCTTCATGGCCATAAATTACTCTTCAGAAATGAAACTATTTTTATGCTAAAATTAAAAGAGAATTCCATACCTTTTACAAAAACCATTGCCTTTCTGGGGCTTCTTGCTTCTTTCCCGGCTGTCTTTGCTCTCCCACCGTGGATCTTGGGCCACAGTGTAGTAATGTGTAAACATTTACATAACGCGTCTAATCCCCAAGTACTCCACCGAGTGTGGGTGATAATCACAGCATTCGTGCAGAGTGTACCTCTGAAGGGTTCTGAAAGCTTAGATAATGAATAAAATGTTTCTCCCTTTAAAAAGTTCACAAGAGAAAAACAACAAATTATAATGCAATACTTTCTGTTACTATAATGACATCATCCTTATATCATTAACCACCACACCCCTGAGCCCACATCTGGGAAAGGAAGGGGATATGTCTTTAACCCTTGGAGTTCAGGGTTAATGGGTGAAAGGGGGAGGGACTTAGCTTTCAGCCAAAGGACGAAAGGACAAAAGCATGCTCATAAATTATGAAATACTGCTTCGGAGCAGTAGGCCTTCCAAAAACTTTTTAAAGGCAGTAGAAACTTTCCCTTGAATAAAATCTTGTACCACGTCCAAGAACCGAAACAAATAATAGTGACATTTTATTACCGGGTACTAGGCACTGTTCTAATTTCTTGGGGTGTGTTAACTGTTTCATTCCTAGTAACTAACTTGTTAATGAGGCGAGTTACCAGGAGCACCTCATTTTGTTAACACACATTAAGACCTTTGCACATATAGAAGAAAGCAATGGTCTGAGCTAGTCATGCACAGGGTGTGTGTGGGTCCTGAAAGGTCTGTCTCTGGGACCCCACTGAGCTACCACTGCAGAAATATTGAAGCAGCGTGAGTGTGCTTGTTTGGGGGTAGGGCTGGGGTTGGGATCAGGTTAAGGGTGAGTAAGAGGGATTGCATGAATCTTGTGCTTTCACTCCTAAGGAGGACACACTTTGAAATCCACTTCCTAAAAGTACTTCATGTGACAGAGTTAAATGATCTTTTAAAGGTTATATAAAACGGGCTGAGTGTTTTGCTATTCTCTTTCTTCATTTAGAAGATCAAATGTTTTCTTAACATGATGTAGATTATTTCTATGCTTTATATCTTGCAGATTTCCTTCTCCTGGTCCCCTAAGCATTCCCTGATTCTGAACAGCCTCAGATCAAATGGATCCATTTCTTACCAAGAAAAAGACAATCAGAATGATTTACCACTCACCTTCAACTATGAGGGTGATTACTAAAAACAAACAAACAAACAAACAAACAAACAAAATACTGCCCTGTCCAAAACAGGGCCAACTATTCATCTGTAACTCAGAAAAAGCAGTAAAAAACTTTCTATCTATAAAACTCAAAGGTTAGGACTAACCTTCAGAAACTTGGGCTAAAAATATATAATTTCTCTCTATGTGGTGATATGAATTACAAGATTTCATTTCATTTGTCTTCTTTTTCTTACATTTTGACAAATTTACCCCTTTAAAAATATAATTTTTTTGTTGCTTATAATGGCTCAATACTTGCCTTTTCTGAATGGTCCCAATGTGTTAAAAAAAAAAAAAAAAGAATCAACTTAAAGCAACATGCATGATTGTCCTACTATTACCACCAACAAGACTTACAACTCTCCTTTTCATATAAATAAAACCTGTGATACCCTTCCTTCTCCTCAAATACAGAATCCAAAAGCAAAATCCAAATCCAAACCAAAAGCAACCCCACTGTTTATATCTCTTTCATCCAAACAAACAACACCCCAAGCCTTGAGCCACAAACCCTATGAGCCTGTGAATTCCACATGTATTGAGATTAGAGTCACCAGGAAGCAAATTGAAATGCAGAATCTCAGTGAGGAGACACCAGCAGGAGCCAAGGCATCTGCATTTCCTAGCAGATCCAGGCGCTTACAGAACACCCTGGGACATGATAAGATAGAGCTAGCAAGCAGAAAAATCTACTCTGGTCATGCAACATCCCAGGTGGGTTTTCATATGGTTGTGGGCAATGTCATTGGAGTAAGGGGTGTGGATCTATGGGAACTCATAGGGTACAGAGGAGCAGGAAGCACCTGGAGGTGTGAATTAGCCGAAGAAAGAAGGAAACTATTGGATTCTGCTGGACGAACTATTAAATAGAGCTTCAGAAAGGGAGGTCTGATGTCTCAGGACATTTCTCTCCCATAAAATGTCTAACTTTCTGATCATCAGAAATTAAAAAGAAAAAAAGCAACCTTCCTAGGGAAAAATGGAAAATGTTTCTTTATGTCCTATTTTCATTTTCTCTCTCTTCATCTCCAATTTCTGATTCCTAGGAATCTGATTAAGCTAAGTGTTTCATTTTCTTGTCTCAAACGTATCTATGCCCAACTCAGTTACTTCCTGATAAAATTCCCCTTCCTGCTTGTTCCAGATTTTTCTTTTTCTTACTTGCCAGCTTGTAACCTTTTTTCTCAAGCGGGTAGGGTCTCTCTCTCTCTCCCTTTAAGAAACGGAAATGACTAATTGGAAATGCATTCTACTTCTGTTAAAAGAAGAGTTCCTGGTCTTCTGATGTGCCAGAGTTTTCAAGTTGGCAGATGGAGTGAGCTCAGAAACTCCAGCACTTGTTCTTGAACCTCGAAATAGGATCCAGCTTTGCATGCTTTTCATAGCACACCACAGTGTGGCAAGGACGATAAACAAGGGTTGCCAGATAAAATGCAGCACACCCTGTTAAAGTGGGATTTCAGAAAAATAAGGAGTACATTCTTAGTGTAAAGTGTGCTCCGAATATTGCGTGGGACACACTTAAAATAAAAAACAACCAAACAAACCACAACACCCAATCATTTGTGTATTATCTGAACTTCAACTTTAACCCCACGTCTCGTGTTTTTACTTTCCAAATCTGGCAAACCAAATGCTAGACTGACTTTTAAATAAAAATGGCAACATAGCTGTGATTATTATTTTTCTTTTATGGATTCTTATAAAGGTGTTCCAATGTCTTTAACTAGGCATTAAAATACATTTATTTAAAGGTCCGTATAGCTTTATAAAAATTGTATTAGCTGTGATAAGCCAACCATAAAAAAGCCCTACTTCGGGTTGCTTTTTCTTTTTTTTCTTCTTTTTTTAAATATATTTTTTACTGATATTTTACAGAGAGGAAGAGAGAGAGATAGAGAGCCAGAAACGTCGATGAGAGAGAAACATTGACCAGCTGCCTCTTGCACAACCCCTACCGGGGATGTGCCCGCAACCAATGTACATGCCCTTGACCGGAATCGAACCCAGGACCTTTCAGTCCGCAGACCGAGGCTCTATCACTGAGCCAAACTGGTTTCGGCTTCCGGTTGCTTTTTCAACAAAGCAGTGATATGATCAAAGTATGTCTGTCTTCCAATATTGGAAATAATGCAATGACACACAGCCCTCTTGTCTTTAGACTGGCCAGCTGATTGCATTTTAAGTGTTGATAATATCGATGTGTTAAAAAGCACTGAAGCTCATGTTTTATGAAATTTGGGAGCGTGTCTATGTTTATTTTATACAGTGACTTGACAGTTAACTCAGCTATTGTGTTTTTCTTGTTTTTGAACCAAGCATCAGCTCCTATCATAAGAAATTTGCACCTGAACAGTTAATCATTCATCTTCAGTCACATAGAATGTGTATTGTACATATTTTTCACTTTAAGGATGTCTATAGAGACACACTTCCAAAGATGGTGTTTTTCCTCCCTTTAAAAATAAATGCATTCACTTATAACTTTAATGGGATTTCAAGTGCTTTCCTGTTTAACTCACAAGAACTGATAGGATGAAAATGCTATGAGCAAAGGTCTGCGTTTAGGTGCTTTGCCAATGAGTTGAGAATTGCTATTATGGAACACTAAAAAAAAAATGCTATTATGGAAATTTAAAAAAAATCTACAGGGTCTCTAAAGAGACAGCTACAAAACCTGCTAAGTTTGGGGAAAGACCAAATGTGTTGTTATTCAGCGTCTACATATGTATGGAATATTTTCTACCAGGCGAAGGCCCTCCTAACAATTGGGAAGGAATGCATCTTTCATTGAGTCTGAGTCAGCTGAGCAGGAGGGCAAATGGATTGGAGCTGAGGGAGGGGGAGTGCTGAATCTTTGCCAGGCATATTTTAAAAGTGAGAAAGGCAGAGAGGAAAGGAGACTCACACCCAGCCTGCTGCTTTTCATGCCATTCAAAGGAATCACAGGCCAAATTTGGTACATACAGTGAGAAGAAAAAAAAATATAGCTTTAACTCCTGTACTGCCGAGGAAGATGAGATCTTTACAAAGCTGTGCAATATCCTTCTGTTAATATCCAGTCTGTTTTTGTTAGCACTCAGAGCTTACACCAAGAGGGACAAAGGAATGCCCAGAAGGAAGATGCATTGTTCCGACAGTCCCCATATCCCAGGCCAGGGAATAAAACCTGCAACATTGATTTTATAATCATTTTTTCCCCCTCTAAAATGGCAGTTTCAGATTACTTGGGTGTTTATGTGCCTAAAGACAAGACTCCTCCCAGGGTTTTAAGAGGGAAATCTGAGTTTTAGTGCAAAATCAAACAGTGTTGCCAAGTCTCCAGTCAATGCAGCAATGTCAACATCTGCTCATGGGGAAGCACTGACTAACCACAAATACTGCCCTTGGATCACTAAACAAATAGATAAGCTTTCCATTGTTACCCTCAAAGGAAAAACCAGCACACCTAAGTGGAATTAAAGAATGCAACAAATTCACTTGAAGAAACAGATTTAAATACTCAATGACTTGATCATTTAATTCAAAGTGGTAACCACAACAAACAAAATATTGATTATGGATTGACTGTATAAAGTATTTATTTGGCAATCAAATGCTCCATTATCATGCCAAAGCATTTTCCAATTAGTCTAATAGGTAAGGCAGTGCCTCTCACCATGGTGAAGGATCAGGTTTCTTTTTCTTTTAAATTTCCAATATGTTGCTTATCAATACTTTTGCAAAATACAATAAAATTGAGTTACAAATTTATGTGTAACCCCCAATTTTTATTTATTTATATTATTTTTAAATTTTGATTTTTAGGGAGATAGGAATAGAGAGAGCAGGAAACATTGATCTCTGCCTCCTACATGCCTCCTATCGGGGATAAAGCCCACAACCCAGGCATGCGCCTGACCAGGAATCTAACCGGCAACCTTTTGGCACATGAGAAGATACAAGCCACAGTGACCAGGGCCCCATTTTTTACATTATTGAATTAATAGACACAAAATTACTCCATAAAATTGTTAAGTGTCTAAATCTAAACCCTTACTCTTAATTGTTACAAATTTGTTATACACCGAGTGGCCAGGTTATTATGATCTCTGAACGCATAATAATCTGGCCACTTAGTGTATATCCTATATAATAAAAGGATAATATGCACATTGTCCCCTCAATCAGGAGTTGGACCAGTAGGCAGGTAGGCCAACCGCCCATGTACCATCCTCCTGGCCAGGCTGGCCAGACCCCATCCTTGCAAAATTTATACACTGGGCCTCTAATATATACTTGAGTGGCCTGATTATTATGCATTCAGAGATCATAATAATCTTAACACTCAGTGTAATTTACTATAAAAAAAACGATCCACAGATCAGCATTGGTCTGCTTTCCACACTCTAAGGAGTACTAATGAAAAGTGTCCAACAATAATAAGAAAATAATTTATTGAGACTTTTAAATAATAGTTTTAGGACATGTATTGAACTAAGCCTTATATGAGGCAAGGTGAATAGGAATTATGTCCATTTATACTGTTGATAAAAAGAACAAAAACACACTATTTTAGTAAATAGTGAAAAATTAAAATCAATAAAGTTAAAAGCCACCTAATGTTCAACATTCCTAAAGTCGCCATTTAATGAGACATTTTAAAGTCATTTATTAAATTGGGCCCTGAGTTCATTGAAAATACTTCTTTGTTGACTGGGAAAGTGATAATTAGTAAGAGTGACATAGCTCCAACTGGTTCCTCTCATTTCTATTTTATTTACTGACTCCTATTCCACATTAGAGAAAGGAAAGCAAAACTGCAGTTTGCCACAATTTAAGATATTTCACTAGGTAAAAGCCCAAATTATTTTTCCAAAAAAACATTTAGTTTACAAAAATATTTTGGAGGGCTCCTATTTAATTTTCTCTAGAGTATGTCAGCATTTTTTTAGATCACTATCACTAAACAATTGAGACACAGTTGTAAGGGCCTGTACATGAAAATAAAGAGAAATTTCATTGATTAAACAAACACATGGCATTTACTATGTATCAGGGACTGTTTAAAGGCTTTACAAAAATAAACGCACACAATCCTCACAGCCACCTATGACGCACTCTATTTTTATTGTACAGATGAGGAAACTAAAGTACAAAGAGGGTAAATGATTTTTATAGTGAGGAGATGGCATGCACTTTGAAAGAAACTGTGGGCCTTGAGGCTACTGGGGCAAAGGGTGTGTCTTGGCCCACCTCTATGCCCCTGCCCAGTCCCTCCCTCCCGCTGTGGCCCCAGGCTTCTGTCAGCAGCCTCACTGCCTCCGCTCCCACATAGTGATGGCACTGGCCCTGTTCACACCCACTGATGAATCAATTAGGGCTGGCACCAGCATCTGGTGTGAGCAATGGCTGCTGCCCCACCAACCCCTCAGGAGCAGGGGGAGGTGGAGAACCCTCAGGGGTGGCTGGGGTTAGCAGCTGCTTACACCTGCTGACAGCACCAAGTGATTGGGACTGGTGCCAGGAACTGGCAGCGGTTGCAAGTGACTGCTCCAGCACCAGCTGCAGGTGTGAGCGGGGCCATAGCCAGCAATGGGTGTGAGCACTGGGCAGGGCCGCAGCATGTAGGAGCAAAGAATTTTCAGTAACCACCAGGAGCTCGCCCCAATGACAGCGACCGGTGCCCACCATGTTCCATGCTCTGCCACCCACTACTGGTGCCCCGCCATGTTCCACCCGCGCCCCTTAATGGTCAGTGCACATCATAGTGATTGGTTATTTGGTTGGTCCGAAGTTCAGTCTATTTGCATATTAGCCTTTTATTATTTGGAATGATGACTACTCACTTGCATTCATACTTTCCTTTGTAAATATCCATCCCTAATTGTTCATTTAAAGAAGAAAAACAATACCACCTCTAATACTCATCTCTGTATGATTTATACGTACTCTGCCAAAGCTTACAAAGGATAAAAGTCTTTGAGTGTGTTGACAACAAAAGTCACACGTACAGCTCTTCAGGTGCTCAGGGGGAAATTATTATTCATCATATAAACTAAAACATTTGTATTACTCTTAACAATAAAAAATATATTAAAAACAACAAAAAACTATGCATGCAAGTACAATTGTGAAGAAGATATTTCAAGAGGAATAAAGGAAAAAAGACATACCCAGACAATAATTATCATACGATTCTATTCATGCAAAATTAAACATAGTATTTATACTTTTCCATGAATAGAAAAATAATTAAAGGAAACATATAGGAGAACTAGAACAATGACTCAAATAATATCATTAGAAAAACTGTGGACACTATATAGAGGTAAAAATATTAGGTTCTCAATTTGTATTAGAAACAAAAATAGTAGATAAATTGAGGAACTAAATGTAAAACTGTAACTATAGAAAATTAAAGGATAATTTACTGGAGGTAAATCTTTGTCTTAATAAATTTCTCTGCTTCTTAAGTAAAATAAGTTATAAAGACAAATTTTAAATAAGAGCGAATATTAAAAATATGAAGAAAAGTTTTACATTTTACTTCATAAAATTCAATTTATCAAAACATATGTAACATTAAAATATGAAAAAACAATTAATAAAAATATGCATGTACAATGGAGCAAAACCCTGTGGATGTAATTACTAGAAAAATGTGGGCAAATGCCAACAACAAAAATGTACAGAAGGATAAATTCAAATAAAAACATGTATGTAATATCTTCATAAGAACCCTAGAAATAAAAGTTTAAAATGAAATATAGTGTTTTACCCTTTGAATTTAAACACCTTTAGAAGATTATATTTAATGGCAGAATGAGATATATTTAATGGCAGAATGATTAAATGTGTCCATTCATGTATGAATATTTAATTGCTGTCCAGAAAGCAATTTGATGGTATGTATTTTTAAAGTTTAAATATTTCTTCCATTTGATACTGAAATTGTGCTTTTAAAATTCTTGTTTTTAAGATTTATATAGAAGACAATTTGTTGCAGAACTAATTCCATTAATGAGCTATTAGAGGCAACTTAAAAATCCAACCATTAGAGGTGCATTAAAAAATATGTCTATATACAATTGGGATGTTATGAAGCCATGAAAACCATGTTTGGGTGGAATAAGTTTGAAAGATGTTCACAATAAAATAAGTGAACAAAAAACAGGTCATAAAATGTTGTCTATGATGCATTATCAATAGTTGGCATTGCTACCAGAGTTGTAAACTTAAATGCCAAGATTTCACACTGGTATCATAGTGAGTAATGCTGGCAGGGAAGATACCTTTTAAAATCCAATAATCTTCCTTTCTCCAGTTTTTCAAGAAATATTCTGTCTTCTTTGTCTATCTTACCCTTTTAAAATTATCTTTGCTCCCCCCCACCCAACTTTCCTCTTTACTGTAGGAAAGACTAATCACTGGCAATGAGAATTCAGCATCGGACGAAGGATTAGGATGCCCAGGTGGGAGTGGGGCTTCCTGGAGGAGGAGCCCTCTCAGGATAGGCCCCTGCCTAGTATCTAGTTCTCATCTGTTCTTGCCGTGGCAGAGTGAGGCCAAATCTGCACTTGATCCAGATATGAATTTAATGTGAATTCTAGTATTTTAATTTTGTTAATCCCCACCTGATGATGTTTTCCCACTTATTTTATTTTTTAGAAAGAGAGTTGAAAGGAGGGGAGAGACACACAGAGAGAAAAACATGGATGTGTGCATGGATTGGTTGCCTTCCATATTCACCCTGTGATTAAGCCTGAAACCTAGGTATCTGCCCTTGACTGGAATCAAACCCAGGACCCTCCAGTTTGAGGGTCAATGCTCTATACACTGAGCCAAACAGGATGTGGCATAAATTCTACTTTTTAATTGTCTTGTTGACTCAACATTTTCTATCTATCTATCTATCTATCTATCTATCTATCTATCTATCATCGATCTATCATCTATCTATCTGTCTGTCTATCTACCTGTCTATCATCACTTTCCTATCTATAATCTATATATATAGGGTGTTCCCCAAAATGTATAAACACACTTAGAATAATCACAAAGTCAGTGTTTATTAAAATACATTTCATTTTCAAAATTGAGCTGACAGCTGTTAGAGTGTGTATACATTTTTTGGGGTACTCTGTACATACTATGAAGATGAAACAAAGGACCTCAAGGGGCTTCAAATTTGTGATCTTCATCATTCACGCTTATGTGTATGGATGCAAAAATGACCTCCACCATTCATGTTTTGTGTATGAATTGCAGTAAAAATACAAAAATAATACATTATTACATAATTTCATTTTCTTTACACTTTTTTTCTATTTTCTTAAGTTCTCTCCATCTATTTCTTTTTATAATCAGAAATTTAGAAATTGTAGGAATTTATTTTATAATCTCATATTATTTTATCTATTTATTAATCCTCTTAGGAGATATAAAGATGTTTTTAAAATTATGAAGGGTCCTTTTCTGCAGTTTGTCTCTGATCTTATACTTCTAAATATGTCCACGCTTCTACATAGTTATATATCATATTATTATTTATGAAATAATTATTTCTAAGCTGTCAGAAGCTTCTTTGGAAAGTCGGGATTTAAACATTTATCTTGTTTTTTATTCCCTTATGACATAATCTAATTATTTTGTCCTAATTTCATCTGCATTTTTCTTTTGTCCTTTAAATCCTATCCACCCTTCCCAATTATAGCTAGGTGATATTAAGCGCTGCTTTTATTCTAGTACTAGACTTCATTGCTGGTACAATTTTAGCAGTTTACTGGGCAAAGTGTCTTTTATTATTTAAAATATTAGAACATCCTCTAAGTGTTTGGACAGGCATGGCTTTGAGAGAATAGAAAGCTTTAAGGTTTAATTAGCACTGTCATGCCATCTCTCAGACACAGGCTTCTCTGGATAGACACCCTAAAAAAAAGGGGATTAAAAAAGGAGAAAGGAATGTAGTCACAAGTATAGTATTAAATCTAGAAAGAAAAGAATATAATAGGCTCAGCTGATTGAAGGTTATGATAAAATAACTGGCAAAAACTACAAAGCCCTCCCTGTATGTAAGGACAAAGAATGTTTTTGACAAAGCTCACAACAAATTAATTACAGAATCACTAGAGCACACATACAATAATCTTTATACACCCCCCTTCCTGGTGTCTTATGTTTAAAGGGCGAGGCTTCATAGAAAGAAGATGGTTGGACCATTTCTCTTATTTATAAAGCTGGTTTGTTAAAAAAAAAACACAAAAAAAAACCAACTGGAAAAACAGAGAGAACAATCTGGCTTTCATTTTTAGGTGGCTATTTTTTTCTTAATTCCTCTATTTTACTGGAAGCATATTGTGTTTTTAAAAGTATTAAGTAAAAAGAAAAAAAATGTTCAAATTAGTACAGCATCAAAACAAGTGTATCCTGTCTATTAGGTTGACGTCATTGGGTCAGAACATAGTGTAATTCATTTTCAAAGAAAGGCTTGATAAAACCTTTAAAATGAGAAAAAAAAATTTTAATGTGTGAGATCAAACCTTGAGGGCTTTCTTCCTACTGAAGCATTCAAAAGTGAGAATTCTGATATCTTGTTGACAATGTTTAAATGAGTATGTCAGTTTATAATTACAAATGCAAGGAGGAACTTTTTATAACTGAATATTTAACACAACACATCACATAATGTAATTCTTGCCCCATTTTGCTCATGTTTTCTTTCTACAGAGTATGTATATATAAATTTCTCACTTGAAAACTTGAAAATAGTTTCCTGAGATGATGAGTCTGTTGAGAAAATGGGGGTATATTATAGTCTTTCCTTTAATGCATTTAAATAATATAATTCTTATAGGAAAATAAAGATGGAAAGGAAAAGAGTTAAATATTTCCTGAAGCTGCAGAGGGTGCAGAGAGGTTAAATTCACTATGTTTATCATTGAAACTTTGTTTAATTATAGATTGCTTCCTACTTCCTTTCACCTTTCAGGTGACATGGCAGACCATCTGATCCGTATGGAAATGCCTTCCCCAATCCTCTTCTTACATCCCTGTGACCTCCTCCAAATAAGGTCAGAAAACAAGTGTTTTCTGTTAACAAGATTTCCATTCTCTGAGTTGAATCACAGAGTATAGAAAACTTGTTAAAACCGATTGAAAAATATAGCAATGGATCCAGGGTTTCTACTCTAACTTCCTTTAAAAAAAATAACCCTTTGTAGGGATTTATTTTTCAGGTAAATAATAAGGTATGATTGAAGACGCCAGCTAGCCCAGCGAGCATGGCTCAGTGGTTGAGCATTAACCCATGAACCAGGGGGTTTGATTCCTGGTCAGGGCACATGCCAAGGTTGCAGGTTCTATCCCAATGCAGCCTCTATCCCAAATGTGGGGTGTGTAGGATGCAGTCAATCAATGATTCTTTCTCATCATTGATATTTCTATTTCTCTCTCCCTCTCCAATCCTCTCTGAAAAATAAAAAAAAGACATCACCCAGATCTAAGTTTTATGATTGGCCAACTGTGTGCCTTTGTGATATGGTAGCTTAGAATAATTTTTACTGCCTCTCTAAATTCTCAGCATGGCCACAAATCCATTTGTAGACAGTTTAAGGGGGGGTGTTTATTCTTAATAACATTTAATATGGGCCAAGAATTTTACATGTATTACCTTATTTTATGCTCACATAAGCACTACGAGGTATGTATGTATTATAGCTCTTGTCTCACATATTAGGGAATCGGAGAAAGTTCAAAATAGCATTAAATAGTGGAGCAGTTATTCAAACTTACCTGTGGCTGACCACAGAACCCACCTTTTATCAGGGGTTCTCAACCTTGGCTCAGAACTTTATCATTCCAAAGTCAGGACACCCTCCAGATGAAACTGGAATAGAACTTCGGAGGATGGTACCATCCAAGTATTAGTATTTTTTGAAAACTTCCAGGTAACGCTAATGTGTGGTTGGGTTGAGAACATTGTGCCACATGGATTTCATTGCCCACAACAAGGAGTTAAGATGAGGACAGACTATAATTCACACTTGAGTCAAGGGCACAGAGGGGAATTTTATTAATCTAAACTTTATATTTGACAGTAGTGCTTCGCAATGGTCTCAGTATTCAAATGCAGTGGAATTCTACTTGAAAAACTTAAAATTAGGTAAACACTTTGAGTTTTGGTGGTGTGTATTCACAGGTCCAAGCCTGCCAATATGACATCTGGCAGAGGCAGTGAGGGTACCGGAAGGCAGGTAAAATGAAATGGGTCTTGGTGTGTGTAGCTAAATAACTTAAGCAATTGAAACCCTAGAGACATGACCCAAGCAGCTAGTGGGAGATCATGACCTTCAGTTTCTGTTTTGCTTTGGAATAGCCCTGCTGAAGACAGAAAAGATGGTCACCCAGAATTATGCTGCAGGGCCTTTCAGTCTTCTGGAAATTAACAAGAATTCATTTCCTGAGGCTTTCATATCAAAATACCATAAACTGAGTGGCTTAAACAACATAAATGTATTGTCTCACATCTGGGGACTGTAAGTTTAAGATCAAAGTATCAACAAGGTTGGTTCCTTCAGGGCTGAGAGGGAGGATCTGTTTCAGGCTTCCCTCCCAGCTTCTGGTAGCCTCCTGCATTTCTAGCTTGTAGATGGCCATCTCCTTTCTTCATGTTTCTCCATCTCTACATTCAAATTTCCCCCTTTTATTAGGATGCAAACATATTAGATTAAGGTCCTTCCAAATGATCTTATCTTAATGGAATAACCTACAAAGACATTATGTCCACATGTTCTAGGGGATAGGAATTTAATATTTTTAAGGGGGACAAATTCAACCAATAACAAATACTTTATGCTGACTGAAAGAAGTTATTGTAAGCCAGAAATTGCAAAAAGTCCTAGAGAGAGGAAATTCCTTATTTTTCTGGGGGAAAAAAGATAACTATACCTTAAATGTGCATATGATTTTAAAGCTTATAACACTCACAGACACTCTACTTTCCAGTCTTCACAGTGGCCCTTTATATTTCAATACATTTTAAATCAGTTTCTTTAAACACTCAAGGCCACAAAACTAATCAAAGATGGGGTATCCTTGGTTGAAGTTGAGGCATCCAACTCCACCCATACCTATTGTTCTCCTAAAATAAATTAAGGGCTCAACCTGACTCATCACAGCCCTTGAGGGTAGCATGGCTACGAACCCTCAGATTTACTGAGCTGATGCCATGAAAAATCTGAATTGTCATCTGGCTGCAAGGAGGCAAAGAAAGGTGAATATGTTCTCCCTCACAAAGTAGAGCATTCAAGATGGGATACTGAGGCAAAAAGAACAACAACAAAAAATGCTACCATTTTTTTCTGACTTCTGTCGATACTGTTTACTGGCAAGAAGAGGACACTGATGACTAGCTGTTTTGGTATGTGGGTTCTTTTTCTCAAAATGCTTTTATTGACAGAATTACTTGATTTCTTAGTGTTTCAGTGATGACTCAAGAGGAGTAGAATGTTTCCTCAACAAAGTGCATTGCTTTTTGAAACCTGCTGAGCCTCAAGTGGAACAATTATTCAGAGTCTGTAATAAACCCATTGACAAGTTAAACTTGGTAAGAGTTGTATTGATGTGTAGGATTCTAGAAAATGGTGTCATGCACAGAAACCCTTACAAATTCAGCCACAGATATTTGGGCTCCTTGGCTTTCCAGGTGTTTCCCTCCATTATCAAATAACTTTCTTAGTTCTGAAGGGACAGATCTCTAGAGTAACTGAGCTGTATTGCTGACCTGGCAACACTGAGAAGCACTGAGTGTCTACTGTCTGATTAAAAGTGGCAAGAGCAACCTAATGAACACAATAAACTGACAGACAAAATAGGTCCAGAGGCATGTAGGCATGGAACAGACTGACAATTCTCAGGATAGGAGGTGTGGGGGAGAGATTAACCAAAGAATTTATATAAATATATGTATAACCAATGGACACAGACAATAATGTGGTGAAGGCCTGGGTGGAGCGTGATTGGAGGACATCTGTAGTACTGTCAACATTTTTTTTTTAAATGCCCAGGGTAAGTGCCTCCAGAATCTTTGATTATTGCCAGATATTCACATGCACAGAATTTGGGTGAAATTAGGAAGTCCCCTCAAAATGGCTATTTGGCTTTAGACTCCAGTAAAACAAAACAAACAAAAAACAAACCATAGTGTTTAAATCATACCAGATGTGCAAATATATGATTTACAAGACACTTTTTTCAAAGGAAGAGTTACTCCTCTTGCGAAAACCTGAACAAAGCAAAACAAAAACATAAAACCCTCTATTATTAAAAAAAAAAAATAACAGGACTAATTAAAGGTAAACAGAAAAATTGTCAGAATCCACCTACTCTCCTTTTCTTCCCATGTTACCTAAAACCAACTTCATCTTCTCATCCTCTCTAACTCCCTACTCTTGACCAAACTTTTCCTTAGGGACCCACCAATATAAGCCCTTAAGAGGAACATTGTATACTGGAAAGGTGAGAGTTTTCTTAAATATCATTCAGATAAATTTTACAGAAAAATAAATTAAGGTAGGGAGGAAAAGTTCAGGTCAGTGATTCTTTTTTTAATGTTTTTAAAAAAATATATTTTATTGCTTTTTTTACTGAGAGGAAGAGAGAGGGATAGTTAGAAACATCCATGAGAGAGAAACATCGATCAGTTGCCTCCTGCACACCCACTACCAGGGATGTGCCCGCAACCAAGGTACATGCCCTTGACCGGAATTGAACCCAGGACTTTCAGTCTGCAGTCTGACACTCTATCCATTGAGCCAAACTGGTCCAGCAGGTCAGTGGTCCTTGACCCTGATTGCACTTCAGAATCTCTTGGGGAAGTATTTATTTATTATCTTTTAAAAATATATTTTATTGATATCAAAAGGGAAGGGAGAGAAAGAGAAAGATAGAAATATCAATGATGAGAGAGAATCATTGATTGTTGCCTCCTGCAAACCCACTACTGAGGATCAAGCCCGCAACCTGGGCATGTGCCCTTGACTGGCATCAACCCAGGATACTTGAGTCCACAGGCCAACGCTCTATCCACTGAGCAAACCAGCTAGGGCATCTGGGGACTTATTTAAAAACACCAATGTCTGTGCTTCAGCCCAGAATATTTGACTTTAAAACTCTTGAGGACATGAACATTTGCTCTTCTCCCCTTTTACCTCCCCCAAATAGCCTCAGATGGAAGTGATGAAGATTAAGTATGAGAACCCCTGGAATACCTACTCATGATCATTCAGTTTGTGAATCACTTCACAGCTGGGACCAATGCCTGCTAACAGAAAGCTTCCCCCAGAGGGGGAAAAAAAGGGTGTGTGTGTGTGTGCAGAGACTGAATAAAGTACAAGAGGAAGAGAAAGAAGAAAGCAAAACAGAAGGAAAAAGAAGGAAGGAGACAGGAAGGTTTGCACAGGTGGAACGGTAGGGGCCATTCCTGCTGCTCCTCAAGTCAGGCTTTGATTTGATTAAGGATTTTACATTTCCAAAGTGCTTGGCCTCATTTTTATTCTTCATACTAACAGGAAAAGAGAAAATAAGGTGAAACTAGTTTAAAAATATTTCTGGCTCCAGAGAATGAAATCTATTCCTTAAACCTTAGCTACATTATATCACATGGAGGGTAAAAGGAATATAGTTTGTGAACTGTAGCCCATGATACAAATGTAAGTTATGGAGAGATGACACAGTGGAAGAAGGAGAAAAAAGCTAAAATGAAAGAGTGACTCACACTTGGTCAAATGCATGCCATTCTGTTAGGTTCTTTCTAAATACCTCTTCCTGGGGTCTGTACTCCGTGCCTTCCACGGACCATCCTTGTTCTTTTGTTTTTTTGCACTGACCCTCAGAGGAGATGGTGTGTATCAAATTACGAACAGGTGATTTCATTACCTAGGCTTGATATGGGATCCAAATGGTTATCAAGACCAAGTTCCAAAGTCATCTCCTCCATGAAGCCTTCCTGGGCTCCTAGCAATGATTTTAGTTGTTCCCTCCAGTTTTCCCATCACCCCATTTATGCATCTTCACTAGAACACACTGCTCCAGAGTTACTTATGCCCTGTATTTCTTGCCAACTGACTGTCGTTCTCAGAATGCTTAACTGTGACTAATTTTTGTTCTAAAACCTGTATTCATTTGTTTATTCTTTAGATGCAGATTTACTGTATTGATCACCCATTATTAGCCAGATTCTATGCTCCATATAAGGCAGGGATTGTAACACCATAAGGCACTTATGGTCTGGTTAGAGGGACAAACAAATAAATCAGTGAGTACTATCCAGAGTACCATACCATACCATAACTCAGGTATGCAAGAAATATGTAGTATTTATTTTTCTTTTAACTTTTTTTTTACCTCCTATTTCACCAGGGCAACTCAGTTAACCCCTCACTTAAATATCAATTAACCAAATATCTCTCACCCTTTTTCTAGACTTTGTCTTAGTTCTGGAAACTTAGAAAATTACTGACGTTTTAGAAAGAGGAGTCACCTGATGCTTTAGCTATCTGTCTCTGCATGTGTGTGTTTTCATACCCATGCAGAAAGTCACCTACATACTTCATATTTTTGCCTCCCTGGCCTCTCCAGACTCGATAGTTCATTATCTCAGTCTCTCTATTAGCTTAAAATTCCTCTCCAATATTCCTTGGGAACTTGACTTCTACTATAACTATGCCCAAGCATACATTCTCTATGCCCCAATACTCCTTGCTTTCTCTCTAGTCTCAAAAACTCAATAATCATTTTGCTACTACAATGTTGACCTCTTTGAAAAAATGGGGTACAATGTTTCTCTCTCTGGATCCAGCTCTGTTGATTCAGCTGTGCCAATATCTATTCTCATCAGGAGGCAGATTTGGGTGATCATGGTGTACATGGGGAGAAGGAATGTTCTCTTTCCTCTTTCAAATATTTGGAATATGGTGCTACATCAGGAGAGGAGAAACTAACTTTGGAAATAGGGGATGGATTTGGAGAATTTTTGCAAGGAAGTATCTCTAGGCTGAGACCTAAGGTTGCCAAATAGAAAAGATATGTGATCCAAAGACTGCTGTGCAGGCAGAGAGAAGAGTTATGAGGGAAGTGAGAGGGAGGAAGTCAAGGGAATGCCAATGGTTACTTATGACTGGGGTGTGGAGTTCAAGTCAAGTGTGGTAAGAAATAAATTTGGAGAAAGGAGTATGCAGGGGGCCAGATCATGAAGGGCTATGAAGTCATGTTTTGGTGTTTTGGCTCATTATTAAGACAAAGGGAGTGAGGGTAGGTGAACACTCAAAATTTTTAAAATTTGAGTGCCAAATCGATCTGAATTTTTGAGACACCACCCTGACTGAAGTTGAGAAATGGACTAAAAGGAAGTGAGACTTGAAGTAGTCCATTCATGGAGTGTAGGGTTGACAAGGCAAGAGTTAAGAGAGGATCAGAATTGAGGCAGTGTGGGAGGAGGAAAGGAGGTTGATTAGAAAGTTGCTATGAAGGTAGGAACAGACTGAACTAAGGGACTCATCAGATGTTAAGGGTGAGGGAGAGAGAGGAGTCATGTCTGACATATTTAATTCCAGCCTGAGCAACTTGTTAAATGGAGTGGCATTCTTTAAGGAAGTGCAGGAGGTTCTGCAATGAAGAGACACTTGAATTCAGTTTGTGATATGGGAATTGCAATGCTAGGGACATCCAGGTGAGGATGCAGAGAGACCAATTGTACACACTGGCCCAGAGCTTGGGAAGGAGGTCTGGGCTGAATCTATTACTCAGTTGTATTTAAAACCAGTGGAATAGAAAATATATTTTTTTTAAATAAGGAGAAATTAGAGTCCAGGACACAATACTAAGGAATACTAACCATTAAGGGTAACTAGAAAAGAGAACTCCACAAAGCAGACAGAGAAGTCCGACAGCGGATAGAATGGATAGATTAAATTCTGTAGAGGGTGGAATTGTAGAAGTCACAGGAGGGAGATTTCAGGATGAAGGGACTGGGTGTCTGGGACCAAGGCCATGGAGTAGAAGTGAAGAGAATGCGGTAGACTTAGCCTCAAGGAGGATGCAGTGGTCTTTGCCAAATTATTGTGAGAAGAATGATGCAATCAGAGCCAGAGGCTAAGGAGTGAATGGGACATAAAGAAGCCATCATCTGATCATGAGGGGCCCCTGCTTAAAAGCCCCTCCCCGCTGAGCTTCCCAATGCACTTGAATAAAATCAGACATTTTCGCCATGAGCTAACAGGTCTCGTGATCTGTCCCTTGTCTATCTCTATGATGCAATTTCCCTGCTTTCTCACTTGACCACCCTGTTGCCACAGGGGCCTCCTTTCTGTCCTTCAAACATACCAAACTCATTCTGGGGTCTTTGCATTTTCTGGTCCTTGGCCTAGAGTGCTCTTCTCTAGATATTTTTAGATCTGTCTCCTCCTATTTCAGATCTTAACTCAAGTCACCTCACCTAAAAGTCTTCCTTGAGCAATGTGGAGACACACCACCAAATACAATCCACTGTCACCATCTTACCACATGATACAATTTTAGATTCTTCATAGTGTGCATCAGCCCTCCATATCAGCAATTTGTTTATTTGTCTAATTTATTACATGTTCCTTCATGAAATATAAGCTCCCCTGTGGTGTTTGAAATCACATTTTCAGCACCTAAAACAATGTCAAGTATATGTTCACTGAACATTTCTTTGTTGCTTGAAAAATGGAAGCAACACATGAAGATAACTTTTAAAAGTTTCCAGGCAGCATTGAAAGGCCAGTTTATGGGACTGTGACTCACTGGTAGCATGGATCTCAGATAATTCTGTCCACAGGAATAGAAAATGGTGAGTGTGAGACTGAACTGGAAATGCAGGTTTGCTGTGATTCTTGGGAAGAAAGTGATTCAAAAGAGGGGCAGTGGGGTCTGGGCCAGGTGGGGAAGGAAGTGGAGAGAGGAGAGCACTTATTGATAGGGGAAAGGTCAAAGCTAAAGATGAAGAACCACAGAATGACAGGATGGGGGTCTGAGTTTAAAAAAAAACAACCATTGATGTCTGTGCCCCACTCAATTCTAATGCGCAGCCAGGTTTATAAAACCACTGAAGTCAGGGAACAAATGTATCAGATTGACCAAGTTAAAACCCAGCATTCTGCTCAAACAGTGAGCCTTAAATTGTTCCAATGGCTTATTTTTACTGATGCAACATGCTAAGCTTTAAATCAAAGGAATAAGCCCATATGGGTAAAAATGCCTATAGGAATTTTCAATGTCACAACTAAACCAAATCAGCAAAACTAATGCTGGTGCCTGAACTATAAAATGAAGCAAAAGGTTCCAGTTTACATGTTTCAGTATGAAAAACTGAAGCAGAATTTCTCACGTTCCATTTTCATACCTTTGTTTATGCTTGTAATAATGCTTGCAGTGATGGGATCCTTAGAGAGACTTGTGCAAGCAAATGGGATACAATAGGCCATGTGATTGAGAATAGTCTTAAAAAGTGGGCAAAATAAAAGGTGGGGTTATATTTCTCTTCTTTGTTTTATATTGTTTTGAAATCTACACCATATTTGTGCTTAATAAGATGTCCTACATATTTTTTAAATATATTGTATTGATATTTTACAGAGAGGAAGGGAGAGAGATAGAGAGCTAGAAATGTCAATGAGAGAGAAACATCAACCAGTTGCCTCTTGCACACCCCCTACCGGGGATGTGCCCGCAACCAATGTACATGCCCTTGACCGGAATCGAACCCGGGACCTTTCAGTCCGCAGACTGACGGTCTACCACTGAGCCAAACCGGTTTTGGCTAGATGTCCTACATATTTTTACAGCAAATTATAGATACTAGTTAGAAAATAAATGCTAAATCAGCAAATGCCAGATAATTTATTTTATTTATTTTTTTAAAAATATATTTTATTGATTTTACACAGAGAGGAATTGAGAGGGATAAAGTGTTAGAAACGTCTAAACATCGACCAGCTGCCTCTTGCACACCCCCCACTGGGGATGTGCCCCCAACTAAGGTAAGTGCTCTTGACCGAAATTGAACCTAGGACCTTTTCGTCCACAGACCGATGCTCTATCCATTGAGCCAAACCAGTTTCGGCAATGCCAGACAATTTAAACTACCTAATGCTATCTTTCCCAGTCAAATCTATACATATAAAACCCTAACATGCAAATAGACAGAACAGCAGAACAATCGAACAACTGAATGACCGAACAAGGTCACTATGATGTACTCTGACCACCAGGGGTTGCGCACTGAACGTGGTGGGCATCAGCTGTGGCAGGATGGTAAAGCAGGTGAGTGGGGGCACCAGACTAAGGTAGGGTGCTGGTCGCTGTCATCAAGGTGAGCCTCTAGTGCAGTGATTCTCTACCTTTTTAATGCCCCGACCCTTTAACAGTTCCTCACTGCTCTAGAGGCTACTGAAAAATCCTTTCTCTCACATGCCATGGTCCTGCCCAGTGCTTGCACCTGCTGCAGGAGCTGGCCCTGCTTGCACCCGCAGCCAGCATCAGAACTTGCTGCAGGTGCCTGGCGCTGGTCCTGATCACTAGGTGCCTTCAGCAGGTGAGAGCAATGGCTGCTGGGCCCGATCACCCCCAAGGGCTTCTCCATCTCCCCTTGCTCCTGAGAGCAATTGGGGCAGCAGTCACTGCTCACAGCAACCACTGTTGGCACCAGCCCCAATTGTTCCATGCCATCAGCAGGTGGAAACAATGGCAATGGGAGCGGGGTTGCTGGCAGATAAGGGAATGGGGGCCACAGTGGAATGGGCAGGGCGGGACGTGGAGGATGGGCCAAGACCCACCCCTGTGCCCACCACAGTCCCCCACAGTTCCTGTTAAGGTGCATGAATTTATGCACTGGGCCCCTAATTTGATAAGCTAAATCTTTAAAGGTATGCTTTTTTCAAATTGATTTTTTACAGAGAGGAAGGGAAATGGATTGAGAATTAGGAACATCAGTGAGAAAGAAACAAGCATCAACTGCCTCCTGCACACCCCCTACTGGAGATGTGCCCACAACCGAGGTACATGCCCTTGACTGGAATCAAACCTGGGACCTTTCAGTCTGCAGGCCTATGCTCTAGCCACTGAGTCAAATTGGTTTCAGCTAAAGGTATACCTTTTAATGAAATAGTATTCATGTGCTATTTTTTTCTCTACTGTATATAAATTAAAAGGAACATTTATCTGGCCTAGAGCTAACTTTTCATGACTCCCTGGGTATTCTCTTTTTTTAATCTTTAGTTTTTAAGATGTTCAAATAAGTGAGTTTTCTTTTTACTTGACACATTTTCACATATGTTGCCTTGATCTTTCACATTTCTTACCCATGTGGGAGACTTTCTAGGAAATAAGGATCTGTGTTTAATTACCTCATGGGGACAATTTAAAGGGAAATTCAGAGCATCTCCTCTATAGTTCTGCCTTAAGGAGAAATAAGAAGCAATGGTGAGTTTATAGCTTTTGGCCATTGATGGAGATTTCTCAGTTCCCTCTGTGATAGCGCTAATTCCACCTGTTCACTTGGGCACACCCCAAGCTTGTTGATTCAGACTCTAATTTGTGGATGTTCAGTTTGGGACTAGGATAACATATACTGTGTATCACAAACATTTGCTTAGCAAATTAATAAAATATAAAAAGATAAAAGAGTCCTACACAGTTTTGCTCAGTGGATAGAGCTTTGGCCTGTGAACCGAAGGGTCCCGAGTTTGATTCCTCGATCCCCGGCCCAGTTGGGATGCTTTCAGGAGACAACAAATAGGTAAGTCTAATATTGATATCTCTCTCTCTAAAAATCAATGGAAAAATGGCTTTGGGTGAGGATTATCAAAGAATAAGTAAAAAACAAACAAACAAAAAAGATAAAAGAGGTAGTGCTTAATGAGAACCAAACTACTCTTATGCAACTTTAAACACAAAATTATTTAATGCTTCTATTTATATATTTTATATGTAATAAGTTAAAGCTGATTAAAAATCTATACTCATATAATTTACATTTTAAGTTGAAATCAGAGTAGAGAGCTCAAAAGATCTACCCAGTATTATCTGGATTATAACAAAATCAAGATTAGAAAGCAAATTTCCAAAGTCACTGCTATGCAACACTATCAATTTATCAACTAAAAACAGGTCCTTAGCAAACTCTTACGCTAGTTCCAGTTGTTTTTATTTTATCTATACAGGGTGTCCTCCAAAAATGTATACACACTGCATAATTAGTGATCTCAGTGGGGTAAGTCTGAAAAGCGAGAAACATCAATTGAGCTGTAGAGTGTGCACACATTTATATATATATATATATATATATATATATATATATATATATATATATATTTGTTTCTCTCTCTAAAAAAAAAATTGTTGTTCCTCTTATGCACTAATTGGTTGATTCTTGTATGTGCTATGATCAGGATTAAAACCTGCAACCATAGTGTATCATAGCAACTCTAACCAACAGAGATACCTGGCCAGGGTATCTGTTTTTGTTCTTGAATGTAATATTACTTGTCATAAAATCTGCTCTACAATCTAGAAATTTTCCCTAACTTCCCCATTCTTATTGGTTTAGTCACATTAATGGGGGTCTACTCTTTCTGCTCTAATAGGATTTGTAATTATAAAAATTTCCTGTCCATGCAGATAAATGAACCCAGAGAAGTGAATGGCAATAATGTACTTAGGAAGGATTTGCCTTACCTATATGTATTAATCGGGGATTTTTTAGTTGCAAGTGACTAAATTTGATATTTTTGGCTCGCTCCCATAATTGGGGAGGATATTGGGACAGCACACAGGATTAAAGGAAGAACTTCAAGAACCATAACCAGGGCCAGGATTAGTGACTTATGTTATTTTACTTACCTCTGCTTGGCTTCCTTCCATAGACAGACTTCTACTAATGTCTGGGAAAGTGGCCATAAGCGGCCTGAGATTTATACTAGATTAGCTAGATTAACAACATTACTGTAAATAATTACTTCCAAATCTATTTCTGAATCTAAAAAAAAATACCTGACTGACTAGTCAGTATGTCTCATTGTATTTAGAGAAAACGATACCAAAGTTTCCTTAGGCTATTGCAAGTTGGGTTAGGAAAAGATAAAAACTGGAGGAAGGCGCATAGAAAAACTTTGTGAAGAGACAAGAACAGTAACTACCAAAGTCAATTACATATACATGTTATTGATTTTAGGAGCCGAAGAAAGGCTCAGCTACAATCCAGTTGCTTTTCCATTGACCTACTAGGTGCTTGTGGAAAATTTTTATGTCTAGCTCTGATCGCAGAGCAACTGAATCAGAATTTCTTAGGATGAAGTCTAGGACAAGGAAGTAGTGTATTAATAAAACAGTACCAAAGAGGACTCTGCTCCATCTCTAGTTATTTTTTTTTTAATTTTTATTTTGTTTAAAGTATTATACATAGTATATATATATTTTTTTTTTTTCTGCCATTGACTTTTCCCCAGCCTCCCCTACCCCCTGTCACATGCCCTCATCACCCTCTAAGTGTTTTTGTATCCATTGGTTGAGCTTATATGCATGCATACAAGTCCTTTGTTTGATCTTTTCCCTCCCTCCCCAATACTTCCTAGCCTTCCCACTGTAATCTAACAGTCTGTTTGACACTTTACTGCCTCTGTATCTATCTTTTTGTTCATCAGGTTATAATGTTCTTTAATTTCCATAACAGAGTGAGATCATGTGGTACTTTTCTTTCATTGCCTGGCTTCTTTTACTTAGCATACCGCTCTCCAGTTCCATAATGGTAAGAATTCCTTCTTTTTTATAGCACATAGTATTCCATTGTGTAGAAGTAGCATAGTTTTCTAATTCACTCATCTGCTGATGGACATTTAGGCTATTTCCAAATCTTAGCGATGGCGAGATGTGCTGCTATGAACATAAAGGTGCATGTATCTTTTCTGATTGGTGTTTCTAGTTTCTTGGGATATATTCCTAGAAGTGGAATTACTGGGTCAAATGGGAGCTCCATTTTTAGTTTTTTTGAGGAATCTTTATACTGTTCTCCACAGTGGCTGCACCAGTCTGCATTCCCACCAGAAAGGCACGAGGGTTCCTTTTTCTCCATATTCTCACCAGCACTTGTCATTTGCTGATTTGTTGATGATTGCCATTCTGATAGGTGTGAGATGGTACTACATTGTCCTTTTGATTTGCATCTCTTGGATAATTAGTGACTTGAGCATGTTTTCATGTGTCTCTTGGCCTTCCTTCTGTCTTCTTTTAAAAATTTAGATCCATTGTCCACTTTTTTTTATTGGATAATTTATCTTCCTTTTATTAAGTTGTATGAGTTCCCTTTAAATGTTGGAGATTAAACCTTTATCAATGATAACATTTGCAAATATGTTCTCCCATACAGTGGGCTTTCTTGTTGTTTTGTTGATGGTTTCTTTTACTATGCATAAGCTTTATATTTTTATGTAGTCCCATTTGTTTATTTTCTTTTTAGTTTCCATTGTCCTAGGAGCTGTTTTGGTGAAGAAATTGTTTTTGGTATATGTCTTAGATTTTGCTGCTTGTGGATTCCTCTAGTATTTTATGGTTTCCTGTCTTATGTTTAAGTCCTGCATCCATTTTGAGTTTATTTTTGTGTATGATATAAGTTGGTGGTCTAGTTTCATTTTTTTTTTTTGCATGTATCTGTCCAATTTTCCCAGCACCATTTATTGAAGAGACTGTTTTGACTCCATTGTATGCTCATGCCTCCTTTGTTAAATATTAATTGAGTATAGTAGTTTGGGTCTATATCTGGGTTCTCTATTCTACTCCATTGGTCTATATGCCTGTTCTTGTGCCATTATCAGACTGTTTTGAAAACAGTGGCTTTGTAATACAGCTTGAAATCTGATATTGAGATCCCACATACTTTATTCTTCCTTCTCAGGATTGCTGTGGCTATTCGGGGTCTTTGTTATTCCAGATGGATTTTTGGAGAGTTCTTCCTAGATCTGTAAACTTTGCATTGGTATTTTGATGGGGAGTGCATTGAATATATAGATTGCTTTGGGTAGTATGGACATTTTCATGATGTTGATTCTACCAGTCCATGAATATGGTATGTTCTTCCATCTGTTTATATCTTCCTCTATCTCTTTGTTCTATGTCCTATAGTTTTCTGCATATAGGTCTTTTACCTCCTAAGTTAAGTTTATTCCTAGGTATTTTAATTTTTTTTGGTACAATGGTAAATGAGATTGCTTTTTTAGTCTTTTTCTGTAAGGTCACTATTGGTGTATAGAAATCATAGATTTCTTGGAATTAATTTTGTATCCTGATAAATTGTCAAACTCATTTATTAAGTCTAATAGTTTTTGATGGAGTCTTTAGGTTTTTTTAATGTACAATATCATGTCCTCTGCATATAAGGACAGTTTTACTTCTTTTCCAATTTGGATGCCTTTTATTTCTTATTCTAGTCTAATTGCAATGGCTAATATTTCCAGTACTATGTTGAACAGGAGTTGTGAGAGTGGGCATCCCTGGCTTGTTCCTGTTCTTAGGGGAAATGGTTTTAGTTTTTGCCCATTGAATATGATGTTGGCTGTAGGTTTGTCATATATGGCTTTTATTATGTTGAGGTATGATCCTTCTATTCCCACCTTGCTGAGAGTTTTTATCAAGAAAGGGTGTTGGATTTTGTCAAATGCTTTTTCTGCATCAATTGATATGACTATGTGGTTTTATCCTTCAGTTTGTTTATGTGATGTATCACATTTACTGATTTGCAGATATTGTACCATCCTTGCATCCCTGGGATAAATCCTACTTGATCATAGTGCATGATCTTTCTGTTGTACTACTGGAGCCAATTTGCTAGAATTTTGTTGAGGGTTTTGGCATCTATGTTATTTAGGTATATTGGCCTATAATTCTCTTTCATTGTGTTGTCTTTATTGGTTTTGGTATTAGGGTGATGGTTGCTTCATAGAATGAGCTTGGAAGTGTTCCTTCCTCTTGAATTTTTTGGAATAGTCTGAACAGGATAGGTTTTATTTCTTTCTTGAATGTTTGGTAAAAGTCCCCTGCGAAGCCGACTGGCCCTGGACTTTTTTGTGGTGGAATGTTTTTGATGACTGCTTCAATTTATTTCTTAGTTATCTGCCTATTGAGATTTTTAGATTCTTCCTGAATGAGTTTTGGAAGGTTGTATTTTTCTAGGAATATGTCGATTTCCTCCAGGTTATCCAGTTTATTGGACTAGAGTTCTTCAGAATATATATATATATATTTTAAAAATCCTTTGTATTTCTGTGGGGTCTTTTGTTTTTTCTCCACTTTCATTTCTGATTTTGTTTATTTGGGTCCTCTTTTTGCTTCTTGGTAAGCCTGGCCAGAGGTTCATCCATCTTGTTTATCCTTTCAAAGAACCAGCTCTTGGTTTTGTTGATCTTTTGTATCGTTATTTTTTTGGTCTCTATGTCATTTATCTCCACTTTGATCTTTATTATTTCCTTCCTTTGGCTTACACTGGGCTTTTCTTGTTGCTCTTTTTCTAAGTCTTCTAGTTGTAGGATTAGGTAATTTATTACCATTGTTTCTTTCTTTCTTTTCTTTTCTTTTTTTTTTTTTTTTTTTTTTTTGCAGTAGGTTTGTAGAGTTGTAAACTTCCCTCTCAAGACTGCTTTTGCTGTGTCCCATAAATTTTTGGATTGCTGTTTTTTCATTGTTGTTTGTTGCCTTGATTTCTTATTTTATTTCTTCTTTGATCTCTCTGGTAACCCAGTCATTGTTTAATAGCATGCTATTTAGTCTCCATGTGTTTGATTTTTTTGAATTATTTTTATTTTAGTTGATTTCCAATCTTTTGCCCCTGTGATTTGAGTAGATGCTTGATATGATTTCTATCTTCTTGAATTTGAAGAGACTTTGCCTATAACCCAATATATTGTCTATCATTGAAAATGATCCATGTGCACTTGAGAAGACTGTATATTCTGTGGCTTTGGGGTGAAATCTTCTGAAGATGTCAATTAATTCCCTCTAGTGAGTCATTTAGGATTGCTGTTTCTTTGCTGATTTTTTGTTTAGAGAATTTGTCCAATCATGATAGTGGGGTATTAAAGTCCCCTACTATGATTGTATTGCTGTCAATCTCTCCCTTGATATCCTCCAGAAGTTTTTTTTTTTTTTTTAATGTATTTGGGTGCTCCTGTATTGGGTGTGTATATATTTACCAAAGTTATATCTTCTTGTTGAAATTGTTCCTTTTAGTAGTATGAAGTGGCCTTCCTTATCTCTTGTTATGTCCTTCACTTGGAGATCTAATTTGTCAGATATAAGTATTGCTACCTTAGCTTTTTTTTATTTTTATTATTTCCATTCGCCTGAAAAACCTTTTTTCATCCCTTTATCCTCAGTCTGTGTGCGTCTTTCTTTCTGAGGTGTGTTTCCTGTAGAACACATATATATGGGCCATGTTTTATTATCCATTCACTTACCCAATGCCTTTTGATTGGGGCATTTATTCCATTTACGTTTAAAGTTATTATTGATAGGTATTTGTCATCATTTTAATTCTTTATCCTTGTGTTCCTTCTTTGTTTTTTATTTATTCTTTTTACAGCAGATGCTTCAGCATTTCTTACATTGCTGATTTGGTGGTAGTAAACTCCCTTAGTCCCTTTTTTCTTTGTCTGTGAAGCTCCTGATTTCACCCTCAACTTTGATAGCTTTCTGGTTACTGTATTCTTGGATTCAGACCCTTCCTTTGCATGACTTTGTATATTTCATTCCATTCCCTTCTTGCCTGATGTGTTTCTGTTGAGAAATCCATCTCTAGTCTGATGGAGTATCCTTTGTATGTGACTTTCTGTCACTCTCTGGCTGCTTTTATGATGCTTACTTTGTCTTTGGTGTTTGCCAATTTAATTATAATGTGTCTTGGCATTGGTCCTTTGGGGTTCATTTTGTTTGGTACTCTGTGAACTTCTTGGATTTGTATGAGTTTTTTCTTCCCTATATTATGGAAGTTTTCTGTTATTATTTCTTCAAACAGGTTTTCTATTCCTTGCTCAGCTTCCTTTCCTTCTGGCACCCTATTATGCATATGTTGTTTCATTTCAGGTTGTTCCAAAGTTCCCTTAGATTCTCCTACTGCTCTTTATTTTTATTTTTCTAGAAGCTGCCCTGTTGGGTATTTTTTCCTACATTGTCTTCTAGCTCACTGATGCAGTCCTCTGCTTCTTCTAGTCTACTGTTGATGCTTCCTATTGAGTTCTTTATAGCAGTGATGTCATTTTTCATTTCCTCTTGGTTCTTACACATATTGTTGAATTTGTTGAATTCCATTCTTCTTATCCACCTGATGACCATTTCTCTGAATTCTTTCTCTTATAGATTGCTTGTTTCCATTTCATTTACTTCCTTTTTTAGCGATGCTTGCTTTTCTTTCATATGCGGCCTGTTTCTTTGTCTTCCCATGATCTCTCTTCTCTGGGTGTTTGGTTATGTAGTTCTCTTTCTCCTTATCCCAGGAAAAAGCTGATATTTCCATAAAGAGGCTCAGAGCTCCTTTGAATCCACATGCTCATGCCACTTGGGGATCGATGTTCCAGGGTTTGCTGCTGTTCACTAGGTGCCAGTGTTGTAGTTTCTCAGGATTTTCAGGCTTCTGACAACATCTACTTTTCCCTTCAATATGGCTTAGTCTCATCAGAGCCAGTTGCTCCTGGAGCTATCTCTAGTTATGAATCCCTGTTTTCAACACTCATTAGGAGTGTATTTCCTGGGATGGTTACATTTCAAGCATTCATAAACCATCAATATCTTATAATGAATTAGTTCAACAGATTAGTCTGGTAATTTTAGCTGGATTTTAAAAGCATGAGATACAGGATAAATACTATTTGATGAAGAAGAGAGGAATTGAGGCTGGCTTTAATGGGGTGTATGGTGTGGGGTACCGTGGTGTGATATGGAATTACAGTGGGGCCCTGCCTAGTTAAGGATGATTTTAAGCTTATATTTCATTTTCTGACCATAATCCATTCCACATTCTCAACTTTTCCACATTCTCATTTTCTTTAACTTCTCTTCAGTCTCATTCTTTTAGTTGTTCACCATTTCTTCATTTTTTTCCCTCAATCTCTTCCCCTACTAGGGTAGAAAATAAAGCTTCTTGAACTACTTTGAAACTTCAACCTACTAGTGCCCTTGGTCACTAGACCTCAGTCCTCCATCATTCCCATATTTTGCTTTATTTTATCCGGCTTGCCAGCTGCTGTTCACTGTTGAGGAATTTGTATAAAGACACTCCAAATCATGGTGTATATAATTAGTTTTTCCCCAAGGATGCTCATAAACCTTCGATCATGCTATCATTTTACCCCATTACCATCTGTCCAGTTCTCATGAAGCCACCCACTCAATCCTCATGCCCTTCGTATCCTTTATTCCCTACTTTACTGTGAAAACTGGGGCCATCCAACCTACCAATTCTAATATAAAATTTATCTGCATATAACTTGAATTCCTACGTATCTTTCTCTATTCTCAGAGAATGAAGCTTTCCTCTGCTTGTTCATAGATGGCCTCTCTACTCTCTTCAAAACTCTTCCTTGATCCCTTGATGGTTTAGTTCAGTGGATAGAATATCAACCTGCAGACTGAAGGGTTTCTGATTTAATTATGGTCAAGAACACATGCCTGGATTGTGGGCTCTATTCCCACTGCAGGGCATGCAGGAGGCAGCCAATCAATAATTCTCTCTTATCATTGATGTTTCCATCTCTCTCTCTCCCCCTTCCTATCTGAAATCAATAAAATAAATAAACTCTTCCTTGGGTCCTGTTTTATTTCTCTTCACATTCCCACTCTTTTCTTTGTGGGTAGCTTTTTGCCTGCCCACTTTTTATACATTGGACCCAATAAAATATCTTTATGACCCATTAATCTCCTCCCTCCTGATACTTATTTTGGGTGATCTCAATATTCTTACATTTTAACCACCAAATTTATATTGATGATTCCCAAATATTTCCAGCTTGGCTTGCTTCTAGACATTCATTTGGATATCCCATGGGCATATCAATCTTAACAAATCCAGAACTAATTGGATCTTTTATGCCAAACCTATATCATTTCACTTAGGAACCCAGGTCAGAAAGCTTCAAACTACCCAAAATACCTCTGTTCTCCTCAATCTCTATACCTAATTGCTTACAAAACTTTGCTGATACTACTACTTAAATGTATTGCTAACCTCATTCTTTCTCTCTAACCCTCTGTGACCTCATTGTTAGTTCTGATCTTCATCATCCTTCACTTGGGAAGTTGCATTACCTCTATAATTAGTCTCCCTGCTGCTGCTATAAGTTGATCCTCTACTTCTCAATAATGTATCTAAGGGTTAATTCTGACTGTTACCCTTTCGGTTTAAAATTTAACAGTGGATTGGCACACTTACTGAATAAATGCATAGGTCCTTATTATGATATGAAAGATCCCTCGTGATCTACTACCCATTAGCCAGTCACTGTATCATATTTTATGTGCAAGTAACATAGAATTGATTGCAGTTTTTTTTTTTTTCTGACCTGTGCTAGCCTCTGTGCCTTGGTCAAGTGACCATCTGTTCTTAAAATACATTTTCATTGTTCTTCTCTGGATAAATTCCTACTCATCCTATAAGATTCAGCTCAGAAATCACCTTTTCCAGGAAACATTGGTTAGTCCTCAGGTTAAGAGAAATGCTTCACTTTTGTAGTGTTTCTCCTTATAGACTGTAAACTGATCAGGACAAAGCCCACATCTTTTATCTCTACATTCTTATTCCACAGTACAAATGCCAAGCTTGTAATAAATTTATATATCTGTTGTACTGAACTATAGATATCTTGGTGAGACAATACCAAAATAATTAAAAGAACACAGACAAATTAAAAAGTGAGAAGAAGACAAAAACTCCCTTTGCTTATTTTATAATTTTGTGTACAGTAGAACATATATTGTGGTGGAAGGAAAGATTGAGGGGAGAGTGCAATTTTATCACTGTAGATAACAGCTATTTGTAGGGATAGAGACTCTATAAGAAATCAAGGTGGGGTTTGGAGGGGAATAAAAGTAGGATCTAGAAAACGGAAATTACAAAGATTAAAAAAAAAATTCCTGTACCAGACAGAATCTTCAGTTCCTCTTGACCTTACTGGTTCCCAGAGTCTTTGGCCACTTGTGCCTGCCCAATAGTTGCTTCAACAAACTCTTTATGAGCTCCAATCAAATTCATGGAGCTTCAACTTGTTAAAACTCTGCCTCATGTTCCAACCACATCACCTCCTATCCTGGGCGGAGGTGTAAGATGATCACATGCATCAGGGACCCATGCATGTGCAACCCTAGAGGACTAGAGGCAACTCCTTCAGCAATTGGATATGGGAGCTGGCAGATAAATTCTTAACACCCTGCATCCCACAGATGGGTTGTATGAAGATAAAATTTATGAGACTGAGAAATCAATCATACTGAATACCAAACAATGGTCTGGTGATTAACACACTCTGGGTAGGCCCTCTATTTTTCTCTGCTTTACTCCCTCTATCTCCCTTGTATTGTACTTCCTAATAAAGCAGTGACATATAAGTTTATATTTATTTAATTACTAGAGGTCCATTGCACAGAGGGGGGTATCCCTCAGCCCAGTCTGTAACCTCTCCAATCTGGGATCCGCCTCACAATCCAGGACTGCTGGCTCCCAACTGCTCACCTACCTGCCATACTGATTGCCCCTAATCACTTCTGCCTGCCAGCCTGATAACCCATACCCACTCCCTGCCAGCCTGATTGATGCCTAACTGCTCCCCTGCCAGCCTGTTTTCCCCTAACTGCCCTCTCCTTCAGGCCTGGTCATTCCTAACTGCCTCCCCCTGGAGGCCTGGTCCCCCCAAACTGCTCTTCACTGCAGGCCTGGGTCCCACCCAACTGTCCTTTCATGCAGGCCTAGTCACCCTCAACTTCCCTCCTCTGCCAGCCTGTTTGCCCCTAACTGCCCTCCCCTGAGGGCTTGATTGCTCCCAACTGCCCTCTCTTCCAGACCTGTCCCTCCCAACTGTTCTCCCCTTCTGGCCTGATCAGACTGCTGGCCATCTTGTGGTGACCATCTTGTGTACACATGGTGGCAGGTTCTTTGACCACATGGGGGCAGCCATCTTGTGTGTTGGAGTGATGGTCAATCTGCATATTACTCTTTTATTAGATAGGATAGAGGCCTGGTGCATGGATGAGGGCCAGCTGGTTTGCCCTGAAGGGCATCACAGATCAGGTTGGGGGTTCCTTTGGGGTGTGGGGAGGCCTGGGCGAGGGCCTATGTTGGTTTTCAGGCCAGCCATGCCTCCTGGTGACCCAAGCAGAGGCCCTGGTATCTGGAATTTATTTACCTTCTAACTGAAACTTTGTAGCCTGGAGTGGAGCTAAGCCTCTTGTTTGCTCTGTGGTGGCAACCATTTCTGTTGGAATTTTGTATCTTCTGTAATTGAAATTTTGTAGCATTAAGAGGAGGTCTAGGCTGGCCAGGGTGTGCGGAAAGCTTGGCTTCCTCAATTGCTGGGGGAAACCCTAGCCTCCTTCTCTTCCAGCTCCGTGTCTGCCACCATTTCTGTTTGGATTTGTTTACCTTCTATAATTGAAACTTTGTAGCCTTGAGTGGAGACCTAGGCTGGCTAGGGCAGGTGGAAATCTTGGCTTCCTCCATTGCTGGGGAAACACAGCCTTTCTTCTGATCTCTGTGGCTGCAGCCATCTTGGTTAGGTTAATTTTCATATTTGCTTCTGATTGGATGTTGGGCATGGCTAGTGGATGTAGCAGAGGTATGGTCAATTTGCATATTACTCTTTTATTAGATAGGATTATTGCTTTAACCCCAGGCTATACTTTCTGGGGAAACTTAGGATGAGATAATTGGTGCCAGGTGTTGCCCTTAAAAATACCCCCAGGATGGTATTTTAGAAACTCTAGATTTGGGATCAGGCCTAAGCAGATCCAGGAAACATGAATTACATAAAGAGATGGACCATTCTACCTTATCATTTACTTCTGAAGTGTTGATACCTGTCCTTCTGTGTACACCTCTAGTATTATGTGGTGGTGATGTCGGTGGATGCTTATGGTCAGGTAAATGTGTTGAAAGCAAATTTATATTTTTTGGCTAGGTCATCAGGATATATTGTTGTTAGCAAAAATTATACTACTGTTACATTTCAGTGCCAATCAAGCATATCCACAAAACACAGCGATGAAGGGAGATACTCTTACTGTACAGAACTTTATGCACTATATTAGACCAGGTGGAATTAATCAACGTCTTCAGAACATTTCACCCCAAAGCCACAGAATATACATTCTTCTCAAGTGCACATGGGTCATTTTCAAAGATAGACCACACGTTGGGACATAGGCAAAGTCTCTTCAAATTCAAGAAGATAGAAATCATATCAAGCATCTTCCCCAGATCATAGTGGCATAAAATTGGAAATCAACTACAATAAAAATAATCCAAATAAGTCAAACACATGGAGACTAAATAGCATGCTATTGAACAAGGACTGGGTTACCAGAGAAATCAAGGAAGAAATTACAAACATCATGGCAACAAATGACAATGAAAACACAACAATCCAAAATCTATGGGACACAGCAAAAGCAGTCTTGAGAGGGAAGTTCATATCTCTACAAGCCTATTGCAAAAAACAAGAAAAAATAGTAACAAATTATCTAACTCTACAACTCAGAGTTAGAAAAAGAGAAACAAGAAAAGTCCAGTGTAAGCAGAAGGAAGGAAATAACAAAAATCAGAGCTGAAATAAATGACATAGAGACCAAAGAAACAATACAAAAGATCAACAAAACTAAGAGCTGGTTCTTTGAAAGGATAAACAAGAGTGATGAACCTCTAGCCAGGCTAACCAAGAAACAAAGAGAGAGGACCCAAATAAACAAAATCAGATATGCACTATACTTAGTTGCTCCTGTTGTACTCATGGAAAAGTGGTCTGAGATATGAATATATATGGGCCATTTGGAAAGGCAGATGCATTGGTTGATTAGTCAGGGGATTAGAAGGAAAAATACTGGAGGGTCAGGGACATGGAGTTCTAGGGAACACACATGCAAATGTCCATATGTGTGTGGGTACAAAATGTGCAGATGTTTGTGTCTCATGGTCTAGGCCATTGGGGCAGTATCTCAAAAATCCAGGGACAGAATGACTCCTTCAGTGATGTCACCCAGCATCTGCATATTTGGCAACCCCAGTGAAGGTGCAATGGGCCCATTAACAGAATGGCCATGGTGATAGGAATGAAAATTAAACATGTTTCTGAAGTCATGGGGTCCCTCACCAAGACTGACCTAGCTATTGATACTGCTGGGTACTCAGCCTTGTAGCAACAGAGACTGATGCTGAGTTCTCACATGCACCATTTCTCAAGAAGCCTTATTAGATGGTTATAAATGCATAGCTTCATCTTATAAGAGGAGATAGGAGGCTATTGCACAATGGGGCAGTTTCTTATACCAGACCCTTCCATTCTGATGAAGATGACAGTTTGCCCTTCTCAGAATCCATATATTCTCCATATATGATTCACCACCCCTCTTCTCTAGGCCTCAACCTATTGATCAGTCCCACACAAGGTCACCTCAGATACATTTTATAATGAAAGAAGTATAATGACGGACACACAGCAAGATAATCTTCCTGTTATTCTGTGACTCATCACCTCAAAGAGCTGGTCTTATAGGACTGGCCTATCAAAGTCTCAACTTAGACACAAGTTTAGGGAAACACCCTACAGCTCAGTGTGTGATCCTATATACATTAGTATACATGCAATTCATACTAACAGGTGTCACATATAGTGAGAATATATGTTTCTTGGAACCAAAGTAGTAGAAATAAAATTGGTCCTTCTTATCATTACCCAATCACCAAATTATATAATTTATGCTTGTTGTCCCTACAATATTAGCTTCTACCAGGTTAGAAGTTCCTGTTTCCAGGATTGGTGGTTGGGGCACTTCCACAGGGCATTTAGTTTCTCAGGTCAGTGTGTCAGAGGCCAATATAGCAGTTATTGTAAATTCATACTTCTATCTTTTAAGAGGATCTAGGAGGGTTGCTGCACAATGAGGCAGGAAAAAATACATCTGAAATCCAAGATTCACTGGAATATCTCTTGTATTTTGATATGGTGATGAAAATTGGACAATTGCAGCAACCACAGCCTGACAAGGAAAAGACAGCTGGGTGGGTTAGTATTCCAGGTAAGCCACACAGAAAAGTCCCAATGCTCCCATCCCTGAGAAGAAGGGAAATGTAGAATTGGTGGGGGGGGGGGTGATTAGTCATTGCCTCTAGACTAGCCATGGGCAAACTACAGCCCATGGGCCGGATCCGGCCCATTCAGATGTTCTATCTGGCCCCTCAAAACGAAAGAGCAGAGGGTTCTTTTGCTCTCCCCTCCACTCCTTCACCAGCAGCCCAAGATGAGAGTGCCAGCATGGTCAGGTTGCTTTTGTTCCGGCCCTCCGGTCCAGTTTAAGAACCCATTGTGGCCCTCCAGTCAAAAAGTTTGCCTACCCCTACTCTAGACCAAGTGCAGGAGTGAGGACTAGAGTTTGCTTCATCTACTTTTTTAACTTTAGGGATACTTTTTTAACCTCAGAGATTGAAGCTGGCTGCTACCTTGATTGGTTTCATATATAATCTCAGGGCATCTTGTTCTTCTAGCAATTAAGCTCAAATTGTAACAGGAAAGTCAACAAAAGGCAAGGGCATGGAAAAATCTGACAGACTCCCTAACTCCAGGGCCTAGGCCACTGGCTCTAACTTGCTTACTGTTATATAATCAGCCTTGCTGGGATTCTTGCCAATTTCATGCAGGAATAACTAAAAAGCACCTTCCATAATTGCACCAAGCATTCTAGCCTCCTGCCCTGGGCCTTTTAGTTTTGTAAAAACTGAAGCAAGAGAGTTTTTGAGGTCTGCTCAGTGCTACACTCGTGCAAACCAGAAGTATGGGGCGGTTATCCCATGAAGTGAACATTGGCCAGTGGGAAGTGAGAGCTGGCAGATAAATGTTTCCTTCTTCCTCCCCCAGACACAGGGTCTGAAGTTACAGTTGTTCATATGACTCCTTGGACAGCAGTCCTATAAAATCAAGCCATCAGAGACACTCAATCCCCATAGGTGGACAGCTGGGTAATGATCACCTGTCCTTGTATTGAATCTCACCTTCCTTTGTCACTTCTCTTTTCTATCAATCCTGCCTTCCTGGGATTGTACTCCCCAGTAAAATACTACACATAAGCTTTTTCCTCAGGCTTTGCTTTCTGGGGGAGCCCAGCCAAGGTAGAATTGAAGAAACGATTCAGAGATCTGAAACAGATATTTAGTTTGTACAGAAGATCTAGAAGCAGATGAATAACAGGCAGTGAGGGTGAGACAGGCATGACTGAAAAGAGGAAGATGCCATTTTCTTCCTGACTGCATCTCGCAATGCAAGACAGTTTAAAGAAGAAGTATTGGCACAATAATTTAAAGTATTATAAAAGATCATTAGAGGGAATGGAAAAGTCAGATAATGAGACATGTGAAATATTTTATATGCGCTTTTTCTGACATTAACATAAACCCAGTGCCTTTCCTAGTGATCTCCAGCCTCCTTCCTGTTCTTGAAGCTCTTGGCCTTGCCCCTCCTCAGAAATCACTTTGTGCAGAGCACAGAGCTCCTCTATTGTTTGGTTGGGTTTTCATGAGCAATTGTGTTGGAGCGCCAACATTTTCTGCTATCAGCATGTTTGTTTATACTTATGATGTACGTGGAAGCCCAGGTTAGGCCAAAAGAAATGGCTGAGTGTGAAGGCACAGTATGTGGCCAGTGCCAATTTGCCAAATGGATTTTTTCCCCGTGGAAAGGACACCTCTTAAAACAACTGATTCAAAGCAGCTTTGATTTGAAATTTTTAAAGGACACATGACTTCCCTTTCAAATATGAACTATTGTCAATGTACACAATACAATGAATCATAATCAGCCTCATAGCAAAGCATGTTAATCTTCCTGAAGTGTCCCACTGACATCTACTTTCCTTTTCTTTCTTTTTGAATTTTTACATGAGCCCAGAGTTGCTCTGTTACTAATAGGAGCAAATGGCTGAATGAACACTAAAAGCATGGGATGCTGCTAGTCTGTGGGTTACCATTTAAAACTCTCAGCAGCACAGCATGAAATACTAATTCATTACATCTACAATGCCATATCCATTAGTGCTTTCTCATCCTGGAACTTAAATAGTCCAAAGCTCAGAGAGTCACTAAAGAGAGTAATTAATACAATAGCACAATTCTCCACGGTTCAGGTGATATGATGGACTGGCTTACCTGTCACAAATAAATATTGAAGGAGGCAGTTTCTTTCTGTTCTGCATTTTTAATCTTCTTCTTCCTTTCTCCATATTCTAATAGTCTTTTTTCCAACTGGATTTTATATGTTCATCTAGTGAGAATACATTGACCTTCTGTTCCCATGCACAAGCTTAATTCTATTTAAAACAGGTCCATAGTTTGAATAACCACAAAATTGCAAAAATGACTCAGAAGACAAAAATGTTATATTTCAGTTTCACCTGCCATTATCTTCTTTTTGTCTCCTCTTCTGCTTCCTTTAATATTCAGGTCAAGTCTATAGAAGAACAAGATTCCTTATAAAAGCACTACTCAACCCTAAAACCACTTGGAGAGGGTTTTCCTGACCTAGGAAGCCTGCCCAAGGTGTGTGAGCTGGGGGGTCCCTCTCATAATCACAGACTCTTGGACTCTTCAGGGATTTTAATTTTCAGACCCATTATCAAATACAAATACATATCTTTCATTAGCAACTTCATAGGGTTCACTACAAGGGAAATAGTTACATTTTGCATACTAAACGGGGGGTAGAAAGTTTTTAAAAACTGTTGGAACTATTCCAATGACTAGTGCACAGGAGAAAAACAGTTGTTCCATAGATCCCAATAAGGCCAGCATTTTATACTTAACACTATACCTTCTTATACACTATCCAGCAGATTCCCACAACCTCTCTCTAAATTTCACAGGGCAAGTATCATCAGGTATATTTTTAACTGAAGCTCAGAGAGGTTAAAAGATTGTTACATGAAAAATCTTGGGTTAAAATCTAAGACTTCTAATTCAAGTTCTAACTTTTAACATGAAGTTCTAGTATTCAGTAAAAAGTATAGCTCTGAAAACATGTTTTTTTTAAAATCTGTATTTGCTTTATCCTTCAGGAATAGTTTGTTTGAGAAGGTAGCAGATTTTACTAATATAAAAACCCATTGGCATAGATACTGTGTGTGAATGCACTATTCCTGAGATCTGAGAACTTCCTCCAAAAGATTACAGGTTATGTTTTTATAGATATTCTGGAATGTTGTCTCATTTCCTGAGCATTAGTTTGAACTTTATTGACATGTAAAAATCTGTCATATGTGACTCCTTTCTAGGACTCCATAATCCCATAAGTCAACTTATTGTAATAAACATCTTTATTACATATAATAAATACACTTATTTATTTATTTATATATGATATACAGTGAGTGTATATATAAGATATACACTCACTGTATATCATATATATAGATCCTATATAATAAAATAGAAATATGCTAATTATCCATTATACCTTGAGGCATAACAACCAACCACATAACAACCATATCATGGATCTGCAGAAGGGTGGAGCAGCAAACTACAAATGGGTGAAAAAAAGCTATAGGAGGGGGCAGGGCAGCAAGTTATGAGGGGAGGAAGGAGGAGGCGGGTGAGGAGCTATAGAAGGGCAGCAGAGAGCTAATGGCACACGGATTCATGTGCAGGACTACTATTGTGTGTATATATATACTATATATACTATATATAGTATATATACACTATATATATATATATATATATATATATATATATATATATATATATATGGTATATATACACAACCATATATATATAGTAAATGGTGCCATTGGAATTGATGAGATAGTCTAACATTGGAAAAGAGGGAAGAGATGCTAGAGCTACAATTTTTTCTCTCTTTTTTCTCTTACAATAAATTCTCAGATGATTTTCCTACACAATATCTCTATTCCTCATCTCCAAGTCATGCCTCAAATTACTTTCATTTGACATCTGGTAGCACAGTTCATAATTAGATACTGTTTTAAGCATTGGGTTTCATAAATCTCAGCTCAACTAACATTAATCTGTTGATCATCTCCTTAAGTTCACTATAATGTATACAATTCACTATTCCTTGTAGCGTTTTTCTCCTACATTCCATTATGGCTCAGTCTCCTACTTTGCCTCCTGTCTCCCTAGTCACTCCTTCTCTGTTCCTTTTATTGAATTTCCCTTCTCTACCCAGCCTCTAATGTCAAAATGCCTCAGGGCTTAGTTTTGAGATCTCTTCCCTCTCTTCCAATTTTAGGTTATTTCATCAGTTCCAATGACTCCATTTACCATCTACACTAAGTAGCCAGTTATTATGATCTGAATGCATAATAATCTGGCCACTCACTGTATATCTTATATAATAAAAGGCCAAATTATTATGAGTTCAGAGATCAAAATAATCTGGCCATTCAATGTAGATGGAGAGAAAGATTTATTATAAGGAATTGTTTGTATGATTATCTAGTGTGAGAAGTCCCATGATCTGCATTTGGGAACCTGGAAACCCAGGAAAGCCAATGGTATTGTTTCAATCCAAGTCTGAAGGCCTGCAATCCAGTAGAGTCAATGGTGGAAGTTCTAGAGACTCAAGAAGATCTGATTTTCAGTTCAAATCCAAAGACAGGAAAAGACTGATGTCCCGGCTCAAGCATTCATACAGTAGGAGTTCCCTCTTTCTTATGTTCTTTTTGTTCTATTCTGACTTTCAACTAATTGGGTGAGGCCCATTTATATTTAGGAGGACAACTTGCTTTATTCAGTCTACCAAACCCCATGGTAATTGCATCCAAAAACATTCTCAGTGATGAACCAAGAGTAATGTTTGTCCAAATATCTGAGCTCCCCATGGCCCAGGCAAGTTGACACGTAAAATTATCCATCACAACTTTTCAGAATCTTTTATTTCTAATGAACTATTTAGCATGTCTACTTTGATTTTACATAGGTACTTCCAATTTAACCTGTCCAAAATCAACATTATCATCATTTTCAAATTTATTCCTCATCAAGTATTCCCCCCCAAAGTAAAATAATAAAATGACCCATTCAACTACTTATGTTACAACCCGAGAGCAATCTTTTTATATTTCCTTTCCCTACATTCCCCAAATCATCAATTTCAGCCAATTTCAATTCTTAGGTATTTATTGCATCTGTTTACTTCTTTGCATGTATATTGTTAATTCAGGGCATCATAATATTAAGACTATTGATCAAACTGATTTGTAGTCTTTTAATTGTCACCACCAAAGCCCATACTGCATAAAACATTGAATGATCTTTTAAAATGCTCATTATATCATACTAGAGGTCCAGTGCATGAAATTTGTGCACTTGGGGAGGTTCCTCAGCCTGGCCTGTGCCCTCTTGCAGTCAGGAACCCTCAGAGGATGTCTGACTGACTAGGAGGTGGGACAGGCTCTGACCAATGCTGTTGAACTCACAAGCTGTAAGCCCAGCTCAGGGCTTCTGGCTGAGCAGCACTTACCCTCTGGGAGTGCATTGACCACCAGTGGGCAGCTCCTCTATTGAGCGGCTGGCCCCTGGTGGTCAGTGCACATCATAGAAACTGGTTGTTCCACCATTTTGTCAATTTGCATATTAGCCTTTTATTATATAAGACTAGTGGTCCCGTGGGGGTGGGGTGGTGTCCTTCAGCTCAGCCTGCAACCTCTCCAACCTGAGACTCCTTGAAGGATGTCCTACTGCTAGTTTACAGGGATTGGGCCTAAACTGGCAGTCAGACATCCCCCTCAAAATCCTGAACTGCTGGCTCCTAACTGCTCACCTGCCTGCTGCCTAATTGCCCCTAACCACTCTGCATGCTGGCCTGCTCACCTCCAAATGCCTCCCCCCTGCCAACCTGATCACCCCCAACTGCCCTCCCTTACTTGCCTGTTTGACCCCACTTTTCCTCCCCACTGGCCTACTCACTCCAAACTGCCCTCAACTACTGTCCTGATCATCTCTAACTGACCCCCACTGATGGCCTGCTTGCCTTCAACTGCCCCCCTGCTAGTATTCTCACCCCCAACAGCCCCTTGACCAGTCTGAACACCCACGATTGCCATCCCATCCTAGCCTGATCCCCCACAACTGCCCTCTCCTCTTGGCCTCTAACTGCCTCTACCTTGGCCAGAAGAAAGTTCAGAAGGTCTCCTGAAAAATCTCCTAGTGTAACTAGCATGTTACCATTATATTAGTATAGATAGAGGCCTGGTGCATGGGTGGGGGCCAGCTGGTTTGCCCTGAAGGGTGTTCTGGATCAGGGTGGGGGTTCCCTTGGGGCATGAAGTGGCCTGGGTAAGGGGCCTGTGATGGTTTGCAGGCCAGCCACTCCCCCATGGGGTGAAAATCTCTGTTGGAGGAACACGGCCAGCCTTGGTGAGGGGCTGAGGGCTGTTTCAAGCTGGCCATACCCGCTAGGGTGCCTGGCCAGCCTGTGTGAGGGGCTGATGACTGTTTGCAGACTGGCCAAGCCCCCCAGCAGGGACCCTCACATCATGGGGGTGTGGTCAGCCTGGGTAAGGGGCCGAGGGCAATTTTCAGGCTGGCCACCCCCCCTACCCTGGCAACCCAGGCCCCCAGCCACTCCTTTAGCAGTGGCCAGGGTGGGTGGAAAGCTTGGCTTCCTCTGTCACCAGGGGCAATCCAAGCCTTTTGCTTGCTCCCGCTCAGTAGCCAGTGCTATCTTTGTTGGGTCAGTTTGTATACTTGCTACTGATTGGCTGGTGGGTGTATCAGAAGGATGGTCAATTTGCATGTTTCTCTTTTATTAGTGTAGATTACCACTCAATTTAAAATTCTTCTATGACTTCTTATTGCTCTTAAGATAAATTCAAACTCCTTCAGAAGCAGGAGAAAGCCTTGCATGATGTGACCTTTGCCAACATCCATTAGCCTTATCTTGTTGATCTCTCTCATTCTCTATGCCTGCCTGGAAGTTTTTTTCTCAGTTCCTCCCACACATTGGGCTCTTTCCCTCCTCAACACTATTCTTTTTAATATATTTTATTGATTTTTTACAGAGAGGAAGGGAGAGGGATAGAGAGTTAGAACCATCAATGAGAGAGAAGCATCAATGAGCTGCCTCCTGCACACCTCCTACTGGGGATGTGCCTGCAAACCAAGGTACATGCCCTTGACTGGATTCAAACCTGGGACCCTTCAGTCTACAGGCCGACTCTCTATCCACTGAGCCAAACCAGTTATGGCAGACACTGTTTTTTTTTTTTTTTTTTTTTTTTGTGTGTGTGTGTGTGTGTGTGTGTGTTTTTCTCCTGATAAATTGCTCTTGGCCTTTTATTGCCTTTGCCTGGAAAAGTTTTATGCAGCTTTCAGGACTCATATGATATGTCACTTCCCTTGGGAACTCTTCCTGAGTTCCTGTATTCCCAGATTCAAAGCATCACTGCTTCTTCATTACAGTTCTAATTGTTGGCATTGTTAATTTACTACTTTTATAATTACATTTAATGCCCTAACACCCTTCTTCTATACCATACCGTAAGTTTTATCCATCTAAATTATTTGCATCTTTTAAGTTAAGCAGAGCTCATACAAGGCATGCAACATTTAGTAAATAAATTAATAATAATTTTTTAAATCCATGAATGAGCCAATTAAATGGCTGGTTCTTTCTGTACAATCGAATACCAAGCCAAGTAACAGTAGCAGAATCTCTTCCCCATCCATCAGTCTGGATCATGTGAAGGATCAAAGGGCAATAGCATATGATACCAATAGTCCCATGTTCTCAGGGAATAGGAGGAGTTCTGATGTGCCAGGTCAGAAAGGTAAGAGTCAGGCAAGCAACAGTAAAGATGATTAAAACAAACAAACAAACAAACAAAAAAAACGTGGCTATTTTAGCTACTGTTTCTATTTGAAATAGCACGTATTTTTAAGAAAATAATCCCAAAAGGCATATATTTAGGAAAAATATGCCATCTCATATTGAATACTCATACTTTTCATGAAAAAGAAATAATAAATTGTTAGACTTGTAAAACACTGGAAGAATTGTAACTGAAAATGCAGGTTTGGCTGCCTATCGCAATGAAAGCCAACTCAAGAGACAGATGCTGATGCAAAAGAAAAGAGGTGTATTCAAGTATCATGACCTGGGAGAGTTGTGGACTCTAGTCTCAAAGACCATCTGACTTTCTTACTCAAGCCTGAAGTTCTTATAGGAATAGGGAGAAGAGGTGTTTTTTTTTTCTTTCTTTTTTCCCCCTATCCAATTATTTTGTTAGCTTTTGGTTCACCAGAGCCCATCCATTCATCTCTCTAGCTTAGTTCACTGGGGTCCTGTTTTGCTAGCCATTTTCATGCTCAGTGTAAGCCCACCCCCTGCACCATCTTGGCCAGTGGGGGAGTCTCCCAAGCACACCCCACTGCCCATAGTAACAGAATCATCTCCTATGTGCTGCTAAGGCCATGTGACTTCAGTTGGGGTGAAGTCCAGAGTGAGCCATGGTGGATGTCGATTGTGGTGACTGAGTTTACTCAATACTATGATATCTGCTTTATTGTAGGGGTGTGTGTGTGTCAGGCTTAGCATTTTTATGTTCTTGTTTCATCTTGGTTTTATTGAGTATTATGCCTCTGGGATTTGGCTTTAATGATGAATTTGTATGTTATGCTCAGGCTCAGAGAATGCATAGCAAAACTATGTTATGAAGCAGTGGAATTAGATTAGATTCCCATGTCTGTCACTGTGAAGCAAAGACCCATGCCAACTGAGGAGAACTTAAGCTTTTGGCAAGGTTATAAACATTCAGAGGACCCTCTGACATGTAGGGAATAGGGAAAGCTTTCTGAGTAGCTTTGTTCAACAAAGACAGTATCAGTCAAAAGACGTAAAGTTAGAAGGCAAGCTGTATGATTTTAAGGAAACTGAGTGAGGCATAAGTCAGAAAAAAGAAATGTATGAAATAAAGGAAGAACATGAAGACACTTACTTTGGAGTGGGCGGATTATTTCATTCCACATTATTGAAGTGCACTCAAGTCTGTCAGTTATGGCATATATACCACATTACAATTCCTTGCTTACAGCCATGCCATGTCTGAACTATCTTTTCCCATTAAGACACCAACTTCAATGATACAGATAATTAACCAACTAATTTAGCCCATTAATTTTCCCTGAAGTTCTAGCAAGGATTGCGCTATCCAGCCCCGAGATCCCCACTTCATGTAGACATTGGGACAAGGGTCAACTCTATAAGGGACATTGCTGAGGTTTTGTCCAGCAACATTGTGTGTCTACTTAAAGGATGATGAATGGTATCTTTGTTCCAGGCAGGAAGATGTCGTTACACTGGCTCATATCGCTGACCTCCTAGCATTTCTCACTAAGTGTTGCCAAAGGGTTGAGTTGCTGATAATTCCTTCTAGAGCTCTGAAGAGAATAAAGCAGAGAGGCAAACCTGACAAAAGTAGATAAAGAGCCTAAGGTGGATTGAAGCTTAATAAACCCATACATAGCTACTTTCTTTTCCCTTCCTCTTGTTTTTCCCTTCCACAACTTTAGTTAGCCATCCAGTTGTTATTTTGCCCTCTCAAAGCGTTCTTCAGTTCTTCAGTCACTTATTTCTAGGACAGTATTTCACCTATCAATAAAAGGAATTTGAAATCTTACAACACAGAGATATTATTTCTGCTTCAACTTATTCAGGATGCCACAGTTCAAAATGAAAATCCACAAATTGCTGATAGCTCTGTCAATATCATTCAACTGTTAACAACACTTTATTTGTGATGCCTGTAGGAAGAGTGTAGGCATCTGAACCCATCAATAAATGGAAAGTCCTGGGGCTCAAACAATTTGTGCCTACAAAGGGCCTAGTTTACAAACTTTGCTTCCTCAAAATTCTTTACACATTTTAAACTATATAAAATAAAACGGTCTTATGACACGTTCAATGGCAGGATAACAAGGGCAAAAATTGTGCCTTCTATTTCTCTCTACATTGTTTTCAATTTATAGCAGAGAAGTAATTTGCCATTATGCATTACTATTGTATATCACTGGTGTATATTCAATCATGTAGCTTATTTATATAGAATGTTGAATCTCTTTTCATATATTTCTTAATCATTTCATTTTCATTTGGTTTTATCTCTTTTCATATATGTATATAGAGATAGACAGACAGACATGCATGCATATATGCAAGTGCGTATATATGTGTACTTGTTGTTGCCATAGCTAACTTCAATGAATTCATAGTTTTTATTATTATGTATATTGGCATTTTGTCTAGTGATTAAAAAAACCTATTGATTCTTTTTAATCAATCTGATTTATAGGGTCTCGATATTCATACTGTTCTAGGACAATAACTCCTAGACAATTACCAATCAAAAATGAAATTTATTAAAATGATAATTCAAGAAAAGAAAAATGGTAAAAAGAAAAAATCAATAAAAATATTATCACCAGTTAATTTAATTTGAATCAATATAACTGAGCCATTAAAAGTCAACATATCAGAGAGACATATTCACTAGAAATTCACTTCCTGTAAAGTACCTCTGATGTTCACTAAAACATTACTAAACATATATAAAATATACCTATGAAATATTATATATGTTTTATAAATCAAGATGTAATATAATATTAATTTAGGAGAAGTGAAAATAAAATCTCTAGTTAAAAATTGTGAATGTGCTTTTATTTTCAGGAGAAAAAAATTATACCATAAACATAATAACTCTATTTTAAATAATAATAAGACTTTGATATTATGAGCTAATGCTTATAAGCATAGGGTTTTCTCTTGTTTGTTTGTTGTTAATTTTCATCTGAGGATATGCCCCCACCCCTCATTTTTTAGAGAGAGTGGAATGGGGGGAGAGACAGAGAGAAAAAACATCAATGTGAGAGAGACATTTCTATTTGTTGATTCCCACACATGTCCTGACCTGGGCCAGGGATCAAGCCTGCAACTGAGATACATTCCTTTGACTGATAATTGAACCTAGGCCTCATTGCTTGGCAGGCTGGAGCTCTAACCATTTAGCTAACCAGCCAGGGTAGTATTTTCTTATTTTATCCCTTATAAATTAAGAGATGAAAATGAAATTTCCTTACTAAGAAAAACTATTATGTCAATAGTGAGAGATTACTCCCATCATTAGTAATCAATGAACTAAATGTTCTTAAACACTTTTAACACAGGCTGAGCAATTTTGATAGGGCTGTTGCATCAAAATAGGAAATGATTTGTAAAGTATATAACATTTTTCCAAAAAAAAAAATACATATGAATGGGAAGAAAGAGCATCAGCATTTTTTATGAATCACCAAGTTCCTGGTACACTTTTAGTGTATAATAATATTTCCTCTGTATTCAGCATATACAGAGGAAATATTATTATTGATGTTATATGAAATGGGTTCATTCAAGATAATTATTTATTAGTTTTTCCCAAGAATATGTCTATGAAATTATTGTAGGAAATTCAGGAAGCATTTATATTTAACAAAGCCAACACATACACTGAGAAACAGAGATGATCATCAGAATGGTATGTTTTGGTTCTACTTGGAAAGAAAAGATTTTCTGAAAAATTGGAGTAGGGCAGTGTCTCCCAAAGTGTGGTATGTGTACCCCCAGGGGTACGGGAAGAGTTTGGTGGGGGTGCACGTTGCACCAGAGTTTGGTTGGGATATGCACTACACCGTGCTTAGCTGCGCCTAATTCTATGTTCTCATGAGTCAAATTAAGATAGTCTTGTGAGGCGTGAGATGGTTCAGTGTGCAAATAAATGTAATATACCTTTTATTTTTATTTTTTTATGAATAATTTTATTTTTTGTTTATTATTATTTTGTGTATGTACCAAAAAATAAAAAAATAAATATATTTTGATTGTTATTAAAATACATCCTTTTTTTGACGAGGGGTACTCAGTGTTACAAAAATTATAGGAAGGGTACACATATGTCAAAAGTTTGGGAAACACTGGAGTAGGGGATATATTTTGGTTGCCTTTTAGCATATTTTTAAAAATCATTTCTTTCTTTTTTTTTGTTTTTTCAAGAGAACCCAGTTTTGTTACTGCATCTTCTTATTTCCCACTCAACTCAGGTATCTTAAGGTAAATCATGGTAAATCATGGCCCACTCACAGCTGCAAAAGTGGGTGTGATTGATCTAGTTAAGTTCCTAGGAGATGCCACATGATATAACTTGACAGAGTAGCACTGGGATATCACATGCGTGATCATATTAGGAAAGTTCTACCCTGCTGTTCTGGGAAAGATTATAAAACTGTCCCATTTTCTTTTCCCTTTGAACAACTTGTCATGTGCAAATATTGGCCATGGAATTATTTGCCACTATCTTAAGACCAAATTGAGGGAAAGTCAGCAGACACAGGATGGCAGAACCAAATGAATCACAGGAACATATACAGAGTCAGTAGATTAAGGCAAATAGAAACCTGTTCTACTTCTGGATTGCCAGTGCTTTAAGCCAATGAATGCCTTTATTGTTGGCACCAATTTCTATTACTTGCAACCAGAGTCATCCTAAATAATTCCTAAATAACTGGAATATTAGTATATGATGAAAAAAAGGCAATAGAAGATAAGTATGAGAATGGAAGAAACACATATTCTTACTCTAACTCCAAATATCTGGTATACTAGTAAAATGATAAAAGGTTACATTCATTATCTGATAATTATTAACTAGAGGACCGATGCAGAAATTCATGCACTGGGGTGGGGGGGGTATCCCTTTGCCCAGCCTGCACCCTCTCCAATCTGGGACCCCTTGGAGAATGTCCAAATGCCAGTTTGGGCCCCATCCCATAGGAATCCCTAAAGGATCGGGCCCAAGCCAGCAGTCCGTAAGACATCCCTCTCACAATGTGGGACTGCTGGCTCCTAACCATTCACCTGCCTGCCAGCTTGATAGCCCCTTAACTGCTCCCCTGCTGACATGATCATCCCCAACTGCCCTCCCCTGCCAGCCCGATTGCCCCTAACTGCCTTCTTTTGTGGAGCTGAGGGGACTGGGGGACTCTGGCTGGATTAAGTGGAGCTGAGGGGACTGGGCTCTGCCATTTTGTGGCTTGAGTGCCCCATCTTGTGAGGGTATGTCAATTAGCACATTCCCTCTTTATTGGCTGTGGGCACCACCATCTTATGAGGGTGTGATGGTTAGTTAGCATATCCCCTCTTTATTAGATAGGATTCTCCATATATCCTAATGCGAATATTTTAATGACATTTTGAGATTATAAACCCATATTTTATCACTTCTTATGTTTTCTTTGTTTCTCTTTTCAGTTTTCATCCCAGTATTTATCTTTTTTTAGACATGAACTTGGAATAAATTTAATGTTATTGATTAGTATTATCTTTGAATTCACTGAAGAGTTAGTATTCTCTTTGCACGCACTGAAGACAGTGACTGCTCAAAGGAAGAAATTAATCCATTTAGGGAAACAAAGTTTTAAAAAGCAGTAACAACTAGCACAATATACAAAGTATATTCCTATTGTCAATTGATTGAAGTAGATGATTCATGGCTCAGGAATTCAAGAGGATGTTATCACTTAAGCCTTTGGTAATCAGAAGTTTGAGAGTGGCAGAGTGACTTGGGGCTTCAAAGAACAAATAAGAGTTCAGATCTGCAAGGAGGGCTTGGGCTAGAATGTAGCTGGAGACTAAGTTTGGCAAAAATGGTTGCTGCTTAGAGACAAAGATCTAAAGAACCCATGAACAGCAAAAATAGACCTGTGACTAAGCACCCCTTATCTCATCAAATTCTAAGAAAAATTCACTCTAAAGCCATTTATTTATTTTCCTGCTTGCTCATGTCCATCACTAGAGGCTGGTCTAGTGTCCTCATTTCTCCTCTAGTGTCTTAAAGAAGATGAAGAAGAATGATTCTACTTTATAACTTAAATGGTTCATTTAAAATGCTTTTCCAGTCAGATGTTTAAAAAAACACAATTCTTTAAACAAACTATATGTGTTATTTATTATATACTTATAATAAGAGAAATAAAACATGTCTCAACAAGCAGCTATTTATTTAAATCTATGTACATAATTTGATGAACAGCCTATTTAGAATAAACCCTTACCTATAAGTATTTATCAAACATTCAAATTAAACTTCCATGTTAAGCAATGAGGCATGTTTTCCAGATGTCATACATTTTGCCCTGAAATTATGTACATAACCTTAGGAAGGCCCTATTTCTTTGCATAGTCTATTGTATAACTTTAGTTTTAATTTGAGAAGTCAGGGGCATGTGACTGCCTCCCTAATGCAGGGACCTCACAATTTTTTTTTATAGTTTCTAAAGTCAACTGCTCTTTCTATAAGTTCTTCCAAAGTAATTCTGAATGTTTTTATATAAGAAACAGAAATGCTACTCTTGTTTAGTTGCCCAGTAATAAAATGGCAATCTATCAATTAACATGGTGTTGTGTTTCCTTTGACCACAGTCCTTTTTTTAGGAGTGGCATCACTTTTATTATTATTTTTTTAAATAAATATTTATTGTTGAAAGTGTTACATGTCTCTCCTTTTCTCCTGCATTGCCTTCTCCCACCCACTCCCCGCAAGCTTTCACCACCCACTGTCTGTGTTCTTGGGTTATGCATATACACATATGAGTTCATTAGTTGATCTCTTCCCCTCTCCACCCTCCTCTGCCTTCCCTCTGAGGTTTGACAGTCTGTTCAATGTTTCTATGTCTTTGGGTCTATTTTGTTCATCAGTTTATGTTGGTCATTAGATTCTACATATGAGTGAGATCATGTGATACTTATCTTTCTCTGACTAGCTGATTCTGCTTAACATAATATTCCCTAGGTCCATCCATGCTATTAAAACTGGCGAGTTCCTTCTTTTTTATAGAGGCCCAGTGCATGAAATTTGGGCTCGGGGGAGGGGTGTCCTTCAGCCCAGCCTGCACTCTCTCCAATCTGGGACCCCTAGAGGGATGTCTACCTGCCCGTTTAGGCCTGATTCCCTAAATGGGCCTAAATGGGCAGTGGGACATCTCTTTCACAATCCAGGACTGCTGGCTCCCAACTTCTCTCCTGCCTGCCTTCCTGATTGCTCCTAATAACTTCTTCCTGCCAGCCTGATCACCCCCTAAGCACTCCCCTACCAACCTGATTGATGTCTAACTACTCCCCTGACAGGCTGTTTGCCTCTAACTTCCCTCCCCTTCAGGCCTGGTCACCCCTAACTGCCCTCCCCTCAGGCCTGATAACCCCCAACTGCTCCCCACTGCAGGCCTGGGTCCCTCCCAACTGCCCTCCCCTGCAGGCTTGGTCACCCTCAACTGCCCTCTCTTGCAGGTCTGATCTGGTACCACCCAACTGCCCTCCCCTGCTGGCCTGATTGCTCACAACTGCCCTTCCTTGCAGGCCTGGTCCCTCCCAAATACTCTCCCCTGCTGGCCATCTAGTGGCGGCCATCTTGTGTCCATATGGGGGCAGGATCTTTGACTGCATTGAGGCAGCCATCTTGTGTGCTGGAGTGATGGTCAATCTGCATATTGCTCTTTTATTAGATAGAATAGAGGCCTGATGCATGGGTGGGGATCATCTGGTTTGCCCTGAAGGGTGTTCTGGATCAGGGTGAGGCTTTCCTTGGAGCATGGGGCGACCTGCATGAAGGGCCTGTAGTAGTTTGTAGGCCGGCCACACACCCCCGGCAATCCAAGCAGAGGCCCTGGTATCTGGAGTTTATTTATCTTCTACAATTGAAGCTTTGTAGCCTGAAGCAGAGCCCAGCCTTTTACTCACTCTAGGGTGGCAGCCATTTATGTTGGGATTTATTTACCTTCTATAATTGAAACTTTGTATCATTGAGTGGAGGCCTAGGCCAGCAAGGGCAGGTGGAAGTCTTTGCTTCCTCCATTGCCAGGGAAACCCAAGCCTACCTCCTGTTCTCTGTGGCCAAAGTCATCATTGTTGTCTTTATTTGCATATGTGCTCCTGATTTCTGGTGGGTGTGGCTTGGGCATAGCGAAGGTATAGTCAATTTGCATGTTTCTCTTTTATTAGATAGGATAGTATTCCATTTTATAGATGTACCTAATTTTTAATCCACTCATCTGCTGGGCTATTTCCAAACCTTAGCTATTGTAAATTGTGCTGCTATGAACATACGGGTGCATAAATTCTTTCTGATGGGTGTTTCTGAGTTCTTGGGATATATCCCTAGAAGTGGGATCACTGCGTCCAATGGTAGTTCCATTTTTAATTTTTTAGGAAACTCCAAATTGTTTTCCACAGTGGCTGCAGTAGTCTGTATTGCCACAGCAATGCACAAGAGTTCTCTTTTTTTCCCACATACTCACCAGCACTGTCATTTGTTGATTTATTAATGATAACCATTCTTACAGGTGTGAGGTGATACCTTATTGTCAATTTGTTTTGCATCTATCATATGACGAGCGACTTAGAGCACTTTTTCATATACCTTTTGGCCTTCTTTATGTCCATTTTGGAGAAATGTCTATTGAGATTGTTTGCCCATTTTTTATTGGATTATTTACCTTCCTTTTGATAAGTTGTATTAGTTCCCTGAAGATTTTTGAGGTTAAATCCTTACCAGATGTGTCATTTGCAAATATGTTCTCACATGGAGTGATCACTCTTATTATTTTATTAATTTCTTTTGTTGTGCAGATTGGAATTGGTTCATTATTTATAAGACACTGTTCATCAGCAAATTTCCATAACACTACCAGAGAAGAAGATATTCTGCTACTTCTAAGTGGACAGGACGGAAATGATATGGAGATAACTGGAACTCCATAGTAGCATATTGATTTTTTGTGTCACTTTCTCTTGCATAATCTCTCACACACAGGCATATACAAGGACCTTTGGAAGTTAGAATTCATTTTTAGTGAGAAAGTTTTAAAGTGTGACTTGTTATTATCAAATAAACATAAATTTCCTATGATAGTGGCTTTAAATTTTATTTCACATTGTGATATAATATACACACCTACCCAATACATACATATGGAAACAAGCATTTTATTAAGCCATATTTACTTTTTAAAAATATGATGCACTCTGATACATTTTAATCCTATAAATCTATTTAAGAATAAAAAATGAAAAGTGTCAGCTAATGGATTACATCAATTGTAAAACACTGTCTTTAGGTACATTATATTATGTTTGTGGTCAATTTTAATATATATAAACATGTTATGTTGGTTTGTTCATATGAGAACCAAGAGTCTTCTAAACCAGGAATTACCAATAGGATAATTTTGAAAGTCAGTATTTCATTTTTAAAGCCTATCATGGTGGAAATATTTTTACTACCAGCACTTTTCTCCTCCCTGGGTAACACCAGTAAATTATTTAGCTTGAATTCTTTTACATCTCCAGAAATATCTTGACACATAAAGAAACACTGAAGGATCTCATTCCTGCCATGTCCTATTTCTAGAACCACTTTGTTTTATACCCCAGCTGTCCCCTTGCTCCTAGTGGCATCTTAGAGCAGGAGTATTCCACAATGTGAAGGATAGATTAGCAGTGTAGATAGTGACAGATAACATCCAGGGTTATTCATGGGTTGGGTTATGGCCAGAGTCTCTCCCAAGAGGAGAACAAGTAAAATGGAGCAGTGTTTGAATTTGGCATATGCCTTATTGTTGCAGATGCTGATACCAACACTTCCCTGTATCCACTTGAGTGTTTTCAGTTAGAGCACCAGTGGGTTAGGTAAAACCTCACCTTTGTCAATTCAGTGACCTAATGCCGTCATAATTTGTTGTTACTAGCACATATTTTTTTCAGTAATGATATTGGCATATTTGATTTAGGAATGTATTTCAAACTTTAATAAAAGAAAACGAGGTCAGGAAAGCAACATAAGTATACACAAGTACTGGAAATAGCACTTAAGTATTTAATTTCTCACTCAATTAAAAATTCTCTCACAAATTGGAAATATTATTCTTTCACTAACACACCTAATTTGGACTCATTAAAGTAAAATATTAAGCTAATTTTCTCAAAACCAGTGCAAAATTTGTGCTCATCTGTTTTCATTGTATTCCTCTCTGAGCAGGGTATAGAAATTAATAAAACTTAGTCCTGAAGTTTTAGCTCTGTAAGGGAGGTACTTTGATCAGAACTGACAGTGAGTTCAATGCTTTGCCTCATCACCATGAAGCTCTTCTCAAAGGAGCCATGGGAGGAAAAGGCATAAGGCACCCCTGGGAGGAGTTCCAAGATGGCTGATACAGAGGGGCTCTGTCTAGGGTGGTCTAGTTTTCCCCTGAGGGAGTTATATTTTAACTAAAGGCCTGTTGCACAAAGATTCATGCAATAGGCCTCCCTTCCAGTTTTCCTCTGGCACCCAGGACCTGGGCCACAGTGGAGCTAAGCTTCAGCCTTTAGGCTTGGCTCTGGCCACAGCAGAGCCTTCTGTCGTCAGTCTTCAGTCTTCACTCCTTGTCATGTCTGTGTATGCAAATTAACCCACCATCTTTGTTGGGTTATTTTGCATACTCACCCCTGATTGGCTGGTGGGTGTCGTGGAGTTATAGTCTATTTACATTTTCCTCTTTTATTATATGCAAACTTGATTCCATCTCAAACATGAATTTATATCTGAATTTGAATTGTATCTGAAAATTTATATAAAAGAACATTTATATCTGAATGTTCTTTTATTTTCTAAATAGTTCACTTTCCACCTTGAGACTAAACTCAGCAGGGCTTGCTTTAAAGCAAATGTCCTCCAAAAGCAGTTTCTCCATTTGGTGCAATTGTTTGTAAGGCAGTGACATGTTTTGTTCTAATTTATATTTATGGTGGAAAGTATTACAGATGTCCCCCTTTTACTCCCATTGAACCCTTCCCTCCAACAGCTCCCATCCCCAGGTCTTCACTGCACTGTTATCTGTGTCCATGACTTATGCATATAAGTTCTTTGGTTAATATCTTCCCAACCCTGGTATTCCTACCTTCCTCTAAGATTCTGTGGTCTGTTCCAGGCTTCCATGATTCTGTATCTATTTTGTTTATCAGTTTATTTTGTTCATTAGATTACATATATGAGTGAGTTCATGTGATCTTGCCTTTCTATGTCTTAGCATGATACTCTCCAGGTCCCTCCATGCTGTCTCAAAGGGTAAAAGATCATTCTTTCTTACATCTGAATAGTATTGTATTGTGTAGATGTGCCACATCTTTTTGATCCATTTATCTACTGATGGGCACTTGGGCTTTTTTCAGATCTTAGCTATTGTAAATAGCACTGCTATGACCATATGGGTACATATATTCAAGCTTTCTTAATAGATCCTAAATAGACACTCTTTGATGGCCAAGGGTCATATGAAGAAAACATTAATAATCATTACTAATGTTACTAATGCGAGAGATACAAAGTAAAACCATAATGAAGCATTACCTCAAACCTGCCAGAATGGCTAACATCAACAAATCAACAAACAAGTGCTGATGAGGATGTGGAGAGAAGGAAACCTAGTTCACTGCTGTGGGAATGCAGACTTGTGCAGCCATTATGGAAAACAGTATAAAGTTTCCTCAAAAAATTAAATATGGATCTGCCATTTGACCCCAGTGATCCCACTTATAGGACACTTATTTTTTTAACAAGAGAAAGAGCAGGAGAGGCTCTCAGAAAATCTGATTTATAAATGGACCCCAAGACAGTATTATAAGATTACAGAAAAATTCCCTACAAATTCAACACACCAGTATTACTTTGTGGAGAAGATATTCCTAGCACAATGGAATCAAAAGCCTTCTAGGTTATGTAAAGAGCCAATAAATATTCAGGGATTTCTAGATATCACTGAAATGTTTTTGAAATCTGAAACAATTATTTTGAATAGTGATGTTTGTTATTTTTTTAAAATATATTTTATTGATTTTTACAGAGAGGAAGAGAGAGGGATAGAGAGTTAGAAACATCGATGAAAGAGAATCAGAGATCAGCTGCCTCCTGCACACCTCCTACTGGGGCTGTGCCCGCGACCAAGGTACATGCCCTTGACAGGAATCGAACCCGGGACCTTTCAGTCCACAGACCTATGCTCTATCTATTGAGCCAAACCGGTTTTGGCATGTTTGTTATTTTTGTAGATCTTCATATATGCTTTAACAAAGGGACTTGGCTTTTATAAATCTAGTGTCTAAGTTGAAATGAGAATGGAACAAATTTATAGACTCTAAGGACCTTACTGTCTGCACCCATGGCAACTATATTGGAGCCTTGTCTCACTGCTTCAGTTTCAAGGACATCTTTACCACCTGGGCTTTAATTAATGATAAATCAACAGACATGCAGGTGACAACCATTATATTCTTCCACCTTTATCATCGCAGTTGGAATTAGTGACAAAATTTTAAATTAAATTTTAACTTTGTCTTAACTTAATATGTAGATGGAACACATGCATATTGCATGCATGTATTAGTTTAATAATTAAAACTTTCCAATATTTTTGCTTGTTTTACATCAAAGCAAGTAAAGAAAAGGAATAGTGTTTAATCCAAATTAACTTAGTGTACATTTAACATTCTTCAATTTTCTTTATTAAGCATAAATTACTTAAAAGAGTGCCTGATACATAATAAGTGCACAATAAATACTGATTAACAATATCAGATTCACATGTTATCTTATTTTGCTGCTCTTGTTAAAAATATCCATCTAATCTATGGTATATTTTCCCTACAAGGCCTCTCAATATGATATCCTGTCTATTATATACACATGTGCTGATCCCTTAAGTGACTTAAGAGGAAATAATAGACCTGTATTTCATAGATCTAGTCTATTAACATCACTTAAGATAGGAGTCATATTGACTTGTTCCTCCTGTTTCCCAAAGTGCCTATCGTGGTTCTTTTCTCTCTCAAACAAACACCAACACCTTCCATTTAGAATTGTAGAATAGGTTCATTATAAAACATTTTGAAAATATTTAACAGCATAGATAAAATATGAAACTCATCTCACCAGCTATTGATAACTCTAATTGACTTTTTTTACTCATTTTCTTCATCTTTTTTTTCTGTGCATATATTACCTTGTCTTTAAAGAAAGCTGAAATCACGTTATAAATGTGACTTACTAACCTGCTTTTCATTTATATATTTAAAATATTATTTCATGCTATTAAATATTTTATCTTGTCTAATTAAATATTTTCCAAACACATTATGAGTGGTTAACATTATTTTACTTATTTAAATATATATTTATTTATTTCAAAGAGGAAGGGAGAGGAGGAAAGAAACATCAATGATGAGAGAGAATCATGGATTGACTGAGTCTTGCACACCCCCAAGGGGTCACCCCCTGAAACCAAGCATGTACCCTGACTGGGAATCAAACTGTGACCTCCTGGTTCATATGTCAACACTGAACCATTGAGTTATACAAGCTGAGCTTAATATTCTTTTATAGGAATACTAGGGGCCTAGTGCACTAATTTGTCCACCTTGACAGGCACTGTGGGCTTATAGGCTGTGGTGGGCACAGGGGCAAGTCTCAGCTCATCCTCCATGCTCCTGCCCAAACCCTCCTCCTGCGGCCCTCCTCCCCCAACCCCTGTCTGCTTGTAGCCCCTTTCCCACCACTGTCACTCCCATGTGCTGACAGTTCCAGCCCCAATAACACCCATTGATAACACAGAGCGATTAGAGTCAGCACCATCAGTGAATGCTAGTGGAAGCTGCTGCCCTGATCACCCCTCAGGAGCAGGGGGAGGTAGAGTAGCCCTGTGGGGTGATCAGGGCCAGCAGCTGCCACTCGCACCTGCTGAAGGCACGAGTGAGTGGGGCCAGCGCTGGGTGCCAGCAGTGGGTGTGAGCGGGAGTGGCACTGGTAGCAGGTGAGAGCACCAGGCAGGACTGCAGCATCAGGAGCAAAGAATTTTCAGGAAACACTAGAGGCTTGCCCCAATGACAGCAACTGGCACCCTGTCTTGGTCTGGCACACCTGTTTACATGCTCCATCATCCGGCTGTGGCTTACGCCTGCCATGTTCTGCACTCTCTCGCCTGCTGCCAATACCAACCATGTTCTGTGCGTGCACCCTGGTGGTAAACACATGTTATAGCAACTGGTTGTTTGGTTGTTCTGCTGTTTGGTCTATTGGCAGTTTAGCCTTTTACTATATAGAATACTCTACTTAATCTTTCCTTCTGTTACCCTATGTAGATTTTGTCAATATTTTGCTATTATTAATAAGTGATAATATTCTTTGCACATTGAGTAAACATTGTTGACTGACTCCACTCACTCAGGTGCCATTTAATCCACAGTTTGATGGGTAGTACATAAAACTGTAACTTATCTCCTTCATCAGGAGTACTTAGTAACTCTTGGTTGGGCATGACAAGTCTCATGTTATAGCCTATAGGAGGGCAGCCAAAGGCTATGTGCATTTCTAATGAAGCCAGCATTAAGCATCTAAAATGATTTTATTTTTTTAATCCTCACCCAAGGATATTTTTTAAATTGATTTTTGAGAGAGAGAAAGGGGAGAGTGAGAAACATCAATGTGAGAGAGAAACATTGATTGGCTGGCTCCTGCATGTGCCCCAACTGGGGATTGAACCCATAAACCAGAGCATGTGCCCTGAGCAGGAATTGAACCAGCAACCCTTTGGTGCACACGATGATGCTCTAACCAACTGAGTCACACAGGTAGGGCTCAGTTGATTGTTTATCAAGCCCAAACTTCTACATGCAAAATAATCTTCCTCATAATTGAACATTGAATGATACATAGTTGTTATTAAATAACTATTTGTAAAGTGAATATCCAAGGGTCTACTTGACATTTTATTTATCTTACAGTCATCTCAAGCTTAGCATACTCACATACTGAACTCTTAATAACTGCCATGAATATCCCATAAAATAAATTTTTTTTAAAAAAATCACCTGTCTCTTTCCCTCATCCCTATCTTAGCAAATTGGGCTACCGTTCACACATTTTCTCAAAGCAGAATGCTGGGAATTATCCTTAACACGGTTATCTCTATCACTTGGAAGTCCTGTTGATTTATGTACAGAATCACTTCCAATCCATCCACTTCTCTCTTCACTGCAGCTACCCCTGACCCAAGACACCATCATCAGTTCACTGGTGAGTCCTTCCTTCTGAACTTCCCACCTGCACTATTGGCCTCTTCCAGGGATAAGCTCATGGCTCTCCTCTTTTGAAGACTATACAATACTGGCCTTTGCACTTAGCATTTTTAATAAAACACAACCTCAGACTCTTTACCATGGCTATAAGGCACTACCTAATTTGCACACAATCCCTTTAGTATCCTTTTCAGAGCATCACCTACACTATCCTTTTTGCTCTTTGTCTCCCCCTTCACAAAGATGATCCTTCTAATATTTCAGGTCTAAACATATTCCACTTTCTATAACACCCATCACTCTATCAATGAACCCTTTTAATTTCCTTCACTGCACTTACCATACTCTGCAAAAATTTATTACTTGATTTACTTGTTTATTATTTTGTCTCCCTTACTTGACTGAAAACTTTAAGGGACCATCCTATCTATTTTATTTATGGTGTTTTGCTTAATGCCCAGAACAGTACATGGCATGTAGAAGACCTTTCAATAATATTTGTTGTTGGGGTGATACCTTAGAATAAGCCATCTATTAGTCCACCGGCTGACAGACACTGAAAGATGGATCTTTTCCTAGTTGGACAGAACTAGAAACCATTCCAGTATTTTTTCAAAGTTCCCTAAAAGCATTCTCTCCCTGAAAGAAAGTGATTACCATGAATAAACTCATACAGTTTCTAAACACTTCAAGATAGCCATAGCTTATAGGGATGCTGCACTCTGATGCCACCCAGCTCTCACTTAGAGACTGACACAATAATTTACTTCTCTTATACTTATCTGCTTCATGCATGGTGATACCATGCTGCAAAGGCTCTACTTGTAATACTCTTAAGGAACATAATTCAGTGGTAATATGACAGTTATCTATTTTTATGTGTATTAGATATTTACATTATGATTCTAATACTTAAAGATCATAATTACTTTATTTTTATTAAGAACTAGTAGCCCTGCACACAAATCCCTGTGCAAGTAGCTTGCTGCTGCTTGCTTCAGCTGACCACCTGCCCACCACCACTGGTGACTCTCAGCTGCTCTTAGCTCACTGATGTGCCCTTCTGGAGCTCTCTGCCTACTGCCCTACCTTTCTGTAGCTCTCTGCCTGCTGATCCGCCCTCCTGCAGATCTCTACCACTTGTAGAATGATCATGATGTTATGGCATAATGGATAATTAGCATATTCCTCTCTTATTATATGGGATAGCAACTCTAAAATCAATATCATCCCAATCCCAAATTTTGAGTTCTAAGAGATTTAGTAACAGGTTTTTAAAATTTAAAACAATAAATGCTTCACTGTGATTGTTGCTATCTTTTCAGTTCTGAACAAAGAGACATCATCAGAAGGATAATGATAATTCTCTTACAACATGCACTGAATCTTATTTATCAGGTTTGTTTAAAGTTAAAATAATTCACTTAGATTTCTAAAATATTTTGAATTAGAAAACTATATATATATAGGATGGCTAATTAATCACATATCTAAGTCCCTTTTCTGGCTAAGTTTTTTTTTAATTGATTTTACAGATAGAGAAAGGGAGAAGGAAACATTGATTTGTTGTTCCACTTATTTATGCATACATTGGTTGCTTCTTGTATGTACTATGACTGGGCATCAAACCCACAACTTGGTATATCAGAACGATGCTCTAACCAACTGACCCTACTGGGACAGGGCCTTGGCTGAGCTTTTTTGATACAGTGTCTTTCCAAGAGGCTGTCAGCACTAATCATATTCTGGTATTCTTTACATGAGAGCATAATGATTATAACACATTTTACCAAATACATGTATAATTGAATATTAAATATCTTATTTTTAAAGTCTGTGTCAATATTGACCATGTTCTCAGTTATCTGTTTTTCTGCAGATTTCCTTGTTGCCCTTCAGGAACACAGATTACTGTTTTCATAATAACTGGTCCTGCTGCAACAAGATTGAAAAGTATGACAGTGAAAGAAAGCAGCAAAAAGCAAGGCAGCTGATTTGCTTTAGATGAATGGCTAAAATTTAGGTGACACAAGGATTTATGCCCTGGACTGGCCCTCTAATTAAAATGAGAAATGACACAGGCAGATGCTAAGCAGTTTGGGGAATTAATAATCAGGCATTAATGCAAAATAAGGACACTATCTTTAAGAATATTCATTTCCATGTCTATGCCATCCAATCTGAATGACAGGCAGAAAATATCACCATGTTGCAGGCAACATTAAAAATGCTTTGCCCTCTTTTAGCACAAAATAGATGGGAGGACCAGAATATCATCCCTGGTCAAGTATAAAAGTATTGGGATATTACCAAGGGTTATGAGACTTATCCAAAAACACCTACATCAAGGTCAAAGATAGGAAGCATTAATGTTCAGGGGGCAGTTCCATTGTCCTTTTAGAGGAGTCTTTCTCCATTTGATAGAGGCCAGCAGAAAAAAAAAATCCATAAACAGTGAAACAGAACCAAGATAGGTGGTCTTTGTGAGGACAAATATATTCACTGGAGGGAAATGAAACTGGTTTAAAATTATATTAAGTTTTAGCAAGCAGGCTAGTTAGAAGGAGGTTAAACACACACACACACACACACACACACACACACACTCTCTCTCTCTCTCTCTCTCTCTCTCTCTCTCTCTCTCTCTCACACACACACACACACACACACACACACACACACACACACACACAACTCAACCCCCGAGGAGGAAGCATGCTGCTTTGCTGGAAAGAATCTGCCAAGTTCTCCACATCAAAGAGAGCCCAGTAGGGGTGTAGACAAAGAAGAATTTGGATGGACATGTGAAAATGTTTACAATGGATCTAGAAGCAGGGATTGAACAAATTCACATAGGCTAGAAATTTGAAAGCTATAAAAAGAGATATAAGTAAAGAAGAGGAAATAATTTAGCAAGAAATCAAGGAAACGAAACAACCATTTTGACCAATATAGTGTTATTTTGCACGAGTTTGAATCCCAGTTCTGTAACTTTTCTGCTCGTTTGCTCAGTAACGATAAGGAAAAAAAAAATCATAAGTAGGCCATATCTGCAAAACAGGCCTCTTTGCAAATGTCTCTTTAGTTTTTATCAGAGTTTTTTCCCCCTCTAGCTTTACATGGGATACTTTTGATGGATTTGACAGCAAACACATTCTGCATAACTTTTATGGAGAAGCTTCTCCGACAGGAATAAACTAATATTCATGTCTCTGCACTGGCTTTCCTGAGCCCTGATGCTGTCTGTGGTCATGTCTGGAGATGAGTTTTGAGATCAATGTATGAACCATAAACCAGGAAAGTTGGTAATCTGAAAGCAGGAAAGGTTGCTAATTGGCTTCCAATTTAGGAAGAGGGAGGGTTTAGACAGGAAAAAGATCCATCCTCTTCACTGAGGTCCTCTCTGGCTTACAAATCACTTGTAAATCAGAGCATGAGGGACAAAAATTATCAAGTGTATTGGCCAGCTAAATGTCAGATTACAAAGTACCTAACTTATAGTAAGTACTCAGTAAATAGTTGATAAAAAAGAGCCATTTTTACTAGCACAACAGGTACATATATAAATGTAGAATTTGAAGTAAAAAAAATACACCATCTCATTACATAGGCTTTTGGGAATTGACATGGAGGGTGAGATGCTGGATAGATGGGATGAGATAATCGTGCCACCCACAGTGGTATTTAATGGCTAAAGATGGTGGGTATGGATTAGAAAAAATATAATCACTCTGCCAACTTTCCCTTAATTGGGAAAGAGTAAATATCATGGAGAGTTGCTTTGAAAAGTAGTCTTTAAACACTTTGAAAATGCACTAAAATAAATAAGTGCTAAATTGCATATCCGATTACTGCTAATTTATGACCAACAGATTTCTTCATGTCTCTTGCAAATGTGAATAATTACACCTAACGTTTTCAGGCACTGAAATTATATGCATTTGAATGATTCAGGATGTAAAATAACACTGATATTTTTAACCTCGAAGAGAATAAATGTATTCAGGAGAGAGTGCCGCTTCTAATACTATTTTCAATATGTAGGTGGTGGAGTGAGCTGATAATATTTGTAGGTACTTATATGAGCTTGATATTTTAGAGTATCTTTGAGTAGCTTTGGGTCATTTTCACTGTATCATATATTTGTAAAACTATCTTATCTGAATTATTTCGAAAATAACAAAAAATTATAAACATTTTTAAAAAACTGGGTAGAACACAATATGGATAAGGAAAAAAAGTTTCTAAGAAAAATTTAACCTCTGTATGTCACACCCTAGGATTATCAGAGCTGACTAACAATACTGGACAGGAGCATTTTACTTATATCAATAAAGTTATGATTTCCCAAATTGATTTTCTCTCTAATTTCTCATTAGAATATTTTCATTAAATAATGCCCTTTGGGTTGGGTACCATGTCTGGAAGGTACCCAACCAAAGGCAATAATCCTTTGTGTATGACATTCTAATAATTTCCATAGCAACTGCTTATGGGTTAAAATGTCACAAACAGAATTAAGATTTCAGGTGTGAGATAAACAACAGGAGTAGAACATCACAAAGACAAAGTTACTGCTTGCATTTTAAATAAATAAGTAGGAAAGAGAAAAAATGGAACAATAGTATTTTCCAATTAAAAAATTCACTGCACTTGGAAGTCACCTCTCAGTGAGGGAATACTCAAATATGAGTTTGGCAGATGGTGTCTTTTCATCAGGATGATAATGGGCCAACTATAGTAGCCACTTAGAGATTAGAGCTAGTCTTAGTTTCTCAAATTGCAGTCCACTTATCTGGCTGCATACCATGGGCACTTTACAGAAAAACCGTATTATTGTATACACTTATAAGTTGTCTTTTTGGTGTTTGTTTTTTTCCCCCAGAAACAATTGCTCCAATTTCTTCAAGTCTAAAGAAGCTTGCTTTGCCTCTAAAGATTCCAAGGGAGGCTGTCAATGCACTCATTCTAATCTCAACGGGCATCCCTGGATGCTTTCCAAGTTTGTAGGAACTTTTTTTTGGGTAAGACTGAGACTACTAAGAGATCCAATGAATCCAGGAACTGTGGGAGTCAAGACTGTTTTTTTTTTTTTCACGACTTACATAGAAACTGAAACAGTCTTAAATAAAAGTATTTAAATCAAGGCATTAATTAATGTAACAGTATATTCCACAAGAGCAAAGACAGAAATACCTAGTGAATAACTTTCAGAATGTTTCACCACAAAGTTAAGATTCCAATTTCAGGTCAAAGAACATCAACTTGAATCTCTCCTTTGCAGGAAGTTGCCACTCTTCTTTTTTTGCTAATAGAGATCAGAAGTCTTATCATAATGTACATTTACAGTGAGGTACAAGACCCTGGCTAGGGGAGAGAAATGGCCCTGCTTTTACAGAAAAGAAGTTGAGAGGCAGGTAGAGACTCAACCATACTGCGAGTTGCAATAAGCACTGGCTTTGCCTCTAACAATTTCTCTGTAGCTAATGCAATGCTACAGCTTTCCCTAACCTGGTTTATTCAAAGGTGAGTTCACTTGAATGAAAACGTTCTTTAGAGATGCTGGAAAAGTGGTCTGTGGCCATATATTGGAATAAAGATTAACTTGAATATGGGTCTAAATGTAAGCATAAAACCATTTAGGCATGCTGTCACAAAAACTAAGATTCCCTTCTTTTTTTACAGGTGTGTAGTATTCCATGGTATAAACATATTACAGCTTTTTAAGCCACTCAACTATTAATGGGCACTTGGGCTACATAAAAATCTTGGCTATCTATCATCTATCTATCTATCTATCTATCTATCTATCTATCTATCTATCTATCTACATCATCTATCTAATCTATATAAAAGCCTAAGCAGCCATTATGACTGGATGACCAGAACAACTGGTCGACCAGTCACTATGATGTGCACTGACCATCAGAGGGCAGAAGCTTCCCCCTGGTGGTCAGTGTGCTTCCACAGCCAACCTCCCACAATCAGTGATGGTGCACATGTCCATTCCTTCTTTGCCTGGCCCAGTGACCATTGCCTCCTCTCCTGACCCCTCTGGGGCCTTCGGGCCCTAGGCTGGGAAAGGGAACTAGGGGTGGGTGGCTGTGGACATGTCCCCTTTCCTAGGGGGGCCAAAGGCTGGCTCCCTCCTGGGGCCAGCTGACAACCTCCTGCACTCCATCCCTCCCCACAGCTGGCAGGCGCCGATTGGCCCACCACCCACCTGGTATGGTAGCAGCATGGTGATGAGGGAAGGAGGAGGGGGGAGATGGGGAACCATGCCATGGCAGGGCCTTCTGTCAGCATCTGCGTCCAGATTCAATTCTTTCTGCATCCGTCCTGACAACCATCACCTCCTCTCCTGACCCCGCCAGGGCCTCTGGACCCTGGGCTGGGCTGGGGAACTAGGAGTGGGTGGTGACAGACCTGGCCCCTTATTCAGGAGGGCTGAGGGCTGGCTCCCTCCTTAGGGCAGGTGGTCAACCTCCTGCACCATGCCCCTCCCCATGCCCAGCAGGCCCTGATGGGCACTACAGTCCTCCCCGTGTCTCTCCACTTGGCCAGCAGGCCCCAATTAGCCTGGCTCTTATTGGCCCTGATTGCCTGCCAGGCCTTGGGACTCCACCAGTGCACGATTTCATGCACTGGGCCTCTAGTTGTAAATAATGCTGTAATGAACATAGGCTATGCATTTATCTTTTGACCTGGCAGTCCTACTTTCTAGGTATTTACTCTGAAGCCATATCTACAACAATATGGAAATATGTAGGCCTATGATTATTTCTTATAGAATTGTTCATAATTTCAAAATATTGGAAGCAAGCTATATACCCATATATCAGAGAAAATGAATAAAGTATTAATTAACCACATGATGAAAAACTGTACTATACTATGGTTTCTTTTATTGGAAAATAGTGTTCAGAAACCAAAATCTAGACCCAAGATAATGCTATTAATATTGGAAAATCATTTCTTCTAGGACCTCTAAACATAGAAAATATATTTATCTCTATTGTAATTTTCAGTAGAGCAGATTCTTCTGTATTTTCTTATATATCCCTCTTTTATACATGAAGGTAGCATACTATAAATTCTCTTTTATACTTTGTTCTTTTCTCTTAATAGTATATTCTGGAAATTTTCTATCAGTTCAGAAAAATCTCCCTATATCTTTATTTTTTTTGATATTAGTATAGTACAGTTTTTCATCATGTGGTTAATTAATACTTTATTCATTTTTCTCTAATATATGGGTATATAGCTTGCTTCCAATATTTTGAAATTATGAACAATTCTATAAGAAATAATCATAGGCCTACATATTTCCATATTGTTGTAGATATGGCTTCAGAGTAAATACCTAGAAAGTAGGGCTGCCGGGTCAAAAGATAAATGCATGGCCTATGTTCATTACAGCATTATTTACAACTAGAGGCCCAGTGCATGAAATCGTGCACTGGTGGAGTCCCAAGGCCTGGCAGGCAATCAGGGCCAATAAGAGCCAGGCTAATTGGGGCCTGCTGGCCAAGTGGAGAGACACGGAGAGGGACTGTAATGCCCATCAGGGCCTGCCGAAACCGGTTTGGCTCAGTGGTAGAGGGTCGGTCTGCGGACTGAAAGGTCCCGGGTTCGATTTCGGTCAAGGGCATGTACATTGGTTGCGGGCACATCCCCAGTGGGGGGGTGCAGGAGGCAGCTGATCTATGTATCTCTCTCATCGATGTTTCTAGCTCTCTATCTCTCTCCCTTCCTCTCTGTAAAATATCAATAATATATATATATTTTTTAAAAAAAGAGTACATATCCTCAACATGGTTCATGTTAACATACAGGTATTGACATTGATCATCTGGCTGAGACATTGTTCATCAGGCTTCTTCACTGTAAAACTTACACATTTCCTCATTTTTTCATATGGTACTATTTGGAAGGAAGTCACTATGCATATTTCACACTTAAGGATACAGTTTAATTTTAATGGTTTCAGAATTATGAGTATATTGCAGTTTAGTGAAATAATTTCTTTTTAGGTAGATATGTAAAGGGTTTTAAATTTTTAATTACTTAAAAAAAAACTTTGCAGTACATTCTAACCTAGAATATTTATCTCTGAATGTATCACTGATTATTTCTTTGGGATAAAAAAAACAACAACAAGGAATGAATTGTTGGGCTTTTGATACATAGTATAAAATGGGTCTTAAGAGTATTTATGGCAACCCATAGTCTCAGCAGCAAGCATGTAACAGTGAGAGCATGCCATTTCTCTACACCACTTTTATGTAGCTGGAGTGATTGAGCCTGATATGCATGATGCAAGACAATGTTGGAGTGGAAGGGTGGATAGATGCCCAATTGTGTAGGGTGTGCAAAGAGTTTACCTTTTATTCTCAGTGTAATAGGAGGCCATTGGAAGCTTGCTAACAGAGGAGAGATCCAATCTCCTTAATGTGATATATGCCATATCTTCATTTCTTAAAATGAGCTGTTAGATTATGGGTGGGTGTTTCTCTTTCAAGCTTGGCTCAATGTAATCAGAATAATAAAAAGGCAACATGCAGATGACATTCCATCCTTTCTTACACTACTCTAACTTGCTAACAAGTGGGGAAATGCAGAATGTAGGACAAGAAAGAGAAGAGGAAGTGCTAAGATAATTTATTCTGAGGGAAGGGGATGGGTGATGGGAAGGGAAGGGGCAATGAATGGGAAGACCCTCTGAACTGCTGAAGGCTGAATAACTGCTCATGAATTTAACCTTGCTTGCTATACATAGAGTCCCACCTTGACATGAAGAGCAATGGAGAGATAAAAGTAACAACATTCAGACAGCTGACAGTTTTCTGCTAGTTTTGAATCCTGGCAGAAATACATTACAGAGGATAAGGAGAACATTTAAAAAAGCATCAGAAAGAGCTGTTCAGAGATAATTCTATGTGAGATACTAGATCTATCTTTTGATGTGACTTAGTAATTCTTCATGCAAAGATATTTATCACACTTGAGGTGACAAAGGACTGATATAAAGTACAAGAATCTCCTAAATCTTCATACATATATAAAAGGAGGATTAAAGAGAATTATATGGTGACATGAGCCATTACAGTCTGACTAGAAATTTTTGACTAGGCAATAGTTAGATGGGACAAATAAATACATTAAAGAACAAAATGCTAAAAATTATTTACACCTTTTCTCTTTAAAAGGTCTTGGGACATATAAGTACCAAAGTTCTTTGAACATCTCAGGCACAACCAGATGGCCATTCTGTCAGAGGGCCTACTGAGATTTGGAATTAATCTTTAATTACTTATTTATAATTTATAATTACACAGATAGGGGCAGGTCATACCACTTGAGTAATTTTCTCTGTGGGATTCAGTTGTGCCATTTGAAAGGCACATTGACTTGTTTTTTATATTTGATGTTTTATTTTGTATAAAAAAGGTTCATTGTGACTCAGTTAGTTTTGTTATATATAATGTGAAAAAACATTGATATATACATTTCCTCAGTTGTGTTGGTAGCATGAGTATTACTGCTTTATGGTCAAAGAAACTAGCTCAACTGCAAAACTACTGCAGGTACAGGAACTTGTTTAAAGTGGTAGGTATATATCTGATTTCCATTCTTGATACTTTCTGATGGGAAAAGTTTTTAAGAGCTCCAGTTATAGTCTGATCTAGTGAGGCTCCTGTGAGGTTTTCCATGGCGAAGTCATCTGCCATGTTAGAGCTGGTAACATTTTTAGAACCTCCTTGGAATGAATCTTTGACCTCTAGCTCAGCCCTGGGAGTCTCATGTCTCACCTGTCCAATGACAATTCAGCTTGCCCCCAATTACCTTCCCACTGACTCCTTACATCCCTAGAGCATTAGAAACTTGTATGTCAGTTGCTGCATCATCCTGCTCAAAATTACTAGTCAGTACTTATATAAAACTACTAAACAGATTGATTTGGGTGGTTTCTATTTTTAAATGATTAAACCATCTTATTAACTGAAAAGACTGAGGACTGTACATCTTAGAACCATATAATTTTATTAACCAATGTGGTCCCTAAAAATTCAACAAAAAAGACTGGGCTTAAGGTTATTTCTCTTCCTTTTCCTCCAAATAAATCATGTCACCCTATAGGTATGACTTTGTGAGCCAAAACAAGCAATCAAGCAAACAAAACTAAAAACCCACTTTCTCTTCCTTAAGTTATTATTTGTTACTACAGAGTATTTTTATTGGGTATTTATTCACAGAATTTCAGATTTTGTCAATTTGACATGATTGATACGTCTCAGTAACCAAGGAGTGCAAAACAGTAGGTTGGCAAAAGAAAAACAAAGTAATTTTAATATATATTATTGAGGGGTAGAAAGTTAGAAACATCGATGAGAGAGAATCACTGATCAGCTGCCTCTTGCACACGCCCTACTGGGTATGTGCCTGCAACTAAGATACATACATGCCCCTGACTGGAATAGAACCCGGGACCTTTCAGTCTGCAGGCTGACGCTCTATCCACTGAGCCAAACCAGTTTCGGCAACAAAGTAATTTTAGATAAAGAAATTCTGAACTACACAGTGGACTACATTCATAGCACTTTTATTTTAAAAGCAAGTAGGCTTTAATGACCTTCTAGTAAAATAACACAAGAGGCAAGGATAAAGCGCTGTCAGTACATTGGACTCGGTCCTTTTTTTAGGGTTTTGTATTTTGTTTTGGCTCTCCAGAAAGAATCCAGGACAACAAATGGGGAAAAAAAGATTCTAAAATGACAGAAATTCAGGAATAGAAAAATATATTCATGAAAATTTAATCTAATTCCTTTATTTAAAAGATGAGAATGGTTAATCCTATTTTGGTTTTGGTTTGGTGACTTGCCTAAATTTATACATTGAGCTTTTGGCAGGCTTATTCATTTAGCAGGTGTTTTTTGGCTTTAAATTATATATATATATATATATATATATATATATATATATATATCAGGTATTATTGAATTTAAGGCACAGAAAAGAGTGGCAAGTGAGCCATCATATAGCTCATATTCAGTCTGTCACCCTGCTTCTCTCATAAATATTGAAAAGATACAGATTTGTTACATTTAGACTAGGACAGGCAATGGGGGAATAATTGTCTTCAAGGGTATGAGATGTTTGAAGGAAGTTGTTGACCATTTATTGTCACTGTAGGGATGCAAGCAATACAAATGGGTTCATGTTGCAACAGAATAAAGTTTAGTTAAAAATAAGAAATAACTTCTTGGATGGCATGGTATTAAGCATTGAAATGGTCAAGAGCATTGGTCAGCAAACTCATTAGTCAACAGAGCCAAATATCAACAGTACAATGATTGAAATTTCTTTTGAGACTGAAATTTTTTAAACTTAACTTTCTTTTATCACAACTTCTTCAAAATAGACTCGCCCAGGCCATGATATTTCGTGGAAGAGCCACATTCAGGAGGCCAAAGAGCTGCATGCAGCTTGCGAGCCATAGTTTGCTGACCATGGGTCAAGGGTATCTGTTGATAGTATAAAATGAAATACATATTCATCATATTTAATTCTAGTTTTATTGGACATTATTAATTTTGTATATCATAAGGTCCCTTTCAAACTACTAGTTCCAAGGGTTTTAGCTACAAGGTTGTTTTTGATATAAAAGATAATCATGATCAACTCTTTCTGAGGTGATAAATATCATAAAAACAATTTAGTTCTTGTGCTTCTGTATTTATACTGGCATTTTTACCACAAAATACTGCTGTATAGAAATAGTTCATGAAATATCACATAGATAGGATTCTGAACAGTTCACTGTAAAGTTAAACTCAGATTTTCAGTTGGGCCCTGAAGTTAATAATAGACTGTAATAATAATTGCCAAAACAAAGGAAATGGAAATATAGAAGTGAAGTGAAACTGTATATCAAGGCATTGAGAGAGAATGCAGATTCTTTTTCTGTAAGTTAGAGAATTACCAACTATTAAGAATCTACCTGACATCTGGGTATAATGGGACAGGTTACACATGTTGCTTTCTATGAATTATAGTTTTGCGTTCATCACAATATGCAAGACAGACCCCCTTATACACAAAACGGACTTCAAAACACCTGCACAACATGTGACCTTCCATGATGTGGTCAGGGTTGAGCCTCAGGTCAGCCAGCCTGAAGGGAGATCTCACCCATGAATGCGAAAACAATTGAGACCTAATTACCTAATAATCTACACATGGGACATTCATAGAGCATCCAGCTCAGGAGATCAAAGAGACTGCAGCACTGGGTCTCACAGGATACTTACTACATAATACTATGCCTTGGGAGGCATAGCAGTCCTATCAAATGCATAAAAACAAACACAATGAGATAGTAAAAATGGGGAGACAAAGAAACAACCCCTAAATGAAAGGAAAGGAGGAAGTTCCAGAAAAGAGCTAAATAAAATGGAGACAAGCAATTTATCAGATATAGAGTTCAAAGTAATGCTTATAAGGGTGCTCAATTAGCTTATGAGAATTGCAAGGAAATTAGTGGGAACTACAAATAATTTTGCATGAAAAATAAAATAGGAACCATGAACAAGAACCAGTGGGAAATAAAGAATACCTTATCTGACACCAACAATACTCTGGAAGGAAGATTGTATGAAGCAGAAGATCAAGTAAGCATATTAGAAGACAAGGCAGAAAAATAATTCAACTAGAGTAGCAAAAAGAAAAAAGAATTAAAAAGTAAGATGAGCCAAAACTGGTTTGGCTCAGTGGATAGAGCATTGGCCTGCAGACTGGAAGGTCCAAGGTTTGATTCCAGTCAAGGGTATGTACCTTGGTTGTGGGCACATCCCCAGTAGGGGGTGTGTAGGAGGCAGCTGATCGATGTTTCTCTCTCATCAATGTCTCAAGCTCTCTATTCCTCTCCCTTCCTCCCTGTAAAAAACTATATATATATATATATATATATATATATATATATATATATATATAATATTTGTATATATTTGTATATATTATATATATTATTTAATATATATTAAAAATAAGTAGGATAATAGTTGAAGGGAACTTTTATACAAAATGAAATGTAATTACATCCTCATCAACGGGATACCAGAATGAGAAGAAAGTGAGCAATAAATACAGAACCTGTATGATAAAATAATGACAAAACTCTTCTCTAACCTGGTGAAGGAAAATGTCACACAAGTACAAAAAGCACAGAAAGTCTCAATCAAGATTAACCCAATGAGACCTATACCAAAACACTTTATAATTAAAATCATAAATGGTAAAGAAAAAGACAGAACCTTAAGGCAGTAAAAGAAAGACAGAAAGTTACCTACAAGGGAGGTCCCATCAGACTGTCAACTGATTTCTCAACAAATATTTCAGCCCGGAAGAGATTAGCATTAAGTCTTCAAAGTAATGAAAAGCTAGGACCTAAATCTGAGACTATTCTATCCAGCAAGTCTATCATTTAAACCTGAAGGTGAAATAAAGAACTTCCCAGACAAAGAAAAAATAAAACAGTATATTACTACCAAAACTAGCATTGCAAGAAATATTAAAGGGATTATTTTAAGAAGAAGAAGAAGAAATATAGAAATAAAGGCATAAATAAAAGAAATGGCAATAATAAATAATAACCTTAAATTTAATGGACTAAATACTCCAATAAAAAAACAAAGGGTGGCTGAATGGATTAAAAAAAACAAACCAACCATATACATGTGTGTACAAGAGATTTACCTCAGGACAAAATATTCACACAGATTGAAAGTGAATGGCTGAAAAAAATTTCATGCAAAGGAAGCAACAATAGAGCTGAAATAGCAAAAACTCAGATATGACAAAATAGACTTCAAATCTAAGGCCATAAAAAGAGATTAGGTCATTACATAATACTAAAGGGATTGATCCAACAAGAAAATATAACCCCTATAAAAATATATGCACCCAATATAGGACCATATATATGGGAGAGATTTAATGGAGAGATTGATAGCAATATAGTCATAGCAGGGTACTTTAACACCCCACTGACTTCACTGGATAGATCTTCTAGACATCATATCAATAAGTAAACAGCAACCTTAAATGACATACTAGATCAGATGAATTCAATTAATATTTACAGAACATTTCACGCCAAAGCAGCAGAATATACATTCTTTTCAAGTGCACATGGAACATTCTCAAAAACAGGCCACATGTTAAGACACAAAATAAGTCTTAACAAACCAATTCAAGAAGATTGAAATGATACCAAGCATCTTCTCGCATCACAATGGCATGAAACTAGAAATCAACTACAATGCAAAAACCTAAAAAAAATTCCCACACACTGAAGCTAAAAAATATATTATTAAACAATGAATGAATTATCAAGGATATTAAGGAATACATAAAAAAACATCTTCCTGGAAACATATGAAAGTGAACCCAGCAACCCAAAATCTATGGGACATAGGGAAAGGATTCCTGAGAAGGAGGTTCGTAGCATTACAGGCTTACCTCAACAAATTAAAAAAGCAAAAAACAAACAAACAAAAAAACACCCATTAGTAGATGAGTGGATTAACAAAAAGCTGTGATACATTTATGCAATGGAATAATATGTGGTTGTAAAAACAAGAACTCTTACTCTTTGCAACAGCATGGATGAGTCTTCAGATTATTATGCTAAGTGAAAGAAGACAGTTAGAAAAGGACAAATATCACATGACCTCACTTATATGTGGAATCTAATGAACAAAAGAGGTCCAGATGTGTGGATGCATAGAACAGAATGCCAGATCTCAGAAGGAAAGAGAGGGAGAGAACGGAAAGAGATTAACCAAAGAATATATATGCATAAGTGCATAACCCATGGACTCAGAGAATAGTATAGAGAAGGCCTGGGTTGGACCAGGGGCTGGGTGAAGGGTTCAATGGGGGGGAGGGGTGCGAGTAGGGGACATTTGTAATAATGTCAACAACAATAAAAATAATTGCCAATAACAATCCCACTTTGTTCAAGATACTGTATATTTATATATTCTTCTACTCCTCTCAAGAAACACTTTTATGCTTGTTAAAAGAAGAAATTCAGAAGATAAAGTACATTGCCCAAGGTCACACCATGGTAATTGGCAGGATGAGGTTTGGAACTAGGATTAGCTTAACAATGAGGTAAATGAAGACTGAACTTCTAGACCACTTACTTGCTCAACTCACTCCCACCCTTTAGGCCATGGGAAGTGTCCTGGAAATGTGTTTACAAAATAGGGTGAGCAATTGTTGTTCTTTGCCTGGGACTAAAGTTTTTGGGATGCAGGACTTTCAGTAATAAAACTGGGACTGTCCTGGCAAACTGAGATGATTGGCTACCCTATTATATAAGATGATATGTTTGCAAAATGTTATTTAAATGAGTCCTTGCCAGTGTGGCTCAGGTGGTTGAATGTCCTCTCATGCACTAAAAGGTTGCTGGTTTTATTCCCAGTCAAGGCAGATATGAGAGGTGCAGGTTCAATCCAAGGTCTGAGTACATGTGGGAGGCAACTGATCAATGTTTCTCTGCATCTTTCTCTCTCTCTCTCTCTCTCTCTCTCTCTCTCTCAATCAATAAAAGAGAAACATTTAAAAACAATTTTTAAAATGAGATGTTATGGTGACAATGATTAAGAGAGCAACCTTTCCCACTTAGATTTCCTTCCCTTTTATCTTACTCTTATGTTTCTGAGATAGCCCCATATACTTTAAAATTATATATATATATATATATAAAATTGATTTTTTTTTTTTTTTACCGAGGAAGGGAGAGGGATAGAGAACTAGAAACATCGATGAAAGAGAAACATCAACCAGTTGCCTCCTGCACATCCCCTACCGGGGATGCACCTGCAACCAATAAACATGCCCTTGACTGGAATTGAACCTGGGACTTTCCAGTCCACAGGCCCACACTCAATCCACTGAGCCAAACCAGTTTTGGCCCATATACTTTTTAGTGAAGGAGAGGTTGAGCTGCAATTATAGGGATGTACTGTATTTATGTGGTTCACAGTTATTTCTGTGGACAGTTACTTTGCCAACAATTCCAGATTAGGAAAGGTTCTCAGGACTGCTCCTATGCCTGCTTGGCCAATCCATCTCACTCTGCAACACACAGATGCAGGGACAGAGGTCCAATCAGGACGTAACTATTTCTTAACAGCACCCGGCACCAAAGTATGTAGGAGCTGGAGGAAAGATAGGATGTGAAGTATGCAGATCCAGAGACTCCGCTGTAGAAAATTCTTCCAAGTTCCATACCTCATTAAAAAAGAAAATTGAAGAGGTTCTCCCAAACTTAACTACAATCCTAAATTTGTTATCAATGTTATCAATGCTGTTATCAATGACAAGTTGTGAGGCTGGAAGAACTCACACTAGCAATAATAATCATCACCAGTTTCTGATCAGTCACCCTGGAAGACTGAATACCTTTCCATTTTCTTCATAAAAAAACACACAAGATTGTTATCATATCAAGGAGTGATCAAGGATTATGAAGCCAAAAAATCATACAGGAGAAATGGGTTTATTTAGATATGTTCAACAGTTATAAATAAATACACATATGTTATCTTTCTGGGTTTTTAATACTTACATTTTAAAAAATTTCTATGATTTCTCTTTCTAAATAGATACTTTTAAGTTATTTAATTTTTGTTATTTTGCATTATTCTTATAGAGGGCCTATCAATTTTTAAGCTTTAGGCCTCACAACACCTAGAAGCATCGCTGGATGATGTCCCTGGATGACCTAGGTCTCAGGTGAGATGTTTTCCAGGGGCTATGTCAGCTTTCTGCCATTTTCCTGGGTACACTTCCTAATTACTTACCGTATTTGCCAGCGTATAAGACGATTTTTTGGCCCTGAAAAATATGCCTCCAAGTGGGGGGTCGTCTTATACGCCCAGTCGTCTTATACGTCGCCAAATGCGGTATATGTTTGATTACATACAGCCTTGTGACAGTTTTCCTGCATGTCATAAGCATTTGAATATAAATTAAAATGTTGAAATCAAATCTGATATTGTTTTGCCTTTTATTTGGTGTGTGGAAGGTGTGCGGAAGAGGGGGTAGTCTTATACAGCGAGTATATAACAAACTCTGTATTTTGAGTGGAAATGTTAGGGGGTCGTCTTATACGTCCAGTCGTCTTATACGCCAGCAAATACGGTATATGTTCCAAGTTTGTTTCTTTGATGACTGAAGTTGAAACAAAAGTTTGAAGGAAAAAATATAAATTATAGATCTTCTACATGCAGATCCAAAGAAGAATAGCAAACTTCTTTTTATGGGGGTGGGGTATTTTATTTATTTAAAAAAATATTTATTGTTGAAAGTACTATGTATGTCCCCCTTTTTTCCTCCATTGATCTTTTCTAACTAGCCGCCACTCCCACCCCAGGCCTTTACCACCCTACTGTCTGTGTCCATGGGTTATGCATATATGCTTACAAATTCTTTGGCTGATCTCTTCCCACCCATCCACCAATCTGCCTTCCCTCTGAGATTTGAGTGTGCTTTATGTGTGCATGTATCTGGATGTATTTTCTTCATCAGTTTGTTTTGTTCATTATATTCCACATGTGAGAGAGATCATGTGATATATGTCTTTCTCTGACTGGCTTATAAATTGACAGGAAAAAAATAGGCTTAGATATATACTCTATCATGGGAAAACAGACACAGGTGCCTAAACATGCTTTAGGCTCTCTCTTTTTCCTTGAGGAGAGTGGTCTTCTTCCTTTGGTTAATTGTTATCGGATTACACTCTGATGCTGTTTGTTTGTTTGTTTACAGTGTAAATTTTTTATATTTAGAATTAGTCTCAGCTTAGATGATTCCAATTTTGTTGGCAAGATCCAAAGCATCATAGTCAGGAGCCCGTGGAATATATGCCTTCTTCTCGCCATCAGGCCTGATCAGGGTGTTGACTTTGGCCACATCAATGTCACAGAGCTTCCTCACAGCCTGTTTGGTCTGGTGTTTGTTGGCCTTGACATCTACAATGAACACCAGTGTATTATTGTTTTCTGTCTTCTTTGGTAGTCAGGGGGAGCATGATGATGGCATAGTGGGCAAGCTTGTTTCTACTGGGTGCGCTCTTCCGAGGACATTAAGGCTGCCTCTGGAGCCTTAGTGTCTTTGGCCATCAGAAGGTGGGTGACATGCGGACCTTCTTTTTTTGTGGCTGTGGACACCTTTCTTTACTTCTTTTTAAATATATATATATATATATATATATATATATATATATATATATAATTGATTTTTCACAGAGAGTAAGGTAGAGGGACAGAGAGCTAGAAACATTGATGAGAGAAAAACATCGACCAGCTGCCTCCTGCACACCCCCTGCTGGATATGTCAGCAACCAAGGTACACGCCCCTGACCGGAATCAAACCCGGGACCCTTCAGTCAGCAGACTGATGCTCTATCCACTGAGCCAAACCGGTTTCGGCTGTGGACGCCTTTCTTTTTCTTTCTTTTTTTTAAAAAATATATTTTATTGATTTTCTTTACAGAGAGGAAGAGAGAGGGACAGAGAGTTAGAAACATGGATGAGAGACAATCATCCATCAGCTGCCTCTTGCGCACCCCCTACTGGGGATGTGCCCGCAACCAAGGTACATGCCCTTGACCAGAATCGAACCTGGGACCTTTCAGTCCGCAGGCAGACGCTCTGTCCACTGAGCCAAACCGGTTTCAGCTGTGGACGCCTTTCAACACTGATTTCTTTGCCTTCAAAACTTATGCTTTGGCTTCGGCTTTGGGAGGGGCAGGGGCTTCCTTCTTAGCTTTTGGTGCCATCTTCATAAAAAGGGTTTTCTGATGCTGTTTTTGATATTAAAATAATCGTCCTAAAGTTAACTTTTAGGAGATAATTACAGTTGGCCCTTGAACATCATGGATTCCAACTGTGAGGGTTCATTTCTATGAGGATGAAAAAGAAATACATATTGTCCTATAAATGCATTTTCCCTTGTGATTTTCTTTTCTCTAGCTTATTTTATTGTAAGAATATCACATATAGTACATATAACACAAAGTAAGTGTTAATTGACTTTGTTATTGGCAAGGCTTCCAGCCGACAGTAAATTATAAGTGGCTAAGTTTTGGGGGACACAGAGGTTATACACAGATTTTTTACTATGTTGGGGGTTGGTGCCCTAATCCCCATGCTGTTCAAGGGTTATCTGTATTCTATGCTATGTCACATTCCTTATTGCTGGATGTTTCCTTCTTAAATTCCATTGCTGGTGAAATGACCCCTGTCATGAGTTCTTTCTCTTCAGGGGATTTTGGGAATAGACTCTCTGGTCCTGACCTGCCTGCTGAAATATGGCTTCTTTCACACAGTCCAGAGGTTACATATATGTACTGGCACATTCCTTCTTTCACACAGTCGAGAGGTTACATATATGTACTAGTACATTCCTTCTCTGTTCTTTTTGGGTTGTCTTGGGGTGTTAGGTTTGTAGTATTGAATGTTATATGGGAATATGAAATATGCCATTTACTGGAAATGCACTATTGGTGGCAGTATTATGAGGGGTAACCTTTTTAGGTGGTTTTCTTTTTGGACATGCTATTTTGACAAGCAAGAATTCTCAAATATGGACTAACCACATTTTATCTCTTATTTCACATTTCACACTGCATTTAAAAATATCAATTTCCATATTTCTGTAACAGATGCTAGGAAAAGTTTTCTACCCACAACTTTCAGATGGCAATGTCATTTACTAGTATGTTAAATCCTCATTTCTTCCCACTTGTATAATTTTGTCATTTTTTTGCTATTAATTATATTGTGTGAAATATAATGTAACCATCAATTTCCATTAGTCATGGAAACTCAAGAAAATAGTATCTACCTGAATGACCATGATAATCCCGCTATTTATGTCATCATGTTTTTCTATTTTGGCTAAGAAGAGAGTGAATAAAATTATTTAGGATGTAGTATGTGTCTGTGTGTATTAGTATGTGTATTCTTCTGCAGAATCATCCTTACCTCATTAGCATATAGCCCACTTTGGAAAGAATTTTTTCCATGGGACAAAAATCTTTAGAAATGGACTATTGCAATATTTAACATTCAATCAAACCTGCTATTTTGGAAAAAGGATGGAAATTGGGAGTGAGGGTAAGATATGGGCAAAGATGTGTCTTTTTAAAAAAATGGTTTTTAAATTGATTTCAGAGAGAGGGAGAGAGATGCAGAAACATTTATCAGCTGCCTCCTACACGTACGTCCTCTATTGGGGATCCAGCTTGCAACCTGGATGTGTGCCCACAATGGGAACTGAACTGGTCTCCTTCTGGTGCATGGGACAAAGCTCAACCAGCTAAGCCAGGCTGGCCAGGCTCATGTGACATTTTAATAGGGAAAGCAATGTTTCTTGGGAAATATTTGTGGCCACTTGATTGTTGCCTATTGTACCACCCAGCATAATCTCAGGGACAAACAGTTATTTCTCACTCAAGCACTGTGACAAACAATTATTTCTCACTAATGCACTGTGCCCACCCCTATGTTAGCATGGGCTTAATTAACCTGAGATTCGGGTTGATGGAGCGACTGGCAAGAGCACCAAGAAAGGGAAGAACACCCTGCTGGGCCTCATACCAGCAACGAGAGAGCACAGCCTGGAAGTGACTCAGGGGACTTCCCCTTATAACTGATTGGTAGAAGTCCTGCTCATTCAGCTCCAATAAACTATATGGGAGCCAGAATTATAATTCTCCCAAGTGCCTGGAACTTGCAAGGCAGAATTATTTTATAAGCAGGATTCATGGTTTCCACTTGGGAAATATTATAACCTTATTTCTTCTCTGCCTCTACCCATCTTTAACTTACTTCAACATGTGTTTATTTAGTTACTACCATGTGAAAGTTACTGTGCTGAGTGCTAGAGGACAAAATCGTGAATCTACTATTGCTTCCCAGGATTAGTAGGCATAGTGGAGAAAAATAAAAGCGGAGGGTTTAGAAAAAGATTGAAGAAGTCCTTTAATAAATCTCATTGATGTTAAAATATTCTAATACTATTTCTATAATCTCAGTATATGTCATGTTTACCATCTTAGTCTATAGGTGATGCTGAATATTTTGTAAAAGCCAGCACCAATGTTGTTTACTGCTTATATTCCATTACTCTGTCCCAGCCTTTAATATTGAGAAAAGTGTAGGTGCACCTATTTTTTTCCAGCTATGGATGTTATAAATCTGAAACCCACTAGGAATGATGATTGTAGTTTGAGTATAAAAGAAGATTAATTGTCACTTGTTTTACTATCCAAGTAGAAATACACAGCTTTTATAGTAATAACAATCAGCTTGCCATCAATAACTGTGCTGCTTAATGTTTATACTTATCTTTAAGACTTTCATAAAATGTCAACAGTGCTGCTATTGTTAGAAATAAGTAACCACAACTACAAAAAAATGTAGGAACCTGTGGCTTTTTGGCATGTTGCATTCTAAGGAGAGAAACACAAGACAAATTCTGCTTGAAGAAACCCTGTGAGGGAGAACCTGATCTTCCTAATCTAACCTAACCTACTCTTTTAAATGAGAGACATGAACTACATATTTAATTGGCTTTATTCTTTTATTATCACTAACCTACTTTATTTGGATTTGAAAATGTTAGGAACTGTCAGGATACCCATCTGTTCAAAAAAGGCCACAATGAAGGTCTTAGAACATCTGGTCAAAAGACTGAATTTTCCTCTCCCGTGAAGACTGGTATTTTTATCTAGTTCTCTCAGTTTGTCTGCATAATTTTCCCCCACAAATTGGTATTTAAACCTCAAAACCTTTAGCTAACTACATCTGTCAATGATATTTTATTGTTTAATTTTCTTTTTATGGAGCCAAATTACCTCTCTCCCACATACAGCCGGCACTTTACATGTCTAATTTGTCGACATGTTCTATAATGATAATTTCATTGATTTAGAAAGTGACATTATGAGCAACATATGTTCAGTTTAGCAGTAGACCTTGTTATGGCAATCAATTCTTTTCTCCTCCAGAACTCAACTATATTCCACATTTAGAAGCGACAAAATAATTTAACCAGTTCAGTTCTTACAACTTAGAAAAAAGGAGATAAAAAACCTGCTTAGAGTCTGCTTTCCTAAGAGAGTAAATTCTCACTTTGTGCAGTTGGCAATGTGCATATATCATGACTACATATCTGAGGCAGGTGAAGAGAGAGAGCACAGTAAAGGTGCTTAATGAAGTAGAAAAAGACAAAGAATAAATGTTTTATGAAACTCTTTCACTGTGTCCTACCCTCTCCTATTCACCATGCAACCTTAATCAATACCTCCGCAAAGACCTGCTGAGAATCTCCGGAGCAGCAGGCACTGGGCCAAGCCCTGAGCTTCTCTGGGTGTTTTGCTGTCCCTGCGCTCATCATGCATTTTTTTTTTGTTCTCCAGTCCTTTACTCCTCTGAAACAAAATAAAAATCCTCCTTGTATTTCTAGATCCAGATTAAAGGTCACCTCTACTCTGAGGCTCCCCCAGCCCAGGCCAGCATTAGTCATGCTGTCTTTACCTGGCCTTAAGTGTGTGTGACCTCCTCCTCAGTCCTCTGGGGACAACTTGGGGGAGGATCCTATTCATCTTCGTGTCCCTAGCAGCTCAGTGCCTGGCTCATTGTAGTGCCCCATAAAAATGAATTGGATTAAATAGAAAGTATTTCCTATTTGACAAAGTTATTGTGAACAATAAAGCAACCTTTACGATTGCACCCTGTTGTTTTTATAAAGCAATCAAGGTGCTCTGTGATTTTGCCGATGAGGATTTATAAAGCCAGCGAGGAGTTTAGTTCAATAGTAATACATAGTGGAGCGATTTAGAAACAATGTGGGAAGGATTGGGAAGGAGGTATAAAATCCTCTAATAACGTTAGAATAAGTGGCTGCATAAAAACAAGCAAGTGGCATACAGATTTAACTACTGCGGGAAACTATTTTTTGTCTAAAATAACTTTTTGGATTCAACTTATAGTGGGAGCTAATCCCCAACAGCATCTGCAGTTATGATAGACAATATAGCATTATTTGTAATTATAAAAAGATCATCTTATGTTTTGTATCAGATGCTTATAAAGGTAGAAATCAAGGCAAATACTTCAGAATTTTTTCCGTAAAAAATTGTCAGAGAAAAGATCTGTTCTCTAGCCAAAAGACCAGGAAAGGGGCAAATTGGCAGGAGAAAAAAACCTTGTAGACAATAACCAGCTGATACAATGGAAAAGAGCCACAGCCCCACTCTCAGTCCTGAATGCCAATTCTTTACTTTCCTTCCTCAGGAATGATCACATGTGGAGTATTCAAATACATACCAGACAACCCAAATATTGTACATCACTTAATACTCATAACATCTCGCCAAGATAGTCATCATTTCATGTTGCATTTACCCCACAAGGACAATGCTTCTCACAGAGGTTGTATTCTTGGCCCAAGTTGGTAAGCTCATAAGTGGAAGAAATGGAGTTAGAGAGCCGGTTCATCTGGCTTGAAGCCTGTGATTGTCTCATTAGAACACACTTTCTTAACACTGCATCCAATGTGGAAACACAAGGGACTACAGGTGAATCCTGTTACAAGCAAATTGTTTCTTTTTTCTTTCTTTTTTTCTGGCAGTCTAAGAGGGACCACCAGTAGTGGATATACATTCCATAAGGCAATAAATAAAGAAACTGTTTTTGTTCTTTACCCTTCAATCTTGTACCGCTGTGGACCATTTAGTAGTTACTACATTTCACTCTAGGAGCTTGAATCCATCACTGTGATCGGGTTTGTTTATCACCCTGTCAAACAGGAGACGGACTCTATCCTCCTTTGATACAAATAATATCCTATATAAATGTAAGCATTTACCAATGTAGTTATTATCATCCCTGTTAGTGGCAGATAATTAGAGTCACTTTTCAATTCATTTTCAGAAACAAAAGCATTGATTTTTCAGTAATATAAAAAGAAAGCTACCCTTAGGGAAATTGCAGTCAATAATTGAGCTAAGGATTGGACCTCTGGTAAAAGCAACAGTACACCCAAGAAAAATTCACAGAAGTTAGTGCTGAGATTGAACATGTTTTCAAAGCAGCGCAAAACAGGGGTTGAGAAGTAGTTCTATCAGTCAGGACAAACCGTTTTAAGTAGAGCTATGCATTTTAGGATTAAACTAAACATTATACATCTTTCTGAGCTTTCTACATCTATATCAAAATTAATGTCTCATACATATCCCAAAAGACACAGCCATTAAGTCAATTCCATGGGGCCACTGAGTGAGCCACTTATATAGAAACTGCTGAGCTAGAAACATTCACAGGAGGCAAGAATCCTAGAGAGATGGCAGCAGGGTAAAAACGTGTCATGATTACTATCCAGGTGTTTATATCTTTGTTTTTTATTTGTTTTCACTCAAAATAAAAGTAAGATATATATTTTTTCCCTTTTATTCCATATCTATATATTCAAAATAAAAGGAAGATAAATATATATATACATATATACACATATATTCAAAATAAAAGGAAGATAAAAACACACACACACAGACAGATAGATAGATAGATAGATAGATAGATACACACACACACACACACACACACACACACACACACACACAGATATGAGGAGACTTACTACAGTTGTAAACTTAAACGGTGGGGCTGGATGTTTCTGCAGCCCTAAGTCAGCCACCATAGTCCTTAGCTTGGGACAAAAGTGAGAGGAGCTAAAATTTTCATTTACTGAATATATCAATACCTTAATTCTAGGTTGCTTTGACTTAATAGATTGACATATAATGTTACTGGCTCTTTAAAGATTAAGTACCATGCTTGCTTTAAAAGAAAAAACAAACAAACAAACCCTTGTCTTCATCTTTTTACTATCCTTAAAATGGTATTTCGAGCAACTATCTGACCAACAAGTGAGGAATACTGCCAATGAGATGTGGGTTTAATGAAATATTTGCAAACACCTTGGCTGTTCTTAAAACATACACTAGTGCTTTTAGTTTCCACCTCCTTTAGAATTCACTCTCTCTTTCCCCAGACAGCACATAGGTCCTTCCTAGGGGCTCTCTGTGCTTTGTTCACTTTTTCTCCCAACATCTCCCATTCTCTTTTTCATATGGATAGTGTGGTTTTGTGCTTTAAAAACAAGGATTATACAAGATGTAGGACACTCTAGATGGCTTAACCATGTTCCAAAAACTGATTTACATTTCCAGGTACATGCTATTTCCAGCAATTCAAACAATATTCAAAAGATATTAAGAACTGAATACACATTTGCAAAATGCTTTTGATTCTTTTACAATCTCTGATATAGACTCTATCTCTCCTCAGGTCTGTTTGGGTAGCCATTGAGAATTTCCTTTCTAGGATGGCTTAGAAAATCTTTTGGACCCGGAGCTCTCTTGGTTCACATTCCCAAAAGTCAAGAAATAATTGTATCTTTTTTTGAGAGAGCTACACTCACTTTAATATATTCATCAGGAAATGCTTCCCATGAAAATAATAACAACTGTCTGGAGGAAAGCATGAGTTACAGAGTTACGTTAAAAAAGAAAAAAAAGATCAACCTAGGGCTATTTAGTCTTCCAAATTGACAACAACTGGGTCAAAAAATATTGTTCCTCTTAGACAATATTTAATTAAAATACAGAGAAAGTTAAAAACACATGACTGTCATAATACAGGGAGATTTATGAGGAAGGATTCAATTGTACGGTACAGTTAAGACTTTAGCTTTTCCTTTTAGAAGAATCAAAATAAGATTAATATCAACACCCAAAATTGAAGAAGAGAAGTATCATTTCTTTGTCAGGACAGAAAGGGCCTTGCTTTATTATCTTTTAGTTTGTCCCCAAACTTCACTACTGTTGTCCCCTTGCTCAAGCCTAGATAATCAAGGATACAGTAAAGAAAACGCTAACACTTGCTTCTGGAAAATACAGTGAGGACATTCAATTAACTCACACAAGTTATTCTTCACTTTTCTGGTCCTCATAGGATGTCTGATCATGGCAGATCAGGAGTCATGCCTAGACTGTGCCTTGTTTAATCATTGAAACCACCTGTTCAATCAGCAGGATGGACTCCATTATCATATAAGGAGGCTCATTAATTCAGTAATCAAACCACGAACCTGAAGTAATGCAATGCGAGGCACCAGGACAGGAGGAATGCTGCTCTCTCGTATAGCTGACTGTCCTTAGTGGCTGCGAGAAGGCAAATGCAGTGAGAACTGGATATGTTAATCTAGAGTGGATTTTGAAAAGGTGATACATCTGTTGTCCAGGGGCAATGCAAATTCTTTACAGAAATTAAAAATTAATTCAAGAAAATAATCATTATGCTCCATTTTCAAAGGATTATGGAAAACAGCACCAGGAGATAAGGTCCTGATAAGTAGAAGGACCATCAGTGAGTGTGGAGCACTGATATATTTTGTTCCAAAACTTCCACTTGGTAAACATTAATCAAACAGAATAAATAGTAGCTTTGCGTCCTACCAATTACTTTCCCTAAACAAACACTAAATATTTGATGGTTGAGTATAGACTGTTGTTAAATTCCAACTGAGATTTCAATGCATTTTAACTCTGGGTAAAATTTACTAAATAGGGTTACATAAATGATTAATATTTCAAGCTAGATCTATTTGGCTATTTTTACAAATTGACCTCATCCTGCTCAAAACCTCTGCCAAAACCCAGTATTTGGGTTTTCTTTCCAAATAGCACAGGAATAACTTTTTGTCAAATGCAGTTGTATGTGACAGTAAGGCCTTGATTTGAAATAAGCAATGCTTTTAAAAACTCATAAAATGCAAATGTTTATAGTCTGAGCAGGAATTGCAATCTGTGCTAGAGTGCTTTACCCACACTAAATTGACAAAAACACTACCTGTTTAACATGGCTTAATTATTTTATTAATCTGTTACCAGGAAGAACATTTAGTTTTACATCCAGTGGGGTTTATTTTTTAATATTATTATTTTTTTAAAATATATTTTTATTGATTTCAGAGAGGAAGGGAGAGAAAGAGAGAGAGAGAGAGAGAGAGAAACATCAATGATGAGAGAGAATCATTGATCAACTGCCTCTAGGACTCCGCCTACAGGAAGTTGAACCCACAACCCAGTCATGTGCTCTTGACTGGAATCAAACCAAGGACCCTTCACTCCACAGGCTGATTCTCTTATCTGCTCAGCCAAACTGGCTAGGGCCATCCAGTAGGGTTTTAAATGATAGTTTTAAAATTTTCACGCATTTACCCTCTTCCAAACTGGGTTTCATAACATTTTTTTTCTGCTTACTTTATTGTAGTTTGGCAGTAGTTGCTCATCAAGGTGACTTGGGCCCGTCACCCTCTGTTCCCCAGAGAAGACTGTGAAATAGGGCAAGTGGTTGGGTTTCTGTGCCCATTGTTTGAATACAGGCTCTGCCATTCAACCACTGTGTGAGCTTGTGGCCTATCGAACCTCTCTAAACCTTGTTTCCTCTACTATAGACAGGACAATATATAATCCCAAGTGTGGCTGAGAGTGTGAGAAATATGATATGCAGAGTCTTCTGGCACATGGTTTATGATAGGCCCTCAATAAATTGTTAACCAGTTTTTTTAAAAAAAAGATTACTTGAGTACAGATTAAATGATGACTGAACTCAGGATTAGGAGGGCTACTTTGGATAAAGAGATTTATATTTTGTGATTTGTTATTTATTCATTCAGATGACCAAAATATATTTCTCATGTAAATTTGGTCTTTGTCCACAATTTCTGGCTCACAGCTTGAAATTTCCTAAACATTCAAAGTAATCAAGGTAGTTTGTTATGTTAATGAAGTGAATTTTGGAAAGTACCTAAGAATTGGGGGCTGGGTGCCATGAGAACCAATCATGTGATTAGAGGGTTGGACCTTTCAGTCCCATCCCCTCACCCCCACCTCCAAGGAGGGTAGAGAGACTGGAGGTTGAAACAATCACCAATGGCCAATGAGTTTATCAAATCATACCTATGTACTGAAACCTCCATAAAACCCAAAAGAAGGGGATTTGGGGAGATTCTGTGTTGGGGAACCAAAACACTTCCATGTGCCACTGTCTGGGGCCCCAAGCTCCTTGAGAACAGAAACTCCTTTGTTTGGGACATGTCTTATGTACTTATGTATTTATTCATTTGCCTGATGATTTGTATCCTTTAATATCCTTTGTAATAAATGGTAATTTTGTCAGTAAATGAGTTTTAGTGAGCTCTGTAAGCCATTCTGGCACATTAATAGAACCCAAGTAGAGGATTGTGTGATCCTCAATTTATAACAAAAGCCTCGACTTGCAATCAAAGTCTGACCTTTGCATGTGTGGGTGTGTTGGAGAGGAAGGGACAGTCGTGTAGGACTAAACCCTTACCTTGTGAAAACTGAGTCTATGTTAGGGTAGATAGTGTTAGGGTATAGTTGAATTCTTGCATGCCATGGTGGTATCTAGGGATTGTTTGTAGGTTTTTGGGGAAACCACTCCTTCACTCCGCTCCTTGAAATTGAATAAAGGAATCAATTTAGAGACCTCAATGGTACTCTTCAGCTTCTTATATTATCTCCAGATTTCTTTATTATTTTTTAAGCAAGACCACCCAGTCAACACTACATGCTATGATAATCTAATCCTTGGCATTGCCCCGACTTCTCAAAATCTGTGTGCCCGGATTCTATACCATTGTTCCTCCCAAGGAAGGAATACAAGTGTAGGTGGACAAGAGAATTAGGGAAGGGACCTAATATCTGAAGAAGCTGTCCTATTATTTGTTAGTTGTTTTACAAAAGTGATCTTATGTAATCATTTGTACTATGATTTAGTAGGGTTTTCCAAGAGTAGTGCTGACAATGAATACTATCTCAAGTCATTGGGTGTTGAGGACAGTTTCAAAAGCAGGGAGGAAGCAGGCAAATTAGTGGTGGGCAGGCGGTATGCTATTGAAGAAGGTAACAGTATCTTTGTCTTTGTCCAGTATTCTACAGTTAATATAATCATGCATTACATTTTTGTTTACTAAACTAAACCTTTAAGACAAGTTGGATTACTGCTATCCCTGTTCTTAACTGCGTTACTTGCCACACATTCCTCCCAGTGGTTGAGCCAAAGCTAGAGTCCCAGGGCCTCTAACTACCCAAGGCCCATACTCACCATCACATTTTCCCTGTTTCATTTAACGAAAAGAAGACTGACTGAATCATTCCACTGGGCTAAATTACAACCCCTTAAGATTGAACAAGCTCCCCCAAGATGTTGAAATTCAAGCAGATGAAGGCCCTAATAATAAGCCCATAACTGTGACTAATTTGATGGTTGTCACTGGACTGCAAATAACTGCACCTGTCCTTTTCAGATTAGGTTATGGATTGCTGTAATGCCCCAAATCAGAATCAACAGCTAACATTTATTGAGTGCTTACTGTATGCTGCTTCATGCTATGCTAACAATTTTGCCTCTATACATTTTTTTAATCACCCTATGGAGTAGATACTACTTAAACATCTCCTCTTCAGATTACATGAGACTAAGAGATGTTAAGGTCACACAGCTAGATAATAAAACTATCTGGAAAGGAGCTCAGAAAAGTTGGCTCTGTTGCCATAATTCAGTTGATAGACTTGAAGGGAGCTCTTGGCCACTGTCACACAAAACACAAAATAAATATAAAGATTCCAATAATTCATTATTCTGAAAAGAAGTTAGTCAGGCTCCCTTAGAATTAATGGGAATCTACACTAATAAAAGAGAATGATGCAAATTCACCATACTTTTGCAACACCCACCAGCCAGTCAGGAGTGAGTATGAAAATTAACCCAACAAAAATGGGTTCTGCATGGCCCCCGGCCACTCTGGACCTCTGGGAAGCTTGAGAAGGCAGAAAGGCGGCTCCAGGCTGGAGTGAAGGCAGTGCCGGTAGCCAGGGGAAGGAAGGCCCATTCTTGCACAAATCTTCATGCATTGGGTCTCTAGTATTTAAATACTAATTTAAATAATTATTTAAATACTTTTTAAATTAAAATAATCTTCAAATATTCAAGCTAAAGAAATCTGGGGAGTTGGTATAGAGGGCAATCTAGTTCACTATCCCAGGGTGACAAGTTAATTGGTATTGATGGGAAACCTGCTGCTCTGGCCCTTTCCCACAGTGTGAGGAGGATACAAGAGCTGCAGGGCCTAGTCTTTTGTGGCTTAACTTTGGTTGGCTTCTTGGAGGAGACTTCCTAGTGACACCCAGGTTTCAGCCACACTCTTTAGCAGGAGTATGGTGAGCCTCCCAAATAGCTATTTTTTTTTGTTTTTTCCCCCCAAAATTAAGTGAGTGAAGGGTGGGAAAATGAACCCAATAGCTGCCTTGAGCAAGGCACCCCTCAGTTCTTTGTGACCATGACTGTGTGTTCAGCAGCATGTTGTCTGCACTCCAGCTCTGTTTGCACATTTAACATTGTGTTAATTGTGCAAACACAGCAGATCTGCTCCTACTCCACTTCTGAGGGTCCTGCAAATGCTGCTGGCTGGGTTGCAGAAGTGTTGATGTTGTTCCTGTCCTGGACCCTTGGTCTGGCTGGTCTGAGAAGTGGACCTCATTCTGCAACCAGCCCAGAAAAGGAGGGAGGCAGACCAACATGAAGGAAGGCTAACTAAGCAGGACTGTGATATTGATTAGCACCACACAGTGTAGTGGAGTTTTATGGCAACATCCTCATGATCTATGCTGCTGGGCACTTTAAAGCTTTTCCATCACATAAAAATGATTGGTAAGGCATTCTAGACTCATGGGTAGGATGTCAGGGCAAAAGAGCAGACAGAATAGAGGTGCCTTTAGTTAAAATTCGCTAGTGTTCTCTTGGTTCCTGTTATGAACAAGGAACCATCTTTTCAAATATGGCTCTCAGATATGTATTTAAAATCTTAGAAATTAAAAGAAAATTGGATTTGTTTTCAGGCAAGAAAGCATTTATAAGAGGTTCTGCTCCCAGATTTCATTTTTCATATTCTAGAGTTAACAATTATCTTCTCTCCCTGTCTTTAATAGCAAATATAAAGTCATAATTTAAATAAATGCATCTGGTCACTGAGGGAGAATAATCACAATTTATAAATTCGACAGTATAGCCTCACTAAGATTCAGGATTCTCCCATTATTTTAATTATTTGTAATAATTGGGAGCCCTGGGGTAAGGTCAGAAAGAAGCAAGTTTTCCTACGCAAATTAATATCCGCAAAGACACTAACCGTAACCTGTATAATAGTATTCCCTTTGGAGAGGGTTGGAAATAAACCTTTTGGATAGAACATATTTTGATGGATCAAACAGAATATCATATTATTTATGCCCTCTTCCCCCAAATGACCTTGGTTCCTTTGTCTTTGTATTTTCTTGCTTTCATTTAAATGCTCACATAAAATTGCGATTCATTCTTTTTGCATTTAACATGTGACTTAAAAGGTAATGAAAGCTCTTAATTTGGGAGGCATGAGGTTAACTATTTTATACATGAAATGGTTCATTCTCATTTACATGAAAGAACTAAATATAAATTTATTTTTCACATAATGGGCTGAAATTTCCTTTCTTGAATAAAAGTAATGGCTTATAAAGTAGTTTAAAAAGCCATTTAAGAGGCTGTTTTGATTAGGTGTCTGTGTTTGACTAAGATACATTATTTTCTTAATAAGTTTCATTGCCTTTGGTGACTCCTCTCTCAAAGAGAAGAAAAAAAAACCCACAGTAAATTAAAGGTACATGCTAACACAGTAAAAAAAGTTCCAGTGGCAGGACACAAATTATTTTATTACCACACCAACTGAACCACTGATACTTCACAATTCATGAACAAATTTTCCATTACTATAGAGTCATGCTTTTATTGACTGTTATAAAAATCACCATTTGTATTTTTTTATCCTGCTGTGTTTTTATTTTATTGGAAAAGTCCTGTAACAAGTATAACATCAGCTCAGATTACCAAGAAATCTATAAAATAGCTTCCTGCTACTACCTTTGGTACAGAGTGAAAGAATACATTATGGTCCCACTGAGTCTCTGATAAAAATTGATTCACATGCCCCCATGATTTATCCTTATCTGTAACATTCAGGCTTTCTCTACTTTATTAAATTCTGGGACCATCTCACTGACATTGATTAGTTATGCTATGCATAATTAAAGCATTTGGGTCATGAGATTTAGGTATGAACTGTGGGCATGGTAATAAAAGCAAAAAACAAACAAACAAACAAATAAACAAACACCCAAACACTGCAGGAACAAGGAATGTTCCAACAATAGATCTTCTTTGCTAGTGTTTTATCAGACTCCAAGGACCACTTTGATGTGTGACATTCAGTATGGTGACCACCTGGGCTTAAAATAAAAACAGGGAAGAGAACTTGATCTGTTTCAATAAAAAAAGCAAAAGCTTGAAGGAATTGTTTTTTAAATGATTCCTGTCAATAGGTTTTCAAAATAGAAAGTGCATATACTATAAAACTTTCATGAATTCTAATCTTCATCTTTTGAATAATAATAGAAAGCTATCATTGATCAAAATTGCTATTAAGTGCTAGTAGTACTAGAATTTCTATCCATGCTCATATCCATGAGCCAGCGAGGAAAATGAGCTAAATACCTTCTTAATTCCTTCCACATGGTTTCTTGTGATGTTCAAATAAAATTTTCTAACTAATGAAGAATGAATTTTGTTTTTAGATACAGAGAAAATCATATGTGGACTATATTAACTGTAGCTGGTTTCAAAAGAACAAGTCAAGTGGCAGAGATGGTGAGCCATCACCACAAATGAGGACATGCCAGAGTCCATAATCTTTTATGGACTCCATGGAAGAACTTTCTAATCATCTGTTGCTTATAAATGTAAATCCAATATCACTGTTAGATATCATCATTTCTCCTAGCTTTATGTATAGCTCTTTATGCTTCCCAGAGAATTTCCATATAGCTCAGTCCACCTGATTATTATAGTAACTCTATCAGGCAAACTAATAGATGAGATATTTTACTGCTGAGGAGATGATGGCTACGTAATGGGACTCAAATTCAATTCTGATCATCAGCTTTTCTATTAGAGTTTTTGACAGTTGTATCAGGTGTGTTTGGTTTCATACCATGTTTTCTCGAAAATAAGACATCCTCCGAAAATAAGACCTACTTACAGGTTTCCTTCTGAGTTAAATATAATGCATCCCCTGAAAATAAGGCCCCTACGCTCTGTCTCAAAATGAAAATTAATTTAGCATAAACTGGTCGCTAGGGCCTCCCTGACTGGCTTCTAGCAACCAGTGACTTTACGCGGAGTCCTGACATCACTGCTGTGTGAATGGAGAGAAATCAGCGTGGAAACTTTGTGAAACCTAAACTGCAAGAAGCTGTGACTTGGGTGAAGAATTCATGGGAGAAAATCACTGACAGTTGCATTGCAAATGCACTGTGAGCAGGCTATTTTGACAAGAAGTACTCATTTAAAGACAGTGCTATTGCTAAACATGAGAAATTTGGTCCACTGATTCTGAAAGAAATGGAGTCATAAGAAATTCACCAGGAAATTCAGGAATTGGATTGTTATGATGATGTTCCAGAAGATGATGACATGATTGTCATCGAATAAATGAGTAAATTCTTGATACTGTAGGATTCAATTTGTCTGGTTTGTGTTGAGAACTACTGTACTACCGTACCGTATACAGGCAATAAATTTCCTTTATTTTCATTTAACAATAAATGTGTACTGTATTCTTCCTCATGGAAAAATAAGACATCCCCTGAAAATAAGACCTAGCGGATCTTTGGGAGCAAAAATTAATATAAGACACTGTCTTATTTTCGGGCAAACAGGGTAGAACAGTACTATAATGATTTATACCTACTATCTGAATCCACAATTTTATTTAACAAATTAATGAAGGTAACTTGGATTTTGGACTTTTAATTATAAATATATTTAATGGTAAATATTGAAAATATGCCTTAATAAAACAGTGAAAAGTAATCTCTGGCTAAGAATAAAATTTAGCCTTGGGGAGGGGGTGCATGTGGAGTTGAGGGGGTCAAAGATAAATTTAAAAAATATATATATAAGGAGATTACTGAACACTGAGCCAAAGAGTTTTGATATGTGAAAACTTATTTCATACTAGAGACCTGATGCATAAAATTCGTGCACAAGTAGTCCTTCCTTCCACTGACTGCTGCACTGGCTTCCCTCTGGCACCTGGGACCCAGGCTTCCTTCTGGCCCCAGCTTCATCTAGAAAGATGTCTGGTCTAATAAGCATAGTGCCCTTTTATTATTATAGATATGCAATGCTATTGTCTGGCTTATGTGTTGGAGGCTGGAGTGTTTAAAATTCTATAGACATAGTACGAAAAAATATGTGTTTTTCATTACCAGTTTCTGAGAGAGTGTCTGTTTTCTCTGCTTCTTGCTTTTGGTGAACTACCAATATCCTTTTTTTATATCATATTTTTATTTTTTAAAATAATATATCAAGTTTTTTTTTTTGTTTTTGTTTTTTATTAAATATATTTTATTGATATTTCACAGAGAGAGGAAGGGAGAGAGATAGAGAGCTAGAAACGTTGATGAGAGAGAAACATCAACCAGCCGCCTCTTGCACACCCCCTGCCGGGGATGTGCCTGCAACCATTGTACATGCCCCTGACCTGAATCGAACCTGGGACCTCTCAGTCCGCAGACCGACGCTCTACCACTGAGCCAAACCGGTTTCGGCTATCAAGTTTTTAAAATATTAACTTACTTTCCCATTGACATGTTTAATGATTTTGGAGGTACTTTATATTTATTTCTGAGAGCTCTTCAATTGGTTATGCCTTCTAGAATGTGACCTTTAAATTTCCTCCTTTCTGTCATCTAGGTTCAGTCATAATCTCCAACTGAACACTTAAAAACACAGGAGAGCTCCTTACAAGTCATCCAGAGATGAATCTTTTACATGGAGGAAATAAAACCCTTTTGTAATGTAGGGGTTTTAGAACAAGTTACCCCAACTTGTGCCTCTGCATTATGCAGACTTGTTTGAGCTAAACACAAATTTAAACATGTACTCAAGAGAAACTTCTGCCCCCTCATTCTTATCTGCCTAAAAGAATTTGAATTAGATGTCTTGCACATAGAAGATTACCAGAAATAACTTTTCCAACCCATTTTTAAGGCAGGGAAAACTTCTATGCACTAAACTAGAGTACTGGTGCACAAATTTGGGGGGCCTGGTCCATTGGGGGGCCAGCCAGCCAGAGGGAGGGACCCAAGGGGGTTGGTCATGTGGCCCCCCAATTGGGCCTATTGGAGGTGCATGCTGGCAAGGAGGAGGGGCCATGGGATGTTGGCTGGGGAGTGCACTGACCACCAGGGGCAGCTCCTGCATTGAGCATCTGCCCCCTGGTGGTCAGTGTGCATCATAGTGACTAGTTGACCAATTGTTCAGGTCATTTTGGTCATTTGATTGTAACAGTTGCTTAGGCTTTTATATATATAGAATATAGTCATTTTCTCTTTTTATAATCCTGCAGTGACCCTTTGAAGCTTCCAAGGTGCACTAACTTATACCTAGCTTAGATGTCTTAAATACTAGTACCTGCATCCCCTTTTCTACCGTGTTTCTCTGTAAATAAGACATCCTCCGAAAATAAGACCTACTTACAGGTTTCCTTCTGAGTGAAATATAAGGCATCCCCCCACCCCGAAAATAAGGCCCCCAGGCTCTGTCTCAGAATGAAAATTAATTTACCATAAACTGGTCGCTAGGGCCACCCTGACTGGCGTCTAGCAACCAGTGACTTTACGCGGAGTCCTGACATCACTGCTGTGTGAATGGAGAAATCAGTGTGGAAACTTTGTGAAACCTAAACTGCAAGAAGCTGTGACTTGGGTGAAGAATTCATGGGAGAAAAATCACTAACAGTTGCATTGCAAATTCACTGTGAGCAGGCTATCTTGACAAGAAGTACTCATTTAAAGACAGTGCTATTGCTAAACATGAGAGGTTTGGTCCACTGATTCTGAAAGAAATGGAGTCACAATAAATTCACCAGGAAATTCAGGAACTGGATTGTTATGATGATGTTCCAGAAGATGATGACATGATTGTCATTGAATAAATGAGTAAATTCTTGATACTGTAGGATTCATAGTTTGTCTGGTTTGTGTTGACAACTACCTTACTACTGTACCATATACAGGCAATAAATTTCCTTTATTTTCATTTAACAATAAATGTGTACCATATTCTTCTTCAGGGAAAAGTAAGACATCCCCTGAAAATAAGGCCTAACGCATCTTTGGGAGCAAAAATTAATATAAGACACTATCTTATTTTGGGGGAAACAGGGTATCTCTGAACCTCTCCTGCATGTGGCGTGTCTGACTCTTTCATGTATCCAGGATTCCCATACATATGTATACATTAAATATGTTGCTAATTTTTTTTGTTGTTGTTGTTGTTAATCTGTCTCATGCCTATTTGAGTATTAGACCAGCCAGATGAACCTTCTGTGACATTTATAAAACATTTAAAATCAATTGCTTTTATTACTATGCCCAAGACAGTAGAGAAAAATTTGTTCCTCTGATAGTAACATAAACTATTTTCAATAAGTTAGACTTTTTTGAATATGTGACTTTTAAAATGTTTTTGATTGTATGGCATGGGGATAAAAGAGGAAGAGCACACTGTAGATCTAAGCTAACATAATTATTTGCCAATTAAAATATAAGCATGTGGATAAAAAAAGAAATAATTTTAACATGCCCACTTTCATATTTTAGAGAAGTTATTTTCCCTATGGTTAAAAGATATCCCTTGTAAGGAACTCATCAAAAATTCACTTTCCTTCTTGTACTGAAATGATTGTAATTCTGTCAATGTGTCATATGGGCATATAAAACCTTCCTTTATTGTGTCAGCCTACAGGCATCGTTGATCTCAATTGGTGTGAATTTCATTTACTTGCCAAACTGTGGAAAGATGCAAGGAATATTATGTGATTTCCCACCCCGCCCCTAGTTCACACTTTCTTTTCTTCTTGAAATTGAACATGCCTAACCAACAGGGAATCCTAATTCTGATGGCTAGTCTTAAATTAGTTATAATTTAGCTACCATCTTATTTTTATTTTTCAGGTCAATATTGGCAATTCTGTAACATGCTTTCTTTGCTTTCCCAGTTCAAAATTTCTTTTATCAACAATAATGCTGATGATGTTGTTAATAATAAAATAACTAGAGACATAATAACATTGATATACATGTAAAAAAAAGGCTTCAATTTAAAGGCTGCTCTTAAAGGAAATTTTATCTTTTCTAGTGGTCCAAAATAATTGATATTGGGGGAGAGGGTTAACATTTTTAATCACCATCAAAAGATTGTCTAAAATTAATCTTAGGTAAATCAACTTGCTCTCAAAGTATCTATACTCATGTTCTCTTTTGATTCTAGTTCAAGTCATTCATGATGACTCATCCTTGATCAAATTGCATAAGAGTACTGACATCACTGGGTCTTAGAAGTAAACAAAATTATGAAAGCAGAATTGCATAACACAACAGCATTTGAAGCAAGCTATCTGGAAACAGTAGTTTACCTGATTGGGTCTTAAAATGACTAAAGGGCAATTCAGGATTATCTCCAGGTCTCAGTGGGTAAATGTACTCTAGTGATAGGTAGGTAGTCATGTGTTAGAGACAAGCAGTTGACTTATTAGACAGCATTTAACTTTCTAGATAGTCAGCCCACAAATATTTATCTAACTTTTCTATGTGTCAGGCACTGTTATAGGCTTTAGGTATATAACATTAAAAAAATATAATCACTTCCAGTAAGGGGCATGTATTCTACATGAGAGTGGACAATAAATATGGGACCAAGTAAAAATATAATTTCAGGAATACATACTATGAATAAGAAAAAAGAAGTGAATATACTACTTGGATGGAGGCGGACACTGCTTTAACAGGTGGCAAGGCCTTTTGAGGATGGCCCGCTGGAGTTGAGATCTTAATGATGAGAGGAGGGCACCTTACAAGGTTTTGGGGAATGAGTGTCACAAACATGAGGAACAGCAGGCAAAAAGGTGTTGTGATCAAAACCAGATGTGTTGTGTGCCAGAAGTAAAGCCAGTGTGACAACTGAGTTGTGAGTGAGAGGAAGGGAGAAATGGGAGAGGTGAGGGCCAGCTTTAGGAGGCCTTGCAGATTTTAATAAGGGTTGGATTTCATTCCAAGTATAATGGGAAGCACAAAGAATTTAAAGCTTTAGAAATAATCTATTGACAGATCAACAGTTTCAAAGACTATGGCCTTGACCCAGAGGAGAGGTACTAGAGGTTCGGACTGGGGTATAAGAGTGTAGAAGGCCAGCAGGGGTTGGATTAGTATTGTATTTTGGATAGCTCAATATGAGTGTGAAGCAAAAAAAGGGACTTGTAGATTTGGGAGAACACTGGAGTGTGAGTAGGCTAGAAGATAGTAGTGAATAGGAAAAGTTAACAGTTGCACCTTGAGCTTGTTATGTTGGAGATGCCTGCTAGTTATTTAGATGAAGATGTCTCGTAGGAGTTGGATAAATGAGGACGACCTCAGTGAGTGGTCTAGGCTGGGGAAGTAAATCACCGATATATGGATTGCATTTGAAACCATGGGACTGGATGAGATCACATAGGAGGAGTAGATATAAGGAGAGAAGCCCTGAGGGCAGAGTCCTGCAAACCCTGAAATATTTATAAGTTTTGTGAAAAGAAGGATCCAGTCAAGGAGCTTAGGAGAAAGGGGCCTGTGGTGTAGTAGGAAAACCAGGCAAATGTAGATCATAGAAGTCAAGAGAATAAAATGATTAGAGAGAAGAGTATACTCCCTCAATCATGACAAGTGCTGAAATGTTAAGTAAGAACGGTCCACTTCAAAAATTATTGTATCTCGTGAGGAATGCAAATCTTATCTAATGGATTATCTAGGAGGTTTATCTATAATGTAAGCCTAAGTAGAACACCATCAAAAAGTATTGCACTTTCCCTGTCCTGATATATTTCAGTTCTTTGTGGTTATATCTTACCAATCTCAAAGGAACTTGCTAAATTATGGAGACATGCTAAAATATTTTGAAATGAGAAAAGCCAGAGAATTTAAGGTCACCAAACTTTTATAAACAGGAAAATGAAGGCCTTGAAAAGTCGAGGATTGCTTAAACTCAGTACACCTATCACATTCACTTCCTTGCAAATCTAGAGGTCAAAAGATTGGCATCCTCCCATCAGGTAAGCCAGCAGTAGACTAAAGATACTCATTTCCCCCGTTATTTTCATGGTAAAATGGTTAGTCATTATAACTAACCCCCAGATGTGCAAATTAGAACAACTGCTCAGGGAAGGTTAGGGGTGGACCTGGCATCCAAACAGCAGATGCTCCACTGTGACTCAGAAAGGCAACCCTGGAATGAGCATACACAATAACTTTCATCCTTTCCTTATTAAAAGAAGCCTGTGAGTCAATAACAGTATAAATTCCATAAAGTTACAACCCTGTCTATGAGATGTCCTGGCTAAACTTACAGCAGCCATGATGTATTGACTTCAATATTTTCTCTTCTGGCCAATAGCAACTCACACAATTAGACATCAATATACAGCAGAGGTTCTTAATGGGGAAGGAATGGTGCTTCCAGAGGATATTTGGCCATGTCTGGAGACAGAGGCAGTTTTGGTTGTCACTGGGGCATTTTGAGGGAAGAGGTCAGGGTATTGCTAACTCTCCTACAACCCACAGGACAGTGCCCCACAACAAATAATTACCTGAAACTAAATGCCAATAATGTCAAGGTTGAAAACTGATATAAAGAAAACTAAAAATCATACTTATCTTTCAGCATTAGTCTTAATTTTAAAATGGATTGAGAACACCACCCTGTTAGCTCATTTTCTCGACTGTAATACTTGTATATCACAATATCAATGCCTCAAACTTATGCTATTAGTTTCACATTTGAGAAAAGAAAATGGGAAAGCTGTTCCATGAGAAGTACACAGAAGTGCCCATAGATTACTATTGATTCCATTAATGTACTTTAGCATTTATTGTGAAGTTTTTGTGTCACTGATATTGCTAATAAAGACAAAATAGATCCAGAGTCATAGAAGCATGCAACAGACTAAGGATCCTCAGAGGGAAGGAGGTAGAGAGGGGCGAAGAGATCAACCAAAGAACTCATATACAAATATGCATAACTCATGGACACAGACAATAGTGGGGTGAAGGCTGGGGAGGATTGGTAATGGAAAGGAGAGGGGAGATCAAAAGGGAAAATAGGGACATCTGTAATATTTTGAACAATAAAGGTAAGTAAAAACAAGCAAGCAAGCAAACAAAGAAAAAAACACTTCTGCTCCCGAGATAAAATTTGACATTTTAAAGTCATTCTAAAAAAGAAACACAAGAAAACAATCCATAATCAAATTCTGATTTGAAGCGCACCAGGTAGTAGGTATCCAGTGCAATTGATTTTCAACCAAACAGTTCTTTCCTTAATCATATTACAAGATCAAAAATATACTTCTGTTGGACTTGGTTATGCTTATAAGACAATGCTAACATGCAGCATATGCTTAGTACATGCTTCTTAAATAAGTGACGCTCTCCGATAAAACTGTTCTTCCTTGTCCTTGTAATTATTTATAATTAAATATGAAATCCTAGTCTTAGGAAATTTTTGCATGGGACACTAATTATCCCAAGACAATGAATCCCTTTTCAACTATATTTCTATACTCCACTTTATTATTATAACAACCACAACTTGCCTGAAGATTTTACTTTGAGAAATGCATTTTCACAGCCACTATTCTGTTTCAAATGTACTGATCCTGTGCCCCATACTCTGTAGAGGAAGATTGTTCTCCATTTGCTATTTAAAGCATTCTTTTAGTGTTACAGGAGTCTGAGTCCTTGCAAAGGGGCAGGTTGGGCTGTGTGAGTTATCATGGCTATATTGTGGAGTCCTCAGTCAAAACATTGTTATAGGGTGGTAGAATCCAGCACAGAGTTAGGAGTCATGAGGGAAGCAATGAACAAAGCTAATATTCTTAGCAGTATTACTCACTAAACCCCAAACCATCATTTTCCTTTTGGGGAGACTTGTTTTCCTTGTAGAATCCTGCGATTTGGAGAGGAAATTGAGGACATTCTAAGATATATCAACCAATCATATTTCAAGCTAGTAAAAGCAGTAAGATAACACAGATTGATATCAACTAATTGGAATTAGAAAAACCTGAGTGTTTGATTTAAAAAAATATAATTACTATTATTTATTTCTTGATGGATGCAGCTGCATCAGTAGGTTTCCGTTGGACATAAAATAGTCAGCCATATTCTTGCCTTCCCTGTTAAGCAATGATTTGACAAAAGGCAACTTGTCTCCCCTTGGATGCAGAGGAACTAGCACAGTAAGTCTTATTTTAAAAATTGAGTTTCTCAGAGATCTCTCCACACTGTCCTCATCGGGACTCCTTTTATTGCTGGTGGGGCAGTTATAAATGAATAGGCCCAACATTGAGTTGCTGGTGCTAAGCCTCATATCAGCAAACCATGGCTTACTACTTACCCTAATTTCAGTTCCAGACTTTCCCAGTAATGTAACCTTGAACCAGTCAATCTGGAGTCACCTGGTCTGCAGAAGTGAGGTAATGTGCCTGACTGAGTCCTACCCCCTGTAGGAAAGTGACCTAAGCCTGAAACAATCCACTTTTCTGTGCTTTTTTGGTAGAAAACATCCTTGTCCCTCTCCTTCTCTGCCTTTATAAAAGCCTTTGCTTTTCTACAGCTCTTGGGAGCTCCTTTATATTTGTTAGCTAGGATGCTGCCTGAGTCATGAATCATTGAATAAAGCAATTAGAACTTCAAATTTACTTAGTTGAATTTTTTAACACTTCTTATTTCCTAACTTTTCTCAGAAAAGAAGTGGCATTCTTTAAACACAGGGATTTCACTGGCTTAATAATTGGGGATAATAGCTGATAAATAGATAAAGCAATGGGAGGAGAGAGATAAAAAAATTAAATGAAGAATTTTGAGAGCAAAGTATTATAAGAAATTAGGAAGCGATTTGGAAAAGGGACAGAGGAAACTAGAGATTTCTTTTCTAAGGCATCCGCATACTCTGGGCCTACATTCTTTCTGAATTTTAATTACAGTCTTTACCTTGGCATTTTGCTCTCATATCAAGGAAGCAATTACTGGCCTAATTCAAATTCATAGCAGCCATTAACAATGAACAAACAGATACATTATTTTAATTCCATTTGCTGCTTTCTTTCTGCTAATGTATTGATCCATGAAGCTTTGACTGGATGTCCTGTAATTGGCATTTGGCAAAGGTTATTATCATCACCATCCTTTTCATATATAAGTATTTATTAAATATATATTATATGTATAACACCTTTCAGGGCAGGCAGTTTAAAGACCATAGGACAGAAATAACCTTTGCCTTTATAGTCTATGTAATGATGACTTCATTTTTAGATAAAAATTTAGTGTGTGTGTGTGTGTGTGTGTGTGTGTGTGTGTGTGTGTGTATGCTTCAAGGTGAATACTGATATGCTAACAGAATTATTATTTCTTAACCTAAATATCATTTTAACCACTCTCATGGTCTTATTTAAATCCTGTATATTAGATTTTATTTTTGGCTCAATAATACCATTTATATAAGATTCCAAGGAATGATCTCACAAAGAGTTAACAAAAAGAGAAAAGCTAGAGAAATAGCTCTAAAATAAAATAATCTGTAACCCCTTTCCAATGTTTTTCTCGTCTTTCTTGAGTCGACAGATTTTCTTATCATGAAGCTCTATACCATTTTCTTATTTCTTATGAGTTATGTGCACTGACATGATTTTTGCTATGTTTTAATTTGGAGCTGTTTTATGAATGCCAAGTCATTTATTTGTTTTTCCTTCTTCAGAACTACTTAACAAGAAATCCATCTAACATTCTCACCATTCAAGTATTTAATGACATCTATCCTTTACAATATACAACATTAACCTCATTTGGTTGACCAATTTTCCTACCTTAAATAAGAAATTTATTTTCACCTTATGTGACATAGTCAAAAGCCCCAACTAATATCAGATGTCTAGGATTTTGCTGACATTAAATAAAGTATCAAGATAGAGGATACATACTTCATTGGAGGATTTCTAGATCAAATTGTGCACTGATTAGAATCTGGCTTCTGCAATTAGTGCCCTCAAGCAGGATTATTATTTATATTTCAGCCAGAGCATTATAATCAAACAGCCAGCATTTCTAATGATTTTGAATATTTAACTAACATTTATATATGGGAGAAGAGTTAATCAATCCAAAAGTCAGAACTCACAATTTCAGTTTTGATTCTAGGATTAAACTTCATTGTTAAACTGGTATGTTTTTGGAACACTGTAGGTCAGAACTAGTTGCTCTCTTGTAAAATTTTTAGTTTGATATTTTCATCTGCTTTATTGATAATTCTTTCATTTAAATCAGTAAAAGACTGAGGAAATCTTTATGTGGATGGCAAATCTCTCTGCCTAAAGTTTTGGTGAAACTATAAAGTTTAACATTGTAAAATCTAGGCAGTGAAAGGTCACTGGACTATATATCTGGAGACTTGAGTATTATTCTTGACTGCCACTAACTGCTTCTGTGAGCTTTGACAATTCACTTGAGTTCTTTGGATCTCAGTATTCTAAAATCTAATCCAAGAGAATCATCTAGGTGGATATCTTTAAGATTCATTCATGCTCAACAAAAATATACTTAAGGAAGGATTATGAGCTACTTGAGAATTTTAACCATGTGCTCATTTGATTCCTATTATCAGGAATGACTAACAGTTTGGTTGCATTTGGTTGATATCTTGTTAAATAGTGCTTGCAATTCAGGTACCTTCCTTCCATACAAAATTGATGTCCATGACTTTGATTACTGTAAAGGTAGGAACTGGAAAAAGTGAGTGTGCTCTAAATGACATGAGTCTAGTATGAGGGTGGTGGGTGGAGGTTGATGATGTGTTGGTTATGTGATTAGCTCTAGCTAATTTTAGGCTTAGTTTTCCTAAAAGATCTAGCTGTGGTAGGAGATTTGGCAAAAGTTCTCTCTTTGCCATTTATAAAATTGATTACATTAGAAGTACTCATTTATTTTGGTTGAATTAAATTTAGACAAGTTAAAGGTTGGTCCTGACAAAAAAGTTTTGTCAGTTGCTATCACTTTATTCCCAGATGTGCAAACCATTTAGATAAAGCTAATTTCATTACTTAAAACATTTAATGACTCACAATTCAACGTACGCATAGATAGTCAGATTTCTGCATAGGTTTTTAAAGTTGTGAGAGTTGACCAAGCTAAATTCAGATAATTGAAGTAGAAAAAAATGTATGTGTTGGGTTTGTCATTCTACTAATAAAAGGCTGACCACAAGGGTAAACATTGACTTATATATTTTGATAAACAAAATTATTCTTTTACTGCATCATGTTTAGGCAAAATTTTTAAGCAATTTATGTAAATTAGTGCGAATGTGTGTTATAGCCACATAGCCAATCTAAGTTTTTAATACATATTTTCTAATTTGGTCAATTTTTAAAATATCTATAGTTTGTGTCACTAACGTCACTGGATTCCATAATTCCATGGGCTAGTTCCCCTTCTTTTATGCCCACACCCCTGCATCCAATATCATTTTTAGTATTTGATTCTGACATCTGGCTCTTTGAAAAACTTGGAGTCCAGCTCCCCATTTTACAGAGGGTCCCATGAATTTTACAATAGTTTCCTATTGGATAGGTTCTTTCTGTTTCTGCACATGCTTTCCCTTCTCATCCTTGAGTGTTGTGAAGGCTGGAGGCTTCACTTCATAGAAAACACTCTTAGTTAAGATACTGTAAGTGGAGGACGTTGATGAAAGGCTTTAGAAGGATGAGAAGAGCTGCAGGGATACCTGGACCAGGGGTAGTGGGATGAACAGGGAGATGAAATCATTCAAACTTTCCCTGTGTCACTGTTATCCATCTATTCATTTATCCACTTTCATGCAACAAAAATTTGATGAGCATTATGCTAGGTACTAAAGATAAAGAAGAGCAATCAAATATGGTTCCTGTCCTCAGAGTGTATGGCCCACGTGGAGAATACCATCAAAGCATCATGACCCATCAAGGAGAGTATGAAACCTGACGTGGCCAAAGTACCAAGGGGGGGGCAGGAGGAATGGAGGAGCAACACCTAGAATAATTGCAAAATTAAGCAACTAAAACAGTTAAAAGATTTTAGCAGGGGATTGAAACAGGGTATCCAAGATAACTTTGTAGGAAAGATCTGAGCCAAACTCATAAGTCTTTTTCTAAACTCCAAAGTGCTAAATGAGTAAGCAAGAAGTTTGAGGCTCCAGGTCAGATTTTTGTGTATATATTGTTTACCCTTCGCCACCCTGAAGTTCAAATATAGCCTTTCATTTTGTAGCAGGAATGCAAATGCTTTGGAGAGTTACACAGTTGATATGGAAGAGCTTCCTCTAGAGATGTGGAGCAATAGAAGAAAGGAGGAGAAAATGTGTTGCACATACCCACACAGAGCGTCACAAATTTATTCTGTAACTTTATGTTCTCTCATGGAAGTGTCTGGAAGGGAAGTAGGGCTGAATGGATAAGGGGGAAAGAAAAAAGAATTGAATTCTTATATAAGCTTCTTCATTTCTTCTGGAATGGTCAGGAGGGCATTTTAAAGGGAACATTGGCAATTTCTTACCATGAAATGCTATGAACATTGTTGAAACTTCGATTTCATGGTTGAGAGCCAGTGCTGAGACCCAATAGACACAAAGTGCCAGGACATCAGCAGGATGAAGGAGATAGTAGGGTGCCTGCCTGGGAGTTAACTCAGCCCAAATTCTCCATCAAGTTCAGACTTCAGAAACCTGGGACTGATCATCACCATTTTAACTCTGTAGTAGAAAATATAGTACTCCTTGATGTTTGATTATTAATTATTATATTATAGTTCACTATTTCTGAAAAGTAATAACATGTTTAATAAAATCTGAGGTCTGGTAATGAAAATCATTTAGATAATTTCAAGCATTTCAACCTCCCGAGGACTTCAATTTGATTTCTAAAATGTAGTAGAAACTTACTAATTCAGACTAATGACAGAGAGCCCCATTGTGAATTACCAAATTTTGTAGATGAATGGGTAGGCAAACAGACAAAAAGAAAATCAACAGAAGTAAAGTGCACAATGTACTTTATCCATCTGTTTTGACAATGGTAGTTCAGACTTAACAGTTTATGATAAAACTTTCCTGTACACCAGTAAATGGATTGTTGCTTGTTTCATAAAGATAATGAAGTCTGGGTAATCAGAAATCTCACTATGGAACTCAGGCATTAAATCTTTGTGCAGAGATAGCTTTGGGACTGCAGAGGATTTAAAATAATTATCTGACTTACAGAGTACTGAACTGAGAACCATGGAAGTTCTACTGTAAATTCAGGGTGAGGAAGTAAGAAAAAGATAGTTTAACCCATCTTCTGGTTGTCATTTAGCATTAGCATAGTATTTTTTCTCTGCAATCACAGGTCCTTTGAAGCAGGAGAAACCTCACCATTCCCCATCTGCAGACATTCTGCAGCAATTAAGGATTGAGAGCCATTGAAAGATCACTGATAGTTTAAAGGACCCATGAAAAGCTCTGTTTTGGGCTGAATCTTTAATATTGTAGTCTGGGTCCTTAGTTTGGGCCACAGTAGTAAGAATAAGTGTAGATTCCAGGGCAAGACAGGGGAGAGGCTCACTGTTAGGTGTAGGTATAGAGTAGAAGTTTGAACCTTGGAATGAGCATGTTGGGTGTGACTTCTCACTCTATCCCTTACCACTTGTGCTCTGTACTAAAATTTACTTTAATGCCTCACTCAATACTCAGTTTTCTCCATTTGTAAAATTCCCATAATAAAAGTATCTATAGTATAGATATAGAGTTGTGATGAACTGAGCTAATCTACATGAAGGGTTCAGTTTTCAGCACTTGGCAAGAAATATAAATTTGTTAGTTGTTATTCAAATGAATCCGAAGGGCAACACAGAGGATGCCAATGTCTGTAGGTTCTGAGAAGATTGGCTGGGCCCCCCAGGAGAGAACAGAATTGCTGGAACTCTAAGGAAGAAAAGGGCAGTCCTTCTGGGTAAACACTAGACATGGTTTGGAAAGGAGTCAGTTTTAGTAGATCTTTTGTACATATTTAGGGGAAGAAAATTTACGTTAGAAAATGGACAGGAGAATAAAATTGCTCTGATGAATTCTACTCACCACCAAAAGTGGATCTGGAATGGTTTAGAGAGGGAAGACTAGTTCTTGAAAATGCTTGCTTATTTGTGGAACTTCTACAGAGTTGTAATAAGATGTGTGAAGCTGTCCCCAAACCAGAGTGCTTCATTTGAGCTGGTGAGGGTGGGTGTTTACCTTCTAGCAAGGGTAAATTTCAAAGTCTTATTGTTGAGAGACACATAAAGAATTCCGTCAAGTGACAATGAAACTTCTGGCAAAAATAACAAATTAAACATATTACCACCACTGCTCTCTCTAAAATTAAACCTATATTTATGGGCAATTTATAACTTGTTAATTTGGTGTATGTATTTCCCCTTTTAGTGGCAAATTTACATTTTGGGCATCTTCTTCCTATTCCATATCTTTCTGTTTCAAGCTCACAAAATAGAATACATGTAAGTTTAATACTGGATTAAATTAGAAGTAATTAGGGAAGCAAATCCTCTGCTCCCCTCAAAAATCAAATATTGCCGACTGGAATCAAGTCAAAACAACTTTTAAATTGTCTGATATTTGGGGATATCGGTGTGCAGCTCCTCCAATTAACAAGTCTAATTTGGAGTTGACTGCAAATTTAAGCACATTTAGCAGGAGAAGTTCATGAGTCCTTCAGTCTAAGTCTCATTCATTTGTACAATATTTGTTGGCCAAAGGTGGGTAGCTAGGAATTCACCTAAGTATAGAGAAGAGGGGAAATTAAGTCTGAGGGACTTTCTAAGGTCCCTTAGTGAGGTGGTGGCAGAAATGGAAAATGGAATGTGGCTCTCTCTCTTATCGCAACCCCAACCTGCCTCCTGGTTTGCCTAACTTGCCTGATAGCAATTGTAACTGCTCCCTGCTCCTTTCTCTCTCTCTCTCTCTCTCTCTCTCTCTCTCTCTCTCTCTCTCTCTCTCTCTCTCTCTCTCTCCCTCTCTCTCTCTCTCTCTCTCTCCCCCTCTCTCTCCAAAAAAAAAAAAGAGTCTACTTGGCTGGCTGGCTGGGTGGGTAGAGGGCTAGTTATAGCAAAGTTTACACACATATTATGTCTCTGTGTGTCCCATATCATGCACATCCTGTGCAAACCTGGAGATGCTGGTATCTGGATATAATTGAAAGGGCACATGCTAATTTAGACCCTGTGACAGCACTGTAACCAAGATTCACAGTTGCAAATGGTTGACATCTCAGCTATTGGGTAAAAAGAAGGTGATGGGAATCTGACTTGATGGGATGCCCCTTTCTGACACGTGAACAAAGAAACCTGCACATCTATTTTTAACCAGGCTCTGGAGACTTCCAGTAATTGACATTCGGAGCTGAGACTCATATGTGCCCCAGTTCCTGGGGACATTTGCATCTTTCTCTCTGTTTAGGTTTTGTCTGTCTAATCCTTCTGAGCAGGTCGGAAGCAGCTCTAGTCTGCTCACGAGGCTCACAAATGCCTCCTCCCTTTTCTATTCCAGGAGAAAGGCAGAGACTAACTACTTTGAGCTTTAATGAGTTGCTATATCTGAGTGCCCCTGATAAATCTTAGCTTAGGTTACAGAGTTGTTATTTATTATTGTAGGAAAAGGGAGAAGCTCGGATTGGATCTTTGAGTTGAGATAACAACAGAAGGAATAATGATGCCAGAACTTGGAATTTGGAAGCTTCTTGCAAGCTTTCCACACACAGGGTGGTGGGTGATCAGAATAAACACTCCAGTCTGTGAATTTTGTTTTTGGACCTTCTCACTTTCTTTTTTCCCCTCTTCTTCAGCTGTTACTCATTCCACCCATCTATCTTTCTATATTTATTTTGTCTCCTCCTAAACAAAACCTCTTCTCATGGAAAGAGTCAATGATCCTTAATAAAGTATAATTGACAGATGGGGTTTATGTGCTACCTTTTAAAAACATGATTTCTTTATTTATAGCATTTTATTTTTATGGTATTTTTAAATTAAATATTTATTGTTGAAATTATATATATATATATATATATATATATATATATATATATATATATATCCTCCTTCTCCCTACCATTAAACCCTTTTAGCCTGTCCACAGGAACAAAGCCTTAAAGCCAAAAGAGTAGACCTCTGGTCTAGAATATCAGATATCTGGCAGGGACCATAATTTCAGTTTAAGGTATGGTTGAGGATTTTTTCTAGAATTATTGAAATATCAACATTTAATTATTTAGATGCTATTTCTATATATTTAAGACTAGTCTTCCCTAAGATGAAGGAAAAAATGTGAAATCTGAAAAAAAAATTGAAGATACCATTCCATTCTCCACAATCACTTGCCAGAGCTGCCATTTAGAAAACACAGATCTCTTCACTCCAGTTGAAAGCCAGAATAAGCTTATTGTTCCAGTTCATCCACCATTGTGCCTCAAGCAACCATCTCCTCCAAAAGGGATGCCTAATGCTCCCTCTTCCTGGAATGGTAGCTCCTCTCCCCCTACTGCCTCCCATCCCCGGCCCATCTTTCCATCTAGATGATTGCAATTCATATTTTAGATGTTGGAGCAAATGTCACTTCCTCAGGGAATGCTTTGATGATTAGGACCCATTCTCTCATTATGTACTCTACCCATTACAACTCTGAGACAACTTGGAATTATACATCTTTTGTGCTGTTATTTACTAAATGTTTAATTACCCATCTCAACAAGGACAAGGAGTGCATATGAATCACTCATCATAGACATCCCCTTCTCTAGCATACTACCTGGCTCAAGGGATTCAATAAGAAGTAATTATAATATCAACCAACTTATGTATAGTACTGACAAATTACACTGGATCTCTGAAAAGTTTTGTAGAAATTCCCTCTTACTCTGATTGATTATTATTATTATATCTAAGTTATTGATCAGAAAAAAGTAACTTAAACAGAATTGCCTTAAAAACACATAGTAGTTTTTGGATAAGTTTGACACATATGTGTGCATATTTATACACAAATAATATTCAGCATAATTGGGATAATATTTAATTTTTCAAAGGATATTTTGCAACTTCTATGATATTTGCATAAAAAATCTGTGATAAAAGTAAGGACATGCTATTATGAAGAAATTAAGATGTATATAGATATCTTACAAGAGATCAAATATGTAACAGCTATTTACTATAGATAATTAATATAGTATAGCAGATACCTATTATAAACTATAATTTATCATAGATATATTATATATGTATATATGATGTAAAGTAGATATATAATATATACTATTTTAGTAGTATATTGTACTTATATGTTAAATATACATTATGTAGTATGTATAAATTTACCAGCATATTATATATTTTTACCTAAAACCACACTGCATGTTAGTTGCAAAGACAGAATTCACTGCTGAATTTTATAATCAATTTGATGCTTAAAATGGAGATAGCTCTATGTGGCAGCTGTTGCAAAGACTGACTTCAGACCAATTACTTTCTGTGTTGGCGTGTGTGAAAATGGCTCTTTAATTTTAGTGCAATCTTTTGCTGTTTTCTTTAATAATAAATAAATTGATGCTATGGGAAGTCTTTAATTGATACGTTTTCTATAAAGTAAGATAGAATAAAACAGAAGTCAGTTGGGAGCAGTGAGCTCAAAATTCATCTGTGGCACACGAATGTTGTTGGACCAGAGCCCCAAACCTGCTATTTGCTGAGAGGACTGTTACATGGCATGAATGGGTTATTCTGAGAATGAATGGGTATGTAATTCTGCAAAAGCATAGGGATTCTCCTTTTTTTAAGTAGATAGGATGATGAAAAAAACACAATATTACATGTGTCTATATTTATTTTGCATGAAGTACTTTCAGGTTTTATCTTTGTTATTTAACCCTCCCCACACCTTGAGAAGTGTAGGTACTGTTAATGACATGTTATATTGAAGAAGTCAGTTAATTTGAATGATGCAACATGTATGGACTGATTTGAAAAACTGTTCATTCTGAGCTCCATGAATAATTCCACTGGCTTAAGATAGTTTTTTCCCAGACATCTTCCAGTTAAAGTGAATGTTACACCATAGATTCACTATCATTTTAGACAAGTTTCTCGGGTCTATGGAATGAAATGACTGGTAATATGCTGGGGATTGAGGATGCCTCAACAACTCTCATAGATAGCTAGAGAGTTTATCTGTCTCTACAACTCCCAGCTCTTACACCTACCCTAGGCAGTGCTTGGGAGCACTCTTAGTAAGATATAGATTTTCTGTGGTCCTCCCTATTTTCAATGAACAGCTGTCATCCAAGAGCTGTTTGGTAGCTTATCACCAATTCTCCACACCTCTGTGCTCTTGGAAACATCCTGCAGAAAACCACTACCATGTCGGAGATTACCAGGCCTTGTTGTTGGTGTTCCCGTCTTGCCATTTATTATGCTCTACAATCAGGTGTTGTATTCAACTTCCTTAGAACTCAACAGGATGTTTGGTCCAAGTTGACAGCTACTTCTTTTGCCATATTCTAAGGCAGAATGTCATAATAACATGTTCCAGTGATGATACCAAGCATCTTAAATATACTTTATTATCTAATGCACAAAACCATACCATGAGATAGAAAAATACTGTGATTCTCTTTTATTTGCAAAGGAAACTGAGGCGATAAAATAAAAATTTCCCCAAGAACACACAGCTTCAGGGAGGTTGATCTGGGATTTTGCATTCTGGTATTCTATCACCACTGTCAACCAGTATAGGGTATACACTGATGGGAGCCTTGATGGGAGCAGTAGACATTCTTGATTCAGTTTATTACTTTTATTTTGGTAAATAAGCATTCTATATAGGATGCTGCTTTGTCATAAATACAAATAGTTCATTAAATAAGATAAATTGACTATTTTAATTATACAGAATTGATAGGCAGAAAACATACTTGTTTTGTATAACTTAAGTCTCCAACATAAGGGAATTTGGGACTGGACAACATTCTACATCTAGACTGACATCAGAAATACAGATATTATAAGCAAACAGTCAAAAGACAGAAAATTGCAAAGTTCTGGACATTTTAAATATGAGGTCAGAGGATCTTCTGGAAATGCTTACAGTCTTGGAAGATAATGAAGAAGAGGAGAGAGTTCAAGTTTATAGAAATGATACAAAGAGAATCCATAGTATTGACCAGAGACTGCAGCACCCAGCAACCTTGTGTGTATGTCACAACTCTGCTACCCAGAGCCACTCACTGTTTAAACTTCATTCTCAATTTCTCTACTCTGACTCCTGCTACTAAAATCTGTATATTTCTTAGATTGTTCTCAACTTATACTTGTTGAATGACTCAATATTTTCTATGGGAATTCATATTTGATTTCAGTCAGATTTGACTTAAAATTCAATAGAAAAAATGTCATATATATATATAGCTTTGTTAGAATATATGTATTTTAATGAATCTTTAGCATAATGTGGAAACAACTTTCACTTCTGTTTAAAATTGTTGGCTGAATATAGTTTTTTTGTGGAGGTTGGAGTACACACTGAACTATTTGCTAATATGGTTTCTTTGCAAACCTGTGCCATAGTGATTTGCATGCTTTCTTGAATGTTTGCTTAGGAGCAAATTCACTTGCATAAAACCATCTTTGAGTAACTGCTGTTAATATAATTATCCTATGTATTAAAATTTTTATAGTAATATTACATATGTTCAAATGCTAGTTTTAATTATTCATGTTATGGTTTTATTAAATATACAAAGTCGTGCAAATATACAAAATATTTTTTGACCTGATATGCTACAAAGGTGATTAAAAAATATGGCACTCAGAAAGGGTATAATTTTGTCCCCCCTTCCAATAAAATCATCATAAATTAGCCCTGTCTGGTGTGGCTAAGTTGGTTGGTTGTTATCACATGTACCAAAAGGTTGCTGGTTCCATTTCTGAGCTCCATCCCTAGTATGGGGCATACAGGAAGCTGCTGATAGATAGTTCTCCCTCTCCTTCTTCCTTGCTCTCTCTCTAAAAATTAATACAAATCTAATTAAAAGTCATCATGGATTAGTCTTAAGGTGCTGATTCCATTTTTAGGGAAGCTAAATGCTATAAATCTTATAAAGGTGCTATAAACACTTAGTGGTCAGGGAGCAATGCATGGAAGGTTCCATGTTGCATCCAGAACTTTCTCTGACCTAGGTATGCAGCAAATATCCTATTGACTTTGCCCATTGTGGTATAAAGTCACCTATAAATTTGAGAATATAGTTAGCCCCAAGCAGGAGGAACTTGGGTAGAATTTGGGCAGCAAGGAGAACAGTGATGACAAGCTGTTTGCATCTTTCTTTTGAGTGGTCATGGGAATGGCCTCTGTGAAATCTCACAGTATACATCTGGTATTCCTATGTGAAAGAAGCAGCGTATGTCTGTTTATAAGCAAGCATTTCATCTTCTACCTCACAGGGTTTTACAGAATGGGGTATCTAGGTAATTCTGAGGACCTATAGCTCTTATCTTGATATAAGAACACTTAGTGCATGTGCTGCCATGTTGAAATAAAAGAAATTCAGCTAAGATCCTAAATTAAAAAAAAAAAAATAAACTCCAGAATAAGCATAACCAAGCTGGTTCTTAAAACTCAAAACCTAGTGTTATATATGTAGCAGCCACCATAGCTCTTGCTGGGCATATGTGGTTAGAAAGGACAACAGTAAAGGTTTTAGATGCTTAAATCACATGTTAGAATAGAAGACATGATTTTGCTTTCTTGTTCTTTGAGAGACCCCATTCTTCCCTCTAGCAGAAATTCCCAGACACTTGGTGGTTCTGATAATTTTTTCCCTTCCTGCTTCAGGTAGTAAATTGACAGTGGACTGGGGAGAGTAAATGTCGGGGCAGTAGAAATTATGTAAATGTTGCATTCCCAGAGGACAAATTCTAATCCCCCAAGATCTTTAAAACTGCATTAATTCTAAAAATTGGGCAAAAAAAATTAACTTCCTCATGCTAATAATGATTTCATAAAGGGAAACTCGTTAGTATAGGTGACAAATATGAAATTCTATTGAACATTTAAATTCAAGAAACTCAGTGAATACCCTACGGAGATATTTACCCAGCCGATGACTCTCTGATGTTATTAAGAAGTAATCTATTCAAGAAAGTCCTCATTCATGAGTTTACATAGGAACAATATCTACTTTACAAAGACTTGTATTCTCAGTATATCACATACCTAATTTACAATGACTTTTGGTTAAAATTTTCATTAGGTTGGTTCAATAGTATTTGATAATTTTAATTCAGTTTTATGAGATCCCATGTTCCCATTTATAGAAAGAGAAAATGAATGCAGAGAAAATAAATTTTTAAAGAGCAAATTTATCTCTCAAATGAGCTCTCCTAATTTCAGTAGGAAGTCTGAGGTGGAAGCAAGTTAACCTTTAGTATTTCCATGGTAGTCTTTTTGGGCACAGACTGCAGAAATCCATTAAAAAACAAAACAAAACAAAAAACCCAAACAGCTCAAAAGCACAGTATTAGTACTTTGTAACTATGCCCATCTGAGCAGTATTCTACAAGAGACACTTCTGTGAAACACTAAAATGGAAAAAGGGCCCGTGGGCTTAAGCATAGCATGTTTTCACAGACCTGAGGACAGGAAAGGCACAGTGGTCCTTGGACATAAATTAGGCCTCAGAACAGAACCACAATACATTAGAGGTGAGGGCTAGTTTCCTGAAATAATGGCTGAAATAAGAGTTAAGTAGTACATAATTACAAAAAATCAGAAATTTATGTAGAAGAACTATTATTTAAGGTGTAAGCAAGAATGTGAACTCAAGGTAAACTCAGTGTCCCAAATACAGATGACAAAGCCCCATCATAGCACCAGTCATTGGAGGTAGACCAACCTGAAGATGTGATGGGAAGTGTGCCCTGCTTGACTGCAAAAGGGATGAGTGAATAAGAGGTGTGAAACACACACACACTCTCTCTCTCTCTCTCTCTGTCTCTCTCTCTCTGTCTCTCTCTGTCTCTCTCTCTCTCTCTCTCTCTCTCTCTCTCTCTCTCTCTCTCACACACACACACACACACACACACACACACACACACACACACACACACACTTAAGTTTCGTTTGTTTTTTCCAGCAATTAAATTTCCTGTTAAAGCTACCTGATTTAGACTTCTCTGGTGATAACTTCCAACTCATTTCCAGCTAATCTGCAAATAGCACAGGGCCGTGCAAAGCAAAACACTCCTCCATCTTAGCAACAAATTAAAAGAATCTAATGCTATGTGCCAACACCATGTTGACAGAGGAATTGTAACTAAGACCCCCTGTCATGCAGCAGGGGCCTAAATATGGAGCCATGGCTTGGGGAGCTGCTGTGACAGCTGTGACTGAGGAAAACCACAGAGGGCAGCCCAGCCCATGCCCCACCTTACCATTCTGAACTGGCCTCTTTCCTCTGACCCCTCAAGTAAAGGAAGAGGGCTGCTCAGCAATTATTCAGTGAATTTGACCAATGTAGAAAACCAAATTAGATTATTCACCTTCTAAATGTTAGTTTCCATTTACTGAAGTCTTACTTGTGTTCCCTCTCTTTCCCTAGCTCACACAAGTGCCTTTAGTCTATTAGGAAACAGACTGCTTCACCACCATACCCTCAACGGTCTTATTTATCAACAGGGGTTCTGGGATATAAGTCAGCCCCAAAATAAGTCCAATTCAAATGAACATCTCCTGACACTTTAGCTCTAGTTCCATTGAGATATTATGTAAAACCGTTGATACCAAAATCAAAAGTCCTATGGTCCAGTTGTATACCTACTCTATAGTCTGTCTAAAATGCATCCTACTAGTATCAGAAGTAAATCTACAAAATACAGTGTGTGTGATTGTCTTTTGAAGTTATAGTTTTTTTATTATTATAATATATAATGAAATGAGATAATAAAAGTGGCACCAAGCTTTGGATTTCAGTGTCTAACTCACTCATTTTATTCATTCCTTGGAAGCCAAATGTCTCATATACTTTGCAAAGTTCTATGATGTAATGTTTGCCTAAACAACTAAAAACAACTTCATTACTTAGTATAGTCAGTTTATGTGGTTAAAAGCCATCAAGAGGTAGATGTTTGATCTAGTTTCCTTTGGCCTCCAAAAAGAGGAGGACATTGTCCACGTTTGAGCTGATCTACATACCTCTGGATGCTCATTCCCAGAGGCTCATCAAGTCCACACTATGCACAGAGAAAATGAAGAGTTTTCCTGCTTTCCATTCATTGCACTTAACTTGCTCTGACAATCCTTGCAAGTTCTTCTTTTCTTCTAAGAAACTGATATTTTGGTCTCTGGTGGTCATTTGTGCTTAAAGCTCCTGTCTTTGTTAGTTTTGCTGAGAATTCATCATTATGTAGGAATCTTAGCTCACAATGATTAAGGATTCAGTGAAATAGTTTCCTGTGCTGTGACTATTAGGTACTTGCTAGTTCCCTTGAAGACTGTAGCCTATGAACCTTGTTACTCTGATTTAGGAGCTTCAAAACAGGACATTTTATTATCTTGATGGAAGGGGCCTAATCTGACAAAGCTCTTGTTATTTTCTGTAGAGGGTTGCCTGGGAAGGCACTTTGGCAATTTTCCTTAATTATCATCAGCTGTACTCAAGGCATAGGCAGAGCCACGCCCTGGGGGCATGTTTCCCCAAGATGGTGGACATGTTGTCAGCTTGGCCTTCATATCAGCCCAGGTGTGGGCAGGGATGGGACCAGGCATGCTAGGACCTACTTAAGAAAGCAAATAAATTGGTGATCACTTCCTGGTATTGGGGATATAAAATAAATGCACTGGGGGGGCCATCGTCATCTTCCTGCCCCTCCAGAAGACAGTATGGCAGCCCACCCAGCTCCCAGCTTAAAATCTATCTCTGTGTCTTCTCTATTGCTAATATTTCTCAATCCCTGGCCACTTCCACTTAGAACTGGTTTGTTCATCTCTCTTTCTGGGCAGGACACGAAAAAGGGAGATCCCGCCATGTCTGGCCCCCGCTGCATCAGGTCCTGCATTCTTCCATCTTTATTTGACTGAGTCTTCTGCCAATGGTAAGGGCTTTCCAGCCCTAACCCCATACCTCACTCATGCTAGGTAAGAATGAGTCCATAGCCCTAACTGGTTTGGCTCAGTGAATAGAGCACTGATCTGTGCACTCAAGGGTCCCAGGTTCCATTCTGGTCAAGGTCATGTACTTTCATTGCAGGCACATCCCCAGTAGGGGGTGTGCAGGAGGCAGCTGATTGATGTTTCTCTCTCATTAATGTTTCTAACTCTCTCCCTCTCCCTTCCTCTCTATAAAATAATCAATAAAATCTATTTTTAAAAAAGAATGGGTCCATAAAATCAGTGATATCTAGCTTTGCACACTCACTTTGTTTTGACTCTGCCTCCAACAGATAATCTTGGTTAGGTTTTACATCTATGAAAGCAGCAACCCACTTTTGTAGTGAGATCCCATGATTTCAGAAGATCCATGATGGTCCTTGGACTCCCTAGAATATCTGCTAATCTGTTGGCTCCTCCCTTTATCCTAAGGCATAAATGCCAGACAATATATGAAGGCTGTAATAAGGATAACTCACTAAGACATTAGTAATCATACCTCAAAAATGCAGGAAATATGTGAGATTTGTGTGTGCATGCACAGTTGTACATATGTGAGTGTGTGTGTGTGTGTGTGTGTGAGAGAGAGAGAGAAAGAGAGAGAGAGAGAGAGAGAGAGAGAGAGAGAGAGAGAGAGTAAAGGCTACAAATTCTAAAAAATGGGTGAAGAAGGGATGGAGAAATAAGAACAAGGATAAGAAATTGAAAATGCCCAAATCCTGGAAACACTCTTGCCTCATGGCTTTGCCATTGACCTGGTTGACAAAACTCTACGATTTTAAAGAATCTAAATTGCTTTTTGTCACCCTGTCAATTAGAGAGGCTAATCCTAATATTGAACACCCTTGAGCAATAAAATGTATAAAATATTGTTCCTTTTAAAACCAAGCAGATAATAAAAGAGCGAGATAGCAATTCCTATCCATGCAATGCATATGTATTTTAGGATTAAGTAACTTTTCGTTTCCCATCTGTGCTCTAAATCTGTGCCATATGTCACCTAACAAGGTATTTACCATTATTCTTTTATGCAGTTCACTGCATTTTGTTCCTCTTGTCCCTTGGAAATTAGCCTGTCTGTAATCAAAAATCACTTCTACTCACAGTTCAGTGCACCTACTGTAGATGTGGCAAATGCTTTACAGGGCTGGTAATTGGATTAAAAACATTGAAAGAAACAGAAAAATGGAATGTATTGAAAAAATAAAAAGAGCACGAGCATGAAAATCAACAAAACTGAAATAAGTGTAAAAACTCAAGTGAATGAAATTGCTATTCATAGGAATCACTTATCAGTAATAAATATTCCAGAGTTTGTGGTCCTCAAAATTCAATTTCAATGACATTTAAGAACCTAAGAGAAGAAAAAAGATTCTGAAAAACCTGTCTGTGAGGACGACTTAAGATGGTTGATTAGTTTGTGTGCATCATTTTGGCTGTCTTGAAAAATTGGCAGTGCATAAATCTTTATCAATTAAAGGTATAGAAATATTACACTGGGGGAAAGTGCTCCTGTATTAAATTATTTGAGCAGAAGAATTAATTATTCCTTTAAATGTGAGTATTGTTATTTTTATATTTAAAAAATCACAGAAAATAAAAAAGTAAAGTATGATCTATTTCCACAGAGTTCTTCTGAGTATATGAACAGGTAGTAGGTAACTTGGAGAGTCACTGAGCATAGGTGCCTTTTATCAATTGAGGAGTAATGGAACTGGCACATAGTATATTGCTTCTAACTATACCAATAGACCTAATTTTCCAAACAGTCTTCCAATAACCTTATTCAAAAATATATTTTTAAAAGAAGCTAATGCTTTGGATAAACTAAATAAAACAAAAGCATTTGGATGGTGAACTCAAATGGTCATACAGAAATGCCAATATCCACCAATGTGATCCTAAGAGACAGTGAATCAGATTCAACAGTAAACAAAATCCAGGAGAGAAAAACCCAAAGGGAAACATTAGAAATGCTTATTTATTAGAAAGCATAAAGGATAGAAAATCGATCCACATGAGTCAACCACCATCTCTGTCTACCTTGCATAGTTATTCCACAGTAAATCTGCAAAAGAAGTCAGCTCCTACCTGCTTGGTTGGACCACTTCTTCTCTAGTCCTGTAGCCCTAAAGATGAAAAAAAGTAGAGGTAATTAAGTTAAGTCCATTAACTTGAGAAAGATATTCTAGGCTAACATGTAATTTTAAAAAATAATTGATTTTTGTTAAATAAAAGGTAGGAATGAAATAAATATATAACGATTTAGCAACTGAGATGAACATTCTTTTATTTGCTCTTGCAAATTACTCATTGACTTAATGTGAAGGTAGGAGTGAAATTTAGTAGTGGGGACTTGTTCTGTCACCAGAGTAAAATGATAATGGTGCATTATTGACTTCTGATTGTTGTCATATCCATGCCAGTGAGATTTTGACTAGGGTTTGTCTATATTAACTTGGAAATTTTGATACCTGATGTATACCTTTTATTTTATTGATATCAATTGAATTGTGTGAAAGGATAAAAATGAATGCCCCTTTTCTGCCACAGACATTTTGTCTAGGAACTTAATGTCAGAAGATTACGTTGAGAATCTGCTTAGTTTATTTTATTTGTGTCAAAATCTAGAACATTAGCTAGTTGTTCTGGTCCAAAGCTTTACTGTAAAATTGTTTATTATAAAAATTATTTTTGCTAAGCAATATAGACTGGGTTTTAAAATGTTTTCAAGGAGTTACAATTAATTTTTGTAGTTGTCAGTGGAGTAAGATTGATGAGTTAGGATCAGTGAGGAATATTCTATTATAAATGGAAATCTGCACTCCAATCTAGAATCCTGAAATCCATTCTCCTAACCAGGGTTGCCAAACTACAGTTTGGGGACTATATCCAGTCGGCTACCTTTTTTTATATGACTCAAAGTAAGAATAGGTTTTTCCTTTATTAAACAGTTGAAAAAAATCAAAAGAAGAATAATAATTCATAGCATGTGAAAATTACACAAAATCTAATTTCGGTGTTAATAAATAAAGTTTTATTGGAACATAGTCACAGTTTATATGTTGTGTATGATTGTTCTTATCTACAACGGCAGAGGTAAGTAGTTATAACACAGAATTTGGCCTTCAAATCTTAAAATATGTACTACTTGGTCTTTTAAGGAAAATGTATTGACCCCTGGCTTAGGCTATAGTTTATTTTATCTTCGTTGTGGGTATTGGGAGGTAATGTGATGAGATCCTACTAACTTAAGCTGATCATATAGGCATGTGATAATAGCTTTTCAAGCCATTAAAAAGGACTGCATTTCATTCTGGAGTCATTTAGATTGCTCACTACAGACTGTAAGGGAAACACTAATGAATAAATGGAGTACTTGCCTATTTATGCAGCAAGTTCTAGAGTGGTTTCATTGCTGTACTATAGTTACAGCAAATCTCCTTTTTATTTTATGATAAGACTTCAAGATTCTCTTTAATATTTGATAAGAATGTCTAGAACATTTACTCAACATGGTATGAGAAAAATTCTTGAAAGAAGCAAAACAATATATAAGTGTACATGAAATCATTTATATGAAGTCCAAAAGGCTTACATATTTATGTGAAGTATGCATTTAATACATATAACACTTAAGCATTTATATTAAGATCAAAATCAGGCACAGCTCAACCATATTTTTTAGTGAAAACTTAACTTTGCTCAAAAGAAGTTCTGGCTCTTGGGGGGTAATTGTTGAGCTATTAGAATATCTTGTCTGATAAGAATGCTATTGTTTACCTGGAGATCTTGGGCTGTGCCACCAAAGGGATGTATGATCCCTAGATGGGACCTTGGACCAAGCAATATCAACTTGACTGCTGGAGACATTTACAGGGCCTGGGTCAAGGTCAGCCCTGTAAATGGCCAACAATGTTTTTGTGACCGAACCTCAAATAAAACTCTGGACACCAAGACTTGGGTAGGCTATGGTTGTCAATACAAACTGTTGCATATCATTTTTGGGAGAGGTAAGCATGGTCAACACAATTTCAATGGGAGGGAACCACTAAAAGCTTTGCACTTAGAAACCTCTGGTCCCTGCTCCCTGGGACTCTTCTCATGGCTGATTTTAATCTCTGCCTTTTCCTTGTAATAAAACATAATTTTGAGCATAACAGCTTTGATAAAGTTTGTGAGTTCTTCTAGGAAATTATAGAAACAGAGGCTGGTTTTAGAGTTACATATGCTCAGAACGGTGACTGTAATTTCCTCCACAGTGAGAACTGTGATTTCTCTCCCCTTTTCGGCACTTTTCTCAGTTCTGGGACTAATGTGTGCTTCAGTAAACAATTTTACATTGATTGACTATAAGGAGGATTTGAACCCATTAACAATCGGTCCCTTGCATCCAAAGAGATCTTTAGGCTCAGTGTCTGGTCTTTGTGCCATCATTTCACATCTACACAGCACACATACAAAGACCACCATTATCTCTATGTTGGAAGAGCAGCACAGACAAAGCTTGTTTCCTTACTGCTAGGTCATTGAACTTCTGTAGCAATTACCATTGCTTAATGTCTGGACAGAGCTGAAAGCCCCCAAATAGAGATCTTATAATATGGTCACAGTAATGTGAAATAATTTTAATTATTCATTTAACTTCTTTAAGGTATCATATATAATTTATTAACCTTTACCAATAACCTACAAGTCAACCCAGTTTGGAAACATCTCTGCTAGATTTAGGGGGAAGGGTATTTCCTGTAAAGTAATATACTTATAGGCCACAAAGGGAAAAAGATAACAATGGCTGGTAACCACCTGAGTAGAAGAGTGCTAACGAAGCATGCTAAAGAAGCAGCATTTTGCCATAGACCTCCCTCCTTCAGTAGTCCACTTAGACAGACAGGTAGATGGATATGTGTAGGCTGAAGACAGAAACTCACTGGGTCATCTTATAGCATGACTGCCTTTTTCAAGTCACCTAGATTGACTGTCACAAGTCAATTCCTGGTTATTGCATTACCTGGCTTCATCTGTTTCCATTGTTCATGTGGCCCTAAATAATCATGCTGCTCATTGATTACTTGTTTGTTCTGGCCAACTGAACAACTCAATCAAACTGACCGTGTGGCAACTGGTTTCATTGTTTAGCAGATTCCAGGAAGGTTCCTCCAAAGCCTGGGCTGGCCACATGTGGGGCATTTAAAGTACTAAACACCAAGCTACTTCCAAGTCAAGAATATGGTTGTAGAGAACACACCACATGGTGGCACCACCACATACTGTTGCAGGCAGAGCTGGAGCACACAAAGGGCAGTTCTCAAATTTTATTATGCGTAACAATCATTTAAAAGAATTTGTGTAGAAACTCTGATTTCTGGGTTCCACTCCAGAGAGATTGGTTCAATATGCTGTGTTAGGGCCCCAGGGATATACATTTTCAATGCGTACCTAAGTCATTCTGATACAGATGGTCTCCAAGAACCTTAGAGAAACACTAAGTTTCTTTGTGCTGTTCCTCAAACAAAACTGCTTCTAGGCTTCTGATAAGGGCTGTTGGTGTCTACTGTCACCATATAATTCATGTACTTAATGCCAGGACTTTTTAGGAGGCACACATTCTATTACTTAGTAGAAAAGTTGCACCCAATGGCTCTGTCCACAAACTAAAGACTCCCTTGGCTGTTGTATAAATGGCACCTACTTAGTTTCTATATAATTTTGAGGATATATTGATGTGACTCTCCAAAGTACTTTAGTAACATCATGTAAATGGATACATTAATGTCCCTAGAGAATAATCTTGGCAGATTCCCCCACCCCTATCATGCATTGCTACAATTATCATTACCTTACAGCTGTTCAATAAAACCATGAGCAGCTGGCCCAAACTGGACCGCTTTTTAATTTTTTTGACTATACTAAAAAACTTTATATTGTTAATAAATGGAGGCAATTAAAGGTGAAGAATTTAGCTTATCCAGCCCTTAGCATAATGACTAATTACTGGTATACAGTTTCAATTTAATTCCCCTAATTTAAATTTGGCATTCATTGTTATTAAAACTATAAGAGCTAAACTATAAACAACCTATTTTATTTTTTTATCAATGTTTAATCATAATTTTGTTATTTAGTAAGTGATGTGTTTGTTTTTCAATGGTCACAGCTGGGCTGGCCAACAAGTAAGGATGTTAGTTCTTTCCATGGAAATTCAGTCTGGGATTGAAAGTCAATTTAATTTAATTCAACAAATATATGTTGAGTATATGCTATGTAGAAGGCATGCATATGACTCAGTCCTTATTTCCAAGAGGCATGCAATCTTCTATAAGTAGCAATGGTACTGTGAAAAATGTGTAGTTCAGTTTAAATTGTCTAAGGTTCAGCAGGAAAGGAAATTATATCTTGTGAGGATAAATGGAAGAGGTGGCATTAGCAATGGCAGTTAAGCAAGATTGTGTTGAGAAAACAGATAATCCAGTTTGGGTCATCTGTAGACTGCATTTTTGAAGTGAAAGCAGATGATACATCTGTAGACTTGTTCTTAGCTCCTGACTCCTACGAAAGCATTGCTAATTTCAAATCAGTATCCACTGTAGTGGTAGGAGCCAAGAAGATACCATTCTTTTCTTTGGGTTTGTAGTCACTTGTTCTCTCCTGTTTCTATTTATCTGCCTGTGCAACATAATACTTAGAATTCCACTTTATCTCAAAAGAACATCAGCATAATAAAAATATTATTTGATTAGGACTTTACTCTACAAAACATCAACTCAAGTATTATTTATTTTGTTTTGTATAACAAAATTTTCAGGTATTTGTGATTGACATATTAATCTCTATTTTGCAGGTGAGGACACTAAAGCTCAGAGGAAAAAATGTAAATTGTCCAAAGGCCACATTGCTTTCGATGAGAGAGCCACAATTCATATCTACTGACACTAACTCCTTACTAGTCTTCCTCTTTTCACATTCAGGAATTAATAGAGTGAATATAAAAATCTTTTGTAATAAAGGCAACATTAAAACTCCCTAAGGTATAACCCAAATAATATTCACATTCATGTGGCTAGATTTGTTTGCATGCAACTTGAAACAAAAAAGTATCCTTAAAAGCAAAGAACAAAAATACAATAACAAATAAAAACTGGTATCAGAGAAGGTAAAATAGAAATAGTTGGGCCAACCAGATATTAAGTGTCTTTTATGTGATGCCTCATGAAATATATATGCTATTTTTAACTCACAATGCATAATGTAACTTCATCAAATCTTTAAATATACCTTCCACTTTATGAGAAACGTGAGATATAGAGTAATATAGTACTAAATATCACCAATAAGAAGCAACCAGTCCAATCCAGAATGTGGGGTGCTCCAGCAGGGTTTCTGTTTATAGCAGATTAAGTTTATAATTGTGGAATGGGGTTGGAGAATGCAGAGAGTGGTGCGAGTGAAGGATAAAAAAGAAATCCCAAGAGCCCAGCCAGTGTGGTTCAGTGGTTGAACGTCAACCTATGAGCCAGGAGGCCACTGTTCAGTTCATGGTTAGGGCATATGCATGGGTTGTGGGCTTAAGCCTCAGTTTATGGCATGCAGGAAGCAGCTGATCAATGATTCTCTCTCAGCATTGATACTTCTATTTCTCTCTTCCTCTCTCTTCCACTCTGAAATCAATAAAATGTTTTTAAAAATTTAAAAGAAACCCTGAGAGAAAGTGCCATCTTATGTTGACTATGGTCACGGTCTCAGGGATATGATAAAATTTACCAAACTGTACATTTTAAGTATGTACAGTTTAATGATTGTTAACTATACTGCAATATAATGTTTAAAATGTGAATGTTGAAAGCAATTTGCAGAACTATGGAAATATTCTTTTCAATCTCCAGATATCTCAGTTTTTCCTTTTAAGCTGCTGTTTTACCTGAATGGTCATTTCATCCTTTTGAACAGTAAAGAAAACTGAAGGACTGGCATGGCTGCATTTGTGAATCTGTGCCCTTTGGAGAGACATAATTTGAGCAGCTAATGTAGTCAAAAAGGTTGTGCTTATGGCAAGGGTGTGCAGAGAATCATGGGGTTAGTTTTAAGGCTAAAAAGCTAAACAGAACTGCTATTCTGAGATGCCCAGAACACTCCTGACTGGAAAATGGTATAAGCTATGCCCTGAGCAAGCAGAAAGGCTCAATTTTATTTCAATCTGACCTTCATCTGATTCCACCTGTGCACTTATCCCAGGTGTTTCAGCAGATTGGGGGCTAATGCATTTGCACTCACAGAGGCACCTTTGAAAAATTGATTTGCATAAGCCCACACACTGCCGAGTGCTTAAAAGGTCCATCAATAAGTAAAACATTGCTCCTGCAGATAAAAATAAAAAGGCTCCTTGAAATGTGGGGAACATATTCAATAACTCCAGCTTACATGCTCTTTAAGTTATAAGAAATATTTCAACACCAATTTATAGTTGTAACTAGATTGGTAACTATTCCTGTGGCCTTTTGGGCATCAAAGCATCTCCATTTCAACATGCAGACACCTGAGAACATTAGCCCACAGTCACTGACACAGGCTCTTCTTTCATTCACTCAGAAGGAGCTAATTTCAGGAATACATTTTAAATATGTTCCTTCTTCTAAAACAAATGCTTCGCCGATCTCCACAAAATCCACTGATATAGGCAGTTATTAAAATAAGAACCTGAGCCCTGACATTTTTCTTGATTCTATTGTATATTTTTAAGTCAGCTGTTTGAGAAATAGTAACCATAACTGTGACTGCAAGAATGCCAGAATGCCAGATGATCAATTCACTTACTCAAATAGCAATGGTGCCTTTCAACCTGCCATCTTAAAAACATCTTCAAATGAAACAGATTCATTGGGATTGCCCAGAATGCACATTTATTTTCCCTTCTATCATTCCCATCCATAACATTCCCATCTAATTTATTTTGGAGGGCCCCTGGCTTATAAATGGAGGTGGTGTATGTGTGTGTGCGCACGTGCACGTGTATGTGTGCTAAAAACAAACAATCAAGTATACACACTATCAAATAGGGTACAAGGTTAACTAACTTCTTTCTTGATGGCACATAGCGTTCCTCCTCAGAAATCTTGGCTGTTTCTGAGACAAATCATTTCAAGGCTTTCCTTTCTCTTCATCTATTACTCCCATTGCCATTTGAGATCCATCTTGCTTCCTCCTACTGTGCTCAAGGGGCAGGCATGGTAGGGATTGTCGGAAGTCATGGTGGGGATGAAGAAGTTGAAAGCAGAGCTACCACCAGTGTTTGGCTACCTGGAGGCTGTGCTGGATACCTACCAGTGAACTGCCCTCCTCTGACTCATTTCCCCTGGGAAGACAACCAAGCCAATGGAGGTCCTTCCATCAGTAACTGGTTTGTATAGAGAAATCTACAAATGGAACACAGCCAGTCGCTGGTGCTTGGCTGGTTCTTTTCATCTGGAATAGGCAAAGGTTGAAGTTCTGAGGGCCCTGAATGGAAAGAATAAACTTGCACTGTTAGGTTGAAGAACAGATTTGGAAACACGGAAAATGACTTTGAAAGAAAAGAAAACTAAGAGGCCTAAAACCTAGCTAGGGTGGTGACAAAACCAATGGAAGAATATTCTGTCCTTTTCAAGCAGGGAGAGAATGAAACCTGCTGAAAAGGCCCCCAACCATTAGAGTCACATGGGCCTGGAAGGATAGACAACACCCTTAATCCAATTACAGACTTGACTTCATTCGTCAATTTTCAACTGCTCATGATTGTGTGGAATAAATGTGAACAAATAGTCTTTGCAGAACTTATTTTCTTTTTCCTTAGAATTTTTCTACAACATGACTGTTTTTTGGTGAGCATTAACATTTAGGAATAATTTTTAACATGTTGATATACCCAATCCTTTGGGCAGTCCTGAATCCTAGTGCTTATTAAAAATGACTTGCAAAATTATAGAATCCCCCTCTTTTAAAATTAATTTACAATGGATTGACATTTGGATTAAATATATAAATAAAATCATATAGTCTTTATTATATCAGTATTATGCTTATTTTCAATTAGAAAATAAGTAACCAGTAGTTCACAAGATAACAAAATTTTAATGGTTGCTAGTAGATATTTCTATTTGGATTCCAATAAAAACTAGAAATCTCTTTCTTGATTCTACACATGTTAACATATATCCATAATATATTCTATGCATACCATGTGTTTGTAACACTGAGCTATTGAAATCTGATTTGCAGACAATTTTGCTATTTCCACAAATTTATAGGTATAAGCTCTCTATTTAATTTTGATCACCGTGGTCTTTTTGACAGGCAAGCATATTCTTTGACCCCAGGAACAAGTTTTGACCTTTTCAGATCCTTTATTCAGTTTGACATTAATTTTTGTTCTTTATTCTTAACTGGTTTCCATTGTACTTAGTGTGTAATACATGGATCCTGGGGGTCAAAATCAACCCATCAAATGCCCATGAATTTGAACCAAAGACTGCAGCACTACATGATTAAAAGCTTTAAATTTTCAAAGAGCAATATAATTAATCCAGTACCACAGTGCTGAGTGGCTTCACACTGGCTTCATTTGTTGGTATTGTTGTTTTCCTTGGGTATATTTGATTTTTTAGAATGATGATGATTTTCACTTATGCGGTTAATGTGAATCTCTCCCTGCAGTTGCAAAAAAAATGTCATAGCTACTTCAGTAATGTTTTACACGACTCATATCCAACTTTGTGAAGGAAAGAATTCAAGTACAAGATTTGCATATGAAGACAGATTCTCCTAAACCACACACTTGGGGCTATGCCATGAAGATGAACACAATACTTCTATTCAGATTATTGTATACTTTGCAGAACTCAATTCAAGTGGTTCAGAAGGTTTTCTATCCTGGAATGTTTTCCATCTAGCTATTTTTAAAGAACTCTAGGATCCCAAAATTTCCCCTGATAGCCCATCCCAGTGTTAAAATAAAAAAGTATGTGCAGTAATTTCTAGCCAGTCTACTTCTACACCTTTTCTTTGGCTTATTCTTTAGCAAAAATAAAGAAAATTCACTACGTATCTTCTCTGTACTATTGCTTCAAATACCCAAGGGTTGCTGTGAGGCTAGTTTTTTAGCTTTACTTTTCCAAGTTAAAACGCCTCCATTATCATTAACCTTTCATCACAGAGCATGTCTCATTTCCCTTTGTGTTTATATTTCAATATCCATTTTTCTAAAAGCTGGTGCCCCAAAATGATTGCAATAAAGAGTGTTATAATAAATACTGAAAGAGAGTAATGGTTTCTCTTCCTGACTCATTCTGAATGTATGCTATTGTTGTTAACATTATTATACAATATGTGTAACATTTTTAGTGCTGAAAATTTATCTTTAGCTTGTGATCTGCTAGAACCATCAAAACTGTGTTTTTGTACTTTTGTCTACCTGACTTTGATCCAGATTTTGAATGGACTCATAATTTTTTAACTGTAAGGAAGTTAATATGCATATATCTTCAATGGTTTTTATTCTTAAACTAATTTGTTCTGAGAGTTTAAAGTTCTTTGAGATAAGCTCCATAAGGCTAAATAAATGTGAGTTTTCAAAGTCAATATCTCTTTCAAAATGCCACTTATAACAAAATGGATTTCTTTTGTTCCAATAGGTTAACTACTGGTACTAAACTGAAGATGACATTCTGAAGAATTTATTTGTGCTATAATTCCATAACATGTCACTACTGTTGAGTTAGAAATATAATAATATTTCTGCTACATGCTATGATTCATCTCTCAGGGAAGAGATAGGTATTCAGGGCCAGGGACATGAGTCTCTGATATCACCAATCAGTCATTGCAAACAGTAAGTCAGTCTTAAGAGACTTCTCAATGGGCCAACCATCCGAGGCAGCTCTTATCATCTCACCATGGAATTTCCTGTAACAACAAACTGCCTTATACTTTTTTCTAACAACTGGGAAGTTACTGAGAAATAATGACCTTTAGGTATATCTTCTTGCCTGTTTTCCCCTTGGTTCAGCTGCTGACATAGACATTCTTTGGGCCACAGTTATCAAATGGATTAGACAGCTTCAGTAGCCAAAATTAATGTCATAAAAATTTGAGAATGACCAAAATTTAAATAATATGCATAACTCCCTAAAGATCACTTCCTCTTATTCAGTGTGTGAATATCCTATATTTTTCCTATGCTTCTATTCTTTTGGATAAACTGGAAAGAAGTCCCATCTTATGAGACTATTCCACTTAAATGGCCCTAAATATTAACTTGTGGCTGCTTGCTCTTGAACAACTACAGAGAAGTAACCAAAGATTAATAAATGTTGCTCAATTTCATGGTTGTTGTTCTCAGGCAAGTTCTTCCTCATAGTATTTTGAGTGTACACAGCAGCTGCAAGCTTAAAATGAAAGGTTTTTCAAGTTCACCTTTAGCCCCTGTAATATTTCAGCTAAGCCTGCCTGAGGACTTCCTTCTTTTCTTTGATAGAAATAATAAACTATGATGAGTTTTCAATAACAGCTCTTGTTCCTACCACTATCTCATTTCTAAGAAGTGGAACAATAGCTCCTTATATTGCTGTCAGTAAGACCCTCCAGAACAGCAGTGAGACTGAGAAGCTAGAATGAGCCTTTCTTCATACAAAGTGCCACAGGGTCATGGAAAGACATCTTGACATTGAGTTGCCATGGAAGCATTACGATGCTGTAGTGACATTCCTCTCTTTTTTAGCAAGTGCTTAATGTGCACTCCAATTAACACATCAGAAAGCAAAGCTACAGGGTCAAAGATCAGCTGGTGGTTTATAAGTCCCCTTTGCCTATTGATCTCTTTACTATTACAGGTTTGACTAAAAAGAAGATACATTATTTATTTTTGCCATTTTGTGACCTTTTGTTCTTTACTTTTATACCTATTTCTGTCAATTTAGGATTCCCATATTCCTCACACAAAGACACCATTTGCTCCAAAGGCAGGTCTATAGAGGAGTCAGTTTTAATGGAAAATGAAACTTCCTGGGCACATATATTTCTTTCAGGTCACAAGTCATATCCTTCCTCATATGCTTGCCAATCCTGCTAGTCTTACAAATCTGCAATACAATATTAAATGGTGACTAAAGCACCAGGATACTAGGAGCTAGGTCAGTGCTAAAAGATCACAGCCACACCATCCTTAAAGTGCAAAGTTACCAGGCAGAAGTTCAAAGGGTGGCAGCCACTGTTGGTTTTTTACTTCTTGAGAAGCCATGCAGTTTCTGAGGTATGTAATAAGCTTGGGGAGGTATCTGTCATCTAGAACAATGTGATCTGGACCATGGATGTGAGTCTTTCAAATTAAAATATGAGTGAATTTTTTGTGTGTGATAGTTCTATTCTTAACAAGTGCAGGTAAATTGTGGCATGGAGAGGATTTATGTATTATAATGACTGACCTGGTAGAATGGATACTGTTATAGCCCCACCTAGATCCCCTTTATCAGGCTGTGTTCCCATTCCCTAATACTGTTGTGAGTGTTGGATATTAGGTCTCACAACTGCTCCCTTCTTTAATGCTCTTGATCACCACAGGAATCACTCAAACCAAGAGATGCCTGGGAGGTTACTTCCCACATGCAAATTCCACCCACATGGAAGGGGCTGTCTTCAACAAACAACTAGCTATAGTGTCAGGTACAAAGGTCCCAGCTCTCCTACCATAAGATGAGATGCTCAAGAGCTTTCTGTGGGATAAGATTATGGTTGGGCTTCAGCCAAAACTACCTCTTTGCTTAGCTTCTTTCCTCCCCTCCCCTGCTTCCCTTACTCCCTTTCAGTTTTCTCTCACAAACATTCTCTCAACATATCACCTCCATAACAATCTCAGTCTCTGCCTCCACTCCAAGGGAACAAGACACATGGCAACTAATTCTGCTATTGCGATGCACTATCAGCCATAGGACAATTATATTAATTCACATTGTCCTTGAACTTCTTAAAATGTAGATGTATATACTCCATCTGGTAAAATGGAAATGTATGTTTACAGTGTAAACCAGAAATTCTCCTAGGTATTTATCCAAGAGAGATGAACACATATGTCCTGCACAAGAATAGTCATAAGAAATTTATTCATAAAAGCCAAAACCTCGAAACAACCCAGATGCCCATCAACTGAAGAAAGGAAATGTAAACTGTGCTGTGTTCCTAAAATGTAATAGAACTCAGCAATAAAGAAAATGAACTGTTCACCCACACAACAGCATAGGTGAATTTCAAAATTACTATGGTGAGTGAAAGAAGACAGACACAAGAAAGTGCACACCATTTGGTCCAATTTAAATGGATGGCTAAAATAGACAAAACCAATCCTGAGTGACAAAAGTGAGATCAGTGGTTACTTTACAGGAAGACATGGAAGTGACTGGAAAGGGGCAGGTACGAATTTCTAGGGCAATAGAAATATTTTGCCTTGATTTGTATTTATTACAACTGATGGGAGAACACAATGACGGTCTGACCCTTTCACTGTATGTAAATTATCCTTCAATTTAAAAAAGTACATGTGAGAAACATAATTTTCTGAGTTTTATTTTTATCATAAATGTGTATTGAACAGGAACTATACAGACCAAAGTGGTTGCTTGCATTATTTTTGCATCTTTATGCATTTATTCTATAGAGTGTTTAGTGTTCCATGTGGGTTCAAGTTTACTTTAGGTTTACCTTGGTGAGGGAGAGAGAGAGAACTGATTCTCTAGATTGCTTTTAAAAAGTAATAGGTCATACCCTCTGATGACAATTTGCAAAAATATAAAAAGTTTCATTGTTCATTAATTTTCTTGTAGCAAACATTTGTGGTTTACTTACCAGCATTGAAAGTATTGAAAGATGCCAGAAATGTAAAGAAAAATAAGATATTTTCTCAACCTCAAAGAAAGAACTGATTGTAACAATTATGGAGATAAACGACTTGTGGTAGAAGTAAATACTGTACTGGGCACAGTAGATGCTGAAAGGAGAAAGATAGAAAGTCCACCTGGGGCACTAGGACAAGCTTGCTAAAGGAAGTGATGCTTGCAATAGGACACCCAATGTGTTAGTAAACCATAAGAGACAGTGTGGTACTGTTAAAGTATGATGTTTCTGGATCTAGGAAACTCAGCATCTTTTCTGCAACATACTCTCACTTTGGCCAATTTTCTTATTCCTCTTCAGCCTCCACATCATAATTTCTAACTTGAGATAATATCAGTCTTTCAGTGTTGCTATAAAATCATCCCTCACTATTATTATTTTTTCTGGGAAAGGTGATATACCTAAATCATAATCATCCATTAAAATTATGCTTTATCAGATTAGCGACTCAGAATAATAGCAAAGACTACTGGTAAAGTTTGATTTTGGGTGTCAAAATCAAGTCTGTTTCCTTGTCTTGTACAGTTTCTAGAAGCTGCCCGTACTACTTGTCTTGTAGACCCTTCCTCCATCTTTAGAGGCAGCAGTGCTGTATCTTCAAGTCTTGATCTTTGACCTCTGCTTTCATTTTCACATCACCTACATTCTTCTTTTGTCATCACATAACCTACTCTCCCTCAGACTCTCCTGCCTCCTTCTTTAAAGGTTCTGTGATAACATTGGGGACACTCAGATAGTCCAGAAAGATTTCCCCATTTCAAGATCCTTAACTTAATCACTATTGCAAAATTCCCATTCACATGTACAGTAATATATTCCAGTATTTGGAGACTTAATGTGCACATTTCTGGGAAAAGGTGTTATACAGCCTACCACAGAATAAAGGTGTGAGTTGAGTTCCAAAGTGTGCTCCCCTCTGACTGACCCACTGCTTTTAGACCAGGGCATTGCGACCACACAAGCAGCAGCAACACGAACAGCCCACCCCTGTTGGAGGAGCAGCAGCCCTGTGAGCAGCCCCTGTCTAAGGAGCAGCAGCCCAAAGCAGCCTTCCACCATCATTGGAGCAGCAGGATCATGAGCAGCCTGCCTGAATCTAAGGAACAGCCCACCCCCATCTGAGGAGCAGCAGCCATGTGCAGCCCACCCCTATCAGAGGAGCAGCAGCCTTATGAGCAGCCCAACCCCATTTGAAGAATGGCAGCCACATGCAGCCCATCCCCATCTAAGGAATAGTTGCATAGAGACTGCTCCCATCTGAGGAACAGCAACCAGGTGAGCAGCTCACCCCCATCCAAGGATTTGCAGCTGGGTGAGCAGCGCCCACCAGAGGAGCCACCACCACTGAGGAGCAGCCACTGCTAAAGTAGTCACTGCCACCAAGGAGCAACCTCCTGCAGGACTTGATACCTAGATTCTTCAGTGAGAGCAAAAACAGGGAGACAAAGAAACCCCAAAGGAAAGAAAAGGAGGAAACATCAAAAAAATGAGCTAAGTAAAACAGAGGCATGCAATAGGTCAGAAAATTAATTCAGAATAATGGTCATATAGTTAATAAAGGGGATGGATGAAAATATCAACAACTTATTTAAGAATCAAGAAGGAATAAAGAGTGATATAGTTGCAGTAAAAAACACTGTGGAAAGTTTCAACAGTAGACTAGGAAAAGAGGAGGACCAAATTAGCAGATTACAAAACAGGGAAGCAAAACATACCCAAACTGAACTGCAATTGGAGAAAACAAAATACAGAAGGAGAGCCTAAGGGAGCTTTGGGACAACATAATAAAAGCAACATACAAATAATAGGGATGCCAGAATAACAGAAAGAGGAATAAGGGTTAGAGAACTTATTTGAAGAATAATGTCAGCAAACTACTCTGATTTGGTAAGGAAAAAAGTGACACAAGCACAGAGAGTCCAAAACAAGATGAACCTGAAAAGACCCATGCCAAGACATGTTGTAATTATAATAACAAACGTTCCGGACAAAGAGAATCTTAAAGGCTGCAAGAGAGAGACAGAAAGTTACATACAAGTGATCTCCCATTAGATTATCAAACTATCTGTCAACAGAAAAAATCTGTGCCAGAAAGGAATGGAAGAAAGTTTCAAAGTGATGCAAATCAAGGGACTGTATCTGAGAATACTCTATTCAGCAAGATTACCATTAAAAATAGAAGGGGAAATAAGAACTAAATGCTCCAATCAAAAGACACTGAGTGGCTGAATGAATAAGATATATGCTATCTATAAGAGACTTAGAACAAGGAACTATATAGACTGAAAGTGAAGGGATGGAAAAAATATATTTCAGACAAATGGAAATGAAAGAAAAAAAGGCTGCGGTAGCTATACTTATATCTGACAAAATAGACTTCAAAGTGAAGGCCATAACAAAAGTTCTAGTTTAGCACTTCTTAGTTGGGTTTCAGGAATCTGTATTTTAACAACTCCACCAGGTGATTCTCATCATGAGAGAAGTTTGGGAAACACTGATCTATTTGAACCAAGCTTTGATTATAAAATGACCAGAATAGGCCAGAAGACATGGCAAAGTAATTTTGCTTCATGATAACACACCATCACACACTTCAAAACCAGTTAAAGACGTGAAAATATCTTGCCTGAGAAATATAATCCCACCTGCCATATTCACCAGACCTTGCTTCTTCAGATCACCATTTTTCCAATGGATGGCAAACGCACTTTCTGAGCAACACTTCAAAAAGTACGAAAAAGTGGAAAATTTGGTCTCTGAATGGTTTGCCTCAAAATAAGACAAGCTCTACTGGGACTGTATCCACAAATTGCCTGAAAGATGTGGAAATGTGTAGCTAGTGATGGACATTACTTTGAATAAAGCACTTCTGATGTTTCTCTGGAAAATATTGTGTTTTCTTTAATAACACAATCTGTTATTTTTAACCCATACTCCTGGTATGCCATTGCAAGGGAACCAGATCCAAAGACAGCAAAGAATCCTCACACTGACAAGCTTAGATCTGTGCTTCAGGGAGTTGATTCTAATTAGGGTGGAGAGTGACTAGGAAGGATCCCGGAGCTGGGGAGGAGGCCATAACCTTGCAGTCATTGCAATGGACCAGGTGAGCTGTGAACTACAGATTTCACCGGTTTCTTAATCTTGTCAAAGGTGGATTTCATCCTTAAACACCATAACAGGAGAAGAGATTTGAAGACAACAAGAAGAAGAGAAGGACAAGGTGAAGGAGAGCATGGTTTTCTTTTTTTTCCAGGAGTTTTGACGGAATGGTTAAATCACTAAAGAAAGGAAACTTTTACAGGACTTATTTGTAGGCCAAAGGCAGTGCGTGCTTATTGATGTGCTTGAAGGGCCCGGGCTTCTCACTGTGCCAGATCACAAAAGGTTTCAGTCTGTAGCCTGTAACCAGGAAAAACTATTATCCTGTCCTCAAATGCCTTGAAACTTGGCATTGATTTAGCCTCCTTAAGGATGAAGGCCCTTTCAGGCATCATTTCCAGAAAAGGGAGGTGTCTTTCATATGGAATACTTGCTCTTTCCAGTAATTTTCTTCCACAATCAGCTTATCTAGAGTTTGCAAAAGTTCTTCAGCTGCCTTCACATCAGCACTCAGCTCACCACTCACTTTCACATTACGTAATGAATAATGACTCTCGAATCATTGAAACCACCCAGAGCTAGCAGTAAATGCAACATTGTAGTTAGGCCTACTCTTTTATTTTTAAAATGGCAAAAAAATATTTTGCTTTGGCCATGATTGTCATGGTGCTGAGAGGGATAGCTTCTGTGTCTGGTCTTTAATCCAGGTCACCAGAAGTTCCTCCGTATCTGATAAAGGCCCATTTTGAATTGATGGCAGTGTCTTTGCCTTGAATGAAGCAACCTCTTTAACAGCTTTCATCACTTTGTTGTTGTTCTTCAAGATCATAGCTATGGTGAAATAGGACATGTCTGACATGAATGAGCATCCCTGATTTTCCCACTTCATAGTCCTTAATCAGTTTTAATCTCACTTCCAGGTCAATCATTCAATGTGGCCTCTAACAGGCAATGTTAGCAGTGGATTTTATAGACTTAGGGGCTATGATGAACAAAACTACACAAGATTAAATCAAGCACAAGAGAAAATGATGCAATCAAGAGACATGGTAAAGGAGATGTATGAAGCTGCTGCATATACAGCATATTGTTTTACAGAAAAATTTTTAAACAAGTAGAATACATTCTAAAATAATGATAAAAATATAGTATAGCCCAAACCGGTTTGGCTCAATGGATAGAGCGTCGGTCTGTGGTCTGAAAGGTCCCAGATTTGATTCCAGTCAAGGGCAAGTACATTGTTTTTGGGCACATCCCGGTAGGAGGTGTGCAAGAGGCAGCTGGTGGATGTTTCTCTCTCATCAATGTTTCTAGCTCTCTATCCTCTCCCTTCCTCTTTGTAAAAGGTCAATATATATATATATATATATATATATATATATATATATATATATATATATATATATTAAGTGTAGTATATATAGTAAGTATATAAATGAGTTACATAGCAGTTTATTATCATTATCAAGTAATATATATTGTACATAACTGTAAGTGTTATACTTTTATAGGGCTGGTGGTGAGATAGGTTTGTTTACATAAGCATCATCACAAACATCTGAATAATGTACTGTGCTACAAAGTCATTAGATGATAGGAATTTTTCAGTTCCTTTTATTTTTATGCAACCGTCAGATATATGGTCTGCCTTTGACCAAAATAGTATTATGGGGCGCATGACTGTATTCACTTTGAAATTTTCAAAAATACTGCCCTAACTGGTTTGGCTCAGTGGATAGAGCTTCAGCCTGAGGACTAAAGGGTCCCAGGTCAGATTCTGGTCAAGGGCATTCCCAGGTTATGGGCTCATTCCCCAGTAGGGGGCGTGCAGGAGGCAGCTGATCAATGATCCCCTCTCATCATTGATGTTTCTACGTATCCTTATCTCTCCCTTCCTCTCTGAAATCAATAAAAAAATATATTTAAAAAAATAAATAAAATATTACAACACTGTGTGCATTTTAGACTTTAACCATAAATATTTAATTAAAGAGCAAACAATTCATTTACTAACCTGATTAGAAGAAGATTCACTATGAAAACAGTAACAAATTATTTGTATATAGGGCACAATCTCCTTAATCAGGCTGCTTTCTTTATGAATTGAGGGATTAGACAGGTCAAGAAATTATTAAAGAACAAAAACCCTTATTATCAAGCTCTTAAGGTAATTTTGTATTCAATAAAATAATTTGAATAGCACTTTTTTTCAGCAAGAAATTAGGTAGCTTTTATGCTTGCTTTTTCTGTTAATCAGAAGTCAAACAATTTTTAAGCATTTATTTTCTTAGCATCTCAAATAATTATTTATGAGTTTACTTATGACTTTAATAGCACCTGTAGGTAAGATGCTATAGAGTCTCCTCAAACTACAGAAAATGCTCTTTCATATTGCTGGAAGGTTCTACAATTTTGCAAGAGACCTTGACATTTTCTCTGTATTATTCAGGCAAGATGGACAAAGTCCTAGAACATGGCCAGTTCCAACCATCTATACTCTGTGAAGAGCAAATTCTATCATCACAGTTAAAATGCTAAATACTTGGAAAAGAAACATAAATGATTTATACAGAATATGTTCGTATATTCAGAAACTGTAAAGATATGGAATATATTTTATGCTTAAACTTCCTGAATGGTTTTTGAAAAATGCATAATAGTCTTAAAATATCTTAATGATAAAAGCATTCATATAAATTGGCAACCAGGCCAAGATTTGGGTTTCCTATCAGATGAATGTGCAAAGTTGCTTAGTTGGTCTGTAGCAGATCTGGTTCCAGATCCAGCATGTGCAGATTTTCTTAATAAAAACAAAACATAATCATTAAATAGCTAAAGGATGATACTTCTTTTTTTAAAAAAATATGTTTTATTGATTTTTTACAGAGAGGAAAAGAGAGGGACAGAAAGTCAGAAACATCTATGAGAGAGAAACATCGATCAGCCGCCTCCTGCACACTCCCCACCGGGGACGTGCCTGCAACCAATGCACATGCCCTTGACCAGAATCAAACTCGGGACCCTTGAGTCCACAGGCCAATGTTCTATCCACTGAGCCAAACCGGTTTCAGTGGATGATACTTCTTAAAACAATTTCAATATTATTCTAGATTCCAGATTTAAAATTAAATATAATTTCAAAGAGTAGAGATGTGGTCTAAAGAAGAATGATTAAACAATTGTTTGACAATCAATTTTGGACCATGAACTTCACCACTCTTAAGGTCAAACTGCAGAAGATTGAGATAAGCAAATGGGGGGAGGGGGCAAGAGGGCCACAATGATCCTATGATTTTAAAGGCTTGTATTTGGATTTTAGAAGAGAGAATCAGATATAAATTTATCAGTAACCATTTTCAACAGGGAAATAGCAAAGGTAACTTAAAGCCTTGACATTTTATAAGGCAAGTGTGGGGATATATTTGCTAATTTCCTTTGAGTTTTATAATGGGACAAGAGGCCTAGTGCACGAAATTCATGCACAGGGGTGGGGGGTATCCCCTCAGTATGGCCTGCACCTTCTCCAATCTGGGACCCCTGGGGAATGTATGACTGCCAGTTTAGGCCCGATCCCTAGGACGTTCCTCTGACAATCCAGGACCATTGTCTCCTAATTGCTCACTTGCCTGCCTGCCTGATTGCCCCTAACTGTCCCCCTGCCAGTCTGATCACCCCTAACCGCCTGCCTCTGCCTGCTGACCTGATCGCCCCAAACTGCCCATCTGGCTGGCCTGGTTTTCCCCAAAAGCTCTTCTCTTCTGGTGTGGTATCCCCTAACTGCCCCCCACCACCAGCCTGGTCGACCAAACTGCACCCCTCTGTTGGCCTGGTTGCCCCTAACTGCCCCCCTGCCAGCTAGTTGTCCCCAAGTGCCCCCTTCCAGCTTGGTCATCCCTAATGCCTCCCCATGCTGGCCTGTTCACCATTCATTGTCCCACTGCTGGCCTGGTCACCCATGCAACCTGCAGCTCAGTCGTTTGGTTATCCCTCGCTAACCCCCCTGCCGGCTTGGTTGCCCCACTCAGCCTGTTCGGGTCATCCATTTGGTTGTATTGAATGTGAAAGACCCTGGCTCTTTATATATATAGAGAGAGATATTAAAGTTGCAATAAAAAAATAATAGGAAATTTAACTTTTCTTTGATTTTACAACTCAATATAAATCTAAAAGGAGCAGAAAACTAATAATAGGGCAAAGAAGGTTCTAATAAAATACAGCTGCCCTTTCTGGATGATTTTGTTTATTTGTGATTGTTATTTCTGTTATAATATTGTTTAAAAAAATTAAAATGCATAAAGGACACTATAATGAATATCTTGTATCCTCAACTAAGCTTAAGAAGTAAGATACTACCAATAGAATTGGAAACCTGTGTACCAACTCTCTAAGAAAAGCTTTTCCTTCCCTGTTCACTTGTCCCTCCTTTATTACATATACATATACATACCTAATACTAATGCAGTATTTTTTGGCATATATCTATATTTTATATAAACACTAAAGGCCGGGTGCATGGATTCATGCACTGGTGGGGTCCTTCAGCCTGGTCTGCAATCTCTCACAAACCAAGACCCTTTGGAGATTTCGGACTGCAGGTTTCAGCCTGATTCCCTAAGGCCAGGCTGAGGGACTCCACTGGTTTATGAATTTGTGCACCGGGCTGGTTTCAGCCCAATCCCCACAGGCCAGGCTGAGGGCCCCTTGCCAATGCATGAATTTTGCAGTTCACCTCTAGTATGCATATAAGATCTTTGGTTAATCTCTTTCCACCCTCCTCTCTCTCCCTTCCCTCTGAGATTGATCAGTTTGTTCCATGTTTCCATATCTGTAAGTTGAACATAGGCCCCCTGGTGGTCAATGTGTGTCATAGCTACTGGTCAAACAGTTGAATAGTTGGGTGGTCACTTGGGCTTTTATATATATACCAGAGGCCTGGTGCACACAATTCGTGCATGTGAGAGGGGGGTGTCCCTCAGCCCATCCTGTACCCTCTTCAATTTGGGATCCCTCTCATAATCCAGGACTGCTTCATTTCAACTGCTCGCCTGCCTGCCTTCCTGATTACCCCTAACCACTTCTGCCTGCCAACCTGATCACCCCCTAACCATTTCCCTGCTAGCCTGTTTGCCCCTAACTGCCCTCCCCTGCAGGCCTGGTCACCCCTAACTGCTCTCCCCTGCAGCCATCTTGTGTGTTGGAGTGATGGTCAATCTGTATATTACTCTTTTATTAAATAGGATAGAGACCTGGTGCATGGGTAGGGGCTGGCTGTTTTGCCCTGAAGGATGTCCCAGATAAGGGTGGGGTTCCTTTGGACATGGGGTGGCCTGGGCGAGGGGCCTTTGGTGGTTTGTAGGCTGGCCACATCCCTGGCGACCCAAGCAGAGGCCCTGGTATCTCTGGTTTATTTATCTTCTATAATTGAAACTTTGTAGCCTTAAGCAGAGGCCTGGACTGGCCAGGGTGTGTGGAAAGCTTGGCTTCTTCCATCACCAGGGGCAACCCTCACCTCCTGCTCTTTCCAGCTCCATGGCTGCTACAATTTCTGTTTGGATTTATGTATCTTCTATCATTGAAACCTTATAGACTTGAGTGGAGGCCTTGGCTGGCACGGGCAGGCAAAAAGCTTGGCTTCCTCCATTGCCGGGGAAACCTAAGCCTCCCTTCTCTTCTCTGTGGTCATAGCCATCTTGGTTGGGTTATTTGCATATTTTCTCCTGATTGGCTGGTGGGTGTGGCTTGTGGGCATGACTTGTTGGTGTAGCAGAGTGATGGTTAATTTGCATATTAGTCTTCATTAGATTGGATAATTTATCTATACTAATAAAAGCCTCGGTGGTCCTTGCGTGCTCGTGCGATGCCCTCATGTCATCATAAGACAGCTTCCACAAGATAGCCACCACAAAATGGTCACCACAAGATGGCTGTCAGGAGAGGGCAGTTGTGGGCAAAGAGGCCAGCAGTGGAGGGCAGTTGGGAGTGACCAGGCATGCAGGGAAGGGCAGTGGGGGGGACCCAGGTCTGCATGGGAGAGCATTTGGGGGGGGGGGCAAGAGTTCAGAGGAGGGCAATTAGGGACAACCAGGCTGGCAGGGGAGCAGTTAGGCATTAATCAGGCTGGCAGGGGAATGGTTAGGTAGTGAATAGGCTGGCAGGCAGAACTGGTTAGGGGTAATCAAGAAGGCAGGCAGGTGAGCAGTTGGGATCCAGTAGTTTTGGATTGTGAGAGGGATGTCTGACTGCCCATTTAGGCCTGATCCTACTGGCATTGGGCCTAAACGGGCAGTCAGACATCCCTCGAGGGGTCCCAGATTAGAGAGGGTAAAGACTTGGCTGAGGGACACACACCCCAGTGCACGTATTTTATGCATTGGGTCTCTAGTCTATATATAAAAACCTTTACAATGGAATGAAGGGAACAACTGGAATGACTGGTCGACCTGTCGCTATGATGTGCAGTGACCTCCAGGGGGCAGACACTCATTGCAGGAGTTTCCCCCTGGTGTTCAGTGCATTTCCATAGCTAACCACCTATGTCCTTTATCCCCCAACCAGCCAACCTTCTCTGGCTTTCTCCCCCTGGCCAGCCAACCTCCTGAGTCCCCTCCCTGCCTCCAGTTGGGCAGGTTTCCCCATTGGCTGGCAGCTGTAGAAGGGAGGCCCCAGCCAGCAGCCAGAAGGCCCCAATCAGCCCTGTGCTCAGGGGGCTGGCAGGCCAACCTCCTATGGTCCCTCCACCTGGGCCCTGGTCAGAGGGATCACAGGCCAAATTCCCACTATTCCTCCCTCCTGCCAGCCACATGCCCCCTCCCCCCCCCCAGATAGTCCTGATCAGGGGGCTGGTCAGCCAAGTTCTCGTGGTCCCTCTCTCATCTGGCCATCCTCTTGCAGTTCCTCCCTGCAGCCAGTTGGCCCCCTAATAGAACTTAATCCCTAGTGAGGCCAAGGGACCGCACCTATGCATGAATTCATGCACTGGGCCTCTAGTTATAGGATATGAAATTTTTTTTTTATTATTCAACACTATGTTGTAGGAATTAATCATGTTGATAACATAATTTTCCTTTGTAACTTTAAAAATAGCTTGATTAAGATGTAATTAATACATCATACAATTCACCCATTTAAAGAACACAATACCGTCATCCTAATTGAATCTTAGAACATTTTCATCCCTTCCTAAAGTAAATTCTGTACCCAGTAGCAATCACTCCTACTCCTCACATAGCTATTCACAACACCTAAATTAGTTTTTATCTGTGTAGATTTTCATCTTTTGGATATTTCAAATAAATGAACTTATATATCATTTGGCCTTATGTGTCTAGTTTCTTTCACATAACATTTTCAAGGTTCATCCAAGTTGCAGCATGCATCAGTAATTTATTCCTTTTCTTGTCTAAATAATATACCATCGTATTCTTATACCACTTTTATATATCTATTCATAAGTTTATGGATATTTGGATGGTTTCCAATTTTTTCACTATTCTGTATAATGTTGCTCTGATGATTCATGTATAAGTTTTTGAGTGGACATGTTTTTTGTTGGATATATACCCATGAGAGGAATTGCTGAGTCAAATGGTAACTCTATGTTAAACATTTTTTGGAACTCCCAAACTGTTTTTTTCTAAAGTGGCTGCACTATTTTCCATTCCTATCAACAATATATTAGGATTCCAATTTCTCCACTTCCTTGCCAACATGTATTACTTTCTGTTTTGTTTTGTTTTTCTTTGGTTGTTTTTTTGTGTGTGTGTTTTTTGTTTTGTTTTGTTTTGTTTTTTTTTTTATCATAGCTATCCCAGAGGATGTGAAACAGTATCTTGTGAGGCTCTTTCATTTTTAAATACTGTATAGTATTTCGATTTGTTTTAATAAAAATCATTCTCCTATTAAGGGGTACTTAGGTTTTTTTCTTCTTTTGCTCTTAAAATAATGCTGTATGTATATTTTTATGTAGACCTCTCTGGGCACCTTTAGGAATATAACAGCATATGCATATCTTCAACTCTTTGCATAATTAAGATAATTAATTTTTAACTATAAATTTGAGTCAAATGAGTAAAAGATGGATAGATAAAGTGTGAATATGCTCAATGAAAATAATTTGATTCCTTTATTAAGATGTCTTGCTCTTTGTAGGCTATTTTTGTAGAAGTGAAAACTTTGATGGGATACCCACAATACATCCAACAAAAGGTTTTCTGTTGTGCTTTCTTAGTTTGATTTTTATTTTTCAATTACCTTTGGTTGCCTCAAAGTGAGGATTTAATAAAGTACTACTAAGGGACACTATATTTTGCATTGCTTTTTATTATTCCTTGGATTCCACATTTGTAGGAACAGTGTGGATGTTCAACAGTGTGGATGTTTTTGACAGATTGCAGTTTGGGGACCTAAGCCCACGTGTCTCCATGGACAATGAACAGATTATGGCAGAGTGGGTATCTTTGTTGGGCAATCTCAGGAATTGATCTAAACGGCCTGTTAAATCATCCTGCTCTCTCCCCAGATCAATGTGGAGGTGGCGGAAGTGGGCAGGAGGACTACCACAATCCAGGGGATCTGAATGCGAACTCTTAGGCGACAGAATATCCCCAAAGCAAGTGAGATTGGCTAGAGATTTTCACTTTATATACACTGAAGGCTGCTGGGTCTTTCACATGCTGGCAAGTGTGCAGTCAGGACCCAGAGTTTTGGGAGCCAGAGATAGATGAGGCTACGGGAATCTGGTTGCTTCTAGAATTGTGAATTGTTACACCTTCAGATTCAACTTAGAATTTGTTCTGCAAGTCTTTTATTACACACAGGTGATGCCTGTGAGTTAAAACTGCCATCTAAGACAAGTTGTGTGGCCTCTGACGCTATTTGCCTCTCTATAGGATGTACCTACATGTGAAACATATAAAAACCACCTTTGGGATGGGACAGCTCACTCCCCCAGCCCCGGCGCATTCCCTGCCTCAGAAGAAATTGAACTGAATTATATACAAGAAAATATAAAAGTAAAATATAAAAGAGAAGATGCATTCCCCAACTATTTGTAACAATTTCCAACCTTCCCTATAGAAAAATAGACCTGCTTTTTTATTCTAAGATTCTGAAGGCGAGTATATTCAGAAAATGCAGTTACCTTTGATTTATTAGGTCATTTAGAAAAATGAAAGCCTCACCATTCTTGGAGCTGAAGAGTGTGTAAGTGTGTGTGGGATTATCTGCGAGGATCCATGCTTTCACCAGAGTGAAAATATCAGAGGATAATGGTTTCTTCAGACATAGTACCTCTTTCAAAGTAGAATATATGGGAAATCAGTTTTCGCCTATCAGCTGAAAATCCAGGATTGAAATCTCAAGCCTTGATAAGTTACAATATATCATAAGAAAAGATGAGGGACATGCAACATTTCAATTCCATGGCTCTCTTGGGGGTTGGGGGAGACAGAGAAGCGGAGTAATGGGAAAGAGCCCAGCCTGGAAGCAGCCTGTCCCTCCCTCCTATTCCAGTCATTGAATCAATGGGAAGGTAGTTATAGGAATATTTTTGAAAAAATCAAATTTCAAATAAAATTGTTCTGATATTTTGGGATAAATAATCATGATATTTAAGGATGTTTTCCTTCCAGCTGCTGAGTAGTATGGTCAATCATCTTGGATATTAAGAAGCAAAATTACAAAACTGTAAAATATTTTTTTTTACCAGGCAGTAAGAGGAAATTAGAGTACATACCTAGTTTAGTACATACCTAAACTAGGTATGTACTCTAATTTAGGTATGTACTCTAATTTAGGCTCGTTTAGGCTATAAACCATTAAGAATGCTGTATGTCATTACCTACACTGAGAGGGAAAGCTGTGGTCTGGGTTGGAGTGACACTGCTGTGATTCGTTGTTGCAATTATTTTCAGCTTTGGCTTTTGGGGAAATGGTTCATGTTTTTGTTTTTTGTTTTTTTTAAACCAGCTCCATCTCTCCCTGCCCAGTCTTGGGAAATGATAAAGCTGACTCAACTACATTAATAAAAGAGAAACGTGCAAATTTACTGTCACTCTGCCACACCCAACAACCAATCAGGAGCAAGTATGCAAATTAACCCAACATAGATGGTGCTGCTGGTGTCTCTGGGCCTGTCTGCCCAGCCAGGGGACATGGGGACCAAGTGATGAGGCTGTATCCACTGCCGGAGGGGGTAGATCCAGCCTCACCACTCCACTCTTGCTGGAGTGTCCGGATTGTCTGCCTGGCCATGGCCCATGGGGGCTTTGCTGCTCCACTGCTGCTGGAGTGTCCAGGCCTGCCGGCATGGCTAGGGGCCACGGGAGCCATTCTGCTGCTACTGAGTGTCTGGACCTATCCGCCTGGCCTGGGGTCGCAGGCACCAAGTGGCGAGGCTGGATCCGCCCCTCTGGCGAAGGATCCAGCCTCACCACTCTGCCGCTGCTGGAGTGTCGGGGCCTGCCAGCCCCTCCATGAGGCTGGATGCTGCATCCGGGGAGCACACACAAATTGTCCTCTCAGGAGTTAGATCAGGAGACCAGTTCGATCACTACCTATGATGTGTGTTGACCATCAAAGGGCAGCTCAGAATGAAGGAAGACCCCAGCCAGCTGCTGGGAAAGGGAGGCCCTAGCCAGCAGCTGTCAACAGGGAAAGGCAGGCAGGCCCTAGCTAGCAGCTGGCAGCTGGAAGCTGTGGAAAAGAGGTCCCAGTGGGCAGCTGGAAGGCCCCAATCAGCCCGGATCTCTGGCCAGGCCTACCCATGCACAAATTTCATGCACTGGGCCTCTAGTTTGTTTGATAAATGCAAACAGAACATTGCTTATGAAAAGCCAGACACTGAGCTGAGTGAGGAATGGCACTAAGATGCAGAAGAGATTATTACAATGACCAAAGACTTTATAGCTTATTAAAAAAAAAAAAAAAAACAAAACACAGATGCATGATAATAATGAGGACAATAAAGTTCTCCCAGGAGCTATGCAATGGGCATATACAGAGAGACTATAGCACTTCCCCTGAGTTTCTAGTTTGGATGCTGGATGTGGCTGCAGAAGGGACCAGGCTGAGAGCTCGGTGTAACATTTCCAGTGGAGTGAGCCAGCATGAACATGGGGACAGTAGTGCCAGAGCAGTAGGCAGTTTCTTTCACTGCTTCTAGGTGGCCAGTGGTAGGTAAAAGACACACTTTCATATAAGATTAGGCCATTGGCACTGGAAACTTCTTGAAGGGCAAATACATTTTTGCAGGAGGTTTGGAGTTCCCACATTTGGGTTTGAAACCTGGAATGTAACTAACCTGTCACTCAGGGAAGTGAATCAAAGTGTGGATCCATTTTTCTCTCCTATAACAAGGAGAGAATGTCTTATCTCTTTTACTGAAGAGTGAAAAGGGTCATGTTTAATGACATTTTAGTTTTTCAATCTGGTATTGTAGACCCACGATATCTTTTTTTAAGACTGGTGTTTTCAATTAATGGTGAGTAATTTAAAACATTTAAAAATTGAAAACAAGGTTTATCATGAAAGATAAAATGTCCACATGAAGTTTTAAAACAAAGCAAGAGACTTAAAATGTTTTATGCTGCCTGTCTTTTCAGTGTGTATCCCCACACCCTAGGGATGTACACCCACTGTGTCAAGGAGGAAATTCTTGAGAAGTGCTATGGAGTCACTGGATAAAAAGCAGGGTCTATTCAAATGGTAGTCTTGATTTGTGATCATCATTAATTGATAAGTCATTTAAATCTTCACCAAGCAAGAGCTACACATCAGCTATAGAGAAAATGGTTTTGGAATTTGAGGGCAAAATCTGACCCACATTTGTATTTGCTTTAAAAAAAATATTCCTAATTGGTTAAAAACACACAGAAGAGTGGAGATCAATTTGGAAAACAGTGTTTAGGAACAAGCAATGATATTTGTGCATACTCACACATGGGACTGTGTGGGAGTGGGTTCAATGGTCAGGAAATCTCAGGAACCAGGTTAGCAAGAATAAGTTACAGTAGGTGATGCTTCACTCAATCCCTGAAGGAGGTTTAGGGTTTAGTTTGGAGGAGAAAAGGGACACGAGGAGTTGGATGTGAAGTGAGGGAGGGGGTAAGGGATGGGCTCTGCATTATGAAATGGGGACCAGGTCTTCAAACTCAGATTTCAGGGTTGAATCCAAAATGAAGGGGAAATCAGTTATGTCCCCATGGCCGTATTTATAAAGTCATGGAGATATCCAATGGCAGGAAATGTGATATATTCTTCCCTTCATCCTATTTACACCAATGAGGGGGCTTGAAGGCAAATATAATGGGCAGGATGTGTGCAGCTGTTTGAAAAGCAGGGTGATTCATTAATGAAGAGCAAACCACTCATCCTTCTGGGGTCCATTTCTTCATTCTTAGCATTAAAAAGGCAAGTGCAAGGCAAAGTCAGTGTATCAGAGAAGAGCTCTTGCGAACAAATGCCAAGTAAGCTCCACCTCAGTGACACCTGTTTCTAATCAGAACAGCCTGGTTTAATATTTTATCAGAGCTTGTCATAAATATCCCATGAGACAAAACTCAGGAAGTAATACTGGATTTGGGTAATTTTTCTAGCCTTGGAAGTTGTAGCAGTTATTTTAATTTTCAAAGTATCTAATCCATTCCTTAATTATGCATGAACATGGATGTGACTACTCTAATATTTAACATTGTCAAGTGCTGTAGCAATGGAAGATATTTGGTTAAATAATGTGGGAGCAAGATAAGGGGTAAAGTAATGATGTGCTGGCAACCAAGCACTCTTATAGGGTCACTCATGACAGACCTATGTTTTATGGGAAAATTGTGGAATTAGTATCAGTTAGATATGGCTTTCATTTGCATGGGTTTGTTGGATTTCACACTTACCAGGAATGTACTCTGCCTTTATTTGTGGGTGTTTACTGATGGGTAATTGGGAGAGTTGTGAAGTAGGTGAATTTTGGTTGGGGTGATTTTTCTACCTCCCTTTCTTCCCTTACTCAAGACCCCTGATTCTTTGTGGACCTTTAGCTGCACGTGCTCAGAACACTTAGGTGGTAGAAAAAAATAAGACCAACACAACATAATAAATTAGCAATCTTATATATTAACCATTTTTTGAGAATTTGCACATTCAAATGGGTGTAAATCATCAAGCTCCCTGAGGGACTAGGATTAGAACATCTGAGAAGGTTTAAGTTAATACTACTTATCATATGAGAATAAACTGAGGCCCCAGGAAGCTAGAGCCCTGATATCAGTCCCCAAAACCAGAAGTTGGAGTCAGTCACCCTAATGGCAGTTCCATAAAATGTCAGACAGGAGTTACTTCAATAAGGGAAAGAAAGTTTGGGCAGGAACATATCTGCATTTAGTCATTAGTCCATTCACAAAGAAATGTATTGAGAGCCTTTTTTTTTTTCATCAGGCATATGTTAGACATAGGAGGTACTCAATGAACAACACTTATCCAGCACTCTGAGAGCTTATCCACTGTCAAGCAAGTCATTTCTTCATCATAATTGTGAAGAGTATGAGTCATGAGTGGTGACTATTCCAAGGAAAGTGAATGACAAGAGGGAATTCAACAGCATTCCGTAAGAGAGGATTCTACCTTGCAAGCCAATTACTTACCATATCCACTCAGCAAGTGAGCTACATGGCATCCTACTGTTCTGAAAGAAATCACTGTGTTTTCAGAAGAGGCCAGTGTCCCCAGGAGATCGTTCACAACCCTGGCAGGATGTTTCCATTTTGGTTTGTTTTCTCAGCTGCTGCAGGAGAGGAGCTCTCTCTTAGTGTGTCGGCTAAATTTACCAACTAGTGGCCTGATGCACAGTTGTCCCATTTCACCTGTCACTACGATTTTCAAAATAGTGTGAAAAAGTTGAATTCCATCTGACATATTAGAAATACTGCTGATTTGTTGACATTCTCCCAGTTGTCCAGGTGGCAACTGTGAGACATTCTGAAAAGCACACTTGTCAAGCGAGCACAGGGTGTGAGAGCCCAGGACTGAGAAAACCACGGGGAAGCTTCAGAAAAAGGGCTTTTGTTTAATTTGAAACAAACTACCTCAGAAAAGAAATCCATGAGCATTCCTCAATATGCCGATGGCTTTCTGCTTCCTGTACTTGCTCAGATTGAACCTGTTTCCTATAAAACTATGGGACCTGATGACAGTGTGCTGACCAGTCAGCCCATTCACCATGGAAGTGGTCAAGTGGGTGGTCTACTGGTTCCAACTGTGGTGAACACTGGATCTGTGAGACACTACTCTATCCCAAAGCAGAGGCTATAAAGCGAATGCATGCATGTGTGTGTGCGTGCACACACACACACACACATGCACACTATGCAGCTTCCTAATTGAACCTAAAATCTAAGTATTTTGCTGCTTAAAAGAACCTTGCTATCTTGATAAGAAAAACTAATGACTTGCCCTTTCCACAGCTGGTCACACAATAGCTCCAGTGACAAGGACCTCTATCAAGAAACAAAGCAGAAGATAAATGAGATTTTTCTAATATCCATTCCACCCATTGTTCACCAGTGTCAGGAAGTACAGATCCTATTTATCATGGGTGGTAGAGAGAAGACATGATTTTGTGAAGAAAGCCTAACTTGTAACAGCATCTTATTAGCCATGAGGTAAGAACCTCTTGGTGATCAAAAACAAAGCAAACTTGGGGTTTTGGGGACAGAATGGGAGGATGTCCATAATCTTGCATTTTATCTCAGGGCTAAGACAAACAATATCTGAGAAATTATCTTTTGGAAGATGAAGAGAAAGTGCTTATTTCTGATTAGGGACTATATGAGTTTACTATTTATAAACCATTGAATTGTAATCATATCCGATGTTCAAAATGCAAATGGAGACTAAGAAATTTCCACTTAAGATTAAAGAATCTAGAATTTCAGAGGGTACATAAAAACAGAAAGTAAACAAGTGACATTCCATTTCAGTTATAGGAGAAGTCTGGGTAGACTGATGGAAAAGCCCTGGTGGTTTTTTTTTCTGTAGCAGGAACAATATTTAGATGTTGGTCCATAGGGTCCATGACAAATAAAAGAATGTTTGATAACAGAGTCCAGTATAAACCAAGAAAATATTTAAAACTCTGTGTTCCCATTTTTCCAAAACTTATATTTACAAAAATTAGATAATTGTCAGAAATACGACCCTACAAAGGTCTCACTGGACTAGGATGAAGAAACACACATCTCTTCTGCTGACCCCCATCAGCCTCACAGTGGCTGTCACCTCATGATGTTAAAACATTTTTTTTTTAATATTTTACATTTCAAGAGAACTTTCTCATCTGTAGAACTCAAAGGGCTGTGCCAGCTCCAATTCTCACAACTGCTGTTTACCAGAGTGACGATGAGGAGTGTCCTTGGTCTCTGAGCCTGGGGAGAGGCTGCCAGGCTGACTGAGAGGCAACCCAGGTAGAGTGACTGCACCAAGGTCAGATGGCCTGCCAGCAGGCCTGGGGTGCCAACTGGCACTCCCACCAATGGCTTCTAGGAAGGGGCCGGCTCTACTTGCACTCCTGCTGTCCAAGGCCTCATTGGGAAAATAATGGTTTGAACCAACATTAATTTACTCTTCTGGGAACCTTTACTCTCTCTCTCTCTCTCTCTCTCTCTCTCTCTCTCTCTCTCTCTTCCTCTCTCTCTCTCTATCTCTCTCTCTCTCTCTCTCTCTCTCTCTCTCTCTATATATATATATATATATATATATATATATATATATGCTAATTTTAGAGAAAGTATGTGTTTTTAAAATAAGTATTCTGTCTCCAGAATTTTTATATTTTCATATTACTAGTTCCCTGTAACACTGTAGAGATAAGCAAGGAAGGGAGAAATACAAATGCTGCTATCTTCTAACAGATTTTCTTTTTGAGAAGCTCTAAGGCACTTGCACAAAGGATTCATTTGCATTTCAATAAACACTTTCTCTCCCTAGTTGTTTCATTTTCCCTTTTGCTCTTTGCTAGAAAGGCATCCTCAGTCTGGCTGTGACATCATTATTAATGCAACAATCATGCAGCACTCCAGTCTGTTGGGGAATGTAGGTTTTTAAGGGAATCTAAGTTTGGCTTTGGGACCTTGCAGGAGATGTGATTCAGAGTAGGATAGTTGGTGTGACCTGTCCAAAGTCCCTTTTGCTCCACCACTATTGTGGCAGGATATGGGCAATAGTGGTGTGAGAGGGAGGAAAACTTGCCTCAGATAATTTTTTAAAAAGTAGACAATTCTGGGACTCTTATAAATATCCTTTCCAAGGCAAAGAAAATCACCTGTTTCGGCTCTTTTGTCTATGTATAGCAGAATTCCTGTTTTCAGTTTTTATTCTAGGATGATCTTGATTGGCTATTAAATAAATGAATGAGTGATTCAATCACTTACTGACCATTACCGTTAGGCCTTTACTAGGCACTCAGAATCAGAAATAAAAGCAGTGTCCTTCTTCTCAAGGGGTTTTGACCTGGTTTGGAGGATTATTAAAATAAACAGCATGAAAAATGACACAACAGCAGAAAACACACGATATGCTGGGAGAACAAGGAGGGATACCTGATACTGCCTGAGGTTTATTGAGTTTAATATTGATATTTATTTCATCCCATTTCTATCTAAAAATGATAATAGGAAGTTGGGTGAGAAATATGAGACAGCAGAGATAATGAGAAATCTGTTTTAAAATAACCAATGGACGCAAGACACTGGTGGGGGTGGTGGTGGTAGTGAGGGCATGTGCGGGGGGGGGGGGGGGGGGCGGGGAGGATAAGAGAGGCCGGGGCAAGTCAATGGGGAAAAATGAGAAATATGTAATACTTTAAACAATAAAATTAAATTAAAAAAAAAAACTCTTCAGCACTTTATCACTAGTGAGAAGAAAAATAATACTTAGCATGTTCTAGACACTATGCCAAGTATAGACTTATATGTTTACTTCCTAAGAATAATATGACAAAGTACTCCATTATTACCATTGTATGGATGAATATATTAAGGCTAAGTAACTCACTGAAGGTCCTATTAGGAAGTGAATTTATACTATTTAAACATTGATCTGCCTGTATACAAAGACTATAATTTGTTATACAACTAACTGCTACCTTCCAAATAAAAATATCATTATTATTGTTAATGAGCTCAGACTATGGGAAATTGGTAAAACTTTGCATTTATCAAGGATTTCCAGTAACATATGATTAAGGTTGATATAGCACAAGTTCTTATAGTGTAATTTATAAGTTTATATTCCAATCAGATATTTTTAAAACACACATATTTTATTTATTTCAGAAAGGAAGGAAGAGGGAGATAAAAACATCAATGATGAGAGAGAATCATTGATCAGCTACCTCCTGCATGTTCCCTACTGACAATCAAGCTGGAAACCTGGGCATTTGCCCTGACCTGACTTGGAATCAAACCATGGTCTATTGGTTTATAGGTCAGTGCTCAACCACTGAAACATATTGGCTGGGCCAGTTAGATATTTTAAAATATTTTTTTTCCTTAAAGAAGGTATATCATCTGTATATATAAAACCCTAATATGAAAATAGACTAAACAGCAGGACAACTGAATAACCAAACAACCAAACAAGCAGTCACTATAATGTGCACTGACGGCGAGGGGGCATGCACGGAACATGGTGGGCATTGGCCGTAGTAGGATGGTGGAGCAAGTGAGTGGGGGCACCAGCCAAGGTGGGGGATGGGTTGCTGTCATCGGGGCAAGCCTCCAGTGGTTACTGAAAATTCTTTGCTCTTGCATGCTGCAGTTTCACCCAGTGCTCACACCTGCTATTGGAGCCAACCCTGCTCACACCTGCTGCTGGCACCAGAGCCGCCACTCACACCTGCTACTAGCACCACCAGCCTTGACCACTGGGCACTATCAACAGGTGTAAGCAGAGGCTGTTGGCCACAATGGCTTCTCAGGGTTTCTCCACCTCCCTCTGCTCCTGAAAGGCCATTGGGTCAGCAGCTGTCCCTTGCACCCACTGACAGTGTCAGTCTCCATCCCTCCGTGTGGGTGGGGCAGGTGCTGTCAGCGGGTGGGAGTGGGGGTGGTGGTAGTGGGGCTTCTGGAAGAGAGGGGACCAAGGGACCAGGCAGAGGCAGAGGATAGGCTGAGACAGGCCCCTGTGCCCACCGCAGCATCGTGGCCCACAGTTCCTTTCAAGGTACATGAATTTGTGCACTGGGCCCATAGTATTCATGTAATTGCCTTCTAGCCAGTTAGAATCTCTTTGTTCCTCAAAGCTAAGTAGGTAGAATTAAGTGGTAGGGAAAGTATAGAAGAAAACAAAGAAGTCTGTGAGGTGTGCCACTCACTGCCACAACTGGGTGCATCCATCCATCCATCCATCCACCCATCCATTTCATTCTGCAAATATTTATTGAGTGCCTACTATGATGGGCTTAAAAATTCAGACATACTAGAAATGATTCCTGTTCACAAGGAAATCACAAGATTGTTGAAAAAGACCCCTTTTTAAATAAACCATTATAGAATCAGGTAATTCCTGCCATGATTGAGGAAGACATAGATTTCTATGGAACTATAGAAGAAAAGACTCAGATCTTTCCTGACTGTTGGTACAGTGGAAAGTAAATATCTGAGAAGGTTACTACAGGGGTATGATAATTCGGGAGGTCCTGAGTGAAGTTGGGTAAAGAAGGGCATAGGGCTTGGAACAAGGTATCCCAGGCAGAAAGAACAACAGCATAGGATAAAGGTATGAAGTAGAGAAATAATATCTTCACATAATTGCATAAATGATTGAAGCCAAGCATTTACTGAACACTTAATATGGTCAAAACATTGTTAGGAGCACATAGATACAAAGACAGAGGGTAAGGTTTTTATTTTCAGCATATTTAAGATCCCATTGGAGAAACATCTACACTAATAAAAGAGAAACATGCAAATTGACCATACTACACTATGCCACAAGCCACGCCCAGCAGCCAATCAGTAGCAAGTATGCAAATTAACCCGACCAAGCTGGCTGCAGCCTCTGAGTGAGCAGGAGTCTTGGGTTTCCCCAGCAATGAATGAAGCCAAGCTTACCACCCGCTCTGGCTGGCCCTGGCCTCCATTCAAGGCTACAAAATTTCAATTATAGAAGATAAATTAATCCCAACAAAAATGTCAATAGCCATGGCATTGAAGCAAGCAGGAGGCTTGGGTTACCCCCAGCAACTGAGGAAGCCAAGCTTCTTAGCTGGCCCTGGCCTCTGCTCAAAGCTTCAAAGTTTCAATTATAGAAGATAAATAAATCCCAAATACCAGGGCCTCTGCTTGGTTTGCCGAGGGGACATGGCCATCCTACAAACTACCATAAGTCTCTTGCTCTGGCCACTCCACACCCCAATGGAACACCTACCCTGATCTGAGACACTCTTCAGGGAAAACCAGCTGGCCCCCACCCATGCACCAGGCCTCTCCTATCTAATAAAAGAGTAATATGCAAATTGGCCATCACTCCAACACACAAAGATGGCTGCCCCCATGTGGACACAAGATGGCCACCACAAAATGGCCAGCATGCGAGGGAAGTTGGGAGGGACCAGGCCTGAAGGGAGGGCAGTTAGGGGTGACCAGGCCTGCAGGGGAGGGCAGTTAGGGGCAATCAGGATGGCAGGGGAGCAGTTAGGTATCAATCAAGTTGGCAGGGGAATGGTTATAGGGGATTTTCAGGCAGAAGTGGTTAGGGGCAATCAGGAAGACAGGCAGGCAAGCATTTGGGAGTCAGAAGTCCTGGATTGTGAGAGAGATGTCCAACTGCCCATTTAGTCCCAATCCTAGGATCAGCTTAAATGGGCAGTCTGACATCCCTAGAGGGGTCCCAGATTGGAAAGGGTGCAGGGACACACACCCCATGCACAAATGTCATGCACTAAGCCTCTAGTATATAAATAATAACACAAATAAAAGAAAATAAAGGTATAATAAAAATAGTGTTAAATCAGAGTGAAAATAGCATGCTGAGAGTCTAGAAGAAGGGATAATTAAGTAAGAAATCAGGAAAGTCTTTTGGAGGCGATAACATTTGAAATGGGGCTTTCATGATGAGCAAGCTTTTGTTAAGCTTGGAAGAAGGTGTTACAGTTAGAAAGAAGAGGTTTCACAAAGACAGGAAGCTGTGACCCATTCCAGGAATGGAAACTATTCCTGTGGTTGGAGCACTGCATATGTAGGCGGAATTAAGAAAGGAGTCTGTCATTGATAGCATCTCCTCCCACAGTTTGACTTTCATTTACTTCCTCTAGTGAATCTTATTTGCTTGGTATAAACAACAGGGAAGTCCTCACCTATGGAATTTAACCCTTGGTAATTATCTGCCCCAACAAGAAACTATATTAAACAAAAGCATTGTCAAATGTTGACTGGGGACTGTCTGGAGCTCTTTCATTATTTCAATAGTATTTTTGAAAGAAATTAAAGATATTTTCAGAAAAATTAAAAACTACTTATTCTGAACTCTTTATCAAATATAGTTTAAACACACTATAAGTGGAAAAAGTAAAAGAATAAATTCATTTGCATCAATGATTTATGAGAGTAGATATGTCCTCAAAAATTTAAAAAACAAACATGTTTTTCATTAAATATTTAATTTAAAAAAAGGATATTTTTAAAATGGAAGAAGTCCTATAAATTGCAATAACTATTATAGCATCTAAGAGATAATTCTCTCAAAAGACATAGTGCCATTTTTGAAATAGTCTAGATTGGAAAATATTTCTTTTGCCATAATTAGAAGCACCATATTCTATAAGTTAACAATTATATTAGTTATTGAAAACACAACACTTAGAGTATTCAATTAATTAGAAAGAATTTCACAATGTCCATGTTAATCATACAATCCAGAACAACTACAGATTTTTCTAGGCTATATCTTAGAATTTTTCTATGATCATAAAGTGGTAGCCAGTCTGATATTTAAATCTTTTCTTTGGATTTTAGCAAGAACAAAAAAAATAAATAAATAAAATCCTAACTTGAAAAGATGTTTTCACCTTTCATGGTCATTTCAGCATTATTTACAATAGCCAAGACATGGATGCAACCTAAGAGTTCCTCGATGGATGAATGGATAAACAAAATATGGTACATATGTACAGTAGTATTTTATTCAGCCATAAAAGAAGAAAATCCTGCCATTTGTGACAATATAGATGGACCTTGAGGGCATTAATCTAAGTGAATATCATGGGATCTCACTTATATGTGGAATAAAAAAACAAAACAAAAAAAACCACACACACATACAAACCTAACTCATAGATACAGAGAATGGATTGGTGGTTGCCAGAGGTAGGGTGGGAGTAGGTGTGAAAGTGGTCAAAATGTACAAATTTCCCATTATAAAGTAAATAAATCCTGGGGATGAAATGTATAGCATAATATCTATAATTAATATTATGAATAACTGCAGCAAACTTGAGAAAGAAGAACAAAGTTGCAGAATCACCATACCAGATCTCAAGTTGAGTACAAAGCCACTGTACTCAAACTAGTCTGATATTGGCACAAGAACAGGCATATGGTGCAGGGGAAGGTAAAAATCTGAGGGTTCTCAGTGGAACAGAACAGAGAACCAGAAATTGACCTAAGCCATTATGCTCAATAATATACAACAAAGGAGGCAAGGGCATACAATGGATTAAAGATAGTCTCTTCAATAAGTGGTGCTGGGAAAATTGAGCAGATACATGCAAAAAAGAAAAAAAGAAAAGAAAGCAAAGAAAAAGTAAAAAAAGAAACTAGACCACCAACTTACACCATACACAAAAATAAACTCAAAATGGATAAAAGACTTAAATGTAAGATGAGAATCCATAAAAAACCTTAGAGGAATCCATAGGCAGCAAAATATCAGTAATCTCTCAAATAAATATGTTTACTAATATATCTCCTAGGACAATGGAAACTAAGTAGAAAACAAACAAATAGGACTACATCAAAATAATAAGCTACTGCACAGCAAAAGAAAACCCATCAATAAAATGAAAAGAGAGGCTACTGCATAGAAAAATATATTTGTCAATGATACACCCAATAAGAGGTTAATATCCAAAATACATAAGGAACTCATTCAACTTAAAAGTAAGACAATCCAATTAAAAAATGGGCAAAGGACCTAAATAGACATTTCTCCAAAATGTACATACAGGCATATATGAAAAAAATGCTCACTAATCATCAGAGAGATGCAAGTTAAAATGACAAAGAGGTATCACCTCATACTTGTCATAATGGTTATCATAAATAAATCAACAAATAATAAGTATTGGGAAGGATGTGGATAAAAGGGAACCCTAGTAAATCACTGGAGAGAATGAAGACTGGTGCAGCCACTGTGGAAAACTGGAATTTCCTAAAAAAAATAAAAATAGAACTCCCATTTGACCCAGTAATCCCACTTGTAGGAATATATCTTAAGAAACCCAAAACACTAATCAGAAAGAATGTATACACCCTTATGTTCATAGCATCACAATTCACAATAGCTAATATTTGGAAACAGCCAAAGTGCCCCTCAGCAGATAAATAGACAAAAAGCTGTGGTACATTTACCCAATGGAATATTATGTGGCTATAAAAAAGAAAGAATTTATACCATTTGCAACATCATGGATGAACCTGGAGAGTATTATGCTAAAAGAAATAAGCCAGTCAGAGAAAGACAAGTATCACATGATCTAATGAACAAAGTAAACTGATGAACAAAATAGATCTAGAGACATAGAAGCATGGAACAGACTGACCAATTTCAGAGGGAAGTCAGGGTGTGGGAAGTGATTAACTGGGGGACTTTTATGCACATATGCACAGCCCATGGACACAGACAATAGTGTGGTGAAAGGAGGGGTAGGCAAGAGTGGATGGAGTAAATAGAAAAAAGAACACACAAAGGGGGTATCTGTAATATTTTCAAGAATAAAGATAAAGATGAAGAAAATGGCAGCCAATAGGCAGTCATGTAGTGCACCTCCTCCTAGGGCCAAGCCAGAAAAGTAACTATATCAGAGAATATCCACCATGAATTAAAAAAAAAAATTAGACACAGCTGAGGAAACAATTTTCAATAAGGAAGGGGAGAGGATGCCTACAGAATGCTGCTTGCCAGCCATAATTGCCTGGAATCACCACCATGCCTTGGCAGTGAGTGGTGCAATACTTCCCAGCAGGCTTCCAGACATCTGCAGGAGCACATGCTGCCGGAGAGAGCTCCTGCACCAGGCCTCCTCACCATCCTACTGGAAACTAGCATCCTAGGATCTGGCTCCAAGACCTGGCAGTGAGTATAATCCAGGGGGAACATTGTGCCCCACTCCCACCCCAACCCCCAGAACCTTGCTGCTAGACTGACCTGGAGCCAACTGGCACCCACTCCATCCCAAGCCCAGACACCTGCTGCCAGGGTGATATGGAGCAACCCAGAGCATGCCACGTCCTAGGAGAGTGCAGATTATGAGAACCTGAGCAACTGTTTCCTGCTATACCCTGGCCTCCTGGAAAGCCCTGCTGGAGTGACCAGGAGCAACCCAGTGCATGCTTCACTTTGGGAAGCTCTGACTGTGTAATCCAGAGAAACCTGGACCCTGGGACAGTCTTAATAGGGCTACCCAGACCAATCTAACACACAACTCACTCCTGGTGACAGGAGAGCTTGGACTGAGCAACCCAGGACAACACGCCCTCACTTCACATGAGAAGGGGCAAATTGGAGCAACCCAGCATGCATCTCAACCCAGGAACCTATACCTGCTTCTCCCTGGTCCCTGGGACAGTCCTGCAGGGGTTACTTGGAGCAAGCCAGGGGCAAAGGACCATGCTGACAGTGTGCTACCAGAGGTACCTAGGGTGCCACCCTGGCAAGGGTGCTGGGGCCACACAACAAATTGTATTTCAGAGGACTCTGGGTCTTCACAGGGAGTAGCATAACACAGGAACTGTGCACAGACTCCCACACACCTCAAGCATCTGAAGTAGACATGGTACCAGTCCATGGGAGAAGGGAATACAACTCAGAGAAAAGACAATAAAGGAAGACCCAGTGTTTAGCCTTATGATTTCTGGAAAATTTCCCTGATAGGGTCTTCAATCTCTTATCTCCCAATCAGGGTGCCCATGGCCAGAAAGAGACAGCAAAACTGGGGAGAAAAAGAAACAAACCCTCAAGGAAAGAAAAGGAGGAATTGCAATAAAAGAATCTAAATGAAATGGAGGTGTGAAATATGTTAGAAAAAGAATTTAGAGTAAAGAACATACAATTCCTAAACAGGATAGATAAGAAAATCAACAACTCATGTAAGAATCAAGAGGAAATAAAAAATTATAGAGATATAATAAAAAACACAATGGAAGATTTCAATAGAAGAAACAGAGGACTGAATTAGTGAGTTAGAAGATAAGGCAGAAAAACACACTCAATCTGAACAGCAATTGCAAAAGTTAGAAAGTAGGAAGAGAGCATAAGGGAGCTTTGGGACAACCTCAAATGAAATAACATATGAATCAGAGGGGAGCAAGAAAGACAAGCATAGGAACAAGGACTATATAAGCTATTTAAAGAAACAATGACAGAAAACTTCTCTGATTTGGTAAATAAAAAAGTCACAAAGCACAGAGAATCCCAAAAAAGATAAACCCAAAAAGATCCACACCAAAACATTTCGTAATTATAATGGCAAATGTCAATGATAAAGGGAGACTCTTAAAAGCTGAGAGAGAGAAGGGTTACATACAAAGGATCTCCCATTAGATTATCAAATGATTTCTCAACAGAACAGAAGGGAATGGGATGAAGTATACAAACTAAGGTAAAGCAAGGGACTGAATCCAAGAATACTCTTCCCAGCAAGGCTGTCATTCAAAATTGAAATGGAAATCAGGAGCTTTGCAGACAAAAAAAGGCTAAGGGAGTTTATCACATCCAATCCAGCAACACAAGAAATGCTAGAGGGACTGTTGTAAAAAGATGAGATAGAAAGGGAAGAAGGAACACTGTCATAAAGAATAAAAATGGCTACAAACAAGTACCTATCAATAATAACCTTAAACATATATGGACTAAATGCTTGGATAAAAAAAAATATAGAATAGCTGAAAACATGACCCTTATACAGTATAATTGGTCTATAAGATAACTACCTCAGAACAAGGGACTCACACAGACTGAAGCAAAGGAAAAAATATCTTTCAGGCAAATAGAAATGAAAAAAAGCTGGTGTATCAATACTTATATCTTTCAAAATAAACCTCAAAGTGAAAGCCTTAAAAAGAGGTAAGGAAGGTCACTTCACAATACTAAAAGTATCTATAAAACAAGAGGTTATAACTCTGATAAACATATATACACCCAAAGCAGGAGGACCCAAATACATTTTTTAAAAAGTCTGGGAGATATCAAGGGAGAGATTGAGAGCAATATGATCTTAGTAGGGGAATGTAATACCCCACTGACATCTCTGGATAAATAATTTAGACAAAAAATCAGCAAAGAAAGAGCTATCCTAAATGAATCACTCAACCAGATTAACTTAATTGACATCTTCATAACATTTACCTCAGAGCTACAAAATATACATTCTTCTTAAGTCCACATGGGACATTTTCAAAATAGAGCACATATTGGTTCACAGGCAAAGTCTCTCCAAATTCAAGAAAATTGAAATCATATCAAGCATCTTTTCAGATGACAATGGCATAATGTTAGAAATCAACTACAATAAAAACAATTTAAAAATTCAAACACTTGGAGCTGAATAGTATGCTATAAAACAATTACTGGGTTATCAAAGAGATCAAAGAAGAAATTAAAAACATCCTGGAAACAAATGATAATGAAGACCAAACAATCTTAAACCTATCTGACACAGTGAAAGCAGTCCTGAGAGGGAAGTTCATAGCAATACAGGCCTACCTCAAAAACAAACAAACAAACAAACAAAAAAACAACTGGTAATAAATTATCTAACTCTACAACTTAAAGAATTAGAAAGAGCACAAGAAAAGCCCACCTTGATCAGAGGAAGGAAATAATAAAGATCAGAGCAGAAATAAATGACAGAGACCATAAACAAACAAACAAACACACACACACACACACACACACACACACACACACACACACACACACACCTCAAAAGATCAATGAAACCAAGAGCTGGTTCTTTGAAAGGATAAAGAAGATTGATGAATCTTAAGCCATGCTCATCAAGAAGCAAAGAGAGAGGACTCAAATAAACAAAATCAGAAATAAAAGGGTGAAGTAACAAGATCTGAAATACAAAGGACTGTAAAAAAAAATAATATGAACAACTGTATTCCAACAAACTAAACAACCTAGAGGGCATGGACATATTCCTAGAAAAATATGACCTTCCAATACTCAATCAGGAAGAATTAAAAACAATCTGAATAGGCTGATAACTATTGAGGAAACTGAAGTATTCATCAATAAACTTCCAGGAAACAAAATTCATATTCCATACTAATTCACAGGGGAGTTTAAACACACAGTCAAAGAGGAACTAAAACATATCCCCCACACACTATTCAAAAAAATTAAAGAGGAACACTTCCAAGCTCTTTCTCTGAAGCCAGCATTACCCCAATCCTAAAGCAAGATAAAGACATTACAAAGAAAGAGAATTACCAGCCAATATGTCTAGTTAACATAGATGCTAAAGTCCTTAACAAAATCCCAGCAAATCAGATCCAGATTACATTGGAAATATAATACACCACGACCCAGTAGGATTTATTCCAGAGATGCAAGGATGGTACAATATCTGCAAATCAATAAAGGTGATACATCACATAAGCAAACTGAGAGATAACATCACACAATCATATCAATTGATGCATAAAAAGCACTTGACAAAATACAACACCCTTTTTTGAAAATAATTCTTGGTAAGGTTGGAATAGGAGGGTCATACCTCAAAATAATAAAAGCCTTATATGACAAACCCACAGATAATATCATACTCAATGAGCAAAAACTAAAACCATTCCCCATAAGAACAGGAACAAGACAGGAATGCCCACCCTCACCACTCCTGTTCAACATATTACTGGAAGCAAAGAGAGAGGACCCAAATAAACAAAATCAGAAATGAAAGGGTGAAGTAACAACTTGTTAGCCATTGTGATCAAATAAGAAGAAGATATAAAAGGCATCCAAGTTGGAAAAGAATTAAAATTATTATTCACAGATGACATGATATTGTACATCAAAAACCATAAATATTCCATCAAAAAATTACCAGACTCAATAAATGAATTTGGCAATGTAGCAGGATTCAAAATTAACACTGAGAAATCTATGGTTTTTTTATACACCAATAATTAACTCACAGAAAGAAAAACAAACAAACAAAAATCCCATTTACTATTGCACACACATAAAAAAGCTACATAGGAATAAATTTAACTAAGGATATAAAAGACTATTACATGGAAAAATATAGGACACTGAAAAAAAGAGATAAAGGAAGATATAAACAGATGAAAGAACATACCCTGTTCATGGATTGGTAGAATTAACATCATTAAAATATCCATACTTCCTAAAAGCAACCTATAGATTTAATGCACTCCCAATTAAAATGTCAATGGCATCTTTCACACCTAGAACAAACTCCAAAAATTCATATGGAATAAAAAGAGACCCAAAATAGCTGCAGCAATCTTGAGAAAGAAGAACAAAGTTGGAGGAATCACCATACCAGATATCAAGCTATATTGTAAAGCCACTGTTCTCAAAACTGCCTGGTATTGGCATAAGAACAGAGTTATAGACCAAAGGAACAGAACAGATAACCCAGAAATCCAAGAAAGCCATTATGCTCAATTAATATTTGATAAAGGAGGCAAGAGCATACAATGGACTTAAGACAGTCTCTTCAATAAATGGTGCAGGGAAAATTGGACAAATACATGCACAAAATGAAACTAGACCAGCAAACTACACTACATGTATCAATAAACTTCAAATGGATAAAGGACTTAAATTTAAGATCAGAAACCATAAAAATCTTAGAAGAATCCATAGGCAGCAAAATATCAGACATATGTCGTAGCAATACCTTTACTGATACAGCTCCCAGGACAATGAAAACTAAGGGGGAAAATAAACAAATGGGATTCTATAAAAATAAATAGCTTCTGTACAGCAACAGAAATCATCAACAAAACAATAAGAAAGCCCACTGCCTGGGAGAGCACATTTGCCAATATTATATTCAATAAGGTTCTAATCTCCAAGTTTTATAGGGAACTCAAACATTTTAACAAAAAGAAGATAAACAATCCAACATACAGTCACTAATAACCCCAGAGAGGCAAATAAAAACAACAATAAATGACCATCTCACACCAGACAAAATGGCTATTATCAACAAATGGACAAATGACAAGTGCTGATGAGGATGTGGAGAAAAAGGAAACTTCATATACTATTAGTGGGAATTCAGACTAGTGCAGCTACTATGAAAATAGTATGGAGTTTCATAAAAAAATTTAAAATGTAACTCCCATTTGACCTAGTAATCCCACTTATAGAAATCAGAAACACCAATCACAAAGGACATATGCACCCCTATGTTGATAGCAGCAAAATTTACAATAGCTAAGATTTGAAAACAGCCTAAGTACCCTTCAGCAGATAAATGAATTAAAAAAACAGCGGTACATCTACACAATGGAATACTATGCTGCTATAAAAAAGAAAGAAATCTTACCATTCACAACAGCATGGATAGACATGGATTACATTATGTTAAGCAAAATAAGCCATTGGGAGAAAGATACATATTGCATTATCAAACTCATTTGTGGAATACAATGTATAACACTAGGTGATGAACAAAAATAGATCCAGAACTGAGAAACATTGAACAGACCATCAAACATCAGAGGGAAGTCAGGGGTGGGGATCTGGTAAGTGATCAACCAAAGGACTTGTATGCATGCATATAAGCCTATCCAATGGACTTAAACACTAGGGTGATGAGGACATGTGCTAGGGGGGTGTGTGTGTGGGGGGGGAGAGAAGGGGCTGTGAAGGTGGCCAGGCAGAGGTCAATGACAGGAAAAGAAGACATCCTATCTAATAAAAGAGTAATATGCAAATTGACCATACCTCAGCTACACCCTTCAGCCATGCCCACAACCATGCCCACCAGCCAATCAGGTGAAAATATGCAAATAAACCCAACCAAGATGGCTATGGCCACAGAGAGCAGGAGGGAAGCTTTGGTTTACCCAGCAATGGAGGAAGCCAAGCTTTCCGTCTGCCCTTGCCCGGCTAGACCTGCACTCTATGCTACAAAGTTTCAATTAAAAAAGGTAAATAAATCTCAATAGAAATGGCTACTGCCACAGAGCAAGCAGAAGGCTTGGCTCTGCTTTAGGCTACAAAGTTTCAATTGTAGAATATAAATAAATTCCAGATGCCAAGGCCTCTGCTTGGGTTGCCAGGGGGGTGGGGTGGCCATCCTGCAAACCACCACAGGCCCCTTTGCCCAGGCTGCCCCAAGGGAACCCCACTCTGATCTGGCAACACTGTTTACAATATTTAAATTATTCTACTTCATCCATGTTAGTACCCTTAAAGAAACAAAATATTTCTCAAATTATCTTTTTGATGAACTATTCAACAATTGAATTAAAGGGGAAATCATCAATAATTACCTTATGATTATTCTTTTTTACAAAAATAAGTATAATTTTTTAACCATTATTGAACTTTGTAAATAAGATGCTTCTTTTTAGGACCTCAGAAAGTACTTAACCCCTATTCAGGATGTGGAATTTATTGCAGCTGCAATCATGAAGATTTGATGCAAAGGACCAAAAGGGGCCAACAACATTCTATTCAAGTTAATGTGAGCAGAGCAGAGATCCTAGGAAAATTTCAAGTCATTTGAGACTTGCTGTTGATTTGAGAGGTGAAATCAGATAGTTTCACTAGTTGTTGTGATCATAGGCCTGCTGAAATAGAGCTGGTTTTCCCACAGCTACATTTGCTGGGAGTTTCCTGCTTTGCAGTATTGAGATGATGATGCATCAGAGTTCTGAAAACACTATGTTCTCTAACTTTTGAATGATGGCTACCAGGTTCTTCTCTGACCACCTCTTATCAGAGCCAATGCTGATCCGGAATGTTTCCCTGCTCTGAGAAAAACAAGCTCACATGCAGTGGCTGTGGGGTGTATTATTTCTGTGTGGAAAGGAAGATAATCCCGTGCTGGGAAAACTGCTTTGGTTTGGGATCTGGGAAGACTCCCAATCCGAGTGTTGAAACAAAACAAAAGAATAGATTATCTTCCTGTCACTGTGCCTGGCTTTTTGGACACTACAGTATGTTTTGAGTGGGCACAGTAAATCCGTACAGGATGTATACTTCACTCCAACACTTATAGTTTTCCCTGAATAACTTGGCAGGGGTTGTTCACTCATGGGGAAAAAAGTGGGTGTGGGTGGGTCAGAGCAGTAGGTTCTAATAGATGTGCCACTGCCTCCAAGCTGTGTAACTATCAGAACTCTCTGAATCCCAGTTCCCTCATTTCCACATTCATCTTGATATCGCCTCAAAAATGTTTTGCTTGTATACCTGATGGTGTGTCCTACCTATGTATTTTCCCTAGGAAGAAATACATTTTAAAACATACATCCTAACATGCAAACAACACTTGTTTTTCTTTATCCTAATAATTCTACTGTGATGCATGCAAGTGTTTCATAAGTCTAGGTTTCCAGAATTTGGTGAGTCACTCCCCATCATAATCTCTTTTATAGATTAACTTTGCATGGAAGGTCTTTTTGTAAATAGACATACTTAAATTATTGAGCCCAATGACATTAGTGTGGAGATTCTCAAGCAATAGGAATTTCTAAATTCTAATTCAGAAATTAGAAACAAACTGAATATTGAACACTAATCTAATGCATTACTGTTAGTTGGCTTGGATATAACTTCCACATTTGAACCTGGTGATAACAGGAGAGATTGAGGATGCCATGCCATATTTCCATAGCACCTTCTCTACTTAAATTGCTCAATGCAATAAACACACTATTGTCATGCTACTCACTGACTTCCTCTGAAATAATATATTCTACCCTAGCATGGGGCTATTAACATAACAGAAATGTGAATCTCATTTTATTGTTGAACTCAAGGCTACTTTAAAAAGAAGAAAGAAAAATGTTAATATATGCAGCAGAAGGTATTTTAAATAAATATCTGTCATATATAGTTAAATGTGTCCTTCCTTAGCGTTAATTATAGAACAATCAGAAGAGAATAGAGAGGAAAGTATTTATTACAGGTTGAAAAGCCAAATATTAGCTCTGTTCCAAAGGAAGTCAAATGAAGTAGCAATTACATATTGTTTTGATCATGTAGAGAATTCTTTAAAACAGATATTTCCTTATGAATATATTATTGATCAGAAGGAAATAATGCAAATATAAACTTTGACTAATTGGCCATTAAGATAGCATTTTGGAAGTGTTAAAATTGTATTCCTTTAGGTTCTTTGATATATTGCTTATGTAAAAATGATTTCTGCCTAATAAACTTTTCTTTAGGATATTTGTCACATATATTTCTATTTAGATATACCCAAATGAGTATGACAAAAAAGGATTTTCTCTAATAGGTAATAGGCATACTTAAAAAAATGAGTTGTCATAATTTTATTATGACTAGAGGTCTGATGCACAAAATTCATGCAAGAGTAGACCTTCTTTCCCATCACTGCCTGCATCAGTTTCCCTTTGGCAACTAGGAACTGGGCATCCCTCACAGCCCCGGCTTAATCTGGAAGGTCATCAGGAAGGATATCTGGTCTAATTAGCATATTTTGCTTTTATTATTATAGACTAAAGGCCTGATGCTTAAAGATTCATGCAAGAATTGGCCTTCCTATCCCTGGCTGCTGGCACCTCATCCTCTCTGGCTGGAGTTGACATTCCACTCTTGCCTGGAGCCACTTTTCCACCTTCCCAGGCTGCCCAGAGGCCCAGAGCACTGGGGTGATGTGGAACACATGTGACATCACCATGGTAACAACACAAGTCCTGCCCCACCACTGCTGCTCAGTGACTGCATATGCAAATTAACCCACCATCTTTATTGGGTTAATTTACATACTCACTCTGATTGGCTGGTGGGTGTCACAAGGTATGGTCAATTAGGATGTTACTTTTTATTAGTGTAAACAGTCCCATGCCAACCACTAAAAAGAAAGAACCTAAAGGTCATACTGGTAGTATCTATTTGCCAATCAAGTGAAAACCTTGTTTTTATATAGAATTTAAAGAAAATAATGCCTAAAAATCTTTTTATAGGCATGTAATATCACTCTTCTCCTATGCCAACATTACTTATTGTGCTAATTATTTAGAGACACTTGGGTATGTTTATTTTTTATGTTGTGGATTTTAAGGAGAACAGATAGAGAAGGCAAATGTACATGTATGTTTACATAGATACATTTCCTTCCTAACACATATTTTATGCACAACAATTTTATCTAAGGCACAGAACTTAAAATAATAAAACCTCTTTCCTCATTAACCCTACCTCCCAGAGGTAGAGAGTTTATCTAGAATTAAAGGGATAAAACATGGAAGAAAAGGTTAAGGAGACAAACCTTACAGTGGGATCAGATTAGAATGTGAGATAACACCCTAGAAGAAACACAGGTAGACTGATACATGGGACCTTCCACACAGAAAGGGAAATGGGCTTGAAATCATCCCTCAGGTACATTTAAACTTTAATAAGAATTCCTTACAGAAAGATTTGAAGTAAAATTTTGAGACATTCACACGTATATTTTTTACTTATAGGATGACAAATACATTAAGGACCTAATTTTATGGAGGACAACTGGTAAATTTGTTAACTTGGACAACAGAATTAAGGGAGAAGGGGCCTTGCATTGTTTCCCAATTGCCTTTATTTCCAGGTGTGCATTAAGGTAACTCTTCCCCACCCCCCAGATTTGAGTGTAGCCATGTCACTTGCTTTGAGCAGTGAAATGTACTCAGAAGAGATGCATTGCCTACTGGGTTTAACTGCTGATACCCAGCTTGTTGTCCATCTCTTCTGCTGCATAGTCTCCATGAAATCATGTGCTAATAGGAAGATGCTATAAGGTTCATGCCAACTGGAGTAGCAAGCCAAAACATAGATGATTGCTGTCTTGGAGAATTACCTGGACCCACAGCAACTTCGGTTTGATAAGAAATAAACGTGTGCTAAACTTCTAAGAATTTGGGGATGATAAGAATTGCATCATGACCTACATATTCTGATTAATAGAATCTAATAACCAAATTAAGAAGAAATTTACTGTTCATATGTTATTTACTTACCACAGGTAATCAGCTGACAAACTACCACAAACAATATGATATTCAATAGAATGGTGAAAAATTAATATACAGAAATGAATAGCCTTAATATATACAACTAACAATAAATATAAAAGTATGATATAATTAAAATCTTTATTTATGACATCCCACTAAAGTGAGGTTATACCTAGGAATAAAATTAATAAGATGTGCATAATATACATCAAGAAAATTTTTAAACCTTAGTAAAAAACTCAAAAGATAACTTGAATGAATATAAAAGCATGTCATGTTCTTGGATTCAAGACATGACATTATAAAGATTTAAGAATTTTCTACATTAATTTATAAATTTCACATGGTTTTATTAAAATATCAAGACATAATTATTCCAGAATGCCTACAGTTAAATGAAAAGCAAGCTTCCTGGGAAATTATCCAGAGAAATAGGGAAGAGGCTACCTTTAGTATTTACTAAGATATATTATAAAGCTACAATAATAAAAACTGGTAATTTTAGTAGTTGAATAGTCAGACAGATAACTGGAACAGAGTAGATATTTAGGAATAAGCCCAATGCATACAAGGACTTAATATATGATAAAACAGTATTTTAAATCAGTTATAAAGATGTAACCCTTTTAAATAAAACTCTGTACACAAATATACATAGTAGAAAAGTCAAATTCTTAAATATTAAAAAATCTAAAATCTTTAAAATACTAATAAAAAACAATAATCTCAGAGTAGGAAAGGTATTTCCAATGTGACACAAAGCCCAGAAGATGTAAAAGATGAAAATAAAATATTTACGTACATAAAAATAAAATAAAAATATTTGCTATGTGATCAAAAGTACCAAATACTAAAGGTGAATGGGAAAGTATAAAACGATAGTTGCAATTCATATGAGGAAGTTACTATCTACACTGATAAAAGAGAAAGATGCAAATTAACTGTACTATTGTGATGCCCACCAGCCAATCAGGAGTAAGCATGCAAATTAACCCAACAAAGGTAGCAGGTTAATTTGCATATACCGGCACCGAATGGCCAGGGGTGGGGTGGGATTCTTGCATCATTGCCATGGCAATGACACAGGTGTTCTTCACTGCTCCATTAGTTCTGGGTCTCTGGGCAGCATGAGAAGAGGGAAAGGCAGCTCAAGATCAGAGCAAAGGCAGAAAGGTAGCTCTGGGCCAGAGTGAAAGTGGTGCTGGCTGCCAGGGGAAGGAAGGCCCATTCATGCACAAATCTTTGTGCATCAGGCCTTTTGTTTTTAATATAAAAATATATATAAATCAATATATACACTAACAAGCCAATAGAAACATGAGAAATGGATATAAAATAAAACACATACAAGGGAATAGGAATATACAAAAGCAACCAAGCAAGCAAATGTTACACTGAGAGATTATTTTCATAGATTAGCAAAAATCAAAATAGCCTATAAACAATGTTGATAAGATGTAGGACAATAGAAATTTTCCTGAATTTCTGATGGTATAACTGATGAAGCCTTTTTGGCAGTAATTTGGTAAATATCTACCTTTCTAAAAAAAATTCCATAGTCTTTGAACCACTAGTTTAATTTTTATAAATTTGTCACACAGATATATTCAAGTTTACAATGTGTTAGACACAAATATAGCCCACCAAATAGTTTCTGTAATAACTGATGATGATGATGATAATGATAATGATAAAAATGTGACTTTAATGCTTATAAATAGAGAACTAGGTTAAAGAAAAGCTTGGTGTATCTATACAATGGAATACTATGCAGCCTTGATAAAGTATGAGACTCTTTCTATGACTAATTTGGAGCAAAATACAAGGTATGTTGTCAAGTAAAAAATGCAAGCTTTAGGTTAGCATGAGATAAACTAGCAATGTTTATCTCATGCTAACATTGACATTTATATTTGTGCCTTTTTGTGTGTATAATGTTAGTCTGAAAAAATATTGTAGAGCATTGGCAATATGGTTGCCTTTAGTACAGAGGTAGGAAGAAGATTTCCTTTCTATCTTGTGAATTTCATAGTTATCATCTACTAAAATAATTAAAATAAATGTTTAAAAAAAGATTAGCAGACACAAGTAAACAAAAAGAAGGTTTAGAGGTTTTATGAAGAGTTCAAGTTTACTAAGTTTTAGCCATTTTAATACAACTGTAAAAGACAAAGTGCACTTGAGGACTGGTTGTCATAATAATCTGATTGCCAGATTACAGAGCACCTCCACTTTACTCTCATCTTTCTTAGATTATTTCTTCTTCCATATATTGGAATCTTGTACTTTTTTTTTAACTTTCAGAGGAAATTAGAAAGAAAACTGTGCTTACAGAATATACAATGTGAGATTTCCACAACTAGGTGTGAACATCAAAGAAATCACTGGATGAGCCAGTTGATTATTTACAAGGTTGAACGATGAATATGATACCCATTTCATCCCTCACTGCACCCCACCCTTTGTATCTATATTTCTAAGAAAGAAGAATGAAACGCCTGCCTTGCTCTAGAGTGTAAAGGTATGGGTCAGATTTATGTCTTGAAATAAATTCAGAAATAATAGCTTTGTTTTTAGTTATGAGACTAGAGTCTAAGACATTTTGGCATTTGAAAATAAAGCAGAAAGAGTGAGCTGGAATAATAGGCTGGTATGTGGGAGCCAAAGAACAAATAGTTAGGGCCACCTGTTGTATGGTGAGCGTTGTGCTAAGCATTTCACATAGATATTTCAATTATTCTTCACAACACTAAGAGCTATGTATCATCAATATCATTTGATGTAGTTGGTAAGAGGCAAACCAAGTTCCCAATCCACTTTGCCCTGCATCACAGCTTTGAACATTAGTTGGTATTTTTGTTCAATGCTTTCTCATTTTCTTATCTCACATTTTGTAGAATACCATTCTTCCTTCATAAATAGAATTTCACTTATACTGGGGGAAATTTTGATACCAAGACTCAAAAGAATAGCAAAACATCAAATGTGGTGCTCTTACAAGAAAGAAAAAGTATGGTGATTCACTAAAATCTTAACTCATTCACACTTCAGGAATTTACAGCTTCCCTCAACTTTCCCTAACAAAGAGTAAAATTATGTATTTCTTATTTTTAAGTGCCTTAGGTACTTTTATTTTCAAGTTTTAAGTCATTTGTCAACTAGTTAATGTTGGGGATGTCTGTTCTTTATCCCTGTTTTTTGAGAGATCCTAAATTTTTCTCAAGCTAACATTTTTTCAGATTGGCATGACATAGAGACAGATGTGAAGAACATTTTTGGGATGGAGATGGTAAGTTAGTTCCATGGTTTTTAGGTTCCTTTTGTGAACAAACAGGAAAGTATCGGGTCCAAATTACAATTTCCAAGCACGTGTACATGCTTTCAAACTAGCTTTTTTGTTAGCTGCATCTAGTTTGTTCAAATTCACCATGACTTTGGCTTTGTTTCTAATGAGGAAAGGTGCCTTTGTTCATTCTAAAGTCTTCCATTTAGAAACAAAGTTCCAAATGCCAGACTGAATCTGGAAGTGATTACTCATTGGAATAAAACACGATAACTACATATTTGAGTGAATGCTCACAGCTGTGCTTTTTATTAAAGAAATTCAGGAAGAAGAGTTTTAATGCTGCATTACAGTTGAGAATCTTAAGGTATATAATATTGGCAATTCCAAATTAGAGCTCCCCTGGCAACTATCACTCTGTGACATCACATTTTTATCAAATGAGGTATTAAAATGTACTCTTTGTGTAGGGGGATTAGAGATAAGAGGAGAGTGGGAGTCATCTCTTTGAAGTCTTAGCTACAATGTTTAATCTATGCAGTTGTTTTATTTGCAATTGCATTTTCTGCAGTTCTTATAATTGCAGTAATTCGAATGTATTGCATATGCCATAATGCTATAGTAATATCAGTCCATTTATTTTCATATTCCATTTCTCCCACTCATTAATTTCCCTTCTAACCCATAAGATCCTCCAGAGCTGTTAACAGTTTCCATGTTTACTCTTGTTTAAATCTCATTCGTTTTACAAACTGTTGGTTGAATGGCTACAATGACAATCTCTACCTAGTGGGTCTAGTTTCAACTAGTCACTAGAGTCCTGTCACATTTATTTGTGATTTTGGCTTCTGTCTTTTTATAGCTAGGAGATCAGTCACTATTGAATAAAGATCTGAGTGGTCTCCAAAGCAGACAGTGTAAGAATTACCTCTCTTCCAAGATGATACACAATCATTTGCTAAATATTTAGCACAACCCTGACTGAGCAAAAGAAAATGGATGAGGATTTCACACTGTTGGATGGTGTCTACAACTGTTAATTCTGAGTTTCATAAGGCAACTGTGTACTTTGAGTGCCTTTACATTCAAAATATGAAATGAATGAATGCTAATTCTTCAATCCCTTCCCCCAGACAGAGCCATGCAGATGGGCTGATTAAAATCATAGGTCTGTGTTAAAGGAAAATTATTGCATTAGAGGAAGCGTTTGGGGAACGTGGGCAATGGGTTGGGGAAAAGTAACAAACAAAAGCAGATGGAGTGTCTTGCTTGGCAAGAAATTATTCCATTATTCTTTCATTATCTATCTTCTGAAATGGGAGCACATAGAATAATCGTAGGTATAGAACTAAAACATCAGGTAAAACTCCTTCGGGGCCAAGACAACTAATAGGCTATTGTTTAATTGCTTTACAAAAGCTTGATATTTTGTCTTCATTTGTGCTTTGTAAAGGTTCACTTATGCAAAGAGCAACTGCATCACATGACATGTGTCCAGATTCTTTAAACAAATATCTCCAATTAGCATTTTGAAACGGAGTACACGGGCACTCCAACATTTTTACTAGAACATATTTCACTGTAATATTTTTGCTATTGTTGGAGAGATTGCTACTCCCAAAGTATGTTGGTTCATGTAATCCAAAAAGAATGTAGCTCAAGTAATAATGCTTTTGAAATTTATGTTGCAGAAAGCATGATAGTTAGATGTTTATCTAAGACTAGAGGCCTGGTGTATGAAAATGCATGCACTGGAAGGGGGTTCCTCAGCCTGTCCTGCCCCCTCTCTGTCCGGAGTCCTCAGGGCTAGGAGATGACCCAGCTGTCCAGGGAAGGCTATGCCTCATCACACCTCTGCTGATGCCACTATAGGAGCACAAGCCTCGGTTGGCCCTGGGCAGCTGGGCAGCGACATCTGAGGTTTGCCTGTGCCTTGGGCTGGCCCTGGGCAGCTGGGGGGTTGAGGGGACTGGAGGAATTTGGAGGCACCTGCCGTTCCAGTGGTGCTGAGGGGATTGGGCACTGCCATCTTGTGTCTGTGGGTGCAGCCATCTTTGAGGGTGGGACAATCAATTAGCATATTCCTTCTTTATTAGATAGGATGATGTAAAGGGAGCATTGATTAAACTTAAAGAAATCAAATTTTAAAATGAAGGTTAAAAACAGTATGGAGATTTTCTAGGGTTTATAAGTACTTTAACATTAAAAAGCCACTGTACACATTAGTTCAATAAACAGTAAGATGAATTCCAAGAATAGGAGCACCTTTCACAGTTTTCTTCTAAAACAAACAAACAAAAAAACAAAAATGGGGGGTGGGTGGTTATTGACTTGAGGCTACTTTCAGAAGATAATACCAGAGAGTAAGAGAACAAAGAAGATCAGAACCAAGGAATGTTTAGGGCAGAGGTATAAGGTCAGAGTGCTGGAAAAGTTTGGGGCAATTACTGACCAGATTCCAGGAAGTGGGGCACTGGGCATTAATCACCTCTCTAGAAAGAATGGAATGCCCCACCTTTACAGGACAATTAATTAATACAATTGGGTTAAAAATGTGGATCCTCTCTACTCTTTAAAAGCTTTAGGATTTTAATATTAGAACATGATATTCTTATATATAGCCATGTTCCTTTTATGGGAATCATCTTTTTTATAGACACAAAGTTATGGGAAGGCATACTGGTAGAGAGGCATACTACATGTTTCACAGTCAAACATGTAAGTATGAGTGTCACCACTTTTAGCCCAGAGACTTGGATAAGCTACCAATATCGTTGACACTTGATTTATTTATTTCTAAAATGGAGCTTATAGTCCTCACTTCACATGCTTTTTGGAAGGATTGGTGGAACACACACACACACACACACACACACACACACACACGGAAAGCAACTAGCAGAGTGGTTGGCATATGGTAGGTGCTCTGTAAATGAGATTCTTTCCTCTCTTCCTCTGCTTTCTTTACTGGAACGGGAACAGCTTAATCTACATAATAATAATATATTTGGCACTATGACACATGATCTTGATAAAAAGTTTGAAATTGCATGTGGGTTATTGATTTTAAGAGTGTTAAATAAGAATGAGGCATCCACAGCATCCAAATACATTAAACACTAGGAATGTAGTGATGAAGAGTTTGTATACACGAGGTCCTACTGCTCTGAAGCTTATTTTCAAACAGAAAATAAAAAATAATACAATTCTTTTAGCGGTCCTGTAGAAAGTTTTCTTCTAAGGGAAGGTGCTGAAGTATTTGAGACCCTTAGAAACCCTGGGAGCCAGGACGAGTGCTGTGTCTGCTGGGTTCAGGGTGGGTTCTGAGTTGCATCACACACACTCCTCCCTTCCTCATGCTGCATGCTACTCAGTGTCACTGTCCACTGAGATCATCAATTGCCTATAGCAGGTGGTGAAGCACATATGAGAAAACGTGTGAAAGAGTTTTGGAATATATATCATGCTAGACAGAACAGAGGCACTTTAATTATTTAGGGTTCTGCCTCAGCCCTCTGCAGGTGCCACTCTAGGGAACTCTGACCTCCTGTAGTATTTCTCCTTTCTCTGCTCTCAGATATCAACTCCCTGGGCGGAGGGAGGACCCTGGAAGGCAGTACTGAGACCACTTACTTATTTAATATTAGTCAACAAGCAGTGACATTGAAACATAAGTATCTGAATTATAACCATCCCTGAAGAACTCTCCAAAATCTGCATACTAACCCTTTCCTCCAAGGGTATATATACATTTATTAAGAGGTTTCACTGGAAAGTATGAGGCCCTGAGATATGAAGTCTTATGGATCTAGCTCACAATTCTTGCTCTGAACACCAGTTTGTTCACCTTCTTTCAGGCACAAGACGAGGCTCATTTAGGGAGGTCCCACTTACATTTTTATTGGGTGATCCTCTGACTTGAATTCTCCTGACAAGTTCTTTGTTATCAGAGCCACATAGCAGGGGCTCCTTAAATGACAGAGACCTAGAGTTTGGAATGAGAGAGACTCTCCAACAACTTACACTTATTTCACAAAGTCCTATGTTAGGGTTTAAGAAATGCTAAAAACAAAAACAAACAAACAATTAAAAAACAAAACAAAAACCAAACCCATCAAATAATCCAAGCCCCCTGAGTCCTGTAATACTTTGTAGGAAATGAGTACATCAGTGGTGGTGACAGAGAAAAATACTCAGTATCTTAAAATTCTATTGCAGCCCTGGTTGGTGTGGTTCAGTTGGCAGAGCATTCTCCCATACACTGGAAGGTCCTTGGTTCAATTCCAGGTCAGGGCATAGGTCCAGGTTTTGGTTTTAATACCCAATTAGGAGGCAATTGATTGGTGTTTCTCTCATATACATCAATGTTTCTCTCTCTCTCTCTCTCTCTCTCTCTCTCTCTCTCTCCCTCTTCTATCCTCTCTCTAAAAAATAAAAATAAAAAATCCTATATAATAAAAGCCTAATAGGCAAATCACCAAACAGCAGAATGATGGCTAGAACAATTGGTTGCTATGATCTGCATTGACCACCAGGGGGCAGATGTTCAATGCAGGAGCTGCCCCCAGCCTACAGGCTCCAAGCCATCCAAGGTGGGTGCAAGCAGGGGGCCCCAATCATCCTGCCAGTCACCCCACAGAATGGCACTGATTGCTGGCCAGGCCTAGAGACCCTACCTGTGCAGGAATTTCATGCACCATAATTCTATTGCAAACAAGTAATTGATTAAAGATTGATTTTTTTCAGGATTTGAGGACTCCACAATTAATATACACAAGAAACAGCATATTTTAATAAGATGTCAATGAAATATCCCAAATAGAAAATATACTGCTGCCTGCTATTGGAGCTACCAAGTTGAAAAGTCCTTCTGTTTCAACTCCATAATATAAGGCACCCTTAAAAGCATTACACATTAAGTTCTAAAATAAAAGAAAAATATAAATAATAAAAATCCATAACACAAAGACAAAACTCTAGAGATAGAATTCAAGGAAATATATTTATTTGTGACCTATTTTTTTCCTTTTCCATTCCCTGCTGAAAGCTTTGTCAGTAGCTGATGGGTCTCACATGCATGAGGCTGTTAATCACATTTAGGAAATTTACATGCTGTTAACTGCATATGAAACTCACTTAAATCTGGCAGATTTACTACCCTGGGTCAGTCTTATTTCATTTAATCCAGACTGATTACTAATACAAATTCATTTTCACTTGAATACATAAATTTTGCCTTGATAATAACCCCTTCCCTTTTGTATGAATGACAACCCTGATGTAATTCCTGAGCAGTTTGGAGAAGGTGTGATTCTGAAGCTCCAAACCTGGAATATACTGTAAATCAATAAAGCAAGGAACATACTTCACAAGTCGGCGCAGGCATGCAAGTACACAAGTTGAATGAAAATAAATCCAAGTCTGCTTGAGCTTTTTATTTTGGTTCCAGTTGATAGCAAATACCAAAATGTTCTCTTTCTAGGTGAAAGCAGGACTCTCATGGAAGGTGAAACCACATGTAACTGCATTATCATAGGCTTGACTCCTGTTAGCAGATAACTCAGTATTTTTATAGGAGAAAAAAAATACCACATGAGATATGAAATGGCTAGAGCTCTTTTTTTCTTTTTTTTTTTCTTCTTTTTTTTTTTTAATGAATTGCAGAGAATGAACCAAATGCTGCTGGCTCAGTGACATCTGAACACTTGGATCATCCGGAGCTCAGGAGGATACTGTCTGTGCCTTGTGCCTTTCTCACTTCTTCAAGAGAGAATGGATGAAAAGCCCAAATGGAGAGAGAGAGCTCAGGCTGTGGATTGAAGGGAAGGCTGCAAGGAAGAAAGGGAAGCGCGAGGAAGCTGGCCCTCGAAGGACACTCTGAACCCAGCCTGAGTCACAAATGATCAAGTGGCGGGCTTTCACTTTGGCCCTTAGGTTATTTCATTATGAGGAAACTTTGCTGTTCAGAGCATCAAGATTTGAAGTTTTGAAATTTTACGCCATTTCCAGCTGATCCAGCAAAGCTGCTTTTTGTCCCATAAAAATATAGGACATTATTATCGTGCTTCCAACTTATGCAAAGTTGCCTCCTGTGTAAAATGGGATTGATATTAATATTCCCTAAAGTACCTTAGAAAAGCTTGCCATGAACATTAAATGAATTAATTCACAATGCAGCCTCACATAGTACAAGGTCAATGAACTATAGCTGCTGTTCTTCTGGTTATTATGGCCCTATTTCCATAGAAAGATTGCCCACAGTCATGACACTTACTAGTAGAAGGCAGGCAAATGATAACATAGCAAGTGGATTAAAGGCCAAATGGGGGACATTTTTTATTTGTCTTTTCTATCAACACTATACTAACATGATTAGGGAAAATCTCCCACCTCCTTTTGACTCAGCTGCTATAAAATTAAACTGAAAACTGATCATTTAAAACTTTAAAGGGAAAAAGAAGTTACAAAATGGCAGTCTGAAGACTGAATTTTTTAGTTACTTTGTTTATTCTCTTGTTGTATTTGGGGTGGGGGGATTAAATTCAAGTAAATATTCTCAACCACTTAGATTTGGTAATGGTTCTGTGGGTAAAAGCCTTCAGTTGAGAATACGTGTATCTGTGTGACATCTTATTTTATTGTTCACATAAGTGGTGGAACCAGGGTCTTTCCTCCTGCCTTCTGCCTCCTTATGATCCTGCATTTGCACTTTCTCCCTCATTCCCTGGAAGGAGATTATTGTCTGATAGTTATTTCAGGGATGCAGTAATCTCTCAAAAATCTCAGTGCTCAAAATCCAGGAAGACACCTGAGTATAGTATGCTTTTTCAGAGATTTTTAGGTCTATTGGTATTTGAAATTATTTCTAAGGGTTTTCTGCAGTCAACATATATAATAACATGACTAGGTTTATATGCTGAAGAAACATAGTGCGACATTAATTGGGGTCATTTTTTACAAGCTATTATGCATTGATTGACAAAATTATTTGAGTGTGAGGTGAACTGATTAAGGTAGCTAGATTTACTAATTGACTGTACTGAAATGACAATCATTTTGATTATGTAAATGCAGACCAAACCTTTTAGGTGATTAGAATAATACAATGTATTACAGAGAGATTATATATGTGCAGTAACTTTGTTCCAGTGCAGTGCACATGTACTGGAATAAAGGTGAAAGGTTAAAAGTGCTAAAAGGACTTTCTGGTTTAAAAATTGTCACAGTGTAGATTTCTGGTATTTGTAGAAATGTGTGTACAAGCTCAGCTATGAATCATGGCAAAAGCCACTGAAATAGAGGAGATGATGAAAATGAAGCAAAAACCATGGATAAAGGGGTCCGGGGAACACGGGGACCAAGAGCGCAAACACTAGTGCTGCCTAGTACATTCTGTTCTTTCTCATTCCAACTCAGAGACATGTAAAGAAAAAACTCTGGATAAATAATCAGTGGAAATGGAGAGATAACAGTACAATCCAGAAAGGCTCCTGCCCAGTTTTATCAGATTTATCAAATCAGATGGGCTCTATACCTTCTTGGTTGTGAGGTTAAGCATATCACTCTACACCTAAATTGCCCAGGTTATGGGACAAGTGTGCCAATTTTTCCCCCAAATATATTTTATTGATCTTTTACAGAGAGAAAGGGAGAGGGATAGAGAGTTGGAAACATCAATGAAAGAGAAACATCAATTAGCTGCCTCCTGCATACTCCCCGCTGGTTATGTGCCCACAACCAAGGTACATGCCCTTGACAGGAATTGAACCTGGTATCCTTCAGTCTGCAGGCCAACACTCTATCCTCTGAGCCAAACTGGTTAAGACCCTTTTACTCATTGGCTGGCACTTGGCAGTACACTTAACTTCCCTGCACCTCAACTTCTTGATCAGTAAATTGGGTACACTTTCTTTTATCCTCATCATCCTCATTATGTCAGGCTACTTTCCTCTTCATTATCACTGGTTCATTTTGGCTCCTCCCACTTCTTAATACTCAGGCTCTGATAGGCTTTCTCTCAGATCCAGGCTGGCATGCTGTTTCCAGGGACCTTTTGCAGTGGCATTTGGTTACATCCTGATGAGGAAAAATGCAGTGAGAGCCAACTCTGCCCAAGGGAAAGAGGCTTGATGCCATTAAAATACTGCCAGCATGACATAATTTCCCACTGCTAAAATTAGCATCTTTGCAGAATCAGAATACAGTTTTGGTAGAGATAACTCAGAGGAAATTAAATGATTACTCTACAATCTACTTGCAAGCTACCCTTTTGCTTTTAGTAAAACAAAATACAGAGCTATTTCTGATTGTGTTTATGACCAGATTAACCACATTTGCTGCCCTCTGGAGACAAGAAGAACCCTAGATATTCTCTGCAGATAAATTTCAGATTAGAGATAGCCATGCTATAATTTATAGAAGCAGATTCCACAGGCTGCATCTCCCAGTTGAATGAAAACATTTCATCAAATTGTTTAAAGCAAGGTTGCTTATGGTCGTAAAGAGGGCTCCAGGCACTATTTTGAAACCAGATACGCAAACATACATCCTGCCTGGAGTCCACTCCTTAGCCCCATTACTAATCTTTATCTCAACTTTAAAATGCTCAATTCTTTTCCCAATCCATGGCAGCAACCCTAGCATTTTTAAAGAATCACTCCACCTTTCAGAGGTTTAGTTTGAAACCATAACACTCCTAGAAGAAAACATAGGCAGTAAACTATTTGACATGGCTTTCAGCAATATTTTATTGTTTTGCTATGTTTCCTCAAGCAAGGGAAAGAAGAGAAAAAATAAACAAAAGTAATTATATCAAACTAAATTTTTTTAACACAGCAAAGGAAACAATCAACAAAACAAAAACTCATCCTACTAAATGGGAAAAGATACTCATAAGGGGTTAATATCCAAAATATGTAAGGGACTCATACAACTTAACAATAACAAAAAGAAACAATCTGCCCAGCTGATGTGGCTCAGTGGTTGAGCATCAACCCAAGAAGCAGGAGGTCACAGTCAGGGCACTTGCCTAAGTTTTCAGCCCGATTCCAGTAGAGGGCATGCAGGATTAATGATTCTTTCACATCAGTGATGTTTCTATCTCTATTTTTCTCCCTTTCTCTCTCTAAAATCAATAGAAACATGTTTTTTAAAGAAACAATCTTTCTAAAACATGGGCCAAGGACCCGAATAGACATTTCTTCAGAGGACACATAGATGGTCAACAGACAGATGAAAATATGCTCAATATCACTAATTATTAGAGAAATCCAAATTAAAACCATAATGAGATATCACCTTATACCTTTCAGATTGGCTTTCATCAATAAATTAACAGTGTTGATGAAGATGTGGAGGAAAGGGAACCTTGTTCACTGATGATGGGACTGTATACTGGGGAAGCCACTATGAAAAATAGTATAGATGTTCCTCTAAAAAATAGAACTACCATATGACCCACAAATTCCACTTCTAGGTATTTATCTGAAAATATATCTGTGCCCCTATGTTTATTGCAGCATAACAGACAATGGCCAAGATATGGAAATAACCTAAGTGTCCATGGATACATGAACGGATAAGGAAGATGTGGTGCATATATACAATGGGATACTACCCAGCCATAAAAGTAATGGTGCCATTAGCAACAGCATGGATGGACCTAGTGGGTATTATACTAACTAAAATAAGTGATAGAGAGAAAGGCAAACACCATGCGATTTTATTTATATGTGGAATCTAAATACAAAATAAATCAGCAAACAAAACAGAAACAGACTCATAGATACAGAGAATAAACTGATAGTACCAGATGGGAGGGGGGCTGGAGGATGGATAAAAAAGGTAAAGTACAAATTGTCAGTTATAATAACAGCCATGGAGATGTAAAGTACAGCATGGGAATATGGTCAATAATATTGTAACAACTCTGTATGGTTTCAGATGAATACTAGATTTTTAGACTCATTGTTTATAAGTTATGTAAGTATCTAATCACTATGTTGTGCACAAAGCAATACAATATTGGATATTAACTGTAATTAAATAAATAAATTTTAAAAATTTAAATGTTAAAAAAATTTTCTTACTCAAAATATGTTCATTTGAAATCTGCTTCTATAATGTTCTAAATCAGAACATTTCTGGCTTATCTAAGAGGCACCCATGGTGATTTTATCTGGGACGTCTGGGTCTCAGCCCTAGAGATGCCAATAGGTAGGTGCGATCCTAGGGATGGACACTTTCGGAAAACTCCACATGGTTCACAGTGTAGGCAGCCTGGGAACCACTCTGCTTTCCATTCTGCTACTCCAGATACTCTGAAGGTTCAATGTGAGAAACTCCTTTGAGAATTTAAGGCTGAGGAAACTTTTTCTTTTTTCTAGTAATAACTCATCGTTCTTTCTTCTCCTAAGAAGAGAGACTCTTATAACATACTGTACTTCTTATATCCTGGGTATAAGAAAGTTTAAGAGTCAATTTAAGGTTCAATCACAGTGGCTATCTTTGTTCTCATAGCAAGTATACTTGGGCACTTCTTTTTGGATTTAATCTTAGTATCATTCTTAAATATTTGTGTGATACTTTTGACCCTTTAACATTGGTTTGAACTACACAAGTCCACTTATACATGGATATTTTCCAATGGACATTGTAAATATATGTTCTCTTCCTTATGATTTTCTTAATGACATTTTTTTTCCTTTCATCTTACTTAATTGTGAGAATATAGTATATGATATATATAACATACAAAATGTGTTAATTGACTGCTTATGTTTCTGGTCAATAGTAGTATATTAGTATTTAAGCTTTAGGGGAGTCAAAATTTATACAAGGATTTCTGACTGTGTAGAGAGGAGGACTCAGTGCTCCTAACCCCTGCGTTGTTCAAAGGTCAGCTAATAGTATATTTCATTGTGAGTTTTTTCAGATTCTTTGTGGATTTGCTTCTTGTTTTTGTCCTCCAATTCTCTCAACTTTAAAATAAATGGCAAAATGAGCTAAATAATGATAATAATAATAATTTCTGCTGGGTTTTTATTTTGTTGATTTTTGAGAGCAAGAGGGAGGAAATGGAAGGAGGAGAGAGAGAAAGAGAGAGACTTATTTGTTGTCCCACTTATTTATGCATTCATTGGTCGATGCTTGTATGTGCCTTGAATGGGGATCAAACCTGCAGCCTTGGCATATTGGGAAGATGCTCTAACCAACTAAGCATCTTGGCCAGGGCTCCTGCTCTGTTTTGATTGCCCTTGTGCACCAGGCACTGTGCTGAACATTTACAAATGTAACTCATGTCAGCCATCCTTCCTCCCTCAGGAGAGGGGTGGGTAAGTTTGGATTTAGCACTCCTCCTCTACAATCCTTTATAGCCTACTCCATTCCTGACTGGGAAACCCCTCTCAGGGATTTCTGTGCATTAGGAGCAGAAGTCATAGCTTTCATGGCCACATAAACTGTTTCCATTTATATGCTCCTTTATCCTGAATGTGAAATTCAACTTTTCTTCAAACTTGACATACAAAGTCTTAGCTATAAAAGCTTCATGTGCAAACTAGTTCTTCCCAAAGAATTAAGGAAGCGTGGGACGTTTACATTGCACATCCAATGCACATTGGGCTTTTTTGATTGAAAAGGTTTTGCTTAGCCACTCTAACAAGTGAAGGGTTTGCTTATTGGCTATGTCCCTATATCAAGGCTCAGCAAATTTTAGTTCATGGCTAAAGAGGAACTTATTTAGGCTTTGTGGACCATATGGTCTCTATCACAACCACTCAAACATGCCCTTATAGCAGGAAAGCAGCTGGAAATGCTATGCAAACAGATCATGGGTGTGTTCAATACAACTTTATTAACATAAACAAAAAACAAATCTGGCTGCTGGGTCAAAAATTGCCAACCTCGCCCTAGAGCATTCCTTTTGATATCTCGTGGGTTTTTTCTTCCTTCTCTGTTAGTCCTTTTGTCAATCCTATTCCCCATCCCTGTCATCACTAATAACCCTAAATTCTCTTTTTTCCTATACAGAAAAATTCTGTCCTTTCTTCCAGAACCTTGGCATCAGATGGTACCTGAGTCCCTGGGGTCTCAGTTTCTACTCCAATCTCTTGTGAAAATGTTTTTCCAAGCAGAAACAATTTTCCCATTAAAAGGGATTCTAGCACTAACTGTTTAGATAATACAATGTTCTCCACCTCATTATGTTTCTTCCATCTCAAACAATCCTCTAAGTCAGTGGTCAAGAACTATAATGCCTTTAAGAATAGGCAGTAGCCAGGAAGATGAGACTATGGGGGGAGGGGCAATGGGGTGGGGGAAGTGAACTGGAAAGGCATGCTCTCCCTGAGGAATTCACATCGATCTTTAGAAACAACACTGTGTGCATTTGATAAACAAATCAGTAGACTAAAGTTAGCCTAATGATTACCAGTGCAAGATGTTTTGCAAAATTTGTGGGCATTAATTTACACATTTGAAACTTGATACTCAAAATCCACGTAGTTTTTCCACAGCTGGTAAGAGGCAAAGTACTTTAACAAATACTTATTGAAATCCTACTTACTATATGCCGCGCCTTGTGGTGGGACAGAAACTTGCATTGTGATGGGGATTATTTGGGGTGCTTTTTATTCCCATAGTAGAACACTGAACCCAATCAAATAAGGGGCAACTTCCTGGATGATGCTCATTTGATATGCAAAAGAAAAATAGAGTTCCATGAGGCAAAGTTTATATTGAGCCAGAAAGCCAGGGTCCAAGAATTGCAAAGGACCTGAGGTGATAGGTAGCATACTCCCTATACGGAAACTATAGGACTTTGAACCAAAGTGGAAAAATTTCAGAAGAGATTGAGTAGAAAGAATGGCCCAGTTCATTATGCATTTTGAAATGGGTTTATTTCTAGGGACATTGGGGAGACATTGAATGGTTTTTAAGTATCAATGTTATACTTTGAAAACATCCATCAAGCTTGATTTTTAGATAATAGGTTGAATATAGTTTTTGATCACTGACTTATAGGGTTGTTATAAGATTCAATTCTAGGAACCATAGTAGGATGTAGCAGTAATCCAGGCCTGAGATGGTGATACCTAAAAAAAAAAAGGTCTGAGGGACCTGGGCAGAGTCAAGCTGGTTAGAATTTGCCGGGGAGACTCTGGTTACATTTTCATCAACCAACCAATACATAACCTTGTTTATGTGTTCAAAATTTAAAGACACCATGTTTTTGTTTGAAGACACCCCATTTACCATATAAATATTGTTGATTCATTAACATCAAACCCCTTGCCAGTAGTACTATGACTTGTACCTGAATGAAGCTTATCTACCCTAATGCCTGTTTTCTCTGTAAGGCATATTACAGACTTCTTGCACTTCAGAACTTTATGCTTGGGGGCCATTTTAAACAGCAAAATTACCAACACAAAGCACAAAAATGTAGAAAACATGGCATGCAATAGACCTGGAAGAGTATATTTGTTTACATTATGGGTGCTAAGACAAGAAGGCATAGCTTGGAACATGTACATATGGTAACTCAAGATTTTTTTTCTGTTCTATACATGTTAATAAATGACTACAAAAGTATTGACTTGAGGGTCACAAATAATTTTAGTGAGTAGGCCAATTGACACTATAGAATCAATGAAGAATAGGGGACAACTATATTTATTTATTTATTTTTTAAATACATTTTATTGATATATTACAGAGAGGAAGGGAGAGAGATAGAGAGCCAGAAACGTCAATGAGAGAGAAACATCGACCAGCTGCCTCTTGCACACCCCCCACCAGGGATGTGCCCGCAACCAATGTACATGCCCTTGACCGCAATCGAACCCGGGACCCTTCAGTCCGCAGACCGACGCTCTACCACTGAGCCAAACCGGTTTCGGTGACAACTGTATTTAGATACATAGCTTGTCTCCCCAATAACTGCATTAAGTATTTTTATTTCCATTTCATGGTTTTAGAAATTACAACAAAAGGTCTCACGGATAACAAGGACTAGAACTTACTAGACCTCATTTATTGATGGGAAGATGGCTCCTAAGGGCTGGGGAATAGTAGCCACAGCGACTAAATTGAACCCTTATTTAATTATGTCTATAGATACCATCAAACTCTTCGGATCTCCCCCCTTCACCAGTTCCCATCACTTGATCACTCACTACCTACCATTTTAGGGGTAAAAGCTCTAAGTAACTATATAAGCGCTTTAGTTTTTTCCTTATGTCTATTTCATAGAGAATAGATTTTTCATTTACCGACTCATCTTTGACTAGACTAGGCCAATACTCAGAGCGGAAAATCCTGAATTCACTATCCAACTTCCAAATAGTGGCTTTCAAACCCGGATAACTTGATTTATCTTAATAGTGTGATAGCAACTGACAAGGGCAATAACATGAAGATAAGGCTGGACTCATATCTCTCCCTGTCAACCTGGCACCCTGTTCATTTTTATTTTTGAATAAGCGACTCAATCAATTCCCCCTTGCTGAGTTCCTTGTGGCAGCCACTGTGAATTGGTGGGGAATGTTAATCACTCACTATCAGTTCTGGAGGCAGTGGAATTTTATTACTTTTGTTTTGTTTTGTTTAAATGGAGACATTTGCCATAAGACAAATCTTCCTTTAACATCAGAATAAAAACTTCTGTGGAGATTGCCTTATGGAAATTGCTACTGGGGGAGGGCCTTATATTTCACATTGGCTTCTGAGGGGGGCCTGTGTCCCAGGGATGGGGATAATTGCTTATTTGGAGAGAAATGCAGAGGTGGGGTGTGGGAAATAATTCTTCTGTTACTCTAGTAATGTAGAAGTGCTAATGGACATCTAACTGGTGCTAAATTCAAGGGCATAATATGATTTGTTAAAATTACACAAGGAGCAATGGAGGAAAAAGGCGATATCTGGTCAACCTCATCAACCCTAGGGATCAGTTAACCCAGATTCTCAAATCCAAATTACTTTAGAAACACAAGCCCTGTCTGCTATCCACAGACATTACTCTGGGTTACAACCCACGTTTATGAATTCTGTATTAGTTGGGGAGAGGGCCAAGGCATTTGTTTATGCCCTCATTCTGACTTACTCTTTATTATATATTTGCTGGTGCAAATGATGTCATTAAAAATTATACACATGGAGGCTAATAAAAAAATTCAGACCCCATTTCCCAAAGATCCAATCACCTACCAGGAAGGAACAATAAATCTAAGGGACATCAGCAAGATGAATAATCATTTCAGGCAGGTTATAGTGCTCCAAAGCATCATTTTTATTTTGTACTGTGATTATCTCACCATAATCATACCCCTGTGTTCCATTATTGCTCATACTAAAAGTCCACATATTGGAGAGGAAAAGCTTTTTTTAAAGAGCAGTTTCATGGAGAATCACAAATTATTTTAAATCTGAGCAATAGCAACCCTAACAGGAGACCAACATATCCTTCTACATTAACAGTTTGAGAGTAGGCTAATAGTAATTAAGAGGGAAATCAGGAATCAGCTACATTCTGCCATCTCCATAATTAAACAATAAAATTACTATATCATTTCACACAGACATTGTAAATACTAAATTAAGAAGATCCGATGAAATGTCAGAAGCATTTTCTTATGAGTTTATATCAGCCATGTGATTATATTGATTCTGCATGGCAATGAGATAACATTCCACTGTGTTTATTTTTCTCCAAATTGCCTTCTAGAAAGTAATAAAATTAAATCCAATATAATATTAAATGTAAATATGCATGGATATTATATGTAAACACCCATTTTAAACTCTCTTTGCTTTTTGATATTTTCTAAGCATAATATTGTCAAGCAACAGTACTATTCCTTTCCCCCACATGGCCCACCCTCATTTTCACTACAGAGAGAAAGAGAGAGAGAAAGAGAGAGAGAGAGAGAGAGAGAGAGAGAGAGAGAGAGAACTCTGTCATTTTATTGACATTTGTTTCATGATTTGTGGAAAAGGAAATACCAAAAATATCTGCTTTATAATAGTTCAGACTGTTATTTTTTACATTGATACAGGCTTCATTACACTGTTTTACTTCTCATAATATTGTATTTTTCCATAAAGCCATCACTTAGTGTTAATTGGGTAATTAAATCAATTGCTCTTATATGACTGTTGATTGCAGTGTCCAGCTAGGACTGCCCTTGCAACTCCAACATTAACAAGACCTTCCTATTTGTAGAAAACAATGCTTTTTTTAAAATCACAATGAAGTTATCCAGTCACCTTTGCCTAGTCAAGAAAACCCAATAAATGATTCTGGCTTTGAAAGTTCATGTAATTTGATTAGATATGGTGGCTCCAAATTGGAGTAACAAAGGGTATCATTGGGTTAGCAGAAAGAAGGGTATCCCATACAAATCAATTTTTAAAAGTGATGTGTAGCTGAGATCTGGAGAAATTAAAAGGCTTACTCATTATGGCTCACCCTCCTTCTGTCATACTACTAGTATCTTGTGCTGTAGGACTTTTATATTATTGCAAATAGTCTTCCCCCTATAAAGGAAGAGTAAGTCACTTGCTTCTGTTGATCAGAATGATTTATTTGCCCTTTTCTCTCTCTGGCTTGTATGTCCCTGAATCTAGCAGAGTTCTTAGAACACAGAATTCTTAGTAATGGTTTGGTGATATGATGTTTAAGGTCAAAGTCACATAGCTATTAGGGACAGATCCGGTATTAGAACTCACATGTGTTTATGTGAGTGTGTTTTGCCTATTACTTTGAACTTCCTCCTCTTCACACCCATAGAAAAGCTTATCATCTTATTATTTTTTGGGTAAAGTAACCAAAGAAAATGAAACGTACAACTGGATTTGTTTATCCATAAGGCAAACGGACATTTTTCCCCCAAGGGAGACCCCCAAAAGTAGACTTTTCAATGCAGTTTTAATTTCACAGCAAAATTGAGCAGAAGTACAGAGGTTTGACGAAGAACTCACTAGAGTAATGTATTTGTTATAACCGATGAACCTACATTGACACATATATTCACCCCAAGTCCACAGTTTATCTTTGGGTTTACTCTTGGGTTCATTCTATGGGTTTGGACAAATGTATAAAGACATGTATCTACGATTATAGTATCATACAAAGTAGTTTCACTGCCCTAAAAGTCCTCTGTGTTCCATTCAATTCATCCCTCTCAGTTCCCATCCCCTGGCAAACACTTTTTTTTTTCTGTCTCCATAGTTTTGCCTCTTCAAGAATGTAACATAGCTGGAATCTTACAGTTAGTATAATGAGGTCTTTTAAAAGTTATTTATTTTATGGAAATAGCACTGACCATACTTTGGATAGCACTACCATATTTTTATGGTTGGGTCTACCTATTATTGCAACAACTTGAATAGAAGGTACATTTTTATTTTTCTAACTGATAGTTTCTGCTACACAATGCCATAACAAGTACACAGGGTGCTTCTTTTCCTCCCTCATGTTAACATTAGACTGAAATAACAGCTCTCTTTGAAGTCAGAAATTGTTTAGATGATGTACAAATGGATACAGAACCCCTGCTTTCTTCCTAGCCCCCTTATGATAGGCTATACTAAATTCCTACCTGGTCTTCCTTCTCACAAATGGCTTACCTTTTTAAGACAGTTGGGTGATAATAAAATAAAATTATAAAAAGAGATTATATATGTATATATAATATTATGTATGTATGTATGCATGCACATGCACTCTTGATTATTTGCATATAATTAAAGGGCCTCCTGTGTGTCTGACATCATTATCATTAATCTCTAACCAAATCAGGAAATAAAATTAGACATGGACAGAGATAACACTGATTTTCAGGATTTGTTTAAGGAAAGGATGCTACATTGGATTCTTACGGGCAGTAATCTCAATTATCCTACCTAATAAAAGAATAATATATAAATTAACAATCACTCCACTACAGCCATAAGCCACAGCCACCAACCAATCAGGAGCGAGTACTCAAATTAACCCACCCAAGGTGGCTGTGGCCACTGAGAGAGCAAGAGGGAGGCATGAGTATCCTCGACGATGGATGATGGAAGAAGCCAAGCTTCTGCAGCCCTGGGTGGCCCAGGTCTCCGCTTAAGGCTACAAAGTTTCAATTATAGAAGATAAATAAAACCCAACAGAAACGGCTGCCTCCATAGTGTGAGCAGAAGGCTTGGCTCTGCTCCAGCCTACAAAGTTTCAATTATAGAAGATAAATAAATCCCAGATACCAAAGTATCCGCTTAGGTTGCTGGAGTGTGTGGTCGACCTACAAACCACCACAGGCTCCTCACCCAGGCCACCCGAATCCCCAAGGGAACCCACACCCTGATCCTCGACACTCTTCAGGGCAAACCAGCTGGCTCTCACCCATTCACCAGGCCTCTGTCCTATCTAATAAAAGAGTAATGTGCAGATTGACCATCACTCCAACACACAAGATGGATGCCTCCACAGATCCTGTCCCATGTGGACACAAGAGGACTGCCACAAGATGGCCAGCAGGAGAGGGCAATTGAGAGGGACAAGGCCTGCAAAGGAGGGCAGTTATGGGTGATCAGGCCAGTAGGGGAGGGCAGTTGGGAGGGACCAGGCCTGGAAGGGAGGGAAGTTGTGGGCAATTAAGCCAGCAAGGTAGGGCAGTTGGGAGGGACTAGGCCTGCAAGGGAGGCAAGTTGGAGGTGATCAAGTCTACAGGGAAGGGCAGTTAGGGGTGATCAGGCTGGCAGAGGAGGGAAGTTGGGGCAAACAGGCTGGCAGAGGAGCAGTTAGACATAAATCAGGCTGGCAGAGGAATGATTAGGGGGTGATAAGGCTGGCAGGCAGAAGTGGTTAGGGGCAATCAGGAGACAGGCAAGCGAGCAGTTTGGAATCAGCAGTCCTGGATTGTGAGAGAGATGTCCAACTGCCTATTTAGGCCTGATCTCATCGGGATTGGATCTAAATGGACAGTCGGACATTCCTGGGGGGGGTCCCCAGATTGGAAAAAGTATAGGCTGGGCTGAGGGACACCCCCCCCCACCATGCATGAATTTTGTGCACCAGGCCTCTAGTGTATTTTATAAATATGGCTTATTCCAACTGCATCTTCATTTCAAGTGTTGGTGATTTTGGGGTTCTAGAAGGCATTACTAATATATCCATGGTGCCACCTTTTAAATTGGCTTGCCAAGGTAAATAAACTGGAAGTGGCATCCTTTTATCTCAAAGAAGCAAGATCAAATGAAATGATGCAAAGACATACAAAGTTCCCTTAAAGTAACTCAGTGAAGGAAGTTAGGACAAGTGAATGTGCTTGGTGAGCTATTTCCCAATGGGACTCTATGTCTGACTATGGGACCATCCTTAGAAGGACTCATCAGCTGCAGAGGCCTCCTAGACTCCATGCAGTAAACTGGGATGCACAGGCCTCGGCTGCCTTCTTGGCTCTCTATATGTACATGAGGCCTGTGGCAGTGCCTTCCTCCCACACACAGTTACTCAGGGGGAGCATAGTAATACACCTGACTTCATCACACTGCAGGGTATTTCCAGCTTCTCCTTTCTAACTCACAGCATAGTTGGACCACAGTACAACACAATGGTACATGTGAAAACCCCCCTCCAAACTTATCACCTTACCTCTACTCTCTCATCCCTGAGAGACAGAAAGTAATTCAATCCTAGGATGCTATGTGGTCTTTTTGTTTCTGGCTTTATTTCTTTGTCCCAATATTGACTTTCAAAAATGCCTGCTGGCTCTGTCATCAACTTCATCTTTCTTTTCTTAACCTGTAATTCTACAATTTTCTTTCACCCAGTCACTGTCAGTGATCTAAATGTGAGACACTGAGAGAGTTACTTGGTTTTCTTAATCTCAAAGTATTTTTTCTTGACCTTTCTGAATCCACTCCACTGTGTACTCTTTTGATATCACGTAGACACAAACCTTTATTTTCACAAAAGAACAATTTTCTGTAAGTTAAGAGGAGTTCAATCAAGGAAATTTTTCTTTCTTTAAACTTCTGAATTCTATTTCAAAAAGTGTATTCGCTTGTCTAAAGAGAAATTTAAGATTTTGAAGTTATCTTACATTAGCAAAAACAACTCGGAGCAATAATCATTTTAAATGAACTGTCAAATAATGTCAACTCTAAAAATATGTTACCATCCACTCACAGAATAAAATAATTTTCACACATGCTCTAAAATTTAGAATGAAAAATCTTGTTTGGCACCATTTTAAGGCAGCATTGAGAAAGGAGGAATGTGAAGATGTATCCTTAGTGGTACAAAAAGAATATTTTCATTTTTAAAAACAATGAATATCTTAAAGATACAGCTCTAATTAGTAATGCTTGGTGTATTGGCTCATAGCATATTCATTGTGATAGATCTTATTTAACTGACCAAAGAAAAACAAGGTTCATATTCTTGCTGCCTTTTAGTTTTGATAAAAATATTAAAGGGTATTTCAGCCTGTACTAGTTATCTTAAATGATATGATGCCCAGCAAAATATATTGATCCACATGAATTGGTCAAAGATCAATTGTCCTTTTGAAAATAATATTTACCTTTTGAAAGGACCTCAGAAACTCATTGACTCCGAAAGTTAAAACTAATTTCCCATTCACAATAGTGATTAGTTGGGTTCCTTGTACCTTGAGTAGTTTTAAATTAATCCAAAGTCTCTGAGAGGCTTTAAAATGTTGTTCCTCAAAGCATATCTATGATGCAAGTAGGTGCAGAAGATGGTTTTAGCACATTAGCAGATGGAGAGAACTGAGTCACAAGCCAGTTGGGTGATTTGGCAAAAACCACGGCATCTATAGTGATTACTGAAATCCCAGAATAGAGTTCTCAACTCCTACTTCCCATCTGTTCTTTAAAAAGTCTTTAAGAGCCAATTATCTGTTCTTTTGTCAGAAGAGTCTGTTGCTTCTATTAGTAGGGACAGAGCTGGCCCCAGCAAAGTTTGCCTGAACTTCCCCATTCCTGCACTTCTTATTCCTCCAGGAACCCACACCTCTTGATTACCCTCTTCCCTTACAAATACAATATTCTCATCAGCTATTGAAAGCCTTTACCTGTAACACAAAGAGAGTGGTGCAGGTACTCAGGTGACAAAAGGAGATCCTTGATAAAGGACACATCTATTAACCATTTCATCTGTTCTAAATGCAGCTCTGGGCACTTCACACCACTTTCTCATTCCAGCTTCACTACCAGTTATTGGTGAGGGACCATATTTCATGACATACATGAAGGAGACTACATTAACAAATTGCTGATGGCAGTGCTGGAGGTAGCAAAGTAGAATCAGAAACAAAATAACTGGCTTCTGGCTTTGGCTGTTGCCTCTAAATCTGTGTGACTTTGGCTAATACATCCCCCCTCCCGGACTTAGTTTCCTCACCTGGATATAGGCAGAGCAGAGTAGACTACATGAACACTCAGACTGAGCTTCTAAAATTATAGGAGAATGTGATGGAAATTGTTCCATTAAGGTGGGAAAGATCAGTGGCTCTCTCAGTGGAGACCACATTTGCAAGAAGATTGCTTTTTAGTCTTTACCCATGTAGGCAAATGTTCTCAGCTCATAAATCACAGTCATGCCTCATCCCCAGGGCATTTAAAATTTCCAATGTAAGCCTGCTGATTCAAGGGGCTCCCTGGGTATATATATATATATATATATATATATATATATATATATATATATTTTAAAGATCCTCAGGTGTTTATGATAGGTACTTCTGAATAGTATTTTTAGTTAAGAATTATTGCTATACACTGAGGAATTCCAGAAAGTGGAGAAGATATTTGGCAGAGCCAGAGCTTTTCTGAGACTCCTTAACTCATGCCATCTCTTTGGTCTCAATGTGATTCTGGACCTACACATTAGGCAAGTGTTTGGACTGGAGAGAGTTTGGAGACCTGGGGAAGTATTGCTTGTAGGACACGAGTTGAGTGCTGTCTATGAGGTCAGGCCTCATTTGCTTTGATTTCATCCAGATTGTTTTCCCTTGCTTCCAATTCAACCTGGATAGAATCTTAATCTTCCCCTAAAGATCACCCATTATAGATGATAAAATAGTCTGGCTCTCAGATCCATTCAACCTCTCAAATTCTAAGATGAAATCGCAGAGGCATCACTAGTGTCTAATGTTGTCTTTGGAACTAATTAAGCATCCTGTGTGATGCACTAGGTCCAGGATGCTTTTTATTCTTCTTTTTTTTTTCTTAAAGTAATAGACAGTTGCTAAAGATGAATGATTTTGGATCTCCAGGCCAGTATTAATCTGGTTGTCTGAATATAAATACATCCGGTATTCAAAAATTCTCTCTCTCATCTAAATCAAATAGCTACTTTAAGCTGGGAATCCCCAAACCAAATATCTTTTGTGTAATTCTCTGAATTTCCAGGATGAAACCAAAGTTATAACATATGCTTTTCCTTACTCAACTACTTAGACTTTTCCTTTGTTGGTATCCAAGAATACAGAATCTGTCACTTAAAAATGCCTGGACTTTCATTTTCAGTAATCTTAGGGAGGGAGTTGAGCCTGATTGAAAATGAGTCACTCGCTAGTTTTGAAATTTTACTTCTTTCCTGATGTCTTGAATCTGAGGAAGAAAATTTACCTAGTGGTCTTGGTTTAAAATGAACAGAGAAACATTATTTAACTGCCTTTATTTACAATGTTTGTTTTTTTATTATCATTGATACCTTTGTATTTTGGGGGCTCCCAATCAGGATAAGGAGGAAACACCTGCTGCTTTTTCAGAATGGGATTATACCCATGGTTGGCTTTGTGATCTATCAAAGAAATAACCTGTCATTTCAGTGCTTGTAGTTTAGGCCCACCAGTTACAAATGGAAGTCACAATTCCTGTGGCAGGCATTTTGTTAGTCTGTCAGGTAGCTCATTTCGCTGCCGTTTCCTATTTTTAACATTCTCTTTACATAAATAAAATGTTACACTGTGGAAAATGAAGCACCTGAACAAAAGCACATGATGAGTGTACCAAAGAGCACTTACATTACTCATTTCAAGTGGTTGGTTGATGAGTGATCCTCCCTAAATATTTCAGTGTTAGGAACATTACTAAGGTTATGGACTACATAAGGAAGTAAAATTCCTCTAGTCAAGGATCATCCTCCAGTATTAAACGCTATTAAATATCTATGGGGAACATAGAATCCCATAATGGTGTTTAAAGACAATTTCCCTCCATATCTCCTTTGATTAAAATAATAATGAAGTTCAGGTCTAGAAAGAACTTAAGAATAAGATGGGTATAACCTTTCCTTAGTTTACACTGTTGATTTTTAACAGACCCTGTCTAAAATCCTAATCTGTTATCTTTCAGTTTTGACATTCTCCCACAAAACCAGGTAGCCCTATATAAATGAGAAATCAGGTGTTTCCAGTCTTTATCAGAGCTAGCCCATTCAAATTTTATCAAATAAATTATTAGTTCAGTATTCTAATTTTACTCCAGCTATTTCAAAGTGATTCAAGGTGCAGCTCAAAAAAGGACCAATATAACTTATTTAATAAAATCTCAATTGGTTAGAACATGTTACAAGGAACCCAGTTTGTGGATTGGAACCCCATACTGTACTAATTTTCTATTTCCTGACCATAATAGACACCTGTAACTTGTGAAAATATGTGCCATTAGTCAAAAAGTGGCCATGGTGTCTGCTTCTCCTCAATTTATCATTAATAAATCATGTCCACTTGAAATCTTATTCTCAACTAACCATGAGTCAGTAGCAATATGTTGATTTATAAATCTAATTGCCTTTAGTTTTAGGACTGGGACTAAAATTCAGGTCTTTAATTCTCTGTCCAAGGAATTTTCTATCACAGTCTAAAACCTCCCAAGCACCCCTGAAGGAGTGAAACCAGCCAAGATATCTTGTTGCTGCAGATATTCCATTAAATGTGTCTTAACTTGCAGAACCCAACACAGCTGGTGAACTGTAGCAGCCCCTTTGTAAATCTCTGCAATCCAAGTCCAGGTCTACTCAGTATAAAGGGGAAAGAAAGATTGGGACAGAAAGAATTGGGAGGGGAATGGGAAAAAGCATCGAGTACAACAGAACACCAGTGCTTTCCAACTCTCTGAGTCACATGGCGGGTTGTAAAATGACTTATAGCCCTAAAAATATTGGCAGAACATTCGGCATAGATCATGCATTTCAGGCACATGATGCAAAGGCTTTTTTGGCTCATGTTTACAGGCTAGCAATTGATGAGGCTCTAGTGACCTTCCAAATAATTCATTGTATTTTCTTTCTATACTAAGTCCTTTGGACTAATTAAAGCAAAACTTCTGAAAGCAAGCCTTTCACTTGCTATATCACCTTTCTCTTTCTCACATAGCTAATGTGACCCTATGCTCTTGCATGGAGTTTTACAGAACATTTTGCAAACCCACACAATCTTCATTTCCTGGACTCTTCTCAAAGTAAGCATGCTTGCCCTGTGTGCTCAAATTGGCCTGGGTGCGGTTCAGTCAATGCTCTCAGCTGACTTCAGGTTTGACACTGTGGTAAACCACAGAATCAGCCATGCCCTCTGATTTGACCAATAAGCCATCCAAAAGAGTAATCATATTAGGGGTGGTTCAACAGCAAAGGCAGAGGTTTTCTTGATCACATGAAAAATCAAAAACTTCATTCTGTAGTTGGAATTCTGCATTTTTTTATTTTTTTTAATATATATTTTATTGATTTTTTTACAGAGAGGAAGGGAGAGGGATAGAAAGGTAGAAACACTGATGAGAGAGAAACATTGACCAGCTGCCTCCTGCACACCCACTACCGGGGATGTGCCCACAACCAATGTGCGTGCCCTTGACCGGAATCAAACCTGGGACCTTTCAGTTCGTAGGCCGATGCTCTATCCACAGCCAAACCAGTTTCGGCGGAATTCTGCATTTTTATTTCTAACATTATTCTTAGAAAGTAATGAAATAGTGACAAAAAAATACACATATTTAAATGATAATCATAACATATTTCCATTTTTAATACAAGGATAAAGGTATCCTCTTCCATATTTGTTAATTTAAATAAAACATTATTATGAAAAGAAAAGTTAGATATGCTTATCTGACTATTTTAGGCATTATCTGTTTATGACTTCTGTGCTACTAACTGATTGGATGGTGGGTAGGGTAGGTAGGTAATTCTAGTAAAATCTAGTAGAGTAGCTCTTCAGAGAAAGAACAATTTTGTAAATTTTCCTAAGCATTTATGCTTGTTCCCTGCTTACCTACCATAATTTACATAATGAATCAGTGAATTATTATTATTATTACTACTATGAAGAATCTTAGAGGTCTTTTTACTCAGTTCATGGGAGGTAAACCCACTGAATCTAATAATTTCAACAATTTCTATCCTTTTGGACAAGACTTTGTAGCCACCAAACTTCTCCAGAAACTTTGATTTCATTAATTTCTAGTTAACCACAAGAAAAATGCTAAATATATAGAGCCTTAAGTTAATTTGTTTTAGTTATAAGAGTTAGCTTTTATTTTTTTTAATTTCTTTATTGATTATGGTATCACATAATTGCCCTCATCCCCCCATTCCCATCCCAAACCTCTCCCCACATATTCCCCCAACCCCTTGTTGCCATGACCACTGGTTAGGCTTACATGAATGCATACAAGTCCTTTGGTTGATCTCTCCCTCTTCCCCCCACACTCCCCTAGCTTTTATTTGTAAATCTTCTAAAAACCTATTAATTTTATCCCTCTCTGGAGTGTTTCAACCTTTATCATTTATATAATGAAATCTATTATTAATTTTAGACGTTAAATGTTTTATTTGTAAGGCTGATTTGTGTATCTCTGTGTGTGAAGACATTTCCAAGACATTGCTTCCTTACTTTGTCTTTAGGCAGTAAGAGATTTGATCACTTTCTATAGAAATATTAAAGGCTTAGAGGTTTATTAGCAGACTATTTGAGAAAAAAACAGTTATTCTTATTTATTCAAGAAAGTGTGGGGTGTTTTTTTTTCCCCAGTAAAATATTCCATATTCCAAGATGTTGTTTAAGTTCAATGTTTAGTTCTGGTGATAAGATTAGCAACGAAATCCGCTTTATGACAACTAGTCTCCTTTGCACCCCACTCTCCCAAAAAAGATCATTTAGATTGAAATGCATCCTGAGAGACAGAAGACAGTGGGCCCAAGGTAAAAGCAATCTGAGCCTTCATCTCTGGCTTGCTCCCTTAGCTGTTCATTCATTTTGAAGTTTGAATGGAGAGTACATTTCCTAGATTTGCAAAGTATATGGAAAATAATTCCACTTCCAGTTCATTGTCCTCTTGGCTATTTTTCTCATTTTGAAGCTACATGGAACTTCCTAGTACACTTAACATTGCTTTAAAACAGATTTAAGTTTCCTTATAAGACTGAAATTCCAATTCTCCATCCAATAGAGCAGGGCACTAGTAGAGATCTACCAGGTGTTTTAATCTGCGCATTTGTATGACTCTTCTTTTAGTTAAAATTAATAAAAAATGGAATTAAAGATTTATGGTTATGGTGTGATGATACAAATGCTGGTGTAAGAGCAGCTTTATGACTACTTGGCAGAGATGCATTTGAGTTCCAAAATATTTTTAAATATAAATGTATATTCCCTCTTTGAGCTTCTCTTTGATATGCACAGTCTCATGTTTTAGTGGTAATTCCAAATCCCCCAAACTATATCAGCCAGGAAAAGGCAGGAAAAGTTATCTGTAAATTATCCGCCTATGCTTTATTCCTTTTTATGGCTCATTTGTGACAAGTTGACAAAAACAAAACACCAGCTCCCTGGTGCCATCACAGATACTTCGTGATGCCTGCCTGTGTTTTATAAATGGATGTGTGCTCACCACGTGTCAATCAATCAAAAAACAGCTCAGCATCATGTTAGGAAATAAAACTCTCTTATCTTCCTCCAGCTTTGGGGAGGAAAAAAATCATTGCCCAAATCAAAACGTTTTCATTAATTTTGAAAATCTCATTACCAAATCTAAAATTCAGTATACTGTAGATACTCAGTAAAATATTTGTGAAATGGATATGAATTTACCTAAATATAAACGATTTTCAAGTCACAGTACCTGCTGTTTTTTAATATTACATTAGTCAATTCAGTTCTATTTTTTAAATTGATTTCAACGAGAGGAAGGGAGAAGGACAGAGAGATAGAAATATCAATAATAAGAATGAATAATCAATTGGCTGCCTCCTGCTTGGCCCCTACTAGGGGTGGAATCAGCAACCTGGGCATGTTCCCTGACCAGGAATTGAACCCTGACCTATTGGTTCATAGGCTGACTCTCAACCACTGAGCCATACCAGGCAAGCCAGTTCTATTTTTAAAAAGTAATTGAGTATCAACTTTGTGCATGAACCTGTAGTGGCTTTTGAACAGACACGAGTAAGAGTGAGTGTCTGTATTTAAGGAGCCTAGACTTGAAACCAGGTTTCAGTGACATTGTAAAACTGTGCAAGGTCAGCAAAGCCTAAACCATGCACACAGCCTGTCACAGTGGGTGTAGCCGCCACTTCCAGGAATTAAGAAACCAGATGCTTAAGCCAAACTGATATTAAGACAATGCAAATTTAGAAGCTAAGTTTGTTTTTGGTTTGAGAAAGGGAATAGAGCACAGATGGGCCATTCCTTAGATTTATATTGCAGTAAGTTTGACATTTAAAAGGTTAGAGAATGACTGTTTTGAAGAGAAACCAAGTGCAATTTAAATGATCCTCATTCACTATGTGCTTTCCTGGGCCACATTTTAAGGAGTAGGGTCTGTTTTCCCTATATGTGCTTGTTTTTTTGGTGTGTTGTGTGGGTTTGGGCTACCAGAGTTCTTTGTGCTTCCTTATTAAATACTACCAATCCGACTGGAGACATACTGCAAATTTTACAGCACCATCCTCGCATTTCCTCAGTTGTTACTCCCCTTCTATGGTCTCCCTGTCAAAATAACAATTATTTTAAGTGGTTTTCTCTCCATTTCTTTCCATTCCCCCTGGAAACTTTTTTTTTTTCTTTTTTGAGATTTGGGTTGAACCATTATGGGGAAGCTGAAGACTGGGACTATCTCTCAAAGGATTCAGCAAGCAAATTAACATTGAATTTGGTTGTGACCAATGGAGAGATAAGGGAGTTCTAATAACTAAGGTATTGGCTGAACCTCTTGGAGCTAAGAGATATTACTCTTCTATATTTTTCCCATTTATCCTGGTCTGGCTGCTGCTCTGGCGTCTTTAAGACTCATTTCTCCTCCTCCATTATATCTTCCTAGAGTGACTCTAGGAAGGTCAGACCTTTCTCATCCTGAGTCAGTCATTCTTGGGTCCAAATTGTGGATTTACCCCTTAAAAGATGGTGTGACTTTGGACAGATTATTTCACTTCTTTGTGCTTCAGTTTGCTTATCTGTAAAATAAGCAAATATAATAAAATAATAATAGTACCTATTTTATAGGGTTGCACATTTAAATAAGTGACTTGAAAATGAGAGCTTCAAAATGCCACATAGTAAGTCCTACCATTTTGTTCTTGTTAGTTTATTTACGGGACTCTGTGTAAAATCTTTTGAGAAGGATCTTTGTCTAAAAAAAGTATTTGAAAATCGCTGTTCAAATGTTGTCCCCTCCTCTGTATTATATGTCAATTAAATATATTGATTTCTCTCTCTTTCTCAGACTATTAGGTTTGTCTCCTCTTCCTCTATCCATCATCTGAATGAAGGCTTTTCCCAAAGGTCTGCACCCAGATTGCAATGCTTCCTTTTCTACTTTGGGATTTTATTTGTTTCCATGGCTACAAATAGCATCACCATGCATGCAACTTCCATTTTTCTGTTTTTATCCAAATCTTTTCTTTAAAAAATACTATAAGCAAAAGTCCTTTTAATCCTCTCAATAATAAGAATACTAAGGAGGATGACAGCTGGACATGTTACATGCTGTGGTCATCCAAAGGACTTCAGAGACGGACCAGGCTCCTATTAACAAGTTTTAAAAATAGATTTTGGTAATTGGCTCCCTATGAATGCTAATTGAGAAAATTACCTTTAAATGAAGGCTTACTATGCAGAATCTTAGATCTTCAAATCATAAACCAGCTTTCTTTTTCCTGGAGCCCCCCTCTTGAGATGCATGAATTACTTTGCATTTTCCTGATGATAGAGTTGCCGGTGTCCATTAGCCCCCATCACATCAACTGATAATAACTGTTAAGAATATAATAGCGCATTTGTGTAGGAGGTCAGCATCACGGCAGACAAAGAAAGGGGACAGAGATTAAACAATTCAGAAAACAGAAAAAAAAATTAAAAAAAAAAAACCTGTCCCAGGTGGTTTGGCAACAAAGAGCAAAGAACATAGTGATAATCTTTTTATCCTTTTATGGCATGCCTTATATTTTCTCCTTTGCACACCTACCAGCTTCAAAGCCAATGTTTCTTCTACTGTCAACTTCCCATAGTTTTATAGTTCTGATGGGCACACTTAATGATGTCAACTGGAATTCAGACACAGAATAGTATGACTTTATCTATTACCAGTAAATCTCAGAGATTGCTAATATGTATTAAGAACATATTTGGAGCCAAGCACTGTGCTAAGTGCTTTTAGTGAATCATCTCATTTAATCCTCTTAGTAACTCAAGAGGGATTTTACAGGTAAGAAACTTGAATCTCAGAGAAGTTAACACATTGTGAACCAGTCATTTTATTGCTAGCTTTACCCAGTGGCCAGATAAGTTTCTATTGAATGAGTACAAAAAATGTTTTACATAAATGTTAAAGACATGCTTTAAAATTAAATATCCATTGCATTTTGAGGTTATTTATTGTATGTTCTTACAAGCTAATCTCTTTTTAAAGAATTCTCCTGATTGGCTACAAACCTTAGAACAGAAAACATGAGAACTCTCATGATCTGTATAAGAGACTACGAAAAGCACATGTCGTAGTTTATAAAGGGGCAGTGTCAAAATTTCAATTAAAATCTCACCCAAAGCCATTGTTCTTAATGACTTCTCTATGCTGTTCTTATGGCCTGTTGGTGCTGCTATGATGTAATGCCACATACTGCGTGTCTTATGAACAGCACAAATATAATGCTCACAATTCTGGGGTCTGGAAGTCCAAGATCAGGGTACTGATCTGGTTGGATTCTGGTGAGAGCCCTCTTCCTAGTGCAGGCTGCCAACTTTTCACTGCATTCTCACACTGTGGAGGAGGCTAGGGAGGATTTTTTTTTAATTTTTTTAAAATAGGGACACTGATCCCATTAATGAGGGATTTACTCTGCAAGGAGGGCTCCACCTCTACACACTATCACTTTGGGGTTGAAAATTTCAACATATGAATTTGTGGGATACAAATATGCAGACGATATAAACTATTCTTCAAATTTTATATTAGTTAATTATTTTAATCCAATGCACCAGTCAGCTTAAAAATCAATCCCAGAAGTGGGCATGGGAAAGGAAGACATGCAAAATGCTGAATTGTGCACAATTTTGAAAATCAGCCCTGATTTTTAAAACTTGTCAAAAGTTGACAAAATCATACAAGATGTTCATCATGCCTAAAATCTTTAGCTTCAGTTGAGTTCATCTAAATAGTGTGCTCTGCATATCTGTATAGATTCACAACAATTTGCACAGATATGAGTACCCTCTCAACCAAATGTGTCTGAACTATGACTCTGTAACTGGGATCAGTGGCCCCTGACCAACGTGCTGTCAGGTCAGAGTTCCCAGCTGCTTCCCACATCACAACTGCATGACACAAGGCATTTGCTGCAGTGTTTGGGTTTCACATTTCAGTATTGATTATCACAGCTGTCCAACATGAGTCACAGCCATTTTACATAACCCATTGCCAAGTCCCAAAAGAACTGCAGTAAAAGTTTAAAAAGCCTCTCTGAAAGGATGATGAGTGACAATCTAAAAAGGATCTTTCATTAGGAGAGACTGAGACCACATGTAATAGATATGTTCATATTTTATTCATGCTTTTCTGAGATTCCAAAACACCATCACTGGGCATATCAGCATCTCACACTAAATATTCAGGTGGAATATGGGATTTGAAATAAAATGCTGTTGAAGTGTTCCATTCATTAGGACTCCAATCTCCTCAGGACTCAACACTTCTATCAGTGTAAGAGAAAGTATTATTCTAAAAGCTTTTTAGTCCAGGCATCAACGGGTACCCTTTCACCAGAGAGCACTGTATTGATAAATGATATCCTCCTTGCATAAAAGGTGCCTCCTTAAACTAGGTTCATTAAAATAAAAGGTTCATACCTGGGTGTCTTTGAGAAGTGATATTTATGTGTTAATCTTAGACAACATTTTCTTTTTTAAAACATAAGGGATTATTAAAGAGAAAATATTTACTAGGACAACATGTTGCTCAATCTATAGTCAAGTGTGTCTGAGTCATTAAAAGAAGCACTTGAGAAAGATTGAAAAACATTGAGCTTTGTGGTAGAAGAGGCCTAGGGATCAGAGCACTTGAAATGTGGTTTTTGTTAATGTTGTGCCACTTAATTGCATTAATTTGTCCAATCTTACCATTAACTTGGAATCAACTATAAGGATTTTTGAAAGGACTATATATCACACACTAGTCATTTAAAGTTAATTATAATCACTATGTAATATCAAAAGGTTATTATCCAAAACGTCCTCTTGTTCATTAGAGTTGATTTGTCTATGTCACACTTGTGCCTGCCTGGAAAAGATTTGGGAGTGTGGCTTATTATCATTACTCAACTAGAGACCCGGTGCATGGATCCATGCACATTGAAAATAAATTAATTAGAAGGTGGCAGTGAAGTAGGACTGGGCAAGATAGGTCAGACACGCCCTAGAGTCAACCTCCCGTGGTCCCTTGGTGGCTGGCAGAACCTGGGGCAGCACCAGGGCTCTAAGAGTACCTGCGGAGAGAGGAGGATCTCTCTGGCAGGTGCAGATGCACCATCATTCAGAGTTCCATATTGACAACTACAGTTTGTTTCCACATGCAACTGTATAACTTATTAGGTCCCTCCTTTTCTTAGATTGAATCATCTATCTCCTTCCAACATTTAAGTTACTGGAAGCATGTATTTTTCTATCCTTGATTAACACATTTAAGAAACTCAGATTTGGTTTGAGGGTAGGAGATGGATTCAGTTTTATATTCTTCTAACCTAAAGAGAGGATGCTCTGGGGTAATCAAACAGGTGACCATAACATGAGCAGGCTTTGGATATAGCTTTGGTGTTTTGGTAGGAGTGGATGTCCAAGAGAAGTTGGTCTCTTGTGTGAGCTTTGAGGAATGGCTGTATTTCAGTGGGCTGTGACGGAGGAAGTATAGGAGGAGAATCTGAGAGAAGTCAGAGAGGTAGCTCAGGAAGAGGATATCTCCACTCACAGTGAGGCTGAACCCTTATGTCTGTGTCTCATGCTACCCTCACACATTTCAAACCTACACTTCAGCTTGAAGAGAGGAAAAGATGGGAAATGTTCAACAAGAGGAAGAAAGGACAATGAGACCATGGCTTATATCCCCTTTAAGAACTGAGTAAAGCCCTACAGGGTTTGGCTTAGTGGATAGAATGTTGGCCTGAGGGGCAAAGGGTCCTGGGTTTGATTCTGGTCAAGGGCACATAGCTTGGTTGTAGGCTCCTCCATGGCCCAGACTCTGGTCAGGGGTCATGAAGGAAGCAACCAATTGATGTGTTTCTCTCACATCGATGTTTCTCTCTGTCTTTTTCTCTCTCTTCTACTCTCCCTAAAAATCAATAGAAAAATATCCTCAGATGAGGATTAACAAAACAAAACAAAAAAAGACCTGAGTAAAGAGTAAACCAACAAATGCACACACCATGGGTGTGCTGAGCAGGAGCCCACACCAGAGAACTTCAAACTCTTATTTAAAACTGGAAGTTGTGAAGTATCCCGAGGACTTAAACTGTGTCTTCTAGGCTCCCATTTGCTTTGTACACAAAACTGTTTGATGCTATTGGGACACCTACACTCTTTGCAGTAGCAACTGGGTCTCCTGCTGCACAGATTGCTGCCCACCCACCACAGCAAAGCAGACTCAAGCCTCATGCACACAATGTTCCCCGGAAGAACACCAAGCCACTTGTGCAAATTTGAGACAAATGTACAGAGTGGGAGGACTAACCTGTAATGATAATCAAACCCTCCCAAAAATAAAAATTAACTTTCTTCCTCCTTCAAAGTGAACATTACAATATAGACTTGAATTTGATATTGCTCATTTTTGTACAGATAGAATATGGAATCCTTTCTCAAATTCCAAAAATCCTTTTTTCACCAAGCTCAATCCCATTAGCTTCAGTATCCATGATACCAAAATGGAGCAGTAATGATGCATTTCATTAACTACTTTCAGCATATCATTATTAAATCTGTCAGCCATTCCAGCTATCCTCATAGTGAAATTATTTATTTCTTCCATGTCCTTGTCCTGATCTATTCCCTGCACAACTCTTCCAAATCAGGACTTAGTTATTTGGTGAATTGTGTGCTTCCTCTAAACCCCCTTTCTGTGTCAGGCTGTTAGCTTTTGATTCTCTGATCTTCAGATTTTTCTTGTATTTCCTTTAAGCGTCTTTTGCAAACACTGAAGTTGTATGGGTAATTGTGTGTGAATGTGAATTTTTCTTGGTGAGGAGACCCATGGTTTTTTTTTATCAGTTTAAGAACTAATGACCTAGTGTGTCACTATTTCCAGATCCTTTGCCCTGTACACTAGCATGTCTGAAAACTATTCTGTCTGTCCAATGCCAAAGCCAGAGGTACTGGCCACTTCCATTATGCTGTCTGGGGGAAATCTTCAAGATATCAAAGGAGGGCAACTAGTCCACCCTCTGAAATCTCTTCTGCCTAGAAGATTTTATGGCCTCCTCCAGGGAAAGAGATTGATTTTCTCTAGTTGTCCCAGAGTTCTGAGAATTAAGGGTCCAGAGAATTCCTTAAAAAATGACTTGGTACTCAACACTCTTCCAGTAAAAGTTCTATAATTCTTAAGCAAAACTGTAGCTTTCTTTACTTTCTGCCTCATGACTCTTGAGTTCCATGATTTAATTGGAAATCTGCAGTGCCCTTGTTTTGAGCAGTCTTGAATTCTGTTCCCTCTTATAGGAGGCAAAATCATCTCCCTCCTCCCCAGGTATCTGCTTCCCTTCCTTCATTTTGGTCTAATCTGCTTAACAACATTTTCCTTAATTCAGCCCCTTCCAATGGAAAACTCTGATTCGATGACAAGGTAAGCTCTGTCTTATCTTTTAGGGAAACTTCAGTCAGTTAAATAATACTGAACAATAAAAGGAATGCAGCCACCTACATTTGCTTATTAGGGCTTGAGTTTTATAAAGAAATAAGGTTCTATTTTCCTCTAAAAAGATGACCCTTTACCTGCAATCATAGTTAGAGTTTAAAGGTAGAGGCTGTTTGTTTATTTCTCTCTCCATATTATATGATTGGGTACATTTAGGCTTGAATTTAAACTCACAGTATCTGTCCAATGGATGCCCATCTGCCAAAGGCATCACCAACTCACCTCATACACAACTCATCATTTATTCTATAGAAAATAAGCTTTTCCTCCTATATTAGCTATATCTCGTAGTAGCACTGTACTTAGCAACCTAAGCTAGATAATTTGCAAATTTCTCTTGGGTCTTCCTTCTTTTTAGAGTTTTACATACAATCAATATCCTTCATATTCCAATGTTAACCCCCAAATATTTCTCAAACCTATCCTCTCTTTTCTGCCTCAACCACTATTGCCAACTTCTGGCTTTTGTCATCTCTAACCTGAAATTGTGTACCTGGGCTCTAAATATTTCTCAAATCAATAATAATCCTATATAATAAAAGGCTAGGGGACCATAAGCATTATGGCTGGAACAACCAAACAGCCAGTCACCATGAGGTGCATTGACCACCTCTCGGTCCCTCCCCTCCAGCCTGGGAGCAGCAGCTCATGGTGGTGGGCAGGGCGGCTTGCAGCTCTCTATGGCAGGCAGTGGGCAGGGCAGCAAGTAGTGCTGAGCTATGTGCACAAGATTTTGTGTGCTGGGCCTCTAGTAATAATAATTAATAATAATAATAATAATTAGTAATGATGGCTAATGCTTAATAGGTGCTTGTCACAAGCTTTAGACTATGCTGAAGTGCTTTATATGCCTTATCACTTATAAAACTCACTATAATCCTATAGGTTAGGTATTTGTCATAATCTCCAGTTGGCAGATGAAAAAACTGAGGCTTGCAGAGATCAAGGAACTTGCTCAAACAAAGTCACATATTTAGAATGCAGTGGCAACAAAATAATAATTAAGGCCAGTCTGTCTTCAGAGAATGAGCTCTTATTACATAGTCTATAATTTGTCTGAAGTCATAGCTTCTTGATTTGTCCCCTTAAAATATAAATAAAATATAAATATGACAAGCCCATAACGAACATCATACTCACTGATGAAAGGCTGAAAGCTTTTCCTCTAAGATCAGGAACAAGACAAGGATGGCTACTCTGTCCACTTTTAATCAACATAGTGTTGAAAATTCTAGTCAGCACAATTGGGTAAGAAAAAGAAATAAAAGTCATCCAAATCAAAAAGGAAAAACTAAAACTGTCATGAGTTCATAATGGCATGATATTATATATAGAAAACCTTAAAGACTCTACTACCCCCACGACACAAAAAACTGTTAGAACTAATAAGTTCAGTAAAGATGCGGTATACAAAACCAATATACAAAAATGTGTTGCATTTATATTAACTAATAATGTATATTGAATATTATAAGATATTGTGAAAGAAATTAAAGAAGACACAAATAACTGGATATTCTGTGTTCATGAAATGGAAGAATCAATGGTGTTTATAGCCAAGCAATCTACAGATTCAAAGCAATCCCTATCAAAATTCCAGTAGAATTTTTAACAGGAATAGAAAATTTCTAAAATTTATATGAAAACACAAGACCCCAAATAATCAAAACAATCTTGATTAAGAATAACAAAGCTGGAGGCATCATGCTCCCTGATTTTAAACTATATTACAAAGTTATAAAAATTAAAACAATATAGTATTTATATAAAAATAGACACACAGATCAATGAAACAGAATGAGAGCCCACATGCAAATACACATGAATACCAGGTGTACTGGTTACTAATGCTTATTTGTTTTAATAGATGGAGTTACACATATGTTGATATATATGCAATTTGATATGTATGCTACTTTGTTATATTGACAGCAGGCTTCAAAACTTCATATGTCAGAATTTCTGGAGGGTTAACATCATATATATTCTTATGATTAAAAATGTCTAATTTGTGCCAAAAAAAGAGCATTTGCAGGAAGTTTTAATTCATTATTTTATTTTGAAGAAAAGTGCTGCTGAGGGTTATAATATGCTTCAGGAAGCTTATGGGGAACATGTACCATCTCAAGATACTTGTAAATCCCAGTTTAAATGCTTTAAAAGTGATGATTTTGATGTGAGAGATAAAGATGGTCCAGGTCAACTGAAAAAGTTTGAAGACCAACAATTATAAGCATTATTGGATGCAGATCTTACAGAAAGATTAAACATTGCTCAGCAAACAAATTCCGATCATTTACAAGGAATGGGAAAGATTTTAAAGGAAGGAAAATGGGTGCCACATCAACTGAACTAAAGACAAATGGGAAATCAAAGTGTCATCAGTAAAATGTTGCTTTAAGGACACGAAAAAAGTCTTTTTTTGCATTGAATTGTTACTGGTGATGAACAGTGGATTTATTTTGAGATCCCAAATGCACAAAATCATGGGATGATCCAGGACAACAATTAACACTGAATGCAAGGCCAAATTGCTTTGGAAAGAAGACAATGTTCTGCTCTGCATTTGGTGGGATTAGGAAGGTGTGGTGTATTATAAACTTCTAAAACCAGGTGAAACAATTAATACTGATCACTACTGACAACAAATAATATATTTGAACCACACTTTGATCATAAAATGACCAGAATGGGCCAGAAGACACCAGAGTGGGCAAAGTGATTTTGCTTCATGATGACACACTATCACACACTTCAAAACCAGTTAAAGACACGTTAAAAGATCTTGCCTGGGAAGTATTAACCCACCTGCCATATTCACCAGACCTTGCTCCTTCAGATTACCACTTGTTCTGATCAATGGCATACAAACAGAGGAGCACTTCAAAATGTACAAAAAGTGGAAAATTTGGTCTCTGAATGGTTTTCCTCAAAACAAGAAAAGTTCTATTGTGACAGTATTTACAAATTACCTGAAAGATGGGGAAAATGTGTAGATAGCAATGGACATTACTTTGAATAAAGCAGTTTTGATGTTTCTCTTGAAAGTATTGTGTTTTCTTTGATTACAAAATCCACCATTATTAACTGGTACCCCAGGTATCCAATAAATTTAATTGTAAAAAGGAGCCAAAAATATACGGTGGAGAAATAAATGATGTTAGTAAAACTGGATGGCTACCTGAAAATGAATGAAACTGGAACACTATCTTACACCATGCACAAAAACTAATTAAAAAATGAATTGAAGACCTGAATATCAGACCTGAAACCATTAAACTGCTAGAAGAAAACATAGGTGACGATTTCCTTGACATTGGTTTTGGTAATGATTTTTAGATTTGACATAAAAAACAAAGGCAACAAAAGCAAAAATAAACAAATGGGACTACATAAAGCTAAAAAATTTCTGCACAGCAAAGGAAACCATAAATAAAATAAAAATGCAACCTACTAAGCAGAAAACATTTGCTATATATATATATATATATATATATATATATATATAATAAAGGGTTAGTACAAATATATATATATATATATATATATATATATATATATATATATATATATATAAAAAACTAATTAACTCAATAGCAATAAAACACAATCTACTAAAAAAATGGGCGCATGATCTGAATAAATATTTTTTCCAAAAAAGGCATACAATAGGAAAGAGGAACATAGAAAGATGCTCAATATCACTATTCATGAAGGAAATGCAAAACAAAACCACAAAGAAATAGCACTTCACACCTGTTAGAATGAATATTATCATAAAGAAAAGAAATAGTAACTGTTGGCAAGGATGCAGAGAATAAACAATTCTTGCGCACTGTTGGTAGGAATGAAAATTGGTGCAGCCATTATGGAAAAGAGTATGAAGGTTCCTTCAAAAAATTAAAAATAGAACTACCATAAGATCCAGAAATTCCACTTCTGGGTAATTATTCTAAGAAGATGAAAACACTAACTCAAAAAGATATATACACAATCATGTTCATTGAGCATTCTTTGCAATAGGCAAGTTATGGAAACAACCTAAATATCCTTCAATGGATAAAAGAATAAAGTGTGACATCATATATATAAAATCTTGCTAACAAGGATGGACCTTGAGGATATTATGCTAAGTGAAATAAGACAGACAAATAGAGAGAGACAAATCCTATCTGATCTCATTTATATGGGGTAAATAAAAATAATAATAAACTGAGCTTGTAGATTCAGAGAACCAATTAGTGGCACCCAGATGTGGGGAGTGAAGGGGAGCAAAAATGGGTGAAGAGGATCAAAAGGCACAGACTTCTACTTCTAAACGAAATAGTCCTGAGGACATAATTTATAGCACAGTGACTTTATATATAAAAGTCTAAGCAACATCCAACCATCCGACCAGTAGCTATAAAGCACACTGACCATCAGGGGGAAGATGCTCAATGCAGAAGCTGCTGAACTGCGATGACTAGGCACCTATGGTTCTCGGATAACGTACCGGGAACCAGAGAAGAGGGAGCCTGATTTCGGGGTGCATCACCCAAGAACTACCCTCTCACAATCCAGGACCTTTGGGGAATGTCAGAGAGCTAGTTTCAGCCCAATCCAAGACCCCACCTGCCAGAGGGACCCAGCTCACTGCACCCCAGGTGCGACTGGCCACCCTGTCCTGCCCCGCCCCACTGGCTACCTTCTAATTAATTACCTCTCAAAATCTGTGCACCAGGGCATTAGTAGTTCATAATACTCTACTGTATATTTGAAAGTTTTTAAGAGATTAGAACTTAAAACTTCTCATAAAAAATAAAAATTTAACCATGTGTGGTGATGGATGTTAACTAGATTTGTTGTGATGATCAATTTGCAATATATGCAAATATTGAGTCATTATGTTATATAGCTATAGTTTCAATTTTATATTTTTTATTTTTTCCTTGACACTTTCTCTTAACCCTTCTCTATGTGATTGTGTTAGGTGGGCACCTCTTCTAACCATTCTCTAAAACTCCCTTCACCATGCTTCCAAATAGTTTTAGAATGCTCTGTTTATGGGTCTACTCCCTTGGTAGACACTGGGGTTTCGGAAGACATGGTCTATACTTTGTTCACTCTTTTTTCTTTTCTTTTTCTGCCAACATCTAGCAGAGTGTCTGACACTTAGTAGTAGCCAGTAAAACTTGAATGAATGAATGAATGAAGGAAGGAAAGAATGAAGAAAATATGAAGGTAGGCTGTAATTACCTGGGAAAGGCCCCAAAATTAGCAGATAGTGGTTTGTGTTGACACTTTTTAATTCGACTTCTATATGTTTTTATCTCACCTCAATAAGATATGAACTCAACAAGAAAATGTCAAATGAACTTTAGGCAAAGAGGGCTGTGAGCTAGCATATATCTGAGAGATGTTAACCCTTTGGTTTGGATGATGGTGCAGAAGAGTGCAAGGTAGTTAAGTTAAACCCACCCTAAATAGGTCAGAGGGAGATTATTTAACTTGCTTATGTGTTCAAAATAGAAATATGAATCCATTTTCTAACCCCTTTCCTGTAACTGCTAGAAGACAGAAAATATATGTCTTTCTATTGTTCCTCCATCCCAAACCTCCTAGCAACATGGCAAAACTCACCCTGAGACAGAGTTGATAAACTGACAGATAGTATCAAATGTCAGGCAGGGCTTGTTTCCATCCCGAGGCTCTTGGGAACAGCACCCGAACAGATTGTTCCTGCCAGAGTATCTCATTATTTCAAGCAAATTGAATTTCTCATTGACTATGTTGAAAGGTTGTACTCTAGTTATAATTACCGGTTTTACTTAATTTTCTTTTATAGATAGGTCGGTGTACTTGAAAGTAGTATGTTGATTACTGACTCTTTTTTTCTTCTTTAGACTCAGGGACTGGTTAGAGCAGAAATTGTGCTGACTGGGTGAATTTAATGTAACAGATATATATATATATACAATTACAACATGATTATGTTTTTCTGATTATAATAGTAATGCTTTTTCTTTTTTAAAAAATGTCTTATTGATTTCAGAGAGGAAGGAGAATGGAGAGAGACACACACATCAATGATGAGAGAAAATAATTGATCAGCTGCCTCCCGCATGCCCCACACTGGGAATGGAGCACACAAGCCCAGCATGCGCCTTGACTGGGAATTGAACTGTGACTTCCTGGTTCATAGGTAGATGCTCAACCACTGAGCTATGCAGGATGGACAAACTTTTTCTTTTTGTCAGAACATTTAATATATTCACTTAAAGGTATATGAGATTGTATACTTTACCATATTCTTGTGCATACTAAGAATTGAATATTCTAAGAAACTGTTAATGTGACAAGTCAAGAGGTCTCTCTCATTGTTCTAATTTGCATTTCTTTTACTCTTAGTAGGGATATACAAGTTTATTTGCCTGTTTCCATAGTCCCTAGTTATGTATTTTTTCTTAGAATATAATAGAGCTTGGAAGAATGATACACAGACAAGTTTTGATAAAGAAAGGCAAGGGAAGAAAGAAATGTCCAGAGCTTAAATACAGCTGCATAGCAGAGTCAGCTGAAGAATTTATGAAGATTTGATTTAACTGATTATAGAGGGACCTTGGTATTTCCTAAAAGTTTGGCAGGTGGATTTACTGTGGAGACAGGGATGGGGCAGAGCTTTGCTTCGAGGAGCAGGCATGTTTGGGCGGCCATGTGGGATATTGAGAAAGGCTGAAGATGCCACAAGAAAGCCCAGGGCTCCTTTATTGCTGCTGGTAGTAACAGTGCAAGAAACTGACCAAAAGAAAAGCAGAAAAGAAAATAGCCTGGTGACATTCTGCCTGTCACTGTGGACTTCTTCTTGATCTGGGACTGATAATTTTGCCTTTTATCATATAACTTACTATCCAGTTGAGTCTGATAACTCCATTTGTAACTTGTTCTTGTTCTTGGTTTCTCTTTCCCTAGGGTGAGTTTGTTCATAAGTTACTCAGTGAAACGTTAAAAATAAAGGCTAAAATCAAGAGTTAAGGATTATTTCTGTATACCAAATAACCAATCTTTCTTTGGCCCCAGTTGCCAAAAAAAGCTCCACAGAACTTACTTTAAGAAGCCTTATTACTCAATTCCTCCACTCAAAATAGAGAGGTTATAGAAGGATGTGTGTGTGTGTGTGTGTGTGTGTGTGTGTGCGCGCGCGCGCACGCGTGTGTGTGTGTGTGTGTGTGTGCGCACGCGCGCGCACGCGTGTGTGTGTGTGTGTGTGTGTGTGTGTGTGTGTGTTTGCCTGTGTCCTGGTGTTTCACACTTCAGGTCAAACAATGGTTTTGTAGCCCTGGAGGTGAATACTCATCCAGTTCAGTGGCCTCAAATGTGCTAAGACACTGATCCTAATGCCCAAGAGAAGTCCAGGACCTTAGTCAGCATTTTGGAAGCAGCAGACATAGTGAAAATAATACAAAACTGTTTGAGAAAATATGAATTGTCATCCTGCTCCCAGACACTGATTGGCTAAATGACTTTTGAGAATTCAGCTGGATTTCTCTGGGTCTCGTGGTTTTCTTCATGAACAATAGAGTGACAGTGACTCCTGTCCTCTTGTGCTAGGAGAAGGACACATTGCCATCCTGGCAGAGCCAGGTGCTAGCTCAAGTCCTAGAGTGACCATTGAGTGTCCATGAGCCTTGGCTTTATATTCTATCAAATAAGGGTTTACAACATCAAATACAACTACTTAACACTGAGGTGGAAAGGTGTAGAGATCCAGTAAGTTAATGTGCATGAACACCCCAGGGGCTACTTGAGTTAATGAATTTAAAAGCACCAGGGATAGTTTAAATAGAGGTTTAAACATAAGAGGGTAGTGCTCTGCCAATATCAGCATCTACACCAGAATGGGGTAGGGGGTCTATTTCACAATCAGGTGATCAAAGCCTGGAATGCCCTGGGAATAGCCAGAGAGTTCACAGATCTTTTTGAGGTAACATTACTCTGCCTTTTAAAGTCATGACCACTGTTGGTAAAAATATGTCTTGTATTTCTTTAATGCTGCTTGAAATATCAAAGTATATCAACTATCAATACCAAACTTAAATCATCTACAACCCCTTAAAGAGCTACCCTTCGCTAGTCCCACCAACCCCCACTGTATGGGGCATGGCTCTGGGATAAATGCTAAGACAACAGCTACAGTCCCCTCAGATGCTTCTGGGTTCCTGGGAAGGTAGGTGCAATGGTGCATCTGGACTAACCTCACAGTCACAGTCTGTCAGAGCTGAGATTTGAAGAAGTAAATGACAGACATGTGGTCACTATGCCTGTCAGAGCAGTTAGAGACAAGGTTGGAGCTAGGATTATTTGTCTCATTGACCTCCTCTTTCCTTTCAGTTAAAAGCTTTCAAAGTAAAAGGAATTTTGCTCTTGTGGCTCAAAGTCATAATAGCAATCCTTGGGAGACCCCCCGGTGGGGGGAGGTCTCAAGCCTCCCTGAAACTGAGGGTCACCAGCCCATTAAGAAGCTGTATGAGGTAGGGTCACATCTTTATCCTCAATAGTTAATATTCTATGTCAGGTAAAAAGACTTGAATCTGAATTTTCCCCCCAGTTTCTTCTCAGGGTGAGTGGGGGCCAGTTAACATGTACTCGAGCTAGAATGCCGTGTGAACCTTTAGACTTGCAAATGTCTATTCACAACATGCCCTAGGAAGCCCAGAAAGCCATAGGTTAATTTTCCATATCAACCAAGTCCTTATTTCTCCTCTTGAATTTTTCTAAGTCAGGCAGGAAAAATCCACCACCACCATCACCAATAACAACAAAAGAACAAAATTGAGCTGAAAATCTCAGAAGGCAATATTGGGCCTAAACTAAGTAGTTTTGATATTTCAAGTCCTTAAGAACTTAATTGGAAAAGGGACAATGAAATAAATTCATAGAATTAATTACTTTTTTGTTTGTTTTAATTTAATTTTTAAATTTTCACAAAAGATCAATTTTGGAAGGTTTTCTAAATTCTATCTAATTTGGAAGGCTTTCAAAACCTTTAGTTGACTAACAACTCACCTGTACTATCCAAGGGAACTTATTAATTTGGCAAGGGTTGCATGGCCCTACATAGTTGCACTAAAGTAGACTCAAATTCAAACACTTCTGGGGCCAGAAGGGACATATATGAGTAAAATGAGTGAGGCAGTTTGCTATGAGACAATGAAGTAGTGAGACTAGAGAAATTGGTATGTGCATATCCTACCCACATTGAAGTTTTAATAAATCCCATGCAAGCCACACAAAACGTGCATTTTGTCCAAGGTGTAGCCTATCTCTTTATCCTTCTATTCAATGAAGTAGAATCCTTTCCCCTTTCTTCCTCTCCCCTCCTCTAAACAGTGTGAGAAGTCATTAGAGCATGAATGCTAGAACACCAATTAATAACTGTATAACTATGCAAGTTAATTTACCTCTTTGTGCCTCAGTTTTATTTATCTATAAAAGGGCAGGTAAGAAGAATAAACAAGTCTATCAAGTGCTTAGACCAGTGCCAGGTACACATACAGACATCCTATATAATAAGAGCTAATATGAAAATGGTTGTCACACCTTCATCCTGTCACACTGTAACAGTTCAGACATTTAACCCTGGGGAGAGAGGAATGGAGACCAGGCAGGCACAAATGAGCTTGAAAGAGAGGAATAGGGACCAACCAGGCTGCAACCTGGGAAGGGGACAAGCTGCCCTCCCCATGGTCCCAGGTGCCAGCATCTGCACCTGCACCTGCACCTGCAGCCCAGGAGAGGGACAAACTACCTACCCCATGGTCCCAGGTGCCTGCTGTGTAGCCCAGGCAAAGCTACCCCCCCCCCTAGGATGGCCAGTGTTAAGCTGGCCAGGGTCCCGAATGCCTACAGCTGGCTGGAGGAGGGAATCTTGGGTCCCAGGTGCAGGGTGAGGCAGAGCCAATTAGGGGCAATACGGCCAGCAGGGGAGCAGTTAGGGGCAATCAGGCAGGCAGAGGTGGTTAGGGGTGATCAGGCAGGCAGAGGTGGTTAGGGGTGATCAGGTAGGCAGGCAGGTGAGCATTTAGGAGCCAGCAATCCCAGATTGTGAGAGGCAGCTGGACATTCCCCCACAAGGGGTTCCAGATTGGAGAGGGTGAAGCCAGGTTTAGGGACCCTCCTCCCATGCACAAATTTTGTGCACCAGGCCTCTAGTCCTATATAATAAAAGGCTAATATGCAAAGTATCCCCTTAGGAGTTCAACAGACTGGGAGTTCAACTGCTTGCTATGATGTGTGCTGATCACTAGGGGGCAGCACAGAATGAAGGAAGACCCTGGCTGGCAGCCAGCAGCTGTGGGAAGGAAGGCCCTGCTGGCAGCTGGAAAGTTCTGATTGGCCCTAATCACTGGACAGGCCTAGGGCCCATGCTCATGCATGAATTTTGTGCAATGAGCCTGTAGTGTGTGTGTGTGTGTGTGTGTGTATATATATATATATATATATATATATATATATATAATGCTATATAATAAAAGTATAGTATGCAAATAGCAGCTAGGAGCTTGCAGAATTTCATGCACTGGGCCTCTAGTGTGTATATATATATATATATATATATATATAGAGAGAGAGAGAGAGAGAGAGAGATGCTGTTATTATCCATTCTTCATCCATTTGTATTATTTAAGCATTGCTCATGTTCTAGGTATTACATTATACTGGCTTAATTGGGAGCTATGTCAGTGATGCAGATAATGAATCCTTTGTGGGAAATGGGGAGTGAAGAATGTATGTTTTTACATTTTAGATGCTAGGTATGTTATGAACTTTTGAGACATTATTTATTTATTTCTCAAACTACTATGTAAGCTTTATTATCCCTATTCTTTAATAAATGTGGAGAAAGTGAGAAGAACTCCATAGGCCATGGCCATGGATCATAAGGCTTAGATGTGAATCTAGGCTGACTTTGAAGCCTGTGTGCTTTAGACCTCTTTCAGAGTCTAAAAAGAAAGCATATGATGCTAATCGCAACTCATCCATTAACTATACATCTTGGTGCTCTTTCTCAGCTGGGTCTAAACTTACCTTTACTGTACTTAACATGGGATTCCTGGCTTCCCCACCTATCAGTAATAGTTGATATGACACAAAGAAACTATTCCCCAACCTGGGAATTTTGTAGGCTGCCTCCATAAAATGTTTGGCCTGTCTTACAACCATTTTTGTAATACAGATAAGAAACAGCCATGAATGAATAGGAAAGGCCTCAACTCACCCTGGTCCTGCTCACATTTTGTATTTTATTTGCGTGACCCAACTAGCAACCCCTTTCTTCTAGAGACCTGTCCCCTGCACCAATTCCTAGGAATATTTCAATCACAGGTATTGAGAACAGGAAGGAACAGTAAAAGCCATTGGGTTCATTAGCTGCCACATACAATTCCCTTGGTTCCTCTGGGTATCTGGTAACTATTAGGTGAACTTGTTTTCAACAACAAAACATTCATGGGCCCCACTCTTTGGAAATTCTAACTTAAATAAATTATCTAGTAGTGCTGGAGCAAGGCCCAGATTCAAATGTACAGACAGATAAGGAATCCACAAAACAAGCTGACACTCTTAATTTCAAAGAAAACATTTATGCAATTTCTTCAAGTTTATACTAGTTAATATCATTAGACTAGAATTCATCACTGCTGACTTCCAGTTGAATAGTTTTCTCACTACTCTTCTTAATTCATAAAAGAGAGTATTGGCAAAGTCTTTGGGACCAACATCTTCCCAGTTTGTGACTAACATTAAGTTGTAGGACCTAAGGCTCAGATTTAAAGACTAGAATGTTACTTAAAATCACTACATGCAAACACAAACATATTGATTTCACATGGGTGAAACACTTTTGTAGAGTTCAGATGACCTGAAATGGAGCAATATTCTATAAAGTGAACTATGGTCTCTTTGTTATCGTAGGGTATTTCAGAGAAAAAAGAAAGAAAAAGATTTTTAAAAATATATGGTAACTAGATTCAAGAACACAAAGCCTATTTTCCCTGTTGCAAGGTGATGGTCTCAAGGGAGAGATGAAATAAGTGTAAAGCATGACTATTTCTGGAAAAAATTAAACAAAGACAGTCCCTGTCTCTGAGTTGTTAGTAAAAACATTTGCAGCAGAGAAGCTTAAAAGCATGCCTTATTTTTTATTAGAATCCACTTCTTTTCTGAAAGGCTAATTGTAAAATTTAAAGAGCTAATTATCTCTCTAGATTAATATTTATGAACATACAATAGCAAATGTGAGTCACTTCCAAGTGTATTAATTTAAGCATTGGTTTTTCTCTCTTCACACATACAAGCAAACAACAGATAGCTCAAAGTGATGTTAACATTCTCTCTCAATGATGTAAATAGTCATGCTAAATTTTTCTTTCCTATTGCTGCAAATTGGTATTTTCCCAGCAACTGAAAACTATTTTTAACAGTTAATACTCCTGAACTGTACGAGGACCTTTCTGCAATATGACTAAGAGCTTAGAAAATCAATTGGATAAAGGCTCCCCTAATCAAACACTGAGGAGCAAGGCTTCTCTTTATTGATTCATTTTAACCACATTTTATTTTTATAAGAGAAAGGAAAGATAATCAAAATCACTTTGTTGTTCTTCCTGCAGTTGGACTATTGAGCTAAGGGTAACTTCATTTCCCCAAACAGAAGAGTTTTGCAAAAAACACTGCACTTCCAAATAAATCCAAGTGTGCTCATTCCAACACACCCAGCTGAACACAGCTGATTTTTTTGTGTATAAATCTTAGCTAGTTCTGCTATTCATATAAAAATGTGAAGTTTACATGACCTGGAGTAAAGAAGATGTACAGAAGACAGGAGAGGGAGATAATGGAAGCCAAGTTTGATGATAAATGAATGACTGGGCTAATCCTGAAACTGTGTTTTAGCTTTCTGTTTATAGACAGAGGGGTATTTTACTACATCAGGAATTCCTAGTCAGGGATTTGTGGTTTGGAAAGGGAACACTGGAAGAGTTCTCCTGCTCCAAAACCTCATAGAAATTTATCATATGAATTAGAATGAGCATTATTTCTGACTGTAAATATCTGTTGCTTGCAATAATTCTCAAAGGTTCCATAACCATAGAATAGGGGCGTGAGCAATTGTATTAGATGATATCTAATATCCTTTCCTGTTATTTGTTTAATATTTGCTGCAATGTTGATCTGATCTAATATTTTCCTGCAATTGCCTACCTTTATTCCTATACATCACAAACTTGGTTTTCTCTAAGCTTTCTTCTTCTAAGACTTTGGAACTGCCCTGTTCAACATGGCAGCTGGCAGCCACATGCAGCTATTTAAATTTAAATTGATTAAAATGAACTAACCCTAAAAATTCAGTTTCTTAATCACAACAGCCACATCTGAAATGCTAAACATGCTCATGTGGTTTGTGGTTACTGGACTGAAGGTATGATACATTTCCATCATTGCAGAAAGTTCTATTGGATAGTGTAGCTTTAAAGGGTGATTACTAAGCTTTCACCCCAAGAATCTAAATTTGTAATAAGCTTATCAGGTGATTCTGCTGCAAGGTCTATACATCACTCTTGGAGAAATAGCACTAAAGTTAACACATAGAAGAGGGCATGAAGACATCCTGACACCTTGTGTTCACTTGTTTCTAGGCCCGTGGTGATGATCGTGCTATCATTGTCCCACTGATCGATCTCCATCACCAACATCCTAGCTCATTGTCCACAGTGAGTAGACAACTTAGACTCCTACAGTCTTGGAGTCAGAAGGAATCTTATCTGATCCAAACAATCATTTGCTTCTTGGATCCTCTCCAGACAACTTGCCAACAGTGCTCCTGAGTATATACTGGAGCATAAACAGTGATGAGGAAAATTCTTTCAAGGTAGCACATTAGATTTGATAAAATCCCCAATTATTGACTAGTCTTCCCTTATACTGAAGCATCTCCCAGGAGTTTCTGCTCATTAGTCCTAGCTTTCTCTCGCCCAAGTTCCATCATAACTTTGGGTGTGAGGAGCTCATACTGGTCCCAGTCCTCTTATTCAGGTGCTGTGACCTATGAATAGATTTTATAGAAAAGAGGCATTTTTGGTGAGCTGCCTTGGGAGTGATGGGAGAGAATCTGGTCTCCATTTTTGCACAGACCCCAGGTCTTGTGCTTTATTGGGAGGGGGGATTATCTCCTCATTTAGCTCAACACAGAGACAACTTCAACTGCTCAGAGGTTTTTTCATTTGAACATTTTTGAAACTTTGGGGCATCAAGAGAACACATCCTTGGTAGAGAAATAGTGTTTCTACCAGAAGCATTGGTAGATGTGGAGTACTTCCATCATGAGGTTAATGGGCAATGAATGGAAAAGCAGGAAAACACACAAGGGACAAATGGTGATAAATTATAAAATACTCTGAGGATATACATACATAAATAGGAATAAATCTGAGGCTAGGGGTAAAACCCTGCAGTAGGTGGGGCAGAAAAATACAATCCAGGCATCAATGGGAGCTTATTTATACTTCTGGGTTGGTACTTTTAGAGACATCCAGATTACACATATCTGTAGGAACTTAATTCTCATTCACACAGTTGCACTTCAAAATATTTGAAGACAGTTTTCATTATCCTCCTGTATATCTTCTTCTTTAGGCTAAAGTGCATATTATCCTCCAGTCTTTCTTTAAGCTACATAATATTGGAATTGTTCATTATCCTCTTAACACACTGTGGCTTGTCTAACTCCTAAATTGAGGAGATCATGATGGAACATTTTATTCCAGATGTGGTTTAATCATCTTTAAATAGAATGAAACCATTACTTTCTTCTTTATAAGTCTTAGAGATTTATTAACACAAACCAGAGATGTAACCACCACTTTTTGTTGAAGGCAGAAACTGACAAAATATAGGAGAAGCTTGTAACCCAGTGGTCTCCATTCCTTCATTTATTTTACCTCAATTTCTCAGATTATAATTATTTTAGGAAAATATCACAATGCAAATAATTCATCTGCAACCCTTAGGTCGGCTAACATAGTTCAAAGAATATGATGCATACTCAAAAAAATGCATATTGATTGCTTGAAAGTCTGAGAGAATGTGTATGACTAAAGAAATTACAAAATAAACAAATATAACAACATGATTGTTACCTGGAATTGGAAAGGATTAGAAGAGCTGGTTAGGAGAAAATTCTAGGTAATGAAGAATATATTCATCACTAAAGTAAAAAGCCTGAACTCCATAATCACTAAGATTCCTGCCTATACTTAATTTATATATTTCTATGAAAAAATATTTTAATTTTAAAAACTAATGTCAGACATTAACAAAAATACCAGCAACCTTTCTAACATTCTGGTTACCTAAAAATGATTAAAATCCTTTCCAAAGATATATAATCAAAAGCTATTTAACAACTGCTTTCATTAATATATTTAAATTTTGATGCAACCTTTAAAGTCTTGCAAGGGATTTGCTGAAGAAACATTACATCAACTAGATAAAATATCTTAACATCAAGTTGGGTAGCAATAAATGGGGTAAAGTGGAAATTAAGTTTGATTGGAAAAAATCTTTATGGGGTTATAGAGAGAATCAGGGAAATGTTTTCAAGAATAAGTTTATCTTGCTCCTATTGATTGGTACATGTGACTCTTAACTTTAACTTAAGTATGGGAAGGTGTCTTAATAATTACCAAATCTTTAGACTAGATATTTTCTTGATTTTTCAAAAGGATTTGAGTATGGTTTTATAAAATTCATCTCCTGAGATGATCATGGTAGTGGTTCCAATTTCTGTCTCCATCTTAGTCATTCTTGTTGAAGCTACATGTGACTAAAATGTCTGTTTGCATGAACATGTGAGGGAGGGAAGGGTGACAGAGTAGTTTTTTTCTGTTACTTGTGTCAGTATGTCAGCTTTTCTGAGTACTATTGACGTAATTTTCACCCCTGCCAAAGTCATCTCATCATTTTTCATCTTGACTGTCATCTCCTATTTGCAATGGCCAATCCAAGTTCCAGGGCTTTGGGCTTCTCCATCAAGGTACCCTCTTGACAGGGAATGCATCAAAATTGGCACTATTTCCAACTTGGCTTTCATAGGTTATTTCTTGACTAACATAATTGGCTACTTCTATAACTACTTTAAATATACAAATTACAGCTAAAAATTATAGACTAATATTCAACTAATATTTGGGGAGCAAGTATTAGCAAATTGAATAAAAAGGACCAACTTCTTTGTTCAGTGAATGCCACCCATTTGTTAGCTTGTAAATGCCATGTATCTTTCACAACAATAATTATGTGTATATACTGACATCCTTGTCAGGAGATTCAAAATATGCATAATTCACCAATATTTTATAACTAAAAACACATTATCTCTAACATACAGGCAGTAATGATCACCCTAAGCCACAAGGAGCAACAAAGAGCAGTAACTATAGAGGTGCAATTGTGACCTGAAAAAAAATCCATTTCTCTAAAATTAGAATCTTCCCATAGACATTACCACAAAGAAGAGTCATTTATAAATGGAAATTATTCTCCATTACTCACATTTTATGTTCAGACAATTCTATTGACTTCTACATGGTTTATCAGTCACTATAAGATCAATTCACCATTGACTCAGTAATATAGTAAATATTTACCAATCCAACAGAATGCAGCATGTTCAAACATTTCCATTACCTTGTCTTTGATTCTTAGGAGACCAAATTGCCATGAAGAATAAGCTTAAAACTGAAATACAATGATCAAGAGTCTATTTTTTTGCATATATTATGTTATGTGCCTTGTACTAATTCATTGAAGTCAGAGCTTTCAGACCAGTAGCATTAAATAAACTAATCCTTGCGAAGTGCACAGATGACTCTGGGAAAATAATAGGTCCCTCCTCCTTCTCTCCTTTCCTCTGCATAAAGTTTTCCCTATATTGGTAAAATGAAGAGCAACTACTAGCTTCTTAAATGGTTTAATCTTGCCAATTCATTATCTCATTGAAAATTTTATATGAAAACACATTTGTGATGAATTTGTCCTTTTTTTTTTTAAGGAAAAAGCTTTAAATGAATTTTCCTTGTGTGGCAACTATCGTTTAGTATAGCAGGAGAACATAAATTATGGAAACCCTTTCCAAAATGTTCTTGAATCCCCAGATGTCAATCCATATCTCCCTTTTTTATTTATATTTTTCCTATAATTAAAATATATTTTTCTACCATCTGTATTCTATTTATAAGACATTCCATCAACACCTCAATGTGTTCTGGCCATAATTTTTTTGCTTTGCAGACCTCACTCAAAAACAATTTTATTTTCTAAATATTTGGATCTTTTAAGTATCTCTAGTATCAGATAATGAATGTTTCCCAAAAGTGATGAAAAATTCCTCAAATGTATTCTAAAGGGAATAATATGGTGTCAAAGGCTGAATATTCTTATTATTTTAGAGCAGCATTGCCATGTTAAGATATTGTCTATGTTTACCCTCTCTCAAAGATGCTGCCTCTTCAAGGTAGTAGGAAGAGTTTATTCTAGTTTATATGGTTTGTTTTTATTTTTATCTAAATACCAAAACTATGCAACATCTAAGTCCAGTGTGGAAATCTTAGAACAAAGGTTCAATGTCCAAAACTTAGAACCGAAGTTCTAAGGTAATCAATTCAACACAGTGAAAAAGTCACCTTAAGTAATCACCATACAATCTATACAGATCTTTGAGGATCTACTCAGTCAAAGCCAAAATGAGGCTTCCTGTGTCCTCTGAAGAAAGGTAATGACATGAAGAACATTGAAATACAATGGATAAAACAGGTCTTACATGTATGTTCCCCAATGAATTTAAATCACACATGTTCAGCCTTATTGAATCACACACACTAAATTTATAACACTCCCTTGAGAGATTTTGATGAGATTTCAGTTTTTCTAGATGTCTAGTTTTAAATTCCAAAAAATAAGAACTATGATTTCCTCTTATATCACTTATTTGTTCTTTTATACATTTGTTTCTTTGATTGTTTATAAAACAAAAATGTATGTTCTACTATGAATAGAGAACTGCCAATCATTTTGAAATTTTCAAAAGCATGAAAAAGAGTTCTTATATCCAAGAGCTGGAGATCACAATTTCATTGAAGAGACAAAATATGTACAATTTCAACAGCAAATGGTTGTAAAAGTTATTAATCTTAACAACATATGAAAATACCGAGTGTTAAAATGACCAATGTAAAATAAAATTAGTCTTAGGTTTTACAGGAAGAAATTAACAAATATTTGAATGCCTAAAAAGGATCTGAACCCATGAAAGAATCAAATAAATATATGAAACATGAATAACTTCAGTCTTTGTAGTTAAAAATGCAATTGCAATGAAAAAATTCAGAGAGAAGCATATCTGGTTAGGATAATTATATTGTGTGACTTGAGTATGCTTGTGTGTACCTTGCCCACTTTATAAATCAATATTCCACTTGAAATAATCCTATAGGACAAACCCTATTTGCACACATTAGATTATTTCTCTGATGTATGAGAATTAAGGACCTCATGAAAATTGATAAATTGTTTTGTTGAGAATAACTGAAGGCAAATTTCACAATAAGAACAAAATAGACACTTACTCCTACTGAAAACACCAGAAGAGCTAAGTAATTTCTGTACAGTCAGTTACTTTCCACTAATGAAAATATAGGGTATTCTAAAAAGGTGTACACAATTTAAATAATTATAAAGGCAGTGTTTATTAAAATTCATTTCATTTTCAAAATGTAATAGAATCTAGAGACATTGTATGTACATTGCTGGGCCGACTCTGTATAACCCACAGCATGGAGGTCAGCAAACAGATCTAGGCCAGTCTAGACCATCTTCCCTGTGTCCTGTCATAGTCCCATCATTACTAACGGCCAAAGGCAGTTTCCTTCTTGCTTGAGGCCCCTATTTAGGCTTTGCTTATGCCCTTGTTCAAAGTACAGCATTCTGCCTCTGAGTTTCTCTCTGCTGTGATCTGAGACCTCTGCTTTGATAGATGCCTTCTCCTTGTGTGATTAGAGTTTTCCTTCTTGCTGCAGCAATGGAAATAGATCTGTAAACCCCTTTGGGAATAGAATAGCCTCTTCCTGTTTGGTTTCTAAAATGAAAACTGATCTCTCACTCACCTATGCATAAGCAACACTGTTTCCTTTACTACAAGATTAAATATGCTAATGGCAGGAGTAACTCCAGTGTTAGTTTATTTTATGTAGGTTATTCAGGATGATGTAGCATACATTGCATAAATAACTATTAAATAGATGAGGCATGAGAGAAAGGATGAGAGTGGATAGAATCACATAAGCCAGAGAAAGCATTCTGAATGAGATAAATTGTATGCCAAGTTTCATAGTTTGGTGGAGGGATGGTTAATGCATATTCCCAAAACAGGAAAATACCATGAGTAAAGGCACAATGTTGGCAATACTCAGTCATCCCAGGGAAATTAAGGCAATTGCACAAAAGTACAGTATTATTTTGATATTATCAAGTTTTCATTGTGAATTAAAGTAGGCTCACAGAGTAACCACATAATAACAGCTGACATTTATTGAGCATTTGGAGGGAGAGACCCACTGGGCTAAATGTATTATATGTGTTAGCTCCAATTTCACTTTCACAGTTCTTTGGAGCAGACACTATTTTTACAGATGAGGAACCAAGACCTATAGTGTTTAAACAATTTGCTTGATTTCACACATTTATAAGTAGCAGAACCAAGACACATCTCCCTAACCCATCCACTGGGGAATTCATAGTAATAATGTACCAACTAGCTGATTAAGAGAATCAGAAGCCTTTTCTGGGATTGATATCTTCTTTCATGGGTGTATAAAATGTCAAAACATGGGTGCAAGAAAGAAAATGTTTTGTTCAATGTGCAACTTGTTAAAAAATACCTAAAAAAATTTAATCAAGGCAATCTGCTGTGCCATGTTAATTATGAACATCAGAGAAAGGGCAATGATAGGAAACTTTTAGCCAGTTCTACCCAGTCACCTGACCCTTCTGAAATGCTCTTTAACTTCTCTTCCAGCTCGAAGCCCTGATGTGGTTTCTATCTCTCTATAAGGATGACACAGGGCTCTTGGAGTTCTGGGCATGGGCATGGGAGAAACAGAAAAACTCTGGGCTAAAGGCCTGGGCAGATAAAAACGGGGGGATACTAGATGCCTGTAAATGTTGAGCTTTACAGGTTTTGTGAAGGGTTCAAAATGCAAAAGCTTTTATATTAGTCCATGAGACTGATAAGACGTCCACTTTGATTTGATTTAAAATCACTTTGATATGATTTACTCCTCCAAATCTGGAGATAATGTCTGTTTATTATTCTTGACCTTGCCAGGGGCCACAGAATTCCTCTGATGCTATCTTGAAAATTGTTTTTTGAGTCATTGAATTTTATTTAGAGTGCCCAATACTCACAGCAGAAGCAAGTAATAAATTTTATTTCCCCCTTATTTCTGTAACTTAAGACAATTGAATGTCTTGTCCATTGAAAGCCTTTCCCCTTTCATTGTCTATTCTGTACCGAACATGTTTTAATTGGATGAATTGACCTAAAAAATTAAACACACGACCTCAGTAGTCACAAGAAAACTAAGGTTTTAATTCTTGGAACAGACTCTTGCTATTTGATGTTCGGTCAGACAGAGAAATTACAGAGTGAGAGAATATTTCTTTTGCATGGTGGTAGAATGGATCTTGCATTGGGAGGGGGAAAAATCCTGACATAACACATAAAACACAGTGGACAATGAAAAATCTATCTGGATCAGATAATTTGAAAATGAAAATTTATTTACAAGAATAAATTTCCAACATGAAGCAATTTTGGTCAGTACTTCATATAAAATACCAATTAAGCAGGGCCAACAACTTTTGTTAATAGAGCAAAGTAAGAAATATAAACTAAACACACAAAATGGATTTGCTAAGATTTCCTTCATGATTTGGATTTTATTCTATACTGGATTTTTTAAAAAATTCATTGATTTTTTGGAGAGAGAGGAACATCATTGTGAAAGAGAAACATTGATTGTTTGCCTCCCACACACTCCCCAAATAGGGACCAAACCCACAACATAGGTATGTGCCCTGACCAAGATTTGAACACCCCACTTTCTAGTGCATGGGACAACACTCCAGCCAACTGAGACACCCAGCCAGGTCTATATTGGGCTTTATATACGTTCTTATTTTCTTAGTATCTGGTTTCCATCAAGATGAACTAATGAGTAATAGCTACTCCTGTATTTATTTCCTATTATTCCCATACAAAGACCCTTTATTTAAGAAAGTTGGTTCTGTGAAATGTCTCCAGCATTAATTTTTCCAAATTTGTAATCAATCCATTTTTAACTTTGCAATTTATCTTTAAAATACAAACTTCTCTGAAGTTCTCTTTGACGAGGTCTGACCATATTGAACCTTTTTCTACTCTGAACATCCAGAGCAATTTTAAAAATAATCTGAGTAATACTTCTATATTGAATATAATGTGCATTGGCTTTTAAAAATATTATATATATATATATATACTTAAAATATATAAACTAGAATTATATTTCTTTTTTTCATCTATGACACTGAAAACATCACCCTACATATGCAAGGATCTCAATAAATATTTTTTCTTGACTATTTTTAATCTTGTTAATCCAAAATACCTGGTTAATCAGAATGTGTTACACCTTGTTTAATCTGAGCCATAGAATGCAGATTTAAATTTATATTATTGATATAGTTCATCTATATATGAAATGTTTGCATAGCTATAATAATATAAGCATAATATGCAAATTGACTGAATGGCTGAACAGCAGAACAACCGTCCAGATGACCACACTATGACACACTAGCACCAGGCCAGCCAAGATGGTTGCAATGTGATTGGTTAGGTGGCCCAGCCATTGCCCCACAATTGCCCTGTAGAGGGAAGGCTGGAAGGGTGATTGACCAGGTGGACTCTGTCATCATCCCAAAGAGAGAGGCCCAAGTCACCATCTAAGGAATGATTTATCAGTGGGGCTCTGTTATCAATCGCCCCAAAAAAGGAGGCCCAGGCCACTGACTAGTGGGCTGTGGTGGGTGGGTGGGTCCTCTGTCTGCAGGGCATTCAATTGAGGGGCTTCCAGACTGTTAGAGAGTACAGGCCAGGCTGAGGAATGTCCCCCCTCCCCCTTTAAATTCACCCAGATTTGGTCAGTTTCTATGCCAGTCAGCATCAAAAGTCTATACTAATAATAGTCTAGGGCCATCACAACCTAAATGACCAGATGAATGACCAGCCACCGGGAAGTGCATGGAGCACCTCTAGGTCCCTCCCCCACAGCCCACAAGACTGGTGGCAGGTGGGCAGGTAGGGTACAGAGGGGTGGGTAGAGCAAGGTGGATGCAGCAAGGTTGTTAGCCTCTGACCTGGCAGCTGAGAATCAGGCCCAGAGAGAGGCCCAGAGAGCGAGACAGGACCTGATCAGCAATTGCTGCAGAGGCTTTGGATCAGTCCTGGAGATAGGCCCAGAGAGAAAGACAGGGACTTATCCACAACCACAGCAGATGCTACACATCAGGCCTAGAGATAGGCCCAGAGAGAGAGATAGCTGTCAGAGAAGTCATTCTGGATTTCCCAGAAGAGCCAATAGCTGCCTGCAAGGTGGAGCTTTTGACACTCACTGGCATAGAAACTGACCAATCAGAAACAAATCTGGGTGAACTGCGAGGAGCCAATGGCTGCGGAGGAGGCAGAGCTTTTGATGCTGACTGGCATAGAAGGCAACCATTCAGAACAAAATCTGCATGAACTGTGGAGGCAGAACCTAAAGTGGGCTGAGAAGGGGATTTAAGGGCAACAGCTGTTTGGTGTAAGGTGTAAGAAAGTGACTCCATTTTTTAATGACCGGTTTGGCAGCGTAGTGCATATGGCTGGCTATCAGCCCAGATATAGGGATTATGTGTTTTTGTCTGTCAAGAGGATCTCCTCCTGCTGAGAAAAGCGCCAACCCCACTCCCTCAATTTAAGCAATCCTATCCTATAAAATCTATCTATACTAATAAAAGGGTAATATGCTAATTAGACTGCATCTACCAGCCTTCTTCCAGATGTCCGACTTTCTTCCAAAGTCAATGTGGTGGGGGATGAGGCAGAGGCATTTAGGGGTGACTAGGTTGGCAGGGGGGTAGGGAAAATCAGGCTGGCAGGGGAGGGAAGTTGGGGGCAACCAGGCCTGCAGAAAAGGGCATTTGGGGGTGCATTTTCTGCAACCAGGCCTGCAGAAAAAGGCATTTGATCAGTCCTGCAGGGGAGGGCAGTTGGGAGAAATCAGGTCAACAGGGAAGGGCAATTGGGGGGTGAGCAGGTTGGCACAGGTGGGTAGTTAGGGGTCATCATGCAGACAAGGTAGAGAAGTTGAGGGCAATCAGGCTGGCAGGGGAGCAGTTAGGAATGATAAGGCAGGCAGACAGAGATAGGGGCAAGCAGGCAGGCAGGAAGAGGCAGTTAGTGGTGATCAGGCAAGCAGGCAGAGGGGTTAGGGGCTATCATGCAGGCATGTAGAATGCTTAGGGGCAATCAGGCAGGCAGGCAGATGAGCAGTTAGGAGCCAGCGGTCCCAGATTGCGAGAGGAATGACCAATTGTGAGTGGGATATTTGTCTAGGGGTCCCCAATTGGAGATGGTGTAGGCTGGGCTGAGGGAGCCCCCATGCATAAATTTCATGCACCGGGCCTCTAGTCTACACTAATAAAAGAGAAAGATGCAAATTGACCATACCTTCATGACATGCCCCCCCCCCCCCCCGCCCAGCCAATCAGGACTGAATATGCAATTTAACCCTACTAAGATTGCAGGTTAATTTGCATACACAGGTGCTGAGCAGTGCATCAGGCCTCTATATAACAAAAGCCCAGCGACCCTTATGGCGGAATGACCAAAATGACTGGTCATTATGATGCACACTGACCAACTGGAGGCAGACACTCAGTACAGCAGCTGCCCCCTGGTGGTCACTGTGCTCCCACAGCAGGAGCCCTGCTCAGCCAGAAGCCTGGCTGACGACTGGCAAGCACAGCAGTGGTGGCTGGAGCCTCTCCCTCCTCCAAGGCATTGGTAAGGAATGACAAGCCAAGTGGTAAGGAACAAGCAGATGGGCAGTTCCAGGATTGTGAGAGGGTGCAGGCTGGGCTGAGGGACCCCCCTCACACATGAATTTTGTGTATCAGGCCTCTAGTTTTATTTATAAATAGGGCCCAGTGCACAAATTTGTGCATCTTGAAAGGAACTGGGCTGAGAGTTTGCAGTGAGCAGAGGGGCAGGCAGGTCTTGGCTCTTTCTTTGTGCCCCCTGCCTGGCCCCTCCCACCATGGCCCCTAGTTCCCTGTCTTCTGGCAGCCCTGTTCCTGCCACCATTGCTCCCACATGCTGATGGCACCAGCCCTGATCACACCCACTGACGATATGGAGAGACTGGGGCTGGCACCAGCAGTGGGTGAGAGCATGGCTGGCACTGTCAGTGGGTGCAAGCAGCAGGTGCTGCCCTGATTGCCCCTAAGAAGCAGGTTGAGATGGAGAAGACCTCAGGAGTGATCAGGGCTGGCAGCCACTGTTCACACCCACTGACAGTGCAAAGCGATCAGGACTGATACAGGGCACTGACAGCAGTGGTGGCTCAGGCACCAGCAGCAGGTGCGAGTGCTGGGCGGGGCCAAGGTTTGCAGGAGCAAATAATTTTCAGTAACCACTAGAGGTTTGCCAGGATGACAGCAACCAATGCCCCGCATTGGTCTGGCACCCCCACTCACCTACTCAACCATCCTGCCGTGGCTAATGCCTGTCACCTTCTATGCTCTGCCGCCTGCTGCTGATGCCTACCATGTTCTGCCCACCCCCCCTGGAGGTTAGCACACGTCACAGCAACTGGTTGTTTGGTTGTTCTGCTGTTCATTCTATTTGCATATTAGCCTTTTATTATATAGGATAAGCATATAATCAATAAAACAATAAAAATGCAAGTGCATGTATTCATAATGATCTATTTTTTACTATTATTTAATTGGACTGTCAACTCCTTGATAAAAATAATTCTGAATCTCTTTTGGTGGAGATTACTTCCCCAATAAATAATACATAATTCTATACCATTGGGTACTCATGGAATTTTAAAACAATGTAAACAAGGCATAAAATCCCATCAAAGTGTTCTGAAATTATCATACGATTTAATCTAGTAACATCTAGAAAGAGCAAGGGAAGTCAGTAGTCTTTAAACTGTCCTTAACAATAAAAAATGAATGTTTGCACTCCCTCTACATCTAACTTAAGCCTTGCAAGTAGGAACTCTTGAAAGACTCATTTTAACAGAGAAAATTTAAATATCACCCCATTCAAGAATTGCTCCTCCTGGCAATACCCAAATCCTTTCAATATCCTACTCCATCAGTCTATTCCCCCCTCTTCCCCTCCTTATTGCTGTCATTTACAGATCACATTGTTACTCTCTTCACTCACTGGAGACTTGATCCTCTGTCTTCTCCTATTCATAAACAGAGGAATTATAGAACTCTGTCACTCTCTATACCTCAGTTTTAATTTTTTTCTTTGCCTCTCTTCATGACTCATACCCATGGCCCCCCTTCAAAACAATACTTCTGAAATCTACTGTAAAGATTCACTCTTTAACTCAGCCTTATATCCTATCCTACAGGCATCCTGACTGCAACATTTCCATGATTACATTGAGAACTCCTAAGGATCCCACCATTTGACTTATTTACCATTGCTGAAATGCCTCCATGTGCTTTGTAACCTCTTTTACAATTCATGGCCCACCATCATTCTACTCCCTGCTACCGAGCAACCTTCCCCCTCTCTCTTGCTCTTAAATTCATGTGATAAAAGCCCAACTATTTACACTTTTTTGTCAACTCTTGTGCTGTTTAAAATGCATAGATTTTGGCCAAAAACGGTTTGGCTCAGTGGATAGAGCGTCGGTCTGCAGACTGAAAGGTCCCTGGTTTGATTCCAGTCAAGGGCATGTACCTTGGTTGCAGGCACACCCCAGGAGGGTGGTGTGCAGGAGGCAGCTGGTCGATGTTCCTCTCTCATCGACGTTTATAGCTCTCTATCTCTCTCCCTTCCTCTCTGTAAAATATCAATAAAATATATATTTTTAAAAATGCATAGATTTTAGAGAAAAATTATATTTTCTTGGTGACTGAATTTACCTTTTTTTTTTTTACTGTCAACAGTGATTAATATTTGACAAATATTTGAATCCATGTCTCAGTGCACTTTTTCTTTTATCCCAAGCCAACTATATATCCACCTTTTATTCTTCCCCAGTGCATTCTTCACTAATAGTTTTAGTAAAGATCTGTGGTGGTAAAAACTCTGATTTTGAAAGTCTGGATATTTTGTTTTGCTGTTATTTAAAAAAATCTAGTCAATCTAGACACAGTATTCTTGTTGCCATTTATGTTTTTCTTCAGTCCTCTGAAGCTATCATGACATTCACTGCTGGAAACATTATGTTACTGTTTATAATAATTCTGATGGTACTGTACTTGTCTGTTTCTTTTAAGTCATCTTCATTTTCTCTCTAGAAGCTCTTAAGATGTTAACGTTATTCTTGATGTGCTTTTATTTAATTATAACTCATCTCAGTGTGTGTTCATTTTACTTGAACTTTGTATCCACAGTGCATTTTCCATCTATGAACAGCTACTTACCATTTTACTTTTTGCAAAAAAATTCAGAAGTCTCAAAATGTTGTTTTGACATTATTCCTGCATTCTCTACTTCTGAAACTCTCTTTAGATGTATGTAAAAGTCTCTCAAGCCATAGTCTACAACTTCTAGCTTCTTGTTTACATTCTATTATTATTCCAGATTATTTTCTCAGTACTATTTTCAATTTACTAATGCTCTACTTAACTATGTTATTTTTATATTTGTGGCATCTATTGATTTTAAAAGAATATAGTAATCATATTTTAATTCATAGTTTTTAAGTGTATCTCTTTTACTTTCATCTACTTTTAGTTAATTTTCTTTTTCAAATTATTATACTTTTAAAGTTATTATTCTTTCATTTATCTTTGAAATATCCTCAGCACATAAAATTAATTTTACCAGAGTGAATTTGTGTTCCAATTGCTTATTTTGTTGCTAACTTTCTTAGAATAATTTAGGTTGCTAGGTTAATTTTGAATTGAAGTTTTTCGTTTCTCTGTTTGTCACTTTCTTGTCACTAATTCTAATCTAACACTTGCCTCCACCCAGCTTCTTGGATGAAAAAGTAGAAACAAGTCTTATGATGATGTTTTAGGGCTCAACACATCACTGATCAAGAAGGTGATTTGATTCAGTTTCTGTTCCTGGGGCCTTTCTCCTCTCCTTGACAACTCAACAGACCCATAGTTATCAGGTCAGCAACCTTTTCACATTTTGATACTTCATCCTGGTGCATACCAAATTGGTTTCCCACCTGCCATTTCTTCTTCCTTTTATCTGGGGATGTTGTAAACTCTTTCCCATATGTAATTTAGGTTCAATCAATGAAGTACATCCATGCTAGATTTGATAGAGATCTCCTTCCTAGAGGCTGGATTCCTATTGAATAGCGAGTAAAGGAAAAACATAAATTTCTTATTTTAAACTTATGGTTTCAAGGTCCAATTGGGTACACAATATCACCTCTTTTCATTCTACTTCACTTACAAATAAAATTAACTTTTCACTCTCCAAACCAAGAACTTCAAAACCTTCATTCTCTTTTCAACATTTGCAAATTCATCCCTTCACACTCTTATTTGTCACTTAGAAATGAAAAGCTACTGAAATGGAACATTTTTCTCTTCCTCATCCTCAAAGCCATAAACCTACCTGTCTCTCTGTGTGTGTTCTTTCCATTTCTTCTTATTATATCATCCAAAGGGCACATATCTATTCAAAGGGGAGCTTCATCAGATTTGCACTGGATCCCATTCCATCTTGCTTCCTCTAAACCAAGGTCAGCAGACTTTTATTGTAGAGATCCAGGAAGTAAAACATTTAGGCTTCATGGGCCATAAATTCTCTATCACAACTACTCAAGTTGTAGTGTGAAATCAGCCATACACAATTGGTAACCAAGTGGGCATGGATGTGTAGAGCTTTATTTACAAAAACAGATGAGGGTTGAACTGAGGGCTCTAGTTTGCTAATCCTTGACAGGGAACTTGCTTGTTCATTTATCCATTTTCTTTTAACTCATCCTTCCTTTACTTTCAACTCATTGCCTTCCAATAAACTTAAAAAATCAGACCCTATTTCACACTTTATTCTCCTGCAACTAAGGCAGATGGATCTTTGCTTTTGCCTTTGCTGAGGGAAGACACAATACCCAAAGTCAGGGCCCCTTCTGGGGAGTCTCCAATGAATAATCAGTGTGGGAGTTACGAAGCCTAGTCCCTCACCTAAACTCAAGACCATTCTGAAGGACCATCCCAACTTCAGAGTTCCTAGTAAAACCAACAGAAGCTTCTATTGCAGTGGTTTCCAACCTTCCTAATGCCTCAACCCTTTAATACAGTTCCTCATGTTGTGGTGATTCCCCACCTCCATAAAAATTACTTTTGTTGCTACTTCATAACTAATTTTGCTACTGTAATGAATTGTAATGTAAATATCCGAGTTTTCTGATGGTCTTAGGCAGCAGGGTTGCCTAAGATCATCAGAAAGCACAGATATTAACATTATGACTCATAACAGTAACAAGATTACTGTTATGAAGTATCAATGAAAATAATTTTATGGTTGGGGGTCACCAAAACATGAGGAACTGTATTAAAGGGTCACAGCATTAGGAAAGTTGAAAACCACTGCTCTATTGAGATAGCAGAAAAGCTCTACTCTTTATGCCCAATTTTGCTTCTATTTCTTTTCTTCCTTTCCTTTCTCTAGATGTTTTTCACAACTGCACCCCTAAAAATAAAAATTAAAAAAAAGCTCCTCTAGGTTAATTTCTAATTTAGAGTTGACTTCTCCAAGGAATTCATCTGCAATTTCACTTTTTTAAAATATATTTTATTGATTTTTTTATAGAGTGAAAAGGAGAGGGATAGAGTTAAAAACACTGATGAGAGAGAAACATTGATCAGCAGCCTCCTACACACCTCTTACTGGGGATGTGCCCTCAACCAAGGTACATGCCCTTGACAAAAATCAAATCTGGGACCTTTCAGTCCACAAGCTGATACTCTGTCCACTGAGATAAACCAGTTAGGGCTTTATGGTTTCAATTACTCATGGTTAACTGCAGTCCAAAAATATTAAATGGAAAATTCCAGAAACAATTCTAAGTTTTAACTTATCCTATGTAATAAAACTCTAATATGCAAATTGACCAAATAGCAGAATGACCTGTCATTATAATGTGCACTGATCACCAGGGGTCCGATGCTCAATGCAGAAGCTGCCCCTGGTGGTCAGTGCACCACAAGCTGGGCTGATGGCTAGTGGGAGCAGTGGCAATGGTGGGAATCTCTCCCACCTCCGAAGTAGTGCTAAGGATGTCCAACTACAAGCTTAAGCCTGCTTCCTATGGGGAGCAGGCCTAAGCCATCAGTCAAACATCCCCCAAGGGCTCCCAGACTGTGAGAGGGTGCAGGACTGGCAGAGTAGATTCCCACCCAGTGCATGAATTTCGTACATGGAAGGAAGTTCCTCAACCCAGCCTACAACCTCCAATTTGGGGCTCCTTAGGGGAAGTTCAACTGATCTCAAAGGATCAGGCCTAAACCGGCAGTCAGACATTGACACAATCAGAGATGACTGGGTCCTAACCACTCGCCTGCCTGCCAGCCTGATCACCCCTAACTGCCCTCCCCTACTGGCCTGATCTCACCCCCAAATGCCATGCCATGCTGGCCTGATCGCCCCTAACTACCTCTGTCTTGGTCCCCACCACCATGGCTTTGTCAGATATCTGGTCCACCCAGTTAAATTAGCATATTACCCTTTTATTAGTATAGATATATTATATAGGATAGGATTACTTAAATGGGGGTGGGGTGGGAGTGGAACCTTTTTCAGCAGGAGGAGATCCTCTTGGCAGACAAAAACACATAATCCCTATATCTGGACTGATAGCCAACCATATGCACTATACTGCCAAACCAGTCATTAAAAATTTGAATCACTTTCTTACACCTTACGCCAAATAGCTGTTACGACAAAACCCCTCCTCATCTCTCACCTTAGGTTCTGTCTTCGCAGTTCACTCAGATTTGGTTCTGACTGGTAGATTTCTGTGCCAGTCAGCATTTCCGGGCCTATCAGTGGGCATGATCAGAGAGGCGGGGCTGATCAGTAGCCCCAGCTGAGGTCTGAGAGAAAGAGAGGTGCAGCTGCTAGCCAGCCCAGAGAGAAAGAGAGAGGCAATGGCTGATAAACAGCTGCTATAGAGGCTATGGATCAGACCCTGGTTATCCTTTCAGGCCTCTCTTCGAGCCTGATCCACAGCCCCCTCAGCAGTAAGTGCTAGGTCAGTGTGCCCACAGTGGTGGCAGTCAGTGCTGGGTCTCCACAGCAACCCATCACTGATTTCCAGTCTGTTGAGCCTTTGGTCATTTTGAATGTTATGAACCCTATGTTTTTATACATTACGATGTTTATTTGACTCATCCAATTTAGTTGTATCTATTATTTAGTTTAGAATAAACTGATCCAGAAGCTTTAGCCTTTTATATATCAAGATCATATTCTATAAATGACCACCCTCCTCTTTGTAATGACCCTCCTCACTTTTAGTAGCAGATGTGACCAATATTTAAAAATAAAAATATATACTGATGCATATTTACATTTAAACAGAAATGTCTCTGGAAGCAAAATTCCATTTATGTGTTTTGACTATAGCTTGTATAACCTGCAAAAACCTAAATATTTAAGTAGGCATATAAGAAACACATCTAGAAGAGTTATTTATTTCCCAGAAGCTAAATCAATTTCCTACAGTTGTTTTTTAAAATATTCCCAAATAGAAAAAATCTAGAGCCATTTATACCCACTGTAAAATTCAGTTATAATCTATTTACCGTATGTAAGCTCTGGACAAAAATGATCAATCCAAAAACTTGTAAAATATGATTGCTTTATCTCTTTTTTTCTGAAAATTAAAATTTCTAAGTGACTTTATTGGATACTATTATGGAAAGTCTTGGAACAATCATTGGCAATTGAGACACATTTTTTTTCTACTACACATTTTTTTAATATAAGTGAAATCCTCAAGTCTTTGGTTCCTAAATTCATCACATCTATATAGATGATAGTTATTTTTTACAGATGCCTGTTAACATTTCTAATGGTTATGCCTAGACTCCTAGTTCCTTGAATATAAGGACCATGCAGGACGCTGTTTTGTATGCTTAGTTACTGAATAAAGGCTTTTGACATAAATGTATAGGTGTGTATGTGTGGGGACACAGTTATGTGCTATTTCCAAAGCTATCTTTCAGATATTCTCAAAAGTGCAGGAAAAGAAGAAAATGACGCAAAGTTACCACCCTGATTAGTTTCTGCTAACTAAAGCGTGAAGTCAAGTATTGTAACCTCAACCAGGCCAATGGGGGGGAGCAGTGAGGGGCAACCAGGCTGACAGGGGGGCAGTTGGGGGTGACCAGACCAGCAGCAGGGGCAGTTAGGGGAGATCAGGCTGGCAGGCAGGCAAGTGAACAGTTCAAAGCCAGTGGTCCCAGAATGTGAGAGGGATGTCTCACCACCAGTTTAGACCTGATCTCCCCTCTGAGGGGGACCCCCCCATGCACAAATTTCATTCACTGGGCCTCTAGTATACTTATATATTCTTGGACCAGAAACAGGCAGAAATAACCTAGACAGTCTTCTCATGGGGCACCTTTCACCTCTAGAGCCAGGTCTCACAGAAATCAGAATTTGGACATGCATTTATCATCCAACGTATCTGTTTAGGACTTGATAAAATGAGGATAATTAAATTAGACTATCCATTCTCTTTGGGCAAGCCCTTTTCCCAATTCATTTTAAATCATTTATTTTGTGTACATTTCCTCACTGCCTTCCCTGTGCATAGGTCTATCTCTGAAAGTTTCTGATCACCTTCCTTACTTAACATTTCAAAACTCTCATCTATTGCTTATTGCACAGTCTCTTATTACATGACCCAGGAAAGCAAGTCAATATCACTATTAACATTTCCCAGAAAAATGAAGGGGTAAGGTTGCAGTTACTTATTTCAGATGATCCCAAATGGTGTCTAAGGACTCCCAAGAGCTCATAGAATAGCCTGGATCTCTTGACCACTTATCTTCCCTCAAACCTGAGTGAGAGAATAAATCTCTTTATCAATTAACTCAAGAGCATGGGCTCTGGAGCTGGGCCAATTGGGTTTAAAAAATATCAATTCTGACTCATTTGCATGAATTATCTTAAGCAAATAATTTTCTTTATCTTTCTGAACATGCATTTCTTAATTTGTACAATGGTAAAAATATAGATCTCATATGCACTTGATGAAATGATTCATGCAGAGCTTTTACTGTGGTTTCTTGGTAGAAGATAGGAAGGCTAGACAGATGGTGTAAAAAATGATTCTCAGCTAGATTTGTATTTCTACATTGGCACTTTACTTATTCTTTCAGAATTTATGTCTCTCTTGAAAGGGGAAAGGGCTAGGAGTAATAGCTAGAGTCAGAAACAGATGAAGGGGGTAAAAGGTGATGGACATTATGATAAACACTTTGTCTTCATCCTTTGCCATTTTCACATAAATACAATTAAAGTGATCTCCTATAAAATCATATCTTCACAAGTGTAATAGGTTGAAATAAAAAGAGGAGAAAATAAATATTGCACAAAGCAATCAAAATGATTGATTTATCTTTTAAAATAAAAATTAATTTCTTATGCCCAGTGCCAGTGAGGAGACCTGCCTAGCTTAGCTTTTCCTATTAATGTGTTGATGTGTAGCCATTTCTGCTGGTGCATTTTTAAGCAGAGCTGCAGGGGATGTCATGTGTTGCAGTAATTGCCATGGAAACCATTGTTGGTGAATGAATAGAGAGGTTTTAAATCCTTGGTAATGAGCCTGAAAAACTAAGTAGATCTTCAAGTTTAACTTGTTTGGAAGTGGTTCATATTCACACAGAGATATTGGAGGCAAAACATGGGGAGGAAAAGGATGGAAAAAAGAAAGATTTTTTTTTAGTGCAGATAACCTACTCTATTATGTTACACTTCTACTTGCAATTTTTAATGGAAAAAAAAAACCCACATCAAAACTGCCTAGAATCAAGGTACAAGCCTTGAGCAACACTCTTGTCTCTTGTACAGAGTGTAATTATGATACATTTCTATTGAAATCAACACTTTCAATCATCTCTCACAAACCTCAACAATGAAAATGTTAAATATTTTTAAGGAAATTAATTAATAGTTTTATCTGGACTTGAAGATCTTTAAAGGGAAAAGCTGAGTTTTGTTACCTTTGTATGACTCCAAGCTGACAGAATAAACATCCTATAGAATGTTCATTCATAGATTACACAGTTTTAGCATATGTCTTATATTTGAGTAGTGATTTAAGAATGACTCATAACCAAGGATCTCCTCTTTCCATCATAATTTTTAGGTGTTCTCTCCCTTTAATTACCACAGTTGTTTTTTTGTTTTATTTTTTATCCTAGCACCTTATCTCTCACCCAAGACCTTTTCAGATTGGGTTCCCTCTGGGTAGGACTGTTGATAGAAGCCTTGGAAAAGACAGCTAGAGTTCAAAAGCTAGAAGGATAAGCCTTTCTCTCTCCCAGTGGCCAACAGACTCCTCATCCAACTCTTCCTCCCTCATCTAGATACACTGTGGGCCACATACCTGGGTTTTTGGAAAGAAGGAACTTTCCAAACATTTGTTTACATTGTGAAGGGGATCAGGACATGCTATCCCTCAAATTTATGCGACTTTGATATGAAAATTATTTTGAGTCATCCGAGTTCCTGAAATCCCTTATCTACCTAAAAGCAGAACCTCCACCAAAGAACTCAATTGTCATAACCTCCTTCCTCAGACAATTCTAACCTCTTCTGGCCTCACATCCAGACATTGTCACAAATTATTAGGTCTCCAATCTATTCTCCTAATTGCCTTATCTTTCCAAAAATTTATTTGCTTTTCCATAAGGGTCTTTCTCTACTCCCTTTCTCCACTAAGTTAAGTGTCTATAGACTATACATCTTCACTCCCTTTGACTACTCATCACTGGGTATTCCAATGTAAATGCATCATGCTCATGTTAAATTTGTTTGTTTTTCTCTTATTCTGTCTTTTTTCCAGTCCAATTTATGGGGACTCTATTGGAGAACCTCAGAGGGCAGAAGGGAATAAAACACACAGTTGTCCCTTCCATATAGTGGTAGCTGTCATTCTCAGGAGAATGTAAAAGAGAAAAGAGAAGGTAGTAAGGAGGAAGTGTTCTGGGAAGAAAACATCTATCTTCTGTCTCTATGAAGAGTCTGAGAAGGAGAGTATACTTAGCTGGAAGGAATTAGTGAAAAATTAAAGGGAAGGAAAAGAAGAGAGAAGGGAGAGAGAGAGACAATAAATTCAATGAGAACTTTGAGGAATTAAAGCTTGTGTGGGTAACTTCACCAATGAGAGCCTTTTCTTTTAAGCAATCACTGATATTTCAGGGCCAATACTGCATGGTATCTAAATGAATGTGCTGAAGCAGATGGCCTAAGTGAGAGTCTTAGATCTACCATTGCTATCTACAAGTTCTTTAACTCTCTATGCTCTAGCTTCTTCAAATGAGAGAAGTGGATAATTTATACATACAACAAAATTTCATGAAGATAAAATAAAATTATATATGTAATTTTTTTCAAAAGTGCTAAAACGTAGGACTGTCAATAAAACATCAGTTATCAGTGAAATAATATGCTTATTCATCTGAAATTGCACAAAGCTGCTCCTTTTCATTCTTCACTGAACTAGAAACTCAGGCCTGACTGCAGAAATCATCATTCAGAGTTATATATTGGGATTCTCCTATCCCTCCATACCTATTGAGATGGAGAGAAAATGATGCCAGTGTGAGAGAGTTGTTTTAGTGCTATTTAGAGCTATTTAGCTGAAACACCAGCACTTCTAAAATCCTGCCCTGCTAACATTGGGAAAATTCCCAAGGGAATTCTAGGTAATGAACAACAGGGTTGATTGGTCATGTTAGTAGATATGAAGCCCTCTGGTAGATGCTGGAATTGGAGTACACAGTTTAGAATTTTACTGCAGAATTTAATCTTGAGGTTGCACCAATCTCTAGGCAGTCACATGAAGAAATGAAGTCAAGGAGAAGGAGGGAGAAAGGTGTCTGCTTCTACACCTAGATTCAGGTCAAAAAGTCACCTCTCAGTGATACTGTCCTCATCTGTCCGTACTTAAACTGAAACTCCTATAACTGAAACTCCTCATTTCTCTGCATTATTTTTCTCCTTAGCATTCATTGTCATGTGAGGTATTTCATTTTTAAGCTATTTAGCTTATTGATTAAATATCACTCAGAACTGGAATATAAATTCCATTAAGAAAGGGATTTTGGTCTGTTTTGTTCATTTATTTATCTCAGTAACTAAAGTATTACCTGGGATGGTGAAGGCACTAAAATATCTGTTAAATGAAAGGGGTGGAAGAAAGAACATGGAACATGTCTGGATACCACTTAAAAATGGTAATCCATGCAAGTCATAATAGCCTGATAAATGTCCTGGAATGCTAACCAATCAGATAAGCAAGTCTTCTAGTTGTATCAGGTAGTAGGATAACCAGGATGGAGGAAGAGTAATTAGACATGGGTGCATAAGAGAGAGAAAAGGCTAAAAATGTATTTACATGGGGAGGATAAAACTGAGAGAATCAAAGAAGGGTGTGACAGGTGAGAGAACTATATTCCTGATCCCATCAGGGTACAAAGGAGTGTATGCTTGACTAAGGTTAGATGGTGGACTCATTTCCCCATGGAAATAGTAGAGTTAGATTCTCTATTAGTAAAACATCAGTATGTTTCAGAGGCGTACAAAATGTTGTAGCAATGTGGAAAATAAATTCTGTGTTTTGAGCAAAAATAGCATGGATTTTTTAGAATGCCTATTTTTGATTTATGCCTAGCTACTCTTCTCTTGGGGAAAGAAAAAGGAAGAGGAGAGCTACATACCTTAGAAAGAATGGATTTAGATCCAAATTCCCTTTTGGATAATCTGTAGATTACTATTAAATGACAGCTATTCTTGGAAAGTTGACCAGTGTTTTGGGAAACCTGTCCAGAGTCACAATAGATATAAATCAGATTGACGATTTTCTGACACTGAGCCTTCATTCAAGATTTCCTTTTTTACTCGGTTAATTGGTTAGTAATCTTACTTAAAGCAGTATATAGATAACTTTGTACTACATTTTTAGAAATACAGAGAACTATCACAGACTTATAAATCTTCATCAAATGGTAAATTTGCATTCAATAATAATTTCAGCACACATTTTTATATTCCCAGAGAAGCTCACTAAAGATCATGGCTAAGGTTATGGAGGTCTTAGTCACATGGGCAAAATGTGGCTGGCAGTTGAAAGTATTAAGTCTACCTCTGAGCAGAGAAATTTGTACCTTACTCATGTCTCTTATTATGCCACTCACATAAATGCTGCCTTGTAATTCCCAGGGGGGACATTTGAATGGGTTTGAAATTTATATTTTCTAGACATTTCCCTCGATATGCATCAGTATATGATTTCCACTGTGTATTAGGACCTTTGATGCTGCTTGAGTTGGTGACACTATTGCAAAATCAGTCTTGTGTTACCCACTTGTCCCCACTACATATTTCATTAAAGAAAAACAAGCAAAATAATTGGTATTATTTTTGAGCAGCTAGTATATGTCAAGCACTGAACTAGGTACTTTGCATTCATTATCTTAACTATGTCTCCAATACTGTGTGGTGTTTAACTGATGAGTAAATTAAGATTCAGAAAGTTTAATAACTTTTTGAGGGCCACAATTCTAGTGAGTACTAGACTCAAAGTCACATTTCTCTGGCTATAAATCTATTTTTTTTAATTTCCCAAATCACCAATGACGTGGTCAGACATGGTGGTGGAAGGGGGTTTGAGTTTCATACTGCTTATTATAACCTGTCATCAGATAGTGATTATTTTTTTAAATTGCCCTTAGAAGCATGTCTAATTTTTTTTAGTTTACTAGTAGCCACATTAAAGAGATAAAAAACATTTAAAATGAACTTTCAACAGGTATTTTTAACAGTTAAAAGTATATGTAATCTATCTAATTACTTCAGCGTGTAAGCAACATAAAAATTATTCATGAAAACAGAGACAAAGACGCATCAATCATGCCGTCAAACCTCAGAGAGAAGGTAGGGGAGGTTGGGAGCAAGGGGGAGAGATCAACCAAAGGACTTGTATGCATGCATATAAGCCTAACCAATGGACACAGACACCAGGGGCATGAGGGCTTGAGTGGGGGTTGTGGGGACAAGGGGGTGATAAGGACACATATGTAATACATTAATCAATAAAGGAAAAGAAAACCAATTAAAATTATTCATGAGCTATTTACTTAATTTTATACTAAATCTTAAAGAAATCCAATGTACATTTTACACTACTGCTCTTCTCAATTCAGACTATCGGCATTGAAAGTGCTCATAGCCACAGGTGGCTGGGTGACTGCTGTCTCAGACAGCACAGATATAGACTGTAGGTGCTGTGGTCATGAAGGCCGGCACTGAGCACACAGACACAGAAGGTTACCAATCCATACTTGGAATCTGAATACTTTATGAAGGAATGAGTTAGTAAATGAAAACAAAAACTGATACAGAAATGAATATATGGAAACCTGTATTATAAATTATGTGTTCCATTAATAAGTATATGGCCTAGAATTTTTTATCACGGGCTTTTACTTGGCATATTTAAGTACAGACTACCAATCTCATTTTATTTTGCTACACTTCACATCTCCCAGAGGAAATGTTGCATTTCCCAAATCATCAATGATGTGGTCAGACAAGCTTCATGAAGTTCAATAAACTACTATGTATACATGTAATAAAGTACATATATACACATCTCTGTCTCATTTTTCTTCTATCTTTCATTTCTTTAGGAGAGAGATGAGAGATTATATTCAATCACATAAATCCTGGAAAGTTTGAAAATGGAACAGCGAGGATCATGGCAACTGAAGCTAGGTGAGGCTTTCATTCATATATTCAAGGCATGTTTACTGAACTTTACTGTAAAATCTTGCATTACCAGCCTTTACAAGATTGAAGACAGAGTGTGGGGGGGGGGTCATAAAGGGAGGTGCATGGGTTGCAGAATTTGCAGAATTTGGTTTGTTTAATGTGATATAATAAATGTGAGCTAATTATAAAAGCCACAAGTCCACACCACATCATCTCTGGACTGTATTGTGTGTGTCCATCCAAAACCTGTATAATTTTTTTTAACCAGTGTCACCCCAATAAATTCAATTAAAAAATAGTAAAAGCCACAACTTGGGTCATTCACACCATATATTGCTAAAACACAGGTTATATTTACAACCAAGCAAACCCAATTTTGTATTACACCAGATTACCCTCATGAGTGTAAAAAGGTCCCAGCTCTGAACAACAATGCCCTGGATTCATGGTTTAGTTCCCTGCCCCAGTATGTTAGGCATGTGTCTAACATGTACACTATATAAACAGATGTTATTTTGTAAACAATATTCAGTATAGAATGGAGACTAATTGGCTATAATAGCTTAGTATAGACTTCAGATGAAAATTATTTTAATTTGACCATAGATTAAATAAAATAAATAAATAAATAACAGAACAGACATTTGGTCTCATATGGTCCCTTTGCTAATGGAGCTTTATAACTATTCCTCTCTAGATCCTACATTTACTTGTCTAATTGTTAACTCACCTAATGCTTGGGTGTCATTCTTTCCCATATGTGTTCAGCAATAGTGTCATCCTGTGGCTTGCCCATGGCAAATTTTGAAACAAGTAAATCTTTAGCACATTTGACTTTTTTCCCTACCTTCCTTATTCCTTGGCCTACTCCCTGTGATTTTTATTAGCACTTCTCTACCCCACCGCACTGCAGACTGTTGTTTACGTACACCAAATATATACTAATCTATGGGGTGGAGGGGAGATACCATGTGCTGTGTATAATTTAATTTGTAAAGTCTCCTCAGATTATTTGCTTCTTAAGCCTTCTATTTTATGTCAGAGGAAACAAATAAATTTCAGGCATTGATAAGTGATTGGAAGAGTCATATTTCTGGTCATAGTGACTTTCAGAACTGCATGAAACAAGGTCAAACCTGGCAAACAAGTGGATATTACCTATTTTCCTGAATTAAAATCCCATATAATAAAGAGGTAATATGCAAATTGACTCTCACACAAGATGTCTTCCCCCATGTGGTCAAAGATAGCCACTGCCATGTAGTCTAAGATGGCCACCACAACATGACTGGCGGGGGAGGGTAGTTGTGGGTAATCAGGCCTGCAGAGGAGGGAAGTTAGGGGTGACCAGGCCAGCATGGGAGGGCACTTAGAGACAATCGGGCTGGCAGGGGAGTAGTTAGGCATTGATCAGGTTGGCAGGGGAGTAATTGAGGGTGATCAGACAGGTGCCAAGTGAGCAATTGGGAGCCAGCAATCTCAGATTGTGAGAGGGATGTCGGACTGCTGGTTTAGGCTCGATCGCACAGGGACCAGGCCTAAACCAGCAGTTGGACATTCCCTTATGTGTTTCAGATTGGAGAGGGTGTAGGCTGGGCTGAGGGACACCCCCCCCCTCCAAGTGCATGAATTTTGTGCACCTGGCCTATAGTAGTTACATAGGCAATGAAAGAGTTGGGAAGCCAAATAGGGAGAGTGAAATCACCCAGAGATTGGTAACTGCAGAAAACCACTGTGACTCTTAGTCTGGGGCACAATAAGGAAAAGTAGTGTCCTGGGAGTAGAGAGCCAGACTATTAAGGCAGACCTGTTCTGCAGGAGCTGGAATCCCAGAGGATACTTCCTGAGATAGAGATGTACCCACCTTTTACTTCTTCATTCCCTCTAACACTATGGGACCTCCCACTGGCCAAAAACAGCCAGGAGTGAGCCTGGAAAACCAAGACTGCAGAAGCAATCTCTCTGTATGTAGAGTAGAGCAGGAGAAATGTCAAGAGGAGGTCTGAGAGAAAACCAGCCAAGGACTTGACAGGCCATGGGAAACATGTGTTTTCTAATTATGGGAGGTATACTCTGGACCTCCATGTGAAGATTGAGGGTTATAAAATCTGAAATGTACTGAGTGCACACATCTGGGTCAGATCCTTCTGTCAGATGTCAAGGATATTGTGATCTTTATTTTTTATTTATTGATTTGACAGAGATAGATAAAGGGAGATGAGAGAGATGAGGGAAAGAGGGAGAGAGAGAGAGACAACACTAACCAACCAAGCCTGAGCCAACCAGCCAGGGCTCTAATCTCTAATTCCCACCTCATTGCATCTACTCTGTTGCCAAACCATGTTGCCATGTTGCCTCCTTTGCCTCTTCAATAACTCCTGGGTCGGTTCACACATCTTTCCTACAATTAGCACTATAGTCCAAGCCATCGCCATCTCCTGCATGGATTATTGCAATTACTCCCATGGTATATACCAGTATCTATTCCAATTCAGGTCGCTTTTTAGTTTCTTCTTCACAATGGAGGCAGGACGATCTCAAATTGTAAATAAGACCATATGCTCTTCTCCATGGCTCTGCAGATGGGAAACCTTAAATGTGTAAATCCTTTCAGAGGATTCACATTGTGCTGGGTAATGACAGCTCCTTAGCAGGCCTGGTAAAACCCTGCCAAGTCTGGCCCCCAACAACCCTTTGCCCATTTCACTTTCTTGAGATCTTTCTGCTCCAGATGCAATGCCCTTCTTCAGGCATTGAAGTAAAGGCCACATGAGGTCTTATTTCCCAGATGCAATGCCCTTCTTCAGGCTTTGAACCTGTCTTGTTTCCCTCCTGATATGGGGCCTCTGCTACTACTGCTCAGTTGCCTCACATGCTCTTTCCTATTGTCCTTTGCTCATCTCTCAGATCCTGGATCAGTCATGTCTTGGGGAAGTTTTTTTTTTTTTTTTTTTTTTTTTTTTACTTTCCTGACTATGTTATCTCTCAGTATCCATACTTTCTCCTTCTCCCTAACATAAAAGGTGATCGGACTGAATCTTTTCCCTTACCATTTTCAGGTGTTGAAGCCCTATTCCCCCCCCCCCCCACCCCGGACTCCAATGGGATGGATTTTAGGAGGTGAAACCTTTTGGAGGTAATTAGGGTTAGATAAGGTCCTGAGGTGGAGACTCTCTTGATGGGATTAGTGCCCCTAAAATAAGAAAGCAGGGTGCTTACTGCCTTTCTCCCTCTTTTACCTTTTGCAAGGACACAGTGAGAAGGCATCTGTGTGAAATCTGGATAGATGCACTCAATGAGGAGCAGAATCTGCTGGAAACTGGGTCTTGGAGCCCTAGGTTCTGAGGCTGGGAGAAATAAATGTCTGTTTTTTCAGTCTGTGGTACTTTGTCATGGCAGCCTGGGCTGACTAATTAAATGAGGAATTAACGAACGATGTCAGAAGGGAAATGGCGGCACAATAAGCCAAAAGCTGCCCTGGGACTGTCTCTGATCCCTGATCACTTAATGTGAAAGAGCCTTTTTCTCCCATGTGTCCATTATAAGGATGTGGCTGTTTCATGCCCCCTCCCCAGCCTAACCACTCAGGAGGCTCATTGGAGGTCAGAACAAACTGTTTCCTTTCATGGCTTGAAACATTTTGCTTCTTTATCCTACTTTATGTTGTGAGTGTGAGTTAACACCTGGAAATGGGATCCATGTCCAGGTAGTATTGAAGTCCAGGCCACATGAGGTTTTGTCCTTGGGAGAACAAATATATGGAGCAAATCTTCATTTATTTTCTGCTAGTTTCCAATAGGAAATGCTGATAAAAGAGGGATACCATGTTTCCCCGAAAATAAAACATCCTCCGAAAATAAGACCTACTTACAGGTTTCCTTCTGAGTGAAATATAAGGCATCCCCCTGAAAATAAGGCCCACAGGCTCTGTCTCAAAATGAAAATTAATTTACCGTAAACTGGTCGCTAGGACCGCCCAGACTGGCATCTAGCAACCAGTGACGTTACGCAGAGTCCTGACATCACTACTGTGTGGAGGTGGAGTGGAGGTCGGAGCAAGCAGTGAGCATAGAGCAGAAGAGAGGAGAAGATTTTCTCAGATGCATGTAGAAGAACAGGAGGATTAGAGCAGACAGGACACGGCAAAGATGGTGAGTGCTGGTCTGTCTCTGGTGACACTACCTGATGCTCGTGGTCGCCTTCATGCTGACTGAAGGTTCTCAGTCAGTGGCAGACCCTGCTCCAACCCAGATCCAGGCCCCAGCAAGCCCAGTAACAATCCCCAGGTAAGCCCCAGGAGGTTAATGTCTGATAAAGGAGTAGGGGGGATGTCTGGTGAAGTTGTTCAGTGGCACAGGGGTAGTGGGAGGGGGATCACTTAAAATGACACAGGAGGATCAGAGAGGACAATCAAAATGACACAGGAGGATCAAAAGGGGTTACTAAAATGGTAATCCCCACTCTGATTCTCCTGTGCCATTTTGTTTCCTCTCTCTTATCCCCCCTGTGTCATTTTAAGTGATCCCCCTTCCCCCACATTGATAACCCAATTCCTTTTTTTTTATCCCTAGAAATGAGCACAAAAAGAAAAAGCTACTCTGTGGAGTACAAGAAAGGAATTGTGGAAGACTCTTGGGGCCAAAATATTACTGCTTTCTGCAAAGAGAAGATGTTGAGTATCAAATTGGTCCGAAAATGGCGAGCAGAGTATGGTAACCTCATTGAACAAGTGGACAAGGGAAATGCTAAAAAGCGCAAGTGTAGATCAGGTCAGCAACCATTATTTTCCAAGCTGGAAGACCTGATCTATGAATGGGTTGTTGACAGGAGAGCAAAGGCTTTGGTTGTGAATAGGGCTCAGATTCAAGAATTTGCCCTTGAAATGGCACCACAGTTTGACATAGCCCCCGAAGACTTTAAAGCATCACAACACTGGCTGGATAATTTCCTTCAGCAAAGTGAACTGTCTTTAAGAAGATCTACAACATTGTTTAGGTTAGAAGATACTCAAGTTATTAAGCGAGCACTTGCATTCAAGTCCTTTATTGATGATGCTGACTTCTCTAAATACAATCTTTTCAACGTGATTGCTATGGATGAAACTGCAGTGTTTATGTGCCAATCATTTCAAACAACAATTGAACAGCGGGGTGCCTCTTAGTGTACATTCCCTCCACTGCTTACGAAAGTCCACGTGTTTCCTGTATTTTGGCAATTTGTCTGGATGGCACTAAAATCCTACCTTTAATAATTTCTAAGGGCAAGAAGGAAAAGATTAAACGTGTATTGGGCGCTTTTATTCTTGAAACTGAAAGAGCCTGGGCCACACAAGCAGTTATAAGGAAGTGGGTCAATTTAATGCTGCCACTTGTTATGTGAGGGAGCCAAAGAGGTCTGCTAGTCTGGGATGCAGCCCGCACTCACCCCGATAAAGACATGAAGACATTTCTTCACGAAAGAAAAATAGATCAGATAATGATTCCCACAGGAATGATGGCCTATCTCCAGACTTTTGATATTGCAATAAACAGGCCATTCAAAGACAATTTGCACATGGAAATTAATGACTACATTGAAAATAGAATGGAGAGAAATCAGCGTGGAAACTTTGTGAAACCTAAACTACAAGAAGTTGTGACTTGGATGAAGAATTCATGGGAAAAAATCAATAACAGTTGCATTGCAAATGCACTGTGAACAGGCTACCTTGACAAGAAGTACTCATTTAAAGACAGTGCATTGCTAAACATGAGAAATTTGGTCCACTGATTCTGAAAGAAATGGAATCACAAGAAATTCACCAGGAAATTCAGGAATTGGATTGGTATGATGATGTTCCAGAAGATGATGACATGATTGTCATTGAATAAATGAGTAAATTCTTGATACTGCAGGATTCACAGTGTGTCTGGTTTGTGTTGACAACTACTGTACTACCGTACCGTATACAGGTAATAAATTTCCTTTATTTTCATTTAACAATAAATGTGTACCGTATTCTTCTTCATGGAAAAATAAGACATCCCCTAAAGATAAGACCTAGCACATCTTTGGGAGCAAAAATTAATATAAGACACTGTCTTATTTTCAGAGAAACAGGGTACTATTGCCAAAACTGATTTGGCTCAGTGGATAGAGAATCGGTCTGTGGACTGAAAGGTCCCAGGTTTGATTCCGGTCAAAAGCACATACATTGCTTGTGGGCACATTCCCAGTAGGGGGTTTTTCAGGAGGCAGCTGGTTGATGTTTCTCTCTCATCGATGTTTCTAGCTCTCTATACCTCTCTTCCTTCCTCTCTGTAAATAAATCAATAAAATATATTTTTTTAAAGAGAGGGATACTATGTATTTCTCTCACTTCCACACATAGCCTTTCTTTATTTAAAGTTATTCTTTTTTCCCCATCCATTCATTGCTAGGTTACATTTTCTGTAACAATGGACTGCCATTTAGCTTCTCTCTAAGCCTAACTGTTCCTCCACCCAAGGACTCACTGCCGTGAAGTATTATTTCATAGTTTGGAGAGGCATGTGGCTCTCCCAATTGGATTTTCATTTGCACTCATCAACATCCAACACAAAAGCCTTGTGTCAGAGATAAAAGCAACCTCTTTGTCTGAACCCACCCACTCCTCTTTTGTTTTCCTCCTGTGCTCACTGCACATTATGTTCCACATGCTCTTCTTCATGGCTCTGCAGATGGGAAACGTTCAATGCAAGGTATTATTAAAAATACTCATAATTTAAAAAAAAACACACCCTGAAAATTACTGAGCTTTGTATGGGAGCAGCATGCAGCTCCCTAAAGAGCTCCTTTACAAAGAGTTCAGAGAGGTTATGCATGGTTGATGTGATCTACCTGGATGACAGAAGGGAGATGAGAGGGGAGGAAAGTTAAATATCAACATTAGAAAGTCCCTGAAAACCAGCTCCCTGCAACTCTGTCCCTTTTCATTAGAATCACATTAAGAGGTGTGTGGGAGGTCAGGATCTTCCTCTGATTGAGGATCTTGCTGTTAAGGAAGGGGCTTATGGAATTGGAAGATTGGGACCATGGAAGGGAAAGAATATCAATAGAGATTCCACTACCTGTCAGGGACTATACGTGTCTCAGCCATTCCTCATTACATTTCTATACAATGGTCAAATTGGCATTTAACTCTCTAATGGACCTGGGCACACCACCCAGCTTTCCTCTTTCAAGACCAAAGTGGCTGAAGGCTTAGACAAATGACCTTCAAATAAGGGAAGTTTCCTGGCCCAAGGATACTCCTCCTTTCCTTCCCTGGAAGTTGTGCCTTTCTTGGGGGCATCTGGTTAATGTGAGGGTGCATAGGCCCAGCCCTCTTGCCCGATTCAGGATAACTCTGAAGGGCTACCCTAGCTCCAAAGCTCTCTGTGGGATCAATGCAGACCTTTCTTATGACTTTATCATGGTTCAAATTCTCCCACTGTCTACTCTTGCTTCCCTCACTCCTTTTTTCGATTTGTTTCTGAGATTTCCCATCCCTGCCCCATAAATCTGCTGCATGTAGATAGCATCTCAGAATGTTACCCACATGTTAAAAAAGTGTGTTTCCTCCAAATACATATGTCAAAGTCTTTACCTCCTAAAATGTGACTGTATTTGAACATAAGGTCTTTAAATAGGTGATTAAGGTAAAGTGAGGTCTTTATGGTAGGTCCTAATCCAACAGAACTGGTGTCCTTATAAAAAGAGAAACTTTGGACAAAGTGAGAATGATACCAGGCACACGCACTCAGCAAGACAGAGGTGACAACACAGAGGGAAGACAGCCATCCCCAAGCCAAGGAGGGAAGCCTCAAAAGGAACTAATCCTGCCCACATCTTACTTTTGAACTTCTATTCTCCAGAACCAAGAGACAATGAAATTTTGTTTTGGAAGCCCTACCAAACTAATATACTACCTAAGACATCTTCTCTAACTGCCTTTGTTTCTCCATTTTATAAATGAGAACCCGAGGGTCAGAAATGTAAATTATTTGGTCTAAGGTGACAAAGCCAGAATACAAAAAGTCCTGATTCAAAGTCCATGTCTTTCTGCTCCATGAGATGAAATCTGAAATTCCTACTGCCATCTGCTGATCCCTTTGTAACGACTGTTAACTGCCCAACAGATTCTAAGAAACAATTTCACACTCAATCTCATTTAATCTATGTCCAGAATGAAGGTTTTTTGTAATTGGGGTTGATCAAGAGGAACAACTCAAAAATTGCTTTTTATTTCCTTGATTAATCATTAAAATAGCATGTATCTCCACAATAAACATACTTATATAATTCAAGGTACAACATGGCATGAAAAAGAAGTACAAGATATACAATAGACATTTACTTAGAAAAACTAAAACAGCTTAAACCCAGTCTCAAAAAAGACATTAAGACAACTTTGATCACTTTTCTAAGAAATAAGAAATCATGATCTGCCCAAACTGGTTTGGCTCAGTGGGTAGAGAATCGGTCTGCAGACTGAAAGGTCCCAGGTTCAATTCTGGTAAGGGGCATGTACATTGGTTGCGGGCACAACCCCAGTGGGGAGTGTGCAGGAGGCAGCTGATTGATGTTTCTCTCTCATCGATGTTTCTAACTATTCCTCTCCCTTCCTCTCTGTAAAAAATTAATAAAATATTTTTTTAAAAGAAAAGAAGAGAAAAGAAATCCTGATGTAATCTTAGCCCAGGGAAAATTCTTGACCCACCCTGGAAGATAAAAACTATCCTAATATATAAAAACCCAGGGCTAATAGGGACTGACGAAAGGCTCCACCAAACACCAGAAGTCAGTCCTACAGTCTGCCACCTGTGCTGTCTCAGCGACCCCAAACTGACTGCCGAGGGGGCTGAGGATCAAGCCTGGAGAGAGACCTAGACATAGAGGCAGGGTCTCATCCACAGCTTCCTTGGCAGCCATTGCCTCTCTCTTTCTCTTCAGGCTTCTCCAGCAGCTGCATCTCTGTTTCTCTCAGGGCCTCTGTGGGGGCTGCAGATTAGCCTCACCTCTCTCTGATCAGGCCCAGACATAGACCTGGAGATGCTGATAGGTATAGACCAATCAGAACCAAATTGGCCAGCAGCAGAGTTGAGTTGAGGGAAAGATCAGGCCAGCAGGGGAGGGCAGTTGTGGGCAAGCAAGCCGGCAAGGGAGGGCCATTGATGGTGAGATCAGGCCAACAGGGGAGAGCAGTTTGGGATAATCAGTCAGGCAAACAGAGGCAGTTAGGGGCGATCAGGCAGGCAGGCAGGTGAGCAGTTAGGAGCCAGCGGTCCCAGATTGTGAGAGGGAGGTCATCCCCCAAGAGTTTCCTGATTGGAGAGGGTGCAGTCCGGGCTGAGGCCCCCCCCCCCCTCCAATCACAAATTTTGTGTACCAGGACACTAATATATATATATATATATATATATATATATATATATATATATATATATATATATATATTATGCCAAGTGTCTGTCCAATTGGCCACTATGATGCACACTGACCACCAGGGGGCAGATACTCAGTGCAGGAACTGACATGACACACACTGACCATTCACAGAGAAACAGCACTGCAGATTTGGTGCCCATGAAGCAACTCCTGGATTCCCCCAAGTAGGACACAGGCTCTGCCACCATCCCAGAGCAACACCCCACCAAATTGCAGCCAAGGCTATCAAAACACCATGGCACAAAATGTGGCCCGCAGCCAAGCCTAGCCTGGAAACGGTGGCTGTGGAAACTGGGTACTTACATTATGTAGCAAAGCCTGGATTCCTCTCCCTTGTAACTAGCCTCTTTGGAGTTTCTTCAGCCCAAAAACATGACTTGCTTTATAGCCAGGTATAAATTTTTTACAATCTAACCAAATGTCTATGAAACATTTTCTCATGCCTCATCTCATTTGATCCTCACAGAAGTCCTAGAGTAGGTACATAGGAGACTCAGTGGAATCTTATTTGCTTTTCACTGGCTGGAAAATGGAGATTTAAAAAGCTTAGAAACTTGATCAGACTGAAAAGAAGTAAGAAATGGTGGACTTTTAAAATGACTTCAGGTTTTCTCACTGTGCAGAATATAGTCAAACACTGCTGTAGTTAAATGTTTTACCCTTTGTTCTCCCTGCAAGATCTACAATAATAATCTGTTTTGTGTTGATATTTACTGCTGTGTTGCTGACAATCACCTGAAAGAGAGGTCCGCAGGCCGACGCTCTATACATTGAGCCAAACTGGTTTTGGCAGTAGTTGAATTTCTTTACACACACACACACACACACACACACACACACACCTGCCTATACATATCTCATAGATCATGTATAGCTTTCAAAATAAATCACAAAATAATGTTTTAAGGTAGCAATGGGAAACCTTACATTAAAAATTGAAAGCATAAACTTGCAGGTGCTATTGTGGTCTCTTGTTTTATGCATCAAGTGTTCAAGAAGAGCACTGACAAGTTGCCAGGGCTGACTACTTAATTCTATGTGTCCATCAAAGAGAAGCAGAATACCCATTGAGACCTGTGCATTACAATGATTAGAAGCCAGGAACTTCAGGCAAAAGAATAGAAAAGATGGTCAAAATCTTTTTCTTTCACATGTAGAAACCTGGACATTCATTCAAGTGTCCCTGGAAGACGGTACTGAAGTTATGTTGTCACTTTTCACCAGCAGAATATCAAAATGGGATATTATTTTTTTATATGTGCTATTGGAAGGAATGTCCAGCTTGGTTTCTACACTGGCTGGAGAGTGACCTCTGACACTTCTTGTTCTGTTACCTTTGTTGCTTCTGAAGGTAAAATTCTCTTCTCTCTTATCTCTGTCTCCATAGTTAATGCTGAGAAAGAGTTGCAAAAGTCTAGGCTTGTCCTTTTCTCCCTCTAATCTTCCACTCATTTTTCTCCTATATAGCCATTATTTTAATGTATACTAGTACTATTATACTAATAGCTTTCTACATGGGTTATTTTTATTTAAAACACTTTACATGTCTCTGCACAAATCTATAAAAAATATCACACATATGCTATCTATTGTAGCTGGCAGGTATAATGTCCACTGAAGCCCCAAGACAGAAGCAATTTTCCCAAAGTCACTCGACTAACTAGTTACTGAATCAGGTTAGAACCCAGGTTAATCAAACTGCACATTATGTAACAAAATAGTCTTCACATCTGCTCTCCTGTGACTCTTTCCCTAGTCCCAAATTGTTCTCTGGCATGACCTTAACCAATCACCTCATGCCTTCATCAGCACTTCACCTACACTGCCAATGAGGAATGTACTTCTTTGGGTTTGTTCTCACCTGGTGGCTAGAAGGATCCATTGTTTATTTTGTACTAGTATCTGATTTTAACACTGGTCCCTGGCATTTGTTACATCAGAACATTTAGAATAGACAGCATGCTGGCATGCCTTTAATGTCACATACATCTGTAGTTGTTGTGGGTATGTAATTGATTCATGTCCCCAAATGCAAGCACTTTCATATTAACTTCATGTTAGAAAGAGGCAATAAAATCACAGCCAGAGCCATATCTCATTAGGGGCGCATGCATTTCTCAAGGCAAAACGCACTGGATGCTTAGTGTTGAGTTTGTTTATAATTCGCTCTAGTCAATGAAAAATGGTATCACACATAAAAGCTGTAAGACACTCTGAAGCAGAGGCATTATATTCTACTCCCTTTATCACAATGAACACAGAGTATGTGCTCAGGAAACACTCACTGCCTACCTGTATTGTTTATATTAGAGGTTCTCTGGGATATACTTGGTCCTCTTGCAAACAGAGCCATCTATTAGCTTAATGAAAGGCTAGAGGCTGCTGTGCAGGTGATCAACTGCTGAAAAGGTCTGTAGCATTTGGGAGCAAGTAGGTTGACCGGGTTGGTTCACCTCCAGTGATTATTTTGAGATTTGTATTTTAGCTTACACAGAGGAACTGGAAAGAGAATGTTCTCCCTTCCTTCTTTACCAGCTAGGACCTTGGCCAGCATTTGGCATTTACTTTGGGGGCATTATTAGAAATAACAATTTCTCTGCCCAGCAAATATTAAGGAGCATATAAGAGATCAACACAAGGAAACACAACAGATATCTTTTTTCCAGAAATCAAGACTTCACTGTAATTCGCCAACCTGCTTCAGTAACAGACCCTGCTGCTTGCTCAAGATCCCTTTCCAGCAGGAGGCCTCCTTCCATGCTGGAGGCAAATGAATGATTCCAGAAGACTCTTCTGCCTGAAAGGCTGAATATACAGCGTGACAATGACCAGATTACATATGAAAATAGAACTATGGCTTGCTATCTGCAGCAATCAGTCCAGGAAACCAACCCTTTGTCTTCAGTAACTAGCTCAAGAAGCTACCTCCTATAGTCAGACTTGTAAGAAGTCAAACCACTATTTCTAAAACATAGTTCAGGAAGTGAAACACAAACCCTTATAATAATTGACCTAAAACAACCAGGGCTTAATCAACAAGTGACAGGTTTCCTAATTTTTGTATCTGCTTCCAATTTAGGACTAAACAGAGGAAGCCAAATATGCACCTCTAACTAATCACATAGAAATTTCACTTCTAGTGAGCCAACCTACAACTTCCCTATTCAAATAGCCTCCAATCAGAGCATCCCCAGAGCCTTCCTTCTTTTCCCCTATAAAACCCTCCTATTCCTCTCTCTGCCTTTGAATCTTGGCCAAAACACAAAAGACTGCAACCTGCTCTTTTTATATATCATATCTAATAAAGAGAGAATATGTTATTCTCTCGCAAAGGTGGAAGTGTCCACAGCCAATTACGATGGACTATGCTAATTGACTGACTTGCCTTCAAATATGGCGGCTTCCATAGCCACAAGATGGCGGTGCCTATTCCCCTCAACCCCACTGGGGTGGCAGGTGTGTGGCAAGGCCAGGCCTGCAAGCCTGCCTCCAGAGTCTCCCAGTCCCCTCAGACTCCTAGCTGCCCACGTCTGGCCTAAGGTGCAGGCAAGCCTTGGATGGCAGCTTCCCAGCTACCCAGGGCCGCCCAAGGCTTAGGAACCCAGGGATAGCTAAGGCTTACACTGCTAGCAGTGGCAGCAGCAGAGTGTGATGGGGTGTCACCTTTCCCTGATCACCAGATTGCCTCCCGCTCCTGAGGGCTCCCTGTGAGAAGGGGAAGGCCAGGCTGAGGGACTCCCCATCCAGTGCATAAATTTTAATGCACCATGACTCATGTGTGTGTGTGTGTGTGTGTGTGTGTGTGTGTGTATAGATATATAGATGTATAGATGTATAGATGTATAGATGTATAGATGTATAGATGTATAGATGTATAGATGTATAGATGTATGGATGTATAGATGTGTAAATGTATAGATGTATAGATGTATAGATGTATAGATGTATAGATGTGTATATATATATATATATATATAGCCAGTGCATGAATTTATGCACCTTGAAAGGAACTGTGGGCCACAAGGCTGTGGTGGGCACAGGGGCGGGTCACAACCTATTCTCCATGCCCCTACCCTGCCCCTCCTGCTGCGATGCCCTGGTCCTCTGTTTACCGGCAGCTCCACTGCCATTGCCACTGCTCCCATGCACTGTTGGGTCTGGCTTCTGCTTGTATCTTCTGAAGTCATGAAGCAGTTAGAGCTGGCATTGTTAGCAGGTGCAAGTGGCAGTTACTGCCCCCATTGCCCCTCAGGAACAGAGGTAGGTGGAGAAGCCTTCAGGGGCTATCAGGGCCAGCAGCCACCACTTGTATCCACTAATGGCACGGAGCAACTGGGACTGGCACTGGCTCTGGCAGTTGGTGTGAGCAGCAGCTCTGGAACTGGCTGTGAATGTGAGTAGGACCATGGCATGCTGGAGCAAAGAATTTTCAGTAACCACCAGAGGCTCACCCCAATGACAGCAATCAGTGCCCCACCTTGGCATGGAGTCCTTACTTACCTGCTCTACCCTCCTACCGTGGCCACCACCCACCATGTTCAGCACTCTGCTGCCTACTATAGACATCCACCATGTTCTGTGCATGCCCCCTGGTGGTCAGTGCCCATTGGTTGTTCAGTTTTTCCGTTGTTTGGTTGTTTGGTTGTTCCGCTGTTCAGTCTATTTGAACTTTAGTCACACACACACACACACACACACACACACACACACACACATTATGTAGATCAATAAATATAGATTTTGATATTTAATGATACCTCAATAAAGAGCCTTTGTGTGTTTGCATTGGCTTCATCTTCATTTATTCCACATAACTAAATGTTCTTTCCCTTTGGGCTATATAGCAGTTAAGTATGGGGCTATAGACCCACACTTACTTGTCTTTGAATACAGGCATCTACACTTGCTGGCTGTGTGACCTTTGGTAGGTTACTTAACCCTTTGTGTGTCAGTTTCTTCATCTATAAATGGGGATGATAACTGTATTTGCATCATAAAGTAGATGCAAGTTAGATGGTATGATATCCATTAAACACCTAGAACACTATTCTAGGTGCTAGTGGCAGTTATTTTTTACCACCCCTGTTACAATTAAATTCATTGTCCTCTGATCCTTTCCTTTGACCTGAATTATCAGATATAAAGCTTACACGATGTAAATTTTATCTAGGAGAGACAGCACTTGAAACTGTTACTATTTATTCACAAATTTATCTGAATTAGTATATAACAATATACTAATTCAGATAAATTTAGAAAGAGTCCTGAAATTTGATATTAGCAAGACTTACAAAGGTTTTACATTCATGTGTGGGTCTTGTGGGTTGTGATGTGAGTAGGAACTTCAGTGGGCATCAAATGAACATCACAGGATCAAGAATAGTAAGAAGACACTCAGTTTTTCAGAGTGTGTATTACAGAGGATGCAGGAGAATAGACACCAGCATCATGTAATCTATCCACTTAACCTAGCCAGGATTTTCACAGTGGACACAATCCTGGTCACTTCATGTGTTTTAATTATTGGTGGAAATAGATGGATCCCTTCCCTGAAAGGAACCCTGTGCTCTCTGTGCAAATTTTTCATTTATGTCCACCAGGAAGTTATCTGAATAATTTATCATTGGTAACATTACGTGGTTTGGAGTAAAAGATCAACCTTTCCTTCCCTGCTGTTCTGCAACTTCCTTCTGTTTAGTCATGAATCACTGTGTTGCTAGGAAGGCCTTCTAGAACTTAGAAATTAAAAAGAGACCTTTTGCTCTTTCAAAAGGCAAGTCCAGTTTAAATATCTGACTGGAAATTAGGAAATCCATGTGACTTTTCTTGATGACTACTGTGAACATCCCTCAAAGCAAAAAGTTCCTGGGATGAGCTCAGTGTCAGAGCCTGAGGCCCAGAACTGTGTGCAAGATATAAGAATAAAGTGGCGTTGAAAACCAGGAGCATGCAGTCCATTGTATCACATTAAGTTGAACCCAGACTTCTGGTTATTTTGGTGTGTTGTATGTGCTGACATGCATGCTTCCAGATTTTGAAATGAAACGCCTTGGACCATGACCCAGAATTAAAACTTCATATTGTAGTCCTTTACCTAACTGAGGGAGCTTGCCTTCAGCAAGAGAAGCTGAGAAGTGGCAGGGCTCCTAACAGCAGCTATGCTTTTCAAAATTGAAACACAGGAGTAAGAGGAATTATTACTCTGTTGATGTTGTTTGGAGAGAGTTGGAGTATAAGTATTTTTTTAAAAACAAGGGAGCCAGAAAAGTCCAGTTCTCCCTTTACCTCTATTGCAGTAATCTGTCTCCTCAATTTGCTAGAACTACACCTGGCAGTCTTCCCTGAGTACCCAAGAGGAGAGAAATAAAAATCTAGAAAAAACTCCCTTATTTAGCCTGGCTTTTTTTTCTTACTTTCTGCTTCAAGTAGCCAAGTCATTTACTTTGAAAGCTTCTGTAACTGAACATGTGTATTTGCTGAGCTATTTCAAATGTGTTCTATTATGCTTCAGCCTTTTTCAATGATGGACTTTGCACATGGTTCTAATGCCCAGTGGTAAAATTTCTATCTGGGAGGCATTCTCAATGCAAGCTGAGTATAAGCAGCGACATAGTGTAGAAATAAAATTAATCTCTTAGGAGTTTGAGTTCAGAGTTTTCTGTGTAGCGCCAGAGGCCAAGCATCACACGGCTCTAATTTAGGACATGTTTCCTTCTGTGTCTTGACTTTTCACCTGGATAGTGGGAGTGAAATACCTGTCCCAACATCTCCTATTGCTGCAATGGTGATGAGTGAAATCCAAAAGCAGCACACACACACACACACACACACACACACACACACACACACAGAGAGAGAGAGAGAGAGAGAGAGAGAGAGAGAGAGAGAGAGAGAGTCTTTGTTCTTTGAAATCCATACAGTTTCCCTCTAAAGTTGATCCAGCAAAGGGTCACCATTTGCACTGGATAGTCTCATAGGTGCAGGGCAAAATCTACTAGAGGAATGAATTACATTGCCCCCTTTATCAAAGTTCATCAGTGCTTTCAGGCCACAGGGATGTGTTAGGATGATCTCTGGTTATCTTTCATAGAAATACTGCAAGGGCCTGAAGTTAACCATTTCTTAAAAATTAACACATTCTGTTCTTCTCAAAAATAGAATTTGTCTTAATATCTGATGTGTGTGTGTGTGTGTGTGTGTGTGTGTGTGTGTGTGTGTGTGTTTGGGAGAAAGGTAGAGAGACAGACACAGAACAACATAGAAGTGAGGGGAGTGAAATTCAATTTTATGAACTGTCATAGTATTTATTGGTATCTCCCTTCATTCTTCTCGCTGGATCAGAGAGAAGTCTTTCTATTCCAAGGTCACCCAAATTTTTTGTCACTCACCTTATTTCTTCCTTGGTTCATTAGCAATTCTCAATCAATTTCTCTTTCTCTCTAAGTCCTTTGCCCATCAACAAACATATTCTGGTCTCCCAAATTAAAAAACAAACAAACAAACACACACACACACACACACACACGCAGAAACTTATCTGGATTGCTTCAAACCATATTGCTATTTGTCACCTCTCCTTTAACCAAAAACTTCTTCTTAAAAGCCTATTTATACTTAGTTCCTACTGTTTGTTTGTTTTTTTAAACTATAGTGCTAACCTCTTGCCTTTTATTTTTATAGGTTTTTGTTTTGTTTTTTTACCACTTGAAAGCATTTGATCTTGTGGCCTACTTTCTCCCATTCAAATAACCTGTGAAATGACAGTATCTTGAACTTCTTCCTATATTCATATAGTCTCTTCTTGGTTTGCCAGTGACCTTTAAATTTTCCAAGGATATATGTAATCATTCTTTTTTCTTTGTATTCTTTCCTTTGATGATTTCATTCACTTCCATACATTCAAATATTACCTGCCGGTAACTTCCAAGTACTCATCTATATACTCCTGCTTTCTCCTGGACCCCAATTTCTCACTGCCTGTCATTTACTTTTTCCTGAATTGTGCACCAGCATCTCAGATTCAACATATCTAGATGCTAACTAATTATTTATTTCTTCAAAGAGACTGGCCTGTCTGGACATAATCTGTGTCCCATTATCTCCGATTCTATTTCTCCATCATTTGCAAATAATCCCTTTCTGTCAGAGTGGTTAAGCCATTTGTCCAAGGTTACACAGCTAGTCAGTTGTGGAGTCAAGATTCAAAACAGTTTGTTTGACTACACTACACAGTGTGCTTTCTCTCTAATAAGTTACTCAGAGGTGAAGAAATTCATAAGATCTAGTTCCTGTTTTTAAAGAGCCTAAATAAAGTTTTTGGAGTACTATCATAAAAAAAAAATAATGACCTATAAATACAGAGAACAAACTGAGGGTTGCCAAATAAGAGGGTGAGGCTTGGGTTCTGGTTAAAAAGGTGAAGGGGTTAAGAAATACAAATTGGTATTTCCAACATGGTCACAGGATATAAAGCACAGCATAAGGAATGTATTCAATAATATTGTAATAACTATGTATGACATTAGGTGAGCACTAGACTATTGCTTCATAAATTATATAAATGCCAGGAGATTAAAATGGTGGTGGAGTAAGTGAATACTGTAGGGATAATCACCCAGAAACACACCAGAATTGCAACTAAAATACAGAAAAAAATCCTGAATAATCAACCTAAGAATCACCTGATTCCAAGGAACTGAAAATGGAGACCCCTTAGAGATTGATAGGATGGACAGAGGCATGAAATGGCTTGCCAGGTGATCACAGTTTGCAACTGATGATCTGCAGAGATATCTCAGCTGTAGAGGGTTGCCACTGAGAATTCTGGGGTCTAATCCCCAAGCTGGGTCCCCCAGCAGAGAGCACCAGAACTGAGAACAGTATCCACATAACATTTAGCTGTAAAAAGCAGCAGCGTTGCTGACTGGCAGGGAGAGATAGCTGGAAATTTAGGCACTCTCTTAAAAGGCTAATGTACAAAATTCCCTGTGGAGCTACCCATCTTGTGTTCCAGTAGAGGAAGGGCAGAGTGGACTGGAGCTGTGTAAATAGTCATAATCGGCGACTTTGGAGTTAGAGCTCAGGAGGCAGACACCCAAATGTCCTAAGCTATGTCATTCCCTCATGCAGCAGAGGACATTTTTCCCACACAGAAATTTGCTATACACGTGGCCTTGGGGTAAAACAGCTGACCCACCCCATTGGAAAACACCTTGCCCCAGTGCAGAGTTTCTGAGCCTACTTAAGAGGCTAAAAATAACAATTAGTCTCCAGGCAAAAGCAACTGTCCCATCCTGTTGAAAAAACACTCTTGCCACACCTAAGGACAACTGCCTGAGGGCAATTCAAATTTGAATCCTATCAGTTTGTAGGCTGACTGATCTCTGGAGTCTTTAAGTCTTAGCCTGATCTAATTAGTCAGCAATATTGTTTGACACTGTCCTAACTAGAGATTGAGAAGCATAGCAGATCTACCTAATACATTGTCACAAAGCCAAACAAGCTTCCAAAATAAGGAAATAAGAAAACAAGCCCCAAGTGAAAAAATAAGGGAATTCTCAAAATGAAGAGATAAATGAAACAGAGATAAGAAATTTATCTGAAACAGAGTTCAGAATAATGATGATAAAAATACTCAAGAGCATGAGAAAAGATATAGTAACTATGAAAACAGAAATAAAGAACACATTGGAAGGAATACATAGTGGATTAAGGGAAGCTGGGGATCAAATCAATGAATTAGAAGACAGGGTTGAAAAAAATCACTCAATCAGAGAACAAAACAAATAAAAAACAATTTAAAAAAACAGGAGAACAGCTTAAGAGAGCTGTGGGACAACATGAAATGTAACAATATTCCAATAGCAAGTGTGCCAGGAGAGGCAGAAAGGGAGGAAGGAATAAAAAATGTGTTTGAAGAAATACTGGCAGAAAACTTCCCCAATCTGGTAAAAGAAAAAGTCATAAGTCCAGGAGGCACAGAGAACACTAAGCAAAAAGAACCCAAACAATCCACACTCAGACATATCATAATAAAAATGTCAAAAATTAAAGACAAAGAGAGAATAATTTTTATTGTTTAAAGTATTACATATGTCTCTTTTTCTCCCAATTGACCCACACCCCCCAAAAGAAAGAATCTTAAAGGCAGCAAGAGAAAATAAAATTATTACCTACAAAGGAGCTCCAATAATCCTGACACCTGAATTCTCATCAGAAACTCTATAGGCTAGAAGAAAATGGCATGGATTACTCAAGGTAATGGAAAGCAAGGATCTGAAACCAAAATTACTATATACAGCAAGGCTATCATTCCAAATAGACAGTCAGATAAAGAGCTTCCTAGACAAAAAAAAAAAGGCTAATGGAGTACATCACCACCAAACCAACATTACAAGAAATGCTAAAGGGATTGCTGTAATGAGAAGAAGAAATAGAGAGAAAAACCTAAGCATACATAATAAAATAACAATAAATAAGTATCTATCAATAGTAACCCTAAATGTAAATTGATTAAGTGCTCTAAACAAAAGGTTTAGGGTAGCTGAATGGCTAAAAGTACATGAACCAACCATATGCTATCTATAAGAGGACCACCTTAGAACAAAAGATACACATAGGATGAAAGCAAAGGGATGGAAAATATTTTTTCATGCAAATGGAAAAGAAAAAAAAAAGCTGGAGTATCAATACTTATATCTGACAAAATAGACTTCAAATGAAGGCCATCATAAGAGACAACAAAGGTCACTATATAATATTAAAGGGATCAATTAAATAAGAGGATATGACCCTTGTAAACATAAATGTACCCAATATAGGAGCAGCTAAATTCATAAAAAATAGAAATTCTAGAGAATTTCAAGGAAGAGCTTAACAATAATTTATATATATAAAAGGCTAATATGTTGTGTCCATTCGAATGTTTGCTATGAAGTATACTGACCACCAGGGGTAAGGTGCTCAATTCAGGAGCTGCCATGATGCACATTGGCAATTTACAGAGAAACCGCACCATGGACCTGATGCCCACAAAGCAATACTCAGCTTCTCCCAAGTGGGACACAGAACCCTGCCACCATACCAGAGTGACACCCCACCAAATCACAGCCAACACTGCCAAGACACCATGGCAAAAAATGTGGCCCACAGCCCAGCCCAGCTTAGAAACAGTGGCCTTGGGCACCAGGTAATGACATCATGTAACAACGCCTGGTTTCCTCTCCCTAGCAACTAGCCTTCTTGGAATTTCTTCAGCCCAGGAACACAACTTGCTTTATAGCCAGGTGCAAACATTTTACAATTTAACCAAATATCTGTGAAGCATTTTCCCATGCCACATCTCATGTGCTTACAAAAGTCCTGGAGTAGGCACTTAGGAGACTCGGTGGAATCCTATTTTCTTTTCATTAGCCAGAAAACAGAGATTTAGAAACCTTAGAAACTTGACCAGACTGAGAAGAAGTAAGAAATGGTGGACCTTGAAAATAACTTCAGGTTTTCTCACTGTGCAGAATATCGTCAAAGACTGCTGCAGTTAAATATTTTACCCTTTGTTCTCCCTGCATGATCTACAATAATAATCTGCTTCATATTGATATTTACCAGTACTGCTGTGTTTCTGACAATCACCTGAAAGCAAAGACGGGATGCTTTATGGGGTTGGAAAATGTTTAGCTAAATCAGAAATCAGGTTTAATTAAGCAAGTTTATTATATATCTATAAAAGGCTAAGTTTACTCGTGCATGTGCAAAACATATGAATCTCTTACTGGCGCCAATCATGTGTTTAGATCTGTCATTGTCGATCATGAATTTAGTTGAAATTTTTATTATAAAGAAAAGGTGAATAGTGACATTAAAATATTTATTTTAATTAACTTATTTTCAATGAGCACAAATTTGTGTACCAGGCCACTTGTATAGTCATAATAGGGGACTTTAGCACCCTGCTGACTTCAATGGATGAATCATCCAGACAAAAACTTGACAAGGAAATAGTGAATCTTTTTTTTTAAATATATATTTTATTGATATTTTACAGAGAGGAAGGGAGAGAGATAGAGAGCTAGAAATGTCGATGAGAGAGAAACATCGACCAGCTGCCTCTTGCACACCCCCTACTGGAGATGTGCCCGCAACCAATGTACATGCCCTTGACCAGAATCGAACCCGGGACTTTTCAGTCCACAGACCGATGCTCTACCACTGAGCCAAACCAGTTACGGCGAAACAGTGAATCTTAATGACACATTGTATAAGACACATTTTATTGACATTTATTGAATATTTCACCCCAAAGCTGAAGAATATACATTCTTCTCAAGTGCACATGGATCATTCACAAAGATAGACCATATATTAGGCCACATCAGTCTCTACAAGTTCAAGAAGATTGAAATCATATCAAGCATCTTCTCAGACCATAGTGCAATGAAATTAGAAATCAATTACAGTAAAACACCTCAAAACATTCAAACACGTGTAGACTAAATAGCATTTTTTAAACAATGAATGGGTAATCAACAAGATAAATAAATAAATAAATAAATAAATAAATAAATAAATAAATAAAAAACTTCTTGGAAAGAAATGAAAAATCACATGAACACACAACAACCCAAAATCCTTGGGACATAGGAAAAGCACTCTGGAGAGGGAAGTGCATAGCACTACAGACCTGCCTACCTCCAAAACAAGTCAACAATAAACTATTTAAAGAACTAGAAAGAGAACAAGAAAAGCCCAGAATAAATGGAAGGAAGAAAATAATAAAAATTAGAGCAGAAATAAATACATAGAGACTAAAAAAAAATGATACAAAAATATCAATGAAAACAAGAACTGGTTCCTTGAAGGATAAACAGAATTGATGAATTGTTAGCCAGATTCATTAAGAAACAAAGAGAGAGACCTAAATAAATAAAATCAGAAACAAAAGTGGAGAAGTAACCAGAAATAAAAAGAATTAAAAGAAAATACTGTGAACAGATATATGCCAACAAGCTGGACAATATGGATGAAATGGACAAAGTCCTAAAAAAATACAATCTCCCAAAACTGAATCAGGAGAAATCAGAAAACCTGAATAAGTCAACTGATGAAATAGAAGCAGTAATAATAATAATAAATAAAAAAACTTCCAGCAAACAAAAGCCCAGGTCTGGATGGCTTCATAGGAGAGTTTTACCAAACATTGAAAGAACTAACATCTATATTCCTCAAACTACTCAAAAAAATCCAAGGAATGAACAGTTCCAAGCTCTTTCTATGAAGCCATCATTACCCTGATTGCAAAACCAGATAAAGACACTACAAAGAAGGAGAATTAAGGTCAATGTCCCTGATGAACATAGATGCTAAAATCCTCACCAAAATATTAGTAAATCAGATCCAGCAATATATTAAAGAGATCATACATCATGATAAGTGGTATTTATTCCAGGGATGCAATGCTGGTATAATATTTGCAAATAAATAAACATGATGCATCACATAAATAAATTTAAAGACAAAAATCACATGACCATATCAATAGATACAGAAAAAGCACCTGACTAATTCCAACATCTATTTTGAATAAAATATCTCAGCAAAGTGGGAAAAGAGAAAGAATATCTCAACATGATAAAGGCCATATATGACAAACCTACAATAAACATACTTAATGGACAAAAACCTGAACCATTTCCCCTGAGAACAGGAACAAGATAAGGATGTCCTCTTTTAACAATCTTTTTCAATATAGTATTAGAAGTGCTAGCCAAATGCAATCAGGCAAGATTAATAAATAAAAGGCATCCAAATTGGAAAGGAGAATAGGTAAAATTGTCATTATTTGCAGATTAAATGATATTTTCCATAGAAGACACTAAAGATACCACCACCACCACCACCAACAACAACAACAAAACTACTAGATTTAATAAATGAATTTGGCAATGTAGCAGGATACAAAGTCATCATCAAAAAGCAGTAGTATTTTTATACACTAATAATGAACTCACAGAAATTGAAACTAAACATGCAATCCCAATTATCATTGCAACAAATAAATTAAGATATTTAGGAATAGACTTAATCAAGAAGGCAGAAGATTTGTACTCAGAAAACTATAGGATGTTGAAAAAAAGATAGAAGAAGATATAAACAAGTGAGAGAATATGCCATGTTCATGGATTGGTAAAACCAACATCATTAAAATGTCCATACTACCCAAGGCAATCTACAGATTCAATGGAATCCCTATTAAAATACCAACAGCATATTTCATAGATCTAGAATAAATACTTCAAAAATTAACATGGAACCAAAAAAAAAAAAAAAAAAAAAAAAAACAAACACCCTGAACAGCTGCAGAAATCTTGAGAAAAAAGAACAAAGTTGAAGGAATCACCACACTAGATTTTTAAGTTTACTACAAAGCCACTGAATTCAAAACAGCTTGGTACTGGCAGAAGAACAGGCATATTGATCACTGGAACAGAACAGAGAACCCAGAAATAGACCCAAGGCATTATGCTCAATTAATATTTGACAAAGGAGGCAAGAAAATGCAATGGAGTCAAGAGAGTCTCTTCAATAAATGGTGCTGGGAAAATTGGACAGATATATGCAAAAAATAAAACTAGACCACCAACTTACACGATACACAAGAATAAACTCAAAATGGAAAAAAAATACTTTAATGTAAGTTGTGAAAGCGTAAAAAATGTATATCAAAGTAAAAACAAACAAACAAACAAAAAAAACTTCTGCACAGCAAGAGAAACCATCAATAAAACTAAAAGAGAGCCCACTGTATGGGAGAACAGTACACCTGATAAAGTGTTAATATCCAAAATATATAAGAAACTCATACAACTTAACAGAAGAAAACCCAATTAAAAAATGGACAAAGGATCTAAATAGATACTTCTCCAAAGTGGACATACAGATAGCCAATAGACATATGGAAAAAAATGCTCAAAATCACTGATCATCAAAGAGGTGCATATTAAAAAGGCAATAATATATTACCACATATCTTTCAGAATGGCTACCATCAAGAAATCAACAAATGATGGGTACTGGCAAGGATGTGGAGAACAAGGAACCCTCATATGCTGGTGCAGATTGGTGTAGCCACTGTAAAAAACAGTATGGAATTTCCTCAAAAACTAAAATTGGAACTGTCAATTGACCCAGTGATCCCACTTCTAGGAATATATCCTAAGAAATGTGAAGCCCCCCCGAAACCGGTTTGGCTCAGTGGATAGAGTTTTGGCCTGCGGACTGAAAGGCCCTGGGTTCGATTCCAATCAAGGGCATATATATTGGTTGTGGGCACATCCCCAGTAAGGGGTGTGCAAGAGGCAGTTGATGGATGACTCTCATAGATGTTTCTAACTCTCTATCCCTCTCTCTTCTTTGTGAAAAATCAATAAAATATATATTTTTTAAAAAGAAAAGTGAAGTACCAATCAGAAAGAACGTATACATCCCTATGTTCATAGTGGTATAATTACAATAGCTAATATCTGGAAACAACCCAAGTGTCCACCTGTAGATGAGTAGAAAAAAAGCTGTGGTAAGTGTATACATACCGTGTCCCCCAAAATAAGACAGTGTCTTATATTAATTTTTGCTCCCAAAGATGTGCTAGGTCTTATTTTCAGGGGATGTCTTATTTTTCCATGAAGGAGAATACAGTACACATTCATTGTTAAATGAAAATAAAGGAAATTTATTACCTGTATACAGTACGGTAGTATGGTAATTGTCAACACAAACCAGACAAACTGAATCCTACAGTATCAAGAATTTACTCATTTATTCAATGACAATCATGTCATCATCTTCTGGATCATCATCATAACAATCCAATTCCTGAATTTCCTGATGAACTTCTTGTGACTCCATTTCTTTCAGAATCAGTGGACCAAATCTCTCATGTTTAGCAATAGCACTGTCTTTAAATGAGTATTTCTTGTCAAGGTAGCCTGCTCTCAGTGCATTTGCAATGCAACTGTCAGTGATTTTCTCCCAATCAAAATGACACAGTAAATTCATTTTCATTCTGAGACAGAGCCTGGGGGGCTTATTTTCGGGGGGATGCCTTATATTTCACCCAGAAGGAAACCTGTAAGTAGGTCTTATTTTCGGAGGATGTCTTATTTTTGGGGAAACACGGTACTTATCCTTTAAGACAGCATGGAGATACCTGGAGAGTATCAAGCTTAAGTTAAAGTAGTCAGTCAGAGAAAGACAAATATCACAAGATCTTACTCATATGTAGAGTCTAATTAACAAAATAAACTGATGTATGGAGTGAATTCAGAGACATGGAAGCATGGATCAGAGTGCAGAATCTCAGAGGGAAGGTGGGGGTAGGTGTGGGATTGTGAGGTAATCAACCAAAAACCTTGAAGGCATATTTGCATAACCTATAGAAACAGACAATAGGGAGGTGAAGGCCTGGGGTGAGAGGTGAGTTGCAAATTGGAGGGGATGAATGGGGGGGGGAAAGAGGACATATGAAATACTTTCAAAAGTAAAAACTAGAGGCCCAGTGCACAAAATTCATACATGGGGGCAGGGGTTTGTGTGTCCCTTAGCCCAGCCACACCCTCTCCAATCTGGGACACTTCAAGTGATGTCCAAATGCCTGTTTAGGCCTGATCCCAATGGGCAGTCAGACATCCCTCTAACAATTCAGTACTGTTGGCTCCCAACTACTCACATGCTTGCCTGATTGCCCTAGCAACTCCCCTGCCAGCCTGACTGATGCCTAACTTCTCCCCTGCCAATCTAATTGCCCCTAACTGCCTTCCCCTACCAGCCTGGTTGCCCCTGACTGTCCTTCCCTGCAAGCCTGGTTGCCCCCAACTTCCCTCCCCTGCTGGCCTGGTAACCTCTAACTACCCTCCCCTGCTGACCAGGCTGCCCCCAACTGAACTCCCCTGCCAGCCCAGTTACCCCTAACTGCCCTCCCCTATTGGCCATCTTGTGGCAGCCATCTTGTGTCCACATGGGGGCAGCCATCATTAACCACATGGGGTGGCTATCTTTTGTGTTGGAGTGATAGTCAATTTGCATATTAATATTTTATTAGATAGGATTACATAAATATGTTTAACCACTATGCTGTACACCTGACCACCTGAATATAATTCTGTCTAATAAATAGGGAATATGCTAATTGACCCTCACATAATCAAAAAGATGGTGGTACCTACAGCCAAGAAGGATGGAATATGCTAATTGACTGCCCCATCCTCAAAAATGGCATTGCCCACAGCCAATAAGGATGAAATATGCTAATTGACCACCATGCCCTCATGGTGGTGCCCATAGCCACAAGATGGTCGTGCTCAGTCCCCTTAGCCCCGCCAGGGTGGCAGGCATATGGCAAGGCCATGCCCGCACCTGCTTCGGGAGTCTCCCAGTCCCCTTTTCCCCCCAGCTACCCAGAGTCAGCCCCAGGCACAGGCAAGCCTTGGATGGCAGCTGTCCAGCCACCCAGGGCTATCCAAGGCTCAGGTTACCACAGCCAACCAAGGTTTGTGCTGCTGGCAGTGGCAGCAGCATATGTGTGATGGGGGCATTGCCTTCCCCTGATCGCCAGGTTGTCTCCAGCCATTGAGGGCTCCCGGACTATAAGAAGGAGCAGATAACCTCTAACTACCCTCCCCTGGGCTGAGGGACCCCCCCTCCCCCATCCCTCCAGTACTTGAATTTTCATGCACTGGGCCACTAGTATAAAATAATATTGAATGTCAACTGTAATTGAAAAAGAAAAAAAATATTGAAAGACACATTAAAAAATGAATGATATTTGTTTATGTAAATTAAACCTCAATATACCAGACATTTTTTAAAAAATTAACAACTCTAAAAAAAGTAATAACCCTTCATAAGTACTTCAAAATTATTAGTGTGTCTTCCTACATCCCCACAATAATCAGTAATATTTGTGTCATGATTATAAGAAAATTTGTTCTGGTTCTTCCAAAATTTATATATTTTAAATATTGGGAAGTATACTCCATTTTCACTGTCCCTTAAGACAGTATTCATTAAAAGATAAAACAAAGTCTGTTTGATCAACATTTATAGCTAAAATAATAAATGACAACCTGAAATCAAAACACATCTCCATATTGAAGCACATATTGTAAATCATACCCTCCACATTCAAATGTAGTCTAATTAAATTCAGGTGCTTAAAGCTATATTATAGTAAGTTGTCATGGCTTTGAACAAGCAAGGATAATTTAGCCATCTGCACTATTTCTTCTCAGTTACAAACCCAGCATTCTGAAGTAAGATGGATTGAAATCTGCAGAGACAGCATTCAGAGGAAGCCAGAAAGCTAAGTTCATGAAAATTCCATCAGCCCAAATCTCCCGCCAATATATTGGATGATGTCTATTTGAGGGTAGCTGCTCTACATTTCTTTCAGATTGACCGACTTCCTACTTCAAAAAAAGGAATACTACATTTTAATTTTTTCCCTCTCATAGCATTGTAGTATCTAATCTCCCAATGATATTCTAAGATAACTTAGAAAGCTCCCAGATCTCTAGTGATTAAATGATATTTTTGAAATACACATATTGATACCTAAAGTATTTACAAAAATACTCTAACTTGCAAGGATCAACATCTGTCAAATGACATCTAAGACTGACCTTACAATCAGCTATAGCCTATTAGATACTAAAACTGCAGCAACTGGGAAAACACTGTGATGTTATTTAACATGTGTTGTCCTGTTTATAGTATTAGGTTGTATAATCATGGAAAACTTGATCACATGAGAGTATCCCCCTCTCCCTTAACTTGTAATTTCCACTTAAACTATTAGAATTCCAACTGTGCAAATAAATGTGCTGTTTTGGTAACAGCTTGTGGAGAGAACTCCATGTTTCCCGGAATGTACTTGAAGAAGATTAATGAGTTCTACATATGTGCCAAGTCAATCTGCTTCTCCCTGTCAATCGCCATTCCAAGAACAAGCCCCTCTATTTCTGCAGATATGTTTTCAAACAGATGTGTTGCTTAAATTTTTATTAAATTATTGGAATAAATGATTACTAAAGAATTTCCAAATGTATGGCTAAGGCGTTTTACAATAGTATCAACTGTATTTTTTTTTAAAGTATTTTTATTGATTTTAGAGAGAGAATAGGGGGAGAGAGAGGAGGGTGGGAAAGGAGGGAGAGAGAGAATGAGAGAGAGAGAGAGAGAGAGAGAGAGAGAGAGAGAGAGATATCAACCAAATGCTTCTCAGCCCCACCAGGGATGGAACATGAAACTTGGGCATGTCACTGTCCAGGAACCCACAACTTTCCAGTGCACAGGACAACACTCCAACCAACTGAGCCATACTGGCAGGGCTCAACTGAACTTTTTAAAAAATATATTTTTATTGATTTCAGAGAGGAAGGAAGAGGGATAGAGAGAAAGAAACATCAATGATAAGAGACAATCATTGATAGGCTGCCTCCAGCATGCTCCTTACAGTGGAATGAGCCTGCTACCCAGGCATTTTACCCTTGACTGAAATCAAACTGGTTCTCTCCCCACGCCCAGTTCACAGACTGACATTCTATCCACTGAGCCAAAACAGCTAGGGTTCTACTGAACTTTTTAAAAAAGACCTGTCCACTCTAACACTTAACCACAGTGGTGACAATGAGGATTGAAGAGATGTTGCCTATCTTTTGAGGACCTTGAGGACTTTTTATTTCATTGATTAGTAGGCAAATTTAGAATACTTAAGACATAAAATATTGTGTACTTTCTTCTCTCTAAGTCATCTTCATCTAGCGATCTCCAAATGCTCAGCTCTCTGCTTGCCTACTTTCCCCTTTGGGTGGAGTAGGTACAGCCACTAATGAAGCAGCAGTACTGTCAGTGGGGTTGGAGTACTGTGGCATGCTGGGGGCCTCCACTGGACTAAGGGTGGTAATTGCCATCTTTCCAATTAAACAATGTCTTCAAGGAAATTTGCATACAGGCAATTAATTCTGATTCACAATTTATTAACAAAGATGTGGAAAATGAAATTGAATGTAGGGAATGTAAACAGCAACCTCCTCCTGCAGAATTCACAGGGAAGGACATCTCAGCCCTCAGTGAAGAGAGAGCCTTGCCTAGTGGCCCTGGCCTGGGCAGAGCTGGTTCAGTGTGGGAGGTGCAGGGTTGATGTTGGAGCACACAGCTGCCTTAAGAGGTGCCTGAGAGAGACCGAAACAAGATGGCGGCCTAGGTAGTCTCCTAAGCTGCCACCTCATCAACAATTTGGAAAAAAACAACAGCTAAAATCGAAAGGGATCGCACCAGACCCACAGGAAAGCTGGCAGAATGAGATGGCTACAACTAGACACAAAGCAAGGCGCCACTGCTGCCATGTGGAGTTTAAAACTATGGTGGAACCAGACCCGCCACCGCCAGGAATGAGGGAAGCCAGACCTCGGTCCGCCCTGCCCCAGGCCCAGGGAGTGGGCCATCCTGACCGGCCCACTGTGGAAGCTAGGGAGCCAATGCCAGGCCTCCGCCATGCCTTTGGCTCCTGCCGAGAACGAGACGCCTTTGAGTGAGGTCTCCCTGCCCGCAACCATCTCAGCCCGCAGCTGTCCCAGCCCGCCATGCTGGTGAGGAGCTGGCGCGGCACCTTCTGTTCACGCCCCCAGCGAGTCCTTCCTCTGCTGCCACATGGCGGGGCCAAAGCTTCTGCCACTGCTGCCATGTGGATTTGAAAACTACAGGGGAAATTGAACCACAGGAGCGACCGTCACTGACGCACCCACTGCTGCTGCCGCCAATGAGAGAGTGGGCGGCTTCAGAACTTAGCCTCCGCATCCGCAGCTGCTCTGCTTCTGTCCCGAATGAGACACCTTTGGGCTCGGTCTGCCAGCCCGCAGCCATCTCAGCCCGCCTGCAGCTGTCCCAGCCCGGCCGCTGTGCTGGTGGGGAGATGGCACGGCGCCTTCAGTTCACGGCCCCGGCAAGCCCTTTGCCGGTCAGGCCCGCTGCCAAAGGGCCGAGCTGAGCCTCTGTCCCAGGGAGGGGAGCCACTGCCACCATGTGGATTTTAAAAATACAGTGGAAATTGAGCCACAAAAGCCACCGCCTCCGCCGTGCCCGCTGCCGTTGCCGTGAGTGAGGGAAGCCCACAAACAACAGAGCTCGCTCCACCCAGGGCCCAGGGAGTGGGTGGCTTCAGAGCTTGGCCTCTGCATCTGCAGCCATTCCTCTGAGACTCATGGGAGTGTGGTCTTCTCGCCCGCAGCCGCCCCAGCCCGCCCACCGTACTAGCGAGGAGCTAGTGTGGTGCCTCCAGTTCGCAACCCCAGTGCCCCAGGGGGCCATGTGCCCCGGGTGAGCCGTTTGCCCCATGGGGGCCGGGTGTCCTGGGAGAACTGTGTTCCCCAGGGGAGACTTGTACCAGGGAGAGCCATGAGCCCCGGGGAAGCAGTGGGACCTGGGGGAGGGCCGGTGTGAACCAGAGGAGGAGCGGACTCTATTCGTGTGGTCCTGAGATAGTCACCATAAAACAAGCAGACTGCCAAATGAGGAGCAGATTCTATTCGTGTGGTCCTGAGATAGTCACCATAAAACAAGCAGATTGTCAAACGACAGCAGGGAGGGGAAGGAGACCTGGGGGGAGATAAGTAAACAACGGAAGGACTGGTATGCATGAATATAAGTACAACCAAGGAACACAGAACTCTGGGGAGGGAGGGCATGAATGGGAGGTGGGGACAATGTTAAGCTATGTACACAAATAATACCTTAATAAATTTTAAAAAAAACAAACAAAAAAAACCAGAAGAGATGCCTGAAAGAGTGATCAGGAATAGGATCTGAGGCCTGGATCTGGAGCATGCGGTTAGATACCAGAGCCTGGTAAACAGTATTTTCTTTTTTAGAACTCTTGGTGCTGGCTATTTTGTCATTATGAAGGCATAATAATACTTTGGTCAATTACCTTATAGAGTAATTATTTTTACACATGGTGTCCATCAAAATCACCTGGGAGACACTCGTAACATGTAGATTCCTGGAACCTAACTCAGTAAGTTCAGAGTGAGATAAAGTAATCTGTATTTTATAAATGTCTCCAGCTGATTCCGGTTTACTAGGTACTCACGTCCTACTTTGAGAGACTGTGGTACAGAAACATCAGTTTAAACTGAGATGATAGGTAATTATAGGTAAATGCAAATGCATTTATTAAGTATGGACAGCTCTTTTTAAAATTTCTGGTGCTGAAATTAACCATTAGTTTTTAGCTTGCTGATACTGTACAGCATAAAAAAAATAGACACAACCCTGATTTTCTGTGCTAATATCACCAGAAAACTACCACTTGACCATAATCTTAATTAGCTGCTTTGCATTTTAAATACTATGTGCAATCATCAGCCGCAGGTTTAGGTCGACCCTCTGGTTTACTCCTATGTAATTTGAAGACATGACATTAAAAAGACCATTCTTCTGCACCTGGGATAATAGAAGAGTTGCAACTCAACAGCACTGAAAATAGTTTTTAGTAAGAATTAGTGAATAGTTTGCTGCATTTGCTGCTTCATAAACTTTTCCTCTTTCAAAACACTGAGCCCATTCCAATACTCACTGTTTTCAAACCACTTTGTATATAACCAGGCCTCAATAAGTGATAGTTATATAGCAATTAAGAGTGGTCTCTTTCCCAGCTGCCTTAACCTTCCCTGCATCCTCAATCTGCCAGGAAGAGAAGGATTCCTAGACATTGAAACAGAGTGCTTATTTGTGTGTGTGTGTGTGGGGGGGGTGTGGAAGCTGAGGGGAGAGGGAGGAACTTGAGTAGGAAAAGAAAATAAGTAAACATACATCTCATCTCCCATGGAGGTAGCAAAACAACTCTAGAAATTGATCAGCTTCTACAAGGCTCGGATACTGTGTTGATGATGGACAATAGCCCCTTAAGTACTTGCTAAGCCACAGCTTGGAGATGCTGGCACTGCCTTGGGATCTGGTTCAGAGTTGATGATGAATACCCTGGAATAGAGTGCTTTTGTTGTCTTTACCTTGGAATTCCTTAGTGTTCTTATCTGAGATGGGGTAGATTTAATCTACATTAGCTGTCCATCAAGGAACCAGATGTGAAGGTGGCTGGATGACATGTTCATAAAATAAGTGCTCTCCAAAATATAGCTAGTAAATAGTTTACTAATCTTTAAGATTGATGTACACAAAGAACGTAACAGCTGCTTAATATTTTATGAACCGAGTTCTGATGTAAAAGGCTGACAGGATCTCCATTAAGTTGAAAGAACATACCAGGGGCACCATTTATGCACCTCTGAATGTTACAGCAAAGAAATAAATGACTTGCCTACTAAATATCTCTCATCAGCAGTATTAGACTCTGTCTAGGAGAGTGAAATAGACTACATTCACTATAATGCTAATTTACATTGCCATTAATGACCATTCATATTTAACCCATAGACAAGGAAGTATATGTAGCTTATGTCTATCCCACTCAGACTGATAAAGAAGTCTCTAGACAATTATAATTATGGGCAATTTGTAATAATAGTAAGAGTTGCTTTTTATTAGATATAATAAAGATCAATTTCACATTCAATTACCATTCTTGGCTGTGCTGTAATAGATTTTTGTGGATAAAGCTAGTGTCAAAATAAAACTACTACTAATAATAGGGATAATGTTTTTCAGGACAAAATTCTCCTTTTAAGATCAAAATACACTTCTTTAAGGCCCAATTTTCACTCTTGTTTCACTTGCTTGATGATAAAGGATCTTAAACAAACATTTCCATGTGCAATAGCACAAAGGCTCTTTTCAGCAGTGTGAGTACCATAGTAATTATCCTCGTTCAGTAAATGAAGAAAAATGGATCACAACGGGTGTGGGCTGAACATCAATTCAGCATTGATACACGCCTTCATTGCAGACACACTCCTGAGTGGGGTCCATGCAATAGGATTAGTTACTCCCAAAGTCTTCTGCTGATTTAGGAATTGGATTAGTATATGACTTTCTTAGGTTTAAGAGGTAGTCCTATAAGTTTGAGGCTTTTCTTTTAATGTTATGTAGATAGTGTTTGTTTCACATAAAATCTTCAGCAATAATATTAAATATCAATGTCAACTGGCTACAAACATGATAGTGAGACATATCACAAGTGTCTGCTATCTTAGAATTATGATTCTAAGCCTTCACACCTGCCTTCCTTTTGCCTTTCAGGAAAACTGTGCCTTTTATTCTCTACTAGAGGCCCTGTGCAAGAAATTCATGCATGCAGGGGGTAGTTCTTCAGCCCGGATCAAGAGAGGGCACAGGCCAGGCCAAGGGACCCCACTGATGCACAATTGGGGTCGGGGAGGGACGTAGGAGGTTGGACAACCAGGGAGGGACCAAGGGAAGGCTCCAGGGTATGTCTAGCCCATTGGTCAGACCCCAGAAGCAAGTTAACCTAATGGTTGGAGCATCTTCCTCCTGATGATCAGTGCACGTCATAGCAAGTGGTTAAGTGACCTTAGCATATCATTAGCATATCCCCCTTTGATTGGTTGAATGGCCAACTGATGACTGGACATTTAGCATCTTAGGCTTTTATTATATAGTATGTCTTTCATCTTATCATCATCTACTTCCAGAGAGTTTGATGATGCTATTTATTTGCTATGTGACAATAAATAAAAGGGTATATTTCCAAGAGTGAAAATTCAAGAATCTGTGAATTAAAATTAAATCCACTGGGGTAGTATGTTGAGGGATATTGCACAATGAGCTAGACCTGTGAAGGCCTGAGCTCTAATTTAAGGGCATCCACTAACTGTGATATTGGGTAAATTGTTTAATTTCTTTAGGGACAGAAGGAAATAATGAAGGACAAAGTCTTATTAAAACTAAAAGAAAGCCCGGCTGGAGTGGCTCATTGGTTCAGCATCAACCTATGAACCAGGAGGTCATGATTCAATTCCCAGTCAGGGCACTTGCCCAGGTTGCAGGCTTGGTTCCCAGTAAGGGTGTGCAGGAGACAGCTGAACAATGATTCTTTTTTAAAAAATAATATATTTTATTGATATTTTTTATGGAGAGGAAAGGAGAGGGATAGAGAGTTAGATACATTGATGAGAGAGAAACATCCATCAGCCACCTCCTGCACACCCCCTACTAGGGATGTGTCTGCAACCAAGGTACATGTCCTTGACCAGAATCTAACCTGGGACCCTTCAGTCTGCAGACAGATGCTCATTCCATTGAGCCTAACAGATTAGGGCTGATCAATGATTCTTTCTTATCATTGATAATCCCAAGTCTCTATCCCTTTCTATTCCTCTCTGAAATCAATACAAAGCATATTTTTAAAAAAAGAAAGAAAGAAAAATCTCTGTATACCTATCATAGAGTCAATTTGCTGCCCTTCCCGAAATGAAAGCTTTTCTTGAATAAGATTATAGAGACAAGTGAAGGAGTGTTGGCAAGAGACAAGTTTGGACTTTTTGCAGCGACTCCTTCATGATAGTTTGGTTCTCTTCATGCACTTACTCATGACAGTGTCAAAACCCCGGAGAAAAAAACTATGTAAGCAACAGTCCCTTTCTTCCTGTAAAGAACTATTGTCTCACACTGGAAGCAGTAATTGCTTCCTCAATCACTGGTTGAGATTCCTTGGATGTTAGCCAGAATGCCCTCTGAAGTTCCAGCCAAATAAGAAGTTAAAGACTCATAAAAGAAATACAAGCATCATTTAGAAAAACTCAACTATTGGAGTTACTACCTGGAAAAGAAAATAACTCCACATACTCTATGGTGTACAGTATCTTAAAAGAAGCATCAGACATTAACACAATATTCTACCTTGTAGGTTGGTTAACGAAGAATAGTCCAGATTCACTGCTTCAGACATCATTGGGGTGTGACATCATTACTACTGTAGTGGTAGAAGATGCTCAGCCAAATATTAACTGACTTGTTTTACTTTTATGTAAGTAAACATTAGAAAGTGTGTGTGCAAAGAAGCACAACTAGATTTTGTTTGGCTTGTAATGAAACAATAACACTTTTCTTGGATGGTTCAAAAGAAAATGCCACAAATAGTTTATATAAACTGTGATCTGCTCTGATCCTAGCCTGCAATTTATGTATTTTCTCAGATGACTAGAGACTTAGTTTTAAGGTATTTAACTAGCCTGCGATTTCCAGAAATTATAGAAGAACCAACTCAATTTAAAAAGAGTCCAACCAGCTTGCCTCATTATATAAATACTTATCTTATATGTGACATTCATTTAGTAACTGTTAAACATTTTTAATTCATTTATTCAAACTTTACTCCATAAAAGAGGAATAGAAAGTGGCTAAAAGCCCAGGTGGTGGGTGATGAGCTCAACCTGGACTTGTGGAGTTTGTGTCTGCTGGTTGTCCAGTGGAGCAGTCCAGCAGGCAGATATATATGCATGTTTTGACCTTATAGCTACTTTAGAAGCCATCAGCATTTGCTGTGTACAAATCCAACCCTAAAAAATTATGGGGTTGGCAAATAATGATGATGGAGGAAAGCCCATTAAACAGTAACTGTTGAAGGTATACAGAGGAGCTGACTAAAGAAGTCATCAAATAGGTAAGCAGGCCAGTCCTGTTTGCTCTTTTATGACATTACTTGTGATGTTTCTCCATAAAACTTTATCTGAATTTGTAATTCCAGAAAATTAGGAGAATTTATGTATTTAATTACATTGATTTTTATGAGAATATTATTTGCCATATTATTTTATTTTAAAAAAATATATTTTATTGATTTTTTTACAGAGAGGAAGGGACAGGGATAGAAAGTTAGAAACATCGATGAGAGAGAAACATTGGTCAGCTACCTCCTGCACACCCCCCACTGGGGATGTGCCCGCAACCAAGGTACATGCCCTTGACTGGAATCGAACCTGGGGCCTTGCAGTACAGTCTGCAGGATGTCGTTCACTGAGCCAAACTGGTTTCAGCTGGCATATTATTTTATATTCTCTGATATATTTGTAGTGAGATTAAAAAAGGGATATATATAATCTATACTAATAAAGCCTAGGTGGCCCTCAAGCCATCGTGCCCTCATATCATCACAAGATGGCCACCACAATATGGCCGGCAAGGGAGGGCAATTGTGGGTATTCAGCTGGCATAGGGAGAGCAGCTGGGGCAATCAGGCTGGCAAGAGAGGGTAGTTGGGGGCCATCTGGCTTGTAGGGGAAGGCAGTTGGGGGTCAATCAGGGGAGTGGTTATGGGGTGATCAGGTTGGCAGGCAGAAGTGGTTAAGGGCACTTAGCAGGCAGGCAGGAGCCAGCAGTACCAGATTGTGAGAGGGACATCCCACAAGGATTGGGCCTAAACTGGCAGTCAGTCAGACATTCCCTGAGAGGTTCCAGATTGGCTGGGCTGAGGAATATCCCCATCCCCCTAATTTCCCCCATGCACAAATTTCATGCACTGGGCCTCTAGTTGGATTATAACCAGATACAATATATAACATATTCATTAAGCAAAATTTAAAAGCTATTTTTTATAGAGCTGAGCAACTTAGAAATATAGCACCATTTCAGAACCCTCTATTGTTAGGTATAGGACAATGATGTTATCAGAAATATATGCACATATTCACACACACAGGACTTAACTTTCACTGTCTGTAAGATATTTTTCTAGTCCTTCAGGTACTTATCTAAATAAGTAGTAGATATTGTCCTTCTTCTCAAAAAATGCATAGCCTGTACTTCTAAACAAAAGCCCTTAAGTTACATCCAAAGTTATAAAACTACCTTGGTAATTTATTAGCTCAAAAGTATATGTTAACATTCTCAGAGTGTGAGGTATCATTTACATAATGCTGTGATAGGAAACAGGAGATAGTGTTTGCAATCTCTTGAGAAAGCCATTTACCCATTCCTAAAGGTATCCCAGAGTGAAAGCCTGTCATTCCTAAGGACAGTCTCCCAAATCATTATATTTGAAAGTAAATTTTCCTTTAAATCAGCTTAAAATTAAGGTCATGAATTTCTTTCAACGTAGTTTTGTGTGAATACAAATGAAGGTGGCATTAACCAAATCTCAATCCTGTGTTAATAATGACTGGGCATTTTTTCAAGAGTCTGTTCATCTTGTGTTCACATAAAGCAGAAACTGATTGAGCCTCAAGCAGGCATACACACACACACACACACACACACACACACACACACACACACACATGACAGTCTTTCAAACTTATCTAATGAACTCTACATTTAGCCCAAGAGCAAAATGTCTCTTGTAGGTCCCCACATACTTTGTCACTCTCGTTTTTTGTTATCCTTCTCATTTTATTTACATCTTTTCACATTTCTTATTATTTTAAATACCAACTGCCTATAGGTTTCATTCATTGAAAGTCCTTCCTGAGAAAAATATGTAGGTAGAGATTACATATCTATTTGTGTGTGAAAAATTTTCTCTAAACCTGCCTTAATCATTAACACAGTTTATGTACATAAATTAAGGGTTGTAGTAACTTTGCTAACTGTAGGACTTGCATTGGAAGCTAGATGGTGCCATTCAAAGGTTTAAGAAGATGTTGTTTTGCGAGACCAACCAGACTGAAGTATGAAATAAGTTACATATGAAATGAAAACTGGGTAAGCCTGGGTTCTAGCATCAGAAGTTCTATCCTCACTCCTGCAAAGCTCTACTACTCATCTTGCACTGAGACAATCAGCTATAGGTAAGGACACAGGCTATATATATTTTGCTTGTTGCACCTCTAGTACTAATGAAGAATTGTACTCAATAAATATTTTATAAATGAATGAATGCTGAGTGGACATTGGATGGATGTATTATATCCCTAGCCCCATGGTCAGCAAATTGTGGCTCATGAGCCACATGCGGCTCTTTGGCCCCTTGAATGTGGCTCTTCCACAAAATACCACAGCCTGGGTGAGTCTGTTTTGAACAAGTGGCATTAGGAGAAGTTTAAGTTTATAAAAACTGGCTCAAAAGGAATTTCAATTGTTGTACTATTGATATTTGACTCTGTTGACTGATAAGTTTGCCGACCACTGCCCTAGCCCAACCACAAGGATGGATTTTTTTTATTTTTTCACTGGGAAATGACAGCTTTGGTGGTCACACTAAGGGGGTCTTCTATGTTGGTTTTATACTAAGTTAACAAAATTTCACTGGATCCCCAACAACATCTGGGAACATCTTATGACTGCTAATTAATAGAATTTGATGTACAATGGATATAAGTAGCCATCTGCAGACTAACCCACTCTGAGAAATGGTTTAAAGTGTATTTAACTAAAGTACCTAAAAATGTTTATATATACACATTGAACAACATGTGTATATTCAAGCAAGAATGGAGTGTTACTAAAGAATGCTGTAATCCAATAAATTGCATTTAAACTCAAGGGCCTGAAGTAACTGCATGATGCACATAAAAAAATAAATTGGACAATAGTATTCCATCAAGGTTTATCCATTAAGTCATCGTTGGTTGCCAGATCCTCCCCAATTCATCTCCCAGAGATGGACTTCTTTGCCTTTGGATAGGGTGGCCCCATTCTCAGCAGGAGAGATTGAAAGAGTTCTAACCCATTAGTCTGGACCTCAGCATTGAACATATTTTCTGTTTGCCTGACTCTGTTTTAAACTTAACTTAGGTCTGACCATTGTGCTAATGTCATCCAAGCAAGAGACACACTGAGTATAATTAACAATAACCTTCAGTTCCCTGATAGGAATATGCTTATTGACCTTTCAAAAATATAAACCACGGAGTGCCCTATAGGATGTTACAAGCTCTGTGGGAAGATGGTCCCAATGGTCTCCAACTTTGGGAATTATAAGCTACTTCCAACTTAAGTAGACTTCCAATTCAAATCAGCATGTTAAAGATTAAGAAGTACTGTGGTAAAGACATCTATTGTGCCTGTTTGAGCTCAACATTTACCAGCATTTGTTAAGTGAATAAATTTTTAAAAATCAAGCCAGGAATTCTAGTTCCTGAGTCTGTGTTCATCAAACATCCTAACAGTTCATTTGATGCCCAAAATATCTTGATACCAAGAAGAATTACTCTATAAGGTACTTTTACTTTAGCAAACATAATCTTGTATGCAGTAAAGAACTTGAGGGGCCCATGGACTCCAAGAGAGAGAGTGCTGTAATTATTTCACAATATTTGTCAAGGGTACAGCAAATGTGAGGGACTTGCTTATTTTTGTCATCTTGCCCTCAGATAAGAGTGACTTACCTAAGATACTGCCACCTTGAAGGTCCTTGCAGAACTGTGGCTTTCTCTTTCATTAACTTCAGCCAATGTAGACCATTACTGCTTGGTTACCCTTGTTCATTTTTTCTTCATTATTTGATAGTTGGGAAAGAATGTGATAATTCTGCAGAGACTCATATTTTTTGTTATAAGCAATACATCTGTTTATGGGTGTGTGTTTTTTGTTGTTGTTGTTGTTTTTCTTTTTATTTGTTTGTTTTTAAAGTAGCAGCCCTAGCTGATTTGGCTCAGTGTGTAGAGAGTCACATTGTGGATTAAAGGTTAGATTCTGGTCAAGGGCACATGCCCAGGTTTTGGATTCAATCTGCAGTGGGGGACATGCAGGAGGCAGCCAGCCAATGATTTTTTCTCATCATTGATATTTTTATTTCTCGCTCCCTCTTTGAAATAAGTAAAAAATATATATTAAAAAGTCTCATTAACATCTTGAAGAAACCCTGGGAATTACATGTAAATGGCAAAATAATATAATAAACTAAATTATATATACTTTGTTTTAGTTAACAAATCAAAGAGGTTGAATAGAATATACAGCTTAGAGTGAGCAAATAAACAGATAAATGCAACCACTTCTCCTTTCTTACATTCATCTTTAGATCATTTACACAAATGACCTGATACCCAAAGATGTTTAGAGTTTATAAAATATAAATCATAACAGTGCCTATCTTATTGGGTTATTGAGAATATTAAGTAAAAAAATGCATACAAAGTAATTAGTACATTGCAAGGCATGACACAGAACATGTGGAAAGCCAAAGCACAATATGAGATGCAACTGTTTCAGCTATATTGACCTGAAAATGAAAGGTACTGAACTCAGCTTGCCAGGCCAGTCCCCCAATTATATTCTCCATCTGAGGTTCCCAGCCCCATTCTAGGCTCCCACTTTTGCCTTCTTTGGTCAAGTGTCTGACATTTACATGAAGTCATGGTGACTCTATTTTGGAATGTGGCACTTTTAGGGCCTCACACCAAGGTCTTGTCTAACATGGCTGCCTGGCCAGTTGAGTTTCCCTCACTTCTGTGCTTGGTATGGGGTAGATAAGTCTATCTATTTAACCAACTTTGAGTGCCACTCAATAGGGACAGGCATGCCCCTTTCCAGGGTCAATGCTTTCCTTCCAGTCACCTCTCATTTCCTATTGCTCATTGCTGACCACTCATTTGCCTCAGACTTAGCCACTGAAATCTTCCCACTCCTTCAACAGAATGTTTTACAGGAACTTGGATTTCAGAAGCTAGTTTTATTACTATAGCACTCTGGCTCTCATCAGGGCCAAATTTGAAACCATGGAGCTTGACTAAGTAGTTACTAATCTGTTTGGTTTCCATTTAAACTTATTTCCTCCCCCAACCCCCATGTGCTCATTACTGTGGTTTATATTCAGTTTCTGATGATAGCTAACCATTTTGTGAAGCCTGGAGCATAATAGGTATTAAAAGCTCAAGCCTTCTCATGCATCTGCTATTTGTTTTCCCTCCCTCCTAATTAGAGGGTCTACATTCTCCTTTGTCTTGTTCCTAATGTATTTGTGAAATATTGTCTGGCTGTTCTTTGTTTCTCTTGCCTATTGCATCTCATATTGTGCTTTGGCTTTCCGGCTTCTGTCCTCATATCACACATGCCCTATTCCCTTACCCTTGCCTTCAGCACTGTGCCCTCATTTTCCCTTTGCATGCCATTTTCTCCTGGCAGCTTAAAACTCAGCGTGGGTTTTGCTTTCCATAGAATCACTAGCTGGGTGAAAGCTTGAGGACAAGATCTCAAGTGCTGGAGAGTAAGAATATTTGGCTCTTATAGTATATAATTCTTGGCAAAAAATTTAAAGTATTCCAGTATGTTCTGGAAAGTTGACCTACCTTGACCCAGCAGGCTTGGCGTTTGGCTATGGTCTGGGTAATCTAGAGTTTTTAGTAATAACACTGGTTGATTTTAGTGACAGTTGAACAGAATGTCAGGTATGAAACGGTTTTCATATTAGCTCTTCTGATCCTTTCCCACTGCCATGAAAATTGGGATAAATATTGGGCTTCTCCATAAAATTTTAAATACATGCTTATAAAGTTGTCTGGGGACAGTCTAATGTTATCATATAGTTTTAAAAATGTGAAGCAAGTTCAAATATTTTGTCTATTGCCTGACCGGATGCACTGAAAGATTTAGTAGACCCAATTATGAAGTGAAATACAGAGCAGTGAAGTTAGTAACTGTGGTGTGGATTAAGCAGGGAGGGAGAGGCATATGACCCCTCTCCTGCTCAACCAGCCAGAATTTCCTGGGCTCATCTAGACTGGAGGTCTCCTTATATCCCTTGGGCTAAAAAAAACACATATGTCACTCTGAAGTAACTAGGAGGCAAAGAGCCTCACCTATTCACCTGTATCTCATAGGTGTCTCCAGAACTGAATGTTTACTGGTCTAACGAGGTCTAACTCCATGTTCTTATTAGGCTTTGAAGATGGGACAGGCCTTGTAGCCTGGCCTACCTCAGCATCTGGGAGGTGGTTTTTATCAATGGAAAGAATGCATTTGTTCACCTATAAGAAAGCTTTCTTGAGGAGAATGAGATCTGACAGGAACATTGCAAGCATTCTTTAATTTTCAGCACTTTGCTTTCATGGGATACATCTGTCAGAATTATTTTTCTTTTCTTTTTCTCCTACAAGGAAGTCAAATTAGCTGTTGACTTGTGAAGTTCCAATGCTTCTGTAACATCATCCTAACTGGTACTAATGCAGACACATCTAACATATGATAACAAAAGCTGTCAAAAATAATGTTGTGGTTATTTCATTTATTAAAGTTCCAATTCATTCACTCATGATCTGGATTATCTTTTTATTTAGCCTAATATTAGCCTCATTTATTTGCTTAGAAGATTTACCCAAAGTATCCATATGTCTCTGTTTTAACAGGATTTCCTGAGCCTGGCCATTTAAATAATTGTTTCTAGAGATCAGTAGAGGCTGCTTCATAAATTGCTGAGGACCAATTCCAGCATGTAATAATTACAAGAGTTTTGCCAAAAGGTTGGTGAAGCTTGGGGAGCTCAACAGGGTTTAGTCACATGTAGTTTACCTGTTGGAAATGGCTACAAAGCATCTCTCCCAAAACTGAATGGGATTGTTAGCTGCCAGACAGCTCAGGGCATTTTATTGCCTCCTGTTGGCCAAACACCTGAACAGCTGTAGGCTATTCCCCAAACTGATAAGGTTTGTGTACACCCTTTGATACCTTACCCTTTGAAGTGTATATTTCCACCTTGCCTTGGGACAGATTGTGTTGAATAAGAGCACGGGGTCCTGAGACAAGGAGAGTCTTTTAGCTCTTTCAGCTGGAAGCTCCTCTGACCCCCAATGCCTTTCAAAAATATCTTTAGTCCATGGACTCCTTCTTAATCATGTACTCGCAGCCCTCTCTCCAGAACGCTGGACCCTTTGTAAGGCTGGGGAGAAAGAACCCCAGCAATTGATACCTGAACGAGGGGCTCCAACAATAAATACATAGTACCTGCCCCCAAACAGCCAAGTAACTTGCAGTGCTCCTATTCTGATACTTTAGCAATTCCCCTTAAGCTAAATTCTGTTGCTAGTTTGCCATTGGCCTATCTCCTCAATATCTGTGCCAGGCTTCCCATAGCCGCGTATTCATATTGAGTCTCAGATCATCCTATTTGATGTTGTTTTTCTTTTTTTTATTGACTTAGTGCACTTCTGCTATTTTTTTCTAAAACTTGGCTCTTATTTATGCCCCTCCTGACTCCTTTCGGATTGAACTCCTGAGCAACTTTGTCCACTTGGAAAGCTTGGCTGGTCTCACCTCCTGTGTCTCACTCCCAGCAGAGTGCTTCCCTATCCACCTGGGAAATCGATCTTAGATGGTAGCCTCTCAGCTTCTTTGTCCTCTTCTACACCTCTGGGGCCTGGGTCACTGTTAGGATGGTTCTTAAAAGATGCTTCTTCCCTTTTGACTATGTTGCTGTTTGTCTCTTACCACATTGTGATATGCTATATCTACTCTGGCCACCATCAGATAAAGGTATGTATCAACACTGGGTTCAAATATTTAGCTTCTTTCAGGTTCTGTGCATCAACACTTAGTACTTAATTAAGAATTTTACTGAGTTTTGGTTAATACTTTTCAGCTCAAGGTAAGAGAGAACTCCTTCTCTTGAAGTGTTTGGAATTATAGAATCATTACATTAAAAGAGTTCATAAACATTCTCCAGGACAAGCCTCTCCCAACATCTAAGAGAAAACTAGAGCCCACAGAGATTGTCACTTCTCCAAGGTCACACAGTGGCAGACCAAAATCTGGGCACGTATATCCTGCTTCTTATTGTATTTGTCCTTTATCACAGTTGTTCCCATCAGACACAATTAGTGCACACATTTGTGTGAAATCTGGGCTGGAGTAAGTTCAATGTTTCTCTTAGGGCCATTTCTAACTATATTTCTGGACCTAGGGAAAGAATCACCTCATAACTGCTCACAACAATTTCAATTGAGATGAGAGAGAAAGATAAAGAAGTGACAAAAAGGGAAACATCATTTTCCTGTGAGAGTAGAAGGTGGGTTAGGTGTTGTTGCTGAGAGACCACCCTGACATGAATAGATGCTAAGTGTGATTGGGGTGTCCAGATAGCTGGGTGGGTTTCAAGAAGATAGTGGGTGTTTATGACATGGTTTGTCACCTCCTCAATGGAAATGAAATACAATAATGCTAGCGAGGCCATTGTATTTGTACGAAAAACTGGCACACCCCAGGTGTGGGCGGCTAGAAAGCCAGTGAAGGAAATGCCATTTTATAAAAGATTTTCTAGCACATTAACTGCATAATTCCTCAGCAGGATTGCACGCTCTGTGCAAAGCACAGCCCTCTCCCACATAATTGCCAGAGTGGGATTGCTTCTGGAAGAGCTTCAGAGCTCTTGTGGAGAGTTATGGCAGCTCTTCAGCACCTACTGAGACTATGCCCTTATCCTGTTACCTTCGCCTCTCTTTTTAGTGCTGCCAATCAAAACCGCTCCCTAAAACTGTGCTCATTTCATGAGATGTCTGACATTAGCCCTTGCTGATGTCTTCAGTGCACTTGACTAAGGGATGCAAGCTTCAAAGGTAAAATACAGCTCTGAGTGTCAGCCTGAACTCTAGGAGAGAGTCACATGTCAAAACATCGTATTTCTTATTATATGAGCTGAGCTGACCAAGGTTGGGATGGTGAAGAGTTGACAGCATCCCCAGTTTTCTTACTATACTCTCATTTCCTTCTTCATACCCAGAATTCTCATAGTAGGAAGGCAAAACATGCATAAGTTGGCTAAAAGAGTGAACTCAGGGCAGACAGCCTGAGTTTGGATGAAAACTGGCTCCACCTCTTTCTCCTTCAGGGCAGTTACCATACAGAATGGGGTGCCCAGCTGAAACTGGTTTGGCTCAATGGACAGAGCTTCGACCTGCGAACTGAAAGGTCTCAGGTTTGATTCCAGTCAAGGGTATGACATCCCCTGTAGCTGGTCGATGTTTCTAGCTCTCCGTCCCTTTCCCTTCCTCTGCATAAAAAATAAAAAAAATAAAAATAAAAAAAAGAATGGGATGCCCATATCTTATTTTAATTCTCCTCAAGCTGTTCCAAAATCTAGTCACCAAGTGAAGGATACTCCCAATAATGCCTGCAGATGATCAGTGACTGAAGCTTGAATGAGATAAATGGCAGAGAGCAAACTTCAACAAATGTTAGATATTATTAGGTTTCTGGTGTATATTTTGGGCAAAAATTAATAAATTCACATATTAATCAATTTGTGAATTTTTAATGCATCTTTCTAGCAGTCAGCTTTCAACAACTAGTGAGGTCATATACAAGATCATGGGGTCCCTCAAAGGGTGGGAATGTCGGCCTGTGTTAGATAAATAAACACAGCCACACAAGGCCAGGATTGTTTGGTCATGGTGCATATAGATAGCAGGCTGAGAAAGGTGTTCCTGGGCTGAGTGGGGTGTGGCAGTACTAATGATTTTATCCAGGAATAGGGGGAATGTGTTCCCTTCAAGCTTTAGAGGAGTCCAGGGAAGAAATGCAAACTTAGCAGAGATTAATTTTTCTTCTCTCTCTCTCTCTCTCTCTCTCTCTCTCTCTCTCTCTCTCTCTCTTTCTCTTTCTCTCTCTCTCTCTCCAGCTGAATATTTATTTTCTGCCATCTTCTCTCTCCACATCTAGGGACATAATTTACATAGGACCCCCAAGGGTAATTAAGCCAGTAATTCCTTTGCCAGGAAAATGAGAAAAGCCAGCTCTCAGTAAATTCTGAATTCCACTACGGATGTTGCAGAAACAGAACTGGGAACAGCTGCAGTTTATCTGGGCTGCCTAGTTGACTATAATTTGCTGCTACCCTCACCCTTTCTACATAGCAATCAGTGTACAGAAGTACAGAATTTGAAGATGATGAATGTTTTATTTCTCAAAATAAACAGTAGCAATTTAGAAACACATTTATGTATTTTACATTTATTTTTTCATAGAGTAAAAGTATATTGGAAACTTCCTTGGTGTCAAAATCCTCACATGCACTTGTCAAACATATCACAATGGCAAGCTAACATGGAATTTGGATTTAAATAATAGACTTCAGATATAGTCCGTGAATTTCTGATTGTTTTGTTTGCACTGACTGAGCAATGCTTATTTCTCACTTGTGGCCAGGTATTTTAAAGGTGTCAGATCTGATAGTCATGCATTCCAAAAGTTGATGTTAGACCAAGATGTGAGAATTTTTTTAAGTTAATTTTTCATCCACCTAACAAATTCCAGCCACTGAGTAAGTTTCCTTTGTTGGAGTAGCCTCCTCAGCCTCATAATCTGCATGCTCATATTCTCCACATTTGCAGCCCTCTCACATATTCTCACCAGAGCTGGTTTATTATTATTGCCTCTTACCAAATCTAAGTTGCATGGATTTTAAGACCCAGAATTATTTCATTTACCACTAAGAAATGGCAAGAAAAACTACTGCCCACTACAATATGCTATACCAGTAGTTGTTAGATTGTTTCCCTGTTGCAGAGATTTCAATGGGAGAAAAAATCTGATCTTAGAATCCATGAAATATGGCATCTGAAATATGGCATCTGCATCTCTGCTTTTCAGAGGAGAAATCAGTAGTGTCTGATCAAAGTTTACACTCCGGCTCCTGAGATCTTTCCAACTTAGCATTGAGTCATCACAAATTCCCTCTGTGCTGCCTTTTTTTCCTTTGTTGAAAGTGAAGGTAACAGTGGTAATAATAGAGTAATAGCAAGGCACAATGGGATCCTGGGCGAAAAGGGAGTTTTTGAATTCAAATAATCCTGCTTGCTTCTTTCAAGGTCACTTGATTTTTCCTTTACCAGATAGAATGAGGCTCATTTTTTTCCTAATTATTAAATATAAATGTTCAAGCACTATATTTAGCATTTTGGAAATTATACAGTGGTAGGAGAGATTTCAGATCATATGAATGAATTTTAGTAAAGCAATTAAGACAATACATGATATGAATTCAAGGAGGATTTCAGATGATCTCATTGTATAAATATGGCTGATTTTAATACAAAACCTAACCATGTGATTTCACCAGTTTATACAGCTAGTATATGCCAGCTTCATTACCTATATGGAATCAGTTGTGAAGACCTGGCATGATGTGTATAAAACATGATCAGATATTATGTAGAGTTCAGCTGTGTCCAGACAGCTCAGAGGGTGTTTCCTGTGTTCAGTTCCCTCTCACCATACTTTTTGTTTGTTTGTTTGTTAAATATTTATTGTTGAAAGTATTACATATATCCCCTTCTCACCCACTGACCCCTTCTCACCCATTGACCCCTTCTTGCCCACCCTTGCCCCTGCATTAGGCCTTCAACCTTTCATGTCTCCTTTCAAGTCAAAATGCCACAGGCAAAGCATTTTGGTCATTGCTGCTATCACCACATCTATATTATCTCTTATGTAACTCCTTATTTTTCATCAATGACAAATAGCTGTGTTTTGCAAAGCATTCAGAGGTCATCCTAATTTTGCTGATGAGGAAATGGAGGGTACAATTTAGTGGGCCCAATAATTTGAATCACACGAAATGGTGACAATGGCAGTTTCAGGAATTATCACTCATAGTCTTGATTACTTATTTCTCTATTTAAGCCTAGGATTAAAGAATCCCTGGAATTTTTTTTTCTTTGCTACATGACCCAAAAAGCATCTCTCTTGCCAATGTGGCTATCTTGGGCCCCCAACTATTTTCAATCACACCAGCTGCTCTCCTCACCAGGTAGTGAATAATTCACAAGCTTACCATCTCTCCCTGGCTCATCTTAAACCTCTGCTCTCAGCCAGGACACATGGCACTGCCCTTAGGACACTTTCTGGACCATGAAGTTTTCAGCACTTGATCATTTTATCTGCCTTGTGCTTGTTGCCTCATGTGTTAATGTTCTTTTAGTGGGTTACTGTGAAGTAGGAGGGGCCATGTCTTATTTTATTTTATACCTCGCCTAGATTTTTATGAACATATGACTATTACTTCATAACAAAATCCATATTTGATTCAGCTAATCATCACCCATCAGTAGGCCAGTTGTGTCCTTACCCAAATTATTGAAAACCAATCCCATGAATGGATCAGTCTATAGCTAGTCTAGGGCCATTTCTCTCAGAAAATTTCTTCCTTTTCACTGTTCCAAACTGAGTTGGACCATCTCTCATTCCAGAATATTTGACTGTCAAAAACTTTATGTTTGCCAACATTCCCTGAGGACCTAGGGATAACATCTTCTAAAGCCCTCAGGGGTTCGGTGTACTTGGCAAAGAAAGTGAATGAGCCTGTCAGGAGGCAACCATAAGGAGTGGATGGCTTTAGGGTGTTTGAGTAGGTGATGGATGGTGGGAGGTCTGCTGGCAAGAGGAAGCATCTAGGCTTTTGTTTAGAGAAGGATTCAGGCTTTGCTTATATACATTACTTTTGCCCTTTCTTTGGAGTTAATTTGGAGTGTGGAAGGGTCTGTAGCAAAGTAGAATCTGAATGTCTGTATTTTTTTTAATTAAAAGTCTTTAAAGAAAGTAGAAGCTTTATAACAAACTTATGCTATATCTTTTAGATGAAATGATGCTATCATCTTGGCTATGTTACTGTAATTTGAACTATTATGAGTGGGAGGCTCTGCTTAAACAATCTTGAGATCATAGTATGGACTCGGGTTTCTGTATTACTCTAGTTTTTGGCATCTCTCGCTCTTACTTTATACTGAATAAAGGAGAATTTTATTTATTTTGACACAAGCATTTACTCCTATGAGTTGTTACATTTCACCTTCCTCTTATAAAGCTTTGAAATAGAAAGAAGGGGGGGAAATACTCTAACCTTAATAAGTTGATATAGAAGGATAAAGGACATTCTGTCCTTTCAACAAATCAGGACTGGTAGGACTAGTTATGAAGGTGACCTGGTTGTGACATCATGGCCCTTTGATAACTAGATTTGGTAGGGTGATATCATTTCTTAAGTATGGTATAGCAAATTCACAAGAAGAAAAGGGACAAAAATCTCCAGTGCCTCCTGAACTGTTCAGATATTAAGGTACATACATACCATTTGGTCCATTATCATGCTTAACTTGAATCTCTTGGATACTGATTATTATCATTGTTCCATAATCTGTCAATAAAAGAGTGGTGTCACATATGACCTTATGTATCTCCATAAAACAACCACCTTCACATTCTTTTCACTGTGTCATATGCATTACTGAAGGTTAAGCCTCCCTTTTAAGCAACATGTAGGTTCTTAGAAAAGAAATAGACTAAAATTATCAGAAGAGTATTTCTTTTAAGCTTGACATAGAAGCAAGAGTATTGACTTGTCTGCCCACTAAGAACAATAGCTGATCTTTCCATCTTCTGATGACAAAGACAATTCTAAGAAGAAACTAAAACGTTGACTCTGAGTTTAATAGGAGGGCAGGAGCTTCCAAGAAGCAGAAACCAAAATGTCTTCAGGTGATCCTGTTTAGAGTTCTCAGAAGAATCTGCACTGGACTTTTCAGAAGAAAGGCCTTTTGTGCAATGATAATGAAGAAATCATTTTTTTCCTGATGTAATGGTATGGAACTATTGACACTTGGTGTCCTGAATTTTAAGTCCTATCACTATAGATTTTGCTATCAGAAACATAAATATTTAGTGAGTTCCAATTGTAGGAAGAGAAAATAAAGGGAGGCATGCTGTTTGATCACAAAATTTTCCTAAATTGCTCATTTTATTTCTACCTTGATACGATGAGCTAGTTAGTTTATAAAATTTGAATAATCAGAAAAATAATTAGGGTAACTTTGCCAGATTCTCGTGGTCCTTTAGGAATATACCTGTTTCAATACCCATGTATTTTAAGTTTACAATAATTTAATTCAAAGCAGATACCTATCTATACAAGGTCTAACAATTGCAATCTCTTATTGTTTCTATAAAAACAAGTTAGAAGAAAAATACACAATTCTTTCATTGAAAAATCTTTTAGTCAATTTGAAAAGAGAAACCATGATTTCAAAGCAACAAAGAAAAATACAATAGTAAGCCCTTTTATGGTCCTTATTGTGGGTTATAGTTTGTTCTAAGTGGTTTATATTTACTAATTTAATTCTTACAACCTTGAAGTAGGTGAGGTTATTTTTCATGTTGTATAGATGAGGAAACTGAAGCACAGATAGGTTGATATAACTTATCCAAGGTATTACGGTAGAACTGGTATCCCAGCTCAGGAGACCAATTGCAGGTCTCTATTGATTACCATTATCTGCCCCCCCCCCCCCCCGTATTCCCCAGACAAAAAAACATGCTAAGGGGGCTTCAAATATTGAGATTATTTACTTATTAGAGGCCCAGTGCATGGGATTCGTGCACTGGAGGGAGAGTGGGGGACATGGCCTACAGGGATTGGCCTGTGGTGGGACGCTGCTCATCCATGTCAGCTGAGCAGCTGTGGATCTGCCCTCTGAGCAACTACTCCCCGGTACAGTATTTTCTGTGGAGCCAGAGCACTCACCTCTCCAGGGGACCCTGTCGGGGCTGTGCCCAGGGACAATAGCACTGAGAGGCAGCAGAGTAGGCCTCAGTACTGCTGGGGCCATGAATCCACCTCCCAGCCTTGGGATCAGCTCTGCAAACCCAGCAACAGTGCTGTATGGCCTGTGAGTCTCCAGAGGAGGTGGCAGGGAGTGAGGAGGAGGAGCTTGGGGTGAGGAAGCAAGATTTTCAGTCCAGGTTCCTACTTGTTCGCTGGGGATTCGCAGCCACTCATTCCAGTCGGCCAAGTGGTGCTTCCACTGTGATAGCACACTGACCGCCAGGGGCAGCTCCTGCATTAAGCATCTGCCCCCTGGTGGTCAGTGTGTGTCATAGTGACTGGTTGGCTGGACATTCTGGTCATTCAGTTGCTGGGCTTTTATTATATAGAATTATTTACATATAGTCTACTTGACATACTATTTTGCAAACAACAGTCAGAATAATATGTTTTTAGAAACAGATATGGGTGAAAACCCTTGTATTGGTGTCCATCTAATGCAGAACTTCATCCATACCCCCTCACAGGCCTCCAGGGCCTCCATGTTCTTCTGAGATCCTCCTCTCCCTTATCCAGCTCTCTTCAGTTCCCTGTCCTTTCTATTCTGGGAACATCCCATACTCATTCTCTCTTCAATTCCTGTACATTTTGCTATTTCTTTTATCTAGAAAGCTTGTATCTCAGTTCTGTGCATGGATCACTCATTGTTTAGTAAGATCTCTATTCAGATATCTCCTTCTTGGATACAATCTACAGTGGTCATCCCATCACCTCACCCACACATTTTCTTATTGCTGCCACTTACTTTACGACACCATCACTATCTAAAAATTCATCATTTATGAATTTGTTCACAGTTTATAACTTTTATTAGAACATAAATCCTAAGTAGAGCTGTATTAAATCCATTTTGTTCACTGCTACCAAGCCAATGACAAGAACACAGCCCCATACAGTATCAGTTCATATACGTATTTGGTAAATAAATGAATGACTAAATAAACAAATTGATAAAATATCACTCCAGGGAAGATAAACATTTTTTTTTCAGATAAAAATAAGTTTAAATGATTTTTATATTTTATATATAACTCTCCTCATGTTTTCAGTCCCACATCTCTGAATAGTACAACCTAAAAGAAACTCTGCAGAGAACTTATTTTTCTAGGTGATAGGTGCATGAGGAGCTAGGAGCCTTTCTGAATCAACTATTAATGGCTGACTTTTCATCAGTAAAAATGTCAACTTTTCATTCAGGGTAGCAGCATTTTAAGGCTTGTGAACAGAAGTGAATATTATGATGCAGAGTGCTTCCAGAGGGATCATCACTAATATGAATACACAATTAAGAAATCACTGATAAATGAATATTAATGGTGATATAATTTAAACATATTTTCTAGAAAAGGGGGAAAGCATCTAGTAGTGTAATGCATGGGCAAGGACACACAGGTTCAGGTGCTGAACTCTTCCTTGGTCATGTAGAAATGCCTATACACATGTTTGTCCTTGGTTGCTGGCATAGCACAAATCAAGTTCATTGGTCAGATCAATGCAGAGTCACCGGTGTCCATTCCACCTTCTAGCTCACTATTGTGCATGTTGATAGGGCTACTAATTCTTTGAGTTCTCTAGGAATGTGTTCAGATACCATGAAGAATTTCTGAAATGGGACTGCAGTGGTTTCTGTCCCACTTTTCCAAGACCGCACCAAAGCTACAATAGTGTGCTGGCAGGACATTTGGTTAATCTCGAAGAAAATCTGCCAAAGAATGACAGGAAAGTCTCAAAGATTACTCTCCAGAATGAAGGTTTTTCTCCTGGGACATGCTGAGGATATTTCTTAGTAGAATGTCACAAGTAGACATGATGGAAATAGGACAATTTACCAAAAGAAGACTAAATGAATCCATTCTGTCCCATCTCACTGCAGGCATCTCTAATTCTTCAAGTACCTCAAGTCATTTATAAAAGGGGAATTAACACAACAGTAGGAACTAAAGTTAAACAAAGCCTTTTATCTCTGAGTGTGTCTAATTCTAAAAAAAACCCTACATATTTCTCAGTGAAAGAATGTTCTCAGCTTGCAAAACTATACAGCCACCTTAGGATTCAAGACATTTGATCATTATTATTTCATTAATAGAAAAGAATGCTTCTTTCTCTTATGAAATTTGGGTGAAGGGAGTATTGAAACTATAAACAATTAGATACAGGCATAACCAATATTCCAACTGACATTGCTTTCTGTGGAATATTGGAAAAACCTCCTTGAATAATTCCTAATTGGGGCCATGGTTCAGAGAAATTCGACAGTACATTAAAGATGGCTTGAGTAGTTCAAGTACATGCTGAGGCTCTCTGATCTAGGTTGTTTGGCTCAAGGATTTGAGAAAGCAAATGGAAGCAGCTGCACTAAGGATTTTCTGCAATTAGGTTCATGCAGATTTGGGAAGTTGCTTATTAGGTCTGTCACTTTCAATCCATCTGGTATTTTCATGTTTGAGTAGTACTGCGAGTAGCTCAGTGGGGTCAGTGGTTTTCCTTTTACCTGCTAGACAGCATTGCACAGCCCTCAGGGCTTATCTGCTGGAGGCAGGATGCACAATTTGGCTGCCAATTGCAAAACACATGAATTTTTAATTTTTCTGTGTGAGACAGCACAGGCACCTTCTAAGAGTTCCAGTTTGGACCAGTACAAGCCTTAGGTAGTATTCCCAAGTTGCTATGGCTTTTTAATTTTAATATTTTTTTTCTAAGTGCTCTTTCCCCTGGTGCTTTATGTAATACATAAAACCAAAGGTAAACGCCATGGAAAGCTAGTTATTTCACTTAATTTTATCACCAGTCTACTATAGATTGAGAAAGCTACAGATGAATTAAATGGTACTTCTGGAATAGGACTTTACTCCTTCAAACTTCTGCTAAATTTGAGGACTTTCAATATTAATGATTATATCTGATCTCATATTTTTTAGCACCATTCTCCCTTATACCTTTCTCCCCAAAGTGTGGTTATATACTGTCAGCCTTCATTTGGATAAGGAAAACTGAAATTCAAATGATACTTTAATTTAAATAAAAAATAAAAAAATTCACATGGTATTATACATCCTTCTCTTGCCATAACTTCCTCTGTTTCCTATCCCAATTGCCATGAATTTTCAATGCAGTTTTGGTGATGGACTTATTTGGCTATTTTTTTTTAATCACCATGTCCTCCCTACTTGCTAACTAACTGCATGGGATTATGCTGAAGAATGCCATATCTTCTAGATTATATGGTTATGATTCATCCCAAGACTAATTTCTAATATTCTTGCTTTATTTATTTATTTATTTATTTATTTATTTATTTTTATTTTTTGCAGTTGCAGCTGACCTCTTTGAGAACAATATTTTCTAGATAGGCACAGAGTTTATTGTTTTCTTCAGCTTGTTTTATTTATTTCATTTATATTCAGAGTTTAAATGTGCCCTGTTTTTCTGATAATGCATACTATAATGGTGTCATTGCAGGGACAAGGATTTATTTAGGAAGATGAAGTAGCTACTTATTCCCTTTTATGTTGGCAATTGCAAAGTGGAACCTGGAAAATACACAATCTCTAGCCTGTGCATTTTGGCAAATGGATTCCATGCTCTTCCTCCATAAAGGGGTAGGGTGGGGTTGGTAAAGCGATTGCATCACTTAGCACAATGCAGCTTTGAAGACAAAATAAATAAAACAAATAGGCCTTTGAAATTGCTGGTAGTGTCAGGTATTCCACAAATTGGTGAAAAACTGTTAGATATTTTTCTTTTCAAATTGTTGTTTCCTTGAAGTATTTCTAGATGTTAATAGAGGTAGGATTAGATGCTTTCTTTCATGTTTTGGACTTAGAGTGCTATAGAATCAAGAAATAACTACAGACAAGCTAGTGGAAAAATAAGAAGAAAGAAAAGAAAAGGGGTAATTTTAATGTGATGTTGAAGTCATTAAAACTTGAGGCAGGAGCAGCTGAAGTAAGAAAGTAAATTGCTTTTGACCAATCCTGTAATCTGAACACCAAACACCCCCAAATACCCACCATCTGGTTAAAGTACAGCCCTTGTCTGAATCTTGTCTATGGAAGATGATTTTAATATGCCCAGGACATGGAGTGTTATGGCAAATGATAAGTGGTCCATGTATGTATTCTACCATAGCCCTGGATTAGAATCGTTTCCCAATGTTAAGTTCGGAAGTCGCCTCTCTTAAGTTTTGTCAAATCCTGGAGTTTTCTCTCTCTCTTAATGGAAACTAGAGTGAGGTAGGGAGTGGGTGGGTCAGTATGGAGGCTGTCTCTGGAATGCAAGTTCTACCAAATGATTTCTGGTGTGCTACTTTGGTATTATTGGAAGAGAAACAAATATTTGAGAAGCATTTGACACTATTTGAAGAGGCCTTTAGGAGCCCTACTCACTGCAAAATCAGTTGGTAGTAAAGGTTCAGTATGAATTGGATTATTAATAATACCATCAGACATACACATATGTGTTGGGGGATATGTGTGTGTGTTGTGTGTGCACACACAACACACACACACAGGGCTGTACATGCCCAACATAATCATCCTGATAACTTGATGAGAGGTGAGTTAAAGTAAAATAGTACAGGACTCAATGATAAAGAACTGATTATTTTCTACTGAAATGGACACCTTAAAGAAGTTTATCTTATTTTTTTTAAACAGAATAGTGCATTTTATTAATTCTAGTGTTAGATATAAATTATTCTCAATATATACCCTGTCATTAAAATAATTTGATTCTTTGTAGTTTCTTTTTATTTATTTTTTTAAAATTTATTGGGGTGACATTGGTCAAGATGATTATGTATGTTTCAGGTGAGGTATCTTGCATCATGTGCCCACCACCCAGAAGTTTTTCTTCTTGATTTTACTGTTGCAAGAGGTTAAACAACTGACTCAAAGTAAAACAATTTTTAAATATAAGTGAATACTGACTTCTTCTGGATAGATGGAATAGATGTACATTTCCTTCTTCCTTATGGGGGAATCCCTGGATATTATGTATAAAACAAATATAAGAAGACACTGATAGAACAACTAGACAGGAAGCCTGCAAAGATGTAGAAGAATTTAAGAATACCATCAGTCACAGCATTGAAATTATAAAGTGTGTTCTCTAATAACAATGTAATAAAACTAGAATGAATTTTGGAAAGATAATAAAAATATCTAAACATACTAAAACTAAACAGCCTACTTCTAAATAATCCATATGTCATGGGGAAATATCAAAGGAAATACTAAAAAATGTATTGAATAATAATTGATGCACTACATATCAAAATTTATGGGACATGACTAGAATAGTATGGGGGACTATTTAGCACTTAAATGCATAATTAGTAAAGAAGTAAAGTCTCAAATCAATAATCTTTATTTTCATCTCAAGGACCTATCAATAGCAGAGCCAAATAAACTAAAAGAAAGCAAAAAAGAAGGAAATAATAAAAATAACATAAAACATTAAAAGGAAAAGTAGATAAATAATATAGCATTTTAAAAATAAACTGTCAAATATCTAGCAAGGGTGAAAAAAAGAGTATTTAAATGACCAATATCAGGAACAAAATAGGAGGCAAAAATACGCAACCTACAGACAATAAGAAAATACTGAAAAAAATTGTATACACAAATATATTGGAAAACTTTGATGAAATAGACCACTTCCTCAACAAACAAACAGCCACAATTCAGCCAACATGAAAAGTTTGTATAACAATATAACTATAAAGGAAACTAGATGTCAGGCGCATGAAATTCATGCAAAATCTGTTAGATATTGTGGCAGGAGAAGCAGAAGTAAGAAAATAAATTGCTTCTGACCAATTAGAAATTGTGAGCTCGGAAACAAAGATAGTGGCATAGGTAAACACCTGAAATTGCTGCCTCGCCCAACCACTTCAAAACTAAAACTAAAAGACAAAATGGGCATCACCCAGAACCACAGGAAGGCTGGCTGAGTGGAAATTCTACTATTAGAAGGAAAGAGAAAAGCACACTGAGACTTAGAGGAGGTGCAAAAGTATACTGCAGAGATACAGAGGAGTGGAAAGGGCTGGCAACTGAGTATGTGGTTTTCTTTTTCAATTGGGAGGGAGATAAAGCTCCCAACAGCTCTAAACTCCAGTTCTAGGCAAGACTCTGGGGACCCAGACTCATATGGAAGAAACTGGATTATCTGGCATTGGGCAGAACTCCAGGGCGGCTTTCTCTCAGAGGTGCTTTCAGCGATTATGGAGGGACACTGATACCTGGGGGCCTCTTAAGGCAGGGCTGAGGATTAGCCATAGCTATTTGCTCCACCCTATTGATTCCCTGAGACCCCACCCTATCCAAACTGTGTGCAGAGGCTTTTGCATATGAATGGCCTGGCGCTTTGCAATCTAAAATTACCTAACAAACTGTAGCTGGGTCACAGAGCCCCAGAACATCCAAAAGAAGACCCAAAGCCCCACAGCAGCTTCCATTGCTTCACAATTGGGCCTCATCTGGGTACATCCAAACCTCAAACAAAGAAAAGGAATCTGCAGATCTCTCTGTAGCTCCTACTGGATGGCCTCAGGCAGAGGCTAAATTTGCACCTACTTGGAGATCCAAGAGCCAGTGTACCCAGTGGTCAGAGAAAGACCATCCAGACTACAACTTTTCAGATCCATAAGAGACACATTCAGGGGGCAGACTCAGTGAGCACCAAAGCTCCAAAAAGCAACCCTTGCCCCATCAGGATGTCTCCAGCACAGAAGTTCTTTCATCACAAATACAGCTGATCCTCACAGCCAATTGGCCTGGAGGTCTGTTCCTCCCAGTGATATCAACAACAATCAAGGCTTAACTACAACAAGACTGTGCACACAGCCCACAAAGGGGTGCATCAAGAGTGTCCACCTCGGGTAATTGGGAAAGCTGAGCCTCGGAGCCTTATTGGACATCTAGCACACAAAGCCACTCTATCAACACAGGGAAGCAGCCAAAATGCAGATACAAAGAAACAGGTCACAAATGACAGAAATGGAGGAAAGCAAATGACTGGATATAGTGTTCAAAATGATGGTCATAAGGTTTTTCAAGAATCTTCTAGAAACCGCTGATAAATTTAGTGAGGCCCTCAAGGATATGAAAAAGGACCAACTAGAAATTAAGCATACACTGACTGAAATGAAGAATAATATACAGAGATCCACCAGCAGACTATAGAATCACACCAATCAAGGCAAAGATTTGAAATATGAAGAAGCAAAAAACACCCAAATGGAAAAGAAAAAAGAAAAAAATAATCCAAAAATATGAAGATAGTGTAAGGAGCCTCTGGGACAACTTCAAGCATAGCAAACATCAGAATTATGGGGGTGCCAGAAGAAGAGAGAAAGCAAGATACTGAAAACCTATTTGCAGAAATAATGTCAAAAAACTCCCCCCACCTGGTGAAAGAAATAGATTTACAAGTCCAGGAAGCGAAGAGAACCCCAAACAAAAGGAATCCAAAGAGGGCCATACAAAGACACATCATAATTAAAATACCAAGAGCAAAAAATAAAAATAGAGAATATTAAAAGCCGCAAGAGAAAAACAGTGTGTTACCTAAAAGGGAGCACCTAGACGATTGTCAGCTGATTTTTCAATAGAAACTATGCAGACCAGATGGGAGTGGCAAGAAATATTCAGTGATGAATAGCAAGAAGTTACAACCAAGATTCCTCCACCTAGCAAAGCTATCATTCAGATAAAGAGCTACACAGATAAGAAAAAGCTAAAGGAGTTCATTACCACCAAACCAGTATTATATGAAATGCTGAAAGGTATTCTTTAAGAAGAGAAAGAAGAAAAAGGTAAAGATAAAAATTATGAACAACAAATACATATCAATTAACAAATGAATCTAAAAATCAAGTGAGTAAAAATCTGATGAATAGGATAAACTGGTGAATACAATAAAATTAGGGACATAGAAAGGGAGTGGACTGACAATTCTTGGGGGGAAAGGGATATAGGGGCTGCAGGAAGAGATTGGACAAAAATCGAACACCTATGGATAAGGACAGGGGCAGGGGAGGGTGAGTTAAGGGCAGAGGGTAGTGAACCAGGTGGAGGGGAACTATGGGAGGGGGGGAAGAGGAACTATAATAATCTGAACAATAAAGATTTACTTAAAAAGAAAAAAGAAATTGCAACCTCTCTAATCCAAGACCCCTCAGGGGATGTCTGACTACTGGTTTAGTCCCAATCCCTAGGACATCCCTCTCACAATCTGGGACCACTGGTTCCTAACTGCTCACCTGCCTGCCTGCCTGATCACCCATAACTGCCTCCACTGCTGACCTGGTCACCCCCAACTCCCCCCCCCACCAACCTGTTAGCCCCTTACTGCCCCTCCCTGCTGGCATGGTCACCACCAACTGCCCCTACCCCTGCCAGCCTGGTTGCCCTTTACTTAGCCCCTCTGCCAGACTGGTCACCTCTCACTGCTCCCCTCATCAGTCTGGTTGCCTCCAACTGCCCCTCTTAAGGGCTTGGTAGCCCCACTCAGCCTGCTTTTTGGACATTTGGTAGCCCCTCACTAACTCTCCTGTTGGCCTGGTCACCCCATGCAGCCTGCTGCTTAGTCATTTGGTCACCCTTCACTGCCCCCATCATCCAGCCTGGTCATCCCACTGCCCTCCCTTGTAGGCCTGGTTTCCCCATGCAGTCTGCTTATCAGTCATTTGCCCTTCAATAACCCCCCTGCCAGCCTTCTTGCCCCACACAGCCTGTTTGATGGTACGTTCGGTTGTTTCAGATGCAATGGTCACTTAGCCTTTTATATATATAGATTATTTCATAATTTAAAATTCTCTAAAGACAATTTCCAGGCCCTGATTATTTCACAAGATAATTTGTAACCCTGATATTAAAACCAAATACATAAAATTAATTAATATCAATTCTACTCAATCTCTTCCAAAAACAAAAGGACTAAAACAGAATAGCAGGAAACATTTTCCAATTATTTTAATGAAGCTAGTGTTACCAAAATTAGACAAATACAATTCACAGAAAGAAAAGTGAAGACCTATTTTCCTCATAAATATAAATACAAAAATCCTTAATAAAATATTAGCAGTTAGAATTCAGCAACTTATTCAAAGAAAGTATACACCAAGGACCTTCTGGGGTGCAAACCTCGTTCAATATCTGACATTTAATTAATGTAATACACCATATTGGCAGACCAAAAATAAATAAATAATAAATAAAATGATAGCACCAACTGATGCAGAAAAAAAAATGCCAATTATTTATGACAAAAACTCTTAGGAAAAGATGAATATAGGACAACTTTTTTACTTGATAAAGAACATTACAAAAAAACTTACAGCAAACACTATATTTAATTATTAAGTATTGAGTCCTTTCTCCCTAGGATTAGTAGCAAGGAAAAGATGTCTGCTCTTCATTCATATTCAATACAGTGCTAGAAATTTTTGCCGGTTAATTAAGGCAGAGAAAGACATACAGATTAGAATGGAAGAAATAAAAATATGTTATTCTCATATGATATTATGGCCTACGTAGAAAAACCTAAACTATATACAAAAATATTCCTAGAAGTAGTACATTTAGCAAGGTCACACTGTATAACATAAACACATAAAAATGAATTGTTTTAGAATTACTAACAATGAACAGATGGACACTAAAGTTAAAACTATAATATCATTTACAATTGATAGACAATAAACTTCAAATACTTCATGTACATCTAGCAAAACATAAAAAGGACTAATACACTGAAAAGTACATAATGCCGATGAAAGAATTCAAAGAAAATCTAAGTAAATGGAGAGACATACTATGATCACTGATTGAATGACATAGTAAAGATGTCAATTCTACCTAAGTTGATAGGTAAGTTAAATGCAATTCCTATGTAAACCACAGTTTTTTGTATATATAAACAATATTATTCTAAAATGATTTGTAAAGGTGAAGAAACCAAAATACTATCTAAAACAATTCTGAAAAAAATAATTCAATTGGAGGAATCAGTCTAACTGATCACAAAATCTATTACATAGCTATGATAATTAAAACTTTGTGTTATTGGTAGAGGAAGAAACACATAGATCCATGGAACATAATAGTAAAAAAAAATCCCTAATTAGACCCACACAAATATGCCAAATTGATTTTTAATATAGATGCATAGCATTCAATTGTGTTAAAATAATTAGACATTCATATACAAATAAATGAACCTAAGGGTGGTCCCATAAAAGGTCAGAGCAATTGACAGGGAAAGATATTAACCTAAGAATATATATATATATATATATATACACACACACACAACCCATGGACACAGACAACATTGTGGTAAGGCCTAGGTCTAGAGGTGGGACCAGGGTGGAGAGGGTTAATGAGTCAAAAAAGGTGTCATGTGTTATATTTTCAACAATAAAGATAAATTTAAAAATAGATGGGATCTCTCTGTATTATGTCTTACAACTGCATATGAATCTACAACAATATAAATTAAAAGTTCAATTAAACAATAAAAAACTAAGTGAATACACTAAGTAATAATGCTTCAGGCAACAAAGTAAAATAGATCCTACCTCCAAATGCCATATCATTATTTAATGCCCAAATGATATTTGAAATAGAAGCTTCAATTTATAGGTTGCAGTTCTCATGCCTCAAGTAAATGTTATAGAAACACTGTTCCTCATTCTAGCTTACACAGTGAGGCTGCAGTTTACCCTCATGTTTCATGGAACTTACACTTAGCAAAAGTGAAATGAAGACTGACTTTGCCTATCTCCAGATATGTCCCACCCTTGTCATAGTCATGGTTTCTGGTGATTAATGGGGTGGGATCGCAATTTCTGTGCTCTATCATCCCAGCCTGCTTCCCCTTTAAAGACCTACATGAACACTCTTTCCTTCCTTTCCCACCCTTACCCCAATTTAACCTGCCCATCCAAGCCACCAAGCAAAGATACTAGAGCAGTATATAATAGGGTGCAAATTACCAGTAAGTTTAACCCTCCTGGATATCTTTCTTTTTAAAGAAACAAAAATAATTTAAATCATTCTCCTATTGGTAGAATGCATTGGAAAGACACAGTTGTTCATAGGGGGGTAGTGGTTGTAAAAGAGTAGGAAAGGCAAAATGTAGTCTCCCTTTGACTTTTCCCATCTGGATTCCAGTGAAAAAGAACCAGGAGGGCTAGAAAAATGCCAACGTATATATTTCTCCTGCCGTTTCTTCTGCCTGCCACTCTCTCCCACCTCCTTTTGGGCCTTCTCTAATTTGTGAGTACATAGTTTAATGAGACCATTAATTGTGTTACATTAGTTTGTGTGTAAATGACCTTTTTAATGAAACGGGGTAATCAAAATTTAGATGCAAATCCCTACTCCCTAATTTTTCATGGATTTAACACTCACTCACATGGCTTGTTGTTGTTACATGGTGCTTTCCAGCAGGGTGGCTCTGCATTAGCTATTAGCTCTGTGATGGACAAGAGGGTAAAGGAAGGTGAAGCTTGACTACACTCAGCCAAATAACGCTTCTCAAAAAGGCATTGTCTCGTGAACTTAGAAGGCAGCATGCCCTGTCTGTGTCTAGCCCCACTTATCTAACTGCACTCTTCTTTTGCTGCGCATTCTCCCTCACCTCTTGCTCATTTCTCAACCACTGGCAGTCAGCGTAGTTGAGCTCCAAGTGTTCTCTCTTAATCAAATCCAAGAGGCTTGGCTCTGTTTCCCCATTGTTAGCCAATCTGCCACTTTTGGCCTGACCACCCACCTCCTCTCCCAATTTCAATAATGCTGCCCTCCCCTGGTTCTCATTAATACGGGGCTGCAAGCTGTCTAGTCATAATCTGCCTTTGGATAGGTCATGGGCATTTCAAACTTAACACTTTCATAAATGAGCTGCCAACTCTACCATAAACCTGTGTCTCTCCATTTCGGTCTTCGCTTGTTTATGTTCTCTTGTTCTTGGCCTTCTGCTTCACATATGCATGTATGTCCCAAGAGTTTCACCTTGGTGCTCTCATATTTTCTTCTTTCCCTTTCTTTTACCACCCCATCTCCCTTCACCACCCCATCTCCCTTCACTACCCCATCTCCCTTCACCACCCCATCTCCCTTCACCACCCCATCTCCCTTCACCACCCCATCTCCCTTCACCATTGATCCCCGCCTCCAATTCGTGGTCACCCTCCTTCCCTGTTGCACTTATCGTAGACCTCTAACTGTAGTTAGAGGAGCAAGAGGAGCAAAGGAGCAGGTAACATTCACTGGGGGACAATTTCAGTCTTGTTTATCACAAAGACATTCAGTTTCTATCTTGTGTTATAGGAATAAATGTATATGTTTTCTTTCCTTTTGTCTGTCAACCTGCTTTGGGGCAAGAACCATCACTATACATGTATGTATCCATCCAAACATGCATTCACCAACAAATGATTAGTGAGTACCCACTCTGTGCCAGGTCCTGTGCTAGGGCTTTGAGAACATGAGGGTTAGGTACTAATGGAGACAGCATCAAGAGCAACCAGGTTTCAAGTTATAAAGATCAAAAACATGGCTAAGTAAAAAAAACACACAATTATTTAGGATACCACTATCAGAGTACAGATAAAGAGGAATGGTATTGATGGAAATAAGTAGACAGATGTGAGAGAGATAAATGGCTTACCTAGAATCATCTTTCAATGGTATTTACTGAATAAATGAAGCAACTTGATTTTCCATAGAAGAAAGGAGTGGCTTATTTTTAAAAAAAATCAAGATTTGGAGCTGTATAGATCTGAGTTTGAACTCCTCTAAACTCTTCTGTTTATTAACTGCATGGCTTTGGGCAAATTACTTAATTCTCCAAGTCTGTGTCCTTCTCTATAAAATGGGGATATGAGCAAAACTCACTCATAGGTTTTGTTTCAGAGATGGAATAAGGAAATGCATGTAAGGTCTGGCATGAAGTAAATGATCATTATATCCACCAAGAAACCAGTAGCTGAGAAGAAACCTGCATAAAAGAAACTTATTTCCATGGGTATTAAACATTGTTACTGTTATTAAATGACCAAAATTTCATTGCTATTTACATGAGAATAAATGTTAATTATAACTACTTAAAGGGTGACAAATTGAAATATCACTCTATTTAATAGAAATAAATAAGTAAATAAATTAATAATTTTATCTCCATTAGATTATATACACTATTCCCTGGGATATGTGGGTACAAAGAGAAAATGTCTCTAGTTCTCAGAGAGTGGATCAAGTATAACTAGTGAGTTTGCTCTGCTGGGACAGAAGGAGCCACTGAAGAATACAACAGATAGAAGTGCCCAAGTGTGTCTGCCTACACACACACACACACACACACACACACACACACACACACACATACACACACACACACACACACACACACACACACACACGGTCCATGTTGGTTTAAATATTGAACAAATTAGAGTCATTTTCATTGTGGTACTCTCAGAAAACAGCAGATAGCTCAGCAGATAGCTATTTCATCTGCTAGGAATTCTCATTTATTTATATCTTTGATCATGGTTTTCTTTAAAATTAGCTGTCCAAAGTGATTGGCCTTTATGGAAGAAGCAAATTGAAGTTTTGCTACAGGCTTCTTTTCTTCTGTGGTAAGTTTCTTTTCTGCAGGTTTCTTCTCAGCTGCTGGTTTCTTGATGGATGCAGCCATTCCCCCCAAAGGTGGATCTGCTTCTTGATGCCAGCAGCCTTCTTTCCTTTCTTCCTGACCACAGGCTTCTTGCCTAGAAGCCCCTTCTCATCCCATTTGGTTTCTAGAGTTGCTGCTGCTTTTTAAACACCTGGAGCTAATGGTTTTTGGCCTAGAGAAGAATGGTCTTTGCATAAGGGTTTAGCTTCAACATGCTGCTCGGGTTTTTCAGGAGAGTCTTCTTCAGGATTCTGTGATGGATTTTCCTGTGTGGTGCTCAGAGGGCTCTCTGGATCCTGGGGTTATCAAGATTCTGCTTAGGTGAGCACTGGGCATCCTGTGCACGGGAAGGTTGTAGTTACTCCTTAGGAGGGAGGCGGCTTTATGCCAGGTGCCGTGCAGATGATCTAATTTGCGGAAAGCACTTTCAGTCCAAATGCAGAAGCAGCTCACATGCCCACCAGGAGCAAGTTGCAAAATGTTCAGTTTGCTTATATTAAGCAGGTAATTCTAGGGAGATTTCTGAAGGTTTTGATGATACTGTTGTCCTCAGTACAGCTGATGCAAGGCCCCCTGTGCTGGGCAGGAGAATGGTTTCTCATGTTGCCCCTTCCAGCTCTCATTTGCTGAAAGGCATAGACCTTTTTTATAGCAATCCAGGCCTTAAGTTTATTTTCTTAATAAATATATATATATATATATATATATATAAATTATATATATATATATATATATATATATATATACACACACACACACACACACACACACATATATATGTATGTGTGTGTGTGTGTGTGTGTATAATTTCATAAAGGAAGGGAAAGAGAGAGATAGAAACATCAATGATGAGAGAGAATCATTGATCAGCCGCCACCTGCATCCCCCCACCCCCTGAAGATCAAGCCTGCAGCCTGGGTATGTGCCCTTGATGGAATCAAACCCAGGACCCTCCAGCCTGCAGGCCACCGAGCCAAACCAGCTAGGGCCAGGTTTTAAGTTTCTTAAGTCTTCAGCTTTATCTTCAACCACCAAAGGGCATTCAGGAACTTCCTCAGTAAGATGACCTTCAGCCGAGACCGGTTTGGCTCAGTGGACAGAGCGTTGGCCTGTGGACTGAAAGGTCCCAGGTTTGATGCCTGCCAGGGGCACGTACCTTGGTTGTGGGCACCTCCCCAGTGGGGGGTGTGCAAGAGGCAGCTGATCGATGATTCTCTCTCATCCATGTTTCTAACTCTCTATCCCTCTCTCTTCCTCTCTGTAAAAAATCAATAAAATATATATTTTTAAATGACCTTCAGACATGACCAGTGCTGGGAAGGCCGAGGCAGCCAGGACAGAGCAGATGGCATACTGCTTCTGTGTTGTGTTCCCTCTGGAATGCCAATGGTGCCAGGTTTGGTTGGTGCAAATATGTAGCCCTCAGGACACACATTTACAAAAGCAACCTGGCCAGGATGATGAGTTCCATCACCTTGGACTTTGGGAGTTTGAGCCACAGCTCTGCCAGTCCCCAAGAGTCAGCGCTGGTTTGATGACCTGCCAGTTCACTGATGGCACAGGGCTGTCTGTTTCTGAACAAGTTGAGTGAACAAAGCTCACAGTAACTGGTGGATCGGAGCCTTGAACGCAGCGGGCAAAGGGAATGTTTTTGCCACTTTCCCCCTTTTCACAGTGCACCGATATCAGTGGATGAGCACATGCCATGACAGAGAGGGGAAAGGGCCACACGCCTCTCAACCCAGTGGCTCTCACAGGAGAACCTCTGGTAGAAATTTTAATCTTTTTTTAATGAAGGGAGAAAGCAGAGGTGCTCAGTGGAATGGCTCTGGTTGTCTGTGGACTGTGCTGTGCTCATGTAGGAGGAACATGCATTAAAATATGGGCGGTTTTCCAGATACCTTGAGGTCTACAACCGATAAAGCTGCTTTGGTAACCTTAGGTTCTGTACTAGTTCTTGGTTAAGGGCCTCTTTTGAGATACAGAGTGGAAAGGATAATTTTCCTGTTACTATCCAACATATTAAAGCTGCACAGCTGTTTACTGACATGGCCAATAGCTAACTGATGTTCCAAATATAATGTAAACTTTGTTCTTGATTTTTAAAAATATATTTTATTGATTTTTTTTACAGAGAGGAAGGGAGAGAGATAGAGAGCTAGAAATGTCAATGAGAGAGAAACATCAGCCAGCTGCCTCTTGCACACCCCCTACCTAGAATGTGCCCGCAACCAATGTACATGCCCTTGACCGGAATCGAACCTGGGACCTTTCAGTCCGCAGACTGAGGCTTTACCACTGAGCCAAACCAGTTTCAGCTGTTCTTGATTTTCTTATTTACAAAGGGAAAATTCTTTTAATGAGGAAAATTCTTTGAATGCAATCCTTAATTGCTTGTAGACTAATACTAACTTAAAATAATTCTAGCAGATGGTACCTCCTAATATACCCTAGATGGATTCTTCTGTTACTATTTAGCTAAATTTATCTACTTTATTGTATGTACCCTATATAATAAAATCCTAATATGTTAACTGTCTGGTCGACTGTAGGTCATTCAACCAATCAAAGTGTGATATGCTAATGATATGCTAAGACTACTCAACTGCTTTCTATGACATGCACTGACCATTAGGAGAGCAGATAGTCAACTGCTTGACCAGTCACTGTGATGTGCATTGACCACCAGAGGATAGATGCTCAATGCAGGAGCTGCCCCTGGCCTACAGGTTCTGATCGCCTCCTGGTCCCTCTCCACACCGGCAGGACTCCATCGCTTGATTGGGGTGGTGGCAGACCCAGTTCCTTTCTTAGGGAACCCGAGGGCTAGCTACCTCTTTGGGGCCGGTGGCCAATCTACCAGGCCTCTCCCCTGGCCACAGTCCTTGATCACCCTGCCACCCACCCACCATGGTGGTGGTTGGCCCCTCCTCCTGGCTGGCAGGCCCTGGTCATGTGATTGGGGCTGGCTGACTAACATCACAGTTCCTCCCCACAGCCAGCTGGCCGTGATCGCCCAATTGGGATCAGGCCACAGGCTGGGGCAAGGAACTGGGGGTGGGTGCCCGTGACCAAAGCTTCCACTGTGCCTGGGTGGGAGGCTGCAACCTCTTGCCAGCTATCTGGGGATGGTGGTGATGGGGACAGAGATATGGTGAGAATGCAGGGTGTCCACTGAACTTGCTCTCACTCCCCCTGCTCCCCCCCCCCCCCCAGGATACCAGGGATCATGCTCTGGAGAAGTCCCTTTGCTCAGGTGTTGGGCACCCGCAAAGAGTCTGCCCCACGCCTGCACAGCCTATTCTGGGTGAGCCAGGCCACAGCCACTGGGACTATAGGGGCCGGTTGGGCACCCTGTGGGTTCACATAGGGAGCCCTTCTGTGAGGCCGGCTGGGGGAGAGCATGTTGCCTGCCCAACTTCCTTGCAACATCACTGGGCGGCCCAGAGGCCCATGCTGTGCTCTGGCCTGCGGCATTTGGCTGCACTCACTGCATCTTCCCATGGGGGTACGTGAGGGTCCAGTGGCCCAATTGCTGCCTGAGACCCAGAGGTCAGCTGAGACCTGCCCTTCCATGCCAGATACTTGTGCTTCAATCACCAGCCAATCCTAGGGATCGCATTGGTGCATGAATTTTGTGCACTTGGCCTCTAGTAGATTCATATGAATGCTTGTCTGGAATATCAAAAATCCAGAGTTTAATCATATTATGTCTCTCATACAGGTCTTTGATAATGATTGTACCATTGAGATGATAAGCATTTTGGGAATATGAACTATGCCATTTGCATAATCTCCCTCTACTCACCCTCGCCTCTGTGTCAAATACTGGGATGAGTACATAATAGATATTCAAGAAACCTTTATTGATTTGTCTAGTGTTTTTGAGAACAACTTGGTGAGTACGCCAACTTGGTAGAACATCATGGTAAGTAACTTTTACATATGTATAAAATAATAAGCTGAAGAAGAAAATGTCAAATCTTCCAATAATATACCTATTGCTTTTTTAAAACTAATTAGAAAAAATCTATTAGATTTTGTATGTATCAATTTTTCCATTTGTAATATGAGTTATGGAAAATGAATGACTCCAATATTAAGAGAATTTGGAATATACTGTGGTATTCAATGCCATTTCTTTTGGAATGATCAAAGACATTGGGTTACTCACTTTTCACATTTTATCAATCAGTAACAAAATCTACCAAATGAATATGTCCATATACCCTTACGAATGGAAGTGCTTACACCAACCCTATTCAACTTAAAAGGAAAATATTTTTAATTCCAATATTTCAAAATCACTTCCATTTATCTTATGACAACTATCTTTTAATGCTTTCTCTTTAAAAGAAAAGTAGTAAACTAGACATATGGTGATTCTTACAGAATGTCTACGTGGTACAGAATTAAAATTTATTCACTCACTCAATGCTTATGAAGCACCAGCTCTGGAAAAGACTGCTCTACTTTTGTGCATTCACCCTCTATTGTGGGAGATATTAGTATGAACCTCAGAGATTTCACTCTGAGGTAATATTGTAGGGTCCCTGAGAAGAAGGAACCATTGAGTCATCAAGGAGTTGCTGCTTCATGGAGTTTGGAAAAGACCAGAGATAGGCTGGCAAAATGGTACTTTGTGGGCAGGAGGAGCATGAGCAGCAGAGTTTGAATGAATGTGGGCACAGAGTAGTCAATGGCTTATTAAGAAATTTGAGCTGTGTGCTAACTGCCATGAGATTGAACTCATTGTGGTAAAATATATAAAACAAAATTTATGGTTTTAATCATTTTTAACTGTACATTTGGTGACTTAAGTACATTCACCTTGTTGTGCAACTATCATTACCATCCATCTCTAGAATTTCTTTTGTCATCTTGCAAAACTGAAACTCTTTACCCATCAAATAAAAAATCTCCATTTCTCTCTTACTCTAGCCCCTGGCAAGCAATATTTTACTTTCTTTTCTCTATGAAATTGATTACTTCTTTTCTTTATATAAATGAAATCATACAATATGTGTTCTTTTAGACTGGCTTATTTCACTCAGTACAATGTCTTAAAGATTCATCAATGTTGTATCATGTGTCATAATTTCATTTATTTTTATTTTTTAAAATATATTTTTTATTGATTTCAGAGAGGAAGGAAGAGAGAGAAACATCAATGATGAGAGGGAATCATTGATCAGCTGCCTCCTGCAGCCCCTCTACCGAGGACTGATCTGGAAACTAGCTATGTGCCCTGACCAGGAATCAAACCATTACCTCCTGGTTCATAGGACAATGCTCAACCATTAAGACACCCTGGGCCAGGCTCCCTTCTTTGTGATAGTGACTAATATTCACTATATGTGTGTACCACAATTTATTCATTCTTCTGTGGATGAACTTGGATTGTTTCCATTTTTTGGCTATTGTGAGTAATACTACTATGAACATGGGAATATAGATATTTCTTTAGGATAGTGATTTTGTTTCCTTTGGATATGTACTCAAAAGTGAAATTGCTGTCATTGCTGGTTTGGCTCAGTGGGTGGAGTATTGGCTCTCAGACTGAATGGTCTGTGTGTGTGGGGGGGGGGTTCAATTCAGGACAAGGGCAAGTACCTCAGTTGCAGGTTCCATCCTGGTTCTGATCAGGGTGTTTGTGAGAGTCAACCAATTGCTGTGTGTCTCTCACATTGATGTTCTCTCTCTCTCTCTCTCTCTCTCTCTCTCTCTCTCTCTCTCTATCTCTCTCTCTTCCCCTCTTTTCCACTCTCTAAAAAAAGTCAATGGAGAAATAGCCTGGGGTGAAGATTAACAACAAAAAGTCTCCTCCCCATTCCAGAGCATTTGGTGATAATAGTCTTTGAGGAACTTCTATTATTTAAAAATATAAAAATGGAATTGCTGGATGATATGGTAATTCTATGTTTAATTTTTTGAGGAACTGCCATATGGTTTTCCACAGTAGCTGCAGTTTTACATGTTCAAACAAGGCTTGATATTGCAGGATTTTAATCTAGAGAGAGACTGAGTAGTTTGGTTTATAGCGCTCACTGCCTTCCCAATGTGTGGAAAATGGATGAGAAATTGGAAGGCTGGAGTTGGGCTGTCATGTAACCATTTTAGAGATGAGAAAGATGTGAACTAAGGCTGGTCCTATGTGGATAAGAATAGTATGGTGATTACCTCAGGGAAAGAAAGAGGTATGGGGGAGGTAAAAGAATTTAAGGGGGGGATAAATGGTCATGAAAGGAGACTTGACTTTGAGTGGTGCACAATACAGTATATATATATATATATATATATATATATATATATATATGATATATTACAGAATTATACACTTGAAACATATATAATTTGATTAACCAATGCCACTCCAATAAATCCAATAAAAAATAGATGATAACTTGCAGTTACTTATTTTTTGAGAGGTACAATCAAGTGCTTAATGAAGTTATGCCATAGTGGTATCACTTGCTATGAGGAAAATTAAGGAAATAATAATTTCTCAGTTACAAGGGGTAAAGAATGGAATAGCACAAGCAGTGAGAGGAAGGGAGAGAGAAAGGGATGAGAAAAGGAAGAATAGAGAGTGGAATATGAAAATTCAAGGAAAAAAATCCAAAGAAACTGATCTGATATGTATGTTCATGAAAACGTGAACATATGGACTTATATGAAACATAATTTTTGAAATCATTTTATTAAGATGTATTTGAGAAGTGTTGAACAAAGCAAGAGATGAGGGAGGTAAAAATTTCTCAAGTAAGAATGAGTTAGTTATATAAAAGTCCAGGTAGTTCAATCACTTTTATTATTGTGGCTTAACAGAATTGCCTATTTAGCAGAGCAAAAAGAACACACTTGTTTTGCGTGTGAATGTAAAAAAACACTTTTGTTTCAGAGACTGGTGATAGGAATTCACATTCCAAAATGATTCACAAATACTCTTTCATGAAAGCAAGAAATGTACCATAAACAGTTTGAGTTCAGCTGAGAAAATCTTAAGGTTAGAAATACAGTCCATTTGCCACTCATATTCAGGAAAACATAGTGCCCTCGTCTTAAGTTTTTTGGAGTAATTAGAAAGAAGATTATCTTTTTGAAGATATTGAAGAGAAAGAACAAAAGAGTGCCAAGTGAATCAAAATTATTTCTATTGCAGACACTGCTAGAAACCTCATTTAGTCATATTTTAAAGTGGGTATGCAATGCAAATAAGAGTAATTTCTATGCAAGACAATTCTGCCTTTATTGAATATGCCTGGATGGAGTTTTTGAAGCACACTGAATACAATGCATTGAATAGATGTTAATGTTAGCAAAGGGGCTGAATTGAAGAACCTAAACTCATTTGATTACTCTTGGGGAAATTTTCTTGCCAAGCAAATTCCTTTAACCTTGACCTTGGGAGATGAACTGCTTCAGAGTAGGAGGAATCAAGTAGTGTTCTAATTGTGATGAGATTTAAGTATTCTTTAGTTTGCCCCCTATAGACAGTTAAATAGTATTGATTTTCTTTTTGTTTACAGTAGTCACAGGAAAACAGATAATGATTAATTTTTTTAAAAACTTCATATCATCTGCCCAAATAATGCTGTATTTTTATGTGACCTTCTCATTTTCCTCTTGGGAAGTCATATTTTGGAGGTGAAATATCTCCTATTCTAAGACTCTTCTTTTTGTATTTAAATTTATCTTCAGTTCCACATAACCTTTCTTTACTAGTTGCCTTGGGAAAGTTGTGTCAATTTCAGCTTTTGTAGTTTCCACATGATGACAATCCAATTTACCTCACAGGATTAGAGGTAGGAAGAAGAGGACCTTTCTCAGCCCATATCCTTATATTAATTCATAACTTACCCACACATTCTTACATCCTTCACTTCTATTTCTTCTTCTTTATTTCCTATTGTAATTATCTATCTATCTATCTATCTGTCATCATTTATCTATATTTTTTACATTAATTTATATGAGTATATGCATGAATAATTTCCAAATTATTATGTATGTGCTCTCTCCATGAAAAGATAGATTATCACTTTCATTTCTTTAAAAATATTGTTTCTTCTCCAAAATCATTAAAGATAGGCTTGACTTTAATGAATATCCATTAGTGTGTCTGACTGAACAAAGTCCAAAAATTAACCTTAGTAAAACTTTATGGTGCAGAGAAGAACATTTTTCAGAGAACAGTCCTAGAATAACTGGCAGATGTCATGTGATAAAGAATAAAAATGATTTCTGTTCCCAGCAGTTTTACAAGTTTTAAAACCAAACTTTCCAACTATAGTCCCTGCCTTCCCTCCCACCCCCCAAAAATAACTTTTAATGATAGGATTGTTTCCAATTTGGACAAAATTGACCTATTTTGCTAAATGTAATCAGACAAATCAAGGCTTATATTACCAATGACTTAATATCAAATGGACATTAATCTAAAAAATGATGAACAATTTATTAAAATTCAAGTATTTGGATAGTTTTTGTTTTATGACAATATGGCAGGAGTGATGTTTTTCCTCATAACAGGCCAGGTAATTTTATTGGAAGAATCATCAAATGTGATCTTCCAGATAACTAACAAGGAAATATCATGCCATAAAACACTTCTGTACTCCTCCCTAGAACCTCTGAATACTCTGAATCTCTGCACCAAATACCGTATTTGCCGGCGTATAAGACGATTTTTTGGCCCTAAAAAATACCATATTTGCCGGCGTATAAGAGACTGGGCGTATAAGACGACCCCCTAACATTTCCACCCAAAATACAGAATTTGTTATATACTCGCCGTATAAGACTACCCCCTACTTGGAGGCATATTTTTCAGGGCCAAAAAATCGTCTTATACGCCGGCAAATACGGTAGTTATAAAAATGAGTTTGTTCTAAATAATGTGCGCAATACATGTATAAATAAAAATCTGCCACACTTTCCCCCCTAATCTGGGATATACTCATGTAGATTAAAAATTGGACACAAACAACAGTATGGTGAAGGCGGGAGAAGGGGGTTTGGGTGAAGAGGGCAAAGGAAGAGAAACAGGAGACATCTGTAATAGTGTCCACAGTAAAAAAGAAAACAAATGGAAAACAAATTACGCTGCTGAAATTATAGAGTTCATGAAGTTATTGAATTGAAATAATCAACTTTACTCCTGAAATCTTGCCATTTTGCTCACTCTTCTCACATTTAAATTTTAATTGCTCTCAAATCATCCATGGTCTACTTCATAATAACATTTCTTCACCATATTGAACATCCTAAGTATTTCCCTAAAAGTGGCCAAATGTTTTGGTATCTGATATCTATATGGTAATCTTTAACTACAATTGTTATTTTTACTTATACAGAAATCCAAGTTTAATAAAATTGAGTGCTGCATACTCATTGAATTATGTGAATATTTGGGGACCCTAACTGAAATGATTAAATAATGTGAATTAACAAATGGGTAAAGAGAGATGAAAAACACAACGTGATTGAATGGTATCAAAATAATGAATGCTAGGCTGAGCTGACACAGAAAAATATGTTTAGTTTTTATATGGTCAGAGGTGAGGGATCTCAGTGCGCTGTCAGTACACATAGACTTTTCTAATTAATTTTTTTAATCCAGGGGATGGTTGTCACTCTGGGTAAAGGCTGTGACAGGACTAACATGTTTTGACTCTTTGTAAGAGAGGTACTTTACTGAGCTGAGGTGTCATTCTTATTAGGCTAAATTATTACCCTTCCATATTTATGTTCTGCAGTGTGTGAATTACATGAAGGGGGCTTTTGGAATAAAAGTTGGTTTGAAAATAATGTTAACGAAAAAACCATTGAAACTTGAAAAGAATTTTTGTGAGTTTATTTGAGCCAAACTGTCTACATATGCCAGGAAGCAGAACCTCAACAGACTGAGATAATGTTCCTGAGAATGGCGGGTTACATTTCTATTTATACACTGAAGTCAAAGGAGGAACATAGGTGGGTTACATGAAATTCATTGGTGATGGAGTAAGGAGGCGGGAGAAAGCAAAGTAGTGGGAAACCCCTGGGATTGGATAAAAAGTAAAGTGATGGACAAGTACTTAGGTGAGTGCTGGAAGAATTAACATGATAAGGAAGGAATCTGAGGCATCTTTCCTGGATCCCACCACATTTGATTGTACCCCAGGGGCTCCAGAAAAAGGGAAGTTACAAGTTACCCTGACATCTCATAGATATGTTTTCTTAGAGGCAGGATGGTAAAAGGGCTCAGTAAAGATCTAAGTTGATCTTTGTCAGGTGAAATATCCACCTAGATCACAGGGGTGGGCAAACTTTCTGACTCGAGGGCCACAATGGGTTCTTAAACTGGACCTGAGGGCCAGAACAAAAGAAGCCTGACCATGCTGGCACTCTCATCTTGGGCTGCTGGTGAAGGAGCGGAGGGGAGAGCAAGAGAACCCTCCACTCTTTCAGCTATGTGGGCCAGCCAAACAGGCCAAATCTGGCCCGTGGGCTGTAGTTTGCTCACAGCTGGCCTACGACACGACTACCCATTATAACCTGTTTGTAGTAAGATATTTAATTTTCAAACAATCTTTTGTAACCACAAAAGATTTTAGGTCTCTGAGTTTGCAAAACTGCCACGCAGGCCTCCCCTGAGCTTGTTAGGTTAGCATGTGGCTCTTTTCCTTCACAATAAGTTACTCATATGTGAAGTGTAAAGGTGCTCCCAGAGACATTTTGTAGGACTGGGTGTTTGAGGTCCAGATGGAAGTGTGTTTTCTGATGTTTTAATGAAGATTTGACAGGGACTCCCATGGCTTTTATTGGAAGTTAATTTAGCTACCATCACCACTGACAATTTTGCCTCTTTCAGTTGGGGGGTGGGATGTTCAAAATCTCTGTCTTTGCTGAGGATTTTGAACAAAAACACCTATTCTCTCTCTATGTGATTGTTTTTCCTTAAAGAAAAAATAATGGGAAGATTGGGTATTTAACACAATCCTTACTTTAGAACTTACTGAAGTAATTACACCAATAATTTGCTGGTTCAAATTATTATCTATTTTAAGAATATATCTGTTTAATTTCTTTATACTATATCCCCATAGAGACAAATCTTATGCTGAGAGACAGTGGATACAATGATAAAAATGGAGAAACACTATCACATAATAATATTGCCTGTCATTTATTGGCCAGTTAATCTCTTTGTGTTTTAGTATCTATAAAATTGGAATATTTGTAACTGTGATGATTAAATGACAAAATACATGTAAAGTGCATATGTAGCACATAACAGTCTATGGCCAAGTACTCAATAAGATTCAATAAATCTAGGTACCAGACACCAGGTGAAACACTCTCCACAAACCATCTCATTTGCTTCTGAACATAAATTTATGCGGTAAATATTTTTAGTTCCTTTATTGCAGATGACAAAACTGAGGACCAGAAAGTTAGATCATCTGACCAAGTCATGCACTGAATGAATAATTTCTAGAGTCTGGATAGTTTGTTTGACTCTATGCCCATGTTTTTCGACTATTTAACTAGTTCGGTCATTTGTTTGGTGGCTATATGTTTCTTTCAGAATGAAGACTAGAATTAATGACTCCACTTGACTGAGTTGTTAGGCAATATAATAAGAAAACATTCCTATCAAATGCTTTTAAAAATAAATAATAAACCAAGTTGGCTTACTAAAATGAATGTTTCATAGCAGTAGACTGTAACTGGTTTATTTCTACTTTGGGTATATTTGTCTCCCCACAAACTACTTATTTGGGTCTGCTTATATAATAAATAATGCACTGGCTTTCATTATTATGTAAAAGAAATCATGCAATGAAAAATTTTAAAGCAAAATCAGGGACCTAAAAAGGTCATAAATAAAAGTTTGTGACTGTTGTATTACCAATACAACTTACTTAGCTTCAATTTCTCTATTCTTATTTTGTTACAAATATATTTGTATAATTTAAATGGTTATGCATGAAAACCATCATTACTAATTCATTTTGTATTCATCATAAGACCTTTAATCATGATGTATTAATTTGATATAAATGTGGATATAATGTATAATTTCTAAATGATTCCATTGTAATTTACCAGTTAAATAGACTATTCTTATTTCATTATCTCCTCAAACACACATCAAAGTAAAATGTTTTGTTTCTTTGTATAATAACCAAAGATAAAGAAAGCACCAAAGCAGTTCTCTTTCTTCAGAGTGTAGATATAGTAGCATAATATCCAATAGAAAGGTGAGACCATAGAAATCATGAATATCCAGTTTAAAACTACCCACAGTTAAAAACACAAACAAATGTACTTTGGTATGTTTATATTGAAATTTGTGGAGGTAAAAGACACACCTGCAGATCCATTCCAATCCATGAGACAAACCATTCAGAAGAAATAAGCAGTGTGGCTTTTCAAAAGCTGAGATAAAAGAGAAGGAAGCTTTTTACTAACCACCCAGCCTTAATGTGGCCCTGATTCCTCACATGGTAACTTGGCCCCTTACATTTGTGCTGTGACTGAGACACTGGCAACTCATGTATAATAATAATTTCAAAAATTTAAAAATACAAACCAAGAAAGAGGTGTCTGGAGAGAGCAAAATAAGACATTGCAGCAGCCACATGTTGCTCTCTGAAAGCCATTCCAGAAACCATAGAAGAAATCCTCTCCACTTCTGAAACAACCTCATCCCATGACACCAAGTGGAAAATGCTTATACATCCTCTAGTCAAATGACACACATCCTTGTGCATATACTACAGAAAGGGAATTTTTATTTCCAATTGGGAACATTAAGGGAGAAAGGTACAGAAAACGTAGTCAACCCTTTTATCAACTTGCTACTTTGACTACTATATAATAGACTAGAGGCCTATTGCATGAAATTCGTGCACATGAGGAGGGGAGGTGTCCCTCAGCTCAGCTTGCACCCTCTCAAATCTGGGACCCCTTGAGGGATGTCTGACTGCATGTTTAGGCCCCATCCCTCTCACAAGCCAGGACTGCTAGCTCCCAACTACTCACCTGCCTGCCTTCCTGATTGCCCCTAACTGCTTCTGCCTGCTAGTCTGATCACCCCCTAACCACTCACCTGCCAGCCTAATTGATGCTTAAGTGCTCCTGTGCTAGCCTATTTGCCCCTAACTGCCCTGCCCTGTAAGCCAGGTCACCCCTAACTGTCCTCCTCTGCAGGCCTGGGTCCTCCCAAACTGCCCTTCCCTACAGGCCTGGTCACCACCAACTTCGCTCCCTTGAAGTGCCTCCCAACTACCCTCTCCTGCTGGTCTAATCACCCACAACTGCCTTCCCTTGCAGGCCTGGTCCCTCCCAACTGCTCTCTCTTGCTGGCCGTTGTGTCCACATAGAGGAAGCCACCTTGTGTGTTGGAGTGATGGTCAATCTGCATATTACTCTTTTATTAGATAGAATAGAGGCCTGGTGCATGGATGGGGTCCAGCTGGTTTGCCCTGAAGGGTGTCCTAGATCAGGGTAGGGGTTCTTCTGGAGTGTGGGGTGGCCTGGGCAAGGGGCCTGTGATGGGTTTCAGGTCAACCATGCCCCCCAGCCACCCAAGAGGAGGCTCTAGTATTTATCTTCTACAATTGAAACTTTGTAGCATGGAGTGGAGTCAAGCCTCCTGCTTGCTCTGTGGCCACAGCCATTTCTGTTGGGATTTATTTACCTTCTTTAATTGAAACTTTGTAGCCTTAAGCAATGGCCTGACCTGGCAAGGGCAAGGGGAAAGCTTGGCTTCCTCCATCGCCAGGGAAACCCAACCTTCCTTCCTGCTCTCTGTGGCCTCAGCCATCTTGGCTCGGTTTATTTGCATATTCACTCCTGATTGGATAGTAGGCATGGCTTGCGGGTGTAGCAGAGTGATGGTTAATTTCAATATTGCTCTTTTATTAGAAAGGATGATTTCAGGTCCCTTTTCCATTTGCTGACCTTCAGCTAATTCTTCCTCATCACTGTTGGATCTGCTTTAAAACTCCTGGCAACAGCTTCCTAAATTCATGCAGAAACCCCAGGGCAACTAACCCAGGTATGTTTACCACAATTATTTTTAAAGAATATACTAGTACAAAGATAGTAAACATTAAATAAAATAGTATTCAGTGGTGTGAAATGTGTATGCTACTTTTGTACAGAAGACAAAAAATATATTTTATTATGAAAGACTCATTTTAGCTCTGATGTTTAGCAGTTGCTGTCTCTAAATTACAAATAACTAAATCATGGTATTAAAAGGCCATCATAGAGGCCAGCATCTAAGTGTTCCTGTGAGTGTGTATGTGTTCGTGTGTTGAGGAATGCTTAATTAATTAGGCAGAAAGGGAAAGGTCTGGGTTCTTTCCCTCTATGTTCACAGTATCTGTTCATTGTCTTTTTTATTGTTCTGTCCAAATTTGGCAGCAAGAAGATTAGACCCCTGATTTTCCCACTCTCGGCTTATCTATACACTCTTGGAGTCTCTCTGACCTTTCAGGAGAATTAAGAGGATAATCCTGCAGAAGCTTTCAGGTTTCTTCAATTTCCAGATGCCACTACTTTCCAATTCTATGATTCTAATTCTACTCTGCTCCAATAGATGCAATTAACTCATTTTAAAATGGTGTCTTCACATGACTGCCAAGTATAGCAAGGAAAGTTTTTGATCATAAACATTGACAATTATGTACGTGATTTCATTTGCTCTCCTGTATTTCCCTACATTGCAATCTCCAGATTTTTTTTTAACACAAATAAGCTTACTATTCATCTTGATTATCCTGATGTTCTGAAATTTGGCTTTGCACTGTCATGCCTCTTTCAGAAATGGGCAGGAAAGAGACAGTTAATTTCAGTGACAATTGTTGCACCACCCCTGAGAGTATTCCTGGAAGAGGTACTTTATAAACACAAAGCACTCTGCAAAGATGGTTGTAGTCATCCACATAATATCTCATGAGGTGGGTGTGCTGTGAACATTGTTAGAACAAAGCTGCCAGTGCCACAAATAGAACAGAGATGATTTCCTTTCACTGCACGAAGAGTGACAACTTTTCTCTCACATTTCTTAAGGGGAATTATCCACTGGATTGCTTTGTGCATGCCAGCTTATATGTATTTGTCTGATCACTCACAAATGTCACCTGAAGACTTGTTCAGGAGAAATATCCTTAGCTTATAAGTTTATACATATGCATGGGCTTCCCACTGCAAACTCAATGGGAGAGATTACTGTGGTATACTGAAATATAAAGGGTAGAGCATCTGTTGAACAAGAAAATGAATACATCAGCTCTGGGCAGTCATGTCTTATAAATGCAGGGCCTTTGCATTACTCATCATTTTATTTAACATTTTAATAAAGATTATGCTGTATCAAACTGAATTTCATTTTAGCAATAAGGCTAAGAAATGGAAGACCACATAATTAAATCTATTATCAATGACTGAACAAGGAGATGTAGAATTGGCTCTTATGTGAGGCCAATCTCCTTAACAGACCACATGAAAATTATTACTTGAATGCCCCAGTGAAATGTTATAGTGTCTCTTGAGGACAATTCTTGGTAGCATCAGAAGGAGTACATAAAGAGATATGAAGTACAGGCTGACCATAAAGCACCATCAAGAAGCTATCCAAAAGGAACAATTAAACAAAGGAATCATAACTCTATTGCAATATTCCCTCTTCCTTATGACTAATTGAGAATGCACAATTATAAACCAAAACCCATATCCAGAAAAGCACATATACTCCCTGCCTAATTTTAGGTGTATTAATTAAGAATGATATATGATTTATATCAGTGTTTTATTTGGTCTGTTTAATTTTTTAGATTCCTCACATGATGGAAGTCAAGTTATTTTTTTTTGATCATTAAAATAGGCAAACATGGCCAGTTGCATATAGGTAGGGGGATATTTTATATTCCTAACCCACCAAAATATCACAAGTATGCTATCGACAGCTCTCTTGAGAAATACAATTTTATAACTTGTAGAGTTCAGGAGAAAACATTTTCTTTATAGAATGGTTTGAATTGCCTTTTTGGAGTCCTCCTTTCATTTTCTCATTGGACAAACTAAAGACTATAGGCTAGTTCCTGGTAGATGGAATGGAGATTAAATGAGGATAATCTTAGAAAGACCTGACTTCTGTTTTCATTTCACTAACTAAGGTGAAGCAAAACCAAAGACAATGAACAATCTTGAACTTTATCAAACTAGTTGATTTTATTTATGGGCAAATAAACATGTCTTCTTCACATTGCGAGGGTAAAATTAGCTAATGTAAAACTTTAGTCACTTTTAGGTGGCGGAGTGATGACAGAGAGGTCAATGCCATTGGAGAGAGTTTTTATCACTTACAATTTCCAAGAAAAGAGGGGCACACCAGGCCATGGAGAAGAAAGAACCAGGTTTGGTTAGAAGGTAGGAGTGACAGGAATGCTTGTCTCAGAGTCTATATTCTGTTCCACAGGAAGTAAGGAGCAAGAAAGGCTAACACAGCCTTGGGATTGGATAGTTTAATAATTTCAGAGGGCCATGAAGTTGGCCCCTGGTTGTCTAATACCTAGACCTGGGTGATTTGGAGTAGGGGAACTATTGGCCCAATGTGTGAGAATTAGAAAAGGGAGGTAGTTGGAGGGTGTACTGGTGAATGATTGGTTTGTATATGTTTTTTTCCGATGTTTGCAGGCATGATGATCTGAGTGTTTGTGTTTACCTTAAATTAATATGTTGAAATCCTAATCTCCAGTGTGATGGCATTAGGAAGTGGGGCCTTTGGGAGATACTTAGGCTGTGTGAGCAGAGCCCTCATGAATGGAATTAGTGGTCTTACAGAAGAGACCCCAGAGCAGTCCCTGGCCCCTTCTGCCACATGAGGATAAAGGGAGGAAGGTGTTAGCTGTGAACCGAGAAGAGGATCCTCACCATAAAAAGACCATGCTTGATTTTGGACTTCCAGCCCCCAGAAATGTGAGCAATACATTTATGTTGGTTATAAGTCATAATATTTTATTATAATATCCCAAATGGGCTAAGATGGCTGGAAATTTAATGTCTTTAAGAATTAGCTAGGCCCTGGCTTGGAGTGTCAGTTGGTAGGACCATTTTCCACACATCAAAACCTTATCTGTTTGATCCCCGGACAAGGGCATATAGGGGAGACAACTGATCCATGTTTCTCTTTCTTTCTCTCCAAAAATCATTAAAAAGATATTCTTGGGTGAGATTTTTTTTTTTAAGAGGAAGAATTAATTAGTTCTGGGAGGAGCAAGAATTAGCAAGCCCTCCCCCCCCAAGATGTCAAAGCATCATAAATTATAGACAATTTAAAAATATTGTTTGAAACAGAAAAAAAAAATTAGTATGAATTTGATAAATAATATAAATTTTATTGTTTGCTTGAATAGTCACAATCACTATTAGCATATTTAGGTTTTATGATGTTCTATAGTAAAGTAACTTTCTTAATAGTGTTTAACCCAAAGTTTCTTAAATTGATTGGCCCTATGCAACTGACACCTATTGATATTTAGCAGAATAATAATCTTACAAAACCATATATTTTAATCCAATTTTTTCATATTTTAAATTCTATGTGTTTTATACATCTGTTGTTGCACCTTAATCATAACACACATTTCACATACTCAGTGTATTCATAATAATTTATGCTTCAAAATTAATATATGCATTGTGATATTTTGGAACAGTTACCCTTCTAAAGAAAGGCTTTCCTCAAGAAAAAAAAAAAGGTATAAATACAACTACCAGTTTCTAAAATGGTATAATCTCCTCAAAGACATTTAATCTGCAAACTATTTTTTACATGGTTTTTTTCTTTTTTCTGTTTTTTACAAATTTACACATGTACTCTGAAAAAGAACTTTTGTAAATAATTACTGTTCACCCATTTATAGCAATTCCTACAATGCTAACTCCTATATGTGTTTAAAGATATAGGAAAATGATTCTTAACATTAATAAGTTTAAGAAGATCTAAAACATGGCAATTGAGGATTCAGAATCATGCATTGCTAAAAATAAATTTTGCCTAAATTGGACCTTCTCCATATGCAATGAGACCTGATTCTGTATTATTTCATGTACCACTAAGCCCATGCTTCTGCCAGAGAATAATTATTTTGAATTATTAGAAGGAAAATGAAGCATACCATTTGCATGATTTCCCTTATTCTATAGAAACAAGTCAACAATTTACTATCAAAAGGGAAAGAATCATCCCATAAAATCTTGAGCTCTTCAAAGACAGAAATGAAATTGTTGTCCTTCATCATCTTTCCAAGTCTCACTGACCCAATTGGGAAGGCAATGCGGGGATGAGAACACATATGTAATACCTTAATCAATAAAGAAATTTAAATTCAAACAAAACAAAACAAAAATTTTCCAACAGCATCATATGTAACCCAAATGGAAAAAGTACTGACAATCTTTTAGCCCTTCTAGACTATCTGTTAATGAGATGATATCTCTGAGTCTAAAATGAACCAATTCAAAAGGTGGGAATGGAGAGTCAGAAAATGCGTTACCTTAGCTTCGGAATTAAATTGTTACTAAGAGAATTTTTTTCTTTGGCATGCCTTTTTGATTCCTCCCTCACTCTTGCCCTCTGCCCCATATTATTTTTATGGCAGTTAAAAGCAAAGGTTCACTTTACTCGTTTATGAAAACATTCTTCATTCAATAAATACTTATTATGAGCCCCCAAAGCCAGACACTTGATGGAAGACAAAGTCCCAGTGTGCGCAGAGCAAATTCTAACGTTGGTAACAACCAATAAGCAAATAAACAATTAAGGTCATAAATAAGTAAATATGAAAATGAATATCAAAATATGATAAACAGAAAATAAAAAATTTTGATGTGAAGGTGAATGTCTTGTTCACTGCTATGAATTCTTTGATCAAGGAAGAGATCTCTAAGGAGATGACTGAACTGAATGGAAAGAAACAACCAGTATATAGCGTTCCATTCAAATATTTCTCCTTTCAAAATACATAGGGCAATATTCCTCATCATTTGAATATTGATGTGTAAATAATAAAACATGATCAATGGTATTTGGAGATTAAAATAAGCCAATGGAATGTTTAGAAAAGGATTTATTGAAATATAAATGACTCTTTGAAGCAGTTGTTAAGCAACCATCTTCAAATGCTTAAACTCCATATAGAATGTGTTTAATTCCCTTTAATTTTGGAGTTAGAAAATCTGTGGCCTTCTTGTCCTTTATAGCAATGATTCTCAAATGAGGTAGCCTCAGACTCACTTGGGAAACTAGTTAAAATACAAATGCCTCATCTGTGCCTCTACTGATTCCAATAAGGAGTATATCCCAGTATTACTATGACTTTACCTCAAACTGAAGGAGCAATAGGCTGGGCCAGTAGACCTTGAGCTGTAGGTATCTGCATGCAAAGAAAGGAATTCAGTGGCAGAGATTGTTCTTTAGTGAACCTCAACAATGAGCTAAGGTCAAGGGGATTTACCATACCTGGGATTTTATAAAGGGATTGATAGAAGTCTTAGGTCCTTGCAATATTACTTTGAGGCCCGTAGGTTGAAGCTTTGGGCTCCATTTCTGTGTAAACTAGAGTAACTCTTCTTTAGACTTTTACATATTGGGGTTACATATGTGACTTCACTTGGAAAAATGTTCTGTTTATCAAAAGATTACACACAGTTGAACTGTTCAGTGGAGAAAAAGCTGGGCACTATACCTCAATGGCCCAGGCAAGGTCCAGAGTCCACAAAAATTCTAGACACTAGAAATGAAAGGCAAGATCCTGGGGACCAGACCAAATCTATAGGTCAAGCTTAATAATGCTTGGTTAATATGTTTAATGCTCAGTTAAGCTTTCATTGCACAGAAAAAAAGGTGAACAAGGTTAAAATGTGAATAATAATAATTATTTCGATTTATTAAGAAGCCATTAAGTTACAGGACTGCACACTTTATGTCATTTATTCTGCACAATGAATCTTTGAGGAAGTGTTAATATTTCAATTTTCAAAGTGATTAATCTGAAGGCTGGGGATATTAAATAAGTGGCCCAAGGTCCCCTGGCAGACCTAAAGTTTAACCTGGATTGGCTTGATTCCATAGATCACGTTCTTAAACTTTCAACAAGATCTCACCCGAGAACAAGGAGGGCCTGTTTTTTCAGTAGGGAGCACTATAGACAATTTTATGATGTAGTCATGATACTTAACTCTTTTCCATCACAACTTTTATGCAGTTTGCATATCAACCCAGATAAACTATTGCTAATTAAGAATGAGGGAAATGTAGAGAGAGGGTACCCTTTTACTTCAACACTATTGCAGAACATGAAAGGCAGTCCTTGCTTGAGGATAAAAGGAAATGTTATAAGAAATTAGGAATGTGCCGAAACCGATTTGGCTCAGTGGTAGAGCGTGGGTCTGTGGACTGGAAGGTCCCGGGTTCGATTCTGGTCAAGGGAATGTACATTGGTTGCGGGCACATCCCTGGTAGGGGGTGTGCAAGAGGCAGCTGGTTGATGTTTCTCTCTCATCAATGTATCTAACTCTCTATCTCTCTCCTTCCTCTCTGTAAAATATCAATAAAATATATTTTTTAAAAGAAATTAGGGGAGGAGAAAATGGCGGAAGAGCAGATGGGCGGTTTCTGAGTCTTGTCCCGAGGAAGAGAGAGAAAGCAGCTGAGGATCGCGCTAGGAGTGCTCGTCAACAAGCCAGGAGACTAGCAAACACCAGAGGAAATTTGGGGTCTGCTGATTAGGGAGCCACCAACAGCTGACCACCCACAGCTGGGTCCCTTACCGGAGATACTTGCCGGCGCGGACGGGAAATCTCGCCATCTTGGAAGGGAGGAGGTTCGAGTGTCGGAGGCCTGATTATCCCCAGCCCCAAGGAACGCCAAATGAAAATAGTCGGCGCGAACCCTTGATCTCAGAGGAGCTCAGATTTCGCAGCGATCCGGTGGGTGAGTTCCCCTCGGACCGGTAGTTCTGACTGAGTTCCACTCAGTGCAGCAACACCCCCCCCCCCCCCCCCCCGCGCACCAGTGCGCGCGGCGCACAGAGGCTGAGGGACTCGGACCGGTAGTTCTGACTGAGTTCCACTCGGCACCACAGCAACACCCCCCCCCCCTGCGCACCAGCGCGCGCGGCGCACAGAGGCTGAGGGTCTGGTTGTGGATTTACTTCTCAGCTGGAGGCGCGCCTGTCTGTGGACAGGGCTCCTAAGACTAGGGATATCTAAGGAGCAGCACAGCTGGATCTGAGTCCAAGAAGTAGCCGCAGAATTACAGGGGAGTGCAGCCAGCTCCGGACCGCCCCACCCCCAGCCATCAAAGAGAGTCCTGGAAGTCATCCAGAAACACTGCCACCCAGAGGCTAAAGCACATAGGGTCTCTAGATTGGCTTAAAAATCAGGTCTTGTAATCAACACGGAGGAACGGTGAAACACAGTGAACTGCCACTACCGCCCAGACTGGGAACAGGCGTGCGAGACATAGCAACACAGAAAGTGAATGACCTTCATGACTGCAAATTTTGTTTAATTTTTAATTTTCAATTTTTATTTTTTTAACTGTTGAATTTTTGTTTTTTACCTACTTTAATTGCAAAGTTTACTCAAGAAATTTTTTTCATCTGCCATCACTAGATTTTACCTTTTTAATTAATTCATTTTTATAGGTAATCAACATTATTACTACTACTATTTTACCTTTTTTATCTTTTTTATCTTATTTTCTTTTGTTTATTTTTATTACTACTTTTTAAGTGTCATATTATAATCCTTTTTTTTGCTTTCTATTTTTTTTTTCCTTTTTCCTCTATTTCCTTTTTTCTCTATTTCCTCCTTCGGGATTACTAATCTAAAAACTATTCATACCTTGCCTTCTCCAACGCTCTATTCTATCTCAAACCTACCTTTATGACATCTCTCTATTCCTAACCCTTTACCTTTGGTGTCCTGCTGATCTTAACCCTTTACTGCTATAGATTTTCCTTACTCTTTCTGTTTACCCTCTCCAAAATTTTCACCTGTCCTGTGTATATATAATTCCCAACCCCCTGCTCCAATCCCATTCACACCTACCTTGCCACTGCCCCCCCACCAAAAAAAAAAAAAAAAGCCTTCTCTCTACCCCTTTGTTGTTGTATGTTGAATGCTAACTATATCAAAGGTTTATGCTTTTTTGTGTGTGTGTAAGATTGGTTTGCTTATTCTTTTTATTGGATTGTATGTTCTTGTTATCTGGGTTCTAGACACCTTTATTGGAGGATATTAATATTGCAAACACATTTCTGTCCAGTGCCTTGTGTGTTGTACCTGGTTGTGTTGTATTTTGTGCCTTTAAATCAAAGCAGGAGGGAGAGAACTACGTTACCAGGCACCCTATAAAGAGAGATCATGGGGAGACTAAGAAACAACCCGCCTGTGAAAGAAAATCAACCATCACCAGAAAATGAAGTAAACGAGTTAGAGGCAAGCAACCTACCAGAGCAAGAATTCAGAGTAATGATCATAAGTTGGCTAAAAAGAATGGAAGACAAATTTGACAATATGAATAAGACCCAAGAGGAAATGAAGGTGACCCAAGAGGAAATGAAGGTGACCCAAGAAGAAATGAAAAATGACATCGCTACTATGAAGAACTCAATAGAAAGCATCAAGAGTAGACTAGATGAAGCAGAAGACCGCATCAGTGAGCTAGAAGACAAAATGGAAAAAAATACCCAATTACAGCAGTTGCTAGAAAAAAAAATTAAAAAACAGGAGGAGAGCCTAAGGGAGCTTTGGGACAATACAAAACAAAACAATATTAGAATAATAGGGGTTCCAGAAGGAAAGGAAACTGAGCAAGATATGGAAAAAGTATTTCAAGAAATAATGACAGAAAACTTTCCTGAGATAGAGAAGAAAAAACCAACACAAATCCAAGATGCTCGAAGGGTCCCCAACAAAATGAACCCCCAAAGATCAACACCCAGACACATTATAATTAAACTGGCAAAAAACATCGACAAAACCAGAATCTTAAAAGCAGCCAGAGAGAGACAGAAAGTTACATATAAAGGAAACCCCATCAGACTAGCAACTGATTTCTCAACAGAAACTCATCAGGCCAGAAGGGAATGGGATGACATATACAAAGTCATGCAAAGGAAGGGTCTGAACCCAAGAATACTGTACCCCGCAAGGCTGTCAATCAAAATTGAAGGTGTAATCAGGAGCTTCACCGACAAAAACAGACTTAAGGAATTTATCTCCAACAAACCAGCAATGCAAGAAATGCTAAAGGGTCTACTGTAATAATAAAGAAATAGGAAGTGAAGAAGGAACACAGGGGGATAGAATAAAAATGGCATCAAATACCTACCTTTCAATAATTACATTAAATGTAAATGGTTTAAATGCTCCAATTAAAAGACATAGGGTAACAGAATGGATAAGAAAGAAAAACCCATTCATCTGCTGTCTACAAGAAACCCACCTCAGAAAAACAGATGCCCACAGACTGAAGGTGAAAGGATGGAAAAAGATTTTCCAGGCAAACGGAAACGAAAAGAAAGCTGGGATAGCAATACTTATATCTGACAAACTAGATCTCAAAGTGAAGGACATAACAAGAGATAAGGAAGGCCACTTCATAATACTAAAGGGTGTAATCCAACAAGAAGAAATAACCCTGGTAAACATATATGCACCCAATTTGGGAGCACCCAAATACATAAAGAAACTGCTGGAGGACATTAAGGGACAGATTAATAGCAATGCTATCATAGTAGGAGATTTTAATACTCCATTGTCACCTCTGGACAAATCATCTAAACAAAAAATCAGTAAAGAAACGTCAATTCTAAATGACTTATTAGACCAGATGGAATTAATTGACATCTTCAGAACATTTCATCCCAAAGCCACAGAATATACATTCTTCTCAAGTGCACACGGGTCATTCTCAAAGATAGACCACATATTGGGACATAGGCAAAGTCTCTTCAAATTCAAGAAGATAGAAATCTTATCAAGCATTTTCTCAGATCACAGTGCCATAAAATTGGAAATCAACTACAATAATAATAAGCCAAAGAAATTAAACACATGGAGACTAAATAGCATGCTATTGAACAAAGACTGGGTTACCAGAGAAATCAAGGAAGAAATCAAAAACATCATGGCAACTAATGACAATGAAAACACAACAATCCAAAATCTATGGGACACAGTAAAAGCTGTTTTGAGAGGGAAGTTCATATCCCTACAAGCCTATTGCAAAAAACAAGAAAGAATGGTAACAAATTATCTTACCCTACAACTCAAACAGTTAGAAAAAGAACAGCAAGAAAGGCCCACTGTAAGCAGAAGGAAGGAAATAATAAAAATCAGAGCGGAGATTAACGACATAGAGACCAAAGACACAATACATAAGATCAACAAAACCAAGAGCTGGTTCTTTGAAAGGATTAACAAGATCGATGAGCCTCTAGCCAGGCTAACCAAGAAACAAAGAGAGAGGACCCAAATAAACAAAATTAGAAATGAAAGAGGCGAAATAACAACAGACCCCGCCGAAATACAAAGGATTGTTACAAAATACTATGAACAACTCTATTCCAACAAACAGGACAACCTGGAGGAAATGGACATATTCCTAGAAAAATACAACCTTCCAAAACTCAATCAGGAAGAATCTAAAAATCTCAATAGACCAGTAACTTGGGAAGAAATTGAAGCAGTCATCAAAAAGCTTCCAGCAAACAAAAGCCCAGGGCCAGATGGCTTCACAGGAGAGTTTTACCAAACATTCAAGGAAGAACTAAAACCTATCCTCCTCAGACTTTTCCAAAAAATTCAAGAGGAAGGAACACTGCTAAACTCCTTTTATGAAGCCAGCATCACCCTAATACCAAAACCAGATAAAGACAACTCAATGAAAGAGAATTACAGGCCAATATCCCTCATGAACACAGATGCCAAAATCCTCAACAAAATTCTAGCAAATCGGCTCCAGCAGTACATCAGGAAGATCATACACCATGACCAAGTAGGTTTTATACCAGGAATGCAAGGATGGTACAATATTCGCAAATCAATAAACGTGATACATCACATAAACAAATTGAGAGATAAAAATCATATGGTCATATCTATCGATGCAGAAAAGGCATTTGATAAAATCCAACACCCGTTCCTGATAAAAACTCTCAACAAGGTGGGAGTACAAGGATCATACCTCAACATAATAAAAGCTATATATGATAAACCCACAGCCAACATCATGCTCAATGGGCAAAAACTAAAACCATTCCCTCTAAGAACAGGAACAAGACAGGGATGCCCACTCTCACCACTCCTCTTTGACATAGTACTGGAAGTACTCGCCATCGCAATTAGACAAGAAGAGGAAATAAAAGGCATCAAAATCGGAAAAGAAGAAGTAAAGCTGTCACTATTTGCAGATGGCATGATATTGTACATAAAAAACCCAAGAGACTCCATCAAAAAGCTAATAGACTTAATAAACGAATTTGGCAATGTAGCAGGATACAAAATAAATGCCAAGAAATCAATGGCATTTCTCTACACCAATAGTGAACTTACAGAAACAGAGACTAAAAAAGCAATCCCGTTTACCATCGCACCAAAAAAATTAAGATACCTAGGAATAAACTTAACCAAGGAGGTAAAAGACCTATATGCAGAAAACTACAGGACACTGAAAAAAGAAATAGAGAAAGATGTAAACAGATGGAAGAACATACCATGTTCATGGATTGGTAGAATCAACATCATCAAAATGTCCATACTTCCCAAAGCAATATATAAGTTCAATGCACTCCCCATGAAAATACCATGGACATACTTCACAGACCTAGAAAGAACTCTCCAAAAATTCATTTGGAACAATAAAAGACCCCGAATAGCCTCAGCAATCTTAAGAAATAAGAGTAAAGTAGGAGGAATCTCAATACCAGATTTCAAGCTGTATTACAAAGCAACTGTTCTCAAAACAGCCTGGTACTGGCACAAGAACAGACATATTGATCAATGGAATAGATTAGAGAATCCAGACATCAACCCAAATCAATATGCTCAATTAATATTTGACAAAGGAGGCACGAACATACAATGGAGTCAAGACAGTCTTTTTAATAAATGGTGTTGGGAAAACTGGTCACATACATGCAAAAGAATGAAACTAGATCACCAACTTACACCATACACAAAAATAAACTCAAAATGGATACAGGACTTAAACATAAGACGGGAAACCATAAAAATACTAGAGGCATCCACAGGAAGCAAAATCTCAGACATATGCCTAAAGAACTTCTTCACTGATACTAACCCTAGGGCAATGGAAGCTAAAGACAAAATAAACAAATGGGACTACATCAAAATAAAAAGCTTTTTTACGTCAAAAGAAACCATCAACAAAACAACAAGAAAACCCACTGTATGGGAGAACATATTTGCAAACGATATCACTGATAGAGGTTTAATCTCCAACATCTACAGACAGCTTATACAACTCAATAAAAGGAAAATGAATGAGCCAATTAAAAAATGGGCAATGGACCCAAATAGAATCCTCTCAAAAGAAGACAGAAGGAAGGCCAAGAAGCACATGAAAACATGCTCCAAGTCACTAATTATCCGAGAGATGCAAATCAAAACAACAATGCGGTACCATCTCACACCTGTCAGAATGGCCAACATCAACAAAACAACAAACAACAAATGTTGGCGAGGTTGTGGAGAAAAAGGAACCCTCGTGCACTGCTGGTGGGATTGTAGGTTGGTGCAACCACTGTGGAAAACAGTATGGAGCTTCCTCAAAAAACTGAAAATGGAACTCCCATTTGACCCAGTAATCCCACTACTAGGAATATACCCCAAGAAACTAGAAAGACCAATCAGAAAGGATATATGCACCCCTATGTTCATAGCAGCACAATTTACAATAGCTAGGACTTGGAAACAGCCTAGGTGCCCGTCAGCAGATGAATGGATCAGAAAACTATGGTACATCTACACCATGGAATACTATGCTGCCATAAAAAGGAAGGAATTCTCATCATTTGCAGTAACTTGGATGGAATTGGAGAGCATCATGCTGAGTGAAATAAGCCAGTCAATGAAAGAGAAACACTACATGACCTCACTCATTTATGGATATTAAAGATCATTATAAACGAATGAACAGAAAGATTGATATAGTGACAGTAAAACAACAGGCAGTCTGTCAAATGACAGCGGGGGGGGGGTAGGGAGATCTGGGGGAGATAAGAGATCAACCAAAGGACTGGTATGCTTGCATATAAGAATAGCCAATGGACACAAAACTCTGGGGAGGGAGGGCATATATTGGGGGGGGGGGGCAATGATAAGCTATGTATACAGATAATACCTTAATAAAAAAAAAAAAAAGAAATTAGGAATGTACAAGTTGTTTACCAATGAGATATTGCAACATAAACAATAAGCCAGTCAAAGAAAGACAAGTATTAGATGATATCAATCATGTGGAATCTGAAGAACAAAATGGTCTGGTGAATAAAGCAGCTCCAGGGACATGGAAACATGCAACAGACTGACACATTTCAGAGGGAAGTGGGGCAGGTGGTGGGATGCGGGAAGGCCAAGAAGAGATTAACCAATGAATTTACATGCATATATGCATAACCCATGGACAGAAAATAATTCTGGAAAGGCCTAGGGAGGGGCTATTTCTAGGGGAAAATGGGGTATTTATAATATTTTCAACAATAAATATATATTTTAAAAAGACATGAAGGAATTGCCCCATTTTACCAAACCATATCAAAGGAAACAAATTACTTTAACTGATTTTTTGTACTTTTACCCTCTGATTACTCCCAAACCAGATAAAATATTCAACTGCTGTTAGTAATATGCACTTTATTGTGAATGCTTTTACAGCTAAAATTATTCCAAATAGAAGTGATGAAGGTCTGTTTCCAGAAAAGTGTGGGTCTAAAGAAAAGCATAATCAATTGTGTCCATGAGCTACCAAATCTTATAACCACAGATCCTGCAATATTAACAGATTTAATAATTTATTTAGAATTCTCTCTTATGCATAATATTCATGATGACTCCAAATAAATTTTTAAAATATATATTTTCCTCTAATTATTACATAATTATTTCTTACTTTTGGACAAATTTAGAGAGGGATTTAATTTATATAACTCTTTTTTTTAAATCTAAAATTAGATATAATAACAACTTGTGCCCCAATGCATGGATTCATACACCTTGAAAGGAAATTAATTAGAAGGTGGCTGGTGGGGACGGACTGGGCAAGATGTGTCCAACATGCCTTGGAGCCAACCTCCTGTGGTGCCTCCCAGGCCAGCTACACCTGGGGTGATGCCAGGACTTAAAGGGCATCTGCAGAGTGAGTGGGGTCCTGTAGGCAGGTGGGGTCCCTTGGCTTGGCCTGTGGGGATGAGACCGAGAGAGGGCAGTTCTTATAATCTGAAATCAGGCTCCCTCCTCTCTGGTTCTGGGGTGCATCACCCAAGAACTGCCACTGCCAACTTACTGCAGCTTGACAGCTCCTGCATTGAGTGTCTGTCCCATGGGGGTCAATGCACATTATACCTACTGGTCAAAGCATCTGCCTCCTGGAGGTCATTGTGTGTCATAGCACCTGGACAGAAGGTTGGATGGTGGCTTAGACTATTATATACATAGATGTCCAAATTACATTAGATTATGTAAAGCGAAATGTATACATTATTAGGTTCTTCCTTCACAATTAGGAATTTTCTGATAAATGTTTGAATCTCAGTAAACACAAATGAAATATACAAAACCTTGCAATATATCATACAATAAAGAGGTAATATGCAAGTTGACCATCATTTCAACACACAAGATTGCTGCCCTACGTGGTCAAAGATGGCCACTCCCATGTGGACACAAGATGGCTGCCACAAGATGGTCAGCAGGGGAGGGCAGTTGTGGGCAATCGACCCAGCAGGATAGGACAGTTGGGAGGGACCAGGTCTGCAAGGAAGGGCAGTTGGGGGTGACAAGGCCTGCAGGGGATGGCAATTGGGGGCAACCAAGACAGTAGGGGAGGGCAGTTAGGGGCAATCAGGCTGGCAGGGTAGCAGTTATGCATGGATGAGGCTTGCAGGGAAGTGGTTAGGTGGTGATCAGGCTAGCAGTAAGGGGCAATCAAGCAGGCAGGCAGGGAGCGGTTGGGAGTCAGTAGTCCTGGATTGTGAGAGGGATGTCCAACTGCCAGTTTAGACCCAATACCACCAGGATAGGGCCTAAACTGGCAGTCAGACATCCCTTGAGGGTCCCAGATTGGACTGAGGGACACACACACCCCTCCATCATGCATAAATTTCATGCATCAGGACTCCAATCATTTTATAATAAAAAAGTATAACTGCATTTGTAAGCTTCAAAAAATAAAAACAGACTAACATTGGCCGGATTTCAAGTTTTTGTGGGTGGGAATCCTGTAAGGTAATAGAGAAATAAATAGCATTGGCGTTCACAGTTTTTCCCATCCAAGTCTTGGCTTACCTGCTGACAAAAACAATTTACGTGCTACAGAACATAATCTTCTATCAGACAAAAGATGGATAACCTGATGGCCATGTTTTTCCTTGAAGGCCATGCTTTTCTATGCAGGAAAACTGCACTTTTGGAAACTAGTCTGTGTGATATTTTTAATTGATGCTTGGCAGTGATTCAACCATAAAAATAATGAATCAAAACATCTGTAAAAGAGCCTTATGCCCATGTAAATAATTGTATTGTAGATATTATCAGGCCATAAATAATCTGCCATATTACATTCAGAGTTTATTTTTCTTGGGGAACATGTATTAATATTCTACTAAAATAATATGTTATTGAAATATTCTATGTATAGAGTTTAAAACACGTTAATTCATAAAATTTAGGGGTTGGTAAAGTTTGTCTCTCAAGAGCCAGATTTTAACTATTTCAGGAGTTGTGAGAATATATTTTCAGTCTATTTCTCTCTCTCCTCTTTCCTCTCTTCCAAGCTCCTTCCTTCTTTTCTTTCTTTCTTTCTTTCTTGCTTGTTTGCTTGCTTGCTTGCTTTCTTGCTTGCTTTTTCTTTAAAACCTTTAACAATTTAAAAACATTTTCAGCTGAAGGATCTGTTAATCATATTTACTTATTAGGGATATCATATAATGATAATGCCCTGCCAAGAAAATTATTGAGGCAAGAAGGTAGTATATGGTGGTGATGCAATGTGACTGACGAGGCTTTTAATTAACAAAGGATTACCTCCAAAAAACTTTGGATGTCTGAATGCCCATCAGGTATTTCCATTTTCTCTACCTGCTTAGTTATGAATATGACTTGGGAAAATCAGAGAGAAAATATTTCTGGGCCAAGACATTATATTTTAGCAGTCAGACAAAATCCCTCTGAATCAAAAGCAGCACTAATATAGGGGAGACAAAACTGTAATTGTAATTTTAGTTATCCATTATCTCCAATAATTTTACACTTTTAAAGACTCAGATTTTTTTAGAGCAGTTTTACATAGTTCACAGCAAAATTGAAAGGAAGAGTAATTTTTTTCTATACTTCCTGTCTACCCAAACAGACATGCATAGCCTCCCTGCCCCACTATCACCAACCCCCACCAGAATGGTATGTATGTTATAGTCAATGAACCTACATTGATATATCATCATCACATAGTGTCCATCCTATATAGCAAAAGCCTGATATGCTAAATGTCCTGTCAACTGGTTGGCCGTTTCACCAAAGTGTAATATGCTAATGATATACTAGGGCCACTCAACAGCTCACTATGATGTACACTGACCACCAAGGGGCAGACACTCCAATCAGTAGGTTAACTTGCTGCTGGGGTCCGGCTGACTGGGACTGAGTGAGATAGGCTGGACATGCCCTGGAGCCTTCCCGTGGTCCCTCCCCAGCTGGTCAACCTCTTACATCTCTCTCTGGCCCTGGTTGTGCATTGGTGGGGTCCCTCAACATGGCCTGTGCCCTCTTGCAATCCAGCCCCCCTTAGGAGATCTCAGAAAGCCGGTTTTGTCCTGATTCCCCAGGCCAGGCCAAGGTATCCCACTAGTGCACAAATTCATGCACCAGGCCTCTAGCCTATATAATAAAAGTCTAAGCAACTGTTAAGGCAGAACAACTGGAATTACAGGTTGCTCTGATGCGCACTGACAACCAGGGGCAGATGCTCAACACAGAAGTTGTCCCTGGTGGTCAGTGTGCTCCCACAGGGGGAGCGCTGCTCAGCCAGAAGCCGGGCTCACGGCTGGTGTGCACAGCTGCCAGGACAGGAACCTCTCCCCTTTCTGTGGCAGCAGACAAAGTGGGCCAGAATGAGCACAAGTGGTGCCCAGCCCCAATTTGGGCTCCTCCCTGGCCGCCTGCCACTTGGCACACTGCTACATCCCCCGAGAAGCCTCTAGTAGTTCATATTAGAATTCAGTCTTGATGGTTGTTGATTCTATGGGTTTGGACAAGTATCCACCATTATAGCATTATAGAGTAGTTTCATTATCCTAAAACCTTCTGTGCTCTGCCTAATCATGGCTTACCCTCCAACCTCTAGAAACAACTAATATTTTTACAATCTCTCTAGTTTTGTCTTTCCCAGAATGTTATATAGTTGTAGTCATACAGTAGCAGCCTTTTCAGCTTGGCTTCTTTCACATTGCTGGATGTACCGCAATTTATTCATTCGCCTACTAAGGAACATCTTGGCTGCTTGGGCAATTATGAATCAAGCTGCTATAAATATCGGTGTGCAGGTTTTTGTGTGGTCATAAGTTTTCAACTCTTTTGAGTACATATCAAGGAACTAAAAGGCTTGATTAAAGTTATATAAGAAAGTAGAGCTATATGGTAATTAAAAACAACTTCCCTTATAAGCATGCATAGGATGACACTGAAGCAAATTGAAATCATGGGATTTTGCCATGGGCATTGTTAAATTGAGAAAATTTTTAAAGTTATTTTTCAATTGCTTCTTACTAATCTCTGCTAACCAACTCTGCTTCAGGATAAGTACTAGAGCTCAAGAACCCAGCAATCTTAGTATTGGAAAGCAACAAACTATGGTAGAACCAAATGCCACAGTTACTCATAAGCAATAGTACACAAAATTAAAAAAATATATCAAAACCCTTACAAAAGAGAACCTAAATAGCTTAAAAGTGGAATACTATATATAAAGAAGAAAAGAAAATGTCTGATTACTCAAAGAAAAACGAACTCCATTATCTTAATTATACAAAATTGGGACTTTAAGGGCTCATTATTTAAATGTTAGCTTTTTATGCATAAAATATACAAAGAATGTCTGAATAAAAGTGTCTGTAACGAGAAGCATTTTTTGCTAAACTTGAATTACCTATAATAACAACATATATTGAGCATATGAGTTAAGGGGAAAATATTTCAATTTCTACACGATGGGTTATATGTTCTTTTTCCACCAATGATTTGAATTACACTTGTTCTCCACAAAGACTTGCTGTCAACTTACATAATTGCATTTTTGTTTCTTTTTACATGATGATGCCACCCTGAAAAGTTGATCTGGAAATAAAATAGAAAATTACTTTTCTATTTTTTTTTCCTCTGAGTGACCAAGCACAAGAGCTTGAGTAATTCTGCTAATACCTGACTTGGGACATTGATAATTCAATACCATTGACTTTTTGCACATCTATGTCTATCTGAGTGAGGCAGAGGCAGACTGTTGTGGTAAAAAAAAAAAAAAAAAAAGTTTGTGGCCATGGTGTCTGAGAACTTGAAACCAGAGGACAATAGCCTTCTACTGCATTCTTTTGAACAATTTCTATAATCCCTTGTGCCCAGCAGGCTCATTTTTAGAGTGTTTATAATAATAAATGTCCTATCCCAATCAGAGAGATGTATAGGGAAGGCATATTTATAGAAAAGTGCTTTAGAAATGTAACTGTAGGGAGTTGTTCAAAATATTGCTTATAAGTACTGTTTCCAATCAGAAAGCTCCTAAACTGTTTTTAGGTATACCACTTTGGATGTTCTGATCTTAGTTCTCCTCTTCTCCATATTTTCTATGTTGTGGAAACCTTCCCTATTCATGAGCAAAACCTTTCAGATCTACTTTTAAATTTTTTTTAATATTTACTGATCCCCATTCCCCTACACCTGCCCCTCCCAGGCCTTTACCACACTATTGCCTGTGTCCATGGGCTAGGCATATATCCATGTAAGTTCCCAGGTTAATCTCTCCTCACCCTGCCTTTCCTCTGCGATACTTTAACTTATGTCTTAAGGATGCCCTGATTTGACTACCTCCAGCGCTAACCTCTTAGTCTTGGTCTCATCATCTTAAAGAACTAACCTAACTCTTCTGCTTATTGCCATGTGTCTTTGTTCAACAGTCTATTCTCCACCATACAACATACACCATAATCCTTTAAAAATAAATATTGTATCTTGTCATTTCTCAGTTCAAAACATTCTTGATGATTTATTCTCATACAGAGAATTTTATTCTAAATCCTCACCATGTCCTACCACACCCCACAGGACAGGGTGGTAAATATTGTTGTGTTTTTGTTTTTGTTCCATTGTGTGGCTTTTTAAAAATATAGTCCACGAGCTAAGAATGTTTTTTAAATTTTAAATGGTTGTCACGTGAACTCATGTGGACATTATACATAATTCAAAATTCTGTGTCAATAACGAAACTGTTATTGAAACACAGCCATGTTTATTTATTTACATATTGCCCATGGTTGCTTTCATTCAACTACAGTGCAGAGTTGAGTTGTTGTTACATAGACAGTATGGCCTGAAAGACCTAAAATGTTTACTATCTAGTTTTTTTTAAAGAAAAAGTTAGCAAACTTATATCTACAGGGTCTGACCCCTGTCCTTTCCTACCACTCTTCTCATTCATATTCTGATCCAGTCATGCTGATAGCTTACTCTTTTATGTATGTTCTTTTCCACACTGCTATTGTATATGCTGTTTCCTTGGCTCTGAGATATCCCATGACTTCCTGTCTCACATCACTCTAGAATATGTTACCTTTCCTTGTGAGCTCTTCCCTGGCAATCGTATAGAAACTAGCACAGTGATAAAATTAAAAATACACACAATAATTTTTAAAGATATAATTCCCAGTTTGTTTGAATTCAAACTCATTCCAAAACAAAGGTCAATATTTTAGTTGCTAAAAATCAGTATTATATAAGGTATTTGATATCAATGGCTCAGATGTAGTTTAGAGGACAAATTGGGAGTGAAAAATAACATGCTTCTCTTTTTTAAAGCTCTTATAAGGGCTTAGTATGTGACTCTGGACAAAGAATTTAGCATACAAAACCTTAGTTTTATCTTCAACAACTTAATGATGATTCCCCTTGAGCTGCATAATAAATATGATAGGTAAATACAGGCATATAACCATTACATTAAAATAATGCCCCGAGAATATCAAGAACAACCAAACATCTCTGCAACAGGTTATGGCATATATCATCTTCACCGGGATTTCATTCTTAAGACTTTTCCTTTAAAAATTGTCTGCGTTTACTAAAATCTGCAAAATGCATACCTAGCAATAGCACCTTTATTATTTTCCTAGGGTTGAGGGTTGTTATAAAAAAGTACCACACACTGGGTGGCTTAAACCAGCTGAAATCATCTTCTCACAGTACTGGAAGCTAGGCTAGAAGTTCAATATCAAGGTGCTAGAAAGGCTATGCTTCCCCTGAAATCTACAAAGGAATGAATCCTTTCTTGCCTCCTTCTAACTTCTGGTGGTTTGCCAGCCTTCCCTGATGTTCCTTGATTTGCAGCTACATAACTCTAATCTGTCCTCACATCACTCTATTTATAAGGACACTAGTTATAGGCGATTAGGAGCCCATCTTACACTAGAATGACCTCACTTTAGCTTTACCAATTTCATCTGCAATTACACTATTTCTAATGAGGTCATAAGGTGAGGTACTGGGAATTAAAACTTCAACTTATCTTATTTTGGGGGGAGGAGAAGGGAATACAATACAACCCATGGCAGTACTCAAAAGTGCAGTGGCAAAGATCTCACAGCACTGTTAATTCGCAGACCTTTTTATGAAATTTAAGGCTTCCAATTCTTAAAATGAGTGACATGTGGACATATCAACCATTTAATAACAGAGTATAATGACAAAAGGGCATGTTTAAAATTGACAGACTTGAAAAAGTTAAAAAAAAAATCCTTCTTTGGATAGTTTGTTTCCTACATTTTAAAGAACCCCTGTGACATATCAAACACAGAGACATATTGAAAATGGCTAGAGAAAGTTATCATTTTTTCATGGTGAAGGAACTAGAGTCCGTGTTGATGAAAAAAACTTGACATCTGTGATGGCCAGCAGTGGCATCAGCAGAGGGGTGATGGGGGAGGCACCTTCCCCTGATCAGCCAGGTTGCCTCCTGTAGAGGAAGGCCAGACTGTGGCTTAGGCCCACTCCCTGCTTAGTAGGACATCCCCCGAGGGCTCCCGGACTGTGAGAGGGGGCAGGCTGGGCTGAAGGACCTCCTCCCAGTGCACGAATTTTGTGTACCAGGTCTCTAGTTTTTTGGTGTGTTAATAAAATGTTTTAAAATTTTTACATAAATTACATAGGCATGTTTCTAGAATGTCAGACTAATAAACTAGCATTTGGAAGCCATAAGAGCAGAGGAGAGATATCAATGGCTGCAAACTACAGAAAAGAAAAATATTGCAGTAAGTGTCCAGACAGATTAATTCAATATTTCAACAAAACTGCACAATTTTCATAACACAACAGAATAATTTATTATCTTTAATATCACTTACAACAAAAATTATTAAGCATGGAAATATGCAGGAACTATGGCAGGAACAAAGATAGTCAATAGAAGTTGAGTCTCAATAATCTCAGGTGTTGGATTTAGTGGATATAAACTTTAAAGCAACAATAATAAACATATTCAAAGAATTGAAGAAAGTATGAAGTCAATTACTTAAGGGAGAAAATCTCAAGAGAAAATAAATCTATAAAATAGAAATTTGATAACTAAAATTCAATAAGCTTTAAGCATTAACTAATGGGCTCAACAGAAGGTTGAAATAAAGTATCCATAAACTTGAATATGGATTAATACTAATTATCAATGTTGATTAGTATTAATTAATACTATTTAATTATTACTATTAATTAATACTAGAGGAAAATAGACTGAAGAAAAATGAGTAGAGCTTGAGACATTTTAGGAAAAATATCAACCATGCTATCAATTATGTAACTGGAATCCTCAAAAGAAAGAAATAATAGGAAAAAATATTTAAATGAATAATGACTGAATCTTCCCAAAATTAGGTGGCAAACATTAAATTCAGATAAAAGAAACTTAGTAACTTCAAACTAAAACAAAGAAAAACATTTCTAAACGCAATGTAGCTAAACTGCTAAAATCCAAAATTAATAAACAAAATTTTAAACCCACCCAGAGAAAACATACACATTAAGAATAGGTGAAGGATGCTAAGATTTACTGGATTTTACTAAGAAATTATGGAGGCCAGAATATATTTGGACTGACAATAGAAGTGCTGAAGGAAAATTATGCTGTCAATAAGAAATTCTATGTTTAGTGAAACTATACTAATTCAAACACTTTCAGATAAATAAAATGTAATAAAATACCAGAAAAATTATATTACAAATAATGAAAAGTAAGCTGTGTATGTTATATAAATGTATGCCTTTCTCTAAATCTCTTTAAAAGAAAAATGAATGTTTAAAGCAAAAAACCACACACAACGTATTGATGAGTTTATATTGTATGTAAATGCAAATGAAATAATAGCTCAAAAAGTAAATATATTATTGAAATATTAATAATATTACATTTAAAATGAATATTATAATTCCTAAACAATCATCGGGTAAAATTCAGAGAGATTTAACTAGTAAGATAATAAATATATTAAAATAAAAAATTTAAAACATCTGATTAACACAAAAGAAAGGAAGAAAGAGAAATTAATAAAAATAAAGTACTTCTATAGGAAAAAAAGGAGGTGTCATAATGAAAAAGGTCAATACAAAAATAACATATAGCAACTATACTAGCAAATGTATATAAACCTAATAAAAATTCAAAATACATGGAGCAAAATCTAAGCAAAACTAAGAAGAGAAATGGAAAAATCTACAATCATGGATGAAAACTTTATCCAACTCCCAGTAACTGATAAAGCAAACAACAAAATCAATAAGAAACGATAAGATCAGGAGGACACAACTAATCCAAATGGTAATTATAGAACACTAAACCAAATAAATGTAGGACATACTTTCTTTTAATAAATATTTGAAATTTTCACCAAAGTAAGCCAGATGTTAGGACATACATTTAAAATTATATTAATTTCCCTGACCAGAAGGGAACTAAACCAGAAATTAGCAAAAACAATACATGTAGAAAAAGTCCAAATATCTAAAAAGTAAACAACACACTTAAAAAATTGGAAAATAACCAATAAAAAATTAAAATTATTTAGAATAAAATAATAAAAAATAAAAGTAATTAATTTTTGTGATATATAGCTAATGTGTTAGAGGGAAATTTATAGCTTTAAAAAGTATATATTAAGAAAACAAAAACAAGGAAAAGATCAAATCAATTATGTAAGCTTCTGGATAGGACAGCCGAAAATTTTTATTCATTAACTAGAGGCCCAGTGCATGAAAATTCATGCACAGGAGCGGGGTCTGTCAGCCTGGCCTGCCCTCTCTCTCAGTCTGGGAGCCCTCATGGGCAGGAGGCGACCCGGAGATCAGGAAAAGGTGATGCCCCATCACACTTCTGCAGCTGCCACTGCCGACAGCACAAGCCTCAGCCAGCCCTAGTTACTTGAGTCTCAGGAGACCCCTGGTGGCTAGGCAGCCAACATCCAAGGCTTGCCTATGCCTTGGGCCAGCCCTGGGTGGTTGAAGGGCTGAAGGCAGGTGTGGCCACACCGGTCTACCCCAAACCCTGAAAGGACTGGAGGACTCTGGAAGGGCTGAGCGTTGAGGGGATTGGGTGCTGCCATCTTGTGGCAATGGGTGCTGCTAATTTGTGATGGTGTGATAGTCAATTTGCATATTCCCTCTTTATTAGATAGGATCTATAGAAGCTATAAATACAGGGTGGGCAAAAGTAGGCTTACATGCTCAGATGAAAAAGAATTCAATAATTTATAAATAATAATATAAAATTAAACCCTTTCATATATTCACAACTGTAAACCTACTTTGACCCACCCTATATGTAACTTTAGAAACTTTGCATATATGAATAATAGTATGAAACTTGAAATGGGGAGATTATCCTAAACAATCTAGGTGCACTGGGTCTCTAAAAGTGAAGAATCTTTTCCAGTTAGCTTAAGAGGTGAGATAGAAGAAAAAGGAAGGAAGATTTGAAGTATAAGATAGACCTGGCTTGAAGACTGAGAAAAGAACCCATAAGCTAAGGAATGTGAATGATTTTTAGAAGCTAGAAATTACTGTCCATTATAAACAACAAAGAAATGGGAATCTCAGTCCTACAACAACAAGGAAGTAAGTTTTGCCAGCAATCCAAATGAATAAAGAAATGGATCCTCTTCTAGGTGTCCTGAAATGAATGTAGCTCTGCTGACATTTTTACTTGAATTTTGTGAAATCAGTGTAGACTTATGATAAACTATCCTATGTAATAAAAGCCTAATATGTTTGTCCAGTTACCAATCGACTGTTCAACCAATCAAAGTGTAATATGCTATTGACATGATAACGGTGCTCAACCACTAGCTATGATGTGCACTGACCACCACGGGAATAGATGGTCTGACTGGTTGGTTAGCTTGCTGCTGGGGTCCAGCTGATCAGGACTAAGCAAGATGGGCTGGACACACCCTGGAGCCCTCCTGCAGTCATACCTGATCTCCAGACCTGATCATGAATTAGTAGGGTCCCTTGTCCTGGCCAGCACCCTCTTGCAATTTGGAACCCCTCAGGAAATGTCAGAGAGCTACTTTCAGTCTGATCCCACAGGCTCCTCCCCTCAGGAGGATGCCAGATGCAGGTTTCATGGCTAGCTAGTGCTGCTGTGGTGGCACAAGGCTCTCCCTATCGGGACTACTTGGGTGCGAGCCCATGGAAGACACAGTGAGGCCAGGATGAGCAGGAGCAGCAGGTAGAAATTGCAGGTGGCTTTGGATTGTGGGTATCGGCCCATTGCCCACAGGCTACCCTGAGGGACCCTACCTATGCACAAATCTGTGCATTGGGCCTCTAATCTATAATACTAAAAGTATAATATGCTAATTAGACCAGATGACCTTCTGGACAAAGCTGGGGCTGTGAGGGAAGCTCAGGTCCTGGGTGCCTGCTGGAAGCCAGAGGGAAGCCGGGGCCAGGGTGCCAGAGGGAAATGGTGCCAGCAGCTGGGCAAAGGAAGGACTACTCTTGCATGAATTTCGTGCATCAGGCCTCTAGTAAAGAAATGAATTTGTATTGTTTAAGACACTATGTTTGTGGCAATTTTCCATAGTAGAAGTGGAAAACTAATAGATTGATTTTTCTTAAAAGATAGAAAAGAGAATGTACTAATATTAAGAAAAAGTAGATACTACCACAGATCCTACAACATTCAGAGGACAGGGGACATGAACATTTTATGACAATACCTAGAGTCCCAGTGCACAAAATTGTGTGTGGGTAGGGTCCCTAAACCTAGCCCGCGATCTGGGCCATCTCCCACCCTCTTGACAATCCCCATTCCTGCTCTGCTACCACCCACCTGGTTTCCCATTTCATACTGTGATCAGATCTTGCAGGCCAGGGGGAGAGACTGAGAGGTGGTTTATTCACCTCATGGTGACTGATCAATTGATCATTCTGGTTATTACACCCTCATGGTCCCTGGGCTTTTATTATATACTAGAGGCCTGGTATATGAAATTTGTGCATGAAGGGGGTGGTTCCCTCAGCTCTGCCTCCACCCTCTGCAACTCAGAAGCCCTACACATTTTTCTTATCTAGCTAACCTCTTCACATTTAAAAAAAATAACTGAAATATCATCTACTCTAGAAAATCCTCTTTGAACAAATGTCTTTACAATCTTATTAAGTATTTTCATAGTATACTATTCTTTTTCTTTAACAGCTACTTAGAGTGGATGCAATGTGATTTTCATTCTTTTTAAAAATATATATTTTATTGATTTTTACAGAGAAGAAGAGAGAGGGATAGAGAGTTAGAAACATCAATGAGAGAGAAACATGGATCAGCTGCCTTCTGCACAACACCCACTGAGGATGTGCCCACAACCAAGGTACATGCAACCGGAATAGAACCTGGACCTTTCAGTCCCCAGGCTCTATCCACTGAGCCAAACCAGTTTCTGCTGTTTTCATTCTTGCATCTGAATGTTTTCTTCTTGCTCTAGTGATAGCAAAGCTTATCAAACTTGCATTCGCCCTTCAAGGACTTATATTTGGTTCAGTTTCTAGTTGGCTCCCTGCTTTTCTTTAAGCAATAAATTTGGGTTGTGATAGTAAGCCTCACTTGTAATCAAGCCTGTAGATCTTTTTTTTTTTAAAATATATTTTATTGATATTTTTACAGAGAAGAAGGGAGAGAGATAGAGAGCTAGAAACGTCAATGAGAGAGAAACATCGACCAGCTGCCTCTTGCACACCCCCTACCGGGGATGTGCCCGCAACCAAGGTACATGCCCTTGACCGGAATCGAATCCGGGACCTTTGAGTCCGCAGACCTACGCTCTACCACTGAGCCAAACCGGTTTTGGCAAGCCTGTAGATCTTTCTATCTAAATATTTATATAATATCTATCATGTTAGTATACCAGAGATTGTGTTCATTTATAGAAAATAACAATAAATGTCACCTGATCATTTTATCTTCTAGTAATATTTTATAGTAAGATGTATTATTCTAGTAATTTTAGTATTACAAAACTGAGGTATACAGAAATAAATTACATTGAACAATAAAGAATGACTCATATAACAAAGCATAGTACACTTAGGTACTCCCTTGTCCTGTGCCTCAGAAATCATAGCATAGTACACAGTTCACATGGAACTCAGCTTTGTTTAAAATAGGAAGGGATGTCATACTCATGAAGCAGCTACTTCCACACATTTCTTAAAAATTTAATTCATTGCACATACTCTTTGTACTAATTATTGGAAAATTATCCCAGCAATTGCCTCTGTCCCTCTCTCTATTGTAGCCTTACATTCTGATGTTATACAGTGCTTTTATCATCCACTCGCTCTAATAAGATTGTGAATTTTTTAACGGCAGAGATGATGACTTGAGCTTGTGTCTCTCTGTCATGGTGCATAGATAAACACTCAAATGCCATCCAGTCCAAATGACTATGAGCAGAGAGGCCCACCATTGCTGGAGACCTCTGATTTTTAGTTAATGGCCACACTTGTTCTGCACCTTTACAGAGGAGTGAGTAGGGGCAGAGGGAATTTGAGGAAACCCAGACAGAATTCTCTTCCTAAAAGATTTTGCTAAGCTGGTGACGAGGATCACACTGGGCATTTGTTCAATTAAAACCCGTACACACATGCCGAGACCGGTTTGGCTCAGTGGATAGAGCGTCGGCCTGTGGACTGGAAGGTCCCAGGTTCGATTCTGGTCAAGGGCATGTACCTTAGCTGTGGGCACATTCCCAGTAGGGGGTGTGCAAGAGGCAGCTGGTGGATGATTCTCTCTCATCGATGTTTCTAACACTCTATCCCTCTCTCTTCCTCTCTGTAAAAAATTAATAAAAAATATATTTAAATAAAAACAAACTCGACACACAGCAATAACGAAGCCACTGGTCTCCTACTGCTAATGCCTGGAGATCAAACCCTAGGCTGCAGGAGGAACTCATCACCCCCATAGTCAGGACCAGGCTGTTGCATAGACCTGGGCTGGTGCTCCTAAATCTGGGGAGAGGGAGACTTCCCATGGCTGCAGGCTAGAGACCCTGGACTCCAGACCACACACCTCGCAGGTTGGTCAGCTGAGAGGCTTCTTCTCCTGTGATAGCAGGGCCGCTTGGACCCCAGCTCTTCACCCTGTGATCGCAGGGCAGCTTAGCCTGGCCTGTTCGCCCTGTGATCATGAGAGGCTTAGAGCTGGCTTTTCGCCCTGTGATTGCACGGTGACTCGGGCTGGCCTGTCACTCTGTGATTGTGGGTGGCTGGGACTGGCCTGTTCACCCCATGATCGTAGGGTGGCTCTGGCTGGCCTGTTTGCCTCATGATCATGGTGTGGCTTGGACCTGGGCTCTTCACCCTGTGATCCTGGGTGGCTCAGCCTGCCTGTTCACCCAGTGATCACAGGGTGGTGTGGACAGGTCCAAGCCACCTGATGTTGCCTGCTTGATTCCCCATCATAGCTTGGATCTGCTGCCTGTCCAGGTCCCTAACTGCAGATAGGATCCTATCTGCCGCATAGCGGCTCTGCCTGCACTGCCTGCATATGCAAATTTTTCTGCCATCTTTGCTGGGTTAATTCGCATATCACTACTGATTGGCTATAGGCATGGCAAAGGTATGATTAGTTAGCATTTTTATGTTTTATTAGTGTAGACTAGAGGCCAGGTGCATGAAATTTATGCACAGAATGGGAGAGGTTGTCCCCCAGCCCAGCCTGCACCCTCTTCAATCTGGGACCCCTTGAGGGATATTCCACTGCCTGTTAAATGGGCTGCTGGTTCCCAACTGCTTGCCTGCCTGCCATCCTGATTGCCCCTAACCACTTTTGCCTGCCAGCCTGATCACCTTCTAAACACTCCCCTGCCAGTCTGATTGATGCCTACCTGCTCCCCTGCCACCCTGTCTACCCCTAATTGCCCTCCCCTGCAGGCCTGGTCAACCCTAACTGCCCTCCCCTGCTGGTCTGATCGCCCCAACTGCCCTCCCTTACAGGCCTGGTCCCTGCCAACCGCCCTCCCCTGCTGACCATCTTGTGCCATCTTGTGTCCACATGGGGGCAGGATCTTTGACCACATGGGGGCAGCCATCTTGTGTGATGCAGTGATGGTCATTCTGCATATCACTCTTTTATTAGATAGGATAGAGGCCTGATGCACAGGTGGGGGTTGCCTGGTTTGCCCTGAAGTGTGTCTTGGATCAGGGTATTGTTAACTTGGAGTGTGAGGTGGCCTGGGTGAGCGGGCCTGTGGTGGTTTGCAGGCTGGCCACGGCCCTTGATGACCCAAGTGGAGGCCTTGGTATCTGGGGTTTATTCATCTTCTACAATTGAAACTTTGTAGCCTAAAGCAGTGCCAAGCCTTTTGCTTGCTCCGTGGCAGCAACCGTCTCTGTTGGGATTTATGTATCTTGAATAATTGAAATTTTGTAACATTAAGTGGAGGCCTGGGCCTGTCAGGGTATGCAGAAAGCTTGGCTTCCTCCATCGCCGGGGGAAACCCTAGCCTCCTGCTCTCTCCAGCTTCGTGGTTGCCACCATTTCTGTTTGGATTTATATATCTTCTATCATTGAACCCTTATAGCCTTGAGTGGAGGCCTAGGCCAGGAAGGGCAGGTGGAGAGCTTGGCTTCCTCCATTGCCGGGGAAACCCAAGACTCCCTCCTGCTCTCTGTGGCAGTAGCCAGCTTGGTTGGGTTTATTTGCATATTTGCTCCTAATTGGCTGGTGGGCGTGGCTTGTGGGTGTAGTGGAGTGATGGTTAATTTGAATATCACTCTTTCATTAGATAGGAAGATTGTGATAACTCAAATGAAATATACAAATATCTTTAAATAACATAAATTTTCTGTTTCATTTTATATGAGTTTTGATATAAAATGAAACAGAAAATTTAAATAAATTAAATTGAATTTGTGACTAAATGTCTTTCTACTTTTAAATCTTTAGGCCCTGATAGCTATACCTTATCATACATTTCAGACAAAAAATACTAATTCTACTCAAAATCGTTCATAAAATAAAAAAAGGAAGAAACATTTCCAAACCTATTTTATGAGATCATTATTATTCTGAGAAATAACACGTATAATAGCAACAAAAGTTTGAAGGTGAAATAAAAAACACAATTCTACAATTAACATAAAAATCATATATTTAGTAATACATGTAACAAAATATTACACATATTTAGGAATAAATTTAAGAAAAATACTCAAAATTACAACACATTTCTAAGACTAAACAATACATAAATGAGAGCAACTAAATAAATGTTTATATATTGAAGATTTGATTTAGTTAAGCTGTCAGTTTTATAAATTGAACTATATATTTAATGCAACTCAAATAAAAATTTTAGCAGTCTTTTTATTTGGCAAAAAAAAAAAAAAAATTCAAGGTAATGCTAACATTTATATGGAAATGAAAACAACTTAGAATAGCCAAGGAAATTTTGACAAAGAAAAAATGAAGTTGGAGTACTTACTCTTCATGTTTTCAAGATTATTAGATCATCAGTATAGTGCAGTGAAAACATAGATAAGTAACTAAATAGTACAGAATAGAGATTTCAGAAAATGACTAACACATATATGATCAATTGATTTTGGTAAATGGTCCAATGTAATTAAATGAGGGACCCAGTAAATTTTCCAGTAATGGTTCTAAAGTAATTAGATATTCAGATGAAAAATTAAAATTTAATTTACTTCATACCAAAGATAGCAATTCTAATAAAAACTAAAATTGTGAACCATAAAAAATGCAAAGAACCACAACTCAATAAAAAGAGAACACAGTACAATAAAATGTGTACAAAAAATTTGAACAGACACTTAACAGTAAACAAATAGATATCTGAAAAGATGCTCCATGTCATTACTTCTCAGGGGAATGCTGATTAAAACCACAGTGAGATATCACCGTATACGCATTAGGATGTTAGCGAAGATGTGCAGCAATTGGAACTCTCTTCTATTCCTTTTACACCCTTTGAAAAACCGCTTGGTTTTTCCTAATAAAGTCACCATACACCTATCGTAAGACTCAGCATTTTCACTTTTATTTACCTGAGAGAAACAAAGCCTATGGCCATATAAAGACTTGAATGTAAAGATTCGTACAACTTTGCTTATAACTCCCAATGGAAACTACTCGGATGTGAATGGATAAACAAATTATGGCATATCCAAACAATAGCATGTCACTCAGCAATAAAAGATATACTGATGTACATAACATATAAATCTCAAAGGGATTATTTTGAATGAAAGATGCCGGCCACAAAAGAATATATTCTGTAGGATTGCATTTACACAGAAGTTTACAAAATGCAAATTAATCTATTCTGACAGCAAATAAGTGGTTGCCTAAATGCTATGTGTGAAGAAGGATAGGACTGACTGCAAAGGGAAGCAGGAAAATTTTGTATGGGTGGAATGTCTATATCTTATTGCTGTAGTGGTTTCAAGGGTGTGTGTGCATGCTAATAAAAGGTCATCAAACAATACACTTATCATGGGTGCAGCATATTGTATGTAAATTATAAATTAATTTGGTGATTAAAGTCCCTTCCAAATATCTTTCAAAATTAGGGCAGATCTTTTTTTTTATTCACTCTCAACCCCTCATAAAATAGGTCAGATAAATTATAGGCCTATCATAACGAAAATACTAAGAAGTATCTCTGCCAGCAAAGCATGTCATCACACCCTTATCCTATATAATAAAAGCTTAATAGCTAAGTATCTAGTCGTTCATTCAACCAATCAAAGCATAATATGCTAATGATATGCTAAGACCACTCAACCACTCGCTATGATATGTGCTGACCACCAGGGGGCAGACAGTCCAACAGGTAGATTAGCTTGCTTCTGGGGTTCAGCTTGATTGGGACTAAGCAAGATGGGTTGGACATGCCATGGAGCCTTCTTATGGTCCCTCCTTGTCTGGCCAACCTCCTGAGTACCCCCGCCCCAATCATGCACCAGTGGGGTCCTTTGGCCTGGCCTGCAATGTCTCACAATCTGGGCTGAGTGCATGTATTTTGTGCTCTGGGCCTCTAGTTTTCTTATAATAACCTTTAAAGAAGATGATTATTTAGAGAATATTATCTCTCTTTAACCTAGTCTTTAAAACAAAGTGCTGTTTTTATATATAAATACTGTAGAATCAGAGATGAACAAAAGAACTATATTGCTCAAAACAAATGTATTGCTCAAATGCTACTTTAAAAATACATATAGTGTGGTGAAAATCTTGGGAAGATGGAAGCTTGGCAGAGAGGGGTAAAGGGAAGAAAAACAACGGGGAGGGGGAACCTGTAATATGTCAACAGTAAAAATATATATATAATAATACATAGAAATTGACACACTGTGCAACGTGGTTATAAAAACTTTAGTAAAATGTTTCTCTGTTCCTTTGAATGTTATTTTCTTTCAGATCACCAACACTTGTTAGATCAGCTATGACAAATCAAGTCAACTAGTTCCTTAAGAAAGTCTTCCAGAAATCTCAGTGAAGCCAGAGTTATCAGATTAAGAAACATCTAACATATTCCAGATGAGCCAGCCCACAACCTAATAGATTCTTTACAGAAATAGAATATCAGAAATATTTCCATTACTGTCCTCACTTGCCATCTCTTTCATGAAATCCACTCCTTGCATCTCATCACCTCTGATTTTAGCATGTGTTCACTTCTCTCTGTGTCTTCATCAGCAGAGGTGAATGTGGTTGCAGTGCAGGGGGGTCTTACAAATCAGGCGAGAGAGTTAAGGCGATATACAGGGCTTGGTATATGTTGGCCCTGGACACCTCTCTATTATGCTGGTTGTCCCATGGTAATTATTATCACATTTTCACTCTCAAAAATGCTCTGATATAAATGAAAAAAATATACACTCACCCTAATTAGACCTTAAAGACCTTTATAGGTCAGACTTTATGATGGAAAGCATTGGAGATATTTTTGTAAAATATCAGTTTAATTAAAATCATTTATTTAATCAAGTTGGTAGTACATGGATATTTTTAAATTTAAATATACAAAAGTATACAGAAGTGTATAGAGTAACTGCAAACCCTTTCTCTCACCCATGAGCACAAGGAATCCCATTTCCCTTCCTCCAAGCAACCATTGCTACTCTGTTTATCTGAAAATATGACAGTGTCTTATGTTAATTTTTTGCTGTCAAAGATGCACTAGGTCTTATTTTCAGGGGATGTCTTATTTTTCCATGAAGAAGAATACGGTACACATTTATTGTTAAATGAAAATAAAGGAAATGTATTACCTGTGTACCATATGGTAGTACGGTAGTTGTCAACACAAACCAGACAAACTGAATCCTACAGTATCAAGAATTTACTCATTTATTCATGTCATCATCTTCTGGAACATCATCAAAACAATCCAAATGCTGAATTTCCTGGTGAATTTCTTGTGACTCCATTTCTTTCAGAATCAGTGGACCAAATCTCTCATGTTTAGCAATAGCACTGTCTTTAAATGAGTACTTCTTGTCAAGGTAGCCTGCTCGCAGTGCATTTGCAATGCAACTATCAGGGATTTTCTCCCATGAATTCTTCACCCAAGTCTCTGCTTCTTGCAGTTTAGGTTTCACAAAGATTCCACGCTGATTTCTCTCCATTCACACAGCAGTGACGTCAGGACTCCGCGTAATGTCACTGGTTGCTAGAGGCCAGGCAGGGCAGCCCTAGCAACCAGTTTATGGTAAATTAATTTTCATTCTGAGACAGAGCCTGCGGGCCTTATTTTCGAGGGGATGCCTTATATTTCACTCAGAAGGAAGCCTGTAAGTAGGTCTTATTTTCAGAGGATGTCTCATTTTCGGGAAACATGGTATTAGTATCTAAGTATCTTTTTTTTAAAAAATTACATTTTATTTTATTTTTTAAATTATTATTTTTTTAAATATGCTTTATTGATTTTTTACAGAGAGGAAGAGAGAGGATAGAGAGTTAGAAACATCGATGAGAGAGAATCATCAATTAGCTGCCTCTTGCACACCCCTACTGGGATGTGCCCAGAACCAAGGTACATGCCCTTGACCGGAATCGAACCTGGGTCCCTTGAGTCCGCAGGCCGACGCTCTATCCACTGAGCCAAACCGGTTTTGGCAAAAATTATTTATTGTTTAAAGTGTTGCATATGTCTCCTTTTAACGCCCACCTTTTGTGTTAGGACAGCTTTCTCTACTCTCATACCCCTGAGCATGTGCCCTCATCCCCCTAGTGTCTGTGTACATTGATTATGCTTGCATGCATGCATACAAGTCTTTTGGTTGATCTCTTACAGCCCTCTCCCCACCCCCTGCTTGCCTTCCAAAAGGCAATTTTATTATTTTAATATTTTATTTTATTAATCAAATGTACCATAGTTTTTCTGTCCACACATATAACACATAGATGCATCCAACAGTGTAGTGACAGCCAGAGGTAGGGGGTGGGAGGATAAGTGAAGGTAGGCAAAGGGGTAAGAGAATGGGGACAGAAAGATACTTTGCTTGGGGTGATGGGCACAAATGCAGTGTGCAGATAATGTTTGGCTGAGTTGTCCACTTGAAACTTGTATGGTTTTGTAAACCAATGCCACACCAATAAATTATTATTTTTTTAAATGCTGAGGTAGAAGCATGGGGACAATTAGGAAGTTATTACAATAATCCAGGTAAGCAAAGAACTTTGCTACTTAAATGCATGAGGGAATCAAAATATGTTATTTTTTAACTTTAGAAAGAATGACCATATATACTTTGGGTTAGGACAGCTTTCCCTACTCCCAACCTTCAGCATTTGAATTTTTCCATAATAGTATTTGATACCACTCATAACTATAAATTTTGTGGTCATTTGTTTAAAATTGTCTTATAGTTTAAGCTTCTTGAGGACAGTAACCATGCATTTTTCTTTAATGAGGGTATATCAGTGCCTTTTATAGAAATGACACTTTAAGAAGAAATTTTGAATGAATAAATAAATGAATCAATGAAGAAATCAAAAGTCCTTCTTTCTTGCTAGTCTTCTGACAGGAACACCTAAGAGCAACTAATCTCCTCTCCATGTTCTCCCATCAACCTGGGATTCTTTAAGATTAATTAATATGTGGGTGGAAATTTAAAACAATGTAACCTACTTTCTCATATGCATAAAATAAAAGAAAACCAGGGAGGCAGGATTAGGAGACATAGTATAACTAAGTGGTTTTAGATTTACTCAAATAATATAGATAGATATATTACAAATTTGTTAGAAATAGGCATTTGAAATAATCTAAATTTATGTCTATGACATATTTTACATTATTGATGTATAGGCTGTAAACTGTCTTTAAAACTATTTCACTAAATTGTCAGAAATAGGTATTAATATACACATAAGAATATTTTATGTGTAGAAGCAAAGCATTGCTTGGAATACTACTCTGCCATAAAAAAAGTTAAAACATTTCCATTTGCAACAATGTAGATGTATCTTGAGGGTATTATGCTAAGCGAAATAACTTAGACAAAAAAAGGGACAAAAACATGATTTTACTCATATAAAACAAAAAAGTAACCAATAGCCCAGCTGGTGATGCTCATTAGTTGAGTGTTCTCCTATGAACCAGGTGGTCATGGTTCCATTCCAGGTCAGGGCATATGCCCAGGTTGTGGGTTTGATCACCAGTGTGGGGTGTGCAGGAGATAACTGGTCAATGATTCTTTTTTTACCATTGACTAGAGGCTCAGTGCATGAAATTCGTGCATGGGGGTATGTGTCCCTCAGCCCAACCTGCACCCTCTCCAATCTGGGACCCCTTGGGGGATGTCCGACTGCCGGGCCTAAACATGCAGTCAGACATCCCTCTAACAATCATGGACTCCTGGCTCCCAACTGCTCGCTCGCCTGCCTGCCAGATTGTCCTTAACTGCTTCTGCCTGCAAGCATGATCACCCCTAACAACACCCCTGCCAGCCTGATGGACAGCTAACTGCTCTTCTGCTGGCCTGATTGTCCCCAACTGCCCTCCCCTGACAGCCCGGTCACCCTTAAATGCCCTCCCCTGCATATTCCCTCTTGATTAGTTAAGGTTTTTCTCTTTAACATGTTGGACAGCCCTAACTGGTTTGGCTCCGTGGATGGAGCAATGGCCTGCCGACTCAAGGGTCCCAGGTTTGATTCCAGGCAAGGCCATGTACCTTGGTTGGGGCACATACCCAGTGGGGACTGTGCATAAGGCAGCTGATTGATAATTCTCTCTCATAGAAGTTTCTAGCTCTCTATCCCTTCCCCTTCCTCTCCATAAAACATCCATAAAATATATATTAAAAAAAGAAACATTTAAGATTCCTCCATATCTGCCTGGCTATTGTGACTCAGTGGCTGAGAACCCAGGCTGGGCTGGGAGGGGATTGCTGCGTAGGTCTGTGTGCTGCTGCCAGCCTGAGACTCTAGGCTGGGGCGGGGACCCTATCACTGCATGGGTTGCACTGTTGCACACCACTGCCAGCCTGAGAACCCAGGCTGAGGGTGTGGACACAAAACCACCTTTTGGTGCTGGAGCATTCGCAAGTGGCTACAGGTGGGGTGGGGTGATGCAGAGACATTCCCGCCTGCCACCAGCCTCTTGGCCCCTGCCCTCACTGGCTGAAAGTGGCCAGGGGTGTTCTGGGACCCCTGCTGCTCAAGGCCTAAACATGGGCCTATAGGCTAGGAGCATCCTGGGTCCGGAGGATGTTCCCAGTATCCAGGCTGCTCAGTGCCTGTGTATGCAAAGTAACCACCATCTTTGTTGGGTTAATTTGCATACCAGCTCTGATTGGCTGTGGGCATAGTACGGGTATGGTCAGTTAGTATTTTTTCTCTTGTATTAGTGTAGATGTTTTCCTCTCCCTTTTTCTCTTCCTCTCTGAAATTATTAAAAATATAGTTTAATAAAGTTAACAAATAAATAAAACCAAAACAAATTCATAGATATAATAGAATGGTGGTTACCAGAAAGGAAAGGAGGTGGGAAGTGGGCTAAATGGGAAAGGGGGTAAAATGTATAGTAATGGATGGATAGTAGACATTTGGTGGTGACCACAAAATTGAGTATACAGATATCAAATTATAATATTGAATACCCGGAATTTATATAATGTTGTTAACCCATCTATCCTATATAAGAAAAGCCTAGTTGGTGTCACACCCTCATGTTATGCCCTTGCGTGACATCATCACAAGATGGCTGCCACAAATGACCGCCATAAAATGGTCACCACAAGATGGCAGGCAGGGGAGGGTAGTAGTGGGTGATCAGGCCATCAGTGCAGGGGGGCAGTAGGAGTCCATCAGGCTGGCAGGAAGGGCAGTTGGGGGTGACCAAGCCAGCAAGGGAGGGCAGTTGGGGGTTATTGGGCTGGCAGGGAGCAGATAGGTGTCAATCAGGCCATTAGGAAATCAATTAAGAGGTGATCAGGCTGGCAGGCAGTCCCAGATTGTGAGAAAGTGTCTGACTGCCTGTGGGATTGGGCCTAAACTGGCAGTCAGAGATTTCCCAATGGATCCCAGATGGGAGAAGGTGCAGGCCTGGCTGAGGGACATCCCCCTCCTGTGTATGAATTTTATGCACCGGGCCTCACACACACATACATACATACGTGCCTCCTCGGGAGTTTGAGCAGGAGACTGGGAGTTGAGTTGTTTCTATGATCTGAACATCGGGTGGTGTAGAACAAGGTGGGTAACCAGCAGTGGCAGTGGGGTGCTGAGGGAGTGAGGGAAGGAGGGGCGGCGGGGAGGGGAGAACCACATGCATGGGTGGCAAGTGAAGGAGGAGGCGGGGAGGCCAGCAGGTGGGGAATCTGACCAGCCCTGATTGCTGGCCAAGCATAGGGACCCTACCCACGCACAAATTTTGTGCACCAGGCCTCTAGTGTTACACAAATTAAAAAAGAAAAGTATTGCTATACATTTTAGTTTTAAGGAGAGAAATATTCTTTTTATTTTCTTGGGTCATATGTGAAAGCATCTTTATCCTTTATATACATTATTGTCCAATTGCAATGTTTCTCTCTGGTCTTGTGAGCATGACCAAATCAGGATAGAAAGAAGTAACAAAATCAAGTACTGGCATAAGCACATATTCAATTCTCCACAAATGCTGAGGTTAGAAATTATAGTTCATTCCCCTGTGCCTTGTTTAAACCATTAAACCACGTAAGTAACATACTATTTCTCTTACTTGGAAGTCACCCATCTTCAGCTAGGTGGAATAAAAACATTTTACTTTTGGATGAAGCTACTTCCTTTTTGTAAGGATGAGGAGACAGAGAGGCCTAAGGAGATTAAGCAACAGAGTCCGTGGATAATTAGGGATTAGGATGGATATATACTGATATTGAAGCAAATGCTTCTTGCTTCTTTTATAGTAAAAAAAATACAAATACTAAGACTATTTGTACAATCATAATTTTTTTAAAAACACAAGAAATAGAAAATACATATGCAGTTAAAAAAGAACTGAAGCAAAGGTGGAAAGTAAAGAATATACCAGTTCCAAGAGGTTAGAAACAATATGTTTTAATTTCTCATGATCCAGAGAGCCTAAAACAATAATATGTTCATCATGGCTACTTAATCAAAGCACACTTTCTAATTTACCGGTTGAATATCTACTACATTCTCTTGATGGGCAATATATGGTTTTTCATTTTTCAAGTTCCCATAGGTTAACATGGTTGCTACTCAGTAAACAATCATAATAAATTGAGCAAATATCCATTGTCATGTTTTCAGAAAGCATTACTTGTATTTTTATGGTGACTTTGTATTTTCATTCTGGCATCATGTGCAATTTTGTCTGCTTGTGTGTCTGTGTAAAATAACAGTGTTTATGCTCTCCATAAAGTATACTCCGTTTCAACACCTGTGCAATTATAAGGTGAAAACTAGTCCCCAGTGCCACAAGAACTAAATGACAAATGCAGAACTACTGTGGAAAAAAAAAAAATGTGCTCTTGAGATTGTAATGCCATTGCACTTCAGCGAGGGAAGAAGAAACAATCATCTAATATTCTTTATGCTTAGATAACATAATTTGAGGTTATTCCCAGTTCCGTTTCTATTGAAAAAAAAAGAGATAGGGTAAAATCTAACTAAAGTGACTTCAATGTTATTCAATATTTATTAATAGGGAAAGGATATAACTATAGCAATCTATAGAATTATGGATTGATTACTGGTTCAAATGATGGGAGTCCTACAGTGAAACCCATAATGTCACATTACGTTCTGTAAGGGATGATGGCAGTTCTTCGCATATAATGGTGTTGCTAGCCCAGAATCTTGTTACCCCTCCTAGTTTGAGAGGTTCGGCTTATTCTCACTCGTTCTTATTTGGAATCAGGAAAACCCCCTCCCCCAAAGGTTTATTGGCCTTTATTATTCACACATGAGATTTTGGTCAATTAGAAACTGAGTAGAACATTTAAAAGTTTAAGTAGAAAGGTGAAATTGGAATGAATTTGTAAAAAAATTAAAGCGACGTGCTGCAGTTTGATTTGCATTTAGCTCTTTGTAGCTATTTCTAGTCACCGATTCTATGGAAAATAGCTTCAGAGTTACTTGCTTGTTACTGGGCAACCATTTATTCCAATTATAACTGAAATGTCCCTAGTAGACAGTTACGAGTAGATAAAAAAAAAACAGATTTAAAAAAATGAACTATTAAATCCATAGTATTATCTCTTGTTCCATGAGACAGAAATTACTCTAACAATTGACATTTTCTAATGTTCCCAGGTCTTTTTAGACATTTAAAGCAATTGGGGAGCACTGGTGAGGACTCAGGGGAAGAGAGCACAGTTCAGAGCTGTTAAGTGTAAAAATGACACGATTAGAATAGCTACAGAGTCTAGCAGCCAGATTGTACCAGTGTATGGAATGCCACATTCTCGATCAGATGCAAATGGCATCCAATCTTCCCACATTCATAGGAGACTTTTTCTTTAGAAAACATTGCTAATGGACAATTGGTAACAGCATTTTTTTATGCTCTCCCATTACATTTTTAATTATCTATTCAAAACCAAAACCAAACTATCATAGTTTAGAAACACTGGAGAACAACAGAAAATATCCCTTGACATTTTATGTGTTTTTAAAGGCAGAGAGAAAGAATATTTGCTCCCAAGGTTCATTTTTTAATCTATTTTTATTTATTTCAGAGAAGGGAGAGAAAGACTGAAACATCAATGCAGAGAGATAATCATTGATCAGCTGCCTCCTACTGGGGACCGAGCCTACAACCCAGGCATGTGCCTTGACCGGGAATATAACTGTGACCTCCTGGTTCATAAGTTTACACTGGCCAGGCTATTCCTAAGATAGACACAAATCCAAGCAAACTTATTGACAAGTCTAAATCTTCCCGTGTGTCTACTAGTTTATGAGGCTAGAATCTGGGTAATCTCAAAAAAAGTTTGCCACGTGGATATATTCTCAAATGACATGTGTGGTTTGCAAGAAAGAGGAGATTTCTGTTTTCTTCCTTCTTTATAATATAATGCAGTTGAAAATTTACTGGCCATCGTTTCAAATTGACATCAATAAAATGTACATGCACAAAAGAAATAGAGGTACATTGATGGTAAGAGATTTGAACTTTATCTCATAGTCAACAGTCATGTGTTTTAAAATGTGTCTTAAATGACCTGATCAGTTTTAATAGTAGCAAAAACAGCTAGTTTCTGAAAATTTACACCATCTAGCTTCAGTTTCTCCTCATAACAGAACAACAGGCACGAACACTGTCAGTACCAGCACCATGCAGAGTGTACAGAAATACTTGTTGGATTTAATTGGGTTGAATTAAAATTAGTCCTTTTAAAGAATAAAGTTAGTATCTCAAGTTCAAAGTCCCTAAATGACAGGGGTTCTCCATAGTTGAGTGTCTAATCAACTCCTGGCTAGTTCCAGATGAAAGATATTAAAATACCTTTGCTCAGCACTCACTTCAGTCTGTTTCATTATCTGTACTCAGGAAGTCTTGAACAATTACAGTGTAACTTAAAAAAAAAAGTTTCATCATTGCACTTCCTGTTTGATAAGCAAACAACAAAACGGTCTCTCACACACCTATTAAAACCCATAACACCTCTGCAAGGAAGTAACTTGGACAACTCAAGAATTCTCCCTGACAGGGCACCGAAACAACAACAACCCTAAAAGACCAACAAATTGCTACAGTGACACAATCTTAGCCCTGTTGCGACTGGGCAGCTAGTCAATTCGCAGAGAGAAGCATCATCAGGGGACCGGGGAATGCTGTTATCACCCATTATAAGTATGACGCGAAGGTCACATATCAGGCAATTACACCTTTTCATTACATGCTAACCCCTCACGGCAGGGAAGCTACGCTTATGATTGCATTAGACAGACAAAGCCTCCAGCTCTTAAAAAAAAAATAAAGAGGAAAAAGCAAAAGAAAAGATTTTCAAAAATTAAATTCGTTTTCTTACCAGCACGTTGCAGCACCAACTCGCTCACAGGAATGTTGCCTTTAACAGGTTTCTCTTTTAATTATCCTGGAAGCAGGGGTGGGGGGGGGAAGTACAGAAGAAGAAGCAGGGTGGTTAAATTAGCGTGCTGGAATCTTTTCAGTTTGTCGCAGAGTAGAAAAATAAAAAAAGGGGGGAAAAGGCTCAGTAATTTAAATTTGCTCTCAGTTCAGTCTGCATCGTTGGGTCCCGCCCCTTCTTCCTGCTGGGTCCCACTACCTGCAAGCCTGGAATTGACAGCTACTGTGCAAACAAAAAAAGGCAACAAGCATGCTGGGACCATTCTGTCTGCAGCTTGGGTCTCACTTGTCCTGAACACTAAAAATCATCAGTGGAAAGGTATTCTACATTTTCTATTTGAAGCATCTGCATGTAAATTCCCTTCCATTTTAATTGATTCACCCTAGCTCGTGGTAATGGGGTCTGATTAGTGGTTGGGTGTTTTTTCCTTTTGTCTTTTTCTAAGGCTGAATAGTAATTATAGTTATTATTATTAGTTGTATTTTTGCTATTGTTACCTGCTTACTGCTGTCCTTTGCATTTCTTACTGTCCTGTCCTCTCTTCCAAGGCACATTCTCTCCTGCCTTTTCCTTTCACTCATAAACACTGAAATTTCCAGGAATGATGGGAATGTCAATATTACCAGGGCTTTTCCTTCTCCTTTGATATCTCTGTTTTAAGCATCTAGTTGTTGAGAATTATTCAAGGGACAGAGGGCCTAGAAAGAAGATTCTATAACACCAGAAACTTCTCAGAAGGATCAAATATTAATGCAAATAGCCTTAGCAACCAAATCCAAAATGTCCATTTTCATATTTATGATTTGGAGAAAGATCTAAAAATCATATAGATAAATGTGCTCTACTTTGTCAATTTAACTTCAGGTGAGCCCAATAGAAAACCACTCTAATTTTAGCAACAAACATAAAACTATTCCTTAATGTGTACCATATCATACTTGGACTCACCTTCTGTCAGAATGTAAATTGCTTACCCAGAATTTACGAGTTTTTTGTTTTTTTTTTTGGTTGTTTTCTAACAAGTTCATTTTAGATGAGGCTATTATGGACTACATTGGTACTGAAGTTATTTCAAGTGTGCGTGTAGTATGCATTGTCTATAGGTTTGCCTCCTTATCTGAAGCACTGATTCTGTAATGGTACATAGCATTGGTTATCCTATTAAGATTTGAATTTTTGCTAGATCATTCTACTGCCTTAACATGAGTTCCATGCTGATAGATGTTTCCTGTCACTTATTTGGGGGGGGGGGGGGGTAATTGGCAAGTAAAAGACAAAATGCATATGGTTCTTTGCAAGTGATGAAAACATGGAAGTTATTTTTATTGACACAACAGCATTTAATCTACTTTTGTTTCTTAGTTTTATATATATGTATATATATATATATATATATATATATATATATATATATTTAAATTTTCTTATCCCTACCTCAAGCCATTTAAATGAATTTCAGTGCCGAAACCGGTTTGGCTCAGTGGTAGAGCGTCAGCCTGCGGACTGAAAGGTCCCAGGTTCAATTCCAGTCAAGGGCATGTACATTGGTTGTGGGCACATCCCCGGTAGTGGGTGTGCAGGAGGCAGCTGGCCAATGTTTCTCTCTCATCGACGTTTCTAGCTCTCTATCTCTCTCCCTTCCTCTCTGTAAAAAATCAATACAAATATAAATAAATAAATAAATAAGTAAAATAAATAAATGAATTTCAGTATTTCTGCATACTTGTAGAACCCTGAAAGCCAAGAATGGTTTTGACTTAAAGGGCTCTAATGCGCTTTATAAATATATTTAGAATCTCCTATTTTACAGGTTAGATCCATGGTGGTAAACTGTGGCTCACAAGCCACATGTGGCTCTTTGGCCCCTTGAGTGTGGCTCTTCCACAAAATACCATGTCCAGGAGAGTCTATTTTGAAGAAGTGAGGTTAGAAGAAGTTTAAGTTTAAAAAATTTGGCTCTCAAAAGAAATTTCAACCGTTGTACTATTGATAATTGGCTCTGTTGACTAATGAGTTTGCCGACCACTGGCATTAGATAAATGAAACAATGTAAACTTACTGTCATATGTTACATCTGATATCCTCGACCCAGTTCTCCTGAGAGGAGATGAATTACAGCAAAGTGCCTTTTGTCATATAAGGTAACATATTCATAGGATTCAGGGGTTGGGACATGAACATTGGTGAAGGGGGGCATTTTCTTCATTTAAAATTTTTAATTCAAGTCATATTTTTTAAAAGAGAAATGATTAATAATATAAATTAAATATACATAATTTAGTTTCATAAATGGTTAAAATATTGACAGAGTAGCAGATATGTATGCTATCATTGAGATCTCATTATAAAATCAAATCAACTAAAACTTGAAAGGACCACCAAAGCAAATAACAAAATGCCATGTTTTTCTTGTATTAAAACCTTTATCTGGATTATTTCTTTTTCTACAACAAATGCCTTTGCTGGATTCCCACAAACAGCTGTAGGGTAGAAAATAAGGCAGGTCAAGTACTCAAGAAGCCGTGTTAACTTCCCAGGTAGTTAGGCAATCAGCTTTAATGAAGCAGTGGTAAATTACACCAATGTACTAATTATGGTACTTTGTCACAGCATAAAATGCAATAAAACCAACACAGGACTTGGCTTGGAAAGTGTTATGTGTATATTTTTCAAAAGATTTAATTGGAAAGAGATTTTATTTTCCTGAAGCATTCTGTAATTTCATGTGACATTTTCTCAATACTTTTCTTTTAAAAAAGAGGACCAGAAAGATGTGTAGAGCTGAAAATCTGTAGGAGAAAAAATTACAAAGAAGAAAAAAATACATAGAGCTGAAAAAAATTATAATGTTTCTTTTAAACTGGTATCTTACTTTATAGTTACAAATTTTTATGGCCAATACTAGAGGCCTTGTGCACGAATTCATGCACCAGTGGGGTCCCTCAGCTTGGCCTGTGGAAATGGCCCAAAATCGGTTCTCCAACATCCCCTGAGGATTTCCAGATTGTGAAAGGGCACAGGCCAGCCCAAAGGACCCATTGATGCATGAATGGGCCTGGGAGGAATGTGGGAGGTTGGCCAGCTGGGAAGAGACCATGGGAAAGCTCAAGGGTGTGTCCAGCCCATCTCGCTCAATCATGATAAGCCAAACCCCAGCAGCTAGCTTACTAACAGTCAGAGCATCTGTTCCCTGGTGGTGAGTGCACATCATAGTGACTGGTAGACCAGTCAATTGTCTGCCCCCCTGGTTGTCAGTGCATGTCATAGCAAGTGGTTGAGTGGTCTTAGCATAACATTAGCATATTATGTTTTGATTGGTTAATTGGATGGCCAGATGACTGGACACTTAGAATGTTAGGCTTTTATTCTGTAGGATGCTACTATTATATACTTAGATATCATTGCAACATAACACTTAAATAATATCCTCTTTATATATAGATGCCTAAGCAACCATTATTGCTGAAAAACTGAAATGATCAGAATGACCAGAACAACCAGTTGACCAGTTTGCTACAGCACACACTAACCACCAGGGGGTGAACGCTCAGTGCAGGACATTCCCCCTGGTGGTCAGGACAGTCAACTCCCACAGTCAACCCTCACATGGCCAGCCAATCTCCACTAGTATCTCCCCAAGCCAGCAAACCCTCCCATGGTCCCTCTCCCATTTCTTGCCCCATCCAGCAGGTCCCATTTGGCAGAGCCAGTCCAGCAGCTGGCAGGCCCCAGCCAACCCAGCCCAAATGGGACTTGGTGAGACAGCCCCAACAAGGCCCTAATCTCTAACTAGGCCTAGGTACCTCATACGTGCACCAGACTTCTAGTCCTATCTAATAAAAGAGTAATATGCAAATTAGCCATCACTCCGCTACACCCACCAGCTACACCCACCACCCAATCAGAGCAAGTATGCAAATTAACCCCAACTAAGATGGCTGCAGCCACAAAGAAGAAGAGGGAGGCTTGGGTTTCCCTGGCAATGGAGGAAGCCAAACTTTCCGCATACCCTGGCCGGCTGAGGCCTTCACTCAAGGGTACAAAGTTTCAATTATAGAGATAAATAAATCCAAACAGAAATAGCAGCAGCCACTGAGCTGGAAGAGCAGGAGGCTAGGGTTGCCCCAGGCAATGGAAGAAGCCAAGCTTCTGCAGCTTTGGCTGGCTCAGGCCTTCATTCCAGGCTACAAAGTTTTAATTATAGAATTATAGAAGATACATAAATTCCAACAGAAATGGCTGACACCAGGGAGCAAGCATAAGGCTTGACTCTGCTCCAGGCTACAAAATTTCAATTGTAGAAGATAAATAAATCCCAGATACCAGGGCCTTTGCTTGGGTCACCAGGGGGCATAGCCAGCCCCCTGGGGGGCATAACCACCACAGGCCCCTTGCCCAGGCTGCCCTATGCCCCAAGAGAACCCCATCCTGATCCAGAACACCCTTCAGGACAAATCAGCTGGCCCCACCCATGTACCAGGCCTCTATCCTATCTAATAAAAGAATAACATGAAGATTGACCATCACTCCAACACCCACGATGGCTTCCCCCATGTGGTCAAAGATCCTTCCCCCGTGTGGACAAAAGGTGGCCACCACAAGATGGCCAGCAGGGGAGGGCAGTTGGGAAGGACCAGACCTGCAATGGAGGGCAGTTAAGAGGGACCAGGCCTGCAAAGGGGGGCAGTTGGGGTGATCAACCCTGCAGGGGAGGGCAGTTAGGAGTGACCAGACCAGCAGAGGGAAGTTGGGGCAAACTGGCAGAGGAGCAGTTAGGCATCAATCAGGCTTGCAGGTGAATCATTAGGGAGTGATCCTGCTGGCAGGCAGAAGCTGTTAGGGGCAATCAGGAAGGCAGGCAGATGAGCAGTTGGGAGCTACTTGCTGCCTGCTGCATTCTTACATAGAGAAGCAGACATACTACAAATGGATTACACTTTCAGAGTAAATTCTATTCTAAAGAGAAAGGCAGCCCATATGAGAGTGGGCTCAAATCATTAAACCTCATGTTCCCTTTTCTAGAGGTCCCAAGAACAGGTGATGTACAAACTATAATTGCCATTTTATAATGGGAAACAATATTAATTTGTATTTCTGAATTTAAAGTATATATTACTCCTCTAATAGATATAATAACATATAAGATATAAGCAGAGATGAATGTAAGCCATGGAAAATATAAACAATAATACCTGAGTTCGAGACATATGTAAAGAACTAGAACATTTTGTAGAAACATATATTATCTGGTTAAACAGGCTGCTAGAATTTTGCAGAGTATATTGGAAAGAATCAATACAAGTCAGTTATAAAACATTGTATTTTGAGAAAGTGAAGTGAAAGTAAAAGCTCAAGGCAACTGCAGTCCTTATACTGACCAAGGTCGGAATAGATTCTCATGGAGCTCATTGAATAGTATCAGTAGAACCATTTGGTGCCAAAGAGGATAGGTGACTTCTCTTAGATAAAAGGTGGGTAGCAGCGCTATTCATTCTGTGGGGGCTGCAGGGAGCTTCAAGTTTAGCATATTCAGTGAGATGGTGAGGCCAGTTGGAACATGTTTATTCAAAAACTTGGTTGGAAAAAGTGGGGAAGATGGCCAATATCTCTGGGTTTAGCTCTCAGGTAAGTGATCAGAGGAGAAACATAGTGATGAAAATCATGAGCCTGTAATGGAAAACATATATGATGAGATCTTCAAGAGAATTTCAGGAAATTAGAGAAGGACTCCTTGGATGGCAAAGGAGTAGGACTTCAAGTGACAGATTGAGCAATGACACCAGAGGCAAGAAGGAATATGGAACAAAATTGGATAAAATAATTTAAGCAAGATGACTTGTATTACTTGAGGACATCCAATTCTTCAAAGGTTGCAAATATTTATAAATATGAACTGGAATAGACTAGAAACATTCATACAAATGGCAAGTGTTTGGGGTATTTTTGGATTCCATATAAATTTCTGAAGTATTTGTTCTAGCTCTGTGAAATATGCCATTGGTATTTTAGTATGGATTGCATTGAATCTATAGATTGCCTTGGGTAGTATGGACATTTTAATTATGTTGATTCTACCAATCCATGAATATGATATATTCTTTCACTAGTTTATATCTTCTTTTATCTTTTTTTTCAATGTCCGGAGGTTTTCTGAGTACATGTCTTTTGCCTTCTTAGTTAAAGTTATTCCTAAGTATCTTAATTTTTTTGTTGCAATGGTAAGTGTAATTGTTTGTTTAGTTTCTCATTCTGAGAATTCATTATTGGTGTATAAAAAAGCCATGGATTTTTGGGTGATGATTTTGTATCCTCCTAGATTGCCAAATTAATGTATTAAACTTAGTAGTTGTTTGGTAGAGTCTTTAGTGTTTTCTATGTCAATATCATGTCACCTACAAATAATGACAGTTTCACTCCCTCCTCTGCAATTTGGATCACTTTTATTTCTTCTTCTTATCTGATCACTGTGGCTAGGATTTCCAGTACTATGTCTAATAAGAGAGGTGAAAACGGACATCCCTGTCTTGTTTCTGATCCTAGGGGAAATGGTTTTTGTTTTTGCCCACTGGATATGATTTTGGCTGTAGGTTTGTCATATATGGCCTTTATCATGTTGGGACTTGCTCCATCTATTCCCACATTGCTAAGAGTTTTTGTCAAAAATGGGTGTTGGATTTTGTCCGATGCTTTTCTGCATCTATTGATATGGTCATGTGATTTTTGTCTTTCAATTTGTCTACGTAATGTATCACATTTATTGATTTGTGGAAATTGTATAAGCCTTACATCCCTGGAATAAATCTCACTTGGTCATGCATAAGATCTTTTTAATATATTGCTGGATGCAATTTGCTAATATTTTGTTGAGGATTTTAGTACCTATGTTCATCATGTATATTGGCCTATAATTCTCTATTTTTGTAGTGTCTTTAGTTTTGGAATTAAGATAATGTTGGCCTCATAAAAAGAGTTTAGAAGTATTTCTGCTTCTTCAATTTTTTAAAATAGTTTGTAGAGTATAGATGTTATTTCTTCTTTGAATATTTGGTAAAACTCCCCCTGTGAAGCCATCAGGACCTGGGCTTTTATTTGCTTGACATTTATTTTTATTTTTATTACTGCTACTATTTTATTAGTTGTTATTAGCCTATTCAGGTTTTATGATTCAGATTTGAGAGATTTTTATTTTTCTAGAAATTTGTCCATTTCATCCCCATTGCCAAGCTTGTTGGCATATAGCTGTTCATAGTATTTTTTTATATATAATCCTTTGTATGTCTGTGGTGTCAGTAGTTACTTCTCAACTTTCATTTCTGATTTTATTTATTTGCGTCTGCTCTCTTTGTTTCTTGATGAGTCTGGTTAATGGTTTATCAATTTTGTTTATGATTTTAAAGAATCAGCTCTTGGTTTCATTGATTTTTTTGTTTTGTTTTGTTTTAGTATCTATATCATTAATTTCTGCCCTAATCTTTACTATTTCCTTCCTTCTATTTACTCTGGGATTTTCTTGTTGTTCTATTTATAGTTCTTAAAGTTATATATGCAGCAATTTTGAGAAAGAGAAACAAAGTTGGAGGAATCACCATATCAGATTTCAAGTTATACTACAAAGCCACTATAATCAATCAGCCTGGTGCTGGCACAAAAGCAGGCCTATAGGTCAATGGAATAAAGCAAGGAACCCAGAAATCGACCCAAGCCATTATATTCAATTAATATTTGACACAGGATATAAGAGCATATAATTAAGTCAAGTCAGTCTCTTTAATAAATAATGTTGGAAAAATTGACAGATAGATGCAAAAAAATGAAACTAGACTACCAACTTACACCATACACAAGAATGAACTCAAAATAGATAAAATACTTAAATATCATTTGCAAAATCATAAAAATACTAGCATTGGCAGGAAAATCTCAGACTGCACTCATAGCAATATGTTTACAGATACATCTACTAGGGCAAAGGAAACTAAGGAGAAAATAAATAAATGGTACTACATCAAAATAAAAAATTTCCGCACAGCAAAAGAAACCATCAACAAAATGATAAGAGAGCCCACTGTATGGGAGAACATATTTGGCAATGATATATTTTATAAAGGATTAATATCCAAAATATATAAGGAACTCATACAACTTAAAAGGAATGCAAACAATATAATTATTAAATGTGAAAAGGATATAGACATTTATCCATAGAGGACATACAGATGGCTAAGAGACATATGAAAAAATCCTCAAAGTCACTGATCATAAGAGAAATTCAAATTAAAACATTAATTAGGTATCACTTCACACCTGTCAGAATGGCTACTATCAACAAATCAATAAAAATAATTTCTGGCAAAGATGTGGAGAAAAGTGAACTCTAGTACACTGATAGTGGGAATGTAGAATGGTGTAACCATTATGAAAACCAGCATGGAGTTTCCTCAAAAAATTAAATATGGAACTGCCATTTGATGCAGTAATCCCACTTCAAGGAATATATCCTAAGAAACTCAAAGCACCAATCAGCACCAGTCAACAAGAATCTATGCACCCCTATGTTCATAGCAGCACAGTTTATAATATCTAAGATCTGGAAACAACCCAAGTGTCCATCAGGAGATGAGTGGATAAAAAAGCTGTGGTCCATTTATACCATGGGATACTATGCAGTGGTAAAAAAGAAAAATATCTTATCCTTTGTTACAGCATGGAGGGAACTGGGGAGTAGTATGCTAAGTGAAATAAGTCAGTCAGAGAAAAACAAGTATCACATGATCTCACTCATATGTGGAATCTAAGTAACAAAATAAGCTGATGAATGGAATGGATCCAGAGATATATAAGCATGGAACCGAGGGTGGAATCTCAGAAGGAAGGCTGGGAAGGGTGGGTGGGTGGGAGAAAATCAACCAAATCATACAAATACCTTGTATGTACATATGCATAGCCCATGGCCATAGACAGTAGGGTGCTTAAAGCCTGGGGTGGGTGTGAAGGGTGGAGGGAGAGGTGGCAGCAGGCTGGAGGGGATTAATGGGGGAAAACAAGGGTACATATGTAATACTTTCAACAATAATTAATTATTAAACAAAAATATATTTAAAAGAAAAAGAAATAGCAAATTGAAGGCTTATTGGCAAAGCAATTTCATTCTATTGGTGATAACAATTGTCAGATATCAGGGGTGAAAAAAAGAGCAACATTTCGTGCAGTTAAAAACACACACTTTAATTTAATTATAACTTATTTACCATCTTCTGGCAGTCCTATCTGGCAGATAGTAGTTGAGTTTAGGTTTTAAGTAAGTAATAAGCGGTACAAAAAATCTAGAATTCAAGATCCCTACTTTCAGTCTATTTGGAATATATACAATTGAATTTTAGGCTTTATGTAAAAAATCTTTCTGTCTCATGTAGAGAAAACTTTGATATGGCAGTGTAGATAACAAATGTAAATGCATTTATAAGTATCTCTTACCAACATATGGCATTCAATTTGGCAGGTACTATATATGTATACATTTCAAAAGAGACAATTTTATGGCACACCTACCTTGTTTCCCCAAAAATAAGACAGTGTCATATTAATTTTTGCTCCCAAAGATGTGCTAGGTCTTATTTTCAGGGGATGTCTTATTTTTCCATGAAGAAGAATATGGTACACATTTATTGTTAAATGAAAATAAAGGAAACTTATTACCTGTATACGGTAAGGTAGTACTGTAGTTGTCAACACAAACCAGACAAACTGAATCCTACAGTATCAAGAATTTACTCATTTATTCAATGACAATCATGTCATCATCTTCTGGAACATCATCATAACAATCCAACTCCTGAATTTCCTGGTGAATTTCTTGGGACTCCATTTCTTTCAGAATCAGTGGACCAAATCTCTCATGTTTAGCAATAGCACTGTCTTCAAATGAGTACTTCTTGTCAAGGTAGCCTGCTCGCAGTGCATTTGCAATGCAACTGTCAGTGATTTTCTCCCATGAATTCTTCACCCAAGTCACAACTTCTTGCAGTTTAGGTTTCACAAAGTTTCCACGCTGATTTCTCTCCATTCATACACCAGGGACGTCAGGACTCTGAGTAACATCACTGGTTGCTAGATGCCAGTCGGGGTGGCCCTAGCGACCAGTTTACGGTAAATTAATTTTCATTCTGAGACCAAGCCTGGGGGCCTTATTTTCGGGGGGGGGGGATGCCTTATATTTCACTCAGAAGGAAACCTGTAAGTAGGTCTTATTTTCAGAGGATGTCTTATTTTCGGGGAAACGTGGTAATAGTCTGAGAAAATGTTTGCTGGATAAGCAAATATATAACCATGTAGTACACTTTAATGTACCTTATATATAAATAAATATCTTAAAAATCAAACAAGTGTAAATGAATGATGATGTTTCAAATGGCGCAATATATTTTTTCTTTTTTAAAACTTTATTTTTATTGTTGACACTATTGCAGATGTCCCAATTACTCCATCCCCTTTGCCCACCTCCTCCCAGTCTCCACCCTCCCTTCCCTCTGGCCATCACCACACTGCTGTGTATGAGTTATGCTCTTTGGCTAATCTCCTCACCTTGTTTCATTCAGTTCCCGCATGCTCCCCCAACCCATACATACACCTCTTCCCTCTGACAGTCTGTTTCATGTTTCCACACCTCTGCTTTTATTTTGTTCCTCAGTTTATTTTATTCATTAGATTCTGCATATAAGTGAGATCATATGGCACTATGTAATTTCATATTGAACTGAACTGGGATTATTCTATCCTTATTTCAGACCCATTGTAGCTTATGAGTTTTCTCAAATTAGGATCTTTATCAACTGACTTATAAGGGAGTTGAACTCTCCCATCCAACAGTTGCTCTGCAAAATGCTCTTTCACATCTATTTTTCTGATTCTGTTAGGCAGAATTAAATGACTTTGTCACTTTGACATAGAAATAGAGCAATTTATTACAAAACTCATAATTTCTTATCAAGCCACTAGTGAGAAGGACAGAGTTATTTTCCCAAGCCATGATTTTCTGTAATTACCAGAATTGACATAGTTCCCATTTTAGATGTAGGAAGAAAACCAAAGGGGGTGACACAGTATAAAAGATTAGACTTGAATCTTGAAAATATTATTTTTTTTCTGAAATAATTTAACACGTTTCTTTTATTTAAATGGATTCAAACTAAAGAGAATTGCAGGTACAGTTTTCCAGGACTCTGAGTCAACTAACATATATAAAGAGTAGCATGTTAAAATGATCAGTTGGATAATTGATGGTTATATCTTCATGCTCTCTCTTGCTCCCTATGTTGTACACCATCAGATAATCTTTCTAGAATTTCCACTTCTTACCAAACATAGTTCAATATACTATATATCATTGTTGAGAAACAAACAAACAAAATAAACAAACAAGAATAACTAGTGAGCCCAAGGTCACTATTATGAAAGGAAAATGTTTTACTTTATAATTTTGGTGGAAAGATAAACCAGTATATTGTCATAAAAATTTATTTGAATATTTTATTTGCCTAATTGTTCTGTCAAATGACATCTCTTAATTTATCATATGTCAAATTTGCACGGAAAAATGATGCCATGAAGATCCAAATGCAGGGAACAACAAGATGGCGGCAGAGGTAAAAGCCTAACTGCAGCCGCACTCAACAATTTCAAAAAATACAACTAAAATATAGAGTGGACACTATCCAGAACGACAGGAAAGTTGACTGACTGGGAATTCTACAACCAGAAGGAAAGAGAAAACCAGAAGGAAAACCAGAGGAGCTGTAAAAGCCTAAGGTACGGAGGCACGGTGCCCGCGTGGGGAGAGGATGGAGCCGGAGAGGAGGGGCTGCGGAGTGCCTGGCTGGCGTTCCCTAGCAGGAAGGAGATAAAAGCTCCGGACAGAGCTGAACCCCAACTCCGACTGCACTGAACCCCAGTTCTGGGCGAGACCCCGGGGGTCCCAGGCTCATACAGAGGGAATCTGGGCTGTAAGGCGGAAGTTCAGCGGAGCAGCGAAAAGGCAGAGCCCCGGAGTAGCGCACATTGCGCGCAGAGGAGGGACTGTTCGCTGAGCTGCTGAATTGCCCCAGCGGGAAGGACTCAAAAGCTCAGGACTGTGCTGAGCCCCAGTTCTGACTGCACTGAACCCCAGTCCTGGGCAAGACCCCCAGGCTCCAGCCTCATACAGAGGGAATCTGGGCTGTAAGACAGAAGCGCAGGGGAGCTGCGAAAAGCAGATCCCCTGAGTCGCGCACATTGTGCGCACAGAGGACAGACTGTGGTTTGGGCCATGAGATCACCCTAGCAGGAAGGAGACATAAGCTCCGGACTGTGCTTAACCCCACTTCCAACTGCTCTGAACCCCAGTTGTGGGCTTGTTGGGGGAGAGACTAGACTGTCTGGTAACGGGCGAAACTCTAGAGTGCCTTTCTCTCAGAGGTGCTTGCAGCGAGTACCAAAGGACACTGAGGAACACTGAGACTCAGGAATCTCAGAGGGCAGGGCTAACCGGAAGCCAAGGCTGTATGCTCCACCCTGAAACTCTGCCCCATCCAAGCTGAACTCAGAGAGGCTTTTGCAGGTGTCCAAGTCTAGTGGAATAAGGTTGTCTCCTGGCATAGACACAGCTGATCCAACCTACCAACTCAGGGAAGCAGCGAAAATGCCGAAACGAGGAAACAGATCACAAACGAAAGAAATGGAGGACAAAAAGAGACTGGATATAGAATTCAAAGCTACGCTTATAAGGTTGTTCAACAATCTCTTAGAAAAGGCTGATAAAATAAATGAGACCTATGAGGATATGATAAGGGATCAACAAGAAATAATGAAGGGTCAACTAGAAATAAAGAATACAATCTCTGAAATAAATAATATTATACAGAGTCCTAAAAACAAATTGGAAGATTGCAAGAATCAAGTCCAAGATTTGGAACACAAAGAGCCAGAGGACACTCCTCCACAGAAGCAAGAAGACAAGAGAATCCAGAAAGTTGAAGATAATGTAAGAAACCTCTGGGACAACTTCAAGCGAACCAACATCAGAATTATGGGCATCCCAGAAGATGACAGAGAGCAAGATACCGAAAACATATTGAAAGAAATAGTGACAGAAAACTTCCCCCACCTGGTGAAAGAAATAGACTTACACGTCCAGGAAGCACACAGAACCCCAAACAAAAGGAATCCAAAAAGAACCACACCAAGACACATCATAATTAAAATTCCAAGAGCTAAAGACAAAGAGAGAATATTAAAAGCAGCAAGACAAAAGCAGGTAGTTACCTATAAAGGGGCACCCATACGACTGTCAGCTGATTTCTCAACAGAAACCATGCAGGCCAGACGGGAATGGCAAGAAATATTCGAGGTGATGAACAATAAGAACCTACAGCCAAAAATACTCTACCCAGCAAAGCTATCACTCAGAATCGAAGGCCAGATAAAGAGCTTCACAAATAAATTTAAGCTAAAGGAATTCATCACTGCCAAGCCAGAATTATATGAATTGCTAAAAGGGGTTCTTTAGGAAGAGGAAGAAAATAAAGATAAAAATTATGAACAAACACGTAACTATCAACAAGTGAGTCTAAAAACCAAGGGAAGTAAAAATCATGATGAACAATATTAACTGGTGAATATAATAGAATCAGAGGTATGGAAGGGGAGTGGACTGATGATTCTCGGGGAAATGGGGAGTGGAGCGGGGCGGGAAGAGACTGAACATAAACTGCACCTATGGATGAGGACAATGGGGGATGGGGAAAGGGCAGAGAATTGAATGGAAACTTGGTGGAGGGGAGCAATAGGGGGGGAAATGAGGAACATTTGTAATGATATGAACAATAAAGATTTATTTAAAAAAAAAAAGATCCAAATGCAACTTCTTTGTGTGTTATTTTTTAAATATTTTTAAAATTTATTTTATTAAATAAATATTTATTGTACATATTATTACAAATGTCCCTCATTTTCCACCCCTCCATTGCTCCCCTCCACCAAGTTTCCATCCCACCCTCTGCCCTTTCCCCATCCCCCACTGTCCTCATCCATGGTGCAGTTAATGTTGTCTCTTCCCCCCCACACTCCCCATTTCCCTGAGGATCATTAGTCCACTCCCCTTCCATACCTCTGATTCTATTATATTCACCAGTAAATATTGTTCTTCATGATTTTTACTTCCCTTGGTTTTTAGATTCACTTGTTGATAGTTATGTATTGTTGTTCATAATTTTTATCTTTATTTTCTTCCTCTTCCTAAAGAAACCCTTTTAGCAATTCATATAATTCTGGCTTGGCGGTGATGAACTCCTTTAGTTTAAATTTATTTGTGAAGCTCTTTATCTGGCCTTTGATTCTGAGTGATAGCTTTGCTGGGTAGAGTATTTTTGGCTGTAGGTTCTTGCTAGTCATCACCTTGAATATTTCTTGCCATTTCTATCTGGCCTGCATGGTTTCTGTTGAGAAATCAGCTGATAGTCCTATGGGTGCTCCTTTATAGGTAACTACCTGCTTTTGTCTTTGCTGCTTTTAATATTCTCTCTTTGTCTTTTGCTCTTGGGATTTTAATTATGATGTGTCTTGGTGTGGTCCTCTTTGGATTCCTTTTGTTTGGGGTTCTGTGTGCTTCCTGGACTTGTAAGTCCATTTCTTTCACCAGGTGGGGGAAGTTTTCTGTCACTATTTCTTTCAATATGTTTTCGGTATCTTTTCTCTCTGTCATCTTCTGGGATGCCCATAATTCTGATGTTGGTTTGCTTGAAGTTGTCCCAGAGGTTTCTTACACTATCTTCAACTTTCTGGATTCTCTTGTCTTCTTGCTTCTGCGGAGGAGTGTCCTCTGGCTCTTTGTTTTCTAAATCTTTGACTTGATTCTTACAATCTTCCATTCTGTTTTTAGGATTCTGTATATTTTTTTTTTATTTCAGAGAATGTATTCTTTATTTCTAGTTGATCCTTTATTATTTCTTGTTGAATCTTTATTATTTCTAATTGATTGCTTTTCATATCCTCATAGGTCTCTTTATTTTATTGGCCTTTTCTAGGAGATTCTTGAACAACCTTATAAGCATGGTTTTGAACTCTATATCCACTTGCTTTTTGTCCTCCATTTCTTTCGTTTGTGATCTGTTTCCTCATCTCAGCATTTTCGCTGCTTCCCTGAGTTGGTACGTTGGGAGGATCAGCTGTGTCTATACCAGGAGATAGCCTTATTCCACTATACTTGGAAACCTGCAAAAGCCTCTGTTTTCAGCTTGGATGGGGTGGAGTTTCAGGGTAGAGCCTACAGCCTAGGCTTCTGGTTAGCCCTGCCCTCTGAGGTTCCTAAGTCTCAGTGTACCTCAGTGTCCTTTGGTATTTGCTGCAAGCATCTTTGAGAGAAAGGCCCCCTAGAGTTTCACCAGCTACCAGACAGTTTAGTCTCTCCCCCAGTGAACCTGAAACTGGGGTTCAGTGCAGTTGGAAGTGGGGTTAAGTGCAGTCTGGAGCTTATGTCTCTTTCCCACTAGGGCAATCCAGCGACCCAATCAACAGACTGTCCTCTGCACAAAATGTGCATGACTTTGCGGCTCTACCTTTCACCACTTCCCTGAGCATTCGCCTTACAGCCCAGATTCCCTCTGTATGAGGCTGGGGCCCGAGGGTCTCTCCCAGAACTGGGGTTCAGTGCAGACAGAAGTGGGGATTAGCACAGTCCTGAGCTTTTGTCTCCTTCCCTCTAGGGCAATCCAGCAGCTCAGTGAACAGTTTGTCCTCTGTGCCCAATGTGCGCGACTCCGGGGTTCTGCTTTAGCCTCTCCCCTTAGCTTCTGCCTTACAGCCCAGATTTCCTCTGTATGAGCCTGGGACCCCAGGGTCTCGTCCAGAACTGGGGGTCAGTGCAGTCGGAGTTGGGGTTTAGCACAGTCCAGAGCTTTTATCTCCTTCCCGCCTGGAACCACCAGCCAGGTACTCAGCCACCCCCTTCTCTCAGGATCTGTCCTCTCCCCATGTGCACACCATGTCTCTGTACCTTAGGTTTTTACAGCTCCTCTGATTTTCCTTCTGGTTTTCTCTTTCCTTCTAGTTGTAGAATTTCCAGTCAGTCAACTTTCCTGTAGTTCTGGATAATGTCCACTTTATATTTTTTGAAATTATTGAGTGAGGCTGCAGTTAGGCAGTTACCTGTGCTGCCATCTTGGTTTTTCCTCAATATCTGTGCAAGTGCAACTTCTTAAGAAGCTAGTGTCTCAGAAGCAAAGGAAAGTCACTGAAGTATATTAAGCAGAAATCAAGACATCATTATATATGTATTGCTGAAAGACAAACCTGTTAGCAGCATTTAAAATAGGTTGAAGTGCTGAGAATTTCTTTAATAATACTATATTACCCTGATGATTATATACCTTGCACAGTTAAAAGGGGTTTAAGGTAGTTTTGAGGAAAACATACAAAGTTTTGACAATGTAAAATACAATTTAAAGATATGGAGAAGAGGGAAAAATAAGGGTATAAGTACAAAAGAAAAACAGGGATTAAATTAATAAACACAACGATACTATATGTTGTATAACTTTGGTGGAGGCAATCTGCTATTAGATTTAAGTTTCCAGAAAAAGGTGAAGCAGAAAACTTCCTATGTCATATTCTTCCTAAAATGAAAACACACCAGTTGTTTAGCAGAAATACAGATCTTTGAGGTGGGAAATTCTTCTCTCATAGATTCTAATGGAGAGGTCCCAGAATGTTTTATTAAACAACTTTCTCAACACAAACATTTATATTTTATATTCTCTGTTCCTGATGTTGGTCATACATGGGTCAAACCTTACTTCAGAGTGCAAGTGATTATCATTTTATGCTGAAAAATGAATAAGCAAATGCTTCACCTCAGCCCTAAAACAAACAAGGACAACATAGCAAGCAATCAGTGAATCAATTAAACAAATATTAAGCACACAATTTGTGCCACTCACCTTCTTAGTCACTAAAAATACAACTGAGAACAAGACTCAATATTTGCCACAGGCTAATGGCATGAAGTCAAGTTAATAGATAATGTGATGGTGAGTGTAATAATGGGGAAAGTGTAGCACAAAAAGGAAGACAAAGAAAGTACAGTTCCAACTAAGACTTGAGGGAGTAGAGATGGCTTTCAAGAAGAATTGACATCCTTCAGAGAAAAAAGAAAATAAGTAAAGAAGAAACTAGGGAAATGGAAATAGATAGAGTTGTCACATTCAAAGGGAACAAAGAAATGGATAATTTTACTCAAATGAATTTAGAATATTTTTTTCACATTTAAATGAATTAAAGAGAAAAGAAAATTAGTATGTTAATAGATGAAGTAAAATGATCAAGATTAATAGTTTAAAAACTATCAAAATTTATTTAGAAATAGTACTATGTAATGAACATTTAAATGAATATATTCAAAACTATAGAATAGTATAAGAAAATATAAGAACATCATCCTGCCGAAACTGGTTTGGCCTTGTGGATAGAGCGTCAGCCTGTGGACTGAAGGGTTCCAGTTTCAATTCCAGTCAAGGGCATGTACATTGGTTGTGGGCACATCCCCTGTAGGTGGTGTGCAGGAGTCAGCTGATCAAGGTTTCTCTCTCATTGATGTTTCTAGCTCTCGATCCCTTCCCCTTCCTCTCTGTAAAAAATCATTAAAACATATATTTTTTAAAAGAACACCAGCCAATCTAATAAAAGCATAATATGCAAATTAACCATCACCCCATCACAAAGCTGGAGGAGCCCATGGCCACAAGATAGTGGTGCCCAGTCTTCTCTGCCCCGCCAGAGTGCTCCAGTTTTTGGTGGAGGGAGGCGGTGGAACAGCTGTTGAGAGTGAGCAGTGTGAGCAGCCTGGCGGAATGCTTGCCCCCTTGCTGTGGTGACGAGGCAAGCATTCTGTGCCTGGCCGTGGATGCACCTCTGGCCAGTCCAGGGCATGTTACACTTGCATTGTGGAGAGCCTCTAGGCAGTGGGCACAGAGTGGCCAGGCCCTGCAGAGAGCTACTGGCACACAGATTTGTGCAAGGGGCTACTAGTTCACCATAAAATCTCTGCATATTTTCCTCTTTCCAGGGTAGTGCTCTGTCTGGGTTCAGTTCAAATTCTTAGTACCTGACACATGCCCAGAATTGAAAATGGACTCCACAGCTAGCCCAGCTCCTCATTCCACTCCTGAAAGATAGTCTCCTCTTTAGAATTTGACTCTCTTTAGTCCTTATTACTTCTACAGCTCTATGGCATATTTAAATGTTTTACATTTATAATGTATCTGACTCTTCACATTCTTCTCAATGGGAGGGTTGTGGTGCTGTGAACACCTCCAATCCATCCTAACCAACATATAATGTTATTTCTGCTTATTTTTGAGCTTTATATAAATGATACCATGCTGTATTTGGCCGTCTGAAATTTGTTGTTTCATTTAGTATTAACTTTCTAATAAGCATGCAGATATTTTAGCTCTAGATAATGAATAGTCACTCATGTAGAATATTTCATTGTTCATACAACATAAATGTTTTTCTAATCTCCCATTGAAAAGTACTTGGGATGTTTCTAGATTTTTGTCTATTTTCTTTTGGTTTCAATACCATCTATTATCTGTTCCACATTTCTAGTTATTTTGCTGTGATAAAAAGCACATGTTCTCTGCTTTATATTTCTTTTAGTTTTTAAACACTATATACTGAGGATTATATTGTTGGTTTCCAGGATCAAGTCTCATAAGTATGTACTTTCATGCCCACAATAGAGTAAACAGATAATCACAGCAACCACAGTAAGACAAAGCAAGAAAACAAAAGCTTCAGATCCCTCAGGAATGAAAAAGTATTGGTATTGCTAACCTGGCAAGCAACTTAAATCAGCCAAAATATTGGACAAGAATAGAAAATTTTAACATATATACTAGAAGTGGCCAGGAGATAAGAATAGAGAGAATCAATGAAGGGCAATATTTGAAGGAATAATATATGAACATTTCCCAGATATTTCATGATGAAAAATGTAAAACCACAGCTATAGTAAGTACCCAAATAAAATGAATTAAAAAATTTACAATGATACAAAATGAATACAAAAAGAGGAAAAAAAATTTGGAGAGAAAAATATTTCTTAACGAGGCTTCAACTTCCATCCATAACTCAAGAACTAACTATTGTAGTGAATTTCCTGCCATGAATAGTTATAAAACTGGGTAGAATGTATGAAACAACTGTTTTTAAATATTAAACCATAGGCAACTCGGGACTCTTATCCCAGAGAGAAGGGAAATACATGTAGTGAGCGCCATATTCATCTCAACTCTGCCTAGGGAGAGACTCCCAAATGCAATAAAGTGGAGCTAACACAGAGAGAGCACATGGTTTCACAGGGATGAAAAGGCTGAGAAAACAGTTCAAGGCTAATGAAGTAGCTGAAGTTTGCAGGACAGGTTGCCAGAAGGAGGAGGCTTTGAAGAGAGAAACTATTAAGTTGCTTGCTTAAGGTGAGGGTGGAATTCTACATTGCCTAGCAGAAAGTGGCTGCTGAAAGCTTGAAAATAGAACCAAGATATTGCATAGTTCTAGGAAATACTGGAACTCTGACCCAATTATAATGGAAGGACCTTACAACATCAGAATTCAGCTGATAATACCAGCATGGCCATACCTTAGGGGTAACAATGATGCCCCAAAGTTACTGCAATATTTCTTCTTTTTAAAAAACATATATTTTATTGATTTTTTACAGAGAGGAAGGGAGAGGGATAGAGAGCTAGAAACATCAATGGAGAGAATCATCAACCAGCTGCCTCCTGAACAACCCCTACCAGGGATGTGCTCGCAACCAATGTACATGCCCCAGACCGACCAGAATCGAACCTGGGACCTTCCAGTCCACAGATCAATTGCTCTATCCACTGAGCCAAACTGGTTTCGGCTGCAATATTTCTTAACAAAGCCTAAAAGTAAGCTACAACAAAATCGAGTAATGATGCAAAAAAAATTAACTGTGTTTTTAAAAAATTCAACATTCTTTAAAAAAATACATTATCCTGACTTAATCAACTGATTACCCATACTAAACACATTCTTGCATATTCTCTAGAAATTATAATAGGCAAGAAAATAAATACATATATTTATTTAATCCTATAAAGGGACATAAGATAGAAACAACAGAGCAACAATGGATGGGACAGAGATTAAACAAGTAGAAAAATAGTAGACTTAATCCCAAATATATCAATAATTATATTAAATGTAAATGAATCAAACATTCTGATTAAAGAATAGAAATTATTAGACTATATAAAAAGGTAAAAAGCAACAAAATGAAATCTATAAGATTTGCTTTAAAATAAGATACAACTAGGTTTAAAGTAAAAGAATAAGTAAGGTATATACTATGGAGATATTAAGCATATGGAAATCATGAAATTTATGAAAGCATAAAAAGGGCTAAATGCATTTCAAACTAAGTATATTTCCAGATAAGAAGTATTAGCAGGGATATAAGGGGAAATGTTATACTGATAAAAAGCTAAACTCAACAGGAAAACAGTCCTAAATATGTATGTGCCTAATAACGGAATGTCAAAAAATATGAAGCAAAGCTGATAGAACTAGAGAGAAATAGACCAAATTTAAAGCTGAATTAGAGATTTTGACTCTTCTCTCAGAAGTAGATTCAGCAAGAATACAAGAAATCAATAAGGATATAGAAGATTGGACCTCAGAACATTACACCCAGTAACTGAAGGGTACACTTTTTAAAAGACTTTTTTAAGGGTATATGAAACAGTCACTGATATACTGAATCCTAGGCTATAAAACAAGACTTAATAGATTTCATAATATAAAAATATAGAAAAATATCAGTATCATAACACATTTTATAGATCTTGTAAGAATAAGAAAATATCTAAAACTAATGTCAGATAGAAATCAGATAAAAACTTACAAAGTCTTTGAAAAATTATATTAACTAGACACCGGGATAAATAAAAACCAGCAAATCTTTATTATTAAAACTATTAACATAATTAGATTTTGTAATAATATATCTTTATGCAATAATAATAAGAAGAAGAATAATTCCAGACCTAGATACACTTGCTGAACCCTATCAAATAAATTATGTCCATTTTTATGCAAGTGTTTTCAAAATGGGGGAGAATAGGACACTCTTCAAATAATTTTATGAAGCTATCATGACTGTAATAACAATGCCTGACATGGACAATACAAAATATACAGTATGAAATATTTTATGACATAAATATATGTATATCCAATTGCTCTGCAATTCAACACTCAGAAATTTAACTAAGATAAATAAAAATATATATCCTCAAAACAAATATACTTGATATTAATAACTTACTTCTTCACAATAACCAAAAACTAGAAATAAGAATATGTTTAATAGATGATGTATAATCAAATTTTGGTGATTCATACAAGGAAATTCTAGTTATCAGTAAAAATAAACAAATTAGAAAGGCTTTTTTGTTTTTTTTACATTTATTAAGTTAAATATATGAACATTTCCCAGATATTTCATAATGAAAAATATAAAACCACAGCTACAGGAAGTACCCAAATAAAATGAATTAAAAAATTTACAATGATACAAAATGAAGACAAAAAGAGAAAAAAAAATTCTTTTGGAGAGAAAATATTTTTTAAGGAGGCTTCAACTTCCATCCATGACTCAAGAACTAACTATTGTAGTAAACTTCCTTCCATGAATAGTTATAAAACTGGGTAGAATGCATGAAACAACTGTTTTTAAATATTAAACCATAGGCAACTCGGGACTCTTATCCCAGAGAGAAGGGAAATACATGTAGTGAGTGCCATATTCATCTCAACTCTGCCTAGGGAGAGACTCCCAAATGCAATAAAGTGGAGCTAACGCAGAGCATCATGGTTTCACAGGGATGAAAAGGCTGAGATTACAGTTCAATGCTAATGAAGTAGCTGAAGTTTGCAGGCCAGCAGGAGAGAGCAATTAGAGGTGTCCAGGCTGGTAGGGGAGGGCAGTCAGGGGCAATCAGGCCAGCAGAGGAGCAGTTAGGCATTGATCAGGCTGGCAGTAGAGTGATTAGGGGTGATCAGGCTGGCATGCAGAAGCGATTTGGGGCAACAGGCAGCAGGCAGGCTAGCAGTTGGAAGCCAGCAGACCTGGATTGTGAGAGGGCCGTCGGATATCCCTTGAGGGTTCCCAAATTGGAGAGGATGCAGACTGGCCTGAGGAACACCCCCGATGCATGAATTTTGAGCACCAGTCCTCTAATAATTAACCACTCTGTCTGCCTAATGCCCCTAACTACTCAATTGCCTAATCATTCTTAACCACCTCTGCCTGGGTCCCTGCACCTGGCAACTGGGTTTTCCTCCCTCTGGCCAGCCACAGGCACCCAACACCCAGGGTTTCCTCCCTCTGACATTCTGCAGGCTCCCAAGATCTGGGCTTCCCTCTTTCTCTCCAGCTACAGGCAGTCGGGATCTGGGCTTACCTCCCTCCGGCTGGCTGAAGGCACCTGGAACTGTGGACATCTTCCCCTGTGCTGGGTCCTGGCTTTGTCATGAAGGACATCCAGAATGATGTCCAGAAGACATCCAGTCTATCTGGTCTAATTAGCATATTATATTTTTATTAGTATAGACTAGAGGCCTGGTGCATGAAAATTCATGCACTGAAGGGGTAGATCCCACAACCCGGCCTGCTCCCTGTTATAGTCCAGGAGCCCTCAGGGGAGGGAGGCAACCCAATGATCAGGGGAAGGTGACACCCCCATCATACCTCTACTGCTAACACTGCAGGCAGCTCAAGCCTCGGCTGGCACTGATTACCTGAGCCTTGGGTGGCCCTGGGTGGCTGGGAAGTTGCCATATGAGGCTTGCCTGTGTTTTGAGCCTGTCAAAAGTGGCTGGGGGGGGGGGGGGCTGTGGGGACTGGGGGACTCCAGAGGCAAGTGCAGAGTGGCTGGACCCACCTGAGAATGGGCCCAGCCGTGCCACATGCATGCCACCCTGCTGAGCTGGGGGGACTGGGCACTATTATCTTGTGGCTGTGGGTGCCATCATCTTTGAGGGCATAGCAGTTAATTAGCATATTCCCTCCTTATTGGCTGTGAGCACCACAGACTTTGTGAGGGTGTGATGGTCAATTAGCATATTCCCTCTTTATTATATAGAAGGATTAGAATTTAGTAAAGTGAAAGTATAATGAAATAAATTAAATTTATAAGCCAAAACATGCTGAATACAGTAATAATAGTAAACTGAGGGAAGTTGAGAATCATGAATGTTTATATTTGGGGATAATTAAAGCAAAAGAAATATAAAAGGGCAATAAATAAACCAAAGATTAAAAACAATGAGATAGAACATAAAGATAGATACCAGCTATTCAAAAACTTAATAATCATTTCTTCAAAAGGATAATGAAACTGACAAACTACTTGTTAAATGAACAATATTAGCAACAAAAGGGGACAAAATAAGAAACAGAAGATTGAAAATATAATTAGAGAATACATGAACAACTTAGTGCCATTAAGTTGAAAAACTTGAACCAAACAGACTAATTCTTAGAAAAAACAAGTTATTGAAGAATGCTCAAAAAAACAGGAAACTTAGTTTTATTATAACCACAGTAATAAAATTAATATTAAAAGTAATCTCATGATCCTTGGCCAGATGGCTCAGCTGGTTGGAGTGTCAGTCCATACACAAAGGGTTGCAGGTTCTATTCCTAGTTAGGACACACACCTAGATTGTCGGTTCAATTCCTGGATGGGCCTCAAACATGAGGCAACCCATCAATATTTCTCTTTCACATCAATATCTCTTTCTCTCTCTCAAAATCAATAAACATATCCTCTGGTGAGGATTAAAATATATAAGCTAATGAAACCTCCCATACAGGTCACACAGCTCAAATGATTCTTAACAAAAAATTTAAAAATGTCTAATGAAGAATAAAACATATACATGTGCATAGTGTTGTTTTACAAGATGTCAAAAGCTATTATTAAGCAGTAGACAGTTTGGTATTTGCCCAAGGATAGCGAAAATGATCAATGGAAGAAAACAGAGAGCTTAGAAATAGATCCATCCATCCATAGAGACTAGTGTCAGTTTTCACAGTGAATTCTACAAAATTTTAAAGGAAAAGATTGTTTCACTTTATTCTAAATCTTCCAGAAAATGGTAGAAAGTGAAAATCCTCTCCAACTTATTACATGAGACCAGACATATTCTGAATCCAGTCTCAATTGTGATCATATATCCAAAACATCTTAAGACAATATAATCCCACTAGAGGCCCAGTGCACAAAATTCATGCACTGGGGGGGGGTTGTCCCTCAGTCAGGTCTGCACTCTCTCCAATCTGGGACCCCTAGGGGAATGTCCTACTGTCCACAACTAGTAGTCGGACATTCCTCTCACAATCTGGGACTGCTGGCTCCTAACTACTCGCCTGCTTGCCTGCCTGCCCACCTGCCTGATTGCCCCAAACTGCTTCTGACTGCCTGCCAGATCACCCACTAACCACTCCTCTGCTTGCCTGATTGATGTCTATAAGCTCCCCTGCTGGCCCAATCACCTCCAACTGCCCTCCCCTGCTGACATGATCGCCTGCAACTGCCATTGCCTACTGGCCTAATCATTCCCAACTGCCCTCCCCTGCCAGCTTGATGGCCCCCAACTGCCCTCCCCTGATCTTGTGAGCACATGGGGGCAGCCTTCTTATGAATATACAAGAATGAGATGTCATCTAGGCTTTTATTAGTATAGATAGATATTATATAAAACAGACCAAGTTTACATATATGTATATATGCATATATAATGTAATATCCCTATTAATAGACATAAAGATATCTATATGATCAGCTTAATAAATGTAAAACTAAACTAATTTTAATACCAGTTCTTATTTACATTCTTAGAAAATTAGGGCATGTCTATTTAATAAAAGATAGCCTAAAAATATCATTCATTTTTTAAATCTTTATTGTTGAAAGTATTACATATGTCCCTTTTCCCCCCATTGATCTCTCCCCCAACCCCAAGACCTTTCTAATGGTAAAAAAATATTTTTGAAATGTTCTTAAGAAATATATAATATCACCATATTGTTTGAGCTTTATATTGGATGCCCTAGAGTGAGACCAGTGGTCGGCAAACTGTGGCTTGCGAGCCACATGCAGCTTGTGAGCCACATTTGGCCCCTTAAGTGTGGCTCTTCCACAAAATACCAGTTGTGGGTGTGCACGTACAGTGTGATTGAAATGTTGTGGCCCATGCACAGAAGTCGGTTTTTGGCTCTCAAAAGAAATTTCAATTGTTGTACTGTTGATTTTTGGCTCTGTTGACTAATGAGTTTGCCAACCTCTGCCCTAGACCCCTATAAATTGAAAATAAAGTAGATGGAGAAGTGTAAGAATGAGGAAGAAATTCTCTTATTACAGAAAACATGATTGTGTGTGAAGAAAATAAAAACCAGTCTATTTATTGATTATAGAATATTTGTAAATGAAGCTGAAAAAGAAATGAGTCTAATTTTGTGCACAACAGGAATAAAAAATATAAATAAATAAATAAATAAATAAATAAATAAATAAATGTTCATGAATTGGAAGGCTTAGGGTTATATAACTCAATTTTCTTACACTGAGAGTACATAAGGAAAATCAATATGCTGATTGTCAGTCCGGGGGTAGGAGGTGTCTCATATAATAGATTTTACCCTGTGATTGGCTGTTCTCCTTGCATGAGGGTACCGTATTGAGAGCTGAGGATTGGGCTTTGCTGCTGACAGGGTTGGGTATTTCAGAATGGCAAAGATAGTCAAGCATTTGTGAGAAAGAACCTTGGTGAAAAAGAATCAGTGGGCTGAGTGAAAACTTGAAGGGATTAAGCAAAGAAAAACCCCAAAAACTCATAGACACAGAAAAGAGAAGGTAATTATCAGAAGGAAAGAGGATGGGAGCAGGTAGAAGAGCATAAAAGGTAATAAATGGTCATTGTATATGAATTTACTTGGGGTTGTGAGCATACAATATAATCTACAGATGAAGCACTATAGACGTATACACCTGAAACCTATATAATTTTATTAATCAATGTCACCTCAATAAATTTAATTAAAAGAGAATTATGCGCTCATACATAGCCTCCATTATTCTCATTAATTCTCCACTTATGAGGTAATTATGCAATGATAGGAGATAGTCAAGAATAGAGCCTTCCTGATGTTCATGGACCCATCACGTCTATTTTCTTCTTCTTTGTTTATAATATTTCAGCATAGTGGCTTCCAGGCCCTTGGCAATAGCTAAGTCATTACTATAGTTCAGGATCCATGCATCTTCTCACTTCATAACTTAAGTACAACTCTTACTTTTCTTACTTTTACTTGAGATCATGTTATCTTTCACTTTAGAAGTAAAACAAAACTGAATATTTTTTCTCTCCACAACTCATTATGTGCTTTCAATGCAAAAGGTGACAATGTCAATTTTCAAACACACTCTGTTTAACAATAACAAAAACACAAACAAAAAAACAAACAAAAAAAAAACCTACTAGATGATATAGATGACACAGTATTTCTTCTAACTTAAGAAACTAAGTAAAAGACACAAAATCAAGAATTTCAGGTATTAGTGCAAGTTTGGAGAAGTTTCTGTGTAAGTCATCCCATTTCTCATAGGCTGAGTATTAGAAGGAACTTGAAGAAGTTTCTCCAACATTCTTGTGTACCATTATTTTCCTGGTTATAATATAGTTATACTAAAATTATACTTTTACATTATTCAAAGGAGTATTTGATGGCAAGGAAAATCATACTTCTTCTTTTTTTTCCTTAATATAATATATTGATTTTTCACAAAGAGGAAGGGATAGGGATAGAGAGCTAGAAACATCGATGAGAGAGAAACATCGACCAGCTGCCTCCTGCACACCCCCTACCAGGGATGTGCCCACAGCCAAAGTATATGCCCTTGACTGCAATCAAACCTGGGACCCTTCAGTCCACAGACCAATGCTCTATCCACTGAGCCAAACCGGTTTCGGCAGAAAAGTATACTTCTTTATAATAGCTTGAAGGATCTAAGAAGTAAACAACCTATATAATAAAAGGCTAATATGCAAATTGACCAAACAGTGGAATGACCAGTAGCTATGATACGCACTGACCACCAGGGGGCAGACACTCGATGCAGGGATCTGTCCCCTGGTGGTCAATGTACTCCCACAGGGGTAGCACCACTGAGCCAGAAGCCAGGCTCATGGCTGGCAAGCGCAGAAGTGGTGGCGGGAGCCTCTTCCACCTCTGTGGTAGTGCTAAGGATGACTGGTGGGGAGTGGGCCTAAGCCATCAGTTGGACATCCCCTGAGAACTCCTGTCCTGCAAGAGGCGCAGGCTGAGCTGAGGGTGCCCACCCCCAAGTGCACAAATTTCATGAATCAGGCCCCTAGTTGTTATATAAACCTTATGTACTTAGAAAAGATCTATATTAGATATGCATAAGTCCCCCAGGTACATAAGTCAGTGAAAGAAATCAGTCTGAGATATAAAGAAGAGAAAACTAAAAGAAAACATGAATTCGTGATAAATTCAAACTAGATATAGTGTTTCATATTGGAAAATTCTCATTTTCATGTAAAAGTCAGGGGTTTCAGAATTTCTCAGTCATTTGTTAGCTGAGTGACATTACAAAGCAAAGCCAGTTTTCTTCTATGTAAAATTAAGGCAATGTGATTGCCAGGGTGCTGTCTTGTTATGATATTCTGCCTGCCTTTTACTATCTTAATACCACTTGAGGCTGTGTTCTACTTGTTGGGATACTTAAGTGCCTTGGTCATCTTTTTTGAGATAAATTTTTTGTCACAAACGAATCAGGCTATTTTGACCCTAACAGGGAAGACTCAGAGAAGCATGTTAAAAATTCTTCCAGTTAATGTAATCCTTAATAGTTCTTTGGAAATCTTACTCTAATACTTTTCTTTGACTCAAGCAATGACATCAAATTATGTCATTCTAGCATAAAGCTTTATTTTCTGATATACAAAGACAGATCTTTAGAGCTCTGAAGCTCTAAAAAAAAATGTTGGAAAACTAAAAAGATGCTCAGGTCTGTAATTCCAGCACATTATGCATTTCTAATAGGCCTACATTATTCAAATGCATGGCCTATTATCATGCATTTCCAGATGTATACAACATGCCATCCACATAAGGAAATAGTCTATTTTATCAAATGCAGTAATTTTAGCTACTTTAGCAAATAACCCCAGACTTTTAGTTGAATAGCTGTGCTGAGGTTTATTTCTTGCACAGGTAACAATCTCATATGGATCTTCTTGAATTCTGGAAAACTGTCCTCCATGCTGTCATATAGGGACCTATGCTCCTTCCCACTTTTAGTTCCATCATTTTTCAGGGCTCTAGTGCTCTCTGATTCCTGCCAATAGACAGGAAGAAAAAGTATGAAAGAGTATACTGCTTCTTAACCCTCTTGGCTGGAAGCATTATATGCCACACTTCTGTTCTCATTGTGGTCATAATGTAAGAGCAGCTGGTAAATGCAGTCTCTGCATGGGCAGTTACTTTTCAGAGTGACTCTGTGCTGTGGAGACGTATGAATGTCAACAATAATCTCTGACTCATCTGATATATCAAGTAATAGTGAGAGGCTTGGGTTAGCCCTGTCCTTTATATACTGTATATACTAGAGCTCCAGTGCATGATATTCCTGCACCACTGGGGTTCTTTGGCCTGATTTGTGTCTTCTCACAATCCAGGATCCCTCGGGGGATGTTGGACTGTTGGATCTGGCCTGATCCCTGCAGGTCAGGCTAAGGGACCTCACCTGTGCACGTTTTGGCCCAATTCCTGCAGGCCAGGCCGAGGGACCACCTGTGCACAAATTCCTGCTCCAGGCCTCTGGTATGCATATGAGATCTTTGGTTAATTTCTTCGTACCCTCCTTTTGAGATTCATCAGTCTGTTCCATGTTTCCATGTCTGTGCATTAAACTTCTTCTCCATGGCAATCAGTGCAAGTCATAGCTACTGGTCAAATGATTGAACAGTCAAATGGTCAAATGGTTGCTTAGGCTTTTCTATATATAGAGATTTATTTCAGAGAGGGAGGGGCAGGAAGAGAATGATAAAAACATTAATGATGAGAGAGAATTATTGATTGGCTGCCTTCCACATGCCCCCTACCATGGATAAAGCCCAAAACTCAGGCATGTATCCCTATCAGGAATTGAACTGTGACCTTCTGGCCCATAGGTTGACACTCAACAACCAGGCCTTTAATACTTAGGTCACTGTATTTATTTATTAAGTGTCCACCTACACATGAGTTTTTATTCACTTCTTTATTTTTTTAAAATATATTTTTATTGATTTTTTTCCAGAGAGGAATAGAGTTAGAAACACCGATGAGAGAGAAACACTGATCAGCTGCCTCTTGCATACCACACACTGGGGATGTGCCCACAACCAAGGTACATGCCTTTGACCTGAATCGAACCTGGAACTTTCCAATCCGCAGGCTGAACGCTCTATCCACTGAGCCAAACAGGTTTCAGCTTTATCCACTTCTTCAAACCATTAATTCGATTTGGGGCTGAGTCCTGTTACAAATTACAACAATATTCTTCATTTATGACTTAAATGACTAAACCAGGAGGTCATGTGAGAAGCAAAATGGTAATTAGGCAAAGCAGTCCTGGATGAATTCATATGAAGGTAGCCTTACCCAGCAGATTATTTTCCTTTTTCATTATTACCTTGAAGTTCCTATTTAACACTCAAAAAGAAGAGCACGATCCTGTCATTAAGAGACCTACCACTGAATATTTGCCCCTTTTGACATCAGTTTCCTCACTACAAAATGAAGGGTTCAGACTGAAGGGTCTCCAAGATCTCTTTATGCTGTAAAGTCTCTAAAACATTTGATGGAAGCCTATAAAATTGCTTGCTCATGTCCGAATCCCTTTGCCAGTGTGATATGTCAACCACTTCCTAGCCCCCAGCAGCTCTGTTGTAGTGTTTCTTATCATGAGACATTCTTTCCTGTCATTCTCTCAATATCTGGAATTTCGCCTATAAGCTCAAATTCATAATCAGTCTCTTGAAGGTTTATGATTGAGCTTATGATAACAGAGCTACTTAACCCTTTAAAACATATTCCCTTGATAGATATCACTCTTTTCTCTTCAAATCTAATTTAATGCCCATGAATGTAATTCATTTGATGGGACCATCTGTTTTTTGGGTGTTTTTTTTTTTTTCTTCTGCCAAAGACACTGCACATTTTGGCAGCTTCTCTAAGTGTACTCAATAACTCATGCCAAATACAGTGGAAATGCGAAATGCTTTATAAGTCCAAATTCTGAAAACATCTTAAATTGATTGTTGATTTGTGGTGAGTCAGGTAGGACTGGCCTCTATGCCTTACAGTCTTAAAGAGCAGATGGATAAGTTAATATGACTACTATCTACAACTAACAATGTAGAAGTAATTTAAATGTATAGAATTGTGACATTTATGAGCTTTTATACCTAGAGATCTATACTTCAATTATGGAATTTACAACCATTATTCACATTAGTGCCATTGTGATCCCTTATCCTATATAATAAAGAGGAAATATGCAAATTGATCATCACTTCAACACACAAGATAGCTGCCCCCATGTGGACACAAGATGGCCAGGAGAGGAGGGCAGTTGTGGGCGATCAGACCAGCAGGCAAGAGCAGTTAGGGGTGACCAGACTAGCAGTGGAAGGCAGTTTTTTTTTGGGGGGCAGGCCTGCAGGGAAGGGCAGTTGGGGCTGACCAGGCTAGTAGGGGAGAGCAGTTAGGGGCAACCAGGCTGGCAGGAGAGGGCAGTTAGGGGTGACGAGGCCTATAGGAGAAGGCATTTGGGAGGGACAAGGCCTACAGGGGAGGGCAGTTGAGTGTGACATGGCCTGCAGGGGAGGGCACTTGGAAGAGGGGGAATCAGGCCTGCAGGGGAGGGCAGTTGGGGCTACCAGGCTGGAAAGGGGGGGGGGGGAGTTAGGGGTGACTAGGCTAACAGGGAAGGGAAGTTAGGAGTGATCTGGGACAGCAAAGGAGGGAAGTTAGAGGTGATTGGACCAGCAGGGGAGGGCATTTTGGGTGCAACCAGGCCTGTAGGAGAGGACAGTTAGGGGTGACCAGGCTGGCAGGGGAGGGAAGTTAGGAGCAATTAGGCTGGCAGGGGAGAAATTAGGCATTTATCAGGCAGGCAGGGGAGTGGTTAAGGGGTGATCAGGCTGGCAGACAGAAGCAGTTAGGGGCAATCAGGCAGGCAGGCAGGGAGTGGTTGGGAGCCAGCAGTCCTGAAATGTGAGAGGGATGACCGACTGCCTGTTTAGGCCTGATCTAGGTCAGGCCTAAATGGGCAGTAAAACATCCCTTGAGGGGTCCCAGATTGGAGAGGGTACAGGATGGCCTGAAGGACAAACACACCTCCCCCCACCCTTCATACACGCATTTTGTGCATCGGGCCTTTTGTATATACATAACCCTATGTACACTGATACAGCTAATTGTTTCAGAAGAAGATATCTGATTCATACTGGCTCCAGCTTAGCCCTTCCAGGAGGCAAGTAGATATAGAATCCAGTCAAGGCAACCCTTTAGGAGGTAGGTGGATTTAGAACTCAGATGATGTCTGTAAGAAAAACAGCTTTGGCATTACAGATCATTCTGAATATTGTAATCTGGACTAGAAAATGAAAGGTAGCATGCCTTGAGAGAGAGAGAGAGAGAGAGAGAGAGAGAGAGGAAAATTTAAAAAGGACCAAAAACATTGAAAATAAGAAAGAGATTTTATAGCAATTATGCTTCTGCTTTTTCCTGAGCTCAACTATATTTCTTTTTTTTAAATTTCACAATATATTGGACTATTTAAAAAAATAAACTTTTCTTCCTTTTTGTACAAGCAAGTTTTATCACTTACAAACTAAATATGAACATATATGTATATTTCTTAATAAAAGTATATTTATAAAGGTTCTTTTATAGTTTTCATTTGTATAACAGAAAAAACCCAGTTGCGTTGAAGTCTAGCTTTAGACATTACTAATTGTCTGTCTTTGGCTGCATCATTAACCTCTCTAAATCTTATTTTGCTCATTAAAATTTGGCTGGAAAATGATTGCAGAATTAAAGATAAGTGCACAAAACAGTAGATACAAAGTAGATAAAAAGTAAAACAGTAAATGAACAACTGCTATTATAATTCACTGGTGTCCTTAACTAGAATAGAAATTATCTTTGGTTTCCACAAACATTTTCATAAATTAATAGGTTCATTCCATTATTTTTTTTAAATTATATAAATGTTTTATTTTTTTAAAGTATTACATAAGTCCCCTTTTATCCCCATTTACTTCTCCCTGGCCACCCCCATCTCCCAGCCCATCCCCTCACACTCCTGCCTGAGTTTGGGTCCATTGGTTATGCTTATATGCATGCATACAAGTCTTTGGTTGATCTCTTACCCCCTCTTCCCGGCCTTCCCTCATAGATTGGAAAGTCTGTTTGATGCTTCTATAATTCTAGGTCTATTTTGTTCATCCGTTTATGTAGTTCACTATATTCCACACATGAGAGAGTTCATGTGATATTTATCTTTCTTTAACGGGCTTATTTTGCTTAGCATGATACTCTCCAATTCCTTCCACGCTGTTGCAAATGGTAAAAATTCCTTCATTTTCACAGTAGCATAAAATTACATTGTGTAGATGTACTACAGTTTTCTAATCCACTCATCTGCGGATGGGCACTTAGGTTGTTTCAAAACCTTAGCTATAGTAAATTATGCTGCTATAAAAATAGGAGTGCATATATACTTTCTGATTTATATTTCTGTTTTCTTGAAATATATTCCTAGAAGTGGGATTACTGGGTCAAATGGAAGTTCCATTTTTAATTTTTTGAGGAAACTCCATACTGTTTTCCACAGTGGCTACACCAGTCTGCATTTCCACCAGCAGTATAAGAGGGTTCCTTTTTCTCAGCAACCTCTCCAGCAGTTGTCATTTGTCTATTTGTTGAAGATAGCCATTTGACAGGTGTGAAATTGTACTTCACTGTCATTTTGGTTTGCATCTCTCAGATTATTAGTGACTTTGACAATGTTTTCATATATTTCTTGGCCTTCTGTATGTCCACTTTCAAAAAGTGTCTATTAGGTCCTTTGCTCTTTATTGGATTAGTTTTCTTTTTGTTAAGTTGTATAAGTTCCCTATAATTTTAGAGATTAAACACTTATTGGACATAACATTGACAAATATGTTCTCCCATGCAGTTTGCTTTCTTGTTGTTTTGTTGATTTTTTCTTTTGCTGTACAGAAGCTTTTTATTTTTATGTAGTTCCATTTGCTTATTTTCTCCTTAGTTTCCACTGACCTACTAGCTGTATTAAAGATATTGCTACAGAAAATATCCATTATTTTGTTGCCCATGGCTTTTTCTAAAAGTTTTATGATTTTCCATCTTATGTTTAAGTTCTTTAGCCATTTTGAGTTTTATTATTGTGTATGGTGTAAGTTGGTGGTCTAGTTTCATTGTTTTTCATGTATCTGCTGACTTTTCCCAGAACCATTTATTGAAGAGACTGCCTTGACCCTATTGGATGCTCTTGCCTCCTCAATTGTCAAATATTAATTGAGCATAATGGGTTGAGTCGATTTCTGGGTTCTCTGTTCTGTTCCATTGTTCTATATATCTGTTCTTGTGCCAGTACCAGGCAGTTTTGAGAACAGTGGCTTTGTAGCATAGCTTAATATCTGGTATTATGATCCATCCACCTTTATTTTTCTTTCTCAAGATTGCTGCAGCTATTTGGGGACTTTTTTATTTCAGACAAATTTTTGACCCAGCCTCCAAGGCTAGTGAATTGAAGACCATTGGGCTGTGTAGAGCCCCAACCCCTTGGATTCCAAGCATGTAGTCCAGGGCCAGAAAGACACAGAAAATGGGGAGACAAAAACCCCAAAAGGAAAGAAAAGGGGGACCTCCAGGAAAGGAACTGATTAAAATAAATGCATGCAACATGTCAGAAAAATAATTCAGAATTAGTCATACAGTTCATAAATCAGATGGATGAGAAAATCGACAACCTATGTAAGAATTAGGAGGAAATAAAGAGTGATGCAGCTATAATAAAAACCATTATGGAAGCTTTCAACAGTAAACTAGGAGAAGCAGAGTATCAAATTAACAAATTAGAAGACAAGGAAGCAAAACACACACAATCTGAACTGCAATTGGAGGGGGGGAAATCAAAAGACAGGAGCAGAATCTGAGAGAGCTTTGGGAAAACATGAAACAAATCCACATACATATAATGAAGTCGCCAGAATGACAAGAAGAGGAGCAAGGGTTAGAAAACCTATTTGAAGAAGTAATGTCAAAAAACTTCCCTGATTTAGGGAAGAAAAAAAAAATCACACAACCAGAAAAGTCTCAAACAAGATGAACCCAATAGACCCACAGAAAGACATCTCATAATTACAATGGCAAACATTAATTACAAAGAAAGAATTTTAAAGGCTGTAAGAGAGAGGCAGAAAGTTACCTACACTGGATCTCCCATTAGATTATCAAATGATTTCCCAACAGAAACACATCAGGTCAGAAAGGAATGGAAGGAAGTGTACAAAGTGATGAAAATCAGGGGACTGAATCCAAGGATACTCTATCTGGAAAGTATATCATTCAACATTGAAGGGGAAATCAGGAGCTTCACAGATTTAAAAAAAGGATAAGGGAGTTTATCACTACCAAGCCAGCAATGAAAGAAATGCTAAAGGACTGTTGTAAAAAAAAAAGATTAAAAGAGAGAGAGAGAGAGAGAGAGAGAGAGAGAGAAGGAACACAGACTCAAAAAATAAAAATGACTACAAACAAATACCTATCAACAACTTTAAACCTAAGTGGTCTAAGTGCTCCAATCAAAAGGTAGCAAGTGGCTGAATGGATGAGAAAACATGACCCATATGTATGCTGTCTACAAGAGACCCACCTCAGAACAAGAAACTCACACAGACTGAAAGTGAAGGGATGGAAAAGTATCTTTCAGGCAAATGGAAATGAATAAAACAAAAAAACAAAAACAAAAACACAAAATCATTCCATAGGGGTTCTTGCCATTCTTGATATGTAAGAGCATTACTCCTTCAGCACAAATGGAAGAAAAGTTTTTCTCCTTTCCAAAATATTTTCCTTGAATGAATGATTTGCAAATGAGTGCAAGTCTTATTATGCTTTTCCTTCACTCTGAGAGCACAGGCTGCAAAGAAATGGAGTCCTTAAAAATGTGATACTAAAGAAGGCTTAACCCAGAGGCTCCAATCATCCAGTTTCCTATAGAGAATTGCTAACAATTATACAATTTGTATTCTTTTAATAACATACTTTGTTAATAGTAAATTTATTATTTTTTTTACCTTCCCTCTCTACATATCCTAATATATAAAACCCAGGGTGCACCAAACACCAGAAATCAGTCCTGAAGTCAGTGCTGGGCTGCTGTGGAAGGAAGTTGCTGGCGAGGAAAGTTGGGGGTGAGATCAGGCTGGCAAGGGAGGGCTGTTGGGGGCAAGATCAGGCTAGCAGGGGAGTGCAGTTGGGGGCAAGATCAGGCCAGTAGGGGAAAGCAGTTAGGTCAATCAGGCAGACAGGAAGGAGAGCAGTTAGGAGCCAGCATTCCCTGATTGCTAGAGGGACATTTTCACAGGGATTGGGCTTAAACTGGCAGTTAAACATTCCCCAAGGGATCCCCGATTGGAGAGGGTGCAGGCTGTGCTGAGGGAATCCCACCTCCCTCCCATCATCCACAAATTTTGTGCACTTGGCCACTAGTTAATATATATATATGCTTAAGCAACCATTACAACTGAGAGACTGGAACAACTGGTCAAATAATTCCTATTGACCCACACTAACTACCAGGGGAAGACACTCAATGTAGGAGTTGCTTCCTGGTAGTCAGTGCATTCCCACACCCAATCTCCCATGTCTGGCTGGTGACATAGGCATCTGGTATCTATTCCTCTGCCCTGGCCCGGTGACCATTGCCTCCTCTCCCAACTCCACCGGGGCCACATCTGCTACCACCCACCCTGGCTGGGATGGGTAACCAGGGTAGGTGGTAGCAGATGTGGCTTCTATTCAAGGGGAGCCAAGGGCTGGCTCCCTCCTTGGGGCTGGTGGCCAACCTCCCAAACCCTGTTCTTCCCCCTGGCTGGCAGGACCCAATCCCTGGCCACTCACCTGCTGCTGTTGCAGTGGGGTGGCAAGGAAAGGATGAGGGGAGGCAGGATACCATAAGGTGGCAGGCTGCTGGTGTCAACTTCCTGCATCTGTTCCTGGTTCAAAGACCTTTGCCTCCTCTCCTGACCCTGCTGGGGCCTTTGGGCCCCAGACTAGGGCATGGCACCAGGGGTGGATGGTAACAGATGTATCCCCTTTCTCAGGGGTGCCTAGGACCAGCTTCCTTCTTGGGGCTGGTGGACAATCTCACGTGGCGCGTCCCTTCCCCTGGCCGACTGCTCCTGATTGTCCCAGACCTGGTCAGCCTTGACTACAGGTCAGGGACCCCACCTTTGTACAAATTTGTGTACCAGGCTTCTAGTATATTACATAATATACTGTCTTAGTCCATTAAGGCTAAGAAAGAGTACATCATAGACTGGCTGGCTTATAAACAACAGAAATTTATTTCTCACAGTTCTGGAGCCTGGAAATTAAAGATTAAGGGTCTGGCAGATACCTGTCTGATGGGAGCCTGCTTCCAGGTTCATAGAATACTGTATTCATTCTGTCCTTACCTTATGGAAAGGCCTGGGGGCTCTGTAGTATCTCTTTTATAAGGGCATTGATCCCACAATGAAGATTCCATACTGATGACCTGATGACTTCTCAAATGCCCCACCTTCTAATACCCTCATATTGGAGGTTAAATTTCAACCTGTGAATTATGAGGGGATGTAAACATTCAGTCTATCGGATGAAAGATACAAGGTAGAAATAGTTAGCTTTTCTTCCTCTCTCAAAATAAACAACAATATAAAAACATACTTTCATTTGGTAAAATAATCAGAAAATAGAAAATACATATGTAATTCTAAAGATTTTTCTATTCTCTCATTTTTCTTACAAAAAAGGCAATGCTAGAAAGAAAAGTACGTTCTAAATTGATTAATAAACATAGCCTTTGAGTGATGGATTAGAAAATGTATTGCACTCAGTCCATAAAAATGTGTAATGGAAGAAATAAATTTGCTCAATACCAAGGTTTTCAATTATTATCAAATAAAACATTTGCCTCACATCTTTCACTATTAAAGTCAAGGAAGTCATAAGTGCCCTGTTTGTGATTATTCAAAGTGAGTACAGCAGATTCATGATGGCTGGTTTTATTCAAATTTATCATTGAGTGTTAAAAAAAACAATTTTGAAAAACAATATTTTATTTCTGATTATATAAATCAATACAAACAAACCATCATGATTTTATTTTTTGTCAATCCTCACCTGAGGATATTTTTCCATTGTGTATTAGAGAGAGTGGAAGGGCAGAACGAGAGAAACATTGATGTGAGACAGACACACCTATTGGCTGCCTTGCTCATGCACCTGACCCTCAAACTCAGGGACTCAGCCTGAAAGCCAGGTATGTGCCCTTAATCAAAATCAAACACATGGCCCTTCCATTCATGGACTGACTTTCTATCCACTAGTCAAACCAGCTATAGCCAAACCATCATGATGTTTAAAGGTTCAAACATTCAATATAAATATCCATTCTTTACATATATTAATTTTACTATTTAAAATATATATATATATATTTTATTGATATTTTACAGAGAGGAAGGGAGAGAGATAGAGAGCTTGAAACATTGATGAAAGAGAAACATCTACCAGCTGCCTCTTACACACCCCCTACTGGGGATGTACCCGCAACCAATGTACATGCCCTTGACCAGAATCAAACCTGAGACCTTTCAGTCCGCAGACCAACGCTCTACCACTGAGCCAAACCGGTTTTGGCTAATTTTACTATGTTTTAGAGCAGTGGTTCTCAATCTTTCTAATGCCTTGGCACTTTAATACAGTTCCTCATGTTGTGGTGACTCCTAACCATAAAATTATTTTCGTTGCTACCTCATAACTGTAATTTTGCTACTGTTATGAATCATAATGTAAATATCTGTGTATTCCAACTTAGGCAACCCTGCTAGCTGTTCTCAACTTGTGGATCACGACCCACAGGTTGAGAACCACTGCTGTAGAGCCTAAGACCATAGGAAAACAGATATTTACATTATCATTCATTAACAGTAGCAAAATTACAGTTATGAAGTAGCAACAAAAATAATTTTATGTTTGGGGATCACCACAACATGAGGAACTATATTAAAGGGTCAAGACATTAAAAAAGGTTGAGAACCACTCTTTTAGAGTTAAACCTAATTTTGCTGACATAGGGCATACCAGTTGAGAATAGTAACAGGCACATAGCTAGCACTCAAAACTATTTTTCTTTGAGCTATATTTATTCTTATGTTATAAATACATTTTTGACCTCTGTATTTGAAAAAAAAGTTTTATATCTACAGATTTAACATCTGGCTCAGTTAGGATTATTTACTTGTCTGTTTCACTAAGTGCTAAACGAGTTAGATGAAATCTAGAGGTAGAACAAAATGGGTTTTTATATTATTTATCAAGTTATAAATACCACTGATATAATATCATGAAACTTTATTTTTTCTAATTGTTTAGTGTACCAGACTTTAAAAAATTACAACCAAATTGCATGATTGAAAATTATAATGCCATTCATTTCTATCTCATATAGTCCACCAAGCTCCTTTCCTACTTTATTGCTTTTTCCCTCTCTTTGTGTCTTCTTTTTTTCTTATACAGTATTAGATCATGTATTGTTGTTTTGTTGTTGTTGTTTGTTGTGTTGTTTTTTTAGTTTTTAAAAAGCCCTTGTCTACTCCAATGACTTATAGTTCAGTAGATAACACCATGCTCCTATAAACCCATCCAACAGTTGAGTTATTTGCTGTTGATAATTCAATGGTATATTATTATTATAATACTAGAAGCCCAGAGCACAAAATTCGTGCAGTGATGGGGGGGGGCTTCAGCCTGGCCAGCACCCTCTCACAATCCAGGACCCCTCAAGGTATGTCTACCTGCCAGCTTAGGTCTGCTCTCCAAAGAGCAGGCCTAAGCCTGCAGACAGACATCCCTCTTGCAGTCTGGGACCCCTTGCTCCTTACCAGCAGCCTGATTGCTGCTCTTTCCTGCTTGGCTAGCTGCTAGTTAGCACTGCTGAGTTATCGGTTCAGGCTCCTGCCACTGCCACTGTGCTCACTAACTATGAGCCTTGCTTCTGGCTGAGCTGTGCTCCCACTGTGGGAGCACATTGACCACCAGCAGGCAGCTCCTGCATTGAGCGTTTGCCCCTGGTGGTCAGTGAGCATCAAAGTAACTGGTCGTTGTGGTCATTCCACTGTAATGGTCTCTTAGGCTTTTATTGCATAGATAGAAGCATAAAATAGTAAAATATTTAAAAGGCAATTTTTGTTATTATGTAAGCTCTGTACATGCATATTTACATGGACATTTTACTATTGTTCCATTGCCTTGAGGTTTGGGGCATTTAAAAAAATAGCAACAAACAGCAGAGATAAGTTTCTATGGTTTTCAGGGGAGAAGCATTTCAGAGTGGCACTGTCCTTGGAAACCATTCATTTAATTCTTACCAAAAACACAAGGACAGGGTACAGTGTTTTTGAGTGTGTGTGTGTGTGTGTTATATGGCAACAGAGGTATAATTAAAATGTGAGGATATGATGGTAAGGAAGGCAGATGGGTCCAGTGGAATCACAGTGCTCAGTGACCAGAGCTATAGTTCATAACTTGCACAGGTCTTATTTTAACCGATCACTACTTTAAAGAATCTCAGTTCTGCCATGATAAAAACCTAAACTTTCGCTTTTTCTTTTTTTAAAATGTAAACATAATTATATATTTATGTGATTTTTGCTAATGCCTCACTAATGACTTTGTAAATTCTGTCATACCTGGTTTATTTTTATGTACTATTACCAGCTCTTGTTATATAATTGGAAAATCACTGTCAAGAAATATATTGTGTCCTAAGGACTGAATACCTTAAACTCCACTTTGATTAGGCCAACTGATCAAACAGCAAGCAAAGCCTTGAGAAAGGAGATTTAAACAGGATCACAGGAGGTATTAATTCAATGTGGGGAAACAGGGGCCAAGGAAGATTGATGTGGTGCACCAAAAGCAAAGTGTAAAAGATTGAAAGCATAATTCAGGTTTTCCTAACTAGAGACCATTGTATTGCAATGAGCAGTCCAAATACAAAGAGACAGATAAAGAAGGCACATTAATAGGGATAACTAGCAGTAACTGTAGCAGCAGTGATTGTTAAAGTGGAAAGCCCTCGGCATTAGAGATCTGATGCTCATAAGGGCCCAAAGAATCTCTGTACATTCTATAGTCAGGATCTTTCTGGAAACCATATGGGAAGAAGACAGCTGACAGGATGGGGACAGGCGGGTCCCAAGGAGGCCAGAAAAAGAACAAAAGCTATCTCACCCACTCAGAGTGACAGATTCTATAAATCTTTAGAATTTTTAATAGGCAGTCCATTGCAGACATAAGTTGAATTTCTTTTGAGTTCAGATTTAGTTTTTCTTAAGACTATACACACCTACATAGTATTGATTTATTTTTTATCTATCCCTTTGCCAAATACAGTTTTAATAATCTTGATTTGTGATTTAGAATATTGATAATTAAACTCAGATGGATTTAACTGATTACCTGGTGATGATATAGGAACTTGGGCAGGTATTGCTTTAGCAGAATCCTTAGGCTGCAGTCATAGGCACCTGTTAAAAGCTGAAACAGGGAATTTGGGGAGGTAGGCTTTAACATGTTTCTTGTCTTATGCTGCTAGAGATACATGCACACAGAGCAGCTTCATCCCCCACCCCAAATATTTGCTATTTTGTGGGAGAAGTATAGTACACACAGGCACATACACACACACACACACATGCACATACACAAACTTGTCCACATCATTTCTCATTGAAAGCATTTCTTCTCCCTTAGTTTGTGCTCCTCTTCACAAGAGAAAGAAGACAAACAGCACATGCAGGATAAAGTAACATTGTCAATCTCTTTCTAAATTTGGAATCAGTCCAAAAAACCCAGGAGGAAGTTCAACTCAGCCACAATTAATCTGCAGAAAATCCATCCCATGTGACTTGCCCCTGTCTCCATCACTACTAATCTTTTCATGTATTCTTTATAAAGAATCCATTGGACTTTAATTAATATGAAAATTCAGGTTTTCATCTGATTTAAATGTGACTGACATCTTGCTGCTTCTAAAAGCAGAACAAAGTACAAGCATAGTGAAAGTAAATCTTAAAACCTGGTGCCTGCCACCGTTTTATTTCCTCAGCACCAAATCCTCTCTGGCATTTCCATGATGCCTAACGGTGACACATCAATAGCATTTTGTGGGAATCTTGATGTCCGTACCTATAAACAGGGACATACTTGAAAAATGCCTATACACAGGAAGGACATAATTCAATATCTGTCAAATGAATCAGTCATCTCTAGCTCAAGCTAAAAATGACTAAACAGTAAATATGTATATGTTTTCCAAAGAGTCAATGGGGTAAAAAGGAGGATAGTCTTTAGAAGTGAAAACACACACACCTACATGCACGTATTCAGTGAACTGTTTAAAGTAGACACAAATGTGTTCTTGGAAGGGAGCAGAGTAGCACAAGGCACCGTTCTCTCAGTTCCTAGTGATTAACATTCTGCTTGTCATGGACCAGGCTGCTCTCATGTTTATGTATTCTGCTCATCCATGTGTATGGGGTATGCTTCCTGATGGGGCATAGCGCCTTTTTCAAGGACTAATCATAATCCTACCTCCTGCTTCCTCCACACAATGTAGTACACTGTCATAGCAATGTGCCAAGGCCTAAAGAGTGACTATGAGAGCAAAATTCATGCATTGTTTGTTTCAATAAAATATTCTTGGCATTGGGTTTCAAAACGTATTCTGTTAAAAAAAAATTATTGAACATCGCTCCCTTTCTCTGCCGTTATGGACCCCCTTCATGAGTGGTTGGCCCCCTTCGTCATGCCTTCTCACAAGTAACTTATGGCCAAGAAAGGGAAGCAGGATCTTTCCTTTATTCCTACAGATTTTTATGAAAATGGGTGATAAAATCAAGTACAATTCAGAAATAGACATTGGAGAAGAGCCAAGGTGGGTCCATAAGGAATGGTTATGTATCTATGCTGCATTAAGGTCATTAATATTTTGCTATACCAAATTGAAACAGCCACCACTATCTGAATATGTTTTACTGAGGAAACAATGACTTTATTTTAATGCCTCTTTATTGATAGATTGGTTCAGTAATAAATATGTGAAATATTTTATTTGAAAAAGAAATAAAATTTAAAATTAAGAAAGTTTTTAATTCTGTCTATTGTCCCTGGTCAGCTTAGTTTTATGTACTAATGGCTCAGCAAAGAAGTCGTTGTGGGTGACTCTTTAGCTCTCTCCTCAGAGCCACCAATCCCCATTTCTCCTCACTAGGTGGTTTCTTCTGTAAGTCATTTGTTTTAACTCTTCTCTCCAGCTTACCTTTAATTGGTTATTCAGAATTATTTTTCTGTAATATAGTTATAATTTCAGTTTGATCTTGAGGGAGGTTAGTGTAGATTCCATTTACTCTGCCATCATCTTGGATTTCCTTAATGTAATAGTTTTTGAAGAAATGTAGTTCCAGGGATGGGAATGAAAAAGAGCTATTGTCTGTCCTTGTTCTTGATTAGCTTAGGTCTTAAATTAAAGAGATCCAGAGTGCTTCTGCCCATTTTTTACATTTTTATATACTTGTTTTGGTAAATTCTGAGACATTTAAATTGAAGTGTGTTTCATTTAACCCTGCATTTCTATCAAAGGATTCAAGACATGCAAAAACTTGGGGATAATTTCGGATGCCAGGATAGTAGACAATTCTCCGTGAATCTTTGGCATTTGCATGTCTCACAGATAGAGGTGCTGTCTGCTTTTGTCCTGTATTATCTATTTAAGCATACACGTATGATAAACATATTTGAAAAATAGGAATTGTATTTCTCTCCAGAGCAAAGGGCAGACATAGTTACTGTTTAGAGTAATAAAGTTAATGTAATTCACTGGGGGAAAATGTCAGGCAGACTTATTGCTCATTATAAAAGATTTGTGTTCTCCTAAAGTCTGGTTTTCTTTTCATTGTGTACATTATAACCTAGCTTTTTATTTATTTATTTATTTATTTATTTATTTATTTATTTGTGATGCCATGTGAGAATTAAGGTGAGGGGAAGTGGAACAAGAAATACTGATGCTCTGACTCTGTAATGACTGTTAGTAATAAATGTTTCTTTGTTTCTGGCCCAGAAATCTTGTGTCTAACACCAACATCCTTAAAAATGTGTCAGGCTAAATTATGCACTTGCAATTAGAGTAAAATACCAGGACCTTTACTGTTATTGACAGCTGGTTATTTGGGATAGTAGGAATGCTGATTCCCTACTTATTATAGTATCATTTTCATTAATATCAGATAACAGAAATATTTTATTTGGACTGATCAGTAAGCCTATGTTTCAGACCAGAGATTAATAAACTATCACCTCCCACTCCCTTCCATAGACCAAATCTGGCTTGTCACCTGTTTTTGTAAACACGCTTTTATTTGAAAATAACCATGCACATCATTTACATGTTGCTTATGGATTCTTATTCACTACAACATCAGAATTGAGTAGCTGCAATTGTATGGACTGCAAAGGCTAAAATATTTACTATCTGTCTCTACAGAAACTGATTTGCTGGCTTTTATTATATAGAAAAATAAAGCAATCAAAAATTCAGGATACCATGAGTTGACTTAGGAATATTTGGGTTTGAAAGATAAAAGAGAAATTGCATGATAGGTTGAGAGAGAGCTTAACAGTTAACCAGAGACAAACTCACTAACTCTATATACCATACTTGTGTAATGTATTCAACAAATATGCAAGAAATAATCACATAACCTAATTCTTCAAGACCCAGCTTAATCTCTAAGCCTATTCTGATTTTATATTGGCAAATTTGTTTTTTTCTCCTCAGAGATCACTTACCACTTTATCTTAAACATCTTCTATAACCAATTTTCTGCCTTATGTTATGTTTACATACACATGCTTTCTCTTGCTAGACTATATATTTCTTAGGGAAGTGATAGTTTATTTTTATAAATGGATTAACAAACTGTTACTTCTATGATCCAACTTTAGGGATAATGATCTACCCTTATGGACCTAGACATTGACTTTATCAAATCTCCTTTCCTTTTTTTTTTTTTTTAAAGTAGAAGTCATTAAAATTCCCCTCCTGTAAGTCTAAAATAACAAATTATGTCCTTAAGCTGAAAAATAAAACATGTTTCAAAGTACTGTCCTTGTGAAAGTTTTCCTTTTCTAATTATACTTCTAAAAGTCTAATTTAATTTCCTTAGCTGGTTTTAACTTAATAAAGGAAGAGGGTGAGATAGAATATAATCATTCCTGTTGGCAGGGGAAAGCACACACACACATTGATTCTTTTTAAGAAGGCGATGTTGGAAAAGATACAACTCTGAGTTAGACATAACCAAATGCTTGAAATAGAAAAAGAGGGTGAGTCAATCAATTGCCCTAAATTCCATGTCACACAATGATGGTAACAGGATTTAAGTAGGTATGAGTGGACTGGCACAAGACAATAGCTCAACACACAGAAGCAAAGTCTCGGAGAAGGAAGATACATCAATATGTCCGAAGGGTTACTGAACTGAATCACTGGGGAAGACATCTCTTGGATAGATGGCTTAATACTCTATAAGAAATTTAGAATGAATAATAATAATAATTAATAATAATAACATCAGCAACATTATTGAATATTTGTTAAGAGCCAGGCAATTTAAATGTATTTAATTTTCATAAAAACCTTCTAAAGCAAAGCTAATTGTTACCCTCTTTATACAGATAAGGACATCTTGGTTTAAATAATGCTTACTAGTAAGTGACAAGTGAACTTTAATTCAAGCAACTAGTAAGTGACAAATGAACTTTAATTCAAGATAAAATCATCTCACTCCAGATCCCTAACTTTTTAGTCATTATAGTCCACTGCCTTCAGATAGGCAAAGCTACTTCCCATGAGGCCATATGCTCCTATGAAGGAAAGCCTTAACTTCTGGAAACCTCAGTAAGATGGGGTGTTGAAATAAAGGTTAAGATACAGTTTCAGGTGTGATTTACCTTTGAAGCTCATTTAGCCACATGAGACATGCCCCCTAATTGTCAGTGCAGCCATCAGGGAGAGGTTATTACTGCTCCCTGAACAACTCTACTTGCTGACAACACCACATATATTTACAGTTCAGATGTTCTTCCACAAATTGTTTTCTGTGCCATTCACACTTGCAGGAAGAGTATTCTTGTTGCAAGCCACACCATTAACATATTTAACGCTTTTGCATAAGAACAGGCAAGACTTGATCTAAGTCTTTAAGATGTGCTAATAATAAATTTTCAGGCAAATCTCATTATGTTTCAGTGCTTTCAGAATAGTTCAACTCTAAAGTAATTATGACATATGCCAACTGTTGGTCCAGAGCTCTCGGGTTTCAAATAAATGCTGGGATCTCTTCAGAGAAACCTGCAGCTTGTAGTAGGATAAGAGGCATGGTGGGAGGAGAGACGGAAACTGGTGCCCACCCTTGCTTTACTGTTTAAATCTTAGTCTCTTAGTTTCACTCTGACCTCAAGAAAGTGTAACTGAAAGAAAAGTAAAATTTTCATAGTCATAAGATAGGAAGGTTTAAAAAAATGTTAAATGAACAGAGAGACACACTTAAAAAAGAAATTCAAGAATATTGAAGTATATCTCTCAGAACAAAAATTAGAGTTTCAGGTGGAGTGAAGTGTCAAGTCTCATGTGTTTGCCCAGACATGGAACTAAGAATAATCAGATAATAAGACGGTCCATATTGGAACACTGTTGGAACTCAGAAGATATACCTATAGTCTGAAACTGGATTATTTTACTTCTAGAGCCAAAGGCCACCATCAACTTCATGGAGAAGCACAAAGCTGAAGGAACAAGACAGAATTTGTTTCTCTGTATCATATAGTGACAAGGTTTGTTTTTGGCTTTTCAGCTGATCCTCACCAGTCTTAACATTCTAATAGAATGGAATTCTTTTAAAAGGAAGAGCAAATGGAATAGCATATTTTATAAGGCTTCCAACACTTTAGGTTTAAATAATATGGCATCAATGTGAAATAAATGATTGTACTTATTTCTGACAACCCTAGCTAAACTACCTGTCACTTAAAATTCAGAACTATATCTTACTATCCTTTGCACTCTCCCTTAAAAATACCTATTAAAGTCATTGGTACATCAAAAGAGCTTATTAAATATGCAATGGGTCAGTATCATGATATTTATAAGTTGTACAGACTGATGTAGTTATAATAACAAATACTCATAAACATACAATATAAAATTTCTTATAATTTTTTCTACATCTAGTATTTCATATAATGACCATAAGACATACTCAGTTAACTGCATCCTATTATTGTCATATGATGCTGTTATCCTAATAGGAAGTCAATATGAGACCAATAAATGGATGTCAGCTCTGATCATGAAACTGTTATTGGGCTGGTGCCCTTTCTCTATTGAAAACTAGCTGTAGAGCCATAAATTGTCTTACAAAGTTGGCAAATTTATTTTGTTAATCAAGCCATGCATACCCCAAACTAAATTTTACTTCCTTCTGAAATTGACTCTCCCAGGTGTTATATATTTCAAGAGTACTGGTAATATAGGAGGAATACTTTGTAAATTATATGATTGTTTAGCCACTATTTTATACCCCTGAAAGTAACATAAAATAATATTAAATATAAACTATAATTGAAAAAATTAAAAAAAATATTATCTCTCAGTTTACAAGAATGAAATCTCTGAGTCAGCTGGGGTACCTGCCTCTTCTTTGCCATTCCATATCTATTCCATTCTAAATGTTTCCGAATTGACCATCATTAAGTTTTATATCTACTACCGCTTTTTAATTTGCTCTGCCACGATTATGGTTTAGGCCATATTTTGTTCTATTTGAGACATGGCAATATATTTTCAATTGGCCTTCTTGAGTCTAGATTCTGCCCTCTCCAATAAAACTAAGAGTTCTGCCAGACACATCTATTCACACTCATTGTCTAAAAGCAGTTTAATGACTCCAGACTGCCTAGTAAATACAAATATATTCTTCACATATTTTTAAGAAGGGTTCTCTAAAAGTTAGCCTACTTCGATCTAATAATAATCCCAGTGATTATGATCACCAACCAAAGTCCCCTTTTCTTGATTTAAAAATGAAGGGGTTGCAAATGTTTCCTTTTTGGCTATTGTTGATTTTATACCTTAACTGTTCATAGGGTAAGATGTATGTTGCACATTAAATAACTTAAATATCTTGCTATTCTAAAATCATGACCCTCTTCTGTGATCTTTGCTGTTGCTGTTACACCAAAGAGCAAATCATGAATTTTATGTTGATGACACTATATAATTTTATTATTTAAATAAAGCCAAACATGTCCTTTGTGATATTCATGAAAGCTGGGGATCCTCACCACGGAGGAATTACACACTGGATTTTATAGGGTGGAGGGTCTATGGAATTACCCTGTACTTTTCTGATTTGACATCCTTTTTCATATTAGTCTATGATCTACATTTTTTCATCATATCCAAGATAACATTGTGAGATCTAATTCAAATGTGATATTCTGCATTGTCTTTTTTAATTTTACTAACTTGATATGAATGACCCATTATCTAAACCCTCCCTGGCATTTTGGGTGATTTCTCATAGTACATCTGACATTCTGTCTCATACTTAATTCTTTGTATTCTACTCTAATTCCCCTCTACTATTGTGCAAGAACCTTGCAAACAGGACTGTTATCTTATTGCATTTGCTTCCTCCTGAACCATTTAACCCACTGCCATCACCCTGATATAGAGCTTGAATATCAAAGATATTCAGTGAACATATATTAAATCAATGAATAAATGTAGTTAAGGCATTGGCTTTAAAACTCTAATTTTTCATTTGCTTGTGTATTCATTTGGTCATTAATGAAAGTAACTTGCAAAATATTTTAACAATAAATAACTGGAAATAAATGGTGAATGTGAGCCATCTAGATTTAGAACAGCTATTGAATTTTATGAAATATTTCTGAGTCTAGATTTTGTTCAGATTCTGAGATAAAATTATGTTAGTCACCGTGACGCTAGGGTCCATCTTCATAACCATGAATTCAATGTTACATCTGCAATGAAAAATGCTCAGCCTTGAAGGACTTCTTTTTTAACTTGGAGAAAATGCAATTCATGCCCTCATTTCATCAAGGAGATACTTTAAAGATGAGGAAATTCTTCATAGGACACTGTGTGAAAGCACCATTTACTTAAAAAGATAGTGATTTGCTTATGACAAGGTAAATAATCCATTTTGTGTGTATATTCCTAATATTTTTTATTTGTTTCTTTACCTGATAAAATGTATTAATCAATTAATGCACTCATTTGTTTATTTATTACACTATTACATCCCCCTCACACATACATACCTTTATCCATCTAGACTTAGACATCTCCTCCCCTCCCTCTGGCCTTCTATTAGAGACAAATATTTGACCCTTTTTAACTGTTGATTAAAAAGTCTGTGTCCTTCCATTGACTATGCTTTGCATATAGTCTAAACAAGACTAGAACTGTGGGTTGTATTTGGGAACAGGATGGTAACTCCTTCCTATATCTATCATCTTGCAAGGCACCCAGTGAAGGAATAATCACTAAGCAGGTTCTAGCTGCAGTAAAGAAATAGCTCCATCTCCTCAGGTCAGGACTGCAAGACTGAATTTCCTGGCAGGAAAGGAAAGAGCTTTACATGCCCGGGAAGGCTGACACATGGTTTTTTTTTCAAATTGGAAGAAATTTTCTCAATAAAACTGTGTGCATAGTGCCTGTGGCTGTTACACATTTAACTTTCCACAACTTCCCACTTCATACAATAGGTACTGACACACTTATGCCACCTTTCTTTTGAAGAATTTAGTTATTACAGCTCATGGAATAATGAGCATGTCAGGCCTTCTAATGGAGCTCTGTGCAAGAGAAATTCCTTATGGGAGGAAAGTTGAGCTTCAGTTAAGAGGGAAATGCTGTAATTGTGTTTGTTTATTTGTTTGTTTTTATTTAAACCAAGCTGAGTCCTGGCTCTGAGGGGTGCAAGGAAACAGAGTGAGGTCATAGGCAAGTTCTGAAAGGCAGGGGCCTGTAAATTAAATCACAAGTAGTGTTCTGTAGTAGTTTTCTTCTGGTGAGAGGTAACTTCCTCTCCTCACATCCTCCTACCTCCTCTTCCAGTCATAGCCCTGTGATAAGGGAAGAAAGAGTCGGGGCCCTTCACTCAGGCAGCCACCCATTTGTTTATTCATGAGCATGCAGGAGATTCGACCATTATGGCCCAAGCCAACAATTAATTATGAGCAAGAAAAACAGTTCCCACTTATATTCTCGGAACTGGTGATCTCCCTTGAAACAGGTTCAAAGATTAGAAGCCATCAGGGGCAGGAAGGGCAGGTAATCTGTGCAAGATACTCAGAATCTCTAGTTTTCTGGAATAGCTAAGAGCACTCTTCTACTCTGGTTGATATCTGTGACATTTTCACTTAGATGAAAGGTTGCCCGGGTTTAAAGAGAAGTGGTGTCTGAACAAACTAACACTATAGATTGACAGGTGTTAAATTTTGCATGAGTCTATCCAGCATTTAGCTTTCTGGTTTAGGAATAAGTAAATAGCCAGGCTGGCATAGCTTGACAGTTGAGTATCGTCCTATTATCCAGAAGGTCATGGTTTCATTCCCGGTCAGGACACTTGCCTGGGTTAGAGGCTTGGACCCCAGTGTGGGGCTGCATCTCATCATTGATGTTTCTAGCTCTCTCTCCCTCTCCCTTCCTCTCTTCAATCAATGATATTTTTTTAAAAAGAATAAGTAAATAAATCAGAAATGTAAATATTCATTTTTTTCTTTTGACAATTAAAATGTTTTATTTTGCAATAGGATGCTCACAATTGGAACTCATCATTATTGAAAATGTGAAGGCTGGAAGAAGGGACAAAATGTTTTTACAAAACTGCCATAAAATGTTCTGTGGACATCTGTTTTACAGGCTGACTCTTGGGTCTGACAGAAGTTTCTCTGGTCCACCCTCATAGACAGATCATCCAAGATGAGTTTCCATGTATTGTCCTTAGATTAATGTTGGATATTGGCAAGGTGAGCTACAGGAGTAAACTTCAGATTGGGATAGTGATTATTTGTTTATACCTGTAAAACTGTGTTCCTTGATGGGGGGAGGAGGGGTGAAGCAGTGGTTGTCACAACAGAAGAAAAATAAATGTGAGAAGTCCTAGTATCCCACCTTGGTGGGAATGAATTCCCCTCCCGCCCCGTCCCCAACAGAACCATGCATAGACACCTCTGTTGCCTGACTTTCCAAGCCCTTTAAAGAACACATTATATACCAGAAGAGAGGTCTACTGTTACTATCTCTGCATTTTGTAATCATTCACTTCTAGATTTACTGTGTCTCTGTGGAGACCAACATGATCATAAGAACCCATGAATTCAATGCTGATAGTATCAAATGTCCCATCTCATCTACTCTTCCTGGCCTACTCACTCTGTTGAGCAGCTAGGAGCCCTTTTTTGGCATTTTGCATTTGAATTTTTTTATTTGCATGTACTCCCTTAGCCATTAGGTTGTAGTTCAGGTCAATTCAATTCCACTCAGTTTAAAATATTTATTCTGTACCCATTACATGTCAGGGACTGTATGATGTTCCAGGGATAAATATCCAATGCCTGGTCCCTAGATTCTAATATACAGTTTAATATACAGATGAGGAGGCAGGAATTCTTTCCAAGCTGAATAGAATAAGAACTACCACTGAAGTAAGGCCAAAGGAACAGGTAGAAGGTGTAGAAAGTGGTCCTTAGACATGTGACATCTGTGATAGGCTAGGAATATGTTGATGTTTCATTGTCAATGAAAGGTACTCCCCCTCCCAAACTGGTGGGTGGAGTTTAACACATGACCTGTGTAAGGTTATCCCCCCTCCCAAACTAGTGGGTGGAGCTAACAACATGGCTGGCACCTGCCACAGGGACATCTCCAAGACATTGAACCACCAATTAGCATGGGCCAGTGTGCCCTTGGGGCCCATCCCTTCCTGTTCCACCCTGGACCCAACCCCCTCCCTTTCCGTCCTTTAAGAAGGACCCCAAGCAAGACACGTGCCACTTTTGGAGGTGGACCGCATCAGCCTGGACTGGGTCTGATTCCCTTTCCCCTCTCCCCCTAATTCTGATCTTTTTACCTCGGTGATGGCTTCTGCCCATTACCGGGGAATAAACTCTACTTTCAAACTCCTTGTTCTGTTTCCTGTTTCCTTTCAAACCTAACAGTCAAAAGTAGGGAAAGGGAATGGGAAATTGTATTTCAGGCAGAATGAAAGCATGTGAACAAGACTGAAACATGTAATATCTGAACCATTTGGAGAATTAAAGTAGTTCAGCACCAGTACAGCACAAGATTTGAAATGGTGGTGATCAGTAGGAGATAAGTTTTAGTGTCAAATGATTAAGGGTTTTTGTATATTATTCTAAAGAGCTTGGATTTTATCCTAAGGCTGGAGGAAGTTATACAATGGTTTGTGCAGGTGAACAATGGAAAGTATTAACTTTTTATGCAGCATAAAAATGGATTGCACAAGGATGAGAATGAAGGTGAATGTTGTGGAATGAATATTTGTGTCCTCCCCCAAATTCATATGTTGGAATCTTTAATTCCAAGATGGTGGTATTAGGAGGTAATTAGGTTATGAGGGTGGAGCCCTCACAAATGGGATTTTGATTTTATAAAATGTAGCCAAGAGCTCTCTTACCCTTTCTGCCATGTGAGGACACAGCAAAATGATGTCTATGAACCAAGAAGTGGGTCTTCACCAAACCCAGCATCTACTGGGGGGTTGATCTTGGACTTCTGAGCCTCCAGAATTATGAGAGATAAATGTTTGTTATTTACAAGTAAGCCAGTCAGTCTACAGTACTTTTGTTAAAGCATCCTGCATATATTAATACATGGTATATTGGCAGTAAATGGAATAAGAAATGACTAAGCAGGTGGCAATTGGTTATAAAGAACTACTTAGGTGACATTACCTAAAGAACTTGGTGAATGGGAGGTTTGGGGCAAGCATCTAAGCATGCCTACATTTGTACCTTGCTTAACTTGGTGGATGCTGATGCCATTAACAAGGAAAGGAATGGGATAGGAAGCAGAGAAGCTGTGTGAAAATTTTTTTTAAAAAAGTTTGTTTTAGACCTTTTAAGTTAAATTTTTGCACATTTGTACTTGTAGGATCATCTGAGGCAACTGCTCAGCAGGCAATCAGAACTGTGGATCTGGAGCTGTGGGGAAGAATGCTGGGTATCTCCTCCTCTGTTTGTCCTCTGAGCCCACCACCTGGCCCTGGCTCTGTATCTATTCATCCCAAGTCTTTGATGATGGTAGCAACTATGGCACTAATGGGGATGGCTCTTTAATCAGATGTGTATTTTATCAGTGTGGTAGAATTTAGGCAAGGCAGGATTTTTTCCGAGGTTGGGCTTAAAACAATTTGGATGGCTCCATTAAATAATTTGCCCTGTTATGTCATTTCCTTTGATGTGTCCTTTGTTTGCAGTGAGACTCTAACTAGTCTCCCCTGGGAAATACATGGTCCATGAAATGATCTGATGCTGCCCACAGGGTACCATAGCTCCAGCTGTTGCCATGAGAAAAACAGCTGTCTCTAGAGCATTAGGATGGTATAGTCTCTCAAAAGCAAGGAGAAAGAAAATATTGCTTTAAACTTTATCATTCACTAACGTTAATCAGCTTTGCCTCAGGCACTCTATTAGGTGCTGTGTTATTTATTCTTTCTCTATTCCAGCAGACCAGTCACCCCTCCAATTGAAAATTTTAAATAATATGTTTATTTATGTGTACAAAAACTTAAAGTATTAATCTATTGGGATAAATATAAGAAATTTGATTCAAATTGCTCTGAATGATTAATGGTTTTTCAGAGACACTGTTCTTACTGGTAAACAATCAACTGACTTTCTTACATTACAAAGTTTCATCAGTGGTATATGAATTGTTTTTCAGTCAACTGTAATCAAAATTTGGGGAGAGGGTAGGAAATGCTGCTTCATTGAAGGTAGGTTGGAATTATTTATTTATTTATTTATTTATTTATTTATTTATTTATTTTTGTCTCATGTCACACTGGTCAGGTGCTCACAGAGCTCAAGTGGCATTAAACTTTATGGTGTGTAGAGTAGGGAAAGTGCAAATGATGAAAGCACAGATATCCAGAGGTCTGGCTATGGCTCTAGTTAGTCTTAGCTCTTACTGGCATGAGCCTAAGCCAGGTGAGTAGGTGAGGGGTGAGGAAAACAGAACTCAGAAATCAAAGGCAGAGTGAAAGGTGGAAGCTAAGCAAGAAAATCCAGTAACATAGAAAAACTAGGAAGAGACGGATATAGAGGGAAAAGGACACTTCATTATGCTATGAGAGCTGAAACAGAAAGGTAGTGTCACCTTGTTTGGCCTTAGCACTTTGAGTGACTCAAAATGTTGCCACTCTGAACATATCTGTAAATGACCACAAAAGCACTGGGAGCGTTGATTTTGGGGTTGCAAGTGAAAAATGGCATTAAGCAAGTTCACAAGTGTGAAATCCAGAAAAAATGAGGATTGACTACTTACTCTGTAGTTTGCTATTTACTTTCTTATTATCTTTTTTAACAGGAGCTCTTAATTTTAATTGATTCCAAATTTATCAGAGTTTTTCTTTATGGTTGATGCTTAATATATCCTGTTTAAGAAATATTTGCCTACCTCAGGGTCAAGAATAGATTTTCCCATATTTTCTTCTAGAATTTTGGTATATATTTTACCTCTCACATTTAGATGTATAATTCACCTGGAACTGATATTTTGCATATGATAAGAGGTAGGGCTTATAATTTTTTTTCACATAGATGCCCTATTCACTCACAAACTTATTATAAGATAATTCTTTCTCTACCACATGCACTATCAACTTTGCCATTAATCAAATAACTGTATATGTGTGTCTGCCTGTGAACTCTTTGTCCTGTTTCATTTGTCTAGTTTTTATCATTTTCCCAATACTCTGAGTTGCCAACTTATTATGCATTCAGAGATCATAATAATTTGGCCACTCAGTGTAGATAAGAAGGAAAACAGAGGAAAAATCATATAATCATTCTAATATATGAAGAAAAAGCCTTTGATAAAACACTGCATTCATTTAGGCCAAAAACCTCTTAGCAAACCATTTATAGGAGGAGAGTGCCTTAATATAAGGTAAAGAATCTAGAAAAATCCTATAGCAAACATATCATTATGAGAAACATCAACAAGACGCTCAAACCTCAGAAGGAAGGTAGGGGAGGGTGGAGGTAAGGGGGGAGCTATCAACCAAAGAACGTGTATGCATTCATATAAGCATAAACAATGGACACAGACTTCAGGTGGGAGAGAGCATGAATGGGAATGGGGGAGGAAAGAGGAGAAAAGGACATATATGTAATACCTTAATTAATAAAGAAAATAAAAATTGTGAAATATTGTAGATACTTTCCTGTGGTTGGGAGGGAGACAAAGATAGTCTTTCTCACCAGTTTTACTTATCATTACACTCTAGTCTTAGCAACTAAAGAGAAATAAAATTGTAAGGATGAGGAAGAGGAGAATATAAAATTTTTTCACATTACAAAATTACCGTATTTGCCGACGTATAAGATGATTTTTTGGCCCTGAAAAATACCGTATTTGCCGGCGTATACGAGACTGGGCGTATAAGACGACCCCCTAACATTTCCACTCAAAATACAGAGTTTGTTATATACTCGCCGTATAAGACTACCCCCCACTTGGAGGCATATTTTTCAGGGCCAAAAAATCGTCTTATACACCGGCAAATACAGTATATATGTTAAAAACACAAAGCTCTACAAATGAAATATTAAGATTAATAATTGAAATTACCAAGGTCTTTGGATACAAGACTTATATACCAAAGTTAATGATATTTTTACATATCAGAAAAACAAGAAAATAAATTTTTAATGATTAAACCTTCGATAGCTTAAAAAAACCTAAAATAAACCTAAAATATGTACAAAAACTTTTTACTAAAATTGCATTTATTGAGTTCAATTATATAATTGTACATCTGAAACCTATATAATTTTATTAACCAATGTCACCCCAATAAATTCAATAAAAATTAGAAATGAAAGTTGGGGCGGGGGGGAAGAGAAGAATCTATAATGGCCAAGTAAATAACTATTAAGAAAATGATCTCACCTATCACTGTCCACTTAGATGAGTTTAGGATCTAAATAGTGAGAGCATAGGAGAACTATAGTTTAGAAAAGTAACACTCTTTGCCTTTCTGTTCTGCCCTCCTCTCTAGTACTCTTCAATCAGCATTAGTCAAATCAAGATCAAGTTAGCTTTGCGTGGAGGTTTAAATGAATGTTGTTGGTTTTTTAAATTTCTTTATTGATTAAGTTATTACATATGTGTCCTCATACCTCTATTAACCCCCAAACCCCCTCCACCACTCATGCCCTCACCCGCCCTTGGTGTCCCTGTCCATTGGTTAGGCTTATATGTATTCATACAAGACCTTTGGTTGATCTCTCCTCTTTATCCCTACCTTCCCCTACCTTCCCTCTGAGGTTTGAAGGAGTACAGAAGGAAGGCCAAGAGACATATGAAAACATGCTCAAAGTCACTAATTATCTGAGAGATGCATATCAAAACAACAATGCATTACCATCTCACACTGGTCACAATGGCTAACATCAACAAATCAACAAATAACAAGTGCTGGTGAGGTTGTGGAGAAAAAGGAACCCTCGTGCACTGCTGGTGGGAATGCAGACTGGTGCAACCACTGTGGAGAACAGTATGGAGTTTCCTCAAAAAACTCCCATCCGACCCAGTAATCCCACTCCTAGAAATATATCCTAAGAAACCAGAAACACCAATCAGAAAGGAAATATGCACCCCTATGTTCATAGTAGCACAATTTACAATAGCTAGGATTTGGAAACAGCCTAGGTGCCCATCATCAGATAATTGGATCAGAAAACTATGGTACATCTACACAATGGAATATTATGCTGCCATAAAAAAGAATGAATTCTTATCATTTGCAGCAAGCAACCTGGATGGAATTGGAGAACATCATGCTGAGTGAAATAAGCCAATCATTGAAAGAGAAACAGCACATAACCTCACTCATTTATGGATAATAAAGAACAATATAAACTGGTTAACAAAAAGATTGATACAGAAACAGTAAAGCAACAGACTGTCAAATTACAGTGGGAAGGATAGAGAGATATGAGGGAGATAAGAGATCAACCGAAGGACTTGTATGCATACATATGAGCAAAACCAATGGACGAAAAACTCTGGGGAGGGAGGGCATGTATGGTAGTGGGAGGGACAATGGAAAAATATGTACACATATAATACCTTAATTAAAAAGATAAAAAATAAATTGTGGTACATCTACACAATGGAGTACTATGCTGCAGTAAAAAAGAAGGGATTCTTACCATTTGCAACAGCATGGATAGAACCAGAAAGCATTGTGCTAAGTGAAATAAGCCCGTCAGAGAAAGATAAATACCACATGATCTCACTCATTTATGAAATATAATGAATGTTATTTTTTAAAAAAATATGAATGATTATCTTGAGTAGCATGTTTGTAGATTAGCAGACTCAATATTTGAAACTCTTCCCAAATTAATCAATGCATTCCCAATCAATCTCACAGTATTTCTTTCATTTATCTTTTTCATTTTTGTTAAATGGAGATTCTAACAAAATTATCTTAGTAATTGACAGAACAATTTATCAAAAATAATGTAGGATATTTGAACATCATAATTCTCAAACTGTGTCTAGTGATTTACATAGAGTTCTGCATACTAAGACTGCAAAATATGCATTTATTTGAAGTTCACATAAAAGATGTACAAAATGTTATCAGATGCTAGTTAATAAAGGGAATTATAACAAATTTCAAAGGAATTAAACAAGATAGAGCATATTATCTGACCTCTAGGCAATAAAGGAAAAAATTAAAGTTTAAAGGATAATAGATAATTTTATGTTTGGAAATTGAGAGATACATGTCAAAGTAGCTTTGGAGTGACAGAAAAAAATATTTAAAATTAGAAAGTATTTTGAAACTAATGCTAAATTAGTTTCAAAATACTATGTAAAATTTTTAGAAAAAAATATTTTCATTAGAAAAAATATTTAAAATGACAAAATTAAGTTTGAATCTATATAAGAAAGAGATTAGCAAAATAGTCCAAAGAAAGTAAAACAATAAAGAAAAATGTTAAAGGTAAGAGTAGAAATTGATTTTAAATAATCAATAAAGGAAAATATGAATTCTTTAAAAAGAAAAAATCAGGAGGGAAATGGTGGAAATAATAGACAAAATCGCCATACATATGCTAGCAACATTTAAAAGATTATATAATTCTATAAAAAAATACTATATGCTAACTAGAGGCCTGTTACACCAAGATTTGTGCAGCGGGCCTTCCTTCCCCTCGCTGCCAGCACCAGTTTTCCTCTGGTACCTGTGACCCAGGCCTTCTCCTTGGCCAGTCTTTGCTCCAGCCCGAGCCTTCAGTCTTCTCCTCTCTGGCCGGAGCACCGCCCCTGTAGCTCCCTCCATCCCCTGCCCTTCCCCTCACAGTAGGCATCCCACTCCACCTGGACGCTCATGCAAATCAACCTTTCATCTATGTCTTTAGCATAAGAGTAGAAAGTAGACAAATGACACTCAGTGGAGAGCCAGAAAAGGACCCAAGCATATATGGGAACTGAACATGAGAGAGATACCACTATGCATTACTGGGAAAAGAACTAATTTCATAAATAATTTGGGATAAATTGTTACTTGAATAAAATTTTAAAAATAAATTTCCATGCCACAAAATGCACATGAATAAATGCTACAATTTAAGACTTACAGAAGAAACAGAGATATACCTATTCTCCAAAGTCTTTATATAAAAATACATTTTCCCCCAGCTAACCTCTCACTCTTTAAGCTTTTATTATTTGGGTCTTAAATCAATTTGAATAGTGTGATATCTCTCATTATGAACTCACTGGTGAAAAAAATAGACAACAGTGGTTAATTGGTAAGAAAACACACTAGGATTTATTGTGGCATTCTCTAATATCTTTACTGCTCCTATCCCAGTTTCCTGCAGGTTAAATTTATCTGAGGGGGGGGGGGGGAGAACATAGGCATTTTCTTTATTCTGTACATGTTATATAATCATGCATAGCTATTCCTTATATATGACCTGTTTTATGTTATAAACATGTTTTATAAATGTATGATGGATACTTATATCTGTTGCATTAGCACTCAGGTGGGTCAGAAGAATGTGGCACTCTTTTGTACTAAAATTGATGCACAGAGCATTTCTTTTCCCTGGTTCAGCCTTTCGTTTTTTCTTGTCTCTGGTCCATTTCTCACCTGGGTCCATGCCCCCAGAGTTGATGCAAGCCTGGTAAGTCATTGAAATCAATGAAAGCTCTGCAGGGGAACAGGGGAAGCTGGGAAATGGAATCTTTGTAATTCTTCCCTCTGCACCTTGAAGCATTTGTCAAAAGTTTTTGAATATAGATCCAAACACTTTGCTTTGAATTTTGTGAGCTCCTCAGATCTCTGTCAAGGACATTCTTCTCAAAGTGCTTTCAGCCAGATAATAATCTCCTGAACATCCACCTACTTCAGGAACACCCATGCCTCACTGGAGCATCTTGGAATGGCGATGTGCTTGAACTTTATTTCTCAGACTGAAATTCCAGATAAGAAATATTAAGGATATCCAATTAGCATGAGAAGTGTGCATCATTGTCCAGATAATGCCACTTTCTTCTTCTATATAATTCAGTCCAAAGTTGGCTCAGGTAAGGAGAAAAGTGGTAATTGTAAATGTAGACACTGAGATTCTGCTCTCTATAGTCACTCATCTTTAGCTATGGTTCGTGTACTTCGTCAGTTGACTTAACCTTTCTATCCTTCTATTTTCTTGCTCTTGTTACCCTCACTGAATATTTCCTTATAGTTTTTCTCATTAATAAGCTACCTGCAAAGGTGGTCAGCCAAGAGCCTTGAGTCTCTCATGCAGAACTAGAAGTTGGGTCAACCAAATTCAGGAATCATTATAATATCACAGTGGTATACTCAAATCCTTAAACAAGAACAATCCAAAAGAAGTCATACTACCAAACTGAGGATAAGCGTGTGGGGTGGCAAACAGCAGTTGAATGTTTAGGGGCAAGAACATAAGTACTAATTTTTGGAAATTCTGAGATTAACTAGTAAGCATGGATCCTTGAACTAGGGTTGAAAAGGCACTGTATGTTAGTTTTAATTCTTGGGTGCTTTGTCTTTCCTAATGAGACACACAGTATAACCTTTGTTAATACAGCTCATGTTTATACTATGTGTAAAGGGCATTAATATAAACTATTATTATTTTGTTATTATCAATCACTTTATTTCTGCCATAAGTTAGCTGCCAAGAAATGTACTGAACTTTGTGAATATGTAAATGCTATAGCATTGCCTAAAATCTGGATCTGCCAAACCATAAAATGCACAACTTCATCAGGTAGTCAGGTCTCCATCACTGAAGTTAAGTGGCAGCTGAATGACCAATTGCCAATGAATTTTAGCACTGGGTGGAATTTTAGTTCAGCCAGATAGTATCAGTTATCATTTCTATGAGCCAACTGTGTATGAAATATTATTATAGTTGTTAAAACCATCAGAGTGGAATTGCTTTGCAATGATACTAGCTCAACTAATTTGCAAATTAAGCAGCCTTTATTGACATGAAATTACATATAAGAAGGAACTTGATGCCTCCAGATGTCAGAGGGAAACAAACTATAACACAGACTGATTTCTAAATATTTCATTCAAAATATATAATAATTTTGAATTTGAACTTTTCATGTTCCTACTGTCTAAAATAAAGCAATGCAGAGGTTATAAATGCTAACTTACATTCAAATTATATATATACACTAAAAAACCATCCAGGTTTGATATATGAATAAACATGGGGTTAACTTGAAGGGAGCATGTATGCTATTTCAATAACATGAAAGCCTTTATTTTCTGCTACTAGTGTTTTTCTATATTATTCACTGGCTTCCAATAATATGAATTTTATGTCTATGTTTTTACCCAGGCTCTACATTTATTTTTTCTATTGAGTTGTTTGAGGGTTTTTTAAAATGTGTTTTGGATATTAACCCTTTACTAAATATGTGATTTTCAAATATTTTCTTCTATTAAGTAGTTTGCCTTGTTGTTTTATTGATGTTTCCTTTGATGTATAGAAGCTTTTTAGTTTTATGCAGTCCTAACTTGATGATTTTTGCCTTTATTGGCTTTGCTTTTTGTGTCAAAACCAAACATAAATCATCACCAAGACCAATGTCAAAGAACTTAATGCCTATATTTTCATCTAGGTGCTTTTTTGAAAAAAAAAGTTTTTATTTATTTGAGAGAGAGAGGAAATGAGATGGAGAGAGGGAGAGAAACATCAGTCAGTTTGCCTTAATCTGGGCATGTGTTCTGACCAAGAATCAAACCAGCAACCTTTTGGTACAATGGACAATGCTCCACAAACTGAGCCATACCAGTCAGCACTCTTATTAGGAGTTTTATGGTTTCAGGTCTTACATTTAACATTCAAATACATTTTGAGTTAATTTTTGTGTATGGTACAAGATAGTGGTCTTGTTTCATTCCTTTACATGTGACTCCAGTTTTTTCAACAACTATCATTAAATAAACTATTCTTTCCCCATTGTATATTATTGCTACTTTATCATACATTAATTGACTATCTATGCATGGGTTTATTTCTGGTCTCTCTGCTCTGTCCCATTGGTATATTTGTCTGTTTTTATGTCAATAGTATACTGCTTTGATTACTGACGCTTTTCATAGTTTGAAATCAGAGCACATGATGACTCCAGCTTTGTTCTTCTTTCTCATGATCACCTTGGCTATTTAAGGGATTGTTGCCATTCCATAAAACATTTTTTAAATAAATATTTATTGCTCAGATTATTACAATTGTTTCTCCTTTTTCGCCTTCCACCCGATTCCCACCCCACCCTCTGCTCTTACCCCCTTATCCCCCATTGTCCTCATATATAGGTTATACAATTTTAATCCAGTCTCTTTCTACACCCCCACACCCCTTTCACCCTGATAATTATCAATCCACTCCCTTTCTTTGCCCCTGATTTTACTATGTTCACCAGTTTATTATATTCCTCAGATTTTTAATTCATTTGATCTTCTTCCTCTTAAGTAATACCTTTCAGCATTTCATATAATACTGGTTTGGTGGTGATGAACTCCTTTAACTTTTTCTTATCTGTGAAGCTCTTTATCTGCCCTTCAATTCTGAATGATAACTTTGCTGGATACAGTAATCTTGGTTGTAGGTTCTTGCTATTCATCACTTTGAATATTTCTTGCCACTCCCTTCTGTCCTGCATGGTTTCTGTTGAGAAATCAGCTGGTAGTCGTATGGGTGCTCCCTTATAGGTAACCAACTGCTTTCCTCTTGCTGCTTGTAAGATCTTCTTTTTGTCTTTTGCCCTTGGCATATTGATGATAATGTGTCTCAGAGAATTTTTCTTTGGATTCCTCTTGTTTGAGGTTCTGTACACTTCCTGTACTTGTAAGTCTATTTCTTGGGACTGAATGAGACAGGCCTGACATGCCCTGGAACCCTCCCACTGACTTTCCCTGGATGTCCAACCTCCTGCATCCCTCCCCAGTCCTGATATTGCACCGGTGGGGTCCCTCAGCCTGGTCTGTATCCTTATGCAATCCAGGAACCCCAGGGGATGTTGGAGAGCCGATTTCAGCCCAATCTTGCAGTCCTCTAGTTAAAGATATAAAACATATTTGCTTACATTTAAGGTAGGCAAGATATTTGGGAATTTAAAAATCTTTTGCTCAACTACCCATGTTTCTACAATGCATAACAATTCCTTTAGACTTAATTCTATAAGTTACCATTCAATTTTTAGTCATCTAAACTATGGGCATTGTGTCTGAGCAAAAAATTAATAGCATATTTCTAAAGAGATTGAATGTTATAAGATTCAATAAAATTTTTATTGAATTAATGTGTTCACAAATTTCTGGCCATTGAGCAGAGACCAAATGTAAGAATTTTTCTTATATTATTTCTATGTATAAAGTTATATTTATAATAGAGGCCCGGTGCACATAATTCATGCATGGAGGGGGTGGGTTCCTCAGCCTAAACTACACCCTCTCCAACCTGGGACCCTTTGAGGTATGTCTGACTGCCCATTTAGGCAATGGACAGTTGGACATCTCTCTCACAATCCAGGAATGCTGGCTCCCAACTGGTTGTCTGTCTGCTTGCCTGCTTGATTACCCCTAACCACTTCCGCCTGCTAGCCTGATGGATGCCTAACTGCTTCCCTGTCGCCCGATTGCCCCTAACTGCATTTCCCTGTAGGCCTGGTCACCCCTAACTGCCCTCCCATGCAGGCCTGGTCACTCCCAACTGCTCTCCTCTGTAGGCCCGGTCACCTTTAACTGCCCTCCCCTGCTGGCCTGATCTCCCACAACTGCCACCCCTACTGACCATCTTCTGACAGCCATCTTTGACTACATGGGGGAGGCCATTTTGTGTGTTAGGGTGATTGTCAATTTGCATATTACCTCTTTATTATATAGGATGTGTTCTCACAATAAAATATAAGTAAGTCTTTACATTTAGACTTTTCCCTACACTTTGTCTTTTAACAGGAAGAAAATATAAATACTTATTTTCTTTTCCTCCCTCTCTCTTTCTTCCCTACTTCCCTTCCTTTCTTCTTTCCTTTCCTCCCTCTCTTCATTTCTTCCTCCCTTTCATTTTTTTTTCTTTTGCATCAGAGTGATACCTATGTGAAGAGTATCTGTGGTTTCTGCAATGATACTTTCATTTTCACTTGATTTGTGTGAGAGTTCTGGGATATTCAGGAGACTCAGTGTAAAAAAAAAAATTCCAGTAAGAGGAAATAAATGAGGGAGATTAAGAGAATGGCATCCACAAGATTCAAGGTAAAATTCTCAGAGCACATAATATTGTTACAGGCAGGTCTGAAGAGAAATAAAATTATTAAAAAACCAGCCCTAGGGGAAAAATTGCAATGCCTCTTATGGAATCTCCCCCATCTCCATCAGTGAGAGTTGCATTTACTAATGTTGCTCCACTTGACCACCTGTCTGCTTCAAGATTTTCTCTCCAAACCCCACTGCTGCATTCTCTTATTCTTTTCCTCTCTACCAACTTTCTCACATTCAGCTGTTGACTTTGACTTTGCAGTCCTATCCAATTTTTCAGTTTTCTACTAAATAGCTCTGCCATTTGGGCTCATGTTTAGACATTGCAATCCTGTTCATTTAACACATATTTATGAACATCTATTAAATATCTATATCTGATTACATACAAAGAACAATAGATGCACTCCTACCTTCAAAAAGATCACACCCTAGAGCCAAATATGGAAAGCATGTTTTATAAGGACAAATTTAAATAATGGGCACATTTAAGAAGCACACTTACCACTAAGAGTGCATTTTAGATACCATTAAATGCCATTAAGAATCTCTCATGTTACATTCAAATGCAAATAGAGAAAATTAGGTCCATACAGGTACAAATACATTTCACTCCTAGGAAATATAGTTGATAAGTCCACAATATGCCCCTCTTGGCATAAAAAGCAAACGAGAGATATATTATTTGTAAAAGATGTGCATTAAACATCTGCTCTATGTAAACAACTAAGAAAATACCTAATAGAGTCTCCCCATGTATGCCTTAGAAACAAACTTTTATTTTGATGTTTGGCTGCACTGTTGCAGTTCTGATATCCAACAAAGCTTAGTAAAATGGAAATTTACCTGGAATGGATTTCAAACTAATATGCCTATTATGCCACGTCTAATATAGCATGTTCTTCTCTTATATGAAATGCAATAAGACAGGATTATTTCCATAGAAGTCAGGTAATGTGCTTATACTAGTATTCTGTAATACCTTGTGATTACAGAAATATACATTCATGTTGCAAGCACTACTAATTTATTTTTATATAAAATTGGAATTATCTCAATGACATAAGATACATGTGTTGAAATTATAATGGGGAAAACAAGAATGTGGGGCAAATTTAAATTGATGGGCTACTTTCACATAGTATAGGATTGCTCTATGTTTCTTATACTCTCTGACATCAGAGCTATTACTATTTATGTCACAGAGACTTAGTTATATATTACAGTTAAGGCGATAGAGAGTACACATGTTGTTAATTTAGGTTTTGATAACTTTCTAATATGAAGAATGGCAGCATGCCCAGAACTGTCATTCATATTGACTCTGGGTAAATAGCATTGACTGAAGTTGGGCAATGCAGCACCTTTGTGGTGTCCACAGGTACACTGAATGTTTGATTGATCTACTTTATTCATAAATTAAAGTCTATAGTTATTAAACAACCTATGCTAAATAGTATGGGTGACATGAAGATAATAATATTGCTTGGTCTCTAGAAGCATATAATGAGCATGTAGAGACAAATTACCATTTCTCTTTTCAAAGGCCAGTTTTCAACAATCTGATTTTTATATCTCTGTAGGCTGGGTTGTACTTACTTTGTGATGAAACAGGGAGCACATTAGATGTGCTTTCCTGAGTGAGAATCTTGTCTCCACCTGAGGGTGCCCTGTGGACTTCTGATTCCTGTGTGACCTCAACCACTTCCTACTCTGCCTTACTTCTGCTGATTTTCTCTTGCATCTATTAATTATGAGTATCGTTTCTATTATTGTGACCATCGAGGTCTCAAAGGACCCACCTCATCATGGTTCCTAATGATGAAGTGGTTCTTACTCTTGCTTATTGATGTGGCAAGCATTAGCCATATTAATTTACCAAATAGCTCCAGGACTCCTCTTAGACAGAGGACTACTTATGTTAAAAAAATACCTAGATAAATTTCTTCAGATATAAAATGTTGAGGATTGTGGGACATGTCTTGAAAGGTGACTAGGCAAGAGTGCTAACAAATATACCTTGTACAATAAATTAATAGGATTTTTAGTTATGAATAGACAAGAGGAAAAAGAGGGAAGTGGTCTATAAATCAAGGAGAAGAAAGGAGAAGTCTATAGAGATAAATCCTTAGAGAGAATTACATGGTTCAGGGTAGTTACATAACTTTTATGACTGACAATATTCTAAGATTAAATGTTAGTTATATAAGTTATTCTAATATAAAATCCCAAATCATGACCAAATATTTATAAATACATATTAATCATATAGCAATTATCAATCATATTTTATTTATTTTTTTTATTTTAAAATATATTTTATTGATATTTTACAGAGAGGAAGGGAGAGAGATAGAGAGCTATAAACGTTGATGAGAGAGCAACATTGACCAGCCACCTCCTGCACACCCTCTACCTGGGATGTGCCCGCAATCAATGTACATGCCCTTGACCGGAATCGAATCCGAGACCTTTCAGTCCACAGACTGACGCTCTACCACTGAGCCAAGCCGGTTTTGGCTATCAATCATATTTTAGAGAATAAAGACTTGAAATAGTAATGTTCAGAATGGGCTTTGAATGAGGTTACATAGGGCCAGTAGGCACGAAATGGTGAACAAATCCAAAATCTAAGTCAAGCAGAAATAGGAATTCAAAGAGAGATGATTAGAAACACATATCCTGCCGAAACCTCCAGCCTCCTTATTGATTATTTACTGAGTAATTCTCATGGTTTTATGGATTGATGATGTGGTGTAGGAATGGAAGGACATGGGCTCTAAAGCTAGAATGCTTGTATTCCAGTACTTTCCCAGCCACCTGATAACCAGGTAATCTTGAGCATCTCTCTCATACTTTCTGAGCCGTAGCTTCCTCATCTATCAAATATGGACATTAGTGGAATGTAATTCATGTGTGTATTACTTTTCTGCATCTGCTGTAACAAATTTCAGCTTAAAACTATAGAAATTCAACTGTTCACAGTCATCAAGGCAAAAGGTCCAAAATCCTGGCATCAGAAGTTGTACACTTCCTTCAGGTGCCCTAAGGGAGATTCTGTTACTTTACTCTTCTGGTAGCTGTTGACATGCCTTAGCTTATGGCTGCATCATTCCAATCTTCACCTCCAGTGTTACACTCTCTCTTCCTCTTCTGTCTGCCTCTTCTGTATCTCCCTTAAATGACCTAGGACCCACTGGGAAATGCCAGGGTGATCTCATCTAAATATCCTTAACTTAATTATATCATTAAAGACCTTTTTCCCCAAAAAAATCAGATAACATTCACTGTTCAGGAGTAAGGAACATAGCTTTTAAGGGTCCACCATCCAACTCACTACAATAGAATTGTGAGGAGTCAATAAGTGAATTCAGGTAAAATGCTTGAACGTTTCCTAGTACAGAATAAATGATCACAAAATATTTCCCTTTTTCTCATTCTATTCTTCTACTCCATCCTCCTCTTCCTTCTCCCTTCTCCACTACTTTCTTCTTTTATCATTGTTTTTGAGGCCTTATCATAATCACTACATTTTCAGATTTAGTTATGTGTCACAGGATTCAATTCCCAGTGGGATACTTCAGTGCTTCCCAGCCAACGCTGACTTCAATTTTTATTTTGGCATTTCTGGAGTAGAATTCTTCAACTCAATTTATTTAAGTTTAAGCAAGAATCCATTCTTGTCCCTGTTCCCGAGTATCTGTCTGATAGTCTGCATAAGAACTTGTCTCTTAATACCTTTGGTGTCTTGTTCTTTCCCAATCCTGAGAAACTACCCCTTAGACAGAGCCACACAAGTCACACTTCTGAATGTTTCCAGCAACAACTACAATTTTAAACAACAGCATATTTTACGTTGTGCACACTTATTCCCATTCTCTTTTCCAGAACCCAGCCTCCAGATGTTTTTGCTTGCCTGACTTTTAAAGACTCAGTGATGATCATATTCTGAGACAACCCTATGCCCTGTATTATCTATTTTGCCCTCCTGCATTCTCTGATGCCAGTTCCAAAAGAAAGAACAGCTACTGTAGTTCCTGACTTTTCCTAGTAGGTGAGCCTGGAGAATTCTGGCTTCTCTGGCCCACTTCATGTTTAGGCAAACAATGCTGGGTGGCACTGGACAATCCTGAGATACACTACACTTGCCTATTAGTAACTAAGCTAATTTTCAAACAGTTGTGCATTTTGAATATAATAGAATAGTTTCAATGTTTTCTTAACATTTTGTGGGCTTTACTGAGATCAGAGAAATAAGGAGGGAATCATTTGTAACTAAGAGCATTTGAGCTCTCAGTTACTCAGAGTCATCCATGAATTAAATTAAGACATATGATTATTTTAGAGGCAAATTAAAATTGACAACTCCTAATTTCAAATAAAATATAACCCTTCTCCCCAAATTCAAGAGATTTCTCCTTTTCAAAGAAATGGGAAATCTCTACCTTGCATACTTTAGAATCATTTCAGCATTGCACAACCTGTTTACTAATCTAAATGAATCCTGCTGTATTTTTTAATACTTTGACTAATTCTTGATTTAACACAGAGGTTTCACTGTGGATGAGTTCTGATTTTTAAGACCTTAACTAGACACTTTACCTAGCATAATTTTATTTTTAAAAATAAAGAAAAGAAAAGGAAAGGGAAGGAAAAGAAAAGAAAAGAAGAGAAGAGAAGAGAAGAGAAGAGAAGAGAAGAGAAGAGAAGAGAAGAGAAGAGAAAAGAAGAGAAAAGAAAAGAAAAGAAAAGAAAAGAAAAGAAAAGAAAAGAAAAGAAAAGAAAAGAAAAGAAAAGAGAGAAACTTGAGATCAAGTTTCCTCAAGGGATCACTCCCTTCTGTACAGAAAAAAACTTCACTTTAAAACGAAGTTACATTATCTGAGGACTTTTATACAACATTAAAAAGAATTGTAGTAATAAGAAAAATACTCTGGTAGAATTAGCTCAATATAATGTTATATTGCATAGTATTTTCAAGTTTAGTCATATTATATATACTACATTGAATTTTCAGTTTATTGATTTTTCTGTACATTCTTGTTAAGATGGTATAATGGCTATTCAGATAGCTTCAAATTGAAAAATTATGATGAGAAAAGTAACTTTAAAAGTTCTACTAATTAGCCAAGACCGGTTTGGCTTAGTGAATAGAGCATCAGCCTGCGGACTGAAGGGTCCCAGTTTTGATTCCAGTCAAGGGCATATATCTTGGTTGCGGGCACACCCCCAGTGGGGGGTGTGCAAGAAGCAGCTGGGTGATGATTCTCTCTCATCCATGTTTCTAAGTCTCTATCTCTCTCCCATCCTCTTAGAAAAAATCAATAAAATATTTTTTTAAGTTCTACTAATGAAATATACTTTCACTTGGAGGTAGGCTCCTCCATTAAGTACTAATTTTCTGGTCTTTTATGAAGTAAAAGCAATCTGTTTAATGAACAGAGAGTTGTAATTCACTTCATGCATCTGGAAGGCAGCTCCAATGTAGATATTTCCAATTTACTCTGTCATGATATCAGCTAGATTTATTATTTATTAATTTTTGTTTTGTTTTGTTTTGTTTTGTTAACAGTCAGAATCCTCAGAGTCTTCGCAGGACTTCAGAAATTGCCATAAATTATTTACCTTTCCTCCAAAAGCCATACAATAGTTTTGATATTCTTATATATTATATTCATACCATTAACATCCTCCTAGAATCCAAATTTAGAAATACAGAACTTATTCTACATCATTGTGAATTTTGGGATTTGTTTCAGCTCTCAGTGACCCCCAACTCTAAAAACAGTACTAAAAGCAAGGGAAAATTTTAAGACTCTGATAAACAAAATAAATATTAAAAAATAGTGAATATAGTGAATAGAAGAGAAACACCACATGACCTCACTCATTTATGGATAATAAAGAACATTATAAACTGATGAACCATAAGATAGCTATAGTGACAATAAAGCAACAAGCAGAGTATCTAAATACAGCGGGGAGGGGGAGGGAAATATGGGGGAGATAAGAGATCAACCGAAGGACTTGTACACATGCATATAAATATAACCAATGGACACAAAACTATGGGGAGGAAGGGCATGATGGAGGGGGGGAATGGTAATATATGTACACAGATAATAAGTTAATAAAAAAATTTAAATTGTAAATATATATCACATGCTAATGGATAAAAAGATGTTAGTTCTCAGTAGCTTGATCTTCATATTCAAGTCATTTACAATCAAATCCCAAGTTATTTTGTAGATATTGACAAACTGATTCTATATAGGGAGGGAAAAGCCCTAGAAGAGCCAATGTGGTGTTAAAGAAGACAAAAAAGTTAGAGGATTGACATTACCTGAATTCAAGACCTACTCTAAAGCTACAGTAATCAAGACAGTATGGTATTGAAGGGGAAAAAACCCACACAAATAGAGCAATAGAACAGAATAAAGCCCAGATACAGATCCTTAAAAATAGTCAACTGACTCATGACAAATTAGCAGAGGTAATACAATGGATGAAAGACAAGTGTTGCTGGAACAACTGGACATCCATAGGCAAAGAACAGGGAAATAAATCTAGACACAAATCTTGCACCTTTCACAAAAATTTATTCAAAATGGATTATAGACCTACATGTAAAACGTGAAACTATAACGTTTTGAGAAGATAAATAGGAGAAAACCTAGGTGGCCTTGAATATGGTGATAACTTTTCAGATACAACACCATAGGTATAATCCATGAAAAGAAAAACAAAAAAAAAGATAAAAATTTCTTGGAAAATACAATTTGAAGAGAATGAGGTTACCAGCACATCCTAGGAGAAATTTGCAGAACACTCATCTGATAAAGGACACTCATCTGAAAAATACAAAGAGCACAAAGTTTAATAAATAAGAAAACAAACAACCTCAATTTAAAAAAATGGGCTAAAGATCTTAAATGACACCTTATTAAAGAAGATATACGGATTGAAAATCAGCATATGAAAATATATTCTATATCATATGTCATTAGAAAATGCAAATTTAAACAATAGTGACATAAATAGGTACTTCTCCAAAGAGGACATACAGATGACCAATAGACAGACACATGAAAAGACACTCAATGTCACCAATCATCAGAGAAATGCAAATTAAAACCACAATTAGGCATCACCTCACAACTGTCAGAATGGTTATCATCAATAAATCAAAAAACAACAAATATTGGTGAGAATTAAGAGAAAAGGGAACCCTCCTGCACTGTTGGTGGGATTGCAAATTGGTGAAGCCACTATAGAAAACTATATAGGCTACTTTAAAATATATATATATATATATATATATATATATATAACTACTTATGACTTAGAAATTCCATTTCTGGATATATATCTGAAGAAATCCAAAGCACTAATTTGAAAGAACAGATGCATTCCTATGTCTATTGCAGTGTTATTTACAATAGCCCAGGTATAGAAGCAACCAAATGCCCATCAAAAGACAAGTGGACAAAAAAATCGGTGGTACATATATACAATGGAATATCACTAGGCCATAAAAAAAATGAAATCTTACCACTTGTAATATATGAACCTGGGGGATATTATCCTTAAGTGAAATAAGTCAGACAGATATAGGTAAATGCTATAAGATTTCACTTATATGTGAAATTTAAATTATAAAGTAAATGAAAAAACAAAGCAGAAACAGATTCACAGATACAGAAAACAAACTAATGGTTTCCAGAGAGGAGGGTTATAGGATAGCTGGGTAAAAGAGGTAAAGAAGGGAATGATAAGTTACAAATTGGTAGTTATGAAGTAGTAACAAGATATAAAGTACAGCATAGAGAATATAGTCAATAATATTGTAATAACTAAGTATAGTGCCAGGTGTGTACCACAAATATCAGGGGGATCACTTTGTAAATTATGATTATCTAACTACTCTGCTATATACCTAAAACTAATATAAAATAACTAGAGGCCTGGTGCATTTTGTGCATGGATGTGTGTATGTGTGTCCCTCAGTCCAGCCTGAACCCTCTCCAATCTGTGACCCCTAGACGGATGTATGACTAGCCTGTTTAGGTCCAATCACACCTGTGATCTGGCATAAACAGGCAGTCGGACATGCCTCTCTCACAATACAAGAATGCTGGATCCCAACTGCTTGCCTGCCTGCTGCCTGATTATCCCTGACTGCTTTAGCATTCCAGCCTGATCACCCCATAACCATTCCTCTGTCAGCCTGATCGACATATAACTGCTCTCCTGCCAGCCTCATTGCCCCTAACTGTCCTCCCCTGCAGGCCTGCCCCCCCCAACTGCCACTCTGCTGGCCTGGTCACCGCTAACTGCCACTCTGCTGGCCTGGTCATCCCTAATTGCCCTCCCTGCTGGCCTGGTTGCCCCTGACTGGTCTCCCCTACTGGCCTGGTCACCCCCAACTGCCCTCCCCTACAGGCCTGGTTTCCCTCAACTGCCCTCGTCTCCAGGCTTGGTCTTCCCCAACTGCCCTCCTTGCCAGCCAGGTTGCCCTAAATTGCCCTAAACTGCCCTCCTCTGCTGGCCTGATCACTCCCCTGCAGACCTGATCCCTCCCAACTGTCCTCCTCTGCTGGCCTGATCGCCCACAACTGGCTTCCTCTGCAGGCCATCTTGTGGTGGCCATCTTTTACCACATGAGGGTGGTCATCTTGTGTGCTGGAGTGACAGTCAATTTATTATATAGGGTATTGGATGTCAAATGAAATTGAAAAATAAAATAAAACAATAATGACATATCACTATACACCTGTTACAGTGGCCAAAATCCAGTACACTGTCAACACCAAATGCTGGCAAGAATATGGAGCAAGAGAAATTCTCATTTATTTCTGGTGGGAATGCATAATGGTATACCGGTTTGAAAGACAATTTGGTAGTTTCTTGCGAAACTAAACATATTAGTACCATAAAATCTAAAAATGGCACCCCTTAGCATTTACCAAGAAGATTTGAAAACTTATGTCCACATAAAAAACTTGGTCATAAATGTTTGTAGCAACTTTATTTATAATTGCCAAAATATGGAAGCAATAAAAATGCTCTTAAGCACGTGAATGGATAAATAAAAAGATGTTCATGAAGACAATAGATTATCTGGCACTAAAAAATAAATGAACTTTCAAGCCATCCAAAGACATGGAAGAACCTTAAATTCATATTTCTAAGTGAAAGAAGTCAATCTGAAAAGGTTGCATAGTATATGATTTCAACTACATGTCATTTTGGAAGAGGCAAAACTGCAGACACAATAAAAAGACCACTTTGGATAATTATAAAGGCAATGTTTATTGAAATACATTTCATTTTCAAAATTGAGCTATCAGCTGTGTACATCTTTTTTGGGACACCCTGTAAAGCACTTTACTTCAATTTTATACAATTGTGTTATCAGCAGAGGGTAGGATTAGAAGTTGAAATAGATCCTTCTCTGTTTGAACCTTAGTTATGTTCTAAGAAAAATTTCAGATTTTCATAACATAAAAATATAAATAGTAATATACTATGTGAAGTATATTCCAAGACCAATCTATAATAATAAAAGCATAATATGCTAATTAGACCAGAAAACCAAACAACCTTCCAGACATCATTCCAGATATCCTTCTGGATGAAGCAGTGGTTCACAGGAGCCAAGGCAGAGACAGTTAGGGATGATGAGGCAGGCAGGCAAGTGGTTAGGGTCAATCAGGCAGGCAGGGAAGCAGGCAGAGTTGTTATGGGTGATCAGACAAGCAGGTGATCAGACAAGCAGTTAGGAGCCAGCTGTCCTGGATTGAGAGAGGGACCCATGCAGGATCAGGCCTAAACCAGCAGTCAAACTTCCCCCAAGGGTTCCCGGATTGTGAGAGGGTGCAGGCTGGGCTGAGGGACTCCACTGTGCCATGCACAAATTTTGTGCACAAGGCCTCTAGTTCAAATATAAAATCACAATTATTAGAGACTAGAGTCTGGTGCATGGATTTATGCACAGTGGGGTTCCTCAGCCTGACCTTCAGCCTCTCACAATCCAGGACCCCTCAGGGGATGTTGGACTGCCAGTTTTGGCCTGATCTCCACAAGCCAGGCCAAGGGCTTTTATTAGGCATATAAGGTCTTTGGTTAATCTCTCCTGCCCTCTCCTCCTCGCTACTCTCTGAAATTCATCAGTCTATTCCATGGTTCCATGCCTGTGTGTTGAATGTCTGTCCCCGTGGTCAGTGTGTATCATAGCTACCAATCGATACGTTGTAGGGTTGCTTAGTCTTTTATATATATGGATACATTTTTTAGTTTGTTTTGTTCCATTAATGTGTCAATGAAAGCCGCCTGTAAAATAATTTGCTCCTGAGTTTGCCCAACTAATAAATATTTACATTTAGAGTTTTGTCCCTTCCTTGTTTGGTCCAAATATTTCAAAGTACAAATACATTCCTGTCCTCTCCAGACCCACATCCATACTTAAGTTCTTATGCTTCTTGAATTTTTTCTCCTATAACACTTTAGGTTCCTATTACTGGGACATTTATTTATTTAGACCAGTTTATTTGGCTCCTACAGAACTCCCATATAGTAGAGGATTTTGTTTCCTGCTCCCATTAGAATTACTGAGAGGTATCCTTTTTTCATATTTCTAGCACCATATCAATGGCAACCTCATAGGATTTACTTCTTATTTGAGGTTCATAAGTTCTAAAGCAGTGGTTCTCAAAGTGTAGTCCCTGAATCAGGAGCAAGAACAGAACCTTGGAACTTTTTTGAAATGCAAATTCTACACCTAATGATGGAGAAACTCTGGGCATGGGGACCAGTAATCAGTTTTAACTAGCCTTCTAAGTGATTTGAAACATGTGTAAGAACTACTCTCTAAATCATAGGATCTCAACTTTGCTTATACATTGGAATTACCTAGGGAGCTTTAAAAAATATTGATGCCTGGGTCCTAACCCCAGAAATTCTGAATTAAGTAATTTAGGGTAAGGCCAGGGAATTGGTAATTATAAAGTATAACCAAGGTTGAGAATCACTGCTCTTAATCATTTGTAATTTCATATTATAGCTGTCACTTCCAGGTTCTTTGAGTTTTTGTTCTTTCCCTAAGGAGCTATGCCATATGAGTATAGAGTGAGACTACAATGGATTAGATATTACCTTGTTGTGAATGAATTTAGATATTAAATAAAATGTGACACTGTATCTTATCATTTCCTTTGGTTTTGTTTATCATACATGATGAGCCTTTGAACTCGAAGCTGAAATAATTTAATGCAGTGTTTCCTTTTGAATCCGTTGGACTTTGTATGCACCAGGCTGACATGCAAAGTGAACATCTAAATGTGCTTCCTGTGATCTTTGGGAAAAGCACCAGAGGAGAAAGAGTGTTCCATGGTACATTAACCATGTAAAGTGAGTTTAATCAGATGGAATTGATTTGATTACATTGCCCTTATATGTACAAAAAGAACTGTTCTGGACTAAGTAAATTCAATATTAAAATTGCCTTCACACTCCATATCTAACCAATTTTACCACCATATATTCTACCAGTTAGATGTTACTTGGAGAGGAAAATGTAATTCTTTAGCTAGCAAATGAAGAGAGAAAGCAATAACATCTTCACAGTGTCAGTAGGGGGGGAATATGTTAAGGACCTTTCTCTTATTTATGTCAGACATGGATAAGAATCACTTCCAAATCAAGATTCCTTCCTCTCATTCCAGAGATGAGCTTTCTCCACACTCAGTCAAGTGCTCTACTCTTGTTTTTGTAAAATAAAATTTGATATTACCTCTTTCTAATCTCAATCTTATTTTATACTAGAGGCCTGGGGCATGAAATACATGCATAGGATGGCAGGGGTCCCCTCAGCCCAGCCTGGACCCTCTCCAATCCAGGACCTCTCAGAGGGTGTCTGACTGCCAGTTTTGGCCCAATCCCACAGGATTTCTAAACTGGAAATCAGGCATCCCTCTCATAATCCAGGACCACTGGTTCCTAACTGCTCACCTGACTGCCTGCCTGCCTGATCACTCCTAACTGCCCCCTCCCATCCAGCTGGTCTGATCACCCCTTTGTGCCCCTCTGCCAGCCTGGTTGCCCCCAACTTCCCCCCAGCCATCCTGGTCACCCCCAACCCCCCCCCCCACTGGCCTGGTTGCTCCCAACTGTCCTCCCCTCCAAGCCTGGTCATCTCCAACTGCCACCTCCTGCTGGTCTGGTCACCCCCAACAGCATCCCCACTGAACTGGTCACCCCCAAATGCCTCCCCCACCAACCTACCGTATTTGCCGGCGTATAAGACGACCCTTTGGCCCTGAAAAAAATGCCTCCAAGTGGGGGGTAGTCTTATACGGCGAGTATATAACAAACTCTGTATTTTTAGTGGAAATGTTAGGGGGTCGTCTTATACGCCCAGTCGTCTTATACGCCGGCAAATACGGTAGTTGCCTCTCACTGCCTGCCTCTGCTAGTTTAGTCTCCCCAAACTGCCCCCCTGTTGGCCTGGTTGTTCCTCACTGTGATCCCTGCTGACCTGGTTGCCCCTAAATGTTCCCCTTCTGCTGGCCTGGTCATCACCAATTGCCCCACCCCCCACTGGCCTGGTTAACCCCAACCGTCCCCCCTTGCTGGCCTGGTCAACCCTTACTGCTCCCCTTGCTGGCCTGGTCACCTCACATAGCCTGCTAGTAAGTAGTTTGGTCATGTCTCACTAATGCCCCTGCTGTCCTGGTTGCCCAAACAGCCAGCTGGTCAGTCATTTTGTTGTCCCTCACTAACTCCCCTGCCAGCCTGGCCGCCCCATGCAGCCTATTGGTCAGTCATTTGGTCGATGCTCGCTAACCCCCCAGCAACATTGTCGACACATGCAGCCTGCTGTTTGCTTGCTGTTGTGAAGGGATTATGACCAATTTGCATATTACCTTTTTATTAGTATAGACTAGTGGCTGATGTATGAAATTCATCCATGGGGGAGGGGAGGTTGTCTCTCAGCCTGGTCTGCACCCTCTCCAACCTGGGACCCCTCGAAGGATGTCTGACTGCCGGTTTACAGGGATCAGACCTAAACCAGCAGTCAGACATCTCTCTTGCAATCCTGGACTCCTGGCTTCTAACCACTCACCTGCCTGCCTACCTGCCTGATTGCCCCTAACCACTCTGCCTTCCGGCCTATTCATCCCCAACTGGCTCCCCGCCACCAGCCTGCTTGCCCCCAAATGCCCCCTGTCAGCTTAATCACCCCCAACTGCCCCCTGTGCCAGTGTGCTCACCTTCAACTGCCCCCTATTCCAGTGTGCTTGCCCCCAACTGAACCCTCTGCTGGCCTGCTCACCCCTCCTCCCCTTCCCACTGGCCTACTTGTCCCCAACTGCCCCCCTGCTCCCTTCTTACATCAACCTGCCCCCATCACTGTCCTGATCACCTCCAACTGACCCCCACTGATGACCAGCTCACCCCCAAATGGCCCCCCTGATGGTCTGCTTATCCCAAATGGCCCTGTCTCCCACCAGCCTGATCACCCACAACTGCCCTCCCCTCTTGGCCTCTAACCACTTCTACCTCAGTCCTGCCACCATGGCTTTGTCCAAAAGAACATTGGGAGTGTCTCCTGGAAGGTCTACCAGTATAATTAGCATATTACTCTTTTATTAGATAGAATACAGGCCTGGTGCATGGGTGGGGCCAGATGGTTTTCCCTGAAGGGTGTCCCTGATCAGGGTGGGGGTCTCACTGGGGTGCCTGGCCAGCCTGGGTGAGTGTCTGAGGGTTGTTTTTAGGCTGGCCACACCCTCTCTGGGTGAGGGTCCACCCCTCACCTCCACCCCCCACCCCCAATCCGGGACATCCTTCAAAAAACCAGCCTGCCCAACCCATGCACCTGGCCTCTATCCTATCTAATAAAAGAGTAATATGCAGATTGACCATCACTCCAACACACAATAGCTTCCCCCATGTGGGCACAAGATGGCCACCATAAGATGGCCAGCAGGGGAGGATAGTTGGGAGACACCAGGCCTGCAAGGGAGGGCAGTTGGGGGTGATCAACCCTTCAGGTGAGGGCAGTTAGGGATGACCAGGCCAGCAGAGGAGGGAAGTTTGGGGCAATCATGCTGGCAGGGGAGCAGTTAGACATCAATCTAGCTGGCATGGGAGTGGTTAGGGGGTGATCACGCTGGCAGGCAGAAGTGGTTAGGGGCAATCAGGAAGGCATGGAGGCAAGCAATTGGGAGCCAGCTGGATTGTGAGAGGGATGTCCAACTGCCCAGTGGGATGGGGCCTAAAAGGGCAGTCAGACATCCCTCAAAGGGTTCCAGATTGGAAAGGGTGCAGGCTGGGCTGAGGGACCCCCCACCCCCGGGAACGAATTTCATGCACCAAGCCTCTAGTTATTCATAAAAATCTAAATGTAAGACATCCTGATAGGTAAGAAATAATGTGCCTATATATGTCTATAACATAATGCTCAAGAATATTAGTGGTTAAAAATTAAGAAAATTTTATTCAGTCAAATCTTATATCCTTCCTAAATTTCTCCTGTTTTGTGCTACACTAGCTCAACAACTGACTAGTATTCATTCTCTTTTCACTCTGTGTTTGAGTCTGTCTTCTGGCGTCTCATCATTATTCAGATAATTACTTTAAGTATTAAGCACAAATAAAATGACAGAGTTTGTTCTGGAACTTGTGCCTGTCTAGTACTTACCTCTACTGCTTTCAGAGCTAAAAACCTAGAATTAAAAAGAAAAAATGCTTATTAAAAACTTTCAGGTACATCTTACTACATCCACTGCTATTGGCATAGTCTTTCTCCTGAATAATAAAAGGAACACAGAAGCTCATATTGTTGGCCTGAGTTCTCTGTCTCACACCCAGCCTCCATACTTCTCCTAGAGTGAAGTAAAATCCAGGTGATTTTGTTTTGTTTTGTTTTTTCCCCCCAGCGGCTTCACCATAATTCTGTAAATTCTTGTGTTTTGGCACCTAAAACATCTGCTTCCACAATTTATCCTTTTCACACCTAAAAATGTATTCAATACTAAAATGTATCATTTCTGTGCCACATCCATACATACCAACCATATTGTAATTAATTGTGTACCTATCTCTCATTTATTCTTTTCAAGGGCAGTGTCCCCATTTCCTTGATGAACAACAGCTCTCTGTGCACTGGACTGGGGCATACACTGCAAAGATGCCAGTTACCAGTAGACATTCTTGATATTTAAATAAACAAGAGGAGAAGCCTCCACTGAAAATAGTCAAAATATAATGGTGAAGAATGCATTAGAGGCCATACAAATAGCTCATACTGCAGTGGTTAACTTAATTAGGAGGTAAGATGATCCAATGACAGTTCATGAATTTGGGTGGTATAAAGATCCAATGAGATCATAGATGGGAATGAAAAATTGAAAAAGGGCTTGCAGAAATACATTGCTAAGAGAGGAATTCTTGTCATCCCGTATCCACTTATATTTCATATAATACACAGTGGTGGGCAGACAGTAAAAACCAGCAATAAGAGAAGAAGTGAGGAGGTCTGTGTCTCTGAGACACCTGACGTCGCTCCAGCTGGACAAAATCATATTTTCAAGGGACGGATGTTAGGCAAAATCTTCTAAAAGATCCTCCGTAACCAATAAGAACTTAGGGTATTTTTTGGAGTTTGGTATATTAGATGAAACCCACCTGATACTGTAAACCAATTTGTATGACCATTGATTGTGAGTTTTAAGAGAAAAAATGCTGAGAGCACCAGCTGTTCTGTGGCCAAAGGCGCTGTGGGGTCCACAGCCCTGTAGTAAATGACCAACATCCCTGGATGGGTTCAGTCACCTGCAGCCTGTCATGTCAGCACAGTTGGCCATTTACAAACCAGTGGGGGTTTGTTACAGGTTTGTTTATCTTTCAATAGAGCCACCTGCCTGGAGTTAAATTGCCTGGGCTAAAAATAGAAAAATAGTGTACAGGATAGCTATACTATTAAAGAGGACAAAAGCATTATACACAGGGAAGGAAAATAGGCAAATTCCCATTTTACTGTTTTGTAGGAATCTGGATAGGGTCTTGAGAATTTTTATACAGTTAGCTTTGTAACTGGGAAAAAATATTATCTGTACCAGCAGGTTTAAGCTTCTAAAATCTGCTGAACTTCATTTTATTATCTCTTAAGGACAGAACACACACACACACACACACACACACACACACACACACACACACACACCATCATCATCATCATCATCAACAACAACAACAACAACAACAAAATAAAACAGGGTGGAATATTAGCCTTATCAACCCTAATGATAGGCTGACAATCCAGAAAGCATATCACTGTGGTAACCTCCTGAGGGTACTAGCAGGTAGAACATGCTCAGTTCTGCAAAAACCAGCATGCATAAATGTCTTTACAAGGGTAGGACCAAAAATGTCTCAATCAGTGCACATTTTTATAATAATGACCAAACTCTTTTAGCTTATTTGTTCACCATATATACAGTAGACAATCCTCTCAATTTCATGATATAATTGATGTGAGAGATTGGATGGACCTAGAGAGCAAAATGCTAAGCAAAATAAGAGAAAGTTAAGTATCACATGGTCTACCTCATATGTGGAATCTAATGAACAACATAAAATGATGAACAAAAATAGACCCAGAGACATAGAAAGATTGAACATAGTGACAAATTTCAGAGGAAAGGGGGGATGGGGAAAGAGATCAACCAATGAACTAATATGCTTCTATGCAAAACCCATAGTCATAGACAATAGAATAGTGAAGGCTTTTGGAGTTGGGGGACTGGAGAAGGCAATGAAGAAAAGAAAAAGGAACATATGCAATACTTTAAACAATAAAGATTTATTTTTAAAAAAAGAGATTGGGAATTTAAAAAATTAAAACTACTCTACCAATGATATTCATTTAAATACTCGCCCAAACAATTAACTTCATTTTCTGCTATGCTACATAAAGATAAATTGGCATATATTTATTTTTATTTTAATGATATTAATTTATAATTTTAAATTAAAACTTTTGGGGTATTGGGGAATTTAAGTATTGCTATCTTTGCATATTGTTTTAAATTTTTAATTGTGATACAATGCACAGCATAAAATTTGCATCTTAACTATTTTAAGGAAAACTTATAGTCCATTATTTTTCTATCAATTTAACTACTTATACAATTTCTTTACTCTGATCAAATTTAAACATTGACAAATTATCATGCTCTGAGTGATGCTGACCTCACATTGACTTTTTTGGTGTAAGAATGTTTAAGTTTTCTCTTTGCTAGGGTAAATATTAAAATATAGGATTGCTGAATCATATGGTAAATATCTATTTAGCTTTAAAGGAAATTGCCAAAACATTTTCTTCTTTTTTTCTTTTTCAATTATAGTTGGTATACAATATTATATTAGTTTCAAGCGAACAACATAGTAATTACACATTTATATAACATACAAAGTGATCACCCTGATAAATCCAGTACCCATTTGACAATGACACACAGTTATTACAATATTACTGACTATACTAGAGGCCTGGTGCACAAAATTTCATGCACTGGAGTGGTGTCTCTCAGCGCAGCCTGCACCCTCTCCAATCTGGGAGATTGACTGCCTTGGGGGATGACTGACTGCCAGTTTAAACTGGCAGAGATATTGCCAGAGATTCCTCTCACAATCTGGGACTGCTAGCTCCTAACCACTTGCCTGTCTGTCAGATTTCCCCTAACTGCTTCTGCCTGCCAGTTTGATTGATGGCTAACTGCTCCTCTGCTGGCCTGATTGTCCCAAACTGTCCTCCCCTGCTGGCCTAGTTGCCTCCAACTACCTTCCATTGCTGGCCTGGTCACTCCTAAGTGCCCTCCACTGCCAACCTGGTTGCTCCCAACTACCCTCCCCTGCAGGCCTTATCTCTATACAAACTGCCCTCCCTTGCCAGCCCAATCACCCCAACTGCCCTCCCCTGCAGCCTGTTTGCCCCTCAACTGACCTCCCCTGCTGGCCTGATCACCCATAACTACTATCCCCTGCCAGCCATCTTGTGGTGGTCATCTTGTGATGAAGTGGGGGTGGCCACCTTATGGTGGCCACCTTTGGACAATGTGGGGGTGGCCATTTTTTCATGATGCAAAGGTGCAAGAGCCACGTAGGCTTTTATTAGTATAGATTACTTACGCTGTACCTTACATCCCCATGACTATTCAGTGACTACCAATGTGTACCTTTAATCCCTTTACCTGTTTCACTCATCCCCTCAACTCCCCTGCTATTAGCAGTTGTCAAATCTTCTCTGTATCTATGAGTCTGGCCAAACTGTTTTCTAAAGTTGCTGTACCAATTTGCATTACCACATGTAGTGTATGAGAATTCCACTGGTTCCAAATCTTTGTCAGCATTTGGTATTGTCAGCATATTAGTACTGATAATAGCCATTTTGATATATTTATAATGGTATCTCATTGTGGTTTTAATGTGCATTTCCCAAATGACTAATGACTTTGAGCATCTGTTTTATGTGCTCATTTGCCATCTGTATATCTCTTGTGGTTAAGTATCTGTTCAAATATTTTTCCCACATTTTTAAATTGAGATTTTTGTTTGGGTGCTGTTTTCCTGTTGAGTTTTAAGAAGTTTTTGTCTGTTTGTTTAATGTATTCTGGATGGAATTTCTTTGTCAGAAGTTGTTTTCACTATTTTAATTGCTTTGCCTTTCTATATAAATTTCAGATTTAGTTGGTCACTGTCACCAAAATCCTGATGAAATTTTGACTGGGATTGGGTTAAGCCTATTGTTCAATTTGGTAAGAATTGACATTTTAATAATATTGATACTTCAATTTCTTAAACAAGGTATCAATAATTATTTAGATCTCTGATATCTTTAATTGGTTGTTGTTTTTTAGTTGTCAGGATACAGGTGCTTCATTTATTTTTTTTAGATTTATACATAATTATTGCTTTGTTTTGGTGCTATTACAAATGTTACTTTCTAGCATGCTAATACTAGTATATAGAAATATATATTATTTTTTGTATATTGATCTCGTATTCTGTGACTTTTCCAAAATGACTTATTAGTTCTCAGAGTGTTTTTATAGATTCTTTGAGGAGTTTTTAATATGCCTTATTATACTGCCTCAGACTGCCAATATGGTTTTGAATAGGAATGTTAAGAGGACATTTTTGTTTTGTTCCTGGTTTATGGGAAATTATTCAGTATTTCTTTTTGTTAACAACAGATGTGTTTAAAATAGATGCCCTTTATCAAGTAGAGAAAATTTCCTTTTACTTCTGATCTGCTAAAAGATTTTTAAAGTTACTATGATAACTGTGTTTTTTTTCTCTTAAGTCTGTTGTTATGGTAAATTACATTGATTAAATTTTGAGTGTTGACTCAGCCTTACACTTAAATGCAACAATTCAGTGTACAAAAATTATTTATACCTTCACACATTTTTTTTCTTTTCTAAAATCATATATACTTAGGGTTTATAAAGTGTAGCTCACAACCAATTAATTAAATTTGAACATCCTCAAAAATGTCTAATCCTATCTATCTCAGTCCACCTTGACTGAATTTGTTCACACAGTGCTTGCTATCTATTTGTATATGAATTAATCCTTTCAGTTGCTTTTATTGATTGCACATTGTGTTTTGAAAATGTGGGAGTGACCCAAATGATAAAGATGAACTTTACCATTGTGGTATGACCAAGATGTTCTGGAAGTGCAGAAATAAAAGACATTTAAATAAGACTGTATAGTAAGTGAAGGCTTTTCAGAAGAGGTACCTTGAACTGAAGTTTGAAGGAAAGGTTTCCCTCTATGTATGTAATATGCATTTTACCATTTTCTTCCCTTAGTTATCATTGTCTACCCAATGTAAGGTCCTACTAAGTGTTTGTAGGCTTTGTAGCTCACCAGCAACTACTACCTTTGATTTGTTGAGAGGCTACACCTTCACCAATGAAATTAATCACCTGACTGACATGAGGCTGGAGGAAGGGTTGAGAGTGGAATGGAAGTGGAGAAAAAAGGAGACATCTGTAATTCTTTCAACAATAAAGTAAATTTTTTTTAAAAAAGAAAGAAATGGTCTTCCAGGAAATAAAAGAGGAAACAGTTCACAACTCATTCTATAAGGCCATTTTCCTGATGTGTATATGGACCCTTATACCCAATGAACACAGACACACAGATTCTTAACACGACATCAGTAAGTTCAAACTAACAGTGCCTAAAATGACAATACATCCAGATTAAGTGATATTTAAGCCAGGAATGCAAAGGATAATTGAAATGGCTGAATATTAAATAATATAATACACCAAATCAACACACTAAAAAAGACAAAAGACAAAAGAAAGTGGGGAAGTAGGCCTTCCTTAGTCTTTCCTAAATAATCTGAAAGAGGAGGGATGCAGAAGGACAGTTCAGTTTTGATGCTAGATTCTAAGACAGACACATTACCTAGAGACAATGAGTTGGATGCCATCGTCAGGCATATGAAAATTAGAGAATAAGCAGGGAAAGACAGTCTTCAATGAGTAAATAAACAGAAAGTACAGTTTTTTGAGGAAACCTCACCATACACACTTGGAAACACAGTCTAATGATGGTCACATGTATATAGGGGTGGTCTTGGTTTCTACCCTCTTCTGTAAATCATGGGCCCTGATCTTTTTCTCTTTATTTTCTATGAGGAAGGATAAAGACATTGTGCTAAGATGTTATTTATAGTTTTATTGAGATTGTTGAGTGGCAGATAACAGGTTATTAATTCCAGTTGCAAACTTCTTGAGCCTGAAGTTTAGAATCAACTTTTGGTTACAACAGAACAAACAGGTCAAACAAGCTAAGGCACAACTAGTCCTAAGGGGTGTGTGTGATAGCAATTTATGGAGAAGGCTTAGCTGCTGGGGACAGTTACATCCTCGCTGAGATTCGGCCACTTTTCTTGAATCCATGGCTCCCTGAATTGCTGTAAATCTTTTTCAGTTTTCCACTAAAGGTTTTGGTAAGTGGTTTGTTTGCCTCAGTGCTGACTTATTTTCTCTGCTAGCAATATGTGTATTTACCAGCAGATATATTATGGTCTAAAAGCTCCCAGATAGCTGTCCAGGTGCTAGGAAATGTCCAAGGGAGGTAAAAAAAGACAAGTCTCTTAGTTGGTCCTTCAGGCCATCACCAGACAGGTCAACACAGGCAACCACAATGGTTGGGTAATAGGTACTTGTAGATGCCTACAGTAGCAGTGACCTGTTCCCCAGTGTGGTCTGCTTTCTTCAAGGCACCTCGAAGCTGGGAAGCAGGGGATGGGCCCAAGTAAAGGAACCACAAACTTTGTGTGGTTCACTTCCTTTTTTTAATGTATATTTTTTGTTGATTGAAAATATCTGTGGTTACAGTGAGTATTTGGTTAGCTTCAAGAGTTCTGAACTATTTGTGACCATTTTGAGAGTGTATTCATTGGTTTGTGGAGGGACAGATTCCAAGGTATTCAACTTCACCATTTTCACTGTTATCCATGCTTCTTAAATCTTGCCTGCTTTACTAGTAACCAGGCCAGCATGGCTCAGTGGTTGAGCATCAACCTATGAACAAGGAGGTTATGGTTCAATTCCTGGTCAGGGCACATGCCTAGGTTGTGTCTTTGATCCCCAGTGTGGGGCATGCAAGGAGGTGCTTATTAATGATTCTCTCTCATCATTGATGTTTCTATCTCTCTTACCCTCTTGCTTCCTCTCTGAAATCAATAAAAATATATATATTTTAAAAAATCTTACCTGCTTTAAATCACACCTGCTTTGAAAAACCTTCCCTCTTGTCTAAGCTTTCTTCCTGCTGATGGGAATTTTGGAATTCCTGACTCATGGTTGCTCTTTCTGATTGGCAGTATTTTAATCCCAATCTAAGAACGCTTTGCCAGCTTCCCCTTGCCTTTCCATAGAAATTCACCCTATCTCCCTGTTCTATTCCCCCGTACAATCGTAAAAAATCCTAACTCAGTCCAATAAGCAAGTGGATTTGAGGCATCCTGAATGCTCACATTTTCTCAGTTGGAACTTCCTTGATTAATAAACTTTTCTTTGGGGAAAAAAATACATAGTGAATACTTTTTGTTGTATTTGTTAAATGTTAGCTTGGTTGTCTACATAAGCATTGACTTTTTCAGTCACAAATATCTTATTGGTTAATTTTATTAACTGATATTATCCTAATAAATTCAATAATTTAAAAAAATGTCCCATGGGTTAAGACATTATTTAAAACTAGAGCCTGGTGCACAGGTTTATGCAATTTGAGAGAAGATTGATTAGAAGGTGGCTGGTGGGTGGGACTGGGCAAGATGGGCCAGACATGCCCTGGAGCCAACCGACAGTGGTCCCTACCCAGTCGGCTGCACTTTGGGTGGCACCAGGGATCAAAGGGCATTTGTGGAGTGAGTGTGGGGTCCCTGTGGAAGGTGGGGTCCCTCCACCTAGGCTTTAGGGATTGGGCCAAAACCAGCAGTCTGACATGCCCCAAGAAGTCCCCAAGTTTGAGAGAGTACTCTGCATAGATACTGTCACTCAGCAGGTCCTGCATTGAGCATCAGCCCCCTGGTAGTCAGTGCACATCATACCTACTGAACAGTTGGCTGGTTGCATATATATATATATATATATATATATATATATATATATAATTCAGGCATTGCTTTCCCTAATCTCTCTCACATATTCCTTGATGCCTTCAGGCTAATTTATTTGACCCTCCTCCATTCCTATAATGTCCTTTGTATTTCCATCCTGGCACATATCATTTTGAATATTGTGTATAATCATATAGTATGTAACTATTACTTCCTCTAAGTTGCTAATCTAGATGGAATTCTATACTTAGAGAATTGTCATAAGTATTTGTTAATGCATTAATATATGTGCAATGTGCCTGATTTAGAATCAACCTAGGACTCAGGCAGATAGGTGGTTCAGACTTATTTTTCAGATTTCAAACCTATTTAAAAAAAACTTTGAGGTATTTATAGAATTCTATAAACAGTTAAAGCATAATATCTTGTTAGGAATGCTTTCCAACCTTCTTTCAAAATAACAGTGCATAATGTATACAATTCATGTTCACCAAACTAAATAAGACCCAGGTCTGATGGCATCCGTCTCTATGTAAGGATGATGGTACACAAATAGGTACAAGAGGGCCTGTCCCAACATCTGATTGACTTAAAGTCACCCTAAGTATATGCTCTTGTATATATAGAGACAAATATCAGAAGAATAGAAATGCATTATGTTCTCTCTCAATGTATAAAAATATTAGTTACCATAGCAACAACGGTTATAGACTCACTTATTTTTATCATAAGAAAGAAAAAGCTGATATATTTTATAATAAACTTTTGCATCAATGTCTAGAAGAATATTTTTATAATCATCTAAGATATTTGAAAATATAATCAAATGGGAATTGAAGATTCTTAATAAAATGTCATTGAACTCTTCACACAAAAAATCAAGTGCAATATATTTCTAAATAATATGAAACTTTCTAGTGTAGGATGAATAATATTTTGTTTTTGTTATTTGAATCTGAAAAGAAGTCAGACTTATTTTAAGGGAACAATATCAGAAACTTGGAAATATTCACACTATCTTTTGCATGCTGAATTATTTCCTTCTTTATATATAATTTCCAGTCACATATGAACACATCTTACATTTTTAAGCAAATTAGAAATCAATAGCCAGAAATTACCTCATTGCAAAAAAAATATTAACCATTGAAGAAAACAATAAAGTAATCTTCAAGAATCCAGAAGAATTATAGTTATTGAAATGATAACCATACCATTATTATATTGGTTAATAGAGAATTTAAAGTATTACTTTAAATATTGGATTGAAACATGCAGATCATAAATTTAGTCACCAAGCATTACTGTGCTAAAAAAAAAGTACTAAAATTATTCTATACATTTCTCTTGAGGTTTAGACATAAAATGTTATCTGAATATTCACCTCTATTTGGATGCTTGGCATGCTCTGCAGCTGAAGTTATGGTCTCCAACCAGGCCTCAGGATTTTTTTCCTAGCTTATTCCCATAAATGGCAGTCCTACCTACCCAGAAAAACCAGAAACCTCATGATCATTTTATATCCTCTCCTTCAAGACTCACTTCTTAATACCAACTGATAAACTTCTCCTAACTGATGATGGTTTTGCTCCTAATTATTTCCTGAATCTGTTGGTTGCTCTATCTTCTTTCTGACTACAACTTTCCTAGTTAACTCCTCATTCCCTACTATTTGCGTGACTATGTTAGTGTCCTCACTTCTTTCTCTCTCCCACGTACCCTCACTTTTCCTCCTCTGGTCTTGGCTGTTTCAGCGTGATGGCAGGGTAGCACTAACTTTAACACCAAACTCCTATTCTCTCATGGCCTTAACAAAACCTCTTAAACAGTTCCCATTGACTAAAAATAAAGTGAAACACCTGCACATAACTGGCTGCTGCTTTTCCCCTGCACCTTCACTTTCCTCCACTCTCCAAAATGCTGCTGTTCTCTGGTGATTCTAAGTTGCTTGGCATACATAAATGTACATAAATGTTCTTACTTTTCTTGTTTTCTTCAATGGTTAATATTTTTTGCAATGAGGTAATTTCTGGCTATTGAACATTTATGAACATTTACTGTACATAAATGTTCTTCATAACTTTGTACCTTCCCTTATGCAATTCCTCTTTCCTGGAATTTCCCTTCCCACATCCTTTATAGGATGAATTCCTATTAATCCTTTTAATATGTGGGTGGGCAATGTCTCTTCCAGGAAGCCTCCCTGGACTCCAGGCTGGTTCCCTTTCTCTTTGCAGTGATTGCCGCTAACCTTCACAAAAGCACTCACCATCCTATGGAATATGCCCTTTGCCTTCAGTCTACAGAACCATCCTAAGGTGAGGAACAGGTTGTTCCATCTTTGAATCCTCAGTACCTGGCATCAAACTTCCCTGAGTAGAGAACGCCAACCTCTCGATAGGCTTAAGTATCAGGCAGTGCAATTTAAGGTTATTAATGTGGTATCTTTACTTCTGTTATAACTTCCTGCCAACTCTTTTCAAATGAAAAGGATGTGTTTTTTCTAGACTTATATCTTTCTAGTTTTTACTAGGCAACCCATTTTAAATCAAACTTAAACAAAAAGAAAACACAGAACTCTGGAACAAAGAGCAGTGCAAAATCTGAAAAAGGGAGGAAGAATGTCATCAAAAGCTATCTTCCTGTTCCTTGAATAGCAGATGAGAGCAGTTTTAGGATGCTATTTCTGTGTATACCAGCATTCCCAGGTGGAAGAATTCTATGCTGAGTGGGGACTCTGAGCCCCAGAACCACATGGCATTAACTGAAAAAGGATATTTGGAATATTAGGGAAAGTGGCAAAGAACAACCCCTAGGTTCTGTTATTCCCATGATGAACTAACTGTTTGCTAGCCTGTTCTCCTCTCAGGCAAGCACATTCCATCACTCCTCATTCCATGGGGTGCCATTTAGTGTTGGGGCAGGCATGGCCAGATGGGCTGGTTACAGTCTGCTCTAGGAGCAGAAAGGCACTAAATTGAATTCTAATGGCTCAGATGAGTAAGTATGCCCCACCAACCACCTCACTTACCACTAGGAAATCACTTAGGCACTGGGGATCCCTCTGGTCATTAACCAATATAGGTTAAGTGTTCATATGAGTACTTGTGGGATGAAACATGCAGTATCTATTTAGACAATGGCCTCCCAAATGACACACATCTTACTTAATTTTTGAAAAGAAGAAATAAAAGGAACTGATTTTGAATCCGAGGAGAGTTAGTTATCTCTTACAGCCTTCTTATATACTTGAAAAATATATTGCTGTGTGTGCAGGGTTGGACTGCATGATTGGCTGTTTAATGTGATGACCATTTGTGATTTGCAAAGGCATCTTGAAAAGAGGCATTTAAGAGAGTTGGCTGGTCTCTGTGATGGTTTTGTAAATATCAAGTATGACATTTCCATTAAAAATGATCCAAGTATGTTCAGTGAATCTCAAAAACCTAAGACTAGGATGTCTTCCTGTCTGCTCCAATTGTCTTAGGGTTACTGTCAAAGACCAATATCCAAATGGCTATCAGATGTGATCTGATTCTATAAATTCCAACTGGTGATTATATTTGGTAATCTGATACTCATTATACCCCCAAACTTTTTTTCTGTCTGAAAATAATCATATGCATATTTATTCTCTTGTGCATTAGTAAATTGCTGGTTTTTAGAGCACAAGTCCTATGAGTTAACCTTGGTAGTAACAGCAATTTTTTTTTTACCTCTGCATAGCATTGTATGCTTCTGAAAATACATTGTCACTTTCTAATCTGATCCTTACCAAGAGTCTGTGAAATAGAGCAGTGACTACTACTTGCTATTATTCTACAGAATTGGAAAATGGAAGAGAGATTAAGTGAAAAAGTAAGGGATTTGCACTGAATCTTCTGATACTCAATGATGGTCCAGTTTGGAGAGCCATGAGCTTCTGAGTTAGGCAGGTATTTGGGGCAACGTTCAGAGTGTCTTTACAGACCATAACTACTGCGGATAATGAGACTCAACTATAGTATTTATTACAAATAAGTAGCTTATGATTGAGTACATGGGCTCTGGAGCAAAACCATCTGAGTTGGCATTGCAGCTCTACCATTTACCACCTGTGAGAGTTTGGCCTTCAATTTACTGTCTTACAAAAGGACCTCATTCATAAGACTGTGGTGAGGCTTAAAGGCATTGGTGTACCCACACATTCACGCAGAAACTACATAGAGTAATATCTGGCAGATAGAAAGTACTCAATGATATTGGCTGTCACTATTGTTTATTATTTTATAGGGCATTAAACCTCATAAAGCTCCAGGAAAGTGTATAATATCATGTAACAAGTGACCTAGCTGAGATAGGAATATAGTCCTGAGTCTAATAACATCAAACTCACAGGGGGAGCTGTCCAAGAGAGGAGTGAGCAGTGTTTGGAGCCTGTACATATGGCTGGTCATCACCCTAAATATAGAGTTGTGGGCTGTGTGCTGAAAGCACAACAGGATGGGGTCAATCGGCAAGAGACAGGAAAGGGGGAGCCTTTGAATGATTGTAACCCTTCCAAGCATCAGATCTCAGGCTCTTGGTTTTGCAACTTTTTATAGAAAGACTGTGGAAACATAATGGCAGGCAGGGGTGACCGCAGTTCAGAGTTTCAGACATGCCGTCTTTTCTCTATAGTGCTGCAGGGGTTCTGCTACAAATTGAAAGATCCGGCTACATGAAAAGGAACTGACACATTGAGTCAGGAAGTCTTTTCTTCTGCGGAAAGCTCTGATCTTCCAGTTAGCAAATCTGGAAAGGGCAGATTTGATGAGAATAATTTCAAAGTTTGCACTTACAGAGACTGCAAGCCTAACAAGGGAATTAGGATCATATCTGGGATTGGTGAAATAATTGAAAAAAACTAAAATGTAAAACTCAGATAAAGATGCCAAGAACTGGGCATATCCCCCAGGCTTCACAGCTCCAACAGATGGATAACTTCATACTTGGAGTCAGGAGTAGGTTCCATGGGGTTGGGGGTGCTCAGAAGACACCCCTCTTAATCTTCACTTCCCTCACTTTGGTAAAGCAAACATTCTTCATTTCTTGCCATCCTACCCCAGTAAGTAGAACTGTTCCCCTTTGCTTTTAGAAGAGGCCACTTATAGCAAAAATATTCCTCCAGCTTTGTAAGGGGGAAGGAGCTGGAGGGCAGATTGCCTACCTTTTGGTATTTTAAGATCTGTGACCTTGAGGAAATAGATTTATCTAAGGATGAGAGAGGAAAGACGGATAATTTCTAAGAAATGAGACAGTAAACCATAACTGGTTTGGCTCAGGGGATAGAGCATCAGCCTGTGGGCTGAAGGGTCCCAGTTTTGATTCCAGTCAAGGGCACATGCCTGGGTTGCAGGCTTGATCCCCATTAGGGGATGTGCAGGAGGCAGCCAATCAATGGGTCCTTCTCATCATTGATGCTTCTATTTCTCTTTTCCTCTCCCTTCCTCCTTGAAATTAATAAAGACATATTAAAAAAAAGAAATGAGACAGTTAGATAAAGATTATGAGTTATTATTTTAGGCATACAAGATAAAAGTAATAATTAAAGTTTTAGAAAATGAACATGCTTAAGGAGGAGAGAAAATTATTACTTTGATGAAAATTACATCTGGATATCATGCCCCACCCCCAACCCTCGCTCAGTTAATGCCCCTAACCAGTCATAGGAGGGGGCTATAATTTTCCTCATTCTACTGGAAGGGAAACATGTTCAGTAACTTTTTAAAACATACTTAAGGTATCATGGGCAATAAATGGCAGAGAGGAGATTTAAATACATATCTATGAATGTAAAGCTTACATTCTTTGCAATGAAAAATTCTCACCTACACAATAATAAAAGTTAATATTTATGAAGAACTTTCTAGTGCCACACACTGTTATACAGAGTTCGCATAAATTAACTAATTTAATTTCCACAGCAATTATGTGATTTATGGTACAACTGTATCCATTTCAGAGATGTAGAAACCGAGGCTTAGAGAAGTTAAGTAACTTGCCTAAGATCTCATAACTAATAATTGAGTGTGCAGAATTCTGAAAAAAAAATCACACATCAGAGGGAAGCTTGCCTGGGATAAAGAGCGTTCTTACTAACACTTACATGGGTATGTAAGATGAGGCTTAGTGTGTGTGTGTACAGGGGTGTGGAGTAAGGGATGGTGATGATCTGAGCTATAGAGAATGGATACTTGACTGATGCTAGGAGGAAAAGTGAAGAATGAGCTAGTAGCTAAAACCAGTTTGGCTCAGTGGATAGAGTGCTGGTCTGCTGACTGAAAGGTCCCAGGTTCAATTCTGTTCAAGGGCATGTACCTTGTTGTGGGCATATCCCCAGTAGTGGGTGTGCAAGAGGCAGCTGATAGATGATTCTCTCTCATCGATGTTTCTAACTCTCTATCCCTCTCTCTTACTCTTTGTAAAATATCAATAAAATATATTTTTAAATGAGCTAGCCAGAGCAGAAGGACTGGGGCAACAGCCTTAATTAAAAAGGAGGCAAGAAAAATCAGGATAGAATGATGGAGATGAAGATAGGGGAGTGGAGATGTGAGGGGGAGGAAAAAAGTATCTTAGCCCATTAAGTGACAGCTCAGCAGTGCTAAGTAAGGCACTTGCCATCGGCTGGAGTTAGAGGGGAGAGAAAGTGCTGAAGAAGTTGTCTCACTGTGAAACACAAAAAGTGGATTTGAGGCCCACTCAGGGGGGAAAAATTTTTTTTCCAGGAACAAAGGTCTGGCATCAAAGAGCCAGACTAGACTAGGACTACTAGTAGGAGCCATGGCCTTGAGGACTGGGCATAGGGACTTTAATTCAAGGACAAGGAGGGCTCATCTACTGAATTAAACCCATACTTATCAAAGGAGCAGAAATGAGACAAGTGACCCTCTCAACTGTTTGTCCTCAGTCTGGTCACATGTTGGACCGACCACATGGGCTGGTCTCCTCCACCTCCTCCTTTTCTCCTTCTGACTTGGAGGAGGAGAAGGTGGAGGAAAACTCTGATCCAGTGTCTAAATGTCAGAAGCAGAGTTAGCCTCTCTTTGTACCCTGGGTAGTAGCAGCCAAAATTTAATTATTGCTGTTCCCCCAACGCAATAATGCCTCTCCATCATTTTACCCAGAATGCCTCTGTTTACAAGTGTCAAAGCAAGAGTCAAAAAGATATTGGTGGTCAAACCATTTATCCCTTTATGCATCTACATATTTTAGAATATTTCTATAATTAAGCAAGTTCTCTAAATACTGACAGACATTCAGAACCTCACTTTTCTCTGTCTCTCTGCTCTGTGGTATAGGTACAACTCCTAATAGAGCCATGCCACTTCAAGTACAATTTGTTCTAAGAGAAAATCATCCACTCTTTAGAGTAAGTAAAGTTAAGAGCAAGGCTTAGAGACTTCATTTCTACTTCCTAATATAATGACTGAAAAGTGAGCTTCCTTTGGCTTCAATTGCTCTTTTCAGAAAGTTTTTATTTAGCTTAATAGAAGAAAGCATAGTTTCTAGACCGAAGAAAGAGAAAATAAGACAAGGCAAGGTGAGTAAGTAAAAAATATTTCAACTCTGACTTTTTAACAAAGAAATCTCTCCCCCATTCTCTTGCTCCCTGCATTTCTCTCCCCTCTTTCTCCTCCTCCTCTCTCTTCTTTGTTTTATTTGTATTTTTACCAAACAATCAGTTGTATATAATATGAAGCATCACTATAATAGGTAAATGCATGATTTATAAATGACAAGGGAAAAGAAGAGGGATAGAACAAAATGAACTGAAATCTGGATTCAAAGGCATTGTTGCAAATAATATGTGTTATAAAAATGTCCATAGGGGAGCTGGTATATAAATAGAGCCACAGTGTGAAATAAGAACTATGCTTTATTTTCTGTAGAAGCTGTTCTTTCTGTGCCAGTGAGCAACAACGCTAACAAAAGAACCCGTTAAGCAACGCCCCTTAGATGTCTGTCCTTCATGTAGCATATACTGTATGTTACATAAAGAGTAATGGAATGAGTGCTCACTTTTCCCACCTACATGCTTGATATATTTTTAAGAATTAGAGGCTACCATCCTACATAGAGCTGTCAGACATCAGTCAATGTGGGTTGAAATAAACTATAGTGAGTGACACCCAAGTGGGCTTAGTCTCAGGGGAAAATGAAGATACTGTATTCCCAAGAGATTTAAATAATGAAATATAAATTATGTATTTACAATTCTGTAATTCTATTAACCAACAGGACAGGAAAAAATGAGAGAATGAAAGGCTGTGCATTGTATTTCATGCAGTATAGGTGTTTCAACATAATGAGTCTTTCGAATCCTAGTTTGCATCTGAATATCACCAGGGGTGATTATAGCTTGCAAAAGTAGACCAGAAAAAGTCATGCCTTCCTATGTCTTGAGCTGTAATTAAAGCCACAAGCCATCAGATGGTGAAGAGGCCAGCTGCATCCCTTCAAACCTTTAGCACCCTGGCATTAAGAATAGATTACAGCACAAAATATATACCAAAAATAATCTCAATAAAAATTTGCACATTTGATTATTTAATTGATTTTTCTTCTTCTAGATATGAATAAATGACCCAAGCTAAATGCCAATTCCTTGAAAAGAATTTCATTTAAGCTTCACTGAATTGAAAAGGCTCAACCAGACTCAACATTTCCAACTTCCTAGCAAGTAGCAGAAAATCTACCTGACAGTTGCTATGGAAACATGAACAGGAAGAGTGAACCACCAGCCTATAAATCCACAGAGAAACCTTTCTTAATTGGAAGGCCTTTAACCCACACATTTTTCTCATAGCTGCAGAGCTTATTTCTAAAGAGATTATTAAATTCCTCAATTGACTTATGAAGGATGCTTCCCACTATATTACTGTGCTTTGGGTTGCTCGTTCTTTATATCTGTTTCCAAAATTACAAAGCAGACGAGGGATAATAAAAGTTAACACAGATGTTTCGATAAAAAATCCATATGATGTTCCAAAAATAACTTCAGTGGCAATGCTGAACAAAATGAATTCCAGTATGAACCAAAATGGTGTACATGTGATTGCATTGGAACCGTTTTTAAGTCACCAAACTTAGAATTCATCTGCCTCTGAATTCAACACACTAACATTGGTAGGAAATCCTGATGGCATTCCCCATTGTTTAAGAATAGTGACCAAATAGAAAAAAAAAATGAATAAATGAGCTGGTAGAATAGGTTAATTTTATGCTCACTCTTGATTTTTTAAAATGCTCCTTACAATTGAAAGTAATACTAACCAATATGTGACTGACTGTAAACATGAAGTAAGTAAAAACAGCCTGGTATTTGAATGAAGTTTGTTCTCCTCACTGTCTCTACTTCTTTTATTTTCTGTGCTTTAGTTCAGCTCCCTGCAAGGTGGCACCCACTCCTTGTCCAGAGACTCAATCTTCCTAGTCACTGAGTTCTCCTATGGCCTGGTGACCACACCCATCTTTATGTGAACTTTTCCTTTATTTCCATTATATGATGCTCTTCCTACATCTTTTCACATATTCATTCTCTGCCTATTTTGTAATATTTATCAGAACCTTGCATAAACCCTCTTCTTTTTTCACTTTCTACACTAAACACTCTGTGTCTTTAATTACTACCAGTACAATAATGACTCACAAATATTTATTTCAAACTCCTTGTAAAAAGAAAGAAAAAAAATACTTTATTAGGCTGCTAAGAGCCCTGGAGACAACATTGGGAACTTGTCTGACACATTACCAGCACTCGGTGGAAATGTAAACTATTAATAGTTTGTATTTGATATATATATTCTAAAGAGAGCAAGAATTCATGTTCTCTTCATAGTGTTTCTTTCCAACAGCTCTTTCTCAGAAAATCCCCTACTTTTCTACAAAAGCCCATTTTCATCACCAACTCCACCAAAAAGCCCCCTTTATCCTTCTCAAGACAGCTATCCCTCTATTAAAGCATGTTGTATTATTAAGGATTATATCCTATATACTGTAATTGCTTATTTACTTGACTCTACCTTTTTTAGAAGACAAAGCTGTAACATTTTATTTACTATTTTATCTTCGAAAAATATTTTATTGAGCCAGAAATGGATGAAACTGGATCACTATATAGAGTAAATAATTAACTAGAAACCTTTAATACTTAACTTAAGTCCTTCATGGTTTTCCTGTGAGGTCTTTGGCAACTTACTCAGTTTCATCCATCCCAAATGCATTTATTGAAAACCTAGTTCCTGGAAATTAACCTTATGGAGGCACCAGGGATTACTTTGGTTTCACTATTATATTGGATGACATAAAATTTTCAAGTAATACAGGGGGCTGGGTAGGGTACCAAAATATGGGTGAGCATTAACCTCCTGAAAGGTTAAGGGTATGATACAAGCCAGAATATACTCATAGATACAGGCAATATTTACCCAGCATTTAAATAACAATTAAATATAAATCTCTCTTTCCTCTGAAAAACTTACCTTGTATTTATTCCTACAATTAATTGCCTGTAGAACAGCCACCTTCTGTGAAATAATCTACATTAATAAAAGAGAAACATGCAAATTGACCATTACTCTGCTATGACCACCAGCCAATCAGGAGGGAATATGCAAATTAGAGGGACAAAGATGGCAGCTGCCCACCTGCTTCAGGTGGGGGTGTGTGTGTGTGTGAAGGGATCTACAGGAGCAGTACTCTGGCCTCAGCAAAGACCAAGACAGTAGACTACGAAGTCTGCAGCAAGATGAAGATGGCAGACTCTGGCCTGAGTCTGCAGCAAAGATAAAGAAGGAAGACTCTGGCCCGAGTGAAGACCTGGGTCCTGACTGCCAGTGAAAAACTGGTGTTGGGAGCCAAGGGGAGGAAGGCCTATAACATGAATTTCTTCATGCAACAGACCTTTAGTCTATTTAATAATGTGTGCAAAACTTTTGTTTGGTTAATGTATTCAAGACACCTTCTTACACTGGGTACTCTGAGGCCACTCACACTGATGACATTAGAGAGCTGGGAGAGACTCAAGGTTTTCAGTCAATGTGTTCAGGTAGCAACTGAGGGAAGAGAAGTTAGGGCTTCCATGTTGGAAGTCCTTCTGATTTACACAGATGATGGCACATACACAGTCACTCACTCACAGGTCTGTCACTTTGTGGCTTACTTTCTCATCTTTCTGTGTTCTGTTTCACATATTTCCAACTTACAAAACTCTGAAAGGGCCACATTGGGATGGTTAGAACAAACACAGTGTGTGTTTCTCTGATTTCCTTACCCAATATAGAAACCATTGAAATGTTCATGACCACCCACTTGAAGTGGGTATATGAAATAATGGAGCTCTGATCCTCAAGTGGTCGAATTTGTATCTAGCTCTGCCTCTTGCTGGCTTTGTAACTTTGAAAAAAGTTACTGAACCTCAGCTACTATTTTTGTGAAGAGAAAGTATTCCCACCTAAAAAGGTTGTTGACAGAGTTGTATAATGTTGCCCAGATAAAGTGGTTTAGGTCAATAAATTTTCAGTAAAATGAAGATAAAGAAAGGATGAAACTAGTAGCTTCAGTCTACAGGAGGTCATATCAAGTGAACATTGCTGCTAAACCTTCCAGTGCTTTGATCAAAGGGATCAGTGAATTAATTAGCTCTTGTACTGTTTTAACACCTGGAACATCACTTAGGATTTGAACACTAATAGCTGTAACTTTAGCTCTGATCCTTTTCAAAATACATAATTTCAAAGATATATTTTGCACTAGTAGGTTTTCAACTTGCTATTTAAATTCAGAAAATGAAATTTTAACTTTTTATTGGAAAATGCTAAAATAACTTTAGTAATCGATCTGTATTATGCAGGGTAATTATATATTGGGGGGAAAAAACAATTTATATAGACAATGGAGACAATACTTATTCTTCCTGTCTCTAAAAAAGGTAGCAAAAGGATATGTCAAAACAAGAATGAATTTGGAAGTTTAGCTTACTGACTTCATTCACTTATCTGCATTCTACTTATTAAGATTGCCCTATATTATATTGTAGCATATATTTTCACAATGGTTAACTAATTTAACCCCTATAGTAATATATATATATATATGTGTGTGTGTGTGTGTGTGTGTGTGTGTGTGTGTGTGTGTGTTGAGAGAGAGATTTAAATATCATTCTTATTTTTACTGATAGAAAAGCTACAACTCAGAAAAGTAATTTCCATAATTACATGAAGAATTAGGAAAATTCAAGATTCATACTCCTGTCTGATTACTATTTTTCTTTGACATAACTTTGTTTCATGATATAATAACACTTTATCTTCTTGGTATTTCAGTAGTTTTAACATTCCAATGTTCTCTATTCTCTGTTACTTTCCCCTCCTTCCCTCTTTTTTTCTCTCCCTGTCTAATTTTTTGCTCCTGTTTGAAGTACCTTTCTTTTTATCATATATTCAATAATTTATTTAATATAAAAATTTATCTGAAAAAGAGTTTTGAGAGATATCATTGCCTTTTCTTTCTCTGATGAAAGGCGGAAGTCCTCCTTGTAGTGCTCTAGGGCTCCACATTATGGCCCTATTACCTCTTCCTGCCCAAACTCAAGCATGTAAATTCTACGCATAAGTGTAGGAATCATAATCTTTGTTCCCAATTTCTTTCTCAATTTTAGTTTTCTGTTTAGTTGTGTAAATATGGACAAATAAAATTATGGACTAGGGAAGTTCAAACTTTAGAAATTTATCACAAATTTAAATTCTGGTTTATAAGATTCAATATCCAACATTTCAAAATTAATTTCTCCTAATAATAAATATAACTTGTATAAACTAGTATTATTTATACAGAGAATAAATTAGGAGGACTAAAATTACCAAAGTACACAAGTTGGAAAATAACTTCTGGAGGAGTCATATGGACATGACTTATTGTCCTCTGTTATGTACCAGTCCTTCTCCACAATACATCAAAACAGAAAAATAATTCTCTTCTAAACATCTCACTGTCATAATTTTCTTTGTAGCTTATGGTTTTACAAAAAAAAACACACATCATTTTCCATTTCTCTAACTTTTTTTCTTAAAAATAATTTAATGAAAATGAGAGCAGATATATCAGCAGCATTGCCTTTACTTAGTGTTAAAAATTACTAGGGGAAGGCAACTTTCACCTTGATTTCTTCCTCCTTCAACCCCTTTCCCATGAGGGGGGCAAAGTCAAGAGCAAGAATGAAAAATAAGTAAGGTTATACATTATTATTTATAGAACTTAATGTATCAGATTCTTACAGTATATACTCATTTCTCTCATCCTTTAGGCTACCTGAGGAACTATATTAACTCTTAGAGCTCTTCTATGCCTGGTATTTGAGAGACAGGGGGGAAAAAAACTTTTTTTTTTTTTTTTTTTAGAAAAGGATCATATTTAGAGAGAAAACAGAGTTGATAGTAGAAGCAACTTTCCTGCAGTCATCGATGTAATACAAGTTAGAACAGTGATTCAGAGATAAATCTTTCTACTGTATCTACTTTCCTTACAAATATAATTAATTCTCTAAGATAAATATTAATTCATATTTCAAATACCGTATTTGCAGGCGTATAAGACGACTTTTTGGCCCTGAAAAATATGCCTCCAAGTGGGGGGTAGTCTTATACGGCGAGTATATAACAAACTCTGTATTTTTTGTGGAAATGTTAGGGGGTCGTCTTATACGCCCAGTCTCTTATACGCCGGCAAATACAGTATTTTTCAGGGCCAAAAAATCGTCTTATATAGTATGTATTGGACCAGTTCTTTTGCTGATAACAAATATATTTTAAAAGGGGTTTGAAGGCCCCTGGAGGGAGTCCAATTCTTAATGGAAGGAAAACCACATTGGGTGAGACCTATGTAATACAGTAGTCCCCCTATCCACAGGGATACATCCCAATATCCCCTAGTCCATATCTGAAACTGTAGGTGGTACCAAACCCTATATCGACTATATTTTGCATATATATACTAACCTAAAGTTTAATTTATAAATTAGGTACTATAAGAGATGAAAAATAATAAATAATAAAATAGAAAGAATATAATACACTGTAATAAAAGTTATGTAAATATGGTCTGTCTCAAAATATCTTATTATAATGTACCCACCCTTCTATTTATGATGATATATGATGATATAATGCCTATGTGATGTAGGCATTGTGATGTACCATTAGGCTACAATAAGAGTTATTTGATGCCCTGGACAAGTAGCTCAGTTGGTGAGAGCATCCACTCCATATGTCAAGGTTGGGGGTTTGTTCCTCGGTCAGGGTACATACAAGAATCAACCAATAAATGCATAAATAAGTAAAACAATAAATTGATATTTTTTCTCCCTCCATCCTTTCTCTCTCTCTCTCTCTCTCTCTCTCTCTCTCTCTCTCTCTCTCTCTTTTTCTAAAATTCAATCAATTAAATCTTTTGAAGTGTTAGTTGAACACAAGCACTGTGATTTCCCAACAGCTGATCAGTAACTTAGTGATTGATTAAGTGAATAAAGGGTGGAAAATATATACAGCATGGAGACATTGGGCAAATAGATTCATATCCCAGATGGAACCAAGAAGGACTGAATAAGATTCCATCATGCTACTCAGAACAGTACACAATTTGAACTTATGAATTGTTTTTAAATTTTTCCATTTAATATTACATACCACAGTTGACTACAGGAATCAAACCATGGAAAGCAAAATAACAGATAAGGGGGCTACTATATATTTTTCCTTTTACAGGAAATCCCTAGTTTTTTCAGGGGTAGATGAAATCAAGCAAAAAGACACAGCTTGATTAGCCTAGTGTACAAAAGAATAGAGTCCGGGGATGCAGAGTGGCTAGAAACTGAGAAGTAGGGGAATCCCCAAAAGAATAGAATCACTGAAGTAAAAGCCCACAACTTGGCATATAAACTCCCTTCAAATACTTCAGACTTTGAATGGTGTTTGTGTGAGGCAAGACACTAGTTGCTCAGGAGAATGACAGCAGTTCAACGCTAAAAGAGCTGACAGGGGTTTTACCAGCTGGATACCACAAAGAAGACTGAATTAGGAATTCAGGTCTCATCAAGTTAGAGAGGCTTTGTACATATTTTTGGCTTTTCATTCAAACCACAAAGGTGATAAAAGTAATACCCAAGGACTAAGGTATTCAAGATTAAGAACAAAACTAAAACAAATCCACCTTAACAAAGTTTAAAAACCAAACTTCTACCAGTCTAATTTGATTTGCAACAACTTGCCTGTGTACTGGAATAAAATTTTTCAGAGTAGGATAATAGAACACATAATCTCAACAAGATATGATCTATTTTTTTTCAAAGAAAGTATATAAGGAGAAAAAGTCTGTAAAAATAGACCTTCAGAAGTAAAATACTTATGCATTAGCTGGCAAGATTTTTTTTAACAACTATGACAAATACATTACATAATCTATAGAAATTATGAATATACTATGTAATAGGAGAGTAATAGGCAAATTCGCCATCACTCAAACACACAAGATGGCTGCCCCCATGTGGACACAAGATGGTCACTTCAAGATGGCCAGCAGGGGAGGGAAGTTTGGAGGGACCAGGCCAGCAGGGGAGGGCAGTTGAGAGGGTTCAGGCCAGCAGAGGAGGGCAGTTGGGAGGGACCAGGCCTGCATGGAATGGCAATTGGGGGCAACCAAGCCTTCAAGGGAGGGCAGTTAGGAGTGGGACCAGGCCAACTGAGGAGGAAAGGTGGGGGCAACCAGACCTGCAGGGAAGAGCAGTTGTTGGGGACCAGGACTTCAGGGAAGGGCAGTTAGGAGCAATCATGAAGGCAGGCAGGTGAGTAGTTGGGAGCCAGCAGTCCTAGATTGTGAGGGGTCCCAGATTGGAGAGGGTGTAGGCTGGGCTGAGGGACACACACCCTGGTGCATGAATTGCACCAGGCCTCTAGTGTATATATATATATGCAAGATTATAAATAAAGGAAGGACTATAAACCGAACTCCATGTTATAAAATTCTTACATTAATCACTAAGTAATACAGTATTAGCATCTATATCTATCTATCTATCTATCTATCTATCTATCTATCTATCTATAGATATAGATATCTATATATCTATATATCTATATATCTATATATCTATATATCTATATATCTATATATCTATCTATATATCTATATATCTATATATCTATATCTATATCTATATCTATATCTATATCTATATCTATATCTATATCTATATATATACTGTATTCCCAAAGAAACTAGGGTAAAAAAAATTATACAAAGTTTGGATAAAAAACCAGTAGATAAATTGGAATAAATTACCAAAAGATATTTGATAAACCAAAAATAAAGCAGAAGAATAAAGAATGAAGGAACAAATATCAGGGAACAATCCTATATAATAAAAGAGTAATATGCAAATTGATCATCACTTCAAGACAAAAGATGTCCACTCCCATGTGGTCGAAGATAGCTGCCCCCATGTAGACACAAGATGACCAACACAAGATGGCCTGCAGGGGAGGGTGGTTATGGGTAGTTAGGGGTGACTAGGGGCCCGAGAAAGGCAGTTGGCGGGACCCAGTCCGGCAGGTGAGGGCAGTTGTGGGCAATCAAGCAAGCAGAGAAGGCAATTAGAGTTGACTGGGCCTGCAGAAGAGGGCAGTTGGATAAAGTCAGGCCAGCAGGGAAAGGCAACTGGGGGAACCCAGACCAGCAGGGCAGCACAGTTGGGGAGGACCAGGCCTGCAGGGGAGGGTAGTTTGGGGGACGAGGCCTGCAGAGGTGGGTAGTTGGAGAGGGGACCATTAGAGGGACAATGTGGAGGACAATTAGAGGGACCATTAGATTGACAATGTGGAGGACAAGTAGAGGGACCAGGCCTGCACAGGAGGGCAATTGGGGAGGACCAGGTCTGCAGGGGTGGGCAGTTGTGAGTGATCAGGCCAGCAGGGAGGGAAATTAGGGGTGACCAAGCCAGCAGAGAAGGGCAGTTGGGGGTGGACCCAGGCCTTCAGGGGAGGACAGGTGGGGATGACCAGGCCTGAAGAGGAAGACAGGGGTGGCCATACTGGCAGGGAGGGCAGTTAAAAGTGACCAGGATGGGAGGGGATGGCAGTTAGGAGCAAGCGGGCTGGCCCGAGAGCGGTGATGGGGTGATCAGGCTGGCAGGCAGAAGCAATCAGGGACAATTAGGCAGAGTCAGGCCAGTGGATGGGAACCAGCATTTCTGGATTGTGATATAGGGCTTAAACAGGCGGTCGGACATCCCTCAAGGGGTCCCAGATTGGAGAGGGTGCAGGCTGGGCTGAGCAACACTTCCCTCACCGCATGCACAACTTTCATGCACCGGGCCTCTATTGAGAATATAAAAAGATAGATTTAACACCACCATATTAATAATGACATTAAATGTAAATACACTGAAATATGTCTTTTACTTATGAGTTTTCCTCTAAATATTTCAAAGAATATTTGTAATAATTACTACAGATTTGACATTTTTAGTAACAACATTACTGATAATAAAGATCTATTTACTAAATTTATGAATGATTAAAAACTGAAGTTACCTAATTGATTTACTATAAAGAGATATCAACCAAACTCCTATAATCATCCTGAATCAG